>CM062804.1:308798847-311463847 GCA_031772625.1 Pinus tabuliformis | reverse complement strand
AGTAGTGGAATCATTGGGGTTACCAGGGGCATTGGGGATTATGTCGTAAAGAGTGCTAGACTGTGAATATATCAAATCTAAGTGCTGGGCATGACATATGGATTGGTCTTCTATGACCGCACCACCTAGAGTGACATCTCTAGCGATTTGCGGGAGTAAGGACCTGCAGAACTAGTCCGTTAAGAGAAAGTCTGGGAGGGGAGCTTTGACTAACCTCCGCCTACATCTCCATTCATGTATATGATCGGAGATGTGGGTGGCAGTATCCTGATGAAATGAAGTGAGGAGCTCTGTCCCAATCTCATAGTGTATGGTTAGTTGGAAGTGATTTAGGAATTCCATCGCTAAAGCATTGAAGGTGTTTACTGACGCGCATGGTAACTCAATATACCATTTAGCTGCGTTGCCAGTGAGGGTGCAGGGAAAAAGACGTAACTGGACACTATCATCCACCATAGAGTTTGAAACACACCAAAGATGGTAGGTGGTGATATGGGTGCCTGGATCCTCCCCTTGCTTTCCATCGAACTTAGGGATGTCCGTTGGTATCTTATGCGGGATTGGTGGCCATTGTAAGTTGTGATAGATGGGGTCGTTTATCAGTTTGTATAAGTTGGGTATATCCAACGTTGCCAAGAAAGGCAGAGAGTTTGGTGCCCCTGACTCAGACCATGGTGATGACATATGACTTGAGGAGCCTTGCGCTCCTCCCATCATTTGGCTCCCAATATTATACATGGGTTGCGTGGTGTAGCAGTTGCTTTGAGGTATGGTGTTGTAGAGTGGATTTCCATGAGGATTTTGATACTGGGGTATAGAATTGCCCCCAGGATAAGCGGTGCCCCCTTGACTCATTTGAATTTGTGAGTAGGGTGCCCCCATGGATTGGTTGGGAACCCCTTGAGGATTCCCGCCCGACACAGAACTAACCATTTGTCCTTGATTGACATAAGGAATGTTCATGTCAATTAGCGACTAACCATGCATGCCTGAGAATGGAGGGGGAATTGTTACGTTCCCTACTGGCATGTGCATATTGGGAACCCCCCCAAATACAAGGATCTGGGGGTTTGAACTGTACAATGGCGGCCGACCATATTGTTGGTAAATGGGAACCACACCCATAGTGCCACATTGAGTGTTATAGGGAGCACTGTATGTGGCACTTGTCGAAGGTATGCAGTTTGACACTAAAGGGGTGGAACCCGACATTGGCTGGGTTCCACTCGTGGAGGGTGTCATGTGAGTGGTTGTACCTAGGAAAAAGGGGGTAGCGGGATTCACCATTGATGGTGTTGTGATGAATATCGACTGGGGAAGTGGTGGAGGACCGAAAGTGTCCACAAAGTTCCACGACCCGTTAGTCATCGACGAGATAGATGGAAATGTTCCAACTATCAAAGCAGGAAGTACAGGTACCACGAGAGCCAAGACAAGTTCCAATGGATTCGTGAGCGAAGGGTTAAAGGGAGGAAGGAATCCTTCAGTAAAGAAATCCTCTGGCAAACTTGAATCGTCGGTTGTCCAAATAGATCCCGTGTGAGATCTAGGAGACTGATCCCTCGAAGATGGGGAATTTGGTTCAATGGAACTTGGCGGATCTTCCACAATGAGTGGAGGAAGGCCTAGCAATCGTTTAGAGTGATGACGAGGGCCGGATGTAGCCACGGTGACTATTACTTTTTATCAATAAATTTTATCATGATATTCGTTAAAGTCTCAAATGATAGCACTCAAGTACCTAAAAAAATATAAAAAATACACTAAATTGATCAATCAACAAACATAGGGAAATGACCCTGTCTGATAAGCACCGATCACTGGAGATGAAACCTAGTATCTCAATGAATAACAAAGAAGGCTGGCCAGATGTATAGTTACGGTTACTCTAGGGCTTCACCCAAACCTCAGATTGAGGGGCCAGGTACTCTTGTGAAGACGAGCACCCTCCCAAAAATTGAAGACAGAGTAGGTCTGTCTATGTTAGGTACCAGGATAGCCCGTCCCAGTCACCTTGTGTAAGTCCCTAAAAGTTTGGCCACTAAAGGTACCTCAGATCATAGACACCACCAGGGGGGACATAGTCGTAGACAACATGCTGTGTGGGAAGGATACTTGAGTCCCCGATTCAGCTGAGAAATCCCCGAAGGGATCCCCAATACACAAAATACCCAAAGGATTTGTAAGAGAAGGCAGGCTACCTTCACTTACGGTCCTATGTTGTCTCGTATTTAGCTCCGCTTTTACTGGAGTGGTCCCAGTAGTATGAGTACAGAAGGAATTTTTCTCTCTTTTAATGACACTAGTTTGGTGTTCGATCTTGAGCAGTTTCACTCACTCTACTTATCCCAAGATCCTAGCCTAGCTAATGTTTGTTTGCTCAATAAAGAGTTACTGATTGATTTTAGGTAAATTTTATGTGTACTTGATTGTTGTCTTTGATAGGGGAGTTGACGTATGAAATGTGATGAGACTCTGACTCAATAAATCATGCACAAAACAATGCTTTTAAAGAAAATTTTCAATTCGATGAAAACAAGCTGTATTCTACAAGTGAGAGTTTGTCACATATTCATATTTTTTCCATGCATCTTAGTCATTTAACACATGCATAACCAAAAGAATTCTTTCCAATGTTTCTTAACAACTACTTGAAACCAAAATAAAGCAGCTTTTAACCAGCTAAACAGAAGGATGAATAAAAAATGTGGGTCTTCCTTTCGTAAAAAATGCTTTTAAGAAAGAAAAACAAAAATTATTTCCCAATTTTTTTTTAGGACACCTATTTTGCTAGCAAAATGCAGTTACAGATCTTCTTTCAGTCCATGAGAAGGCTTCCTATCCCTTTTGGCTTACAGACACAGCTGAAAATCAAGGTATTGGGAGACTAACGCTCTATAACAGTGGCTACAGAGAGTTAGTAGGCCCACTAACGCTCCCTGTGAACAGACATAGTGCTTTATAAAGCTCTGTGTAGTCTGCTAACCTGCGTTAGTGTAGGAAATCAGTCAAAAAGAGGGCTTTCTAGATCAGATTTAGAGATGAATACATGTAGGCAAGATGTAGCAAGATTTTTGGTGGGTCAGAAAGGGATTGCAGAAGTATAGGGAGCTCTTAGAAGGAGGAGAAACTGAGAAGAGTCTGGGTAAACTGGGAACTAGATGTATAGTCCCCAGCGGAGTCGCCAATTCTGCTATAGGATAAAATGCATGGTGTATGGAGAATGAAGATACCCTCAAAGGTCTTCCCGGGACCTTCAGCAGACTGTAAGATTATCTACAACCGTCACAAAGTTACATGCATGTTCATAAACAATAACTAACTATCAAAGTAGGAGAAGGAGATTACCTCAAGCCTCCGTGTAGATTTACTGGAGAGTGCAATGCAACTAGGTGGAAATCCCCCGAGTCGACTCCAGATCAAGTCCTGCACATAGAAGAGACAAGCATAATCACAGCATACAACTCTGATAACTAATACATGAATACATAAAAGAACATCTAATTGCATATAACTAAGCTACTCATGCTAATAGGTATTGAACAAACAACTGAATGAATGATAGTATCAACACCACCGAGTAGATAGTACAACTACAATTCTATATTAATGTTGGAAGAGTGATTACAACCATCTGTTGTATCAGCCTTCCTTTACCCCTCCAGCTTCTCTCTCTCTCCCTTCTTGCTCACTTCTTATGATTTGAGACAATGCTCAACAGTCAAGTATGCTATCCTTTCAAATGCTCTGACCCTTTTCACAATAGCCCTAGCTTTTCTTATATAGCAATTGAGTTAGGGTTGCCAAGTTCCTCCTTGAGTTCACTAGGGAAAAAGCAATGAACTTTCCATGCTTTTCAGTTCTTTCCCATTTGCCTCCTTCTTTTGGATTAGAAATCCTCCAAATAGGTTGATTTTGGATGTTTCCTTGCTTTTCTTGAGTAATTTTAGGAACAGTTATCTATATATTTATGAGTCAATTCATTCCTTTGACCCTTGGAACTTCTCCAAGTTTCACTAATCCTGTTCCCATACTAGCAACTTGAGTTAGTAGGGTCACTAACACACCCTTAGGCTTGCAGACAAGCTTTATAAAGCAGGTTGTTAGTGCACAACCAATGTTAGTGTGGAATCAAGGCCTGTGATTGTGGTCTTTGTTTTAGCTATCTTGTCTTTCACCTCTGAGTTGATGAGGAGGTCAATTTGTTGTATAATAGTTGCTAGCCAGCTTGTTTAGTCTTTCAACATAATCATCTTGGGTCATCAGCTTGTCATGTATTACCATAGGACTGGGAAGTCCTTTTTCTCTTAAAATACCAAACTTTGTCATAAATCTATCAATGTCAGCTTGGATGCTTTGGCATTTTTTCTCAAGACTGAGCATGAGGTTCCTCTTGGTAAGAATCTTCTTGATTTCTATGATGGTTCCTATTCTATCTTCTATGCCCAGTTCATCCAGCTGATACCTGTTTCTGCTGTTCAAAAATGTTATCAATTGGTTGGCCTCTTCAGGTTTATCTCCCAATTCTTCCATTGTCTTGTGAATTGCTTATGTAGCCACTTTTACCAGTTCAGTTTGCTAAAAAATTACTTGAATAGAAGGCCAAACATCAGTGACAGAGTCAATGATGTTGGCCCAAAGGATTTCCTTTATATCTCCTAGTGGCTGTTGCAATGTCAAGTCCTTTTCAAGGACTTTTATCCTTTCTCCCATTCTTTGATTCTTTTGAGCTTATTCCTTCTATTGTATTTGTGCAAGTTTGCAATCAGTTTCCAAACTTGACGCTTTTTCTCTAAGCTTTTTTAGCTCAGTAGCCTAGATGGTCATTTCCTCCATGGCTTTTACCAATTCAGTTGTCTTTTCTATGGATGTCCCTGCACTTGTAGATGTACCTGTAACTGGTAGAGCTATAGCTGGTGGAACTGTTGGTGCTAAGGAAGCAGCCAATGTGGAGGGTACTGCTGTAGAGAGAGTAGGAATTACAGTTTGAGGAGTGGTGGCCAACTCACTCTGTCTAGAATGTATCAAATTATCCAGCTCCTTCTAGTTTCTTTCAGTTGATCATTCACCTTAAGGACTAAGTCCATAAGCTCTTCCTCCTTCCGAGTTTCCAATACTTCAGCTGTCTGTGGATGATGCAGAGAAGGAATTTTGAGCTGCTTTTTCAATGCAACCATGTCATCGTTTTTCTTTTTAATCAGCTTTTCTGTAGCCTTTACATCCTTGGGATCATGCCCAAGCTCTATGATGAAGTCCTCTAAGGACTTTATTTTGGTATCTTTGGCTTGTGAAGAGGCCTTCTCTAAATGGAATTGTGTTGATATATTATTCAACGAATTTTGGAGTTGGTGTGCTGCAATTGCCTTGTTGGTCAAGGTGGAATAGACCATTTTCCCAGTCTGCTTGTGTAATTCTATTTGGTCGATAGGATGGATATCCTTCGCCAATACTTCAAAGTCTATCTTTAAGTAATATGCTATTGACCTGGGCTGCTGTGTATTAGGATTCATGAAAGTCATCTGCATTTTACTTTCTTTCACATCAAAGGCTGACATTAGCCTTGTTTGATTAGTAGGAGCCATTTTAAGGTAATGTGCATAGCTTTGGGCCTTCAATCTTTCATTCATGGCCTTTATTTCTTTGTATTTCTCTCTAATGTCTTGGCTCTGGCCAGTTGGAGCCCTGAATGAGGATACTTCCACGCTTTGTTGTCTCTCTAGCATTTGAGCCTGTGAAGTGGAAGGTTCTTGTGTACCTCCAGAGGGAGTGGTCTGCCTACTTTCTACTCTTTCTATACCTGTAGTTCCAGCTATTTCCTCTGTGAACTCTTATTCTAAAAATGGATTCAACCTTTGCCTCTTGACATAAGTCTATGCAACAAGTCTGCTAGAAGGAGTAGCCTCCTCTCTATCTCTTTTGGGATTCTTCTCTTCATTTAGAGGAGTGTGTAAAATAAGAGGATTACTCATGATGTGTTCTAGCTGAGCCAACTCTTCTGATATGTCTAGCTGCTCTAATTCCTCTTGCTCTTGAGGTCCTTCTTCTACTGTTTGCTCACTGTGTTTTTGTGATTTCCTTTGAGATTGGGATTCTCCTAGCACCTGTACAAAGGAATCTTCATCAAGTCTTCTTTCTAAATCAATCAATACATTATTGACAACAACTTCTGTGCTATCTTGGTCTACTAAAGTGTTCTCCACCCATTCTAGTTGATTTGCATACTGTTCAATTTCAGGAATTCTGTGGTGGACATAAGGAGATAATTTGTTCTTTTGTCTCCTATTGCAGATGAACTCTAAAGGGTCATATCTCCATATAAAAATTTGTTTCAGTTTCAGCCTTTGAAGGATTTCTTCTGCTTCCTTTCCTGCTTCCCTACTATTACATATAAAGGGGCCAAGCTGGTCTTTTATCCTAAGTTGAGCTTTCTTCTTGGCCTTCACAAAATGTACCTCATCTGAATTAATCATTTTCCTGTAGTACTCCAGAGCAAACAATCTCATGGGGAGGTATCTTGGCAGTTTGTAGGGTGCTAACTCACATCCATATATTCTGATTTCAGTGTGATTTTGGTACAAGTACCAATCTCCCACTGTATATTGTTTGGACAACTGTAATACCCTCCTGATAACTGCACTGATTCTGGGGGGAGGGCCTCCTAATAACATAGTTTCCACTGGGTGCACAAAGAGATCTATGAAATCTGTATAAGAGTATGAAGAATCATATAGGTGGATTAATGAAGTCCAGAAGACTACAGATTTAGGGTTGCCTCTGGTATCAAGCCTTTGGAGTGTGAATGGGAATTTATCAGATTGATAGTACAAGAAAAGATGATATAAAATTGATGAATATTTGAACAATCTTTCATTGTCCATCCTCATCAATTGATCATGCATCTTATTTGCAATGAACTTAGCATAGTCAAACATGACGGTAGGTGGCTGTCTAGGAGTGTAAATGGAAATAAAGGCTATAATAATTTCATCAACAAATTCAGTTGTATTCTGGCCCAACACACTAGATATCATTTCTATGATGTCTCAGCCAAGATCAGAGAATATGGTTGACATGTATGGGGGAGGGTCCTTTGGAATGTATTTCTCTTCCCTAATGAAGGTCTGGAATAACTGAGCAAGTTTGATGGAGGTGAGTGTAGGGAATCTATTAAGCAAGTCTCCAACAAAAAGGGGGGTCAGGTTTTGGCCTGGTTGCATCAATAGCATTTCATTTATGGATTCAGTAGTGATGGTAAATAATACAAAATGGTCAGGAGTCATCACTACACTTTGGCTGGGGCTATAGTTCATATGGAAATAGTGGATAATATCTGGGAAGATATGAACTCTGGGGAATTGGTACTTGGGTAAACCTGATTCCCAAAGACCTATTTTGTCTGCATGGTTCAGGTACTGGTCTCTGTACCTGTAGTATAATTTCAATGGGGATTCTTGGACAGAGGTATCTTTAATTTGAAAGTCTTCATCGGCAAAAGGGAGATGGTCTAAGTCCCTATGGGGAGTAGAAATTGGTAGGACATTCAATGCAATTGGAGCAGCCATCCTTGGTTCTTGTGGTTTCAAGGATGGGGGCGAAGTGTTTTCAGTAAAATTGGGGAAAATTGGTCCAATTTAGAGTATTTGGAGTTATTGGTCAATTGTTTCGCTGAATTACTTCGTAGCTTAAAGAAATTGAGTAAATGTGTTATAGACATATTTGGGCACTACAACCCCAAACTCATATGTCCATAAACTAAGGGCTCCTTAAGTCCCTAAAAGTGTTGTTTCACACCCTAAAGGATCACGGTCAACTGATTACATCATTTCCCAGAAGTTCCACCTAAAAAACTAGTCAGAACTGGCCAAAATTGGACCATACGGACTACTCCATGGGCAAGGTGCGATGCATACTGACTGCCAAACTGTCCAGGTGCGATGCATACTGAAATTGCCTTCTGTGGGGTGCGAATAGCGGGAATAGACAAATGGCAGAGACAGTTTGCAAGGTGGATGATCATGGAATCTCCAGAAACTTCTCTTGTGACACTTGCCTCTCTGAATTCGCCCAGGGATGAGTAAGAGATCAATGAAATATCCAAGTGGAACCAAGAACTATCAGTGGAATGACACTAATCAAAAACCCAGAGCTGACTCACACCCTTGCAAGACATCTATAAATGGATCCCTTATCTGAGAGATATAGGGGCTGGAATTTTGTATTTTGTAAGGAAGTGCTATTGGTTTGTTGGTGAGAAGAGACATTGCATTGTTGGGTGATTTGCTTGTTCATGAGGTGAAGAGGGCTTCTACAACTAGGAGGATGATGTTGGATTAGACAGCTGGGTTGTAATCCTCTGTTACATTACTATTAATAAATTTCTTTGAGTTTTCCTCCATATAATCTTGTATCTGTGAATCTTATTGTTTATGAATGCAATTGAATGGTCAATGTGTTTTTGATTCCGCATTGTTTATGATGTTTTAGATAGAGATGCTTTGATAGTTTGCTGTTACTTTGACTCTACAGGTACTCTTTGAAGCGGGACAAGTAGGAGAGGAGTGGAAAATTCTATCAAGGAAAGAGAAATTAAGCTAGGATCAAAGCATAAGATCCAGGTTGGTCCTCTTTTCTTCTCTTCCATCTATCACACTTAAAGGAACTCTTGAAAAGCTTTCATTGTTTGTTTCTAAGATAGCTACCCATCTTAGTGGGACTAGCAGTTCGAATCGACACTAGTTTTCCCTGAAACAAAAGGTTCAGGAATAAAATAGGGTTTCTCAGTGAATTTGGGTAAATACCTAGTTTCGACTCTGAACAAATTGATGGGCGACTATGCACGGTTTGCAAGAAGCGCACGTGACTGAAAGGTGGTCTGGAGTTTCAGCAACTTCAGCAGGTTGGAAGTTGGACGTGGGTTGACGGGTGCATGTACTCTGGTGCTTGCATGGAGGTTTGAGTTATATTTTTCACGATAAAACGAAAAACAATGAGTTTTTTAGTTTTTTTTGTAAAGTCAACTGTTTTGGCGAGTACACGAAGAAAGGTACAATTGGCGTTAAGTGGGGGATGAGACGTTTTTTCGTCTAGTGGGAGGCGCTAAGGGGTTCATTTCATACTGCTTTTGGGCTGGAGTGGTTTTGGGGGGAGGCCGCCCGATGCCATTCATCGGGCACCACGTAGCGGTGGGGCAAAAAGGGAAACCATCAATATTGGGGGGGTAAAGGTTAGCCTTCGGAGGCCGCCTGATATGATCGTCGACCGTTGGATCAAAAGGGACTTGATCGTACGATGATGGGTGCAGAAATTGACATGAAGTTTAATGGAGGCGCCCGACGGAGGTTTAAGCGTGATGATATTAATGACATCGGGAGTGATTTCATTGGCGGAGATAGATTATTAATTAACTACTAATTGATTACTTAATCTCTTTTATTCGGCAGTGGGTTTTGGTTATTAATTAGCCGCTGATCAACTTAATTAACCCATTAATCATTTAATAAAGTTTATGTTTCAAACCTGGGGGCGGGATCTTAACATAGGGGTTTTTATTTATAATATATGGGAAGGGTTATATTTATTTTTCGGGATTTAATATATAAATAAAGTTAAAAGTTAATATGAACGAAGGCAGAAAATGTTTAGTGCTAAGTATAAAATGAATTCTTTGCATAGAAAACATAAAAACATAGGCTAAGTATGTATTTGTGGGTTTTGTGATCACTTTTCTAAGGTTTTATCCTTAGGGGAAAGGGGTTTATTAGGTAGAATGAGTGAATTATGAAGGGGGTGAATGCTTATGAGGGGAATTTTAGTACTTAGAACCTATAAGTTATTGGGTTGAGGGTTCGGTCCCTCCAGAAGTCAGAGAAATGCTCTGAGCCCCTTTAACTTAAAATTTTATGTACTTTAAGACTTTCCTTGGAAATTAGTTAAGTGAAAAAGGTAATGAATGAGGGAGGTTAATCAATTGACTTTGTGTACTTTGGTAAATACTCAATTATCATCAATACTTTAGAAATTTGATGATGAAGGTAAATGATATGATCTTATCTAATCAATCATCACAATTTTGCAACCATTCAACTACTTACCCATCTACTCATCCTACCATTTTTTCTTCTCTTTATTAGGGTGCACTTAAGCTGGAAAACCCTTATCAAAACATTTTCTTTTCTTTTACAAAAGTAATCTATCTAAGTCTAACCTTATTACATCCAAGGGCTCAGATTAAACAATTGAGCTCCTTTTATTTACTCTACCTATCTACTTATCTGCCAAGATTAAATAGTTTGGTCAGATTTTATTCTCTATATATAAACATGAAATTTAAAGCATGAGATAGCCAACTTTAAACATTTTGACCATCCATAGATTGTGGAAAAGGTAACAAGCTGCACACAATCTTTTTGTTCTATATCAAAAGTAAATGGTAGTGGAATTTTGACTTGCACACTTTCATGGTCTTTTTTCCTTTATTGGGGTTCATCTTTTCATGTTTTTTAACCTTTTTCATTCTTTTTGTCCTTCGATTTTTCTTTTAGGACATACCCTCTTTACATTTTTTAATTTTTTTGATTTTTTGAATATGGAAAACATTTGCATGAAGCAAAGGTATGTACATATTATGGATTTGACCTCAGCTATTCAAAAATTATGACTTCTATTGGTATAGGAACATAACAGTGGCTCCACTTGGGGATGGAATTTCTTGGTGAAATGCCAAGAACTAGTAGATCAATGGCCTTCTGAATTACTGTGATTTTACTCTGCAACTTTTCCCTTTTACTTTGCTGCTTTATTGATATTTATGACAGTGAAACTTTTGAAGCTTAGGGCCTTCTCTTCGGGCTTCAACTCCAAAATTACCATCCAATCAACACTAAACTTTGTGAAGAATAAAATATGTACAAGTGATTAGTGAAATCAGTGACTGGGATCTATATAGTGCTTAAGCATTCGACCATTAACTGGTCCTCCTTCTACTTCTGCACCATCCAATTGTTTGAGGAAATAAGCTTTATTACCTCTGAAAGAATAAATTATGTAAGGGCCTTTCCATAGGAAGTCAAACTTCCCATGTTTACCTTTATCCTCCCTTCTTGAGTCCCATTTCAAAACTTTATCTCCTAGATAGAAATCTTCTGCCTTGGTCCTTTTGTCAAAATCTTTCTTGATTCTCTCCTGCACAACTTGGGATCTGATATACACTTCTTCCCTGGTCTGCTGTAAGTGAATTGTCTAGTTGATCCTCCTTTGAATATCATTTGGCTCAATCTGTGCTTCTTGGAGCAATTTCATGACTGGTGTTCCCAAGGAAGATGGGAAGACAACCTCCATTCCATAGACTAGCTGATAAGGACTGGTACCAATGATTTCTTTGCGGTTAGCCTATTTGCCCACAAAGCATTTACTAGCTTCTTGTTCCAGGTTTTCTTGTTATCTTCCAACAATTTTTTGATGATATTCACTAAGCTTTTGTTGGACGATTCTGCTAGTCCATTTCCTTGGGGATAGTAGGCTGTGGAGTGACCCAGGGTTATATGATATTTTTTGCAGAAATTAATCATCCTCTTTGATTTAAAAGCTGCTGCGTTGTTTGTGATAATTTTGGTGGGGCAGCCGAATCTGGACAGAATGTTGGCCTCAAGGAAACCTATTATGACAATATCAGTAGCTTGTCTTGAGTGTTAGAAAATTATATATTACGGAGCAATGGAACACATAAAATATTGCAGAGATATAAACACAGAAAACACATAAAACAAGATAGACACAGATATACGTGGTTCACCCAGTTTGGGCTATGTCCACCCCGAACAGCCAGTCCTTCCTTTCTATTATCCATCAAAATGAAGAGACACAACCTACAACAGATTCGCTGTAATATCCTCTGTTTTCTCTCACAGTCTCACATCACTACTTCTCACTCGAAGAATACACATACATTACATAGACTCAATACAATGCCCTCATACAAAGAGAGGGGTTGCCTTCTAGGGAAAAAAACCCTAAACTAAACATAACTTCTACGGTTAGATCATCTGCCTAATGAATAGCCCATATTGACTAGAAATTACTATACTTTTACAAGGCAATTTTATATGCGTTTTTAGCTTCGGGGGCGATGCCCCCGAAACCCCCCACCAGTGGGGGGCTCCCCAAAGGTCGCAGCCACCCCCCCCTGGACCCCCCCTGCAGTGAATATTTTATGGGTGGTGTTGCACCCCCATTTCGAACTGGGGTCCAATGTGGCGATACCTTCGAATACAGAAGATAATCAGGCTCCACACCCAACAATCTCCCACTTGGAGATTGATTATAGCAACTCCACTGCTACTTCATTTGCTGGACAATGACTCCTCTTTGGACCTGGCTGTTTCTCATCTTCATCGTCATCCTTGAAGACCAATTGAAACTGAGCATATTCTCAGTTTATCCCTGGTTACAAATTTTGTTAGCATATTTGCAAGATTCTGGCTAGTGTGTATCTTTTCCAGTTTCAACTCTCCATCTTCCAACACTAATCGTATGAAATGGTACTTGAGTTGTATATGTTTAGTCTTGGAATGAAATGCTGAGTTCTTTGCAAGATGAATGGCACTTTGGCTATCACTGTATAACGTTCCCATATCATGCTCCTTACACAATTCACCCATAAACCCTTGTAACCAAATCATTTCTTTACTAGCCTCTGTAGCAGCAACATACTCTGCTTCTGTTGTTGAAAGTGAGACAACACTTTGGATTTTTGAAACCCAACTGACAGCTGTTCCACCTACAGTAAATACATATCCTGTAGTGCTCCTCCTGTTATCTCTGTCACTTGTCATATTTGCATCAACATATCCCTGTAGAGAAATGTTTGAACCACCAAATCATAATGCTTGATTTGTGGTACCTTTCAAATATCTGAGAATCCATTTCACTGCCATCCAATGTTCCTTTCCTGGATTGTTCATGTACCTGCTTACAACTCCCACTGCATGTGCAATATCAGGCCTTGTGTAGACCATTGCATACATTAAGCTTCCAACTGCTGATGCATATCGAACTTTAGACATATAATCAATTTCTTCTTGGGTCTTTGGGCACATTTCCTTACTAAGTTTGAAATGGCTAGCAAAAGGTGTACTAATTGGTTTTGCATTGTGCATATTAAATCTTTTCAACACCTTTTGTATGTACTCATTCTGAGACAATGTTAGTTTGCGATTTTTCCTGTCTCTAGTTATTCTCATTCCAAGGATTTGTTTTGCAACTCCCAAATCCTTCATTGCAAATGAATTTTCCAATTTTCTTTTGAACACATTTATTTCTTGCATGTTAGACGCTACAACAAGCATGTCATCTACATACAATAACAATATAATATAGCTGCCATCATTTTGATTTTTCAGATAAACACAATGATCAGAGTGACATCTAGTATAACCTTGTTCAGACATAAACTTGTCAAATTTTAGATACCACTGCCTTGGAGCCTGTTTTAAGCCATACAAGCTCTTCTTCAACCTTCACACTAGTTTCTCCTTCCCTTTTACCTTATATCCTTGTGGCTGCTGCATATATATCTCTTCCTCCAAATCCCCATGGAGAAAGGCTGTCTTTACATCTAACTACTCAAGATGCAAATCTTCAGCTGCTACTAGACTTAGAATAGTTCTGATTGAAGTCATTTTAACAACAGGAGAAAATATTTCATCAAAATCAATACCTTTCTTCTGTGCAAACCCATTCACCACAAGTCTAGCTTTGTACCTATGTTTTCCTCCATCTTCTTCCTTCAGCCTGTAAACCCATTTATTCTGCAATGTAGTTTTACCTATAGGAAACTTGACTAAGTCCCAAGTCTGGTTATGCATTAAGGAGTCCATCTCTTCTTCCATGGCTACCTCCCACTTCTTCCTGCTTTCAACCTGCATTGCTTCTTCATAACATTCGGGTTCACCAGAATCAATCAACAATAAATAATATAATGAAGGAGAGTATTGTTCAGGGGGTATACTTATCCTGGTAGATCTTCTAACACCACTTTCAGGTGTTTGGGGTGCCTGTTGCTGTTGTGGTGGTTGTTGTTGTTGTGGTTGTTGATTATTATTATTTTCAAGCACCTTTACTTTTTTCAGTGATTTCATCAAGAACTGCGTATTCCTTGTTTTCTTTTTCCTGTTTCTTTTCCTGCAACTAATTCTTATACAAGACCTTTTCATTGAATATTACATCTCTGCTCCTAATGATTTTGTGATTTTTGTAATCATATAAGCGATAACCAAAATCATTAACACCATATCCAATAAAGGTACATTTCTTTGACTTTGCCTCAAGCTTTGTTCTATTTTCTTTATCAATATGAACAAAGGCCTCACAACCAAAAGGCTTTAAAAAAGAGTAGTTTACCTTTTTACCTGTCCATGCTTCCTCTGGAACACCACCATCCAAGGAACTTGAAGGCCTTCTGTTTATTAGATAAACAATAGTATCTACAGCATCTGCCCAAAATTGTAAAGGCAATCCTGCATGTAATCTCATGCACCTTGCACGCTCCATAATTGTTCTGTTCATCCTTTCTGACACACCATTTTCTTGTGTTGTTCTTGGTACTGTCTTGTCTCTGTGAATTCCATGCTCTGAATAGTACCTATCAAACTCTTTGCTGCAATATTCACCTCCATTGTCTAATCTGAGACACTTTAATTTCTTTCCTGTCTCAATCTCAACCAAAGCTTTCCATTTCTTGAAAGTATCATTTATATCAGATTTATTTTTAATACAATAAATCCAAGTTTTTCTAGTTGCATCATCAATAAAAGTAACATAATAACGAGAGCCACCGAGAGATGATACCTGAGTAGGTCCCCATACATTTGTATGCACAAGCTCTAATTTTTCACTCTTCTTTTCTTTCCCAACCCTAAGAAATTTAACTTTCTTCTGTTTTCCATAAATGCAATTCTCACAGAAGTCCAAATCAACATTCTTCAAACCCGGCAACATATTCCTTGAGTGAAGAATCTTCATCCCCTTTTCACTCATGTGTCTGAGCCTATGATGCCATAATGCTGCATCTGCTCCTTTGGAAGTTAAAGCATTAACAGAGTTAGAAATACCATTGCATAAATACAACGTACCAAACTTTTCGCCTTTTGCTATTACCAGGGCTCCTTTGGTAACCTTCCAAGCTTTATCTATGAAAGTTGTCACACAACCTTCACAGCCTAACTACCCTGTTGAAATCAGATTTTTGCTTAGATCTAGAACATGCCTTAACTCCTTTAGTAGCCATTGGTTTCCATTCCGCTATTTTACAAGAACCTTACCCATTCCAACAATTTTACAGGGTTTATCATCACCCAAACAAACTTGTCCAAAATCTCCTTGAACATAGTCATGAAAGTATTTCTTATCAGGTGTGGCATGGAATGAGACCCCTGAATCTACCACCCAGGAATCAGTAATATTTTCGAAAGAAAGAATCAAAGCATCTTGTAACACCTCACCTGTCACATTTGCTTCATGATTGTTTTCTTGCTGTGCATCTCCTTCTTTTCCCTTTCGAGATCTACAATCTTTCTTAAAGTGTCCTTTCTTTCTGCATTTCCAGCACACTATTCCCGATCTAGACTTGGATATGCCTTTCCTTGATTTACTGCGATATCTTGAGCTCTTTCCTCTTTCCATTTTTCTTCCCCCAGACTCTGCAATCAAAGCATTACCCGATGTCTCACCGGAGCTTTTCCGTCGCATTTCCTCGCTAAGGATAGCACCGAAAACATCATCAAACTTTAAAGTACTAGATCCAGAAACAGAGTTACTAATGGCCATTACTAAACCATTCCAACTTTCTGGTAATGAGCACAAGAATAACAGAGCTCTAACTTCATCATCAAAGTTTACCCCTACAGAACATAACTGACTTGTAACAATATTAAAATCATTTAAATGGTCTACAATAGATCCACCTTCTGACATCTTCATATTAAATAATCGTTTCATAAGAAATACCTTGTTTGAGGCCAAGGATTTTTCATATGGTTTCTAAAATGCCTTAATCAAACCCTCTGTTGTTGTTTCCTTCAAAATATTGAAGGTGACCGACGCTGCGAGGCACAACCATACTGTTCCGAGTGCCTTTCTATCGAGAAGGTTCCATTCTTCATCTGTCATTCCTGTCGGCATCTTTGTTTTTCCGCCCAATGGTAGGTACAGATCTTTCTGATACAGATAATCTTCCATCTGCATCTTCCACAGCGAGAAGTTTTGGCCGTTAAATTTCTCGACCCTAAACTTACCATATTCCACCATTGCTTCCACTCGAATGAGGAACCCTTCTTTCCTACGAGTTTATTAGCCAAATAGACCTCCGGCTCTGATACCAGTTGTTAGAAAATTATATATTACGAAGCAATGGAACACATAAAATATTGCAGAGATATAAACACAAAAAACACATAAAACAAGAGAGACACAGATATACGTGGTTCACCCAGTTTTGGCTACGTCCACCCCGAACAACCAGTGTTTCCTTTCTATTATCCAGCAAAATGAAGAGACACAACCTACAACAAATCCGCTATAATATCCTCTGTTTTCTCTCACAGTCTCACATCACTACTTCTCGCTCGGAGAATACACATATATTACACAGACTCAATACAATGCCCTCATACAAAGAGAGGGGTTGCCTTCTAGGGAAAAAAACCCTAAACTAAACATAAGTTCTACCGTCAGATCATCTGCCTAATGAACGGCCTAGATTGACTAGAAATTACTATACTTTTACAAGGCAATTTTACATCTGTTTTTAGCTTCGGGGGCGCTGCCCCCGAAACTCCCCGCTAGGGGGGGGGCTCCCCAAAGGTCACAGCCGCCCCCCCTGGACCCCCCCTGTAGCGAATATTTTACAGGTCGTGTTGTCCCCCCATTTCGAACTGGGGTCCAATGTGGCGATACCTTCGAATACAAAAGATAATCAGGCTCCACACCCAACAATGAGGGTATGACTTCTATCCATTTTGTAAAATAATATGTGGCAATGAATATCCATCTATGTTTGGGGAAGGAAGGGGGATGAATTTCACCAATGAAGTCAAGACCCCACTGTTGAAATGATGTTTCAGTAGATATTGATTTCAAAGGTAATGGTAATAGTTTTCTTTTTCCTTAAAAAATCTGACATTTGTGGCATGAGGTTACAAATTTCTTTACATCAGAAAACAAAGTGGGCCAGTAAAAACCAACTCTTAAGATTTTATCTGCTGTGGTCTTCCAGTAAACATGTCCCCCACAGTCTCTTGCATGAAACTCCTGTAATATTTTGTCAGATTCTTCCTTTAACAAAAAATTAAGAAGGATGCCTTCGTGATTTTTCTAAAATAAAGCATTGTCAATTATGCAAAACTTCAAATATTTCATTTTTAAGAACCTAATTTTAGTTCTGGAAAACTCAAGAGGAGCTTGAAGATTTTGTAGAACGTATATAATGTCAGCATACTATGGTGAATCTGTAAAGGCCTGGTTGATCTGTGGAGTTGCCATCTCCTCTTCGTTATCCAATTCTGCAATGAAATTTATGTCTAGGTCTTGACAATTTGATTCAGCCATGAGCTTGGATAAACCTTGGCCTTTGATCAATTTTGTAGGTTTAATTTCTAAGTCATATTCTAATATGGTAACTATCCACTTCCCTCTCTTTCCATCTAGTCCATCCTGTGTTAGAATGTCTTTGACTACAACATTGGGAACATAAGCTACTATATGAGAATACAAGATATAAAATCTGAAATATTTAATAGCTTTAACTAGAGAAAAAGCTTGCCTTTCCATTATATTATACTTTAAAGGTGCATCTCTCAGGGCTTTTCTAAAGAAGGCTATTGGTTGTTCAAAACCTTGATCATTTTTCTGCAGTAGGGCTGCAACAATTGTATGTTCTGAGGCGAAGGAAAAAATGATGAAATCCATATCAAACATTGGACTGATGAGAACTGGTGTTTGTGTTAAGGCTAGCTTTATATCTTAAAAAGACCTTTTGGCCTCTAGAGTCCATTTAATAGTCTAATATTTTTTAACATTTTGTTTAGTAATCTAATTAGTTCAGCTAAGTTAGAGATAAATCTTCTCAAAATGTTTATTTTACCTAAAAATGCTTGTAATTCTCTGATGTTCCTAGGATGTGGTATCTATAAAATGGCTTCAATTCTTGTTGGGTCGATCCAGATACTGTCTTTGGAGATTATGTGGCCTAGTAATTTCCCCTCTTCCAACCCAAATAAAGATTTTTTAGGATTCAAAGAAATTCCATACTTTCTACACTTGGTGAGAACCTGCCTGAGATGATCCAGGTGTTGCTGATCTGATTTAGAGAATACTGTGATATCATCTAGGTATATTATCAGGAAGTCATGGATTTCTTTAGCAAAGGCTATATCCATTGCTCTTTGAAAGGTGGCCCTTGCGTTTTTTAACCTAGAAGGCATTTTCACATACATGAAAGTGCCCCATGGAGTAGTGAATGCAGTTTTTGCCTGATTATATGGGTGGACTAAAATCTGGTTATAACCAGAAAACCCATCTAGTAGTAATCCATGTGATCCATTTTAGGAAGAGGGTAGTTATCCTTGAGTGAAACTTTATTTAAATTCCTAAGGTCAACACACAATCTAATTTTGCCAGTTTTCTTTCTTGTAGAAACCAAATTAGAAACCCAATCTGAGAATCTAATTGGTGCAATAATCTTAGCTTCATACATTCTTTTGATCTCTTTTTCGATAGAAGGCAATAGAATGGGGTTAATCCTTCTAAGCTTTTGTCTAAAAGGCTTCTGGTTTTCTTTTAAGGGAATGGTGTGTTGTATTATGCCGGTATCATAGGACTTAAGGTCCTCATAATTCCAAGCAAAAATGTCTTATAATTCTTTAACAGTTCTATGTATTTCACTTTTTCATTGGGAGGTAAAGACTTTGAAATTTTTATCATTTTGGGATCTTCTTCAGAGCCTATGTTACATTCCTCAATGTCTGATTTTAAGGGTTCCATTTTCGGATTTTTAGGGACATCGTTTGAATCAAATAAATCCTCCAAAGGAATTATTCCTTTGGGCAAAAAATTGTCTTTAAGATTGATGACTTCAGATTCTTCGTCGATTACTTCATCAATTTCCATTTGTTTTAGGTTTAAAATATATGATTTTGTAAACCTTGTGGGATGGAATCTGTCTATGCTTTCATCTTCTACTTCGTTAATTTCTACTTTATCAGTGTAATAAAAATCTCATGTTATGTATGTGCCTATGTTGCTATTTACAAATTCATCATCTAAAGTTAGAAAATTGTTAATTTTTTGATCATTATTGAACACTTGCCAGTTCTTTAAGTTGTCAGGAATAGCAGGTCTATGCCTAACCTTAGCAATGTACTGATGGTTGGGTTGAAATGGCAACTTGCAAGTACTAGCAAACATTGCTAAACTGTGAGCTTGCATATTGTGTTTTATTGGAATAACAACAAGCTTGGTTTCTAAAAAAGTATTTAGTATTTCTACAATTGTTCCTCTATAAAATCCTAACCTAGGATCCCTAGTCATATAAACAGCGTTAATTTGTTTTATTACCAACTCAGAATCTCCCATAATAGAGACTCTTATGGCTCCTAACCTTTTTACCAATTTCAGAACTAACAGAAGTGCTTCATATTCGACCATGTTGTTTGTACATTTAAAGTTCAATCTGTAGGCATGACCCTATGAATGATCATTTTCTAAGTTGTAAATCCATACTCCTGTTCCTGCACCTAATTTGTTTACTGACCCATCGAATTCAAGATGCCATAGAATTTCGTTTTCATAATTCTTACTGTCTGGGGGAATAAAATCTTCTTTGACTAAAGTATCTAGGTCATCTTTATTATCTGAAATATCATGAATTTGGACGCTTTGATTTTCTTCTGTCACTGTAATTTCTTTTGTTTTTGCAATAATGCTGTCTGAGGTGTTTTCTTGTTTAGCTTCAACATTATAAAGAATTAAAGAATCAATATCAGAATGCATTGAATATATAGGAAAGTTTTGAGGTCTCCCCTGGGTAATCACTACATACTTCATCAGGGTCTCTCTATATAGTTTCTTAGGATGTCCAAAGAATGATATGGTAGCATACGACGTGTCAAGTTGCGGAGATCCTTGGAGTTTGGAACCCCGTGATCTAGACAACAACATACCATATTTAGGTGGTATATCAACAACAACTATGTCAATAAGAATGGTCTTAGCAGGGTACAACACTAGGGAAACACACAGGTCTTTTATAAGTCCTAGGCACTTAACTTGGTTTGAATCAAATGAAAACAGGTCCTTGTAAGGTCTAGTGATATCCAAGTTTAGCTTCTCCATAATGGATTTAGGCATAAGATTGTGTGAAGCCCCAGAGTCTAGCATGGCATTATGTAGGATTTTATCGTGGATGTTAAGGCTAATGTAGAAGGGTGGTATCCCTCCTTCCACTGGTTTTCCATTAACATCAGGACCAAAAATTAACTCAGGTTGATCATCAAATAAGTTAACAGAGTCTTCATTTTCAACGAAGTTTAAATATTTGCTTATTTGAGATCTGTAAGTTTCATGTTTAACCAGTTCTGTTAAAGGAACTGAGATTTTAAGTTTGGCCACCTCTGCTCCCAAATTGAAAGGCAGAGGGGATTTGTCTGTTTGAACATTTGAAATCTTAGCAACAGGGTTCAAAGTAGTTTGTTCTTCTTTTTCAATGTTTGGAGTCTTTTTAATTGGATTTTCTAATATAATTTTTGGAGACTGTTCCACTGTTTCCTTGAGGGGAACTAAAGTGGAAGGTTGCTCATTAGAAGGTTGGTCGTTGGTTACATCTTCAATGGTGGGACTGGGAGGGTTCTGATTTGGTCTAGAAAGGATTTGTAGAGTTTTTGTAACTGGAGCAGCTTTCACTTTCTTAGGTTGATTAGGTACTGCTTTCTTGTTTTGGTCCGGAACATCAGTGTTATTTTTTCTCCTCAAATTGTACTGTTTATGCACTTCGAAGATAGCAGAATCATACCCTTGCTTGTAGTCAAAATATTCTCCAGTTTGGGTCTGTAACTGTTGAAGCATGTATAATTCTTGGTCATCCTGAGTCAGAAAGACTATTTCTTCATCATCTAACCCCATTAAGTTGATTTGGGTGTCTAGCTTAGGGTCTTCTTGATGGGAAGTTTTAGCATAATTCTCTTGGAAAGGAGGTCTAATGTTCTGATCAGGCCCATTTTTACTAGTGTTTTGGTTCTGGTTCTTCCTAAAGTTTGGATTCCTTACTAGAGGTGCCTGTTGGTTATCTCAGTGAGGTTTCCTTTCAATGTTTTCTATCCTGTCCATCAATTTTTCCATTCCTTTAGCTAAAGCATCCATTTTTTGATCAAAGGGCGAAGTTTCATCTTTTAGGGGTGTTCTCCTTTCGTTTCTAACCCTAGCTCTTTTGGATAGAAGATTCGCTTCTACGCTAATTGCTGCACTTTGCATATCTTCTAGCGTAGGGGGATTCCTTTCTCTAAGTTAAAAAGCCATGTCAGTGTTAAACCTGTCTGGAAAATTTATCAGGGCTAAGCCAAGTGGAGGCCTAAGGTCAAGTGGTATTGCGTTATATACATTGTTGAATCTAGTACAATAGTCTTGAACGGTTTCGTTTGGTCCCCTCTTGAGGTTTTCATATTCAGAAAGAATTTGAAGAGGGTTCTTTTTCTTCTCCCACCTATTTAAAAATTGCTGGTAAAAAACATCTAAAATATATATGCTATTAGGAGGTAGAGATCTAAACCATGTTCTCACATCTCCAGTTAGAGTTTGGGCAAAAATTCTCATCTGGATATCTCCTATGTCAATTTCATGCAGTTCAAAATAATTTGTCATTTTCTTTGTGTGCTACTGTGCTGTGTAAGATCCAGTGCCGTCGAATAAGACAATTTTAATATGATAATCTGCTGGTAAGGCACCTTGAGGAGAAAGCATCACAAGAGGGGCATATCTGAGTTCCATAGCTCTAAGTTGGACAGGATTGAGAACAGGAGTTGGGGTAACAGGGGGATTTGGGATAACAGAGGGATTTGGGGTAACAAGGGAATTTGGGGTAACAAAGATAATGGGTATTTGATGGGTAGTGATAGGCTGATGGGGAAGCGAAGGTATGAACGAAGATGAGGAATGAACTTCAGAAGTGTGGGGAAATGATGGTGAGCTAAAAGAAGTTGAAGCAGTTTCAAAAAGTTCAGGGATTCTATCAGTAGTAAGGGATGACTGAGGGGAATTCAGAAGGTACTGATCAATTGACAAGTTTTCCCTTTGGACTTCAAGTTCTGCTGTAAATTATGGATCTAGAACTGTGTCCTCAAGTTCACTCTCAGACTTGGTTCTAAATAGGGAATGGTCAAAATACTCGTCAAAAGGGAGGTCTTCTATGAACAACCACTCACTAGGGCAGGAATTGGATCTAAATAAAGGTCTTGGGCTTACTAAACTTTCTTGTCTTCTGATTATTCTCGGAATAAGGTTGGGATTGTCAAATACAGGGGGAGGATTTGGATCAGGGTTGGCCCTTGTATAGTGAGTTCTCCCGGAAGCTAGATTTTGAGCTTTTTTTTTTTTTTTTTTTTTTTTTTTAATTTTTATTTATTTATGAATTTTTGAAATAAATTCTAATAAAACCTTTAAGAGGCTTGAAAATAAAAATTTGAATTTCTCAAAGGTTTATTAAGACTGGGGGTTTGATTCCCCAACAGAGTTGCCACTACGTTATCACTCAGAATTTTCTCAAGGTTAAAGAAATAAATATCCGAGGTAACCACAAACCTAATATTTTAGACTTGGGTTCTAGCCAACCTAAGTCCAGAGAGGGCTCTCTCTTTTTAATTTAATTTTGTTTTGGGTAGGATTTCAGGCTAGTCCTTAGTGCCCATGATGTTTTGGTTTTTATTGGGTGGTGGACTTAAGGGAACAGATGGGCAGAACAAGTATTCAGGCCATTGGGCTATGGAGTCAATTAAAGAGTGGCTTAACTGGAGAAGATCAATTACTAAAGGAGGAGTTCATAGGGCAGGCTAGCACAACAAAAAGCAAATCTGCAGGTTCAAATGGATGAGGTAGTCCTAACCAGGGTAAAAGGGCAATGAAGAATCCTTAAACCAGGATCAAGATGAAGAACAAAAGGAGATTAGTAGCAAAGGGAAACTAAGAATCCTTTACTATGGACCTAAGGGGGGAAACTATGGAAGTAAGGGAGCAATTAAGAATTCCCAGACTAAGATAGTTTAGTAGAAAACAATGAGAAAGTAAACAGTCAAGACAGAGAGAATTAAAGCTAATTCTAAAATATCATTCCTTGTTTACTATTTAGATTTCATAGAGAAAACATGTGAATATGTATAACATGATGAGAAAACAGTAATACACATGAAGAGATAATACTTATTTGGTTTCCACTGTGCACAAGAATCCTGTGAAATGTCTTTAGCTTTATTTCATGACCCAACAAAACCATTCCAGTCTTGAATACAATATCTCCTTAGCTCGATATAAAATTTCTACATAAATGTATTTTAATCCACCCTAATTACTTCAATTTGTGAATTATGTATACAAAAAAATGTTACAAAATATCTCATAACAATATGAGAATTATTCTAGGAAACTGAAAATATCTTCAAGCATGAAGATAGAGACAGATGGAGAACTGTCTTCTTGCTGTCCCTTTTATTGTGACTGTGCTGGCTATTGTAATTCAGATTTGGCTCTTTCAGTTGCTTGATACTTATGTGCTGGAATCACTTTATGTCTTCTACCTACTGATACTCTTTACCTGCTACACTTTGACTCTGTTTTACCTGTTTTACCTGGCTACCATATAGATTTACTGTAGTAACTTTATAGTAAATCTGTTAGTTTCATCCACCATTCACTTTCAGGTAATTTCATCCTTATCATCTTTCTATATATCTCGTCAGCTTTAGTATACTTGGCAAAATTTGGCCTATTGATGAACAAGTGCTTTACCTCATGCTCTAGAAAAAACAGATTTTCCAGATTATCATATAATACCTTTCCAGTGGGTAGAGCTTTTACCCCTGAAGTACTAGCTTGGCTGTTGGCCAGCTTGTTTAGTCTTTCAACATAATCATCTTGGGTCATCAGCTTGTCATGTATTACCATAGGACTGGGAAGTCCTTTTTCTCTTAAAATACCAAACTTTTTCATAAATCTATCAATGTTAGCTTGGATGCTTTGGCATTTTTTCTCAAGACTGAGCATGAGGTTCCTCTTGGTAAGAATCTTCTTGATTTCTATGATGGTTCCTGTTCTATCTTCTATGCCTAGTTCATCCAGCTGATACCTGTTTCTGCTGTTCAAAAATGTTATCAATTGGTTGGCTTCTTTAGGTTTATCTCCCAATTCTTCCATTGTCTTGTGAATTGCTTATGTAGCCACTTTTACCAATTCAGTTTGCTAAAAAATTACTTGAAAAGAAGGCCAAACATCATTGACAGAGTCAATGATATTGGCCCAAAGGATTTCCTTTATATCTCCTAGTGGCTGTTGCAATGTCAAGTCCTTTTCAAGGACTTTTATCCTTTCTCCCATTCTTTGATTCTTCTGAGCTTATTCCTTCTGTTGTATTTGTGCAAGTTTGCAATCAGTTTCCAAACTTGACACTTTTTCTCTAACCTTTTTGATCTCAGTAGCCTGGATGGTCATTTCCTCCGTGGCTTTTACCAATTCAGCTGTCTTTTCTGTGGATGTCCCTGTGCTTATAGATGTACCTGTAACTGGAAGAGCTGTAGCTAGTGGAAATGTTGGTGCTAAGGAAGCAGCCAATGTGGAGGGTACTTCTATAGAGACTGTAGGAATTACAGTATGAGGAGTGGTGGCCAACTTACTCTGTCTAGAATGTATCAAATTATCTAGCTCTTTCTTTTTTTATTTTAGTTGAATATTCATCTTAAGGACTAAGTCCATAAGCTCTTCCTCCTTCCGAGTTTCCAAAACTTCCACTGTCTATGGATGATGCAGAGAAGGAATTTTGAGCTGCTTTTTCAATGCAGCTATGTCATCGTTTTTCTTTTTAATCAACTTTTCTGCAGCCTTTACATCCTTGGGATCATGACCTAGCTCTATGATTAAGTCCTCTAAGGACTTTATCCTGGTATCTTTGGCCTGTGAAGAGGCCTTCTCTAACTTGAATTGCGCTGATATATTATTCAACGAATTTTGGAGTTGGTGTGCTGCAATGGCCTTGCTGGTCAAGGTGGAATAGACCATTTCCCCAATCTGCTTGTGTAATTCTATTTGGTCGATAGGATGTATATCCTTCGCCAATACTTCAAAGTCTATCTTTAAGTAATCTGCTATTGACCTGGGCTGCTGTGTAGTAGGCTTCATGAAAGTCATATGCATTTTACCTTATTTTACATCAAAGGCTGACATTAGCTTTGTTTGATTAGTAGGAGGCATTTTAAGGTAATGCGCATAGCTTTGGGTCTTCAATCTTTCATTCATGGCCTTTATTTCTTTGTATTTCTCTCCAATGTCTTGGCTCTGGCCAGTTGGAGCCTTGAATGAGGATACTTCCACACTCTGTTGTCTCTCTAGCATTTGAGCCTGTGAAGTGGAAGGTTCTTGTGTACCTCCAGAGGGAGTGGTCTTCTTACTTTCTACTCGTTCTGTACCTGTAGTTCCAGCTATTTCCTCTTTGAACTCTTGTTCTGAAAATGGATTTAACCTTTGCCTCTTGACATAAGTCTGTGCAACAAGTCTGCTAGAAGGAGTAGCCTCCTCTCTATCTATTTTGGGATTCTTCTCATTTAGAGGAGTCTGTAAAATAGGAGGATTACTCATGATGTGTTCTAGCTAAGCCAACTCTTCTGATATGTCTGGCTGCTCTGATTCCTCTTGCTCTTGAGGTCCTTCTTATGCTGTTTGCTCATTGTGTTCTTATGATTTCCTTTGAGATTGGGATTCTCCTGGCACCTGTACAAAGGAATCTTCATCAAGTCTTCTTTCTAAATCAATCAATACATTATTGACATCAACTTCTGTGCTATCACGGTCTACTAAAGTGTTCTCCACCCATTCTAGTTGATTTGCATATTGTTCAATTTTAAGAATTTTGTGGTGGACATAAGGAGATAATTTGTTCTTTTGTCTCCTATTGCTGATTAACTCTGAAGGGTCATATCTCCATATAAAACTTTGTTTCAGTTTCAGCCTTTGAAGGATTTCTTTTGCTTCCTTTCCTGCTTCCCTACTGTTACATATAAAGGGGCCAAGCTGGTCTTTTATCTTGAGTTGAGATTTCTTCTATGCCTTCAAAAAATGCACCTCATCTGAATTAATCATTTTCCTGTAGTACTCCAGAGTAAACAATCTCATGGGGGAGGTATCTTGGTAGTTTGTAGGGTGCTAACTCACATCCATATATTCTGATTTCAGTGTGATTTTGGTATAAGTACTAATCTCCCACTCTATATTGTTTGGACAACTGTAATACCCTCCTGATATCTGCATTGATTCTGGGGGGAGGACCTCCTAATAACATAGTTGCCACTGGGTGCACAAAGAGATCTATGAAATCTGTATAAGAATATGAAGAATCATATAGGTGGATTAATGAAGTCCAGAAGACTACTGATCTAGGGTTGCCTCTGGTATCAAGCTTTTGGAGTGTGAATGGGAATTTATCAGCTTGATAGTACAAGAAAAGATGATATAAAACTGATGAATATTTGAACACTCTTTCATTGTCCATCCTCATGAATTGATCATGCATCTTATCTGCAATGAACTTAGCATAGTCAAACATGATGGTAGGGGGCTGTCCAGGAGTGTAAATGGACATAAAGGCTATAATAATTTCATCAACAAATTCACTTGTAGTCTAGCCTAACACACTGGATATCATTTCTATGATGTCTTGGCCAAGATCAAAGAATATGGTTGACATGTATGGGGGAGGGTCCTTTGGAATGTATTGCTCTTCCCTAATGAAGGTCTGGAATAACTGAGCAAGTTTGATGGAGGTGAGTGTAGGGAATCTATTAAGCAAGTCTCCAACAGAAAGGAGGGTCAGGTTTTGCCCTGGTTGCAACTGAAGCATTTCATTTATGGATTCAGCAGTGATGGTAAATAATACATAATGGTCAGGAGTCATCACTGCTCTTTGGCTGGGGCTATAGTTCATATGGCAATAATGGATAATCTCTGGGAAGATATGAACTCTGGGGAATTGGTACTTGGGTAAACCTGATTCCCAAAGACCTATTTTGTCTGCATGGTTCAGGTACTGGTCTCTGTACCTGTAGTATAATTTCAATGGGGATTCTTGGACAGAGGTATCTTTAATTTGAAAGTCTTTATCAGCCAAAGGGAGATGGTCTAAGTCCCTGTGGGGAGTAGAAATTGGTAGGACATTCAATGCAATTGGAGTAGCCATCCTTGGTTCTTGTGGTTTCAAGGATGGGGGTGAAGGGTTTTTAGTAAAATTGGGGAAAATTGGTCCAATTCAAAGTATTTGGAGTTACTGGTCAATTGTTTCACTGAATTACTTAGTAGCTTAAAGCAATTGAGTAAAGGTTTGGGAATAAAATAGGTTTTCTCAGCGAATTTGGGTAAATACCTGGTTTCGGCTCTTAACAGATTGATGGGCGACTGTGCATAGTTTACAGGAAGCGCACTTGACTGAAAGGTGGTCTGGAGTTTCAACAGCTTCAACAGGTTGGCAGTTGGACGTGGGTTGATGGTTGCACGTACTTTGGTGCTTTCATGGAGGTTTGAGCAGTCTTTTTCATGATAAAATGAAAAACAATGAGATTTTTAGTTTTATTTACAAAGTCAACTGTTTTAGCGGGTACACGGAGAAAGGTACAATTGGCGTTAAGCGGGGGATGAGACGTTTTGTTGTCTAGCGGGAGGTGCTAAGAGGGTTCATTTCGCACCGATTTTGGGCTGGAGTGGTTTTTGGGGGAGGCCGCCCGATGCCATTAATTGGGCGCCACATAGTGGGGGGGCCAAAATGGAAACCATCCATATCGGGCGGGTAAAGGTTAGCCTTCGGAGGCCACCCGATATGATCATCGCCCGTTGGATCAAAAGGGACCTAATCGTATGGTGATTGGGGTGGGGATTTGACATGAAGTTTAATGGAGGGGACCGATGGAGGTTTAACCACGACAAGATTAATTAATCGTGGATTATGGAGGTTTAATGACATCGAGAGTGATTTCACTAGCGGAGATAGATTATTAATTAACCACTAATTGGTTAATTAATCTCTTTTATTCAGCGGTGGGTTTTGGTTATTAATTAGCTGTTGATCGACTTAATTAACCCATTAATCATTTAATAAAGTTTATGTTTCAAACTTGGGGGCAGGATATTAACATAGGGGTTTTTATTTATAATATATGTGAAGGGTTATATTTATTTTTCGGGATTTAATATATAAATAAAGTTAAAAGTTAATATGAATGAAGGCAAAAAATGTTTAGTGCTAAGTATAAAATGAATTCTTTGCAATTTGTTTTTTCTTTTCACATAGAAAACATAAAAACTTAGGCTAAATACATATTTGTGGGTTTTTTGTGAAAAAGGGGTTTGCTTGGGGGGTGATCACTTTTCTAAGGTTTTATCCTTAGGGAAAAGGGGTTTATTAGGGAAAATGAGTGAATTATGGAGGGGGTGAATGCTTATGAGGGGAATTTTAGTACTTAGAACCTATAAGTTATTGGGTCGAGGGTCCGGTCCCTCCAGAAGTCAGAGAAATGCTCTGAGCCCCTTTAACTTAAGATTTTAGGTACTTTAAGACTTTCCTTGGAAATTAGTTAAGTGAAAAATGTAATGAATGAGGGAGGTTAATCAATTGACTTTGTGTACTTTGGTAAATGCTCAATTATCATCCATACTTTAGAAATTTGATGATGAAGGTAAATGATATGATCTTATCTAATCAATCATCACAATTCTGCAACCATTCAACTACTTACCCATCTACTCATCCTACCATTTTTTCTTCTCTTTATTAGGGTGCACTTAAGCTAGAAAACCCTTATCAAAACATTTTCTTTTATTTTACAAAAGTAATCTATCTAAGTCTAACCTTATTACATCCAAGGGCTTAGATTAAACTATTGAGCTCCTTTTATTTACTCTACCTATCTACTTATCTGCCAAGATTAAACAGTTTGGTAAGATTTTATTCTCTATCTATAAACATGAAATTTAAAGCATGAGATAGCCAAGTTTAAACATTTTGGCCATCCATGGATTGTGGCAAAGATAACAAGCTGCACACAATCTTTTTATTCTATATCAAAAGTAAATGGTAGTGGAATTTTGACTTGCACACTTTCATGGTATTTTTTCCTTTCTTGGGGTTCATTTTTTCATCTTTTTTGACCTTTTTCATTCTTTTTGTACTTCAATTTTTCTTTTAGGACATACCCTCTTTACATTTTTAATTTTTTGATTTTTTGAATATAGAAAACATTTGCAAAAAGCAAAGGTATGTACATATTACAGATTTGACCTCAGCTATTATAAAATTATGACTCCTATTGGTATAGGAACATAACAGGAACAAAGGAAAGTGAGAAAAAGAAAAAGCATCCAAAAGAAAAAGGAACCAAAAGTGAAGATGAGGAGGAGTAAATACATTTCTAACCATTTAAACATATAGTCACCTAAGATAGGTGACCTTGAGGAGGGGGGTCATAACATGAATGAAGAAGCTAGAGCATCACCATTTTATCGGACTCCAAGTCCAATAAGGAAGACACCTGAAATCGACCCAATCCAACAAAAAATCTATGATTATGTGGAATCACTGGAGAAAAAAACACAAAAAAATGTAAATTCCCCTATACAAAGTGAATATGAAAATACTTTTAATGAATATGTTCCTGTGACTGATGCCATTCCTAAAAAAAGAATACAAGATTGAAGATGCTTTAAAACATGATATATATGAGTTAGAGTTATTGAATAAGCATCAAACAAGAACATGAGGAGATAAAAGTACAAATTGAAATCATGAGGACTCAAAATGATAACATACTTTTTCATTTGTGCCACTAGTATAAGAAAAATAAGAAACTCAAGGCCAATAAGAAGTTCCTCTGAAACAAAGTTAAAGGGCCACAAAGAAAGATTTTAATGAATAAACCAATATTATCATTCAATGTTAAGAATAAAAAAGGAGACACTAATTTGGATGTCCTAATCCAAGCTTCAGAGATAGTACAATGAATAAAATACTTGGAAAATTTTGAATTTTTGATGCAGGAGGACATGCAAAACCCTCGGTGTGGGGGAATGTTGAAACCCCAAATTGTCTTCTTTTTGATAATCCTTTTACTTTCCTTTCAATACTTTTCATAATAGTTTTTCTACATTTCCAAGTTGAAAAATCACCTTAGATATGCTCAAACATCATAAAAGGTATCATTCATTCATGGTTTATAATCTATTGTTTCTTTATGAAATTTAATCAAAACATTCCTATATGCTACTGAATTGCACTCATTCTGTAGCTAAACAAAGATTCTGTAGCTACATCCATGGTTGGACAGGTTGTAGCACGCTTGAGGATGGATAAAGGATATAGGTATATGGAAAATTATCGACATATGGACATCCACCTATCACATTGATCTAACAACTCACCTAGTTCAAAAGATCTAATGATCAAACCAAATGTCAACTTTGGTTATTATACTCCAACCATGCGCAAAATTTGAAGGAGGATCATGGCATTATCAAGCGAGCATGGAATTAGACAAGAAGAATTGGGAATCAAAGTTACAATATATCAAATCAAAATCTTCTCATGATTTTATCTTCCAATATAAAATCATGAGAAGAATGATTCCAATTTCCATTTAATTTCATAGTTGTCAAAGTTAAAACTTGATTCTTGGCTTATAACTCTTAATGTTGTTATTTAACAGAGGATTATAAAAATCCCTAGAGTGAAGAAATAGACATAATTACTCTTTTTAAATTTGTAATCATTTTCTATTGAAGACTTCAACATTTAATACAAGTTACTCTATTCCTTTAGTGTTCAATGTGTGGGTGAATAGTTTGATAATTGGTATCATTCTTACGCTCAACAGGAGGTCCCCCTGAAGAGTTGTAAATTAGTTTAGTATTTGGTTATGTTAGTTGTCAATTTATTTCATGAATAATCTCTTTCTCATTGAAATAAGTTAATGTTTTTGATTGGAATTTTGTTAATTGATCTCTAGTTTAACATCTAGTAGTTTGAATAGGCCGAGCGTTCATAAAAGACACAAATATTTCCCTTTATAAGTTTTCTTCATTCAATTGTTTTTGTTTTGTTTTGATTTCATGAGTAATGGAAAAATCAATTCTAATAAAAAATGCACACATTTGTAATCCTTAAGAGTTATATTTTGGACTGTCATTTTTTCTGAAGTAATTAGATTACGTTTTCCTCTTTTGCTGAATAGAATAGAGATATTGTGCACATGCAATTCACGAGTACACAAACCTTGGTTGAAAATTAATGAAGTAATTTAATCATCAATTAAATTACCTAAAAAAATTTATTCTGCCAAACCTTAAGCCCCAAGTTGTAGTTTATCAATATAAGATTCTTCATGTCAATTTCTTCTCCTAACTCCCCCTGAAATTAATATTTCTTCCTTTGACTTATGAATTCTTCTTTCCTGAAGCATGAGGTCTTCTTTAATCACGAGACTCCTTCAAAATCTTGGGGTAACTCTTCTAACTGAGGCAATGATCCTTTCCTTCTTATGGGGAGGTCCTTCTTGCTTCCATTCTTCAATTTCTTCCATTCGTTGAGAAATCCATGCCATGAACTGCAAAACTTATAGGGAGGATATAGTAGAACAATTATAACTAAGCCAAAGGATACATAAATAAGAGATAAACCAAAAATTAAAAATAATAACGATAGTCTTAATCAAAGAGAAAAGGTATAGAATACTTATCGTTTGAGAAGACTTATCTCTCTCTTAATCTATATACTTCTTACATTCACCCGTAACTTAGTCAGCTCCATTTGACATCCAACTTATAAGACAATTTCATCTAGATAATCATGCATAGTCTAGGGTTTTCTACTTCTTTCAATGGGAGAAATCGATCCTAGGGTACAAACCTTAAACCTTTTGTTGGGCAGCGGGTCCCCCGCATAAGGGTTTTTGGGGCTCAAAGCCCACAATTTTGGGTAAAAAGTATGGTAAAGGTTCCGCGAAGTGCGAATTGTAATGAGTCAAGTTAAAGGGTTGTCCGCCCGAGAAAAATATAAGATAATAGAAATCAAGTTCGCCTGCCCATGGTCGGTGGACCATGGGAATGTATAAATAGAGCAAGGATCTAGGTTTAGAAGGAAATTTTTTAGTAGCTTTGGTTAAGATACATGTGTATGGGTTTGTAAAAGCAAGAGTTCTCTGAGTCTATAAGTCCAAGTCACAGTTGGTAGTAGTTAGAGTAGGCTCTACAGATGTGTGCATAGAGGCCTGGTAGAGTCTGTAGCTGTGTGCGCGGACCGCTATAGCTGAGTGCGTAGGGTGGAATTGGATTGTACTGAACAGAAGGATAATAAAGATAAGTGTTTCTGAATTATTGTGTATATGATCGCAGATCTATATGTTTACGCTTATGTTATGGTTTTATGCGTTTCTTTAAGATTTATGGTTGCATGCGCTGGTTTTAACTGTTGAATGCTCGATTAAAGACCTTAAGGAATAGATCAGATCTATAATAAGTACAATAATAATAAGAATATATGAAATACCTCACCACGGATCTTCGTGAAGGCCAGTCAGCTACGCAAAGTAGCGTGAGTGCATAGTACGGATTGCGACCCCTCCAGACCTCATCAAGACATCCCTAGGGTGCAAAAACCTAGTTCCAGCACCCTTCCATACTACCTTGGGTGAGACTTTAGTACGCGCTCCATGGATTGTTGCTGAAAGGGCTGGTAGTATGAGATTTGTTTGGCTAAACTCTTCCGAACCTGGGTCAGGCCCCAACAAGCCAAGAAATGGTTCGGTTGCCGGGACTGGGATCTGCCTAAGGGATGTCTGATGTCAGAACGCTGGAACCCTATGAAGAAAGAGATTGAAGATTGGCTGGATCAGAAGCTTCACGAGTTCATGGTGTAGGAAAACAAAACCCCACAGATATCTGAGAAGAGGTGGCTGGATCGCTACATATACATGGAAATCCACGAGATCTTCTTCGCGTCCTTCTCGTCAAAACTGTATGAGTGGATCGCGAGGCTAGCAGATAGCATGGGAAGGTGCAAGCTTGATCAGCCGATAGTGTGGACTCCGGAGTTAATACGTAGGCTAGGGGCGTCTGAAGATAAGATCGCGCAGGCCGTAGATCATTGGTTGGATCAGATAATAGGAGGGTTTATCACTAAGTTCGCGATAGATACAACCGTGAGCTACATCGAAGCGAAAAGACATTTTCTCAAGGGACCGCGGGGCAAGTACATCAAATTGTTGAATACTTGGATTAAAATGCTGTTATGTGAAAAACAGGTTATGCGAATCCATTGATGTTTGGGGTAACGCAGAGTGGAAGAGGCTACTAAGGGATCGAAGGATTAGAGAACAATCCCTTGATTTCACTTTTGTGGGAGAGCGAGGAGAAGCTCGCTGGGTTCTCTCTGAGAAGTGCGGTCCGGTTGATAAAGCATCGCATTCCATAGTTACCACCTCCATCCATGCCATCACCCTCTTCACCTACATCCCCCCCATCTTCACCTAGTCCACCTCCACTACCTCCAAGGGTTGGCATGGTGAGTGTGATCTAGTTGCCCATATTTAGAGGCGTAGGAAATGAGGAACCAGGCTAGTTCTAGTTTGTGGTAAAGGCAGTATGGGAAGCCCAAGGCATTACGGATGATAACATTAAAAAGGCTACTTTGGTGAGCGCGCTGTAGGATAGCGCATTGACGTGGTATATTAAGCACTCTAGCGATCATCCAAATGCTGAAATAGCAGAGATCCAGGATGCATTGAAGAAAGCGTTTAGCCAACCAAAATCAGAAACTCAGTCAATCATAGTATTTAAGGAAATTGCGATGCTTCCAGGTGAGACTCCATGGGATCTGGATCAACTCCTGAAGAGTATGATCCAGGAGGCTAATATGACGCTTTCAGGTGCGCAACACCACGCCTGGTTTGTGGCATCCATAACACTGCACCTAAGGACGGTGCTGTCATAGTAGAAGATCTCAACCCAGGCTGAAGCATTAGAGCTAGCAATGAGGTTTCATGAAAATCCAATACAAGATCTTGGGTTGGGAGTTCAAGAAATCCACTGGCAACTACAAAACCTATGCTTGGACATGCAAAGCTTGAAGCAAGATAGGGCACCCTGACCAGAGGCACGTGAAGAAGTGTGGTGTATCAAATGCAGAGGTCAAGGTCATGACAAGGATCAATGCCCTATATTCACAAACAATTTGGTAGGACGGGGGCTGACGCCATTGAGGCTGGAAGTACAAGTAGAGCCAAGTGCGACAGCTACACTCTGGTGCACGATTTTTCAAGTAGTAGGAAAGCATGCGATGGAAAACTGTCACTTGTTGTGGAAGTATACCCAGACTTCGCAGCAACGGCACTGTAACTTCTGTAGATCAGTGGGTCACGATGAGAGAACGTGTCAGAGCTATGAGCTAATGATGGATAGGACCCCAGCCTACTGAATGCAGACTGAAACATGAGGTTTCGATCCATCCGCAGGAGCACGTGGAGGATTCCAAGGACACGGATGAGGGAGAGGAGGAATGGGACCTGGATGAGGGTGTAGACAGCTGATCTGTTATAATTGTGGAGGGTCGGGGCACTATGCTCACGATTGTACCAACCCGACGAGAATATCTTGTCCGTACTATGAGCAGTTTGATCATGAAATGGTAGATTGTCCGATGCTGATCGCCCAAATGCACGAGAAAGGGGTACTACAGCCTACCCCAACTCAAAATATCCAAATGATGAGGTCTGAACCATGCAAAGAGGACCCCAACATAAACATGGTACTCAGAAGCAGTGCAACTATGGGGGAAGATAAGAGGAAATAGCCCGAAGAAGATTCGAAGGTTCACGAGGCTCCTACAAGGGAACCTGAGTCTGAGACGGAACACGTGAAGGAAACATTTAAGGAAGCTAAGAAGAGCTTCACGGAGGCCTCTACTTCAGGTAGTAAGGGTCAACTTGAGCCGGGAATGGATCCTTCTATGCTTACTACCTTTTTAGAGACAGGTACGAAGTTTCTACGCAACAATAAGGCAGTTAAGGGACTACAAGAACTAATCACTAGGTGCACAGGATTAGGAGAGCCACGCGTGGTCCAAAAGCTTGGAAAGCATGCTTAGCGTACTGGACAGGAAATGCGATTGATGGTGCAAATTGGTGAGTATGAGATGGAACTAGTCATCTTGGATTTGGGGTCAGATGCGAATGTATTACCAAAACAAGATGTGGGAACGCATGGGCAGGCCCACACTGCAGTGGTCTCCTATTCAATTGCGGATGGCCAACCAACAAAAGATCTGACCAATGGGAAGGTTGCAAGGGGTGACAATGGACATTGAAGGCATAAGTACGCCGACAAACTTTAAGGTAATAGAGATTGTGGATGACAATAACCCTTACCCCGCATTACTTGGAATAGACTGGGCAACGGATATGAATGGAGTCATCAACATAAAGAAGCGGAAAATGATTTTCAAGAAAAAGTCCCTACGTGTGATAGTTCTATTGGATCCTGCCAAAGGAAAGCGCTACACTGAACTTGTGCGCAATGAGGACAGTGACGATGAAATAGACTACATTTACCAGATAACGGTGCAAGACCAGGATCAGGTGAATCCAATAGTGGATGGGAGAATCTCATGGGAACGTGACAGTTCCTACACGTCGGATTTAGATGAAGAGATAGAGCGATGGCAAAAGCAATTTCATGAAGTAACGATGATAAATTGTAATATGATGATTAGATAAATACGACGGTGACAACCGAAGTAAGTACACTACCAGCAGAGGACGACACAACAAATGGGGAAGAATTCATAGACCACTAGGGAACTACAATCATGGAGTAGAAGCGGCATGGTGCGCAAGAAGGGGTGCTGCGCGCGACAACTACGCAAGGGTGGAGTACACCTTGGAAGATTAGGTGGAACGGGCATGAATGTAGAAGGCGGTTGCGTGTATGGGTTGGAGGCCCTCAGCATCGAACGCAGTCTGGGCAGCCAGGATGAAGCGGTTTGGGCACCCACCTATGACGAGGGATGCAGCTGTATGTTGTGCAACCACTGCCCCAACTAAATCTGTGCGTACCAAGGGTTCGATGGGCCTATAGGACCATAAACAAAATGGGGTGTGCGAAGATGACCCTCTTCGTGATTAGACACGATGAAACCAGGAAGATGGAGAGAATTTCCCTGACCACCATCCCTGCAGTTTGGACTAAACGCAAAGACCTGGGCAAAGGAATTCAATAGTTGCAGGAAGCCATTTGGCACGACAGCTTGAAACTTCACAAAATCGATGAAGAATGGGCACGGCTGAGGAGGAAAAGCACGATGTTGAATGAAGAAATCAACAAAATGAAAACCGGAGTCGCACAAGTGGGCCACGCAAATCTGAGAATAAGGGGACCAGACCTGGGTGGCCCTACTACAATACTAGAACGAGCTGCGACCCTACTATCATGGCTGCAACCGCACCAACAGGGGAGTGTACCATATGCAGCAGAGCATGAGGGGCTACATGATACAAAGGTACTCAAAAGGTGCCCGTAGCTCGGGCTAGCAGGAAAATTGAAATCTCGCACTAGGGGTGCGACAACCTGACTATCCATAGGAGGCCTAGTCTCAGCACTCCACACAGTTGGAAGAGGGTGCGGGACTATAAAGGAGTCTATAGGGGGGTTGCGCGGCTCAGACGTGGCGCACAAAATCAGTATGAAGCACAGAATGCGTCCGCGTATAAGGGACTGTGCTGCCACATGGGGAGGATAGAAGGTGACCGTTGCAGATACTATTCATGACAAGATGTCCCATTTAAGACACCGAGGAGCAGACGACGGGCAATTAAGACACAGGGTTGAACAGATCTACCACCAAAATCACATTAATGAGCCACGAAAGGGGGGCACAGTCGAAGTTGAATTCAAAAAGGCATATAAAGCATAGGTGGCCTGTCACCAAACAACCCTTGGCACTTTGCATATTAAGTCGTTCCATTATCAAGTAGACAGGAGCATGATGAATGAGGTAGTCATGAGAGCAAGTCCGTGGTTTCAAGCATTGTCGAAGGATATGTAGGAGTCCCTAATTAGGATGATATCCATAACCAAGGATGTTATGCAGAACCCTACGCCACAGGTAGAGGGCACAACCGAGATTCCTAAATCACCTCGGATGCCGCGGACCAAGAAGGACCCACAGGTAGCAGGACTAGTCTGGATGTCTCTGCGAAATCCACGATTTGGCAAATTGTCAATGGAAGAAAAGGGCAAAACGTTTACTATTGAGAGCGATAATGAGGAAGAGGATCCTCCAACCTTTATCGAAGAGATGGAACTAGAAGAAGAGATGGAAGAAGATATCCAGCCAGTACGGGCTCCAGCAAAATGGCCTAAGTATGTCCCTCCATGGAAAGGGAGGGTCAAGGTACCTAAATATTTGGATGCCGTTAAAAGTGCACTTATAACCCCGTGCCTCCCCAAAGGGGTTCTATTCAGAGGAATGACAATTGGCCGCATTCCCACTATGAAATTTCAAGACTTGGACCTTGTGGATACACAGAAGTTTCCCAATTTGGAAACTAGCAAACTAATGGAACAAAGCATGGAGGGGGCCATTACAACACTACAGCTACAGAAATGGCTGCGAGGGGTGGAGGAGGCCAGGCTACTCCACCTCCTGTCAATCCCACATTTTCATCGGGCCCCAATCACGATATTGGTCATCAGGAAACTACTTTGCCTAGTGCATGATGGGTACTTATGGCTAGATAAACCCATCCCCATCATGGTGGAGCTCATTTATAGGATCTCTCGGCTTCCCTGCGAAGGAAGGGACCCCACGGAAATAATTGGCACGAGTGGCGACTTGACGATTGTGGAAGCCATGAAAAAGAAATACAAGTTGGAGAAAAAGCAGAGAGGGTATGTTATTACTAGTATTCAGGACAAAGGGGTCTGCATTGCTACCTAGTTTCTGGTAGGAAAGGTGATGAGAAAATGTCGAGGCAGTGAGGTACTAGCAATGGTCATCGCATTAGCTGAGCAATGCGCAGAAGGGGTATAGTTCAATTGGGTGCAGTTCCTCCGTGACAAATTCCTGATGAACTGCAGGGAGGCCCAAGAGTAGGATAAGACCTCCCACTACGTGTGATTGCTCTTATCCATCCTATTGGTTATAGGTGAATTGCTCGAGGATAGTCACTTTCCTTCCCTGGACCAGGATTGGCTAGAGGCAACCAAATACGTGTTGTTATGGGCAACGAAGGATGCCACAAGAATTCGAGCAATCAAGATTTTCTGGATACTGTTGGATGCGAACATATGACAGTGGATCAAACAGCAACCCAGCCTATCATACGAAGTATATGATAGTGTGAAAAATGTTGCCAACTTTAAGGCGGATATGCACCATGTGTATATCTGGGCGCGCAAGGATCTAGAGCAGACGTGGACCACACTTCCCTTCATCGCCATTGATGACACTGTTTTTGCGGTGCTCAATACCTGGCCACCGAAGTGGCACAGACCAGATGTGGTAGGGCGTGATGAGACTGAAATCCAAAAACAGAAGGCTACCACCAAGTTCCTAGCACAACAAAAGTGGAACGAATAGCTCGCTGAGGAAGTACGAGCGTCCCGGGAGGCAGCGCAGGCTGCCACAGACAAGGCGACAATAGGAGGGGCTGCTACAACAGAGGACAAAAGAGGCCCGAACGTGACCACAGAGCCGAAAATGGATAATGTGATGGAAGGTGCGGAGCCAAGCACCACTTGTTCACCCTTAAAACAACCGCGCGCGACAAAACGGTCAAGGTCATGGAAGAAGACCAAGGCATCCAAGTTGGACAAGGAGCCTATCACATTGACCAAGGGTGACCTATGTGAAATTGGGGATACAGTTCACGAAGCTACCAGGGAGGTGCTCGACGAGGCCATGGTAGAGTATCAGACTATGTTGGGGGCACTCAGGACATAACTGTAGGAATTTCAAGCATGGCCCCCATAGCCGAGAGTTATAGCTGCCCATGGAGCTATGGGTATGTCAGCAACTGAGCAGCTACTGCGGGCCAAATGGCAAAATGGCTCATACTATTGCACTTCCGGTAGGAGCATTGACAATAGACAACACGAAGGACAGAGCTGTGGTAGGCTGGCTCATGGGACTTGGATTAAACTTGGCTGCCCTCCCATGAGAAGTCTTATACCAATTACAAGATGACGCAATGATGGAGCTCCGCGCTAGGAAAGGACGTGCGGTAAAGATACTCAGTGAGCAATGAATTAACATCAAGCAGTTGAGCCTCCAACATGATGACGTAGTAGCACATAATCAGTAGTTGGAGCAAATTATGGAGGAAGTGTGTTTCCGTGCCCCTGAGCTTGAGATTGCGGCAGATTTACCTATAGGCATACGGATCCACAAGTTGGCCAGTGGGTTCCTTGAAGTGAAGGAAGAAGCGGCAAAAGTCTAGTTGGACCTCAACTTGAAAATTGCAGAACTGACACTCAAGGCGCAACCCTCTACACCACCAGAGGTTAGAGATCAGTGGCAACACACCATCTAATCCGAGCGGGAAGCAATAGCACGTGCCATACAGGAGTGCACCAGCTTGTTAGATCAATCATTTATCACAGTCACTTCACTACAGGAAGATCCAACATTACAACAGTTAGAGATCGAAGCACGGGAGTTGCAGTAGGCCTACGATAATGTCTGGGGGACCGCGTAGATGGTTGGCCTTACTCAGAGATTGGCCAAGATGAGGGAGGCCCAAGATCTCAAGGCGCAAGTTAACATTGCTCGCCAGAAAGAAGCAGTCTTTAAAGAATGCATCCAGCCTTGGCTTGATGAGGCATTCGCAGTCACCACCAACATCGAGGGAAAGTTAGCCCACATGTAGGTAGTATACGAACTCAGAGAAGCAAGTGAAACTGATAATGACGTATCAGAGGCTCGTGCACAACGAGTACAATAGATGGCGGAAGAATGTGTTGCGGAGGTAAGCGAAGCACAGAAGTTGCTGAATAACCTCCGCGCGAAGATCACCACACCAACCGAGTGACTCGGGACGAGTCATGGTGATTGTGTTGGGGGCCTGTTGGGTAGTGGGTCCCCTGCGTAAGGGTTTTTGGGGCTCAAAGCCCACAATTTTGGGTAAAAAGTATGGTAAAGGTTTCGCGAAGTGCACGGAGCACGGATTGTAATGAGTCAAGTTAAAGGGTTGTCCACCTAATAAAAATATAAGATAATAGAAAGCGAGAGCCTGTCAATGGTCGGTAGACCATGGGAATGTATAAATAGAGCAAGTCTTTAGGTTTAGAAGGTAGTTTTTTAGTAGCTTTGGTTAAGATCTCAGGTGCATGGATTTGTAAAAGCAAGAGTGTTCTGAGTCTGTAAGTCTGAGTCGCGGTTGGTAGTAGTTAGAGTAGGCTCTGCAGCTGTGTGCGTAGAGGCCTGGTAGAGTCCACAGCTGTGTGTGCAGAACCTTGCAGCTGAATGCACAGGGTGGAATTGGATTGTACTGAACAAAAGGTTAATAAAGATAAGTGTTTCTGAATTATTGTGCATATGATCGCAGATCTATATGTTTATGCTTATGTTATGGTTTTATCGTATCTTTAAGATTTATGGTTGCGTGCATTGGTTTTAACTATTGAATGCTCGATTAAAGACCTTAAGGAATAGATCAGATATGTAATAACTACAATCATGATAAGAATATAGGAAATACCCAATCGCGGGTCTTCGTGAAGGCCAGTCAGCTGCGCAAAGTAGCGCGAGTGTGTAGTACGGATTGTGACCCATCCAGACCTCATCAAGACATCCCTAGAGTGCAGAAACCTGGTTCCAACACCCTCCCATACTAGCTTGGATGAGACTTCAGTCCGCGCTCTGCGGATTGATTTGTTTGGCTAAAACCTTTCGAACCTAGGTCGAGCCCCAACAAGCCAACACCTTTATTGTTCAAACCCTTGCTAGTGTCAACAAACTGATTATAGCTTGATAAAATATTTTTCTCTTCAATCTCTCATCATCTTGCTAGGGGTTTTTTGTAAAGCCTAGACTTCCAATATGCAAGTTCTCTTTTATATCCAAATGCCACAACCCTAAATTCTTTACATCATCAATACAAGTAGTTGTTGTCATGATATATCTAAATACTCAAGAGATTTTTTCATCAATACTTTAGAAGTTCAAATTCCCTTAACAACTCAATGTCTTCTAGGATTGTAACATTATAGCTTTGATATTTAACATTGAAGAGGAGCTCAACCTCTTTTAGTTGAAAGTTACACTTCTTGTATTAAGGTAAATATATCTAATCATCAAAATATACGATGCATCAAGGTGTTGATATTTTGTTTTTTTATAGAGCCTCATATACACACACACACACACACACATATATATATATATATATATGTCACTTCTGGCTTGCAAGGGTCGTGACATGTTTGATTAGATTTAATGAATACTTTAGGTGATTTTACTTATCAATGTTGAGGTTTATATACAAGATTTCTTCATCATTTGAGAATGTCATTTTCCTTCATATAATGCTTGAAATAGGTCTCATGTGTGACTCATGTGACGAACTTCAATTTTAACTTAGATCACTACCCTTTCAATCCTTAATATTCAAACAAATATTAGATCAGCTTTCGGCTAAGTATCTAGACCTTCTCAGAAGAGTTTGGATGAATATCATAGAGATTCGACTATCCAAAAATATAATTTTATCATTGTGTAAAGCCTCAGACATGGTGATAAATTACTCTAGGTATTTGGCTTCGTATTACAAGAGTCAAAAGCTTCAGGTGATCCAAAATGGATCTTGGATAGACTCCTAAGTCTAAGTGTTCCTCATAGAGGAAAATGAAAGTCTAAGGAAGTTCCTGGAAATAGCCCCATTGCAGAGATCTTTTCCTTTTGAATCTACTGCAACTTGAATGGGCTAAAATGGACCTAGGGTGCAGAAGTTATCGTAGAGAGAAGATGCCCTGTTTCTTTGGAAAAAGAGGCAAAAACCCCTAAAAATGGCAAAAAACCCTTATAAAGGGAAATCACATCAGAAAAAGGAAAGGGGAAGGACTTAAGAAGAGGCAGAAGAAACTCTGATTCGCTAATCTGATCAATCGGATTAGAGATAGGCTCGCATGCAATATCGGGACCCTAGACTCGACGATTGCGATCATGCGATATGCTGATCGCTGATGATCAGATTGGCGAATTGGCATCGGTGATGTACAAAACCCCTGGGCCATGTGCGATAGCGATCGCGATGAGAAATCTTAGCCGTTGGATCGCGAAAGGAATGGACGGTCAGGATTAAATCGGCAATCGACGATTGCCGGACCCGACAAATTTCATAAGCGCAATGTATAAAATTTGAAATCTGATAAAAGGGATTTTTTTAATGTATTTACGCATTTCCGCTACAAAATCAAAATACAAAGGAAAACGCCTAAAAATGATAAAACCGAACCCGAAGGGAAATTTAGGCACGATCTATATAATTTGAGTTTCGTAAAGGCGGATTTTGGGAGGGGCCTCAAGTGGTAAATGGTTTTGGGCTGGCTCCGCTTGATCCCACACACTGGTTGACAGGTGGCTGACGGAGGAGAGAGGAAAACTACCTTTTTGGGTGGGTAACCTTTGTACTCCTAAGCCGCCTGAAAATGCATAATGACTGTTGGATCAAAGGTCTCGTAGATCGACGGTGGAGAGCACGATAGCGGCCAAAGGCGGACCTGATGCGATAGTAGGGTGGATACTATATTATTTGAAGTTCTCCATAAAGCCATTCAACGTTATTTTCAGTGTTTTAATGTATTTTTACAAATACAAAGGAAACCACGGCACAGGGGCATTGCAACTTGCGATAGCGATTACAGGTAGACCTGATAGGAATCTAGGGCGGATTTAATGATTTTGAAGTCTGATAAACGACAGTTTTGCAGATTTTTCCTGTGTTTTAGTGTATTTCTCTATGTAAGCAGAGAACAACCATTTTGGGGATTTCAAAGGCACCGATGGTCCTTCCGTTACAGAACAGGTGGCCACCATCCTTGAAGGCGTTTAGTAATGATTGCTAACACTCAGAGGGGGATCTGAGCGGACAGAGGCCGTGAGCCAGAGAGCCCAGAAGGGGAACGAATGAATAGCGCCGATTGGCTTAAAAGCCACAGAATGACAGAGATAGAAGGGAGTGCTGAGACAGGAGCCCAGAAAGCTGAGCCAAAGCAGGAAGTAGAGGCAAAGAGAGCCAGAAGAGCCGAGAGCTTCAAGAGCCAGGGATAATATGGTGTCTAAATCCATTGTTTCTATGTAAAAACAGTGGAGTTGAGCCAAGAGCTTGTAAAAGGGACTTTGCCATAATCCTAGAGAGCCTAGTTGAGCTGACTAGAGCTCATGGAGATGTAGCCCAAGGGTTTTGGGTGAACTCCTAATTAAATTGTTGTCTTATGTGTGTTGTTTTATTGCTGCATTATATCTGCTGCTTTAATTGCTGTTATATCAGTTCAAGCAAATAGACTTAAAAACACATAAAAAGTCAACAATGAACATAAGCATACACCTTATTTCAAGCGCATATTTAATTTCGCATTGTTTAATCATAAAGACTTGGGAATATTTAATGCTTTGGAAGTGGGAGAGGTTCTTGTAAGTTAGACAAGATGCCTAAGAGCCCCATTTTCAGATCATCAGGAGCCATAGACCTCACATTATAAATTTCATACCATTTTATAGATACCATAAGCTTTGCTTATATTATTGAGATGAATAACCTTTAGATCTCAGATAGAGACAAAGATCCTTAGATCCTTCATTTTTGTATGCTCATACAATGTGTACTTGGAGTAGGAGGAATTCCTACTTAGATTGTATCTTTAATTCAGACTTGGATCATAAGAAACATGAACTTACATTTGTTCTCTTTCCACATAAATACAAAATTTTAGTCTTGACTATCTCAGTTTTGAACTTTGCCTTGCATAAGAGTAAAAGCTAGAAATTGACGCAAACCATTTTTCATTTGGGGCTACTTTACAATGCACAAAATTTTACACTGAGGAATTTTGAGTTTGAATGATAATACACATATATATCAATATATGTAACTTGAGTTTGTCAATATACAAGAAAGAATGCATAGTTCAGATTACTTCAACACAAAAATGGATCTGAGCTTGAGTATCTTCAAAATTTTGTCACAGATATAATTTGGACCACAAAGATAGGCTTGATGTAGAAAACTGACCAACAATATGAGAGTGCAAATTCAATCCTTGGAAAAGCTTCAACAAGTCTTCATGAGATTTTTTGAGCCACCTCTAACAATATTTGAAATTTCAGAACCTCTTGTATATGTAACATACTTCTGACCTGAGATAATAAAATAAAAATTCGTATAGGAACTTCAAGAGGCTTCGATGTGAAACAAGTTTTTTAGGCATGGTACCATATTGGTTACTCAATTTTTCCTTTAGGATAATGTCATAGGAAATTTGTATTTATTCATAGATTTGAATTCCTCAGAAATTCGACTATGCTATAGACATTTGCCATAGAGAATTTTGGATGATTTTCCCATCCTTTGGTTATACTTTTAATTTTTGGATATTAGCATACTTCAAAAGGTGATCTCAATGTTTCATCTTTTCTCCAAAATCTCTTTCAACCATAAGCTTTGATACCATGTTTTTTTTAACACTGGCTAGTATATTTTTATAAAATTTGTGTCCAAAACACAACAAAAAACTGGGGAATTACATCAGTTCTTGGATTATATTATTTTATAGAAGCAGAGGAGCTTGGATATTCGACATCACTAACATTACTGTTACTTACTACATACAACTTACTAGCATAGTGGCTATTGTAAATTCAGAAAAAATTCCCACATAGGAGAACACATTTACATGGTGAATTCATTCATTAACTTTGGAGTCAACAAACTTGGCTGCATCTTGTTCTACTTCAAATTATTCATTTGAAGACATGTCTTGTGTAGATGAATGTGCCAAGAGGATCTCCACCAGGATATGAAGTGCATCAAGTTCATCATTAAAGAAATTAAGTTGAGATTGGAGTCCTTGAATATGGCCAGATGGATCTGCTATTGAGATAGAAAGATGAATAATCATCTGTAACATAATTTGTGAGTCAATTTCCTCCTAGACAGGAAGGTGAGGACAAAGGGGACACCTAGAGGCCCCCTCTCCTACGTCATCATTATTGGAATTGTCTGTTTGGATGCTCCCACAATTCCAGAGTTTGTTTTGAGCTATAGTAGTTCTTGGACCCCAAATGTGAGCTAAACAAAACAAATTCCTAAGCTATTCCATAGACTGATAGAGGCTGAGCAAAAGGGATAAAAGAGGAAGGAAATTGCCCATTTTTCCACAAGAGCTAGGAATGATAACTTCAATTCAATTTATTTCCCATAAATCCAACCCAATGAATGGTGTCCTCAGGACTTGATAACCTTTGCACACTAATAGGCTTTGGTGGCATAGCACATATGCAAATACCAATTCTACTCCAACAAACACAAAATTTTTCACATAGCCTTCAACCGAAGCTCGAGAGCTCAGAATATCCTCCCAATCATTATATATATGAAACTAGATGCTAATCTTTCAATCCTTCACATCCATTAAATATAGAGAAAGGCGAATTGGGTCATTAATTTCCATCTTGCAGAAGCAAGGTGAGCTCTGTACCGCTCAAAGGAAAGCCATCCTTTCAACCTATGGAGATATAGAGTTTATCAGTTCAAGAGATATGGGGTTCAAGTAGATAGATGGGATATAAATGATCTCAAAACTATCATGTGGATGCCCTCTGGATGCTATACCAAGAGGTGCATGACCTTTTGGCTATCCCCAATCCTCCACATGCATGACAATGCCACTGATTGGAATGAAGTCCTCCCAATATAGATGAGTGAATCGAGGATGAATTTATGAGCAAGATGTTATTTATCAAATCAAATTTAGCCTTTATAATTCCATAACTTGAGTGAATTGAATACATATAATCCATGAACCTTGTCATATCTAAGTCATGGTGTATAATTCCAACCTTGTTTCCCATCGATTTCAGTTTTTCATTTTTCCAAAGTGAAAGCTTTGTTGGCTTGTTTATCAAATTTGGAGTTTTGGATCCTAATAATGTGATAAAAATTACTTTGCTAAAAAGAATCAAGAAGGGTCATAATTATGAGGAGAAGGAGATTCAACTTGTTTCTCTTGGAGACAAAACCTTTTTGCAAGAATTGAATTGTAAGAAGGGAGTCTCCAATAACTATATTTTTTGCAATTCCTTTTTCCTTGGCGATCTCGAGACCTAGAAGAAGATCGTACATCTCTTCAATATTGTTTGATTCCTTTACCAGACCCTAATCATACTTAATTTATTTTTGTCCAAAGGGATCCCAAAGGAACCCTCCCCATCCTACCACCCTAGGATTATCCTTTGATGCTCCATCGAAAAAAAGTCCGACAAGATTGAGAGGTCTTCCAATGCTCAAATTCTGCTTCAGAGAGGAGAAGTTTCCAATGCCGAGGGGAATGGGGAAGAAGATGCAGGGGATCTAAAATAGAATTATTCCATTGGATTTCCAAGCTGTCAAGAGTGGGGTATTTTTTATGTAAATGTGTTAGGTACTTATAATACTAGTGTAGTTCCCATATTATTATTTTTGTGCCCTATGTAGCCCCCATATTGTTTATTTTTGTTCCCCATAGAAGCCCACTATTGTTAGTGTTGAGCCCTTACATTTATTTTATTTTATTTTATTTTTTTACTTATATATATATATATATATATTTTGAATAAGACTAATTCTATTAAAGATACAAAAATAATGTTACATGGAGGCACCGACCTCTGCAGATCCTATCTCAGAGAATTTACCAAGTATTAGCAAACAGTGACTGGAAAGGCGACTGCCCTTAAGGGGAACCCAGTCCAAAAAAGTGAGTTGCCCACGTAAGGGACCCAACTTATAATTTCGATGTTTGAGATTTTTTTCACTAAACCAAGAAAACAACCAAAAAGATTCCATGTAACAACAAATACAGCTTAAAATAACAAAGAAGACCCCAGATAGGGTGACCTGGTGTCTAAGAACCTGGAAAAAGAACCGTAGTCCGCTAGGTGTCAGCAGGTGGCAGGGGCTCCTCCACGATGAGACACCTGTAAGCATAAGGGTCATCGTCGGCTTGTTGCTGTCCACTTGTCATGGCCTCCCGCTGCTCTTTTCCATCTGGAGCGTTCGTCCCGTCTGCCACCTTCCCAGTACCACCCGGAGTGTTACTCGTTTTGTTCAGGGCTTCCGGGCTAGAGCAAGCAACGTCCATTCTGTTCCAAGCATCATCCTACAAGCTGTTCCACCTTCTATTGCCTGTCCTATCCGGAACGATGCTATCCAGGATAGTATTGCATTGTGGTTCCTCCCTGAAGGTGATAGAGATAGTGGCGATTATACAGGGGCAGTCTAGTGTGCATCTGAATTGGAATTGGGTGGAGTGAGAGGGATTCATCGAAGGCTCATGGTTAACTTGTGGGTGCTGGGTCTCCACATTATGCCGATGGCCAGCCCTCTGGGCCTGCCCTCTTCCACTGTGGGTGATGGGATAGTGACCCCTGTTGTGAGCCGCAGTCGAAGGCGAGGAGGAGTCTGCCTGAGTCGAATCAGATGGGGAAAGCGAGGGAGGGCGAATTGCTCTCCCTCGACTGCTTCCCCTGCGGCTTCTCATTCTGTGCCTCAGGTGGGGCATATTAGCTTGGTGAATATTAGTACGTTGGGTGCTTGGAGGAGCTGGAGAAGGGATGGAGTGGCTTGTGGAGGCAGGGGAGTGAGGAAAATGATTGCATGAGGTGAAATTGAGGGCCGGAACAACTATTCTATAATAGCAAAGCGGGTTGTGACAGAAATGAGCACCATCAATTATCTCATTGCAGCAGAGAAGTTGACATCTTATCCTCGTGGCTGTTCTAGAGCTCAGCTGTGTCGCTGCGGGAAGGCAAATGCAGATGAGAGGAGACAGAGCAGGGGGGACGCAGAGCATTCTCCATCTTAAGGACCAGAACCAAAAGTAGGTGGCCTCAACTCTCTCCCTTCATTAATGTTCTCTGGTTTTCAAGCTTCATTGAAATGCCATAAATTGTGGCGGTGGGCATCTCGGTAGCAGTGCGGGTGTGTTTCCGGGAAACTAGTGTCTTTTCAATCTGCTAGTTCCACTAGGATTGGTAGCTATCCCAGAAACAAACAATCAAAGCAATTTGCGATTTCCTTTATGTATGATAGATAAGAGAGGAGCAAAGAGACCAACTTGGATCTTCCACTTGACTCCTTGCTTGATTTCTCTCTCCCTTGATAGAGCTTGCACCTCTTCTCCTACTTATGCTACTCAATGAATACTTGTAGAGACAAAGTAACAAAACACCATCAAAGCATATTGATCTATTATATCATAAACAATGTAGAATAAAAAATACATTGATCATACAATGGCATTCACAAATAACAACATTCACAAATACACGATTATATGGAGGAAAAATCAAAGAAATTTATTAATAGTAGAAGGGAGAATTACAACCCAACGGTCTGATCCAGCATCATCCTCCCAGCATCAAAGCCCTCTTCACCTCATGAAAAGCAAGATCACCCAACAATTCAATGCCTTTTCTCAAAGACAAACTATCAGTACTTCCTTACAAATTACCAAATTCCAACCTCTAGATCTCTCAGATGAGGGATCCATTTATAGATGTTTGCAAGGGTGTGAGTCATCTCTGTGTTTTTGATTAGTGTCATTCCACTTGTTGTCTTGGTTCGACTTGGAGATTTCTTGGATCTCTTACTCATCCCTGGGCAAATTCAGAGAGGCAAGTGTCAGAGGAGAAGTTTCTGGAAGATTCCATGAGCATCCACTTAGCAAACTGTCTCTAACATTTGTACATTCTCACTCATCGCACCCCACAAAAGGCCTCTTTAGTATGCATCACACCTGGCTAGAGTAGGAGTCAGTATGCATCGCACCTTGATAGTGGAGCAGTCAGTATGGTCCAGTTTTGGCCAGTTCTGAGTGGTTTTTCAGGTGGAACTTTTGGGGAATGATGTAATCAGTTGACCATGATCCTTTAGGGTATGAAACAACACTTTTAGGGGTTAAAGAGCCCTTGGTTTATCGACATATAAGATTGGGGTTGCAGTTCCCAAATATGTCTATAACAGTTGCCCCCTAAAGCATGAAGTCGTAAATCTTTTGATGTCGGGTGAAATGCTTTAACATGAGGATCCGAGGTATTCGAACTGGAAGGTGACCTGTATAATATACAATACTATAAATCATCATCATATTATTTTCATGATCTAGTTGAGGCAAGCATTCCCATGCTCAGCTTTATAAATTCATTTTCATGTACATAGGACAGATAATTGTCTGCAGTTGCAGACTGGTTCTTCTTATGAAGAGTCATCTTCCCTGGCTTAGATGACTATCTGTGTAGCTTCTGTGTACATTTGATGTCTTTATATCCCTGAATATATCACAGCCCGGATGGATGAAACTAGATCCAGGGTCTTCAAACTCGTTCAATTTTTGCCCGATGTACAAGTCAATCCATGTGAAAAGATGTCCTAAAGTCGAATTGGTAAGACATCGCCTGATTACCAGCCAATAATGTAAGTTGTTAACAGGTGTGAGAGGAATCACCGATAATGATAATGAACCTCAAGGTACTGTAGTACAATTCACGTGGTGTGAATATATGATCCGATGTCGAACACCACACAAAATCTTTCGGTCGAAGGCCATTAATGTAAACCTGTCGCCGGAAGTGAGAAACTTGCCATTGAGGCATGCAAGCTTCAAAGTACTGAAAGGGTTGTTTCTAAGTCAACTTCTTGGATAATGAGCTGATGTCGACAAGAAGTGACCCATCATAGGAGGGCCTTGATGAATCCCACATCTACGACATGAAATGAAGCAAATGATTTTCTAGAGGTGAAAAATGATCTGACGATACAAGGTTCAGGAATGGCGGTCATGAAAAATGGAGGGTGAAGGTATTGTAGTGGATGAGACATTAACTGGATGGTGAATTCTCTGAATGAATTCTCTTGAAAATATCGGCAACACTGAGATGGATTGGTAGCGTTAACCCCAAAAATGGATGGTGTGAAGGACCAATGGTGATATGACTGGTGAACGGAATAACCCAACCCGACTCAATCATGGTGATGGAGTGAAAGTGTCATGTTCAAGAGCGACCTGCTACCATAAAATTCTTCAAGTTTTCTTCCCTTTTTCCCTAGTCATTGCTGACCAGTACCTCTTTATTTTTTTCAAGCTTAAGGAGGATAACATTTGCTTGTTCTATAAATTTCCCTTGGGGCAAACCTGTCGCTATGTTTTAGCGAGTCTAGCAACAGTGAAACTCGTTTTTGTCTGGGTGGACAAGTTTTTCGCTATTGTTTTAACGAGTTTAAAAACAAAGACAACTTAGTTCTTTTCATGTTTAGAGAGTTTGAAAAGGGATGAAAATAAAACTCCAGTAGTTCTTTTTTGTATCATAATCCCTTAAGTTCGAAAAAGATTAAAATAATACAAAAGGGATGACTTTTCCGATCACTTTAGCGAGTCGAAAAAGACAAGCGCTCGAAATTTTTCATGAGATAATCCCTCATGTCTCAAAAGTTTAAAATATACAGGAGGGATGGCACTTCCAATCACTTTAGCGAGATAGAGAAGCCAATTGCTTGACAATCTTTTCATATTTAGCGAGTTTGAAAAGGGTATAAAGTGGACTCGGTTTTTGAGGAACGAGTGGCATTTCAGGGTAGCAACTGGTTCCGGGTGAGATTGGAACTTCTCAAAACATGGTGATGTGAAGAGGGTGGCTAACAAGACCACTCATCACAGCTGTTCCTCAAAATGGTAAACAATCAAGTGGAAGCATATGATCGGCCAAAAGAATGGAGGTGATGGCAGGAACACAACCAAGGTTAAAAAGATGATATAATTGCGATCACAAGGGTTATTTACCGAAGGTGGGTTCATTTTTTAACGAGCTTGAACTTTGGGGGAACATATGCTCAGTGAAGGTGGGTTCATTTTTTAGCGAGCTTGAACCTTGCGGAAACTATGCTCGGTGAAGGCGGGTTCATTTTTTACTGATCTTGAACCTTGCGGAAACTATGCTCGGTGAAGGCAGGTTCATTTTTTACCGAGCTTGAACCTTGTGGAAACATTGCTCATTTGGTAGGTTTATTTTTTAGTGAGCTTGAACCTTATGGAAACATTGCTCATTTGGCAGGTTTATTTTTTAATGAGCTTGAACCTTGCAGAAACATTGCTCATTGCCTTTTTATGTAGGCTAGAAACGACCAAACTACAAAGCTAAAAACACTAAAAAGCTAAGGAACTACTGAGGTTAGGTAGGATGGTTTCATCAGCAGTTTAGACAAAACCCTTCCTTTGCCTTGTCCACAACGCAGACAATGGTGAATGGTGGATTAGACCAATCACCTAACCTAAGAAGTTAAAAAACTAAAAAGCTAAAAAAAACTAAAAAGCTAGAAAAATGAAATTGGTCGTTTTTCACTTGCATAAAAAGGTTTGCATGCCCCCAGGCATTGAGAAAAGGAGAGTCTCCAGTAACCATATGGGAATCAATGTGGTTAAGCAGGACTATTTTTGTCAGTGGCTAGACAAAAAAACTTCATTGGCTTTGTCTGCCAATTAGACAAAGGTGAGTGGTGTGTCAGACCAATCACTTAACTTACCGGGATATTCATATGGTAGGATGGTTTCGTCCACAAAATAGACAAAACACTTCCTTGGCTTCGTCCGCAGTGCAGACAAAAGTGAATGGTGTTTCAGACCAATCACATAACCTACAGGGAAACCTATCTTTTCAGCTGGGTTCGTCTGCCAAAATAGACAAGGGTGCATGCCCCCTAAGCTTCATTACATTCACCAGACTACTCGCTGTAATTAGGTGGATGGAATGAAGGTTGAAGAGAAATTCTCAATGCAAAAATACCATTTAGGGATGATGGTTGACTTGGAGCTGTGTTTGAACCAGGAAATGAAAGCTGGTCAATAAGTTGGATAATTTTTCCTTCATGCAGGAAACACATCACTCGAAAGAGTGTGGAAACAATAGCTTCCATGCTATAAACATAGTCGCGTTCGAGGAGTAGATTGTAATCTAACGGTCCTTGGACTACCATCATGTTCAAGTGAACGGTTTTCCTTCTCAAAGTTATCGGCAACTTGGGAAGGATCCCTAATGGTCGAGTGGTTCCTTTATTAAAGCCTGACAAATTCTGTGTAACAGGCATAAGCGATGGTGAACCAAGCGCTTTCCAAGCAGTTGAGGAAAGGATACTCACTGAAGCCCCTTCATCTATGATAGTGCTAGACATGATCATTTTGTAAACTTGTACTATGATCCAGAATGGTACATTATAAGGAAGGCGAGATCTTTCTAGTCGATTCCAATCAAAGGAAGCGATTAGACTGCTTGGAGGGGGTATCGAAAAAACGGGTGGAATAACCCCTTGAGTAGCAGGAACTGGGGGATTCTCTTCCTGTTGTGAAGGAATGGGCAGATTTACCCCAAGTTCATCGGACTCTGAAGTGAAAAAAAGAATTTGAACAGTATCATTCTTACTCTCTTTGTGAATGATATCATCTGAAGTTGGACTTTCTGAAAGAAAAACTGGGTCAACTGCCATTTCGACCTATTGACTTTGGTCCGATATGGACTCAGAAGATTCACTTTCAACGATAGATGTTTCGACCAATGGTTCAGTTAAGTCAGTCGAATTTTCAACTAGTAAAGGACTAGGGGAGAGTTTTTTGTATCCAGGTGGAAGTCGCTGTGGTGAAGCAGGACAGTTATGCAAGACTCTTTTGGCCTCACCCAAAAAAGGACAATGGGGAAGTATATGGTTCCCTTCAAATAACGCACATGGAACTTTGAATTTCCTTTCTTGTTCGTGGACTTCACTATCACTAGTTGATGGTGTATTATCAACATGATCAACAGAGGTTGATGACATTGGTTGGTGCGAACGAGGGGACCATTCTCTCAAGATTCGAGGAATGCACAGACAATCTCGATGAAAATGGTTTCCTTTGAAAATTAAACAAGGGTATTTAGGAGATTTAATGTGGGGATTTTCACCAGTTGATGCATCCAAATCTATGGTTGGTTGGTTGCCCCCTTGTTGAATTGGCTTTTTCTTCTTCTCCTTACCTTTCTTCTTCTTCTTAGTCACTTGGTTATTAGCATCACTACTTTCACCAAGCGAAGAGGAAGAAGGGGAGGGAGAAACAAACAAAGAAGAAGGCGAGGGGTCAATTTTAACATCAACTGGATGCTGATTCGATTGCTGAGGAATCACGTTATTTTGAACCACAGAGGTTGAGAATAGCCATACTAGCAGGCCAATAGTAAGTCCCGGAAGGGACAAAGTGGCCATATGAGGTGCACCAATATTTCCCCAAGATGTGAAAGGACTAGGAATTCCCTCCAAAGGGATTCCTTGTTATTCTGAAATTAAATAAATTTTAATGACACTTTGACACAACTTTTTCTTTTTCAAGTTTTAAGAGTCAAGAAAAAGCTAAAGATGACTCTAGTCCCCTTCTATTTTTAATGAACCTGAAGTGACAAGTGCTCAGATGGACCTTTTCGTTTAAGGAGTTGAAAAGGAATGAAAATGACTACTCTAGATATCTAGATAGAGAGATTACCAAACCAATCACAAAATTGCAAAATACACCTTGGTGATAAATTATAGAGAAATTACTAAGGACTTATGTACGACAGTCAATCTTCCCGAATGCTGTGTTCAGTGCATTACGATCGATAGGGCGGCAGACATGACTTCCTATGGATAAAGGATATAAGCCTATTGTGGTCTACCAATATATACTTGACTGTACGGGGAGTACAAATCCATGCTAGCACTTGTCATATGAAAGAGGAGGAATCACCCAACCTTCGATGAAAACGATAGTTACTATATTTTACGATGTTGGAACATGTCTCTAGCCTAGACCTCTAGATGTGTTGCGTTATGTTCCAAAGTGTTGTTAAGTTCATTGAAATTTATTTTAGAGTTGATTTTGCTTAGAAGTTTGTCTTTTGGGGTTCACCGCATTATGTAGATGTAAAATTCCTAAATATGCAATCTAAAATGATAAACAATTGTTGTTTATTTTTAGCAATGAAAATCCTAGCTACTAAGGAAAGAAGATTACGATTCTTTCAAACAAAGAGCAAAGAGCATACACTAAATGAACTTTTCCTAAATCATTTTTCGCACACAGTCTAAATGAAAATGCAAATGCATGTATTTGTTTTTTGTTCCCTTTAATGTGAAGAATGCCAAAAAGGAAAACTAAGTATAGATCTGAAATATTTTCTTCAAAGCGACACTTCGACAATTTCTCTTCAAAATGAAAGGAAGACTAAACGACACTTTTCGATTTCAAATAGAGAATTCTTTCAACACTTCAAGATATCAACAAATCAAATCAAATACATGACGAAAAATTTTAATCGACTATCCAAGGAAGGAAGACTTAACGACACTTCACTTTTTGATACAAAACGACAGTTACGACACCGTTTGCACCAAAATGAAAGTTTGATTTAAGCAACTTTTCTACAATGGATTGCAAATGATGGACAAATACATAATAAAATTTTCTAATCCTAGTCAATGGAGGATAAAATATGTAAAGCAAGGAGGCTTCAATAAAGAGGTACTGTTCATAAGTAACAAAAAAATTGAACAGAGCTGAAAACAAGGACAAAAAACCCAAATTTCAAGGAGAGAAATAGGACTACTCAGTCATTGCACCCGTGCTTCATAGAAACAGGGATGCATCTCACCTGCTACACTCGGGAAGTGCGATGCATACTGGCTTCGAGTGACAGACAGTGCGATGGGCCAGGGAGCACAACTGAGGTGGGTTTTGGCTCAAATTTGCAGCTGAATTCAGTGAGTTAAGTTGAGCTATTATGGACAGTAAAGAACAAAGTACAGGGGTATGATCTTGGAAGGTTATTGAGCTACCAATAGGGAATTTAGAATGTTTGTAATTCAGATGTTCAAATCATAAACTAAATTGGAGATTAATTGAAGCAACATTCATCTACTTTGCAATTGCAGAGCAAAAGCAGTTCGAAGGCTATCTGGTTATCTTCAGGCTCCGTCTATAGTTTATAAAACAAACAATCAACAACAAACAAACAAACTATTCGATCCCCAGTGGAGTCGCCATTTTGTTTCCGGGAAAACTAGTGTCTTTTCAATCTGCTAGTCCCACTAGGATTGGTAGCTATCCTAGAAACAAACAATCAAAGCAATTTGCGATTTCCTTTATGTATGATAGATAAGAGAGGAACAAAGAGACCAACCTGGATCTTCCACTTGACTCCTTGCTTGATTTCTCTCTCCCTTGATAGAGCTTGCACCTCTTCTCCTACTTATCCCACTCAATGAATACTTGTAAACACCATCAAAGCATCTCCATCTATTATATAATAAACAATGTAGAATCAGAAATACATGATCATACAATGGAATTCACAAATAACAACATTCACAAATACACGATTGTATGGAGGAAAACTCAAAGAACTTTATTAATAGTAGAACAGAGAATTACAACCCAGCTGTCTGATCTAGCATCATCCTCCCAGCATCAAAGCCCTCTTCACCTCATGAAAAGCAAGATCACCCAACAATACAATGCCTTTTCTCAAAGACAAACTATCAGCACTTCCTTACAAATTACCAAATTCTAGCCTCTAGATCTCTCAGATGAGGGATCCATTTATAGATGTTTGCAAGGGTGTGAGTCATCTCTGGGTTTTTGATTAGTGTCATTCCACTTGTTGTTCTTGGTTCCACTTGGATATTTCTTGGATCTCTTACTCATCCCTGGGCGAATTCAGAGAGGCAAGTGTCATAGGAGAAGTTTATGGAAGATTCCATGAGCATCCACTTAGCAAACTGTCTTTGACATTTGTCCATTCTTGCTCATCGCACCCCACAGAAGGCCTCTTCAGTATGCATCACACCTGGCTAGTGTAGAAGTCAGTATGCATCGCACCTTGATAGTGGAGCAGTCAGTATGGTCTAGTTTTGGCCAGTTCTGAGTGGTTTTTCAGGTGGAACTTTTGGGGAATGATGTAATCAGTTGACCATGATCCTTTAGGGTATGAAACAACACTTTTAGGGGTTAAAGATGTTGGAAATAATACTGAGAGGGGGGGTGAATCAGTATTATCAAGTCAATTATTTTTCATTTCACACACAGATCATATACGCTACTTCAGTTAGTGAAAACCGCGTATATACGCAACTACAGATAAGGAAACCAACATATACCATGCAGACTTATAATTTAATTTATTCTACAGATGTGGATCATTAATCTGTGCATCAGTATCATATAAACAGTAACCAGGAACAGTAAAACAGAGCAGAAGACAATCACACACAAGAACACAAGATATAAGGTGGAAACCCAATGTGGGTGAAAACCACCTGCTGCAATTCGTCTCTATCTTATTTTAATTAGAAACTTATTTTTACAATGTTTCTGTACTGGTGCAGACTTATACCAGTACGCAGGCTTCTACCTGCAGAAGGCTACAACCTTCTCTCATTCTCCAGCCTCTCCTGGAAGGGAGCTACAACCCCCTTAGCTCTTGTACTAGCTCAGGTACTAGTACGTAGGTGCTGACCTACAGAAGGCTACAACCTTCTCTTTCTTCCAGGGACCACGTTTCATAAATTTTCAGACTGGATCCATGAATAACATCAATCAAACATCAAGAATTTCTGCATCAAACAATCTCCTTTTCACCAATCAAAATTGAATCAAATAGACACTTCTCTGATAGCTGTACCCAATACACAGTAACAGTAACCACACACCAATTCTGAACCCAGAACACTACAACAATAAACAGAAGCAGCTAGAGCAAAATTCAAGAGACGTACGCTACTTCAATATTCAGAAACTTGCATGCATACGCTTCTGTGTTAGGACCAACCTGCGTATACGCTGTTTTGATTTGCTGAACCAACGTATATACGCACCTCTAATGAGACGAACCTGCGTACAGATCTATAAAAGATAATTCACTCTTTCAAATATTCAGACATTAGTTATACCCAGATTATCAGATGTAAAGATCAAGCATGCGCCAAATATAACAGATCAAAAATCACTCAAAGATTCTACTTATTCAAGACTTGAGATTTTGACCCATCAATAGAACTTATCCTTCTCCTTGCGCTTAGGTTCCTCCTTCATTCAGATCCAGATATGCTCAACCAATCACCAGTATTCCAGATCTAGCTTTGCATTAGATATTCAATAGTTCAGATGATGATTATTGGCAAATGATCTCTTTCCTCTTTTATAGTCTTAGGCCTTTCACAATACCACAGTCCAAAACCATAACAAATCAACACCATGGACCCAATACTTGGGATCAACACTTCGAACGAGATACCATGGTCCAAAACCATAGGTTCAAATACCAAGGACTAAATACCACGTACCAAAAATAAGTTCTCCCACATGTGCATGTTTTTCCTTGCGTGAAAGTACGTGTATACGCATACGCGTCTTTGGAACGTCTAACCCGCGTGTATACGCGTCTTGGTCAAGGTGAAACTGCGTATATATCTTTTTCCTTCATTCTGAGAACCTGAACTGTGATATGTCACCAGAGTGAGTTGCCATCAAGGACAACACCTGTGCCATAGCGCCACACCTGTGTCATAATGCCAACAATCTCCCCCTTTGGACTTGATGGCAACCCCAAGATCCTCAAAGTCATTCTCCCCCTTTGTCATCAAGGGCAAAGGGTTATGCTCCCCCTGAGTACATGCTGAAATCTCTGCTCTGCTATGCTGACCATGCTCCCCCTGACTGTAGGCAAGATCTGCAAAAAGATGTTCTTCAAGAAGAACCATGACTTATACATCATAACTGACCTTCCTATCACCAAAAGACTCTATACATACATCCATCACCCAACCAAGTGGGGATCATCCACCCAACCAAGTGGGGATACATCAAAAATTTACATATGACAACCAAGTACATTACATCATTCATCCCAGGCATAGTGGGGAAACCAAAATAGGCCGTTACATGACCTTGATAATAAAAGATATACATGACATAGAGACGAAATATCTAGAGCAAGACTATGAAAGTCACCAATAACTAATATCAGCAGCATCTGTCAATCACTATTCAGATTAGCAACCATGTTCTCCTTCTGTTCTCCTTCTGCAGCTGATCCACCTGAAAACAAGAACAACTTGTGTACTCAAACCAAGAACTTCTAAGGTAATGCCAACAATGTATTATTAGAAGTTTATCTGCTCCCCCTGAACCTGTGCAATATGGTCTCTGACAGACCCATATCAGACTCTCTTCAACAGGATTATGTCCCCACTGATTTATTTCAAACCAACATATACACGACTGTATCCACATAAACCTGCGTATGTATGTGGATCCTCCTCATGAAACAAGTGTACGACCACTTTTCTCTAAAACAGTCAGGTTTCAACAGCAAGATGATGCATCAACTACTCCCAGCTTCTGTCTGAGGTATTCAAATGTTTCCCTGGGTAGTGGTTTGGTGAGTATATTAGCAACTTGTTCCTTAGAGGGAACATACTCCAACTTGACCTTTTGTTCAAGCACTTGCTCCTGGAGAAAATGATATTTGATAGGTATGTGTTTGGTCTTTGAATGCATGACTGGGTTCTTTGAAATGCTGATTGCACTTGTATTATCACATAAGATGGAGATAGGTGGAGTACAAGTGATTTGAAAATCCTGCAAAGTTTGCATCATCCAAAGGAGTTGTGTGCAACAAGATGCAGTAGCCACATATTCTGCTTCAACTGTAGATAATGAAATTGAACTTTGTTTCTTGCTAAACCAAGATACTAATCTGGAACCCATAAGGAATGCACCACCACTAGTGCTTTTTTTGTCATCCACGCTTCCAGCCCAATCTGCATCTGTATAAGCATGAAGTGTGAGGTCTGTATCTCTAGGATACCATAAGCCATAGTTTTGAGTTCCTTGAAGATACTTGAAAATTCTCTTCACTGCCTGAAGATGAGTTTCCTTTGGATTTGCCTAAAATCTTCCAACCATTCCCACTGCATGCATGATGTCTGGTCGAGTACCTATTAAGTAGAGCAGACTTCTAATCATGGATCTATAGGTTGGTTGATGCACTGCTACTGATTCATCATTTGCATTGAGGCTGCATCCTGTAACCATAGGGGTACATACTGGTTTCGAATCTTCCATGCCATATTTCTTCAAGATCTGCTTGAGGTACTTGGTTTGAGATAAAAAGATACCGTCTTCATTTTGTTGGATTTGTAAACCAAGAAAATATGTCAGCTCACCAAGCAAGGACATTTCGAATTCTTTCTGCATCACCAAAGCAAAGTTTTGACTCATGGCTTCTTCATTGCTACCAAAGATGATATCATCAACATACACAACAAGTATTAGCAATTTGTCATTTTCAATTTTTATATAAAGATTTCTATCTGCTGATCCTTTTGAAAAACCTTGTTGATGAAGGTATTTGTCCAGACGATAATACCAAGCCCTTGGAGCCTGTTTAAGACCATAGAGAGCCTTCTTAAGTCTGCATACAAGTTTTGGATCATTTCCAAGGATGAATCCATCTGGTTGCTCAATATACACTTCTTCTTCTAAGTCTCCATTCAGAAAGGCAGATTTCATGTCCATTTGAAATACTTTGAACTTCTGAAAGCTAGAGAGAGCAAGGAACATTCTGATGGCCTCAAGTCTAGCAACGGGAGCAAAAGTTTCTTCAAAGTCTATTCCTTCTTGTTGAGCATACCCTTTACAAACAAGTCTGGCCTTGTTTCTAATAACTTCCCCATTTTCATTCAACTTGTTTTTGAATATCCATTTTGTCCCTATGACATTCTTATCTTTTGGTCTAGGAACCAACTCGCAAGTGTTATTCTTTTTGATCTGCTCAAGTTCTTCATCCATTTCCTTGACCCAGCATTCATCTTTGCATGCCTCTCTTACATTTTGTGGTTCAGTGGAGGAGAGTAATGCCAAATAGCTTGAAGCTTCTGAAATTGTTCTTCTTGTTTGTATACCTGCCTCTTTCTGCCCCAGAATTTGAGTTTCTGGATGATTCTTTTGAACTTACCTAGATGGAGTCTTTTCTTCTATCCTTATCTGTTATTCTAGTGCCTCTTGAGATTCTTCTTCATCATAAGTCTGATTTGATGTTGAAGGATAGTCCTCATCATCTTCAAAATTTTAGGAATTTACTTGCCTAGGAATGTTTCCTTCTTCATCAACCACTACTTCGATGCTGTTAACAATTCTTCCAAGTATTTTATTGTAACACTTGTAAGCTTTGCTATGGGGAGAGTACCCAAGGAGAATGCCTTCATCTGCTCTAGGTTCAAACTTGCCAAGATTTTCATCAGTCTTTTTGATATAGCATTTTCTTCCAAAAATTTTGAAATATTTTACCGTAGGAGTCTTACCATACCAGAGCTCATGAGGAGTTTGAGTGCTGTTCACTCGGACGTTTGTCTTGTTGAGAATAGTAACTGCAGCAAATGCAGCTTCACCCCAGAAAGTTGTGGGAGTTCTAGACTCATCCATCATAGCATGAGCCATTTGTTGAACCGTTCTGTTCATCCTTTCCACTACTCCATTTTGTTGAGGAGTCCTTGCAGTAGAGAATTCTCTTCTTATTCCATGTTCTTCACAAAAATTGAAAAATTCATTTGAGGTAAACTCCCCACCTCTATCAGACCTGAGGCATTTGATTTTGTGATCTGATTCGTTTTCAACCAAGGCTTTAAAAGATTTGAACTTTTCGAAGGCTTCGTCTTTGTGCTTCATAAGTCCTATCCAACACATCCTGGAAAAATCGTCAATGAATAATATAAAGTATTCTTCTCCTCGAGGTGACCTTTTCCTAGATGGACCACATACATCAGTATGGACAAGTTCAAGAGGCCTGCTAGCTGAACCTTCCTTCTCAGGGAAGTTAGTTCTGGTTTGCTTACCAAACTGACATGATTTGCATATTGTATTGTCTGGAATTCTGATGTCTGGAAGACCACGAACTGCCTGGTATTTGCATGCTTTCCTTATCTGAGAGAAGCTTAGATGCCCCAATCTTCTGTGCCATAGCCAGTGTTCATCATTCTTGCTCAGATAGCATTGTTGTTGTCCTCCCTTGAGAATGTATAGATTATTTGGAGTCCTTATGCCTTTGATCACTGTTTCTCCTGTATCAAGCTCACGAACAATACATCCATTTGATCGAAATATCACCTCATTTCCTTGATCACACATTTGACTGACACTCAATAGATTATGCTTTAAGCCATCAACATACATAACATTTCCCGCTTTGACCTTTTCTTTTAAAAGAACAGAACCTTTACCTTTTATGAGTGCAGGGGTGTCATTTCCAAATGAGACCTTCTTCTCCTTTTCTAAGGCACTATATGACTGAAGTTTTTCTTTATCACCTGTCATATGTTTTGAACATCCACTATCGATGTACCATTGATTTTCCAGCCCTTCCACATATAAGGCTATACCACATCTTTCTGGTTGCAGTTCTTTCATTCTCCATGTTTTGGCACTTGAGGCTTGCTCCTTCTGAGTTGTCTGTCGAAACCTGCTCCTGCATTCAGAATCTTCATGACCGAAGTTGTTACAAATAGAACATTCTATTTCATTTTCAAGAGCAGAAAAGTTATTGTAGGTCCTTTTCATGATCCCAGTCATACTCCTCTATTTTTGAGCTTCTCTAGTCATGATAGTTTTGTAGGCAACACATTGAGTTGCTTTGTGTCCAAAGTTATGACAAGAGAAACATTGGCCATTGAAGAAATTCCTGCGATTATCAACCCTGCGGACCAAATGATTGTAGTTTTCATTGACATCCATTCTTGAGGAAAATTGAGAATGATTTACTTGCAGTTTGTTGTAGCTTTTGTTTATCCTTGAAGTAGATTGCCCTCGATTTACTTGGTGATCTCTGTTCATTCTTGAAGTAAAATGTACCTAATTTACCTGGTGAGCAGCATTGTGCCTTTGCTGTCAATTGTCAACTTGTTCACTTCTCCTTGCTGCATCAAGATAACTTTTGGAGGTGGATGGCTTCTGCACTTGAGATGCTTCTTCATTATATCCCAGACCTGTCTTGATTAGTGGAGAATGCTGCACTTTGATAATCTCATCTAAAGTTTCAGATCCTTTAACAAATCTAAGATTAAGAGCTTTTGTTTTCTCAATCTCTTTTCTAAGTCCCACAATTTCACATTCTAACTTTTCATGATGTTTTTCCCTTTCAGCAAGTTGGAATTGCAGAGTATCTATAATCATATTTTTTTCTTCTAAACAAATTTTGAGTTTAGAAATCTCTTCATAAAGACCTTCTTCATCTATAGCATCCAAGAAATCATCATCTTCAAACGCCATTAAAAGTCTATAATTATTACCTTGTTCATCTTCATCACTATTTGAAAGTCCATCACTGTCTTCATGAGTGTAATAGATTTTCTTATTTACATTCTGTTTTCTGTTCCATCTAACTGGTTCCTTACCTTTGTCAAGCTTATCTTTATGAGGACACTTGGCAGCATAGTGACTGACTCTTCCACAAGCAAAACATTTGAAAGGTAACTTACCTCTGAATCTTCCAGAACCCCGTTGAAGGTTCTTGACAAAATTTGATTCTTCCTCTTCTTTTGACATATGTCCTGAGTCATAGGAATCTCCTTTTCCTGAGGCTTGAATGCGACTTCTCTTCTGTTTGATGGTCCCCCTTTCCTCATTTCATAAGCGGTTAGAATTCCGTGTAGCTGTGACATGGTAATGCTCTGTAGATTCTGTTTTTCTTCTATTGCAGAAACTTTTGATTCAAACTTAGAAGACAAAGATCTTAGAACCTTTTCAACCAAAACAACCTATTTTATTTCTTCACCCAAGCTTTTCATACAATTAACAATCTCATCTATACGTAGAAAATAGTTAGCCACACTTTCATCATTGTGCATTCTGAGATTTTCGTACTGAATTCTAAGGGTTTGAAGTTTTTCTCGTTTTACCTGTTCATCTCCTTCATAGCTCAGAATGATCTTGTCCCATATTTCTTTTGCGGTTTTGAGCTGCATAACCTTGACGAATTCTGTTTGAGATAGACTCCCTAATAGAGTATAGCCAGCCTTTGCATTTGTTTCATACTGCTTTTTACCAGCCGGATCTATAGGAGTTGCTGATGGAAATGTGTACCCTGTATCTATGATATCCCAGGCTTCTGTACCAAGAGATTAAAGATAGGCTGTGATTCTTACCTTCCAATAGACGAAGTTGGTCCCATCAAAAATTGGTGGCCTGATCGATGCTTCTCTCTCATAGTTGCTCATGATGATAGATCTTCCTTCAAGTGATCAAGCTTCTTCTGAAGGGTCTTCTCTGATACCAATTGTTGGAAATAATACTGAGAGGGGGGGTGAATCAGTATTATCAAGTCAATTATTTTTCATTTCACACCCAGATCATATACGCTACTTCAGTTAGTGAAAACCGCATATATACGCAACTATAGATAAGGAAACCAGCGTATACAATGCAGATTTATAATTTAATTTATTCTACAGATGTGGATCATTAATCTGTGCATCAGTATCATATAAACAATGACCAGGAATAGTAAAACAGAGCAGAAGACAATCACACACAAGAACACAAGATATAAGGTGGAAACCCAATGTGGGTGAAAACCACCTGCTGCAATTCATCTCTATCTTATTTTAATTAGAAACTTATTTTTACAATGTTTCTGTACTGGTGCAGACTTATACCAGTACACAGGCTTCTACCTGTAGAAGGCTACAACCTTCTCTCGTTCTCCAACCTCTCCTGGAAGGGAGCTACAACCCCCTTAGCTCTTGTACTAGTTCAGGTACTAGTACGTAGGTGCTGACCTACAGAAGGCTACAACCTTCTCTTTCTTCCAGGGACCATGTTTCATAAATTTTCAGACTGGATCCATGAATAACATCAATCAAACATCAAGAATTTCTGCATCAAACAATCTCCTTTTCACCAATCAAAACTGAATCAAATAGACACTTCTCTGACAGCTGTACCCAGTACACAGTAACAGTAACCACACACCAATTCTGAACCCAGAACACTACAGCAATAAACAGAAGCAGCTAGAACATAATTCAAGAGACGTACGCTACTTCAATATTTAGAAACTTGAGTGCATATGCTTCTGTGTTAGGACCAACCTGCGTATACACTGTTTTGATTTGCTGAACCAGCGTATATACGCACCTCTGATGAGACGAACCTGCGTACAGATCTATAAAAGATAATTCACTCTTTCAAATATTCAGACATTAGTTATACCCAGATTATCAGATTTATAGATCAAGCGTGCGCCAAATATAACAGATCAAAAATCACTCAAAGATTCTACTTATTCAAGACTTGAGATTTTGACCCATCAATAGAACTTATCCTTCTCCTTGCGCTTAGGTTCCTCCTTCATTCAGATCCAGCTATGCACCATAAACCAATCACCAGTATTCCAGATCTAGCTCTGCATTAGATATTCAATAATTCAGATGATGATTATTTCCAAATGATCTCCTTCCTCTTTTATAGTCTTAGGCCTTTCACAATACCATGGTCCAAAACCATAACAAATCAACACCATGGACCCAATACTGGGGATCAACACTTCAGACGAGATACCATGGTCCAAAACCATAGGTTCAAATACCAAGGACTAAATACCACGGACCAAAAATAAGTTTTCCCACATGTACGCACTTTTCCTTGCGTGAAAGTGCGTGTATACGCATACGCGTCTTTGGAACATCTAACCCGCATGTATACGTGTCTTGGTCAAGGTGAAACTGCGTATATATCTTTTTTCTTCATTCTGAGAGCTTGAACTGTGATCTGTCACCAAAGTGAGTTGCCATCAAGGACAACACCTGTGCCATTGCGCCACACCTGTGTCATGATGCCAAAAAAAGAGCCCTTGGTTTATTGACATATGAGATTGGGGTTGCAGTGCCAAAATATGTCTATAACAGTTGCCCCCTAAAGCATGAAGTTGTAAATCTTTTGATGTCGGGTGAAATGATTTATCATGAGGATCCGAGGTATTCGAACATGTAGGTGACCTATATAAGATATAATACAATACATCATCATCATATTATTTTCATGATCTAGCTGAGGTGGCATTCCCATGCTCAGCTTTATAAATTCATTTTCATGTACATAGGACAGATAATTGTCTGCAGTTGCAGACTGGTGATTCTTCCTATGAAGAGTCATCTTCCCTGGCTTAGATGACTATATGTGCAGCTTTTTTGTACATTTGATGTCTTTATATCCCTGAATATATCACAGTCCGGATGGATGAAACTAGATCTGGGGTCTTCAAACTCGTTCAATCTTTGCCCGATGTACAAGTCGATCCATGTGAAAAGATGTCCTGAAGTCGAACATGGAAAGACATTGCCTGATTACCAACCAATAATGTAAGCTGTTAACAGGCGCGAGAGGAATCACCGATAATGATAATGACCCTCAAGGTACTGCAGTACAATTCACATGGTGTGAATATATGATCCGATGTCGAACACGATGAAAAATATTTTGGTTGAAGGCCATTAATGTAAACCTGTCGCTGGAAGTGAGAAACTTGCCATTGAGGCATGCAAGCTTCAAAGTACTGAAAGGGTTGTTTCTAAGTCAACTTCCTGGATAATGAGTTGTTGTCGACAAGAAGTGACCTGTCATAGGAGGGCCTTTATGAATCCCACATCTACGACACGAGACGAAGCAAATGATTTTCTGGGGGTGAAAAATGATTTGACGATACAAGGTTCAGGAATGGCGGTCATGAAAAATGGAGGGTGAAGGTATTGTAGTGGATCAGACATTAACTGGATGGTGAATTCTCTAAATCACTTCTCTTGAACATATCGGTGACACTGAGATGGATTGGTAGCGTTAACCCCAAAAATGGATGGTGTGGAGGACCAATGGTGATATGACCGGTGGACGGAATAACCCAACCCGAATCAATCATGGTGATGGAGTGAAAGTGTCATGTTCAAGAGAGACTTGCTACCATAAAATTATTCAGGTTTTATTCCCTTTTTCCCCAGTTATTTCTGACCAGTACCTCTTTATTTTTGTCAAGCTTGAGGAGGATAACATTTTCTTGTTCTATAATTTCCCTTCGGGCAAACCTGTCACTATGTTTTAGCGAGTCTAGTGACAGTGAAACTCATTCTTGTCTGGGTGGACAAGTTTGTCGCTATTGTTTTAACGAGTTTAACAACAAAGACAACTCGGTCCTTTTCATGTTTAGAGAGTTTGAAAAGGGACGAAAAGAAAACTCCAGTAGTTCTTTTTCGTAGCATAATCCCTTAAGTCCGAAAAAGATTAAAATAATACAAAAGGGATGACTTTTTCGATCACTTTAGCGAGCCGAAAAAGACAAGCGCTCGAAATTTTTCATGAGATAATCCCTCAGGTCTGAAAATTTTAAAATATACTGGAGGTATGGAACTTCCAATCACTTTAGCGACTTGGAGAGGCCAATTTCTCAACAATCTTTTCATATTTGGCGATTCTGAAAAGGGTTTAAATTGGACTCGTTTTTCGAGGAACGAGTGGCATTTCAGGGTAGCAACTGGTTCTGGGTGAGCTTGGAACTTCTCAAAACATGGTGATGTGAAGAGGGTGGCTAACAAGACCACTCATCGCAGCTGTTCCTCAAAATGGTAAACAATCAAGTGGAAGCGTATGATCAGCCAAAATAATGGAGGTGATGGCAGGAACACAACCAAGGTTAAAAAGCTGATATAATTGCGATCACAAGGGTTATTTACCGAAGGTGGGTTCATTTTTTAATGAGCTTGAACTCTGGGGGAACATATGCTCAGTGGTAGGTTTATTTTTTAACGAGCTTGAACCATACGATAACATTGCTCATTTTAGTGGTCAAAAATGTTCAATTCACCATCTAGCACATTAGATTCTTTCATAGGTTGTTCAACCTGCTCAATCACTCCATAAAATTGATTAGAAATACATATATATGCATGATAAATGAATGAAAACTAACATTTTACTTGAAGTATGTGAATAGTAAACATAAAAAGTAGCTTTACCTTTCATTTTCATTATTTCATTTTGAATTTGGGATTTTGGAGCTCTAGAGTGGTTTTCCCCCTCAAATTTCACCAACTGATTTCGGGAGATCCGGTGGACTATTCTCTGTGCCGTCAGGACCAAGTAGGAGCTAATCCTGAGCTCTTCATTTTCATTCCATCCTTTCTTGATTTTGAGCAAGTTTTCCCATTCTTCTGGGCCCCTGGGGTTTGAAGAATTTGTTCTCTATCCATCGCACCTAGCCTATATCGAAAGGAGTGATGCATACTGAGCTGTACACTAGCCAGTCAGTATGCATCTCACCTTGCTCAAAGGTAGGGTGCAATGGGCATAGAAGGGAAACTTTATACAGTGATTTTTCATGTAATTTTTGCCTGTTTTTGCTCAAATTTGGATCCTAACTCATCTTTTGTTTGCATTTCATATTTTTGTTGGATCAAGATGGTCATCATGTGGTGTGAACGTGAACGTGAAGAAGAGGACATGATTGCCTTACATGATCAGGGCACAGTTACTGCATTACAAAACTATGGTTTGCTCAAATTCTTCCGCATATCCAGCATGAGGCAACAAATCAGTTTGTTGTAGTATTTTCTCGATGCTTGGGATCCAATCAACTAGGTATTCCAGATTAGAGGAAAATCCATTCCATTGACAGTCAAGGATATCTACTTTCTGACGGGGTTATCGAGGCGTGGTGCCCCTCTCTCACTATCAGGATCCGCCTGTGGGGGTGAATCTGTGAGAGATTATATTCGCCAGTTTTGTAGAGATGGATCTCAGCCCAGCAGGGATGGCAAGATCAATATCTGGGATGTCACTGATCGGCCCTTGAGGACCATTTTATTTACCTTTGCTAGATTGGCTGGCAGCGCGGCTCTTCATTTGGCCAACAGATCTTACATGCAGTACGCCCTGGAATGCCTGGAACCAAAGGTGTTCAACTGGTGTGAGGCGGTACTTCCTGTTATAAAAGAACAACTCTCCAAGGTTAAGAATGGAAGATCCAAGAATTTTGGCTATGGTTCCATATTGACTGCTTTTGCCTTGGAGAGGATTCCACTAATGCAGCCTCAGTACATTTCATTAGGATTGCTAGCACCGGGGGAACCACGGATGCAGAGATGGGTTGATCTTATGGCCAGATATGCTAGTCAGTCACAGATTTCTTTCTCTGATGCCTTCTTTGAGTGGTTCGACTGTCAGGAGATGGTCTTTGTGGAGTATCCATATGTTGGGATGGATTTCTGAGGCGACCCAGATTTGGTGCTACCAGCTGGCGAGTAGTGGAGTGCTATAGGTAAAGTGATTTGACCACATATTTGTTTATCAGTTTTTTAATGTTTTTGTGTTTTTTAAATGTTATCAAGACTAATCGACCAGTGGCACGCCCATGGGTGGCAGCTGATGCTCTAGCAGGAGAGGCTATAGGGAGGGCTTTCCTTTGCGATCTAGACATAGCGGAGACCCTGGCCATACTATAGGATCAGATCGAGGGTCTCCCTCTCGGTATTTAGGATGTGAGGACTGACGAGTTACCTCTGAGGCTACAATGCCATACTACTGGTGTGTCGAGTCAATGGACTAGGCTCTTGCATATGATTGTGCAAGCTGTGACATGTTATCACCAACATCGTCAGTCTAGGATGCTTTTCTGCATTCATTTTTGAGTTTCTTGGTCATATGGCCGATTTTGTCTTGGACACAATTTTTTTTGTAAAAAACTATAAACAGTTATATATTTTTGATTTTCGGAGTTTTATTTTGGTTAAGTTATGCGATCTTGATGCAAATGTTAATGTGAAATGCTTTTCTTTACAAATGCTGCAAATGTCTATCTAACACATAATTTGCTAATGAATCGATTAATGTGTTTAAGTTTCTGGAAATGTGTTGATATTGAATGGAATCAAACTGTCTTTCCAAAATCCTAACTCTTAGGAACATATGATAAATAGCTGGGTTCTGAACAGAATAAACACCAGTAAGTTGTAGAATGATGAGTTGTGAATCTAGCCTGACAACGAGTCGACGTATACCATGTGAAATGGTACCAGAGAGAAGTTCAATCAATGCACTATATTCAACGATGTTGTTCGTCGATCGACCAATACATATCCCCCTGAAACTCACTAACTCACCACTTGGAGTGAAAATGGCCCAGGCCACAAAAGATAGATTCCGCATACTACGACTAGCTCCATCAGCATACCCAACAAATGGTTCCAAAAAGTTTGACATCTGCAATCAAATGCAAAGTGGATTACCTAACCAAAATGATAATTCTAAAAGAAAACAAAAATGCAACAAAAGTATATATACAAAGAGTGTACTACACTTAATCAAGCATAGTAACGTTTAATGTACAACATGTTTCGGGGTTGTGATAGTGGAATTCCATCATAATCGACCAGCTCATAGGCTCCTTTTGTCAACACCCGCTTAAAAATGTAGGGGCCCATCCATAATGGTTCGAACTTACCTGCTCCCAATTTGTCAGAGTCCTGATCATAGAGCAAGACCAGGTAACCTTTTGAGAAGACACGAGGCTTGACATTTTTTTCAAATTTTTCCTTGACATGTTTCTTATGTGCTTCGTTAGCCAGCGCGACATCACGATGGGTTTCATCCAAGTGGATTAGTTCCAAGAAACAAGCCTCTTCCTCCAAAGTTTCGAGAAGCAGATTAATTGCGAGCTTGAGAGATGAAATTTTGCATTGAATTGGTAAGACAACTTCCAAACCATACACCAACTGAAAAGGTGTAAATCCGGTCGTGATTCTCACCAAAGTCCTATATGCCCACAGAGCTGAACACAGGATTAAATGCCAATTCCGTTTGTGGACTCCAATCATTCTCTGTAGCACGCGCTTAAGGACTTTGTTGATCGCCTCAACCTGTCTGTTGGCCTGCGGATAATATGGAGTAGAAATATCGTGGGACAGTCCTAATTTGGCAGTTAATTCAACCATCATGTGGTTGCGAAAATGCGATCCATGATTTGTGACTATAGCCTGTGGAACACTGAATCTAGAGACTACATGATTGAAAAAGAAAAGAGCAACCATTTCACCGCTGTTGTTTAATGTGGGCATCACCTCGGCCCATTTTGTAAAATAGTCGATAGCGACTATAATATAACCATGCCCCTCAGCTGAGGTGGGGTTACATGTCATGAAATCAATGCCCCATTTAGTGAATGGCACAACAACAACTAATGGAAGCAGAGGTGCAGGTGGTAATCTAGTTTTGCAATAAAAAATCTAACAAGCATGGCAACTTCTAACTGCAATTATGCAATCTTTGAATATAGTGAGCCAGAAGTAACCAGCTCGTAAGATCTTTTCTGCAGTAGCGTAACCAGATAGATGCCCCCCACATGCACCTGAATGATAGTCATTCAGAACTTTTTCAGCCTCCTCATGAGTGAGGCACCTTCACAGAATTGTATCAACACCACGGCGGTAAAGTGTATCATCGACGATCATGTAGTCTTTGGCTTGGTATCGAATATGTCGCTGTTCTGAGCGAGAGGTGTTTGGCCTAAAAGTTTGGGTTTGGAGATAGATCAGTATATCTCCATACCATAGATCGCTTGATGATATCAGAAACAGAGTCTCATCCACGATTGATGCTTTAGATGTTAAATCGTTGGATGATAATGGAAGGTCACAAAGTAACTCCGCGAAGACGAGAGACTTCTTTGATTTGGATTTGGTGAATTCCAGATCAAACTCTTGCAAAATGGCTATCCATTTGGAATATTTTCCCCCCAGTAATTAACGCGATAGAATGTAGGTCATAGGGTTGCAATCTGACACAATGGTAGTTTTGCGAAAGAGTATATAGTGTCGAAATATCTGTACTGCTTGAACAGCTGCTAAAGCCATCTTTTCAACATAGGAGTATTTGATTTCTGTATCATTTAAGTTTCGACTTAAGTAATATATAGGATGTTCTATTCCATCATTTTCTTGCACTAAAACCATAGCGATGGTTGTATTTGCGGTGGCCAGATATAGGTTAAAGTCTTTTTGATAGTCAGGAGCGTACATTAATGATGCCTTTATCAAGGAATATTTTAAAGCATCAAAGGAAGCTTGCGCAACCTGATCCCAGTTGAAGGGTACTTCTTTTTTCAAATGATGTGTATAACCTTTAGCAAGTTCAGTGTAATGTGGAATGAACCTCCTCAGAAAGTTTTCTTTCCCTTGGAGTTTCTGAATTTGAAGCAAATTTGAAGGTGGAGGCATGTCAAGGATTGCCTAAACCTTACATGGGTCGAGTCGAATTCTGTCATTAGAAACTACAAAACCAAGTAATCGACCAGAACCAACACAAAACACACACTTGTGTGGATTGAGTCGTATCTTGTAGTGTCGGCAACGTAGAAATATGGCTCTCAAATCTTCCGGATGATCAGTCCATTTTCACGAATGAGCAGGAAAACCATTGAGATATGGTTGAACGATGTGTTTGATGTCATGGAAGGTGTAGTTCATTGCCCTCTGAAAAGTTTCCCTTGCGTTCTTCAAACCAAAAGGTAATTTTCGATATGAAAATGTGCCCCACGGACATATAAATGCAGTCTTTGACTGGTCCTGTGGGCGGATATTGATTTGATTGTATCTGGAAAATCCATCCATAAATGAAAAGATTTCACATCCGGCACATTCATCAATTATCTAGTTGATGAAGGGTGTAGGATAGTTGTCCTTTGGACAATCTTGATTGACATCCCTATAATCGATGCATGCTCTAATTGTTCCTTGTTTTTTCATTACAGGAACAATGTTTGATACCTATTCGGTTAGTGGAACAGGGTAAATGAAAATAGCATGCAAAAGCTTTTCAATTTCTGACTTAATGGCAGCGAATTTCTTCCGGTGGACCGGTCGAAGCCGCTATCTTACTGGTTTGACATCTGGATACATCTTGATCTCATGTTAAAAAATGCTCGAGTCAATGCCTGGCATTTCTTCGTATGACCATGCAAAGACATCTCTGAATTCACGAAAGAGAGTGCAGTAAATTTCCAGTTCTGATGAAGAACATGATTTGACAACATGAATATCCTCTACAACATTAGGTTTGGTCGAGATATTAATGGCTATAGTTTCTTCAATATTGGACAGATTTCACTTGAAATCCACTGTATTTACAGTGTTTGATAGAAAATCAAATACTGAAGGGTGATTCAGGTCGCTTGAATAATCTTCTTTGTTAATAATCTTGAAGGTGGGAACGATGGTGGTAATCTTCCCACAACGTCTCTCCTATCATCATAGACTATATGATTCCTTCATATGTAGAATGTATATGAGACCAAGGATTAGAAGAGGTACCATACTCAAGGGCCCTATCTATCCAAACACTCACTGACTGTTGATTTGGGTTCGCCGTCCAAGCCCAGAAAATTGATTGCTACAAAGATTCTATGGGGCTTGGGGGCAACAACTCGCGATGATCCATACTATCAGAATGATCAGAGTTCTTCTTAATCTTTGATGATGTAGAAGATATCATATGACAGGTTTCCACTGTGGCCACTTCCGCCAGATTACTTGGAGGTGGGAGGGCAAAAATACCCATTAAGGAAGGGTCTTTTAGGAGACCTACTCCAACATGTTCAAGTGCTTGAGAATTTCCATGGATCAATGGAATGCTTCCAGTAGCTTGTGAACTGTTGGGGAAAAAGATTAGTTGGTCAACGATTGTAATTCCACCTTAGAAGGGAAATGTAATCTTTCTAAAATATGTTGACACAACGGTGGCCATAGCATAAATCCAGGGCCTTCCTAGCAAGATATTGTTGTCAAGGTTTCCATCAATGACCTCAACTTCAATTTCTACTGTCTTGCCCTCCAGTTCAACTTGCAAGTTACTTAATATCCCATATGGTGTGTATGTTCTTCCATCGAACGCTTTTAATGTCATTGATAATTGTGACAAGGGTGGTGAGCCTAAAGCTTTCCAGCAACTCATTGACATAATACAGGTAGATGCCCTCTCATCAATGATTGTTCGATGAACAGTTTTATTGAGGGCTTTTACCTGTATAAGGAAAGCGAGTTGGGCTGGTAACTGAGGTTCATATCCTTTATGGTCAAAGGCCACAAGATTGGAATTCGTTGGGTCAATCCCACCTATTGCTGATAACAAAGCCTTCTTTTGGGAGGGGCAATTTTTCAGTACTTCAAGTGTTGACATAGCGGATGGCGACTGTGCCAAATATTCCAATTTATTATAATTCTGTGCTGCTCGAGCACGAGGATTAAATGTCGATTTATGTACTACTCCCTTTGGCAGCTTTATTGTTAGTTCAGGAATGATGGGCGGAACAAATTATGGCGAAGTTGTTATTGAACTACTGGGTTGATATGTAGCCTTGTTGTTTGATCTTCTAGTCCTACTAGGATTAGTAGCTATCCTAGAAACAAAAAATCAAAGAAATTTGCGATTTCCTTTATGTATGACAGATAAGAGAGGAGCAAAGAGACCAACCTGGATCTTCCGATTGACTCCTTGCTTGATTTCTCTCTCCCTTGATAGAGCTTGCACCTCTTCTCCTACTTATCTCGCTCAATGAATACCTGTAGAGACAAAGTAACAAAACACCATCAAAGCATCTCGATCTATTATATCATAAACAATGCATAATCAGAAATACATTGATCATACAATGGTATTCACAAATAACAACATTCACAAATACACGATTGTATGGAGGAAAACTCAAAGAACTTTATTAATAGTAGAAGGGAGAATTACAACCCAACTGTCTGATCCAACATCATCCTCCCAACATCAAAACCCTCTTCACCTCATGAAAAGCAAGATCACCCAACAATACAATGCCTTTTCTCAAAGACAAACTATCAACATTTCCTTACAAATTACAAAATTCCAACCCCCAAGATCTCTCAGATGAGGGATCCATTTATAAATGTCTGAAAGGGTGTGATTCATCTCTGGGTTTTTGATTAGTGTCATTCCACTTGTTGTTCTTGGTTTCACTTGGAGATTTCTTGGATCTCTTACTCATCCCTGGGTGAATTCAGAGAGGCAAAGGAAGGGTTTTGTCTAAATTTCCGATGAAACCATCCTACCTAACCTCAGTAGTTCCTTATCTTTTTAGTGTTTTTAGCTTTGTAGTTTGGTCGTTTCTAGCCTACATAAAAAGGCAATGAGAAATGCTTTCGCAAGGCTCAAGCTCGTTAAAAAATAAACCTACAAAATAAGCAATGTTTCTGCAAGGTTCAAGCTCGGTAAAAAATGAACCTGCCTTCACCGAGCATAGTTTCGTCAAGGTTCAAGCTCGGTAAAAAATGAACCTGCCTTCACCGAGCATAGTTTCTGCAAGGTTCAAGCTCGCTAAAAAAAATAACCCACCTTCAATGAGCATATGTTCCCCCAAATTTCAAGCTCATTAAAAAATGAAACCACCTTCAGTAAATAACCCTTGTGATCACAATTATATCAGATTTTTAACCTTCGTTGTGTTCCTGCCATCACCTCCATTCTTTTAGCCGATCATATGCTTCCACTTGATTGTTTACCATTTTGAGGAACAACTGCGACAAGTGGTCTTGTTATCCACCCTCTTCACATCACCATGTTTTGAGAAGTTCCAAGCTCACCTGGAACTAGTTGCTACCCTGAAACGCCACTTGTTCCTAAAAAAAAGAGTCCACTTTAAACCCTTTTCAGACTCACTAAATATGAAAAGATTGTCGAGAAATTGGCCTCTCCAGCTCACTAAAGTGATTGGAAGTGCCATACCTCCTATATATTTTAAAATTTTTAGACCTGAGGGATTATCTCATGAAAAAGTTCGAGCGCTTGTCATTTTCGGCACACTAAAGTGATCAGAAAAGTTATCCCTTTTGTATTATTTTGATCTTTTTCAGACTTAAGGGATTATGCTACGAAAAATAAATACTGGATATTTCTTTTCGTCCCTTTTCAAACTCTCTAAACATGAAAAGGACCGAGTTGTCTTTGTCGTTAAACTCGTTAAAACAATAGCGACAAACTTATCCACCCAGACAAGAACAAGTTTCACTGTCGCTAGACTCGCTAAAACACAGTGACAGGTTTGCCCGATGGTAAAATTATAGAACAAGCAAATGTTATCCTCCTCAAACTTGAAAAAAATACAGAGGTACTGGTTATCAATGACTGGGGAAAAAGGGAAGAGAACTTGAAGAATTTTATGGTAGTAGGTCGCTCTTGAACATGACACTTTCACTCCATCACCATGATTGAGTCGGGTTGGGTTATTCCGTTCACCGATCATATCACCATTGGTCCTTCACACCATCCATTTTTGGGGTTAACGCTACCAATCCATCTCAGTGTCGCCGATATGTTCAAGAGAAGTGATTCAGAGAATTCACCATCCAGTTAATGTCTCATCCATTGCAATACATTCACCCTCCATTTTTCATGACCGCCATTCCTAAACCTTGTATTGTCAAATCATTTTTTACCTCTAGAAAATCATTTGCTTCGTTTTATGTCGTAGATGTGGGATTCATCAAGGCCCTCCTACGACGAGTCACTTCTTGTCGACATCAGCTCATTATCCAAGAAGTTTACTTAGAAACAACCCTTTCACTACTTTGAAGCTTGCATGCCTCAATGGCAAGTTTCTCACTTCCGGCGATAGGTTTACATTAATGGACTTCGACCGAAAGATTTTGCGTGGTGTTTGAAATCAGATCATATATTCACACCATGTGAATTGTACTGCAGTACCTTGAGGGTCATTATCATTATCGGTGATTTCTCTTGCGCCTGTTAACAACTTAGATTATTGGTTGGTAATCAGGCGATGTCTTTCCATGTTCTACTTTAGGACATCTTTTCACATGGATCGACTCGTACATCGGGCGAAGATTGAAAGAGTTTGAAGACCCCGGATCTAGTTTCATCCATCCGGTCTGTGATATATTCAGGGATATAAAGACATCAAATGTACACAATACACAGATAGTCATCTAAGCCAGGGAAGATGACTCTTCATAGGAAGAATCACTAGTCTGCAACTGCAGAAAATTATCTGTCCTATGTACATGAAAATGAATTTATAAAGTTGAGCATGGGAATGCCTACCTCAGTTAGATCATGAAAATAATATGATGATGATGTCTTGTATTGTATCTTATAGAGGTCACCTTCCAGTTTGAATACCTTGGATCCTCATGATAAAGCATTTCACCCGACATCAAATAATTTACGACTTCATGCTTTAGGGGGCAACTGTTATAGACATATTTGGGCAGTGCAAATCCAACCTTATATGTCAATAAACCAAGGGATCTTTAACCCCTAAAAGTGTTGTTTCATACCCTAAAGGATCATGGTCAATTGATTACATCATTACCCAAAAGTTCCACCTGAAAAACCACTCAGAACTGGCCAAAACTGGACCATACTGACTGCCCCACTGTCAAGGTGCGATGCATACCGACTCCTACACTAGCCAGGTGTGATGCATACTGAAGAGGCCTTCTGTCGGGTGTGATGAGCGAGAATGGACAAATGTCAAAGACAGTTTTCTAAGTGGATGCTCATGGAATCTTCCAGAAACTTCTCCTATGATACTTGCCTCTCTGAATTCGCCCAGGGATGAGTAAGAGATCCAAGAAATCTCCAAGTGGAACCAAGAACAATAAGTGGAATGACACTAATAAAAAACCCAGAGATGACTCACACCCTTGCAGACATCTATAAATGGATCCCTCATCTAAGAGATCTAGGGGTTGGAATTTGGTAATTTGCAAGGAAGTGTTGATAGTTTGTCTTTGAGAAAAGGCATTGTATTGTTGGGTGATCTTGCTTTTCAAGGTTCAAGATCGTTAAAAAATAAACCTACCAAATGAGAAATGTTTCCGCAAGGTTTAAGCTCGGTAAAAAATGAACCCGCTTTCATCGAGCATAGTTTCTGCAAGGTTCAAGCTCGGTAAAAAATGAACCTACTTTCACCGAGCATAGTTTCCACAAGGTTCAAGCTCGCTAAAAAATGAACTCGCCTTCACTGAGCATATGTTCCCCCAGAGTTCAAGCTCGTTAAAAAATCAACCCACCTTCAGTAAATAACCCTTGTGATCGCAATTATATTAGCTTTTTAACCTTGGTTGTGTTCCTGCCATCACCTCCATTCTTTTGGCCGATCATACACTTCCACTTGATTGTTTACCATTTTGAGGAATAGCTGCGATGAGTGGTCTTATTAGACACCCTCTTCACATCACCATGTTTTGAGAAGTTCCAAGCTCACCCATAACTAGTTGCTACCTTGAAACACCACTCGATCCTAAAAAAATGAGTCCACTTTAAAGCTTTTTCAGACTCACTAAATATGAAAATATTGTCGAGAAATTGGCCTCTCCATCTCGCTAAAGTGATTGGAAGCGCCATCCCTCCTGTATATTTTAAACTTTTTAGACCTGAGGGATTATCTCATGAAAAAGTTTGAGCGCTTGTCTTTTTCGGCTCGCTAAAGTGATCAGAAAAGTCATCCCTTTTGTATTATTTTAATCTTTTTCGGACTTAAGGGATTATGCTATGAAAAAGAACTATTGGAGTTTTCTTTTCGTCCCTTTTCAAACTCTCTAAACATGAAAAGGACCGAGTTGTCTTTGTCGTTAAACTCGTTAAAACAATAGCGACAAACTTGTCCACCCAGACAAGAACGAGTTTCATTGTCGCTAGACTCGCTAAAACATAGTGACAGGTTTGCCCGAAGGGAAAATTATAGAACAAGAAAATGTTATCCTCCTCAAGCTTGACAAAAATAAAGAGATACTGGTCAGCAATGACTGGGAAAAAAGGGAAGAAATCTTGAAGAATTTTATGATAGCAGGTCGCTCTTGAACATGACACTTTAACTCCATCACCATGATTGAGTTGGGTTGGGTTATTCCATTCATCGGTCATATCACCATTGGTCCTTCACACCATCCATTTTTGGGGTTAATGCTACCAATCCATCTCAGTGGTGCTGATATGTTCAATAGAAGTCATTCAAAGAATTCACCATCCAGTTAATGTCTCATCCACTGCAATACCTTCACCCTCCATTTTTCATGACCGCCATTCCTGAACCTTGTATTGTCAGATCGTTTTTTACCTCCAGAAAATCATTTGCATCATTTCGTGTCGTAGATTTGGGACTCATCAAGGCCCTCCTACAACGGGTCACTTCTTGTCGAAATCAGCTCATTATCAAAGAAGTTGACTTAGAAACAACCCTTTCAGTAATTTGAAGCTTGCATGCCTCAATGGCAAGTTTCTCACTTCCGGCGGTAGGTTTACATTAATGGCCTTCGACCGAAAGATTTTGTGTGGTGTTCAACATCGGATCATATGTTCACACCATGTGAATTGTACTGCAGTGCCTTGAGGGTCATTATCATTATCGATGATTCCTCTCGCGCCTTTTAATAGCTTACATTATTGGCTGGTAATCAGGTGATGTCTTTCCATGTTCGATTTCAGGACATATTTTCACATGGATCGACTTGTACATCGGGCGAAGATTGAATTAGTTTGAAGACCCCAGATCTAGTTTCATCCATCTGGGCTGTGATATATTCAGGGATATAAAGACGTCAAATTTACATAGAAGCTGCACAGATAGTCATCTGAGCTAGGGAAGATGACTCTTCATAAGAAGAACCAGTTTGCAACTGCAGACAATTATCTGTCCTATGTACATGAAAATGAATTTATAAAGCTGAGCATGGGAATGCCCGCCTCAGCTAGATCATGAAAATAATATGATGATGATGTATTGTATTGTATATTATACAGGTCACCTTCCAGTGCAAATACCTCGGATCCTCATGTTAAAGCATTTCACCCGACATCAAAAGATTTACGACTTCGTGCTTTAGGGGGAACTGTTATAGACATGTTTGGGCACTGCAACCCCAATCTTATATGTCGATAAACCAATGGCTCTTTAACGCCTAAAAGTGTTGTTTCATACCCTAAAGGATCATGGTCAATTGATTACATCATTCCCCAAAAGTTCCACCTGAAAAACCACTTAGAACTGGCCAAAACTGGACCATACTGACTGCTCCGCTATCAAGGTGCGATGCATACTGACTCCTACACTAGCTGGGTGCGATGCATACTGAAGAGGCCTTCTGTTGAGTGCGATGAGTGAGAATGGACAAATGTCAGAGATAGTTTTCTAAGAGGATGCTCATGGAATCTTCCAGAAACTTCTCCTATGACACTTGCCTCTCTAAATTCGCCTAGGGATGAGTAAGAGATCCAACAAATCTCCAAGTGGAACCAAGAACAACAAGTGGAATAACACTAACCAAAATCCCAGAGTTGACTCACACCCTTGCAGGCATCTATAAATGGATCCCTCATCTGAGAGATCTAGATGCTGGAATTTGGTAATTTGTAAGGAAGTGCTGATAGTTTGTCTTTAAGAAAAGGCATTGTATTGTTGGGTGATCTTTCTTTTCATGAGGTGAAGAGGGCTTTGATGCTGGATCAGATAGCTGGGTTGTAATTCTTCCTTCTACTATTAATAAATTTCTTTGAGTTTTCCTCCATACAATCGTGTATTTGTGAATGCCATTGTATGATCAATGTATTTATGATTCTGCATTGTTTATGATATAATAGATCGAGAAGATTTGATGTTGTTTTGTTACTTTGTCTCTACAGGTATTCATTAAGTGAGATAAGTAGGAGAAGAGGTGCAAGCTCTGTCAAGGGAGAGAGAAATCAAGCAAGGAGTCAAGCAGAAGATCCAGGTTGGTCTCTTTTCTCATCTCTTATCTATCATACATAAAGGAAATCGCAAATTTCTTTGATTGTTTGTTTCTAGGATAACTACCAATCCTAGTGGGACTAGCAGATCGAAAAGACACTAGTTTTCCTTTATGTATGATAGATAAGAGAGGAGAAAAGAGACCAACCTAGATCTTCCACTTGACTCCTTGCTTGATTTCTCTCTCCCTTGATAGAGCTTGCATCTCTTCTCCTACTTAGCCCGCTCAATGAATACTTGTAGAGACAAAGTAATAAAAAACCATCAAATCATCTTGATCTATTATATCATAAACAACGCAGAATTAGAAATACATTGATCATACAATGGCATTCACAAATAACAACATTCACAAATACATGATTGTATGGAGGAAAACTCAAAGAAATTTATTAATAGTAGAAGGGAGAATTACGACCCAGTTGTTTGATCTAGCATCATCCTCCCAGCATCAAAGCCCTCTTCACCTCATGAAAAGCAAGATCACCCAACAATACAATGCCTTTTCTCAGAGACAAACTATCAACACTTCCTTTCAAATTACCAAATTCCAGCCTCTAGATCTCTTAGATGAAGGATCCATTTATAGATGTCTGCAAGGGTGTGAGTCATCTCTAGGTTTTTGATTAGTGTCATTCCAATTTTTTTTCTTGGTTCCACTTGGAGATTTCTTGGATCTCTTACTCATCTCTAGGCGAATTCAGAGAGGCAAGTGTCATAGGAGAAGTTTCTGGAAGATTCCATGAGCATCTACTTAGCAAACTGTCTCTAACATTTGTCCATTGTCGCTCATCGCAAACCAAAGAAGGCCTCTTTAGTATGCATCACATCTTGCTAGTGTAGGAGTCAGTATGCATCACACCTTGACAATGGAGCAGTCAGTATGGTCCAGTTTTGGCCAGTTTTGAGTGGTTTTTCAGGTGGAAATTTTGTGGAATGATGTAATCAGTTGACCATGATCCTTTAGGGTAAGAAAATTTTTTTTAGGGGTTAAAGAGCCCTTGATTTATCGACATATAAGATTGGGGTTGCAGTGCCCAAATATGTCTATAATAGTTGCCCCCTAAAGCATGAAGTCATAAATCTTTTGATGTCGGGTGAAATGCTTTAACATGAGGATCCGAGGTATTCGAACTGGAAGGTGACCCGTATAAGATACAATACAATACATCATCATCATATTATTTTCATGATCTAGTTGAGGCGGGAATTCCCACGCTCAACTTTATAAAGTCATTTTCATGTACATAGGACAGATAATTGTCTGCAGTTGCAGACTGGTTCTTCTTATGAAGAGTCATCTTCCCTGGCTTAGATGGCTATCTGTGCAGCTTCTATGTACATTTGATGTTTTTATATACCTGAATATGTCGTAGCCCGGATGGATGAAACTAGATCCAGGGTCTTCAAACTCGTTCAATCTTCGCCTGATGTACAAGTCGATCCATGTGAAAAGATGTCCCGAATTCGAACATGGAAAGACATTGCCTGATTACCAGCGAATAATGTAAGCTGTTAACAGGTGCGAGAGGAATCAACGATACTAATAATGACCCTCAAGGTACTGCAGTAAAATTCACATGGTGTGAATATATGATCCGATGTCAAACACCATGCAAAATCTTTTGGTCGAAGGCCATTAATGTAAATCTGTCACCGGAAGTGAGAAACTTGCCATTGAGGCATTCAAGCTTCAAAGTACTGAAAGGGTTGCTTCTAAGTCAACTTCTTGGATAATGAGTTGATGTCGACAAGAAATGAACCATCGTAGGAGGGCCTTGATGAATCCCACATCTACGACACGAAATGAAGCAAATGATTTTCTGGAGGTAAAAACGATCTGACGATACAAGGTTCAGGAATGGCAGTCATGAAAAATGGAGGGTGAAGGTATTGCAGTGGATGAGACATTAACTGGGTGGTGAATTCTCTGAATGATTTTTCTTCAACATATCGGCAACACTGAGATGGATTGGTAGCGTTAACCCCAAAAATGGATGGTGTGGAGGACCAATGGTGATATGACTGGTGAATGGAATAACCCAACTCGACTCAATCATGGTGATGGAGTGAAAGTGTCATGTTCAAGAGCGTCCTACTACCATAAAATCCTTCAAGTTTTCTTCCCTTTTTCCCTAGTCATTGCTGACTAGTACCACTTTATTTTTGTCAAGCTTGAGAAGGATAACATTTGCTTGTTCTATAGTTTGCCCTTTGGGCAAACCTGTCGCTATGTTTTAGCGAGTCTAGCAATAGTGAAACTCGTTCTTGTCTAGGTGGACAAGTTTTTCGCTATTGTTTTAACGAGTTTAATGACAAAGACAACTCGGTCCTTTTCATGTTTAGAGAGTTTGAAAAGGGACAAAAAGAAAACTCCAGTAGTTCTTTTTCGTAGCATAATCCCTTAAGTTCGAAAAAGATTAAAATAATACAAAAGGGATGACTTTTCCGATCACTTTAGTGAGCTGAAAAAGACAAGCGCTCGAACTTTTTCATGAGATAATCCCTCAGGTCTGAAAAGTTTAAAATATACAGGAGGGATGGCACTTCCAATCACTTTAGCGAGCTGGAGAGGCCAATTTCTCAACAATCTTTTCATATTTAGCGAGTCTGAAAAGGGTTTAAAGTGGACTCATTTTTTGAGGAACGAGTGGCGTTTTAGGGTAGCAACTGGTTCCGGGTGAGCTTGGAACTTCTCAAAACATGGTGATGTGAAGAGGGTGGCTAACAAGACCACTTGTCACAGCTGTTCCTCAAAATGGTAAACAATCAAGTGGAAGTGTATGATCGGCCAAAAGAATGGAGGTGATGGCAAGAACACAACCAAGGTTAAAAAGCTGATATAATTGCGATAAAAAGGGTTATTTACCGAAGGTGGGTTCATTTTTTAACGAGATTGAACTTTGGGGGAACATATGCTCAGTGAAGGCAGTTTAATTTTTTAGCAAGCTTGAACCTTGTGGAAACTATGCTCGGTGAAGGCGGGTTCATTTTTTACCGAGCTTGAAAATTTCGGAAAATATGCTCGGTGAAGGCAGGTTCATTTTTTACCGAGCTTAAACCTTGCGGAAACATTGCTCATTTGGCAGGTTTATTTTTTAACGAGCTTGAACCTTGTGGAAACATTGCTCATTTGGCAGGTTTATTTTTTAACGACTTGAACCTTGCGGAAACATTGCTCATTGCCTTTTTATGTAGGCTAGAAACGATCAAAATACAAAGCTAAAAACACTAAAAATCTAAGGAACTACTGAGGTTAGGTAGGATGGTTTCATTAGCAGTTTAGACAAAACACTTCCTTTGCCTTGTCCATAGTGCAGACAATGGTGAATGGTGGATTAGACCAATCACCTAACCTAAGAAGTTAAAAAACTAAAAAGCTAAAAAAATCTAAAAAGCTATCCAAACAAAGCCCTCTTCACCTCATGAAAAGCAAGATCACCCAACAATATAATGCCTTTTCTCAAAGACAAACTATCAGCACTTCCTTACAAATTACCAAATTGCAACCTCTAGATCTCTCAGATGAGGGATCCATTTATAGATATCTGCAAGGGTGTGAGTCATCTCTGGGTTTTTGATTAGTGTCATTCCACTTGTTGTTCTTGGTTCCACTTGGAGATTTCTTGGATCTCTTACTCATCCCTGGGCGAATTCAGAGAGGCAAGTGTCATAGGAGAAGTTTCTGAAAGATTCCATGAGCATCTAATTAGCAAATTGTCTCTGACATTTGTCCATTCTTGCTCATCGCACCCCACAGAAGGCCTCTTTAGTATGCATCGCACCTGGTTAGTGTAGGAGTCAGTATGCATCACACCCTGATAGTGGAGCAGTCAGTATGGTCCAATTTTGGCCAGTTCTGAGTGGTTTTTTAGGTGGATCTTTTGGTGAATGATGTAATCAGTTGACCATGATCCTTTAGGGTATGAAACAAAACTTTTAGGGGTTAAAGAGCCCTTGGTTTATTGACATATAAGATTGGGGTTGCAGTGCCCAAATATGTCTATAACTGGGTGGCCATGTGGCTATGCCACTTGCTCGCCCGGATGATCAGTGCTGTACTAGCACCATTAATCACCCGCATCTAGGAGTGTTGAGCCCTTACATTATTATTGTTATGTAGGTCCTAATTATATTTTGACCCTTTAGACTCTATATATACCAAGGAGGTATTTTCATTTGTATCATCGAATAATTGTTCATTTATGTAATGTAAAAGGAGGTTTCCCCATCGAAGTGTCTTATTTTCAAGTCATTGATTTGTATTTTCCTATATTTTATGATATGGTTACATAACATTTGGTATCATAGCTCTTGATTCTAAGGTTTCTCTACTTCAAATAGGTCATCTTGGAATTTTTACTCCAATTTTTTGTTTTGTTTTGTTTGTTTGTTTCTTTAATTTTACCAATGAGGTTTCAAAAGCTTAAATTTATACCATGTGGACCTGAAATATTGACGAATATCGTTCAAAAATTTAAGATATTTGTTTGCCATGTTTTCAGAGATATGGTCCAAGGAAGTTTGGGTTTCTACATGCTCCAGAATTCAGTCTCAAACAAGTGTTTCAAGGAAAATAATCATAACTTTCTCTTTGTGCATCATATCTGAATTTCATAATAATTATATGAAAGTGAACAAACTTTTATTTCTCATGTATCATTTTCAGGGCTCAAGGTTGAAATTGTGACACATGGCATCTTGTACAATTTTGCTCTATTGAACTAGTGCATTATCAGGGAGATTTGGCATAACCTTATCTTGAAGAATCCAATATTAGTATGACTTGTGGAAATGGAAAGAAGACTCATATGGATACCATAGGACAAAATTACAAACCTTGGAGAGCCAAAATTACAAAGATATAATAGTTTCAATATAGAGATCCTAAAAATAAGAAAATTATGTGTATTTTTTTAAAATTTGCATAACTTTTGTTTGAAAAGATTCAAAGGGCATAACGAAGAACAAATATCATTATTTGGTTCCAAAATACCTTGAAATAAAAAATGGATATATCTAATAATCCAACAGAAATCATTACTATGATGCATGAAGAAGAGGAAGAAATGAGACATGATATATTGGAATTACGAGACCAAGTGCAACAAATTTGCGGCTCTCACAAAGAGTAACGAAAAAATTAAATGGAAACTAAGATGGATGGTTTAAAAGAAGACATGGGAGTTTTCAAATTCAACATGGACGTAATGAATGTAAATTTGGAAGGGTTGAAAAACTTGCTGCAAGAAATGCTTCCTAGTGGTGACAAGGTGATCCATGACAATCATGATGAGGAAAAAAGGAATATGAATTATGATTTTAGAGAATTCAACGTTGGGTTTAAGATCAACCACATTCCAAAGATTAATATGAGGAATTTTGAAGGTAAGGATCCAATGACATGGATACTACAGATGGAGTAACTCTTTGATCTACATGATGTTCCATACACACAAAAGGTATGCATTGAATATTTATATTTGGAACCCAATCAGTTTGTGTGGTATCGATGGTTTTGTTCTCATAATCAATTGTCGCTTGGAAAATTTTTATGGAGGAATTTGGTAGCATATTATTAGGATATAAAGAGAAACACCTTCTTTATCCAATTGATAAATCTCAAACAAAAGGATTCAGTGGCGAAGCACATTAAGGACTTCCAAAAATTAAATATCAAGGTAACTGATATTCCAAAGGGGCATATGATTTATGTCTTCATAGGGAATTTAAAGGATATAATCTAACATGAGGTTTTCCTTTAGGAACCTAATTCATTGGAGAATCCATTTATAATGGTAAGAAAAGTTGAAAGAAAATTTATGGCAACAAGGAAGTCTACCACTCACATCTATAAAGATGGAAGTGTTATTTCACCTAGCCTCCCACAACCTACAAGGTTGACACCAAAACAATTGGAGGAAAAAAAAATCAAAAGGGATTTGTTACAATTGTGATAGAAAATACACTAAAGGTCACAAGTGTGTTAAGACAAAATTATTTAACAGATATTGTGAAGAGGAGGAAGAAGAGGATATAAACTAGGAACCAACCACAAATAAAGAAGAAATGAATCTGTTAGTGTCGGGCCTTCAAATTTGAATAATCCCATGCAAAAACAGAATCCGACCATATCTTGTAATGAATTGGTGGGAATTTCCACTCCTAAAACTCTCATTATAGAAGGATATATTAAGAAGAAAAAGCTAATTTTGTTGATAGATTAAGGTAGTACCCATAATTTTATTCGTTGTAAGATAGTCAAGGAATTGGATTTCTTTCTATATCTAGCATCAGAGTGTCAAGTGATGGTTGAAAATGGAGGAACTATAAATTGCTTTAGGAAGTTCCATAATATTAAGCTAACCATGTAGGAATATGTATTGAATAGACCAATGCCTTCCACTCCAATGGGTGGTGCTGATGTTGTATTAGGATTCTAATGGTTACAATCTTTAGGGAGAATAGCTTTTAATTTTCAAGAAATTTTCTTGAAATTTTAGGAAGGAAAGGAAATTGAATTAAGTGGTATCGTAGGGAAACCAAGGAAGATAATAATATCTAATGGCATGAAAAATATTTTGAAAAAAGAACAACGAGGTGTAATTACATAATTATGCTGAATATAAGTTCAAACATCAAAATCGTCAATTTCGCTAGATCTCCAAAGAGTCTTGGATAATCATTCCAAGGTATTTGGGACTCCCAAAGGTCTCCCACCTATTCATGATCATGATCATGTTGTTCATTTGATTCCAAGAAGTGTTCCTCCAAACATCAGACCTTACATATATCCCTATTTCCAAAAGAGTGAAATTGAATGTATGGTTGCAGAAATACTACAGGCAGGTATAATTCAACCTAGCCAAAGTTATTTCTCTTCTCCAGTAGTATTGGTGCACAAGAAGGATGGATCATGGCATATGTGTCTAGATTATAAAGAGCTTAATAATCTCACTATTAAAGGTAAATTTCCCATCCCTATCATTGATGAATTGCTGGATTAATTACATGGAGCAATTTACTTCACCAATATGGATCTTCATTCCAGATATCATTAAATAAGAATGATGATAAAAGACATTCCAATTTTTTTTTTGAAAACTCATGAAGGTCATTATGAATTTTTGGACATTCCTTTTGGCCTTACCAATGCACCCTCCACATTTCAGGGTTTGATGAATTCCACTTTCAAACCCTTTCGTATAAAATTTGCGTTAGTATTTTTTGATGACATACTAATCTACAACAAGTCTTGGAAAGATCATGTTCAACATGTTGAAAGGGTTCTTAAACCATTGGAGGAGAAATAATTATATGAAAAATCATCTAAATGTTTCTTTGGGGTACAATAGGTGGAATATTTGGGTCATATTGTATCTCATGAGGGTGTTAAAGTATACCCTAACAAAATTAAATATATCAAGGAATGGAAAATCCCCACAACCTCATAGAATATTCGAGGATTTCTCGGGTTGATAGGGTATTATCCCAAGTTTGTTAAGAATTATGGGAAAATAGTAGCACGTCTAACAACATTACTGAAGAAAGATGCATTTTTTGGACTCCATAAGCAACTAAGTCCTTTGAACATATTAAAGAGGCAATGTGCCAAGCTTCGGTCTTAGCTACACCAAACTTCACAAAAACCTTTATTGTGAAATTTGATGCCTCAAGAAATGGAATTGGTGCCATTTTAATGCAAGAAAGAAGACCTATTTCTTTTGAAAGCTATCTAATCAAGGGAAAGTATTTATACAAACCTATTTATGAGAAGGAAATGTTGTCAATACTACATGCCCTAAAGCTATGGTGCTTGTACCTTATGAGAAGACACTTCAAGGTAGAAATAGATCATGATAGTATTAAATATTTTTTGGAACAAATATTATCTTCAGAACAATAGCAAAAATGGGCCACAAAGATGTTTGGGTATGACTTTGAAATCATCTACAAAAATGGAAGAAAAATGTTGTTGCAGATGCACTCTCAAGAAGGGATGAGGATGTGGAAGAATTAATTTGTGCCATTTCTATTATCCAACCTAATTGGATAACTGAAGCAAGGGATGATTTTAAGAATAATGAATAGGTGTGGAAACTCATTCAAAAGTTGCAGCAAGATCCTAGTACATCTGATACATTTATCTAGAAAAATGATTCATTATGGTACAAATATCACTTATATCTATGTAATAACTCCCAAATAAAACAAATTATTCTTTTGGAATTGCACACCTCTCCTTTAGAAGGGAACCCATGATTTTAAAAACTTATGATAGGGTGGAGAAGAATTTTTTTTGGGATGTCCTTAAATACGATATTCAGAAGTTTGTGGCTGAATGTTTGATTTGCCAACGCAATAAAGTTGAGACAATTAAGACCGCAAGTATATTATAACCATTAGCCATTCTAAGTCAACATTTGGAGGAGGTATCTATGGATTTTATCACAAGTTTTCCCAATTATGAAGGAAAGAGTGTCATCATGGTGGTAGTTGATAGACTTACCAAGTATGCACACTTTTGTGCACTATCTCATCATTCCAAAGCTAGTTAAGTTGCTACTGCATTTATGGAAACAATTCTAAAACTACATGGAAACCCAAAGATTATTTTAAGTGATAGAGATCCCATTTTCACTGGAAATTTTTGGGCAAAATTATTTTCTTATCTTGGTACTTCATTAGCTCATAGCTCATCTTATCATCCTCAATTTGATGGGAAAACTGAGATAGTGAATAAAGTTTTGGAAGGATATCTTTGTTTCTTTGTATTGGATAAATAAACATAATGGGTCAAGTGGTTACCTTTGGTAGAATGGTGGTATAACACTTGCTTCCATACCGTAGCAAAAAAGACCCCATTTATGGCACTTTATGGATATCATATGTTGGGAAAAATACTGGGGGAGGGGGGTGAATCAATATTTTAAATTAAAACTTTCAAAATATCTATTGTTAAATACATACACTACTTTTATTAAATAAACCTGTGTATGTATGCTACTTAAGAGAAGGAAACCAATGTATATCTAGCTTACTGATTTTTCATGTATTCTATCATATGATTATCTTTAATAATTGCATCAATAGATTAATTAATTTTCATTTTGTAGTAAAGAATATAAATAAATCACATTAAACACACATAGAACACCAATATTTTAGGTGGAAACCCAATGTGGGAGAAAACCACTGCTGTTGTTGTCTCTGTCTTCTTTCTTATGATATAAAGAAAAAATATTACATTTGTATTGATTCTGATTCTTGTCAGTATGCAGACACCCACCTATAGAAGGCTAAAACCTTATATCATTCTCCAACATCAACTGGAAGGGAGATACAACCCCCTGAACTCATTTACTGGCTCCTACCAGAAGGGAGTCCCTACCCCCTTTCTGAAGGCTGCAACCCTCAGCTCCTTGTGGACCACTTTTCAGAATATTTCAGACTAGATCCACCTTTCAAATAACCATCACACAACCTGTAGGCCACCTTTCATCAAATTTTAAAACTGGACCCATAACCAACCATAAACACAAACAAACTGAAGCAGTAAATCTGAGACACTGTCACACTGTAAATCAACTGAAATTTTGAAGCATCAAGTCACTGAATGCAGAACCCAACCAAAAACAACAAATATCAAATTTTGTACTCGGCTATACTAAATAAGACTCGTGTATATATGCGATTTCTCTATATAATACCCGCATACAAATCTCAAAATACTGAACACTAAATCACTAATCACTGAACCATACACAAACTATTTCACCAGTTACAGATCACTGAACCAATCAAAAATTTCTGAACCAATTACAGATCATAGATCATACACCCAGTCAAACTTCTGTACCATTAATCAATTCAACCAAGTCACCTCAATTTTCACTGTCAGACATAGATCATCATGATAGAGACATCATCGATAGACAACAACAAGTAAATTAGACAACATCAATTGTAAACATCAGTCATCAGATCAAACCCTAATTTGTATACGCCACTTCCACAAGGATTATAAGTGTATGCACTCACTTACCATGCACAACGCCCGCATACATATATGAAAATACTAAAAAATATATACGCAACCCTACAGATAAGGATTCATGTATGTATGTGACTATTCCCAAACATACCTATGTACAAATCTAAAAAGCGTTCGCTACAAGCACAATTTCACTTTTCACAACCTTTACTATTAATACTACAGACTTCTGAATAAATAATTTAGATCACAGTATCACAGTTTCATCAATATTAGCTACTTAGACATTTGCAACAAGTAAATCAATCAAGCATATATGTCAACATATTTCAGATCTGAGTCTTCTCCTTTCTCCTTGGTGCACACCTATTTCAGATCAAATCATTCATAGACAACCCAATACTTGCACACACAACACCTTAATCTCCATATATTTATATAGATTTAGCCTTAGTAAATACCTTAGGCCAATCCATTAGTAATGTTGTTGGTATCCTTTGACGGGATCAAATAATCGTTATTGCACCCATTACTATGGGCCAATACCATGGTAAGACCTATGGTATCCAGATTACCATGGTGTGGATTTTGTATGAGCCTTTTCTTCACAATACCTGCGTATGTACATGACCTTGGTTCTCAGGACTCATGTATAATTTCTCAAACTTTTATTTTATCATCCATTTGTCTTTGAACTGACATTCCTTTGTCCATATCACCTGTAGCATCAGTATCACTCTAAATAACCATCCTGTTATCACAATGTTACATGTTTATCAAGTGGGTTTCCATCAAGGACAACACATTAGCCATAATGCCAACATCGTCCACCATCCATCACATCGTCTTCAAGAGAAAATTCTAAGGTTCAAGTAGTGGAAGCTCACATCTAGCATTAACAAAAATTTCTACAACCTTGAAAGGATAACCCAACATTGGCACAAATTCTAATGAAACAATAGTTATATAAACATCACAGTGAAAGAAGTTTTAACATAGTCGATTGGGTATTTTTACAACTACAACCATAGAAACAAATGTCCCTCAAGCAAGCTAAGAAGGATAATAAATTATCACCCAAGTACTATGGTCCTTGCAAGGTGTTGCAAAAGATTGGTACTATGGCGTAAAAATTGAGGACAACACTTTTTTGAAGGAGAGGGGTATGTTAGATCCCTATAATACTAGTTTATCCCCCATATTTTTGTTGTTGTACCCCATGTAGCGACCATATTGTAATTTTTGTGCCCCATAGAAGCCCACTATTGTTATTGTTGAACCCTTAAATTATTATTATTATGTAGGCCTTGCTTATATTGTGACCCTTTAGACTCTTATATATATACCAAGGAGGTCTTGTCATTTGTATCATCAAATAATTGTTCATTTATGTGATGTAAAAGGAGGTTACCCTCTCGAAGAGGCTTATTTTCAAGTTGTTGATCTATCTTTTCTTTTCTTTTGTGATTTGGTTACATAAAAAAATGGTGCATGTTGTATTCAACACTTAGAGAGAGAGTTTTAAGAGTTGTTGTTTTAGGAGAAACAAAAGTGTCCTTGAATATGGTACTGTTGCGAGAGAGCCAATTTTTCCAACATATATTCTTAGGGATGGAATTCCAAATCCATTTGAAATGGGATTTTCCAGTGAAATAACTGTGATACTATTTGTGCCATTTTGAGAAGAACAAGGAGATTTCAGAAGGACAAAAAAGGTGGGGGAACAATAGGCCAAGGGCAGTGGACCAGATCTAGGAAGAGAAAGGACACAAACGGAAAATATGAGGAATAAATGCTTCATCTTGGAGGCATATATGGATGTGCAATAGATTAGATATCATCCTTTTTTGGAGATTCTCAGAGGTGAATTTTTTACGAGCAAGAAACAAACATAAATAACTAATTTTAGGGATAGCGTTGTTCAACCATACCTTGTTCAAAATAGATAATTTTGAGGGAATATGAAGCGATAAAATGAGGTCTTCATACCCTTCTTTTATTGTATACAGATGTGCTTTCTAGCCCAAATGGTCTTCTGCATCTCTATGCTAGGGCGCATATCTAGAAAAACCAGGGACCCAAATGATCCCATCGAGAAAATTGTTCTAAAGTGTTGATTCCCATGGTTGAAAGATGCTTCTAGAGAGGTCAAAGCTCAGGGTCTCAAAGTAGGGGAGTGTTGACAGTGCTGGATGCCACCATGACGTAAGGAGATATCCTTGGTGTGAATTCCTAATTATAAATCACACCATTTGGTGTAGGATTCCCCTCTGGCTATACGATCTGATCACCATTGGAAAGGTTTCAAAGATATGCCTTGGTTGCAAACACACACAAGAGAACACAACACCTCTTTGGGGTAGCAAGTATGTAAGATTTATGAGACACCCAATGTAAGGGGCATGAGGGAACTTCCATGAATGGTAAAAGGAAAATGATCCTCGAGTTATAAAAGTAATAGCACAATCCTAACATGGGACCCAGGAAGGAAGATAAAGACTTGTTGATTACTTGCATATTAATCCACAATAAAAAACAATCATGAAAGCATAACAACACTTATTCAATAATAACCATATCTAAGCAATGAATTAGTTCATTAACTTAGTATGTAACTAAAGAAACATATACGATAAACATAACAAGAATTGTCCTACTATTAGGGTCCAACCCTAACCCCCTTATTTATGTAATAGGGTCGAGTCATACTTATAGTTAAGTAAAGAGTCAATAAAGCCCATATTAATAATTGTAAGTGGTTGACCCGCATTTAAAGAAGGGACCACAGTTAGTTGCAAATGGTCCATGGTATTAGATAGATGGTATTAATAAGAACCATAGTATTAACCCATGGTATTGCATATATGAATCCTATATAAAGGATAGAGACTCCCCTCGAGGAGCATTGTGTCTTATTTGTAATTGAGCCCAACTCTATTGGAGGTTTCCCCCTCGAAGAGGCAAGTGAACATTGCTTTCCTTTCTAAATAATAAAATACACATTGTTGTTTCTTATTGCTCTATGTTCTGGGTATATTTCTTCGCATATTTGGTATTCTGGTATCTTCTCGTAGGTCAAGAGCATAACAAGTGGTATCAGAACACTTTCTAGGGCTGGTGCGATATCCATTTTTAGCAATTGTTTTTTGGCTAGAGACGTGTTCCGACGTCTTTAAACCATGGGATCTGTCGTTGAGCACATAAAACTGTGGATTTGGGGAGGCATGCATTGTTATGTACCTAGGGGGATAATATGGGGTACAAAGGGAGGTACCCAAGGTAATAATGTAATAATGGGATGGGCCATAGTAATAAATAAGGTGGTTAACCCATATCATGTAAGGGACCACAAGTAGTTAGTAATAATGTAATGGGCCCATGGTATTAGTTCGATGGTATGAGGGAACCATGGTAATGACCCATGGTATTGTATGTATGAGGCCTATATAGAGGCTAGAGACTCCACATGGAGAGGTGTCAAGGAATATTGTCAAGGAATATTGTATGAACAAGCATATGGCTTGTGGAGTGTTCTCCTTCCTTAAGGAGTGAATGTATGGTGTTGCCTTACCTTAAGGGTTTTGATATCAATAAAGAGAATCATTTCTATCTATTTTGAACTTATTATTTTTGGGTTTATTTCTATTATCATATATTTTTGGGTTAGAGCTATATAACAAGTGGTATCAGAGCACTTTCTTGGGCAAAAAAGTGGAGAATTTTTTTTTTTTTTTTTTTTGCAGGATTTCGGGGGTGGCAAGTTTGCAAATCAAATCTGGACGTCCTGGTGCAAGATATACAAAACCTAATTGCAGATCTGGATTCTTGGTGAAAAATACCCGATTTAAAAAAAAAAATCAGTCGAATCGAAGTCCGGATGAAGGAGATATCGTTGATTTAAAAATCAGTGGGTGTTGCAGACAATTTTTCGGGGCAACGAGTTTGCGGTGCAGATCTAGACGTCCTGTTGCAAGATATGCAAAATCTAATTGTAGATCTGTATTCTTGGTGAAAATACTTAATTTAAAAAAAAAATCAGTCGAATCGGAGTTCGGGTGAGGGAGATATCGCTGATTTAAAATCAGCTCTTTTTTCAGAATTTTTGGTGACGGCGGGAGAATTGTAGCGCAGATCTAAAATTCCAGTGTCTGGATTGGGATTTCTATCACATGGGCAGATGTAGAATGGTTGTTCCATTTCCAAAAATAGGTCATAATAGGGATTCTGAGCAATATTGACGGAATTGTGGCAATTTTAAATTTTCGCTAAGTAAGTGAATTTTTCTCAAACCCTATTCATGGAAAATTTTACTAGAAAAGATGATAGCCTTATTATTGAAGAATTCATACAAAAACTAAAGAACATATTTGGGGAGGGATGGAATTTTATAGTACCAATTGGTTTGAATTAAGAGGCCGCCATATGGTGGAACTCACTAGGCATCAAAGGCTTGTCCAAATTCTCGAATGAAGAAATGGAAAAACTCCTTATGGACAAATGGTCTCAGGCTAGAAAACAAGATAAGGGGAAACATGTCGGGTTATTTCCTACTGGTATATCCTTATTGCAGGTTCATGGATTGATTCAGAAGGAGAAGATCATTGTTTCTATAAATCCTAGTTGCAAGCATAATTTTATCAATGTTAATTTGGCAAAAAAATTGCAAGTTCCGGAAAAACACATTGAAAACACACAAGTGGATGATGAGGATGTTCAAGTGTATAAGGATTTGAAGATTTCTATGGATAAGTATGTGTTGCATGGTAATTTTTATACTTTAGAGACGGATAATATGGATGTTGTTTTGGGATATCCTTGGATGGAATTTGTGGGTACTATCAATATTAATGTGCAGAAGAAATTCCTGAAGCTCTGGTATAAAAAGAAGAAAATTACATTATAGGATATTTCCATCAATAAACAGGTAGAGTACATGGAGGCTGAAGCAGAAGATGTTCGAGGGACTGACATATTAGATGATGAGCCAGTGATGATCGACAATCAAACATAAACAAAGGCTGAAGCAGAAAAGGTTACAGGTGCTGATACATCAGATGAGGGCTCAGTGGTTGAAGTAATATTGGAAGATACGACACCACAGCAAGCACCACAACATAACAGTTAGGCTCCAGTAAGGGGTGAATTAAAGAAAAAGACACCGTGGGTTAAAACTTCAACATATCATCACCCACATCACCCTACAAGACAACAACCAACAAGATGGCAACCAATTAGCCACAAGGACAACAACCCTCGCAGGACAGATAGAGAGGAGCGAAGATCCACCTACTACACATCAACACAAAAGAGCTGCCACAGTCAACTTCCATCTCAAGTGAGCAAGGCAACGGTGATATCAAGGGTTCACCTTTCTCTTGGATGGCTAGATGCACGTGCATGGTACCAGTGGACTACTCTTTTGAGTAGATCTTATTATTTGTGTTCTTTCCATGTTTCGGGGACGAAACATGCTAAGGGGGGTGGAATGTTATATACCTAGGGGGGATAATATGGGGTACAAAGGGAGGTACCCAAGGTAATAATGTAATAATGGGATGGGCCATAGTAATAAATAAGGTGGTTAACCCATATCATGTAAGGGACCACAAGTAGTTAGTAATAATGTAAGGGGCCCATGGTATTAGTTTGATGGTATGAGGGAACCATGGTAATGACCCATGGTATTGTATGTATGAGGCCTATATAGAGGCTAGAGACTCCACATGGAGAGGTGTCAAGGAATATTGTATGAACAAGCATATGGCTTGTGGAGTGTTCTCCTTCCTTAAGGAGTGAATGTATGGTGTTGCCTTACCTTAAGGGTTTTGATATCAATAAAGAGAATCATTTCTATCTATTTCGATCTTATTATTCTTGGGTTTATTTCTATTATCATATATTTTTGGGTTAGAGTTGTAACATGCATGCAGGAAATACAAGAGGTGGTCACGCTTGTTGGACTCCCTTGTAACCCTTGTGGGTACCCCTTCGAGTAGTAGCACATTAGACAAAACCGCGCACGGACTGTCTTCCAAGTACCCTCTGGGTATATCAGAAGCCCCCTAGGCTCTCTTGAAACCTCGCCATAGATAAACCGTCGGCCATCTTGCTGCTACAGTACACCGAGAACAACACTCGGGAGATTACTCGTGCGTACGATAGGGTAGTTGGGTTGTACGGCTAAGGGTACAGTTGATCCTCCTTAGTTAGTGCCCTGAAAGATTGGGTCGAGTACTACAGTCAGATCCTTATGTATATTGCGATCTGTAGCACCTGAAACTCCTTGAGACCATAGTTCCCTTGTCTCTCTCTAGATCACACATAATCTTTGCCAGATCAGATCTAGCAGGTGGGGTTCTATCGCAGCCGCAACAATCAGTTCCGCCATTCAGATCTCTCAGATCCGCCATTCAGATTAGATCTGCCAATCAGATCCACCATTCAGATCTAGCTATTTGGGTTTTGTAGCAGTCGCCACAATCACATCCACCATTTAGATCTAGCAGCAGGGGTTCGATCACTGCCACATTCCTACTACTCTGCAGTCTGAGACCCTCCCAGGATGCTTATAGGAGACTTAGCCCATAAGAATCAGGTCAACAAGCTGAGCAAGGTGGTACAATTCACTTGTTAGTGTCAAAATTTTGGGTGGTCCCAAATTTTATTTATTTCTTCACAGTAACAACAAGTGCACCAGATCGGTGCATGGTACAAACCAGAGCTCAAGCTATGGCCAATGAAAATATCAACACCTTTGAACAAAAGTTGAACACATTAACGAAGATGATCCAGGCCTTAGCTGACACACTCACAAAGGGAAAGTCGGGGGAACAATCAGAGGCATATGCTTTTAATGAAAACATTAAGGGCGAGTCTAGCCATTCTCTTCACCTCTTTGAAAACCATCAACAGTCCCAACTGTTAGCCTCCTATACCAATAGGTTCTCATTTCTCATGATTGACAGTGGAAGTGCCAAAAATGATCACCTTCCATATCACTAAGGTTCCATTTTTGTGAAGAAAGCAGACATGTTAAAAAATGTAAAGAGGGTATGGCTTAAAAGAAAAATCAAAGGGAAAGAAAATGAATTGGTCAAAGAAAAAATAAAAGAAATGAACCCCAAACAAAGACCATGAAAGTGGCTAGTTCAAATTGCCACTGCTACTTTGATGGGTGGCCCAACAGCTCAAGCTGGGCCTCACCATGTTTTAAATTTCATGTTGTAGATTAGAGAGGAAGTACCTGATAAAACAGTTCAAGCTTGACAGATGACTAGGTGGATAGAGAAAGAAAGGAGCCCAACTGCTTAATCTGGGCCCTTGGAAGTCATAAGGGTAGGCTTAGATAGGAGGGCAGCAGAAAGAAAAGAGAATCATCAGGGTTTGCAAGGCTAAGTGCACCCATACAAAATGAAGAAAAAATGTTAGGATAATAGGCAGGGTAGGCAGTTGAAGGTTGCAGAAAGCAAAATCCAAGCACATCACTTGGAGTAAATCAAAGTGGTCATCAGCAAGGGAAAGGCAAGAGCAATGGCCTATCTGGAATACTACTAAACCATCACTAATCTCCCTCATCCCTTTCAAAAGTTTCTTACTAACCTCCCCATGAGCACTGCAGGATCTGCCTGATCAGTCCTCCTTACACCCTTCATTTGTACAAAATTCATGTCATAAATGACTTCTGTCTTTGATAAGAAGCCACATTTCTTGTGTAAAAATTCTTTTCATTTTGATCTACTTCCTAACTAAATTTGATTCCTGAAAAGCTTAGTAACTGCCACTACCCATTCTTATTCCCCTCCCAGTACTAATTACTAACTATATCTACATTAAATCCCCTATGTTCCCCTTTCCCTATTATTATAACACCATGGTGTATAAACCCCAAACAATGTATAAATATCCCCCCTTCAGCATTATAGCTGAATAGCTTGTCTAAGGGAGACATGAGTCCATAAGGGACTATGGTCAACCCTGCTTTGGGAATTACTCTAACCCCTGGTTAGACTAATAGCCCACCTTAAACCTTCATTTCCCCTCTTTTCCAAAAAATTCATGAAAAACCCATTTCCCTCTGCTCAAACCTAAGTCTAACCCTCTGTTCAACCCCCGACAGATTAATCCATATCCCAAAAAACCCACAAAACCCCCTAACCCAAAGTTCTGAACCCGCATGATTTAAATCATTATTTTATTATTGGGCGGGTCCCCACCCAAAGTTCCACGATGGGTCGGGGTGCCCGCCAGCCGTCCATAATCCGCCGACCCCGATCCAACGGTGGGCGGTCTTTTTTAAATCTCGACCTGTCTCCCTTTAACGTCCGGGGAGATGGAGGTATTGGTGGCTGTATACAGGACGCGTGGTGGCCGGCGGGGTTTTTCAGAGCCCCCCTCCCCGATATCGCCTTCGCCCAAAGGTGGTGCGGGGAGACCGCTTACCACCTTCCCGATACCACCTCCCTTGTCGCATCACCTCCACGTCATTGTGACGTCATTCCACCTCCGTTCGCCCTCGCGCCTCGTGGCCCTCCACGTAACCTTGCCACCCCACACCGTCCTCCACCGTGTCCTGCCACGCTGGCCTCCAGCTCAGCGCCCACGTCACCCTCCGTGCCCCGGGCCCGCCATGACGTCATCGGCGGAAAAGTGCCAATGACCCTTTTTGTCCAAATTTGTTGTTAAAAAGCGCGTTTTCGGCTGTTTTATGTCATTTTCAAGCGAAAAAGACAGAGCCGTTGTAAGCCTCTTCACCGCGAAATTGCCTCCGAACCACCAAATTCAAAGTTGCAGCCACCACAACTTATCAATTCAGCTACATTGTGCACCCATTGTTCAACCCGAAGGTTTTTCGCACTGTTCATCCAGGTATTCACCACAATTCTCTTGTTTTGCCCCTATGCATGCCATTTCTCTGCAAATTCTTCATTAAGCACCTGTCAAATCCCAAATTGAACACTGTCTACTACTTAAATTTGAACTAAAGCAACTTGCATTGCCCCAGCTCCATAATTTGATATTTAAGCGACAAACTCACGGTCTAAATTTACAAATTTATCCTCGAGCTACCCGACATTGTTCCATTTTGCCGAGTGCATGCCCAAAGCAACATTTCACCAATTTGAAGCCTACACACCCTCTGCAATTCATCCTCATCAATTCACAATCCCTGTGAATTTACCCAAGCAAAAGCAGAGGCAATCCTGCATAGCCTGCCTATTCCATTTGAAGAAAATTTCTAGCATTATCTACATTGACTCTGTCATTTGAGCTTTGAGGAACCTTGCAAGCTATTACAATTACCTTGTTTAATTCAGAAACTACATAATGGCTGCTCCTGCACCCACAACTTTCAGTGTTGCCCCCATAAATCCACCAAATAAAGACCTGGAGTCCTTGCCTCTTGCTGACAGGGACTACCTCATCCAAGATTTTGTAGGTGATAGAGACCATTTGCAGACCTTCAGGGAATTGAGAGATGATTATTTAAATGGTAAGGATACATATGGGATATGGGAGTCAAATCTGCCATACTACTTTCTCCCCTATGTCAATATCTTTCCAGAGATTATCCGACTGTGTGCTGAGAATCATGATGCCAGTCAAAGAGCTGTCAAGTCTCCATCTGGGAGCATCCTCTTTCACATTAATGCTGAGTCCATCAACCAGATGCTCAACTTCAAACAAACTCAGCTGCTGTTCCCTTTCTCCATGAACTATCTACTGGATACAGGTGCCAAGATGACCACTGAGGACAGGCAAAAGATCACCCAGACATTTGTGAGGCCTGACTGCCAGCCCACAAGGCCACCTCCCTACTTATATGTCCACTTTACTGATGTAGGAAAACTTCTGCTGGACATGATTTCATATGTGTTGGGCTATAAAACCAGTGAATTTGTTGATGAGACAGTGCTGGTATTACTATCTGCTTATAGCCCAGGCCAACCTCCTACCTACAAATATAATTTTGCTAAGTTCATAGCCAACAAGATACATGAGCAGCTTTTCAAAGTAGACAGGGAGGGCATCTTCAAGTATTCATCTTTTATCTACCACCTGTTCATGTACTATCAGTCTGAGACTTTTCCATGCCACATTAAAAAGCTCGACTCTAAAGGAGAAAGAAGATCTGTTATCTTCTGGACATCTGTCTTCCACCGAGTGCAAAATTCACCTTATTCTTATTGTGAATTCATTGACCAATTTGTTTATCCAGTCTCTTGTTTGTTGATGAGGTCCCCTCCTCCCAGAATTTCATTTGAAATACAGAAATTCCTGCAACTCTCCAAGAATTATAAAATAGGTGATTGGTACCTATACTAGGATCATACAGTCATCAGAATCTATGGCTGTGAGCTCTGTCCATACAGGCTCCCAAAATATGTGTCCATTAGACTATTTTCCTTGGAGTATTATAGGCAGCTCATTCACTCTGATCTCACTCACTTCCACAACTCCAAAAAGAAAGCCCATCTTAAGTTCAAGCACCACCTAGGCCCCTTCATTATGAATAAGAAAGAAGGATGGCAAGATGCTGAGCTAATCCTTAAAGACAAGTACATGCTCTCCAAAAGCTTCCGGTGGGTCCCCTACGACCCTGAAGGCTTCATCACTGCTAGAAGAGTCAAGTACAGGCTGCTAGGCTATGAGCATTGCAAATATCCACACATTGAACAATATGCCAATCAACAAGAGTGGAAACCTGATACATTAATTGAAAAATTGACTGAGGAAGAGTTAATGCAAAAGAATGTCAAGGATTTGGAAAAGACTCTTGACCTAGATTCTGTGCAGCAGGTACCCTTCAAACGACCGCACCCAATAGGAGAAGGGACCTCGGCCACAACAACTGCATCAGCCACACAGGTACCTTCTACAGCAGCACCAGGTACAGATAAAGGTAAAGGAATAATGGGAGCTGAAGAGGAAGCACCAAAAGAACAGCCTGCCCCTTCAAGTGAGCAGCAACAAGAGCAGACCCCTCCACCACAAACAGAGCCACCAGCAGCTCCAATATTGCAAACTCCAGCACATGAGGAGAGGGGTAAGAAGAGAGAAAGAGAAGAGTCCACTCCTGCAAGTGGATCCTCCCAGCAACCGGAGACCAAAAGGCAAAGGGCTGACTCCCCAGAGATAGAAGTAATCAGTGAAGAAGTCCTTGACAGCCCAAGGAAAGATGGGGAAGGCAGCTAGCAAACAAGTACAAGCTCCTTCCAGTAGGAGCAGGGAGTCCAGCTTGGCTTGGAGGTGTCATCCTCCACTCAGCAGAGCAAGAAGCCTAAAAGCACTAAGGCTTCCTTCAAGCAAATAAAGGCACAAAATGACTTGCTGAGGGTAGAAGTCTATAAACAGTTTCTAAATGCAACACCAGCCCAGAAAGAAAGGCTAATGTCTGTATATGACATTCAAGAGGAGAAAATGATCCTCAGTCATTTTAAGCCTAAAGTGTCGCAGCCTAAATCAACTGCCGTTTTTGTAAGGACAAGGGTGGAGGTCATGGCAAAGGACATTCACCCCATGGACCAAATAGAACTCCACAAGCAAACTGGAGAAATGGTCTATACCACCTTGGTGGACAGGGCAACCATGGCCCATGAATTAAGAGAATCACTGAAAAATACCAACATTCAGTTGGATTTTGAGAGAATGTCCTCCATGGCTAAGGAAAACAGAATAAAATCACTGGAGGACATCATCATCGACCTAGGACATGATCCTAAGGATCCAAAGGGCGTAAGGGCCCTCCTGAAGAAAAAAGAAGATGATCTCAATGCACTGAAGAAAAGGTTGAAGTTGCTGCCCACAGAGCACCCTCAGACAGCAGAATTACAGAAGGAAAAGCAGGCCGATGAGCAACTGGACCTTATAATGTAGCTCAACCAGAAGGTCCTTGATTTGGAGAAGGAACTCGAAGGAGCATTACAAGATAAGCAGGGAGAATCCACATCCCAAGCTCCTCCAACTACTTCAACCACTGCAACAACAACAGAGGCAGCAGTAGCCCCGGTGACAACCACAGCCACAACAGAAGCAGCAGCAACAACAGCTCCAGACTCCAGTACAAGCATGGAAGAATTGACTAAGGCTATTAAAGAAATGGAGCTCCAGGCCACTGAGATAAAGCAAGCCAAGGAAAAGTTGGCAGAGATAGAGACCAAGTATGATAAGTCAAAGATGACTGTGGCAGAGCAAGGAAGAGAAATAAAGGCCCTCAAAGAAAACATAAAGGCCTTGGAGAAAGAGCTTAATCTAGAAAGCACTATGGCTGAAATAAAAAGAATTCTGTGGGCCAAAATTGACAAATCCATCACTAAACAATGGAATTCAATTAAAACTGTACATGAAAAAATGGATTTAATTGGCCAAGCACAGATAGAAATTCAGAAGGCCAAAACAATGCTGGGAAACAGGCCTGAGCAGGCCAATAGAATGATTGATTTTTTGAATAACCAGACTAAGGAAGAACTGGCAGCCTTCGGCATTGTCAACAGAACAGAGGCTGTGCTCACAGCCAAAAAGGTGCTAACTCTCAGAAATTTTGTACAAACCGTGGAGAGAAAATGTTATGAGATACATGCTGAGGTGGATGAGTACAAACTCAAAATGGGAGCACTGCAACAAAAGGGACTGCCCAACCTACTAAACGGTGCAGGAAGACTGATCTCCCGAGAGCAATATGCCACCAGAATGTCGAATTATATTGAAAATCAAATCACTGCATCTGGCAGTACTTCTGAGGAAACAGGGCCTCCAACAGGACAGAGCCTATACAATAAACTTGAAGGTCTGTTTTTTATTGAAAATGAAGTAAATCACCTTTTTGAAATTCCTCCAAATTTTTACAGATATACAGAGGCAGATGAAACTTTAGTGAAGATTCGAAGACATCAAATGCCCAAGGAGGATTGGTGGCAGGCAATGCTTCAAATTTTGCCACAATAGCCTCAGTTGCTTGGTCGTTGCCAACTCAGCAGAAGTCAAGCAGCGGAATAAAGTTAGCGTTTAAGGCAGCCAAAAGGTGACTCAGCATATGGACAACGACAGCAGGCCAAAAGATAAATACGCAATTTTGGAACAGCATACCCTCAACCGACTCCAACAGCCACAAAGTTAACAGTTTCTGACTATTTTGGACAGCTAAGGCACTGAAGAGTTATTACAGAATTTACTTTCTCAGCTACCATGCTCCAGGAGTTTGCACGACATTAATGAAACATTTACTCATCAGATAGATATTTTCTTATGTAAATTATGTATATATACCTCCCCTGGCAGCGTATAAGGGGTTGGTGATTTCATTCTGAGGCAAATGTAGTGTATACTTTCAGATTATCTAATGAAAAAGGCTGGAAAAGCTCAGTGATTTCCTGAATGTTTAATGTCTTGGTGATGCTATGCGTGCTGTTGCAGAACTCCTGTGCTGTCTGATGGAATAATAAGTTTTCTCAATCAATGTTTTGTCTTCTTATGTTTATCTAAATCATATACATGTTTCACTAATCTAGCAGTAGGGAAAAGGAATAGTACAGGAAATGTTTGACTACATCTTGTGCTCAATCTCTATTGCTGTAAATGTTTTCTTCAGAATTGACCATGAACATGAATTCTTAATTGCTCATGTTTTCATTAATTCTATAAATATGAATGTTATGCAGAAATTCTTCACTGCTTCTAAATAATATTCTCACTGTTCTCCATACCAGTTTGTTGAAAGGTTCTTAATTGCCTTTCATACCCTGGTTATATCACATTTAAACCACAGATTCAAAGAATTGTTTCTCAGACACTTATCTGGCTCTGCAGCATCACTATGGTAACAACACAGACATATCAAACAGATCAAGCACCACTGACTCCATGCCCAATGGCCTAGAACACCCTGGTAAGCACATATATATCTTGACTGAAGTCACCATCCAGCAAATTCCTAAACAAAACCTTGAGCATCATAACTAGCCTAAAACCTTATACAAACAAAGTTAAATCATAAAGAGAGAGCCCTCTCTAGTCACAGGTAGGCTAGAACCTGTGACCAAAAGATTGGTTAGTGGTTACCTCGGCCGTATTCCCTTGGGAGTCAAAGGGAACAACCTGAGTGATAACATTATTGGCGACTCCACTGGGGACAGAGCGTATTTTTCAAGCTGCTGTCTATTTCTAGACAGTAGTCCCAAAAGCTTGATTAGTCCCTTAATATAGTTCTAAAAAATATCCTCAAAAATACCAAAAACAAGTTCAGAAGCTGGCTCCTAAGAAGAGAACTAGGCACACCCGGTCAAACCCTGACCCAAATCCCCCACCTGTTTTCGAGAATCCAAATTTGATCCATAAAACCCATAGGAACTAGAAGGAACCTGAACAGTCCCCTGAAACTAGCCCTGAGGCAGGGCAGCAGAGTTTTATTCCAACCCCTGTTAAGACATCAGTTCACCTCCATACAACTCATTCCTCCCCCTCCTCATCATCCACCTCACAAAACATATTATCTACCACCAACATACAGACCGTTGTTGCTGTCCCTGTTGTTCCAGTTGTCCCACTTATCCCACCAAATATGGCTAATCGTTATGCACCCCTTCAGTTGCCTGGCAATCCTGGGGCCATGCCCCAGGATTACCAAGGCAAAATCACTTATTTTTATGGAACCAGTACGTACACTGCCTTACAACATACTAAGAAAATGCAAGACTACTTTGAAAATTATGAGATAGATGATGATGATGTAAGGATGAAAATCTTTGTCCAAAGTCTGGCAGGTGAAGTAAGAACCTGGTTCAGAGCACTGACCCCAAATTCTATAGCTAATTCGGGTGTCCTTTATCAGTCCTTTTTAAACTGATGGGAAAATAAAAAGGACCCTCTACACATTCTATCTGAATATGACACCATAAGAAGAGGCCCACAAGAAACTGTCCTGGACTATTGCACTAGATTCAACACTATTTATAATGCTATTCCTCAAAACCTTAGACCTCCCCCTGATTTAGCATTGATTAAATTCCCTGATGGCTTTGATGCTGATATGGCATATCAACTGAGAGAAAGAGCCCCTGCAACTCTAGCAGACATGCAAAACATAGCTGTTAGTGTAGAGGCAAATCTAATTTCCAAAAGAAACCGGGCCAGAACTGAAAGGAGGACTACTTTCAAAGAAGAACCTTCATCATTTGAACAAAAGCTAGATGCAATCATCAAAGGGATGTATAGACTTGGAGACAGGGTAGAAACTATAGAAAGAAAATCATCATGGGAAGGTCAAACAAGCAACATTAGAAACCCAAACTTCAGAAAGAATCAAAATCCTAATGTTGGTAGAACTGATCCTGACCAGCATGTTAGACCTCCTTTTCGAGAAAATTATGCTGAGGCTTCAAAATCTAGTGAACCTAGTGAAGATCCTCACATCAATCTGATGGGTTTGGACAGTGAAAATCAAGTCTTTCTAACACAAGAAGACCAAGAGGTTTACAATGACCATCAATTCCACACTAAGTCAGGAGAATCTTTCGACTTTAAAGAAGGATATGATGCAGCTGTGTATGAGGTGCACAAACAGTACAAACTAAGGAGTAGAAAAATAGATGTACCTACACCCCTCAAACCAAAGGATAATAAACAACCAAAAAAGATCAATGAAAGTACTACTTTCCCCAAATCAGCTAACAACTCAAAATCATCGGCCACAGAAGTAACTATGGAGGACATTTCAGAACAACAGTCCTCTCAAAATCAGCCAGGTTTGCCCCATCAATCAAAGACAAAGGCAGATACTCCCATAGGAAACAAACATGGCACCGGTGTCACTCAAAAGGATCCTAACTATAAGCAGAAGACCCCTGATAACTCAGCCGAAAAGGAAAAATCTGCAGCACTAAATGCCAAAATTCAAATGGAAAAACCTTTCAACTTGGAAACAGAAATAAGCAAGCTAAAGATATCAGTTCCTCTTTTGGAATTAACCGAACATGACATATACAGACAACAGATCAACAAATCACTCCAAATATCAGACAATAAAGATGCTGTGAATATCCTAGATGATCAACCAGGGTTGCTGTTCAGACCTGAGGTTAATGGAAAAACAGAGAATGGAGGAGTGCCACCCTTTTATGTCAGCCTAAACATTCATGATAAGGTCCTACATAATGCAATGTTCGATTCCGGGGCCTCACACAACTTAATGCCCAAATCTGTGATGGAAAAACTTGACTTGGATATCACAAGACCTTACAAAAATTTGTTCTCATTTGATTCAAGCCAAGTCAGGTGTTTAGGCCTGATCAAAGACTTATGTGTCTCCCTAGTTCAATACCCAACCAAAACTATCTTGATGGATGTAGTGGTAGCTGACATACCCCCTAAGTATGGCATTCTCTTGTCCAGATCTTGGGGGGCCAAACTTCAGGGATCTCTGCAATTAGATATGTCCTATGCAACTATCTTAGTCTTTGGGCAGCCAAAGAGATTATACTGGGAGACTTTGATGAAATATGTGGTAAGCAGTCAAGACAAGCCCCAAAACTTCCCAATCTACTCAATACACTCTAACATGGATTCATTTATTCTCTACAATGCCGACATCTGTCACAAGGCTTATTCTGAACTATTAATGACAGTAGAGACCAAGGAGTTAGATGAGCAATGTGTTTGCAAAGACCAAGAGACCATGGGCATAGCTGTTAAAAAGAGAGTAGAACATGATGTGCCAAGTAACTTGCCAGAAATCAACCTACCCATCATCCACCTTCCTAGTGATCCCAATCCAAACCTTGATCACGAAACTTTATGGTATCTAGAATTTGATGGCTCTATAAACAAACTAGGAGCTGGGGAAGGAGTCTGGATCCACAATATGCACAATGACCAAGCTGAGGGCCATGCATATAGACTAAACTTTCGATGCACAAACAACATGGCTGAGTATGAAGCCCTTCTGCTAGGTCTGAAACTTATAAAAAATCTAGGTGCAACCAAAATCTCAATCTTGGGAGATTTAGATCTAGTCATACAACAGATGAAGGGAAATTTCACCACAAATGATCTGAGGTTGAAAGCATACAAGGGAGCAGCTATTCAAATACTTGAGAGTTTCTCACAATTACAGTTGACTAAAATTTCTAGAGAACTTAATCTACATGCTCACAGCTTGGCAACCTTCGCCAACACTTGTAAATTGCCTTTCAAAACCAATCATACATTTACAGCTGAAATCAAACACAGACCTTCTGTTCCGGATAACATCAAGAATTGGCAAGTCTTTGAGAGAAACAAACAGATAAAAAACTTTCTCACTTTGAAGGAAGAATTTTCTGGCATAAACATTGACACTAGCACTAGAGATGATCAACCACAGATCTGCACAATTACACAGAAAATATCAGCAGAAACAGCTGATCAAGTTTTGCATCCTACCACATTTGACAAGGAAACTATACAGGAATTGAAACAATCTGATGCTGCAGAGGAAATGATTGAAGCAGAAGATGAGGTAATTGACCTAAAGGACAATTTCCTGCCCATAGGACTAACCCCTTTGGAGGATCTGTTCGATTCAAATGACATTTCAAGAAAACCAAAAATGCAACCATTGAATGCTGAAATAGAAGATTGTAACATTGGGAGTCATGAGAATCCCAAAATGGTCAAATTATCCAAAGCATTACCACCTGAGCAGAAACTGAAATACATTGAGTTATTTAAAGAGTTTCAAGATGTCTTTGCCTGGAGCTATGAGGACCTTAAATCCTATGATACATCAGTTATCCAACACACTATCCCTCTAAAAGAAAATCAAAAGCCTTTCAAACAGAAGCTTAGAAGAGTCAATCCAGTCCTACTTCCCCTTATTGAAAAAGAAGTTAAGCGTATGTATGAAGCTGGGATCATTGCCCCAATCAGATTCTCAGAGTGGATTTCAAATCTAGTGCCTACTAGAAAAAAGACAGGGGAAATCCGACTATGTGTTGACCTGAGAAATCTGAACAAAGTATCCCTCAAAGACCATTACCCCTTACCAAAAATGGATCATATCTTGCAAAGGGTAGTGGGAGCTGCTAGGATCTCTTTACTAGATGGTTTCTCAGGATTCAATCAGATCTTAGTACATCCGGATGATCAAGACAAAACTGCCTTCACAACACTTTGGGGAACATTTAAATATTGTAGAGTTGAGGCTTCTGTGATCCATAACAAGTTTATGATAGATTTTTCGGCGAAAATCACATGAGAAAACATTTGTCGACGCGTTTCGAACCAACCAGTGTGGTTCATCGTCAGGACAAGTTGAAGAACAGATCCAGCTTAGCCTGTTTAAATAGCTAGAGCAGAGACACCAACGGTTACCTGGGCAAAAGGTTGACTTAAGGAGCAAGGTCAAATTTAGTTATATTAGGTAAAAAATAAATAAATAAATATATAAATGAATGAGAAATTATAATATAATAAATAAAAATATATATAAATTTATATATAAAAATATAAATTTAGTTATATTAGGTGTAAGATAAATACATAAATATATAAATATATAAAAGAAGAATTATAAAATAATAATAAATTTTTTATTTGTTAATAAATAAATGAAGAATAATAATAAACTATTTATTCCTTTACTAAAATAAATAAATAAATGAAAAAATATAAATTAATAAAAATAAATTATCTATTTAAATTTATATAAATGAAAAATAAAAATAAAAGGTATCATTAGTAAGGTAAATACATATAAATTTTAGTTATATTAGATGCAAGATAAATAAACAATTGAAGAATTATGAAACTAATAATAAATTATTTATTTATACAAAAAATAAAAATATAAATGAAGAATTAAAAATAATAAAAATTATCTATTTATTTATTAAATAAAGGAATAAATATATAAATAAATGAAAAATGAAAAAATATAATAGTAAACAAATTATTTATTTAATTTTTATAAATGAAAAAATAGTAAGGTAAAATTAAAGAAGTTACGCACCGGGTTAATTAGTTAGAATTAAATAATCCAATAAATAAATAAGAAGAGGAAATAAAATAAATTAATTATAGCTAGTTATAGGTATTAAAACCAAAAGGGGAAGTGGAAAAATAAAATACATAAAATTAAAATATTAAAAGCAATAATGGACCTTTCCTTATACTAAACAAATAAAAGGGTTAACTAATTTTAATTTTCTCCTGTTGTTAAAATAATAAACATAATACTAAACATAATAATAAAATAATAATAAAATAATAAACATAATAATAATAGAAAACATAATAATAATAATAAAAATTATAAAAGAATTAAGTTAAAATAAATAACAAGGAAAACTATTACTAAATTATAGTTTATAAATAAATAAATAAAATATAATAAATAATAACAAGTTAATAAAAATATCCATATTAATAATAATAGAACAAAGTTATTAAAAATAAATAATAAAATAAACGATTACTAGTTTATTGTAAGTATAATAAACACAGTAATTGATTAATAGTATCTTATTTGTATATTTAATAGTAATTGTCTAATAGTAAATAAAAGTACTGATAAAAATAAAAGAGACAGAAAAACGACTAAGAAGAAAGCGCTGGGACCCAGCACCTGCTGATTTTCCAGCCATCATCTCTATTGAGGTTGTTGGGTCTCTTTTCAATCTCAATAGCTTCCCTAAATTTCCGATGATGGAAATGCGAAACTTTAGCGATAACACTAGCTTCCTCAATGCAAACATGATGATTGGTTTTTTCTACATGCTCAGCCAAAGCGGAAGATTTAGCTCTCCTATGCTTAAGGTCAGCAGCGTGCTCACAAATCCTCTGATTAATGGAGCGACCGGTTTCACCAATATAAGGGGTCCCACAGGAGCAGGGGATCATATAAACCCCTTTCATATCTTTGGGGTCAATAGGATCCTTAACTGATCTGAGGGATGAACGAATGGTGTTAAGGGGCCTAAAGGTCACAGGGACACTGTGCATCCTGAGAATCCTTGCAACCTTATCAGTGGTCCCTTGAACGTAAGGAAGATGAACACCTGGAATCCGTTCCTTCGGTTCCCTTTTTGTCAGAGAATTCATGGTGGCTTTTCGGAAAGCTTTCAGACCCAAGTATCTACTATAGCCATTCTCAACAAAGACATCAAGGAGATGGGATTTTTCTTTCTCAAAACTCTTATTATCTGAGATCCTTAGGGCCCGAGTAGCAAGGGTATTGAGAACACCCATCTTTTGAGCTGGGAAATGGTGAGAACTGGCATGGAGATACTGTTCAGTATGAGTTTTCTTCCGAAAAACCTGGTGGGCGATGGAACCATCACCATTCCTTGAAATAAGAATATCAAGGAATGGGAGGCACCCATCAACCTCCTGCTCCTTAGTGAACTTGATGGCAGAGGATTGATTGTTGAGATGCTCAAAGAAAAGATCTAATTCTTTTTGGCCATGAGACCAAATGACATTAGTATCATCCACATACCTTTTCCAGAGCTTAGGCAAGAGACGAGAAGAATTCAGAGCCTTAGACTCAAAATCTTCCATAAAGAGATTGGCAACAACAGGGGACAGGGGGGAACCCATGGCGACACCACAGGTTTGCTCGAAGAACTCCCCCTCAAAACTGAAAAAGGTGGAAGTGAGGCAGATCTCAACCAGCATAGCTGTGTCAGGGTCAGTTAGGCGGTAGATCACCTCCAAGGCTTCCTTAATAGGAATGCAAGTGAACAAGGATACAACATCAAAGCTAACAAGAATGTCCCCAGGGTCAAGCTTAATGCCCTTAAGTTCATCAATAAAGGAAGCAGAGTCTTTAACGAAGGACTCCGTACGACCAACTAGGGGCTTAAGCTTTAACGCAAGAAACTTAGCAAGAAGGTAGGTAGGACCTCCAATAGTGTTGACGATGGGCCTCAAAGGAGCTCCTTCCTTATGAATCTTGGGGAGACCATAGATCCTAGGAGTAATAGGGTTGCTCTCAATGAGTTTATGGTGAAGGGAACTCAACGAACTAATGGATTTAATGGCAAGAGCCACATTCCTAGAAACCTTCTTTAAAGGATTCTTGGGAAGCTTTTTGTAGCTACCACTATTAAGAAGATGATCCAACATTTTGCTGTGGTAATCAGCCCTGTTGAGGATGACAACAACACCACCCTTATCAGCCTTAAGAACAATGATATCTTTGTTCTGGTTTAAGGACCTGAGAGCTGCTGACTCTTCCTTGCTAAGGTTGCTCTTAGGGGGTTTAGCCTTTCTTAAGACAACTGCACAATCTTGCCTAATAGTATCCTTGATCCTATCAGGTAAACCTCTGATCCCAAATTCTATGTCACAAATGATATCATCCACAGGGATCTTCTTAGGGGCTAAGGCAAAATTTAGCCCTTTACTCAAAACCTTAAAGACGCCAGGGGGAAAGGAGAAACTGGAAAGATTGATCACCTTATTATGAGAGGAAGGAGGAAGATTAATATTATGACTATTATATCCTTTTCTAGAATTATTCCTCTTGTCTTTCTTAATCTCGATCATCATATTATTATTATTACTAATAATATTTTCTTTGCCAGAATTATTACCATAAGAACTATGAATATAACTATCCTCATTAATACTACTAGAATTGTTATTATGCCTATACCTATTATTATTAAATGAATTATTAATATTACTATTAAATGAATTATTAATATTATTAAAATTGTTAATATCTACACTATTATTGTTATCATAATTAATATTATTATTAATACTAATAGCTCTATCAATGTTATAATTATTAGTATTATTACTCTCTTTATTAATTACATTAACAATATTAATATCACAATTCCTATTAATATTAATATTATTATCCATATTAATAACCTTATCAATAATATAATTATCATAATTATTATTATGCTGATTAATAACCTTACCAAAATGAAAGTCCAAACGGCTCTCCTTCTCACAGCAATTCTCGAAGCGCTGATTCTTGTTAACTGGCCCGGCAAGCTGATTCGACAGAGAAGGGACCGGACATTGAATACTCCCATCAACTGAGTTCGCTCCAACCGCACCGCTAGCCACATCGATTTCTGAGGAAACCGCAGGATGCATTGGAAACGAGCCAAGAGTAACTAAACTCCCTTCCGCCTGAATGCTCCCATCAATGGAGTCCGCTCCAACAACGCAGTTTGCCATATCGATTTCAGAGGAATCCATCGAACCCACCGCCGGATCAGAGGGTTTAAATACCGGTCTGGGCTCTGGAGCTGGCGCCATGAGCTTCTGCACTGGAATCGAGTCAAGCTCACCCATGCTACTGTCCGCTGCAACCAGAATAACAACAGGAGAAGCGTTGCATTCGACAGGGCAAGCGACAGGAGGAGAGCCCCCAGAAACCAAGCTGGCACCAGAAATGGAACCGAGAAGGGCAAAGGAAACGCTGCCTTCTTCTGCGCAGAGGGGATCCAACCCAGAACCGCAGGAGGCACGGGGAACCATGCTTTCTTCAGTGCGGTGGAGGCTGCGGTCCAAGATCCCGGCGCCTGGATCTTTCCCCTTAGAATTCCACCTAGATCTGCAAGGAACAAGGGAAGATCTGCCACCTCCTGCGCAGGGGGGACCAGGGTGACCAGGATCAAGACCGGCCGCAGAACCATGACTCAAAACCGGAGAACGCAGATCGGACAGAGGATCGGTTCCATCCAAGGGAGCTGCGACCTCCAGAGAAGGGGAACCAGAGATCCCACCTGAGCGCTCAGATAACCATTCCTTGAGCGCTGAGATTTGGCCTGAGGAGACACGGCTATGGCAGACCTCACCTGCAGATCTAACAGAATTACCAGCAAGCCTTTGAAACTTAGAAGCCTGATTCAGCTTTCGAAACTCCTCTAACTGAAGGGATTTCAGAGCTGAACAAGCATCTATTCTGGCCCAAAGGGAGGCTGAAAATAAGTTCCCAAGATCCAGATGCAAATCTAACAGAAACCGAGAAACCTGATTCAAGGACTTTCTAACCCTGTAGATTTCTACACGAAATAACGCTAAGCTCGCCTTGAGGAAAACCTGATGGTTATAAGGAGTGTTAAGGCGATGCTTAATCTGGGCAAAGACATGGATGACGAAGGAGTCTCTGCAATGTTTAAGAAAAGCTAGAACAGTCTTCAACCTTGAAACCTGCAAGCGTGCCCTCTCAAATTGATGGACCTTCGTAGCAATGGATTTTCCGTGCAGGGATTCAGTTGTAGAGTTGAGGCTTCTATGATCCATAACAAGTTTATGATAGATTTTTCGGCGAAAATCACATGAGAAAACATTTGTCGACGCGTTTCGAACCAACCAGTGTGGTTCATCGTCAGGACAAGTTGAAGAACAGATCCAGCTTAGCCTGTTTAAATAGCTAGAGCAGAGACACCAACGGTTACCTGGGCAAAAGGTTGACTTAAGGAGCAAGGTCAAATTTAGTTATATTAGGTAAAAAATAAATAAATAAATATATAAATGAATGATAAATTATAATATAATAAATAAAAATATATATAAATTTATATATAAAAATATAAATTTTGTTTACTATTATATTTTTTCATTTTTCATTTATTTATATATTTATTCCTTTATTTAATAAATAAATAGATAATTTTTATTATTTTTAGTTCTTCATTTATATTTTTATTTTTTGTATAAATAAATAATTTATTATTAGTTTTATAATTCTTCAATTGTTTATTTATCTTGCACCTAATATAACTAAAATTTATATGTATTTACCTTACTAATGCTACCTTTTATTTTTATTTTTCATTTATATAAATTTAAATAGATAATTTATTTTTATTAATTTATATTTTTTCATTTATTTATTTATTTTAATAAAGAAATAAATAGTTTATTATTATTCTTCATTTATTTATTAATAAATAAATAATTTATTATTATTTTATAATTCTTCTTTTATATATTTATATATTTATGTATTTATCTTACACCTAATATAACTAAATTTATATTTTTATATATAAATTTATATATATTTTTATTTATTACATTATAATTTATTATATTATAATTTATCATTCATTTATATATTTATTTATTTATTTTTTACCTAATATAACTAAATTTGACCTTGCTCCTTAAGTCAACCTTTTGCCCAGGTAACCGTTGGTGTCTCTGCTCTAGCTATTTAAACAGGCTAAGCTGGATCTGTTCTTCAACTTGTCCTGACGATGAACCACACTGGTTGGTTCGAAACGCGTCGACAAATGTTTTCTCATGTGATTTTCGCCGAAAAATCTATCATAAACATTTAAATATGTCAAAATGCCATTTGGACTTAAAAATGCAGGGGCCACGTTCCAAAGAGCAATGGATATTGCCTTTGCTAAAGAAATTCATGACTTCCTAGTAGTCTATCTTGATGATCTAACTGCCTTTTCAAAATCAGATCAAGAACACTTAGAACACTTGAGCCAAGTTTTCACAATTTGTAGAAAGTATGGCATATCACTGAACCCAAAAAAGTCACTATTTGGGCTGGAAGAAGGTAAACTCCTAGGCCATATAATCTCAAAAGATGGCATTAGGATTGACCCGGACAGAATTCAAGCTATCCTACAAGTACCACATCCAAGAAACATCAAAGAGTTACAAAGATTTCTAGGAAAGATCAACTTCTTGAGGAGATTCAATCCCAATCTGGCTGAACTCATTAGACTGCTAAATAATATGCTGAAAAAAGATTCCAAGGTCAAATGGACTATGGAAGCTAAACAAGCCTTTGAGGATATCAAAAGAGCATTGACAAACACACCAGTCCTAACAAGCCCTAGATTTGATCAAGATTTTATCATATTCTCGTTTGCTTCTGAGCATACAATTGCTGCTGTCTTGCTACAAAAAGATGACCAAGGCTGTGAAAAACCCATTGCATTTTTCAGTAGAGCCCTTAGGGATGCTCCTTTGAAATATCAGATCATGGAAACACAAGCCTATGCCTTGGTAAAAGCCATCAAGGAATTCAAAATCTACATTCTTTACTCTCATATAATTGCCTATGTTCCTAATGCAGTGATCAAAGATATTCTAACCCAAGAAGGAATTGAAGGCAAGAGGGGCAATGGATTGCCAACATTTTAGAATATGACATTGAGATTAAACCTACCAAACTGATAAAAGGACAAGGCCTAGCTAAACTAATGACTGAAACTAATTTTCAAGCCCTTGATATTAATGAACTGGACGACGAACAGGAGATGGCGACTCCACAGATCAACCAAGCCTTTATGCAATCTCCCTGGTATACTGATATATGTTTTGTATTATTGAACCTGCAAGCTCCTCCAGGGTTGTCCAGAACCAAGAAAAGATTCTTAAAGATGAAAGCATCAAAGTTTTGTATTATTGACAATGTTTTGTTTTGGAGAAATCATGAAGGAATCTTACTCAATTGCTTAACAATAGAAGAAACTGATAATGTCCTCAAAGAATTTCATGCAGGTGACTATGGAGGACACTTATACTGGAAATCCACAGCTGATAAAATCCTAAGGGCTGGATTTTATTGGCCTTCCTTGTTTTCTGATGTGAAGAAATTTGTAATGTCTTGCCACAAATGCCAAACTTTTGAGGGCAAGAGGAAACTGCTGCCTTTACCACTCAAACTAGTTTCAACTGAGAGGCCAATCTAGCAATGGGGTTTAGACTTCATTGGTGAAATTCATCCTCCATCCTCTGGCCAACATAGGTGGATTCTCACTGCCACAGATTATTTTAACAAATGGATAGAAGCCATCCCTTGCAGGCAGGCCAATGACTCCATTATTATACAATTTCTAGAAACCAACATCTTGTCCAGGTTTGGCTGTCCAGACAAAATTATCACAGACAATGCTGTAGCCTTCAAATCCAAGAAAATGGTCAATTTTTGTCACAAGTATCACATGACCCTAGGTCATTCCACTGCCTATTACCCTCAAGGTAATGGCCTAGCTGAATCTTCCAATAAAAGTCTCATCAACATCATCAAAAAAGTTTTGGAAGAAAACAAAAAGAATTGGCATAAAAAGTTGGTAAATGCACTATGGGCTGACAGACTGACCACCAAGAGATCAATTGGCATGAGTCCATATGAACTGGTCTATGGGCTAGAAGCAAAGTTTCCTACATCTTTAGGAATTCCTGTCATCAAGTTGCTGCAAGAAATACAAGCTGAGCCCAATGACATTCAGAGAAGAATTAATCAGACAATTCATTTACAGCAAACAAGAGAAGAAGTCTATCAAAGGACCCAAGTTCTACAAGAAAAGCTCAAAAGAATATTTGACAAAAGAACCAAAGCTGAAGATTTCTTTATAGGAAATAAAGTGTTAAGATGGGATTCTAGAAGAGAAGACAAAGGCAAACATGGTAAGTTTGATTTTTTATGGAAGGGACCCTATGTCATCTATGCTATACAAGGAAACAACACCTATTTTCTAAGAAGTTTGGATGGCTCAAACACTGAGGAAGGCCCAGTTAATGGGAGAATGCTCAAGCATTATTTTGACTCCCCTTGATCAAACACTAAACATGCATGTATTGTACATAAATATTTGTATTTCCAGTATTTTAAATTACAACAGATAAGTAATGCAGCAAAGTGCATCATATTTTTGAGAAGACCAGGATGAAATACTAGGATATTTTTGGGAAATATGGATCCTGGCATTTGGACAGCAAGCAAAGCAAAGGGTAACTATCAAATCAGGAAGAGAAAGTTTGAGAAATAGGTCAAAAACAGATCTGCAAATTCAGAGCAAATAAGCTTACTGGATGCTGCTTGAAACTATTTAGGGTCCCAACCATTGGGCTCCAACAACAGAGAAATTCAACCAGCAGCAAGGGAGCAGAAACTCAGGCAATCTGACCTGCTGTTCTTGGCTTTTCATATGGAAAAGCCATCCCCAAGTGGAGCCACTGTTAGCATCCTATACCAATAGGTTCTCATTTCTCATGATTGACAGTGGAAGTGCCAAAAATGCTCACCTTCCATATCACTAAGGTTCCATTTTTGTGAAGAAAGCAGACATGTTAAAAAATGTAAAGATGGTATGCCTTAAAAGAAAAATCAAAGGGCAAGAAAATGAATTGGTCAAAGAAAAAATAAAAGAAATGAACCCCAAACAAAGATCATGAAAGTGGCTAGTTCAAATTGCCACTGCTACTTTGATGGGTGGCCCAACAGCTCAAGCTGGGCCTCACCATGTTTTAAATTTCATGTTGTAGATTAGAGAGGAAGTACCTGATCAAACAGTTCAAGCTTGACAGATGACTAGGTGGATAGAGAAAGAAAGGAGCCCAACTGCTTAATCTAGGCCCTTGGAAGTCATAAGGGTAGGCTTAGACAGGAGGGCAGCAGAAAGAAAAGAGAATCATCAGGGTTTGCAAGGCTAAGTGCACCCATACAAAATGAAGAAAAAATGTTACGCATAATAGGCAGGGTAGGCAGTTGAAGGTTGCAGAAAGCAAAATCCAAGCACATCACTTGGAGTAAATCAAAGTGGTCATCAGCAAGGGAAAGGCAAGAGCAATGGCCTATCTGGAATACTACTAAACCATCACTAACCTCCCTCATCCCCTTCAAAAGTTTCTTACTAACCTCCCCATAAGCACTGCAGGATCTGCCTGATCAGTCCTCCTTACACCCTTCATTTGTACAAAATTCATGTCATAAATGACTTCTGTCTTTGATAAGAAGCCACATTTCTTGTGTAAAAATTCTTTTCATTTTGATCTACTTCCTAACTAAGTTTGATTCCTGAAAAGCTTAGTAACTGCCACTTCCCATTCTTATTCCCCTCCCAGGACTAATTACTAACTGTATCTACATTAAATCCCCTATGTTCCCCTTTCCCTATTATTATAACACCATGGTGTATAAACCCCAAACAATGTATAAATATCCCCCCTTCAGCATTATAGCTGAATAGCTTGTCTAAGGGAGACATGAGTCCATCAGGGACTATGGTCAACGCTGCTTTGGGAATTACTCTAACCCCTGGTTAGACTAATAGCCCACCCTAAACCTTCATTTCCCCTCTTTTCCAAAAAATTCATGAAAAACCCATTTCCCTCTGCTCAAACCTAAGTCTAACCCTTTGTTCAACACCCGACAGATTAATCCATATCCCAAAAAACCCACAAAAACCCCCTAACCCAAAGTTCTGAACCCGCAAGATTTAAATCATTATTTTATTATTGGGCGGGTCCCCACCCAAAGTTGCACGATGGGTCGGGGCGCCCGCCAGCCGTCCAACATCCGCTGCCCCCGATCCAACGGTGGGCGGTCTTTTTTAAATCTCGACCCGTCTTGCTTTAATGTCCAGGGAGATGGCGGTATTGGTGGCCGTATACAGGACGCGTGGCGGCCGGCGGGGTTGTTCAGAGCCCCCCTCCCCGATACCGCCTTCGCCCAAAGGTGGTGCGGGGAGACCGCTTACCACCTTCCCAATACCACCTCCCTTGTCGCATCACCTCCACGTCATTGTGACGTCATGCCACCTTCGTCCGCCCTCGCGCCTCGTGGCCCTCCACGTAAACTTGCCACCCCACACCGTCCTCCACCGTGTCCTGCCACGCTGGCCTCCAGCTCAGCGCCCATGTCACCCTCCGTACCCCGGGCCCGCCATGACGTCATGCTGACGTCATCGGCAGAAAAGCGCCAATGACCCTTTATGTCCAAATTTGTCGTTAAAAGGCGCGTTTTTGGCCGTTTTATGTCATTTTCAAGCGAAAAAGACAGAGCCGTTGTAAGCCTCTTCACAGCAAAATTGCCTCCGAACCGCCAAATTCAAAGTTGTAGCCGCCACAACTTATCAATTCAGCTACATTGTGCACCCACTGTTCAATCCGAAGGTTTTCCGCACTGTTCATCCAGGTATTCACCACAATTCTCTTGTTTTGCCCCTATGCATGCCATTTCTCTGCAAATTCTTCATTAAGCACCTGTCAAATCCCAAACTGAACACTGTCTACTACTTAAATTTTAACTAAAGCAACCTGCATTGACCCAGCTCCATAATTTGATATTTAAGCGACAAACTCACGGTCTAAATTTACAAATTTATCCTTGAGCTGCCCGACATTGTTCCCTTTTGCCGAGTGCATGCCCAAAGCTACATTTCACCAATTTGAAGCCTACACACCCTCTGCAATTCATCCTCATCAATTCACAATCCCTGTGAATTTACCCAAGCAAAAGCAGAGGCAATCCTGCATAGCCTGCCTATTCCATTTGAAGAAAATTTCTAGCATTATCTACATTGACTCTGTCACTTGAGCTTTGAGGAACCTTGCAAGCTATTACACTTACCTTGTTTAATTCTGAAACTACATAATGGCTGCTCCTGCACCCACAGCTTTCAGTGTTGCCCCCATAAATCCACCAAATGAAGACCTGGAGTCCTTGCCTCTTGCTGACAGGGACTACCTCATCCAAGATTTTGTAGGTGATAGAGACCATTTGCAGACCTTCAGGGAATTGAGAGATGATTATTTAAATGGTAAGGATACATATGGGATATGGGAGTCAAATCTGCCATACTACTTTCTCCCCTCTGTCAATATCTTTCCAGAGATTATCCGACTGTGTGCTGAGAATTATGATGCCAGTCAAAGAGCTGTCAAGTCTCCATCTGGGAGCATCCTCTTTCACATTAATGCTGAGTCCATTAACCAGATTCTCAACTTCAAACAAACTCAACTGCTGTTCCCTTTCTCCATGAACTATCTGCTGGATACAGGTGCCAAGATGACCACTGAGGACAGGCAAAAGATCACCCAGACATTTATGAGGCCTAACTGCCAGCCCACAAGGCCACCTCCCTACTTATGTGTCCACTTTACTGATGTAGGCAAACTTTTGCTGGACATGATTTCATATGTGTTGGGCTATAAAACCAGTGAATTTGTTGATGAGACAGTGCTGGTATTACTATATGCTTATAGCCCAGGCCAACCTCCTGCCTACAAATATAATTTTGCTAAGTTCATAGCCAACAAGATACATGAGCAGCTTTTCAAAGTAGACAGGGAGGCCATCTTCCAGTATTCATCTTTTATCTACCACCTGTTCATGTACTATCAGTCTGAGGCTTTTCCATGCCACATTAAAAAGCTCGACTCTAAAGGAGAAAGAAGATCTGTTATCTTCTGGACATCTGTCTTCCATCGAGTGCAAAATTCACCTTATTCTTATTGTGAATTCATTGACCAATTTGTTTATCCAGTCTCTTGTTTGTTGATGAGGTCCCCTCCTCCCAGAATTTCATTTGAAATACAGAAAGTCCTGCAGCTCTCTAAGAATTATAAAATAGGTGATTGGTACCTATACCAGGATCATACAGTCATCAGAATCTATGGCTGTGAGCTCTGTCCATACAAGCTCCCAAAATATGTGCCCATGAGACTGTTTGCCTTGGAGTATTATAGGCAGCTCATTCACTCTGATCTCACTCACTTCCACAGCAACAAAAAGAAAGCCCATCTCAAGTTCAAGCACCACCTAGGCCCCTTCATTATGAATAAGAAAGAAGGATGGCAATATGCTGAGCTAATCCTTAAAGACAAGTACATGCTCTCCAAAAGCTTCCAGTGGGTCCCCTATGACCCTGAAGGCTTCATCACTGCTAGAAGAGTCAAGTACAGGCTGCTAGGCTATGAGCATTGCAAATATCCACACATTGAACAGTATGCCAATCAGCAAGAGTGGAAACCTGATACATTAATTGAAAAATTGACTGAGGAAGAGTTAATGCAAAAGAATGTCAAGGATTTGGAAAAGACTCTTGACCTAGATTCTGTGCAGCAGGTACCCTTCAAACGACTACACCCAGTAGGAGAAGGGACCTCGGCCACAACAACTGCATCAGCCACATAGGTACCTTCTACAGCAGCACTAGGTACAGATAAAGGTAAAGGAATAATGGGAGCTAAAGAGGAAGCACCAAAAGAACAGCCTGCCCCTTCAAGTGAGCAGCAACAAGAGCAGACCCCTCCACCACAAACAGAGCCACCAACAGCTCCAATATTGCAAACTCCAGCACATGAGGAGAGGGTTAAGAAGAGAGAAAGAGAAGAGTCCACTCCTGCAAGTGGATCCTCCCAGCAACCGGAGACCAAAAGGCAAAGGGCTGACTCCCCAGAGATAGAAGTAATCAGTGAAGAAGTCCTTGACAACCCAAGGAAAGATGGGGAAGGCAGCCAGCAAACAGGTACAAGCTCCTTCCAGCAGGAGCAGGGAGTCCAGCTTGGCTTGGAGGTGTCATCCTCCACTCAGCAGAGCAAGAAGCCTAAAAGCACTAAGGCTTCTTTCAAGCAAATAAAGGCACAAAATGACTTGCTGAGGGTAGAAGTCTATAAACAGTTTCTAAATGCAACAACAGCCCAGAAAGAAAGGCTAATGTCTGTATATGACATTCAAGAGGAGAAAATGATCCTCAGTCATTTTAAGCCTAAAGTGCCGCAACCTAAATCAGCTGCCGATTTTGTAAGGATAAGGGTGGAGGTCATGGCAAAGGACATTCACCCCATGGACCAAATAGAACTCCACAAGCAAACTGGAGAAATGGTCTATTCCACCTTGGTGGACAGGGCAACCATGGCCCATGAATTAAAAGAATCACTGAAAAATACCAACATTCAGTTGGATTTTGAGAGAATGTCCTCCATGGCTAAGGACAACAGAATAAAATCATTGGAGGACATCATCATCGACCTAGGACATGATCCTAAGGATCCAAGGGGCGTAAGGGCCCTCCTGAAGAAAAAAGAAGATGACCTCAATGCACTGAAGAAAAGGTTGAAGCTGCTACCCACAGAGCACCCTCAGACAACAGAATTACAGAAGGAAAAGCAGGCCGATGAGCAACTGGACCTTATAATGCAGCTCAACCAGAAGGTCCGTGATTTGGAGAAGGAACTCGAAGGAGCATTACAAGATAAGTAGGGAGAATCCACATCCCAGGCTCCTCCAACTACTTCAACCACTGCAACAACAACAGAGGCAGCAGTAGCCCCGGTGACAACCATAGCCACAACAGAAGCAGCAACAACAACAACTCCAGACAGCTAAGGCACTGAAGAGTTATTACAACATTTACTTTCTCAGCTACCATGCTCCAGGAGTTGGCACGACATTAATGAAACATTTACTCATCAGATAGATATTTTCTTATGTAAATTATGTATATATACCTCCCCTGGCAGCGTATAAGGGGTTGGTGATTTCATTCTGAGGCAAATGTAGTGTATACTTTCAGATTATCTAATGAAAAAGGCTGGAAAAGCTCAGTGATTTCCTAAATGTTTAATGTCTTGGTGATGCTATGCGTGCTGTTGCAGAACTCCTGTGCTGTCTGATGGAACAATAAGTTTTCTCAATCTATGTTTTGTCTTCTTATGTTTATCTAAATCATATACATGTTTCACTAATCTAGCAGTAGGGAAAAGGAATAGTACAGGAAATGTTTGACTACATCTTGTGCTCAATCTCTATTGCTGTAAATGTTTTCTTCAGAATTGACCATGAACATGAATTCTTAATTGCTCATGTTTTCATTAATTCTATAAATATGAATGTTATGTAGAAATTCTTCACTGCTTCTAAATAATATTCTCACTGTTCTCCATACCAATTTGTTGAAAGATTCTTAATTGCCTTTCATACCCTGGTTATATCACATTTAAACCACAGATTCAAAGAATTGTTTCTCAGACACTTATCTAGCTCTGCAGCATCACTATGGTAACAACATAGACATATCAAACAGATCAAGCACCATTGACTCCATGCCCAATGGCCTAGAACACCCTGGTAAGCACATATATATCTTGACTGAAGTCACCGGCCAGCAAATTCCTAAACAAAACCTTGAGCATCATAACTAGCAAAAAACCTTATACAAACAAAGTTAAATCATAAAGAGAGAGCCCTCTCTAGTCACAGGTAGGCTAGAACCTGTGACCAAAAGATTGGTTAGTGGTTACCTCGGCCGTATTCCCTTGGGAGTCAAAGGGAACAACCTGAGTGATAACATTATTGGCGACTCCACTGGGGACAGAGCGTATTTTTCAAGCTGCTGTCTGTTTCTAGACAGTAGTCCCAAAAGCTTGAGCAGTCCCTTAATATAGTTCTAAAAAATATCCTCAAAAATACCAAAAACAAGTTCAGAAGCTGGCTCCTAAGAAGAGAACTAGGCACACCCGGTCAAACCCTGACCCAAATCCCCCACCTATTTTCGAGAATCCAAATTTGATCCATAAAACCCATAGAAACCAGAAGGAACCTGAACAGTCCCCTGAAACTAGCCCTGAGGCAGGGCAGCAGAGTTTTATTCCAACCCCTGTTAAGCCATCGGTTCACCTCCATACAACTCATTCCTTCCCCTCCTCATCATCCACCTCACAAAACATATTATCTACCACCAACATACAGACTGTTGTTGCTGTCCCTGTTGTTCCAGTTGTCCCACTTATCCCACCAAATATGGCTAATCGTTATGCACCCCTTCAGTTGCCTGGCAATCCTGGGGCCATGCCCCAGGATTACCAAGGCAAAATCACTTATTTTTATGGAACCAGTACGTACACTGCCTTACAGCATACTAAGAAAATGCAAGACTACTTTGAAAATTATGAGATAGATGATGATGATGTAAGGATGAAAATCTTTGTCCAAAGTCTGACAGGTGAAGTAAGAACCTGGTTCAGAGCACTGACCCCAAATTCTATAGCTAATTCGGGTGCCCTTTATCAGCCCTTTTTAAACCGATGGGAAAAGAAAAAGGACCCTCTACACATTCTATCTGAATATGACACCATAAGAAGAGGCCCACAAGAAACTGTCCTGGACTATTGCACTAGATTCAACCCTATTTATAATGCTATTCCTCAAAACCTTAGACCTCCCCCTGATTTAGCATTGATTAAATTCCCTGATGGCTTTGATGCTGATATGGCATATCAACTGAGAGAAAGAGCCCCTGCAACTCTAGCAGACATGTAAAACATAGCTGTTAGTGTAGAGGCAAATCTAATTGCCAAAAGAAACTGGGCCAGAACTGAAAGGAGGACTAATTTCAAAGAAGAACCTTCATCATTTGAACAAAAGCTAGATGCAATCATCAAAGGGATGGATAGACTTGGAGACAGGGTAGAAACTATAGAAAGAAAATCATCATGGGAAGGTCAAACAAGCAACATTAGAAACCCAAACTTCAGAAAGAATCAAAATCCTAATGCTGGTAGAACTGATCCTGACCAGCATGTCAGACCTCCTTTTCAAGAAAATTATGCTGAGGCTTCAACATCTAGTGAACCTAGTGAAGATCCTCACATCAATCTGATGGGTTTGGACAGTGAAAATCAAGTCCTTTTGACACAAGAAGACCAAGAGGTTTACAATGACCATCAATTCCACACTAAGTCAGGAGAATCTTTCGACTTTAAAGAAGGATATGATGCAGCTATGTATGAGGTGCACAAACAATACAAACTAAGGAGTAGAACAATAGATGTACCTACACCCCTCAAACCAAAGGATAATAAACAACCAAAAAAGATCAATGAAAGTACTACTTTCCCCAAATAAAATTATCGGCCACAGAAGTAACTGTGGAGGACATTTCAGAACAACAGTCCTCTCAAAATCAGCCAGGTTTGCCCCATCAATCAAAGACAAAGGCAGATACTCCCATAGGAAACAAACATGGCACCGGTGTCACTCAAAAGGATCCTAACTATGAGCAGAAGACCCCTGATAACTCAGCCGAAAAGGAAAAATCTGCAGCACTAAATGCCAAAATTCAAATGGAAAAACCTTTCAACTTGGAAACAGAAATAAGCAAGCTAAAGATATCAGTTCCTCTTTCGGAATTAGCCAAACATGACATATACAGAAAACAGATCAACAAATCACTTCAAATATCAGACAATAAAGATGCTGTGAATATCCTAGATGATCAACCAAAGTTGCTGTTCGGACCTGAGGTTAATGGAAAAACAGAGAATGGAGGAGTGCCACCCTTTTATGTCAGCCTAAACATTCATGATAAGGTCCTACATAATGCAATGTTCGATTCCGGGGCCTCACACAACTTAATGCCCAAATCTGTGATGGAAAAACTTGACTTGGATATCACAAGACCTTACAAAGATCTGTTCTCATTTGATTCAAGCCAAGTCAGGTGTTTAGGCCTGATCAAAGACTTATGTGTCTCCCTAGTTCAATACCCAACCAAAACTATCTTGATGGATGTAGTGGTAGCTGACATACCCCCTAAGTATGGCATGCTCTTGTCCAGATCTTGGGGGGCCAAACTTCAGGGATCTCTGCAATTAGATATGTCCTATGCAACTATCTCAGTCTTTGGGCAGCCAAAGAGATTATACCGGGAGACTTTGATGAAATATGTGGTAAGCAGTCAAGACAAGCCCCAAAACTTCCCAATCTACTCAATACACTATGACATGGATTCATTTATTCTCTACAATGCCGACATCTGTCACAAGGCTTATTCTGAACTATTAATGACAGTAGAGACCAAGGAGTTAGATGAGCAATGTGTTTGCAAAGACCAAGAGACCATGGGCATAGCTGTTAAAAAGAGAGTAGAACATGATGTGCCAAGTAACTTGCCAGAAATCAACCTACCCATCATCCAGCTTCCTAGTGATCCCAATCCAAACCTTGATCACGAAACTTTATGGTATCTAGAATTTGATGGCTCTGTAAACAAACTAGGAGCTGGGGCAGGAGTCTGGATCCACAATATGCACAATGACCAAGCTGAGGGCCATGCATATAGACTAAACTTTCGATTCACAAACAACATGGCTGAGTATGAAGCCCTTCTGCTAGGTCTGAAACTTATAAAAAATCTAGGTGCAACCAAAATCTCAATCTTGGGAGATTCAGATCTAGTCATACAACAGATGAAGGGAAATTTCACCACAAATGATCTGAGGTTGAAAGCATACAAGGGAGCAGCTATTCAAATACTTGAGAGTTTCTCACAATTACAGTTGACTAAAATTTCTAGAGAACTTAATCTACATGCTCACAGCTTGGCAACCTTCGCCAGCACTTGTAAATTGCCTTTCAAAACCATTCATACATTTACAGCTGAAATCAAACACAGACCTTCTGTTCTGGATAACATCAAGAATTGGCAAGTCTTTGAGAGCAACAAACAGATAAAAAAATTTCTCACTTTGAAGGAAGAATTTTCTGGCATAAACATTGACACTAGCACTAGAGATGATCAACCACAGATCTACACAATTACACAGAAAATATCAGCAGAAACAACTGATCAAGTTTTGCATCCTACCACCTTTGACAAGGAAACTATACAGGAATTGAAACAATCTGATGCTGCAGAGGAAATGATTGAAGCAAAAGATGAGGTAATTGACCTAAAGGACAATTTCCTGCCCATAGGACTAACCCCTTTGGAGGATCTGTTCGATTCAAATGACATTTCAAGAAAACCAAAAATGCAACCATTGAATGCTGAAATAGAAGATTGTAACATTGGGAGTCATGAGAATCCCAAAATGGTCAAATTATCCAAAGCATTACCACCTGAGCAGAAACTGAAATACATTGAGTTATTTAAAGAGTTTCAAGATGTCTTTGCCTGGAGCTATGAGGACCTTAAATCCTATGATACATCAGTTATCCAACACACTATCCCTCTAAAAGAAAATCAAAAACCTTTCAAGTAGAAGCTTAGAAGAGTCAATCCAGTCCTACTTCCCCTTATTGAAAAAGAAGTTAAGCGTATGTATGAAGCTGGGATCATTGCCCCAATCAGATTCTCAGAGTGGATTTCAAATCTAGTGCCTACTAGAAAAAAGACAGGGGAAATCCGGCTATGTGTTGACCTGAGAAATCTGAACAAAGTATCCCTCAAAGACCATTACCCCTTACCAAAAATGGATCATATCTTGCAAAGGGTAGTGGGAGCTGCTAGGATCTCTTTACTAGATGGTTTCTCAGGATTCAATCAGATCTTAGTACATCCGGATGATCAAGACAAAACTGCCTTCACAACACCTTGGGGAACATTTAAATATGTCAAAATGTCGTTTGGACTTAAAAATGCAAGGGCCACGTTCCAAAGAGCAATGGATATTGCCTTTGCTAAAGAAATTCATGACTTCCTAGTAGTCTATCTTGATGATCTAACTGCCTTTTCAAAATCAGATCAAGAACACTTAGAACACTTGAGGCAAGTTTTCACAATTTGTAGAAAGTATGGCATATCACTGAACCCAAAAAAGTCACTATTTGGGCTGGAAGAAGGTAAACTCCTAGGCCATATAATCTCAAAAGATGGCATTAGGATTGACCCGGACAGAATTCAAGCTATCCTACAAGTACCACATCCAAGAAACATCAAAGAGTTACAAAGCTTTCTAGGAAAGATCAACTTCTTGAGGAGATTCATTCCCAATCTGGCTGAACTCATTAGACTGCTAAAAAATATGCTGAAAAAAGATTCCAAGGTCAAATGGACTATGGAAGCTAAACAAGCCTTTGAGGATATCAAAAGAGCATTGACAAACACACCAGTCCTAACAAGCCCTAGATTTGATCAAGATTTTATCATATTCTCGTTTGCTTCTGAGCATACAATTGCTGCTGTCTTGCTACAAAAAGATGACCAAGGCTGTGAAAAACCCATTGCATTTTTCAGTAGAGCCCTTAGGGATGCTCCTTTGAAATATCAGATCATGGAAAAACAAGCCTATGCCTTGGTAAAAGCCATCAAGGAATTCAGAATCTACATTCTTTACTCTCATATAATTGCCTATGTTCCTAATGCAGTGATCAAAGATATTCTAACCCAAGAAGGAATTGAAGGCAAGAGGGGCAAATGGATTGCCAACATTTTAGAATATGACATTGAGATTAAACCTACCAAACTGATAAACGGACAAGGCCTAGCTAAACTAATGACTGAAACTAATTTTCAAGCCCTTGATATTAATGAACTGGATGACGAACAGGAGATGGCGACTCCACAGATCAACCAAGCCTTTATGCAATCTCCCTAGTATACTGATATATGTTTTGTATTATTGAAACTGCAAGCTCCTCCAGGGTTGTCCAGAACCAAGAAAAGATTTTTAAAGATGAAAGCATCAAAGTTTTGTATTATTGACAATGTTTTGTTTTGGAGAAATCATGAAGGAATCTTACTCAATTGCTTAACAATAGAAGAAACTGATAATGTCCTCAAAGAATTTCATGCAGGTGACTGTGGAGGACACTTATACTGGAAATCCACAGCTGATAAAATCCTAAGGGCTGGATTTTATTGGCCTTCCTTGTTTTCTGATGTGAAGAAATTTGTAATGTCTTGCCACAAATGCCAAATTTTTGAGGGCAAGAGGAAACTGCTGCCTTTACCACTAAAACCAGTTTCAACTGAGAGGCCATTCCAGCAATGGGGTTTAGACTTCATTGGTGAAATTCATCCTCCATCCTCTGGCCAACATAGGTGGATTCTCACTGCCACAGATTATTTTACCAAATGGATAGAAGCCATCCCTTGCAGGCAGGCCAATGACTCCATTATTATACAATTTCTAGAAACCAACATCTTGTCCAGGTTTGGCTGTCCAGACAAAATTATCACAGACAATGCTGCAGCCTTCAAATCCAAGAAAATGATCAATTTTTGTCACAAGTATCACATGACCCTAGGTCATTCCACTGCCTATTACCCTCAAGGTAATGGCCTAGCTGAATCTTCCAATAAAAGTCTCATCAACATCATCAAAAAGGTTTTGGAAGAAAACAAAAAGAATTGGCATAAAAAGTTGGTGAATGCACTATGGGCTGACAGACTGACCACCAAGAGATCAATTGGCATGAGTCCATATGAACTGGTCTATGGGCTAGAAGCAAAGTTTCCCACATCTTTAGGAATTCCTGTCATCAAGTTGCTGCAAGAAATACAAGCTGAGCCCAATGACATTCAGAGAAGAATTAATCAGACAATTCATTTACAACAAACAAGAGAAGAAGTCTATCAAAGGACCCAAGTTCTACAAGAAAAGCTCAAAAGAATATTTGACAAAAGAACCAAAGCTGAAGATTTCTTTATAGGAAATAAAGTGTTAAGATGGGATTCCAGAAGAGAAGACAAAGGCAAACATGGTAAGTTTGATTTTTTATGGAAGGGACCCTATGTCATCTATGCTATACAAGGAAACAACACCTATTTTCTAAGAAGTTTGGATGGCTCAAACACTGAGGAAGGCCCAGTTAATGGGAGAATGCTCAAGCATTATTTTGACTCCCCTTGATCAAACACTAAACAGGCATGTATTGTACATAAATATTTGTATTTCCAGTATTTTAAATTACAGCAGATAAGTAATGCAACAAAGTGCATCATATTTTTGAGAAGACCAGGATGAAATACTAGGATATTTTTGGGAAATATGGATCCTGGCATTTGGACAGCAAGCAAAGCAAAGGGTAACTATCAAATCAGGAAGAGAAAGTTTGAGAAACAGGTAAAAAACAGATCTGCAAATTCAGAGCAAATAAGCTTACTGGATGCTGCTTGCAACTATTTAGGGTCCCAACCATTGGGCTCCAACAACAGAGAAATTCAGCCAGCAACAAGGGAGCAGAAACTCAGGCAATCTGACCTACTGTTCTTGGCTTTTCATCTGGAAAAATCCATCCCCAAGTGGAGCCACTGTTAGCCTCCTATACCAATAGGTTCTCATTTCTCATGATTGACAGTGGAAGTGCCAAAAATGCTCACCTTCCATATCACTAAGGTTCCATTTTTGTGAAGAAAGCAGACATGTTAAAAAATGTAAAGAGGGTATGCCTTAAAAGAAAAATCAAAGGGAAAGAAAATGAATTGGTCAAAGAAAAAATAAAAGAAATGAACCCCAAACAAAGACCATGAAAGTGGCTAGTTCAAATTGCCACTGCTACTTTGATGGGTGGCCCAACAGCTCAAGCTGGGCCTCACCATGTTTTAAATTTCATGTTGTAGATTAGAGAGGAAGTACCTGATCAAACAGTTCAAGCTTGACAGATGACTAGGTGGATAGAGAAAGAAAGGAGCCCAACTGCTTAATCTGGGCCCTTGGAAGTCATAAGGGTAGGCTTAGATAGGAGGGCAGCAGAAAGAAAAGAGAATCATCAGGGTTTGCAAGGCTAAGTGCACCCATACAAAATGAAGAAAAAATGTTAGGCATAATAGGCAGGGTAGGCAGTTGAAGGTTGCAGAAAGCAAAATCCAAGCACATCACTTGGAGTAAATCAAAGTGGTCATCAGCAAGGGAAAGGCAAGAGCAATGGCCTATCTGGAATACTACTAAACCATCACTAACTTCCCTCATCCCCTTCAAAAGTTTCTTACTAACCTCCCCATGAGCACTGCAGGATCTGCCTGATCAGTCCTCCTTACACCCTTCATTTGTACAAATTTCATGTCATAAATGACTTCTGTCTTTGATAAGAAGCCACATTTCTTGTGTAAAAATTCTTTTCATTTTGATCTACTTCCTAACTAAGTTTGATTCCTGAAAAGCTTAGTAACTACCACTTCCCATTCTCATTCCCCTCCCAGTACTAATTACTAACTGTATCTACATTAAATCCCCTATGTTCCCCTTTCCCTATTATTATAACACCATGGTGTATAAACCCCAAACAATGTATAAATATCCCCCCTTCAGCATTATAGCTGAATAGCTGGTCTAAGGGAGACATGAGTCCATCAGGGACTATGGTCAACCCTGCTTTGGGAATTACTCTAACCCCTGGTTAGACTAATAGCCCACCCTAAACCTTCATTTCCCCTCTTTTCCAAAAAATTCATGAAAAACCCATTTCCCTCTGCTCAAACCTAAGTCTAACCCTTTGTTCAACCCCCGACAGATTAATCCATATCCCAAAAAACCCACAAAAACCCCCTAACCCAAAGTTCTGAACCCGCATGATTTAAATCATTATTTTATTATTGGGCGGGTCCCCACCCAAAGTTGCACGATGGGTCGGGGCGCCCGCCAGCCGTCCATCATCCGCCGCCCCCGATCCAATGGTGGGCGGTCTTTTTTAAATCTCGACCCGTCTCCCTTTAACGTCCGGGGAGATGGCGGTATTGGTGGCCGTATACAGGACGCGTGGCGGCCGGCGGGGTTGTTCGGAGCCCCCCTCCCCGATACCGCCTTCGCCCAAAGGTGGTGCGGGGAGACCGCTTACCACCTTCCCGATACCACCTCCCTTGTCACATCACCTCCACGTCATTGTGACGTCATGCCACCTCCGTCCGCCCTCGCGCCTCGTGGCCCTCCACGTAACCTTGCCACCCCACACCGTCCTCCACCATGTCCTGCCACGCTGGCCTCCAGCTCAGTGCCCACGTCACCCTCCGTACCCCGGGCCCGCCATGACGTCATGCTGACGTCATCGGCGGAAAAGCGCCAATGACCCTTTTTGTCCAAATTTGTCGTTAAAAAGCGCGTTTTCGGCCGTTTTATGTCATTTTCAAGCGAAAAAGACAGAGCCGTTGTAAGCCTCTTCACCGCGAAATTGCCTCCGAACCGCCAAATTCAAAGTTGCAGCCGCCACAACTTATCAATTCAGCTACATTGTGCACCCACTGTTCAACCCGAAGGTTTTCCGCACTGTTCATCCAGGTATTCACCACAATTCTCTTGTTTTGCCCCTATGCATGCCATTTCTCTGCAAATTCTCCATTAAGCACCTGTCAAATCCCAAATTGAACACTGTCTACTACTTAAATTTGAACTAAAGCAACCTGCATTGCCCCAGCTCCATAATTTGATATTTAAGCGACAAACTCACGGTCTAAATTTACAAATTTATCCTCGAGCTGCCCGGCATTGTTCCCTTTTGCCGAGTGCATGCCCAAAGCTACATTTCACCAATTTGAAGCCTACACACCCTCTGCAATTCATCCTCATCAATTCACAATCCCTGTGAATTTACCCAAGCAAAAGCAGAGGCAATCCTGCATAGCCTGCCTATTCCATTTGAAGAAAATTTCTAGCATTATCTACATTGACTCTGTCATTTGAGCTTTGAGGAACCTTGCAAGCTATTACACTTACCTTGTTTAATTCAGAAACTACATAATGGCTGCTCCTGCACCCACAGCTTTCAGTGTTGCCCCCATAAATCCACCAAATAAAGACCTGGAGTCCTTGCCTCTTGCTGACAGGGACTACCTCATCCAAGATTTTGTAGGTGATAGAGACCATTTGCAGACCTTCAGGGAATTGAGAGATGATTATTTAAATGGTAAGGATACATATGGGATATGGGAGTCAAATCTGCCATACTACTTTCTCCCCTCTGTCAATATCTTTCCAGAGATTATCCGACTGTGTGCTGAGAATTATGATGCCAGTCAAAGAGCTGTCAAGTCTCCATCTGGGAGCATCCTCTTTCACATTAATGCTGAGTCCATCAACCAGATGCTCAACTTCAAACAAACTCAGCTGCTGTTCCCTTTCTCCATGAACTATCTGCTGGATACAGGTGCCAAGATGACCACTGAGGACAGGCAAAAGATCACCCAGACATTTATGAGGCCTGACTGCCAGCCCACAAGGCCACCTCCCTACTTATATGTCCACTTTACTGATGTAGGCAAACTTCTGCTGGACATGATTTCATATGTGTTGGGCTATAAAACCAGTGAATTTGTTGATGAGACAGTGCTGGTATTACTATCTGCTTATAGCCCAGGCCAACCTCCTGCCTACAAATATAATTTTGCTAAGTTCATAGCCAACAAGATACATGAGCAGCTTTTCAAAGTAGACAGGGAGGGCATCTTAAGTATTCATCTTTTATCTACCACCTGTTCATGTACTATCAGTCTGAGGCTTTTCCATGCACATTAAAAAGCTCGACTCTAAAGGAGAAAGAAGATCTGTTATCTTCTGGACATCTGTCTTCCACCGAGTGCAAAATTCACCTTATTCTTATTGTGAATTCATTGACCAATTTGTTTATCCAGTCTCTTGTTTGTTGATGAGGTCCCCTCCTCCCAGAATGTCATTTGAAATACAGAAAGTCCTGCAGCTCTCCAAGAATTATAAAATAGGTGATTGGTACCTATACCAGGATCATACAGTCATCAGAATCTATGGCTGTGAGCTCTGTCCATACAGGCTCCCAAAATATGTGCCCATGAGACTGTTTGCCTTGGAGTATTATAGGCAGCTCATTCACTCTGATCTCACTCACTTCCACAGCTCCAAAAAGAAAGCCCATCTCAAGTTCAAGCACCACCTAGGCCCCTTCATTATGAATAAGAAAGAAGGATGGCAAGATGCTGAGCTAATCCTTAAAGACAAGTACATGCTCTCCAAAAGCTTCCGGTGGGTCCCCTATGACCCTGAAGGCTTCATCACTGCTAGAAGAGTCAAGTACAGGCTGCTAGGCTATGAGCATTGCAAATATCCACACATTGAACAGTATGCCAATCAGCAAGAAGTGGAAACCTGATACATTAATTGAAAAATTGACTGAGGAAGAGTTAATGCAAAAGAATGTCAAGGATTTGGAAAAGACTCTTGACCTAGATTCTGTGCAGCAGGTACCCTTCAAACGACCACACCCAGTAGGAGAAGGGACCTCAACCACAACAACTGCACCAGCCACACAGGCACCTTCTACAGCAGCACCAGGTACAGATAAAGGTAAAGGAATAATGGGTGCTGAAGAGGAAGCACCAAAAGAACAGCCTGCCCCTTCAAGTGAGCAGCAACAAGAGCAGACCCCCCCTCCACAAACTGAGCCACCAGCAGCTCCAATATTGCAAACTCCAGCACATGAGGAGAGGGGTAAGAAGAGAGAAAGAGAAGAGTCCACTCCTGCAAGTGGATCCTCCCAGCAACCGGAGACCAAAAGGCAAAGGGCTGACTCCCCAGAGATAGAAGTAATCAGTGAAGAAGTCCTTGACAGCCCAAGGAAAGATGGGGAAGGCAGCCAGCAAACAGGTACAAGCTCCTTTCAGCAGGAGCAGGGAGTCCAGCTTGGCTTGGAGGTGTCATCCTCCACTCAGCAGAGCAAGAAGCCTAAAAGCACTAAGGCTTCTTTCAAGCAAATAAAGGCACAAAATGACTTGCTGAGGGTAGAAGTGTATAAACAGTTTCTAAATGCAACACCAGCCCAGAAAGAAAGGCTAATGTCTGTATATGACATTCAAGAGGAGAAAATGATCCTCAGTCATTTTAAGCCTAAAGTGCCGCAGCCTAAATCAGCTGCCGATTTTGTAAGGAAAAGGGTGGAGGTCATGGCAAAGGACATTCACCCCATGGACCAAATAGAACTCCACAAGCAAACTGGAGAAATGGTCTATGCCACCTTGGTGGACAGGGCAACCATGGCCCATGAATTAAAAGAATCACTGAAAAATACCAACATTCAGTTGGATTTTGAGAGAATGTCCTCCATGGCTAAGGACAACAGAATAAAATCACTGGAGGACATCATCATCGACCTAGGACATGATCCTAAGGATCCAAAGGGCATAAGGGCCCTCTTGAAGAAAAAAGAAGATGACCTCAATGCACTGAAGAAAAGGTTGAAGCTGCTGCCCACAGAGCACCCTCAGACAACAGAATTACAGAAGGAAAAGCAGGCCGATGAGCAACTGGACCTTATAATGCAGCTCAACCAGAAGGTCCTTGATTTGGAGAAGGAACTTGAAGGAGCATTACAAGATAAGCAGGGAGAATCCACATCCCAAGCTCCTCCAACTACTTCAACCACTGCAACAACAACAGAGGCAGCAGTAGCCCCGGTGACAACCACAGCCACAACATAAGAAGCAACAACAACAGCTCCAGACTCCAGTACAAGCATGGAAGAATTGACTAAGGCTATTAAAGAAATGGAGCTCCAGGCCACTGAGATAAAGCAAGCCAAGGAAAAGTTGGCAGAGATAGAGACCAAGTATGATAAATCAAAGATGACTGTGGCAGAGCAAGGAAGAGAAATAAAGGCCCTCAAAGAAAAGATAAAGGCCTTGGAGAAAGAGCTTAATCTAGAAAGCACTATGGCTGAAATAAAATGGGCCAAAATTGACCAATCCATCACTAAACAATGGAAGTCAATTAAAACTGTACATGAACAAATGGATTTAATTGGCCAAGCACAGATAGAAATTCAGAAGGCCAAAACAATGCTGGGAAACAGGCCTGAGCAGGCCAATAGAATGATTGATTTTTTGAATAACCAGACTAAGGAAGAACTGGCAGCCTTCGGCATTGTCAACAGAACAGAGGCTGTCCTCACAGCCAAAAAGGTGCTAACTCTCAGAAATTTTGTACAAACCGTGGAGAGAAAATGCTATGAGATACAGGCTGAGGTGGATGAGTACAAACTCAAAATGGGAGCACTGCAACAAAAGGGACTGCCCAGCCTACTAAATGGTGCAGGAAGACTGATCCCCCGAGAGCAATATGCCACCAGAATGTCGAATTATATTGAAAATCAAATCACTGCATCTGGCAGTACTTCTGAGGAAACAGGGCCTCCAACAGGACAGAGCCTATACAATAAACTTGAAGGTCTGTTTTTTATTGAAAATGAAGTAAATCACCTTTTTGAAATTCCTCCAAATTTTTACAGATATACAGAGGCAGATGAAACTTTAGTGAAGATTCGAAGACATCAAATGCCCAAGGAGGATTGGTGGCAGGCAATGCTTCAAATTTTGCCACAATAGCCTCATTTGCTCGGTCATTGCCAACTCAGCAGAAGTCAAGCAGCGGAATAAAGTCAGCATTTAAGGCAGCCGAAAGGTGACTCAGCATATGGACAACGATAGCAGGCCAAAAGATAAATACGCAATTTTGGAACAACATACCCTCAGCCGACTCCAACAGCCACAAAGTCAACAGTTTCTGACTATTTTGGACAGCTAAGGCACTGAAGAGTTATTACAGCATTTACTTTCTCAGCTACCATGCTCCAGGAGTTGGCACGACATTAATGAAACATTTACTCATCAGCTAGATATTTTCTTATGTAAATTATGTATATATACCTCCCCTGGCAGCGTATAAGGGGTTGGTGATTTTCATTCTGAGGCAAATGTATTGTATACTTTCAGATTATCTAATGAAAAAGGCTGGAAAAGCTCAGTGATTTCCTGAATGTTTGATGTCTTGGTGATGCTATGCGTGCTGTTGCAGAACTCCTGTGCTGTCTGATGGAACAATAAGTTTTCTCAATCTATGTTTTGTCTTCTTATGTTTATCTAAATCATATACATGTTTCACTAATCTAGCAGTAGGGAAAAGGAATAGTACAGGAAATGTTTGACTACATCTTGTGCTCAATCTCTATTGCTGTAAATGTTTTCTTCAGAATTGACCATGAACATGAATTCTTAATTGCTCATGTTTTCATTAATTCTATAAATATGAATGTTATGTAGAAATTCTTCACTGCTTCTAAATAATATTCTCACTGTTCTCCATACCAGTTTGTTGAAAGATTCTTAATTGCCTTTCATACCCTGGTTATATCACATTTAAATCACAGATTCAAAGAATTGTTTCTCAGACACTTATCTGGCTCTGCAGCATCACTATGGTAACAACACAGACATATCAAACAGATCAAGCACCACTGACTCCATGCCCAATGGCCTAGAACACCCTGGTAAGCACATATATATCTTGACTGAAGTCACCATCCAGCAAATTCCTAAACAAAACCTTGAGCATCATAACTAGCCTAAAACCTTATACAAACAAAGTTAAATCATAAAGAGAGAGCCCTCTCTAGTCACAGGTAGGCTAGAACCTGTGACCAAAAGATTGGTTAGTGGTTACCTCGGCCGTATTCCCTTGGGAGTCAAAGGGAACAACTTGAGTGATAACATTATTGGCGACTCCACTGGGGACAGAGCGTATTTTTCAAGCTGCTGTCTGTTTCTAGACAGTAGTCCCAAAAGCTTGAGCAGTCCCTTAATATAGTTCTAAAAAATATCCTCAAAAATACCAAAAACAAGTTCAGAAGCTGGCTCCTAAGAAGAGAACTAGGCACACCCGGTCAAACCCTGACCCAAATCCCCCACCTCTTTTCGAGAATCCAAATTTGATCCATAAAACCCATAGGAACCAGAAGGAACCTGAACAGTCCCCTGAAACTAGCCCTGAGGCAGGGTAGCAGAGTTTTATTCCAACCCCTGTTAAGCCATCGGTTCACCTCCATACAACTCATTCCTCCCCCTCCTCATCATCCACGTCACAAAACATATTATCTACCACCAACATACAGACTGTTGTTGCTGTCCCTGTTGTTCCAGTTGTCCCACTTATCCCACCAAATATGGCTAATCGTTATGCACCCCTTCAGTTGCCTGGCAATCCTGGGGCCATGCCCCAGGATTACCAAGGCAAAATCACTTATTTTGATGGAACCAATACGTACACTGCCTTACAGCATACTAAGAAAATGCAAGACTACTTTGAAAATTATGAGATAGATGATGATGATGTAAGGATGAAAATCTTTGTCCAAAGTCTGATAGGTGAAGTAAGAACCTGGTTCAAAGCACTGACCCCAAATTCTATAGCTAATTCGGGTGCCCTTTATCAGTCCTTTTTAAACCGATGGGAAAAGAAAAAGGACCCTCTACACATTCTATCTGAATATGACACCATAAGAAGAGGCCCACAAGAAACTGTCCTGGACTATTGCACTAGATTCAACACTATTTATAATGCTATTCCTCAAAACCTTAGACCTCCCCTGATTTAGCATTGATTAAATTCCCTGATGGCTTTGATGCTGATATGGCATATCAACTGAGAGAAAGAGCCCCTGCAACTCTAGCAGACATGCAAAACATAGCTGTTAGTGTAGAGGCAAATCTAATTGCCAAAAGAAACCGGGCCAGAACTGAAAGGAGGACTACTTTCAAAGAAGAACCTTCATCATTTGAACAAAAGCTAGATGCAATCATCAAAGGGATGGATAGACTTGGAGACATGGTAGAAACTATAGAAAGAAAATCATCATGGGAAGGTCAAACAAGCAACATTAGAAACCCAAACTTCAGAAAGAATCAAAATCCTAATGTTGGTAGAACTGATCCTGACCAACATGTCAGACCTCCTTTTCGAGAAAATTATGCTGAGGCTTCAACATCTAGTGAACCTAGTGAAGATCCTCACATCAATCTGATGGGTTTGGACAGTGAAAATCAAGTCTTTTTGACACAAGAAGAACAAGAGGTTTACAATGACCATCAATTCCACACTAAGTTAGGAGAATCTTTCGACTTTAAAGAAGGATATGATGCAGCTGTGTATGAGGTGCACAAACAGTACAAACTAAGGAGTAGAACAATAGATGTACCTACACCCCTCAAACCAAAGGATAATAAACAACCAAAAAAGATCAATGAAAGTACTACTTTCCCCAAATCAGCTGACAGCTCAAAATCATCGGCCACAGAAGTAACTATGGAGGACATTTCAGAACAACATTCCTCTCAAAATCAGCCAGGTTTGCCCCATCAATCAAAGACAAAGGCAGATACTCCCATAGGAAACAAACATGGCACCGGTGTCACTCAAAAGGATCCTAACTATGAGCAGAAGACCCCTGATAACTCAGCCGAAAAGGAAAAATCTGCAGCATTAAATGCCAAAATTCAAATGGAAAAACCTTTCAACTTGGAAACAGAAATAAGCAAGCTAAAGATATCAGTTCCTCTTTCGGAATTAGCCAAACATGACATATACAGACAACAGATCAACAAATCACTCCAAATATCAGACAATAAAGATGCTGTGAATATCCTAGATGATCAACCAGAGTTGCTGTTTGGACCTGAGGTTAATGGAAAAATAGAGAATGGAGGAGTGCCACCCTTTTATGTCAGCCTAAACATTCATGATAAGGTCCTACATAATGCAATGTTCGATTCCGGGGCCTCACACAACTTAATGCCCAAATATGTGATGGAAAAACTTGACTTGGATATCACAAGACCTTACAAAGATCTGTTCTCATTTGATTCAAGCCAAGTCAGGTGTTTAGGCCTGATCAAAGACTTATGTGTCTCCCTAGTTCAATACCCAACCAAAACTATCTTGATGGATGTAGTGGTAGCTGACATACCCCCTAAGTATGGCATGCTCTTGTCCAGATCTTGGGGGGCCAAACTTCAGGGATCTCTGCAATTAGATATGTCCTATGCAACTATCTCAGTCTTGGGCAGCCAAAGAGATTATATCGGGAGACTTTGATGAAATATGTGGTAAGCAGTCAAGACAAGCCCCAAAACTTCCCAATCTACTCAATACACTCTGACATGGATTCATTTATTCTCTACAATGCCGACATCTGTCACAAGGCTTATTCTGAATTATTAATGACAGTAGAGACCAAGTAGTTAGATGAGCAATGTGTTTGCAAAGACCAAGAGACCATGGGCATAGCTGTTAAAAAGAGAGTAGAACATGATGTGCCAAGTAACTTGCCAGAAATCAACCTACCCATCATCCAGCTTCCTAGTGATCCCAATCCAAACCTTGATCACGAAACTTTATGGTATCTAGAATTTGATGGCTCTGTAAACAAACTAGGAGCTGGGGCAGGAGTTTGGATCCACAATATGCACAATGACCAAGCTGAGGGCCATGCATATAGACTAAACTTTCGATGCACAAACAACATGGCTGAGTATGAAGCCCTTCTGCTAGGTCTGAAACTTATAAAAAATTTAGGTGCAACCAAAATCTCAATCTTGGGAGATTCAGATCTAGTCATACAACAGATGAAGGGAAATTTCACCACAAATGATCTGAGGTTGAAAGCATACAAGGGAGCAGCTATTCAAATACTTGAGAGTTTCTCACAATTACAGTTGACTAAAATTTCTAGAGAACTTAATCTACATGCTCACAGCTTGGCAACCTTCGCCAGCACTTGTAAATTGCCTTTCAAAACCAATCATACATTTACAGCTGAAATCAAACACAGACCTTTGGTTCTGGATAACATCAAGAATTGGCAAGTCTTTGAGAGCAACAAACAGATAAAAAACTTTCTCACTTTGAAGGAAGAATTTTCTGGCATAAACATTGACACTAGCACTAGAGATGATCAACCACAGATCTGCACAATCACACAGAAAATATGAGCAGAAACAGCTGATCAAGTTTTGCATCCTACCACCTTTGACAAGGAAACTATACAGGAATTGAAACAATTTGATGCTGCAGAGGAAATGATTGAAGCAGAAGATGAGGTAATTGACCTAAAGGACAATTTCCTGCCCATAGGACTAACCCCTTTGGAGGATCTGTTCGATTCAAATGACATTTCAAGAAAACCAAAAATGCAACCATTGAATGCTGAAATAGAAGATTGTAACATTGGGAGTCATGAGAATCCCAAAATGGTCAAATTATCCAAAGCATTACCACCTGAGCAGAAACTGAAATACATTGAGTTATTTAAAGAGTTTCAAGATGTCTTTGCCTGGAGCTATGAGGACCTTAAATCCTATGATACATCAGTTATCCAACACACTATCCCTCTAAAAGAAAATCAAAATCCTTTCAAGCATAAGCTTAGAAGAGTCAATCCAGTCCTACTTCCCCTTATTGAAAAAGAAGTTAAGCGTATGTATGAAGCTGGGATCATTGCCCCAATCAGATTCTCAGAGTGGATTTCAAATCTAGTGCCTACTAGAAAAAAGACAGGGGAAATCCGGCTATGTGTTGACCTGAGAAATCTGAACAAAGTATCCCTCAAAGACCATTACCCCTTACCAAAAATGGATCATATCTGGCAAAGGGTAGTGGGAGCTGCTAGGATCTCTTTACTAGATGGTTTCTCAGGATTCAATCAGATCTTAGTACATCCGGATGATCAAGAAAAAACTGCCTTCACAACACCTTGGGGAACATTTAAATATGTCAAAATGCCGTTTGGACTTAAAAATGCAGGGGCCACGTTCCAAAGAGCAATGGATATTGCCTTTGCTAAAGAAATTCATGACTTCCTAGTAGTCTATCTTGATGATCTAACTGCCTTTTCAAAATCAGATCAAGAACACTTAGAACACTTGAGCCAAGTTTTCACAATTTGTAGAAAGTATGGAATATCACTGAACCCAAAAAAGTCACTATTTGGGCTGGAAGATGGTAAACTCCTGGGCCATATAATCTCAAAAGATGGCATTAGGATTGACCCGGACAGAATTCAAGCTATCCTACAAGTACCACATCCAAGAAACATCAAAGAGTTACAAAGCTTTCTAGGAAAGATCAACTTCTTGAGGAGATTCATTCCCAATCTGGCTGAACTCATTAGACTGCTAAACAATATGCTGAAAAAAGATTCCAAGGTCAAATGGACTATGGAAGCTAAACAAGCCTTTGAGGATATCAAAAGAGCATTGACAAACACACCAGTCCTAACAAGCCCTAGATTTGATCAAGATTTTATCATATTCTCGTTTTCTTCTGAGCATACAATTGCTGCTGTCTTGCTACAAAAAGATGACCAAGGCTGTGAAAAACCCATTGCATTTTTCAGTAGAGCCCTTAGGGATGCTCCTTTGAAATATCAGATCATGGAAAAACAAGCCTATGCCTTGGTAAAAGCCATCAAGGAATTCAGAATCTACATTCTTTACTCTCATATAATTGCCTATGTTCCTAATGCAGTGATCAAAGATATTCTAACCCAAGAAGGAATTGAAGGCAAGAGGGGCAAATGGATTGCCAACATTTTAGAATATGACATTGAGATTAAACCTACCAAACTGATAAAAGGACAAGGCCTAGCTAAACTAATGACTGAAACTAATTTTCAAGCCCTTGATATTAATGAACTGGACGACGAACAGGAGATGGCGACTCCACAGATCAACCAAGCCTTTATGCAATCTCCCTGGTATACTGATATATGTTTTGTATTATTGAACCTGCAAGCTCCTCCAGGGTTGTCCAGAACCAAGAAAAGATTCTTAAAGATGAAAGCATCAAAGTTTTGTATTATTGACAATGTTTTGTTTTGGAGAAATCATGAAGGAATCTTACTCAATTGCTTAACAATAGAAGAAACTGATAATGTCCTCAAAGAATTTCATGCAGGTGACTGTGGAGGACACTTATACTGGAAATCCACAGCTGATAAAATCCTAAGGGCTGGATTTTATTGGCCTTCCTTGTTTTCTGATGTGAAGAAATTTGTAATGTCTTGCCACAAATGCCAAATTTTTGAGGGCAAGAGGAAACTGCTGCCTTTACCACTCAAACCAGTTTCAACTGAGAGGCCATTCCAGCAATGGGGTTTAGACTTCATTGGTGAAATTCATCCTCCATCCTCTGGCCAGCATAGGTGGATTCTCACTGCCACAGATTATTTTACCAAATGGATAGAAGCCATCCCTTGCAGGCAGGCCAATGACTCCATTATTATACAATTTCTAGAAACCAACATCTTGTCCAGGTTTGGCTGTCCAGACAAAATTATCACAGACAATGCTGCAGCCTTCAAATCCAAGAAAATGATCAATTTTTGTCACAAGTATCACATGACCCTAGGTCATTCCACTGCCTATTACCCTCAAGGTAATGGCCTAGCTGAATCTTCCAATAAAAGTCTCATCAACATCATCAAAAAAGTTTTGGAAGAAAACAAAAAGAATTGGCATAAAAAGTTTGTGAATGCACTATGGGCTGACAGATTGACCACCAAGAGATCAATTGGCATGAGTCCATATGAACTGGTCTATGGGCTAGAAGCAAAGTTTCCCACATCTTTAGGAATTCCTGTCATCAAGTTGCTGCAAGAAATACAAGCTGAGCCCAATGACATTCAGAGAAGAATTAATCAGACAATTCATTTACAACAAACAAGAGAAGAAGTCTATCAAAGGACCCAAGTTCTACAAGAAAAGCTCAAAAGAATATTTGACAAAAGAACCAAAGCTGAAGATTTCTTTATAGGAAATAAAGTGTTAAGATGGGATTCCAGAAGAGAAGACAAAGGCAAACATGGTAAGTTTGATTTATTATGGAAGGGACCTTATGTTCTATGCTATACAAGGAAACAACACCTATTTTCTAAGAAGTTTGGATGGCTCAAACACTGAGGAAGGCCCAGTTAATGGGAGAATGCTCAAGCATTATTTTGACTCCCCTTGATCAAACACTAAACAGGCATGTATTGTACATAAATATTTGTATTTCCAGTATTTTAAATTACAGCAGATAAGTAATGCAGCAAAGTGCATCATATTTTTGAGAAGACCAAGATGAAATACTAGGATATTTTTGGGAAATATGGATCCTGGCATTTGGACAGCAAGCAAAGCAAAGGGTAACTATCAAATCAGGAAGAGAAAGTTTGAGAAACAGGTAAAAAATAGATCTGCAAATTCAGAGAAAATAAGCTTACTGGATGCTGCTTGCAACTATTTAGGGTCCCAACCATTGGGCTCCAACAACAGAGAAATTCAGCCAGCAACAAGGGAGCAGAAACTCAGGCAATCTGACTTGCTGTTCTTAGCTTTTCATCTGGAAAAACCATCCCCAAGTGGAGCCACTGTTAGCCTCCTATACCAATAGGTTCTCATTTCTCATGATTGACAGTGGAAGTGCCAAAAATGCTCACCTTCCATATCACTAAGGTTCCATTTTTGTGAAGAAAGAAGACATGTTAAAAAATGTAAAGAGGGTATGCCTTAAAAGAAAAATCAAAGGGCAAGAAAATGAATTGGTCAAAGAAAAAATAAAAGAAATGAACCCCAAACAAAGACCATGAAAGTGGCTAGTTCAAATTGCCACTGCTACTTTGATGGGTGGCCCAACAGCTCAAGTTGGGCCTCACCATGTTTTAAATTTCATGTTGTAGATTAGAGAGGAAGTACCTGCTCAAACAGTTCAAGATTGACAGATGACTAGGTGGATAGAGAAAGAAAGGAGCCCAACTGCTTAATCTGGGCCCTTGGAAGTCATAAGGGTAGGCTTAGATAGGAGGGCAGCAGAAAGAAAAGAGAATCATCAGGGTTTGCAAGGCTAAGTGCACCCATAAAAAATGAAGAAAAAATGTTACGCATAATAGGCAGGGTAGGCAGTTGAAGGTTGCAGAAAGCAAAATCCAAGCACATCACTTGGAGTAAATCAAATTGGTCATCAGCAAGGGAAAGGCAAGAGCAATGGCCTATCTGGAATACTACTAAACCATCACTAACCTCCCTCATCCCCTTCAAAAGTTTCTTACTAACCTCCCCATGAGCACTGCAGGATCTGCCTGATCAGTCCTCCTTACACCCTTCATTTGTACAAAATTCATGTCATAAATGACTTTTGTCTTTGATAAGAAGCCACATTTCTTGTGTAAAAATTCTTTTCATTTTGATCTACTTCCTAACTAAGTTTGATTCCTGAAAAGCTTAGTAACTGCCACTTCCCATTCTTATTCCCCCCCAGTACTAATTACTAACTGTATCTACATTAAATCCCCTATGTTCCCCTTTCCCTATTATTATAACACCATGGTGTATAAACCCCAAACAATGTATAAATATCCCCCCTTCAGCATTATAGCTGAATAGCTGGTCTAAGGGAGACATGAGTCCATCAGGGACTATGGTCAACCCTGCTTTGGGAATTACTCTAACCCCTGGCTAGACTAATAGCCCGCCCTAAACCTTCATTTCCCCTCTTTTCCAAAAAATTCATGAAAAACCCATTTCCCTCTGCTCAAACCTAAGTCTAACCCTTTGTTCAACCCCCGACAGATTAATCCATATCCCAAAAAACCCACAAAAACCCCCTAACCCAAAGTTCTGAACCCGCATGATTTAAATCATTATTTTATTATTGGGCGGGTCCCCACCCAAAGTTGCACGATGGGTCGGGGCGCCTGCCAGCCGTCCATCATCCGCCGCCCCCGATCCAACAGTGGGCGGTCTTTTTTAAATCTCGACCCGTCTCCCTTTAACGTCCAGGGAGATGGCGGTATTGGTGGCCGTATACAGGACGCGTGGCGGCCGGCGGGGTTGTTCAGAGCCCCCCTCCCCGATACCACCTTCGCCCAAAGGTGGTGCGGGGAGACCACTTACCACCTTCCCGATACCACCTCCCTTGTCGCATCACCTCCACGTCATTGTGACGTCATGCCACCTCCGTCCGCCCTCGCGCCTCGTGGCCCTCCACGTAACCTTGCCACCCCACATCGTCCTCCACCGTGTCCTGCCACGCTGGCCTCCAGCTCAGCGCCCACGTCACCCTCCGTACCCCGGGCCCGCCATGACGTCATGCTGACGTCATCGGCAGAAAAGCGCCAATGACCCTTTTTGTCCAAATTTGTCGTTAAAAAGCGCGTTTTCGGCCGTTTTATGTCATTTTCAAGCGAAAAAGACAGAGCCGTTGTAAGCCTCTTCACCGCGAAATTGCCTCCGAACCGCCAAATTCAAAGTTGCAGCCGCCACAACTTATCAATTCAGCCACATTGTGCACCCACTGTTCAACCCGAAGGTTTTCCACACTGTTCATCCAGGTATTCACCACAATTCTCTTGTTTTGCCCCTATGCATGCCATTTCTCTGCAAATTCTTCATTAAGCACCTGTCAAATCCCAAACTGAACACTGTCTACTACTTAAATTTGAACTAAAGCAACCTGCATTGACCCAGCTCCATAATTTGATATTTAAGCGACAAACTCACGGTCTAAATTTACAAATTTATCCTCGAGCTGCCCGGCATTGTTCCCTTTTGCCGAGTGCTTGCCTAAAGCTACATTTCACCAATTTGAAGCCTACACGCCCTCTGCAATTCATCCTCATCAATTCACAATCCCTATGAATTTACCCAAGTGAAAGCAGAGGCAATCCTGCATAGCCTGCCTATTCCATTTGAAGAAAATTTCTAGCATTATCTACATTGACTCTGTCATTTGAGCTTTGAGGAACCTTGCAAGCTATTACACTTACCTTGTTTAATTCAGAAACTACATAATGGCTGCTCCTGCACCCACAGCTTTCAGTGTTGCCCCATAAATCCACCAAATAAAGACCTGGAGTCCTTGCCTCTTGCTGACAGGGACTACCTCATCCAAGATTTTGTAGGTGATAGAGACCATTTGCAGACCTTCAGGGAATTGAGAGATGATTATTTAAATGGTAAGGATACATATGGGATATGGGAGTCAAATCTGCCATACTACTTTCTCCCCTCTGTCAATATCTTTCTAGAGATTATCCGACTGTGTGCTGAGAATTATGATGCCAGTCAAAGAGCTGTCAAGTCTCCATCTGGGAGCATCCTCTTTCACATTAATGCTGAGTCCATCAACCAGATGTTCAACTTCAAACAAACTCAGCTGCTGTTCCCTTTCTCCATGAACTATCTGCTGGATACAGGTGCCATGATGACCACTGAGGACAAGAAAAAGATCACCTAGACATTTATGAGGCCTAACTGCCAGCCCACAAGGCCACCTCCCTACTTATATGTCCACTTTACTGATGTAGGCAAACTTCTGCTGGACATGATTTCATATGTGTTGGGCTATAAAACCAGTGAATTTGTTGATGAGACAGTGCTGGTATTACTATCTGCTTATAGCCCATGCCAACCTCCTGCCTACAAATATAATTTTGCTAAGTTCATAGCCAACAAGATACATGAGCAGCTTTTCAAAGTAGACAGGGAGGGTATCTTCAAGTATTCATCTTTTATCTACCACCTGTTCATGTACTATCAGTCTGAGGCTTTTCCATGCCACATTAAAAAGCTCGATTCTAAAGGAGAAAGAAGATCTGTTATCTTCTGGACATCTGTCTTCCACCGAGTGCAAAATTCACCTTATTCTTATTGTGAATTCATTGACCAATTTGTTTATCCAGTCTCTTGTTTGTTGATGAGGTCCCCTCCTCCCAGAATTTCATTTGAAATACAGAAAGTCCTGCAGCTCTCCAAGAATTATAAAATAGGTGATTGGTACCTATACCAGGATCATACAGTCATCAGAATCTATGGCTGTGAGCTCTGTCCATACAGGCTCCCAAAATATGCGCCCATGAGACTATTTGCCTTGGAGTATTATAGGCAGCTCATTCACTCTGATCTCACTCACTTCCACAGCTCCAAAAAGAAAGCCCATATCAAGTTCAAGCACCACCTAGGCCCCTTCATTATGAATAAGAAAGAAGGATGGCAAGATGCTGAGCTAATCCTTAAAGACAAGTACATGCTCTCCAAAAGCTTTCGGTGGGTCCCCTATGACCCTGAAGGCTTCATCACTGCTAGAAGAGTCAAGTACAGGCTGCTAGGCTATGAGCATTGCAAATATCCATACATTGAACAGTATGCCAATCAGCAAGAGTGGAAACCTGATACATTAATTGAAAAATTGACTGAGGAAGAGTTAATGCAAAAGAATGTCAAGGATTTGGAAAAGACTCTTGACCTAGATTTTGTGCAGCAGGTACCCTTCAAACGACCGCACCCAGTAGGAGAAGGGACCTCGGCCACAACAACTGCATCAGCCACACAGGTACCTTCTATAGCAGCACCAGGTACATATAAAGGTAAAGGAACAATGGGAGCTGAAGAGGAAGCACCAAAAGAACAGCCTGCCCCTTCAAGTGAGCAGCAACAAGAGTAGACCCCTCCACCACAAACAGAGCCACCAGCAGCTCCAATATTGCAAACTCCAATACATGAGGAGAGGGGTAAGAAGAGAGAAAGAGAAGAGTCCACTCCTGCAAGTGGATCCTCCCAACAACCGGAGACCAAAAGGCAAAGGGCTGACTCCCCAGAGATAGAAGTAATCAGTGAAGAAGTCCTTGACAGTCCAAGGAAAGATGGGGAAGGCAGCCAGCAAACAGGTACAAGCTCCTTCCAGCAGGAGCAGGGAGTCCAGCTTGGCTTGGAGGTGTCATCCTCCACTCAGCAGAGCAAGAAGCCTAAAAGCACTAAGGCTTCTTTCAAGCAAATAAAGGCACAAAATGACTTGCTGAGGGTAGAAGTCTATAAACAGTTTCTAAATGCAACACCAGCCCAGAAAGAAAGGCTAATGTCTGTATATGACATTCAAGAGGAGAAAATGATCCTCAGTCATTTTAAGCCTAAAGTGTCGCAGCCTAAATCAGCTGCCGATTTTGTAAGGACAAGGGTGGAGGTCATGGCAAAGGACATTCACCCCATGGACCAAATAGAACTCCACAAGAAAACTGGAGAAATGGTCTATGCCACCTTGGTGGACAGGGCAACCATGGCCCATGAATTAAAAGAATCACTGAAAAATACCAACATTCAGTTGGATTTTGAGAGAATGTCCTCCATGGCTAAGGACAACAGAATAAAATCACTGGAGGACATCATCATCGACCTAGGACATGATCCTAAGGATCCAAAGGGCGTAAGGGCCCTCCTGAAGAAAAAAGAAGATGACCTCAATGCACTGAAGAAAAGGTTGAAGCTGCTGCCCACAGAGCACCCTCAGACAACAGAATTACAGAAGGAAAAGCAGGCCGATGAGCAACTGGACCTTATAATGCAGCTCAACCAGAAGGTCCTTGATTTGGAGAAGGAACTCGAAGGAGCATTACAAGATAAGCAGGGAGAATCCACATCCCAAGCTCCTCCAACTACTTCAACCACTGCAACAACAGCAGAGGTAGCAGTAGCCCCGGTGACAACCATAACCACAACAGAAGCAGCAACAACAACAGCTCCAGACTCCAGTACAAGCATGGAAGAATTGACTAAGGCTATTAAAGAAATGGAGCTCCAGGCCACTGAGATAAAGCAAGCCAAGGAAAAGTTGGCAGAGATAGAGACCAAGTATGATAAGTCAAAGATGACTGTGGCAGAGCAAGGAAGAGAAATAAAGGCCCTCAAAGAAAAGATAAAGGCCTTGGAGAAAGAGCTTAATCTAGAAAGCACTATGGCTGAAATAAAAAGAATTCTGTGGGCCAAAATTGACCAATCCATCACTAAACAATGGAAGTCAATTAAAACTGTACATGAACAAATGGATTTAATTGGCCAAGCACAGATAGAAATTCAGAAGGCCAAAACAATGCTGGGAAACAGGCCTGAGTAGGCCAATAGAATGATTGATTTTTTGAATAACCAGACTAAGGAAGAACTGGCAGCCTTCGACATTGTCAATAGAACAGAGGCTGTGCTCACAGCCAAAAAGGTGCTAACTCTCAGAAATTTTGTACAAACCGTGGAGAGAAAATGCTATGAGATACAGGCTGAGGTGGATGAGTACAAACTCAAAATGGGAGCACTGCAACAAAAGGGACTGCCCAGCCTACTAAACGGTGTAGGAAGACTGATCTCCCGAGAGCAATATGCCACCAGAATGTCAAATTATATTGAAAATCAAATCACTGCATCTGGCAGTACTTCTGAGGAAACAGGGCCTCCAACAGGACAGAGCCTATACAATAAACTTGAAGGTCTGTTTTTTATTGAAAATGAAGTAAATCACCTTTTTGAAATTCCTCCAAATTTTTACAGATATACAGAGGCAGATGAAACTTTAGTAAAGATTCAAAGACATCAAATGCCCAAGGAGGATTGGTGGCAGGCAATGCTTCAAATTTTGCCACAATAGCCTCAGTTGCTCAGTCATTGCCAACTCAACAGAAGTCAAGCAGCGGAATAAAGTCAGCATTTAAGGCAACCGAAAGGTGACTCAACATATGGACAACGACAACAGGCCAAGAGATAAATACGCAATTTTGGAACAGCATACCCTCAGCCGACTCCAACAGCCACAAAGTCAACAGTTTCTGACTATTTTGGACAGCTAAGGCACTGAAGAGTTATTACAACATTTACTTTCTCAGCTACCATGCTCCAGGAGTTGGCACGACATTAATGAAACATTTACTCATCAGATAGATATTTTCTTATGTAAATTATGTATATATACCTCCCCTGGCAACGTATAAGGGGTTGGTGATTTCATTCTGAGGCAAATGTATTGTATACTTTCAGATTATCTAATGAAAAAGGCTGGAAAAGCTCAGTGATTTCCTGAATGTTTAATGTCTTGGTGATGCTATGCGTGCTGTTGCAGAACTCCTATGCTGTCTGATGGAACAATAAGTTTTCTCAATCTATGTTTTGTCTTCTTATGTTTATCTAAATCATATACATGTTTCACTAATCTAGCAGTAGGGAAAAGGAATAGTACAGGAAATGTTTGACTACATCTTGTGCTCAATCTCTATTGCTGTAAATGTTTTCTTCAGAATTGACCATGAACATGAATTCTTAATTGCTCATGTTTTCATTAATTCTATAAATATGAATGTTATGTAGAAATTCTTCACTGCTTCTACATAATATTCTCATTGTTCTCCATACCAGTTTGTTGAAAGATTCTTAATTTCCTTTCATACCCTGGTTATATCACATTTAAACCACAGATTCAAAGAATTGTTTCTCAGACACTTATCTGGCTCTGCAGCATCACTATGGTAACAACACAGACATATCAAACAGATCAAGCACCACTGACTCCACGCCCAATGGCCTATAACACCCTGGTAAGCACATATATATCTTGACTGAAGTCACCATCCAGCAAATTCCTAAACAAAACCTTGAGCATCATAACTAGCCTAAAACCTTATACAAACAAAGTTAAATCATAAGAGAGAGCCCTCTCTAGTCACAGGTAGGCTAGAACCTGTGACCAAAAGATTGGTTAGTGGTTACCTCGGCCGTATTCCCTTGGGAGTCAAAGGGAACAACCTGAGTGATAACACCAACCACGACCACCCAAGCTGGACATGTATAAATTTGATGGCTCTCATGCGGCCACATGGCTAGCACAAATGGAGAAATATTTCACATTGAATCACATCAGAGATGATGCGACTCAACTAAGTGTGGGAAGCATGTTCTTGGACAATGAAAGATGGCAATGGTGGCAGTGGCATCAACATTGCTATGGATGGCCTGTGACTTGGCAGGTATTCACAAAAGCCCTTATGGATTGCTTTGACCATGAACCTAATTTTTTGGGTCATCTTACTAAGCTCCAACAGACAGGAATAGTGCAAGAATATATTATAGCCTTTGAAGCCTTAGCCTTCCATACAGGAGGTCTATGAGATGAGTTATACTTGGAATGTTTTGCTAGTGGCCTCAAAGAAGCCATACAAGCCCACGTCTGACTGCAACACCCAATCTCATGGCTGGATGCTTGCAAGATAGCTCATGAAGTAGAACACGCGTTAGCGGCCCAGTCGACTTGTCCAAATTTCATAGCCAAGGGTCGCCCCACCCAGGCTCCAAGCACCACCCAAACACTTAAAGTTCAAAAGGTGTCACCAGCAGAAATGGCAGAAAGAAGAAAGCAAGGATTGTGTTACTACTGTGATGAGAAATACTCCCCGGGGCATAAATGCAAGGAACCCAAATTCTTTCAAATTGATGCTACTGATCACAGTTCATCGGAGGAAGCCCCACCATTTGAGGAACCAGAGGAGGAAGATGAGGACAACCAGCTGGACAATGCACTCCCAGCTACACCTGATGAACTAGTTATCTCACTTCATGCTTTGGCAGGGATTTCTTCTCCCCAAGCTCTTAAAATCAGTGGTTTTATTAAGCATTTCCCTGTAGTAGTCTTGATTGATAGTGGCAGTACGTAAAACTTTATCCATCAAAGAGTCGCTGAAGCAGTGTATTGTTTTGTCAAAGCAGTCTCTAACTTCCAAGTCCAAATTGTTGATGGGGGGACAATGAAATGTGAAGGCCATTGTGAAAATGTCATACTTCAAATGGGGGATTATCAACTAAAGACCCACATGTTTTCCATACACATGGGAGGGTGTGACATTGTCTTGGGTGCTGAATGGCTCTACACACTCGTCCCAATCACTATGGATTTCCAGGAGTTATATATGATCTTTAAGTAGAAAAACCACACACATACCCTTCGTAGACTATAGGTGGGTGCTCCATCTATCATTAGCTCGCATAGGATGGAAAAATTGTTAAAAAAGGACCACCATGGAGTTATAGCCCAATTTAATGCCATCCAGGCCTTCGAACCCACTTCTCTTCATATTCATCCTAAGATGCAACAGATCTTAAACAACCATCTGCCGGTCTTTAACAAGCCTCATGAGCTTCCACCCTCGAGAGGGGAACATGATCATAGCATTACTTTGGTCCCAGGGGCCCAACCACCAAATGTGCACCCATATAGATATCCGTTCACCCAAAAGAATGAAATTGAAAAAATCATCAAGGAACTCCTGGAAGCATGCATCATTCGTCCTAGCATTAGTCCTTATTCATCGCCTTTGGTCATGGTGCTTAAGAAAGATGTGGAATGGCGTATGTGTCCAGACTTCAAGGCCCTCAACAAGCCTATGGTCAAAGATAAATTTCCCATCCCGGTTGTCGATGATTTTCTGGATGAACTAAATGGGGCTCGATTCTTTACTAAGCTCGACCTTCGCTTGGGCTATCACCAAATTCCCATGAAAGAAGTAGACATTCCAAAGACTGCTTTCCGAACTCATGAAGGCCATTATGAATTCCTGGTCATGCCATTTGGTCTTTGTAATGCCCCATCCACTTTTCAGAGCCTCATGAACCACTTGCTCAAACCATATCTCATAAAATTTGTCCTTGTTTTCTTTGATGACATCCTCATCTACAGCCGCACCTGGGCCACACATCTTCAGCATGTAGATTTTCTTTTGCAATTGCTTCGAAAGCATAAATTATTTGTCAAGATGTCCAAGTGCTCTTTTGGCATGGAAGAAGTTGAGTATTTGGGCCACATTGTGGGGCGTGAAGGTGTCAGGGTGGACCCCAAAAATATCCAGGAAATGCAGGATTAGCCTCAACCAAAGACCTTGAACAGCTTGAGAGGATTTTTGGGTCTCACAGGCTACTATCGCAAATTTGTCCGCAATTATGGTTGCATTTCTAGACTCCTCACTCACCTTCTCAAGAAAAATTCATTTCTTTGGAATGCTGAAGCACAACAGGCATTTATAGCTCTCAAACACGCCATGTGTTCCACTCCTGTATTAGCACTACCCAACTTCACCAAATCTTTTGTGATTGAATGTGATGCTTCAGGTATGGGTATTAGGGCGGTCTTACTGCAAGAAGGTCGACCCTTGGCCTTCACTAGCCAACAACTAAGTGGGAAAAATCTGGGACAATCTACCTATGATAAGGAGATGATGGCCATCTTATATGTAGTAGATACCTGGCGACCATACTTATTGGGGCGACGTTTCCAAATCCGCACAGACCGTCAAAGCCTTAAATATTTTTTGGAGCAACGCCTATCCTCGCCACAACAAAATAAATGTCTCGCCAAAATGTTGGGATATGATTATGAGATAATTTACAAGAAAGGGCGTGAAAATGTCGTAGCAGATGCTTTATCACGTCAATTTGAGGAGGAAAGCACCCTGATTGCAATCTCCCTTCCCATTCTAGAATGGATTGAAGAGGCTCGCAAGGAATGGTTTTCCCATCCTTTGCTCTCCCAACTCATTAATCAATTGCAGGCGGACCCAAATTCCATATTGGGATACTCTTGGCAGGATGAGATTCTTTGCTACAAGGACAGAGTCGTGATATCACCAACATCCACCCTCGAAAGTCGCATTTTGGCAGAGTTTCACTCATCTCCCACTGTAGGCCATTCAGGGTTTCAGAAGACTTATGCTCACACTCGATGTTCATTCTTTTGGATAGGCATGAAAAAGGACATTCTTACTTTTGTAGCCGAGTGTGACGTATGTCAACGACACAAAGGAGAAATAGTCAAATCACCAGGCACATTATAGCCATTGCCCATCTGGGCCTCAATATGGATGGAGGTTTCTATGGACTTCATTACGGGTCTTCCGAAGTTAGGCAACAAGTTAGTCATCATGCTGGTTGTGGACAGACTTTCTAAGTATGCTCATTTTTGTGCCCTACCCCACCCTTTTACACCGGCTTCGGTGGCTCAATCTTTCATGGACAAAATCTTCAAATTGCATGGCATGCCCACTTCCATTGTGTCTGATCGTGAACCGATCTTCACCAGTAACTTTTGGCAGGAACTCTTCAGGCTACAAGGTACCAAACTACAACTCAGTACTTCCTATCATTCCCAAACTAATGGTCAAACAGAAGCAGTCAACAAATGTATGGAGACTTGCCTTAGGTGTTTCACTTCAGAAAAGCAACATCTATGGGTACAGTGGTTACCTCTAGCCGAATGGTGGTATAACACTAAATATCATTCCGCCACCAAAATGACTCCATATGAAGTAGTTTATGGTCAACTCCGTCCTTCACCTACTTCTTATATCCAGGGATGCTCAAAGGTACAAGCAGTGGATCAACTCCTACAGAACCGCACAACCATGCTGGCTCACCTCAGAGAGAATCTCCATCAAGCTCAAAACCACATGAAGCAACAGGCAGATCAACATCGTTCAGAACAAAAATTTCAAGAAGGGGATAAGGTATTCTTGAGGTTGCAACCATATAAGAAAACATCACTCAAAGACAAGGGTTGTCAGAAATTATCTCGAAAATTCTACGGACCATATCAAGTACTTTAGCGCATCGGAGAAGTAGCCTACAAGCTAGCTTTGCCACCCACGTCAAAAATCCATCCAGTCTTCCATGTCTCATGCCTCAAGAAAGTGATTGGGAACCATTGCTGAATTCAAACCAGTTTACCGAAATTGGATGAAGAAGGTTCAATCTGGCTCCAACCTGAACAGGTTCTTGACACAGAAGAAAGGCACCTGCGTCGCTACACGATCAAGGAAGTCCTCGTCAAATGGAAAGACACCTCTCTAGAAGATGCGACCTAGGAACCAACCACTATCCTTAAGTAGTTTCCACAGCTTCATCCTTGAGGACAAGACTATTTTTATGGGGGAGGGAATGTTAGGGTCCAACCCTAACCCCCTTATTTATGTAATAGGGCGAGTCATAGTTATAGTTAAGTAAAGAGTCAATAAAGCCCATATTAATAATTGTAAGTGGTTGACCCACATTTAAAGAAGGGACCACAGTTGATTGTAAATGGGCCATGGTATTAGATAGATGGTATTAATAAGAACCATGGTATTGACCCATGGTATTCCATGCATGAATCCAATATAAAGCATAGAGACTTCCCTCGAGGAGCATCATGTCTTATTTGTAATCGAGCCTAGCTCTATTGGAGGTTTCCCCCTCGAAGAGGTAAGTGAACATTGCTTTCCTTTCTAAATAATAAAATACATGCTGTTGTTTCTTATTGCTCTGTGTTCTGGGTATATTTCTTCGCATATTTGGTATTCTGGTATCTTCTAGCAGGTCAAGAGCATAACACCTAATATATCTATGATAAATGTATGAAGAAGTGTCGACTTATAGAGCTTTTGATTAAGAATGAAAGATCCCAAGTACATTATTACATAGATGAAACAACATATCTATTAGTTGAACATGAAGCCCCAATTTGCTTCTCCAAGGAATGATCTATCTCCTATGCACTACAAGAGAAGCTAAGGCAAGACTCCAAGAATCCAAGCCCTTAGCTTGAGTTACGAGGAGCTATTTATATCTAACTATAATGAACTTTGAGCTTCCTCATGACTCTTCAACTCCCATGACTTTTCATATTTTACTTATTACATTCCATATGTGGCTATTCATATTCAACATGTGGCTATTAAAATTCCACATTTGTCTCTTGGACTTCATAACATATCATTTATTACAAAAGACAAATTACATATGAGATGGTGGCTATATAAGAAAAAAATTATAATGGGACAAAGCCTCAACAAATTGATAAATGATTTGCTTCCTCATGGAGCTCATTGGTGATGTATGTATGCCATGCTATAAAATTTGTTGAGATGGCTTTGGCCCGAATTGACAATTTCCCTACATAACACATCTTCAACTCCATTTCCTCCATTAATATAGTCTTGGAGCTTAACTGTACATTATTCCATAGCCATGAAATTTTCATATGATCTTTGACTAGTGTGATGGCGTATTGTAGAATAACGTCTTTGGTGACCTCCAAGCCTTGCTGTTTTGTTTCTTTCTTGATTTGTTTAATGTATTTCTTGATCTCCTAGAAGATGATTTCTCTGCCTCTGGTTGCTTCAAGTGTTCCTATTGGAGGCATCCCATGTTTCTATGCTAAAGACTCTAAACATTGTGTATTTGATTTTAAGCGGTAATAATACTAATCGGCTGTTCTCCAAGACACATGTAGTTTCAATGGTGTAGTCTCAACTAAACTCTGTTTATCTCTGCAACAATAATATATTTTCTTTCTAAATGTTGTAGAGCATCTGGATACTTGGCAACCCACTGCTAAAGATGGTCAACCACTGTATTTTCTACTTTCAAGGGTTTTACCACTTCTTGTACTTTCTTTTGAATTCCAATGAGAAGAGCCACCACCTATTATAGAAGTATCATTTCACCGTATAAACATTCCCTGGTGTCCTCCATTGGCCTCAATTACTCTTGCATGGATGACTACCATTCCGTGATGTTGAAACCCTATGAAGATAACCATTGATTCTAAACTGCAAGATATTCCACCTATTTCTTCACTGCAACAAGTTCTCTCCTTAATCAAGCATTCTCATTCAATCGATATTCATAGTTTTCCTCCATTCCTGCGAAAAAAGCAACATTTGCTACCATGATTTCCTTGGGATTCCTTCTGGTGTTGGAAGTTATCACCTTTTCTATAGAAAGTGAGATGAGATTATGAGGATCATTTAGGAAGTAACTATGCATCTGTTGCATGATCCTCTTCTTAAGCTCATCAAATGTGACACTTCACACATCCATGACACGGTTTGCTGGTGGAGGTATGATCCCCATTTGTCCAAATGAATGATGACCACTTGTGAGAGGGGGTTCATCATCCATGGGTTGGATGGTATCCTTTTCCTTCAACTCTTCCTCTTCTATCTCTTGAGTCAACTATTTTTCTTCTAGTGTCTGTGCTACTTCTTCCACCTGTGACTCCCTTTGCTGTTCCTCCTCTATTCTTCTCCTTTCCTCTTCTTCTTCTTGTTTCTTTTGGAGAAACACATCCTGCTCATCTTGCATAGCTCTTTTGTTTAAAGGATCAAATTTCCATTTCCTGTTGCTTTCCCATATCGAATTATAGTTGATCCTATTCCTAGGAGCTACACTCCTTGCTTGAGGGGTTATCTGTTCTTCCTCCTACACTTGCATGTATTAAGCTGGTGGATCTTGGGGTGAACTGGTATCCATACCTGGATGTTTCTTTCTAATTTCATTATACTAATTCTTCACCTTCTCATATTCCGATGTGGACATTGATGAATATCCCCAATTGAAATCGATCCTTTCACAATGTTGCGTGCACACTCTTTTGGGATCATGTCCATGAAATTATTTAGTAGCGAATTGCAAGTGATCCAACTCTTGTATTTCTACCATTTCCACCTTGTGGCTCTTCAACTCATATAGTCCAATCCTCAAAGGGAAGGTGGACTAAGGGGCTTTCTTTGTCTTGTGAAGAACTCATGACAACCCCTTGTCCAACTGATTTTCTACTTTCTACATTACCACCTTATTGGTTACATATCGCAACATGAGATGAGGGTATATCTAAAAACCAAAACATCTGATGTATGTACCCTCAAGCCTTGCAAACTACTTCGCGATATCTCATTGTGACTCCTTCACGTAATCGATCATGCAAGGAGGATGATTCTAGAATATCATATGGAAAATAACTGCAAAGAATTGCTCAACCAAGCTATCATATGCACCTTTGAAGCTTAATTTTGTCAACACTCTACAATGAAAGTAAACTGGGAACTTTTCCTGAGGGATCTAGTTCTAGCACATCCCTTGAAACACATATGTGCATAGATTCCATCTAGTATAAATGTATACATATATAATTACAGTTCGTGATTCGCCTTCAAAGATTTTTTTTTTTCTACCCCACATCATGCTGCAACTCAAATGAAAATTGAAAGCTTTAACATGGGTTACCACCATATTGAGCATATATATCTAGTTATCCTCAAACAGCTCAACGTTCTTCCACCCATGCAACTGATAAAACATGGCAATCTAATCTGATATTCACACTATGAGTGACATCAGTTAAAGATTTATTAAGCTAAGGTATTACAGACTCATGTGCTGGTGTGTGTTTTGTGTTATTGAAACAACAGACCGATCAGATTGCCAATACACATACAATAAAATGGAAAGACAAAAGAGAAATACAGTAAGCAAGACAATGACACAAACAATTTTAATAATGAGTTCACCCTATTCTCCAGGTCTACGTCTCTGGTTCAACGTTCAGTGGTGTCCTTGTTTTATTGTGTCTTCAAGCAGAGAAATTACAATACAGGGACTCAATATGAGTTCTCCTAAAGCAGATTTTTCTTGGCAGGGTGGTTCTTGGATTCCCCAAGCCACTTGGAGTGCACAGACTATTCTTCTTCCTACCAGCTCTGTGACCTTTTGGTCTACAGTGGAAAGAGCCAAATGTGATGCTCAGTCTAGACAGATTCCTGTAGGGGAGGGCTTGAATCTTCAAGCTCTCTGGTGCTCGATGTTGCCTCTGGTCATCTTGGCCCTCTGTATCTTCTGCTTAGCTTTAAAGTTCTCTGTGTTCAGTTCTTCCCTTAGGGTTCACTATTCACTTCATCTCTCGACTTTTGTCTCTCAGTGTCTAACTTACTTCTTCGACTGTCTCTATTCATGACTTTAGCCATTCGAATCCTATGCCTGTTCAGTTCCTCTTCTGCCTGTTGATTCACCTTCTGCAGCTGCGCTTGGAGTTCCCTAAGTTCAACATCATCATGAATGCTGAGGGAGTGGCCACTTGTCCTCCTCTAATTGGCGTTAGTGATGCTTCGTCGGTTCGTTTACTTAGTTACACCGTGGATGTATTCTTCCTCCACCATGGCAGTCAAACGGATTCCAAATCTCTTCAAAAGTGACTTAATTCCTTGTCGGTTTCGCTTCTTCCCATTAAGCGCAATCTCAACCATCCGATCTAGGCCTTCTAGATCCAACGTTATACGCATGTTTCACGCGGTTGACTTGCTCGACCGATAGCACGCGATCAACAGTGGTTTTCTGTCACCTCTGCCTTCCATGCGTCAATCGGTGTATGGGATCGCTCCGCTCCTATCCAAAACCTCTTACCGTTCAAGGGCACCCCAATCAAAACCGTCGGTTTCTAGGGCGCAGGTCCCGCCATTGAGTTTTAGCGCTTTTTCCTTTTTCGCCCGCGGTCCTCTGGTTCCCCCACGCGACGGGTGCTCAGACTTTCTCACCAGGGCCTGTTTCACCTAGCGATGGGAAATTAGCACTAAGTGCTAATCGCCCATCAAAAAATTATTCCTTTTCCCATTTCGGGGCTCCCAGGGGCTACTTTGGCCTCCTACGTGGTCTCCATGGGCCTCGGTCAGCGCACTTTGATCGAAGTCCTCGTCATTCCATGTCAGTTGCCATTGCCACTGGTTTAGGGTGTTTTTGATGCTATTTGGATTTCTTTAGAGATTTGTTCAACCTGATTCAGTCATGGTTATTTGACAGTCTTTCTGGGGATCCAACTCGGATCATGACCTTCCCACTAGAAAAGCTTTTGGACCAACAAAAGTTGGTTTTCAAGAATCGACTAAGTGAGGATACCATTTCTTCACTTGTCTGATCTCAATCCAATTTGCGCTGCTCAACTTTGAACCTTTGAGTCCAATCCTGAGGTACTCAACATCTCCCCTGCGTGTTTTCCTCACCTTCCTGTCCAACACTGTGTCTTCTTGCAACTCATTGAGGTATTCAGGTAGCAGGTCATCAATAGAAGGCAATTGGCTTTGCTCTTCAGGGTCCTCAATCATTGAAGGTTCAAACAGTCTCAAGCAGTCTACATTTATGACTGAGTAGATGTGCATGTAAGCTGGTAGATCAAGGCGAAAAGCATTTTCACCAATCTTCTCAAGTATCCTAAAAGGTCCATACCTGATAGGCTTTAGCTTTTTACCTTCAACTTGCATCTTGTCCTTGCTGATATATAGCTAGAATTGGTCTCCAACTTGAAAACTATGCTCCATCCGATGCTTATCATGCCTAGACTTGTACTTGGCCTGGCTCCTTTCCAGCTGTTCCTGTACTGCCTGATGGATCTCCTGGATTTGTTCAATGAGCCTAGTTTCCTTGTCCACATCACTGTGTCCATCAACCATGGTATTTTTAGCAAAGACAAAATCCAAAGGAGACCTTGGTGTGAAACCAAAACAGGTCTCAAAAGGAGATCTCTGTGTAGGAGAGTGTTTGGCTCTGTTGTAAGCATGCTGCACATAACACAAATGTTCATCCCAAAGTTTAGGATGTTTACTACAATATCCTCTCAGTAACCAGATCACTGTCCTGTTTACCACTTCTATCTGGCCATCTGTTTGTGGATGAAAAGCTATGCTTTTCTTCAGTTTGGTGTCCATAAGTTCCCGTAGACTAGACCAAAACTTCCACACAAATTGGGTGTCTCGATCAGATACAATGGAAGTGGGTAATCCAAAATGAACCCATACATGTTCAAAGAATAATTTTGCAGTTTGTTCAGCTGTGATTTTTTTACTACAAGGTATAAAAATACACATTTTGCTGAACCTATCCACAACAAAATATAGATAATCATGACCTTTCCTAGATTTAGGCAGTCCTCCAACAAAATCCATGGAAACAATTTCCCAAGGGTGAGAAGGAACTGGTAATGGAGTGTACAAGCCTAGTTTTCTATTGCTGGGCTTTGCTTTTATCACACATGGCACACCCTCGTACATATCTAGAAACTATCTCATTCATTTTCGACCAATAGCAGAATCTTTGTAGCTCTGCAACTGTTTTACTTACCTCAAAGTGACCTGATATCAGAGAAGTATGTGCTTCCCTAATTATCTTTATCCTCTTAGTTTGTGGAATGCAGAGTTTCCCACAATGGTATAAGAGTCGGTCCTTTATGTGATAGTCCAATCCTTCTATTCTTTTTCCTTGACTCAAAGTTGCATATACATCCTTAAAATCCATATCCTGAGCATATTGTTCTATGTAGCTTTCATGTAGCACCAAATTATGCTTAAGTATGGTAGATGCATTTATAATGGGTCTATATAACATGTTTGCAACCTTGTTATGTATGCCTTTTATATATATGATGACCAAGCGAAATTGTTGTAGAAAACCCATCCATCAATAATGTCTTGATTGCTGCAACTTAGTTTGGGAGTGTAGATATTGAAGTGGCTGATGATCAGTATGTATTACTGTCTCTTTGCCCATTAAGTAATGTTTCCACTTTTTAACACTCTGAGCTAATGCATACAATTCTTTATCATATGTAGGATAGTTAACTACCACATGATTAAAAGTCTCAGAATGATAACATATGGGTTTGTTGTGCTGTGTCAACACTGCTCCCATGGCATAGTCACTGGCATCAGTTTGGATCTCAAATGTTCTTTGTAAATCTGGCAGTGCTAGTACAGGTGTTGTACGTATTTTATCTTTCAAGGTGTCGAAGGCTTTCTAATGTTTTCCTCCCCACTGAAACACCTTATTCAATCCTGTTAAAGCATGCAAGGTAGCTGCAATCGAGGAGAAGTTAGAGATGAACTTCCTCCAATATTGTGCTGCTCCTAGGAAGCTTCTCAATTCTGTAGCAGACCTGGGTTTAGGCCAGTTCCAAATGACTGCCACTTTAGAGGGATCTGTTTTCAATTCACCTCCCCCTACTATATGACCCAAGTAGTTTAGAGATGTTTTTCCAAATTCACATTTTGAGAGTTTAACATAAAGTTTTTCTCTTTTCAAAACATCTAATGTTTGCTTAACATGCTTTAAATGTTCTTCCCACATTTTACTAAAAATCAGAATGTCATCCAGATACACAAAATCATCAAGAAAAGGTCTGAGTACATCATTCATTAATCTCATGAAAGTAGCAGGAGCATTAGTTAAGCCAAAAGGCATAACCAGCCATTCATACAATCCCTGCTTTGTTTTGAAAGCAGTCTTCCATGCATCTTGCTCTGAAACTCTGACCTGATGGTATCCACTGTGCAAATCCAACTTGGTGAAATAAACAACTTCTTTTAATTGATCTAGAAGATCATCTATGTGAGGAAGGGGATAACGATTTTTGATTGTTATCTTATTCAGTGCTCGGTAATCAATGCACATTCTCCACGAGCCATCTTTCTTTCTCACCAAAATGATTGGTGACCCACAGGGTGATGTGCTAGGCCTGATGAAGCCTTTCTCGAGCAACTCCTGCACTTGATTTCAGCATTCTCTAAAGTAGACAACTTGTACATCCCAATCTTAGGCAATGGAACATCTTACTGCAAAATAATATCATGCACTATTCCCTTTTTGGGTGGCAAGTCTTTAGGTTCTTGAAACAAGACATCATACTATGAAACAACCTTTTCTATATTAGCTTGCTGTTCAGCATTAAAACTCTCAAATACATTGGTTTTATCAGGTTTCTTTTCCTTTACAAACATCAGTAAGAATTGTTTGCATGAATTAATCATTCTTTTCATCTGTCCTAAGTTTATGAGAGTATAATTATTCTTGAGATTATGAGCTCTTACAAAGTATTCGATTCCATCTTTAACCAGTAGATACTCATTCTCAACTCTATAGAAAATAGCCTTTCTATCATACAAGTAAGGACTTCCTAAAACAATTCCGCATATATCCAAAGGAATTATTTCTAACTCAACCTCATCTACAAATGATGACCCAAAAGAAAACTTGAGTTTGCACTATCTAGTCACTTGTAGTTGTGCTTTATCATTCAACCATCCTAACGGGTATGGTTTCTTGTGAGGTGTAGTTGCTAATCCCAATTTCTTTACAATTGCTTCAGAAATCAAATTTACTTGTGAGCCACTATCAAACAAGGTATCAATCTTTTGATTTTTGGAAATAACTCGAATATGGAAAAGCTCATGCCTTTTTCTCTCATTTTCTTCATCAATAACAGATTGAGCAGAATTACTAGTAGATGCTTCAGAATTCTTACCTTTTATACCTGTGGCTGATATAGTTGTTTCATCTCCCGAGTCTGACCCCAAATCTCTTTGAATAGCTTCAACTGTCTTCTTCTTCTTGCCTTCAGACTTCTTAGGTCTCAGCTCTGGATGCAAAATCCAACAATGCTCATCATCATGCCAATCCTTTTTACAGTGAGTGCATGAAGCTTTGGATTTCTATGCAGTGTTAGCCTTCCTTGCTTTCCACTTCTGTTTTCTTTTCTCCTTGCTCTTGCTTACAGTGGGTTGGGATGGTCCCCCAACTTTTGGATTTCGATTCTTTCCTCTAGCCTCTAGATGAGTAGCTTGTACAGATACCTCATCTATACTAGTGGGATTAAACATGAGGATGGTATGCCTCATGTAGTTATGTAGACCACCAATGTACTTCAAAAGAGTCTCTGGTGAGTCTAATGAGATAACCAACATCAATTATCTCTTTCTGAACTCTTGAGTATACCCTTGCACACTTTTCCCTTTCAACTGTCGAAGAGTTTGCCAACTCATCATGGCTTGTTGCATGTAGGCCAACGGATAGAATTGCTTTTTGATTGCAGCAACAAATTCACTCCAGACAGATATGGTATTCCCATGTATTTTCATATCAGCTTGGGTTCTACATTCCCACCAAACCAAGGCAGTGCCTCCTAGGCGTAGGCTTGCCAGCTGAATCTTACTCTTGTCTGAGTTTATGTTTTGTACCCTGCAATACACATCAATTTGTCTAATCTAATTGTCTAAGTTTTCAGCATTTAGCTCTCCATCATATATAGGAAAATAAAATTTAACATCTAGCTTAATCAAAGATGATTTCTTATTATGCACAGGGCTATTAGGAGGTGTGAGAAAGTTTTCCTCTTTCCCCTTTCCTTTGGAGTTGTCATGGAAGTGAGACTCATCTTCTTCTTTGTCTTGCTTAGAGCCTGATGCATCTTCCACCTTTTTCTTTCTAAAGTCTCTGTACATTTCTTCAACCATAGACTTTATAGCTAGGAAACTCTCTATGAATTGAGGGTCTGGCCCCATAGAACCTTCCTCTGACATGGTCTTCTGAGGATAGACTCTCCCAATTTTAGGATTAGTTTCCACCAACTCTCCTTCTCCTAATTTGAGCTTTGATCTTGTGAGCATTCACAGCTAAACCAACACAAGCTTGTCTAACCTTACAACCTTGAGCTCTGATACCACTTGATTTGATATTCACCCTATGAGTGACATCAGTTAAAGATTTATTAAACTAAGGTATTACAGACTCATGTGCTGGTGTGTGTTCTGTGTTATTGAAACAACGGATCGATCAGATTGCCAATACATAGACAATAAAATGGAAAGACAACAAAGAAATACAGTAAGGAACACAAAGACACAAAATTTTTTAATAAGGAGTTCACCCTATTCTCCAGGGCTACGTCTCTGGTCCAGATTTCAGTGGTGGCCTTGTTTTATTGTGTCTTCAAGCAGAGAAATTACAATACAGGGACTCAATATGAGTTCTCCAGAAGCAGATTTTACTTGGCAGGGTGGTTCTTGGATTCCCCAAGCCACTTGGAGTGCACATACTCTTCTTCTTCCTACTAGCTCTGTGAAATTTTGGTCTACAATGGAAAGAGCTGAATGTGATGCTCAGTCCGGACAGATTCCTCTAGGGGAAAGCTTGAATCTTCAAGCTCTTCGGTGCTCGATGCTGCCTCTGGTCAGCTCGACCCTCTGTCTCTTCTGCTTAGCTTTATTGTTCTCTGTGTTCAGTCCTCCACTCAGGGTTCACTATTCACTTCATCTCTCGACTTCTGTCTCTCGGTGTCTAACTTACTTCTTCAACTGTCTCTATTCATGGCTTTAGCCATTCGAATCCTATGCCTGTTCGGTTCCTCTTCCGCCTGTCGATTCACCTTCTGCAGTTGCGCTTGGAGTTCCCTGTGTTCGACGTCATCATGAATGCTCAGGGAGTGGCCACTTGTCCTCCTCTAATTGGCGTTATCAATGCTTCGTTGGTTCGTTTCCTCAGTTATGCCATGGATGCATTCTTCCTCCATCGTGGCGGTCAAATGGATTCCAAATCTCTTCAAATGCAGCTTAATTCCCTGTCGGTTCCGCTTCTTCCCATCGGGTGAAATCTCAGCCGTCCGATCTGGGCCTTCCAGATCCAACGTTATACACACGTTTTGCATGGTTGACTTTCTCAACCAATAGCACATGATCAATGGCGGTTTTCTCTCACCTCCACCTGCCACGCGTCGATCGGTGTATGGGATCACTCCGCTCTTGTCCAAAACCTCTTACGTTCAAGGGCACCCCGATCAAAACCGCCGGTTTCTAGAGCGCGGGTCCCTCCATTGAGTTTTAGCACCTTTTCCTTTTCTACCCTTGATCCTCCGGTTCCCCCACACGACTAGGTGCTCGGGCTTTCCCATCAGGGCCCTGTTTGCCTAGCGATGCGCGATTAAGCGCTAATTGCACATCAAAAACCTCTTCCTTTTCCCATTTCGGGGCTCCCAGGGGCTACTTTGGCCTCTTGCGCGGTCTCCATGGGCCTTGGTCAGCGCGCTTTAATCGAGGTCCTCGTCATTCCATGTCAGTTGCCATTGCCACTGGTTTAGGGTGTTTTTGATGCTGTTTGGATTTCTTTAGAGATTTGTTCAACCTGATTCAGTCATGGTTCTTTGACAGTCTTTCTAGGGATCCAATTCAGATCACAATCAGACACTGATATACATTTATGAGAATCTTGGTTAGATATACTGTAGATGGGCAATGGTGAAACTTAACAGGCTCTCGACACCAATATTTGATAATGTCACTTGTGTCGAGGTTGGCCCATTTGGTGTAGAAGTCATTATTTGCATATTCTATGGGCCTAAGCATCTTGTAGTAAGTCTGCATGTATTATCCATAATAGGTGGCAATATGACATCCGCTTTAACTATGAAGCATGAGATGAGAGTCATCCATGTGTGTGATAATCCACTCAATCACTTTTGCACGAGGGATGCCCAATAATGTTCATGCGATCTTATTCATCCTAGATTTCTTGATATTGATGTATATTTCCAAGTCCTTCAAGTTCTCAGGAAACCTTTTCTGCATGAATGTGTCTTTTATTTTTCTCCATGTGACCTTAGTAGACTTATCCAAGAAGCACCGTGTGTCTGCAAAAATGGGAATGGTTGGATTTTTCACTTCAAAATATTCCTTAGTGCTTGCCTCTGAAACTTATTTGGAGGCCACTTTACAAGGAGGCATGGATCCAACAAATGATGGAAGGGTGACAATACTTGTAGCTTGAAAACCTATTTGTGGAAGCACATTCATGATGAAAAGATTAGATCTATGAAATCTCCTAACTATTGCAACAATATATTAGCAAATTAAATTCAAAGAGCCATTAAATGTACTGAGAATGTAAATCTATCAATGAAAACACATAATTACTTGCATGCATAAGAAAATAGGTATGCAAATAAGGAGGGCACACTTTCAAAGCATGAAGGGGTGTCAAGGGTCATTCAAGGATTTCTAGTGCACTCATGCACTTAAGCAAGGGAAGGAAAACCTCAAGGGTGCACTAGTGCACGACGAAGAGACAAAAGGGTAAGTATTTGGGCCTTCATGCCTTTAGGATGTGCTCATGCACTCAAAGAGATAGAGAAGGCACACTGGTGCACTTCGAAGGGATGAATAAACATTTCTTTGGGTCTGTTAGAGTCGGTCTAGTAGCCCTCCATCAGCGATCAAAACTCTTTGCATTTGCATAAGTAGGTGTCTCATCAGTGCCATCTCATTGCATTCCATTAGGCATGCCATAACCCTGATGGAGGAGCTGGTGTCTTTATTCCCCTCTTGGCACTGCTGGATCAAGTTGTTTCAGTGAATAAACTCTTTTAAGGTTACTTGTCTTGTCTTGAAGTCAAAAGTCCTAGGTCTAGGGTTTGGGTCCAATTTGTCTCTAAGGTCAGGTCTTCAAAGGTCAATAAGTGCCTAACAGGCCAGAGGGATGACTATCAAAGTGTTTCTTCAAAATATTTCATCTTGTACAGCTAATTTTTACCTTGGATTTAAAAACCCTGTTTTTAAAGCCCAAGGTCATTTTCTCAAAGATTTGTAAAAATTGTAAAAATTCAAAATGATTCAAAGGACAGCATGTAACCCTGGCTCCCTCATCAAGATCCATCAGATGCTATCCCTGCAAAAATTATCAAAGAAAAGCATCAAATCAATCAATTTCAGGACAAAAGGAAACCAAAAAAGTCAAGTTTATAAAGTGTCATGGAAAAACATTATAAAGTGGGTTATGACATGAAATTAATTCAAACAAGGCTATAAAAGCCCTAATCTCCCTCCATCAAGCCTCATTGTGCATTCAAGTGATAGAGCAATTGTTTCCAAGAGTGTTTAAGCGAATTGTGTGAGTTGGGAAGGCGCGCGACCCATTGAACCAGGCGCGCGACCCGTTGGAGGCGCACGACACGTCAGGCGCCCTGTGCCAGTGTTAAGTTATAACGTGCGCGACCCGTTGAAGGTGCGCGACCCGTTGGGTGTGGCGCGCGACCTGTCAGCACTCTCTCTGCCAAAACTGCCAGCAAACTTGCCAAGGAACCACAAATTGCCAAATTTTGCAAGGTAGGCCCTCCATCATAAAAAATTATTGCTTGCTACAGTTCAAGAAGGTCAGGATTGTATTTGTAAAAGTCTCCATTTGCAAGTGAAAGTCTCCATTGTGCTTTTGGTTTGAAGTTGTCAAATTGCTAGGGTTTTATATGCTGTTTTGAGGTATCCCATTGTTCTCATTTTTTTTTTCCCATCTCCCATTTCATATTCCTTATCATTCTATGTAAATTTCCCTTCCAAATATGTGAAGAGCCCTAAACCCTACCCCTCCTCACAAGAAATCAAAAAATTACACCCTAACCCTACCTCTCATAATATCCTTGTAAATCAAATTGTATAATGATGTATATGCAATAATTCTTCCCCTAAATTCCCTGTTTTATTATTATTCCCGTTTTCCCTTTAAAGTATCCCTCCCCTAACATTTCCCTCATGCTCCTTGTCCGCTTGAAACAACATTCTAATCAGCAGTTTAAAAAGCAGAAATAATAGTATATTTAAGCCACTTTGCTCCTAAAACAATGTCAGAAACCGAAACCAATTATGCGCAAAGTGATGACCATGCGTCAGCTTCAGAGTTTGAGGTACAGAGGAGGCCTCACAAGGGTGGAAAGGGCGGTCATCATAGGAGAGAGGAGCCCACCTCTTTGACCGATTTGCAGGCTTGTCCAATGGCAGTATCATGCTTCCGTTATATGTCTTGCTATGAGTTTTGCGAGAGGATCTCTCGGATTCAGCATCACAGGGAGTTGGCTCGCTTATTTGTTTTGCATATGCATGATGGACATGTGAACCTTGCCGGGGTGGATTTTACATTGACACCCGAGATGATTGCTCAAGCCACAGGGATACCTAATGTCGGAGAGGTGTGGAATAAGCACAAGATGTTGGACAATGTTCAGTTTGAGCCTTTCATTAGACCTGCATTCATGAGACATTTGACGGGTGTATTTCCCTTCAGATTTTTGAGGAGTGAGTATGCTCCCATGATGAGGCTTATCATGCTCTTTGTCACCTGTGAGGGCAGATTTTCACAGATATATTCGTACCATATTCGCCTGATGATGCATTTCACACGGGTACGGATGATGAATATCCCTGTTTTCATGTGCCAGAACATTGAGAGGATGGTGCCCTTGATGCAGAGGAAGAGCCCAGCACAGCAGTATAGGAGCCTCTATCATTACGGTTTGATTCAGCTTGTGGTCAGACATCAGTTGGCTCAACAGGGCATCACATGGGAGGAATTCATCTCTCGTGAGTTCTTTACAGCACCACCACCACACCCGGAGATTGTTCATGAGGAGGGAGGACCATCACAGCAGCATGATATCCTCGGGACTAGCCATGTCAGCTCTTCTCCATTGGTCACTTATCAGAGAGGCCAAAGGGCCTTATTTGTAGCAGCTCGGCGAGTCTTTTCTCCACAGCAGGTGGAAGGGGTCTCGCCTTCTTCATCAGCTCAGCGAGTGCTATCTCCACATCAGGTGGAAGGGGCCTCGCCTTCTTCAGCAGCACAGAGGGGCAAGCAGCCCATGATTGAGGAGGGAATGACCGGTGATCCCGACATTGATATCATTGATCTTGATACCCGCTCTTCTACCACGGAGCTTCATGAGGTCATTCAGCAAAAGGAGGCCGAGAACTGCTTGTTGCAGCAGAAGTTAGAGAGGGCACAGTGGACGATCACCTATTTAGAGCAGCGCAACAAGCAGTTGGAGGATGAGCAAACTCTTGATGAGTTGTGGAGGATTCGTAGTGACCGCAACTTGAATCGAAGAAGACCCAGTGATTTAGTACCCGTTGAGTGAGAGTCTATGCTTATCCGGCTCAATGCTCATTTGGAGAGGCTGTTGGCCAAGGCCAACCAAGATAAGAAATTGCTTAGAAACATGAAGAATCATTATTGGGCACGGATACACGTGTGCAAGGCGAAGATGAAAGTGCTCCAAAGGCGGTTGGCCAAAGCACAAAAACGAAGAAAAAGGTCCGACCCCCTCCACATCTTGGCCGAGGCTTCCTTGAAGGAGCATGGCACTAAATAGCTCAGCCCCAGCACAAATTCCAAGAAATTTTGAGCATTTTGGGTCATTTTTGGTTTTTTCAGGCAAAAAACAGGTTTTGTCCCCTCAACGGGTCTCACCCCCCGCGCGACCGTTTCATTTGGCTACTCCGTTCCGGGAAAACTCAACATTTCTGGATTTGTCATGAAACGTTACACATGCTCACCCATTTCCAAGAGATTTTATGAAGTTTTGGGCCTCCAGAAAGTCAAAAAACAAGCAAAAAATGACTTTCTGCCACATTTTTGACACACAGAAAGAAGTCTTGGGAGATTGCAATTTTGGAGGGTTAAATGACCACCAAATTTAGAAATTCCACTTGGGTTGGAAAGTAGACATCCAGACCTTTCCAACAAGCCTACTCTTGCCCCATTTGGACACCTATAAGTGCCCCAAAAGTTCTCTCAAAGGCGCGCGACCCGTTCAGGAATGGCGCGCGACCTATCAGGCAAATTGCTCAGGATTTCAGCCTACAGCTCAGCAAAACGCAGTTTTGACTATGTTTGACTTTTTGGAGTTGATTTTTATCCTCCTTGTTGTAAATGATGTAATTTTATGACACTTTTACACTTATGTATCTCTTCTAGAAGATTCATTCATGAGATAGGTGAAAATTAAATGAATGAACTGGTTTCCTAGCTTATAGAGGCAAGTTGTTTTGACTGCCTAGTTTTCAGTGCTTAGTTTAGAATTGGTTGAAACAGCTCCTAGGATAGTGAGCTCGACCCCTAGAGGCAGGGAAAGATGTTAGATGATCTATATTATGTACTCTCTTGCTCATTTTCATGGTTGGACTCTTGAGGGAGAAGCTCTTATTGTATTACTCACTGTATCTCTGCAATTTTTGGCAAAGGAAGACCAAGGTTTTGCAGTCCTTTTTGGGATTCCTGTGGTTACATGTATTGATGGTGTGTTTCTCTTTGTACTTGTAAGTTTGTTATGTGATTCATATTCTTAATTTTCCTTCTGCAAATTAGGCAAATGAAGTGTTAAAGTAGAATTCATGAATGCCATGCTCTGCTTTTAAGTTTGCTTAATATTTATGTTTTCATCTATCTAAAGAGAACTCTTGAAGGTTTCTTGCTCTCTTTAGCCCCTCACCGGTCATTCCTATCCATTCACTTAATTCAAAGGCATCAATACAGTCTCCTACCTTGCCCCAAAGAACCCCCTGCAAAAACTGTGTCCAATCCCCGCACCCAAAATTGCCTTTCCCCGATTTTCCACCAAAATCCTAAAAATCCCAAATCAAACCTTTTTATCAGTTTACTAGCCTAAAATCAGTGTTTCCTCATTGGTTATCTCGCTCGTTGAATATCTTTACCGAGATAGACCGGAGAGAGCCCTCTCTTGCCCCGTAGGGCTAGCTACGAGGCTAAGTGGTTTGATGTTGCCTTGAAGTTTACCTTTCTCAGCCTGAGGTGAAATTTCAAGCGCTAACATATTGGCGACCATACTGGGGAGAACAAACTTGTTTGTGGGTTGATGTGTTTGTTTTATAAGCTACAGACGGAGCCTGAAGTTATGCCAGGTAGCCTTCGAAACGCTTTTGCTTTGCATTAGCGGAAGTAGATAAACGCTACTTCAGTCAATCTCCGGTCTAGCTTGTAAACGTGACATCTAACTTGTTAATTACCCCAGTACATGTATCAAGTTCAGATCTGATTGTTGATGGTGGACAACGATCAGACACTTGAAAGGCTGAAATCATTCACCTGGCGACTCTAAATCATTTTCGAGATCAGATCCAAAGACTCCACTGGAGGATGATCCCGACCAGCAAAAACATGAAAGGACAACATGGACAAATCAGGTACTCAAGTTGGAATTTTATCCAAGACATTTTGTTCTTTGTCATAAATTATTTCTTCTCTTTTCCCGAGAATGTCAAGAAGGCTTTGCAATGTATACTGTATTTGAGAAGAGATCCTCGACCTGCAGTTGATTCTTTCCCTTTGAAGATTGTGAATACCAAAGATTTTCATACCTTTGAGCTTGATCAAGACCTTTCTTCTAAATCTTGTGATGACCATCTTCAAACTGATGAACCTCAAGCGACCAAGACCAATTCTATACCTACTGTACATACCCCTATACCTTGTAAAATTCCAGATCGGAATAAACCTCTTGTTTTACCTTCTTTTCTTCATCCTTTCCCCAAAAACTATGATCTATACTTGCTGAGGTTTGATGGTGAAAGTAAGAATGTCAACGCTGAGCAACATGTGTAGAATTTTGAGAATTTTCTAGATCTTTTTGAAGTTGATGAAGAAGATGTTAGTATAAGGCTTTTTGCTCTTTCTTTGCAAGGCAAAGTGAAGAGTTGGTTCAAAACCTTGCCTGATGCAAGCATTTCAGATTTCCAGCAGTTTGTCAAAGTTTTTCTCGACAGGTGGATGATCGGGCATAACCTTTTCTTGATTGTAGAAGAGTATAACCAGCTGAAAAGATTGCCAGGGGAGACAGTACAACAGTTTTCAGCTAGATTTAACCAAGTTTATTATTCGATGCCAGTTGATATAAGGCCTACTCCTAGATCAGCTCTCTTGCACTATCCGGGTGCCTTTGATCCGGAGATGGAGTTTCAGCTGAGAGAAAGGGATATTGCAATGCTTCATGAGATGCAAAACAGTGCAGTAAATGTAGAGGCACATCTGCTGATCCGATGGGCAAGGTTGAAGGAAGAAGAGATGAAAAACATAGATCCGGACAAATCAACATCTCTAGAGGTGAAGCTTGACATTTTGGTAAGTGCAGTGGAAAAAATGATGGACAAGATCAATGCAAGGAATGATTATGATGTTCAAGCTCATGGCTCGCTGATTGAAGAAGAACAAGTTGCTGATCCAAAACATTTTGTTTCTTATCATAGTTGTCATAGATCTGATAATGATTGTTTTGTAGATCACCTTGGAGAAGAGAGATCTGTTGATATGACATGTATGCTTGATGATGTCTTTTATATTGATGATTTGCCTCAGTTTGATCAGTATGATGATGATTATGTTCTCCAAACATAAGCTAATCTTGCAATCAAACAAGTAGCTAGTTTGTGGGAGGAAAAAGTTCATTTTCAGCAGCTTGAATACAATGTTCAGCCATCACATGTCAGCTATGACATTGACGAGGAAAGTGCAACAAATTTTGAAGTAAGTGAAGGATCTTTGCCTTTTTGTTTTGATTCGTTTCAGTTCATCAGAGATAACTACCATGCAATCAGAAATCAAATGTCAACAAGTCTTGATTTGAATCATCTTGAGAGCAATGAATTTTTTTTTCAAGACTTCTCATATTCAGATTTGCAACCCCCGAAAGCCATTGATTGTCAAGTTGCAACTGAAGACTTGGAAGTGGACACACATGATTTAATGATTCAAGGTGACTCTGTACCATTCTGTTTTGAATCATTTCAGTTTTTGAAGGGTAGATTGCATAGTAGATCTTCAAATGAACAACCTATAACAAATCAGCAATCTCTCAGTGTTAATGTTGAGGATGAGACAGATAACAAAATTCTTGAGTAGCCTGTAGCATCAGATTTGCAGCCACCAAATGAAATTGAAGGGCAGATTACAGATGAAGCTGTGGAAGATGATTTGATGATGCCGGAAGATTCTATACCCTTTTGTTTCGAAGCATTTCAGTTTATAAGGCAGAATCTTCATAAAATCTCTCAAGAAAAAGATGAACAGCTAGAAGGATGTCATACATTTTCAATGGATACATTACAGCAGTCTTTTCAAGTTTTTCATGATCCAATAGCTGATGTTTTGGATGAGGTTTGCAGTCAAAGTCTTTCTCCATTGACTACATGTGAGCTTGAAACATGTGCTGATATGAATTTGATCCAGCAGCCGGTTTCTTTGTCATTTTCAGCAGAGGTCTCGTCACAAGGCTCAGATCAAAGTTTGCATTCATGGTATGAGGAAACAAGAAGTAATCCATTAGATGAGCTAAGTCCCAGTGTGCATGAACTTCAAGATCCTTATGCAGTGTTTTTGGAGGCGGATAGAGAATTCATATCATTCAACGGATCTGTTTCTAAGTTGTCATGGGAGTTGCCTTTCAGTAGTTCTCTCTTGTTGGTCATAAGTGAGCACTTGCGGAGAATTCGAACAACAGACAGGATACTTACTTGGTTGCATTGGTTATTTCATTTCACTTGATCAGGTGATGAATGAAACTGTTAGAGTAGGTTTTGATGAATAAGCTCAAACTTGAGCATCATTTTCAGTTGGTCGATTGTGTTTAAGTATCGAGTCAGTTTTTAGTTGAGTCATGAGTTAATTTTCAGTCTTGTTGTTAAGATTAGTTTGTGTCAGTTTTCAGTCATGCATTTTAGTTTGAGTTTTTGACTCCATTGCCCAATGGATGAAGGCACTGGTCTGCTCTCCCAGAGATCTGCGGTTCTTGGCACCTCCAAGGAGCTACCATCCCCATTGGAGCCAATGTTAAAGTCGGTCTAGTAGCCCTCCATCAGCGATCAAAACTCTTTGCATTTGCATAAGTAGGTGTCTCATCAGTGCCATCTCATTGCATTCCATTAGGCATGCCATAACCCTGATGGAGGAGCTGGTGTCTTTATTCCCCTCTTGACACTGCTGGATCAAGTTGTTTCAGTGAATAAACTCTTTTAAGGTTACTTGTCTTGTCTTGAAGTCAAAAGTCCTAGGTCTAGGGTTTGGGTCCAATTTGTCTCTAAGGTCAGGTCTTCAAAGGTCAATAAGTGCCCAGCAGGCCAGAGGGATGACTATCAAAGTGTTTCTTCAAAAGATTTCATCTTGTACAGCTAATTTTTACCTTGGATTTAAAAACCCTGTTTTTAAAGCCCAAGGTCATTTTCTCAAAGTTTTGTAAAAATTGTAAAAATTCAAAATGATTCAAAGGACAGCATGTAACCCTGGCTCCCTTGTCAAGATCCCTCAGATGCTATCCCTGCAAAAATTATCAAAGAAAAGCATCAAATCAATCAATTTCAGGATAAAAGGAAACCAAAAGAGTCAAGTTTATAAAGTTTCATGGAAAAACATTATAAAGTGGGTTATGACATGAAATTAATTCAAACAAGGCTATAAAAGCCCTAATCTCCCTCCATCAAGCCTCATTGTGCATTCAAGTGATAGAGCAATTGTTTCCAAGAGTGTTTGAGCGAATTGTGTGAGTTGGGAAGGCGCGCAACCCGTTGAACCAGGCGCGCGACCCGTTGGAGGCGCGCGACCCGTCAGGCGCCTTGTGCCAGTGTTAAGTTATAACGCGCGCGACCCGTTGAAGGCGCGCGACCCGTTGGGTGTGGCGCGTGACCCGTCAGCACTATCTCTGCGAAAATTGCCAGCAAACTTGCCAAGGAACCACAAATTGCCAAATTTTGAAAGGTAGGCCCTCCATCATAAAAAATTATTGCTTGCTACAGTTCAAGAAGGTCAGGATTGTATTTGTAAAAGTCTCCATTTGCAAGTGAAAGTCTCCATTGTGCTTTTGGTTTGAAGTTGTCAAATTGCTAGGGTTTTATATGCTGTTTTGAGGTATCCCATTGTTCTCATTTTTTTTTTCCCATCTCCCATTTCATATTCCTTATCATTCTATGTAAATTTCCCTTCCAAATATGTGAAGAGCCCTAAACCCTACCCCTCTTCCCAAGAAATCAAAAAATTACACCCTAACCCTACCTCTCATAGTATCCTTGTAAACCAAATTGTATAATGATGTATATGCAATAATTCTTCCCCTAAATTCCCTATTTTATTATTATTCCCGTTTTCCCTTTAAAGTATCCCTCCCCTAACATTTCCCTCGTGCTCCTTGTCCCCTTGAAACAACATTTTAATCAGCAGTTTAAAAAGCAGAAACAACAGTATATTTCAGCCACTTTGCTCCTAAAACAATGTCAGAAACCGAAACCAATTATGCGCAAAGTGATGACCATGCGTCAGCTTCAGAGTTTGAGGTACAGAGGAGGCCTCACAAGGGTGGAAAGGGCAGTCATCATAGGAGAGAGGAGCCCACCTCTTTGACCGATTTGCAGGCTTGTCCAATGGAATTATCATGCTTCTGTTATATGTCTTGCTATGAGTTTTGCGAGAGGATCTCTCGGATTCAGCATCACAGGGTGTTGGCTCGCTTATTTGTTTTGAATTTGCATGATGGACATGTGAACCTTGCCGGGGTGGATTTTACATTGACACCCGAGATGATTGCTCAAGCCACAGGGATACCTAATGTCAGAGAGGTGTGGAATAAGCGCAAGATGTTGGACAGTGTTCAGTTTGAGCCTTTCATTAGACCTGAATTCATGAGACATTTGACGGGTGTATTTCCCTTCAGATTTTTGAGGAGTGAGTATGCTCCCATGATGAGGCTTATCATGCTCTTTTTCACCTGTGAGGGAAGATTTTCACAGATATATTCGTACCATATTCGCCTGATGATGCATTTCACACGGGTACGAATGATGAACATCCCTGTTTTCATGTGCCAGAACATTGAGAGGATGGTGCCCTTGATGCAGAGGAAGAGCCTAGCACAGCAGTATAGGAGCCTCTATCATTACGGTTTGATTCAGCTTGTGGTCAGACATCAGTTGGCTCAACAGGGCATCACATGGGAGGAGTTCATCTCTCGTGAGTTCTTTACAGCACCACCACCACATCTGTAGATTGTTCATGAGGAGGGAGGACCATCACAGCAGCATGATATCCTCGGGACTAGCCATGTCAGCTCTTCTCCATTGGTCACTTATCAGAGAGGCCAAAGGGCCTTATTTGCAGCAGCTCGGCGAGTATTTTCTCCACAGCAGGTGGAAGGGGTCTCGCCTTCTTCATCAGCTCAGCGAGTGCTATCTCCACATTAGGTGGAAGGGGCCTCGCCTTCTTCAGTAGCACAGGCAGCACAGAGGGGCAAGCAACCCATGATCGAGGAGGGAATGACCGGTGATCCCGACATTGATATCATTGATCTTGATACCCGCTTGATCCGGATTTAAACAGGAACGCAATAGATTATAGAGATAACCATAAATATAGAGATGCAATAACCATAAACACAGAGATGCAGCGGAAATAATGCTTCATTTCATTAATGGAAAATACTGAAATATGCTTACAACCAGAAATGGAAATAAACCAGCTAGGGTGATGGTAGCTTATCTCTGAGAAGAGATGTGCGGCTACATGCCTCTGAACTGTTCCGAACTGTATTACAATGAGGCTCGAAGGCCTATTTATTGTTGAGAAACAATGGAAAACCCTTCACATCCCGAAACCTAGCCTAGAAGATGAAATGCCAAATTGTGGGCCCCGTTTGGGTAAATTGGTACATCAATTTCCGGGGTCGTAACTTTGGCATACGATCTCCGTTTGACGCGTACGATAGCTCGTTAGAAAGATCTATCCGAGTACTACCACTTTGAGAGGCAACATTGGTTCATGGATCCATGTTGCCCCAGAATCCCAAAAAAACGTCGTTTAGGGCCTCAAAACGGCTCCGGAAGTTCAGGACCCGAAAAACTGCTAAAAATAGTAAATTGTGCTACAATTTAGGAAACTGAAAAGACTGAAAGAGACAGATGTGGGGGTCCAAATGGGATAGGTGGGTGGCCACCAACATCCACCTGGATCATTCCTCCCCCCTTAGGAAGCAATGGTCCCCATTGCGTTGAGTTCCTCCTTGAGATGAGGAAGCTTCTGTTGAGCTGGGTCTCTGGTGAGCTGTTTTGCACTCTCTGATGTCACCAGAAATGGTGGGAAGCATGGTCGACGATGGTCCACATTGAACCCTCGGTGCAAGCCAAGGAATGGAGGAATGCTGTACTTTGAAGCATTGTTGCCCGTAGCCTTGGTACTACTGTGAGGACCATGTCGGAGTGGTCGGAGCTTCTAATGGGCTCTTGTAAGGCGTTCTTTCTGCAGATGTAACCAAACTTTGTTGCCCACCTGAAACTTATGTGGTACCCCTGTGGGTGAGGAGAAGTTGTTCCTGTGTTCTGTCATGACCGTATCCCTTTGTTGCTGCTGCTGCGTGTAGGAACCCTTTGCAGGGGTCATGGATGTAGCAATGACCTTCCCCTTATTTTGGGAGTGAACCAGACAGATGAATTTCCTGGTCTGTGATATGAGCTTGCTGCCTTTCTTGGTAGTGCTCAAGGATGTGGCAGTAGGTGGGGCTACCTCCGGTATCCTGTATAATGAATTATTCAAAGAAATAATGACAGCATGAGGCCTAGACTCATACACAACATGTCGCCTCCACAAGTATGGCTGGCCTAATAATACATCACAAACATCTAGAGGTGTAACATCACATAATACCTCGTCTGTGAAGGGTTTGATGCTGTAGGGAAGGCGGCACTGCTGGCGAACTTTCATATCTCGTCCTTCATGAAGCCACCTGATACTGTACGGCTGTGGGTGTGGTGTAGTCGGTAGGCCCAACCACTTCACGACCTCTGCTGAAATGAGGTTCTTTTGGCTGCCACTGTCGACAATGAATCGCAGCGGTGAACCCTTCACCCACATCTGTGAGTGGAAAAGACGCTCCCCCTCCTCTGGATCTTCGGGCTCATTTTTCTTGATCTTAGCGGTGGCAACAGTGGCACTGGGATCCGCATCAATGATCTGCTTCCCTTTGCCATTCCACTTGTTGGGTTTTGGTTCAGGGTCGGAACATGCATCTGATTCAGAAGCCTTCAACTCGGCCACCAGCGACTGCTTGGTCCGACACTCACTTGTGTTATGAGTGGGACTCTTGTGGAAATCACACCACTTTCCTGTGTCCTTCTTCAGCTTCATGGTGTTGTTCTTTTCTTGCGGCTTCGACGGGTTGTCTTGGGTCACCCCGCCTTGGCTTTGTCCTTTGGGCTTTGGATTTGCAGATCCAAAGTCTCGCTTCTTCTGTTTGAACTTTTGCTCGATTTTGACAGCGTATCGGTATGCTGTGCCGAGTGAGGAAATGTTCAAGAACACCATCTCTTGCTGGATGTACTTGTGCAGGCAGCCACGGTATTTGAGTACCAGATGCAGCTCAGAATCTTTGATACCCAACTGTGTGCGAAGGGTATGAAAAATGTTTGTGAACTCCGGCACATCTTGGTCTCGTCCCTGTCGCAGTGTGGTCCATTTGATGTATTTGTCCTCATAGCTTCCGACAGGGTAATAATGCTCCTTGATGGCATCCCGGAAGTCATTCCAAGAGGGTGCGGCTGAAAATAGTGAGCCTGTACTTTCATCCTTCTGCTCGCAGTAGGTTTCCCACCAGTCCTTGATGTGGGGGGCTGCTTTGAGAAGAGCGAAAACAATCTTTTCCCGACTTGAAAATTCATGAACATAAAAATACCCATCTAGCAGATTTAACCATTTATCTACGGCATCTGCGTCTATTTGACCCTCGAAGATGGGGATTTCAAAATTAACTTGTACCTTAAACGGTGTGGCGTTTCCAGAGTTGCTGTTGGAAGCCGATGCGTCGCTTTTGGGTAGCCGCTGAAGGATCTGGGCAAAGCTATCCATCATCGCGTTCCTTTGCCGCGCGAGCGCTTCTTCGAGCAAGATTTTGATAGGATCTCCTGCCCCCTCGTCTTTCTTCTCATCCGCCATGGGAGGCCGTCGGGATTTGCGAGGCTGGTCTTGCAAAGGTTCGACCAGTTCAAGCCCTAACTCCTTATATCCCGACCTCGTTGGGGACATGCAAAGAAAAACAGAGAAAAAGCAGACCGCTCTGATACCACTGATCCGGATTTAAACAGGAACGCAATAGATTATAGAGATAACCATAAATACAGAGATGCAATAACCATAAACACAGAGATGCAGCGGAAATAATGCTTCATTTCATTAATGGAAAATACTGAAATATGCTTACAACCAGAAATGGAAATAAACCAGCTAGGGCGATGGTAGCTTATCTCTGAGAAGAGATGTGTGGCTACATGCCTCTGAACTGTTCCGAACTGTATTACAATGAGGCTCGAAGGCCTATTTATTGTTGAGAAACAATGGAAAACCCTTCACATCCCGAAACCTAACCCTAGAAGATGAAACGCCAAATTGTGGGCCCCGTTTGGGTAAATTGGTACATCAATTTCCCGGGGTCGTAACTTTGGCATACGATCTCCGTTTGACGCGTACAATAGCTCGTTAGAAAGATCTATCCGAGTACTACCACTTTGGGAGGCAACATCGATTCATGAACCCATGTTGCCCCAGAATCCAAAAAAAACGTCGTTTAGGGCCTCAAAACGGCTCCGGAAGTTCAGGACCCGAAAAACTGCTAAAAATAGTAAACTGTGCTACAATTTAGGAAACTGAAAAGACTGAAAGAGACAGATGTGGGGGTCCAAATGGGATAGGTGGGTGGCCACCAACATCCACCTGGATCACCGCTCTCCTACCACAGAGCTTCATGAGGTCATTCAGCAAAAGGAGGTCGAGAACCGCTTGTTGCAGCAGAAGTTAGAGAGGGCACAGTGGACGATCACCTATTTAGAGCAGCGCAACAAGCAGTTAGAGGATGAGCAAACTCTTGATGAGTTGTGGAGGATTCATAGTGACCGCAACTTGAATCGAAGAAGACCCGGTGATTTAGTACCCGTTGAGCGAGAGTCTATGCTTATCCGTCTCAATGCTCATTTGGAGAGGCTGTTGGCCAAGGCCAACCAAGATAAGAAATTGCTTAGAAACATGAAGAATCATTATTGGGCATGGATACACGTGTGCAAGGCGAAGATGAAAGTGCTCCAAAGGCGGTTGGCCAAAGCACAAAAACGAAGAAAAAGGTCCAACCCCCTCCACATCTTGGCCGAGGCTTCCTTGAAGGAGCATGGCACTAAATAGCTCAGCCCCAGCACAAATTCCAAGAAATTTTGAGCATTTTGGGTCATTTTTGGTTTTTTCAGGCAAAAAAACAGGTTTTGTCCCCTCAAGGGTCTCACCCCCCGCGCGACCCTTTCATTTGGCTACTCCGTTTCGGGAAAACTCAACATTTCTAGATTTTTCATGAAAAGTTACACATGCTCACCCATTTCCAAGAGATTTTATGAAGTTTTGGGCCTCCAGAAAGTCAAAAAACAAGCAAAAAATGACTTTCTGCCACATTTTTGACACACAAAAAGCAGTCTTGGGAGATTGCAATTTGGGAGGGGTAAATGACCACCAAATTTAGAAATTCCACTTGGGTTGGAAAGTAGACATCCATACCTTTCCAACAAGCCTACTCTTGCCCCATTTGGACACCTATAAGTGCCCCAAAAGTACTCTCAAAGGCGCGCGACCCGTTCAGGAATGGCGCGCGACCTATCAGGCAAATTGCTCAGGATTTCAGCCTACAGCTCAGCAAAACGCAGTTTTGACTATGTTTGACTTTTTGGAGTTGATTTTTATCCTCCTTGTTGTAAATGATGTAATTTTATGACACTTTTACACTTATGTATCTCTTCTAGAAGATTCATTCATGAGATAGGTGAAAATTAAATGAATGAACTGGTTTCCTAGCTTATAGAGGCAAGTTGTTTTGACTGCCTAGTTTTCAGTGCTTAGTTTAGAATTGGTTGAAACAGCTCCTACGATAGTGAGCTCGACCCCTAGAGGCAGGGAAAGATGTTAGATGATCTATATTATGTACTCTCTTGCTCATTTTCATGGTTGGACTCTTGAGGGAGAAGCTCTTATTGTATTACTCACTGTATCTCTGCAATTTTTGGCAAAGGAAGACCTGGGTTTTGCAGTCCTTTTTGGGATTCCTGTGGTTACATGTATTGATGGTGTGTTTCTATTTGTACTTGTAAGTTTGTTATGTGATTCATCTTCTTACTTTTCCTTCTGCAAATTAGGCAAATGAAGTGTTAAAGTAGAATTCATGAATGCCATGCTTTGCTTTTAAGTTTGCTTAATATTTATGTTTTCATCTGTCTAAAGAGAACTCTTGAAGGTTTCTTGCTCTCTTTAGCCCCTCACCGGTCATTCCTATCCATTCACTTAATTCAAAGGCATCAATACAGTCTCCTACCTTGCCCCAAAGAACCCCCTGCAAAAACTGTGTCCAATCCCCGCACCCAAAATTGCCTTTCCCCGATTTTCCACCAAAATCCTAAAAATCCCAAATCAAACCTTTTTATCAGTTTACTAGCCTAAAATCAGTGTTTCCTCATTGGTTATCTCGCTCGTTGAAGATCTTTACCGAGATAGACCGGAGAGAGCCCTCTCCTGCCCCGTAGGGCTAGCTACGAGGCTAAGTGGTTTGATGTTGCCTTGAAGTTTACCTTTCTCAGCCTGAGGTGAAATTTCAAGCGCTAAAAGGGTCTGCAAGCCTTTAGGGTGCATTCATGCACTCAAGGAGAAGGAGGGCGCACTGGAGCATGTCGAAGTTATGAAGGAAAAACATTCAGGTCTTTAGGGTGCGCTCAAGGAGGGCATAATTTTTCGTGGTGAAGTAGTGCGCTCAAGAGGGAAACTAGACTATTATGGGTGTAATTTTTAGAGCTGATCAGGATTCAGGTTTCATAAGTGCACTCTTCTTGAGGATGGATCAATAACAAGTATAACAACAAGATTTAATGACAAAAATGAGAAGAAGAAAGATATACAAGCTTTTATGGATGTTTTTGCAATCATGGTGAGGATATGAAAGGTCAAGGAACATGTAGATTTTCAAGTTCCAATAATAAATTAACATGTGTAGAAGCAATATTGAATAGAAACACCAATAAATAAACTGAAAAACAAAGAAACAACAACAATGAAAGAAATATCGACAGTGAAACCATGAAAGCAAATTTATAGATTCAAAATGTAAAACTTACTTGTAATTCAAATCAACAAAGAGTTTCTTGATCCACAACCGTGTGCCCAACCTAAATGAGAATGATTATCTAGGTTAATTTAAAAGAGATTACATGCAAAACTGTTCCATGCATGATCTCCATTTGTTGACAAGTGAATGAGTTAGTTGAAGGAATTTATCTCGGCTCCTATTTTCTAGGATTGTGCCCACATGCAACAAGAAACTTATGCATGCATTCAAGAAGGGCACATGTATTCATGCCAAATCAGTGCACTCAAGGGGGGTGCACTGGTGCATTTCAAAGGGATAAAGAGGGAACCTTCAAGCCTTTGGGGTGTGCTCATATGCTCTAGGATGGTGCACTTGCTTAGCATGAAGGACTGTGCTCAAGGAGGGTGCACTTCTTCAGCCCTAAGGACTGCGCTCAACACAAGGGCATGTCTTCGTCAACTTGAAGTGTGGTTTTTACTTTGCAAGTGATTTTCCTTTCTTTTGTTTTCTTTTTTGTGATTTTGAGTGCTTTTCGAGTGTAGGCATGGTGAAAAGGCTAGTTTCCAAGTCAAGAGATGTCATACGTCCACATAATCATCGGATAGATAACATAAGCGCTTCCAAGGGTCAGGTGACGAAACTTAGAAAACATTGACTTAGGAGGATGCAACACTAGGAGAAAACATAAGAGTAATTAAAAAAACAATGTAATGACACTAAGGGGATTGAAACAATGGTTCATGTAGGTTCCAAAATTGACTTAGGAAAAAAATTTGGAGGGTCGTTGTCGCAGCGAAAAAACTTGGCAACACAATGGGAGAACTCCAGCTTCTCTAAAATGGTTTCATTTAGCCATAAAGTCTCAATTATCCAAGAAGTATTGATTCAATCAATGAGTTACCTTAGCTCCCCACTCTTACCTGGTTAAATATATAATATTCCTAATTCCACTACTCGGTATAACACAACATAAAGCAATCCATATCATTATCCTGCCAAAGTTAGTAAGGGTAATATACCCTGGTGAGTTAAAACAATAAGAGTATGAGTTTTACATCTCTTGCATTGCTCTGCTGCCAACATGCCTTGAAAGTACCCTGACAAAATTACTTCAAGAACACAAACATTTCTTCACTACCAGTGAGCCCGGATAGTACCCCGGTGAAGTTGCTTGCTTGACCTCCCCATTTAGGAAGCCTTTCTCTTATTTCACCCTTTATTTTTATTTTTCTTTTTCATAAGACTGTGCATCAACACTTATGATTTCCAACGGTTGGAAGAGGGATCCCAAATTATTGAGAGAAGAGGAGTTTTCTCCTTCCGAGACAGGTTTAAGACCTCTGATGCATTGTTTGCAAAAGGTTTTCCCCTTATCTTACTCTACTAAGACAGTTAAACAAGAGCACACTATTCATAACATGTTTGAGTGTAGGACTAAGAGTCCTAAATGGATATGGGAGTCATGGTTTTCTTACAGCTTCCCAGACGAAGGATCATATTTTCCATTGAAAAATCATCAACTTGAAAGATGTAAACCAAAACAAAGAAGATGGTAATAGATAAACCAAGGGTGTGTGTTACCACAACTTTCCTTTCAAAAAGTATTAGCAACGTCATCTCCAAGCTCAAAACCAACTTTATTCAAGAACTAATTGTAACACCATCCTCCCGCACTTACCCAAGCTTACTAGTTCACTAAGGTGAATATGTGATCAAGAGTTACTATGATACGACTCAACCTCCTAGGTACAATTAAGGAAGTGGAATCGAGAAACCGAAACAAACTGACCTTCCTCAGGAGATACAAGACCCTCAGGAGCCTATCAACCACTCCAAGTACCCAACCCTTGAATTAACTTTCCTTTTCACTAACTTGGGGTCTCATTCGCTCCCATGAAAAGGAAATACATTGATTTTAACCCTCCATTCATTCCCATAAGCCTACCTCCTAATGGATGTAGACTAAATTACTCAGTTATGTGCCAATAACCCCGAGATTTGAGCCATTTTTCAGGGCTAGGACCTAGAACTTTGCCAAGAACTTAATGAAACTCTCATAAATGATAAATAAAAAAGATACAAGGACTATAATGAAAAACTTAAACAAGGACTTAAGATGATCCATCCTAACCATGACAAACATTTCGTCAAACACATCATGAACATGTAATCTACAGTCATAATTACACATATGAACATAGGGATCTCACACATATATGAGAATTGTTAAGAATGTCTCATTCCCTGTCAATAGCTTCAATATCATATATTAGGTCATGCATTCATTAACAATTCATTTACTAATCAAAACATGATGACAACCATAACTCAAGTCTTTCATAAACCATGCTTGTAATCAAAATATAAAAAAACTAATAACAATGATAGAACAACCATAAAAACCACATAATGACAAGTATAAATGATTTACAAGAGAAAAGTAGCTCTTATTAACATGTGCAAAACCAACCAAGTCATGGACTTCCACGTACCACCGGACCATAGATTGGGATGAACCAAATCTCTCTTTCATTCAATCACCCTCGTTCTTTATTCCAAGCATGAATGTGGAATCACATGGAATAAACCAACCAAAAACAAATCAGGGCTTCTAGAGGGCACACCACCTCAACCCTCAACCAGTGATTCCAACTCACGGCCAGACATCACTAACCATCACTAGATTAGTCTCTATCCAAGCTGTCTAGGGCTCCAAAGCATTTGTTCCAACCTGACTCTAGGACAAGTAACTCAATCTATAGCTTCCCTTGTGTTTGTCCAACCAAGGCTCTAGGACTAGTAACTTAACCCAGCAAGGGCTCCATGGCATTTTTCCAACCAAGTCTTCCAAGAATAGTAACTCAACCCAAGTTATTCTAGGGATTCTAGAGCATTTGTCCAACCAAGGCTCTAGGAACTAATAACTCAACCCATAACCATAAGGAACATGAGCACCAATTAGAAAAGAATGGAAAACCCACAACACCATGACTATGCAGGAAATGGCAAGGCTAGGAAACCCACTGTCAATCCAGGAAAATCCTCCATGCCAATGAAATATCATAACCAATAACCACATGCACATGCCATGCATGCCAAAGTTACCAAGGAAATCATACATTAAAATTGATACCTACAAAGCAATCAACTGTAGCTGATGATTTCACTATTCCCTTGCACTTTACCACTTTCCTTTGCCTTCTTTCTCCAAATCAAATGTGCTCCAAGAATTCTCCAAGAAAACGCTAAGTGTGCAAGAGTACAAGAGAGAGAGAATAGAGAGAGAGAGATCCAAGCTAAAACTGATAAAAGGTTAAACTGACAAAATCCATGAAATGATCCTCAGAAGCCTTTTATTGTTTAGGCATTTATTTTCATTTTTCTCAATTTTCCTTCAATTTCCTCCTCACATGCAACCTGTGACCTTTCATCTTCCTTTTCTCCTATTTTCCATTATTTTCATAAATAAAATGCCAACTAATGCCACTTTTCCTTTTCCACTTCCTTTGCTAATTTCCATAGCCATTAATTAATCACAAGTGATCCGCATCACTATGTTTCTTCCGAACATTCATATTGGAATATGTGTCCCATGACCTTGTTCTTATTTTGTCTTTATTAACTTTATTACATGGATTTTTCACCAGGGATGTTACAAAACCCTCCCCCTTCGGCGAACACCATCCTCGATGTTCAATGACACTTATAAACTAGAAAACACATTCCGCCCATGGAACTTTATAACACAACTTGATGCAAAATTTACATCATATCCATCTGCTGAAAACATAACCAACATATCATGAACACCATACTTCTTATTGGATCTTTATAACATAACTCGATATAGTATTTACAACATATGCATATATAGACATAACCAAAACACAACATCAAAACATATACCTAAATAAATCCTCTCAACCAACGAATAGATAAGGATACATAGCCCACATCTAATCAACCATCTCCATGTAGCTTCATCAAGCCTAAAGTGCTTATACTACACTTTAAATTGCTTGATTTCTCGATTCTGAACCATGAGCATATTTCATTTCAAAATACATTGAGGTTTTGACTAGAATTCTCCTTCTATCTCCACCTGCAATACATACTGGTCAATCACATGATCAAAATATTTCACATACTTCTTAAGTAATGACACATGGAAAACATCATGGACTTTCATTGTTGAAGGCAGTGTAACTCAATAGACTATTGGTCCAATCCTCTCAAGAATCTTGAAAGTCCCACAATATCGAGGTGCCAACTTGACACATGATCCAATCCTTACAGAGCTCTTCTTGAGCTTGATGCACAAGTACACCCATTTCCCAACCTGAAACTCCTTAAACATCCAACGCTGATCTACATAAATCTTATGTAGATCCTGTGCTACCTTTAGATTCTTCTTGATTACCTGCATTTCCTGTTTCATCTCTGCCAACATGTTCAGTCCAATCAATACCCTATTCACTCTATCAATCCAATTGATAGGAGTATTACAACTTTGCCCATAAAGTGCCTAAAATGGACTCATACTTAGTGACTCCTGATACCCATTGTTGTAAACAAACTCCACCAGTTGAAGGTTCTCTTCCCACTTTCGCAACTGGTACATAACATACATTCTCAACATGTCCTCCAATATCCTTTTGACCCTCTTTGTTTATCCATTTGTCTACAGATGATAAGATTTGCTAAAGGCCAAATCTCTCCCTAAACCTACAAACAATTCTATCTAGAACCTAGAAGTGAAATTAACATCTCTATATGATATAATCTTCTTTGGTACACTATTCAACCTCACTATATCTTTGATGAAGTCCTGTGTTACCTCACTAGCTAAATTCGTAGAATTTACCGGAATGAAGTGCACTAATTTTTTCAACTTTTCAACCACAACCATAATAAAATCATGCTGTCTATAGGTACTTGGAAAACCTATAATAAAATCAATGGAAATAATCTCCCATTTCCACTCTGGAATCAGAATCGTCTGTAATAACCCACCTGGATACTTACACTTTGCTCTTACCTGTTGACAATCCAAGTATCTCGCAACAAACTTTGCTACCTCTTTCTTTAAATTCGTCTAATGGTATAACTTCTTCACAAATGTCAATATCTTTTGATATCCCATGTATCGTGAATATAAATTAGCATTAAATTCCCTCAAGATAAGATCCTTTAGCTCATTGTTTTCTAAAACATATATCCTTTCCCTAAATCTGACCAAACCATCTATTGTGAGAAGATAATCCACATCCTGTTCACCTATAACCTATGCTTAAGCTTCCTATACCTGTCATCTTCTTGTCCTTCTTACAAGATCCAATCCTGTAAATGTGTCCCATATGAGCTCATAGCTTCTATGTGATTTACTTGTACTCTTCTGCTAAGAGCATCTTTAACCCTATTCTCTTTTCCCTTAATGTACCTAATATCGAAGTCAAACTCACTGATCATGGCCAAACATCTAGCTTATATAACATTCAGATTTGGTTGGTAAAATAAGTACCTCAACCCATTGTGATTGCTCAACAATACAAACCTCCTCCCAAGTCTCCACATCTTTAATGCATGGACGATTACCGCCAACTCAAGATCATGCATCACATAATTATAATCTCAATAATTCAATTTCCTTTATTCATAGCATACTACCTGTCCTTCCTACATCAGAAGCCCACAAAGTCCTCTATTGCAAGACTCTATACACACCACAAATTCTTTGCCTGGATCTATGATTTGTAGAACTGGAGCATTTATAAGAAACTACTTCAACTACTCAAAATTAGTTGCATATTCTTCCGTCCATTCAAATTTCTTACTTTTTCACTACAAGGATGTAATAGGATAGGAAATCCATGAGAATATCCCGATGAACCTCCTGTAAAAGATTTCTAGTCCCATGAATGATTTGAACTTATCCACATTCCTAGGAGTTTCCCATTTCATGATAGATCTGATCTTTTCTGGATCTAATTATATACCTTCCTTGGAGACCACATGTCCGAAGTAATGTACCTCTATCTAAAATAAACTTCACTTACTAAGCTTGGCATACAATTGATGCTCTCTTAGCAATCTTAATACCATTGCTAAGTGTTCAACATTTTCTTCCTCATTATTAGAATATATCAATATCATCAATGAATACAATCACAAACTTGTCCAGATAAGGACACAACACACTATTCATCAAGCACATTGTTATTCGAAATTTATGACCATGAACAAAAGTATCTTCCCTAGACCTAGTGGCTTGGTCTAGAACAACAAAAAGAAAAGAATATAAAGTTCCCCTTAGAGAAATTGGAGAATGGAAAGATTCTTACTTGTGATCTATCACAAGCTCTTATCTCCTCTCAGCTTGTAAGCTCTAATCGTAACTCTAATTTCTATAATTAGAACCTGCACATACAATCAACACAAGCCAAAGAGCTACAACATCTACGTAGCATTATCTAAGCACTCTATTCAATGGATTAACATAGCATTGATATACATGAATTTAAACATAAAATAACACATATAGGAAAACAATATAATCATTGTATTAATATGGAAAGGAGAGAGTTTACAACAAAAAATGGAAGTTGATCTTGTAGAGATCTCCCCAAGTTGAATTTTCCTTCCTTGTCACAAAGAACACCTCAATGTCACCCTAATGCATGGAAATGATAACTCTCTTAGGTTAAAAGCAATTGCATGAGGGTATGATTAGTCTCTGAAAGCCAACCTTGATGTTATAGATGGTTGTAGATTTATAGGAGAGTGTGGTAGTTTAGGAATTCTTATCCATTTACTAATCTAGGTTTGAGATCCACTCTTGATGGGAGGATGAGGTCAAGGGATAAGAGGTGAAATATCCAAGGTAGGATCAAATAGGATTTGAATTTCTTATCCAAGGTAAATGATTGTAACAAATCCTGAAATATTCTGGAAGAGGAATCTTCAAGATTCTTTTTATTTTTCCTGAATTTCTAGAATCAACACACCCCCAACAAGGGACAACCTGCTACCAATCAGTGCTAGTGCAGAACTAGGAAACCTGCTACTGAATGTAGGTACCTAAAGGGGCGGGGTGAACTGGGCCTTCAAAGCACTCAAATGAAGAATTCTGACCCATAAACTCAGGGATTGGAAGAGTCATGCTTAGGGATTTGTGTAGGGATAATTACAAGGTGTTCATGGATGTTGATTGATCTAGTTTGCAGGTCTACTGACCAAATGCGAAAAATGGCCTATAACAGATTGCCCTTGAAGAAAAACACCAGAAATGATAGCTAATGACTGAAGTTCTTTACTTATGAAAAATTCAGATCAAGAACAACTGGTTGGATCATAGTCTGTTATAATAAATTTTCATCATGATATCTTTGCTATGGGAGACATACCCATGCTCAACGCATAAGCTAACATTACATGTACAATGATCAAGAATTCATGTCCACTGATGATGAAGTGTGGATCCATGATTGGATGATTGTTTGCATGATCATAGCCATCATACTTTGTAATCTTGCATTAATCTTGAAATTTCATCCTAAATGGATGGAACTAGACCTGGGGTCTTCTATCTCATTCACTTGATCAACCAATGTATGAGTCTAACCATGTGAATAAAGGAGATGGAGTCAAACATGACATACACCATCTAATTACCTACCAATGATGTAAGCCATTAATAGATGTGAGAGAAACCACTAATGATATTAATGGCTCTCAAGGTACATCAATACAATCTGCATGGTGTGAATGAATGAGTTGAAGTAGAAAACCACACAAAATCTGTTGGTCAAAGGCCAATGATGTAAACCTTTCACCGAGAGCGAGGAAACTTGCCATTGAGGTATACAAGTACCGAGCTACTGAAGGAAGATACTTAGGGGGGATAGTAGGGGGTACAGAGGGAGGTACCCAAGGGAATAATGTAATAATGGGATGGGCCATAGTAATAAATAAGTGGTTAACCCGTATCATGTAAGGGACCACAAGTAATTAGCAATAATATAAGAATCCCATTGTATTAGATAGATGGTATTGAGGGAACCATGGTAATAACCCATGGGATTGTATGTATGAGGCTTATATAGAGGCTAGAGACTCCCCATGGAGAGATGTCAAGGAATATTGTATGGACAAGCATATGGCTTGTGGAGTGTTCTCCTTCCATAAGGAGTGAATGTATGGTGTTGCCCTACCTGAAGGGTTTGATCAATAAAGAGAAGAATTTATCTATTTCTATCTTATTATTTCTGGGTATATTTATATTTTCATATTTTTTTGGGTTAGATCTATAACAAGTGGGATCAGAGCACTTTCTTAGGCAAAGCAATTTTATTTATTTATTTTTGCAAGAACTTTTTGGGGCAGCGAGTTTGCAGATCAGATCTGTACATCATGGTGCAAAATTTGCAGAATCGAATTGCATATCTTGGTTTTTTGTGAAAAATATCTAATTTGAAAAACAAAATTGGCTGAATTAGAGTCTAGATGAGGGAGATATCACTAATTTAAAAATTAGCTGTGTTGCAGGTATTTTTTGGGGTGGCGAGTTTGTATATCATATCTATACATTTTGGTGCAAAATTTGTAGAATCTAATTGCATATCTGGGTTTCTTGCGAAGAAATACCCAATTTAAAAAAAAAAATCGGTTGAATCGGAGTCCGGATAAGGGAGATATCGTTGATTTAAAAATCAACTGTGTTTCAGATATTCTTTGGGGCGGCGAGTTTTCAGATCAAATCTGTACATTCTGGTGAAAAATTTGAAGAATATAATTTCTGATTTGGGTTCTTTGTGAAAAAATACCCAATTTCAAAAGAAAATCAGTTCAATCAAAGTACGGATGAGGGAGTAATCGCTAATTTAAAATCAACTCTTTTTTTAGAAATTTTGTGACGACGGGACATTTGCAGCGCAAATTTGAAATTCCAGTGCTTAGATCGGGATTCCTATCACACGGGAAGATGCAAAATGGTTATTCCATTTTCGAAAAAAGGTCATAATAGGAACTCTGAGCAATATTGACTAAATTGTGGCCATTTGAAATTTTCGCAAAGGAAGTGATTTTTTTTGTTTTCAAAACCCTCTTCATGGCTTCTATCAAGGTTCTATATTTCATAGGAAAAGATAATGGTCCTACTATTGAAGAATTCATAGAAAGACAAAATTCATTATGGGCAAAACAGTGGAAAGGTTTAGTATGGCTTAGTATGAGAGATGAGGCTACCAAATGGTTTAGATCAGTTGAGAGCAAGAAGTTGTACAACCTTTCATATGAAGAATTTGAAAAAGTCCTTTTAGACAAATGGTCTCATGCTAGAAAATAGGAGAATGAGACATGTAAGGGGTTATTTTCTATTGGTATCTCCTTATTGTAGGTACATGGATGTATTCAGAAGGAGAAGATCATTGTGTCTATAAATCCTAGCTGCAAGCATAATTTTATCAATGTTAATTTGGCAAAAAAATTGCAAGTTCCAGCAAAACACATTGAAAACACACAGGTTGATAATGAGGATGTTCAAGTTTATAAATATTTGAAGCTTTCTATGGATAATTATGTGTGGCATTGTGATTTTTATACTTAAGATATGGATAACATGGATGTTGTTTTGGGATATCCTTGGATGGAATATGTGGGTACTATCAATATTAATGTGCAGAAGAAATTCCTGAAGCTCTGGTATAAAAAGAAGAAAATTACATTGTAGGATATTTCCATCAATAAACAGGTAGAGTCCAAGGAGGTTGAAGCAGAAGATGTTCCAGGGACTGACACATCAGATGATGAGCCCTTGATGGTCGACAACCAAACACAAACATCAAACCAGGTACCAGAAAAACAGGTAGAGTCTAAGGAGGCTGAAGCAGAAAATGTTACAGGTACGGATACAGCAGATGAGAAATTCATGGTTGAAGTAATATTGGAAGATAATCAACAAAAAGATATGCCACAACATGCACCATATACCAATTAGGCTCCATTAGGTGGTGAATTAAATAAAGATACACTGTTGGTTAAAACTTCAGCATATCACCACCCACATCACCCCGCAAGAAAACAACCAACACGATGGCAACAAATTAGCCACAAGGACAATAGCCCCCGCATAACAAATCGAGAGGGGCGATGATCCTTCTGTTACACATCAACACAGAAGAGCCACCAGGGTCAACTTCCGTCTCAAGCGAGTGAGGCACCAAGTAGATTGAGGGTTCACTTTTCTCTTGGATGGCTATATGCACGTGCATGGTACCAATGGACTACTCTTTTGAGTAAATCTTATTATTTGTGTTCTTCTTGTGTTTCGGGGACGAAACATGTTTAAGGGGGGTGGAATGTAGTATACCTAGGGGGGATAGTAGGGGGTACAAAGGGAGGTACTCAAGGGAATAATGTAATAATGGGATGGGCCATAGTAATAAATAAAGTAGTTAACCCGTATCATGTAAGGGACCATAAGTAGTTAGCAATAATATAATAAGCCCATTGTATTAGATAGATGGTATTGAGGGAACCATGGTAATGACCCATGGTATTGTATGTATGAGGCCTATATAGAGGCTACAGACTCCCCAAGGAGAGATGTCAAGGAATATTGTATGGACAAGCATATGTCTTGTACAATGTTCTCCTTCCTTAAGGAGTGAATGTATGGTGTTGGCCTACTTGAACGGTTTGATCAATAAAGAGAAGCATTTATCTATTTCTATCTTATTATTTCTGGGTATATTTATATTTTCATATATTTCTGGGTTAGATCTATAACATCTTCTATCTCATTCACTTGATCACCCAATGTACGAGTCTAACCATGCGAATAAAGGAGATGGAGTCAAACATGACATACACCATCTAATTACTGACCAATGATGTAAGCCATTAACAGATGTGAGAGAAACCACTGATGATATTAATGGCTCTCAAGGTACATCAATACAATCTGTATGGTGTGAATGAATGAGTTGAAGTAGAAAACTGCACAAAATTTGTTGGTCGAAGGCCAATGATGTAAACCTTTCACCGAGAGCAAGGAAACTTGCCATTGAGGTATACAAGTACCAAGGTACTGAAAGAAGATTTCTAGTTCAATTTCTTGGATAATGAGTTGATGTCGACAAAAGTGACCCGTTTCAAGAGGGCCTTAATGTATCCCCCATTAATGACATGAAAGGAGTATCATGATTTGAGACCAAATGACATTGATTTGAGACTAGTTCCAGAACGACAAACATGGATGAAGGCTTCAGAGTATTGTAGTAGATATTAACTGAATGAATTCTCTTAAACACATTGGCAACACTGAATGGAGTTGGAAACATTGACCCAAAACCAAAAACGAAGGTTTTGAAATGGTGTGATAAACCAAAAAACAAGCATATTTTCCAACCCAACAACAACAAAGATGAAGTGGAAGAGTGTTGTGCTCAAGAGAGACTCACTACCATTAAAAGGTGGAATCCCCGTTTTCCAAATTTCCCCTACCATTCATGGCCAGTACCTCTTTCTTTTTTAACAAGATTGAGGAGGATAACATATTCTTGATCTGTAAGTTCATCCTTCAGATGAATCCCTCTGAGTATGTTTAAGGAACCTTGAGAAGGAGTGGTTCGGTCCCGTCATGTTCAACAATTTCATCATTGTTTGATGTTTTTATTAGTCCAACGAAGGTTTAGATCGAATCCTTTTTCATGTTTAGAGAGTTTGAAAAAGAGGTGAAAAAGAAAACTCCAAAGGTTCCTTTTTGTAAATATTCCTTTGAGTCCAAAAAGGAAAAAAATGATACTCAAGAGAACCTCTTAGCCATGTTTGACTAAGGTATTATTTTTTCATAAATAGTCTATCTCAGTCTGGAAAAGGGTTAAAATTGTGCTGAGTAGATGTGTTTTCATTCACTTTAATGAGTTCAAAAATACAAGTGCTAAAAATATTTTCATATTTTGGAAATATGAAAAGAGTTGAAAGAGGACTCCAGGGGGTTCCTTTTTCATAGGCTTATAGAGCTCGAAAAGTGATAAAAGTATGCTCTCTGGTCAAAATGATCTGTTTCAATTCAGACATTGTCAAATTCATTAAACAACTGTCAACCTGCTCAAAACACCACCAAAAGATTAAAAATACTTGTTTCATGATAAAATTGAATCATATTTAGGTGAAAACATTAAAAATTTAATAAAATAATGATGAAAATGACAATAAAATAGGAAAAAGGTAACTCGTTTTTACCCTTTCACATTGTACCTCTTGGAGAGTGAGTCCTTAGTGTTTTTTCCCCCAATATTATTCAGTTGACTGCCACCAATCTAGTGGATCATTTCAAGCACCGTTACTTCTAGGTAGGAGCTATAACCTTTCTCTTTCCTTTCGTGGTTCCATTTTGTGATTTCATGCACATTTTTCAAGTTTTTGAGGGCCCTAGGTTTCTAATTCCTCGCCATAGGTTCAACACACCCCCAAAACGTCGAAAGGTGCGTTGAATAGGAGAAACATGTACTAGGGAGAGTGCTACAACACATTGTCTACCCTTAGGAGGGTGTGTTGAGCATAATTCCTAATCTTGTTTTGCAGCTAACCATGAAGGAGAAACTAAACATGAAGGAGAAGCTATCCAAGGCAAAAGATGGATGATTAAGGAACTTTGATTATGGTTTGATCTTTGTTTCTTTTTCCCTAGAGAGGATTCCATTGCTCAGGCCACAACATATCTTGCTCGAGCCCACATATTTGAGAGTCCTATGGATGAGGAGATGGGTGGATCTCACGGATAAACATGCAAGTTCATCATCGATGAGCTTCACACTTGTCTCCTTTAGATGACTGTGCATGCAACTCATTATAATAGAAGACTATCCATAGGCAAAGATGGATTTCTGTAGAGACCCAGAGCTCGTGCTTCCTGATGGCGAGTGCTTGGGTGCCATAGGTAAAACATTTTTACCATTTTTGGATTTTACAATTTTTTTTGTGATTTTTGATGTATACGAGAATAAACTATTGGTTTGTACACATAGATATTGGAAACATTCAACCTACGGGTTTGTCTTATCTTCATCATGTAGGAGACCCAAAACAGGCACCAACAATAGTATAAGTTGCTGCAGCAGGACAGGAGGTAGTACAGGATCTCAATATGGCTGATACCCTTGCAGAGGTTAAGTGTCACATGGAGGGGTTGACCCATGGCATAGCTGAGACTAGGGTCGATGAGCTTCCTATGAGACTGCAATGACATACTATTGGCGTGCCGCAAGATGGCTTGCGCAGTGGCATGCTATCATGAACACTATGATTAGTCTACTAGGAGGCTTATAGGAAAATTTTGACTACATGCATATTTTAGGCCGTGTGGCCACATGTGTCTTGGGCACAAGTTTTGTAAAACCAAACTTTGATATATAGATAGGGTTGACCCATGGCATAACTGAGACTAGGGTTGACGAGCTTCCTATGAGACTGCAACGACATACTATTGGCATGCCTAGAGGTATCAGTCAACTATTGTGCAAGATGGCTCGTGCAGTGTCATGCTATCATGAATAGTATGATTAGCCTACTAGGAGGCTTATAGACAAATTTTGACTAGATGTATATTTTAGCCCGTGTGGCCACATGTGTCTCGGGCACAAGTTTTGTAAAACCAAACTTTGATATATATATATATGTGTGTGTGTGTGTGTGTGTGTGTGTGTGTGTGTATGTATATGTATATATATATATATATATATATATATATATATGTATGTATGTATGTATGTATGTATGTATATGTGTATATATATATCTATCTATCTATATATAGATATATGTATATATATATATATATATATGTACATAGATATGTACATATATATATATGTATATGTACATATATATATATGTATATGTACATATATATATACACATATATATGTACATATATATATACACATATATATGTACATATATATATATAGATATATATATATATATATATATATATATATATATATATATCTATATCTATATATATATATATATATATAAATATATATATATATATATAACTTTCTTTAGTGTTTCTTATGGTTCTATTATCTCTTTCAATGTATGTGATGTGTATTGAATTTGATTTACATGTGTCGCAAATATCTATCTAAAACATGGTTAGCCAATGCATTCGTCAATGTGTTTAGATTTCTAGAAATATGTTGATACTAGATGAAATCAAAATATATTTCCAAAAGGAGAACCCTCATGAACATTGTGAAACATTGTTGGAATTCTAACTGAATAGACATTAATCAATTATAGTACTACAATTTATGAGTTGAATCTGATAGCTATACGAGAGATACTATGGGAAATAACATCAAACAACAATTCAATCACTACGCTATACTCAATGATTTTATTTGTAGAGCGATTGATACAAATCCCTTGTAAACTCACTAACTTGCCATTCAGAGCATATATAGCCCAAGTTGCGGAAGATAGGTTCTGAGTACTATGACTAGCACCATCAACACAACCAAAATATGGTTTGAAGGATGCCAAAATGTCCAAAACAAATGTAAACAAGATTAATAAAAATGTAGGAAACTCTAAAGGGAACACACTGCAAACACACTCAATCACACCTATATACAACATGTACACAATTCACTACACAAAGACTTAAGCATATTATTTCTTAAGGTACGACCCATTCCTAGGCTGTGCCAAGGGAACTCCATTGAAATGAGCAAGCTCATAGGCCCCTTTAGCAATAACACGTTTGAAAATGTATGGACCCAACCACATTGGCTCGAACTTCCCCGATCCTAATTTATAGAATCTTTATCATATAACAAAACAAGGTCTCCTTCTGATAATACATGATGCTTGAAATACTTGTCATATTTCACCTTGATATGCTTCTTATGGGCTTCATTAGCCATTATGGCATCACGCCATGTTTCATTTAAGCGCGTCAAATGTAAGAGACGTTCCTCTTCCATGAAAGTGGTAGGGAGGAGTTTGAAAACAAGTTTGAGGGATGTAATTTCACATTGAATCAGAAGGATTGCTTCCATAACATAAAATAATTGGAATGGTGTGAACGTAGTAGCCAGGGAAAATTTTAAGAATGGAAAATTATCTTAAAATTTAAAAACTTTTGCGAATCTCACTAGTACCTAATATGCAAACTATAAAATGTTTATTTATGTATTTGTAAAATTATTCAAATTTAGAATGATTTTATATGTACTCTCTATATAATGTTGGCAATTTTTAATGTAAAATAATTTTATATTGTAAAATCTGGGCGAATCATTTTTATAAAAATTAGAAATTGGGAAATCTTTTTTTTTGGAAAAATCATGGAAAATTAGTCCACCTACGAATGTTATCCCCTAAATTTTTCATGCTGGTAGAAGTCCTAATGGAGGTTTAGTATGCCCACAAGGCCGAATAAAGAATAAGATGCCAGTCTAATTTATGGACCCGTATCATGCGTTGAAACATCATTTTGATCACTTTATTATTTGCCTCAACTTGCCCATTCACCTAAGGTTAGTAGGGAGTGGAACTTTTGTGGGAAAGTCCTAGTTTGGTAGTTAGTTTGGATATCATGTTATTGTGAAAATGTTTTCCATGGTTCGTGACTACATATTGTGGAATACCAAACCATGAGATGACATGGTTGAAGAAAAATCAAGCAGCTGTTTCACCGTTATTATTGTATGTAGGCATCACCTCATCCCACTTGGTAAAATAGTCAACCTCTACAATGATATAGCCATACCCCTCGACCGAGTGAGGGTTACATGTCATGAAGTCAATGCCCCATTTAAAAAAAGGACCAATGGTGATAACAGGATGGAAAGGATCAGTTGGAGCATAGGTCTTATGATCATATATCTGACATGCATGACACTTTTGGACAGCGAGGATGCAGTCGTGAAATATAGTGGGCCAAAAGTAACTGACATGCAAGATCTTCTATGTGGCGGAATAAATAGATAAATGAATTCTATATGCCCCAAAATGACATTCATTTAAGACTTTATTGGTCTCCTCATGGTTGGGGCACTTTCAAAAAATCGTATTGATACTGCGATTTAAAAAGGGTTTCATCGATTATAATATAATTTTTGGCTTGATATCATATACGTCGTTGGTTAGAGTGAGAGGTACTGGGCTAGAAATTCCAGGTCTAGAGATATATGATAATGTATCCATACCTTGGGTGAGATGATGAGATCAGAAACAACGAGTCATCTGGAATAAAATCACCAGACATTGCCTCAGATTTAGGAGTGGGAAGGTCACAAATTAGCTCAGCAAAAACTAAGGATTTCTTCGACTTGGATTTGATGAATTCCAAATCAAACTCTTGTAGGATGAAAATCCACTTAGAGTACTTTCCCCCCAACAATTTTTGCGATAATATGCATGTCACGAGGTTACAATATGAAATAACCATAGGTTTGCAGAACAATATGTAATGGCAAAATATCTGGACAACTTGGATAGTCGCCAAAGCTAAATTTTCGACATGAGTGTACTTGACTTCGGTATCATTGAGATTTTGACTCAAGTAATAAATAGGATGTTCAGTTCCTACATCATCCTCCTAGACCAATACCATAACAATGGTAGTAACTGCAACAATGAGGTATAGGAAATAATCGCGTTGGTAATCTGGATAATAAGGATGCCTGAATCAATACATCTTTCAAGGCATCAAAAGCCTTTTGGGTAGTGTTATACCAATCGAAGGGAACCCATTTCTTTAACAAGCGAGCAAATCCTTTGGTCAATTTGACATAGTTGGGAACGAACCTCCGAATAAAGTTAGACTTCTCTTGGAGTCATTGAAGCTAAAGGAGGGAAGAAGAAGCAAGGAGATCAATGATCGCCTGAAATTTCAATGGATCAATAGGAATTCGATTTTTTGATACAACAAAATTGAGAAGTCGATGAGAACTTACATAAAACACACATTCATGTGCATTGAGTCGAATGTTATACATCACAAAAAGGTGGCCCTAAGATGCATTGGGTGTCTCAAATGAGTAGGAAATCTTCCAAATAAGGTTGCACAATATGTTTGATCTCGTGGAAGGAATAATTCATTGCCCTCTGAAACGTAGCCCTAACATTCTTTTATTTGAAAGGGGGTTTTCTATATGCAAATGTGCACTAGGGACAAATGAATTCCATTTTATGTTGGTCTTCCAGGAATATAATGTTGATTTGATTAAAGCTGGAGAAGCCATCCATAAATGAAAATATTTCACAATAGACACAATCATCAACAATTTGGTCGATGAATCGGGTGGGATTATTGTCCTTCAGACAAGCATGATTGATGTCCCTATAATCAACACACACACAAATTGTTCCTTGTTTCTTCATGACAGGAACAATGTTAGACACCCAATCATTTAAAAGTATAGGATAGATGAAACCAATGTGTAGAAGTTTTTCAACTTCGGATTTAATAGCGAAAACCTTCTTCGGATGGACTAGATGGAGGTGCTACCGAACTAGTTTGGCATCATGATATGTCTTAGTCTCATGCACAATGATGTTTGGATCGATACATAGAATTTCTTCATAAGACTAGGTAAAAACATCTCTAAACTTTTGGAATAGGGATTTATAAGTCTTGACCTCATCGGGAGAGCAAGACACACTGATATGTAGATTTTTGAAAATGGCATACGTAATTGAAATGTTTAGAGGGAAAGTGTCTTCAATGTTAGATAATTGCTTATCTGAATTGACATTATAGATGGATGTAGAATTCGTAGACAACTAAATGATATTGGGTCGATAAAGTTCACTAAGATTGTCCTTGAAGGAATTTGATAAGGAGGAATGATGATGATGGTCATTCCATGGCACATTATCCAACATCATGATATCCAGATGCTTTCATGACGGAAAACGTATGAGAGAAAGGATCAGACGATGTACCATAATCTGTAGAATGATCAACCCAATTGATCAAAGAGGAAGGATCAGAATAAGCCACGCAAGATGAATAGATGGATTCGTAATCAATCTCAATGTGGCTGAGTGACACACGGTCACCAAAACTGTCTATATTATATTAATCTGGCACTACCCATGGATGAACTGGAGTAGTATAAGAAAATATCACATTAATATAGGAAACCAAAGTAGATTTATCAGGAAATGAAGGAGGAGGAAGCAAAAAGGTTCCCATGAGAGAGGAATCCTTAAGTAGTCCAACCCCAACATGTTGATATGGGTGATGGGTTTCCCCCATGAGAGGGATACTTCCAGTAACCAAAGAATCAGTGGCAAAGAAGGTGAGCTGATCAATGGCTACTATACCGCCTTTATGAGGAAAATCGATCATTCTAAAATATGTTGAAACAACCACATCCATGGTGTAAACCCACGTGTGACCCAGTAGAATATTATAATATAGAGGTCCGTAGATAAATTTGACTTCTATTGATATGATTTTTTTGCCTAATTCTACTTGTAGAGATTAAAAAATTTGACACAATTTATAGATTCTTCCATCAAAATCCTTCAAAGTGGTTGGTGACTGACTTAATTGGGGAGAATCAATAGGCTTACACTAAGACATGGAGATAATATAGGTTGAGGCTCCCTCATCCACAATTGAACGATGGATATTATTACCACGAAAAACAACTTGGATCATGAAAGCTAATTGAGCCAAAAGTTAAGGCGTATAGTTCTAATGGTTAAAAACTACTAGGTTGGAATCCGAGGGATTAATACATCCAATTGCTAAAAAGAAAATCCTTCTTTTAGGTGAAGAAATTTTGCAACTCCTCAATAGTTGACATAACTGATGGAGCTTGAGCCAGATCCTCAACTATGTTATAATTATGAGTAGCTCTTGTGCAAGGGTTGAATGTTGATTTATGGATAACGCTTTTCAGAGGCTTAATCATCAATTCAATAGGTACGACATTTGGAGTAGGATCCGATGGAGATGCAGTCAAACTTGTAGGTTGATCAATATCTTGACCATTCGAGGGATTCACATTACCATAGTCTTTACTTCGGGTGGCCACCATAACCTCATTTTTGGGCTTAATAGAGGAAAACATCAAAACCGAGTTAGAGGAAGCGGGATCCCGGGCAAACCATATTGGTCTCATAATTTAGACACGTGTTTTTCAACACAATACGTGTAGTAAACAATTTAAGGAATTGATTCACTTCTGTCTGGTGTGGACAATCACGAGTAAAATTCTCCTCATTATAGATCAAGCATGGGTTACAAGGTTTCCAATTTTTTTCAGAAGACTGATTGTTTTTTTATCCTTTGAAGGGTTGTGTCTCTTCTTCTTACCTTTTCCTTTATTCTTACTTCCTAGTTGCTAATATTTTCCTTTGAATAATTGAACAACATTGATCTCGTAAGTAGAAGCTGCAGGAGTGGAAGGAGGTATTTGAGTAGTCACAATAAGAATTGAACCATATGGTTTACTCGTTGACTGTTGGATGGTAGAACGAATCACACCATTGCCATCATGTGATTTTTCACTAGGAGTTTGAGGAACAATATAGGAAGGTCGCAGAGCATTTGGTATGTTATCATAAGGAGTGCCAGATTGGGTATAGATGAGATCCAAATATTGGGCACGAGAAATTACCCCCTCTTTGGTTTTGATTCTGCCTTTGGAAATGCCTTCTCTCATAGATGGAAAAAAATACTTAATGAACCATTAATCTAACAATTGGTTAGGAACAAAAATTTTGACCAAACAAAAACGACGTCTCCACTCATGAATGTGATAAAAAATGTGAGTGGAATTAGATTGTTTGAAATTGGTTAAAAGTCCAGTTCCAGTCTCATATCTGATGGGTAACTATAAATGTGTTAGGAATATGGTAGCCAAGGCACTCAAGTTATCAAACGAAGTCCGAGGTAATTCAATATACCATTTTGCTTACATACTAGTGAGTGTAAATTGGAAACGATGCAAACAAATAGAATCATCATTGAGGGAGTTCGAAGAACACCACAAATGATAAGTCATCACGTGTGTGGATGGGTCTTCTCTAGGAATTTCATTGAATTTAGGAATATCACTAGGCAATTTCGTAGGAATAACTGACCACTAAGAAGAATGGGAAATAGGATCATTAGTTAGCTTGGTTAAATCTAGAAATTCGAGAGTTGCTACAAATGACAACTTCCTATTGAGGTTAAGTGGAGGATACCCTAGATAAGATGGGATAGCCTAAGAAACTGGTATATGTGTCTTGGGATAGGGAAGTTTTTGATAACCAATATACACATAAACCTGATGTCCAGCTCTAGGATAACCTTTTAAAGGTTGAAATGGATGAGTTTGGACTTGTTGACCATAAGGCATTTGAGGGATACCTTGATACAGTTGATGTTGTTGCCCCATGGGATTGTACATCATCCCAACATAAGGTGGGTTAGGTTGTGGTTGTTCTTGTGCCATACCATTCAAATTCTGACCCATTTGAGTTTGAGGGATGGCTTGTCCAATCTGTTTTGATTGTAAGTTACCTTGAAAAGGTTGGGTATACATGGATTGAGATGCACTAGATACCGACAAAATTGATTGAGTTAGAGGTACAAACCATAAAGGTTGGATCACATTCATTTGAGCTTAAACATGTTGAGAAATAGGTTGTTGAACAAGAATGTGAGATGTAGGTGGAACAAGTTGAGAAACTAAAGATGAAGCCACAACCGAACTAGGTTGTATAGGTGTGGTGGGTTTCCAAACATTAGTAGCCATTCCCGAAAGTGGAGGAATCATATGAGGCTGAGCACTAACTTGAGGATATGGAAATGCCCATACAACAAGTTTCCACCCTACCGAAATAGGAGGATAATACAGAGGAAACTACCCCCCAAGAGGAGGGTTCCAAATAGGAGGTGAATTGGGCTGTTGTAGGTGTCCATACCCACTAACATAAGGACAGGTCTTCTGTTGAACTGTAGGTGTAGATGGAGGGATATGAGAACAATGTGTAGCAATAATTAAAGAAGTGTCAAATATAATTCAAGATGTAGATGGCATGGGAGAGGTCCATTAACTGAATGCTGCACCAGAGAAGGTACGAAACAAAGATTGGTAACCAGGAAGGATGGAAGGGCCACCATAAAAATGTGCCTTTGGTGATGTTAAAAAAATGATGAGGTTGCAACCTGAATTGTCTCAGTCATGGTACTAGATACAGGTTGAGAAACCATAGTAGATTCAATCATGGTTAACTATTCCAAAGAAGATTTCCAAGGGAAACTCAAAGGTGAGTTGAAAGGAAAAGAACTAGACAAAGGAGGCTAATATGGAGTATGAGGAGAAGGAAAAGGTTGGGTATGATAGAAATGAGCCCTTACTCGAATAAGAGAGGAGGGTTGAGGATATTCCTATGGAATCTCTTTGATACTCACAAGACCAAGTGGAATTGGTTCACTGTTAGGTCCAAGATATATAGTTTGGGGTTGTGTTTGAGACAGAGGAAGGTCGTAAAGTAAGGGGTATAGATAACTAAGATACCTCAGGTTGTATAACTTCAGGTTTTGTTATATTTGATTCAGTATAGTGAGGTTCAATAACCTAAGGTAATGATATTTCAAGTGCTCCAGTTTCGACTGTGTCAGATTCACTAGCCAATGGAGAGGTAATCTCGGGCTTTGTACTCATAGGAAAATATGATTTTGGTGGATCTATCTCAGATGGAGTACCAGAAGTAATAACTCCTAAAGTACTAGATTCGGTAGTCAATGTTTTCTTATGCTCCGGAAAATGACCAAGAGTTTCCTTAGGTTGAAGAGGAGGTTTACTTTGCATTCTATGTGAATGATGAAGGATAGGGTGTTTTTCTTCCACGTTGGATTAATAAATTTTAACAATTAACACAAAAAATAAATCAAAGAGGGTAAACTAGGATTTTTTTTTTCCAAGCAACTGTGAACTACAATATACAACCTTGAAAAACCAAGGATTTATGTACGGGTAGGAAATCTGCCTGAATGTTGTGTTTCATGTATCACATTGTACAAGGCGATTGACTCAGTTACCTATGGTGAGGATAGAAACCTATGGTGGAACTCCAAATATACCTGATGGTACATGGAAGTCCAGTCTGTGTTAATGCTATATAATGCATAACTCTATGATGAGAGAGTTCCCATAGACTTTTCATGCGTGGAGTGCCATCCAATATACCTAGAGGTAAGTGGAGAATGGTTCGATACAATTATGTATGTGGAACGAGATATCACCCCCAAAATGCAATGTTGGAAAAAAACGACAACTCCTATGTTTATAGACGTCGGAACAAATCTCTAGCCTAGAACTCTAGATGTTTGTGTTAATGTTACAAATGCTACTTATGATTGATTTAGTGAATTTTAAATTTTATTTGGAATAAAGTTTTGGTTTTCAAGGCTCACCATGAATTTCACTTGAATATCCTAAAATGCAAACTAGCGTGATAAAATGAAATTTTATTTTCATTGAAAATATATATATGGGAGGGTAGAGAACAATGAATATTGAACATATAAGATACAAGAAACAATATTGTTAAGAAATTCCCTTAATGAAACTGTCCCTAATTACAATTTCACATTCAAAACCCTAGATGAAATGAATGATACATAAGATTTTTCTTTTCAGTTCCACTTAATTTTCAGATGAAAACTAAGATATTTACCTAATCATTGAAAAAATAAACTATTCAGAATGATGACTGAAATACCAATTCCATCAAGCAACCTAATGATCAATCCATCAGTTTGCTAATGACCTAATGACAAGAACAAAGAAAAAGCTAAACAAATTCTTATCAAAGGAACTCAAAACCAAAAGAAAATAAGATGAATGATTTTGAGAGACCAAAAAACACTCAGGGACACAAGGAGGACCAACTGGAACCAAGTTAATTAGAGAAAAAAGCATAAAAAGGCAATTTTTTTTTGCATGAAACAGGGGTCAACATAGGTGCATATAGGCTACCAGTGCTCTGTAACCCAGGTGCAGAGAATGCTAGGGTGCACTTGTTGGCATTATGATGCATGTGTTGTACTTGATGGCAACCCTCTCATAGAAGAATATCTCACTTGTGTATAACTGGATAAATCTTCAGAAGAGATGTCAGATGTGACTGATGGAGGACAGCTCAAAGGAATCAGATGATAGTTCTAAGTGTAACAAGTTAGCTTTGCCATCAAGTCCAAAGGGGGAGATTGTTGGCATTATGAGACAAGTGTTGTCCTTGATGGCAAATCACACTGATGACAAATCATAGTGCAGAAGGATAGCAGCAAGGAATTGATGATCAGTCTACAAGTATGAAGAAAAATATATACACGCTGGTTCACTATATACCAAGTCGCGTATACAAGCAGGTTCACTATATACCAAGTCGCGTATACGCAGGTTCGCTAGATACCAAGTCGCGTGTACACGCTGGTTGGCTTCAGTAAAAGCGCGTGTATGTGGAAAACTTATCTTTGGTCCACGACGATTATTCCTTGGAAGTTGTGCCTATGGTTTTGGACCTTGGTGTCTCGACGGACGTGTTGATCCCTAGTTTTGAAGTTGATGGTATTGGATTTCTATGGTTTTGGCCCTTGGTATTGAACAAGGCCTAAGGCTATATAAGGAGAAGGAAATCATTAAGAAAGAGTATCTGAAATGTCTTGAATATCTGAAGAAGTATGAGATCCAGTATGCAGGTTATGGGTTGATGATGCATTGCTTGATTTGAGCTAAGGAGGGATCTCACCGGCTGATTGAGAACAAGATCTAAGGAGAGATCGGGATCAAATGGTTTGAAATGAACTATCTTTATGATGCTTATTCTAGATCTACATACTGACGCACGTATTGTTCTATAAGTGTTATGAGTATGACTAATGTCTGGTACAGCTGCAAGTTATGAGAAATTATTTTTAGATCTGTACGCGGGTTGTCTTTGGCAAAAGCGCGTATACACGCGGGTTTGATTCATCGAAGTAGCGTATACATTGTAAAGCTTGATATTTGAAGTTGCAGATGGGTCTGATGGTTATTACAGAGTTCTGTGTCTGCTCTGTGTTCTGGTGACGGTGTTATTAACAGGGTTTCAGTGATTCATAGTTTGATGCTTGTTTTGAGCTTCAATGATAGTTATGGGTCCAGTATGAAAATTGGATGAAAAGTGGCCTTTCAGATTATGTGTTATGCTTCAGTGTATCCAGTCTGAAAATTGATGAAACGTGGTACCTGGAGGAGAGAAGATTGTAGGCAAGAACCTTTACGTACTAGTATTTAAGCTAGTACAAAAGCTAAGGGAGATCTTTGGAGCATTGTAGCAGGTAGCAGCCTGTGTACTAGTAAATGGATCGGCTAGTACAAGAGCAAAGGGGGTTGTAGCTCCTGTACTGGTATAAGACTGCACCAGTACAAATATTGTAAAAGGATTTTCTTATTAAGAAGAAGATTGAGATGACTTGCAGCAGGTGGTTTTCACCCACATTGGGTTTCCACCTTATATCTTTGTGTTCATGTGTGTGGCTTTTGTGTGATGATCTGTTCTGTTATACTGCACCTGTTTACTGTTAATATGGTTAATAATGTTCTGATGCATTTACTGAAGATAAGCTAACTGAATCATAAGATTTCTGGATATACGCTAGTTGCTTTAGACACAGTAGCGTGTACACGCGGGTTCACTTAACTGAAGTAGCGTATATGTTTTTGAGCATTGAAAAAGTTTTAATGATCTGATAATACTGATTCACCCCCCCCCCTCTCAGTATTATTTCCAACAACACTGTAATGCTTTGTTAATAGACTAGGGGTAGTGCTGATAAAGGAAAAACTAGTTTCCAACACAAAAAATCAAATGCAACTCAATGAAAGGTCTTCTTAGGGTCAATTCAGATTGATCCACTGGAGGTTTGTTCAAGAGATGTAACAAAGGATAAGGTCAGGGAAACCATTAAGGAATGCATCGATACCTAGTGAAGTCGCTAATTTGTTATTCAAAATTTATGACTGCGGACATAAGTATCTTCCGTAAACCTAGTGGCATGGTCTAGAATAGCATAAAGCAAAGAATATAAAGTTCCCCTTAGATACAATGGAGGATGGAAAGATTCTTTCTTGTGATCCATCGCAAGATCTTCTCTCCTCTCAGATTATAAGCTGCAATTGTTATAATTAGAACCTACACATACAATAAACACAAGCCAAAGATCTACAACATCTATGTAGCATTATCAAATCACTCTATTCAATGGATCAATATAGAATTGAAATATATGAATGTAAACATAACATATCACATATAGGAAAACAATATACTCTTTGTGTAGAAAATCCTTGTAGATTCAAACTACTTATGTAATATGCTAAAACAAAAGGCTTGAGTCTACTCTACTTATCAACGAAAACAATTAATCGATCGAGAAATCACAAAACATGAGACAAAATTCAATCATATATGCTCAGAGATTTATCTAAGGGGAAATCTTGCTGCTCAAAGCCCCTTCCTATATGTATATTGCATTGGATCAGAAAACATAGAAGAAAATACAATGCTTGTTCAAACTGAACAATCTCTGCATAAGTACAATATATCTCACTACCTCACAAGCTGATTATGGCCCATACTTAGCCAATTATGCTGCCTATGAAGCTCCTATTTCCTTGTGTTATTTCTCAAGGAATTATCCCCCTATTAATTAGGGAAATCCCCATCATGAATTGCACAATCCCTATAGGCCCTTCTCTGATTGCAGGCACCACTTGTACAACTCGGAAAATTATACAACTGATATTACACTGCCCTTGAACTCCAGTCTCAATTGGGTAACTCGAATTTCATGCATGCATGAGTTAATTATCATTGATTTATTAGTTAAATGGTTGAACACATAAAGCTGCACTCCACTGCTAGACCTCCTACTAGTTCCTCCAATAGTTGGAACTAGTTTAACTGAATTAAACTATTACAACTCAAATTAAACTTAGCTTAGTTTCCTAAAATTTAGGAACCAATCTACATGGCTCAAGTTAGGCCCAAAAATCAAATAAGCTGAGCCAACTAAGTGAAATTAAGCCAACTAAGTGAAATTAACTTAGTTAACTCACTCTTATTGTCTTGTGATGTGGAATTACAATTTTCTCCCAATTTAATTCAAGGGAAAATTAAATTAGGATTTTCTTGTTGCCATTTTCAACACTCCCTCTCAACAAGAAAGGGATTATATGCTACCCCGATCCTGCCTATATGGAAATAAAATTTGTATATTGACAATTCCTTTGTTAAAATATCTGCATCCTGTTCCTCTATAGGAATGTACTCCAACAACATAATTATCCTTTGCACACAATCTCATAAATGGTGATACTGAATGTTGATATGCTTGGACCAATCATGAAAAACTAGATTCTCAGAGAGTTTGATAGAACTCTGGTTGCTACATTAAATCGCAGTAGGATTCATTATCTGACCAAATAACCCAACAATAATCTTCCTCATCTAGATAAATTCACAAGCTGCTTGATTAGCAGCCATGGACTCTGCTTTTTCTTAACTGATTGCAACTGATCTCTGCTTCCCGATGTACCAAGAAAATGATGTTGACCCAATAGTGAAGATGCCTCCTGATGTTCTCTTCCTGTTTGATGGAATACCTTCCCAATCTACATTTGTGAATCCTTGAAGCTTCACTTCCTCTTTCCGTCTGTACCAAAGACCAAACTAAGTGGTGCCCCTGAGGTATCTCAACACATGTTTGGCTGCATTCCAATGCAATTTGGTTGAATTAACCATAGCTTGACTAAGTTGGTTAATGCATAACACATTCATGTTCATGTGTTCGCCAAATACATAAGTGAACCCACAAGCTGCCTGTAGATAGTGGCCTCCACTACTTCTCCTGAAGTAGCATCTTCCTTCCTCCAATTCCATGCTAGAGGAGTCTCCATGGGTTTACTACCCTCCATGTGGAACTTATTCAATATATCGTTGGAATAATTTCCCTGAGAGGCAAACAGTTTCCCATCTCCTTTCCATAATTCCATACTAAGGAAATAATGCATGAGACCAAGGTCCTTCATCTTGAATTCTCTTGCAAGATCCTCTTTTTAATATTTGACCAACTTATCATCACCTTTTAGAATTAAATCATCGACATATAATACTATAAGCAATAATTTACACTCAACCACAATATGGTAAAGGTTTTCATATGCTTCAATTTTGGTGAATCCCATCTTGGTGAAATAACTGCTGATCCTAGTGTACCTAGCATGAGGTACTTGTTTCAATCCATATAGCACTCAATTGAGTATGAAAACATGCAAATCTTTGTCAAAGGTATCAAATCCTTCCAGCTACTCAATGTACACCTCCTCCTAAATCATTCCATTGAGGAATGATGTCTTCACATCTATCAAATGTATCTTCCATCTACATTGCAAGTGATAGAATTGATCTGATAGAACATTACATTGCCACTAGAGAAAAGGTCTCCTCGTAATCAATTCCCTCAACCTGAGAGAACCTCTTGGCCACAAATATGGCCTTATGTTTCTTGATGCTTTCATATGATTCTTGCTTCACCTTGTAGATCCACACGGAACTTGCCACTGACTTGTTCTCTGGTCTTAAGACAACTTCCCAAACACTGTTTATGACTATGGAATAATATTCCTCTACCATGGCATCAACCCATACTAGATTTTTCACTACTTCCTCGAATGATGATGGTTCTATCTCAATTAACTCTCTCATCAGAGCCATGTACCCAGTGTACCGATCTGGTGACCTTCTTTGCTTGTTTTGTGATGTGGGTGCTCCCACATTCTGTTTAGCGTCATGCAATAATATTTCAGTTTCCTTGGTGTGCTTCCTTCCATCTCTGGATGTTTTTGCATGAGTGGGTTCTTCCACTCTCTACTCCTCTACTTGTGGGTGCTCCACATCATCTTAAGGTTCTTCCTTTGGATCCAAAAGCTCCTAATATTCATGTAACTGAAGCTCCCTCTCAAGGGAACTTATCATGGACTTCTCTTCATCGAACTTCACATCTCTATGAACAACTATCATCCCGTGAGATGGAAAGTACACCTAATTGTTGTGAGGTGTATCAGTGTACCCCACAAATATTCCAAACTTAGTTATCGACTCTATCTTTTTCCTTGCATCCTTGGTAACATGAAAGTAAACTGATGAACCAAAGATCCTGAAGTGTGACAAATCTGGTTTCTGCCCTGAAAAAGATTATTCTGGTGTACTCATCTTGAGAATTCAATGAGGACTCATGTTCTTCACATATACTACTACGTTTCATGCTTCAGCCCACAAGTGCAATAGTAGGCCTTTATCATGCAACATTGATTGTGCAACTCCCACAATAATTCTTTTCTTCCTCGTAGCCACCCCATTCTACTGTGGGTTATGGGGTGCTATGAACTCTCGTCGAATGCCTTCTAATGCACATCAATTCTTGAACGCATTCGAAAAATCTTCACCACCATTGTCACTCTTGAAAATCTTCACTTTCCTACTTGTGTATTTCTCAACAAGTTCTTTAAATTCACAAAATTTGGAGAATGTCTGGTATTATTTTGCATGAAGAAAATATAGCACTTACGTGAGAAATCATCTACAAATATAACATAATAATTGTGCTTGGTAATGGAGGCTATCGAGAATGGTACACACACATCTGAGATAAATATTTCAAGGACTTCTTGTGCTCTACTGTCCTTATCATGAAAGGTGGCTTTAGTGTACTTTCCGAGTGTACACCCTTTGCATGTATCTCACTGCTCTAGTGCACCCTTGGGAAGTCATGTAGAAATTTGCTGCATGATCTTCAAGGATCCATGGTGCAAATGAATAAGTCTCCTATGCCATAATTCACTGATGTCTTGGCTCTACACCTTCTCTCATACTAAAAGCAATGAAATCTTCTACACCCAATTTGTAGAGGTTATTTACCCAAACCCCGATCTGCTTCACTTTTCTATGGAAATATGTCTAAGCAAACCCTTTCCTTTGCTAAATATCACTCATAGCCATTGCCTTCCAACACAGAACCTAAAACTAAATAATTCTTCAAACTAGGAACATACATGACATCTTTTAATGTGAGAGGAGAACCAGACTCCCTCTGAATACCAGTCGCACTATACCTTCCATCATCTCCCATATTGATGTCCATCTGGAGGTCCTTCTCCTCCAAGTCACTGAAAAATTATTTGTTTCCCATCATATGGAATGAGGCTCCACTATCTAGATACCACATACTACCCATCATTGATGTCACTATGCATGCAATGAGTGTGAAATCCAACTCGAACTATGAAGCTAGAGATTCACCTGCCGCTCCTCTTGAGGGATTCTTTCCGACCTTCTTGTGTAGACACTTCGTGGCATAATGTCCCATATCATGACATTGAAAACATTTAATCTCTGACAAGTCTTTCTTCTTGCCCACCTGACCATAATATCCTTTGGATTGAGATTTATTCTTTTTCCTTTTGTTTTCATTTCCATCCGAGGCATAGTTCTCCTCCTCATCATGATTGGATGAGGTTCCATCTCTGGTGTTCTAGCTTATCTCTTCTTCTACCAAGTCGGACCACAATCACTCGCAATTTAGTAGTTTCTCCCTCCCATTTACTGAATCCTAGTGGCTGTGCCAACTCTTGGGAAGGCCTAGAAGTGTTAGGATTACCAGATTATCTTCAACAACTGTAATAACAAAACTCCCAAGATTATCCCAACATTGGGAACTTTCTTAGGTACTACGATATTGTGTTGCCCTTCTCCATCTTGATATTTCAAACATTTTCCTTCAGTGCCAACTTTCCGTGGTCATTGATGTTCTGAAACAAGTCTATCAAGGCTTGCCACATTGCATATGGGGTATCCTTCCATGGAGATTCGAGACAATATGATCTCGAATTACTTCTAGTATGAACCTCCTCACCTTTGCCACACATTTCTTCCATTTTTCCAGATCTTGAGCATCAATTGTTGGAGGCTTAGGAATATCATTGTCTATGAATTCCTTTAGCCTGTTATCTTCCAATAGTTCCTCCATCTAGTCCTTCCAAGTAATATAATCTGAGGTATCCTCAAGGGCATACTCAAGTCTCAATCCATAAAATGACATCCCGTTGGCTTTGAAGAGTGATCCTGCAAATTCAATTTACTTGCAAAGAAAAACTCAAATTGTTCTATTCTATTGTGATTCCTTCTGTCATGCCATTTATAAATTCCTTGTAGATTCAAACTGCTTATGTAATATGCTAAAACAAAATACTTAAATCTACTCTACTCATAAGCATAAACAATTAATCAATTGACAAATCACAAAACATGATAAAGGATTCAATAACATATGCTAAGAGATTTATCTAAGGGGAAATATTCCTACTCAAAACCCCTTCCTACTTGTTTATTACATTAGATCAAAAAATAGAGAAGAAATTACAATGCTTTTTCAACCTGTACAATCTCTGCACAAGTACAATCTATCTCATTTCCTCACAAGCTAACTCTTGCCAATACTTAGAAAATTATGTTACCTACCAAGCTCCTATTTCCTTGCGCTATTTCTCAAGGAATTAGACCCCTATTAATTAGAGAGATCCCCATCCCAAATTGCACAATCCCTATAGATCCTTCTCCGACTGCATGCACAACCTGTACAACTCGGAAAATTATACAACTGATAGTTCACTAACCTTGAACTCTAATATCAATTGGGTAAATTGAATTTCATGCATGCATGAGTTAAATATTGTTGATTTATCAATTAACTGGTTGAACACATGAAGCTATTCTCTACTGCTAGACCTCCTACTAGTTCCTCCAACAATTGGAACTAGTTTAACTAACATTAACTTAGTTTAACCAAATTAAACTATTACAACTCAAATTAAACTCAACCTAGGATACTAAATTTAGGAACCAATCTACATGACTCAAGTTAGGCCCACAACTCAAATTAACTGAGCCAAATAAGTGAAATAAACTTAGATAACTCATTATCATTGTCTTGTGATGTGGAATTACAATTTTCTCCTAATTTAATTCAAGCAAAAATTAAATCAGGATTTTGTTGTTGCCATTTTAAACACTTTGTATTAATATGAAAAGGAGATAGTTTACAACCAAAAATGGAAGATGATCTTGTAGAGATATCCCCAAGTTGACTTGTCCTTCCTTGTCACAAAGTACACCTCAATGTCAGCGTAATGCATGGAAATGATAACTCTTAGGTTTAAAGCAGTAGCATGAGGGCATGATTAGTCTCCAGAAGGAAACCTTGATGGTGTAGATGGCTGTAGATTTATAAGAGAGTGTGGTAGTTTAGGAATTATTATCCATTTACAGATCTAGGCTTGAGACCCAATCTTGATGTGAGGATGAGCTCAAGGGATAAGAGGTGAAATATACAAGATAGGATTAGAGAGGATTCAAAGTTCTTATCCAAGGTAAATGGTTGTAACAACTCATGGAATATTATGGAATAGGAAGCTTCAAGATTATTTTTTTTTTTCCTAAATTTCTAGAATCAATGCACCCCCAACAAGGGACAACCTACTACTGATAAACATTGGTGAAAAACTAAGCAACCTGTTGCTGAACGCAACTCCCTAAAGCTCCCGGGTGCGATGGGCCTTAAAAGAGCTAAAATGAAGTAGTCAGACCCAAAAAATCAGAGATTTGGAAGAGTCGTTCTTAGGGATTTGTGTAGGGATGATGATGAGGTGTTCATGGATGTTGATTGATCTAGTTTGTAGGCCTATTGACCAAAGATGACAAATTTTCTATAACACGTGATGAGCCCCAAAAATGGATAATTATTTGGGCTCATTCAACCTCCTAATTTGACTTAATCCACCATTCTCATTAGTTTATTGCATGTTTTTGATTATATTTATGTTAATAGAGTGAATTTGGTTAGTCATTATGCCAACAAGTCTAATGGGTGCTTTGTGTAGCCTTTTTGGTCAATTTGGAGACAAAATTGAAGGTCTTAATGAGCACTTGGCAGCCAAATTCGTGGGAAGACAAGCTAGAGGATTTGTAGGAAGGTGTCCCCTTCATTTATGGGCCCTTGCCTCGAATTCTCCACCATTAGCTCGGAGTTCAAGGGCCACCGAATCAATCAGCACAAGGGCAGCCAAGCAAGTCAAGTAGGACTACTGTTAACTTAAAGTTTTGGGCAGCCGAGTCCCTAAAGTTTAGGAGGATTGTTGGGTCCTCAATTTGTATAAATAAGAAGGCTTAGGGCCTCATTTTGGTTAGCCAGTTAGCCAGTGTAGCCAGTGGATGTTAGCTAGTTAGCCAGTAGATAGTAGCTAGTAGTTAGTCATTTCATAGCCTTGTTGTAGTCATTTTGTAATTCGATTTGTATGCAATAGATTAGCTTTGCTTTCAGCTCATTCTCAAGCTCTCCTTGTGGACAGTTTTGATGTAACTCTTCATTCTTGATTAATAAAGATGAATTCAGCTTTGCACCAGCTCTAAATCTCTCTTGGGAGGCTGTAGCTCTTGGGGTTGGGCCCATCTCAAGCGTCCAGTACCTCCCCTGTTTATCTTTATGTGTGTTTGCTGCATTCTTAAAATAAAATCTGCTCTTTAGATCTTGCTTTGTTACTTAGGTTGCTTTTGATGGTTGAAGTAGCTTTTTATGTTTAAGATGGATTGGTAGGAGTTATTCATGCGTTTATATCTCTTTGATAATGTTTTGTTCACATGCTGTACGTGATTCTTGTCATGAATAAGGTTGTTGTTCACTAATCTCATTAAACTGTTAGATAGATCATCTAATATTTGGATTGTATGCAAGACGTAGTTGGTTTGATCAGGTAAACACTATGCAGGGCACCTTCATCACCTCCTCATTCATCTGAGCCTCGTCCACATCAGCTCCTCCATCACCAAGTCTGTTTCCTCATCTCCCATTTGCTCTTTTGCCACGTAACCCTATTCTTGCCTTTCCATTGCCTAAACCTTCTTTGATGCAAGCTAGACTTCCACACCCTCTCATCACCTCATCCCTCAGTCATTGGGTCATTCCAGGCCCCTATCCTACCTCCATAACCATCCATGCATCTTCCATCAATCACCCATCCTCAAAAATACCATTTCGAAACATCCTGTAGAAGAATTACAGAACTTCCTGTAGAAACCCCTGCAGACTTCCTGTAGAAGTTCATAAACACGATTGCATGGCATCCAGACTTTGTGTAACTCTCATAAAGAATGTTAGGGATCCCTTAGACCCTCTCTGTACCATCCCAACCTTTCCCAAAGCATTTCATCCCTTGATCCATCCCTGCACAGTGGAAAACTAGTTAAAAGCACATGCATGATAATTCTAATAACTTAATCAAAAATACAAAAAGATGTTTTCTTCAGATAGTGATAACTTAGACACATGCATTTTACCTTCCTAGAAGTAATGGCATCTCTTCTCGTAGTTTGCATTCTCATTTTTGCATCAGTAGGACTAGTTGGTAGAATTAGGGTTTGCTAGGGTTTGTATTTCTTTTTGGCTTTCAGTTTCTTTTCGCAAGTAGATTAGCTTCCTTTGAGTTAGCTTTCGTCCATCAGTTAAAAAGCTTCTTCTAAGAGCTCATAGAAGTTGGCTTGAGCCCCTAGCGGACTTGTGCCAGCTGACCAAGTGACAGCTGCGGCAAGAGCTAGTACTTGTGCATACAGCACCGTCGCTTCCAAGTTTGTTACGAACTACCGGGTTGATAAAATTAAAGAAGGGAGTTCCAGGAGTTGTAGCATTATTGCTACAATACTGGGGCCCACCATCTTTTTGGCGCCGTTGCCGGGGAAGCGTCAGAGTATTGGTGATTGCCGCTTTTCTTCTATTTTCCACTACAATCTTCTGCTAAGTAGTTTATTTTTTTTCCATTATGCAATTTCGTTTATGCAAAAGTAGATTAGCATTTCCCGCTTTCATAGATTAGCATTTCAATTCCGCAATTTCATTTTTGCAAGCGTAGATTAGCATTTCAATTCCGCAAGCGTAGACTAGCATTTCATTCTTGCAATTTCATTTGAGAAAAATAGATTAGTCCTTTCCTGCTTTCATTTCAATTCCGCATTTTCATTTTCGCAAGATAGTTAGTTGCAGTTCAATCTATTTCATTTTTGCAGGTAGAAGTAGAAAAAAAAAAAAAAAAATCAACCAAAAAGATTTCATTTCATGCCTTGTAGGAGTAGAGATAAGTTAGAAAAATGATTGCACAACACCCCCACTGCTTCACACAGCCAACATTCTCTCTTCTTCGATGGCTGTGATTAAAGAACCCCTGGGTGGACATCAAGGCATATTTAAAGAACCTCTAGGGAAGAAGAAGAAGAAACCATTCCTCTGGAGCAAATGGCTACAAGCAGAAATGTTGGGAGCAGTACCTTATCCAAAAATGAATTTGCAAATCAGATCGAAGATTTCAAGAGTGATATGAGGCAGTTTCTTGCCATGCAACTGGATTCCTTGCGGATCCAAAAGAAGCAAGAAGAAGCCAAGAGGGCTTTGGCCATTTTTTGTCCTAGGTGCACTAGAAAGCATCCTAGGAACGAATGTCCAATGCACTCCCTAGAAGTGTGTTTCATCTGTGAAGAATACCATCCTACAAATCAGTGCCCTTCCTTGCCTGGACTTAAAGTTGCATATCAGAGAGCCAAAGGAGCCACTGAACCACTCCATGATATGAACCAAAGGAGGCCACATGGACCTAGATCTTACCAGCAGGAACTGCAAGGGACATCCGAGACCTATTATGACCCCTATCAAGCCACTTTCATGCCTTCTTGGGGTCCCCCTGCTCACCCTTCATGGTTCACACCTCCTCCTTGGTCATATTCTCCTTGTTCCTTCACAGATCCATATTATGCCCAACCAGTTGCTCATTCATTTCACTCTTATGCTCAGCCACAGCCTCAGTGGAATGCACCTCATCAGGGGTGGAGGCCCCAGTACAACACTCCTCCCACTTCGTTTCCTCCACCACCTGCTCATCCACAACCATCGCCTCCTCCTCCACCAAGGCAACCCCAAATGCCTACCCAACCACAATGCCATCCATCTCCATCTCAATTTCACACCTCCACTCAACTACCCGTACCATTTCCAAAGCCATACAATGGAGTAGCTCAACCCAATTGCAAAGCTGAGGCACAACATGTCCAAATGACTCCTCTTGAGCTCAATGATCTTCACCATAGCTCAGGAAAAGCATTGCAAAAAAGAGACTATATTGAAAGCATTGAAGGACCACGTCCGGAAAAACAAGATTCAAAAGAGGAGATCAAAGAACCATGGGCTGCACTTGATGAAGAGAATAGATCAGAATCAAAGATCGAGAGAGTTTCCTCATGGTTGCCACCAAATCTTGCATGTATTCAAGAGAAAGATCAGCAAAAGGAGGAAGATGAGAAAGTCATGATAGAAGGTGACATGAAGAATGATCCAGATCAGCAAAAGGACCAAGGATATCAAAGCTATATTGAGACATGGTTCCAGACAGTCACTAAGTTGCAGCAGTACTCTCTTCCTCAGCTATGTTTGATCCCTTCAAGGTCAGATCATTTGGCCCCTGAGATCTGGATACCTATCCAAGCATGCATTTCGAGCCTTCACATCATTTTTTCTCTAATCTCGATGTGCACATGGCTCCATTGGAAGTATTCTTATACTTGAGAACGATTTTGTTTTTCAAGTAGGGTAGGGTAGAAAAAAGAAAAAAAAGAAAAAAAGAGAAAAAAGAAAAAGGAAAAAAAATGAAAAAAGAGGAAAATAGAAATCTAAGGTGAAAACCTCCTCGGAGGCACCTTAGATTGGCTCATTGATTGAAAACCTCCATGAGGGGGTCAATGGGTTGAAAAAAAAAAAGAGAAAAGAGAATAAGATCTTTGGGTGAAAACCTCCCTTGGAGGCGCCCAAGGTAGGCAATTAGGGTGAAAACCTCCATGAGGCGCCCTAGTTGTTTTTTTTTTCAAAAAAAAAAAAAGAGAAAAAGGAAAAGAAAAATAAAGCTAATCTCCATTGAATAATTTCATGTTGCAACAATGACATTGCAGGTTTCAAGAAGGATGTTTCATGACAGGAGGAGCACTAAAATCAAGGTTAAAGGAATCTTTTTTTGTGCCTTCTACAGGAAGCTCTGTATTTCTATAGGAAACATCCTGTAGAACCTTTGGACGAGCCAAATCCAATTTCAAAAGTGAATCTAATGGTGGGAATCTATTGATTAGACCTGCAAGCACTTGTGTGGCCATCCCTTTCCTTTCTCCATCATTTTTTCCACCTCATTGTGCTTCTCATTGTGCTTCTACAGGAACTTCCTGTAGAAATTGTGGGAAACTAGACATGGATTTCAAAAAGTGGTTTGGCAAACATGGTAGCTTCCTCAAGGGTTCAGAAGCCCTCATGCAATCTTCCAACTCCTCCTCCATCATCTCCATACCTGCATCACAGCCCAAGCTCAGTTTTCCCTTCCATGCAAACACTTGCAAAATGCCTTGAAGAAAAAAAACACATGGAACAAAATTTGTTTTTGCCATAACTTGAAAACCATCCATCCATTTGACAAAACGTTTTATGGGGAATTGTACAAGGGGGATGGCAACATGCTTGAGCATTTTCAGCCAATTCCGGTGCACGGTTTCCAAGAAATCAACCTCCATCACCATCAGCCATTTTTGCGTTTTCTCCATAACCGTGCATCCGTTTCAAAATCTGTTTCATGGGGATATGCATATGAGTGATGGTAACCTACCCAAGCAATTTCAGCCAATTCCGATGCACGGTTTCCGAGAAATTGATCTCTGAAATCTTCAGCCATTTTCCATTTTTCTCAAAATCCGTGCATCCATTGATCACGATTTTGATATGGGAGATGCATCATGCTGATAGAAACATGCTCACCGAGTTTCAGATCAATCCGGTTTACTGTTTGAGAGCAATGGCAAAGACAAGTTCTGGTTTTGTGACCATGCAGCAGCAGCAGCTTGAAGGTGCAGATCTGAACGTGGAAACAATTGCATGCAGCTTAGATCCGGCCAGAGGACACCTGCACAGGGAAAAAACAATCAAAGATTAGCAGCCAAGCCACATGCAATCAGAAAAACCAATGCATGCAGCAATGACAGGCCACAGCAGCTCACGGCAGCCATTCAACTTCGAGGTATGTGACTGAAACTCATTCTTCTATTGCATAAATTTAATTTAAAAACTGCATGAATTGATGGAATGGTGGGATTAAGCCACGAATTATCGAGGTTAAGCTGATTGTCTTCTCTAGAACTCAGCCGGAAGTCACGCAGCATGCATGGGTCAGTCATGCACGTGAAAATTAAAAAAAAACGGACAGTGTGGGCAGCCTAACTCCAGTGCAACTGATGGATGAGATTACAGGCAGAGAACACACAGTTAACCACTGCAGTTCATGATAACACAGCAGTTGCATGGGCCAGCACCCGTCTGTGCCACCTCACTCCAAAAATCACGCAGAAATCTGAGCGCTCAGCTGAAACTCATAGACTGCTGTTAACTTGCACTTGCATCATGTCCAACTCGAAGTATACATCCTCTGCTTCCACAATCGGATTGACCTATCATCCTCCGTTGAGTTTCCTACCTGTTCTCGAATTTCACTCGTGCATCGGGCTCACTCAAAGGTAGAATCACATTCTACAGGAAACGGGTGGGGTCTTCTACAGGAAAGTGCAGCAGAGTCTTCCAGAGCAGAGAAGCCTAAGGTTCTTCATCCAGTTTGGAGCTTGAAGAAAGCTCTGAGATCCGACACCATTGTGGAATAAATCCAGTAGCAATAACAGGCCATGGAGTCAGAAACGAAAACTCCAGAGTTCACTGGTGGTCAGGAGATTGCAACTTTTCTTGTCTCATATGGACTACTGCCCAAGGTTTGGGAAGAGTCTCTTCATGCAAGCAATTCAGAGGGCTTTACTGTGAATGAACATGAAGATTTCGTATGTGTCGCTTTCGCTTCAAAGAGTAGAAGATTTCATTGTCAACCAGAGTAAACGTGGAGAGGACAATATAAAAACTGTTCAAAAGGTCTCCTCTGAATGCCTCAAGGGTGATGATGGTGAACCAACCTTCATTCATCCAGGAGCTCTTATGTTGTTTCTCCATATAATCAAGAAAACAGATTTCCAAGCAAAGTTGCAGATTTACACGGACTTCAAACAAAAGAAACTCAAGCCCATCATATTTGTGGGTCACTCCATAGGAGGGGCAGTTGCAACCTTGGCCACATTATGGGTTCTGGGAAAAGGCTAAGGCAAAGCTCTCCCTTTTGTATCACGTTTGGTTGCCCTCTGGTCGGACATGAAAGGCTTGTTGAAGCAGTTGGCCGTAAGAACTGGGGAGGAAACTTTTGTCACGTGGTTTCCAAGCATGATATTGTTCCTCGGATGCTCCTTGCACTGATTGAGTCCATTGCTAACTCCTTGACTACCATTTTTCCTTATTGGCAGGGCACAAATGTGCCTGATTCTTTAATTCAAGATGCTTGTAGGACTCTTCTGAAACAGATCTTTGTTTCTCCAAGCAGCCCATACAGACCTTTTGGCACTTACATGCTTTGCTCAGGCAATGGTGTAGCTTGTATTCAAAACGCTCAGACGGTTTTGGAAATGCTTAGTTTGACTATGCGAAGCCAACAAACTTCTTTTGATGAGATTGTACAGGCCTGTCTTTCAGAGCACACAAGGTATGATTCTGTTTTGGAGGAGGTTTTGCAAAACTCCATAAGAGGGATACGATCAATAGAGAATTCCAATTTAGAATCCCCTTACGAGATGGGTATTTTATTGCAGCTTGAAGCTATTGACGTTGGAGCTCAGAATGATCATGCACAGCTGGCCCTACGAAAAGCTGGAGAAACTGAAAAAGGGTATAACACAAATGTCGACAAGCTAGCTATTGAATTAAGCGTAAAACAAAGTAGCATGGCAGAGCTTGAATGGTATAAAGAGAGATGGAAGAAGGTTCAGTTGCATGGCGAACATATCATAGTCCAAGGCCTCAAGTACCAGCCTCTACACCACCACCAATTTGTTTCTCAGCATATCCATCAGGCCTATCAGCATATTGATGAGCCTCGTCATTGAGTTTTTGGGAGAAAATCATGGCAATTTTGGCTAATTAAGAGCAGAAACTTGAATGAGACAAGGAGGAGAGATTATAGGAGATAGATCCTCCTCATTAAATCCTCACTCATTCAAATATTACTTAATCAAATCACACTAGCTCAGAGTTGCAAGCAGCAGGCAGTGAGGAAGAAGAGCAGAAAGGAGGAGAAGATGAAGGCTGCCACAGCCCAGCTGGCAAGATACAGTGGTGCTGTCTGTTTCTACAGGAAGACAGAGGACTGTTTCTACAGGAAGCCAGCGAACTGTTTCTACAGGAAGTTTGAAAAGAGGGAAGCCAAAGGAGAAATCGGCCGAGATTTTAGCCAAGGAGGCCACCAGGGCCATCAAAGATGAGGAGAGAGATTGGTTGCTCAGAGGATGAGCAACACTTTCAGTAGGGGGGTGATGATGAGCCCCAAAAATGGATAATTATTTGGGCTCATTCAACCTCCTAATTTGACTTAATCCACCATTCTCATTAGTTTATTGCATGTTTTTTATTATATTTATGTTAATAGAGTGAATTTGGTTAGTCATTATGCCAACAAGTCTAATGGGTGCTTTTTGTAGCCTTTTTGGTCAATTTGGAGACAAAATTGAAGTTCTTAATGAGCACTTGGCAGCCAAATTCGTGGGAAGACAAGCTAGAGGATTTGTAGGAAGGTGTCCCCTTCATTTATGGGCCCTTGCCTCGAATTATCCACCATTAGCTCGGAGTTCAAGGGCCACCGAATCAATCAGCATAAGGGCAGCCAAGCAAGTCATGTAGGACTGCTGTTAACTCCAAGTTTTGGGCAACCGAGTCCCTAAAGTTTAGGAGGACTGTTGGGTCCTCAATTTGTATAAATAAGAAGGCTTAGGGCCTCATTTTGGTTAGCCAGTTAGCCAGTGTAGCCAGTGGATGTTAGCTAGTTAGCCAGTAGATAGTAGCTAGTAGTTAGTCATTTCATAGCCTTGTTGTAGTCATTTTGTAATTCGATTTGTATGCAATAGATTAGCTTTGCTTTCAGCTCATTCTCAAGCTCTCCTTGTGGACAGTTTTGATGTAACTCTTCATTCTTGATTAATAAAGATGAATTCAGCTTTGCACCAGCTCTAAATCTCTCTTGGGAGGCTGTAGCTCTTGGGGTTGGGCCCATCTCAAGCGCCCAGTACCTCCCCTGTTTATCTTTATGTGTGTTTGCTGCGTTCTTAAAATAAAATCTGCTCTTTAGATCTTGCTTTGTTACTTAGGTTGCTTTTGATGGTTGAAGTAGCTTTTTATGTTTAGGATGGATTGGTAGGAGTTAGTCATGCGTTTATATCTCTTTGATAATTTTTTGTTCACATGTTGTACGTGATTCTTGTCATGAATAAGGTTGCTGTTCACTGATCTCATTAAACTGTTAGATAGATCATCTAATATTTGGATTGTATGCAAGACGTAGTTGGTTTGATCAAGTAAACACTATGCAAGGCACCTTCATCACCTCCTCGTTCATATGAGCCTCGTCCAGATCAGCTCCTCCATCACCAAGTCTGTTTCCTCATCTCCCATCTGCTCTTTTGCCACGTAACCCTATTCTTGCCTTTCCATTGCCTAAACCTTCTTTGATGCAAGCTAGACTTCCACACCCTCTCATCACCTCATCCCTCAGTCATTGGGTCATTCCAGGCCCCTATCCTACCTCCATAACCATCCATGCATCTTCCATCAATCACCCATCCTCAAAAATCCCATTTCGAAACATCCTGTAGAAGAATTACAGAACTTCCTGTAGAAACCCCTGCAGACTTCCTGTAGAAGTTCATAAACACGATTGCATGGCATCCAAACTTTGCGAAACTCTTAGAAAGAATGTTAGGGATCCCTTAGACCCTCTCTGTACCATCCCAACCTTTCCCAAAGCATTTCATCCCTTGATCCATCCCTGCACAGTGGAAAACTAGTTAAAAGCACATGCATGATAATTCTAATAACTTAATCAAAAATACAAAAATATGTTTTCTTCAGATAGTGATAACTTAGACACATGCATTTTACCTTCCTAGACGTAATGGCATCTCTTCTCGTAGTTTGCATTCTCATTTTTGCATCAGTAGGACTAGTTGGTAGAATTAGGGTTTGCTAGGGTTTGTATTTCTTTTTGGCTTTCAGTATCTTTCCGCAAGTAGATTAGCTTCCTTTGAGTCAGATTTCATCCATCAGTTAAAAAGCTTCTTCTAAGAGCTCATAGAAGTTGGCTTGAGCCCCTAGCGGACTTGTGCCAGCTGACCAAGTGACAGCTGCGGCAAGAGCTAGTACTTGTGAATACAACACCGTCGCTTCCAAGTTTGTTACGAACTACCGGGTTGATAAAATTAAAGAAGGGAGTTCCAGGAGTTGTAGCATTATTGCTACAATACTGGGGCCCACCAACACGCATAAAAGTAGCTAGAGCATTAGTCAAACCAAACAAAACCACAACAAATTCATAAAAATTATACCTAGTCTAGAAAGTGGTGCTGTAAATGTCCTCTTCTTTGATGCAAACCTAATGCTATCCTGATCTCAAATTGATCTTCGAGAACATTGCTGCTCCCTTCAACTAGTCAAATAGGTCATCAATTCTCGACAAAGGGTACTTGTTCTTGATCATCAACTTGTTCAGCTGCCAGTAATCAATACACAACCTGAGAGTTCCAATCTTCTTCTTCAAAAACAACACTGGTGCACCCCAAGGTGACACACTTGGCCTGAAGTATACCTTTTCAAGAATTTCCTTCAACTGCAAGTTCAATTCCACTAGCTCTGGTGCACTCATCTTGTATGGTGCCTTTGATGTTGATGCTTCCCCTGGTACCAACACAATATAAAAGTCCACTTCCTTGTCAGGTGGAAACTCTAAAATATCTGCTGGGAATACATCCTCAAATTGTTGCAAAACTAAATACCTCTCCAAGATATCCACATCCTCAACTTCCTTACCTTTGTCACTAGAAATATGCACTGAAAACAATTAACATGATTTCCTACGACTATTTATGGCCTACATAGCTGTAACCATCCTAGCTGATGTTGTCTTCTTCTTACCTTGCAAGATTCTTTGTTCCCCATTGTCATCCAAAAAACTAATAGCCTTGTTATATAAATTTACTTTGGTTGTGTGGAGGTACAACCAATCCATACCTAGAAGCATACTGTATGATCCCAATGGAAGCACATTTAGGTTCACTGATGTAGACATACCATTCAACTCAAATGCACAAGCTCTTACCCAGTGATGAAGTCTTTTCTTAGTACCTGTAGCCAACTGCATTGACCAAGAATATGCATGCACTTCATTATTCAAACCACACTTATCCACCAGGTCAAGATTGACATAAATATAATTGTTGGAAATAATACTGAGAGGGGGGGGGGGTGAATTAGTATTATCAAGTCAAATATTTCCTTTTTCAATTCCAGATGATATACGCTACTTCTGTTAATAAAAACTGCGTATATACGCAACTACAGATAAAGAGACCCGCGTATACAAAGCAGACTTATAATTTGATTTATCTTTCAGATGTCAGTTATTAATCTGTGAATCAGAAGCAAATAAATAGTACCAGAAATAGAGCAGAAGACAGTCACACACAAGAACACAAGATATAAGGAGGAAACCCAATGTGGGTGAAAACCCCTTGCTGCAATTCGTCTCTATCTTCTTTTTAATTACAAACTTCTCTTTACAATGTTTTGTACTGGTGCAGTCTTTACTAGTACACAGGCTGCAACCTGCAGAGAGCTACAACTCTCTCTCGTTCTCCAGCTTTCCTGGAAGGGAGCTCCAACCCCCTAAGTTCTTATAATAGATTGAGATACTAGTACGAAGGGTCCTACCTGCACAAGGCTGCAACCTTCTCTTTGCTTTCAGGGACCTCGTTTCATTAATATTCAGACTTGATCCACAAGTAACATCAATCAAACATCAGGAATTTCTGCATAACCCAAACTCCTTTTCATCAATCAAAAGCTGAACCAAATAAACACTTCTCTGATCGCTGTACCCATAACACAGTAACTGTAATCAAACACCAATTCTGAACCCAGAACACTGCAGTAATAAAACAGAAGCAGCTAGAACATAAATCAAGATATATACGCCACTTCACTGTTCAGCAACTTGCAAGTATACGCCTCTGTACCACAACCAACCTGTGTATATGCTTCTTTCACTCACAGAAAAAGTGTGTATACGCACCTGCAATTCACTGAACCTGCGTACAAATTTATAAAGGATAATTTATTCTTTTAAGCATTCAGACATCAGTTAACCCAGATTTATAGATCAAGAGTGTGCCACATATAACAGATCAAAATCATAGAGAGATACCAATGTTCAAGCCTTGAGATTTTGATCCATCAATAGTTCTTATCCTTCTTGCGCTCAGGTTCCTCCTTCATTCAGATCTAGATCTGCACCATAACCCAATCACCAGTATTCCAGATCTCATACATTATCAGATATTCAATAATAATTCAGATGATTCCTTGTCACATGATCTCCTTCCTCTTTTATAGTTTTAGGCCTTCCACAATACCACGGTCCAAAACCATAATAAACCAATACCAAGGGCCCAAAACCTGGGGTCAACACTTCTGACGAGATACCATGGTCCAAAACCATAGGTTCAAATTCCAAGGACTAACAACAATGGACCAAAAATAAGTTTCCCACCATGTACGCGCTTTTCTGTGCATAAAAGTGCGTGTATACGCATACACAACTTCTGAACGTATAACCCGCGTGTATACGCATGTTTGGCAAGGTGAACCTGCGTATACAAGATTTCCTTCATTCTGAGCGCCTGAACTGAGATCTGTCACCAAAGAAAGTTGCCATCAAGGACAACACCTGTACCATAGCACCACTCCTGTGCCAAAATGCCAACAATCTCCCCCTTTGGACTTGATGGCAACCCCAAGGTCCTCAAAGTCATTCTCCCCCTTTGTCATCAAGGGCAAAGGGCGGTGCTCCCCCTGAGTACATGTAGATATCTCTGCTCTGCTATGCTAAACATGCTCCCCCTGACTGTAGGCAAGATCTACAAAGGATGTTCTTCAAGAAGAACCAAGACATATACATTATGAAAGACCTTCCTATCACCAAAAGACTCAATGCATACATCCATCACCCAACCAAGTGGGGATCATCCACCCAACCAAGTGGGGATACATCAGAAATTTACATATGACAACCAATCACATTGCATCAATCATCCCAGGCATAGTGGGGAAACCAAAATAGGCCGTTACATGACCTTGATAAAAAAGATATACATGACATAGAAACGAAATATCAAGACTATGCAAATCACCAATAACTACTATCAGCGACATCTGACAATCACTGTATATATCAGCAACCATGTTGTTCTTCTGTTCTCCTTTCTGCAGCTGATCCACCTGAAACAAAAATAGTTTGAGTACTAGAACCAAGAGCTTCTAAGGTAATGCCAACAATGCATTGTTAGAAGATTATCTTCTCCCCCTGAACCTGTGCCTGATGGTCTCTGACAGACCCATATCAGACTCTCTTCAACCAAAGTCTGTTCTTGCTGATTTTCTTCAAAATTCCATATACGCGACTGCACCTGCATAAATCTGCGTATGTACACGGATTCCCCTCATCCAACTCGCCTACACCAACTTTTCTTTGAAACAGACAAGCTTCAACAGCAGGATGAAGCATCAACTACTCCCAGTTTCTTTTTGAGATATTCAAAAGTTTCCCTGGGCAATGGTTTGGTAAGGATATCAACAATTTGTTCCTTGGAAGGAACATACTCCAACTTGACTTTTTGATCAAGCACTTGTTCCAAAAGAAAGTGATATTTGATAGGTATGTGCTTGGTCTTTGAATGCATGACAGGATTCTTTGAAATGCTTATTGCACTTGTATTATCACATAAGATAGAGACAGGTGGAGTACAAGTGATTTGAAAATCCTGCAAGGTTTGCATCATCCAAAGAAGTTGAGTGCAACAAGATGCAGCAGCCACATATTCCACTTCAGCTGTAGATAAAGCAATCGAAATCTGTTTCTTGCTGAACCAAGATACTAATCTGGAACCCATAAAGAATGCACCACCACTTGTGCTCTTCCTGTCATCCATGCTTTCGGCCCAATCTGCATCTGCGTAAGCATGAAGTGTGAGATCTGTATCTCTAGGGTACCATAAGCCATAGTTTTGAGTTCCTTGAAGGAACTTGAAGATTCTCTTGACTGCCTGAAGATGAGTTTCCTTTGGATTTTCCTGAAATCTTCCAACTATTCCCACTGCATGCAAGATGTCTGGTCGGGTACCTGTCAAATAAAGTAGACTTCCAATCATGGATCTATAGGTTGGTTGATGCACTGCTGCCGATTCATCATTTGCACTGAGGCTGCATCCTGTAACCATGGGGGTACATACTGGTTTTGAATCTTCCATGCCATACTTCTTCAGAATCTACTTGAGGTACTTGGTTTGAGACAAGAAGATACCGCCTTCATTTTGTTGGATTTGCAATCCAAGAAAGTATGTCAGTTCTCCGAGCAAAGACATTTCGAATTCTTTCTGCATCACCAAGGCAAAGATTTGACTCATACCTTCTTGATTGCTGCCAAAGATAATATCATCTACATACACAACAAGTATTAGCAATTTGTCATTTTCAATTTTTATATAAAGATTGCTATCTGCTGATCCTTTTGAAAAACCTTGTTGATGAAGGTATTTGTCCAAGCGGTAGTACCAAGCCCTTGGAGCTTGTTTAAGGCCATAGAGATCCGTTTTAATTCTGCATACAAGATTTGGATCATTCCCAAGGATAAAGCCATCTAGTTGCTCTATGTACACTTCTTCTTCTAAGTCTCCATTCAGAAAGGCTGATTTTATGTCCATTTGAAATACTTTGAACTTCTGGAAGCTAGAGAGAGCAAGGAACATTCTGATGGCCTCAAGTCTAGCAATGGGAGCAAAAGTTTCTTCAAAGTCTATTCCTTCCTGTTGAGTATCACTTCCCCATTTTCATTCAACTTATTTTTGAAGATCCATTTTGTTCCTATGACATTTTTGTCTTTTGGTCTAGGAACCAACTCCCAAGTGTTATTCTTTTCGATCTGCTCAAGCTCTTCATCCATTGCGTTAACCCAACACTCATCTTTGCATGCTTCTTTTACATTCTGCGGTTCAGTGGAAGAGAGCAATGCCAAATAGCTTGAAGCTTCTGCTATTGTTCTTCTTGTTTGTATACTTGCTTCTTTCTGCCCCAAAATTTGAGATTCTGGATGATTCTTCTGAACGTACCTGGATGGAGTCTTCTCTTCTATCCTTATCTATTCCTCTAGTGCCTCTTGGGGTTCTTCTTCATCATCTGTCTGATTTGGAGAGTAGTCTTCATCCTCATTGATATTTTCATGATTCACTTCCCTAGGGATGTATCCTTTTTCATCAACCACTACATCAATACTGTCAACAATTCTTCCAAGTCTTTTATTGTAACACTTATATGCTTTGCTGTAGGGAGAATAACCAAGGAGAATGCCTTCATCTGCTCTAGGTTCAAGTTTTCCAAGCTGCTCATCAGTATTCTTAATATAGCATTTGCTCCCAAAATTTTTGAAATGCTTTACCGAAGGAGTCTCACCATACCAGAGCTCATTAGGAGTTTGAGTGCTGTTCACTCGGACATTTGTTTTGTTGAGAATAACAACCGCAACATATGCAGCTTCACCCCAGAAGGTTGCGGGAGTTCCAAACTCATCAAGCATAGCACGAGCCATTTGTTGGACTGTTCTGTTCATCCTTTTCGCCACTCCATTTTGCTGAGGAGTCCTAGCTGTAGAGAATTCCCTTCTTATTCCATGTTCTTCACAAAAATCAAAAAATTCATTTGAGGTAAATTCCCCACCTCTGTCGGACTTGAGGCACTTAATTTTGTAATCTGATTCATTTTCAGCCAAGGCTTTGAAGGATTTGAATTTTTCGAATGCTTCGTCTTTGTGCTTCATAAGTCCTAACCAAACAAACATGGAGAAGTCGTCAATGAATAATATAAGGTATTCTTCTCCTCGAGGTGACCTTTTCCTAAATGGACCACATACATCTGTATGGACTAGCTCAAGAGGCCTGTTAGCTGATCCTTCCTTCTCAGGAAAGCTAGTTCTGGTTTGCTTACCAAACTGACATGATTTGCATATGGTGTTGTCTGGAATTTTGATATCTGGAAGACCACGAACTGCCTGGTATTTGCATGCTTTCCTTATTTGTGAAAAGCTTAGATGCCCCAACCTCCGGTGCCATAACCAATGTTCATCATCCTTGCTTAAATAGCATTGTTGTTGTCCTTCTTCAAATATGTATAGATTATTTGGAGTTCTTCTGCCTTTGATCACTGTTTCTCCTGTATCAAGATCATGAACACTACATCCATTTGATCGAAATATTACTTCGGTTCCTTGATCGCACATCTGACTAACACTCAGTAGATTATGCTTCAAGCCATCAACATACAAAACATTTCCAGCTTTGACCTGTTCTTTCAACTGAGCAGTGCCTTTTCCTTTTATGGCTGCAGGGGTATCATTTCCAAAAGACACCTTCTTTCCCTTTTCTAATGCAGTATATGATTCAAGTTTTTCTTTATCCCCTGTCATATGCTTCAAACATCCGTTGTTGATATACCATATATTTTCCTGTCCTTCTGCATAGAAGGCTATCCCACATCTTTCTGGTTGTGGTTCCTTCATTCTCCATGTTCTGGCACTTGAGGTATGTTCCTTCTGAGTTGTCTTCCAAAACCTGCTCCTGCATTCAGAATCTTCATGACCAAAGTTATTACAAATAGAACATTCAACTTCATTTTCAAGGGCCGAAAAGTTGTTATAAGTCCTTTTCGTGATTCCAGTCATATTCCTTTGTTTTTGAGCTTCTCTAGTCATGATTGTCTTATAGGCAACACATTGAGCTGCTTTGTGACCAGAATTATGGCAAGAGAAACATTGGCCATTGAAGAAACTCCTGCGATTATCAAATCTATCATCCAACCGATTGTAGTTTCTACTAACATCCATTCTTGAGGCAAATTGGGAAGATTTTACCTGTGGCTGATTGTAGCTTCTGTTTGTCCTTAAGGTAGCTTGTCCCCGATTTATTTGATAGTCTTTATTCGTTCTTGAGGTAAATTGTCCCTGATTTACCTGATGATTTCTATTAGGCTTTTGCTCGCTCTTCTTTGCTGCATCAAGATAACTTTTGGAGGTAGAAGCTTGAGATGTTTCTCCATTATATCCCAGACCTGTTTTGATTAGTGGAGAACGCTGCACATTGATAATCTCATCCAGAGTTTCAGATCCTTTAACAAATTTAAGATTAATAGCTTTTGTTTTCTCAATCTCCTTTCTAAGACAAACAATTTCACATTCCAATTTTTCAAGATGTTTTTCCCTTTCAGCCAGTTGACATTGTAGAGAATCAATAATTGCACTTTTCTCTTCTAAGCGGATTTTGAGATTAGTCATCTCTTCACAAAAACCTTCTACATCTATAGCATCCATGTAGTCATCATCTTCAAAAGCCATTAAAAGTTTATACTTATTACCTCGTTCATCTTCGTCACTATTTGAAAGTCCATCACTATCTTCATGAGTGTAATAGCTTTTCTTATTTGCATTCCGTTTCTTGTTCCATCTAACAGGTTCCTTCCCTTTGTCAATCTTATCCTTGTGAGGACATTTGGCAGCATAGTGACTGACTCTTCCACAAGCAAAGCATTTGAAAGGTAACTTACCTCGGAACCGTCCAGTACCTCGTTGAAGATTTCTGACAAAATTTGATTCTTCTTCTTCTTCTGACACGTGTCCTGACTCATAGTACTCGCCTTTGCCTGAAGTCTTGAAGGCAACTTCTATCCTGTCTGATGGTCCTCCTTTCCTCATTTCATAAGCAGTTAGAATTCCGTGCATCTGTGACAATTTAAGGCTTTGTAGATTCTCTTTTTATTCTATTGCAGAAACTTTAGATTCAAACCTAAGGGACAAAGATCTTAGAACTTTTTCAACCACAACAACCTCTTTTATTTCTTCACCCAAATTTTTCATACAATTAACAATCTCATCTACACGAAGAAAATAGTTAGCCACACTTTCATCATTATACATCTTGATATTTTCATACTGAATCCTGAGGGTTTGAAGTTTTGCTCATTTTACCTGATCATCTCCTTCATAGCTTAGGAAAATCTTGTCCCATATTTCTTTTTCTGATTTTAACTGCATAAATTTCACGAATTCTGATTGAGATAGACATCCCAATAGAGTATTGACCGCCTTTGCATTTGTTTCATATTTCTTCTTCTTAGCCGGATCTGTAGGAGTTGCTGCTAGAAAATTATATCCTGTATCTATGATATCCCAGACTTCTGCACCCAAAGATTGAAGATAGGAAATAACTCTTACCTTCCAATATACGAAGTTTGTCCCATCAAAAACCGGTGGCCTGATTGATTCTTCCCTCTCGTAGTTGCTCATGATGAAAGATATTCCTTCAAGTGATCAAGCTTCTTCAGAAGGACCTGCTCTGATACCAATTGTTGGAAATAATACTGAGAGGGGGGGGGGGTGAATCAGTATTATCAAGTCAAATATTTCATTTTTCAATTCCAGATGATATACACTACTTCTGTTAATAAAAACCGCGTATATACACAACTACAGATAAAGAGACCCGCGTATACAAAGCAGACTTATAATTTGATTTATCTTTCAGATGTTAGTTATTAATCTGTGAATCAGAAGCAAATAAACAGTACCAAAAACAGAGCAGAAGACAGTCACACACAAGAACACAAGATATAAGGAGGAAACCCAATGTGGGTGAAAACCCCCTGCTGCAATTCGTCTCTATCTTCTTTTTAATTACAAACTTCTCTTTACAATGTTTTGTACTGGTGCAGTCTTTACCAGTACGCAGGCTGCAACCTGCAGAGAGCTACAACTCTCTCTCGTTCTCCAGCTTTCCTGGAAGGGAGCTCCAAACCCCTAAGTTCTTGTACTAGATTGAGATACTAGTACGCAGGCTCCTACCTGCAGAAGGCTGCAACCTTCTCTTTGCTTTCAGGGACCTCGTTTCATTAATTTTCAGACTGGATCCACAAGTAACATCAATCAAACATCAAGAATTTCTGCATAACCCAAACTCCTTTTCACCAATCAAAAGCTGAACCAAATAAACACTTCTCTGATCGCTGTACCCAGAACACAGTAACTGTAATCAAACACCAATTCTGAACCCAGAACACTGCAGTAATAAAACAGAAGCAGATAGAACATAAATCAAGATATATACGCTACTTCACTGTTTAGCAACCTGCGAGTATACGCCTCTCTACCACAACCAACCTGCGTATACGCTTCTTTCACTCACAGAAAAAGCATGTATACGCACTTGCAATTCACTGAACCTGTGTACAGATATATAAAGGATAATTTATTCTTTTAAGCATTCAGACATCAGTTAACCCAGATTTATAGATCAAGAGTGCGCCACATATAACAGACCAAAATCATATAGAGATACCAATGTTCAAGCCTTGAGATTTTGATCCATCAATAGTCCTTATCCTTATTGTGCTCAGGTTCCTCCTTCATTCAGATCTAGATCTGCACCATAACCCAATCACCAGTATTCCAGATCTCATACATTATCAGATATTCAATAATAATTCAGATGATTCCTTGTCACATGATCTCCTTCCTCTTTTATAGTTTTAGGCCTTCCACAATACCACGGTACAAAACCATAATAAACCAATACCAAGGGCCCAAAACCTAGGGTCAACACTTCTGACGAGATACCATGGTCCAAAACCATAGGTTCAAATTCCAAGGACTAACAACCATGGACCAAAAATAAGTTTCCCACCATGTACACGCTTTTCTGTGCATAAAAGTGTGTGTATATGCATACGCGACTTCTGAGCGTATAACCCGCGTGTATACGTGTGTTTGGCAAGGTGAACCTGCGTATACAAGATTTCCTTCATTCTGAGTGCCTGAACTGAGATCTGTCACCAAAGAGAGTTGCCATCAAGGACAACACCTGTACCATAGCACCACTCCTGTGCCAAAATGCCAACAATAATTAGATATTTTTTCAATCAAAATAGAAAAAACTTGATCATGAAGCTTACCATCCATCTCGATAATAGATGCATGGTGATCCCCCTTCTCGTATCCAACACTGCATAAATCCGAGGAATACTCTTTCTAACATCCCCCACTATCTGTTCCTCCTAAGCATTGTGGATCTATAGTATACCACTTGGATGCTGTGGAAAAACTCTCCTATGAAGCTCTCCACCACAAGTCCAACACTGTAAAGGTTACTTGCCATCAACATTTTTTTTCTCCTTACATTGAAATCCATGTCATATGTTCAAAGAATTAAACTTCTTAGGCGATGTTGCATTGTATTTTTTACCTATATCCCGAGGTCTTATTTGCTTACTATCTAATTTTCCTTTAGACTTGTCACTACCCTTCTAATCATCCTTAGTCTCATACTTGTGCTTTGATTGTTCATAACAATGCTTTAGCTTTCTGATGGCTTCCTCCAATGATCTAGGCTCATTGAACTTGATATGATCTTTGAATGATACTAGAAACTCACTAATGAATCTCTAAATATTCACTTTATCCTCATTAATATAAGGCACATACCTCAACAAATTCAAGAATCTACTAGTATACTCTGTAGAAAATTTTTCTACAATTATCTAGCTCTGATACCATGTAGAAATTTTGAATAATTTAACACATATTCAATGGAGATTATCCTGATCATGTACTAATGCGGAAAACATACACAATACATAAGCTCCTCTACGTTGATCAAGAATATAGCAGCATCAATAACAATAAAACATCAAGAGCATTCACACATTAACACAGTTTGTATCACGGGGAAAGCATCTCGCTAAAAACCCCACACTATCTGTATATTAATGATTGAGTCATGTAACATTACACAGCATAATACTTCTCACAAGTATCTCCACCTCTGTTACACACAATACAGCTCAGATCTGATCTCCAAATCTCTTCCACTGCTTGCCTGCCTCCACTGCTCAATACCTGCTCAAGAACTGATGATAATTGCTTCCCAAACTCGATTTTCACCTGCAAAATAGTCACTCACTCTTTGTGGACGTGAGCAAAGGCTAAAATGCGGGCCAAATACGTGAGCAAACTCATTGGCATACTCAATCCTTTGATTGTGCAAGATCTGGTGCACAACTATAGTCACAACTGATAGCAATCTGATTCTCTACCACCTGTCCCTGTTGAACTGAACATGCACTGACATGCAACTGAGTTAACTGATGTATTCTTTAGTTGTATTATGAGTTAATAATTAGTTTAACAACTCATCATTATTCTATCTGCAGTTAGACTAACTACAACCAGTTTAACTAAGTTAAACTGAACACAACTCCATCAACTATACCTCCAGTCTACTAAACTCAACTCACTTGAGTTCTAACTGAAGTCATGCATGCAACAACTCAACTGACTCATAAGAAAAACGAATTTCCTTCTGACAGCTGCATGTGCCACTTCCGTAGCTCAAACTGAAGTGCTCCAAGAGAATAAGATTAAGTTTATAGTCCAAATATTATTGTGAGATAATAATATTTGACTTTTCTATTTTTGACAGCCAGTCTAAAAATAGACTTGATCACTCACACTGTGATCACTCACACTTTCATCAAAAATAGAAGTCCATCTATTTTCCCAACTTGATCAATCATCCATAAACATAGACATGATCCATATGTCTAAAAATAGACATAGTCTAAAAATAGACTTGCGCCAAAAATAGCCTGCGGGCCCACTTAGTGAAGGCGACTCTTTTCACTAAGCTCCATCATCTTGTTGCAATCTCAACACTCCCTCTCGACAAGATATGGATTATCAACAACCCCTATCCTGCCTCGGTGGTACTCGAATTTGCTCCTGGTGAGAGCCTTCGTCAGAATATCAGCATCCTGATCCTCCGTTGGAATGTACGAAAGTAACATGATCCTCCGCTGCACACAATCTCTGATATGATGGAACCTGATGTCAATATGTTTAGATCTATCATGAAATACAGGATTAGCCGAGAGTTTAATGCAACTCTGGTTATCACAGTAAATCACAGTAGGATCCAAATGAGAACCGAACAAACCAACCAGGATCTTCCTCATCCATATAGCCTCACATGCAGCCAAACTTGCTGCCATATACTCGGCCTCCGCTGAACTGAGTGCCACAGATCTCTGCTTCCTGCTGTACCAAGAAACTGCTGTCGATCCGATACTGAAGACCCCTCCTGATGTGCTCTTTCTGTCTGTTGGGCTCCCTGCCCAATCTGCATCCGTGAAGCCACATAGCTTCACCTCATCCTCCTGTCTGTACCACAAACCATATCCCGATGTGCCTCTCAAGTAGCGCAATACATGCTTGCCCGCCTTCCAGAAGAGCTTGGTAGGCTTAACCATAGCTTGTGAAAGCTGGTTAACTGCATAGCATATATCAGGTCATGTATTGACCAAATACATCAGCGACCCCACCAACTGTCGATAAACAGTGGCATCCACTTCTTCTCCCGAAGTGGCATCCTCCTTCCTCCAACCTCCAGGAAGAGGAGTATCAACAGGCTTGCAGCCATGCATGTTGAACTTCTCTAGTATCTCCCGAGCATACTTGCCCTGAGAAACAAACAGTCCACCATTGCGCTGCCATATTTCCAATCCTAGGAAATAGTGAAGGAGGCCCAAATCCTTCATCTCAAACTCTGTAGCAAGATCCTTCTTGCATGACAGTATCAACAGCTCATCACCCGTTAGAATCAAATCATCAACATACAGTACAATGATAAGCAACTTACCCTCCACCACAATCTGGTATAGGTTCGGATCCGCCTCGCTCTTGGAGAATCCAAGTCCTGTGAAATAGCTGTCTATCCGTGTGTACCAAGCACGTGGTGCTTGCTTCAACCCATACAGCGCTCTCTTGAGCCTGCACACATGCGACTCGCTGCTGAAGACTTCAAAGCCTTCGGGTTGCTCATTGTACACCTCCTCCTCAATGACTCTGTTGAGGAACGCAGTCTTCACATCCATCTGATGAATGTGCCATCCCATCTGCGCTGAGAGAGCAAGAATCGTCCGTATGGAAGAATACCTTGCGACAGGTGCAAAGGTCTCCTCATAATCGATCCTCTTAATCTGTGAAAAGCCTCGGGCAACAAATCTTGCCCTGTACTTCTCCACACTCCCGTCAGCTGCCTGCTTAACTTTGTAGATCCATCTCGAACCTACCACTGATTTCCCTTCCGGTCTAGGAACAATCTCCCATGCACTGTTTCTGACAATAGAATCATACTCTTCCACCATGGCGTCTACCCATGCGAGATCCTCCACAGCTTCCTCGAAAGAGGATGGCTCAGTCACAACACACTTGCTCATAAGAGCCATGTATCCAGTGTACCGATCAGGTGACTGTCTCTGCCTGCGTTGGGCTATAGGTGGTCCTACAACTTTCTCTGCATCTTGAGCCAGTTGCTCAGCTTCTGTCAAGCGCTTTCGCCCTCTGATGGTTGGCGCTGCATGAGTGGTCTCTTCCACTCCATGAACCTCGTCCTGTGGCTGATCCACGTCCTAAAGCTCATCCTTAGGAACTAATAGCTCCTCATCTGCATGCAAGTGTAGCTCCCTCTCAAGCGAACACTTCATGGCTTTCTCCTCCTTAAATTTTATATCCCGTCGCACAACAGTTTTACCACTATCTGGCAAATACACACGATAGTTGTGGGGCGTATCAGTGTACCCCACAAATATCCCAACCTCTGCAGTCGGTTCCAACTTCTTTCTGGCATCCTTCGTCACATGCATGTAAACGTTAGCACCAGAAATCCTCAAATGAGAAAGATCAGGCTTCTTACCAGAATAAGCCTCCTCGGGTGTACTCATGCCAAGTATCCTATGAGGACAACGGTTCTGCACATAAACTGCTGTATTGCATGCTTCCGCCCACAAGTGAAGGGGTAGGCCCTGATCATGCAACATTGCCCGTGCAGCACCCACAATCATTCTGTTCTTCCGCTCAGCTACACCGTTCTGCTGTGGGTTATGGGGAGCTATGAGCTCTCTACGAATCCCTTCTGCCTTGCAGAAATCCTTGAACTCGTCCGAGATGTATTCACCACCATTATCGCTCCTAAGAGCCTTCACCTTCTTCCCCGACTCCTTCTCGACCAGTGCTTTGAATTCACAGAACTTTGAATATGTCTCGCTCTTCTTCTGCATGAAGAAGATCCAGCACTTACGAGAGAAATCATCAACAAAAATCACATAATACCTGTGTTTTGCTGTCGAAGCAACTGAGAAAGGTCCACACACGTCTGTGTGAATTCTCTCAAGGATCGTCGTGGCGCGACTATCCTTCTCGTGAAAGGTGGCTTTCACAAACTTCCCCAAAGTACACCCCTTGCATTGATCTGACTGCGCAAGTGTGCCTTTAGGAAGCCCTGTAGTGATCTGCTGCAGTATCTTCAAGGCTCCATGGTGAAGGTGACCCAATCTCCTGTGCCACAACTCGCCATCATCCCGGCTCACCAATCCTTCTGCCTTGCCTGCCATTGCTACGCATCCATCTACATGCAACTGATAAAGGTTCCTCACTCGAACCCCTATCTTCCGGGTCTCACCAGTTGTCTTGCTGCGCAGGAAGGCCTTTCCCTCGCTAAAGACAACATCATACCCCTTGTCTTCTAACATCGTCACTGAGATGAGATTCTTCTTCAATCCTGGAACATGCATGACTTCCTTCAATACAAAGGGTTTACCAGACTCCCTCTCAAAGGAAATGGTACCGATACCGGTCGCACTGTATCTACCATCATCGCCCATCTCGATGTGCACTCCAAGATCTTTGTCCTCCAGATCAGAGAACAAATCTCTATCTCCCGTCATGTGAAAAGACGCACCACTGTCCAGAAACCACACTGATCCCATCACACTTGAAACCAAGCATGCGATCAATGAAAAATCAAGCTCAAACTGAGAAGCTAAAGCCTCTCCCCCTGCAGATCCAGTAGCTTGCTTGTTCTTCTTCTTCTGCGGACAATTTGTGGCATAGTGTCCATGCTGGTGACAGTGAAAACACTTCACCTTGGACATATCCTGCTTCTTGCCTTTCGCACCAGACTGAGAAGCTTTCTTGCTCTTCCCTTTCTTTGCTTTGGCAGCCAAAGCACAATTCTCTTCATCAGCTCCCTTTGACGAAGATCCGTCCCTGGTACTCCGCCTGATCTCCTCCTGCACAAGATCTGACCATAGTCTTTCCCATCCTGGCAACTTCTCCCAACCATTGACAGAGTCCTGATAGGAATGCCAACTCTTCGGAAGACCAAGGAGAGCCAAGCTCACCAAGTCCTCATCATCGACAGTAACCCCCACACTTCCCAGCTCATCTCGACACTGAGTGAACTTCGTGAGATACTTGGGAATACTGTCTCCCTTCTCGCATTTGATGTTTCTGAGTTTATCTTTGAGCGCCAGCTTCCTCTGATCGCTCTTGCTTTGGAATAATTCTGTTAATGATTTCCACATCAAATATGGAGTAGCCTTTCCATGGAGGCTGGATACAATGTGATCCTTCACGCCCTCCAACATAATTCTTCGACATTTTGCGATCTTCTTTTGCCAAGCATCAGCTTGAGTAGCATCAGTAGGCTTTGGGATATCCGTATCTATGAATTCCTTCAGCCCGTTATCATCCAATACTGCCTCCATCCTGTCCTTCCATGCAATATAGTTTGAGCTGCCCTCAAGAGCATACTCCAATCGCAATCCGTTGAAAGACATTGCTGCGTTGTCACCAAGAAAACACTGCTGCAAATTCGAATTCCACCAGCAACCAACTCAACTGCTTCCGATCTGTAAAAATCTCTTCTACAAATCAAGCTGCTCCGATACCATGTAGAAAATTTTTCTACAATTATCTAGCTCTAATACCATGTAGAAATTTTGAATAATTTAACACATATTCAATGGAGATTATCCTGATCATGTACTAATGCGGAAAACATACACAATACATAAGCTCCTCTACGTTGATCAAGAATATAGCAGCATCAATAACAATAAAACATCAAGAGCATTCACACATTAACACAGTTTGTATCACGGGGAAAGCATCTCGCTAAAAACCCCACACTATCTGTATATTAATGATTGAGTCATGTAACATTACACAGCATAATACTTCTCACAAGTATCTCCACCTCTGTTACACACAATACAACTCAGATCTGATCTCCAAATCTCTTCCACTGCTTGCCTGCCTCCACTGCTCAATACCTGCTCAAGAACTGATGAGAATTGCTTCCCAAACTCGATTTTCACCTGCAAAATAGTCACTCACTCTTTGTGGACGTGAGCAAAGGCTAAAATGCGGGCCAAATACGTGAGCAAACTCATTGGCATACTCAATCCCTTTGATTGTGCAAGATCTGGTGCACAACTATAGTCACAACTGATAGCAATCTGATTCTCTACCACCTGTCCCTGTTGAACTGAACATGCACTGACATGCAACTGAGTTAACTGATGTATTCTTTAGTTGTATTATGAGTTAATAATTAGTTTAACAACTCATCATTAGTCTATCTGCAGTTAGACTAACTACAACTAGTTTAACTAAGTTAAACTGAACACAACTCCATCAACTGTACCTCCAGTCTACTAAACTCAACTCACTTGAGTTCTAACTGAAGTCATGCATGCAACAACTCAACTAACTCATAAGAAAAACGAATTTCCTTCTGACAGCTGCATGTGCCACTTCCGTAGCTCAAACTGAAGTGCTCCAAGAGAATAAGATTAAGTTTATAGTCCAAATATTATTGTGAGATAATAATATTTGACTTTTCTATTTTTGACAGCCAGTCTAAAAATAGACTTGATCACTCACACTGTGATCACTCACACTTTCATCAAAAATAGAAGTCCATCTATTTTCCCAACTTGATCAATCATCCATAAACATAGACATGATCCATATGTCTAAAAATAGACATAGTCTAAAAATAGACTTGCGCCAAAAATAGCCTGCGGGCCCACTTAGTGAAGGCGACTCTTTTCACTAAGCTCCATCATCTTGTTGCAATCTCAACATACTCCTCATTGGTCATAGATCCCATCTTCAACTCATAGAACTCCTTTGCCTTGTCATCATAGTATCTCTCAGATAGATACTTCTTCTTGTTGTACCTCTGAAGATAATTCTATATTAGGAATTATACTAGAGCATCTAAAATTATTGAATTTAGGCTTCTGTGATCCATATCAATTTAGAGAAAAATCTTCAGCGAAAATCACATAGAGATAATTTTTGTCGACGCATTTCGAACCAACCAGTGTGGTTCATCGTCAGGACAAGTTGAATGAGCAGATCTTGCTATGCATTATAAATAGATCGGGCAGAATATCCAGGTAACGGCTAGATTTGACCAGGGAACGGCTAGTTAGACCAAAATATTTAATTATTTATTTATTTTTATTTAAATTAGTTAATTCGGTTAATAATTTTCTTATTAACGTAAATAGACAATTTTATAGATATATATTAAAATCAGTGAGTTAATATAATATAAAATAATCGAGTAATTGAAAATAGATAGTAGTTGACTATATTATAAATCAATATAAGTTAATTATACTTAAAATAAATTAATTATAAATCAATGAGGTTATATAAAAACTATTTAGTTGTAAAAGTTAAAAATAGAATAGTTAATTTAATTTAAAAAAAAAAAGAAAACAAAAAGGTTTCATAATCATAGTCAAAGAATAACCTGATAAAAATATTTACTTAATAGTTTATTAAGGGTAAAAAAAAAAAAAAAAAAAAAAAAAAAAAAAAAAAAAAAAAATATTAATTTTAATTTAAGAAACAGAGAGCTTGCCAAATTAAAATTAATATTTTATTTTATTTATTTATTTATTTTTTTACCCTTAATAAACTATTAAGTAAATATTTTTATCAGGTTATTCTTTGACTATGATTATGAAACCTTTTTTTTTTTTTTTTAATTAAATTAACTATTCTATTTTTAACTTTTACAACTAAATAGTTTTTATATAACCTCATTGATTTATAATTAATTTATTTTAAGTATAATTAACTTATATTGATTTATAATATAGTCAACTACTATCTATTTTTAATTACTCGATTATTTTATAGTATATTAACTCACTGATTTTATATATATCTATAAAATTGTCTATTTACGTTAATAAGAAAATTATTAACCGAATTAACTAATTTAAATAAAAATAAATAAATAATTAAATAATTAAATATTTTGGTCTAACTAGCCGTTCCCTGGTCAAATCTAGCCGTTACCTGGATATTCTGCCCGATCTATTTATAATGCATAGCAAGATCTGCTCATTCAACTTGTCCTGACGATGAACCACACTGGTTGGTTCGAAACGCATCGACAAAAATTATCTCTATGTGATTTTCGCTGAAGATTTTTCTCTAAAAAGCATCTAAAATATTTTGTTGGTTTTTTAAAATGTTTGGATGACCAATGTTATAAACTAATTCAAACATGTGCTGAATCTTAATTAAGCATGATATAATAAAAGGGTCAGTTCTCCACCTCTTGACATAAATTTAGTTTAAAATAGATGTGTAAGGTAGAAATCAAAGAATATATGGTCTATCAAATATTAAGATAGAGTATTTAATTAACCATATGGAAAATATGCATGTAACTAATGTTTACAGGCCAACAAAAATACATTTAAATTGTTGAAGAAGTGACAATTTAAAGATGTAGAGGAGTTATCTCAGACAAACAGTCCAATAAACTAATCTCTTTAATATATTATAACTTCACAGGGGATTTCAGACAGGTTGACACTCAACCTTATCTTACCTAGATTTCTCCATTCAAAATTAAATATATGCATAAATTTACAATATGAAATGAAATAACTGTTGAAGAATATATGGAAATTATAGTTAATGAGTTTCTTGTAGGCATGATAGCTATTTGTGAGGTGTTTTTCAATTTTTATTCTTATTCCAATATTCACTTATTATTATTAGATTGTGTCTTCATTAGTTCATCAAATAGCTACCAAAACAAAGAGACAAGAACACAATATGTTGGCGTTACCGTTCTATATTTTTGAGGTTGCGAGAGTAAATATATTAGAAAACATCAAACCACTTTTGATGCTGGGATCTAGCCTTGCCAGCTTCATAGAGGGATATATCTTTATGATTTAGCTTGGGTTTTAAGTTGATTTTAGGCTAGTTATGATTATGGTTTGTTGTTTGTTTGAATTTGTTTGATTGGTTTGGTTGGTTGATCTGACCTTCTTTCCATTGGGCTATGGAGTCAAATAAAGTTGGATGCTACATCAAATGTTCAAAAGAGTAATCACAGGGCAAGCTAGTTACATTTAATGGATCTTTTAAAGTGAATTATGAAGTGGAGGAAAGGTGTGTTTCAGTAATGATTAAAAAGCATCTAAGATTTTTTTAATTAGACTTCATAAGAAAACATACAGATTTTAAAACAATCCAAATAAGGTGCTCAATTAACAAATCTTATTTTTCACATTTCCCGTTTTATAATTAGATTTTAGATGAATGACATGCGGATAATAATAGTGAAGACAACAATTACAATAAGAAAAGCATCACTAGTAAGTCGCAGCACAAGTATCCTATGAAAAGTATTTTTATTAATGATGCTCCAGCAACGTGGAAAAAGTACAGTTCTTGATAAAAAGAGTTACAATGATCAGGAACCGACCCTCAATACTTCGAATGAATGAAGTATTTAAACAAAAATTTCCAAAAATATTACAATCAATGCCACATTGACATGGCAATCTATAATTTATTACAAAATAACTGAATTGACTAATATGATCAAAAGAGGTGAATTTAGCGAAGTGATCTGGAGGTCTGGCACTATTTTGGTGGAGAACAGTTGCTGAGTTGCCACTATTTAGGTGTTGCACTGGTGAAGTTGATCTTTTCTTTAGTCCTGAAATTCACACAATTTATCCCACTGCTCCTCATTTGGAATGGTGATTTTTGTTGCCTTGCGGTAGATCTCATCTACCTTGGTATACCGAGCAAATGTGGGTTTTACTACAAAAATATGCTTTATCTCATGCTGGATGAAACTCATGTTGTTGATAGCTTCGAAAAAAGATCTCCCTGTCATAGCACCTTTAATGTGGGAAGACTTAGTAGTATCCTTTGCAATGTCTTTAAGCTTCTTCATATAATATTCCCTGGTCATCAGTTTTTCATTGATTACAAATAAAGAAGGCAGAGCTTTCTTAGTTAATGCTTCTATTTTGGTGAAAAATCTGTTGACTGCTACCTCTAAACTATGACATTTTTCTGTAAGGTGCACAATCAAATTCTTCTTTGTCAGAACTTTATTCACTTCTAAGATTGTTTATGTCCTGTCATCTACTCCCAAATCATCCAATTCATATATGTTTTTAGAATTGAGAAATTTGATGATGTTGTTGGCTGTGGTAGGCATATCTCCTAAGTCAGTGTTAATAGTGGAAATGGCTTGCTTGGCTTTCTCCATCAACTCTTTCTGTTCAAATATAATCTGGATACAAGGCCAGATTTCATCCATGGCTTCAATGATATTATTCCAGATAATTTCCTTGATTTGGGCCAGTGTGGCGCCAATAGAGGAATCAATTGCTGATTTCCTCCATGCTTCTATTTGGTTTTGGGCTCTCTGTAGCTCTGCTGCATGGAAAGTTTCAACCTTTGTCTTTTGGTCTTGCAGAATATTAACTTGAGCTTGAAATATTTAAATTTCTTCAGTTTGGAGAGACATATTCACCACCACACTTGCCAACTGATTTGAAGCAGTCCATGTGTTTATTGTAGAAGATGTAGTTGTAGGAATTGCTATAAGAGACACTACTTGCAAAGGGACAATAACCATCCTGGAAGCCTTCTCCTTTTCTTTGATTATTTTTTCCATTTCTATTTCCATTTGTTTTAATTGTGCACTCTGCTCCATGATGAGCTTCATCATGTTTGCCTTCTGTGACTCTGTCTCTTCAATGTATTTGGCCAAAGGGTCTTCTGTGGCCGGTAACTTTAACTATTTTCTCAATGTTGCTATGTCAGTATTCTTCTTTCTTACAAGTTCTTCTGTAGCATTGATATTTGCAAGATCATATCCCACTTTGACTACCAAGTCCTCCAGAGCTTTGATCCTTGTGTCCTTAGCCAGTGAAGAGACTTTCTCCATCTTTAATTGTGGCTAGACGTTAGCTAAAGTAATCTAGAATTTAGAAAAACTCATAGCAGTGTTAGTGAGAGTAGATGAAATCATTTTCCCAATCTGCTTGTGCATCTCCATTTAGTCAATGGGATGTATGTATTTCACATCAAATTCAAATTAACTTTTCTTGTAATCTGATGCTGCCTTGGGATATGGGATCTATGCTTGAAGGAAGGCCATTTGTATTTTTCCTTTCTTTGAATCAAAGGCTAACAATAATCTGCTTTAAGAACTGGAAGTTTGCTTCCAAAATTGATTATATGTGTTGATCTTCAAGGCCTCATTTCTCACTTTAATCTCCTTGAAAATATCAAATATACTCTTTTTTGTCTCCCCTATGGTAGATGTGCTATTTTGCATAACCTGCTGCTGATCCTGCAAAGCTGTTGAGGTAGTAGGAGAAAGTGTAGTCTGATCACCTACTAGTGAGGAAACAAGTGGCTCTTTGGTGGTGATAATGTTCTCTTGATTTGAATCCTTGCTTAGGCTTAGTTTGGGATTGAGTTTGGTCTTCCCCTTGTACATGATTTTGAAGCCTACACTAGAAATATCAGTCACTGAGGGTGACTCCTCTTCTCTGTTCCTTTTTCCTATTTTCTCCTGTGTGACAAGAGTCTGTACTGTTGAAGTTGACACCAACTTCTCCTCTGCCTCTTTTAGAGTGTTCTCAATCCATTCTAGCTGGTTTTTATATTTTTCAATCTTTGTTCTGGATGTATGAAAATAAGCAGTAGATTTGTTCTCTACCCTTAACTTGGAGATGACCCCTAATGGATCATATGACCATGTGAAACTGAGACTGAACTACATTTCTTTTAGCAATTTGTCTTCTTATTCCCTTGCTACCCTGTTGTTGTAAATAAAAGGCCCTATTTGTGTTTTGATTTTGAATTGAGATTTCTTCTTGGTAGCTACAAAATGAATCTCATCCATATTGAGCATTTGCCTGATGTATTCTAGAGAAAAAATCCTCATTGGGAGGAATTTGGGCAGTTTGTAAGGGGCAAGTTCACACCCAAATATCCTTAGATCTGTGTAATTTTGATAAAGGTACCAATCTCTTGTCTAGAATTGGTCTGATAACTGCAAAAATTTCTTGATTTCTTCACTGATTCTTGGCTCTAGAGTGCTACTTAGGAGACTGAGTGCTGGATGTACAAACATTTCTATGAATTGTTTGTATGAATACTCTTTTTGCTCCTTCATTACCAACATAGTCCAAAAGATGACTGATTTCTGATTTCCTTCTTCATCCAAATTTTGTAAGGCAAGCTTGAGGTTATCTCCCTGAAAATACAAAAACATGTATACTAAAATAGAAGAATATTTGAATACTTCCTCAGTTTGGAATTTGACAAACTGTTCATGGATGGAATCTGCAAGAAATTGGCTGAAGTTGAACAAGATGGAAGGCTTGGAATCTGCAGAGAAAATAGAAAGGAAACCTATAATAGCCTCATCTACCCACTGATCTGAGTAATAAACAAGGAGGTAGGAGATGATTGTGATGATTTGCTTGGCTCTCTCATGGAAAATGGAGGATGGATAGGGAGGATTTTTCTTGGGTAATGGGGCATCTTCAGTCAAGAAAAGCTCCAGGGTTTTATTTCTTTTTGCAAAGTTCAATTTCTGATATAATTCAATAAGTGCTTCATGAGAGAAAGGAGTGGCATTATATGTTGTAGGAGCTTGCATCATTTGATCTATATCTTGGGGAGTTATGGTGAATAGAATTTCTCCAGTAGGGGAAATAACAACTCTTTGGCTAGGTAGATAACAAGCATGACATTTCCTGATGAATTCAGGGGTGCTGTGGGTACGGGGAAAGATATAATGGGGAAAATTGGATTCCCACAGTTGAATATCATCAGACTTATCAATGAACTTGTCCTCAAGCCAACAATACATTTCAAATAGATCAAACTCACACAGGGTTTCATGAATTTTGTAGTCTCTGTCCGCCAAGGGAATATGGTGAAAATCAATGGGAGGGTGGATCAGAGGACTCACGGGTTCTTCTTGTCCCTTGTCCTTAGAGGCATGATTGGATAAAGCTAAAAACACTGGTGAAATATGGATTGTGCAGGTTACAGTGTGCAGAGATGGAATTGGGTTCAAGATAACAGGAAACAAAGGCGCTGGCTTAAACGGAAGTTAGCAGGTATGATGCTCAGCCGGGTGAAACAGGTGCAATTTGAATTGGAAAACTTGTAACAGAACAATGGAAATGGCAATGTATAAAATCAGTAACTAGTGAATGGGTGAAAGGAGGGACTTTATAATCTTCTGGCTTTCCCGTTGATGGTGGCGCGGGTTCATTGGATTAATGGTTAAGTAATTTAATTACTTAACAGATTGATTTTGGAGGGAGAGGATGTGATTGGCGGGAGCAACGGGCGGATGAGGTGGCGAGAGGGGATTGGTGGGAGTGTAACAGATAGAGCAGTGGTATCAGATGGTAGAGAAACCACTTTTCGGAGGGGGGGAAGGTGGTTAATGGTTTCGGCTAGGGGGGATGCAAAAACACAAAATGGCGCCATGTTACTTTGAGGGCGGATTTCAATACCGCCCATTTCGTACCCCCCCAATGGTAAAGTTCGGATGGTGAGGGGGGGCCGAAACATAATGTAGGCCATCAGATGTTAAGAGGTGGGCACGGATGAGGGGAAATGTGGTGGGATATTATCATGATGTGATGGGGCGTATGGTGGGGTAGGAAAATGTATTTAATGGGGTATGATTGGATGTGTAGTGGGGGAGGTGGATGGATGAAAATATGAGCGGAGGGGTGATTTTGGGGTAATGAAACTTTAGGAATAGTGGAATAATATACCAAATATTATTTGATATACTGGACTTTAGGGTAAAACTTTAATCCTTTTTCCTTTTTTCTGTGCATGAAAGTATATTTGAAATTCAACTTAGGATAAAACTTTCATGCTTGTCCTAAAATCATCATTGTGCTTCTACCTACCCTTTCTCATTTCAATTCTTTTTCTAAGCTAACATTTTCTCTTCTTGCTTTGTAGGGTGCATTTAAACTAGCAAACCCAAATCATTTTTCTTTTATGAAAATCTACCTTATCCTATCACTTATCTCACCATTGATTCATATTAAACTGTTGAATCAATTTTATTTCTACCTAGCTACTGATTTACCAAGATTAAGTTGTTTGGTAAATATTTATTCACTAACCTATTCAACAAAAATTTAAATGTGTTCAATCATGATTAAACTGTATGATTTGAATAGAACTTTAGTCATTGTGGCATTCAAAAACAATTTGCACACAACCTTATTTGATAATGAATTAAAAGAACTAACTTATGAGTAGTGGCATTTAGACTTGCAGCACTTTCCATTTTATTTTCTATTTTTTCTTTTGTGGGGTTCTTATTTCCTTTTTATTTATTTATTTTCTTAACATACCCTATTTTCATTTTATTTTTCATATATTTTTGGAAATCATTTGAATATTGAAATTTATGTACAATATGAAATCACAAATAAAAAACACTCGATCACCTTGAGATCCTGTAATTTATAGGACCCTAACAATTGGCATCATGTAAGGGCCAAAACCTCTGCCTCTTGGAGAGGAAAACCCACACAAAATTCTTCTTATAGAGATTCCAATTGATGAATACCAAGACCGTGACCCTTGACCTACTAGGCCACTCCAATACCAAGACATCAATCCTCTTCTTACTGCTGAGATCATCATCAACACTGCTGCTTCACCTTGGACATTATTCTTGCACCTTCACTGAGGTGACTACTATACCATATCTTCGTATTCACTTAGATCATTACTGCATTCTTAGTGAGATGATCATCATGTCAATTAGGTCTCTATACGGACCTTGTCTTCATTGAGATCTTGACTGTGTTTATGTGATTACTGTGAGCATGCTGAGAGTGTATTTCATGACAAGTATGCCGAGACTATGAGTGCAACTGTGGGATCATCATGATCCTCCTTATGCCGAGACAGTAAGGCTAATATTATACCTATAATGAACGTTGAGACAATGAGGGTTCCCAATATCGTTCTCATCATATATATATGCAAAGACTGCTAAGAGATAGGTTCACTAAGACTGTGATAGTGTTATTCTCTGCACTGACATATTCCCTACACCAAGACTTGAATCATGATTACCATCCAAGAAATATAGAACCAATGTACTCACCGAGATTCTAAACCACTGTGCTTTTACTTGACCGAGATTCTGAGTCACTGTCCTTGACCGAAGTTTCAGAGCTGTCCAAAAATCTCTGACTGTAACTCTGAACCTTAATGCCTATTTATAGTGGTTATGTCTCCCATATTTAGCCACCATGTCAATATGAACCGATGTGTCTCTTTTATTGAGCCGACATGATATTTATATATGCTTTGAGGTCAACATGACTGTCTTCTTCATCGTTTAGCTTGAAGACTTCTTCTTGTGCTTGTCTTGGAGGGATGTTTAGACTTTTCATTACACATGACGTTGACTCTTTGACATCGTAAGGCTTTCAATCAGATCCACTAAATAAATAAACCTCTTGCTCATGAAACCCTTGCAACAAGGAATAATAAATTCATTTCACAAAAAAACATAATTACAATGTCATGAAGACTGAACCTAGTTACACTTTCTTCAACACTTCCTCTTAACTAGAGAGGTATTCATGATGGTACTTGTTCATTCTCAATCTGAATAATTTCTCATAAGAAGAATTAGATTGGTAACCCATCTGTATAGCATCATAGTAACCAACATTGTTTCCATAGCAAGGCCTTGACTGACAACTCTATCTCTCATTAGATCAGAGCACAATGTTGGCGAGACCAATGACTATAGACACCTTCATCATTGTCTCTCAAGGTACATACCCACTCGGGTGTTCACTGAGTATGAACTTCTAGGACTATTCTTATCTTGGGTTCCCAACCTTCAAATAATATCAATCCTATTTCCTACTATTGTCTTGGATTCCCTACACATCCTCAAAGAGCACCGGATTCCAGATGATTATCCAATTCTCCATTCTTTCTTCCAAAGTGAAGACAAGAATGTTGTGTCTATATCTCCCTCTTAACTAGGGAGGATATCATGTGTTTAAATTTATTTTCATGGCCTTCACTTAGACTTACGACTGTTAGTTTTGGTCTAGTGCATGACACATGAAATAGAAAAACACAACAACCACTCTTTTTTAATCAGGGGTGATCCAATCCAAGCTCCCTCTTGATCAGGGACCTGTCAAATCTCCCTCTTTAGCTAGGGACTCTTCTATCAACAACTTCTTCTTTGTAGGTCCTTCAACTGCTTGATCAACTTCTCTAATTGATGTCATGAAAATCAGTTGAGCTTCTTCTCTGTAGGGTAATAACCATCGATCACTTTCCTCCTTAGTTCATCATGTCATTCCTTTCTTCATGGAAAGTGGCCTTCTTCATATCTGAAACCTTCATTATATGACTACTTCTTTCTCCTCTTTGTTCTTCCATCCACCACATGAATGCTAGTTGTACTTGTATTTACAACTCTTGTTTGAGTAGTCCTGCATTATTCAAATATTATTTAAGAAATCAAAACATCATATTAAATCAACTCACACCTTACGAGATGGCTCTTCATCATGACATCTTCTTGTCGGTATCAATATCCTGCACACATATTGACACATCTCCCAAATATATCCATTGTCAAGGGTCTTCATCTTTTTTAGAGTTTCATCAGAGTCTTCGTATCTTTCTGGGAGATTTCCTAGTCAAACCTTCTTGGTATTTTGGATGTTGATCGCCTTAATCAGGGTTGCGTATCTCACGATATTCCTTTCTCACACATTTCATTCCCAATGGATTTCAATCATATTTTATTCATTGTAGTAAACCACCTCATACTTCATATGAGGACATATTATGTTGATTTAATCTAGTGTGACTTATGCCTTCTTGCATCCTTTTAGAGGAGGAGATCCTTTTTCTTCTTGATCATTCTTCTTAAGATAGAAGCAATGATCCATGTTACCTACAACCATATGACATGACATTATAATATTAAACACAAGCACTAATACCTTATTTTACCTTTAGGTCATCTAGGCTTCTTTCAACAACTTCCTTGATTGAAAAGAACTTCAATCCCTTGATCTACTTCATGTCATCACACCATCATCCCATGAATTTCATAAGTTGGAGTTTCTGATGAAACACTTGCTTCCTCTCTAGATTAGTGAACCCTTCAATGAGGATTCTATCAGAGAATATTGAGGATCTTTGTATATCCCCATTTGGAAAATGTTTCCTTTTTGACTTGATGTATGATGAACCTTGTCCTGGATGACTTCTTCCTTTCTTGCAATGTCCACTAAGATTCTCAAGAGCTATATCCTACATGTTTGTTTGCCATGGATTTTGTCCTTCATGATTCGCATGGTGATGTCACGAGCTCTTGTTTTTGATGCTTTCATGATGCCAAGATGCAACTTATTATCTTGGTCGTATCTATAACATAAGATTTAGGAGCTTATGATAGGACCCTTTTGTGAGGGATAAAATATTACTCATAGGAGATATTTTTTGCTCCCTCTTTCCTTGGTCCCTTTCTTCAGCTTCCTCCATCTTTCCAGCGATATGAGCTTATTTCTATAAAATTTCCATAGCATTGAATCTTAGCTATACTTATTTTGTCTTGCTTGAGGACCAAACTTGCCTTTCCTTGTTGCACATGTTTGAGTCCTTTTAACCTTCAATAATTTTGCCATCGACTTTTCTTTCTCTATTTCACATAGAGAACATAAGTTTTCGAATGAGGTATCTCATGGATATTTGTTACCTTGATTATATATTAGTGAATTATAGATCAATGGTGTTTATCTTCCTTCCTAGATCTTGCATATGAGACCTTATGAAGATATCCTACATCCTTTGACACCTTTTACTTTCATTTAGACCAGATTTCATGTGACCTTCTTCATTACACATTCAAAGAATGAGTTTATCATATTTATCACCTTGATGTCTCCAATATTTCTATGTGAGGGGATCTTTCATAAGTATCCCTTTCCATAAATTCAAATGAGACATTTTTATATGTTTAATGACTTCAACTACTTAGAGGACTATGTCTATCCTCCTTCTTCATGCAAGGAATCTCGATGACCCATCAACCTATATATTTCCTTGCAATTCATGAAGTCATTTAACCAAATTTGATTATATAATGAAAAGATACTTACTTGTCATGTGAAGATGAAATCTGCACCTTGATTGCTTTGATGATGGTTGAAGAAGATATATTAGAGATTCTTCTTGGATGACCTTCTTACAAATGAGAGAGCCTTTCCTCAATAGAAAAGGTTTCTCCTTTTGATGAGGATGATTTGCAACTTCCTCAGATGATCTTCTTCTAAGGCAAGGAGATGATCCTTTGAAGATGTCCATGCCTTATTACCTTCAATTTGCCTTCTTTTGTAGTTTAGATCAATATTGCTTGTAGGACTTCGGCCTTCTTTGAGATGATGTAGTCTTCGATTTTGAGGTCCTTTGAACTTAATTTCTTTTTAGACATCTTGATGAGAGTCTTGGTGGAATTTTTATGATGAATGTGGAGACAAAATATCTTGTTGTTGTATATTGTTTCCTTGATTTCATAGACAAAAACCCTTGCTGATGTAGACTGCTATTGTGGACTGATTCTCCAATTTTGTCAAAGCCTTTCAACTTGCTTTGATGCCCTTCTTGAATGTCTCTTTTTGCTGCCCTTCCTTTGACTTCAAAACCTTAGCTCTAATCCCATGTTGAAGAATCTAGGGAAATTATAGTTAATGATATTCTTCTAGGCATGATAACTATTTGGGAGGTGTTTTTCAATTTTTCTTCTTATTCCAATATTCACTTATTTTTATTAGAGTGTGTCTTCGTTAGTTCATCAAATAGATACCAAAACAAAGAGACACCACAAGATGTTGGCATCCTATCAGGGCCAAAAAATCTCTCTCTCTTGGAGAGGAAAACCCGCAAAAAATTCTTCTTATAGATATTCTAGTTGAAGAATACCAAGACCATGACCCTTGACCTACCAGGCTATTCCAAGACCAAGACATCAATCATATTCTTACTACTAAGATCATCATCAACACTGTTGCTTCACCTTAGACATTATTCTTGCACCTCCATTGAGATGAATACTGTGTTGGCATTATGAGACAAGTGTTGTCCTTGATGGCAAAATGACAGATTATAGTGCAGTAGGTCAGTAGCAAAGAATTGATGATCAGACTACAAAGAATGAAGAAAGAAGAGTATATACGCAGGTTCACTATATACCAAGTAGGGTATACACGCAGGTTCACTATATACCAAGTCGTGTATACGCAAGTTTGCTATATACCAAGTAGGGTATACACGCAGGTTCACTATATACCAAGTCGCGTATACGTAGGTTCGCTATATACCAAGTAGGGTATACACGCAGTTTCATGCACGGAAAAGCGCGTACATGTCAGAAAGCTTACTTTTGGTTCATGGTAGTTAGTCCTTGGTATTTGAACCTATGGTTTTGGACCATGGTATCTCGACAAGTGTGTTGATCCCAAGTATTGGGCTCTTGGTATTGATTTATTATGGTTTTGGACTGTGGTATTGAGCAAGGCCTAAGACTATAAAAGGAGAAGAAGATCATTAGGCAAGGGTATCAAAAAGTCTTGAATATCTTAAGAAGGATGAGATCCAGGATGCAGGTTATGGCTTGATGATGCATTGCTTGATCTGAGCTAAGGAGGGATCTCACAGGTGGATGGAGAACAAGATCTAAGGATAGATCGGGATCAAATGGTTTGAAATGAACTATCTCTATATGATTGATTATGTTTATTCTAGATCTGTATACTGATGCATGCAATGATCTGAACTGGGTATAACTTAAGTTTGTAATCGTTGCAAGTCATGATTGAATATTTATAGATCTGTACGCGGGTTGACTTTGGTGTAAGCGCGCATGTACGCAGGTTGAGTTCATTGTAGTAGCGTATACCTTTTGAGATATGATATTTGAAGTTACAGGTGGTTCTGGTTGTTAAAAGGTTCTGATGACAGTTTAAAGGGTCACTATTCTGCATATCTTGTTTGACTGATTGTGTTTAGCTTCAGTATTGATGGATGAGAACTAATATTGGATCAGGATCATAATGACTCATATTTATGAGATCTGATGGACTAGATCTAGGTGCTAACACATATATTATCCTTGTATATGTCATGATCTGGTTATGTCTGAAGTCAGGAAGTGCAGCAAAGTTATGAATAAGTGATTAATGACATATACGCTGGTTCATCTTGATGAAGTTGCGTATACACGCAGGTTCGGCACTTCCAAGTAGCGTATGCACTCTGATGCATGATTTTGACAGTACAGTTGGTTCTGATTGTTATTGTAGAGTTCTTCTCTGTGTTCTGGTGACTGTGTTGTTGGCAGGGTTTCAGTGATTCAGAGATTGATGATGTTAGTATTGATTGTTTTGTGCTTCAATGATATTTATGGGTCCAGTATGAAAATTTGATGAAACGTGGCCTTTCAGATTATGTTTTGTGCTTCAAGAGTATCCAGTCTGAAAATGTATGAAATGTGGTACCTGGAGGAGAGAAGATTGTAGGCCGGCGCCTACGTACTAGTATCTTAGCTAGTACAAGAGCAAAGGGGGTTGGAGCTCCCTTCCAGGAGAGTCTGGAGAACGAGAGAAGGTTGTAGCCTTCTGCAGGTTGTAGCCTGCGTGCTGGTAAAGGACTGCACCAGTACATTGTAAAAGAAGTTTCTTAATAAAGGAAGATAGAAACGAATTGCAGCAGGTGGTTTTCACCCACATTGGGTTTCCACCTTATATCATGGTGTTCATGTGTGCTTCTTGTGTGTGATGATCTGTTCTGTTTTACTGCACCTGCTTACTGTTCATATGGTTAATGAAGTTTTGATACACTAACTAAAGATCAACATTTAATGGATTAACTGAATCATAAGTATTTTGGATATACGCTGGTTGCTTTAGACACAGTTGCATATACACGCGGTTTCCCTTGAATGAAGTAGCGTATATGTATCTAAGTATGGAAATGAAAAAGTTTTATTGATCTGATAATACTGATTCACCCCCCCCTCTCAGTATTATTTCCAACAATTGGTATCAGAGCAGGTCCTTTGGTAGAGGCTTGATCGCTTGAAGGAGATCCGCGGAACTATGGGAAAGAAGCTTAAGAAGAAAGCACCTAAGAAGAAGAAGACATCTCAGAAGAACTATGACAATGGGAGAATCGATTGGGGATTAGGTATAAGAAGCTCTTCAGATTCAGATTCAGATACGGAATCATTTCAGAATGAAGATGAACTATCAGGTATGAATTTGCTATCCTCTGATGTTCCAGCTATCTATCCATTTGGAAAAGATGGAAGTGATAACGAAACAACTGAATGTGCTCTTATGGGTGAGGAAGAAGGATATCAAATAGAGGCAGAATTTAACAGGTTGACAAAAAAAATTACTAAACAAGAAAGACTTCTGAACATAAAGAGTGGTGCCCTAAAAGAAGTTGTTACTAGACTAAAGGCTCAACGAGAGTTATTCAAGGACAAATATCAAAAGTTGCAGGATGAAGTAACATCTCTGAGAGATGAAGTCAATGAAAGAAGCACAACCATCAAGAAACTCAGAGATAGATCCAGTTACTATGAAAGTCTTGAAGCCACGATCCGCTCGCTAAAGGAAGATCTTGAAGAATCAAAGAAGCAGAATAAAGATATTCTCCAAGCTAATGAAAAACAGGTAAACGAAGTTATCAGCTTAAAATCGCAGCTAGAATGTGCCTTCAGAATTCGTCAAATGCAGCAGAATCTGAATGAAGAACAAGAAAAGGAGATTCTCAAACTAAGGCATCAGTTGGAAGAAGGAACGAAAGCTGAAGAAGACATGAAGAAGCAATATCTTGAAAAGGAAGAACATCTTCAAGTTGAGGTAAATATCTTGAAAGGTAAATTAGAAGAAAAGGATAAACTGTTGCGATTTCAAGATAGTACTAAAGCCTTGGATGATATTCTTAATAGTAAAAGGTCTCCTGCTATCAAGACTGGTCTTGGTTTTCATGAATCTGTTGAAGGTGAATCTAGTTCACAAGGTGAGGCAAGGAACTCTAAAGAGAAATCCAAAATGATTAACAAGGAGATGAGAGGTCAACCTCATCAACAATCAAGGAAAGAGATTCTTCAAAGAAAATATCTTACTCCTAACTATGGTCGGCCATTTACTCATATGAATAATGTTGAATGTTATGTATGTCATAATCTTGGACATGTTGCAGCTAGATGTGGAAGAAGAAGCGTTCAAGACCATCATGTAGAAAGATCATCACATTCAAGGTACTTTAATGGATATTGTTTTTCTTGCAATATGTTTGGTCGCAAAGCTGCTGATTGCTACAAGAGGAATATGAAACATGTAAGATGTTATGCATGTAACAAGCTTGGACATATAGCAAAGGAATGCAGGAACAAAGGACGGACATCACACCAAAAGGAGAAAACATCATCACACTTGAAGATATGGAAGAAGAAGGAAGTACAGTCAGACAGATGTGGCACAGCACAATGTACTCAGATATAGCACAACACAGACATAACAGACTCAGAGGGAGCTGAAAGTATAAAACTTCAGTATCCTGAATCTCATACGCAAGTTCCATAAAGAGAAGTCGCGTATATACGCGAGTTAGACACTGCAAAGTCGCATATATGTGAGTCTGAGGAAAAGCAGTGGGGACATGCTCAGAAAAAGGATCTGATATGATTTAGTCCATTATTTGCTCTAATGGTTAATAGTTACAGTCTGCTGAGGATGTGTGGAAATGTTTTGATACTTGTAAGATGTCTAGAAGTGTTTTGATCCTAACTAGATGATGATGATGTCTTGATGCTTATTGCTGATATATGCATGATCAGATCTAACAGATGGCACAGGTTGAGGGGGAGCATATGCCTTTAATAATGCATTGTTGGCATTATGGTTAATAGTCCTTGGTGATGATGCTTATATGGCTAAATGATATATCTTGCTATAATATGGTTATGAGTTGTTCAGATGAGTCTTGGATTTTTAGATCAGATCTGTGGTTGATTCTCTAATGGTGCTTACATGGTGATATTCATAAAGATAAGGAGAAGTACATAGCTTGAATTCACATCTTCTTTACTTGATGATGAGTCACTCATATGCTGTTGTCATCATATTATTCTTGGCACATATATGGATGAGGATTGTTGGCTGGATACATGGATGATTATTCAAAATTGCATTATTGGAGACATGATGATGATGAGTTCTTACCTATATGATGATAGGTTGTACAATTGATGATACTTGGTTCATGTAGATCTGGATGGCTATGGTGTTTCTCACATATGATAAAATGTGAATGAATCTGTATATGCAGAATTCTGTTCAAAGGGATGAATTGATTATACCCTGTCATAGGACATTTACAGGTTGCTGATCTGAAATTGGATGTCGAGTTTAATAAGGAGTATCCGCGTATATACACAAGTTTCTGTGGATACAGTCGCATATATGTTGGATTGAATAAAATCAGTGGGCCAAACTCAGAATGAGAATATTCTGATATGGGTCTGACAGAGACCATTTGGCATAGGTTCAGGGGGAGTAGATAATCTTCCAATGATGCATTGTTGGCATTATCTTAGAAGCTTTTGGTTCTAGTTCACAATTGTTGTTGGTTTCAGGTGAAACAAAGGCAGAGGGAGAACAAAAGGATCTCTTGGTTGCTGATCTGAATGGTGATCGACATATGCTGGTGATATCAGTTATTGGTGACCTTCATAAAGTCTTGCTCTAGATATTTCAGTCATATATCTCTTTTGTGATATCTATTTCATAGTGTCAAGGTCATGTAACGGCCTATATTGGTTTCCCCACTATGCCTGGGATGAATATGTAATGTTCTTGCTTTATCATGTGTAAACTTTTGATGTATCCCCACTTGGTTGGGTGGATGAGTTAATTCTAGTATATCCCCACATGGTTGGGAAATGGATGTATGTATTGAGTCTTTTGGTGATAGGAAGGTCTCTTATGATGTATAAGTCATGGTTCTTCTTGAAGAACATATTTTTGCAGATCTTGCCTTCAGTTAGGAAGAGCATGAACAACACACTTCAACAGTACAGAGACTTGGCATGTACTCAGGGGGAGCATGGACAGATTAGTACACTTTGGCATATACAAAGGGGGAGCACATTTGGAGATTTCAGCAGGTACTCAGGGGGAGTATGGACAACAGAATGTTTATCAAGGAAAGAGAATATCTTGGTCCACCCTTTGCCCTTGATGTCAAAGGGGGAGAGTGATTTGGTGTTGTTGCCATCAAGTCCAAAGGGGGAGATTGTTGGCATTATGATGCATGTGTTGTACTTGATGGCAACCCTCTCATAGAAGAACATCTCACTTACATATAACTAGATCAATCTACAGATGTGACTAAATGCATGGGATGTAGGACAACTCAAAGGAATAAGAAGATCAAGTTCTAAGTATGACAAGTTAGCTTTGCCATCAAGTCCAAAGGGGGAGATTGTTGGCATTATGAGACAAGTGTTGCCCTTGATGGCAAAATGACAGATTATAGTGCAACAGGTCAGTAGCAAAGAATTGATGATCAAACTACAAAGAATGAAGAAAGAAGAGTATATACGCAGGTTCACTATATACCAAGTAGGGTATACATGCAGGTTCACTATATACCAAGTCACGTATATGCAGGTTCGCTATATACCAAGTAGGGTATACACGCAGGTTCACTATATACCAAGTCGCGTATACGTAGGTTCACTATATACCAAGTAGGGTATACACGCAGTTTCATGCACGGAAAAGCGCGTACATGTCGGAAAGCTTACTTTTGGTCCATGGTAGTTAGTCCTTGGTATTTGAACCTATGGTTTTGGACCATGGTATCTCGACAAGTGTGTTGATCCCAAGTATTGGGCTCTTGGTATTGATTTATTATGGTTTTGGACCATGGTATTGAGCAAGGCCTAAGACTATAAAAGGAGAAGAAGATCATTAGGCAAGGGTATCGAAAAGTCTTGAATATCTGAAGAAGGATGAGATCCAGGATGCAGGTTATGGCTTAATGATGCATTGCTTGATCTGAGCTAAGGAGGGATCTCACGGGTGGATGGAGAACAAGATCTAAGGATAGATCGGGATCAAATGGTTTGAAATGAACTATCTCTATATGATTGATTATGTTTATTCTAGATCTGTATACTGACGCATGCAATGATCTGAACTGGGTATAACTTAAGTTTGTAATTGCTGCAAGTCATGATTGAATATTTATAGATCTGTACGCGGGTTGACTTTAGTGTAAGCACGCATGTACGCAGGTTGAGTTCATTGTAGTAGCGTATACCTTTTGAGCTATGATATTTGAAGTTATAGGTGGTTCTGGTTGTTAAAAGGTTCTGATGACAGTTTAAAGGGTCACTATTCTGCATATCTTGTTTGACTGATTGTGTTTAGCTTCAGTATTGATGGATGAGAACTAATATTGGATTAGGATCATAATGTCTCATATTTATGAGATCTGATGGACTAGATCTGGGTGCTAACGCATATATTATCCTTGTATATGTCATGATCTGGTTATGTCTGAAGTCAGGAAGTGCAGCAAAGTTATGAATAAGTGATTAATGACATATACGTTGGTTCATCTTGATGAAGTTGCGTATACACGCAGGTTCGACACTTCCAAGTAGCGTATGCACTCTGATGCATTATTTTGATAGTACAGTTGGTTCTAATTGTTATTGCAGAGTTCTGCTCTATGTTCTGGTGACTGTGTTTTTGGCAAGGTTTCAGTGTTTCAGTGATTCAGAGATTGATGATGTTAGTATTGATTGTTTTGTGCTTCAATGATATTTATGGGTCCAGTATGAAAATTTGATGAAACGTGGCCTTTCAGATTATGTTTTGTGCTTCAGGAGTATCCAGTTTGAAAATGTATGAAACGTGGTACCTGGAGGAGAGAAGATTGTAGGCCGACGCCTACGTACTAGTATCTTAGCTAGTGCAAGAGCAAAGGGGGTTGGAGCTCCCTTCCAGGAGAGTCTGGAGAACGAGAGAAGGTTGTAGCCTTCTGCAGGTTGCAGCCTGCGTGCTGGTAAAGGACTTCACTAGTACATTGTAAAATAAGTTTCTTAATAAAGGAAGATAGAAATGAATTGCAGCAGGTGGTTTTCACCAACATTGGGTTTCCACCTTATATCATGGTGTTCATGTGTGCTTCTTGTGTGTGATGATCTGTTCTGTTTTACTGCACCTGCTTACTGTTCATATGGTTAATGAAGTTCTGATACACTAACTAAAGATCAACATTTAATGGATTAACTAAATCATAAGTATTTTGGATATACGCTGGTTGCTTTAGACACAGTTGCGTATACACGCGGTTTCCCTTGAATGAAGTAGTGTATATGTATCTAAGTATGGAAATGAAAAAGTTTTATTGATCTGATAATACTGATTCACCCCCCTTCTCAGTATTATTTCCAACATACTGTACCATATCTCCATCTTCACTTAGCTCATTACTGCACTCTTACTGAGATCATCATCATGTCAACTTGGTCTCTATATGGACCTTGTTTTCATTGAGATCTTGACTGTGTTTATATGATTAAGGTGAGCATGCCGAGAGTGTATTTCATGAAAAGTATGCCAAGACTGTGAGTGCAACTGTGGGATCATCATGATCCTCCTTATGTCGAGATAGTAAGATTGAGATTACATCTAGAATGCATGTTGAGATAGTGAGGCTTCCCAAGATATTTCTCATCATATATATATGAAAATACTACTAAGAGATAGGTTCACTGAGACTGTCATAGTGTTCTTCTCTGCATTGAGATCTTCACTGCACCAAGACTAGAATCATGATGACCATCTGAGAAATATAGAGCCACTGTACTCACTGAGATTTTGAACCACTGTGCTTATACTTGACCAAGATTCTGAGTCACTGTACTTGACCGAAGTTTAAGAGTTGTATGAAAATACTTGACTGTAATTCTAAACCTTAACGCCTATTTATAGTGGTTATGTCTCCCATATTTAGCCAACATGTTAATATGAACCGATGTGTCTCTTTTATTGAGCTGAAATGACATTTATATATTATTTGAGGCCAACATGACTGTCTTCTTCATTGTTTAGCTTGCATACTTCTTCTTGTGCTTGCCTTGGAGGATTGTGCTTGTCTTGGAGGGTTGGTTAGACTTTTCATTACAGATGACATTGACTCTTTGACATCGTAAGGCTCTCAATGGGAGCCACTAAATAAATAAACCTCTTTCTCATGAAAGCCATGCAGCAAGGGATAATAAATTCATTTTACAAAAAAACATAATTACAATGTCATGAAGACCGAACCTAGTTACACTTTCTTCAACAATAATAACAAATAACTCACAAGAACACAAGCTACTTTGAGGCAAATTTAGAATCCTTTCATTAATATAAGAGAAACTTCATATTAATACAATTCTACTCGATAGCTTATACCAAGGGTTCAAGCCTTTGTAATTTGATATATGAAGTATTTATACAACTTTCCTCAAAATATCTTGATTTAAATATCAATATTTATTTTCAAAATATCAAAAAAACTGTTTACAAAAATAGTTCAAGAATATAGGAAAATTAATCTACTTAAGATTTCTGGCATTGATTTCGAAAATTATGGTGATGACTGAGACTGAAAAGGCTACTTCTTTGTTGCTGAAGATTAATACCTATTTAATCAAGAAGCTGACATAATTTATCCCATCTTTCTTCATTTGTAATGGAATATTTAATTAACGTTATATTTGTTTCATCCTTGATCATATAAACATATGATGTATTTCATGCTTGATCAATAAGTCAAAACTTAAGCCTTCCATGAAAGCCTTCCCTGTAATTGTTCCTTTTATGGTGGAAAACTTGGACTTATCTGTTGCTATAGAATATATATTTTTTTGATAGTCTTCAAGTTGAACTAATTTGTCTCCTATCCCCTTTAAATCTGGAAGTCCTTTCTGATGGAGTATATTAAACTTTTGGTGGAATTTTTGAATGCTAGCCTCTAGATTATGACATTTATTCTCTAACTGTAGCATTAAATTCCTTTTATTAAGAACTCTTCCTTACTTCAAGAATGGTCTCTGTTCTATCTGCAACCTCATATTCTTCGAGTTCTTCTCTTGTTTTTGAATTTAAAATTCTTATCAAAGCAATAGCTTCTCCTGGTTTCTGACCCAAATCTTCCTTCACATCTTCTATGACCTTCTTTGACTTCTACACTAACTCTTCTTGCTTGAAAATAATTTCAATTGAAAGAAAAATTTAATTCATGGATTCATTAATATCTACCCATATATTCTCATTTGCTTGTGCAATTTTTTGTGCCATAGCAGATTCATTCTCTAGAAATTCTATCCTCTGAGTTAATCTGTGAGTTTTCTGAAGCTCTGACAAATAAACATTATCAATTTTCAATTTTTTTTCTTGGAGATTATTAAGACGAGCTTTCAGTTTTTCAATCTCCTATCCTCTGATACATAAATATTCCATAACTTTGATTAATTCAGTTGCTATATCTGTAGATTGTGTCTCCACTATTGTAGTAGCTGCTAAAGTAGAAGCCCCTACTGTTGATGTACCTGTGATTGGAACTGCTGTTAGAGGAATGAATGTTGATTGAGTTGATTGTTGCTCTTTCTCTTTTAGTAGTTTTTCTATTTTTGTCTCCATTTTCTGAATTTGTGCATTTTGTTCAATGTTGATTTAATTTCTCCTTTTCTAGTTCAGTAACTTCCTTTTTTTGTGGATATTCAGTAGATGTAAGTTTGAGCTGCTTCCTTAAGGCTGCAATATCATCATTTTTTCTTCTAATTATCTCTTCAACAACTTTTACATTATTGGGATCATATCCCAGCTTAATCACCAAATCATCTAAAGACTTTATTTTGGTGTCTTTAGCCAAAGAAGATATTTTTTCTAATTTTAATTGAGACTAGATAATATTTATTGAAGCCTGGAGTCTGGATGCTTCCATTGCTGAATTTGTCAAAGTAGAATATAACATTTCACCTGTATGTTTATGCAAGTCCATTTGATCAATAGGATGGATTTGTTCAATATCAAAAGAAAAAATGGATTTTTTGTAGTCATTTGTAGTCTTCGGAAAAGGAACTTCAAGTTCAAGGAAATCTATTTGCATTTTTCCTTTCTCAGTATCAAAAGCAGAGAGAAGTATGTGCTATGATGATGCTGTTTGTTTCCAAAAATGAGAATAGGTTGTAGCTTCCAAAGTTTCATTCTCATTTTTGATTTCCTTATATCTTGCAAATATGCTTGGTTCAACCTGATCACAAGCTAATTCTCCTGTTTGAGATGTTTCCAATGGCTCTTGAGAAGATGAAGATGCTGGTGAACCTATAAAAATTTCTTCATTTCAAGGGAAGGTAGTAGCATAAGGGTTTGTTAAGACTATTGTAGTCTATGTTTTTTCTTCTTGCAAAGACTCTTCTGTTGGATTAGTTTTTTGCTCCTTTTTGTATATTTGGAATTATTTTCCTTGAATTTCTGAGACTAGAGGGGAAACACTTTCCCTTGGTCTTGTATCCTGCTTTTCCTATGGCACTGGAGTTTGTGATGTTGTAGAAGAAAGTACCCATTCCTCTGCTTCCTACAATGTATTTTCTTGCCATTCATCTTGATTCATGTACTGGGTCTAGGAGTGTGAGCACAAGGAGTAGTTTTCTTCTCTACGCTCAACTTTGAGACAATTCCTAAAGGATCATATGACCATGTAAAAATGAGTTTGAATTTCATTTGTTTAAGAAGAAGATCTACCTCCTTTGTTGTTATTTTGGCATTACAAATGAAAGGTCCAACTTGAGTTTTGATCTTAAACTAAGATTTATTTTTGGCTGCCACAAAGTGCAACTCATCCATATTTATCATTTTCCTAATATACTCTAATGCAAAAATCCTTATAGGAATGAACTTAGGCTATTTATATGGAGGTAATTCACATCCATATACTCTGATCTCTGTGCAGTTTTGATATAAGTACCAATCACCTGTCTTTGTCTATTAATTGAGATGTAGAATTATCTTAATATCATGTCCAATTATAGGTTCAACATCACCGTTGAGCAGGCAAGAAACTTTGTATAAAAACTGATCCATATAATCATTGAATGTGAATTCATTGGTATTCTTCCTTACCAAGGAAGTCCAATGAATCACAACTTGTGTATTTCCCTGTTCATGTAGTTTCTGCAGTGGAAATTGAAATCTATTTGATTGATGAAATAAGAACAAGTAAACCAAGACTGAAGCATGCTTGAAAACTCCTTCAATAGAAAATTTGAGAAATTGTTCATGGATAACCTTTCCCAAGAATTCACTATAATGAAAAATAACTGGAGGATTTTCTCCTGCTGAGACCACTGATATGAAACCTATAATTTCTTCATCAACCCATTGATCAATTTTATAGCCCAACAAACAGGAAACTAAATAAATGATTTCTTTTTTCATCTCTGGTAACATTGAGGATGAATAAGGTGGGTTTGTTCTTGGAAATTGATCACTTAAAGGCAGAAATGTCTCAACTTTTTTAGTTTTGTGGGGAAATATTAGGATTTTGTAGAGGTCCATGAGGGAGTCTATAGAGAAAGGGCGCAGAGAGGCTAGATTTTGGATTTGGAGCATCTGACATATGGATTTAGGGGTAAATGTGAATAAGATGTCACTATTTTGGGAAAAAAATATCTCTTTGACTAGACATGTATATGAAATGGCACCATCAGACAAATTCTGGGAAATGGTGAATTTGTGGAAAAATGAATTGAGGTAGGAAGGAGTCTCACAAACTCAGTTCGTCACTGAGATCAACAAATTTTTGTTTTAACCAATTGTGGAGTTCGTAGAGATCAAACTCACAATTGGTTTAAGAGTTTTTATAATGTTGATATACCAAAGGTTGGTGATCTAGGTCAATTACGAGGGGAAGCATAGGGTTTTCTACTACAGTTTTAGATTTACCCTTAGAAGGCATTCTGGAAAAAAATGGAACAAGAGATTGTAGTTACCTGGGAGCTAGTTGGTTGCAATATTTGAGGAAGAAATTTGTTCGGCTGAATTTCATGGTTGTAGTAGCGAGCTCAGTTGCTCAGTTCGTAGAACAATACAGAGAAAGGAATCGCTGAACGAGGTTTTTTTTAATTTTATAACTGAAAGCATTTACCGTTTAGAAGTATCTATTAATGGTGAAGGTTCATTAAATTTGGAAATGATTATATCCTTCAACAAATAATTAATGGTAAATTTTGGTTGAAATAACAACCAGACACTTGGCGAAAGAGGATTGATTGTTTGATTCTGGCGGGATCGAGAATGATAGTTTTTATTTAGGTGGGAATGAGGGAAGGTGAATTTCCGGGGGGGGGCAGTAAGTGGTTTAAGCATAGGGGGGTCCAAAATCATTGAGGGAGTGACACATACATAAAGTGGAATGGAGGGAATATGCTTTTCAGACCCCCCCTTTGATTACTTGTTGGAGGGGCAAGGGGGGGTCCGAAGTCGATGATAGTCATTGATCTGGGCGGAAAATATCATGGTGCTTTATTGTAGGGCGACCGATACCATATACAACAAACAAGTCACATAAATAAAAACTTTATTACAAACTAACTAATCACAATTATAATTGAGATTTAAACTAATAAAATTCATTAATTTAATATCTAATGCGACTTTTAAGATGGCTCACATATTTTTTTATTTTTGTAAGGGTTTTCATCATTTTTTTTTATTTTGTCTTTTTTTCATATCCATTTTTTTTAAATACCCCTTTTATTTTTATTTTATTTTATTTTTCTTGATATATATATATATATATATATATATATATTTATTTATTTATTTTTCTTTCTTTCTTTCTTTTTATTTTTTATTTTTTGAAAAATAAATGTAAATTGCAAAATGCAAAATAATGTTACAACATTGGCTCCATCTGTGGACTGCATTTCCCTGTGAGATGCAGAGAACATGTAGATCGATGTGCCTTCTCCTTAGGCTATGGAGTCTTTGGTGTAAAAATCACACTTTCCATGAAAATGTAGATAAAACCAGAAAAGTACAATGGATTATGGCTGCAATCAACTTCAGTATTGAATATAGTGCTTGAGATACTGTCCATTGACAGAAAATGTAGAGTATGCTCCTTCTAGGTTATGTAGAATGAAAGTATTGTTTCCTTTAACCTCTACAATGCTGAATGGCCCTAGCCATAGATTATCAAATTTACCATGTTTTCCCTTTTCTTCTCTTCGGGCATCCCATTTTAAAACCATATCTCCTTCCCTAAAATCTCTTTCTCTAGCTTTCCTAACAAACAAAGTTTTCATTTTATTTGGATATTTATGAAGTTTGTACTGAAATTCATCTCTATCTTCATTCAATTCTATAATCTGATTAATTCTCCTAGAAAAATCATCAGGCTCTTCATTTGACTCTTGTAAAAAATTCATGACAGGAAAAGCTAGTTGTGTAGGAAAAATGGCCTCAGTGCCATAGACAAGTTGAAAAGGAGATTTACTTGTTGATCTTTTGGGTGAAACTCTATTGGCCCAAAATGCATATTTAAGATGGATGTCCCAATTTCTCTTGTGATATGTTAGTACCTTTTTTATTACCTTTACCAAGCTTTTATTAGATGACTCTGCCAGTCCATTCCCTTGAGGGTAGTATGGAGTAGAATGATGCAATAGGATCTAATATTTCTGGAAAAATTCTATCATTTTAACACTACTAAATGCCTGTGCATTATTTGTGACTATTTGCCAAGGACAACCAAATCTAGATAATATATTTTCCTCAATGAATTTAATGACAACAATATTTGTAGCATTTTTGACCGGGATAACTTCTACCCACTTTGTAAAGTACAAAAAAATTTGAGAGAAGTAGAGGGCTGTGGTGGTATTTTAAGAGAGAGCAGCAGAGTGTTGCAAGAGTAGGTGTGTTCAGTAATGAAAATTTGCTGAACATGTTGGTGATTTTTTCAGCAACCAGATATTGTTGAAGGTGTTTAAGGTGGCTTTAGTGAGCAGTTGTAGTAAGCATATTTATCTGTTTGTGAGGTAAGTGGTCTTTTGGTTCTAGTATGAAAATGGATGAAAGATGGATGAACAAAACCAACAAGTGGTAGCTTGCAGATCAGGGGCCGGAACACCTTCTAGTGGGTGCTATTAAATCTTTGGGGGTAAGAGTCCCTGTCAGCAGAGACTAATAAATGAGCAGGGGAAAGTTTCCCTTCCAGCGAGTAATGGTAAATGAGCAAGTGTAGCAGTGACTTTCAGTGGTAACTAATAAATGAGCAAGGATTGAAGTTCATTTTAGTAGCAGCTGATAAACCTACTAGGGGTAGCTTGTAGGGCCATGATGTAATCAAGTTGAAGCTTGTAATAAAAAGAAGATTGATGTCTCGTGTATATATTTCTCATGTGATTGATGTTTACAATGTTATACATGATAATGTTGTGTTTTTGATCCATCAATAATTGTTAAAGAGATTAAAAAGTGAAATTTGTGAAGAATTGTATAGTTTGGCCACACTAATGATTCACCCCCCCCTTAGTAGTGTCCTGGTTTCCATTTTTTCTAACAAACAGATCTTTCCTTTATTTTTTTATCATTACCCTTTCGAGATTCTCTAGTTAGATAATGATGCCTAAGGTTTGGTTGAGGATCAGTCTCCATTTTTCCCTAGTTGCTAGTCTCTTGGTGAGAGGGCGAATAGATGCCCTAAGTTTTAGCTTGCCACCTTTTGAAAAGGGTCCCCACAGAAACCTAATTTCTAGCTAATTCTTCCTTGACATAATCCTTATGATTTAGTGGAAAATATCAAACTTAGGATTCCTCCATTTGCGGATAGCTGCGACCATTTTGGTTGGGCTCTTAAGGAGAAAATAAGGCATGTTCATTTGCTTGATTCTAGCCAAGTGGATTAATATATGAATATCATAATGATATACTTTACTATAGTGACCTTCACAGGTAAAACAATTCTGAATAGTGATAGTGATGCTAGAACCTCCTCATTCACAGGAATAGTGATGCTACGTACCAAATATTTCTCCCAATCAAAGTTTTTGGTAAATTCAAGTGCAACTGGGGTGTCAAAACCATGAAATTTCTAAAAAAAGGCCTATTATTCTCGGAAAAAGATATTCCAAATGACTTGATTCTCCTCAAGACTCTTGACATTATCAGTTTCTTTCTCATGATTGCTACCCCCATCCTACTCCTTTGCAAATTCACCTGTTCAACACACAATTAGGGCTTCACTCTTTGCATTTTTCTCCTCTATTCATTACTCTACCTTGGCCTCAAATATCCTGTCGGAAAATTCAATTCAATTGCCAATTTGATTTGAGACTATCATTAATGCTCACTATTTTCTATGATTCAAAATTCAAACCATTCCACCCTTATCATTATGATGGGACACTTCTTGCAGCCATATGTTGTGAAAAGAGCTTCAAAATGATGTGGCTATAGAATCGATACGATAGCTGCAAAATGACTGTGGTAGTGTAATGTGCCACGTAAGGTCATGATTAGAAATCAAGGTGGCTATAATTGGAAAATGAGTCGAGGGATTGTATGAGGGGAATTTTTATGCCCCATTAACATATTAAAAATTATAACCATAGATAATTAAATCTGTAATGGATAATAAGTGGGTTGAATGGGTTAATAATTAATGAGAGGGTATAATGGGGTTATTTAGATAGGAAGGGTATTTTTAAAAAATAAGTAAATTGCTTGGATATAGGAGGTCACTTAGGGTATGTAGAAAAGGGTAATAATCATTCCCTTGAGATAATGCGACTATATAGTTAATAATCAAGTATACAATGTGAACATATCATTATCCCTTATAAAAGTCCAGAAGAAACTAAAAAAATAGTTAAGAGTACCTGACTTGTAGATGTGGGCAATGGGATAAATTATTGCTCTTTATCTTGAATACAAAATATTTCTAGAAGATAGTTTGTGAATTAGTTTCCTACAAAAATGAAGCATATTTATATAAAGTGGCTTCAAAGGAAATCATGCCATTATTATATCTATATATCTATAAACTCGCTTAGTTCGAAAATATATATATATATATATATATTTTCGAACTAAGCGAGTTGGAAATATGGTTTTCTAGTGCAAGACCATCCAATTGCGCCCTTAAGGGTTTTCACAACTGGAAATATTTATTTCTAGTGATGCTAGCCAAAACCTAGTTTTCTAACATCACTAGTGCTGATAGTGCTTGGAAACTAGGTTTTCATTGCCATATATTCTCTCTCTCTCTTTATATATATATATATATATATATATATATATATATATATATATAGATATATATATGAACTTAGAGAAAACAATCAAGGGGTCGGAGAGGAGAGTGGAATATCCACTTGCTCTATGACCTTGATGTGAGATTGTGTTACCAACTCCTGAAAAACTTCTTTTGATTGGGGCTTTCGATATAACTTGAGCGAGTGCTGATTCATCATTAATGGAATTTGTTCTTCGTCAATAGTACAAAGTCAAGTCACACATACTCATTATCAAATACAATATCAATATTGTAGGGTACGAACCAACATGTATAAATTTTTCCCTTAAAATAATTATACCTTGAGTCGAACAAGAGATCCCAATATCCCACTTTAAATTTATTTTTCTTTATGAATTTAGCATGCTATTTTATAGGTTGTTGTAAAACCATCATCAGATGAATGACATCTTGCCATATTTCATCGAACTCATTAAGCTAATTTAAACGATGTTGCCGTGCTTCTGAAAGCTCCATTCCCACCTGAAAGGAAGTCCTTAATTTCTTAATCTCAAACTATATTCGAAGGACAACTTGATTTCCATACACAAGCTCATATGGAGTGAAACCTGTAGTAATTATCTAGGTGATTCTATAAGCCCACAAGGCTTCTGGAAGCTTCTCAACCCAGTCCTTGTGATGTTGCTGTATAGTATTGGTCAAAATGCTTTCCAGTACCTTGTTGTTGGCCTCAACCTATCCACTGGCCTGCGGATGATAAGGAGTATGCACCCCCTACTTAATTATAAAATTTTCAGTAATATTTCGAATAATCTTAGAGGTAAATAGGGTCCCTTGATCTGTGACAATTTCTCGCAGTATGATAAATTGAAAAATGATTTCTTCATATAGAAAACCAACCACTATTTGTTCAGTTGCTTTTGACAAGGGTTTTTCTTCCACTCACTTAGTTACATAATCTGTACATACTAAAATGTATGTCTTATGTTTTGAGAGTGGATTAATTGGCCCCATAAAGTTGAGTTCCCACTTTTCAAATGGTTCCAACATGATATTGGGTTGAAGTGGAATTTCATATGACTATCCTAGCTGGCCTATTATTTGGCACTTATTGCAACTCCTAACATATTTCTTGGAGTCTCTAAAAATGGTCGGCCAATAGTATCCTTGTCTTAGAATTTTGTTCACAGTTCTTTTATCTGCAAACTATCCTCCACAAGGCTCATCATGACAAGGATTCAATATGTCATAAATTTCATCATCCTAGACACATTGGATGATCACCTAATTAGACCCATTTCTAAATAAATATCCTTGAATCCAGGAGTATTTAACACTATCTCTTATGACTGTCTGTCGTTATTTTGGCGACAAATGTTGCGAAAACCTTCCCGTAGCCAAATAATTAGAAATATCTGTGAACCATAGTGATTTAGTAGACAAGCTGAACAAGTGCACTCCATGAAAAACATATAATTATCTTCATTATTAAGTCTTGATAAAAAGTAAGAAAAAACATTTCTTTTCCACATTTATCAATAATTGTAATGTCAAATTCTTGTAGAAGAAGTAACCATTTGGTTACTCAACCATGAGTAATAGGTTTTTTCATAAGATATCATATGGCCACATAATCAATGTGCACAAACATAGGGTATCGAGTAATGTAATGAAGAAATTAGTTGATGGCATGAACCAAAACAAGAAATTATTTTTCATTGATGGTATATTTTAGTTCGGTTGGGTGAGGTATTTGCTGATATAGTAAATGGCATATGGATTTTGTTATTCTTTTTGTCCTAGTGCAACCCCAATCGCTATGCCTGAAGCATCAGTATGAATGTAAAAGAGTAAGGACCAATTAGAACACCGAAGGATAGGAGCAATGGACAACTTTTATTTAAGTGCATTAAAGGCTTGCTAGCATTGTTCATTCCAAGAAAATTTTGTAGTCTTAGTCAAAATATGGAAAAGAGGGGATGCTACCTTGGTAAATTTTTCTATAAATATATAATAATATCTAGCATAACCCAAAAAAACTATGAAAATCCTTTTGTGTGGTATGGGTAGCAAGATTTAGGATAACTTCTATTTTAGCAGGATCCACTCTAATTCCTTCATAAGAAACATGGTGTCCTAATACAATCCCTTTATTGAGAAGAATATGAAACTTGGCATTTCTAAGGGAAAGATTAGCTTCTTGAAAACAGATAAACATTTTTTCTAAAATTTTCAAGGATTCTTCAAATGTATCCCCATATATAATAAAGTCATCCATGTAATTTTCAACACATTTATGAGTCAAATCTGATAATATTCCAAGGAAAATCCGTTGGAAAGTAGCTTGAGCATTACAAACTCCAAACATAAGTAATCTACATGCATAATTAGCCTATGGACATGTGAAGGTTGTCTTTTCTTGGTCTTCAAGGGCCACTTGAATCTAATTGTAGCCATTGAATCCATCCATAAAAGAGAAAATTTTCTACTTGGCCAAGGTATTCAAGACTTGGTCGATAAAGGGTAATGGAAAATAATATTTTAAAGTATCCTTTTTTAGTTCATGACAATCAACACATATTCACCTTTTGCCACCTTTCTTAGGGACAATCACCAAAGGGGGAACCCATTTACTATCTAAGATAGGATAAATGAAGTTAACATTTAGTAGCTTTTGCAACTCTTTTTTTACAATGTCCTTCAGAGTAGGCTTCATCCTCTTTTGAGGTTGTATGATAGGTCAAGCATATTCTTTCAAATAAATATGGCGAGTACACATATTAGGAGAGATACCCTTTATATCAACATAATCCCAAGCAAAAACATTGCTATTTTCTGAAGCATTTGCAATCAATTTATCTTTCTAGAGTGATTCTAAATGGGCATAGGTTTCAATGGCATGAGATCGATGATCAATATCTGATAAGGTCATGGAATATAGTTGTTGTATCAACTCAGTTGGTGAACATGTTTCTTGAAAACATGGTTCTAATATTGGACAATATGGCTATTGGAAATTATCTTGAAAATTAGCAATGGTAGTGTAGATCAAATCATCTTCAGTATATCTTTTAAAAGTACAATATTGTTCAAGAGTTGGAAGAGGTTTAGTAAGTTCCTCATCACTATCCTCAAACCATAAGGGATTTTCAAATTCTAATGAAGCTTTGGTTGGTCGATATAAGGTAAGTTTCTTAGTGGACCCTCCTTGTGAAATAGTTATACTTCTTGACCTACAACTAGTAGAGGCATCTTCTATAGCCAACCAAGGTCTTCCATAGATTAATGGATAGCCCCAAATATTAGTTTTTGGTTGGAGGATTATAAAATAAGCTGGATATTCCCATGAATCTATGAATCTATGGAACGATCAACTAATTGGAGGATAATGGGAGTTGACCTTAGGCTTGAAAATCCAAGCTTATCCATAGTTTATTTGGTCATTACATTAATATCTACTCCTAGGTAAAACAAGGTATTCATTATAGGTAGGTTACTAATTTTCACTGTCAAAATAGGACTCTCTGGATCTCCATATTTTGTTGTAACCACCTTCCCAAACATTAAGTCAGACAATTTCCCTATGACTTGGACAATATTAGGGTCCTTCTCTTTCCTTCCTATTTTATTCACACAAAGTTCCCATACTGCTTTCATATATATAGGAATATCCCCAATGGTTTGAAGTAATTAGATTTTTACATGTAAATTCCTCAATTCTCCTAAAAAATCAAATTCAGGTTGTATGAGGGATTTTTCCAAACTTAATCTCTAAGGAATAGATTCCTTTTCAAGGGATTGTTTGGAGGTTGCATCCTGAATCAGGGGAGAAGGTAGATCCATTTCTAGAGATGTGTCCTCATCCTCTTGCTCTTGAATGATGGGTGAAGCCTGATTTTGAAGCACCTTCCCAGAACGTATTTGATTTTTTCAATAGTCCATTAATGACAAATTATAATTAGGGAAACCTGATAGTTCAATGTTGTAGGTGGACTGAGATACTTTATTATTCAGATAGGAATGGGTTGAGATAGTAGTTAATGTTTTTGTTGAATTTTAACGTGATTGAGATGATTTGAGGGTAATTGAGGATGTTGTGGGAAATTTTGAGGTAGTGTTTGTGATGTCATATTTCCATTTTAAGAGGATCCTCTCCAGCCTAGAATCGATCTTTGATTTTGCATTTGTGGTGGCCATTGTGGCCAAGGAATAGAAGGATACCATCCAAAGGCGGGAGGGAAAGGAGGATACAAATATGATTCCTGGGGTGTATTTCGATATGGTTTAGGGGGCTAAGGTTTCTTTTGGACCAAAAAAATATTTGTTTTGTTTCTTCACTAGCTTCCTTGAATACATCTTTAAGCTCTAGAAGAGAAGGGAATTCTTGCATTGAATGATTTTTTTTGCAAATGTTGCATGTCTTAATATTTTTAATGGGAATTCCTATAAGAGATGCTACTTATGACATTTGAAATAAAATATAGATAAGGCTAAGTCAACCTGCTCTTTATTTTTCTTGGCTTGGAAGGCATCTAGCTAAGAGCTTTGGCTTCTAAGAATATCAGCCTTGAAATTGTCTAACAAGTTCCCTAACTCAGCATTAGTTACCCCCATTCCACTAGACTTATTAATTATGTAAGGAAAATCTAGAGAATTTTGATTATATTTTTAATTTCTCTTGGAATACTATTTACACAATTCACAAATTTCCTCATAGGCGAGCTAAGAAACATCTCTTGAACCCATCAAATTCAAGGTTTCAAGGAAATCTTCCTGTATCCCTTTAAGGAGAAGGATCCACAAGGTTTCAGGACCTAGGGAGTTTTGCCTTGTCCCATATATGGTATATTGAAATCAGTCAACATAATCCCTTAGGCTCTTATTATCAGCTTGAGAAATCTTAAATATTTCCTCCTTAATATCCCTGATTTTATAATAATATTGATATTTCTTCAGGAAAGTTTTCTTCATATCATCCCATGTTCTAACGGATTTCACCTTGAGTACCATAAACTAGAGAAGGTCTGAGTCTTTCTAGGTGGCATGAAATAGTTTCATCTTTTGAGAATTTGCCAAATAATCATAACTATGAATAAGAACATCAAATTTAAAAATGAATGTATCAAGATATTCCTCAGAAAAACCATGAAAGTGTGGTAGATACGAGAGATGAATATTCTTCATTTGAACTGTTGCTTCAATATCCCTAATAAGAAATTCAAAAGCAACAAGATTTGACTGCTTTGGTCCAAGCACCTCCTCATCTTCTATATCGTCTTCTCTTGGGATTTTAGAAGTTTGAACCTTATTGGATCCAGAAGAACTTTCTAAATCTTCATTCAAAGGAATATCTTCCTCTTTTGGTTTGTCACCATTTGGTGAAAGCCCCGAAGAACTTTCTAAATCTTCATTCAAAGTAATATCTTACATTATTCTCAACAAAAGTCATTTTTCCAAGATTTCCCCCCTCATTTTCCGGAATGGTTTTATGCATGGCTCCTACTGCACCACATGTTGGAGTTTTAACAAAATTTTTCCTTTTTATATCTTTTGTGTCTATTCTAACGTGATCTAAATGCAAACATTCAGGATGTAGGTTACTGAAAGGGAAAATAACTACCTCCCTTTGGTTACTTCTACTCCCAGTGTCATTTCCTATTTGATGAGAATTCTTAGTAATTTGAGTGCCTCCCCGACAATGGCAAAAAAAATGTCATAGTGAATATATATTTAATTAAGGATAATTCACTTCATCTATTTAATTGTCAGCTAGGGATTGTTAACTTATGAGGACTCCATATTGTATGCCATAGTACAAGAATTCAAAACCATAGATATGAATATGCTACAATCATATAAGTGGTTTAATAAAGCTTGGGATAGACAAACTACAATGATAGGTCTAGTCATAAGCTTACCAAAGTCACTGTAGTACAAGTATTTTAGGAAAGAGTATCAGTTCATAATGTTTTCCTATCCAAATTTTATTTTGTAGCAGTTCTACAATTTTGTAGCAACTTGTGAATATTACAATAAGATTTACTAATTTCGCAACACTGTACAACCACGTCTTAAAACACACCTCAAGGAAAAAATAAGGCCCATAAACAAATTGAAATACAGATCACACCAGTCAAACTTAAACACACAATCTGACCTATTTCAGTTGATCACGAATCCACTGAACAATTAACCAAAATTAAATACTACAAGAAAATGACATGTAAATAAATGAACTTGGAAGGAAAATGCACACAATGCTTTACCTCGAGCAAGCCCAAACTCGGGGTTTGACCTGTGCCCAAAAGCTTAATTAGACATATAAAATCTTAAAAACAAAATAAGCACATCCACGAAGAACTTATATTATCAAAATTATAAGTATAGTTATGATAATAGTCATCCCATTTTTCAAAAGCTTATACATATTTATAAGTGTGGGGGAGAATCTTGACCCCAATAACTAACCAAACATGGTCCCTAGAATCTGTGAAACTTCCTAAAACTGGACCAAACACTAGTTACACAAAATTAGTATATAAACTATGATAAAGCATCATATGATGCGTGCCAAGGCATCATTCTATTGGTCATTTTAACACACATAGTTCTTAGATTTGAATGAAATCTTGAGGAGTTAATAATCTTCTGCAATTGGCTATGAATAATGCTCCAAAAAATTATTCCATATTAATATGTAAAGAGAAACTAACACCCAAGAAGATGCCCGCTAATGAGCTCCAATCTTCTCGCAACTTGTCTTCTCACATTTTTCATAGTATCCCTCAAAAATAAAGTTTATGGTAGTATTGAACAATGATAGCCAATTACCACTTTTTATTCATATATATATATATATATAGATACACACACACACACACATAAAATTATATTATTGAGCACACTCTTAATTAAATTTCTAGTTCTTCGAAGACGTAAAATAAGAAACCAACATGACATCCAAGATACCTTTAGTAAAGTCGTGATAATCACAAGATTGAGATTTGATAAATTATTAATAGGAAAGGAAGAAAGGGATTTTGCAGCAAAAGGTATGATTTTGTAGCAAAATTGATTCATTTCGTAGCTCCAAGAGAATGAAATCATACTTTCCTTAAAGTAAATTGAGGAAAACAAATCTAGACTAATTACAAAAATCAACATTCAAGAAGCAAGCAATGTAAAAGTTAAATGGTGACCTAACTAAGCCTTAGCTAAACTAAAGTGGTCTTATAAAATTCATAGACTATAAATATACTCCTACCATGAATTTGGAGTGAATTTTGGCAAGGAAAGACCTCGAAAACAAAGTGCTACAGGAATTTCTCTGTTGCTACAAGATTCTTCTAACTAGTCTTCCCTCTGAGTTATCTCACTAAATGAGCAAGAGAATCAAATTAAAATGAGATGGGGTGATTTTTTTTTATTAATTATGATGTCCTAAAAATCCAATCCAAGTGGAATCACTCAAAAATTCCCTTGTTAAAATGTGCTAAAAAATAGCAGAACATTACTACTCTAAAAACTAGAAATTCCAGAATCAGTGAGTTAGTTAACCTACCAAATGCCTAACATGATCAAGTGAAAATGAAACAGGGTAAATTTTTTTAGTAAGTAGGATTTCCTAGGACTCCAATCCAAGTGGAATCACTAAGAAAATACCATTTGTAACATGTGCTAAAAATTGGAAGATTTTTACTACTGTTTTGCTACATGATTGCTAGGAATGGCTGTCTATCAACTTTATTAACCAAAGAAAAGTTCCTACTAGGTATATAAATCCATTTTATTCATATTTAGGGTATTATGATCATTATGTAGTTCCTAGGGGTGCCTAGGAGTGTTGTGGGGCATATCTGAATGCATTTTGAGCCTTTTTCTCATAGTGCTCCATGATTGAGACAAAGTGCTATAGGATTGTCCTATTTTGCTAGAGGATCAAATTTGAGAGCAATATGTTGGATTAGAAGGTTTTATGAAGGAAATAAATGGGGTATAAGGTAGGGGAAGGGTGTATGAAGCCCTTGTCAGGACTACTGCTTCTCAAGATCCCATCTTGTAGAAGGGAAGAAGCACACAATAGCCTCTAACATATTTAGAAAGTGATCTCTGTAAATAGTATGCTTAAAGAGGTTATTGGGGAAGGAAGGAAGGTGTTGGTGATGGAATGAAAATTGTAAATGATAATGCTCAACCCTGCAAACCCATACCTTGACCTGCACACAAGATAAATTATTCTTTTGATGCTTGAAAATAATGTTAAACAAATGATTTAATTGCAAAAAACAGAGATGAAAAAGGAAAAAATTCAAGATATTACTATTATAATAGGAAATTAACTATATTTTTGGCTTGCTAATAAAATATCTACAACTACACTTCCCACAAGGGAGGTAATTGACATACCTGCACAAGAAACTTTCTCATAAACAAATTATGCTAGAAAGGAAAGAAGTTACTGCTAGCTCGATACAAGAAAGAAGATGCATGAATAAAATACACAGAGGAGAGAGAGTAGAGCCTATGGGTTGGACCCTAACCCAAAAGGGCTCTGTTGAGCCTCCATTTTGTCTAGATTTTTCATATATGTTTGTCTAGAATCTTGTATGTCTTCACCTAGATTTTGGGGTTGCTGTCACCACTTTGCATGTTTTTGAAGTCGTTATCTTAAAATATGGGCTTGATAAGGTAATATGCCATTATTTTATGAATTTATTTTCTTATAATGATTTAAAATAACTTGTGTGGGAATATTACTATTGGTGTTCATGTGAAGAATATTTCTGCGACAGGTGCATAGTTCCTACTCAATTAGCACATTTCCATTCAATTAGTGCAGTTCCTGTTCAAGCAACATAGTTCCTGTTCATGCAATATAGTTCCTGTTCCCACCTACATGATTGACATATAACCAACTTTCAAGAGGAGAAATAAGCATATGGGTTTTGTGAAATGAAGGCTCGAGTTGGTATGATGTTTCTCTAACCAAGCCCAGATTCCTCGAGCAAGCATGAAATTCATGGTCAAATATAAGGTCAACCTTCTTCTAAGAATAACAGATCTTCCTATGCACAAATAACAATGGCCATTCCATATGATTGTTCATTTCTAGATTATTTACTATTCTTGAATAAGTCCATAATTCCTTTACCTTATATGAATATTTGGATCGGATGATAATTTCAAAATTGAACATGAAAATCTATGAAATTCGATCCATTAGTTTTGTCCATGGTGGGGATTTTCATACAAATATGTGGAAGGAATTGTAATGGGGGGATAGTAGGAGGAAACAATATGAAAGAAAAGAATTTAAGAGAGTTTGTTTTGTTTATTTTGTTTTGTTTTTTGTTTTGTTTGTTTGTTTGTTTGTTTTGTTTGTTTGTTTTTGTTTTTCGTTTTTGTTGTTGTCGTATTTTTTTTTTCTCAGTGGGATGATCCCGGGGGGGGGCACTTGGGTCAAGCTCTACGTTATTATATTCTCATGTTACAAACTTTTGTATTTAATAAAAAGTAGAACCAGACTTATATTTACTATCTTTGATCAAATTGTGATTTAATTTCTATAAGGGCAATGAGATGGTTGGTTTGGGTGCACCAACTAGCCCATTGTCCCTTGCCTCTTTGGTTTTCTTGCATAATGTTTGATAAATGCAAAGTTTGAGATTGTAGTTCAATTTAGTAGAGGTATGTGGTTTAATTTTATATCTTGGGCTCATGTTAAAGATTTTTGTGTTAGTTCTTTGCATGGATTTTATTAACAAGTATATTTGCATGGTTACCTCCTAGAAATGCATTGTTGTATATCAATTTTCAACACATTAAATCTTTGATCAAACCTGTTGGGTAAAATTAATTTCTTAATAAAATAACACAACTAATCTCCTAGACATTAATTATCAACTCGAGGAGCATATTTTTATTTCAAGTCAATAGGCAAAATATATGCATAACAATACAAACAACTAACTCTGGTTTTATATGATTGTGTTCTATACTATCAAGCTCATTTAACAGGAAATAAAATGTAAGACTTGAATAATGAAACTAAAATTAAAAAGAAGAAAGTAAATGACAAGAAAAACAATTATGCTAATCACACAACTTGAATCATTGCTAAATTAAACCACACATTGCTAAATTGGAAATTTAATCTATTACACTCAACAAAATTCAAATGCTAATCCATAGTAACAAATCAAATGAAATATAGAAGTCGCAGGAAATAACAAATCTAGAAAATGCAGCAAACAACAAATTAGTTAAAAGAAAGGAAATTTACTTCAAAGAACAATGATTGAAATTCAAAGAAACAAGCACACAACTAAACAACTATAAATGTTCAAGGAATCACCTCGTCTAAGGTAGTGGGCCCAACTGCCCAAGGCTCAGTTCCTCCTTGAGAAGTAACTCAGATCAGATTACAAATAATGGATGTAGAACTCAATGGATAACTTCCTTCATTAAAACATATGAGAGAAATAATTACAGCATAATGAAGCTCTTAGCTTTGCCTCAAATTCAACAATTGTTCATCCTCTCATCTCTCATCTCTTATCTCTTCTCCTACATCCTATCTAACAATTTTCCATCTCCTATCTCCTAATTATCTCCCAATTATCCCCTAATTATCCTATTCTCCTCCTCTCTTTGATCTCTGTTTTCATTTAAATACATAGAGAGCAAAGGGAAGTTACAACAAAGCTGATTACAAAATGATTTCCATTACAAATTTGGATTGTACAAAACAAATTGATTAGCAAGATCATATCTGAAAGATCTTTCCATCAACATTCAGTAGGAACAAGTTGAATTTGGTATTGCAATTGGAAGAATTTGGAAAACGGCTGCAACAACAAATCTGAGAAAATCATCTTCGAAGAACCTTCCATTTCTCTTAATACAAACCGAATTTTGGAAAACTGCTCATTACAAAACTAATTTGGTCTATTCTGGACAAAACCCATGTTTCAAATTTTCTAGATTCTCCTTCATTTGTCCGAAACGTCCAATGCAAAACTGTCACTTCTTATTCCAACGAATTTCTGAGTTGGAATATTTAATTGTGAGTTGGAGATCAAATTTGCAATCTGGAAAAGATCTTGGAGGCTAAAATCATGAGTGATGTTACAAAAAATCCATTAGTAAACCATCATTGGTAAAATCATGCATAATAATAATCAATTTATTAAAAATAAAGGAGAAAAATAGTATTTATCCATAAGAGCATAAATAATTATAAAATGGAATTATATGATAAATTATGATAAATGACGTGATAAAGAATGGTAGAAATGGATGAAATATGCGTCAAAAGGTGATAATAATAAGGAAAAATTAGTGGCCCAACATACCCCCAAACTGAATATGTTGCATGTCCTCATGCAACCCCAAAGCCTCTGTATTAACCAAGCTATAAGAAATGTTCATCACAAGTCATAAAAATGATAGAAAAAATGAGTTCTTTCTCAAATAACGAATATTCAATTTTAGCAATGTTGATGAAGGTGTAAGAATTTTCACATTGGCTTTCAACCATATGTATATGAAGTTGTAGGAAAATATGATATAAGTAATGACAAACTTCATAACCATTTTCTCAAAAACTACAAACCAGATTTTGCTGAAATTTGGCAAGAAGATTTCTAATATATTAATTCTTCTCTAATCCAAAAATAAGATTGTTTTGACGCACGGATCATGAGATATAAGAAAAATCGCTGTAGGTGATAGTGCATGATTTCTGAAATTTTACAAACTAATTTAACTTGAAATTTTATGGGTTTGTGTATTTTAATGATACCTCTTTGCTGTCCAAAAATCACAAGAATTCAGTTCATAGTTTTAAAGGTATGCACAAATCAATTTCTGCACTATATAAAAATGAAATTGTATGCCTTAAATGAGAAAAAAAGTAGAAAACATCTATCATGTGTAGCAATTCCTCCCCCAAACTGGAGAATTAGCATGCCCTCATGCAATACTAGAAAACAAATTGAGGTGGTTGCTACAATTGTGGTTGAAATCTATGTTTGGTGTAAAACAACATGGAATAAGGGAGGTTTTGAGAATGAATAAGGAGATCAATGGATGACGACGTGATCATAATAAATAAATGAATGAAAGTAACACTCCCCCAAATTGAAAGCTTTTATGTCTTTGAAAAATGGGAAGTGGTAAAGATGTGAAATGAATGATGATAAATAATGCTCAATGGATTTTCATGAAATTCTCCTAAACTTTTAATAAATCAGAAACTTATGCTATTTTACCTCAAGTTTTACCTCCAGAAAAATGTGGAATGACATGTATGGACTGGTATTTGTTGAAGCTGATGTTGGTTGAGATGATGCTAAAAGTGATGCAAAAGGTGGAAGCCATGCAAGCACATCCTGTCTGCGAGTTGCTCGAGCCTCTTCTATTAGTTGCAATAGTATGAACTCATTGCGAATATAATTTCTCCCCATACTTGTTGTTCTCATGTAAACAATTCACTACTATGTATGCAATTTTATTAAATCCACAGTTTTAGTTTTGAACAACAACATATAAGCCACATGCAAAAATTTCAATCAGAAAAAACTTTTGTATAAATGCAATAATAATATTTTGTCAAATCAACAAGTTATGGCAGAGTTCGGTAATTATTACACACGCTATCCCATAATGCATATCTTCCCCCCTCAAATCAGAAAAGGGCGTCCATGACCATAAAGCATAGGAAAAAGGGAAAGGATGTTGAGGATTCATAAATGCAAGCGACCAATCAAATAAAAGCAGCGTAAAATATGACAAAGGCAATCAAAGCATTACACATCAAAAGATTTGAAATACCCAAAAAAAGAATAAAACAGATATTAGATCATTATGTAAATAGATATTTACCTTAGGTCGAAAAGTGACAAATGCATGACTGGAGATAAATGTTAATGATTGGTGGTAGAGTGATTGGACAATAATGATATAATGCATATAAAGATATATTTTACCATGCATGATGGCTAATTGAATTAGAAATGCTGTTCAAATAGTAAATTCTCCTTTAGAAATGAATCCATAGGGGGTGATAGAATAGAGAGTATTTGGCAGTGTAACATAGTACTTCAATACCACAAGCAGAGCCACTACTATCAACAGGCATTCATAGCCTCGACAAGGTTGATTTCTAACTCCAAAGATGAGCTAGAGTCCTCCATTTAGTATTTAGATGGTTTTCTATTTTTTATTGCTATAAAGAGACCACTATGCTTACATGGTAACCAGATAATCATAGTGTCATTCACTAGGATATAACAAAGTGATCAGGCTGGCTCGTGATGAGACCCCCTATCCTTCTGACGGTTTTAACTATCAAGAAGGTCATTACCTTGGTGTGGTGTCCATAATGGAATGTCATCTGTTACACCCTTATGATCATGGTAGGTTGGCTCGTGATGAGACCCTTTATCCTCTTTAAGTCAAAGCTTGTTACATTTTCATATTTTATATTTTAATACTTTTATTGTAAAGAGTGGGAGGCTCATTTACTCCTAAAGAGTTAGGGATGGTGTAATAAGTAAAAAAAATGCCAATGAAAGCTATGCTTTTCCCTCCATATCATCATATGAAAGGGATTTATCGATTTGAAAGTGTAAAAGATAAACTAGCATGGTATTAGAATAATAAATCATTTTATGATGTGTCCAAAGAGAAGATATTCAACCAATCATTATATAGGTGCACCATGTTAGCTTCAGAATAAAGATGACCATCAAAAGGCTTTATAAGTCATAACGGTATTAATATTACTGTTTTTCTTTATCTTAGGCACAAATCCAATGAGATGGTTTTTTATTCAAAATATAAAAGAAAAAGAAAAATGAAAAAATGACTGGCGATGAAACAGTAAAGAGAAATCACAATTATTCCTACAAAAACGCAAAAAGTGTTGTTCAATTGATTGAACAATAATCATTCAATCGTTTGAATAGCAAAATAAAAAATAAAAATACGCAAAGGTGTTTTTCAATCGACTGAAAAAAATTGTTCAATCGTTTGAACAACAAAAGTCAAAAAATACAAAAGTGTTGTTCAATCGATTGAACAACATTCGTTCAATCATTTGAACAACAAAAATAAAACATGCAAAATTGTTTTTTAATCGATTGAACAACAATCGTTGAATCATTTGAACAACAAAAATAAAACACACAAAAGTGTTGTTCAATTGATTGAACAATAATCATTCAATCATTTGAACAACAAAAATAAAACATGTAAAAGTGTTGTTCAATCTATTGAACAACAATGATTCAATCATTTGAATAGAAAAAATAAAACATGCAAAAGTGATGTTCAATTGATTGAATAACGATCGTTCAATCATTTGAACAAAAAAAATAAAATAGGCAAAAGTGTTATTCAATCAATTGAATAACAATCGTTCAATCGTTTTAACAACAAAAATAAAACATGCAAAAATGTTGTTCAATCGATTGAATAACAATCGTTCAATTATTTGAACAACAAAATTAAAACACGCAAAAGTGTTGTTTAATCGATTGAACAACAATCGTTCAATCATTTGAACAACAAAAATAAAACACGCAAAAGTGTTGTTCAATCGATTGAATAACAATCGTTCAATTATTTGAACAACAAAATTAAAACACGCAAAAGTGTTGTTTAATCGATTGAACAACAATCGTTCAATCATTTGAACTTCAAAAATAAAACACGCAAAATTGTTGTTCAATTGATTGAATAACAATCGTTCAATCATTTGAACAACAAAAATAAAACACACAAAAGTGTTGTTCAATCGATTGAATGTCAATCGTTCAATCGATTGAACATCAATCGTTCAATAATTTGAACAACAAAAATAAAACACACAAAAGTGTTATTCAATCGCCAATGGAGCGGAAATTACAACTTTGAAGGAAGCAACACATGAAACACAAAAACATAAGAGAAATCAGAAAAGAAACAACACTTTATTTAAAAACAGTAAATAAATAAATAAATAAATAAATAAAGTTACAACAACTATGATGTTATTTCCTAAGAGAATATCAATTTGTCAATGGAAAAAAAATGATCTCTTGGAAAAATGTTTTGGCAGTAGTGACACGAATCTTCAAATGGAAATCAATTCTCCATTTCTTATGTTATGAATCCATTAGGTAATAAATTGGATGAAATGCCCTTGTTTCATTAATTTTTTTTTCAAGAATCGCTCGTTCATAAATTGACCTTCTTTATTCTCCTAAGACCTGGAAAAAAATGAGTGTCTACTTGCAATAAAACATTAAATCATGGAGAAAGAGAGATGATCAGGCTCCCCTAATCCAAGAATTATGCAAAAAATATAACAAGTAGTTACTTTGTAAAACAAATCCATGGAAAAAATAACAAATTAAAATTAATTTATCACTTGCGGGAGAGCAGTGGCGAATCATGCTAACCTGCAGTGTTTTAATCATAACTTCTTTGTTTTTCATCCAATTTGAGTGATTCCAAATCCAAATGAAAGTAAATTCATATGTATATCTTTAATAGAAACATTTTTTTTTAAATTTCATGAGATGATCTGTCAAATTTACATAGGACAACCTACATAACAGAGTCATTTTCGATTTCCCAGCTTAGACCAACAGAGGATATTTTAAGCATACCTTTTTCGTTTGATGATGGATTGAGCTGATTCAAATTGGAAATGAAATTATATTCATTTAAGTATCTCCAATAGAAACAGGTTTTGAAGACAAGAAGAATTGATGGGTTAAATACTTTAATGAACAGCTGGAAAAACAGAGATTTAAGAGTGTTGATTTACGATAGACAGTCAGTATTTGGGTCATAACATTCTCATATGATATCTAAATAGAGTGATTCAAATTGAATAGTAAACTAAATTTATAGAGGAATATACAATAGAAACAATTTTAAAAAATATAGTCATTTAGGCCTCCAAAAACGGACTGTCCGAACTCTGTTCCTGAGCTGCCTACTAGACACCTGGTCAATGTTTTGGTTATAATTTTTTCATTTAAAATACAAATGAAGTGATTCAAATTGGGTTGGGAAGTAGACATAAAGGGATACTTAGTATAGAAACAGGTTTTAAAAATATTCTCTTTTGGTCCCTCAAAACATGACTCTTCTGACTGTGTTTTCAGAATTTTCATCAGGCCCGTGAGCCAAAAAATATGATATTCAAGAAATTTTTCCATATTGGTGATAAAAATGAATATGAGTGTTTACAAACTATTATTTTCATTATAATTCATCTACATACACAAATAAATTAAAACATTTATCACCGATGTTGATTTCCACAGTGTGTTGCAACAAAAACAACTATTTTTACATAATAATAAAAATGTATTTATTTATGTCCTCATTTATTTATTTTCTACACTAACCTACTCTTCTTTGAAAATTGAATATGCTTATGTATAAGAGTAATTTGAATGGAGCGATTTTCGAAATAAGGCCTCCAGTATGTACATACCCAAATTTGAAAAATGCATGTTAATAAATAGTAGGGTATGAGAAGCCAACTTCCCTTGAAAAGATGGTGCCAAAAATTGTTGAAGTATGGAGTGAGGCTGCAAACAAATGATGGAGTGAAACCAATCTTCAATATATCCCTTACTTTCCTGATTTCCCATAACCGCCATATCATGAAGTTCTTGAGTTTTTAAAACAACTTGTTGATGCAGGCTAGAAGAAACCTCATTTTCTTTCATAACTTCTACAATCTTTGGATTTGAAACATTCTCAATCTCAATATAAGTTTTTTGCAATGGTGCATGTGAGATAGAATTGGTGGGAAGGGTAGGTAAATTTTGCAGTGTAACACTATAAGCATGTTGTATAGGTTTATTATGATGAGGGTGTGGAATGAGTTGAGCAGGAAATTGTGTAGGGCATGGAGCATTTTGATGATGTGGTTGATTGGGTTGTGTGGGGGGTTTTGATAGACAAGCAAGATGCTTATGAGAGATTTTTCGGCGTAAATCACAAGATATTTCATTTGTCGACGCGTTTCGAACCAACCAGTGTGGTTCATCGTCAGGACAAGTTGAAACAACAGATCATGCTTTTATAACTAACTACTCTAATATAATATCTTGATAACTTACTATTAATTTGTATTAATTTTTTTTTTTTTAGATATATATTTATAATATCATAATTATAATTTAAATTACTCTATTATCATACCCTTAAATCACTCTAATATTTATATATTTAACTTTTATAAATAACTATTAATTTAGTTTATAATTAATTTTATTAGTGTATGAAACAGTCCCTTTGACTTTTATTTTAATAAAAATATATATAGCTATTTATATATTACTCTAATATTTTATATTTTTAATAATTTTATTAGTGTATGAAACAGTCCCTTTGAATTTTATTTTAATAAAAATATATCTAGCTATTTATATATTACTCTAATATTTTATATTTTTAATAATTTTATAACTGACTATTAATTACTCTAATAGTTAGATATAATAACTTTGATAACTAACTATTAATTTTAGGTTATAATTTATTTTTTAAGATATATTTATAATTGTAAGTGGATAAAAAGGGTCCATTTACTTTAATAAGAATTTAACTAACCAGGGTAACTTATTTAATTAATATACCCCTAATCTTGTCCTAACTAACCAATCAAATCTAGTCGTTGTCAATATAACCGTTACTTGATCAAGGAATATAGCCATTGGAGGTTTTGCGCTTTCTATTGAACATGCAAAGCATGAACTATTCTTTCAACTTGTCCTGATGATGAACCACACTAGTTGTTTCGAAACGCGTCGACAAATGAAATATCTTGTGATTTACGCCGAAAAATCTCTCATAAACTTAATATGGATCACAAAAGCCTCAATTCAACAAGAAAGATGCTATTGAAAAGATGGAAAAGAATATGGATGATGTGTTTGTGCTACAAGATGTGGGAGAGTATTCATGTAATCATAAGACGAACCATGCCAAACTTGTAGACAAGATTGGTGGGGGTTATATTGAAATTGACATGGTTTCCCTAACACGAGTATTCCATAATGGATTATGCAAGTAAGAAAATGGAGATGAAGTGTTTTGAACCATACATGTAGACCACTATTTCCATGGTTTTGACCTTGTTGTAGCTTCCCCATATCTTTGATATGCTACTTCCATCCTAGATAAGGAAGAGTGACTATCTATGGGATGCTCCTTTTAGTAATGAGGGAAAAACACTTCTTCAATTTCTTGATTTTTTTGAACCTGAAAAACATCCAATTGTGAATTTAGAGAGCTAATAAAATGAATTTTAAAATGTTCAAATAACTCATTGATTTCAACTCCTATATCTCCTATTCTTGTAGTATATTTGGAAAAGAAAGAAGAAACTCCTCTAGAATTCTTACCAGCCTTAAAGATTCCTCTTGAATACCTTATGCATAATTCACAAACATCATCATATGATAACTCAAAAACATCACCTTTTCCCATTAGATTTAAGAGTTCTATAAATTCATCTTTGATTCTGTTAAGAAGGAGTGTTTTTAAGATCTCTTTTTTGAAATGCTTATGCTTTGATTTTTGAAAGTTGTATTTAAATTGCTCTACATAGTCCTCCAAGCTTTCATCTTCCCCTTGTATCATACTGAAAATATTTTCACTAGCCTTGCAATAGTCTTGGTACTTCTTCAAGAATACATTTTTCATGTCTTCCCATGTTTGAATGCAGTTCCCACTAAGGCTCATGAACCAGCGGAGAGCTGCTTCTTTTAGAGTAAGAGAAAACACTTTCAACCTTTGATCATTAGTACAATAATCGTATCCTCTACAAAGTACTTCAAACTCAAATAAAAATGTATCTGGGTCTTCGTTTTCCAAAGCATGAAAATTTGGCAGAGAAGATGGGGGAATTATGTGCATTTGTGTCACTCCTCCTAGATATTTGATACAAAATTCAAAAGTAGAAATGTGAGCCATTTATTACCATCACAGAAGATGTTCTTCATGTGTTTCTTTGAGGCTCCTCCTTCAAATGTTCCTGTCAATTGGTTAGTGAAATGGGTGGTGCTTACATCACCACTTAAGTGAAATCATGAGATTTGTTTTTCAAAATTCTACCTCTACAATTCCTACTTCTATCAGTGCATGCTATATGGCCTAAGCCTGACTACTGAGGGTAGAACCATCACTGGTTCCCCAGGATGCACATGTAGGTTCTTACCTTCCATCTTCAATATACAACTCTCATGAAGTCAGGTATGCATCTACAATCAGATATTAGTGTGCTAGTGAAACTTGACTGTCTCTTCGGCAATGGCGCCAAATTGTTGGGTAAAATTAATCGCTTAATAAATACATAAAACAACTAATCACCTAGACATTAATTATCAATCCGAGGAGCATATTTTTATTTCAAGTCAATAGGAAAAATATATGCATAACAATACAAACAGCTAACACTGGTTTTATATGATTGTGTTCTATACTATCAAGCTCATTTAACAGGAAATAAAATGTAAGACTTGAATAATGAAACTAAAATTAAAAAGAAGAAAGTAAATGACAAGAAAAACAATTATGCTAGTCACACAACTTGAATCATTGCTAATTTAAACCACACATTTCTAAATTGGAAATTTAATCTATTGCACTCAACAAAATTCAAATGCTAATCTAGAGTAACAAATCAAATGAAATCTAGAAGTTGCAGGAAATAACAAATCTAGAAAAGGCAGCAAACAACAAATTAGTTAAAAGAAAGGAGATTTACTTCAAAGAACAATGATTGAAATTCAAAGAAACAAGCACACAACTAAACAACTGTAAATGTTCAAGGAATCACCTCGTCTAAGGTAGTGGGCCCAACTGCCCAAGGCTCAGTTCCTCCTTGAGAAGTAACTCAGATCAGATTACAAATAATGGATGTAGAAATCAATTGATAACTTCCTTCATTAAAACATACGAGAGAAATAATTACAGCGTAACAAAGCTCTTAGCTTTGCCTCAAATTCAACAATTGTTCATCCACTCATCTCTCATCTCTTATCTCTTCTCCTACATCCTATCTAACAATTTTCCATCTCCTATCTCCTAATTATCTCCCAATTCTCCTTCTATTTTCCTCCTCCCTTTGATCTCTGTTTTCATTTAAATACACAGAGAGCAAAGGGAAGTTACAACAAAGCTGATTACAAAATGATTTCCATTAGAAATTTGGATTGTACAAAACAAATTGATCAATAAGATCATATCTAAAAGATATTTCCATCAACATTCAGTAGGAACAAGTCGATTTTGGTATTGCAATTGGAAGAATTTGGAAAACAGTCGCAACAGTAAATCTGAGAAAATCTTCTTCGAAGAACCTTCTGTTTCTCTTAACACAGACCGAATTTTGGAAAAATTCTCATTATAAAACTAATTCGATCCGTTTTGGATGAAACCCATGTTTTGGATTTTCTAGATTCTCTTTTATTTGTCTGAAATGTCCAATGAAAAACTGTCACTACTTATTCCAGTGAATTTCTGAGTTGGAATATTTAATTGTGAGTTGGAGATCAAATTTTCAATCTGGAAAAGATCTTGGAGGCTAAAATCATGAGTGATGTTACAACAAATCCATTAGTAAACCATCATAGGTAAAATCATGCATAATAATCATCAATTTATTAAAAATAAAGGAGAAAAATAATATTTATCCATAAGAGCATAAATAATTATAAAATGGAATTATATGATAAATTATGATAATTGACGTGATAAAGAATGGTAGAAATGGATGAAATAGGCATCAAAAAGTGATAATAATAAGGGCAAATTAGTGGCCCAACAAAACTTTGCCCTGTGATCGGTCTTGGTATTTCACTTGATTTTATTTATGAAGATTTTGATGTCCTGAATATTGAAATTATAAAGACAAATTATGGAGATCAGTTTTGGTCCGATTTGACATAATTTTACTGAGCTTGCATGCAAACTTTGAATCATTGATTTCTCGTCTATGAGAGATCTTTGAATCTCTGCATATAGAGTTACATTATCAAATAATTTCTGATCGATTTGACATGTCATATGAAGAGTTTCCTGCCCTCAAGCCATTGTGGTGATCTCGTAAGGATTTGATCAATAATATTAATTAATTATACGTGGAATGCACAAACATGAATGGATCTTTAATAGATACATAACTAGTGTTTTATGAGAATGATATTCATGTCAATCTAACTTTCACGCAATTGAATCTTCCTTTGCAACGATGTTAACACTCTATTTAATGTCAGGATTAGTATAAGAAGAGGTTTCATTCTGTAATATTGAAGCTTGGAAGTTGGATTAATCTTGTTTTGTGTTGCCCAGACTAATAAGTATTAAGGATTAACTCTTTACTTTTGTCTTGAGAAAACCATGATTGAACATTGCATCTTTTTCTTCTTTTGAGAAGTGATCTAGAATTTACTTTAGTAATCGTACCTTTGCATTTAGAAAATATTCAATGATTCTCTATAATAGGGTAATCTTTTGAATTTATATGGAATGTGTTGGCATTATGATATAGGTGTTGTCCTTGATGGCAACTCACATAGAAGGCAGTTCACAGTACAATAGGTTAACAACAAATAATTACAGATCAAACACCAAAGGCTGAAGAAAGAGAGTGGTTTAAGAAGTATACACTGGTTCAATTTGTCCAAGTAGCGTGTACATGTAGGTACACATAAAAAAAAGAGCATATACATATACACATTCTTTCATAGAAGGAAAAGCACATATGGGATGGAAAATAAAGGTTTTGGTCCGAGGTATTGGTCCGAGGTATTGAGAAAGTCCCAAAACTATATAAGGAGAAGAAGATGAAAGGGATAAGAGTGAAAGTAATGAATATCTTATGAAGAGTGAGATCAAAAGAAAATATGCATGTTATGGGTTTTTGGTGGTTTGCATGATCTGAACTAAGGATGAAACTTAGTGGTTGATGAGGGATGAGATCTAATGATGGATCAAGATCATAAGACATGAAATGAATTATCATTATGTGTTCTAATCATGGATAGTCTAGATCTGAATGCTAACGAATGATTTACATTGTAAATATTCTGATCTGGGTATGACTAAAGTTTGGAATAGTTGTGATGTTTTAAAGTTAGTATTTGTAGATCTGTACGTTGGTTCGCTTTGATGAAAGTGCGAATACATGTTGGTTCAACACATCGAAGTAGCGTATATATTATGAAATATGATGTTTGAATTTGCAGTTGGTTATGGTTGTTGATGTAGAGTTCTAGGTTCTGCTCTTTGTTCTAGTCACAATGTTCTGATTGTTCATATGGATAGATTGTGATTTGCTTCAGTGATGATGGGTTTTCAGTGATTGGTTGCATTGTAGTGGTGATTGATTTTGAGCTTCAATGTTGCTGATGGGTCTAGTATGAAAATTGATGAAACGAGGCCTTGAGATTGTGGTGTTGTGTTCCAGGAGTATCCAGTCTAAAATTTATGAAACATGGTCCCTGGAGGAAGAGAGAAGGTCATAGCCTTCTGTAGGCCGACGCGTATGTACTGGTAAACATATTGACTAGTACAAGAGCTAGGGGGTTCGAGATCTCTTCCAGTAGCAGTTGGAAAACAAGTGAAGGTTGGAGCCTTTTGTAGGCCGGTGCCTACATACTATTAAATGGATCGACTAGTACAAGAGCTAGGGGGTCATAGCTCCCTTCTAATAGAAGTTGGAGAATGAGCGAAGGTTGTAGCCTTATGTAGGTGGGTGCCTACGTACTGGTATGAGTCTACACCAGTACAAGATTGTAAACAAGTTTTTCTTATATTGAAAGAAGATAACAGTAGGTGGTTTTTGTACCCCATTGGGTTTCCACCTTAAATCTTGGTGTTCATGTGTGTTGCTGTGATGGTTTATTATGTTATTAATGTTATTACTGCACATGGTTACTATTTATATGGTTAATGAAGTACTGATGCACTGATTAAAGATCAACATATGATGAATTAATTGAATCATAAGTTTGTTGGATATATGCTGGTTGCTTTAAAGATAGTTGTGCGTACACGCGAGTTACCTTCATTGAAGTAGCGTTATAAATTTGAGTATGAAAAGAAAAATTTATTGATTTAACTAATACTGATTCACCCCCCCCCCATGTTAGTATTATTTCCAACAATTGGTATCAAAGGAGGTCCTTTCGCAGAAGCTTGATCGCTTGAAGGATATTTGTAGAAACAATGGGAAAGAAGCTAAAGAAGAAAGCACCTCAGAAGAAGAATACAACTCAAAGGAATAGTGACAGCAGGAGAGACAATTTGCCGTTAGGTGGAAGAAAGTATTTAGATTCAGAATCACCTCAGATTGAAGATGAACAAGCAAAAGAAGTATCAGGTAAAAATTTTTGGTCTTCTGGTGATACTTTTCTCTGTTCATTCAATGTTGAAGATATTGAAAGTGATAGTGAAAGGAATTTAGAGGCAAAAGTTAAAAGATTCACAGATGAAATTAGAGATCAACAAGATCTATTTAACAAAGGGAGAGTGCCTTCAAAGAAGAAGTTACCAGATTAAAAGCTTAGTTGGAGGAAGGAAACAAAGTAAGGAAGCAATACAAGGAAAAGGGAGATCAATGTCAAAAGCTGTAGGATGAAGTGACATCATTAAGAAATGAAGTAAATGAAAAGAGTACAACAATCAAGAGACTTAAAGATAGATCTAGTTACTATGAAATTCTTGAAGCTAAGATCCTCTCTCTAAAAGAAGATCTTGAAAAATCAAATAAGAAGAATGAAGAACTACCTCAAGCAAATGAAGAACAAGAAAATGCAATTCTCAAATTAAGGCAACAAGTGGAAGAAGGACGAAAGGCTGAAGAAATCATGAAGAAGAAATATCTTGAAAATGAAGAAAAATATTAGGTTGAGGTAAATATCTTAAAAGGTAAATTAGAAGAAAAGGATAAATGGTTACGATTTCAAGATAGTACTAAGATTTTGGATAATATTGTTAGTAGTCAAAGGTATCCTTCCATCAAAACTAGTATTGGTTTTCATGAATATGTTGAAGTTGAATCTAGCTCTTAAGATGGGGCAAGGAACTCTAAAGCAAAATCCGAAATGCTCAACAAGGAGATGAGAAGTCAACCCCGTCAACAACCAAGGAAAGAAAGTCTTCAAAGAAAATCTTTTACTCCTAACTGTGGAAGTGATAGTTAATTATTTCCTCTGATGAATAATGTTGAATGCTTTATATGTCATAATTTTTGACATGTTGTAGCGAGATGCAGAAGTAGGATAGTTCAAGACCATCATACAAAAATATCATCAACTTCTAGGTACTTTAAGGGATATTGTTTTTCTTGCAATATGTTTGGTCACAAAGCCATTGACTGCTATAGAAGGAATATGAAACATGTAAGATGTTATGAATGTAACAAGTTTGGACATATAGCAAAGGAATGCAGGAGAAAATTTCGGCCACCATACGAAAAGGAGAAAACATCATCACACTCGAAGATATGGAAGAAGAAGGAAGTACAGTCAGAAAGATGTGGCATAGCACAATATACAGACATAATAGAATCAGGGGGAGCTAAAAGTGTGAAACTTCAAAATTCCAATTCTCATACGCAATTATCATGAAGACAAGTCACGTATATACGCAAATTAGAAGTTGCACAGTCACATATATGGTGCATTAAAGAAAAGGCAGTGGGATAGACTCAGGAAAAGGGGTCTGATATGGTTCAGTCAATTATCAATTGTCTTTTCTGTTCAGATTGATGATGATTACAGTCTGTTGATGATATGTGGAATTGTTTTTGACCCTCATAAACTGTTGATAATTTTATGAATAACTGGTAGATGATGATTCTTACTGATATTTGAAATGATTAGATCTGACAGTGAATGACTGACAAAGGTTCAGGGGGAGCATATGCTTTTAATATTGTATTGTTGGCATTATGTTAGAAGATTTCGGTACATGAAGATAATTATATTTCTTGATCCACATAGTTGTTTGATTCAGGTGACTCGTTTGATGATGGACATATACAGGCTGTTGATATTGATGCTGCTAACAAATACTTATGGTGCAGAACATATATGGTGTATGATAGTTACTGATGACTTTCATGGTATTGTTTAGATTGTTAACCCTTTTTATAAATGTCATGTATATCATTTGATGTAAAGGTCATGTAAAGACCTAGGATTTCACCTCACTATGCATGGGAAGGATGATGTAATAATTCATATATTTCAGTCATGTATAATCTATTGGTATATCCCCACTTGGTTGGGTGGATGAGTTAAAATTGATGTATCCCCCCTTGGTTGGGAGATTGATGTATGTATGAGTCATTGGTGATAGGAAGGTCATACTCACATAGAGTCATGTTACTCTTTTGGAAAATATTTTTGCATACTCTACATGTGCTTAGGGGGAGCATGGACGATTTAGTGCATCTCAGCATGTACAAAGTGGGAGCTTAATCAGATAATTCAACATGTACTGAGGGGGAGAATGGACATCATAATGTATATCAAAGGGGGAGAATATCTTGGTCTGCCCTTTTCCCTTGATGTCAAAGGGGGAGAGTGTCTTGGTATTGTTGTTTCCATCAAGTCCAAAGGGGGAGATTATTAGCATTATGATACAAGTGTTGTCCTTGATGGCAACTCACATAGATGACAGTTCACAGTGCAACAAGTTAACATCAAAGGATGACAGATTAGACCCCAGAGACTAAAGAAAGAGAGTGGTTTAAGAAGTATATGTTGGTTCAATTTGTCCAAGTAGCATGTACACATAGGTCCACAGAACAAAAAGAGTGTATACGTATACACGCACTTTCATAGAAGGAAAAACGTGTATGGGATGGAAAATCAAGGTTTTGGTCCGAGGTATTTTGTCTGAGGTATTTTGTTCATGGTATTGGTCCAAGGTATTTGGTTTGAGGTATTGGTTAGAGGTATTTGGTCCAAGTATTGGTCCTAAGTGGTTTTGTTCTGAGGTATTGAGAAAGGACTAAAACTATATAAGGAGGAGAAGATGAAAGGGATAAGAGTGCAAGTAATGAATATCTCATGAAGAGTGAGATCCAAAGCAAATATTCATGTTATGGTTTTCTGGTGCTTTGCTTGATTTGAACTAAGGATGAACCTTATGGTTGATGAGGGATGAGAGATAATGATGGATCATGATCATAAAACCTGAAATGAATTATCATTATGTGGTCTAATCATGGATAGTCTAGATCTGAATGCTAACACATGATTTAAATTGTAAATGTTCTAATCTGGGTATGACTGAAGTCTGGAATAGTTGTGATGTTTTAAAATTAGTATTTGCAGATCTCTACGCTGGTTCGTTTTGATAAAAGCACGTATACACGCTGGTTCAACACATGTAAGTAGCGTATACATTATGAAATATGACGTTTGAAGTTGCAGTTGGTTCTAGTTGTTGATGCAGAGTTTTGGGTTCTACTCTTTATTCTGGTGACAATGTTCCGATTGTTCAGATTGATTGATTGTGATTTGCTTAAGTGATGATGGGTTTTCAGTGATTGGTTGTATTGCAATGGTGTTTTATTTTGAGCTTCAATGTTGATGATGGGTCTAGTATAAAAATTGGATGAAACAAGGCCTTCATATTGTGATGTTGTCTTCTAGGAGTATCCAGTCTGAAAATTTATGAAATGTGGTCCCTGGAGGAAGAGAGAAGGTCGTAGAATTCTATAGGTCAATGCCTACATACTGGTAAACATATTGGCCAGTACAAGAGCTAGGGGATTGGAGCTCCCTTCTAGTAGCAGCTAGAAAACAAGTGAAGGTTGGAGCCTTTTGTAGGCTGGTGCCTACATACTTGTAAACGGATCGGCTAGTACAACAGTTAGGGGGTCGTAGTTCCCTTCCAGTAGGAGCTAGAGAATGAGAGAAGGTTGTAGCCTTTTGCAGGTGGGTGTTTGCGTACTTGTATGAGTCTGCACCAGTACAAGATTGTAAACAGGTTTTTCTTATATTAAAACAAGACAACAGTAGGTGGTTTTTGTCTCGCTTTGGGTTTCCACCTTAAATCTTGGTGTTCATGTGTGTTTCTTATGTGTGATGGTTTATAAAGTTATTACTGCACATGGTTACTCTTTATATGGTTAATGAAGTACTGATGCAATGATTAAATATCAACATATGATGAATTAACTGAATCATAAATTTGCTGGGTATACGTCGGTTGCTTTAAAGACAGTTGCGTGTACACGCGAGTTACCTTCATTGAAGTAGCATATATAAATTTGAGTATGAAAAGAAAAAGTTATTGATTTAACTAATACTAATTCACCCCCCCGCAATATTATTTCCAATAGAATGACTCTGTTTTGCATGTGAGAAATGCTTGGTTTTATTGTAGAGAGTTTGGATCTTGAGGATTGTGAATGGTTTTATCCCTTGCAAACATAGAAAATAATATTTGATAATAACTTATGAAAAGCTTTTCCTCTCTATTTCCAGAGTGGATTGTCAACCTAAAGATTTGAATGAGACCTACATCCTCTTATACCCTAGATAGCCAAGGTAAAACTTTTTGCAAGCATTTCCTAACCTAGAAGAGGAGCAAAGAGTATGATCTCTATGTTCTCTCTTACTTTGAAAGTTTTGTTTCCTAAGTGATATATTTTAATTGGTTGCAAGAGATTGATTGATAGTAAAGAGGTTTCACATATTTCTAAGGTCTTCTTTGAAATTTACTATGTTGTACCTCAAAGCTTACTCAACCTGGATTGACATATTAAATGTTGGTATATTAATCCCACATTTATAACTCCCAACACTTTGGTGTCGTTTTTGGGGAGGCACTTACTATTGAAAATAAAAACCAAGAAATGTTAAAAATAGAATCTAGAAATTCTAATTTAATTTGTCGTTGAATTAAATTATAATTATTTTCTCATAACAACTTGTAATAGTTAACTAGGTTAATTTGACTTAGTTACCTTAGAAAAATTGAGTTGGAAGTCTATCTGGATTCATGTAAGCGTGATCCCTAAGTTGTAGGGGTCCAGATTGAGTTTATTGGAGTTGTAATTAGATAACTCAATTCAACTGAGTTATAGTCAGTTAAACTAGTTCTAACTGTTGGAGGAACTAGTAGAGGTCTACTAGTGAGTTGGTGCACTAGTACATCCTTAGTGCCACACCCGCTAACTGAAGATTCACTCAATAATAGCTCATGCATGTTAGTTCAGAGGAAGACCTAGTTGAGACTAGAGTGCAAGGACATTGTACTATCAATTGTATAATTTTCTGAGTTGTACAGATGGTGCATGCAATCAGTTGAGGACCTAAGTTTGGATTGCGTAGTTATGGAAGAAGGATTTCCTCATTAAATAAAGACTAATTACTTTATTAATTGCACAAGGAAATAGGGGCTTGGAGAGCAGAAGAATAGGCTAAGGTTTGGCTTGAGATAGCTTGTGAGTAGAGAGTTGAATATACGAGTGCAAGAATTGTTCTAGTGAGAACAAGCTTTGTATTTTCAGTAGATTTCTTATTAATGCAATATAGATAGTAGGGGTTTTGAACAATGGCTTTCCCAAGATAAATATTGTGTTATATGCCATTGATGTTCATCCTCTTTTTGATTATTGTTTTCATTGATCATTGATTTCCACTATTTGAAAGTAGAGTAGATTCTTGTCTTGTGTTTTAGGAAATTACATGAGTTGTGAATCTATAGGAAAATCTACATGGTATCAGAGCTGAAGATAATATAGAAGAGAAGAATTCAATTTTTTCCTTGTATATTGATGGAGCTCTAGTTCAGGGCAGATCCAGAAGACCTTATGTGCAAACTTCTTAATGGAGCTAGAAGGCTGCTAGTTGGTAGATTGAGGAGCAAGATTCTTTTTGTGCGGCGAGTTTGTAGATCAGATATGATTTCCCTTGTTGAAAAAAAAAAAAAAAAATAGAATACTTGGATTCCTTGCATAAAAATACCCAAATTAAAAAAAAAACTGTCTGAATCGGAGTTCGGATGAGGGCAATATCGCCAATTTAAAATCAGCTTTTTTTTTTCTTCAGAAAATTTCGTGACAGTAGGACAGATGAAACAAATTGTTGTGATAACCAAGAACATGTATGCTATTGAGGTACAAGGTGCATGAAAAGCCTCGAGGAGAAAGGAAAATGTTAGAGACTTTATGGTTGAGAGGGAGAGTGAATTACCTCTCAACATGCAGCCCTAGAAGAAGCCTCAGAAGTAGTCTCAGAAAATTGTGGAGCAACCAAAATTGGTGAAGCAGAGAGGAGACCGAGTGGAGAGATCCACTCAAGCAGAGAAGAAGCAACCTCAGAAACAATCTCAGACAATTTTGGAGCAAACACAATTGGAGAAGTAGAGAGGAGACCAAGCGGATGCATTCACTCATGCAGAGACATCCAATAGGGGGAAATTTCGAGCTAGGTCGGCAGAGGGAGAACATGCAGCCATATCTCCAGGTGAGAGGTGGGACGATGTGAAGTGATAGTCCCAAGAGGGTAGAAATTAGGAAGTGTCCATTGAGAGGTCTTATCTCTTGGACCATACCATGCTACAGGAGCCCAAAGTACATAGTAGCAGGATGGATCAGTGGTCGTTGATGCTATTAGAGATCAGAGGGACAAAGGCTACAACAGTCAGATACTAGACAGCGCAAAGCAGAGTTGACAATAGTGGAGATAGGAAGAGTCAGCAGAAGCACAAAGTTTCAGTTGATAGAGGCAGAGCTAGTAGTAGTTAGTTCTTTGGTGACAGATGCATCATATTGATTCAGGTTGGATGCTTTTTCAGTTTCAAGAGTTGTTGTAGCAACAAAACTGGAGAGAAGTGTTGCATGTAAAACATTCCAAAGGTTCAGGATCAGGATATAGTTGAATTCCTTTCTTGTTTAGAGGGAGTGTTGAAAATAGCAACAAGAAATGTTAAAAATAACATCTATAAATTCTAATTTAATTCTTCCTTGAATTAAATTGAGAATTAAATTGTAATTCTTTTCTTATAGCAACTTGTAATAGTTAACTAAGCTAAGTTGACTTAGTTAGCTTAGGAAATTTGAGTTGGAAGTCTATTTGGAGTCATGTAGGTGTAATCCTTGAGTTTTAGGGGTCCAGGTTGAGTTTATTGCAATTGTAATTAGATAACTTAGTTCAATCGAGTTATAGTCATTTAAACTAGTTCTAACTGTTGGAGGAACTAGTAGAGGTCTAGTAGTGAGTTGGTGCACTAGTGCATCCTTAGTGCCGCACCAGCTAATTGAAGATTCACTCAAGAATAACTCATGCATGTCAGTTTAAAGGAAGACCCAGTTGAGACTAGAGTGCAGGGACAATATACTATCAATTGTATAATTTTCCAACTTGTACAAATGGTGCATGCAATCAGTTGAGGACCTAAGTTTGGATTGCGCAGTTATGGAAGAAGGATTTTCGTATTAAATAGAGGCTAATTCATTTAGGAATTGTGCAAGGAAATAGGGGCTTGGAGTTAAGAAAGTTAGGCTAAGGTTGGCTTGATCTAGCTTGTGAGCAGAGAGTTGATTATATGAGTGAAAGAATTGTTCTAGTGTGAACAAGCTTTGTATTTTCACTCAGGTTTCTGATTAATGTAATATAGATAATAGGGTTTTTGAGAAGTGGCTTTCCCCGGATAAATATTGTGTTATGTGCCATTGATGTTCTTCCTCTTTCTGATTATTATTTTCATCGATCATTGGTTTCTGTTGTTTGAGAGTAGAATAGATTCTTGTCTTGTGTTTTAGGAAATTACATGAGATGTGAATCTATAGGAAAATCTACACTTAGGGGAATCACTTTGGTAACCTGTCGAAATTTGGTTTGCTCCATTACCTTATTTTCACCAATTTTATGTTTAATTTCGAAGTAGATTCATGGAAAGGACTATGAAACTCCTGTCAGTAGAGTATTGACAATATGAGAACCATCGAGTACATGCTATATTTCTTCTTGACTACATTCCTGTTATGCATGTTTATTTTTCTAAAAGATTTTTGGGTGTTGTAAGAACCCCCTTCATGAACTAATCCATGTGCTAACAAGACCTACCAACTAGAAGGAAACTAATTATAGGTATATTGATTAAAGATTCCACTCCAAGAACTTTCTCAAATTCTAGAAGTAGCTGGAGTCTCTGCTTCTCAGGAAGAATTTTTTTGGCAACAATTAGAAATAGATCTATTTCCCCAGAAGATCCAAAGGATTGCCTTGGGAAGATTGAAGAACCATGGATCATATTTGATGAGGAGATACCATTAGAAGCAGAGATTGAAGAATCCCCACCATCCTTATCAACTGATCCAACCTACATATTAGAAGATAATTAAAAAACTTGGAAGATTCACATGACATGATAAAGGAGGATACACTGACTATTACTTATGAATCAAATGACCAAGAATATGTGGACCTTCATCATTCAAAAAATCCTAGCATCACATTAGTTAATGCAACTAGCTCCTCATGTTATGATATTTTCTCAAATATACTTTTCATGTTTGAACATGAGTAGGATTGTCCTTTTGTTACACACATGGTTGCATTGGAAGTACTCCTACACTTGAAGGAGGTCTTATGATTTTTAGGATAGGGTGGAATAGAAGGAATAAATAGATAAATTAATGCATCCCTTATCATAAATAAATTTGTTACAACATCACTATTAAGGCTGCAACTCCCAAAGCCTTGCTATTGAAACTACTTTTGATTACCATTGGTTTCTAACATGTGCATCTGTGGTAAGTCTTGTCAAGTATGATTCACTTCTAATACCTCATCATTTTGTAAAGTGACCATGATTGATTGGTTGGATTCTTTTTGTATTGATTGGTTATGATCATTCATTGAGTCAATGAGGGGGATTTGTCATCATTATGTTTGTTAGTTCCCAGTCATAAACTTAAAATCCTATTTTTGGCTTAGTCATTCTAATGAGTTGTTATCCAGGAAGTCTTTTTTAAGTCTTTTCAGGAATTTATTGTTAAAAAAACCACCTATGGAGGACCACTCCTGTAAAACCTAAATGATCTTTCATGAGAACCCTAACATGATTAGCTCGAGAGACCTTTTAGTCATTATCTAAGAATGTTTTCTTTAAATAGTCATTAGGGTAGCAAGAACAACTAGCAAATATTATTCATTAAATTCTTTCACACTATCCTCTACTCTTAAGGAGAAAATTTTCCTCCCCATCTATTGAGTAACCTATTTAAGGTTGATTGTAATCAAATTTATTTTGACATAAAAGTATTAATTAATGGATATGAGGTCTCATTACGAGTTGAACTACCATGATCATGGGTCCTAATGAGAATGACATCACCACTACTTGTCACCAAGCCAAGGTAATGAAATTTAGTGTAAAGCTGGAAGACAAGTGGTCTCATCACAAGATGAATTGTTCATTCTTGTTAGTTCTTGTGAATGACACTATCGTTAGCTGGTTATCAAGCCAGGATAGTGGCCTTTAGTTAATTTATAAACCAAATTAAATACTTTTAAATGACTTTGAATCTCTATCTAATAGATGGGGCACATGCATTTTGCTAGGTTAAAAGGCATCCTTTTCAAGGCTACAAATGCCTGCTAGAAGTAGTGGCCATGCCTGTAGTGTTAAATTTAATTTTACACTATGATTTACTTAGTCTTTTTTGTCTTTCCATGAAACTCATTATCTTATCTCTTGGAGAATGAATTTAAGATATTTCAAGTATTGTTATTTGGAGTTCTATTCTTCAAAAATAAGGAATTTTTTCATGGATGTGGGACCCTTAGTGCAGGTAATTATTTGTGCCTGAAAAAGAAGAGCTTTAGTTTTTCACATGGATGACAAATAAAGGTTTAGCCGATCTATCCGAGAATGTATCATCTTTCCCTATTTTATGCTTTGATACCATAAAATTAAAAGTCACTTTTATCCATAACGAGGTACTTAGAGTGATGAGTTATTGATTGAGGATTACTCATAATATGTTTGGTAGACAACAATGTGTTTCAATTGCAGATGCCTCTAATAAGAATTACATAGTTTGGATGCAAGATTACTATAGTAGGTGCAAGACTACTATTATGGTTGTCAGACACCTGTAGTATATTCTTCCTAAAAATAACATTGTTCCAGCAAGGATTTGTTTAAAAAAATGATAAAATTTGTTCATTTTAATGATAAGCCTTTGATTACAACGAAAAAGAATGGAATTTTTTAAGTATATATGACAAATCAGGATTTTTATTTAAGACAAATAACAAGTATGCATTGTTTATCTTGTTGATGCAAGGGAAGCTAACCTATAGGATTTTATGGCATAATGTTTAGCAAGATTATCACTTTCCTAATGACATAATATTCACTTGATTGCAAACACTTAAAATTATTTTTTCAAAGAAAAACATGTCAGAAATATTTTAGCATGATGGCCTTCATTGCACATCAAAGATACCCACCCATGATAGCTTTACTCCCCTTGTGTATTGGACATGCTCACCCTTGATGGTTTCCTAAGGATCATGGCTTGGTTCATTTGGAACTATGATGATGATGTTGTAGACTTGATGATCACTTCAATGCTCTATTGATGATTATGGTAATGAGGCTTGATGTATTGGGTATTGTTATATTTTTTTTCCTTTGGTAATGATATTTTATATATTTTTCATGATTCTAGTGAATGATTGATCATAACACTCTAAGGGTTGTCATTCTTGTATTGAGTTGTACTAAATAAGTAAGGTATAATGTGTCCATTAATCCATAAAGGTCCTTCACTCGCTATTTCCATGAACATATTTTGCTTTTTTTTCTTATGGTGCTCTCGTCATATGTCACAGTGTTGATGGTGCTAGACCTGCCAACATTCAAGGGATGTCCTCGATATGAAGTCCCAACTAGACCTAACACCATTTGGAGTAGGAGTCCTGAAAGTGGGCAGTAATGTTATGCCTTGATTGCAAAAACACACAGAGTGAAGTATAATAAATTTGGTGAGAGAAAGTGTGCGACCTTGTGGAAAGTCTAGTGCGATGCATGAAGGTTCCAACACATGAATGGAAAAGGAAGTGCACCCCTTGGAAGCCTATAATAGTATGTAGCTTGAAAGGAGCATAATTAAATCACGAGCTAAAATGTAGAATAGTCCACAAGTTAAGGTGACAAATTAATACAACAACACACATTCAAAAGGATTCATACAAATTCAAACAAAACAGTTCATAAGCACAGGCATAAGCTAAATAACATACATTGTAAATACAACAAGAATAGTCCTACTATATTCACAACATATGCATGAAAGCGTGTCATCTCCGAGTTTTATTATAAATGAAAGTTCCATTCATACATACACCATTGAAAGACCACTAGCCCCAATAGTGGAACATTAAAGTCAAGAACACCTGCTCCTCCGAATAAGTATACTTTCTCTACGCTACAAAGAAGCCAAGTCCATTCAAAATACTCCCAAGATCTTCCTAAGCCTAAGCCTAGCCAAAAGATTGGTTCCCAAAAGCACTTTACATGATTTATAAGGTTCTATTTATAACAAGGGAGTGGATGACCCTTCAACTTCCCTTTGTGACCTTTGGACTACCCCCATGACTCTTCAACTTCTTTCAAATGAATCATTACATTACATCATGACTCTTCACATTCCAATATTGGCACTTGGAATTTCACTTACAATATAATTACAAATAATATTATAATTTACACTTGTACCCATATAAGACAAAATAGGGTAGAGACAACTTTATAGCCTTACAAGAAAAAACACTATGATGCTTGAGTTTGGGGAAACTCTATCTCATCAACTTCCACTTAATGCTTCTCGGTCACATATTGGTGCCAAGCTTTGTACTATGTGATGACATCCCCAAACTTTGTGATGGTGTTTGGCTAGAAGCAGACTCTAGCCTCCATGGAATCTAGGTACAATGACTTGGAACCAATTTCAACTTCCCTCTAAAGCATGAGAAACATTGTTCTAATTTAGACAGGACCACCGATGTAGTTCTACATGTTATGTCTGTTTAGCTTCAAAACTTCCCTGGTGGAAATTTGTCTTAGTTGCTCCAAGTACCCTTCGATCTCCTGTCGGACCTGGTTCCTGGGTTTAGCGTTGGTGAGCGAGCCAACTAATGGGATCTTGTGTGTTTTCCCAAAGACATCCAAACTACTAAATAGTTGTACATATGAGGCTTGAATACTACTAATAAATGGGGTGAGCTGTTTGTTGTTTTGAATGCTCATTCAAACTCGCGCTCTCTCTAGCTCTGCCTGTGGCTTCATTTTCTTTCCCAAGTCAAGCGGTGCTCCTTTGTATCACATTGTCCATTCTTGCACATAGGTAATGGAAGCTTGTACATTCTTGAGAGTTTTAACAATATCTTTGTTTTGCTGATGTAGGCCATGAAAATAGACAACTATTTTATGTACAGTCACAAACTCCTTATAAAGGTTCCACATGGTTTCTCCAAGTGTTGATACTTCAGAAAGTACCACTTCTCTCATCTCATCCAAGTAGGCCTATGTGCAAATTGCATTTTGTGCTATTGCATAGAGTTTTTCTACCTCTTGCCTCACAACCTATAAATTTTGTGCCAATTGCGTATTCTTGACTGTCAAATACTGAATGTTAAACCTTGTTTCACATATAAAGGAAAAGTTGGCTTCAACAATGGCATTTGGATTCTTCTTGGTGTTTGCCACTATCATCCTTTCTCTAACTAATACAGGTGATGCATGATCATCCATAAAATTCTATCATCCATAAAATTCTTTCTCTGTGCTTGTATGATCTTCTTTTGGAACTCATCAAGTGACAGATTGTACCCATCCATTACCAGATCATCATTAAGAGGAACAACATTCCCTTCCTCTCTCAGGGATAGGTCTGTTGTTGGAGGTGGTGGAGACTGAACGGTGACATGTGGTGCTCTCAGAATTAGGTCAACATCTTCATTCTATGGATCCTGTTCCATCTCCATATATGTAACTTCAATCAAGTTCTCAATCTGCTGAGCAAGCTCCCAATCCTGCATCTATTCACCTTCCACCTCAACTACTGGCTAGCTCTATTCCTGCTCTTCAACCTATATGGGTGTTTTTTCTCCTGTTATTGTGCCTTATCATTCTTCTTCTTCCTACTTCTTCTTCTCTTATTCTTTTCTCCTCCTCAACTCCCGCTCTTCCTTGAGTTTCTATTCTACTTCCTGCAACATTAGTTTTTCTTCTTGCAACCTATGATTTTATCTCTTCCTCCACTTTGCTCTCTATATAATCTACTTCCTCTTTGCTTCTGCTGCTAAAGTTGCATTCATAAGAATCAGGTCTGCTTTCATCTTACAAATTTATTCTTCCCCTGGACTGTTGGAAATATTTCTCTTTCCCTTGTCCCACATGGGATTGATGCATTCTACTACTGTTTCTTTTGGAGTTGCTACCCTCTGCGGAGTATCCAGTGAATTCCTTGCTAAGCTAATGAACTCATGAATTTTGGAGGCATTGAAACAATTCCTCCAAGGGTCCTCTAGCCAATGAAATACACCACTGATCCATTGAAAGTGAATTCTCAAATAATGGTCTTTGCAAATACTACGGGGATCATATAGATTAAAGTCTCGAGTACCAAATGCAAACATAAATATCTCCTTTCCCTCAGTATCCATGAATTTCAAGTTATTTATCTTGTATAATGAAATTTGTAAAGGAAGAGTGGGCCATGGTTCTTTCTTCTTCCTGTGCAAAGCTGTTGACAACCCTGTGGCATTATGATATGACACTTATTGCATGACAAGCTTGTCAGTGACATACCTTGGTAAACATATGGTGACTTCTCTTCACCGAACACTCTAAGGAAGGTGCTACTTGGTGAGGCATACCAACCTTTGATCTCTACTATTTCCTCCATTACTCCTCGTGACATGCAAGGTGGTTCTTATTCAAAGATGAGCTTGTAAAGAGGGATGATGAAATGGTCAGTTAGCTATTCCATTACTCCTTGGTGACTGCAATCAGAAAGAAGCTTGTGGTAGATATGCATGTGAGTTTCTTGTTGTGTCCATGTCCAGTTCATGCTAGGAAACTGATGTTGTGCATAGATTGAATCCAATAAATATGCAGACATATAAAAAATTTCTTTCTCAACCTCGGGAGGATTCTGAGCCTGTGCTATATTGGCTCTCAACTGTCAAGCCAACATATCTGACCAGTTGAAAAACTTCCCCTCATTCACAACCTGGTTCAATAAGACTACCTAACCTTTAGGAAAGGTCTCCGTGCTTTGCTGACCATGGATCCGGCAAGGTAAGATAACCAATAGCTAGTAGGCCTGCCTGAGGGACTTTGTCTTGTATGAATGGGTGGATTTCTATTGAAAATTCGATGGTTCTTTCACCCAACCTCTAACAATATCTCTTGTATTCACATAACTATTGTTGGAATAGAAAAATGAGTTCATGAGCTTCACTGACTTGAGAAAGTGATAAATGTGCTAATAATATTCTGCCAGAAAGGTATCAAGCTTTCGTCTACTAGCGTTGCTCAATGTCATGGTCTTCTCATGAATGCATGAAACAATCCAGTTGATGAAATTTTCACATGGGAAGGCTGGATATCTACATGCAACATTATGTGGTCCTGACATTCATATACTGAGATAAACATGTTTGTCCTCTAGATCTTCCTCAAGGATCTTTGCTAAAAGAGCTTCATTAATTTGCTGCCATGTTAGCGTTGACCCAGTTTCTATAAACAATTGAGTGTCCGTATACATTGAAAAGTCTATTGGTGTTTTCTCATCTGCTTCCCCATTACTTCTTTCAGTGGTCTCCTTTGAAGTAGCTCTCTTTGGTGGCATGGTAACAATGTCTTCTAGAGAGAAGTGCTTCACAAGTGTGTTACCTATGGGACAAAAAGGACACTCATGGCAAGTAAACATTAGCCCTTTTCAAATCTACCTTATGATTAAGAAGCAAACCGAGAAATTGATGAGAGTGATTATGCAATTTTCATCAACAAGCAAGGGAGATTGGCTGTGGAAACTGTGCATTGCGTAGTCCCAATAGCCAAGGGTGAAGCCTGAGGCTTACAACTACGTAATGCGCAATTCAACTTGGGCAAAGACTGGGAGAGACTACACATTGCATAGTCTCAGTGGCCAAGGTGATATGCTAAGCCCTAGAACTATGCAATGCATAGGTAGGCCGGCCTATACTATGCATTGCATAGTTCCAAAGGCCAAGCTCTTAGATTAAGCCTTAGGATTCCACAATGCCCAGCTGGGCAAGGCAAAATGTGGCCAAGGAAAGTGTAGATCTGCCCGATGGAAGTGTGAAAAACAAGGAGAAGTGACTAATTATGTGAGATTATGTGCATATATGACTAAGTATGAATGAATGAATGTATATCAAGTGAAAAGAATGAATAAATGGAAGGAAAAATCAAGTATTCGAGGAGAGTCATAGTAACGATGACCATTGGTGCAAAAAAAAGAAAACCAATGCGACACTTGTGAAATGAAAATGAAAAATTAGAATGAAACTTCTACAAGCTAAAATAAGTTGAAACACTAACAACCATGAAGATAAATAAGCAAAATAATACTCACACAAGTGAAACGAAAAAAGGCGACAAAAAAAGTGGCAAAATACGATAAAAGAAAAACTCACCTGGAAAAGCGACAAAGACTACACCAAAGGTTCCTTAATCTCCTCAGGAATGCTATAGCTCCAAGATATAATGTGAAAATGAGATCTAGAGGCATCGATTAAACAAAATTGAGCAAATTAGGGTTTATGACACATATTCTTAAAATCAAGGAAAAAGTGATACTTGGTGGAAGTTTCTAAAAATAACAAGTGTGCCTCCTTCAAGATACTATTGGCTTGAGGGGGCTTGACCCAGGTTCAGTGTTAATTAGCTAAACAAATCCCTACACTACTTGCCCTTTTGGCATCAGTTTTCGGAGTGCAGACCGAAGTCTCACCCGAAGTAGTATGGGGGGATGTTGCAACCAAGTTTTTGCATGCTTGAGATGGTTGTGATGTTGTTTGATCTCTTCTATCCCTACCTTTGCGTAGGTGATCTCGCTCTAGGGCTTGTGAGACAAACCTTTTTTTCCGGATTTCAATAGCTTCATGAAAGTACACGATCGACCTTCGTGAAGTTTTAACCTGTAGCTCAGGTACTCTCACACTGCTATAGCAGCATGCCATGCAGATTCCTCAATTATCCTAAGTGATTTGCTTATCTTGTCAAATACTTAAAGTTATCACCACATAAGCAGATATTCATGATTGCGTTCAATTATTCAGTGTAATTACATTCATTCACGCATCATATAAGCATAGTAAAGGAGATTCATACACCAAAATATCCAAACCCATCAATAGAACAAATACACAGAAATTGCAGAATAACTCCTTTTATTAATATCTTTCGAGTATTACAGACTCGTTCACCCTGTGCACACAACTGCAGGGGTCCGCGCACTCAGCTGTGGACTTCTACCCTAGGCCTCTGCACACTTAGCTACAGAGCCTCTACCTATGCTTCAACCCAAGACTTAGACTTCTTCCTCTAAAGATATGACTCTCTTCGTTGTGTTATTCTCTTAACTACTTAGAGCTTTGCTCTTTTTATATAGTCCCATGGTCCATGAACCATGGGTAGATCTCTTACAACCGACTTTAATTTACAAAATTAAGGGCTAACTACCCTTGTGACACATAATATATTCGTGCTCTGCGACCACAAAATGCGAAGTCTTTACAATAATATTACAAAAACTTGACTAAAACATCGGCTTTTAGCCCCAAAACAACCCTTGGGGGATCCCGCTTCCAACAACCCCCCAACATAAACATCGTGACTTGCCCTTGAGTCACTTGGCAGGCATGAAGATCTTTGCGCGAATCTCATCCAGCTCAACCCTGATGACTGCAACTTCAACTTTCCACTGAGCTGTTGCCTTCTTTGCATCTTCGACTGTTTTCTCAGTTACTACCCCTGCGTTATCGTCCTGAAGCTGTTATTGTGTCACTTGCAGAGTTGCAAGCTTTCCTTCAATGTTTCCTGTAATTGCATAAGATTCCTTTAGCCAGGGCTTTAGTCACACCTTCAACACTGCTTCCTTGTGCAACACTGCATCCACTTGTTCCTTCAGCTGCATGGCTTCCTGCAGCTTGGCTAACCTTTGTGTCAGCGTGACGGTTCGCACTATGCCCTTAACTTCGTCATAGTGCTGTTGGGTTTGCACGGTTCCGTCTCGAGCCTCTAGATGTTTGGGTCCTCCTCCAAGCCGGTCATGACCACAAACGGCTGTTCAAACAACTATGTGCAGTTTGCTACTGCACTCTCCATTGCCGCAACTTCTTCTATGACAGTGGCCACCCACTGTTCCTTGAATCTAATGGTGTTGAAGGCTGAGCCCTCAACTGGAGATCTGTAATCTGCAAGTTCAACTCCAACTGTACCCGTGCCATCTCCATCCAAGTGTTGCGTACCCCTGTGGCCGATTTACGGATGTGGACCTCGACTGGCTACTCCTCCGGAATGGCCAATTTCAGGACCATTCTGCAGGCCTCTAGTTGGGCAGTGGATCCCCCACATAACAGTTTTGGGGTTTAAAGCCCACATTTTTGGGTACTGGTATTGTAAAAGCTTCACGAAGTGTGTAGAGCACGAATTGTAATGGGTCAAGTCTAAGGGTAGTCCGTCCTAAAATATTATGAAGTAATCTAGAATGCGTCGACCTACCCATGGTCCGCAGACCATGGGAATGTATAAATAAGAGCGAGGCTCTAAGTGTAAAAAGGAAGTTTTTGGTAATGTGAGAAGTAATATGGGCATCTGAAGGTGATAGTAGATCTGAGTTTGTAGGTCCGAAGTTTGGGTTGTAATAGGAAATAGAGGCTCCACAGCTATGTGCGCAGAGGCCTGGTTAGAGTCCGTAGCTGAGTGTGTGGACCCCTGCAACTGTGTGCGTAGGGTAGGAAGTGGATTGTAATTGAAAAAAGCATTAATAAAGATAAGTTGATTTTGGAATATTCTGTATCTATTTCTCTATTTTGGTTTATGCATCTGTTCACAATTTATGATTACACACATGTTTGTTTATGTTAAATGGTAACTGAAAGTACTGTGCCTTCGTAAGTTAACACAAGATCTATAATAATATTAAGCATAGAAAAGGGTAAATTGCATTCGCGCTGGTCTAAGGTAGTTACTTTAGAAAGACAGTTGCGCAGAAGTAATGTAACACGTAGGATCGATCCACGCAACCCCAGACCACATCAAGACATACCTAGGGTGCGGAAACCGGGTTCCAGCACCCTCCCATACTACCTCGAGTGAGACTTCAGTCTGTGCTCCACGAACTGTTGCCGAAAGGGCTGGTAGTGTCGGGATTTGTTTGGCTAAACATTTCTGAACCTGGGTTAGGCCCCAATAAGCCAAAAACTGGTTCCATAGCCAGGACCAGGATCTACCTAAGGGATGTCTGATGTTGAATCACTGGAACCCTACGAAGAAAGAAATTGAATATTGGTTGGATCAGAAGCTGCAAAATTTCATAATACAAGAAAACAAAACTCCACAGATATCTGAGAAGAGGTGGTTGGATCGCTTCATATATACAGAAATCCACGAGGTCTTCTTCGCAACCTTCTCTTCAGAACTATACGATTGGATCGCGAGGCTAGCAGATAGTTAAGGAAGGTGCAAGCTTGATCAACCGATAGTGTGGACTCTGGAGTTTGTGCGCAGGCTAGAGGCATCTGAGGATAAGATCGCACGGGCCATAGATCATTGGCTGGATCGGATAATAGGAGGGTTTATCACTGAATTTGTGATAGACACGATTGTCAGCTATAGTGAAGCAGAAAGACGTTTTCTCAAAGGACCGCGAGGTAAGTACATCAAGTCTTTGAATACTTGGATTAAGATGCTGTTATGTGAAAAATGGGTGATGCGCGTACATTAATGAGTGGAACAACATGGAGAGGAAGGGTCTATAAAGGGATCAAAGGGTTAGGAAATAGTCCTTTAATTTCACCGCTGCGAGCAAGTGAGGAAGAGCGCACTTGGGTTTCTCCGAGGAGTGTGGTCAGTTTGATTCGGTAGCGCATTATGTAGTTATCATCTCCGCTAATGCCACCACCCCCATCACCTTATTCACCTCCAACTTCACCCATTCTACCTCCCCCAAACCAGTAGTTTAGCATGGCGAGCATGATCAAGTTGCCTGTATTTAGAGGAGTAGGAAACAAAGACCTAGATCAGTTTTGGTTCGTAGTAAGAGTAGTGTGGGAATTGCATGGGGTTACAGATGATAACATTAAGAAGGCCACATTGGTAAGTGTGCTGCAGGATCGCACGCTGACTTGGTATATCAAGCACTCAAATGATCACCCGAATGCCGGAATAGCAGAGATTCAGATTGCATTGAATAAAGAAGTTAGCCGACCAAAATCAGAGACGCGGTCGATCATCGGATTCAAGGAGATCGCGATGCTTCCAGGTGAAACCCCCTGGGATCTAGATCAGAGGCTGAAAAGTATGATACATGAGGCTAATATGAGACTGACAGATGCACAACACCACGTGTGGTTTGTGGCATCTTTGACACCACACCTAAGGATGGCACCGTCACAAAAAAAGCTCTCAACCCAGGCAGAGGCATTGGAAATGGCGATGAGGCTACACGAAACACCGATTTAGGACCCGGGGTTGGGAGTCCAACAAATCCATGTGCAACTAAAAAACCTATGCTTAGAGATGCAAAGTTTGAGGACTGATGCCATTGAGACCAGAGGCACAAGCAGAGCCAAGTGTGCTCGCCACACTCTAGTGCGCGATTTGTCAGGTGGGAGGAAAGCACACAACGAAAAACTATCACATATTGCAGAAGTATACCTAGACTCTGTAGCAACTGTACTATAATTTCTGTAGGTCAGTGGGTCACGATGAGCAGACATGTTAGAGCTATGAAGTAATGATGGATAGGATCATAGCTTATCGAATGCAGATAGAAATGTGAGGCCTCGATCCAGCTGTAGCAATAGCGTGGGGTGGCTTCTAAGGGCAAGGTCAAGGTTGAGGAGGAATGGGTTCCGGAAGTGGTTGCGGATAGCTAATTTGTTACAATTGTGGAGGGCCTCGGCACTACGCTCGTGATTGTACCAACCCAATGAGACCATCTTGCTCGTACTGCGAACAGTTTGATCATGAAATGATAGATTGTCCGACATTTATCACACAAATGCATAATTAAGGGTTGCTGCAGCCCACTCCAATGCAAAATATCCAAATGATGATGTCCGAACCGCACAAAGAGGACCCCAACGTAAACATGATGCTCATAAGTGGCATGACCATGGGGGAAGATAAGGGGAAGTAGCTTGAAGAGGATACCTGGGTATGTAAGGCTCCTACAAAGGAACCTGAGTTTGACTTGGACCGTGCAAAAGAAACGTTTATGGAAGCTAAGAAGAGCTTCGTGGAGGTCTCTACTTCAGGTAGTAGGGATCAACTAGAGGTGTGGATCCTTCTATGCTAACTACCTTTTTAGAGACATGTATGAAACTGCTGCGTGAAAATAAGGCAATTAAAGAACTATAAGAGCTGATTGCTAGGTGTGCAGGGTCAGGGGAACCGCGCGTAATTTGTAAAATGGGGAAGCATGCTTTGTGCACTGGAAGGGAAATGCGGTTGATAGCACAAATTAGTGAATATGAGATGGATCAGGTAATCTTAGACTTGGGTTCGGATGCAAACATATGACCAAAGAAAACTTGGGAACGCATGGGCAGGCCTGCATTACAGTGGTCTCCTATTCAATTATGGATGGTGAACCAACAAAAGATCTTGCTCATGGGAAGATTGACAGGAGTAACAGTGGATATCGAAGGTGCAAGCACGCAGAAAAATTTCGAGGTAATAGAGATTGTAGATGACAATAACCCTTACCCCACATTGTTAGGAATAGACTAGGCCACAGAAATGAATGGAGTCATCAACTTGATAAAGCGAAAAATGACTTTCGAGAAAAAGTCTCTATACGTAGTAGTTCCATTGGATCCAGTAGAAGGAGTGCGCTACACTAAACTTGTGCGTGAAGATGACAGTGACGATGAGATGGACTACATTTATCAGATAACAACGCAAGACCAGGATAGGGTAAACCCGACTGACTATGAGAGAATATCATGGGAACACGATAGTTCTTGTACGTCGGATTCCGATGAAGAAATAGAACGCTGGCAGAACCAGTTGCATGAAGTAACCACACTGAATTGCAACCTGATGATTCACTCACTATGTCGCATGACTATTGAAGTAAGGGAAATCTAATAGGTGAGGGGGTAACAATATTAGATGAAGCCTTAGATAAAATCAAAAGTACCATACTAGAACGGACTGTTCAGGTGCGCGACACTGTTACAAGTGCAGGATCTAACAAGATGCAACAGCGGATCACAGTACCAAGTGCGAAGGGGGGAGCGTTTACCAAGATACGCGAAGTCACGAATAAGGGTCAGCGGATACAACATAAAAAGGGGGATCTGCATGTCCCACAGGTCAGATGGGCACGTCCGGCGCTCTGCAAAAACATGGCTGCAAAGTCGAGGCTGTAGAATGGTACAAGAACTGAGGTCTCTGAAGCACCTCTGCAGAAGGCCGTGGATGTAGTAATATCGGAGAAAAGAACAGCATGTGAAGTCTGGGCTGAAGGGCTCATACAACCAGGGGAAGAGGAGTATGAAGGGATTTAGGAAGCCATTCGGCAAGGAAATGCGCAACTTCACGAATTGGAAAAAAACAGGGTACTACTCAGAAGGCAGAATATGATGCTGGATGTAGAGATTAAACAGTTGGAAAAAGAACTAAAGGAGGACTTTTTGAATGAAAAACCTGGAAAGTTGCAGCTGGATACGCGCAAACCTAAGGATGGATTGAAGGGTTATTGGTCGAATATTGTGGTTAAGGACACGCCTCACTCTCAAGAGAAATTAGAAGAGCGTGCCACATCCAATAACGCGCATAGTGGTGATGACAGAAACTGTGTTGAGGGATGTTTGCCAGGACGCGTTAACAGTGCACCAAGAGGGTGCGACCACCTGACTAGCCGAAGAGGAGATAGTCTCAGCGCTCCAGATAGTTGAAAGAGAGTGCGGGACTATAAAACAGTCTATTAGGAAGTTGTGCGACAACGAGGGTGCGCACAGGGTCGGTATGTCCCAAGGATCATGGTCGTGCAAAATGGGCTACGCTACTACGTGGATAAACAAGGAAGTGATTGTTGGTGCCACTATTCATGACAAGACGTCCGAGTTAAGGCAAAAAGAAGTAGGCGGTGGGAATTTAAGACATGAAGTCAGAAATTGATTCGAAATGATCTGTTGCTAGTATAGCATTAATGAGCCAGAAAATGGGGGGATGGTTGAGTTGGAATTACAATGGGCCTATAAATCACAGATGGCCCCCTATCAAGAAACCCTTGGCATACAGTTATTGCATTATCAAGCGGGCATGCACCTGATGAATGAGGAGGTTGTAAGAGCGAGTCTGTGGTTTGAAGCCTTGCCGAAGGATACACAGGAGTCCCTGATCAGACTCATGTCAACAACCAAGGGAGCCCCACAGAGTTCTACGCCATCGGTAGGGGATGCACTAGAAATCCCTAAATCACTGCGGACACTGAGGCCCAAGAAGGATTCGCAGGTAGCAGGACCAGTCCGTATGTCTCCGTGAAACCTGTGATTCGGCAAATTGTCGATGGAAGAAAAGGGAAAAATAGTTAATATTGAGAGCAATGATGAGGAGGATGATCCTCCAACCTTTTTCGAAGAGATGGAACCAAAAGAAGAGATGGATGAAGACATCCAGCTAGTACATGCCACAACAAAACTGCCCAAGTATGTCCCTCCCCAGAAAGGGAGGGTAAAGGTACCTAAAGATTTGGACGCTATTAACAACACATTTAACACTCCATCCCTCCCCGAAGGGGTTCTATTTGAAGGAACGACTATGGGCCGCATTCCCTCTATGAAATTTGAAGACTGGGACCTCGCGGATAGTGAGAAGTTTCCCCATTTAGAAACTAGCGAGCTGATGGAACAAAGCACAGAAGGGGCTGTTACAACACTGCAACCACGGACATGGCTGCACGAGGTGGAGGAGGCTGGGCTACTCCACCTCCTATCGATTCCACACTTTCATCAGGCACCGATCACCATATTTGTCATCAGGCAACTACTTTGCCTGGTGCATGATGGGTACTTATGGTTGGAAGAGCCCATTCCTATCACAGCGGAGCTCATTCATAGGATTTCTCAGCTTCCCTGTGCAGGAAGGGACCCCACAGAAATAGTTGGCACAAGTGGAGACTTAACGCTTTTGGAGACCATGAAAAAGAAATATAAGTTGGAGAAAAAGAAGAGGGGGTACATTATTACTAGTATTCAGAACAAAGGGGTTTGTGTTGGGTTAAAATTGGAAACTAGGGAAAAACTTCTTGTGGGTCATCTTATTCATGGTTGATAATATTTTTATTAGATTCCTCTCTTCGAGAGGTGTAGGATTGATATAAATATCATCCGATTTTGATAAGTATTCATGGAGATATGAATTAATTTTGATTATGGAATTATTATCAAGCTGGCCTACAACTCATGTAGGCTCAGAAGCCCAATAGTCGCATCTATTCAAACACCAACATTGTGTATAAATATAGGAGGAATTTTCCTCATTTTGACTCACTCATCTCATCACATCTCTTTCTCTCTACTGTGCAGAAAAGAGTCTCTTCTCTACTGCGCAGAAAAGGGTCTCTCCCTCACACATGTGAAGTCGGAAGCTGCTGAAACTGAAGCTACAACTGTAGAAGTAAAGATTGACCTACGTGGACTAAAATATCTCCTCATCTAAACTTTGCTGTAGGTTCATTTGAACCTCCTCTGAAAGCCACAAATTTTGGTGGTGGAATCAAGTCAATTCGAAGGACAATTTGCAAGATATTGACTGCCCTAGTTTGAAGCCAGAAGCTGCTGAAACTAACGTTGCAACTGTAGAAGTAAATATTGAATTTCGTGGACTAGAAGATCTCCTCATTTGAACTAAACTGTAGGTTCACCTGAACCTCCTCTAGAAACAACAACTTTTGGTGGTGGAATCAAGCCGATCCGACGGTCAGTTTGTGAGATATCGTTTGCCCTAGTTTGATGATGAAGCCGCTAACGCTGATGTTGCTGATCTAGGGTTTTCTACTGTTGCTATGAATCAGATTTATTGTATTATTTCTCTCTTCTGAATTATTGAAGATAAAAGAAGATTTGATCAAAGGGTTTCCCCACACATTGTGGGGTTTGTCCTTGGCTAGCCGCCACATCTTGTGTCTCTTGTCTTGGCTTGTTTTTTGTCGATCATTTAATGTTCTATCTGCACTTTACTTTATGTACATGTGATTGCTAATATGTGGAATATAATAAGAAAAAGAAGTAAACTGTTATAAGCATAGAACATACCATAACTTAACATGGTATCAGAGCTAAGGTGAAGACAAAGCCCGAGCAAGAGCAAGAGAAATCACCGAAGAGAAGATTGGCAAGGCTATCCTAAAAGAACGATGGGGTCCTCAACACTCTTTCCTGCCGAAGACAAGCTGCATGAGAAAGCTGACTATCGCCGATGGAAGATGCCTATTGATCTAACCCTTGAGGATCAAGGAGTGTTGGATCATGTGAGAGGCAATATTGTTGAGCCTCCATCAAATGCACCTCCTGCTGCTAGGAACAAATGGAAGAACAGAGAAGTTAAAGCAAAAAAGATCATCTGAGACTCTTTCAACAAGCACTTGGTGGCCTACATCTCTGAACTAGACACCCCCAAGGAAATATACGATAGACTGGCGAGTTTATTTAAAGTTAATGACACAAATCAAGTTTTGTTTCTTAGAAATAAGCTAAGGGAAATCAAGAAGGGTAAAAATGAGAGTATGCAAGCATACTTCTTAAGAATCACCGAGATCAAGAATGATCTCCTATCTATTGGGGAGATTATTACTGACAGAGAAATGGCACTCACAACTCTTGGAGGATTACCATCCGAATGGTACATGTTCAGGACTACTCTTCTGAACAATAATGTAATTCCTGGTTTCAAGGAATTAATGGCTGGTTGCATTCAAGAAGAAACAAGGGTAGAAGAGCAAGAAATTCCCTTGCCTAAAGGTCCTCCTGCTACTTTTTCTTCTCATGCTAAGAAAAGAAATAATTCTGGGTATAAATCGAAAAGAAAGGCTGAATCTAAGGGTGGAGGAAAATGATGATGTTTCATTTGCAATAAAGTAGGTCACTATGCAAGGGAATTTCCTGATAGAAAGGACTCTCACCATGACGATGATCAAAATCCCTCTCATGGTAATCGAAGGGATGGAAAATTCAATAGCAGGGGTAAAAGGAATGTTGGAAATTAAGGAAGAGGACAACCATTCAATAAGGCTAGAAATGCTAGGATCTATTAAATGCACCTGACCTTCGAACAAAACCTGGTGTCCATCTCGGCAATGGAAGACAAAGGCTACAAGGTAACCTTCAGTGATGGCAAGGTACATATATGGAAAAATAAAGTTAAATATGATTTCACTCTTGGGTTTCGAGTTGATTCTTTATCAGGTCAGTGGAAGTCTGCTAGGTGCCATGTCTTGTGACACAACTCTTTAGTCCAAACTTTGGCATCAGAGGTTTTCCCACCTTCATTACAAAGCTCTACTCGGTGTAAGACAGATGGTAACAGGGATGCCCGAATTCCAAGTAGAGAAAGAAGGTGTATGTCTGGGATGTGCCGAAGGAAAGCTCAAAAGGGGACCATTCCCCTCAAGCCTAAGCAAGACCTCCGATATATTACAGTTGGTTCACTCAAGCATATATGAGGTTGGCATTAAGAGGGAGACTACTACACCACATACCCCTGAGCTGAATGGTGTGGCGGAAAGGAAGAACCATACAATTGTGGAAGTTGTCTCTATGGGTAGATGATGTAACAATGCCTAATGTGGAGGAACCCATGGATCTTATTTATCCACATGAGCCTTCCTCTTCCAGGAAGAGGCCTTCATGGCTTAGGGGGATACTTGATGATGCTAAAATACATGCTGCACCCCGAGGAACCTTCCGTGAAAGTAAGAAACCCAACAGGTATCAGGGATACCTGACTAGTATGAGCAAGATCATACAAAATGAGCTTCATCATTCTTAGATGCCGTCAAGCATCAAGTATGGAAGGATGCTATGACCATTATGGAGAATGATGTTTGGGAAGTAGTTCCCAGACCCTAGGACAAGACAATTGTTACTTAAAAATGGCTTTACAAGATAAAGCTGCAGCAGATGGAAGTACGAAATAGTATAAGGCTCGTTTTGTTGCTCATGATTTCTCCCAGAAGGAAGTTATAGACTATGATGTGATATTTTCATCTGTTGCTAGATATACGACCATCCGCTCGATCATATCCCTTGCTGCTTCACAAGGATGGAACCTACATTAGATGGATGTCAAGACCGCGTTCTTGCACGACTCGATCAAAGAAGAGGTCTACGTGGAAAAACCCGAAGGATTTGAGATTTATGATTGAAAATCTCATGTATGCAGGTTGAAGAAGGCTTTCTATGGGCTGAAGCAAGCACCTTGAGCATGGTATGAGAGGATTGACAGCTACTTGATGAAGCTGGGATTCACTAGGAGTGAATCTGATCCTAACCTTTACTTTAAGGTTGAAGATGATAAACCTCTCATACTGGTGTTGTATGTGGATGACCTCTTTCTAACAGGTGTAGACCCTCTCATTCACAAATGTAAGAGGGAGTTGGCTTTTGAATTTGAAATGAAGGACCAAGGACTTGAAGTGTGGCAGAAGCCAAGGGAAATTTTCCTATCTCAAGGAAAATATGTGGTAAAGATATTGGAAAGATTCGGTATGATGGACTGCAAGCTTGTGACTACCTCGAGGATCTTAACTTTTAGAAGTTATATGGTAGTGATGTTGGACCAGATTTTGGGAAATGCCTCTGAGTTTCATAAACTCATTCGCATTGATGTTCTTGGTGAACCTTTGTCCGAACATATGTTTTGCAGTTAGCATTGTGAGCTCATATTTTATTGAGCCTCATTGGATTGATGCCAAGAATCTTTTGAGATATCTTCATGGCACAATTACTAATGGGTTAAGATACACTGCCGGAGATGTGAGACTATGTGGATATACTTATGTTGATTGGGCAATCAGTGTGGTGGACCGTAAGAGCACTTCTGGGTGCTGTTTCACCTTGGGATCTGCTTCGATATCCTGGATGAGCAAGAAGCAGAAGTCAGTGGCTTTGAGCATCGCCAAATTAGAATATATTGCTGCTAGCATGGCCTCCTGTGAGGCAGTCTGGTTGCGAAAGCTCTTCAGTGAGCTGTTTGGATTTACATTGGATACCACTATGATTCTTTGTAACAACTAGAGGTGGGATTCGATTATTGAGGAATCCCGTATTCGTCGATTGCTCTAGCAAATAGACATCATCTGGGATATGGTAAGTCGATGAGTAAGGAGGTTCCATCACATTAATATGATGTACAGGTTGATACACCTTGTCAAAGCCCCAAGGAAATATCTAATCTGTGATTTTCCCAAACGACTTGGAGTCATCAAGAAACCCTTGTACAAGGGTCATGCATGTTACATACATTGAGCTCTGGGAACTCTGAGGGCTTGCGGTTCTTACTGGAGCAACATACGACCATAGGGTGACCTACCCTTCCCTGGTGGTGTGCACTGTAACAAGATTATTTTCTCTCTTGTGGGACAAGATGATTCGCTCTCTTGTGAAACAGGATGATTCGTTGTCCTGTGTAGCAGGATGATTAGTTCTCCTGTGAGGCATGGATTGATGTGTTCTCCATGGAAATTGTAGCAGGATTGATGTGTTCTCCTGTGAGGCTTGGGTTGATGTGTTCTCCATGGCAATTGTAGTAGGAATGATGTGTTCTCCTGTGAGGATAGGATTGATTAAGTTCTCCTATCGAGGCACCCTACCCATGCAGTTTGGGACTCATGGGAAGTACCTCTCATTTGATCAATGAGCAGGGAAATGAAGTTAGGGACCATAGTAGTACTGATGGATGCATCGTTGTATCTACCATACTCCCTACGCTAGGATGACCTCCATTGATCTAGGACCAGTGAGAGTGGTACACACTATGATGCTGACTTCGGGTCGGTTGAGACTGGTCTGGGACCAATGTTACACTCTTTGAGACTGCGATACTGGTTTGGGACCAATGGTAGGAGTTGTACCATACTATGACACTGACTTCGGGTCGGTTGAGACTGGTCTGGGACTAGTGGTACATACTCTGAGACTGACTTCATGTCAGTGCAGTGCTGGTCTGGGACCAGTGAGAGTGGTACATAGTATGACACTGACTTCGGGTCGGTTGAGACTGGTCTGGGACTAGTGGTACACTCTCTAAGACTGCGATACTAGTCTGGGACCAATGGCAGGAGTTGTACCATACTATGACACTGAATTTGGGTCGGTTGAGACTGGTATGGGATCAGTGGTACATACTCTGAGACTGACTTTGTGTCAGTGCAATACTGGTCTAGGACCAGTGAGAGTGGTACATACTATGACATTGACTTCGGGTAGGTTGAGACTGGTCTGGAACCAGTGGTACACTCTCTAAGACTGTGATACTGGTCTGGGACTAGTGGTAGGAGTGGTACTTACTATGAAGCTGACTTCGGGTCGGTTGAGACTGGTCTGGTACCAGTGGTACGCACTCTGAGACTGACTTTGAGTTAGTGGAGGATGATACTAGTTTGGGACCAGTGGAGTTGTACTCACTATGATGCTAACTGCGGGTTGGTTGAGACTAGTTTGGTACCAGTGGTACATACTCTGAGACTAATTTTGAGTCAACATGATACATCCTCTATCATTTCTTCTTCTTCATAATTCGGACAAAAGTAGAGCAAAACAGAACAAAGCAGAGCAGCGCATAACAGAGCAGATTCGTACAGATTAGTATAGGGAAGAACAAGACAAAGTAGAATAGGCAGAATAGAGTAGAGCAGGGCAAGGGTCAGGCTATATAGGGCAGTGCGTTTGATGGATGAATAGTAATGACCGATAGATAGATTGTAGATGAAGTTCTCCCTAGTTGAGAGGGAGGGTTAAAATTGGAAACTAGGGAAAAACTTCATGTGGATCATCTTATTTATGGCTAATAATATTTTTATTAGATTCCTCTCGTTAAGAGGTGTAGGATTGATATAAAGATCATCCGATTTCGATAAATATTCATGGAGATATGAATTTATTTTGATTATGGAATTATTATCAACCCGACCTACAACTCATGTAGGCTCAGAAGCTCAACAATCGCATCTATTCAAACACCAACGTTGTGTATAAATATAGGAGGAATTTTCCTCATTTGGACTCACTCATCTCATCACATCTCTCTCTCTCTCTACTGCGTAGAAAAGAGTCTCTTCTCTACTGCGTAGAGAAGGGTCTCTCCCTCACACATGTGAAGCCAGAAGCTGCTGAAACTGAAGCTGCAACAGCAGAAGTAAAGATTGAATTGCGTGTACTAGAATATCTCCTCATCTAAATTTTGCTGTAGGTTCATCTGAACCTCCTCTAAAAGCCGCAACTTTTGGTGGTCGAATCAAGTCAATTCGACGGACGGTGTGCAAGATATCGACTGCCTTAGTTTGAAGCTGGAAGCTGCTGAAACTGAAGCTACAACTGCAGAAGTAAAGATTGACTTGCGTGGACTAGAAGATCTCCTCATCTGAACTGTGATGTTAGTTCATCTGAACCTCCTCTGGAAGCCACAACTTTTGGTGGTGGAATTAAGCCGACCCGACGGTCGGTTTGTGAGATATCATTTGCCCTAGTTTGATGATGAAGCCGCTAATGCTGATGCTGCTGATCTAGGGTTTGCTACTGCTGATATGAATCAGATTTATTGTACTATTTCTCTCTGCTGAATTATTGAAGATAAAGGAAGATTTGATCAAAGGGTTTCTCCACACATTGTGGGGTTTTTCCTTGGCTAGCCGACACATCTTGTGTCTCTTGTCTTGGCTTGTTTTTTGTCGATCATTTAATGTTCTATCTGCACTTTACTTTATGTACATGTGATTGCTAATATGTGGAATATAATAAGAAAGAGAAGTAAATTGTTATAACAATAGAACATACCATAACTTAACACGTCGCCACCCAGTTTTTGGCAGGAAATGTTATGAGAATACAAGGGCAATGAGGTACCAACAACGGTCATTGCGCTAGCTGAGCAATGTGCAGATGGGGTACAGTTCAACTGGGCGCAGTTCCTTCACGATGAGTTCTTGACAAACTGTAGGGAGGCCCAAGAATAGGGTAAGACCTTCCACTACATGTGGTTGCTCTTATCCATACTATTGGTTACAGGCTAATTTTCGGAGGATAGTCAGTTTCCTCCCCTTGACTAGAACTAGCTAGAGGCAGCAAAATATGCATCGCTATGGGCGACGAAGGATGCCATGCAAATCCGTGAAACCAAGATCTTTTGGGTATTGATGGAGGCAAGCATACGGCTGTGGATCACTAAACAACCATGCCTGTCTGCCGTGGTCTACGACAGTGTGAAGAGTTTCACAGACTTTAAAGCAGATATGCATCATGTGTATATCAGGGCACGAAAGGATCCAGAGTAGAAGTGGACCACACTCCCCTTCATCGTAATAGATGACGCTATGTTTGTGGTGCTCGATATGTGGCCACCGGAATGGCGTGCACCAGATTTGGTGGCGCACGATGAGATGAAGATTCAAAGACAGAAGGTTGTTGTCGAAATTCTGGCACAACAGAAGTGGAACAAACAACTAGCCGAAGAAGTACGGGCATCTAGGGAGGTAGCAAAGGCTGTCGTGGAAAAGACAGCAACAGTAGGGGGCACTTTGACATAGGACAAAAGAGGCCCGAATTTGACTGCAGGGCAGAAGGCAGATAATATGACAAAAGGCGCGGACTTGAGCACCACCTCTACACCCTTAAAATGGCCACGTGCGACAGAAAGAACAGGGCCTGAGAAGAAGACCAAGGCGTCCAAGTTGGATGGGGAGCCTATCACACTGACCGAGGGTGATCTATGAGACATTGGTGATACAGTTAGCGAAGTCACCTGGGAGGTGCTCCAGTAGGCAATGACGGAGAAACAAACTATGTTGGGGGCACTCATAACGCAACTGCAGGAACTTCAGGTACGGACTTCACAACAGGGAAGGGTAGCTGCTTATGGTGCTATAGGTACATCAGCAACCGAGCAATTGCTACGGGCCGAAATTGCTAACACTATCACGCTACCAAAAGGAGCTCTAATGACAAACAACGCAGAGGACAGAGCTGCAATAGGCTAGCTCAAGGGCCTTGGATTAAACTTGGCTACCCTCCCACGAGAAATAGTATATTAGTTATAGGATGGAGAAATGAAAGAGCTCCATGCTAGGGAAGGACGTGCAGTACAGATGCTCAGTGAACAACGAATCAACATCGAGCAACTAAGCCTCCAACATGATGAAGTAGTAACACAGATTTAGCAGTTGGAACAAACCATCGAGGAGGCATGTCGCCACGCCCCCAAGTTTGAGATTGCACCGGACCTACCAGTAGGCATACGGATCCACAAATTTGCCAGTGGATTCCATGAGGCAAAGGAGGAAGCCATGAGGATCCAGTTGGACCTTGACTTACAAATCACAGAACTGAGGTTGAAGGCACAACCTTCTACACCATCGAAGGTCCATGAGTAGCGACACCAGGACATTCAAGCAGGGTTGGAAACAATAGAGCGCGCCATACAGGGATGCACTGGCTTGCTAGACCAGTCACTTTCCACTCTTAGTTCACTACAAGAAGATTCAATGCTCCAACGGATAGAGAAAGAAGCACGGGAGTTGCAGCAGGCTTATGACAACATCACAGGGACAGCGCAGATGGTCGCCCTTACTTAGCAGTTGGCTAAGATGAACAAGACCCAGGCTCTAAAAGCCTAGGTGGATTCCGCGTGCCAGAAAGAGGCAGTTCTTAAAGAACGCATCCAGCCTTGGCTTGAGGAAGCATTCACGGTCACCGCCAAGATTGAGGGAAAGCTAGCACACATGCAGGCTATATATGCACTCAGGTAAGGACTTGTGCCTGCTAACGAAACATCGGAGATATGCGTACAATGGATACAACATATAGTGGAGGAATGTGTTGCGGACGTAAGCGAAGCACAAAGATTACTAGATGAACTTTGCACGAAGATTACTGCACCAACCAGGTGACTCGGGACGAGTCACGATGATTGTGTTGGGGGCCTGTTGGGCAGCGAATCCCCCACGTAACAGTTTTGGGGCTTAAAGCCCACATTTTTGGGTATTGGTATTGTAAAATCTCCGCAAAGTGCACAGAGCGCGAATTGTAATGGGTCAAGTCTAAGGGTAGTCCGCCCTAAAATATTGTAAAGTAATCTAGAATGTGTCGACCTACCCATGGTTCGTGGACCATGGGAATGTATAAATAAGAGCAAGGCTCTAAGTGTAAAAAGGATGTTTTTGGTAATGTAAGAAGTAATATGGGCATCTGAAGGTGATAGTAGATTTGAGTCTGTAAGTCTAAAGTTTGGGTTGTAATAGGAGATAGAGGCTCTGCAGCTGTGTGCGCGGAGGTTTGGTTAGAGTCCGCAGCTGAGTGCGTGGATCCCTGCAGCTGTGTGCGTAGGGTAGGAAGTGGATTGTAATTGACAAAGGCATTAATAAAGATAAGTTGATTTTGGAATATTGTGTATCTATTTCTCTATTTTGGTTTATACATCTGTTCACGATTTATGACTACGTGCATGTCTGTTTACATTAAATGGTAACTGAAAGTATTGTGCCTTCATAAGTTAACACAATATCTATCATAATATTAAGCACAGGAAAGGGTAAATTGCACTTGCACTGGTCTAAGGTAGTTACTTTGTAAAGACAACTGCACAGAAGTAACGCAACGCATAGGATCGATCTGCGCATCCCCAGACCACATCAAGACATCCACTGGGTGTGGAAACCTAGTTCCAGCAACCTCCCATACTACCTCGGATGATACTTTAGTTTGTGCTCGTAGACTGTTGCCGAAAGGGCCGGTAGTGTTAGGATTTGTTTGGCTAAACATTGTTGAACCTGGGTCAGGCCCCGATAAGCCAACAACTACTCTACGACCTATATGATCTTCTTACTCTGGCTGGTTGCCTTGGCATCAGCCTGTTTCTCCATCTCTTGTGCCGGCTCTTCTACCAGTTGCTGTGTATTAATAACTTCTGGGGGTGATGACATAACACTCTCTATCAGTACTCGCGACGTCTCAGGCAAGTTCGCAAATGCAGGGGTCTGTTTGAGAGCTGCAAAAAACTCTGGGTCCATAATTTATAGGGTAATTTGAATTCAAATCCGACCATTCCCCCCAAAATTGGTTCATTAATGTTGTATTAGTAGTAGATTTTCAAGGCTCTAAGCCATAAATTTCGTCTTAAATGCGGCCGCCCACTCCATTTGGCCTCACTTCTGTCGTCTTTTCATGAACAGTGACTTTAATGGTCACTTTCTAGCCAACCTTCACAATTTCTCCCTAGGTAGCGCAAATCCCTTTGCGCTATCGCGGACCCAATGACATGTTCTTGTTTCAGACCATCTTCCAATCGCGCAACTCTCTTCGCGTTGTCATTTACCCAATGACACGTCCTTGCTTCGCACCATCTTCCAATCGTATAGCTCCCCAACTTGGGCAGTGTAGTTTATAGTTTCACGCCTCCTTTCAGCTGCCTAGAGTGCTAAGACTGTGCTACTTTCATTTAGTCACCTGGCCAGACCACCAATGTATGGCTTCAAGCAACTGCCATTCACCGTTCTTGGGAAGGGTTCTCCATTTAACTTGACCAAATGTACCGCTCCTCTGTTGGTAATATCCTTAATAACATAAGGCCCTAACCATTGCATCCTGAATTTTCTAGGGAATATATCAAACTTAATATCCATGAACGGAATCGAGAAAGGATCATGCACACAAGCATCATTTAGTTTTATGAGATCCACGCATATCCTTATCTCATCCTTCTACTTCTTCTCTTGCAGCACCATCGGGCTTACCCAATTGGATTCTTCCACAGGGTCAATGATTCCTACCGCTAGCATTTTGTCTAGCTCTAAGTAGACCTTCTCCTTGTATTTCAGATTGAGGTGGTAAAGCCTCTACTTAACTAGCTTCATGTTGAGCTTTAACATGATCTTCATCACTCCTAGGTCTATGATTATTCCTTTCAGATCTGTAAAATTGGTAGGGAATAAGTCTTGGTATTCACGGATCAATTCAACGACCTATCCACCATCGCATCATCCCAGTAGTCTCCAATCTTCACGAATTTGGGCTCTGCCTCCGTACCAATGTTCACTTGTTTTCACTGGCACAGTTATATCAGGGTTCTTAATCTACGGTCCTTGAACCTTGCGGTGTACTTTTGTTTCTGGAATGTTAATCTTTTGCGGATCCTCATCCTCATCTTCAGCAGTTACATTATAACATTCGAGCGCGCAGCTCAACTTAGTAGCCCATTCAGGTTGAATCAGGCCTAAAGGATCCTGTAGTATCCTAAAGATAGCTACGTTCACCTCTTGTAGCGCTTCATCAATACTGTCAAATCCATCCTCAAAACTGAATATCATCGTGAATCCTTCGTGCAGGATATCCCATTCGCCTGTCCCATGGCAGAGCTTTGTTTCTATATACCAATTCATTGGGATAACATCCAATGTGTGACAGAATAGGTGCACCCACTCAGGTTGGGGATTTTCTCCATAAGCTTGCGCCCATTTGGCCAGATGTGCACATGAATCATTCTGCTCATCATACTTGTCTGTCAGTCACATATTAGGCTTCTCAAATCGTGTTCTCATCATCTTCCTACATTCATGCTAATCATCAAAGCTTCCCTTGTGCGTAACCTGCCTTTTCTAGTACCTCCCTTTCAAATGCATCCAAAAATATATCTACCTCATTTAGAACATCATAATTAGGTAGGTTTCTTACCTCTGATGACACATAACATAGCGACCGGGCCATCATGTTACAATTCAATGTAGTTACTTCATGTAACCAATTCTTCCAGTGCTCTATTTCTTCGTTGGAGTGCAAAGTGCAGGAACTTTCACGATCCCACGTGATCCGTCCATCCATGGTGGGATTCACCCAATATTGGTCTCATGCTGTTACCTTATAGATATAGTCCATGTCATCATCATTCTCATAATCATGGAAAAGCTTAGTATAACGCGATCCTTCAGCAGGATCGAGTGGTATTATTACGCGCAACAATTTCTTCTCAAATACCATCTTTCACTTCTTCAGATTGATTACCCCATTCATATCAGTAGCCCAGTTAATTCCCAGGAGCGTAGGGTAAGGATTGTTGTCATCCACTATCTCTATTACTTCAAAATCGATCATTGCGCTTGCTCCCTCAATATCCACGATCAACCCCTGCAGTCGCCCCATGGGGATGATTTTTTGCTGATTTTCCATCCTTTGTTGAATCAGAGACCATTGCAACGCAGGTCTCCCCATTCGATCCCAAGTTTGTTTTGGTAGGACATTCGCATCTGACCCCAGGTCCAAAATGACCTAATCCATTTCATACTCTCCTATTTGTGCACTCAGTCTCATCTCCTGTCCCATTCTTATTTTATGATTTCCAATCTTTCGTACTATGCGCAACACACTTGGCGTGGTTCCAATGCATCTATTGATGAGTTCTTGCAACCCTTTTACAGCCTTACTGTCGTGCAGTAACTTCATACAGGTTTCCAGGAAAGTTGTGAGCATAGAGGGGTCCATCTCGGGCTCAGGCTTATCCTTGCTTCTTGAGGTGGAGGCCTCAGTGAAGCTCTTCTTAGCTTCCATGAAGGTTTCATGAGTGCGCTCCAAATCGAACTCAGCCTCTTTTATCGGGGCTTTATGAACCCATATACTGTCTTCTAGTTGTTTCCCCTTGTCATCTCCCATCGCGATTCCACTTCTGAGCACTATATTTACATTTGGATCTTCCTCGCAAAGCTCAGATCTCATCATCTGCAGGTTCTGAGTAAGAGGAGGTGGTAGTGCCCCTTTGTCACGTATCCTAGCTATCAGCGTAGGATAGTATTCTATTTCATGATCAAATAGAGTGCAATACTTGCACGACGGACGCGTTGGATTAGTGAAATCATGGGCATATTGTCCTCGTCCTTTGCAACTGTAGCAAATCAACTATCCTTGACCTCTACCAGGTCCTCCTCCACCTTGGCCTCGACTGCACCCTTGAAATCCTGTTTGTGCCATCCCTACATTCTACTCAAGGGGCCACGTTTTTGCCTGAACCATGTAGGCGGGAGTTCTATCCATCATCAATTCATAGCTCCTGCAAGTACGTTCATCATGTCCTATCGACCTACAAAAGTTGTAGAACAACTGTTGTGGTGCTTGTACATACTTCTGTAGCAAGTGATAGTTATCCATGGCATGTTTTCTGGTTACTTGACAGATAATGCACCATAATGTAGGCCCCGCACTAGGTCCTACTTGAATCGGTCCTCCTATAATGTAATTTGCGAAGACCATGCAATGGTATTTGTCATGACCTTGACTCTTGCATTTCGCACCATACCTCCTCACATATCTCTGGCTGAACTATCATATCCTGCTTCAGACTTTACATTTCAAGGCATAGATTCTTTAGCTGTGCATGAATCTATTGGACTCCTAGATTAGGATCCTACATTGGAGTCTCATGTAGTCTCATGGAAATATCCAAGGCCTCTGCCTGAGTTGTTATCTTCTGTTGCGACAACGCACTCCTTAAGTGTGGTAGTAGCAAAGCCACAAATCACTCGCATTGTTGTCCATCTGTCAAATTCATGTTGGCTTCGCGGATTGCACATTTTAGCCTCTAAACTAGTTCCTAGGACATCTCACCTGGTTGCATCATGATTTCTTTGAATCCCACAATCAACTGTGCCTCAGATTTAGGCCTACTAAATTCACTATTTAGTGTTGCTTGGATGTCTACTACTCCAACACCCACGTTATCATTAGAGTACTTAATATACTAGTTTAGTGCGCAATCCTGCAGAGAACTAACCAGTGTCACCTTCTTTATATGATCATTTGTAACACCTTGAGCTTCCCATACACCCCCCACAACTAATAAGAATTGGTCCGGGTCCTCATTTCCCAAACCATTGAACAAAGTCAACTTCACTGTGTTTTCCATACTGAACCGTGGTGGAGGTGGAGGTGGTATGGGCGAAGTCGAAGGTGATGGTGGTTAAGTCGGAGGTGGTGTGGGTGGAGGTGGTGTTCGTGGGAATCCTTATCTTATTAACTAGATAGCACTTCGTGGAGAAACCTTCTCTATCCCTTCTATGCCTCTTCGTGGAGGTGAAATCAAGGGGCTATACTACAGGCCCTGTTTTCCTTCATTCCTATAATTTTTTCCGCTTCGCGTAGTCCCGAACATCAAAGTAGCTACATAACCCATTTTTCGCACAACATTTTAATCCAAGTATTCAAATGTTTTACGTACTTACCTTGTGGTCCATTGAAAAGGTGTTGCTCTGCCTCTCTATAGCTGACTGAGGTGTCGACTGCAAATTCAATCACAAAACCTCCTATGGCGCAATTGAGTTAATGATCAACAACGCGGGTGATATTATCCTCTGATGCTTCCAACCTTCACACTAGCTCTGGGATCCACACAATAGGACCATCAAGTTTCCACCTTCCTTGGCTATCTGCTAGCTTCGTGATCCACTTGTATAGCTAATAGGGAAGGAGCAAAAAAAGATTTCGTGGATCTTTGTATACAGGTATCGGTCTAACCACTGTTCTTTTGATATTCACAGGTTTCTGTTCTCCTGTGTCATTAATTCGTGGATCTTTCTATCCAACCAATCTCCAATCTCCTTCTTAGTTGGATTCCAGTGATACAACATCACACATCTCTTATGCAAATTCTGGTCCTGACAATGGAACCATTTGTTGGCTTGAGGGGCTTGACCCAGGTTCAATGTTAATTAGCCAAACAAATACCTACACTACTGGCCCTTTCGACATCAACCCGTAGAGTGCGGACCGAAGTCTCACTCGAAGTAGTACGGGGGGATGCTGGAACCAAGTTTCTGCACCCTTGAGATGGTTGTGATGTCGTTTGATCTCTTCTATCCCTGCCTTTGCGCAGGTGATCTCACTCCAGGGCTTGTGAGACAAACCCTTTGTTCCAGCTTTCAATACCTTCACGAAAGTACATGATCAACGTTCGTGCATCTTTAACCTGTAACTTAGGTACTCTCGTGCTGATATTTCATTGTGTCGTGAAGATTCCTCAATTATCCTAAGTGATTTGCTTATCTTTTCAAATACTTAAAGTTATCACCGCGTAAGCAGATATTCCTGATTGCGTTCAATTATTCAGTGTAATTTCATTCATTCTACATCATATAAGCATAATAAAGGAGATTCATACACCAAAATATCCAAACCCGTCAACAGAACAAATACACAGAAATTGCAGAATAACTCCTTTTATTAATATATTCAAAGAATTATAGACTCTGTTCACCCTACGCACATAGCTGTAGGGGTCTGCGCACTCAACTGCGGACTTCTACCCTAGGCCTCTGCGCACTCAGCTGTAGCGCCTCTAGCTACGCTTCAACCCAAGACTTAGACTTCTTGCTCTAAAGCTATGAATCTCTTCCTTGTGTTATTCTCTTAACTACTTAGAGCTTAGCTCTTTTTATACAATCCCATGGTCCACGGACCATGGGTAGATCTCTTACAGCCGAATTTACTTTACAAGACTAAGGGTGGACTACCCTTGTGAAACATAATATCTTCGCGCTCAATGACCAAAAAATGTGGAGTCTTTACAATAATATTACAAAAAATTGACTAAAACATGGGCTTTTAGCCCCAAAACTTCCCTTAGGGGATCCTGCTTCCAACAGATACTAATAATGGATCCCTATTTTTTAGGGATGATTATTTCTTTTTCAGGGAAACTTTCCATGCACACTACTGGTAAAGATTGTGCAATTCTGGGGAATTGAGCAACTTTTCGGCTCAGTGCACTGTGCATTTTTTGATCTCAGTGAGGGATTGCATAGTTTCTAGGCTCAGTGATGGGTTGCCTTCCATGACTGTGCAACTGAGCTCAAGGCTGACTTCTAGTTTGAATTCCATGATTCCAATCATCAACACTACTTCCCCTCAAGGATTATGCAATTTTTGGAGGCAAGTCGAGAATTTTTGTGTGACCAAGTCAAGAGGTTAGCTTGTGACTTATAAATATGAGGTAAGCAAGGAAAAAAACAAACATAAGAAAAAATGAAAGAAAATAAGTGTCAATCAAAGGATGAATACCTGAATCAATGTAAAATAATCTTCTATGGATAGGAAGCAAGGCTCCAAAATCAAAGCATAAGAGAAATTTTGGAGGGTGGTTGTAGCTGATACAACACTGGCGACACATTGGTATAACTCCAAATCTTTGTATTCTTTTGGAAGTATTGTTCAGTTCATTGATTGTCACAACTTCTTTACTTAGTTTGAGTTAAATATATAACCCCTACCATTTTCTTCATCAGTAGCGCACATACCAAGCCAAGTCAGACTAAGTTGTTTCGATTGGGGATGAAGAGTATATAAATGCAAAAGTAAAAGATATTGTCAGAGTCTTAGTTTTGATCTTTAGTGTTGCTCCGCTACCAATAAGCTTGGATAGTACCATGATGGAGTAACTTTAAGGATACAAGCATTGCTCCATTGCTAGCAAGCCTGGACAGTACCCCAGCAAAGTTGCTTGCTTCACCTCTCTGCGTAGGAAGCCTTTCTCTTCTTTTGCCCTTTATTTCATTTTTCATTTTTTAATTTTTTCAAAGAACTGTGCATAGGCACTTATTTATTTCATGGGGGAGGAAGTGGGATCCAAACTTATTGAGAGCATAAGAGGTTGTCCCTTCAGAGAAGGATATTTATATACACCTCTGAAATACTTGTTAAGGTTTTTCTACCCTTCTTACTCTACTCGACTTAGTTGACAAGGATTAACCGAAAAAAGAGAAGATCGATTAGAGTAGGCAATACGAGTTAAACGTTTAAGCAACGTGATTTCATTGTGACTTTCTCTGAAAGGAATGTATTTTCCATCAGATATCATCGACTAAAAGAAATGCAATATTCACATAAAGAGAGGAAATAGAAAAATGACCAAGCTTTGATAACAATACAAATTATTCTTAGACTTCACCCTACTGATGTGATAAGCCAAACAAGGTCTCATGTGGAAGCTATCCTATGACTGAAAGAAAACAAATAGAAAAAGAGTGCGGAGCGAAAAGTAAAAGAAAGGAAATCAAAGAAACAAACAAGAAATGAAAAAAACTACTCCTACTCCTAACCTAATGGTAAATACGCCAGACTCACATGAAATGGTACTTTAGTGTAGCCACTGGCACATTGGCTATCCTATGTTAGCGAGGGAATACATGTCAAGACATATATACAAGCATAACAACAAACAAAACAGATAGGAAAATCCAAACCAAAACATTCGAAGTTTGAAAGTGTGAAAAAAGTAAGAAAGAAACACGCATGGTTGATATTCTCCAAATGCTTTGTGGTGTTTAGACACACTGCAACTCAAAGACATGCAAGAAAAAACTTTCAAACTATGGAAATGGGCAAACATAAAGAAAGAAGAAAATTTTTGTTTTGCAACTGTGCTCACAATGTACAACTCCTTCAATGACTGAGAGATAGGATTGTGTGATACAAATGGAGGATGCAAAAATTGTAAAACAAATTGGTTTTCAATGTGTGTGATAGAATGATGAGGAGATTGGAAATATTCAACACAATTCTGATCGAAAGTGGAACTAACCTCAAAACTATGAGAACCTGACATAACCATCAGCTTGGGATGAAGTGCCTCGATAGCATGGGGAAGTTCCAATTCACCAGAATATGAATCATCGAATACTGACGGCTTAGCAAGACCGACAGTGGAAAAATCAGAATCATGATCAAATAAATCAATGAAATGATCATGAAAACCATGATCATAAAGTTTAAGATTACAAACAGCGGCATCCTCATGATCTCATGAATCGTAAAGAGGGGATGATGGAAAATGAGAATTTTCACCCTCTATATTTTTAGAAAGATAAGATGAGAGATCGGAAAGATAAGGAGTATCTGTCTTCTCTGCATTTGGATGAAAAATTGACATTCCATGCATTCTGATAATGATCATAAACTGATTCTTCACAAAATTTGATAGGGATTATAGGATCATGGAAGATGTCAAGATAATGAGGGAGAGGTGTGGAAGGAGAAGAATTATCCTTCATTGCATATTCTTGTTTAACTATGGGCTCCCACACATAATCATCGTAAATGATATCGCAAGTTGGTTGCTCAACACTAACTCCATCCAAAAATTGATCCTCATGAACATCAAAAGAAGGATTCAAAATAGGTGAACACAACAACTCATAATTTGGAGGATCAAAGGAACCAAAAGATGGAGGACGAGGAGATAAAACTTCATCGTAACCATCAGATTCACACTCCAAACATGCATTGAAATTTTGAGTATGTGGGGTGGGAGAAAATGGTGGAAGATCAACACATGAATTCTCAACTTATCCCACTTCAACCTGCATAATTGGGGCTATTCGATGAGAAGGGGATGAAGGGTCACATGGAACAACAACCTCATCTGTCATAGATTTAGAGGCTTTAATACCAAGGTATGTTTGGAGAGGTTCGAAAGATTCAAGCTCGTACAAATTTTCTGAAATGTGAACAAGATATAAGAAACTATCAACCAAGAAAGACCAATCAACATCAATTTCTGGAAATTCAAAGCAAAAATGAATAAAACAATCATGAAAATCCTGAACAAATTCATTGGGTGCTTTTCACAAGTTTAGAATTTTCTTGCACAAAGTTTTACGATCATACATGTCAAAGGCACAAAAAAACTCTGCAACAAGATGTTCGAAAGAGTGTATGGAGTCATTAGGCAATGTGTTACACCATTTTTGTACGCATCCTTCAAACGTGAGAATGAAAAACCTATAGCCAACATCATCATAGTGGATGTTCTGATTTGTGCATAAATCAAGAAAATGAGGAACGTGCTCAAATAAGGTTGTTTCACCATCACCATTGAATTTCAAATTCAACAAGTCATGAATAATTCTCGTTGTCACTTTCATATTTGTGTGTCTAGAAAAACATGTCGGGGTTATGTTTTGGGGGGAAGTCATTAAATGAGTGCATAAATTCAAAACATACTTCAATGGCTCAACCTGTCATTTGGCCCTCTTTATAGCGCCAAAAATGTTGACAGTGTTGGACCTGACAACATTCATGGGATCTACCCAATATGAATTTCCAACTACACCTCACACCATTTGTAGTAGGGGTCCCAACAGTGGGTGGTTATTTTATGCCTTGACTATGAAAATGCCTAGTGTGAAGTACAGTAACTTTGGTGAGAGTAAGTGTGTGACATTGTGGAAAGTCAAGTACGATGCACAAAGGTTCCAACACACGAAGGGAAAAGGAAGTGCACCCTTTGAAAGCCTATAATAATATGCAACTTGAAATGAAAACACGAGCATAATGACATCATGAGCTAACATGAAAAATAGTCCAAAAGTTAAGGTGACGAATTAATACAACAACACACATTCAACAAGATTCATACAAATGAAAATGAAACAGCTGATAAGCATAAGCTTAAGTTAAATAATAGACATTGCAAATACAAAAAGAATAGTCCTACTATATTCACAACATATGCATGAAAGCATGCTGACTCTGAGTTTTATTATAAGTCAAAGTTCCATTCATACATACACCATTGATGAACCACTAGCCCGAGTAGTGGAACATTAAAGTCAAGAACACCTTCTCCTCCAAAGAAGTATAGTCGCTCTATGCTACGGAGAAGCTAAGGTGCTTCGCAACACTCCCAAGCTCTTCCTACGCCTAAGCCTAGCCAAAATCTTAGCTCCCAAAAGCGCTTTACATGAGTTATGAGGTTCTATTTATAACAAGGGAGTGGATGACTCTTCAACTCCCCTTTGTGACCTTTGGACTATCCCCATGACTCTTCAACTTCTTTCAAATGAATCATTACATTACATCATGAATCTTTACATTCCAATATTGACACTTGGAATTTCACTTACAACATAATTAAAAATAATATTACAATTTACACTTGTACCCATATACGACAAAATAGGGTAGAGACAACTTGATAGCCTAACAAGACAAAACATTATGATGCTTGAGTTTGGGGAAACTCTAGCTCAACAACTTCCACTAGATGCTTCTCGGTCACATATTGGTGCCAATATTGGTACTATGCGATGACATCCCAAAACAACGTGATGGTGTCTAGTTGGAAGAAGACTCTAGCCTCCATGGAATCCAGGTACAATGACTTGTAACCAGTTTCAACTTCCCTCTTAAGCATTATATTTTTTTCCTAATTTGGACAGGACCACTGATGTAGTTCTGTACATTATTTCTATTCAACTCCATATCTTCCTTGGTGGAAATCTGTCTTAGTTTCTCCAAGTACCCTTCGATCTCCTTTCCCTCAGTATCCACAAATTTCAAGTTATTTATCTCATATAATCCAATTTTCAAAGGAAGAGTGGGCTATGGTGCTATATTCTTCATTTGCAAAGCTGCTAACAACCCCGTGGTGAGATGATATGACACTTCTTACATGACAAGCTTGTCAGTGGCACACCTTAGTAAAACATGTGGCAAATTCTCTTCGTCGAACAGTCTAACGAAGGTGCAACTTGGTGAGGCATACCAACCTGCGATCTATGCTATTGCCTCCATTGCTCCTTGTAACATGCAAGGTGGTTCTTCTTCAAAGATGAGATTGTAAAGAAGGATGATGAAATGGTCAGTTAATTGTTCCATTACTCCTCAGTGACTGCAATATGAAAGAATATTACAGTATATATGCACAACAGTTTCTCATGGTCACCATGTCCAGTTCACGCCAGGAAACTAATGTTATGCACATATTGCATCTAGTAAATATGCAGACATATAAAACCTTGCTTGCTCACCCTCGGGAGGATTCCAGGCTTTTTTACATGGGCTCTCAACTATCAAGCCAACATATATGACCAATTGAATGGATTCCCCTTGTTCAAAACCTGGTTCAACAAGACTTACCACCCTTTAGGAAAGGTCTTCGTGCTCTCCTGATCATGGATCTTGCAAGCTAAGATAACCACGAAATGGTAGGAATTCCTAAGGGAATTTTTCTTGTATGAATGGGTGGGTGTCTTTTGAAACTTTGATGACTCTTTCACCCAAACTTTAACAATATATCTTGTCTTCACATTGCTATTGATGGCATAGAAAAATGAGTCCACAAGCTTCATTAGCTCGGACAAGTGATACATGCACTAATAATATTCTACCAGAAAGGTAACAGACTTCTGTCTACTGGCACTGGTCAATGTCATGGTCTTCTCATCAATGTGTGAAACAATCCAATTGATGACATCTGCACATGGGAAGGATGGATATCTGCATGCAACATTATGCAGTCTTGATATCCAGATACTGAGATAAACCTTCCGGTCCTCTAGATCTTCCTCAAGGATCTTTGCTAAATGAGCTACATTAACTTATTTCCATGTTAGTGTTGACCCATTTTCTATTAATAGTTGAGTGTCTGCATACAATGACATGTCTACTATTTTTTTCTCAACTGCTTCCCTAGTACTACTTTTAGTGGTCTCTTTTGAAGCAAATCTCTTTGGAGCCATGGTAACAATGACTGATAGACAAAAGTGCTTCACAAGTGTGGTACTTATGGGACAAAAAGAGCACTCATGGAAAGCAAACATTAGCCTTTTGCAAATATACCTTCAAATCATAATCAAGCAGCAAATAGGGCAACTAATGAGAGGGATTGTGAAATTTTCATCAACAAGCAAGGGTAACTGGCTATGGGAATTGCACATTGCAAAGTCCCAACAACCAAGGGTGAAGCCTGAGGCTTGAGATTGTGCAATGTGCAGTTCAACTTGGGCAAAGGCTGGGAGAGACTATGCATTGTGTAGTCTCACTGGCCAAGGTGATAGGTTGAGCCCTAGAGCTGCACAATGCACAATTGGTCCAGTCTGTACTACGCACTACGCAGTTCAAGAGGCCAAGATCTTGATTTGAGCCTTAGGATTGTGCAGTGCCCGACTAGGCAAGGCATAATATGGCCAAGGAAAGTGCAAATCTACCCGATGGAAGTGTGAAAGATGAGAATAAGTGACTAATGAATCAATGTAGATCAAGTGCAAAAATTGAACAAACGGAAGGAACAATCAAGTATGTGAGGAGAGTCACTGCAGCAAAAAACATTGGTGCAAAAGCAAGAAAACCGAAGCGCCACTTATGAAAGGAAAATGAAAACTTAGAAAAACACTTATACAAGCTAAAATAAGTTGAAAAACCAACAACCATGAAGACAAATAAGCAAAACAACACTCATAGAAAAACACTTATACAAGCTAAAATAAGTTGAAAAACTAACAACCATGAAGACAAATAAGCAAAACAACACTCACACAAGTGAAACAACAAAAAACGATAGAAAAAGTGGCAAAATACGATAAAAGTGAAACTCACCTAGAAAAGTGACGACGACCGCACCGAAGGTTCCTTGATCTCCTTGGGAATTCTAGAGCTCTAAGAAAGAATGTGCGAATGAGCTCTAGAGGCATCAATTAAATAAATTTGAGCGAAGTAGTGTTTATGACGCGCAAGCCTAAAATCAAGGAAAAAACGACACTTAGTGGAAGTTTCTAAAAATAATGAGTGTGCCTCCTTCATGATACTAATAATGGATCCCTATTTTTTAGCGATGCGTTTTTCTTTTTTTATATTTTTTGATTTTTTTTCTTTCTCAGGGAAACTTGGCATGCACACTTCCAGGAAAGATTTCACAATCTTGGGGAACTGGGCAACTTTCCAGCTTAGTGCACTGCGCAATTTCTGAGCTCAGTGAGGGATTGCATAGTTTCTAGGCTCAATGTTTGGTTACATTCCATGACTGTGCAGTTTCTAAGCTCAAGTTTGACTGCCAGTCTGAATTGCACAATTCCAAACATCAAGGCTGCTTTCCCTCAAGGATTGCACAATTTTTGGAGGCAAGCCCATAACTGTTGTGTGACCAAGTTAGGAGGTTAGCTTGTGACTTAGGGAGATGAGGTAAGCATGGAAAAAAGAAAACACAAGAATAAATGAAAGAAAATAAGTCTCAATCAAAGCATGAATACATGGTGGATAGGAAAGAAGTCTCTAAAATCAAAGCATATGATAAATTTCGAAGGGTGGTTGTAGCCGCTATAACACGTAGAAATGTTCATATTTAAGTATTCCATTATATGCCTTAGAACTTTGATGAAAGGACAATGATATACTTGATTTATGGGAAAATATTATGATGCTTTTGCTGGTTGGATTCATATTGAAATATTGATGCCAAGTGTCTATGTAAAGACTTTTTAAAACTATGATTTGTGCCTTGACCTTGTAATCATTATCTTTACATCCTTTAATGATCATTTGAGACTTTCACTACTCATTGGGATTATTGATACGACGATGATCTCAATCACCTCATACCATTATTATTCTCTGTGATAATTGTAGGATCATCCTTATGCAAATTGGTTCATTATTCAATGTTTATCGACTAAATGGGATTGAATGCATCACTGCTTTACTTTCTATGCCATTTGAATAGTCACAAAAGAGAATTGTGTTACCCCTGTCTGCCCATTCACCTTAATTACATGATTGTGTTGTTTTTTATTTTCATTCCTAAGCTATGGATAAGTTGAGGTACGACCACCATGAGGCATCATCTATGGAGCAGTTAGAGCGATTTCTAGAGTATAATGCTTGTAAATGGAGGTTTATGGAAGAAGGATGGCTTGATTTCTTTGCTAAATTTTAGGGATAAAATGACAAGGTCGCTATGCAATTTTCCCTAGGTTTTGATGGTAAAACTACTAGAATTGGGGATTTGATCATGACTGTAAACGAAGAGACCATTGCTTGAGAAAGTGGTTTATGTTTGGAGGGGATCAAATGGTTTACAAATAAGGGCATTAAAAAACAAGGAAGTGTACAATTTCTTAAACTAGGGTACATAGAAGTTGACAAGACAAAGGGAATACCACGTTCTTGGATCAAAGATGAGTGGAGTAGCCCCTTATTTATCCTTCATAAGTATTTGATGTGAAAGGGAAGGTATGCAATAATATTTTTGTATTATATTATATTTCTACTTCATTTTATTGGAGAACAAAGGATCAATGCCCCTCTTTTTTTGCTAAAAAGTTTACAGAATATGTCACAAGGGGTTCAAAGGGCTGTTAAGAATGCTAGGGATAATATTTATCATTATGGGTTTATTGAATTGTCAATTATGGATGAATTGAGGGTTAGGAATGGAAACTTGGATAATTTTTAATAGCGGAATGAGTTTATAACAGTTGTTGATAAATCAAATGCCCAACCTAACCCTGAAATGCATGAGGAAAAAAATATTTTAAAGGGTAATCAAGTGGATGTTATCTTCTCCTCATACCCTAAAAATTTGAGGAAGAGAAAAATTGAAACCACTGTAACCCCATCATTTGAACCTCAAACCCCTACTTTTGTCTAGAGGATTACACAAAGTATGATGAAAGCTAGCCAACCCCCTTTTAAAATATTGGAGCCTCAAATAATTGATTTGGATCCAAAACAAGAAGGAGAAGAAATGATGTTGGATATCACAGGTACCTATGATAAAGGGGAATATAAAATTCATATATTTGAAGGGTTTACTATGAATTTCATATCTCAAATTAAAAATCCAACAACTGATAGAAATCATATTAGCAATCCTACTGTAGATACAAATCAATTTAAAATCCCGCAAAAGAAATAAATCAATTTGAAATTCCTATAGCAAAGGTAAATACAAGATTTGATTCTCCATTTGATCCTCCCTTTTAATTTACTCCACTAATCAATGCAAGTTAAAAGATCCCATTTATTTCTTTGCATTAAAGAAGAAATACAAGAAAATCAAGAGATTAAAGGATGAAATACAAGAAATCCTTGCCCTTGAGCGATATATCCAGGAGGAGAATGAAAGGTTGAAGGAGTGTAGTGTTAAAGTGTAGCGTAAAAACAATAGGTTGGCTAGGAAGAATAAGAAGTTAAAAAATAAGGTAGGGAATGGAAAAAATAAGCTAAAAAATATGTTTTTCTATTGACGGTGTTGGAAATCCATCAACCAAGAGGTCTCCCCGATGTGAATTCCCAATTAGACCTCACATCGTTTGGTGTAGGAGACCCATCTGGAATATTGGTTTGGTTGCCATATATCTCAAATATATGCCTTGGCTCTAACTATCATCATGAGAGAGGGATGAAATGGTGCCGTCGAAAAGCAAGAAGGTGTGCCTGGTGAGTGTTTAGTTGTAACTATGTTAAGCTTCTTCTACTGCAAACAAGTGGGGGGGGGGGGGGGGGGGGGGTGAGTCTCCAAGTTAGAGGTAATATTACCACCCAACAAGAGACACACATGAATCGAAAGGGTTCGTCTAACATCCAGCGGAATAGTCCACAACGGATGCGACAATTGTTATAATCAACACATAAAGATATATCTATCTAATATCTTTCGGAATAGTCCACAAGGATGGGATAAAAATAACAACCATTACAACATATTATAAATAAGATAAGTATTAAATAACCAATAGTTCAACTATCTTTGCACATGTGAAAGAAAACATGAAATACAAACATCCATAGAACAGTCTTACAAAAGTTCATAGTCCATGCATGAAGAAGGTGCTGGCCTTGAAGGCTTCTATTAGTAAGTAAAATTTCCAAGACACATGTTTACAATGTACGTCACTAGCCCTAGTAGTGGAGTATTGGAGCCACTCCTTTCTCCTCAAAGAACTAGATTATCTCTCTAATGCCTTGCGGGAGGAGCCAAGGTGAAAAGTCCTTTGCTCATATAATGAGGGAGTATATATAACTAAGGGTGACTCTTTTACAACCCTCATGACTGTTTGACTTCCTATGAATTTTCAACTTATCTGACTCTTTACATTACATGTGTGTCCTTTGGACTTCCACTTTACGTTACATTTGAATACAATATACATGATCCACAATAGTGATGTGGCATATGATCACTCATGACATGACACAGTTGACATGGACTACTTGATGATGTGGCAATGTCAAGTCATTGTTGCTGCTAAGTGATAGATGTCTTCTTGAAGATCCTTTCTGTTCGCCTCTGCATGCCTTGGAGATGTAGAATATTCAATGATCCTCAATCTTGGATAGTTGTCGCAAACTTGTGTCTTTTTTCTTTCTATTGATTGATAAACTTGTCAGTTAAACTATATTTAGGCATGATTACCTCCTTATCCTTCTCTGTCATATTGCCATGACATGATAGGGTACATGTTCGTGAAATTCACTCATGAAGACACACCATCAATCTCAAAACCCCCTAGTCTAAGATGATGCATTATGATCCACCAACTGAGCCTGGAGCAAGTGACAGGTTGGGAAGAGGGACTCAGTGAATGCACAATGTGCATTTCTAGTAGCCAGAGGGAAGAGATTGATCTTCGAGACTGCACAGTGCGTAGCTCAGGAAGGCATGAAGGACAACACTACGCAATTTATGGAGCCAGTGGGGTCAGGTTGAGGGAATGGATACTCAGAGAGCCACCTATGCAGTTTTGGGTGTCAAGGGAGGTTGGGATTTTGCACAAATACGTAGTTCAAGCACTCATGGGATGAGCTCAAGGCCTGAACATGTGAAATGTGTAGTTCAAGTCGAGCTAGAGGACATAACTGTGTAGTTCTGGAGGTTAAGACTGAGGCTTGGGCACATGAACTGCGCAGTGCAATAGTCTTGGGAGACAGGAACTACACATTGTGTAGTGACAAGTAGTAAGGTTACAACTTATAGGGATCAGACTGCACAATGCTTAGTTCAGAAGGATTCCAGTGAAGCTAAGTTGCTAAGTTGGGAAGTTTTTCGAAAATGGCTAAGTGTGGGATAGGTGATGTACTGTGACGAACCTTGAATGTGATCACACACTTAGAATAATTTGATGAAACGAAAACATAGATAATACAAACACATGACCAAAGCATTTCCCTTTGTATGATTTCTTTACGACAAGATACGGCAAGTGTGACACTTAAGATATAATTTAGGATGACCATGACGACACTTGTGCGACACTACTCAAGAATTTGTGTATGGGTGTGACAAATGTTTAAATAGTTATAAAAACTCATATACATAAAGACCAACCTTTGAAACCATGATAAAATTCTTGTAAACATTGCATGACAACCAAACATGCCAAAAGACGACAGTTAATCCAACATGCAAAGGGGAACAAAACACTACATGGAAGATCATGAAATAAGCTCAAGTGTTTGCGACAACAATGTATAAGATCAAGGAAGGCTCCGAAATTGTGTGTAAGCCAAAATTTTGGAGGGTGTTGAAACAACTACAACATGTTCACAATAGGATATTGAAGAGTAAAATTAAATAAGCTAGAAATAAAGGAGGAAGGAATTTGAATATTTCAGTCAATGCAACTGGGTTTTAGTAGAGGGGCCACAACCTCACATTTTTGAAAAATTTGGTCTCTATCTTAAGGTTTGGCTTGCATGAGGACATGCAAGGAGATCAATGTGGGGGTATGTTGAGGTTCCATTTTGTCTATATTTTTCATATCTATTTGTCCAAAATCTTGTGTGTCTTCACATAGATTTTGTGGTTTCTATCATCACTTTGCAGCTTTTTGAAGTGATTATCTTAAAATACAGGCTTGATAAGGTTATATGTCATTATTTGATCAATTTATTTTATTTTAATGATTTAAAAGAGCTTGTGTGGGAGTATTACTAAGGATGTCCATGTGAAGACTATTTATGTGATAGGTGCATGGTTCTTGCTCAATTAGCATAGTTCCTATTTAATTAGTGCAGTGCCTATTCATGCAGTATAATTCTTGTTCCGACCTCCATGATTGACATATAACCAAATATCAAGAGGAAAATTAAGAATAAGGGTTTTGTGAAATGAAGGCTCTAGTTGGTATGATGTTTCTCTAACCACGTCTAGGTTCCTTGAGTAAGCATGAAATTCATGGTCAAATATCAGGTCAACCTTCTTCTATGAACAACAAATATTCCTACGCACGAATAACAATGATCTTGCCAGATGATTGTTTGTTGCAAGAATTTTAACTATTTCTAAATAAGTCTAGAATTTATTTACCTTATATCAAGATTTGGATCGGATTGTAATTCCAAAAATGAACATGAAAATCTATGAAATTTGATCCATTAGTTTTGTCCATGATGGGGATTTTCATTCAAATATGTGGCAGGACTTGTAATGGGGGGATAGTAGGTGGAAGTAATAGGAAAGAAAAGGAGTTAAGGGTTTTTTTTTCTCAGTGGATGATCCCAAGTGGGGACCACCGGGATTAGGCTTTGCATTATTATATGCTCATGTAACAAACTTTTGGAGTTAATACAAACTAGCACCAAACTTATATTTATTGTCTTTGATCGAATTGTGATTTAATTTTGTAAGGGAAACAAGCTCGGTGGTTTGGGCCCACTAGCCATCCCATTATCCCTTTCCTCTTAAGATTTCTTGCGTCATGATTTGATAGATGTAGAGAATGAGATTTCGGTTCAATTTAATAGAGGTATGTGGTTTAATTTTACATCTCGTGTTCATGTTAAAAATTTGTGTGTTAGTTCTTTGTATGTATTTGATTAACGAGTATATTTTCATGGTTTCCTCTTGGAAATGAATTTTTGTATATCAATTTTCAACATATTAAAGCTTTGATCAAACCTTTACCTATGATCAGTCTTGGAATTTCACCTGATTTTATTTATGAAGATTTTGAATTCTTGAATATCAAAATTGTAAGGAAAAGTGTGGAGATTAGTTTTGGTCCAATCTAACATAATTTTACTGAGCTTCTACGCAAACTTTGAATCATTTATTTCTCTTCTTTGAGATACCTTTGAAGCTTTGCATAAAAAGTTACATTCTCAAAGAATTTTTGAACGATTTGACATGTCATATGAAGAGTTTCTTCACCTCGAGTTGTTATGGTGATCCCTTAAGAATTTTATCAATAAGATTGATTAATCCTCTATGGAATGCATAATCACGGATGGATATTTAATACATAAATAACCTGGGTTTTATGAGAATGATATTCATGTCAATCTAACTTTCACGCAATTGAATCTTTCTTTGCGACGATCTTAACACTCTGTTCAATGCCAAGATTAGTATAAGAAGAGGTTTCATTCTGTAATATTGAAGCTTGGAACTTGGATTAATCTTGTTTTTTCTTGCATGGATTGATAAGTATTAAGGATTAACACTTTACTTTTGTCTTGAGAAAGCCATGAGTGGACATTGCATCTTTTTCGTCTTTTGAGAAGTGATCTAGAATTTCCTTTAGTAATCGTACCTCTAGATTTAGACAATATTTAATGATTCTCTAGAATAGGGTAAGTTTTCGAATTTATATGGAATGAATCTATTTATCTTGTGAGGAATACTTGGTTTTATTACAGAGAGTTTCAGCCTTGAGGATTGTGAATGTTTTTCTCCTTTGCAAACATATTAAGAAATATTTGAGAACAACTTAGGATAGTCTTTCCCTTTCTATTTCCAAAGTATGTTGTCATCCTGAAGATTTGAATGAGACCTACATCCCCTTGTCCCCTGGATAATTGAGGTAAAACTTTCTGCAAGAGTTTTCCAACACAAAAGAGGAGCCAAGAGTAGGATCTCTGTGTGATCTCTTACTTTGAAAGTTTTGTTTCATGAGTGATATATTTGAATTTTTTGCAAGAGATTAATTGATAGTAAATATGTTTCACAGATTTATAAGGCCTTCTTTGGAATTTACTGTGCCGCACCTCGAAACTTATGCAACCTAGATTGACTTATCAATGTTGGTATATTAATCTCACATTTATAACTCCCAATGGACTCAACACCCTAAACATGGATCAAGATGAAAATAACATGGCTTTCATTCACTGTCAAAATAAATCATACATAACAAAATATTAGGCAAATAAGCTTGCTACTCCTCAAAGTCTATTCTCCACTAATTAGAACTTGCTAATCAGTTACTAGGCCCCTTTATTTATACAAAAAGACTCAAGGGGAAACCTCCTTGAAGATGGGGAATGTTTCCCTCCGAAACTCCTATAAAAGTGGATTTGGTCCTCAACATGAGGATTCTTTATTAAATATTGAAATCTAGCTTCTCCTGTAGAAGGGAATACATCCCTATATTTTCTCAATCAATGGACGACTAGAAGTTGTTCAATAATTTCACAATATCACATTCATTTATTATCCATCCTATAGCATCCTGTGGTAGGAGCAAGTCCCTAAATTATCTCATCTTCCAAATCTTCAAACTCAGCCCAATATTCTACAAAAATAAATATTATTAGGCACATAATATGTAATTATCTCTAAAACTTCCTAATGAACATATTAATACTAAAAAAACTTATTAAGTGCATAAGGAGAGATTTAATATAGCATTTATGTGCCTAAGAAAAGTTAGATGGGTCTTAATTTGTATTTAATTTGGAGGTCCATCATCTATGACATAAAGATCTCAATCTTTGGGATGCCATCAAGTTTTTTGAAAAACTGAGAATCCGAGGCATGCTTAAACTTGGGCTAATTCATAACCAATGAATTGAATGCCACGATCTCCTGATATAGGAGGGGAGGGGAGAATTGATCGACCATAGTGGCCGTCATCATGGGAGGTGACAGATTGAAAGCTAGGGAGGCACAACCATTAGAGGACCTGATGAAAAAAGGGGGAGGGGAATCATAGGTATAAAGAGGCATGTGGGGAGTAGGAAGGTCAGAGTAGGAAGGAAAATGGGGAAGCACCTAGGGCCGTAGGGCCACTAAGCACTATGAAAGAGGGGAGCGCTACATGGGAGTAGGGGAATCACAGAGCTATATGTATACTTAGCTATAGTTCTGATCCCATGTTGAAATTCAACTGCAAGCTATAATTTATAGACATGAAAATTACTTGTTACTAATATAAAAGTTTCCTTTGAGCCTTTCTTTTATTTAGTCATGTCATCAAGCAACTATACATTCAAAATCATAAAGAAAGTAAAAAGATCATAATGTAGAGGAGAAAAAATACACTAGAGATTATGCCAGAGGCTAGGGAAGAACCCAAAAGGGTAAAACCAATCGATCCTTTCCTTATAGAATATTCATAAACTAGAGAAATCTAATTCATAGAAAAAATTACCTACATACCTTATTACCAAGTCAACCCTCCACCAAATAACAACAGTTCACATGAATTCTGTCAAAAGCTTGTCCACAAGGTGCCATGTGTCATAGAAGTACAGTGCTCCAAGAAACTTACATACTGTAGAAGCACAGTGCCATAGAAAATTCACATACCACAGTGCCATAGGAAATTTTCATGAGCCTCATAGAATATTAGGAGAAAACTTCATCTTTCGTGTCCACTGGAGCGACGGCTAGAAGAGATCAATAATATATTTTATTTTCATTCCTCCAATAATTCTTCTTCTTCTTCATTCTAGATCATATGTAAGTGTGATAATGTCCAAATGAGAGACTCAAATGGACTATAAATAATCTTCTCCATAACTGCATGGGTGCCACATGTAGCTGTACCGAATTGAGGGGGTAGGAGGGCTGACTTGGCATCTTGGTGAGACAAATGACACTTAACAAATTTAATATTTATTTCTTTTGCAAGGGACATGAAGAAAAAGGCCTTCTAAATTTTCATTTGACTGATAATAAATTATTTTTGACTTTTTTTTTACTCTAAGCATTAAGAACATGCTTTGACAAAAGTATAATAAATATAATAGATACATCAATGACATTATGAAGACCGAACCTAATTACAACTTCAACAATTCATAACATGCATTGTATGCATGTCTTCCAAAACTTGATTACTCTTTTAATCTACCCATTTTTTTTGGATGATATGCAATGCTCATTTTCAACTGGGTTCCTAATTCTAACTACATGTGTCTAAAAGTTGGACATAAATCAAGATTCTTTGTTAGAAATGATCTTTGCGGGTAACCCATGTAGCTAGATAACATTGCTTATAAAAACTCATGCCATATTAGTGACATCATAATTTTATTTGACTAGGATGAAATCAACACTTTTGCTCAACTTATTAACTGTGAATAGGATGGCATTGTTCCTTTTTTTATGTGAGTGGAAAACCCACAATAATATTAATATATTTTAATTCCATCTTGGACACAGGAATGTCGTGCAGCTGTAGGAGTTTTGTTGGGTGATGAGGGTTAGCCTTCAATTGTTGGAATTCAAGACACTTAGCGATAAAATGGATAATTTCATACTTCATTCCTTACCAAAAGAAATTCTTCTTCATCTCTACATACATGTTCACAGTAGGATGTGCATAATAAAGTGCTCTATGGGATTATTTAAGGATGTTTCATAGTATATTTCCTTCATAAAGGATGTACATCCTTTCTTGAAATCTCAACAACCTATTTGGGTCAAGGAAATATCTCTCAAAATTTAGTTGTATCTACTTCACATTATAGAAAACAAATGTAACCTCTAAATAAAACTATCTCCAAATATTTTTCTATGCATGCTCCCTTAAATTGACCCATGAGAGTAGTAGAGAGAAGATCCATGATCATGTTCCTAACACACCAACTACAAATTCTCTATTCCATTGATGTATGAAACCCTGAAATCATACTCACCCATAAATTCACTCAATCATCTCTTCCTAGCATTCAGATCCCTTTGGGTCAAGAGATGCTTCAAGATTTCTTGATTAGTATTTAGCTCAAATCTTCTCCCAATGAGGTAGTTCCTCCAATTTTTCAAATCTCACATCATCATTGCAAATTCTAAATTACGTGTAGCATAAATCCCTTCAATACGTTTCTTAAAATCCCTGAATGCATAGGCTATTAATTCCCTTTCTTACATTAACACAACTCCTAACCATTTCTTTGAAGCATCAATGCAGAATTTGAGGTTTTTCTTTCATATTACGAACTCAAAGGATTGATGCACTAATTAGTAATCTCTTCAGCTCAATTGGAACTCATATTTTCTAGGTCTAACGAAATTTGTTCTTAAATGATGTGGTTGAGATGATGAATATCCTTATGAAAGAATTATTATTTCAGTAATTTTCCATACAACTTGTTTTCCTTCAAGCATGTCAACACAATATACAAGTGCCCCTCATGTTCCCTTTCATTCTTGTATTATATGATAATGCCATCCAAGAAAACCTGCACAAAGTGATCCAATATTTTTGGAATATGACATTCATTAGGCTCATGAATACTACTTATGCATTGGTAAAAAAAAATGACACCACTATGAAATCATATTTCCCAAGCCATGTTTTAAATGAAGTCTTAGGATTTCACCTTCCTTCATCCTTAACTGGTGATACCTTGATTGGAGATCAATTTTTGACAAAACCATGACTCCCTCCATTTTATTAAATAAATCATATATTTGAGGTATTGAGTACTATATTATTCACCAAACCCCTATAACTATGCACAATATCAAGGAACCATCCTTCTTATTAACAAAAATCATTCGCACACCCCATGGTGAAATGCAGGGTCTAATAAGTCCGAAGTCTAGTAGTTTTTTTAATTGCATCTGCACCTCAAGAAGCTCTATAGCCATAATCCCAAATAGTGTATTGGATATTAGATTTATTCAAGGATTTAGCTCAGTTATGAAATATCCCTCTTAGGAGGTAACCTTGGAAACTATTTGGGAAAAACAACCTTCACTTTTGACAAAATTGGGTGCTAATCTAGGGAGAATCCATCTCTTTCATGTACTACTTCAACCACATATAGTTTACAACCCCAATTGAGGAAAAATTTAACCTTCATCATTTAGATGAGTCATAGGGACACTTCTCTCATAATACCATAAAACTTAATTGATCTTCCTTCATCATTTAAATAGATCAATTTTTTTTCGAAACAATCCACCGAATCTCGATGAGCTTCTAGCCAATCCATTCCAATAATTTTGTTGTTCATTCTTGAGGGAAATGATCTACACTATCAACTTATTTGTACATAGTCCTAGGTCTACCAAAAACTAGTCAACAGTAGGTGTTATGGATTGTTTTTGTTGATTTTGTAGCCTCTATTAATACTATAAAATTGTACACACATTTGTACAATCCATATGGCACCCAAAGTTGTCCAACAGAGCATACAAGTGAATATTTTCCATTTGAAGATATCATAAAAATTAAAAAAATTTAATTCTCCAATGGTCTCATATGTAAAATTGAGCTACACAACCTATACAAAGGACAAAATTGACAACTGCATGACTTTTCCTTCTATAGTCACACGATCAAAGAAAAATGTGACTCAACAATTCAAGACCACTTCACACACTTGGAAGATGAGATTCCTTGACATGTTCCAATCAAGGACAACCGAATTTGAGTCACCCTAAAGATATGCAGCCCCCAAAGGAATCCCCTTGTCCTACTCATGGGTCATTTTCTCATTGATGGATCAAGAGAGGGAAGAGGGATTCAAAATTCTATATAAGTAGGCCATTGGAGGACCAAAGAGAAGGAAATGTTATGCTAGAATTTTTTTTCTCAAACAATCCTACATCTCATTGTTGAGAAGAAGTAGATCACTATTATGTTGACAGAGTTCCTTCTTAGCAATCCATCATTCTAGTGTGGAGAGGATTTCACCATTGAGAGAGCCTTGATACTTCTTTGTGAGAGAGAAGAAAATTGCAAAGAGAGTGAAGAAAGGAACCTCCTTGTTGAGGATTTATGAGCATCATTGCTCAAGGAATTCCCTCCAAGTGTTTAGTATTCATGTATTGTATTCATATTCTACTTTCAACAATTAATAAAGGGATCCATTTTCCATTATATTATTGACTTGTTTATTTAATTAAGCATTATTTATGTGTTTAGTTTTTAGTTTTATGTCATGTATGCATTGTTTCTTACCATTTGTAATGCTTTGTTTCTCTTATTTTTCCACTAACAACAACCAATTTGATCTGTAATTTATTTGCAGGGAACAACCAACTGCTAAGAAGGTGTGTTTTAGTACCCCATTTCTACAAAAACATCCCACTATATTTGGCAACTCCACCAATCTTTTTTTTAATCTATTGGTTGTTTTGTAGGACCTCCTCTCTGCATTATCACTATTTTATGTGTTCAACATCTCTCTAGAATTTTTGTAGGACCTTCTAGACCTGTTCTCAGGTGGAAAGATTGATTGTTCAATTTTTTTTGTTGTCTGCCTAACTTTCGTTCAAATAGACACACGTGCATGTCAGTGCATAGGAAAACCCACACAGTTTACAAAGATCACAAAAAACCATTGTAATTTTCTTATCCTCGGTGATTGGCAACCTTTAGTGAATTCCTTCACCTCTAAAGTTTTTTTTCCAGTTATTCTAGACTGTCTGATTTCTTTACTAACCACTATTAGTAGAGTAATTAGATTATATTTGTTTATATTTCAATTTCTCAGATAGCATAATGAGGGGAAAAGAAAGTGGCCACATTCCATGCATATTTTTCAACTTCTTTTTCTATTTTTCATAACTCACATAGCCTAATTAGTAAGGAGTAAGTGGCCCATTATCCACACATCTTTTTACTAACCAAATCATTTTCATTTCATTAGATTTTGGGACTAGGCTCATGTGTCACTACAAAAAGTAAGTATATTTTCTTCCCTTGTGTCTTTTAGGCAAACTTGGGCTTGCATATGAAAGTTTTTTTAAGCACTTGAGTTTCCATATCCCTTTAGGCACACATAGTGTAATAGGAAAAAGAGTAAGTGGCCCATTATCCACACATTATTTCTTTCTCATTGTTGAAAATGCAGCAAGAAAGTCTCAATTTTTATTTTTGCCTTAATCAAATTGAGGAAATTTGAAATTCCACATTAGTAGACAACTTAGTGGAGTTAAATGAGGTGTCATGGCTCTTGTAACTCAGTTAAGAACACTCAATTAAAGTTAATGAGTTGACTTTCAATTTACTTGAGTTGATTCCTAAAAAATATGATTCTATCTCAGTTAATTCGAGTTAGGGGCATGCGGTTCAATTGTGTGCAGTGGGTTCCTAAATTTTAGGAGCTTAAGTTGAGTTAATTTAAACTATAGTAATTTAATTCAGTTAAATTGAGTTATGATCAGTTAAACTAGTTCTAACTATTGGAGGAACTAGTGGATGGTCACTTTGTGGAAGTGGAACTTCAACCACACTCAGTGATCATCTAGGTAACTAATCAATTAGCCTAAATGAGCTCATGCATGTAGAGAATTTGAGTTACCCAGTTGAGATGGATATTTCAAGGAAATGTACTATCAGTTGTAGACTATTTTGAAGTGTACAAGTGGTGCATGCCTTCAGAGGAAGATCTAAGGCAATTGCACAATTCCATTGTGTGAAATTCCTAAAAAATAGGGACAATTTCCCAAGGGAACAATGCAAGGAAATGGGAGCTTGGAGGGCTTGAACATTGGTTAAGTGTTGGCCAGAGTCAGTGATTCAGGAAAAGGGATAGACTATACACTTGCAGGGTGTGCTTAGGCTTGAACAAGCATATGTATTTCGTATATATTCTATGATTAATGAAATATAGATAGTAAGGGGTTTTGAGCAGTTTCTTTCCCCTAGAAAAATATCTGTGCATGTGTGAGGTTTCCTTTTGCATGTCTATGATTCTTATTTTAGATGGTGAATTAACTCCCGCTTATTAGTAGAGTAGATTCATGTCTTATGATTTAGTAAATTTCATGAAAATGATTGAATCTACAAATTAATTTCTACATGGTATTAGAGCTGGAATCACTGTAGACCAGAGATTTTAAAGTTATCATTGCAGGAGATTCAAATTTGCAGATCAAGGTTGCAGGTTTTCTTCAAGACTGAGATGATGGATTTCAATGTACTAAGGCTCAATTATTCCCTTGAGGGAAGTTTGAATTATGTTACATGGAAGGACTGCATGGAGGCAGGACAGGGGGATAATGGGTTGAAGGAATTCATTGATAATGATATTCTGAAACCAACAACATCTGATGCTAAGGATCTGGCATAATGGAAGAAGTGTGTTTCCAAGGTGAGGAGGATCATATTGGAGGGAGTACGAGACCATATTGTCTCCAATATCCATAAGAAAGAGACTCTATATGCAATGTGGTAAGCACTGACATATTTATTCCAGAATAGTAGCAACCACGTGAAATTGGCACTTAAGGACAAACTTCAAAATATCAAGATGTAGACGAATGAGACCATTCCACAGTACCTGAGTAGGTTCACAAAGTGTCATGATGAACTTGGTCAAGTTGGTGTTATTGTAGCAGAGGATGATTTGGTGATCCTATCCCTTCTAGGACTTCCCAAGAGTTGGCACAACTACCAAGATTCGGTGAATGTGAGGGAGAAACTACCAAATTGGGAGTACTTATGGTATGACTAATGTAGGAGGAAATAAGGTGAAATATAAGAGATGTGACCTAATCCAAAGAATAACAATAGGAATTTTCAATAGTAAGTAAAGGAATGAAGGCCAAGGGGAAGAAGTCCTAAGGTGAGGCTAATTCCAACCAAGAGGACAAGAAAAAAGACTTGTCAAAAATAAAATGTTTCAACTGTCATGAATTTGGGAATTATGCCACGAAGTGTCCACACAAGAAGGAAATCAAGAAGAAAAAAGGAGGAGTAGCAGGTGAAGCCTTGGCTTCATAGTTCAAGCTTGATTTTACTCTCATTTCATGCATGACCAAAACAATGATGGGAAGTGTGTGGTATCTCGACATCGTTGCCTCATTCCACATGACAAGGAATAGAGACTTTTTTAGTGACTTGGAGAAGAAATATCTCCAAATGAACATTGAGTTTGGAGACGACAAAAGGTAAAACGTGATCGATATTAGTATAGTCACCTTTTAGAGGGAGTTGGGATCCCCTCTCAGACTCAAGGATGTGATGTTTGTTTTGGGTCTAAAGAAAAGTCTCATCTCTGTTGCAGTGTTGGAAGACTATGGTTACGATGTGATCTTCAGCAAAGGAAAGGGATTGCTGAGACACATAACCATGGGATAGGTGAAGCATATCGAGGTTCAAGTGAAGAAATTGTATGCACTTGAGGTAGAAGATGCATGCATAGCCTTGAGGAGAAAGGAAAAGACTAAAAATATGGTGGTTGAGAGGGAGCATGTTATACATCTCAACATGCAACCTTAAAAGAAGCCCCAGGAAGTTGTGGAGCAACCACAAATGGAGAGGTAGAGAGGAGGGAGTGTGGAGAAATAAAATAAAAAAAATACATCTAGTAAGGGGACATTTTGAGCCAAGTGGGCATATGAAGCACCAATAGCTATACCTCCAGAAGTGAGGTGGAGCAATGTAGATCCTTAGTCCAAGAGTTGTAGAAATTTGGGCAGGTGTTACACAGTATTTTGTCACACCTCTTGCACTTCCCTGTGACATACCCTGAAGTGCCTGAAACATGATCATTATATAGTATACTCATCCATGTATACAACTTAGATCCCTCTAACTTTTCTTGGAAAATATCTGGATATTTTCTTGAAGAAATGGATCTTGAAACCCTAAAATGACGGTCATCGCTCTTATGAAGCTCAAAACCACGATGGTCACCTGTTGCACCATGTTAGGCCAACAATGGCATCTCTATGTTCCCTTACATACCTTCGATGGTCTCAAAAATTATTTTTTCCTAAAGAGGATGAGAAGCTTCATGATTTAGAAGCTTCCAGAGTGGCGAGCTGAAGTTGGTTTCACATAGATGAGGCTAAATCCTCTTAATTTGACCTCTTGGTTTCATACCTATGAGCTACCTCCTTGAGATGTGGGCATAATACTATCTTTTGAGGAGTCCTAACTCCCTCTCCTGGCTTATAAATTCCTCCTCTCCCATTCCCAAATCGTTGATCTATGTCCATTTTCACCCCTATGCTGAGCTTGTGCTTATAGGCTATTCATTAGACTTGGAGAAGGACTGTTGGAGAGTTTCTTGGCTTGGACTTGGATTACCACTCAAGAAGAGCCTTTCAAAATCAAGTATATGGTTGTAAGCTTCCCTTTATTCTTTAAATAATAACACAACTGCTGGTTCATCTTCCCAAAATATATATGTTCATTTATGTATTGGTTTGGCATTCCTTGATCAGCTAAGTAGGTTATTATTGGATTTGCTATTAGTTTTGGCATGCTTTGTTGTCTCTTGATCACTTGTGTAGGTACATAAGTGCTGAAAGAAGTAGGAACAAGTCCATGACACAATTTTTTTGGGGATCTCAACAAAGGAAATCAGAATAACATCAGAGAAAGGTAGGCCATCTCTCTTGTTCTACTTTTCAATTATAATCTAGGAAGATGTCTAGTTGATTGTCACTTTAGTTGCTATACTGACTCATTGGGCTAGAGGGATCATCTCTATCCATAGAGAGGATTAACCTTGTCAACAAAATGGTGACTCCGCTGGGGAGACTATGACCCTTTCCTTCCTTTCCTTCACCTTGTCTTTTGATGAGTTTGATCAACCATTGATTTTTAAACTTCATTGCTTGTTTGTAGTCAGTGTCATTGTTTGGTAGATTCTTGAAGATTGTTAACTTGAGCTGTTTTTGAAGATTTTGGATTTCTTTTTTGTTTTCCTCGACCATTGCAGGTCTGATCCTAACATTTACGATGATATCATGGGTTTTCTAGTAACAGTAGCGATGATCACTACTTTACTTCTGACAGGTGCAATGATTGTAGAGAATTAAGAAATTTAGGGTTTTCTCTTATTTTCAGTTATGTTTGTCTTCTCCCTGTGATTTACCAATGTGTTCTTCATTGACTCTCTCATTGTCTGATTTCAATTGTCTTTTAACTTGGCTTGAGCGTCCTTGAAGTTTGATTATCCTTTTAGGATTCTAGGTCTTCTAGGTCAACCTTCGTCCACTTGTTGGTCTTCCCATAAAAAATCAGAGATAAATTGCCCGTGTTAAAGAGTCTTTGTGTGTTCAGACATACTTTGTAGATCACTTTTTAGTTCTTGTGCATTAAGTTGTTTTCATTTGTGGATATTGTGAATACTTAAGCTTCCTCTGACAAACGATATATTACAAATTGATTGTCTCATTGGAATCAAAAGGAAGTGTTTGCTTTGAAGTTTTTCGTGTTTCTAAGTGAAAGTGAAAGTGCTATTCTTTTCATAGTTTTCAAATCATTTTGGGTTGCATTCAAATCATTGATGTAAAAGAGATTTTCATATTTATTGGCTTGCTTGCATTCTCTTTTGCTTTGCACTAGATTACATTAGTTGCATTTTGAAAAAGAGAAAAAATCATCATTATATCTTATGGAAATTTTTCTTTAAGATTTGTTTTGGCATTGCATTTTCTTATCATATGTAAGATTCGATTTAATATTTTGCATTTATCATTTGAAGATTCTCATGGATGAAATTTTGCATTTGGTTTCATGCATGATTTGAGTGATTGTATTCCCTACATAGATAACTATCATTGAATTGAAGGATTTCTTTTCATCATCTAGTTTGAATTTTAGGAACATGTAACATCGTTAAAGCCTTGAAATTGAAACATAACTACAAGATCGACTTTAAAATATATCAATTAAGCTAAGGAGAATTTGAAACATTAACGATCATATCTAGTGGTCTAGGTTAGAGACGTATTCCGACATCTTAAAAACTTAGCATCTGTCGTTCACTTCGGCATTAGACAGTGCTAGCATGGACTTGTGCTCCTCGTACCGTTGTGTATATAAAGGGAGACCCCTCTATGTTGTAAACCTTTATTCGTAGGAAGCTGATTTTGCTGCCCCATAAATGTGATACACCGAACACAACATTCGGGGAGATTGCCTGCACGTACGTCAAGTCCTTGGTAGATTTATTTGCTGAGGTGTATATTTTAGTTCACAGTTACTTGGTACTCCTTTACCTAGATTCACCTAAGAAGTCATTTGATCTTTTCTAACTCTTTGAATTTGAAAATATCATCGAGCAACTTGTCATTTCAAGCTTGAAAAACTACTGAAAGTGACTAGAGTCACCTTTTCGCCCTTTTCTCGACTCTTAAAACATGAAAAGGCAATGTTTTTGTTTCTAATATATAACTACCCATGATAAACATGTTGATCCCAATTAGTTGCTTCTTAGACCAAATTGAGTAATTTCCTATTAATTTCAAGATTGTTAAAGCCCTAAACGAATCTTTCCTTTTCCTTTTTCCTATTAATGGGAAGCCATCATGACTGAAACCTGGAGTCCAACTCATAGTTCCCCTTCGTTGTTTGATACTGAAGGGTCCTCCCAAGGAGTTCATCTGAAACTTCCTCAGTTGCTCGAGGATCGAGGTGTTGAACTTGGAATTGATTTGAATATCCAACCTTTTTCTTCTCGTCTGCCTCCATCAAATTCCTGGCCACCTAAAAAATATGATCCATATTCCTCTGATAATCCTATTCAGACCCCCGAGAGTCCATAGACTCTTGAAAGTTTGCAGAGGTTGGTTGTCTATCCTTCGAACCCTTTGTTTGATCCTGTTGTGATATATCCTGAGGGTCCTTACAGTCTGTATGATCGGCATGGTATTCCTTTGGATTTATCTCCTTGTACATCTCAAGTTCGTTGTCGCCAATTGTTTCCATCTATGGAGTTAGAATTCGAGATCCCAATCTCCTCTCTAGGTCATTCAGAAGTTTTCGCTACCCATACTCCTCACGTAGATGATGAGTAGGGATATGAGCTCCCTCCACAAGGCTTTCTTTATACAAGAAGAGTCTCGTCTCTCTCCTATCCTAAGACTAGTGGACCGATGTTTCCACATGGCTATACCACTTTAGCTCAGTTAATTTAAGGCACTCTTAGTGCCTTATCATTGTGTCAGAACCCCATCTGGTCTTCCAATGATATGCCTACATTAGGTCTTTTCATTCAGAACATGACCTCTCGAACAGTTGTACAAAATGTAGCCACTTCAGTTAGGATTCAACCTACCATTCTGTCTCAACCTATTTCATCATTTCAACTGAATCTTCTGGTTCCACTGACTGTCTCAGGTCAAATCTCGGTAAATTATTCTATCCCTCCATTGAGTGGACAAACTGTGCCACTGCCTGGGGGGAAAGATCCGAATATTCCTCTCATGTCAGGTGAAACTAATGTGAGTATATTATAAACTCACATGGTTGGAATGAATCAACCTTTTTATGGTGCCATTCCTAAGCCTACTGGTCCATCCAAGTTAGGTAACGTCTAATACCAACAACCATATATGGCTCAGGTCCCATTCTAGTAGGCTTATGTCCCATATGGTTTGCAAGCCTTGGTTAATCTGCCTTAAATTCCTCAAACTGGACCTTATGTCCATCCTGGTCAATCTAATATTCCTGGTGGATATGGCCAGATCCAATTAAGGAACTATCAATACCCATAGGGTATCACACCAGGAACTGTCTAGCTACCTTTGCAACAACAAGGACAACCTATTCCGCAACAAGGGCGACCTTCGTAGCAGCAAGGGAAATCTTTGCAACAGCAAGGGAAAGCATTGCAGTAGTAAGGACAAATGCTACAACAACAAGGGAAACCTTTACCACAATCGTAACAACCTTTGCAGCCGCAAACTCAGTTTATGCAGCATTCCTCACAACCTTTATCCTCGCAAGGCCAATGTTTACAGCAACAAGATTTATATGCGTATTAGCAAGGTCAACCTTTGCAAGGTCAAGTTCAATCCCTTCATCACCAGAGTCAATCTCCTTACGTCCAAGGTTAACATGTTCAACAACTTTATAACGCGTATGCTTCATACAATGCTCATCAGCGGCCTATGGTAGGGCAGTATCAAATCTACATTGGACCAAATCCTCCTTACAGGAAAGGTAACCCTCAATGGGGACAAAACCATATTCCATATGGACAAAATCCTCCACCGTGAGGGAAAAATCCTTACCAACAAGGATGGACTCCACAGCTTGGGTCTCCTAAAAGGCCCTATATGCCGTTTAACATGCAATTTACTTTCTTGGCTACGTTGAAGTTGTCCGATGTCTCAAGGCTCATGAATGATCCCATTCTTCATTTGCCTTACTGGCCTCTAGTTCCGATGAAAATTCTAAGTGATTTCCCCAAATTCAAGGGAAGAGAAAAGGATGATCCACAAGTCCACGTGATGGCATATCACTTCTAGTGCTCCTCCAATTTGTATGTCGATGATTCTATTTGTCTTCGACTCTTTCAGATAACTCTCACAAGTGTTGCCGCTAAATGGTACATTGAATTACCTCGAGGTACCTACTAACTTCAAGTCTCTCACTATCGATCTGCTCACTCATTTCCAATTGTTAGTTCATTATGAAACTAAAACTCATTTGCTTACATCACCAAAGCAAGACACCACGACTCACATTTTTTATCATATCCATGAGTGGAGATGTTGGCATCGGCTCATTAAGTTTGAGATTGCTGATGAGTTGTTGACAGAATGGTTCACAAAATCATTCGTTAGCAAAATTTCTAAGTACATAGCCATGGGTGGATGTGTTATTGAAGAGAAAGCTATTGCCCATGCCCAGTATTTAGACATGGTCTATTCACAATCTAGCACATTCTCCAAGATGCTCCAAGACCATAATCGGATCTGACAGCATCAAAGTCTCTTGATACACCACCTGTTGATGGTGGGATTGGTTCCTTGTCTCAGACTTTCACGTAAGCTTCTTCCAAGAAGAAATCTGTCTTGAACACTGGTTCCAATAATCCCTCAAAAAATTCATCTAGTCCTGGTAAAACCTTTGAGGTACATGCTGTCCAGTCTATCGTAGCAGATAACACCTCTAAAGGTAAAAATAAGGGCAAAGGCAAGGCCAAAGCAGATGCCCCAAAGCAGGACCCTCCTAAATCTTCTGCTGATGATGTTGTAGGAATTCCCACTGTAGATCAATAGATTATGCAATATACTAAAGCAAAATACAAGATCTACTTCTACAACAAACTTGCGGAAGCTTAATCGAATATGAACAAGATCAAATAGAACACATATAACTGAGAACTAGAAATCAATCACACATGAATACAGAAAAATAACCCGAGGAAAGCCTTAGCCTAAAACCCCAATCTCTGTATTATCATACTAGTGGAAAATATGTTCAGATTACAAAAATAATCAGCTCTCAAGCTATCCTACTCTCTCTGCAATCAAACAATGTCGTTCATAGATAATAAAATGCTCTCACAACCTTCTCCTTTGCCCTCCAAGCCTCCTATTTCCTTGCGCAGTTTTTCTTGGGGTCTAGTTCTTCCACTTGTGTGAATTCTCACCTCACACTGCTCACTTGGCTCAGAAATAACTGCACAAACCTGAAGGAGATGATTCCTTTTGCATGGATGAGTTTCCTTTATAAGAAAATTCCTCCAATTGATAGTACACTGTCCCTTCCTCTGATCTCAACTGGGTCTCTAACTGAATTGACATGCATGAGTTATTTACGAGAGAATATTCAGTTATCTGGAGAGTAGCAGTTACATGCATGCAAGCATTAACTAACTGAACTCACAATTAATCAACAAATTTTTTGAAGTAGTCTAATTGGACTTGACTCAGTTAACTAAGCGAACTAATTACAACTCAATATTACAACTCATCCTTATCTCTTTAAATGATGGATGAATTCCTCAATCAATGGAGAAACTGTTGCATGTCCCCACATAGACTTCATGTTTGATTTCTTACAACTAATTAACTCAAGATGAATTAATTAATTATTTTACAAACAACTGCTAAGATCAAAGTCAATTTTTACTTCTCAATTTTAGTCCAAGGACTAACTAAAATTGGAATCCATCCTGAAATGCTATTTATAGCACTTCCATTTTTCATTCCTTGTTGCTATGTCCAACATTGGTACCTGAACTGCTATTTATAACAATGATATTTTTAGCACTTCTATTTTTAGAATTTCTTGTTTCCATTTTCAGCAGATGCTTCTTGAAGAAAGCCGAAGTATCCTTGCCTCATTTGTGAGGAGGATCAATACACTAAGGGTTGTCCCCAACAATTTGAAGTTAGTCACTTGTTGAAAGGGAGTCCAACTATCTTACAAGAACCCTTTCCATCACAATAGACCCAGCTGGTAGACCAGCCTCAGTCTTTTGCTTCCTCAAGTTCCCAAGTGTTCATGATACAAGGTTCATCACCTATCTCAATCACTACTTGAACTAAGGACTATCAAGCTATGTCTAAGCAGATGATGGAGAAAGAAGTCGTTGATACTCCTTCTACTTCTACTCCATCTAGTTCAGGTCCACTCGATATCAAGCTCCCTAACAGTGAGTCTTCCATATGAAAACCTCCCAAAGGTGTTCTTCAGAAGTCATCTTTCAATCTGAATGCTAGAGCTGCGCAACATTACAATACTGTTGAGGATTTAGCTTAGGCAACTTTGGTGATGTCTGCCTTGGAGGTTCTTCAATCCTATCCAATGCAACAAAATTCATTGTTGTCTACTATAGGTGCTATCGATCCTTCTAATTCGAGTCTAATTACTTTTGATCTAGAGAATCATGTGCCTCGTATTCCTCAACAGATTGCATTTCTGATAGAGGTCCTTATTTAGGAAAGATGATCCATCAAATGGTTATTGATGAAGGTGCCTCTACCTGCATCATGTCAGTTTCATGTTGGAAAGCCATTGGCTCTCCTCCCCTTAACCAATCTCCAAAAACCCTAGAAGCCTTTGATGGGAGAGGTTCACGGCCATACGGTATTCTCACGAACTTTCAAATTACATTAGAAGGAAAGATTGTTGAATTATAAGTATAAGTTGTAGATGCCAATCTCAACAACAAACTTCTTCTCAGGAAAAGTTGGACTCACACCATGTTTTATGTCGTGTCTTCTTTGTTCAGCGTACTTCATTTTCCTCATGAAGGAAAACTTGTCATGGTTGATCAACTATCCTTCTTTTCTTCTAGTTCATCCAATGGTAATGTTCCTTACGTAGTAAATACTAAGATTCCTTATGAGAGTGTGGGAGTAGGTCTCTTCTAAGACTCTTCTTTAATGGGTAACTTTTCTCTCCCACCTCCGAATGTTCATTCAGTTAATATGATCTCGAGCTCTACGGATCATTGGATTATCCCTATCGACGATCAAATTGAGTCATTTGGTGATGCTATGCCTTTAAGTCCAATGGAGATAAATTATCAAGAAATTGTCTTAGCTTCGATGGCCGCTTCAGAAAATCATATTGTCTTCAGTATGAACCTGGACACTTACATGCCATCTCCTTGGCTTGATTCTTGGGATTCTCTAGATCCTTTGAACGAGACATTCCCCACTGACGAGAGTATCGTTGAGGTCATGTCTCTGGATGAAATCCCATGGAACGGTCTACATCATTATTCTTCTTTTCTTCCTCACCTCGATGAGATGCCTTCCTATTTTCAAGCGTCTATTTCTCATTTTCCTACACCTCCACTTTAGACACCTGTCTTGGTGCATGAAGTCTTGTCAGAGGGTAATATGGGAAACATCACTGCAACCCTATCTGTTGACATTTCAGTTTACCCTGAAATTGTCAAAATCTTTCAACTAGGGGCACCTTTTCCTCGTCATGAGATCAAGTTTTCCATGCCTCCTTTCATGAGATTTTTTCACCGAGTCTCTACCATTTTCCCATTATCACAATGGGGTTTTCATCTTATGACTTGCAACCCTCACTCACTTGGGGGCATGGGGGAAATTCTTTTATGAATTTTACTTTATTGTTTGGCTGAGTCAATGCTTACACATCATGTCAACGATGAAACTTCGGTTTTATTCTTTGTTGATTGATTACCTGAGTCTGCCAATGGACTCCATCTGAACTTTTTACAAAATGTATTATGCGTGAAATTTGTGTAATGACTTTTTAACATTAGTGTGTTAATTCATTAGTGTATGTTTTTTATTTTTGGTGTGTTTGTTTGCTCTCCAGACATATGTTTTTATGCTTACCCTGTGTTCCACTCGGTTTACAGATGTCATCAGGTCATTACGTTGGTTTTGCTAATGATGCTTGTCGTAGCACACATAACCTCTCTTTCATAGCATGGGAACTCTATGACCCTAATGGAGAGCTGATTAAATTAAAAGGTATCTGGCTTGGTAGAAAAACCAGTAATATCGCTGAATATAGTGCAGTTATTGAACTCTTGTGAGAAGCAGTTTCTCTTGGCATTAGGGATTTCGTTGTCAAGTTGGATTCGCAGCGTGTTGTGTTATAATTAAACAATCATTACTCAGTGAGAAATCCACAAATATTGCATATGTATCTACGTGTTAGATTGTTGGAAAGAAATTTTGATTACATTACATATCCACATAATTTAAATACATTAACCGCTGCATTAGAAAATCTTGTTCTTGATAGGCATTTGTGTCATTTATAACATTGAATCATGTTATGAACACATAAGCAGAAATAAAACATGCATACATCAAAATGTCAAAAAATAGAGTGTTCTGGGACACTTGGCTTTCAAAGCCTACAAAATGTGTAAAAGACCAGATAAACTATCAAACTGCATGGTGCTCATGATAGCATGAGACCACCTTGATCACTTAGCCTAGCAGCCGACGCAGTCTCACAGAGACTCCCATAGTGTGTCTCTGCCAATGTAGTGGAACATCGTCGATAATGGCATAATCTGGAACCCCTCGAGTTATTGCCTCTAGATTGTGCTCCATCTCAGCTAAGGGGTCAACCCCTTCCTCATAGTTTGCACCCACTATGGATGAGCAGCTCATCATTCTATTGGTGACATGCCTCGTGGTCTCTCTGGTTCCACATATGCACATTTATCATAAGTTGAGTCTCAATTTACACTTTTATAAAAATCATAAAACTTGAAAAAATCCAGAAAAACGAGTTTTTACCTGCATGGGTCCAGAGGTAGATCTGGATCCCACCTGAAATTTGTGCGAGAATAAGCGTAGTCATCTACCACAAGTAGTTGGCGTTCAAGACAAACGAAGAACCATGGTGGATAATGCATATGTTGACCCGTGCCTCCTCGAGGCATGATCTGGCTCCATCTCACGAGTCTCGGATCTCGGGGAGCAGGATGTGGTACTTCTACTCACTGATACCAGAAGAGGGGAACTTGCTCCAAAAATAAGGTCACTAGTATAGAACTGAACCCAAACTGTTTCAGGTCTCCATGCTTACCCTTGTTCAGTTGTCGCTTCATGTTCACTAACATACCTCCACACCAGTTGAAGACGACGAGGGTCAAACATGCGATGGAAAATTGGAATTGAGACTTTGAAGCCTCATGTAAGGCTTGCATGCTAGATACACGCACCATGGTGAACAAAATTGTTCTCAGGACAAGGTTGTTGGTGATTGTTGCTATCTTCACCTTACTTCCATTGGTTATCTTAGCACCACAACAGTATCTCTAGACTAGACTCATGGTACTCTCACCTCCTTAGCGAGATCCAAAGAGTTGAACTACTTCTCCTTGACAGGATAATCTTGTGATGAAATAGATTTCCATCTCCTCAAGTTCAAGTTCTTGCCCTTTTATGATGAATATATCTTGATCTACATCCCAAAGGTTGATAAGATAAGGTAGTAGCTCCATCTGAGCCCTCAACCCTATGGTCCTGAAGATTTTTAGCAGTTCACAATCCCTCAAAGCATCTATGCATGACGAATCCTGAGATGCTTAGAAATGTTCGGCCTCATGGCCTCTTTATTTCCACTCTAAGACCATATTCTCCTGCAAAACAACACTTAAACACTTATTAATGATTTTTACATGAATCAACATCAACATTTTTTTGCTCAAAAGGGAGTTTTATATGTCAAAAAATTGCTCTCGACGCCATTGCGCCTGTTTTTATAAATAGTGTGATGGCATTGAGTGAGCCTTTGGGCTTGAGCGCGACCATCGCGGGTCTGATGGACATACCCACGATGGTCGCCAATGCCCTAAAATTTCAAAATCCTCCTTTCTAGCATAAAATTCATCGTTTAAAATGCATGAAAAGGTATTGAAATGAAAGAGTAGGGATGAGGCTCTTACCTGTCATAAATGGATCGTGAAACGATACCTTGGATCTCCTGCAGTAGCCACTAGAAAATCAAGAGAATTAGGGCACAAAAGCACTTTCAGAGCTCAGTTTGGTAAAATGGTAAAAAATGAAATTACTTTTACCTATTTATAAGTTTTGAAAGTCATTTTGTCAAATATTTTCATAATATTTTAATATTTTCTCTTGATATCGGTGATGGGTGTGTTTCTTGTGCAGTTACAGGTGCCTTCAATGTGAACAGTGATCATTATTGACCGATTCTGGGAGTTTTATTTTATCTCTTTTTCAGACTCATTAAATAAACGAAAAAGGAACCCCCCTGGAGTCATCTTTCAACTCTTTTCTGACTCTCGAAAATTGAAAATATTGTCGAGTACTTGTCGTTTTGAACTCGTTAAAGTAAATGAATTGATGTCACCTTAGTATAAGTTTACCCCTTTTTTGGGCTGAGATTGACTATTTATGAAAAAGGTACACCTTGGTTGACATGGTCAAGAGGTTCCCTCAGATATTTTTTTCTACCTTTTCAGATTCGAGGGACAAATTATGAAAAGGGACATGATGGAGTTTTCTTTTCCATTTCTTTTTCAAACTCTCTAAATATGAAAAAGATACCAAGCTATTCTTACATTGGGCTCGTTAAAACTTTGTGACAAAAGACTCGTCACCATGATGAGATCGAGCTTCTCCTTCCTAGGAATCGTAAAACTTGCTAGGATGGATTCATTCGAAGAATGAATTTACATAACAATCATATGAAATCCCCTTCAAGCTTGTGATAAAAATAATTAGGGTACTCTTTAGAGATAGCAGTGAAAAATGAAGACGAGACATCCTTTGTATAGGCAACTTGTCACTCTTGAACATGACACTCTTCTACTCTCATGTCGGGTTTGGGATATCCTTATTTAGTCACTTGTCCTCTTGGGTTTGGGTAATCCATTTTGCCTCTCATTCGACTATTATACATTGTCATCTTGACCTTTAGACCTATGTTGAGTCAAATGTTGCCACACTTCGGAGTCGTGTTTCCAATATGTTCAAGAGAAGTCCAATCTACAGTTATTTACCTATACATTGTTTGAGTCATTGCTATAGTCCTGAATATCATTCCACTTTATTCCTTGTTTAGTGTTGATGATGGGGGATTCATCAGTGCCCTCCTTCGACAGGTCACTTTCTCTCGACTTCAACTCATTATCCAGGAAGTTGACTTAGGAACTCCCTTTCAGTACCTTGGATCTAGCATGCCCCAATGGCCAGTTATTCGCATCCGACGATAGGTTTGCATTATTGGATTTCGATCGGGTGATTCCACGAGTGTTCGACCTCAACTTCATTATGAAATTCACAGATTTTAATGTTTTACCTTGAGATCCATTATCATTATTGGTGGTTTCACTCGTACCTATTAACTGTCCACATCATTGGCCGATAATCAGGTGGTTTTCTAGCATGTTCGACTTCAACACGTTTATTCGCATGCTAGAATTCGTACATTGATCAAGTAGAGATGGAGCGCAAGACCCTGAGTATTTTCTATTATGACTTAGGTTGCATGGATTTATATGTCATTCATGATTGTACACATTTTTCTACTACACGAAAGGCTGTGACCATACCATGAGACATTATATTTATGATGATCCTTGTTATCTGGATGGTTGCGCCCATACCATGGATCTTTTATCTAGTCTTCATCATCCAGATGGCTGCGTCCATGTCATGGATTCATGTCTTGATCTCAGATATGTATATGTATATGCATCCTTGATTTGCAGGTCTCTTGACAGTGTGCATCCTCATCCTTGCCAAAAGCTAGTAAAGCATCTCAGCCATTACTCCTCATTCTGCCTTCATGCTTTAGGGGACATCTGTTACACAATATTTTATCACACCTATTGCACTTCCCTATGACATACCCTGAAGTGCCTGGAACATGATCATCATACAATATACTTATCCATGTATATAGCTCAGATCCCTCCTTTAACTTTGATTCGAAAATATTTGGAGCTTTCCCCAAGGAAATGGCTCTTGAAACCCTAAAATGAGGGTCATCGCTCTTATGAAGCTCAAAACTGCAATGGTTGCTTGTTGCACCATGTTAGGCCAGTGATGGCATTGCTCTGTTCCCTTGCATACCCACAATGGTCTCAAAAAGGATTTTTTCCAAAATAGGATGAGAAGCTTTGTGATCTAGAAGATTCCAGAGCGACGAGCTGGAGGTGGTTTCACATAGATGAGGACGAATATTTTAATTTGACCTCTTGGTCTCATCCCTATGAGATACCTCCTTGAGATGTGGGCCTAATCCTATCTTTGGAGGAGTCCTGACTCCCTCTCCCAGCCTATAAATTCCTCCTCTCCCATTCCCAAATGGTTGATCTGTGTTCATTTGCACCCCTATGTTGAGCTTGTGCTTAAAGGCTATTCATTAGACTTGGAGAAGGACTGTTGGAGAGTTTCTTGGTTTGGACTTGGATTACCACTCAAGGAGAGCCTTTCAACATCAAGGCTATGGTTTTAAGCTTCCCTTTATTATTTAAATAATAATACAACTACTGGTTCATCTTCCAAAATATATATGTTCATGTATGTATTGGCTTGGCATTCCTTGATCAGTTAAGTAGGTTATTATTGGATTTTCTATTGGTTTTGGCATGCTTTGTTGTCTCTTGATCACTTGTGTAGGTACATAAGCACTAAACGAAGAAGGAACAAGTCTGTGACACAAGTGGTTTGAGGATCTCAACAAAGGAAATCGAAATAGCATCAGAGGAACGTAGGCCATCTCTCTTGTTCTACTTTTTAAGTATAGTCTAGGAAGATGTCTAGCTGATTGTCACTTCAGTTGCTAGACCCACTCATTGGGCTAGAGGGATCATCTTTGTCCGTAGAGAAGGTGTTGAAGAATACTAATTTTCTCATTATTTCAATGTTCATGAATTTGCTTGATTATGAATATTCTTCGATCATGAATTTTCACTTGTTTACATGCTAATATTTATTATCTCCCTTTTGGCCTAAACAAAGATAATTGGTCTTCCTAACTTGTTGCCAATTGTTGTCACTGCAACAACTCCCCATTTTCGGTTTTATCTTTTCATGATAAATGGGGACCCTTCTCCTTTTTTATCTTCATTTCATTTCAAGTTTGCTTTTTTGTCTTAATATTGTTTACATTAAGTGTCGTTTTCTGTCTATAACACACGATGACACTTGCAACGCTTTGCTTTCTTACTCTCCAAATGACAACATTGTGTAAGTTGATACATCCACACTAATGTAATAAAGTCTTACAACATTTGAAATTGTTTTTATTGAATATTTTTTGTTTACATGTATATAGTTGACAATATATTAATATTTTTGCAACTTAGTACATATAATAATAATATTATATCCATACATATTAAAATACATAAATACAAAATTTTATTAATAAAAAAAAATATTTGTAAGTAAATTAAATATGGAAATAATATATGATCCATACAAATATAACATAATCTTAATAGACATGTTGTATATAATAAAACCTTTTTATAAAACCATATGTAACATATAAGATAAACATGGAAAATATATTGTAAAATGTGGTTATATTAAAAACATATAAAATAAAAACCAGACAGTCAAAACTGAAAACTCAATGTAAATCCCAAATAAAATAAAACAAAAAGGTAAGACAAGAAATTCATTAAACACTATACACTTGCCACTTTTCAAAACACAATGCAACATGGAACAAATCAATACATAGCATTATTCTGGAATAATTATGATATATATATAGATGTGGGCATAATACTATCTTTGGAGGAGTCCTAACTCCCTCTCCCAGCTTATAAATTCCTCCTCTCCCATTCCCAAATGGTTGATCTATGTCCATATGCACCCATATGCTGAGCTTGTGCTTATAGGTTATTCATTAGACTTGGAGAAGGACTGTTGGAGAGTTTCTTGGCTTGGACTTGGATTACCACTCAAGAAGAGCCTTTCAACATCAAGGCTATGGCTGTAAGCTTCCCTTTATTCTTTAAATAATAACACAACTGTCGGTTCATCTTCCCAAAATATATATGTTCATGTATGTATTGGTTTGGCATTCCTTGATCAGCTAAGTAGGTTATTATTGGATTTGCTATTGGTTTTGGCATGCTTTGTTGTCTCTTGATCACTTGTGTAGGTACATAAGTGCTGAAAGAAGTAGGAACAAGTCCATGACACAATTTTTTTGAGGATCTCAACAAAGGAAATCAGAATAACATCAGAGCAAGGTAGGCCATCTCTCTTGTTCTACTTTTCAATTATAATCTAGGAAGATGTCTAGTTGATTGTCACTTCAGTTGCTAGACCCACTCATTGGGCTAGAGGGATCATCTCTATCCATAGAGAGGATTAACCTTGTCAACAAAATGGTGACTCCGCTGGGGAGCCTATGACCCTTTCCTTCCTTTCCTTCACCTTGTCTTTTGATGAGTTTGATCAACCATTGATTTTTAGACTTCATTGCTTGTTTGTAGTCAGTGTCATTGTCTGGTAGATTCTTGAAGATTGTTAACTTGAGTTGTTTTTGAAGATTTTGGATTTCTTTTTTGTTTTCCTCGACCATTGTGGGTTTGATCCTAAAATTTACGATGATATAATGGGTTTTCTAGTAACAGTAGCGATGATCACTACTTTACTTCTGACAGGTGCAATGATTGTAGAGAATTAAGAAATTTAGGGTTTTTTCTTATTTGCAGTTATGTTTGTCTTCTCCCTGTGATTTACCAGTGTGTTCTTCATTGACTCTCTCATTGTCTGATTTCAATTGTCTTTTAACTTGGCTTGAGTGTCCTTGAAGTTTGATTATCCTTTTAGGGTTCTAGGTCTTCTAGGTCAACCTTCGTCCACTTGTTGGTCTTCCCATAAAAAATCAGAGATAAATTGCCTGTGTTAAAGAGTCTTTGTGTGTTCAGACATACTTTGTAGATCACTTTTTGGTTCTTGTGCATTAAGTTGTTTTCATTTGTGGATATTGTGAATACTTAAGCTTCCTTTGACAAACGATATATTACAAATTGATTGTCTCATTGGAATCAAAAGGAAGTGTTTGCTTTGAAGTTTTTCGTGTTTCTAAGTGAAAGTGAAAGTGTTATTTTTTTCATAGTTTTCAAAGCATTTTGGGTTGCATTCAAATCATTGATGTGAAAGAGATTTTCATATTTATTGGCTTGCTTTCATTCTCTTTTGCTTTGCACTAGATTACATTAGTTTCATTTTGAAAATGAGAAAAAATCATCATTATATCTTAAGGAATTTTTTCTTTAAGATTTGTTTTGGCATTGCATTTTCTTATCATATGTAAGATTAGATTTAATATTTTGCATTTATCATTTGAAGATTCTCATGGATGAAATTTTTCATTTGGTTTCATGCATGATTTGAGTGATTGTATTCCCTACATAGATAACTATCATTGAATTGAAGGATTTCTTTTCATCATCTAGTTTGAATTTTAGGAACATGTAACATCGTTAAGGCCTTGAAATTGAAACATAATTACAAGATTGACTTTAAAATATATCAATTAAGCTAAGGAGAATTTGAAACATTAATGATCATATCTAGTGGTCTAGGTTAGAGACGTGTTCCGACATCTTAAAAACTTAGCATCTGTCGTTCACTTCGGCATTAGATAGTGCTAGCATGGACTTGTCCTCCTCGTACCATCATGTATATAAAGGGAGACCCCTCTAGGTTACAAACCTTTATTCGTAGGAAGCTGAGTCTGCTGCCCCATAAATGTGATACACCGAACACAACATTCGGGGAGATTGCCTGCACGTACGTCAAGTCCTTGGTAGATTTATTTGCTGAGGTGTATATTTTAGTTCACAGTTACTTGGTACTCCTTTACCTAGATTCACCTAAGAAGCCATTTGATATTTTCTAACTCTTTAAATTTGAAAATATCATCGAGAAACTTGTCATTTCAAGCTTGCAAAACTACTGAAAGTGACTAGAGTCACCTTTTCGCCCTTTTCTCGACTCTTAAAACATGAAAAGGCAATGTTTTTGTTTCTAAAATATAACTACCCATGATAAACATGTCGATCCTGACCAGTTGCTTCTTAGACCAAATTGAGTAATTTCCTGTTAATTTCAAGATTGTTAAAGCCCTAAACGAATCTTTCCTTTTCCTTTTTCCTATTAAGGGGAAGCCATCATGACTGAAACCTTGAGTCCAACTCATAGTTCCCCTTCGTTGTTTGATACTGAAGGGTCCCCCCAAGGAGTTCATCTGAAACTTCCTCAGTTGCTCGAGGATCAAGATGTTGAACTTGGAATTGTTTTGAATATCCAACCTTTTTCTTCTCGTCTGCCTCCATCAAATTCCTGGCCACCTAAAAAATATGATCCATATTTCTCTGCTAATCCTATTCAGACCCCCGAGAGTCCATAGACTCTTGAAAGTTTGCAGAGGTTGGTTGTCTATCCTTCGAACCCTTTGTTCGATCCTGTTGTGATATATCCTGAGGGTCCTTACAGTCTATATGATCGGCATGGTATTCCTTTGGATTTATCTCCTTGTACATCTCAAGTTCGTTGTCGCCAATTGTTTCCATCTATGGAGTCAAAATTCGAGATCCCAATCTACTCTCTAGGTCATTCAGAAGTTTATGCTACCCATACTCCTCATGTAGATGATGGGTAGGGATATGAGTTCCCTCCACAAGGCTTTCTTTATACAGGAAGAGTCTCGTCTCTCTCCTATCCTAAGACTAGTGGACCCATGTTTCCACATGGCTATACCACTTTAGCTCAGTTAATTTAAGGCACTCTTAGTGCCTTGTCATTGTGTCAGAACCCCATCTGGTCTTCCAATGATATGCCTACATTAGGTCTTTTCATTCAGAACATGACCTCTCAAACAGTTGTACAAACTGTAGCCACTTCAGTTCGGGTTCAACCTACCATTCTGTCTCAACCTGTTTCATCATTTCAACTGAATCTTCTAGTTCCACTGACTATCTCAGGTCAAATCTCAGTAAATTATTATATCCCTCCATTGAGTGGACAAACTGTGCCACTGCCTGGGGGGAAAGATCCGAATATTCCTCTCATGTCAGGTGAAACTAATGTGAGTAGATTATAAACTCACATGGTTGGAATGAATCAACCTTTTCATGGTGCCATTCCTAAGCCTACTGGTCCATCCGAGTTAGGTAACGTCTAATACCAACAACCATATATGGCTCAGGTCCCATTCTAGTAGGCTTATGTCCCATATGGTTCGCAAGCCTTGGTTAATCTTCCTTAAATTCCTCAAACTGGACCTTATGTCCATCCTGGTCAATCTGCTATTCTTGGTGGATATGGTCAGATCCAATTAAGGAACTATCAATACCCATAGGGTATCACACCAGGAACTGTCTAGCTACCTTTGCAACAACAAGGACAACCTTTGCCGCAACAAGGGCGACCTTCGTAACAGTAAGGGAAATCTTTGCAACAGTAAGGGAAAGCATTGCAGTAGTAAGGACAAATGCTACAACAACAAGGGAAACCTTTGCCACTGTCGTAACAACCTTTGCAGCCGCAAACTCCCAACCTTTATCCTCGCAAGGCCAACGTTTGCAGCAACAAGCTTTATATGCGTATTAGCAAGGTCAACCTTTGCAAGGTCAAGGTCAATCCCTGCATCACCAGAGTCAATCTCCTTATGTCCAAGGTTAACAGGTTCAACAACTTTATAACCCATATGCGTCATACAATGCTCATTAGTGGCCTATGATAGGGCAATATCAAATCTACATTGGACCAAATCCTCCTTACAAGAAAGGTAACCCTCAGTGGGGACACTACCATATTCCATATGGACAAAATCCTCCACTGTGGGGGAAAAATCCGTACCAACAAGGATGGAATCCATAGTTTGGGTCTCCTAAAAGGCCCTATATGCTGTTTAACATGCAATTTACTTTCTTGGCTACGTTGGAGTTGTCCAATGTCTCAAGGCTCATGAATGATCCCATTCTTCATTTGCCTTACTGGCCTCTAGTTCCGATGAAAATTCTAAGCGATTTCCACAAATTTGAGGGAAGAGAAAAGGAGGATCCACAAGTCCACGTGATGGCATATCACCTCTAGTGCTCCTCCAATTTGTATGTCGATGATTCTATCTGTCTTCGACTCTTTCAGATAACTCTCACAAGTGTTGCCGCTAAATGGTACATTGAATTACCTCGAGGTACCTACTAACTTCAAGTCTCTCACTATCGATCTTCTCACTCATTTCCAATTGCCAGTTCATTATGAAACTGAAACTCATTTTGTTACGTCACTTAAGTAAGACACCACGACTCACATTTCTGATCATATCCATGAGTGGAGATGTTGGCATTGGCTCATTAAATTTGAGATTGCTGATGAGTTTTTGACAGAATGGTTCAAAAAATCATTCGTCAGCAAAATTTCTAAGTACATAGCCATGGGTGGATGCGTTATTGAAGAGAAAGCTATCGCCCATGCCAGGTATTTATACTTGGTCTATTCACAAACTAGCACATTCTCGAAGATGCTCCAAGACCATAATTGGATCTGACAACATCAAATTCTCTCGATACACCACCTGTTGATGGTGGGATTGGTTCCCTATCTCAGACTTCCGCGAAAGCTTCTTCCAAGAAGAAATCTGTCTTGAACACTGGTTCCAATAATCCCTCCAAAAATTCATCTAGTCCTGGTAAAACCTCTGAGGTACATGCTGTCTAGTCTACCATAGAAGATAACACCTCTAAAGGTAAAAATAAGGGCAAAGGCAAGGGAAAAGTAGATGCCCCAAAACAGGACCCTCCTAAATATTCTGTTGATGATGCTGTAAAAATTCCCACTGTAGATCAACAAATTATGCAATATACTAAAGCAAAATACAAGATCTACTTCTACAACAAACTTGTGGAAGCTTAATTGAATATGAACAAGATAAAATAGAACACATATAACTGAGAATGAGAAATCAATCACACATGAACACAGAATAATAACCCAAGGAAAGCCTTAGCCTAAAACCCCAATCTCTGTATTATCATACAAGTGGAAAATATGTTCAGATTACAAAAAGAATCAGCTCTCAAGCTATCCTACTCTCTCTGCAATCAAACAATGTTGTTCATAGATAATAAAATGCTCTCACAACCTTCTCCTCTACCCTCCAAGCCTCCTATTTCCTTGCGCAGTTTTTCTTGGGGTCCAGTGCTTCCACTTGTGTGAATTCCCACCTCACATTGCTCACTTCTCTCAGAAATAACTGCACAAACCTAAAGGAGATGATTCCTTCTGCATGGATGAGTTTCCTTCATAGGAAAATTCCTCCAACTGATAGTACACTGTCCCTTCCTCTGATCTCAACTGGGTCTCTAACTGGACTGACATGCATGAGTTATTTATGAGAGAATATTCAGTTATCTGGAGAGTAGCGGTTACATGCATGCAGGAATTAACTAATTGAACTCATAATTAATTCAACAAATTGTTTGAAGTAGTCTAATTGGACTTGACTCAGTTAACTGAGTGAACTAATTACAACTCAATATTACAACTCATCCTTATCTCTTTAAATGATGGATGGATTCCTCAATCAATGGAGAAACTGTTGCATGTCCCCACATAGACTTCATGTTTGATTTCCTACAACTAATTAACTCAAGATGAATTAATTAATTATTTTACAAACAACTGCTAAGATCAAATTCGATTTTTGCTTCTCAATTTTAGTATAGGGACTAACTAAAATTGGAATCCATCCTGAAATGATATTTATAGCACTTCCATTTTTCATTCCTTGTTGCTATGTCTAACACTGGTACCTGAACTGCTATTTATAGCAGTTCTATTTTTAGCAGTTCTATTTTTAGAATTTCTTGTTGCCATTTTCAACAGATGCTTCTTGAAGAAAGCTGAAATATTCTTGCCTCATCTGTGAGGAGGATCAATACCCTAAGGGTGTCCCCAACAATTTGAAGTTAGTCACTTGTTGAAAGGGAGTCCAACTATCTTACAAGAACCCTTTTCATCACAATAGACCCAGCTGGTAGACCAGTCTTAGTCTTTTGCTTCCTCAAGTTCCCAAGTGTTCATGATACAAGGTTCATCACCTATCTCAATCACTACTTGAACTAAGGACTATCAAGCTATGTATAAGCAGATGATGGAGAAAGAAGCCGTTGATACTCCTTCTACTTCTACTCCATCTAGTTCTGGTCCACTCCATATCAAGCACCCTAACAGTGAGTCTTCCATCTGACCACCTCCCAAAGGTGTTCTTCGGAAGTCATCTTTCAATCTGAATGCTAGAGCTGTGCAACATTACAATATTGTTGAGGATTTAGCTTAGGCACCTTTGGTGATGTCTACCTTGGAGGTTCTTCAATCCTATCCAATGCAATGAAAGTCATTGTTGTCTGCTATAGGTGCTATCGATCCTTCTAATTCGAGTCTAATTACTTTTGATCTAGAGAATCATGTGCCTTGTCTTCCTCATCAGATTTCATTTCTGATACAGGTCCTTATTAAAGGAAAGATGATTCATCAAATGGTTATTGATGAAGGTGCCTCTACCTGCATCATGTCAGTTTCATGTTGGAAAGCCATTGGCTCTCCTCCCCTTAACCAATCTCCAAACACCCTGGAAGCCTTTGATGGCAGAGGTTCACGACCATACGGTATTCTCACGAACTTTCTAATTACATTAGAAGGAAAGGTTGTTGAATTATAAGTATAAGTTGTAGATGCCAATCTCAACAACAACCTTCTTCTCAGGAAAAGCTAGAATCACACCATGTTTTATGTTGTGTCTTCTTTGTTCAGCGTACTTCATTTTCCTCATGAAGGAAAAATTGTCATGGTTGATCAACTATCCTTCTTTTCTTCTAGTTCATCCAATGGTAATGTTCCTTATGTGGTAAATACTAAGATTCCTTATGAGAGTGTGGGAGTAGGTCTCTTCTAAGACTCTTCTTTAATGGGTACCTTTTCTCTCTCGTCTCCGAATGTTCATTCAGTTAATATGATCTCGAGCTCTAAGGATCATTGGATTATCCCTATCGACGATCAAATTGACTCATTTGGCGATGCTATGCCTTTAAGTCCAATGGAGATAAATTATCAAGAAATTGTCTTAGCTTCGATGGCTGCTTCAGAAAATCATATTGTCTTCAATATGAACCTGGACACTTACATGCCATCTCCTTGGCTTGGTTCTTGGGATTCTCTAGATCCTTTGAACGAGACATTCCCCACTGACGAGAGTATCATGGAGGTCATGTCTCTGGATGAAATCCCATGGAACGGTCTACATCATTATTCTTCTTTTCTTCCTCACCTCGATGAGATGCCTTCCTATTTTGAAGCGTCTATTTCTCATTTTCCTACACCTCCACTTTAGACACCTGTCTTGGTGCATGAAGTCATGTCAGAGGGTAATATGGGAAACATCACTGCAATCCTAGCTGTTGAAATTTCAGTCTACCCTGAAATTGTCAAAATCTTTCAACTAGGGGCACCTTTTCCTAGACATGAGATCAAGTTTTCCATTCCTCCTTTCATGAGATTTTTTCATCGAGTCTCTACCGTTTTCCCATTACCACAATGGGGTTTTCATCTTATGACTGGCAACCCTCACTCACTTGGGGACATGGGGAAAATCCTTTTATGAATTTTACTCTATTGTTTGGCTGAGTCGATGCTTACACGTCATGTCAACGATGAAACTTTTGTTTTATTCTTTGTTGATTGATTACCCGAGTTTGCCAATGGACTCCATCTAAACTTTTTACAAATTGTATTATGCGTGAAATTTGTGTAATGAATTTTTAACATTAGTGTGTTAATTCATTAGTGTATGTTTTTGATTTTTGGTGTGTTTGTTTGCTCTCCAGACATATGTTTTTATGCTTACCCTGTGTTCCACTCGGTTTACAGATGTCATCAGGTCATTACGTTGGTTTTGCTAATGATGCTTGTCGTAGCACACATAACCTCTCTTTCATAGCATGGGAACTCTATGACCCTAATGGAGAGCTGATTAAATTAAAAGATATCTGGCTTGGTAGAAAAACCAGTAATATCGCTGAATATAGTGCAGTTATTGAACTCTTGTGAGAAGCAGTTTCTCTTGGCATTAGGGATTTCGTTGTCAAGTTGGATTCGCAGCGTGTTGTGTTATAATTAAACAATCATTACTCAGTGAGAAATCCACAAATATTGCATATGTATCTACGTGTTAGATTGTTGGAAAGAAATTTTGATTACATTACATATCAACATATTCCACATGATTTAAATACATTAACCAATGCATTAGAAAATCTTGTTCTTGATAGAAATTTGTGTCATTTATAACACTGAATCATGTTATGAACATATAATTAGAAATAAAACCTGCATACATCAAAATGTCAAAAAATAGAGTGTTCTGGGACACTTGGATTTCAAATCCTACAAAATGTGTAAAAGACCAGATGAACTATCAAACTGCATGGTGCTTATGATAGCACGAGACCACCCTAATTACTCAGCCTAGTAGCCGACGCAGTCTCACAGAGACTCCCATAGTGTGTCTCTGCCAATGTAGTGGAACATCATCGATAGTGGCATAATCTGGAACCCCTTGAGTTATTGCCTCTAGATTGTGCTCCATCTTAGCTAAGGGGTCAACCCCTTCCTCATAGTCTGCACCCACTATCGGATGAGCATCTCATCATTCTATTGGTGACATGCCTCATGGTCTCTCTGGTTCCACATATGCACATTTATCATAAGTTGAGTCTCAGTTTACACTTTTATAAAAATCATAAAACTTGAAAAAATCCAAAAAAACAAGTTTTTACATGCATTGGTCCAGAGGTAGATTTGGATCCCACCTGAAATCTGTGCCAGAATAAGCGTAGTCATCTACCACAAGTAGTTGGCATTCAAGACAAATGAAGAACCGTGGTGGATAATGCATATGTTGACCTGTGCCTCCTCGAGGCATGATCTGGCTCCATCTCACGAGTTTCGGATCTCGGGGGGTAGGATGTGGTACTTCTGCTCACTGATACCAGAAGAGGGGAACTTGCTCCAAAAATAAGGTCACTAGTATAGAACCGAACCCAAACTGTTTCAGGTCTCCATTCTTACCCTTGTTCAGTTGTCGCTTCATGTTCACTAACATACCTCCACACCAGTTGAAGACGATGGGGGTCAAGCATGCGATGGAAAATTGGAATTGAGACTTTGAAGCCTCATGTAAGGCTTGCATGCCAGATACACGCACCATGGTGAACAAAATTATTCTCAGGACAAGGTTGTTGGTGATTGCTGCTATCTTCAGCTTACTTCCGTTGGTTATCTTAGCACCACAACAATATCTCTGGACTAGACTCATGGTACTCTCACCTCCTTAGCGAGATCCAAAGAGTTGAACTACTTCTCCTTGATAGGATAATCCCGTGATGAAATAGATTTCCATCTCCTCAAGTTCAAGTTCTTTCCCTTTTATGATGAATATATCTTGATCTACATCCCAAAGGTTGATCAGATAAGGTAGTAGCTCCATCTGAGCCCTCAACCCTGTGGTCCTGAAGACTTTTAGTAGTTCACAATCCCTTAGAGCATCTATGCATGATGAATCCTGAGATGCTTAGAAATGTTCGGCCTCATGGCCTCTTTCTTTCCACTCCAAGACCATATTCTCCTGCAAAACAACACTTAAACACTTAATGATTTTTACATGAATCAAAATCAACATTTTTTGCTCAAAAGGGAGTTTTATATCTCAAAAAATCACTCTCGGCGCCATTGCACCTGTTTTTATAAATAGTGTGATGGCATCACATGAGCCTTTAGGCTTGAGCGCGACCATCGTAGGTCTGATGAACATACCCGCGATGGTTGCCAATGCCCTAAAATTTCAAAATCCTCTCTAGCATAAAATTCATTGTTTAAAATGCATGAAAAAGTATTGAAATGAAAGAGTAGGGATGAGGCTCTTACCTGTTACAGATGGATCGTGAAACAATACCCTGGATCTCCCGCAGTAGCCACTGGAAAATCAAGAGAATTAGGGCACAAAACACTTTTATATCTCAGTTTGGTAAAATGGTAAAAAATGAAATTACTTTTACCTATTTATAAGTTTTGAAAGTCATTTTGTAAAATATTTTCATAATATTTTAATATTTTCTCTTGATATCGGCGATGGGTGTGTTTCTTGTGCAGTTACAAGTGCCTTCAATGTGAACAGTGATCATTATTGACCGATTCTGGGAGTTTTATTTTATCTCTTTTTCAGACTCATAAAATAAACGAAAAAGGAACCCCCCTGGAGTCATCTTTCAACTCTTTTTTGACTCTCAAAAATTGAAAAGATTGTCAAGTACTTGTCGTTTTGAACTCGTTAAAGTAAAAGAATTGATGTCACCTTAGTATAAGTTTACCCCTTTTTTGGGCTGAGAATGACTATTTACGAAAAAGTTACACCTTGGTTGACATGGTCAAGAGGTTCCCTTAGATATTTTTTTCTACCTTTTCAGATTCGAGGGACAAATTATGAAAAGGGACATGTTGGAGTTTTCTTTTCCATTCCATTTTCAAACTCTCTAAATATGAAAAAGATACCAAGCTATTCTTACATCGGGCTCGTTAAAACTTTGTGACAAAAGACTCGTCACCATGATGAGATTGAGCTTCTCCTTCCTAGGGATCGTAAAACTTGCTAGGATGGATTCATTCGAAGAATGAACTTACATAACAATCATATGAAATCCCCTTCAAGCTTGTGATAAAAATAATTAGGGTACTCTTTAGAAATAACAGTGAAAAATGAAGATGAGACATCCTTTGTATAGGCAACATGTCACTCTTGAACATGACACTCTTCTACTCTCATGTCGGATTTTGGATATCCTTATTCAGTCACTTGTCCTCTTGGGTTTGGGTAATCCATTTTGCCTCTCATTCGACTATTATACACTATCATCATGACATTTAGTCCTATGTTGAGTCATATGATGCCACACTCCGGAGTCGTGTTGCCAATATGTTCAAGAGAAGTCCAATCTACAATTATTTACCTATACATTGTTTGAGTCATTGCTACAGTCTTGAATATCATTCCACTTTATTCCTTGTTTAGTGTTGATGATGGGGGATTCATCATTGCCCTCCCTCGACGGGTCACTTTCTCTCGACTTCAACTCATTATCCAGGAAGCTGAATTAGGAACTCCCTTTCAGTACCTTGGATCTAGCATGCCCCAATGGCCAGTTATTCGCATCCGATGATAGGTCTGCATTATTGGATTTTGATTGGGTGATTCCACAAGTGTTCGACCTCGACTTCATTATTAAATTCACGGATTGTAATGTTTTACCTTGAGATCCATTATCATTATTGGTGGTTTCGCTCGTACCTGTTAACTGTCCACATCATTGGCCAATAATCAGGTGGTTTTCTAGCATGTTCAACTTCAACACTTTTATTCGCATGCTAGAATTCATACATTGATCCGGTCGAGATAGAGCACAAGACCCTGAGTCTTGTCTGTTATGACTTAGGTTGCATGGATTTATATGTCATTCATGATTGTACACATGTTTCTACTATACGAAAGGTTGTGACCATACTGTGAGACTTTATATTTATGATGATCCTTGTTATCTGGATGGTTGCGCCCATACCATGGATCTTTTATCTAGTCTTCATCATCTAGATGAATGCGTCCATGCCGTGGATTCATGTCTTGATCTTAGATATGTATATGTATACGCATCCTTGATTTGTAGGTCTCTTGATAGTGCGCATCCTCATCCTTGCCAAAAGCTAGTAAAGCATCTTAGCCATCACTCCTCGTTTTGCCTTCATGCTTTAGGGGACATCTGTTACACAATATTTTGTCACACCTCTTGCACTTCCCTATGACATACCCTGAAGTGCCTGGAACATGATCATCATGCAGTATACTCATCCATGTATACAGCTCAGATCCCTCCTTTAACTTTGCTTGGAAAATATCTTGAGCTTTCCCTAAGGAAATGGCTCTTGAAACCCTAAAATGAGGGTCATCGCTCTTATGAAGCTCAAAACCGCAATGGTTGCTTGTTGCACCATGTTAGGCCAATGATGGCATTGCTCTGTTCCCTTGAATACACACGATGGTCTCAAAAATGATGTTTTCCAAAATAGGATGTGAAGCTTTGTGATCTAGAAGCTTCCAGAGCGACGAGCTGGAGGTGGTTTCACATAGATGAGGCCGAATCTTTTTAATTTTACCTCTTGGTCTCATCCCTATGAGATACCTCCTTGAGTTGTGGGGCTAATCCTATCTTTGGAGGAGTCCTGACTCCCTCTCCCAGCCTATAAATTCCTCCTCTCCCATTCCCAAATGGTTGATCTGTGTTCATTTGCACCCCTATGTTGAGCTTGTGCTTAAAGGCTATTCATTAGACTTGGAGAAGGAGTGTTGGAGAGTTTCTTGGTTTGGACTTGGATTACCACTCAAGGAGAGCCTTTCAACATCAAGGCTATGGTTGTAAGCTTCCCTTTATTCTTTAAATAATAATACAACTGTTGGTTCATCTTCCAAAATATATATGTTCATGTATGTATTGGCTTGGCATTCCTTGATCAGTTAAGTAGGTTATTATTGGATTTTCTATTGGTTTTGGCATGCTTTGTTGTCTCTTGATCACTTGTGTAGGTACATAAGCGCTGAAAGAAGAAGGAACAAGTCCATGACACAAGTGGTTTGAGGATCTCAACAAAGGAAATCGAAATAGCATCAGAGGAAGGTAGGCCATCTCTCTTGTTCTACTTTTGAAGTATAGTCTAGGAAGATGTCTAGTTGATTGTCACTTCAATTGCTAGACCCACTCATTGGGCTAGAGGGATCATCTTTGTTCGTAGAGAAGGTGTTGAAGAATACTACTTTTCTCATTATTTCAATGTTCATGAATTTGCTTGATTATGAATATTCTTCGGTCATGAATTTTTACTTGTTTACATACTAATATTTATTATCTTCCTTTTGGCCTAAACAAAGATAATTGGTCTTCCTAACTTGTTGCCAATTGTTGTCACTGCAACAACTCCCCATTTTCGGTTTTGTCTTTTCATGATAAATGGGGACCCTTCTCCTTTTTTATCTTCATCTCATTTCAAGTTTGCTTTTTTGTCTTAATATTGTTTACATTAAGTGTCGTTTTCTGTCTATAACACATGATGACACTTGCAACTCTACTTTCTTACTCTCCAAATGACAACATTGCGTAAGTTGATACATCCACACTAATGTAATAAAGTCTTACAACATTTGAAATTGTTTTTATTGAATATTTTTTGTTTACATGTATATAGTTGACAATATATTAATAGTTTTGCAACTTAGTACATATAATAATAATATTATATCCATACATATAAAAATACATAAATACAAAATTTTATTAATAAAAAAAAATATTTGTAAGTAAATTAAATATGGAAATAATATATGATCCATACAAATATAACATAATCTTAATAATCTTAATAGACATGTTGTATATAATAAAACCTTTTTATAAAACCATATGTAACATATAACATAAACATGGAAAATATATTGTAAAATGTGGTTATATTAAAAACATATAAAATCAAAACAAGACACTCAAAACTGAAAACTCAATGTAAATCCCAAATAAAATAAAACAAAAAGGTAAGACAGGAAATTCATTAAACACTATACACTTGCCACTTGTCAAAACACAATGCAACATGGAACAAATTAATACATAACATTATTCTGGAATAATTATGCAATATATATATATATGGGGACATGGTGTATAGTTTCACATAATTGGTTTTATACATTTTATCTTCAATGATTTTCGAAGCATATGGCTAAAAATGATTTGCATATATTGTGATATGCAATTTTAGAAGCTTTTATGACACTCGTTTGCACACACACGATGATTAGTTCTAATATTATGTTCATTGTTGGCAAGAACATGTGGGATTAGTTGATGACGTGACCTGTAACAGAAATTTGACTTAGTATTAACATCATTACATGGTAATTAGTATTGGTTTCTCTAAAGTCTCATATTAAAAAAAAACACTTCAACAAAATATATATATTTATTGGGGCTACAATCTCGTTACTAAATTTTTTTATTTAAAAAAAGAAAAATGAGATATTTGTGTGAAACTTTTTTTTTTTAAATCAAGGTTAAATCTTTAGCTATTTCATTAATGGGCAAGATGATATGATATTGATTTTTCATTTTGAAATTGCTCTAATAATTTTATTGATTAGATTCCTTGCACATATTAATGGATGAAATACTAATTGATTTGAATCTATTGGTCATTTTGTTCATATTTTTACTTCATACATACATGTTATTAGTAATTTGTGCATGGATGCTTCAAGTAGTATTGAACTCGTTTCAAATAATTTGATTTGAGCCTTACTAACTTGTAGAAAAGAGACAAGGAATAATTATTAGACTGTCACTATAAAGAGTTTTCTTATGTTCATATAAGTGCCTTATCATATTTTGGATCCTTTTTTTATGTTCTTGGAAACATTGTAGGTTTTGTATTTGCAGTTATGCTTTCGATAATAGTTTTTCAATTAATCTTCAATTGTTGAATATACTATTCATCTTTAATTTCCATGGACATAAGTATGAGCTTAGGTCTATACATAAATCAGTAAACATAGAGTTAGAATTGAATTTAGAGTAAGTTTTATTCACTGTGTTTAATTCATATTTACAAAAAATATAAAAAAAATATTCTTGTCTTAAACCAAGTCTCCATTCGTTGGAGCATCACCTTGTAAAGGTTAAACTGGTCCCAAAATTCCAGTCAGGACTGCCATTAACAAAAATGAATCTAATTGGGACTTTGATCAAGCAGTTCCTCTTGTGTTGAGTTGGGGCATTTCGAGGCATCAACATGTAGTTACATCTATTTCCTTAGAGATGAGATGGAGGATTCATTAAATGGTTGTGAAGAGTGCCTTCCTCAATGGGGTGTTTGAGGAAGAGGTGTATACTAAGCAACCTCAGACCTTTGAGATGCATGGGAGGGAGTCTCATGTATGCATATTGAATAAGGCCTTATAAAGGTTCAAGTGGGAACCCTCAAGATGGTACTCTAGGATTGATGAGTACCTACTTGGATTGGGCTTCACTAAGAGTAAGGCAAACTCCAACTTGTACTATGTATTTGTCGATGGTGAGTTGCTTATCTTGGTACAACATGTTGATGATCTCCCTTTTATAATTTTAGAGAATCTCATAGGGATGTGCAAGGAGGACCATGCTTTGGAGTACAATATGAATGATATTGTGCTCATGCAAAACGTCTTGGAATTGAAGGTGTGGTAGAAACTAGGAGAAATTTTACTAGGGAAGGGAAAGTATGCAGTTAGGATTCTCAGGAGATTTAGGATGGAGGATTGTATGCCAATTTATACACCTATGGTCAAAAAATTGAGTAATCTATGTTCTTCTAAAGGTGAGTTGGATCCCACCTTGTATAGGTAGTTGATTGGGTCCTTGATGTATTTGGTCAAAACTATGCCGAAAATTTGTTTTCCTATGAACAAACTCATCCATCTCATCATGGATCCAAGGAGGGTTCATTGGGTGGCAACATAACATATTATCTGGTAAATTTGTGGTATAATAGAGTATGGGCGGAGGTATGTCAGAATTGGTGGAGTCCAGTTGCATGACTACATAGATTTAGATTGGGTAGGGAGTGTTGTTGATAAGAAAAGTACTTCAAGTTGTTATTTCAGCTTGGGATCAATTGTGATATCATGATATAACATGGGAAGTTTTTGTTTTACATACATAAGTTGGGCGTGGTGGAGAGTCCCTTTCTTGCTAGGAGGAAGTATTGATTTTGTAGCCTTGGAGAGTCTTCTACATTGGCTTTGTGTATTAGCATGTAGAAGATATTTGACTGCCTCTTTGGGTGCTTGCTTGGTGGAGTAAGTGATTTTATGATTTATTTCATAATGCTTACTTAGGAAAAGCAAATTCAATTAATTATTTTGGACTCTTAGACCAAATTATAAGGATAAATAATAAAATTATTTAAGTGACCTAGATATAATCTCAACCGTTGATCTCAAGTGAGGATTAGGATTTAATCCTAGCCACTGATCACTTTGGAGATTATGATTAGGGATTTTGGCTTAATGAAATTATAAAATAAGCCTAATGGAGGGGTGGATACATATAGTTGTAGAGGAAGTGATTTTATCTAGAGCAAGAGGCTTCAATAGACTAAAGAGAAGTGAGGATAAGTATAGCAGGAAATTTTAGGAGAAATTCGTGGCTAATTTTATTAAGTGCATAGAGTCCATACGAGGTAAGAAAAAATGGGGATAATTTGATGGTGAGACAAATCTAATTCTATAGGACCAAGTTCCTTTAAGAGGGTTGATTTCTAGAGGCTAATTTTCCTAGTGGGGATGAGTTCTAGGTTCCCAACAGTTGTATTTTTCTATGTATATTTTTTGGGTCTAGGCCTATTTTCCTGAGAAATTTAATATGATGAAATATTGCGTTGGGTTTAAGTTTGATGTTGTAGTGTGATTAATCTCTCCATTTATTTTTTTTCTCCATATATTTTATGAGTTAATATATCAGTGTGTTTATTTTATCAACAATTTCAAAAATATTTGGGATAAGTATTTTGGGTTTCTAATAAATTGTTGAATTAAAGTAAATCAAATTAGGTATAAAATAATTTAATACTTTTACCCTAGAATCCATCCTAACTTATTTAAAGCCATTATGGTCACAGGTTCCCAACCCACATTTTTCTAATGTAAATGGTGAAATGAAACTATATCTAGTAGGAGAATCAAACAAAAATTTAATTTTTCCATGACTAATCATACCTTAGGTCTCTACCACATTGGATCGTTGTTCAACTTGATGTTTGTAAACTATTGCATAAACATGATGGTTATTGTCTACACTTCCCATTAGTATCTTTTCTTCTCTACATGTGGTATGGAGTTGTGAATGAGGGAAATCATGTTGGTAATTAGGCCCCCTACATTCCAAACAAGTGATATGTTGCAAATCATGAATAGATTTTTATGGATCTCTCTAGAATGAGTTGTCCCCCAAAACCTTTGCCCCTATTAACAACTACATTTGGTTATCTTAGACTCACATAAGTGCCTAAATATTTTTGTGAAGCTACACTAGTAGCCATTGAAATCCCCATAGTGATTTTACTATGTACAACCCTGTTTCTTTATGGTGGTGGCCTAGAAATTCCTTCCCTAGAGAATATCTAAGGGGACATCCACACAAATCTTGGCTATTATGGAAGGGAGGCCCTTTCCCCCCCTTTGAAATCCATGCAGTCCTCTATGTAATGTGCTTTCTCAATTGATTCAACAATTAAAGATGGTTTCACTTTTGTGCCATTTCACTAATCTTAGGATTTGATCTATACAAAAAATTATTTTCCTAACATCGATAAGTGTCCATGTATGAGACATATTTGACCAATTAAATTAAATTCATCTCATACTTTTACACTATTATATTTCCCTAAACTAAAGTGTGGAAGTATCCTACCTAATGTTTCTCGTAGTATGTTGGTAGGTACATTTTACTTAACCTTTCCTCAACAATTCCCAAGAAATAGTGTCAGGAGTGAGGTGAAATTTTATTTCCAAGCTACCCCTTCAATTCAAGATGTTGTATATGAGTTCGAAGATTTATGTGTTGGCCTTTAAATTGGAATTATATGTTGGGTGTGGAGCTTGATTATCTTCCCAATTCAAAGGTCTTGTTTCAGTCGCGTTTAGACCCCATACCTTAATAGGGGGTGTGGGGAGGCTCTCGCCCCCCTCCTGCCCCCCCACTACTGCTTCCATGGGGGTGATGACACTCATTTTAGCCCCCCCTTGGTGGGGGTTTTGGGGCAGCACCCCCAAAAGCAAAATTTTTGAAAAAAATGACCTTGTAAAATATTGTAATTTCATAGTCAATCTGGGCCATTTATTGGGTGGAAAATCTCATGATAGAATTTATGTTAATTTAGGGTTTTTTCCCCTAGTTGTGATTGTGTATTATTTTGTGTGAGAAAAAGAGAAGAGACTATGTGAGAGTGAAGAGGAAGTTATAATGGATTTGTTGTAGGTTATATCCATTCATTTTTCTAGATAATATAAAAGGAAGGACTATTGTTTCTCCGTGGATGTAGTGTAATTCGGGTGAACCATGTATATCTGTGTCTCTCTTATTTTATGATTTTCTGTGTTTCCATAGGTATATTTGACTAATAAACTCGCATGAAATAAGGGTTCTTGGTTTGAATGGGAGTAATGATAGAAGAAGGTAGGTTTAGGGTTGAGAAATTCAACAACCAAAATTACTAGCTATGGAATATGAAAATGGAGAATTATTTGTATTAAAAAGATATTTACCTAGTATTAATTGAAAAATCAAATAAGCTGAAAAGTATGACAGATGAAGAATGGGAGATTCTCGATAGAAAGGCACTAGGAACAATATGAATATTCTTGACAGTGTTGGTGGCCTTCAACATTTCAAAGGAAAGGACAACAAAAGATATAATGAAGGCATTGACCAAACTAAATGAAAAACCCTCAACCTCAAACAAGGTATTTCTTATGAAGTGTTTATTTAATATGAAGATGTCAGAAGGTGGATATGTTGCTGATCATATAAATAAATTTAACATGGTTACCAATTTGTTATGTTTTATAGGGGTAGATTTTGACGATGAAGTTAGGGTTAAGTTGTTTCTGTGCTCACTTCCATAAAGTTGGAATGACTTAGTCATGGCCACCAGTAAGTTTTTCTTTGTTTATAGTACTTTAAAGTTTGATGATGTTGTTGGTGCTATCCTTAGCAAGGAAATGTGATGGAAAATCTTAGGCAAGACACTAGGTAATGATTTGACTGCAAAAAATAGGGGAATAAAACTAGAGAGAAGAAAGATCCCATGCTATAGTAAGTCAAGGAAAGGCATACCTAAATATAGATCAAGGATAGTGTGCTAGAAATGTAGGAAGAAAGGACACCTGAAGAAAGAATTTAAATATCATAAGGGAAAAGGAGATGGATGACAAGAGAACAATCAAGAAGTGAATGTAATGAGTGATGTGTTGCAAGATGCTTTGATTATTTCACTAGAAAATATTATTGATGCATGGGTTGTATATTTAGGGGATTCATTCCATGCCACATCCCATAGGAAACATTTTCATGACTATGTTCAAGGATATTTTGGACAAGTTTGTTTGGGTGATGATAAACCTTGTAAAATTATTGGGATGGGAAAGGTACTTATAAAACAACATAATGGAAACCAATGACTATTAAGGAAGGTAAGGCATGTCCTATATATAAATTAAAATCTAATTTTAGTAGGTAAATTGGGAAGTGAAGGTTGTGTAACTACATTTATAAACAAAAGATGGAAGGTCACTAAATTATCCCTGGTAATAGAAAAATGAGAGAAGGTTGGTACATTGAATTTATGCAATGGTATTTCTGATTCTACTAATTCTTTAATCTACACAAGAGAAGATACGTCACTATGGCATCATAGGCTTAGGCACATGAGTGAGAAGTGGATGCAATTCTTCACTCAAGAAATTTGTTGCCAGGTTTGAAGCATGTTTATTTGGATTTCAATGAGAATTGTGTTTATGAAAAACAAAATAGAGTCATGTTTCTCAGAGTTGGGAAATAAAAGGAGTAAAAAATTAGAGCTTGTGCATATAGATGTATGTGGACTGACTTAGGTATCATCTTTAGGTGTCTCTCATTATTATGTTATTATGTTACTTTTATTGTTAATTGGCTTTGATAATTTTAATAAATGGAAAGATTTGGTTGAGAATGAAACAAGAAAGAATTTGAAGTGTCTTAGATCAGATAATCGAACTTGTAGAAATTATGATGTATATTTTCAAATACTCATGAATTTTTAATCAACTTCACAAGACACAAACCTACTCTATTTCTCTATAGAATTCAATTCACAATATAAAACATAAATCACAAACATGCAATGAGAAATAACGCACATGCACACAATATTTTTCTAGGGGAAAGAAATCTTCTAAAAAACCCTAGTGCCTGCTTGCGTTCATCTGATGAATAGGGATGTATTACAATTTATTTTCTCAATTGAGCATAACCTACAAGTGGATAACCTACCTCTCTGCTCACTGAGAAGCTCTGACCCAGCCTTAGTCAATTTGTGCCTCTAATTGAGCCCCTATTTCCTTTTACAATTCCTTGAGAAATCAAGCCCTTATTATTTAGTAATTTCTCCCATACTGATTGTGCGATTCCCAAGATTGATCATCTGACTGCATGCAACACCTATATACTCAAGACTAGTTTACAACTAATGTTACACTACCTTGGAATATCCACCATAGTTGGGAAACTAGAATTATCCGCATGCACTAGATATTTTCGCCTGCTTGATCAATTAACTGGATGATCACTAAGTTTTATTGAAGTATCAATGCACAACTGACTTTCCACTAGTTCCTTCAACAATTAGAACTAGTTTAACTAAAAACAACTTGAAGAAAATAACCTTTATTGCTACAAATTATCAATTAGACATGCTTATCTAAAATCTAACTCCTCTAACTAGAATTTACTGAGATAATTGAGTGACAAGATCCATGTCACCTCAATTAATTGCATCTAAGTTGTTTGCTGATATGGAAATTTGATTTTCCCAATTTGACCAAGGCAAAATCAAATCGAGAATTTATTGTTGCATTTTTCAATACTCCTTCTTAGGAAGAAAGGGATTATCAACCACCCCTATCCTACGCTAGTGGAACTCAAACTTCCCTCTTGACAAATCCTTTGTCAAAATGTTAGCATCTTGTTCCTCTGTTAGAATGTATTGTAGCAACATTATCTTCCTCTGCGCATAGTCCTGTAAATGGTGATACCGGATATCTATATTATTGGATCGACCGTGAAATACAATATTCTCAAAGAGATTTATGTAACTCTCATTATCACAATAGATCAAAGTTGGATCCATTATCTGACGAAATAGCCCCATAGTTATCTTTCTCATCAAGATCACCTCACATGCTTCTTGATTTGCAGCCATGTATTCTACTTTTTCCGAGGTTATCACCATAAATATTTTCTTCCTATTGTACAAGGAAACTATTATGGACCAATTACTAAAAATTCCACCTGACGTACTCTTCTGGTATTATTTACTCCCCACCCAATCTGAATCTTTGAAGCCACACAACTTCACTCCCTCTTTCTATTTGTACCATAGTCCAAACTGGGTAGTGCCTCTTAGGTACTGTAAAACATGCTTAGCTTCCTTCCAAAGAAATTTGGTTGGCCTAACCAGATATTGGCTCAGATAGTTGATTGCATAGCACATGTCTCATCATGTGTTCACAAGATACATCAGTGAAACCACTAGCTACTGATAAATGTTAGTGTCCACTTCTTCTCTTGAAGTGGCATCCACTTTCCTCCAATTGGTTGCTAGAGGTATCGTTATGGGTTTACAACTCTCCATGTAAAATATTTATAGTATCTCATTTTCATACTTTCCTTGAGATACAAATAGTTTTCCATCGCTGTGTCATACATCCAACTCAAGAAAGTAGTGCATGAGATCCACATCCTTCATTTCAAATTCCCTTGCAAGGTTCTCCTTGCAAGATCTGATCAACTCTTCATCACCAATTAAAATCAAATCATCAACATATAAGACAATAATAAGAAATTTACCTTCTACCAAGATGTGATAGAGGTTTACACCTGCTTCACTTTTGGTGAAGCCCAAACCAGTGAGATAGCTATCAATCTTGGTGTAGCAAGCATAGGGTGCTTGTTTGAGACTGTACAATGCTTTCTTGAGTCTTTATATGTGAGACTTTGCATCAAATGTCTCAAAACCTTATGGTTTCTTGATGTACACTCCTCCTCAATAACCCCATCGAGAAATGTTATTTTTAAATCCATCTAGTCGATCTTCCACCCTATCTACACAGGCAGTGCAAGAATTGATCTAATGGATGAGTACTTTGCTACAAGGAAAAGGTGTCCTCGTAGTCAATTCCCTCAACTTCAAAGTACCCTTTGGCAAAAAATATGGCCTTATAATTCTCTATGATTCCATTTGTTGCATGACTTACCTTGAAGATCCATCTCGAACTCACAACTGGTTTATCCGCTAGTCTTGGGACCACTTCCCAAACACTACTCTTTTCAATGGATTTATATTCCTCCACCATTGCATCTACCCATACAAGTTGCTCTACTACTTCCTTGAAATAGAATAGCTCAATCTCTATAAGCTCAGTCATTAGAGCCATGTAGCCAGTGTACCAATTAGGTGACCTCCTCTTCCTATGCAAACTTGAAAGAACTCCCACATTCTCCCTCAGATCCTACACAAGTCTACAAGCTTCCCCAATTCTTTTTCTACCTTCTTTGGATGATTTTTCTTGAGTGTATGTCTCCACTTTACCTCCTCTCTAATCCTCCATTTGTGGTTGCTCCAAAACTTCTTGAGGCTCCTTCTTTGGAGCTAAAATATCCTCTTCTAGTGGGATCTGAATATCCCTCTCAAGAGAGCACCACATCCCTTTCTCATCATCAAACTTTACATCCCTTTGCACAAATGTAATCCTGAGGGATGGAAAGTACACATGGTAGTTGTGGGGAGTTTTGTGTAACCCACAAATACCCCAATTTATTTTTTTGTCTCAAGCTTCTTCCTTGATTCTTTGGAGACATAGCAGTAAACAAAGGGTCAAAAAATCCTGAATTGCAACACATTCGACTTTCTCCCTGAGAAAGCCTCCTATGGTGTAATCAAGCCTAGAATCTTATGAGGGCTCTAGTTCTGCAAATAGATTGAATTGTTGCATGCCTCTTCCCACAAATGTAGTAGTAGGCATTGGTCATGAAACATATCCCTTGTAGCTCCCACAATGCTATAGTTCTTTCTCTCAGCCACCCATTTTGCCGTTGGTTGTGGGTTGTTGTTAACTCTCATCGAATGCTTCTTTCGCACATAATTTGTTGAATTCATTTGAAACATACTCTCCTCCATTATCGCTCCTAAGATACTTTACCTTATTTCTAGTTTATTTCTTAACTAGTACCTTGAATTCTACGAAATTGGAGAATTTCTCATCTTTCTTTCACATGAAGAAGTTCCAACACTTCCTTGGGAAGTCATCAATAAAAATGATAAAATATTTGTTTCTCATAGTGGAAGCTATCGAGAAATGTCCACAGACATCATAGTGGATTCTTTCCAAGCATGCATGTGCTTTTATGTCCCAATCATGGAATATGGATTTTGCATACCTCCCCAAGGTACATCCCTTGCATACATCCTACTGCTCAAGTGATACTTTTGGGAGGATAGTGGTTATTTGATACATAATATTCAATGTACCATGATGTGAATGACCAAGTCTTTTGTGCCAAATCTAATTGACATTGGGGTGCTAATCTTTCTCTGCCTTATTGCTTAATGCAACACAATCTTCCACATCTAGGTTATACAAGTTCTTCACATAAAACCTGATCTACTTCACTTTTCCCATCACTATGTGTCTCGGGAATGATTTTCCTTTCTAAATATCACATCATAACCATGGTATTCTTCAGGCCTGGAATAAACATGACATCCTTGAGTTTGAGAGAGGATCCCATCCCTCTAAAAGGTTAATGTATGAATATTGGTCATGATGTACCTTCCTTCATCCCCCATCTCGATGTGCATATGAAGATATTTCTCCTCCAAGTCAATGAAGAAATATCTACACCTTGTCATGTGGAAAGAGGAACGAGAGTCAAAGTACCACACTCCCCCCATCACTGTACTTGCCACGCATGTGATAAGGGTGAATTCAAACTCAAACTGTGAAGCCAAAGCTTGACCTGCCACTCCTCCTGAAGTCTTCTTGCTTGAATTTTTGTGTGGACACTTTGTGGCATAGTGTATACAAATTCCCTAGGTCGGTAGCTATACCTAGAACAACAGATTTAAAGTGCTTATCCTTTTTCTATAAATGATAAATAAGACAAAGGGATCATAAGACCTACTTGTTCTTTTGCTTTCCTTTTGTCTGCTTTGTTTGACTCCCGTCGCTCCTTTTTGAACTTAACTCACTCCAAAAGTACCTGCAAGCATAAACAAAAGATAAAGAACCAATCAAAGCAAAAGATATATCAAATACAAGTAAATGGAATCAGATACATTCACACATATAAACATCATATATCAAGATAAGCATATGGAAAAAGGGTGTAAAATTCTTTATTGAATAGAAGTAAGAATTACAACCATGAAGTCCGATCCATTATCACTCTTCTAGCTTAGGTTCCAACCAACATCACATCAATAGCACAACACTCCGGCAGCATAACACTACTCAGTTATAAACTCAATTCTCAGTCCAATAGTATCTCCTTACAATTTCTCAAAGTCCAACCCCTGATCACTTAGATGAGTGCTTAATTTATAGGCAGATGGAGGAGGTTTTGTCATAAATGAGGGTATTGAATGGCCTTCCATACTTAGAGTTAGTTTCCATGGAGGAAGGGATGAGAGGATAGGAGGTTACCTACCTCATTCCTCATCCATTTTTGAGCTCATAGGAAATGATAAGCGTGGGAAACTTCTAGATGATTCTAGATGATAAGAATATTCCCAAAACCCTATATGAATTTCACTCAATCTTGCCCAACGCAGGTCAAAGTGGGCCTAGGTGCTCTGCAGAGCACCTTGACATGGGCCTACTTGGATTGAAGTGCACTTATTCCTGTCCAAGGCTGAGCTAGTCCCTCAAGGAGGAAATTCTGGAGGGTTTCAGGCCAAATAACTCTCAGGGAAGGAGGCATTCAAGGAGGTGACTTGTCTAAGTCATGTAGCAAAGTCTGAATTAGGTTTTGATGAGCCCTAATGGTATTGATCTGAATGATGGGAGTGATGTGTCCAAATGGATCTGTAACACATAGTGCTTGAATTAATGACAATTGAAGCATTTAATTTTGGACAAATATTTCTTCTTGCCCCCTTGGATGGACTCTAGTTTGGTTTGATATTTCTTCCATTTTCCCTTCTTTCCCTTTCCAACCAATCCAATTTTTTTCATCGTCGTGATTGGATGAAGTCCCATCTCTAGTATTCTGCCTTATTTCCTCCTATACCAAATCAAACCATAAGCATTTCCAATTCGATAGTTTCTCCCCCCCAATCACCAAATATTAGTAGCTATTCCATCTCTTGGGAAGGCCTAGAAGGGCTAGGCATACCAAGTCATCTTCTACAACATTAGCACCAACCTCACTAAGTTGATCACGAACTTGTGAAAACTTTCTCAGATATTACAGAATAGTGTCATTCTTCTAAAACTTGATATTTTGAAGTTTATCCTTGAGTGCCAACTTCTTGCAGTCACTAATATTCTCGAAAAATTATGTCAATGCTTTCCACATTGCAAATGGAGTTTATTTCCCATGAATATTTGAGACAATGTGATCCCATACTCCCTCTAAGAGTATTCTCCTCGTCTTGGTTACATATTTGTTCCACTAAGAAAGGTTTTGGGCATCATATGCATGTGGTTTTGCAACAACTATCTTGATGTATTCTAGCAAGCCATTTTCATTCAATATCGCCTCCATGCGATCCTTCCATGCGATAAAATTAGAGATACCTTCCAAGGCATACTCTAGCCTCAACTTGTTGAAGTTCATATTCCCAACTCTGTAGAGATCCTACTGCACTAAACTACAAAATCAAACCTCTTGAGAAATCACTTTGAAATTCATGTTCTAATGGGAATCCTACTTTGGTACCATGTAGAAATAATGATGTATATTTTCAACTGCTCATGAATTTTTAATCAAGATCACAAGACACAAACCTACTCTACTTCTCTACGGAATTAAATTCACAATTTAGAACATAAATCACAAACATTCAATGAGAAATAACACACACACACACATACACACACAATATTTTTCCAAGGGAAAGAAATCTACTAAAAATCCCCAATGTTTGCTTACGTTAATGCAATGAATAAAGATATATTACAATTTATTTGCTCAAGTGAGCATAACCTACAAGAAAATAACCTATCTCTTTACTCACTGAGAAGCTCTGGCCCATAATTAGTCAATTTTTGCCTCTGCTTGAACCCCTATTTCCTTGAGTAATTCCTTGAGAAATTAGGCCCATATTAATTAGTAATTTCTCCAAAATTGATTACGCAATTTACAATGTTAATCATCTGACTGCATGCAACACCTGTGCACTCAAGACTAGTCTACAACTGATGTTACACTTCCTTGGAATCTCCACCACAACTAGGGAACTCGAATTTTGTGCATTCACTAGATATTTTGGGTTGATTGATCAGTTAACTGGATGATCACTGATTTTGACTGAAGTACCATTACATAACTGACCTTCCATTAGTTCCTTCAAAAATTAAAACTAGTTTAATTGAAAACAACTTGAAATAACTCGCCTTGATTGCTAAAAATTAGCAATAACGCGTGCTTTTTTGAACTCTAACTCCTCTAACTCAAATTTACTGAGATAACTGAGTGAAAAGAGCCATGTCACCTCAGTTTACTGCATCCAAGTTATCTGTTGATGTGGAAATATGAATTGTCCCAATTTGACAAAGGCAAAATCAAATTGAGAATTTCTTGGAAATTTTTTTCAACAGAAGTGAATATTACAACAAAGAGATTGGTAATTATTTTGAAGACCATGGAATTCATAGAGAGAGACAGTTCCAACAACACCACAAGAAAATTGTGTGTCAGAAAAGATGAAAGAACTATCATGGAGTGTGCAATATGTATGATATTGCATGTAGGATTACCCTTACAATTTTGGGCAGATGCTATAGATATTTCTTTTTATTTAATAAATAGAGGGCCTTCAAGTTCCTTAGAGGTGGTATTATAGATGAGGCATAGAAAGTAAGAAGGTAAACTACTCATTTCTAAAGACTTTTGGTTATGAAGCATTTTTCCACATTAATAAAGAAAACATAATAAAGCTTGAGGAAAAATCAAAGAAGTGTATCTTTATTGGATATGGCGTTAATGATTTTTTTTATCACTTATATGATTTTGAAAACCATAAAATCATTAGGAGTAGAGATGTTGTATTCAATAAAAGGATCTTGTACAAAGATCAGTTGTAGGGAAATAAATAAGAAAAGGAAAACATAGAATACATAGTGCTTGATTAGATCATAGTAAAACAAAATCCAAAGGTGCTAGAAAATCATAATGATTCATAATAAGAATAAAAACAAGAAAAACAAAAACAATAACAGTAGGCACCTCAAACTCTTGTAAGTATTGTTAGAAGATCTACTAGGTTAAGTAGACCCCCTAAATGATATTGTCCTTCATTATATTATTTATTGTTGACTATTTTTGGTGAACTAGAAGGATATGAAGAAGCAATAGAGGTAGAAACTAGGAAGAAGTGGGAGCAAGCCATGAAAGAAGAGATGAAATCCTTAGTACATAACAAAACTTGGGACTTACTTAGGTTTCCTACAAGTAAAACATAATTGTAGAATAAATAGGTTTATAGGTTGAAGGAATAAGATGGAGGAAAAGAGAGGTATAAGGCTAGACTTGTGGTGAAGGGGTATCCACAAGTAAGCTATAAACTTTGATGAAATATTTTCTCATGTTATTAAAATAACTTCAATTAGAACTATTTTAAGTCTAGTGGCCGTAGAAGATTTGCATTTTGAACAATTATAAGTAAACACAACCTTTCTCCAAGGGGATTTGGAGGAAGGAATATATATGCAACAACCACAAGGATATGAGGTCAAAAGGAAGGGGAAATTAGTGTGCAAGTTGAAGAAGAGATTTTATGGCTTAAAAGAATCTCCAAGGAAGTGGTATCTAAAATTTGGCAGGTTTATGTATAAACAAGGTTATACTAGATGTCATTTAGACCACTGTGTTTATCTTAAGAAACAAAATGGTAGAATCTATATTATATTGTTATTGCATGTAGATGACATGATTGTTGTAGGGTATAACATGCATGAAATAAATGAGCTCAAAGAAAAAAAAATGGATAATTAATTTGAAATTAAGGATTTGGGTATTGCAAAGTAAATCCTTGGTATGAGAATAACTAGAGACAAGAAAAATAAAAAATTAACATTGTGTCAAAGTGAGTACAAAGAAAATGTGTTGGAAATACTTAATGTGCAGAATACGAATTTAGTTGATACACCTTTGGCTAGTCATTTCAAACTAATTAAGGAGATGTGTCCTAAGACTCAAGAAGAGATAGCCTATATGTCTAAAGTCCCATACACATCAGCAATTGGAAGCTCAGTTTATGCAATGTTGTGCACAAGGCCTAATATTTCACATGTAGTGGGAGTGGTGAGAAAGTATATGAAAAATATAGGAAAAGAGCACTGGATGGAAGTGAAGTGGATTCTCAGGTTTTGGGAGGTTCAAACAATTTTCTACAGGGATATGTCAATTTAGATAGGGTAGGTGATGGAGATAATAAGAGGAGCGCCACATAATATGTATTTATTGTATAGGTGGAACATCAGTAAGCTGAGTTTCTAAAATGAAAAGTATTGTTGCACTTTAAAAAATGGAAGCATAGTATCTTGCTTCTACAAAGGTTAGTAAAGAAATGATTTTGTTACAAAGGTTTATGGATGAATTGGGAATGACTTATGAGATTAGTAGGTTATAAGTGATAGTCAGAGTGCCATTTATCTTTCAAAGAAGTGATAATTTTATTCTATGACTAAACATATATAACTTATATAGCATTTCAAATGGTCACTTTTGGAAGATAAACAACTGAAGTTGGAAAAGATACACACTAGTCAGAACCCTAAGGATATGTTAACACGGGTGGTACCTAGGGAGAAACTGAGTTTCTTATTAGTTTCAATTGGTCTTCAAGTATGATGTTAAATATGAGAAACAAATCGATCTAAGTGGAAGCATTCTCTAGAAACTGAAGCAATCATGGAGTCTCTATAATCATTCTCCAAGTGGGAGATTTTTGGGTGTGGACCCTGATTATCTTCTTGATTCAAAGGTCTTGTTTTAAGCATGTTTGGATCCTAGTCTCTGATGAGGGGTGTGGGGTAGATTTACCCCCAACTACTACTGCTAGGGGGGGGTGACAATACTCTTTTTATCCCCCCCCCCCAAATGGGGGTTTTCGTGCAGCACCCCTAAAAGAAACATTTAGAGAAAATTTGCCTTGTAAAACACTATAATTTCGTAGATCTGGGCCATTCATTAGGCAGAAGATCTGATGGTAGAATTTATGTTAATTTAGGGTTTTTTCCTTAGAAGGAAACCCTCATTTTACATGAGGGAATTGTATTGTGGTTGTTTATTATTTTGTGTGAGAAAAAGAAATGTAAGAGTGAAGAGGAAGTTACACTAAATTTGTTGTAGGTTGTATCCATTCAGTTTGTTGGATAATATAAAAAGGAAGGACTATTTATTTCTCTGTGCACGTAGACCAAATTGGGGAACCACATATAAATATCTCTCTCTTATTTTATGATTTTCTGTGTTTCCAACATTTCATTTCAATGCTCTCATATTTGATTTCTAACATTATATTCCTTCAATGCATAACATCTCACCATCCGCTCAAGCTAATATTTTGTATATTCATTGGCACAACTTCAAGAATAAGATGGGAGTTTAAGATTCTATATCTCCCTAGTATTATCATCCATTGGAGGTCCTCATTTAGAGTTCCTTGACCCCTCAAAGATTCCTACCCCAGATAGAGGGTGCACCACTTCTACCTTAGTCACTTGACGACCCTTTAAAGTTTCATTTATTGCTTCCAGGGAGAATAAGATGAGAGATAAATCTAGTGATGATATTGGTAGTTTTAGTGGAGGTGGTCCTTGTGATGACGCTCCTTGGCCTATAGTTTCTCATGTCCTTACCATTTTGAATTTGTTGAATCTTTACATCACATGCAAGATTTATTAGTGTATATTAGGAAATTCACAATGTTTATTTCACACACACACACATACATACGGGCAGGTGCACATTTTCCTTTTAACTATGCATATAAATGAGAATTATCGATACTAAAAAGATTCTCAAGAATCTTCTAAATCCTCTCCTTTGGTTGGTTAGGTTGATCTAACTTACTAACTTTTTGTCTTACTAGCTATGCTAGCATTATGATGCACTTACTAATTATCCTCAATCGTCTCCCTAAGATGGAAAATCCCCCTCTCTTCATAATATTAATTAATATTATAACTTATTAGTTTTAATCTTATAATGTTAATTAAGTCTTTAAATTAGTTAACATGAATTACATAGCTAATTCATCAAAATTTTCCAATTTTTTTCTCCTTTCCAATAGGAATACATGATTTTCTTGAGGAGAATATATCTAAGCAACAAAAAGAGGGGTTTTGTAGTTAATACCTCGCAAAAATTCTCAATCAAAACACAAAATTTACAACACATAACACTATTAGAGATTTTTTTCAATAGACTTCATCTGCCATCAAGGAATTATAGTAGGTCATATTTGGCCATTAATATTTCATTCACCTATCTTCAATTTACACCTCTCATTAGCATACTTGTATGCTTCTATTTTGAAGTCTCTTAGGAAATGGAAATATCCTTTGGATGACCTATCTTCCAAAATTTTCCTAATTCTTTTCATGATGTTTTCCATAGATTTATCCTTTGGGAGGGAGCCTTTGACCAAATGAGGTAGGACTAGGAGAGAATCTCTCATAACTATAAGTGTGTCCACCTAATTTTCCTTGCCAACAAAATTCCCTAGTAGAGACTATATATATTTACTTGATTATTTTTCATATGACCAAGAGCCCATGAGTATGTGAACACTTTGTCCTCCTCTTGGCCATAGAGTACCACTCCCCTACCCCTAATCAACAATATTTTTAAACGTTAACATTATTAGCTATTAATTCATTATATCATTATTATTTCATAAATATGTATAAATAAATTAAAGTAATATAAAATAAAACAAAAAACAAAAAGCATTCAACGCCTTGAAAAATCCCCTGGGACACTGGATTTCTGCATATTACATCACTAAAACTTAAGATTCCAAGTTTTTTTTTGGAATTTTAGTCAAAATGGATTGGAAAAGTTGTCTTGAAAAGGGAAGAAGCTTCTAACAGTTAAACTATTTCCAAATGGAACTAGTGCAACAATATAAATTAAATGATTGATTGATAGGTATCAAAACACTTACCTCATGACACATCTCACATTTCCATGATTAAGAAAATCCTAAAGATCAACTAAACTTATAATTTTATTTTAAATTATTGTTATTATTATTATTAATTATAAAAATAAATAATATATGAATTAAATATATATACATTTAAAAAAACATGTAACAAAATTGTTAACTATGGATATTCACCCAAACTTTACCATGGAGATTGTTAACCTATAAACAAATCTTGTAATGATAAACTTTATTATGATGGGCTTCTCAATACCAAATGCCTGAAAAAACATAACTCATTTCACCGTAAAAATATTATATATATAATTTAATTAAATTTAACTAAATAATATTTTTTAAATAAATTGAAAATCAAAATTGGCATAACTATATGTATCCTTACTACTCTTGCAAATATTCCATTATTTAGGGCATAGGAGATGCAATTTCAAGCAAAACAATTTGAAGCAGGATTGTGATTTTTTGCGATTAAAATATATTTTTGAATGCATAAATGGGTTAAGCTCCTTGATTAAAGTTAACGAGAAAAATTAGACTACACCATTATTTAGTAGATGTTAAATCCTCACCATCCGACTATTAATTATTGATAATTAAATTAAAATTTTGGAGCCCTTATTTCAAAATAGACACGTCTGTCCAAAGAAACAAAACAAATAATTAAAATCCTTCCCTCCCATTTTCAAAGTAAAATAATATTTGACTAGCTCCCCATCCCAATATGATAAAGATGTTATAACGTAATGAAATGTAATGTCCTATAAACATTTTCACTAGGTCAAAATAAAATAAAAATAAAAATAACCTTAAGTTAAACATTTTTACTCGGTCAAACAAATAAAAATAAAAATAACCCTGTTATAAAATAAAAATAAATTAAAATTAAAATAATAAGAAAAAATTGACTTGGTCATGTTACTAGTAGTTTTGAAGCTCCACGTTTATGATAACCCATAGTATTGACCCATGGTATTCATGTGGAATATAACCTATTTAAAGGAAGAAATTAAACTAGCCTACATCCATATTAACTCCAAATCTATCAAGCCCCGAGAGGAATCAAATCTCTTGACACTTGATAGATGCAAAGCTAAGATAGATCTAGGATGGTTTATAGAAAAACCATACCACATTATCTAGTTATTTTTGAATAGGTATGGCTTGGCTATAAGAATGATTGTCTTAGAGCACGACCATCTTTCTTAAGAAAATCTTGCCTACATTTTCTGATTCATTTTTCATTTTTCAATGTGGGTTTACTAACAAAGTTTGAAGTAGGCCTTGGGTATATGGATGATTGTCTTAGGGCACAACCATCTCTCCTAAACCCATGAATTTATCTAGGAGGAATAAATAGAGAGATGGGAAGCTAGGTATCCATGAATTTGATATGGATGATTGTCTTAGGGCACAACCATCTTTCCTAAACCCATGACTTTGTCCGAGAGGGATACATAGAGAGATGGCAAGGTAGGTATCCATGAATTTGACTAATTCACATAAACACTATTTATTTTCGAGAGATGGGAAGCTAGGTATCCATGAATTTGATATGGATGATTGTCTTAGGGCACAAACATCTTTCCTAAACCCATGACTTTGTCCGAGAGGAATACATAGAGAAATGCCAAGGTAGGTATCCATGAGTTTAACTAATTCACATAAACACTATTTATTTCTTTTGTATTATTTATATAAATACAAATTTATGGTAAATTTTTTCTCTGGTAAATGTAATTTTCACATGTTATTTTTTTTGTAATATATATTTTTTTGTTGGGTACAAATAGTTAAGCTGACTTATATATTGGGATTATATATCTGTGAAGCCCTCTAAGTCACATACATGACTAGCATGGATGTGTAGTCATGATTGTTATGTATGGCTCACCCATTGCTACCATGGTTAGCTTTTGCATTTTATTGAAATTTATTGTATAATGTAAGATTTTGAGTGAGATATTTATTTATTTTCTATTAATATATTTTTAATTTGGTTTCATTTTAAAAGGTTAATGATTTTGTCATTGCTGTGAATTTTTATTTTCGGAGCTGAGTTGGCATCGTTTTCCCCACGTTAAGCAAATTCATAGTCTAAATTCATCAATAGATGAAATCAATGCACTAAAACGCAGAAACGACTTGTTAATTCAACCTATTCTTTTGATGCTTATCTGGGTTGGACCTAATATTATGGGTTTCTATTTAAATATTATATAATAGATCGCCACGTGAACTAAGCAAAAACATTTGCTCTTCCTAAATTTTTCTTGCTTTCTGGGTCAACAATATCAGCAAATTTATGATACATTGCAATATTTTGAATCTGCAAAGACATTGCAATGTTTTGAATCATAACTTTGCAGATTCTCTTGATCTAGACAGTAATAAAAATTTAAGAAAAATCAACTAGTGTACCATCTCGTCGACAAATGATATTTTATGTGATTTACGTTGAAGAATCTCTCATAAATTGATATGGATCACAGAAGCTTCAATTTGACACATTTAAAAAAACATTAAAACACAAATATTTATGTGATTTATTGCAAAATATTTAAATTGAAATATGGTTGGCCAAGATAGGGATAAAAATACATTACGTTAAAAAGTCATTTCTTCTTTCAAGTGCATCGATTTGATCAATTAATGAATTCAGACTATGCTCTCAAAGTAACATTTCGTAAAGTGGCCAATCAATAAAAGCATGAAATTCTTTAGGAGGTGGTCATTTTACTTTGATTGGATATTAGTATTTCGAAAATATTGAGCAAAAAAATAAAGGTAATTATTAGACTTTACTCTGGTTTACCATATATATATAAAATTGATTTGGTTTTATTTTCATAGGACAGGAAATAAAATTAAAATTTTATTGAAGTAAATAATAGTGAGTAAAGGCAGAAGCCATTGCTTCCCAACTATCTTGATCAAATTTTTGTTTAGTCTTACAAAATAATAATAATAAAACACATTTCATATTGTTCTTTCATATATATGAACACAGATTTTGAAATGATATATATATTTTTGGTGATTTATATATGTTAATTTTATGTCGTCCTTCTTCACATAAGTGTGGAAGTGAACTTTTATAGATATTATTAAACTGAAAACATATATTTGTTTGATTTTACAAAATAATAATAATAAAACATATTTCATATTATTCTTTCATATATATACAAAGACAGATTTTGAAATGTCCATATATACTTTTGGCGATCTATATATGTTAATTTTGTCGGTCGTCCTTCACATAGGTGTGGAAGAAACATTTTATAGATATTACTAAACTGGAAAATATTATTGACTTCACTAATGTTGCATGTAATAATATTATGTATTTTTATTTTTATTCTATTTTATTTTATCAATTAATTTACATATTATTACTAATTTTTATTGTTTTGATAGATGATTTATATACTTAGATTAGGAGGTTTTTGGGGACACACAAAGAGCTTCATATATATTTTATTTTTAAATGAGGGAAAAAGCTGCACAGATCAACCTCAATCCCAAGTATGGCCTAAACCCAATTGAGCTTATTTTTTATTTTTTAAAGGTGGAGATAGAGAACTTCATATATGTCTTAGCCACCATTTTATTTTTTATTCTTTTAAAGGTGGAGGCAGTGAGGATAGCTAGTTTGGTTGACCTATTCTCTATAAAGAAATTTGAAAGTTTACATCTTATATAGTAAATGTATTTTTTGGGTTTACTTATTTTATGTAATTGTAATTTTTTTTATTTACTTCTTGTTAATTATAACTTTATTTTTTTATTTTTTCATGTTGAATTGGGTTATATATTCTGGAAGCCCGATAAGTAAAATCCATAGGTATCCCTCTACATGTTTAGGCCTGGTTGTCATGGATGGCTAGCCATGGCTACCATTACAAGAGATCATGGTTAAACAATTTTTTTGTTATACTTGGTATATATTGCAATTGTAGTGCATGAATTTTGATTTTTATTAAATGGATAAAGGAGAATTGATCTTATACTTGAATAATTTTTAACTTATAGACAATCTAACACTCATTATAATATGATTTTTCTTAGTTTACTTATCATATGTAAATGTAATTTTTTAATTTACTTCATTCTTTTTAATTGTAACTTCTTTTGTATGTTGAATTGAATTATATATTTGTAAAGCCCTTTAAATATCATCCATAGCCTATAGTTAGACCTTTAGATGTGTGGTCCTCGTTGTCATGAATGCCTAACCATAATTATCATTACCAAATACCATGCAACCCATCAATAAGTACATTTTGGATATCAATATGTCATCCAACCTTAAAACTATCTTTCTCTTACATTAATTCATCACCCTAACTCAATAATCAAATGAAAACCGCATTTATCACCCTAGCTCAATAATCAAATGAAAACCGCATTTATGAGTTTAAAATATCAATTTGTCGACATCGACTGAATCTATTATGATTTCCTAAAGTTGCATGTTCGGTACTCAAGTCGTTTGGCACTTATGATCTTGAGCTTCGTTGTATACCGAATGGGTCAGGATTAGATTATCGAACGGTGAGTTCAAAGAATCTGGAGATTTCACACACTGAATTTCTGTCGATGCAAATGACCAATAAAACCTCATATGAACTAAAAAACATGGAGCATGGAGTTTTTTATTTTTATTTTGGGTGCTTCGATATATGTGATAATTATAGGGTGTTGTGTTGTTTACAGTTGCGTAAATTGGCTGATGGATGTTACGTTACTTGGTTGGCATGGCTAGTGTTATATTTATATTTATATTTATATTTATATTTATATTTATATTTATATTTATATTTATATATATTACAATATCTTGTATTATATGTTTTATTATATTAATAAAATATTCATGTTTAACTTTATATAACATATTATTTTATAATATTAATTTTAGTGAAACAGGTTGTTGGGCAGTTCCTAAAACGCCATAGATGGAAAGGATTTGCCATATATGTGAGAATAGGAACATTGAGGATGAAAACCCACTTCCTCTTGGAGCGCCCGGCGTACAACCACATTAGATCTCAGTTTCACAATCTTTGTTACAATACTGACCTTGCTGGCCTTTTACAATGTCAAAATTATAGTGAGCTCAAGAGGCTTATCTCCAAGCTTTTTGAGCATAGGAATAAAATCTTAAATCAAAATCAAAATCAAAATAAATAATTTGTTTCTTTAGGTCCGATAGACCATTGTTTGGTCTCTGTGGACGTTAACCATCATCATCATCATCATCGTAATACATTATTTTACAATATTACAATGTTTTATAATATACAATATTTAATATACATTATATTATCAATGAAAAGATAAAATGTAAATATTTTACAAATATTTACCATGTTTTGTATGTTAGGTGTTGTAATATATTACATATGCTTTTATTTATTTAGTTTAAAATATATATATATATATATATATGTGTGTTTCAAAGTTTGATTTTATTATTATATATATGAAATATGTTATCATGTAATGTAATGTAATGTAATGTAATGTAATATATATATATATATTATATATATATATATATATATATATATATATATATATATATATATATATATATATATATATATATATATATATTTATTTATTTATTTTTATCAACTCAAGTATAAGGCATAAATAATCAATGTGACCTAATGTGAACAATAAGTGGATGTAGCAACCAAAGGTGCCACATAGTTTTATTGTGAAAGCTAACAAAAGATAGTATCAATTCAGTGAGCAAGGCGATAATTGCAACAACCCAAAACGAAAGACATGCCAAAAACATGATCAATCTTGAAAAAGCTCCAGACCCAAATAGTAAAGTCATGATAGAGAAGGGAGTTTCCAAAAATGGAGGGTAAAAGGATAACAAACCAAAACCTAATGTAAGTAAGGAAGGGTCCCCATGATTTGGTTAAAAAGAATTATGGGGAAAGGGGGATGGGGTTGTGGCCAACAACAATTGTGACTCACTGGGAAGAAGAAATTATCTTGTGTTTAAATATTTGAAACTTGTAAAAATGAAAGAATTAAAGTTAAATAATTCAAAATGTAAAATTCATATATCCTAGTAGTTTTGCCTTCACAAGTACAATTTAACAAACAAAAATCATAGCCATAATTGACTACGAACTTAATAACATATTACCCCATGAGATTAGTGTATTCCATGCATATTACCCCATGAGCTTAGTGTATTCCATGCCCACTTTACGAGGATATTATTAACTTGTCAATAGGATTTGTTACAATACCATGGAATAATACAATAGCTTATCAATACCACATGCCCAAAAATTATAAATTATTTCACAATCAAAATATTTTATAAATATTTTATTTTACTTTTATTTTTTAATATTTTTTAATTAAATCCAAAAGAAAAAATGCTATAATTACTTTTGACCTCTCAAAACTAAACCTCTCAAACGCTATAATTACTTTTCGGAGGTCAGAGGTTCGAATTCTCTTTACACTCTCAAGGTTAGGCTTGGTCTTTGAGCTCGCGGGAAGTGATCCACAAGGTATGTGAGGAATCAAACCTTTCTAGGTGAAAACCTTTCATCAAGATTTTAGTAAAAAAGAAGTTTGCATCTTGTTAGATTTGATCCCTCTGGTAGATACAGAGTTAAATGGATATATGTTGGTACATATCAAATTGCCAAGATTTAAAAAACCATAAAATAAATATCAAACTTGTATATGCGACTACTACTACAAGTATTTCATGGATATTCGATGGAGCTTCAATCCCAACCATCCACCTAATAATTTTTTGTAACTAGATTAAAATTTTGGAAGACCTATTATCAAATAGACACATTTATTGGTGTAACAATTTAATTAATTAATTTTTTTGATGGCTTCACTGATGGGGATTTGAAACTTGAATCACATTGTTTATATAATACTTTGTGAAATGGTGATTTCCAATTCGGTTTCTCCCCATGGGCTAACTTAATTAATATATTTAAAAAAATTAATATTTATATGATTACTTGCTATCTATTAAGAAATGAGATCACAAATTATTCTAAATAAGTTAAGTTCAATAATAAAAACAACTTAAAACTAGTCCATTAATTGTTTTTTATAAGCTTGTGTTGTTTCCTTCCATTATCAAAAAGTATGTTGCAGTGCTAGCTCGAAAAACCAAATAATTTCAACCTTCCCATTGGGAAACCAGGTTTGTTGATCATTTGGTTGTTGAGTAAGAAATCCAAAATATGAAAGTTTTTAAAAGTTTCAACATGACAAATAAAGAAACATTGACCTAAAAACAAAAAATACTAGAGATCCACCAAAATAGGTCATGTGCCGAGGAAAAATACAAACTATCCATCATAAGATTCAACCGGGGTCATGTCCTTTGCATTGGAGCCTAGAGGTGTTATAGGGAGAATGCAAGATATATGTTGCTAGATTATGGCCATCCTATTGTTCAAGCCGATCATATGAAAGTGCATATGTTGTTGGTCACTCCTGATATCCTTCATACTATCAATAAAACTAGAAAATTATTCATGTTCCACTTGTAGAGCATGAGTTAGAAGAGTTTTCATTTTCCAACATAAAGTGAGGGTCTACATGTAGAGGGTTCACCTCCTTATTTTGTGTCTCTGACCAGGAATTTGTTCAGAATTTCTTTTATCAAATCCAAATTAGATGGGGAGCATTCATTATTGGCCATGGTGGTCTATGAGTTGTCAATTCTTTGATGATAGTCACATCCCCTTCCATGACCTTGAAAATCAGTACATATTCCCGCATTATTGTTTCAGCCCCCTAGAGATGAACAATGAGCCATATTTTCAATTCTTCTCTCTTTATGCCAAGAAGGTTTTCATGTGCCTCTCTATTTCCATGTGTTTCTCTGAACCTATGATTTAAGCCAAGGTTTGTGACTAACTTGAGAAATCCAAGATATCCCTTGAGTATCTTTGTGTCCAAGTGACAGAGAGTGGGCCCCACAAAGGTTAATATGACTAGAATTACAACCAAAATACTTGCAGAAGGTGTTGTCCCCAAACCAATTCACATGTTCTCCATTCTAATTTATAATTCCATTGAAGAAAGGAAACAAAATGAGCCACAATAGAGAGAAAAATACAATACATAACAAAAGGAAAACACATTGGGTAGCATGTAATCCTGAAATTGATGAATATTGTGGCAAGTTGTTGGATTTCTTGCCTTAAATTGTTGTGTACAAGTTCATAACGCAATATAGTAACACACACACAACACACCCCCACACACACACAACTAGTGATTGAGCATACAAATTAGGGTATACATTGTGAAGTATTTCAACTCCCTTCCCCAGGAAACCGGATATAGAACAAAAATACTTGCTTGGGGAAGAGAAAAACTCACACATTGCCCTCATGAGTGACACAGAAAGGGCCATACAAGACACAAGTGACAGGTGGGACATAGAGCGACAAGCCAAATGAAGGTGTCATTGTATTTACAATAGACCTTATAACGAAAAACAAAATACATTATGCCTATGGAGACCATAGAAAAACTTGACCTCCTATAAACATGAGCATGCATACTTCTAACCACGTTGGAGGTATAAGACAAGGCCCTTTGTAGTGAGAATATATAGTCTCTAGTAACGAATCTAGTGGGCATGGCTTATGTGTCACTATTGTGATTGTATGACACTCCCGCCCCAACATAGCTGAGAACAGAGACAAATTCAAGAAAACCACATAGAGGCTTGCTACATCACCAAGCATCAATCCACAAAAATTAATTCTTCTGCATACAACAATGATTAAACAAGGTCAATCTCATAATCCTTGAACTATCACACTTGCATTTTCCAACAGGGGTTTTCGAGGATTGGAAGGATACATACCCACCAGATGCCTCACTTGTGAATAAATCCCATTTGTTTGGCTTCTTCCTATTATAATCCACCCCCACCATCTAGCCCAGAGTTTAAATGTATCTCAAAATCACGGTCCACAGCTAGATGCACACCATTAAGTTACAAGACATTGCATTCTTCCACCCAAGGAATATTTTACTTAGGCTTATTTTTTCCATATGAGGAAATTTTTTGTGTATGATATGTGACCACCCCCTCATTTATTTTTAATTATTTTCCCCGTTATCAACATTTCTCTAATTACGATAGATCACATCATTCTCCTGTCACCCCCATTGGGACTTCGCTTCCTTCTGGGTCAAGATTTTCCTAACTAGCCAATCTATCTTTATCTAATATTGTAAAGAGGATGTGTAAATATTCATTCTCATTCGCTAGGGTCCAGTGTGATTCTAGAAATTTCCCAACTTGTTTGCATCCCCAATTTTCTAAGAAGTCTATATCTCAGGTTCTAGAGTGCTTGGTGTGGGCCAAAATGACATATTGAAATTCATGGACCAATTGACCTATTCTTGTAATCAATATTTATAATCTCCAACTCTTAGCGATATAAACACTGCTTGTCCCTTATAGTAAGTTATGAATTGTATTAATGGCTAAGTGGGAGTCCCTATCAGCCACAATCTTGGTGAATGTTTCTTCTTTGGTGATTAATAGACCCGTTTCGAGAGCTTAAAATTACACCTCATTATTTCTTGCATACCCATATTCTTCAACCAAAATTTTCAACACTCTATTCTATCTATCTTTGAGAAGCCCCCAAATCTAGCAAGTCTTGGGTTCCCTTAGAGGATCCATCAAAGTTTAGTTCAATGAAGATTTTTACGGGTGGCATATAATTGACATTTGAATTTTATTATATTTGGATTGGCTTCTGTAGATTTTTACTGTAGATTCAATAACTTATGTGATATGTTAAAACAAAAGACAAGAATCTACTCTACTCTTTAGTAGAAACCAAAATTGATTGATAAAAACAATAAGAAGAAAAGGAAGAATATCAATCACGCATAACACAATATTTATCTGAGAAAAACAACTGCTAAAAACCCCGACTATCTGTATTACATTAACTAGAAGATCAAAGAAGAAAATACAATGCTCGTTCAACCTGAACAATTCCTGCACTAGTACAGTTTAACTCTCTTCCTCCTAAGCTAGCTCAATCCAACACTTGGCCAATTTTTCTTCCTTCCAAGCCCCTACTTCCTTGCACAATTCCTAAGAGAATTAGCCTTTATTTAATGTGCGAATTCTCCACCCATGACTTCACAATCCATCCATAGGCCCCCAACTCACTGCATGCACCATATGTATAACTCAGAAAATTATATAATTGATAGTACACTATCCCTAAACTCTAATATCAGCTCATTCTTCCTCTGAACTAACATGCATGAGTTATTTATGAGTGAATCTTTAGTTAACTGGCGTGGTATTGAGGATGCATTGCTACACTTCCCCACTACTAGACTTCTACTAGTTCCTCCAATAGTTACAACTAGTTTAACTCACTATAACTCAGTTAGATTGAGTTATCTAATTACAACTCAAAAGAACTCAACTTGAACCCCTAAAATTTAGGGATTACTCTACATGACTCTAGATAGACTTCCAACTCGAATTTCCTAAGTCAATTAAGTCAAATTAAATTAATTAACTATTACAAGTTGCTATGAGGATATAATTACAATTTACTTCACAATTTAATTGAAGGGAATATTAAATTGGAATTCTTGGATGATATTTTAACTTTTATTGTTGAGAATTTCAACACAAGAAAGGAATTCATCTCTATTCTAATCCAGTACCTTTGGAATGTTCTGCATGCAACACTTATCTCTAGTGTTGTTGCTAATGCAACTTCTGAAACTGAAAAATCATCCATCCTGAATCTGTGTGATGCATCTATCACTAAAGTCTCTGACTACTACTAGCTCATCCATTGTCTACTAAAAACTCCACACTTTTGTTGCCTCTACAATGTGCAATCTACATTGTTTCCAACTCTGCTTTATGTGCCCTAGTATTTGACTATTTCTAGTCTCTTCATCTGTCACTATGATCCATCCGGCTACTATGTACTGTGGGTTCCCGTAGTAAGGTAATGGTCCATGAGACAAACTATCTCAATGTATCGTGCCCAAATTTCTACACTCTTGGGACTATTGCTTCATGTTTCCCCACCTCTCACTTAGAGGTATGGTTGCATGTGCTTCCTCTGCCCACTTGGCTCAAAATTCCCCCCTACTGGAGATCTTTGCTTGAGTGGATGTCTCCACTCATCCTCCTCTCAGCTTCTCCAATTGTGGATGCTCCACAACTTTCTGAGGCTGCTTTTGAGGTTTCTTCTGGGGCTTCATGTTCTGAGGTAATTCACTCTCCCTCTCAACCACCAAGTATCTAACATTGTCCTTTCACTTGAAGGCTTTGCATGCATCATGTACCTCAAGTGCATATAGGTTCTTGACTCACACATTGATCTGTTTCACTTGTCTCGTGGCAATGTGTCTAAGGAAAACTTTTCCCTTACTAAAAATCACATCATAGCCATGGTCTTCCAATACTGAGCTGGAAACAAGATTCTTTTTTAGTCTTGGAACATACATCACATTGGTGATTCTGAGAGGGGAGCCAAACTCCCTCTGAAAGGTAACTACACTCATGTCAGTCGTGCTATAACTTCCATCATCGCCAAACTCTATGTTCTACTTGAGGTATTTCTCCTCTCTAATGTCCCCAATTAAATTAATTTTGTTAAGATGAATTTCTATTTTTTTAATTAGGTGTTGGGAAATATTTTGGCATGTAAACTAAGATAAAGTGGATGGAAGGAGTTCCCACTTAATTTTTAGAGAGATAGAGGCTACCAACATTAGGGAAAAGGAAAGATTAAATTGCTAGTGGAATATGGGGGCCACATGATGTACGCACTTGGGAAGAAGGAATTTGAATTCCTTGAGGCAAATCGAATTGGTGGAGGAACCAACAAGGAATGCATGGCTAGCAATTATAAAAGGAAGGAATGAGGGAGCAATATCGATCTTTTGTCTATTTGAAAATTGAATTTTCCATAGCTATTCAGATGAGCCAATATTGTGTTGTTTAGCACACGAGTGTCTCTGAGCGGAGATCTCAACCCTTGCTTCAGTGGACTTTGAGTGCCAACCCTAGGAGGGAGTTCTACTTCATTCCAAGGCGTACCAACAACAGTGAGTTGAGTTACAACAACAATAAGTCGAGTTACAGTAGCAGGGAAGTAACAACAAGGAGGCTAAGTTACATCCATAAGGAAAGGAGCAGCAGGAGGGCCGAGTTACAATAGTAGGAAAGTAGTAGCAGGAGGGCAGAGTTACATCTGTAGGAGAATAGTAGCAAGGAGGTTGAGTTCCAGCAGCAAGAGAGAGTAACAATAGCACAGAGCAGGGAGAGTAACAACAACATATGAACTACACAATCATTGGAGTGAGATTTGTTGGGGAAACATTATCCCGATAATTTTGGAGCTGGGGAGCTAGGAGATCATGTGGAGGGACATTTGAGGAGGATTTCTAGAGTTGGAAGTGCAGAGATTGACAGGATCAGTCACAACAACAGAATTTGTATTTGGAGGAGGGTCAAGTTGTGAAGGGTCAATTTTTGAAGTTTGGAAACAAGGGAAACCATTTCTGGGTTTTTTTGGTTTTTTGGAAAGGATCAAATTCTCAAATCGCTAGAATTTTCTGGGCACTCTATAGTGGGAAAATCAGGCGGCGAAGTTAGGGAGCAATGTAATTTTGGAGCAACAACATAATTTTCTGGAGGAGTTGGTTATTGCAGTCATTGGGCTTTCTTGTACTCATCACCTTGTGCTTGTGCGAACCCAGGTGCACTTTCCCTAACTCATTGTACCACAACATATATTATTAATAAAATTTGGCCATTTGGGGATTTGCAGAAATTTATGGTTCTTGTGTATTTGTTTCTAAAAATTTATGTGTTGCTATCTTTTCATGTCTTTTTTATCATTATAAAATTTCCATTAGGAACATTGCAGTGGTATCAGAGCATGATCTTGGCTAGTTGTGGAGTAACCATCTAGATCATGGAAGATTTGGGCATGTATGCACTGCGATGGGTGAAATATAGACAAACCCACAGCTCAAGGGAGAGTGAGTATCATTGAGGGAAAAAAGACCCTTACCCACTTTGATGGTTCCGCTAGGATTTTTGTCAGAAAATGGGTACAAGAATTGGAAACACATTTCCAGATAAACCCCATGAGGGAGGCGGACACTATTAGACATGCCACTTTGCACTTGGATGGAGATGTTATGGAGTGGTGGTATCGAGGGCTGGTCCCAGACCCCCTCAAAAGGAGTGAATATGATGAGGATAGTTAGAGTATGAGACTAGGAGGCATTTATGTTGGTGGAGACCAGACTTTAGATGTTAGAAGCTCGAGGAGGAGGTTGAGTAGGAGGATACACAGGATGGTGAGGGGTACATTGATATACATGGTGTGGCATAGGAGTCACCATTGTTGGAGGCCTCTTTGGTAGCTCCATTTGACACCTTGGTTGAGGGAGTAGAGCATACAATCACAGGGCCATCTATTGACGAGATGCCAACAGTTGATGAGGTATCCGGTGCTATGACCCAGTTTCTAGACAATGGTCATCCACAACTGGTTGATGAGGTGTCTGGAGGCATACTTGTCGTTGAGGAGGTACTAGAAGTGACAGAGGGGTCTAGAGCGGTGATTGAGTTTACAGGGGATAACCGCCCTCCGCAGTTTCATCAGTACTGGGCTAGCCTTCTAGTGTTGAGAAATAAGTACACGACAGTACGAGAGGACATTCTACAACACAACGAAGTGTTGGAGGGCATGAGAGTAGTTTGTACCGAAACCATGACCAAATTGACTCACATTGAGGAACGGTTGGATTCCCTACTGGTGCAACTAGAATGCACATTGGAGAGTGAGAGCAACTTTCTTCGGGCATACATAGACGGGGTTGGCATCACTGTTAGGTTACCATTGCCCATTGGATAGAGAGAGATAGATATACATAGTCTGATTTCATTTTTTGACCAGGATAGCGAGATGGCATAGCCTGAGTCGCACAGGGTGCATCATCAACATGCTGGGGTTGTTCTATGGGCTAGAGTTCATGCATTGGGCCCCTCTCTTGGGGTTGGATGGTGAGATGTTTTGAGTTGGTACATGGTGGAGGGGGCTAGACTCATGGAGATGGACATAGTCCAAAGCGAAGATCGATAGGAGCGCCAAGACATCGAGGGTACTAGAGGCCCAGATTGGCATTGGGATCCAAGTGGGGCTTCCTATATGACATCAGACATACAAGATGAATATGACATTGTTGTCAACCTAGTGCCTAAGTTCATGTGTTCCTTAGGGGAGTTTTAGTGAGCACTAGTGGCTAGATGGTTTAGGAGTAGAATCCATGTGTTGATTTGGCATGTTGGTTGTGCATGGGGTTATAGGATGATTAGCGCTCTCTAGCAGGGGATGGTTGGAGGAGCTGGCATGAGTAGGACACCGAACTAGGAATTTTATGGGGACGATCTCCTCCCTTTGAGGTTTAGGACTCAAGGGTCACCAAGGATCGGCACAACAAAGTTATCCCCTCTAGCAGGAGCAGATTTAGGGTGCTCAGATCTACTAGGATGGATAAGGAGGTGCAACCTGATGCATACAGATGTGATTCTAGACCATAACACTCAGTGGTGTGCAGGGTTATGTAGTGAGGAGCAGTGGCCTGCAGAGGAACATAGAGATGCATGGGGGTATACCACATCTTGATGGTTTACACTGTGGGGTAGGAGGAGTGCCTCACATCGCATTAAGTACAAGAGGGGAGTGACAAGTGTAGTGACACAAGCAAGACACACGACAGTACAAGATGGCATAGCCATAGCCGCGGGTATCCAATGGTGTACAAGAGTAGGTCATGGTGTACAATGGCATGTCCAGAAGTACAGGGGTGATCGGTGGTATGTAGGGGCGTATGATGATGCATGGCGAGGCCTTGGAGTGTTTCTTCCAGGGAGGCCCATGAACAAAGACATGAGCATACCTTTGGATGTAGTTCACCTAGGATTGATGGGAACACAGATGAGCGAGACTTCATAGTATCCATAGGGACTCACACACCTGGACCTCTTCTACATACCTCACAGGCACAATCAAATTTTTTGTTAGCTTTTCGCACTCTAGGCATGAGCAACGGGGGACGAGGGGCTCACCCGAGATATTTTTATGACACTCAGCACACTAGGGAAGAATTTCTTAGCAATGGCACTGGGTTGGTGTGTCAGTTGACAACTACATGTTGGGGAATGAGGTGATCATCTGCAAGGGTGGCATATTGTTCATCACCAATCCTAAGTCTGGGGAGCTAGTCACGAGGGAGACATGTGTCACTCTTTTCTCAGGGCATGTTGTCACCCTGCATAAGCAGGGGATACCATGTATAACTGAGGTAGTTTTCCAGTGGGTATTTGGGCTGTATTGGAAATTTACTGAGGGTGTAGATGGCATAATTGGTGGTGATGATTGGATGGAGCAGAACATATTTGCATACACTAAGATAGTCCCAAGCATGAGACATATGTCTATTAGCTTCATTCACGGGGTAGCTATTTGGCATATGTGGTTTCAAGTGGTCATTGGTACTATGCATCGGTAGGCACAAGGCTATTTAACACACATCAGATTAGTTCATGATATTTGGAGCCTATATATTGATTTCATGAAGGGAATAGAGACGAGGCACGAATGGATTGCAATAGTTTTTTGAGATATGTTGTAGTAGGTTTGGCTATGGGATCCAAGGGTTCAATTGGTTGATAGATCACTTTGTCTCATGATGATCAGAGTCATGGCAAAGAGTGATCCATTTCACTCTTGGGTCGACACATCGGGGTTCTGGGAGGCCTTCATTGTATGGAGAGGTATGATTTCCTTGTTGCTACATAGGTTCAGGGTTAGGTTTGGATGGGTAGGCTTTGGCATCATTGAGATACCTAGGCAAGATGTATTTGGCCTTTATCTATATTTCACAATCGAGTTCCAGGAGAGGAGGATACAACAAGGTCACAATGGGTAGTTAGCTGTAATCAGAGTAATGCAGTGTCAACATGGTGGCATCCTTTTGAGATTAGCATGGGACCCTTGTATCGAGGGATTCATTGATGATAGGATGGTGCACGGATTTAGGTTGACCTAGTGGTACATTTGGGACCCCGGTATTATGTGCAATAAGTGTTTGGGTCTGCTAATCGAGAGGGTGCTTGTTCAGGCATTGCTTGAGGACAACCAATTTTTGGTGGGGAGGACTGTAATGTCCCCAATTAAATTAACTTTGCTAAGATGAATTTCTATTTTTTAAATGGGATGTTGGGAAATATTTTGGCATGTAAACTTAGATAAAGTGGATGGAGGAAGTCCCTACTTAATTTTTGGAGAGATGGAGGCTTCCAACATTAGGGAAAAGGAAAGATTAAATTGCTAGTAGAATATGGGGCCCACATGAAGTACACACTTAGGGAAGAAGGAATTTGAATTCCTTGAGGAAAATCAAATTGGTGGAGGGGCCCACAAGAAATGCATGGCCAACAACTATAAAAGGAAGGAATGGGTGTTATAGCTCCAAATCTGACTCTTATGGTTTGTGATGCTGTACTCATGGCCTAGGGCAACCCCTCCTTCTAGACCTGGTCCTAAAATTAAAAAAACAGTGTTTTATCCCTTATATGCGACATTGCCCTGAGTTAAACGCGTGTATACGCGGGTCTGTGTATATCCAACCCACGTGTATGAATTAAAACACTTAAAAAAATATAAAATTCCTTCTTTTCGGGCGGAGATCGCGGGTTTTACCTGCTGATCACCTGTTAGTGCCCGTGGCCCAACTGTTCCCAACCAACTCCTAACTAAAAAACTACTTTGGAGATGGTATAAAAAGACCTCAAAGGGAAGGCCTAAAAGAGGAGAATAGAGAGAAAGGTTATTATGCTGAGATTTTTCCCTTGACCAGGTCTGAAGTCCCTTGTGCCTTCTGCACTTCCCCCATTTTGTAGAGGAAACCTTTGTTTCCTTGTGTGTTGATGTTCATCCACCATTTATGACATCATGGAGAGAGTCATGGAAGGAGTTTTCTTAGAGGCTTGAGGCTGGAACGGATTCGGAAGGAAGCTTTGCTTGGAGCCTGCTGAAGGTGACTCAGGTGAACATATTCCTTTTTATGTACTTTATTTGTCTATAATAAAAGAAACACATGTCTTGGTTCCCAAAATGAATCTTCTTTATGTTAATGATATTCATGTTTTGAATTCATGTGTAAATGGTTGTTTGGATTTCATAACTAACTACCTTTCTTTATAACATGAAGATGGTTTCTTTATAAGTTTTTGTCCATGTACTGCTGTGTCCTTTGAATTGTTTGTTTTGCAGGACAAAAGAGAAGAAGGGAACTCCAAGAAGGGTTTGGACCCTAAAGGCATTCTCAAACGTAGGACCGAAGGTACGTACCCTTATCATAGAATTTGCTTATAATAGCATAATGGCTGTATGAATGCATGTTTCTTTGAATAGACAACTTTCAGTCTGCTAGGGTTTCACCCAAAAAGCCCTAGGGGAGTAATTCCCTCTACCAGAATTGGCGACTCCACTGGGGACAACACTCTTGTTGTTCCTAGTTTGGGTGTTTTTCAAGCTAATCAGGGCTCAGCTGCCTTGTCTTCTTGCTATTACTGTCTGGTCTGTTCTTGAACTTTAAGCTTTGCCAGTTTCTTCAGTTTGTCTTTTTTATTTTTCTTGAAGCTTTTCATATACGCTGTTTTTCTTAGATACAGAAGCGTATATGCGTTTGTTTCTTTGAGTGAACTCGCGTATACGCAGGTTTCCTCAAACACAGTCGCGTATACACGCAATCTGTGCTACAGTACTGTCGCGTATATATTCCAATTTTCAAGATTTGTAAATCTTTTTGGCCTCTGAAGGTTTGTCTGGTGGTTTGAGTCAGTCTGAAACAGTCATTTTCCAGTATCAGTTATTTGTTTTATAGCGAGCATCTCATCCTGAATTCTCTCTGATTATAAGGAGTGTTGGTCTTGTTTTTTGTTGATTGCAAGCGTCATCGTTTTTGGCTAAAGCACGCAAGATTTCTTGCTAGGAATCTTGGCTGCTCTGTTTCATCAGGGTAGGAAGATTGAATTCAATCTTTGTGTTAATCTTGCTTTTGGTGACTTTTTGTTTGCTTGACAAAATCGCTTTTTGTGACCATCTACTTCTTTGTTTCATGAAAGTTGTTGTTTGACACTTTCTTGGAATTTGTCTTTTTGATCTTTTTGGTTTTCATTGCCAAGGCTTTCATTGCTGCTTTTGATTGTTAAGAGCGATTTTAAACACATTTATTTTTGTTGGGTTTTCATCCATTAAGTGGTGTTGATTCGCAAAAGTGTTTAATTGCCTATTCCTCAATCACAAGTTTCAGTGTTGTTGAGAGCATTTTTTGAAAAGACTTTTTTGTTTGTTGCTTTGAAGAAAATCTTTTGAAAATCTTAGTTTTGCTTTCTTGAACTTGCTTTTCATTTGGTTTCCTTTTAGAGAAGTGAGAGTGCTTTATGTTTGTCTTAGAACTTGTTTTTAGTGTTTAGACGAAATGAATGGAAACATCTCATATTCCATCTAGACATCTTAAGTGGCAAGATAAAGTTTGATAAGCAAGCAACTTTCATTTTTGTTTTTAGAGTAGTTTTGAATCTTGCATCCACATATAGTTGTTGCATTAGGATATATTTGCATCCCCTTTTAGGCATACATAGCTTTGTTAGCTTTTGTGAGTGTGAAGTGTGCATTAACGAAAAGAAAAGAAAAATTTGTTTTATTAGAAGTACCTCTAAACCCTATAGAAATTGCTCTTCATCGAAAAACGAAAAAGTGCATGTGCATGTAGTTAAGTTTTTATTAATTTCTTTTGCATCAAAAAACACCACTAGTTTCACTTCCGTTACCTTGTGACTTAAAGAACAGCCTAATAAAATCAAGCGCTAACTAAAATTCACTAGAACTTTTTGTTTTAGTCAGTTACACCAACAAGATTAGGATTTTAGGGCCTTGGATTAGGCGAGTGGAGAGTTAACTCTCCAAGGCCATATAAACGTCAAACGTAGGAGTCTGAATAACGAGAGAAAATCCAATAGCGTTAGGAAGACCAGGAAAGCTTCGGATCTGGGAGTTAAGCACGAGGGTCTGTAAAGACAGGGAAGAGAGATACCCCCTCTCCTACTTGTCCGAACTTACCTCACGACTGTTCCACCTGGCTTCTGCGACGAGTTGGTATCCATAGTTACTTCTCCTAGGGAACTACACAAGTGGCTGCGGAGGGGAATCCCGTGGCACCTGAGGTTGACGTTGCATCACTCTCGACAGTACTACTAGAGGGCACCCTTGTGAAGCTTGGGGGCTTGCACCGGCGCACGCTGTTGTTAGGAGGTCAGCGTAACTTCCTCTGATACCTTCGCTGATAGGACTGGGCCCTCATCATCCCAGACTATCGGAGGCCCCTTATTTCACTTTCTCGTATTTTGGTGTCCGGTCTTAATCACCCGGAGCGGAAATACTTGGAAGTTGTTTGAATGGCTGTATCTTTAGGGACTTTATAGTGTGTGCTCTGTGCTCCTAGTTGGCCTAGCTTTCAATTTTTTGAGTCTTTAGTTAGATCATAACAAAAAATTCAAAGTCGCTGACCGATCTCCAAGACGGTCTTGAAGACTTCGTGGTCTCTCGCCACCAAGTTTAGAGCCTTCTCCTAGAAGGCACAGAGGCAATACTACCGGTGGGTTCCGTCCCACGCCGGTTGACGCATCAGGGATTGATCCTCCTCTCGGGGGCATTAGCGGCCAAGCAAGGCCTGGCACTTCTGAGCAAGAGAGGGACACTTCAATCCTTTCTCGAGTTCTCTTTCAAGTGGAGAATAACATAGAGGTAGAAGAACTTTCAGAGTCATTAGTGGCTCCAAATTCTCCACTACCATCTAGTCATCCAGACATATTACAATAGGTTGGGACTCCGACGCATAGACCGTCAAGTCCAGGTTACGCTACGCGCTTACCATCGATGACCACTACTGGAAGCATGGCTTCTACGAGTGCTACGACTATGAAAACCCCAACATCGGTGCAAGGGGGAGGAACCATTTCCATCCCCTCTGCTTCCTTGTTCGGATATTTTGCTAGCACATCTTTAGTTGGGTCTACCTCCATTCCGTCCACGAGTGGAAATGCCCAAACCAATGCTTTTGGTACTGGATTCTTCCCTTTTGGCACCCAATCACAGGGTATTCCATCGGTTCCGTTTAGCGCCGCTACGTCCATGATGGGCGGATCGGCTTCATTCCAGGGTTTTCCTTTTGGAAGTGGTCATATACCACATTCCAACCCGATGGTAGGATCCATGCCTTTTTCTTCTGTAGGACAAAGCAGCAATCCTTTCCAAGGTTGGAATAACCCTGGGGTTAGTAGCGCGGGAACTGGGAATCTGTTTATCAGCCAACAAGGGAATAGGCCGTACTCCACGGTTAGCATGTTTCAAAGTATTCCTCCCCTTGCTTCGGCTTGGAATTCGTATCAGGGGTTATCAACTCCCTACAATCCTTTAGGAGGAAACTTTGCTGGTTATGGAGGTTATATGGCCGGAGTTGGTCAAACTCCGAATTTTGCTGGACCACAAGGCTTGCCTTTCAGTTCAGCCAGTTCTACTGGTTACTTCGGGTAGCCTGGTGCCTCCCAAATTCCAGGACAATCTTTTCAGAGCTTTGGGAGTTCTGCCCAGTCTGGGTGGAATCCCCAAGGTCCTCCTAGGCTTCCGTTTCTGGCAACGTTAAACTTGCCAGATCTCACTAAGTTAACAAATGACCCAATCAATTACAATCCGGCCTGGCCTCCGGTCCCAACCAAACTCCCTTCGGACATTCCAAAATTCGAAGGGAAGAGTGGTGAAGACCCAGGCGACCATGTAACCACATTCCATTTGTGGTGCTCATCTAACTCCCTTATCGATGACTCGATTAGGTTGAGACTCTTTTAGCGCACCTTGACTGGTAATGCGGCCAAATGGTATATAGAGTTGCCAGGGGGCAGCTTTACATCGTTCGCTGACTTAGCCAATATTTTCTTAAATCACTTCCTGTTGCCTGTCCGCTATGATGCCGGAACTGAACTTCTGGCCACCTTTCGTCAGGATAAGGCAACCCACATTTCTGACCATATTCAGGAATGGAGACGGAGAAAGAGGCTCATTAAAGCCGAAATCCCTCCGGTGTACCGTCTCGAGTGGTTTTTGAAGTCTTTACAACCCGAGATCTCCAAGGATGTCTCCATGTCTGGGGTCTATTTTGAGGAGCAAGCCATTTTTAGGGCCCAGCAATTAGAATTGATCTACTCTCAGTCTGGGATCCTACAAAAGTACTTGCCAGATGCTCCTGGATCTAAGGTTGATGTAGCTAAGTCGAAGCCAGGTCCGCACACGGATGGTATCGTCGGGTCAGTAGACACAACTACCGTGAACTTGTTGAATCAATTGTAGCAGTTGTCCTTGCAAACTGCTTCTAACAGCCAAGTCACATTGTCTAATCCCCCCGCTTCCCAAACTTCTTCAATAAATGCCGTCCAATCTGATAATCCCAAAGGAAATCAAAATTACAATGGGAAAAAGAAAGGACGAGGTAAGAAAAAGAACCAGGATGGGAAGCCCGATGCAAATAAATCCGGCAACAACGCTGGTGGTGGTAGAAATGAGTCGAGAAAGAAAGTCAAGTTTCCATGCAAGTTGTGCAGTGGAGACCATCTAACTCATCTCTGCCCTAAGATTGAAGACGCTCAGCGCTTGTTAGGACAACAAGGGACTTCTAGTTCTCAAGCTGTGTTAACCAACCTGTTTCCCCAAGGGCAGCAACTTCTTGCTGGCGCGAGTTCGAACCCTGGAACCTCCACTGGGGGCAACCAGGAAGGGGAAAAATCATCAAATGTTTTCATGATGGGTTCTAACGTCCATGTGGCTACTCGGTCACGTGATTATGGTGAAGCCGAAAATTCTAAGGACAAGACTGTTCTCGGAAGTACTGACCTTCATATTGAGCGACCCCCTGTCGAGACTATGCCACAGATACCGAAAGGTTCTGCTAAACGCGCGACGATTAATCCTAATGCTAGGGTCGCCCAGAATTACTCCATTGTGGAGGATCTGGCTCAGAGTCCGTGCGCCATGTCTGCTTTAGAGGTTCTCCAGTTGTGTCCAGCTCAGAGAAGTGCTTTACTCTCCGCGATTGGAGCGGTCGATCTAGCTAACTCTTTAGTGCTCACTTTTGACATGTTAAATGTCAAAAAGCGACTCCCTCATCATATGGCTTTTCAAATAAAGTCTACATACCGGAAAATCAATATTTTTCGCACCGTAGTAGATGAAGGAGCTTCCACATGCGTTATGTCGATGTCATGCTGGAAGGCTATTGGATCACCTTCGGCTGTTCCTTCACCCACCGTCTTGACTACATTTGACGGTCATTCTCACAAGCCGCATGGGATTATCCCGGCCTTTCCTATATGTGTTGGGGGAAAGGTCGTCAATATTGAAGTAAAGGTCATAGGCGCTAACCTAGACTATAATCTCCTATTAGGAAGGAATTGGGTATACGAGATGGATGTCGTTGTTTCAACTCTATTTCGTGTTATTTGCTTTCCTCATGAGGGGAAAATCATTAAGGTTGATCAATTGGACTATTGTCCAGTTGATCCTCAAGCAAGCTCTGACTCTACCGTCCCTTTAGTGGATAACCCTCACCCGCCAACTGAGAATTTAGGAGTAGGGATGTATTCCTCATTGATGGGTACGTTTGATCTTCCCTCTCCTTTCGCTAAAATTAATGCTATTTCATCAGATTCTAAGGAGTCTCCTCGAGAAGAGTTCTTTCGAACTCAATATTTTTCAGACCCTTGGACCTTGCCTTCACCTACGACCACATTAATTGAAGGACAAGTAAATGGAATGGCATTCCCTATATCTGCAGCTGAGCTTAGATATCAGTCTATCGTAGACTCTGTAGACAACCATTCTACTCCTTTTTCCGAAGAGGAGTTAGATGGTCATGTGGCCCCGGCTTGGAGCCTTGATTCTACCTCTGCCTTGGACTGCTTAGATTCGGTTCTGCCTTCTAAAGAAGCAATCCTCGAAGTAATGATGGGTATAGATCGACCTTGGGAAGACTTACACCATCGTTCATATTTTCTTCCTCCATTGTAAGAAGTAGAATCTAGATTCTCCGAGCTCTTCAATAGTGATGTTTGTACGGTGTCAAACCCTTTGGCTCCAACACATGTTCGTGCCGAAGGTAATATGTCGGTAATTTCAAAAACAATACCTATAAACATATCTAGGGACCCTAATGTCATCGAGAATATCTTCATCGGAATTGAGTGTTCCCCTGAAGAAATTCAAATTTACACCGACCTATTCAAGGAATATCGTGATGTATTTGCTTGGTCTTATGAGGAAATGTCAGGTATTGATCCTTTTATAGTTCAACATGAGATCAAGACATACGAAAACCCGAAACCAGTTTGTCAAAGGCTTCGGCCGGTTAACCCTAGGAAAGCAGCGGCTATCAAAGCTGAGGTTGAGAAGCTGCTAAGGGCGGGTTTTATATACCCTGTTCCTCTTACTGATTGGGTTTCTAATCCAGTCCCTGTCAACAAAAAGCAAGGAACAATCCGAGTATGCATCGATTTTAGGGACCTAAACAAGGCTTGTCCGAAAGAAAATTACCCCACGCCATTCATTGATCAGATTATCGACGAGTGTGCGGGTAATGAAATTTTTTCCTTCATGGATGGTTTTTCGGGTTATAATCAGATCTCTATCCGTCCTAAAGATCAACATAAGACAATTTTTATATGTCCCTGGAGTACCTTTGCATATAGAAAGATGCCTTTTGGTCTTAAAAATGCTGGAGCCACTTTTCAGCGGGCCATGTCATACGCTTTCCACGATATCAAACATGTCATCGAGGCATACTTGGATGATCTTGCTGCTCGTTCTCGAAAGAGAACTGACCATCCTAGTCATCTTCGATTGGTTTTTGAACGTTGTCGTTTTTATAAAATCCGGTTGAATCCCAACAAGTGTGTTTTCGCGGTTACATCCGGTCAGTTGTTAGGGTTCATAGTGTCCAATGAAGGGATTCAGGTTGATCCCTTCAAGGTTGAGGCAATAGTTCAGTTGCCTCCCCCGTCCTCAATTCGTCAACTTCAAAGTCTTCAAAGGAAGGCTAATTTCTTAAGACGGTTTATAGCAAACTATGCCGAGATCACTGAAGGGTTCATGCATTTGCTACGAAAAGGAGTTCCATTTGTGTGGGACGACTTTGCGCAACGGTCGTTTGATTCTTTGAAAAAGGCATTAGTCTCTGCCCCGCTTTTGAGTCCACCAGATTATAGTAGAGACTTCCTTTTATATATCGCTGCAGCAGAATCAACCATTGGTATGGTTCTAGTTCAGGAGGACGATGCTCTTGCCAAGCACGTGATTTATTATTTGAGCCAAGGCTTAATAGGTCCTGAACTCCGCTATTCTCCGGTTGAGAAGTTGGCCTTGGCAGCTGTCCACGCTGTCCAGAGGCTCCGTCATTATATCTTGCTACGCAAAACTTTTGTCTTAGCGGCGGTCAATCCATTTCAATTTGTCCTCAGTAGGCGAGTGATTGGGGGAAAATATAATAGATGGATAGTCATTTTACAAGAATTCGATCTCGAGTTCTTGTCTGCCAAGTCTAAGAAATCTATGGTTTTCGCGGAGCTAATTTCTGAGCTTCCTTGTGGAGAGGATACTGTTTATGAGGAAAGTTTTCCCGACGAACATTTATTCCTCATCTCTTCACTCGACCCTTGGTATGGAGATATCATTGTTTATCTCCAGACTTCGAAGTTTCCCTCTACTTTCTCCAAGGATGAACGTCGCAAATTACGTCACCTGGCTAAAAACTATGTTATCATTGGTGACACATTATACCGTCGAGGGATTGATTCAATCCTCCGGCGCTGTTTAACCTTAGAGGAAGCAGAGTTTGTGCTTAATGACTGCCATAGTGGAGCTTGTGGTGGTCATCTATCAGGGCTTGCTACAGCCCAGTGCATCTTACGTGCCAGCTATTTTTGGCCTTCATTCTTTAAGGACTGTGTGGAAGCGGTAAAATGCTGTCACCTGTGTCAAATTTTTACTCGCAAGATGTGCGCGCATCCAGCTCCCCTTTTTCCCGTTGTCACCGTCGGTCCCTTTACTAAGTGGGGTATTGATTTTACAACTTGTAATCCGCCTTCATCGGCGAATCACAAGTACATTATCGTGGCTGTAGACTACTTTACGAAGTGGGCTGAGGCCATGCCTACTTATAAGAACGATAGTGACACGGCAGCTTTGTTTCTTTTCAATCAGGTTACCTCAAGATTCGGTATCCCAAGAGAGATTGTCACTGACCATGGCAGTCATTTCCAGAATCAACTAATGTCCGAATTGGCTCTTAAATTAGGTTTCCGTCAGGAGCATTCGTCCCCTTATTATCCTCAGGCCAATGGACAGGTCGAGGCGGTCAATAAAACTCTTAAGACGATACTCCAACAGACAATCGATAAAAATCGATCCAATTGGCACATTATGTTGTATTCGGCTCTTTGGGCATATCGAACCTCCATCAAAACGGCTACTGGTTTTACTCCTTTTTAGTTGGTTTATGGGATGGAATCTATCTTTCCGGTCGAATGTGAAATTCCATCTCTTAAGTTGGATGTGGAGCTTCTTCCTGAGACTTCGAGTCTCGAAGAGCGCCTAATTCACTTGGAACACCTCGATGAGCAGCGTCGAGATGCCGCCACGATGAATGAGGCCCATAAGAAAAAGGTTAAAACGCAGTATGATAAGTCTGTCTGTCCTCGATTCTTTTCTGAAGGTGACCTTGTCCTGGTCTATGACCAAGATAAGGACGCCTTGGGGGCAGGCAAATTTAAGCCTATGTGGTATGGTCCTTTCATTATTAAACGCGTTTTAGAAAAAGGATCGTATGAGTTAATTGATTTCGAGGGAAACAAGCTGGCCGAGCCCCGAAATGGGCTCTACCTAAAGAAGTACTTTGCTTAGTTTTGGCCAGGCAATGGCTTCTTTGTATTTTATGTATATTTGTACATATATCATCGAGAGTTTTTCTGATATCAACACTTTTTGGTCTGCTTTGGCAGGTGTTGATGGATGATTTGGTTTATTTTGGGTTCGTCGATGGTGCTAGTCGGCACACTCGGAATCTTGCTTCCGCAGCTTGGGTACTCTATTATCCAACTGGTCAATTGATGGCATCAAGAGGCGTGTGCATCGGTCCTGCTTCAAACAATATGGCCGAGTATATTGTTGTTATTAATTTATTATCCGAGGCAATCTCTCATGGGATTGACTCGTTGGTAGTTTATCTTGATTCTCAATTGATAGTGTCTCAATTAAATAACATTTATCGGGTACGGGATCCATCTTTATATCGCCAGTATTTAAGAGTGAGGTTGTTGCAAAGATCATTTACTTATATTAATTATTTGCATATTCCAAGATCTCATAATTGGTTAGCTGATTCTATCGCTAATCAAGCATTAGACTGGCATATTAATCATTCATCACAATAAAATCAAGCATCAAAAAGTTAAACTGTATATATATATATATATATATATATATATATATATATATATATATATATATATATATATATATCATAAAACGTCTCGGGTGTACATATGCGTGTCCAAAAAATATACAAAATTGGGACTCAAATGCCCATAATCATGTCCGGCATATCTAATGCCTCGGCTCAGGATGAGCGTCTAAGTATGTCACTATAGCATTGGCCACGCGCCGAAAGATGCGAACCCAGTCACGTGGCATCCCAACCACATGACGCTGCATATCCTCAGGAAGGTCCTCTATGACGGCCATCGGTACTCGGCAGCTCAGTCTCGCCAAGTGTCGCTGGACGTTGTTTAGAGTCCGTTCTGTATCAGCAGCCGCCTCTTCAGCTCCTCGGCCACGTCGTCCATGCCGCGGGAATCCATCTGGTCGTACAAGCCCAATGTCTGGAACATGATCATCATATCAGTCATTTGAATCTCATCAAAAAATATTTTTCAAAATTCATCATTATATTTGAAAAAATCCAAAAAATCATAAAATCAAAAAATCTTACCGATCTCGCCCCATGCTGCATTTGGTGGTAACGCTAAATCAGGATCTCCTCGGAAATCCAGTCCAGCATAGGGGTAGTCATCCACGACGATGATCTGCTGATCCCACCAGGTGAAGAAGTCATCGTCGAAGGCAGTCCTTGGGACCTCCCCACCCCCCAGATGTTTCATCAGATCAGCCCACCGGCCCATGCGTGGATCGCGTGGGGTGCTGATGGAAACTGCTACCTTGGGGCGGAGTGCGGAACCTTCTCGAAAAAGAAAGTACACAAGATGATCCCATATCCAAAGTTTTTAATCTGACCCCTCCTGATAGAAGTGAGCTGGCTCTTCATGTTGGCCAGAAGAGGAGTACACCAGTCAAACACAGTAGTGAGACAGTCAACTACCACGCTCATGTTTTGCCGTGACGCTTGATGCAGAGAGGATGATCCGTTCACCCGAGCCATGGTAAACAGGATTATCCTAAGTGACAAACTCGCCACATGTGTGATGGAAATCTAGCTCCCAACCTTCTTGGGATGTCCCGGGCAGTATATCTGTACATAGTCCTCTATCGAGAGGGCACTCCGTGACCTGCCCCGGGACTGTACTACCTCTCCCCTTCGGGAAAGGCCCGTGATAAAATAGATGTCCTCCACTTCTACCCTGAGCTGCATCTGATCGATCATAAAAGCTTCCTCATCGACATCCCAATAATCAATGAGCATCTCAAGCAATCGTGTGTTCGCTTTCATATTTGGCAATTTGAAAAATTTAAGCAAACAACATCCCCGAAGTGCATCTAATGCTTCTGGACTATTCATAACTTCATTGTCTACTGCTGCGTGCTCTCTTTCGCGCCACGTGACAGGCATCCTTAGAAAAAATTGAATTTAGACCGTTAGTTTTTGTTTAAAAATGATTCGTGGCGTATATGCGGGTACCTGTGCACGCAGTCGCGTATAGGGCTCGCATATACGCGGGTTCAATACCAACCCGCGTATACGCCGCGAGCGAATTTTTGACAAAAGTTTAACGGTGAAACATCAATCATAAATCTTAAAACCTGTCACAATCAATTGCAAGCTAAGTATAAGGGTTACCTGGAGGTATTCGACGAATTTGAACGGTTGAATCTGGCTGTGGGAAGTTTGCTCCTTTTGCTCCAAATCTTTTGCTCTCAAACTCAAATGGTAAAAATGGTGAGTCCAAAATGCTTTTTATAAGTTTTGAAAATGCAAATTTTTTTCAAAATTTTATTTTATTTGGCCTCATGTGACTTTTAACTTGGGAGCTTGGAATGTCAAGATTGGTTTGTTTTTCAGGACATTTTGGACGTTTTTCGACAGTTCGAGACGGTTCCATGACTGCTGACCCGTCATGGCAGGTATCGTGTTCTCACTGGCATATAGGTTAGGGACACCATTTTTCCGTTGCATTATGCATACTAGCCTCCATTTGACCGATACATCTACCATAGGGTCGATCCCATCGTGTTATGGTTCGCAAGCCATCTTCACTCGCCGATTCTTTAAATCATGACACGATGGTAGAGCCATCCTTTACATGGGCATCCTAGTTAGCACCTCACTAACATTTGTTGCCCATGCTGCTCTGATTTGAGTAGGCTCGGGAGTCCTCTGTAGTCCCGCCATGACTTATGCGTTGAAGACTCATTCCTCTTAGCTTCTCCGCTTTGTTCTGGCCTTTTACCCTAGAGGCTCCTTTGTGTTGAGTTGTACTACTGCATTGCATGTTGACCACTTGCACCTTTTGGCCTGGAGCCGGCTTCACTTGGACTCGTGTTTAAGCCAACTTTTGACCATGACGTCTGCAAAATCAACCTTGCATACCTTTGACTTCTGCAGCTTGACACACCTTGACCCGTGGAAGGAACATACCTTTGAGTGTCACTGACCAGTTTTCACCTCCCTGCATTGAGCATAGGAACGTTCCTTTCCCGGGAACTAGATCATCTGTTTCACCGACACTCGCTCTTTCCACTGTACCATAGCATTCTTTTATTCTTTTTCCGGCTTAACAGAAAAAGAAAAAAAAATTAAATATTCCAAAAAGAGCGGGAACAGGACATTATTTCCATTTATTGTTGGCAGCTAGAGTCAGTCGTGTTGCCCTTGAACAAAGCACTCAAAGCAAAGTCTCCTCCGCATGGGTGGGATTTAGTTTGACTTAGGTATGCCATAACCTTGTTATTGAGTCAGTTCTCCCCCGATTGGTTATCTCTTCCAATCATATGGAGGGTTTGTTCATGCCTCCTGCATGGCGAACTTATACAGAGTCGTCATATGCTGCCACACAATCACATTGAGTCATGCTTTTGTTCAAGGGAAGTTCGCTTGAGTCGGCCTCTCTGCGGTGTCTCTTGACTCATTTTTCAGTCAGCCATCCCTGGTTGTCAGTTTCATGTCTATCATCACATCAGTTATATTGGTCCTTTACTCATGCCGGTTTGAGAAGGTCCCCATTGACTTCTTGCTGGCGGGTCTTGTCCTTATCGACGATGACACCTTGCTCTGAGGACAGGCCTAGAGCCGCGTGGCCCTATTTTCATTATTGATAGGTCACCTTGTGCTCAGCATCGATCAATATCATGGGTCTTTGACTGAGTGGTTTCCCTTGTGTTCGACATCAGCTTACATTATCACACATTGGGATTGGTGCAGTACCTTGGTTTCCATTTGACCCTATTGGTGGATACCTCGCCTCTGTGTCAGCTTTCATTATTGGCTGGTTCAGAGGGTTTCTGCCATGCGCTAGCCACATCTTGTGTACGCCAGAAACGTACTTTGGTTGGGTTGCTACATCTTTTTCGTCCGATTCCTTCCACATTATTGGCCTACGGGTTACACTCGTGCTAGATTGATGGAGGATGCCTTAATGCCTTCCTTCTAGCGGATCTTTCCTTATCGACTCTGACTCATTGCTCTGGGGCAAAGATCTAGAGTCCATTTGGCAGTACCTTGGGGTTTGCAGTCATTAGTGGCAGATCCTTCGCTATCGACAGTGGGAAACCATCATTGTCTCCTGATCAATAGATTCTTACAGGTGTTCGACTCTAGCTCATCTATTCACTCTTGTTAGATTGTACTGGGTACCTTGATGCTCATTATCATTATCGGTGAGTAGTCTCGCGTTTGTTAACGGTATACATCAATGATCGTTAATCAAACGATTTCTCACATGGTCGACTTCAGGTCATTTATTCCCATGGTGTAGAAATGTACCACGGTGGTTGGTGAAGACCTCAGGTTGTATCAGCATTCATTGGTTCACTTGACAGTTGCTCCTGTTGCTGCTAGTTGATACCACTCCACTTTATATGTTGCAGTCAGTCATGGAGACATTCTATATGCTAGCACCTGAGTTTGCAGTGTAGTACCATCCTATTCCATCGTGTTCAGTTGGTACCTTTTGGGATCAGTTTTTGATATCAGTGATCCGTTGCATCTTTCAACATCATTGACAGTCTTATATGTGATATTTAGACATGTACTTGTTCATTATGATCAGATGATCCATTATGTATCTTTTAGTCATTTATACTTGTATACTTAGTGGATCCGCTTGTACTTGATATGCAAACATGCTTTACTTTTTCTGAGCATGGGTATGCCCGCCTCAGACAGTGTTTCTTTCTGATCTCCTTTGGTGGCTTGGCAGGCTGAATTCTGGTGAAGTCCTCCTCGGTTTTTGACATACTTCCTTTCCATGTACTCGCATAATATATTTCGGCCATCATGTACCCCTTCTGACCTCATATATTAGGGGGCATCTGTTATAGCTCCAAATCTCACTCTTATGGTTTGTGATGCTGTACTCATGGCCTAGGGGAACCCCTCCTTCCAGACCTGGTCCTAAAATTTAAAAAACAGTGTTTTATCCCTTATACGCGACATTGCCCTGAGTTAAACGTGTGTATACGCGGGTCTGTGTATATCCAACCCGTGTGTATGAATTAAAACACTTAAAAAAATATAAAATTCCTTCTTTTCAGGCGGAGATCGCGGGTTTTACCTGCTAATCACCTGTTAGTGCCCGTGGCCCAACTATTCCCAACCAACTCCTAACTAAAAAACTACTTTGGAGATGGTATAAAAAGACCTCAAAGGGAAGGCCTAAAAGAGGAGAATAGAGAGAAAGGTTATTATGCTGAGATTTTTCCCTTGACCAGGTCTGAAGTCCCTTGTGCCTTCTGCACTTCCCCCATTTTGTACAGGAAACCTTTGTTTCCTTGTGTGTTGATGTTCATCCACCGTTTATGACATCATGGAGAGAGTCATGGAAGGAGTTTTCTTAGAGGCTTGAGGCTGGAACGGATCCGGAAGGAAGCTTTGCTTGGAGCCTGTTGAAGGTGACTCAGGTGAACATATTCCCTTTTATGTACTTTATTTGTCTATAATAAAAGAAACACATGTCTTGGTTCCCAAAATGAATCTTCTTTATGTTAATGATATTCATGTTTTGAATTCATGTGTAAATGGTTGTTTGGATTTCATAACTAACTACCTTTCTTTATAACATGAAGATGGTTTCTTTATAAGTTTTTGTCCATGTACTGCTGTGTCCTTTGAATTGTTTGTTTTGCAGGACAAAAGAGAAGAAGGGAACTCCAAGAAGGGTTTGGACCCTAAAGGCCTTCTCAAACGTAGGACCGAAGGTACATACCCTTATCATAGAATTTGCTTATAATAGCATAATGGCTGTATGAATGCATGTTTCTTTGAATAGACAACTTTCAGTCTGCTAGGGTTTCACCCAAAAAGCCCTAGGGGAGTAATTCCCTCTACCAATGAGGGAGCAATAGGGTTCATTTGTCTATTTCAAAATCGAATTTGCCTTAGTTGTTCAGCTGAGTCAATATTGTGTTGTTTAGCACATGAGTGTCTCTGAGTAGAGATCTCAACCCTTACTTCGATGGACTTATAGTGCCATCCCTAGGAGGGAATTATACTTCATTCCAAGTCATACCAACAACAGCGAGTCGAGTTATAACAATAGTAAGTCAAGTTACAGTAGCAGGAGAAGTAACAACAAGGAGATTGAGTTACAACCACAAGGAAATGAGCAGAAGGAGGGCTGAGTTACAACAATAGGAAAGTAGCATCAGGAGGGCCAAGTTATAGCTATAGGAGAATAAGAGTAAGGAGGCTGAGTTCTAGCAGCAAGGGAGAGTAACAGTAGTGTAGAGCATGGAGAGTAATAGCAATGCAGGGATTGCGTAGTCATTGGAGTGAGATTTGTTGGGGCAACATTATCCCAAGAATTTTGGATCTAGGGAGCTGAGAGATCATTTAGAGGGCCATTTGAGGAGGATTTTTGGAGTTGGGAGTGTAGATATTGAAAGGATCATTCACAACATTCGAATTCGTATTTGGAGGAGGGTCAAGCTGTGAAGCACCAATTTTTCAAGGTTGGAACCAAGGGAAACCCTTTCTGGGTTTTTCTGGGTTTTGGGAAAGGATCACAATCCTAAATTCCTAGAATTTTCTAGGTACTCTAGAGTCAGAAAATCAGGGGTCAAATTCAGTAACAATGTAGTTTTGGAGCAGTAGCGCAATTTTCTGGAGGAGCTGGTTATTTATTGCACCTATTGGGATTTCTTATTCTCATCACCTTGTGATTTTATCTTGCCTTGTGTAAGCCCAGGTGCACTTTCCCCAACTCATTGTACCACAACAGATATTATTAATAAAAATTGGCCATTTGGGGATTTGTAGAAATTTCTGGTTCTTGTGTATTTGTTTTTGAAAATTTATGTTTTGCTATCTTTGCATGTCTTTGTTATCATTGTAAAATTTCCATTTGGAACATTACATCCTCAAAGTCAATGAAGAGATCTCTATTCCCCGTCATATGGAACGAAACGTTGTTGTCAAGATACCACATTATTCCCATTACAGTGTTGGGCATGCATGTAATGAGAGTGAAATCAAGTTTGAATTATGAAGCTAAAGCTTCAGCTACTGCTACAACTACATGATCCTTCTTGTTTGCTTTCTTCTATGGGCAATTTGTGGCAAAGTTCCCGTACTCCTGACAGTGAAAACACTTGACTTTCGACAAGTCCTTCTTCCTTCCTCCCTCCTCACCTTGGGACTTCTTTCCCTTGGATTTATTTTCTTTTCTAAACTAATGAAAAGTCCTCTTCCACTTATTTGGAAGAGTCCCATCTGTGGTGTTCTGCAGAATTTCTTGTTGTACCAAATTTGACCACAACTACTCCCAACTTGGTAGCTTCTCCCTCCCATTAACACATTCTTGGTAACTATGAAAGTATTGGGAAGTCCTAGAAGAGCTAGGATCACCATATCATCTTCGGAAACAATAATCCTGACACTTCCAAACTCATCCCGAAAATGGGTGAACTTGGTTAAGTACTTTAGAATTGAGTCACCCTTCTCCATCTTGATCCTTTTGACTTTTTCCTTCAGTTCCAACTTCCTATGGTCACTGCTATTTTGAAATAGGTTCGTGAATTCCTTCCACATTGCATATGAAGTGTCCTTAACATGGATACTGGAGACAATGTCATCTCGAACTCCTTCCAGGATAATCCTTCTCACTTTTTCCACACACTTTATTCATTCAACCAGATCTTTAGCATAATATCTTGGAGTCTTAGGAATTTCATGATCTATGAATTCCTTGAGGCCATTGTCTTCCAGCACTGCCTCAATCCTGTCCTTACAAGCTATGTAGTTCTACCTACCCTCCAAGGCATACTCAAGTCTCAGGCCGTAGAATGACATATTCCTGACTCTAAAGTATCAACTTGAAAATTCGATTTCACATGCACACCAAACTCGAATTATCCTCTTTTATATTGTCTTCAACTATGATACCATGTATATTTTTACTGTACATTCAACAACTTATGTGATATGCTAAAACAAAAGGCAAGAATATAATCTACTCTGCAGTAGAAACCAAAATTGATCAATGAAAACAATAAGCAGAAAAGGAAGAATATCAATCACACATAACATAATATTTCTCTGGGGAAAGAAACTGCTAAAAACCCCGACTATCTATATTTCATTAACCAGAAGACTTGAGAATAAAATACAATGCTTGTTCAACCTGAAAAATTTCTGCACTAGTACAATCTAACTCTTTGCCTCACAAGCCAACTCCAGCCAACACTTAGCCAATTTTGTTGTCTTCCAAGCCCCTACTTCCTTGTTCAATTCCTGAGAGAATTAGCCTCTATTTAATGTGGAAATTCTCCACCCATGACTATGCAATCCATCCATATGCCCTCAACTAATTTCATGCACCATTTGCACAACTCGAAAAATCATACAACTCATACTACATTGTCCTTGAACTCTAATCTCAACTAGGTCTTCCTTTGAACTGACATGCATGAGTTATTTATGAGTGAATCTTGAGTTAACTGGTGTGGTACCAAGGATTCACTGGTGCACTTCCCCACTATTAGACTTCTACTAGTTCCTCCAACATTTAGAACTAGTGTAACCGACTATAACTTAGTTATACTAAGTTATCTAATTACAACTCAGAAGAACTCAACCTAGGCCCCTAACATTTAATGATCACTCTACATGACTCTAGATAGACTTCCATATTGAATTTCCTAATTCAATTAAGTCAATTTAACTTAATTATCTATTACAAGTTGCTATAATAATAGAATTACAATTTAATTCAAGGACAAATTAAATTGAAATTTCTAGATGTTATTTTTAACATTTCTTGTTGCAAATCTCATTAGATTCCATGTAGATGGCGCAATTATTTGTAGCGAAAGGTTAAGGGATTTCAGAATATCTACGTCATGAGGATGAACTTGGCAATCATCAAGGTACTAAGATTATGAAAATATTATTTCCTAGTTATTTGAAAGGATTCCTTACCAGGCCTAATCTAAAGTGCTACTCCTACTCTTAAAAATTCTCCAATTTCTTTCCTCTCAATCAGCCCATAAAAGGAAACTTGGTAAGAGGTTCCATGATCTATTAATCACTGGACCGAAGAAAACAACTGTCCTCTAGAGGTCTAACATGGAGATGATGTTATGGTGTTTCCTATCCAAGTGATTGAAAATTTGGAAACACCTCTTCCATAGTTTGTATGAAAATGTGAAAATGCTAAGAAGGTGTTCCATGTATTCTTCTTATTGGCCACACATTTGATTAATTGAAAGTTCAATAAAACCTATTTTTTGTAATTGGTCCCAAGTGAGGATTCTTCTAAAAAAAAGTAACCAAAGGAATTCAGTTACTTTCGGCTAAAATTTTTGTACTACTTTCCTCCATAATGATTCTCTCTGAGGAATATTTTACTATGTAATGATTTGATAACCTTCCTTAAGAGTGAACATTCCTTTGGGTTTATGTCCCCATCATAATATATCCACATCCATTGCTTGGGGGATTTTCCTAGTTGTTAAGTCTTTTTTGAGTACCTCTTATTGTTGTGTATCAGGTGAGTTAGGCTATTCAATCTTGTATTTTCATACTCTCAATTCCCCATCCATCTCCCCCTGTCTCCAAAAATTATTACTTGCCCATTGCCTTGATGCAAGGTAAAGAGGAAGACTTTAGTGAGATTTAGTTAACTATATAGTTTTGGTCTTTGTTGCCAGGAATAATTCCAAAATCATACTATCTCCCCATTTCTTATTTCCCATAAAATATGTTCCTTGATGATGTTTCAATTTTGTTGGGCAAGTTTCCAAGTTAATGATCTGAATGGGTAATTGTCTCTGCTCATCTTTTCTATTTGAGTATTAGGCACTTCATACTTACAGCTCCAAATATTTTTCCACAAGTAATCCCCTCCTTATATCCAATGCCATTATATGTTGGTACCTACGACCTGATTAAGAATCTTAGGATCACGAAGGCCTAGACTCCCAATTATATTGGGTTTCACAAAATGGATCCAGACAACAAAATCCCATTTTCTTTCTTTTAGGGTGCCACTCCAAGGAAATTGTGTATACTTTCTTCGGAGCGAAAAGTCCTAAAAGTTGATATATAGGTATTGATTATAGGAAAAAATTTATTAATACTAGTATACCTACTTGGTTCAGGGATCTGAATGCCCACCCTTCTATTTTATTAGGCATTTTTTGTAAAGTATCCTTCGGTCATGTTTTCCGTAATGAATTGCACACTAGAAAAATTCCCAGGTACTTGATGGGGAGAGATCATATTTGTAATCCCAAAGTCCTTGCTAGAAAAGCTTGAACAAGAATCGATGTCTTGAAAGAGAAAATATTTGATTTCTCCTTGTTTATAAGAGTCCCAAATTCATTCACGAAAAACTCTAGGAGTGCCTTGAAACACTTTATTTCTCGAGGGGAGACTTGAGAGAATAACATGATATCATCCACAAACTGTTGATGAGTAAGGGCTAGATCCTCGCCACAAAGTCTTAACCCTCTAATTTCATTATTTATGACTGTAACCTTTATGGATCTTCCAAAGCCTTCCAGTTTTAGGATGAAAATAAAAGGTGATAAAGGGTCACCTTGTATTAAACCAAGGGAAGGATTAAAAGTGGCTGACAGGGAGCCATTGAGGGGGATTGAGAAGATGGGGATTGATATGAGGGAAAATATCTAGGATACCCAATGAGAGTAAAAAATGAAAGCTCTAATAATGGTTGTGAGGAAAGCCCAGCTTAGGTGGTCACATTCCTTGGAGAGATCCAGTTTAATCATCATTCCCGGCAATGTATGCTTTTTCATATATTGAACCACCTCTTATGAGGTAATGATACCATCCACAATTTGTCACCCATCCACAAAACCAGTTTGCTCTGGGGAGATAATATTATCGAGCAGAGGTTTGAGTCTTTTAATAATGACCATAGTAATAATCTTTTATATGAAATTGCATAAGCCTATAGGTCAAAATCCACTAGGATCCTGTTGATGGTCCAAAATGAACTCATCAACATTTAAGGGAGACCACAGTCAAGAACTTAAATCAGCTCCTTTTCCATTTGGAATGGTGGTTTCACCTGGTTCAATTGGGTCCAATTATGCTGTTTCCTTTTCTGCTAACTTGTGGAGTTTCTATTTCTTACCAACAAGAAGAGAAATATTAGATCTACCTTCTTGCGAAGCACTTGCAAAGAATTAAATCCTTAAGCTGAATTAATGGCTCAGCTAAACTGCACCTAGGGTTTACTTATGTCAATCTAAGTTTTAGTCTAGCCTAATCTAAGTGTTACTATACTCTATACTAATCCTACTTATCCTATGTCAAGATAACATTAATTGTTAATCCTAATACACTTTGGTAAGTAAATGTTAATACTAATGTTACATCAGTTTTATGTTAATATTAACTATGATATATATCTCTTATGTTATCCCTATTACTATTGCTAATATTAATACAATATAATAATAATACCTTATCTATTAACTCTATATATATTACTATATTAATACTAAATAATTTTCATAATTTTACACTAATATTCTATTTAATGTTAGTTCCAAGAAAATGTTAATATTATTTTAATATACACATAACATCAATCTAAATTAAAATATTCTAATCTATTATATCTAAATTAATTTAATGTTCTATAAATTATATTATGTTATGGTATCAATATAATAATCTAATTCTAATACTAAAATGTTACTAATATACTATTCTACAGCTATAATGTTATTACCTTTTACTACAATATTAAATTATATTTTAATATACACATAACATCAATCTAAATTAAAATATTCTAATCTATTATATCTAAATTAATTTAATGTTCCATAAATTATATTATGCTATGATATCAATATAATAATCTAGTTCTAATACTAAAAGGTTTTTAATATACTATTCTACACCTATAATGTTATTACCTTTTACTACAATATTAAATTAGATTAATGCAAAACTAACTCTACAATCAATGTCAAATTACATTATTGTTAAATAATTAAATACACAAATTAATGTACAACAATATACAATTCCTTTCTTATTGTTTAATCTTTAATAATTTGATTTAAGATCAAACCATTAAGAAACTTGTCTCTAAAAAGAGGACTTTATGACCATCTAGAAACTTGCCTCTAAAAAGAGGAGTTTATGATAGGTGAAATAATGAGAGAATGAAAAGGAGATTGTTTGAGAAAAGGAAATAGTTCTCATTAGTCAAAGATATAATGATTTCAAAAACAATGGGAAAGTTCAAGAGCTTTCAATAATCTCAACGCTCCAAAAATAGTTCTACTTCTGGTTAGTAGTAAGTAATAAAACATTTTATTAAAAAAATAACTTGAAGGTTGATAAGGCAGAAAGGAAGTAGTTCAATTTTCGTTGGTCATCAGATCAGATGCTATCATTTCATTCGAATAACAGATAGTTGTCATAAACAGAATTGACAAGAGGTTACAATAGTGCATCAATTCTCAATTCGAGAATGAAACATTGCATAACTTCGCCATTAAACACATAAAATTACAAAGTTTAAAAGAAAAAATAATAGGTCAAAACACATAATCCCTGAACGCAGAGTTTAAAAGAAAAAATAATAGGTCAAAACCCACAAATCCCTGAAAGCATAATTTCTGTTGAATCTGTTGAATAATCAATCTACTAATGAAATGATCTACGATAGCACTAAATCATCTATTGGACAACATCAAGTACAGAACAATTTGAATAAAAAGATTTCTTGTGATCATAATTTAAATTTTAAATACAAAAGAAATACTGAGAAAACAATGCTTCTTATTTGCAGCTTTTCTCAATGCTTCTTATTTGCAGCTTTTTCACTTTCTCTATCGATTTGAATTCTCCCTCTCAAGCTAAAATCAATACAGAAAATAAGAAATGAAAGGCAATAGTGCCATTTCGATTCTGTTTGTCTGCATTTTTTTTTTTTTGTCCTCTTTTCAATCTGTAAACTAGTAATAGGGTCCGCCCAGTAGTGGATTAGATGCCCCACTCCCTGTGAATTCTCCATACTCTCTCCTTAATAAGTATGGATTCGATGCCCCACTCCCTGTGAATTCTCCATACTCTCTCCTTAATAAGTATGAGAGTTTCCTCCAAAGCTTGATCTCTCATGCCAGGAATTCACCTCCCAGCGATATTTTTGGGTTCTGTTGAGGTCAAATTATCTTGTTTCATTGCAATTGTGGATTGAAATTACACCTTTACTATTGCAGAAGGTGCCTCGATTTCATCCTGTTGTCACTTTTACATTGGCAACCACTTGTGCTACTCTCGTGGGCTCGACTTTCATTCCTGCATTCTTTGCTCTCAAATCCCACATCGTTCAGACTCTTAAATGGATCGTTTTGATGCCATGCATATTGTGTATGGAAAACAAATCGAGTTTTTTTCCAACTGACGATAGTTGCTGCTTCTCCCATGGAATCAATATATTGAGCAGACTAGAAATCGTGCCATGAAAATCCTGCAGACAGAAAAGAAATCGAATCAATTTGGCCCCCAGCAATCTATAATTATTAATTAATTAAGCCAACAATGGTTTGCATCTGAGATTTGGGCGAGATTTCTGAGATCTGAAGATTCAAATTGCTTGGTGTTTTAGCGCTTAAGATGCAGATTGCCTCAATTGTCCTAATCATGATACGCCCACTTGACAAGGACTGTTAAGATGCAGATTGCCTCAGTTGTCCTAATCATGATACGCCCACTTGACAAGGACTGTTAAGATGCAGTTTGCTTGAATTGTCCTAATCATGATACGCGCTCACTTGACAAGGACTGTTAAGATGCAGATTGCTTGAATTGTCCTAATCATGATACGCCCACTTGACAAGGACTGTTGGAGATTTTGCGGTGCAATGGTGTTGTCCCACGTCAAGATTGGTTTGAACATTTTCTGCAGTCGAATTGATGTTTGTCACGGCGGTATCCTCCAATGCCCAAGATTCGTTCTCATGGTAGTGATGTATCCCTAGCAACTTGGCAAAATATATACAAGACGGAGCGTAGATATGTCAATCACAAGGGTAACGAGAATTGGACGCAAACTATATTTTAACGCGGAGCCGTCGGGAATGAAACCTGCAACGATAAAGTAATTGATTATAAACCTTATCGGTTGAATCAGAGACGAGGTGAAATCCACAAAAGTGACGCAAATGTCACTAATTTCTCGTTTGCACAATACAAAAATATATCCGAATTCTGCAAACCGAATAACAACATTTTTATATAAACCGGATCTCAAAGTTATTTCAAAGAGCTAAGTCAAGGAACTTGCCCGACGAGTTGAAGCCTTGATGGCCCCTCCTTGAGTCTTGATGGATCCTAAGCCTGGAGCCCAGTAGGCGGGGTCTCCTAATGAGAGGCCTTGATGGCCCCCAGCCTTGAGCTTTCCTTGATCTTTGATCCATCTTTTGCATTGAAAAGGTGCAAAGTGGAAATGGGGCTTTGATGGCCCCTCCTTGAGCCTTGATGAGAGTAGAAAACTTATAAAAGTTGAGAAGGTGCATCCCTGAGGCACATGTCTGTTCCTATCTCTATTTGATATAAGGCTTATCACCGAGCTATCAATTAAGAGGGAATGAGTCAAAGCAGGTTGTATTATCACCGCAGGGAGTTCTTTGATTATAGTGACTTGCATGAAAGGGCTTTGCCCAAACTTCAACAAGGAGGGAAAGTAGGTTCTAATCCTGGGGCCCCTCCTTGATTCTTTATTTAATGATGTAAATGAGAAAAAATGGCCCAAGAAAACAAACAAAAAATGACCCCAAGAAAACATAGCTACACGCAATAAGGGATGAGCACACTAATTTGAGGTTAGGGAGCCATGGAACAGCCTTGCCTCAACAGACTGGTGCTGCTTGCTAACACACATGTAGTCCTGAGGGGACTGAGTCAACTCCCCGCCCATCCTTGATGATTGGGGTGTCCCATGTTAGGGAGCTGGGCAACCTTGCCTCAGTAAAGAGTGGTGCCACTCACTTTAGGATGGTGGACCTGAGGGGGCTACTAGTAACGCCACATGGGGTGTCCCAGGTTAGGGAGCTTGTCCACATTACCTCATCGGTGTGGTACCACCCACTTAACTATAAATCACGGGTGGGCTTGAGGGTGTGCGCTTGTCCGAGCCCAATGAGGGATGGAGTGTTTCTCAGCATCTGATTTACATACCATATGGTATGGGCAAGGAACAATTTCAAGGATGGAAATTTATCAAGAAATTTAGAAATTTTAGGGAATTTTGTAATCTATTATATGTAATTTATAAAATGTTTAACAATATTTTTTTGTAAAAATATTTAAATTTCTAATAATTTTATATGGTTTCTGTATAAAATTTTGGTGTTTTTAAGATTAAATAATTTTATACTATAAAATTTGGGCGAATCATTTTTAGAAAAAACAGAAATTAGAATATCTTTTTTTGAGAAAGCATGGTTAATTAGCCCACCTATATTAGCCCTAAATTTTTTCTTGATTTGAGCCATGATAAATAAATCTATAGATTTTGTAAAATTTTAGTAAAACCTTAATATTTAATACTAGGGATTTTTCCAAATTAAACATTTTTCATTGAAATTTTTATCAAATCTAATTCGAATTCAAACTTAATAACTATAGGCAAAATTTCCATTTTATTAAAAAAAACGAATCCTACCCTAGTCATATGGTCATTGTGTCATGTTGGCCCTGTGTATAGTCTAATTTGTTAGGGACCTATGTGTTGGCTTGTGCGGTGGAAAAAGATCGGATTGAGATAAGAGATAATAAATAACCATTCCAAATTCTCAGTGTATATGTTCAGATTGCCTTAATGCGCCATAATTTAACTGGATGACCGCAATCTTGCAATTAACAAATCCATCACCATATTTCGGTAATCAAATGAAAACCGCATTTATGAGTTTAAAATATCAATTTGTCGACATCGACTGAATCTATTATGATTTCCTAAAGTTGCATGCTTGGTACTCAAGTTGTTTGGCACTTATGAGCTTGAGCTTCGTTGTATACTGAATGGGTCAGTATTAGAATATCGAACGGTGAGTTCAAAGAATATGGAGATTTCACAGAGAGTGAAGTTCTGTGGATGCAAATCATCAATAAAACCTCATATCAACTAAAAAAAAATATGGAGCATGGAGTTTTATTTTTATTTTGGGTTCTTCGATATATGTGATAGTTATGGGGTGTTGTGTTGTTTATTATTGCATGAATTGGCTGATGGATGTTACGTTACTTGGTTTACATGTGTTTAGGGCTAGTGTAATATTATATATATATTTTACAATATCACATTAGTTGTGTTGTATTATATGTTTTATCATATCAACAACACATTCAACTTTAACTTTATATAACACATATTATTTTACAATATTAGAATGGTTTATAATATACAATATTTAATATACATTATATTATCAATGAAAATATAAAATGGAGATGGTTTACAAGTATTTACAATGTCTTGTATGTTAGGTGTTGTAATATATTACATATTCAAAAAATATATTAAGCATATGTTTTGGAGTTTGTTTTGTTATTATTTACTATGTTATCATATAAAATAGGAAAATGCAAATTAATGTATATATATTTTTTTAAATTTATTTCTATTATATATATTATTAAATTACATGTGCAATGTTTTAAATGATTTGTTTTTTTATTGCAAGCCTACATTAAGTCAAGTATACGGTATAAATAACCAATGTGACCCAATGTGAACAATGAGGGAATGTAGCAACCAAAGGTGACACATCATTTTGTTGTGAAAGGTAACAAAAGATAATATCAATCTAGCGCGCAATGTGATAATCACAACAACCCAAAATGAAAGACATGCCAAAAACATGATCAATCCTGAAAAAGCTCCAAACCCAAATAGTGCTCCAAACCCAAATAGTAAAGTCATGAGTGACTGACATTCTAATAGAGAAGGGAGTTTCCAAAAATGGAGGGTAAAAGGATAACAAACCAAAACAGAAAGTAAGTAAGGAAATTCAATAAGAGTTCCCATGATTTTGTTAAAAAAATTAAGGGGGGAAGGGGGGTTGTGACCAACAACAATTGCGACTCACTGGGAAGAAGCAATTATCTCATGTTTAAAGATACGAAACCTGTAAAAATGAAGGAACTAAATTTAAATGATTCAAAATATCAAATTCAAATATCCTAGTAGTTTTTCCCTGACAGGTACAATTTAACAAAAAAAATCATAGTCATCATTGACGATGAATTTAATAACATATTACCCCATGAGATTAGTGTATTCCAACAAATTGTATATGTAACATTTAAACTCGTTGGTGATTAGTTTCCAAGTAAACAAGGTAATCAAGTAAGTCATAGTGTCAAATTAACTTCCATACTATAGGCATGACCACTGCTGTTAGCAGGCATTTACAACATCCACAGTGATGGATTTTAACCCTTTTAGATGCTAGTGTCTCACCTATTAGGAATAAATGCATAGTCGCAAAAAATCATCTTCAACCTATTTGGATGTCAACAAAATATAATTGTCCTGACTTGGTAACCAACTGATGATAATGCCATTCACATGATCTAACACAATGAACAAGTCAGCTCATGATGATACCCCTTGCCTTTCAACCTTGTGCTCAAAAGCCATTACCTTGCCTTGGTGACCAATAATGGTAATCTCACAATGTTGGAACCTTGATCATGGTAGGTCGGCTCGTGATGAGACCTGTGATCCTTCAATTGATCGTTTTTGTTTTTAGGTTTAACTATGGTAATTGTTAATCTAATAGATATTACTTAATATATGGGGTGGTAGATTACTCCTTGAGAGTGATGGATGACATAAAAAAACATTAAGGTAACTAATATTTACTTGAGTATTCTTTCCCATCAAGAACTGAATAACTTAAATAATTGTTGATAAACATATTTTTCTTTCATGAAAATGTGAATAAAATACAGTTCATTAGAAAATGACAAAAAATATTTAAACAACAAAGAACCAAAACTAGGGACTTCATAGGTTATGAAAGCTCAAAATGGGCATAACAAAATCATATTCATTGAAGTAACCCTTAAGGATAAGGTTTTGTTAATAGAATATAGAGCATAAAACCACTTTCCTAATGGTTATGCCAAGTTGAAAGAAATAAAAAAAAAACATTCCCCATTTTATTGAAAAGGTGAAATCAAAAGCCAATCACCAAATAAAGATAAAATTTTTAAGACAAATGCTAACAAACTACCAAGAAAACCATCAAAAGCATAACCTATGAGAGAAATATTACAAGATGACATAGAAATTAACAAAAAAATGTGTAAAATGATGATTATGTTAAAGTTGAAGATTTCATCTTGTAAGAGGTTTATTAATAAAAATCCTTATTTTAAATAATATTTATGATTAAAGTTATGCATTTGTATGCTTTATTAGAATTTCTCTTTCTTTTTTCAATTTTGCTTTAAAGCTAATTTGTGAGTCTTTAAAGATCAATTTTTAGGAATGAGACTAACAATTAGTTTCAAAAAGAGTATAAATGAAATAGGAAGAAAATTTTGGAAGAGGAAAAAGAATTCCTTGAATGCATAATGATGATTGTTCTTCACAACTACATTTTACTAGCAAAACCAAATTCTCGAATAAATGAAAACATGCAAAAAAAAAGAGAGAGAAAACAAGGATAAGAAAATATAACTAAAAGAGAAAAAATCCAAAGAACTAAGAAAAATTGAAGATCAACATGTATACATACCAGAGAGAAATGCATACCAAATTACCCTTTGAATCTTGACACCCTCATATGAAGAGTATAAAAAATAGGCAAGACAAGTTACATTTATCTCAAAGTTTTCATATTGTTGAAGATCGTCAATTATTGAAACTAAAAGCTAAGAAATATGGTACAAATATTCTTGACAATACAAGGTAAAAGGGTTTGACATATGAATAAAGTGAATGAGAAGATATTGTATGCCAAAGTTGGAAGCTTTGTCTTGTAAGCTCTTTTTATTAATGTAAATTCTAATCCTAATCATAATGCAATTATGTTTACAAAAAGGTAGAAATGAACATTATAATTGAGTTAGCATCCTAGAATATGAGGTTTACCATTGTAAATTAATGATAATGATCAAATAAAAAGCTTCACGAATGATAACCAATTATAAGTAGGATGATAACTAAATGAATGATAAAAAATCATTCCTATTCATTAAAATGCCATAGTTGCTTTATTTTAGAAAAATAAATACAAACTAAACAAAGCTAAATTTATTTCTACTCTAACCCTTTTGAAGGAAAATGACTAGGTATAGTCATATTTACAATACAACCAAGCAATCACTTTATTTCCTGCAAATATATGTGCAACAAATATTAGTAACGAAAATTCAACAAATATCGAAATATCGAAGCTCATCCCTTATTGGTATCCTTCCTCAATTACCACGATCTGACATTCCTTCATCCTTTTCTAAATATCCTATGCATATGATCTCTTCCAGCACCTATGAAACCCATAGACCTCCTAATCCTTGGGTGGTGTTATTTGATCCTCTGGAAGATGATCAAGCTAGTGAGCACCCTTTGCAACATTTTATGGAAGAGATTCCCTCTTCGGAAGTCCCGTTAGTACCACTTGACATTGGTTAGAAACTCCATCCCAATATGGAATATGAACAGGTTCCTTTTCCCACACAGGTCACCCCCTTCCTTTTCCACATGACTCCCTTGATGAAAAACCTCCTTGACCAGTCAACTCAGCAGTCATGAATCTAATCATTGATAATCTTAGGGAGATTATGCCTCTTTCTTCCTATAGTCCCCCTAAATTGGAATAACAAGAGCTCGACAATATAAGCCTTAAATTGACTCAAGGGTTACCTCCTCGATGTTCCTTGGAAATTCCACCCATGGACTGAGTCAAGTCTCGAGATTCTACTATCCAACTTGCTAATGAATTGTCAAACTCCTTACCACCTATTGACGTGTTTCTTGTACCTTCCTTATGTTCTTTGGATAATTTTGGAAATGTGACTATGTTAAGTTTTCCTTGGCATGGTCAACCTTTCTGGGTTGGGAATTTTGACCTCCTTTGGAATGCCTCCACACTGATGAGCCATATGGTTCTCTCACCTTGGCTTGTGCCTAGCTATGCGCACACATTAGCGTGACCTATTGAACTAAGTTTCACTTGTACATATTGTATGTAGGTGTGCATGTGATAGTATTCTTTTGTTGTCTTAGTTGTTTCCATAGTTTTTGTGTGTGATTCATGTGTCTGGTCTTTGATGAACAAAAGTAAACACTCCCAATTCCATATAGAGGCTTTCCAGATTGTTCAAGTCATTACACTTGGAACGATGCTTCCAATACTTGGGTCATCATTTCACCCACTATTGTGCTTGTGAGTTCTAAGGGTATCTGTCTTTGCCCAATTACTAATAATGTGACCAAATATAGTTTTGTCATTGAGCTCTTAACCAAGGCTAGTCACCTTGGCATACACCACTTAGTTGTTCATCTTGACTCTTATCTCATAGTGTCTCAGCTCAACCGTCTCTATTTTGTAAGGAACTCTACTATCGTACATTATTTTTTGAGGGCATGTCTCTTGGAATGTTTATTTGATTACATTGATTATGTTCATATTCCTAGAGATCAAAACATGTTGTCTGATTCATTAGTTGATTATTTGTTAGATTGGCATTTGTCACATCAATAGTTTTAACCATGCACATGATAAAGTAAGCATTCATTCTACATAAACATTATTTCAACACAAAAACATATAGGTTGTCATCTTATTATATACCAAAGTTTGGGTACATATCTCAAAATATGGGCATCTGAGGCCCTGGTCATCTAGCCATACATATGTAGATACATCACAAAACACACATTCCTAAGTACACCATTGTCTCGGCTCAATGGTTACCATGGTAACACAAAACCACATCCTGAATTTGATGAATGAGGTTCCGACGATGGGATGAGTCAACCCCAACTGTTTACCTCTGCATATGTCATGGTGTATCAACAATACTCCTCGGAGGAACCCCTAGTGTCAACCCCTCGACATTGCGAGAGAATTCCAACAAATCCTCGTCCTTGTCCTCTACGTCTGCTGCCTGTGTTGCTTGGGCTTGGGCTAGTGTTACATGTCTCATTAGGGGGAATAAATTATAGGGTGTGTGGGCACCACATCTACATATCACATGTATCATATATCAATAACTTTGTACCCATCACAAAAAACAAATTACATATCCTAAAATACAAAAGCATTATAAAAGATAAAAATCCAAATATATTTTACCTCTATCATAAAAATTCATTCTGGAGGTAGAGACCATTTCAGGATCTCCCCAGAAATACACTCCATCATATGGGTAATCATCCACTACCAATGATGTTTCTCTTAACCACTTCCAGTATATGTCTCGGAACCATCTGCTGCTATGCACACCATCCTCCCTCATCATGAGAGTACACCAACTCATCATCTGAGGCTCAGTTGGTGGTGGATATACCACATAATCAAGTAACATTGGCCTCATCACTAAAATCTTCTCGAAAAAGAAACTCACTAGTAAGCTCCCATAACCAAAGTTGTTGAGCTTACCTCTCTTCATCTTGTTAAGTTGTTCCTTGATGTTGGCCAACATGCCTTCACACCAGTTGAATGGGGTTAGGTTGCATGCATCTAAGAGAAAACTCCAAATGTGGTTTGGTTACACAATGGGGTGTTGTTGTACCCTCTATCTGAGTCACAGTGTATGCTAGGGTTTGGAGTGTAATGTCAGTAAGGTCTTCAATCATGATTCTATCCTTGTCTCTCTGAGCCCCCTCTCTACATTGTTGTAGGATATATCTCCGCATTGTTTCTCCACTTGTACTACATACCCTTCCAGCACAATTGGTGCAGCACACCTTAACAAATCGGTGAGGAAATAAATATCCTCCAACTCTATGGAAAATTACTGCCCCACTATGAATTCTTGGGTGTCTACATCCCACCGTCGAATGATTTCTCCCAATAAGAATGGATGGTTGGTCATACTGGGGATCATATTAAACCTAAGCAATCCACATTTCCTTAGTGCATCCAATGTTGGTTGATGGGCCATGGCCTGCATCTCATTGAACACATTATCTCTCTCTCTATCCATTCACTAGTACAAAATGGCTAATTAGTTACTAAAAAAATGACTAAAATTTGCATAGAAATGACCATTTTTTAGTTAGTGACTAGTAGTATCTAATTTACAGTATCTTATAATGAGACCAACTTTTAGTCATTTTTAGCTTAGTCAATAATTGGTTGTCTAAATTTCATCATCTAGTACTATATTTAGTCATTAATTCCCACAATTAATGCCCAAATATACAACAAAATATATTACTACATGATCACCCGAGAAAACCAATTAATGACCAAAGAAATATGACCAAAATATTGGTCTTGTTATAAGATATTGTAAATAAGCTACTATAGTCATATATATGCAAATTTTAGTCATCACTTGAAATCAATTAATGACTAAAAAATATGACTAAATTTTTGTTGTGTTATAAGATACTGTAAATTAGCTACTAATAGTTGTATATATGCAAAATTTAGTTGCCGTTTGTAATCACGAATTTATCTTTTGCGGTAGTCATTTATCTTTTTTTGGTAGTTTCATATTCATTATATAAATGACTAATTTAGTAGTTTATATTCATTTCATTTACTTTAATTAATAATCATTATAAACAACTAATTTAGTCATATATTTATTTTATTTGTGCTTATCATTAATCAATATAAGCTGCTAATTTAGAGTTTCAGAATGATTTTATGTGTTCATTATTAATCAACGTAAATTAATGAGTATGACTTCGTGATTAAATTAAAAAAAGAACATACAATGTGCATGTTCATCTAACATAAAAATGTAAAATTACATATGTTAATTACGATACTAAACAATATCAACATGGAAAATTTTAGGGGTTAATATTCACAAGTGGGCTAATTTTCCATGATTTTTCCAAAACAAAAGTCACTAATTTCCACTTTTTATAAAAATGATTCACCAAAATTTCAAAATATAAAATTATTTTAGGTTAAAAATTGTCAACATTATATAGAGAGTATATATAAAATAATTATAAATTTTAATAATTTTACAAATGCATCAATAAACATTTTATAGTTTGCATATTAGGGACTAGTGAGATTCGCCAATGTTTTTAAACTTCAAGATAAGTTTCCATCCTTAAAATTTTCTCTGAATATTAAGTGCAACTATAATTAATTTCAACCACATAAATTATATCATTTAAAATGTCAAGTATTACAATATGAGTTTCCAACATAATATTGGTTGGACTGCAATTTACACATGAAATGTTGTTTCATCACTTCAAAACATTATCATTGTGTTTCCAAGGCATTGCAGGTGAATTAACCAACTATAAATACTTGATCATCAGTCTCTTTTGTGTGTCTTATGTGGGATATTGGCTCTAAGGGTATCAATAAACCGATTTTCTTCTCTCTCTCTTTTTTCATTTATCGCTCCAGCGTTATTGATTTCCTCTTTCTTCAATTCTTGCTTCTTACCGTCAATATTGAGTTCATTTTTTGAAAAACAAAAGAAGATAGCCCGCACCAACACTATGATATTGATCAGTGTTATCTCCCACAAGTGGGACTGAGTTCCTCGTAGTGGAAAGTTGGGTCGATGGCATGCAATAATCAAGCTAGTGAATGGTGACAATATTTCCTTCATGAGGAAAGCAAAGGACACGAAATACAAACAAGACAACTATGGTCTTGGCATAGAACCAACTACGACCAAGGAGTAGGTTATAATCTAAAGTAGTGTCGACGAATTCAACATCGACATAAATAGTTTTACCTCCTAGATTTATGAAAAACTTGGGAAGAACCCCCTTAGGTACAAAATTATTTCCATCAAAGGCTTGGAGAGTGGTATTAGACTTCGTGAGCATCAGAGAGTCGAGAGCCTAGTTGCATGATGTTGACATGATGCAAGTGGAAGAACCTTCATCCACCAAAGTGCGATGAATATTCTTATTGAAGATACACAGTAATTTTAAAGGTGATTTGGTGGGAAAGTCGAATAAAAACCTTCTCAACATTAAATATAATGAGGTTTGATTTAAAGGGGTCTACTCTACTAATCACAGACAACAAGCCCTTGCAATTTTGAAGACAACTTTGCAAAACCTCTAGGAAAAACATGGCACAAGGAGCCTGAGTAAGATCTTCAACGATACTATAGTGTTGAGAAGCATAGGAAGAGGGGTTGTGTTTTCTTATGAACGACACCCTTGGGGGGCGATAAACAGGTTCCATAGGCTTATCTAACATGAGAGGTCCAGTGGAAGTAGGTGGAGTGGGTGAGTCCTTAGGAGAAGAACTTGACTCAGGAACATCATATGATTTAGCTCGCATGGTAACATTAATGTTCTCTTTGCACATAAAGATGGATGAATTGTCGGCAGGATTAAGAAATGGCCCCTCATTGCCCCCTTACAGAGGTGGAGGAGGTTGTGCAACCATTTGTTGCTGAGGTTGTGCAAGAAATGGATGAGTTAAAACAATAGGTTGTTGAGTAGATTGTGGTGGTGCAAGAAGCCTATGAATTTCATCCATTCAAGGGCACTTATGAGTTAAATGTTCACCTTGACAAATCTTACAAGGGAACTTAATCTTACGATGAAATTCAGTTATGAGTTAAAACAATAGGTTGTTGAGTAGATCGTGGTGGTGAAAGAAGCCTATGAATTTCATCGATTAAAGGGCACTTATGAGTTAAATTTTCACCTTGACAAATCTTACAGGGGAACTTAATCTTATGATGGAATTCAGTTGTGCCCCCTCACTGATTTTGTGGGTTTCATTGAGTTTATTAAGTAGGTTGAGTCTTTTGTTTATTTTTCTTGTTATTTTTACCACCATTTTGTTAGTTGTTCTTAGGGGTTATGGAATTCACTGTAAGAAAATCAGTGGATTGCTCAGAAGAAAGTGATTTTGTAGATACAAACACACTTGCTCGGGCTTGCAATGTAAAAATTTGTTGGGATAGGGTTCCCTAGGGTCAAGTTTTGGGTACTTACTTTTTGAACAAATGTAAATTCTTCGTGATTTGACAAAGTGGAGCGTGAAGATAATAAGAGTCAAAGGGGATTTAGTGCCTTAGGTTGTTAAGAGATAAGAAGTTTTGAGACCTGCCCATGGTCTGTGGACGATGGTATTGTAAAAGAAAAGGATATATATAGAAGAGTCACAGTGAGTCTAGGATAACTTGAACTTAATTGAGAAGATCATTGTTTGGGAAAGAAATTTTTTTTCCTATAATTAGGCGAAGGGGAAGGCTCCTGCAGCTGAGTGCGTGAAGACCTTAGTAAATTCGTAGGCTAAGTGCGTGGGCCCCTATAGTTGAGTGTGCAGGGAAGAAGAGTCTGTACTTGAAAGAATACATCTAATAAAAAAAAATTTGATCCATTAATTGTGCATCTGTGTATCTATATTTACTTCTCCATTTTTCTATATTTTCGCTCTGTATTGAAAATTATATGAATGAATGCTTATCTTATGCATGAAACTGGTATATTAGTAAGATTTGTTAATGTTATTAATGTTTTAATACCTTCGCAAAGATATAGATGCTCTTTAGGTGAATTACTATAATTAATTTTTCCAGAAGGGTTAGGTTTCTTGAAGACAAAGCTAAGCCCTAGAAGCCGCAACAACCCATCATAGAGACCTCTAGATGTAGAAGCCTAGTTTTGTCATCCCCCAATATTGTTTTGGGCGAGACTGCAGCATGTGCTATGTGGGTTGTTGCCAAAAGGGCCAACAGTTTAGGGTTTTGTTGGTTGGCGTAGTTAACTTTGAACCTAGGTCAAGGCCCCTTAAGCCAACACAATCAATTTCCTAAGTTGAGCAACAAGTTGGATCATGGAATCAAAAACATACCCAATCAAACCATCCGTGTGTGGGCCAGGAGTAGGTTTTGGTGGGTTAATGGAAGGCCTAAGAGAATTAGGAAGTACTTCATAAAGTGTTCTCGACCGTGAATAAATCAAATCCAGTTGTTGGGAAGATAGATAGCTTGCTCCTTAGTGACAACTTTAAACATAGACACATATTTAGCAATATGAGGTCTCAGGGATTGAAAGAACCATTTACGCAATATCTCATCAGGAACCTTGGTTCTCACCAACCTATTGCAATGACACCACTCATGAATATGATTGGAAATCAACATGGCATCATCTTGTTTAAATTTAGAAAAGAGATCAAAATCAATATCATACCTCGTGGGAAATTGAATGTGCGTCAAAAAGGTTTATGCTAAGGATGAAAAGCCATTGTAGGATGTTGTGTCTAATTCAATATACGATTTGGGAGCACCCCTAGTTAAAGTACATTGGAACAAGCAAAGATTAATCGAATTGTCCAGCAAAGAGTTGGATGAAGACCATAAGTGATACGAGTAGATGAATTCTCTCCAATGTTTCCTTTAAATTGGGGATATCAAAAGGTAATTTTGTGGGCATAGTTGGCAACCGGGGTCATGTTGAATGGGTTCGTTGGTAAAATTAGCCAACTTTGGTAAATCAAGAGAAGATATAAATGGATTATGAAGTTAACTGAATGGGTCATAGGCAGGAGAATTACCCGACCAACCTTGAGGTCTCCTATATAAGGATTATGATGTGACTGTTGTTGGTTCTAGTAAGGGTTCACTATGACATACAAATGATGTGGACCAGGATGACTCATGAAATGATTTCCCCCCCTAAGGTAAGTGTCCCAGGAGAGAAATGGACCCTCGAAAGCATGACTTCTAATTGGGTTGTACCCAGCGAGAAAGGATAGATTGACCTGAGCAATAGCACCGACAAGGAGGGTAACTCATAGAAGTGACAATAATAACAACAGGGTTTCCCCCAGGTAAACTAGCCACTCCAGGAAAAGTGTTGGAAGTTGGTGTCTCTCCAAACAATGAACTGTACTAGGCTTGTGATATATTTGAAGCAACGTTACCCCCAGGCTGTAAAGGAGCAATTGATGACCCTGCCACACATTTCCAGAAGTAACCACATCTAACTAAGGGACAAAAATTATAGGTTGAGAAAAGCTAGGATAAAAGACTCCTAACCCTACCAATTGACCAGGACTAATGATCATGGTCAGCGTAGATGAAAAAATAGGCATGAAAACATACGATAAATTTGTGGGTGTAATAGATGAGACTAGTCAAATGGTCCAAGATGATGTGAGAGATGTGGACAAAGGAGTAGGTGTGGCGAAACTGAGTGATGGAAATGATGACATGGCAGATGAAACTGCTAATGCAAAAGGTAAAGATTAATCAAATTCCACCATAGGATAGAATACTAAAAAATGAATGTGAGTATAGGTAGGTGTGGAACTATCGGGGTTTAGCCACAATACCTGAGGTCCTATAGGATTAATCAAAGGTGGATTAGCAGGAGAAGCTGAGTAATATTCCAATGTTTCAATAGAAATAAAATTGCTACCAGAAGGACTAGGTATATACTCCACAACTATGGTTTGGTCATGTTCTTGAGCACTGAAAGGCACTCTTTGTGCAAGAGTAGAAATTCCACCTAGTTAAGGATCCAAACTGTGAATATGACATGAATAACAATGATTATATTCAGCTAGGGTAAAAAATAATAAATTAACACAATTATGTTAGTGCAAACACTCTAAGGCCAAGACTATTGACTCATACCAAACAACACACATTAGAAAAGTCCTAGGAGGTAGTCATGCAAGAAAACCAAATACAAATAAGTTTGCAGTGGGAAAATTATACTAGTGACCTACTTCGTAGCCCATTTAGTTACAAATTCGATCTAAGTGGCCTTATTAGGCATGGGGAGCCCCCCAAAAGGATTGAGAGAGTATGACTAATATTAATCCTAGGTACAAAGAATACGAACTTGACCCTACACCTATGTATGAGCCCTAAAAATATTGGCCACTAAGGTTACCACCAACAATAAGGCATGATGGGGGGACATTGGACAACCAGATTTGCACACAAGGGTAGGATAGCTAAGTTTGAAACCCCCTTGAGAGTTTCCTCCCAAGTGGCCCCCAAGTGCTACAACAAAATGCTAATAACACCATTTGTAATATGTGAAAATTCCATAATCTACACCACTTGAAACTAAGTGAAATGGGGTATGTCACCTCGCCCAGCCCAAGTGTGACCTTGTGATTGACCCTCATGTTAGAAGGGCTTCCCAAACCACACTACTACAAGTGGATTTATCTCCCTACTACAAGTTGCTAAGTTTTTTTGTAGTCTTGGAGCAGTTGACTCACACACCTATCTCCAAGACCCTAGCCTAAGCTAATGTTGGTGTACTACCAATAAAAAGAAAAAGATGAGTCTAGTTGATTTTATTATTGTGTTGATTTTAAGTGGTTGTTGTTTACATAATTGGGATGCAACGTGAAACTTAGATGGTGTGAATGACTCTTGTTAGTAACCTTGATGCAACTATATGAAAATTATTCTTTTCACTTCAATGAATGCTAACTATAGGAGGGTAAGAGTTTTTCACAACACACCAATGCCTATGATAATGCACCTCTCACTAAATTCTTAAATGAAAAAAACACCAAATTTATAAATATTTTGACCCAAAAACCAAAACAAAAAGAAAAGTAACTGAAAAGAGGCCAAAGAAAAGTCCCCAAGCTAGAACGCAAAGCACTTCAAAAGCTTCAAAAGTTGGGAAAACAAAGCCAAAGAAACAAATACACTCAAGAAATAAAAAAGAAAGCCAAAAGTGAAAGAGGAAGGCAATGTCAACAAGCTAGGGTTGTAGCACAATGGCTCAACAAAAGCCAATGTTCTACAAAGGTCAAAACCAAACCCTAGAGGTAGGAAGGCCTAAACAATATTAAATGGGAGTGATAACAGACAATCAAAACACACCCAAATAAACTTTTCTAGATGACAACTGCACAACCAAACACAACACCACCAATTATGATACAAACAAGCAAAACAAGAGAAATCACTCAAAATCAAGTGATGAAAGCCAAAGAAAGGTAGCAAATATGTTGATCCAAGATAAAAAATAGGTTTAACTAGTCACTGAAGTAGCCAAATAGATCTGAAAACAAGAGATCTCAAGATGAGGACACTAGCCCCAACCATAACACCAAAAACCATCAAGGGAGACCTTGAAGGATACAAATGATGGAAGACCTAAAAAAAACCAAGTAATAAGGCTTTAGACCAGAAAGGTATCAACAATTAGCAACAACAAAAATCAACCAAATAGATCTAGGACAAATCAGGAACAAAATGAACAAATGATGGAAAGCCAGGATACAACAAGAGATCCTTTCAACAATGAGAGACCCAATCTCATCAAACCAATCCAGAAAAATAAATCTAAAATAGGCCCAAGCTACATACAGAAGGCCACGAACATGCCTAGATCAGAGGGTAGAATTTTCAGAGGGAAAATTTAAAATTTGGGGTTATAGGTCCAACCACACCAATGAGTCATGCTAAGTGCGTTCAAAAGTACATGCTTGAAGCAACAAGGTAGTGGTTAAGGCTTTCCAACTGCACAGATGAAGTTTTGTGCATGCGGTTGGGTAAAAACCAAAAGATAAATAAATAAAAAATGTGTACAAATGGAAATAAAAATTGAATATTCAGAAAACAAACCCCAAAATAGCCACAAATGACTTAGAAAAATTCAGGAGAGCACTGAAAACTAGAATAGGAGAAAATAAAAGAGATCCCAAAGTGTATCAGGTAAAAGAAAAGAATGCTCTCATTGAAAGCACCAGTTTTTTTGCTATGATTGTTACACACAAGGAGTTATTTCTCCACGATCTGATGCCTAATTGAGATCACCAAACTGAAAAAGAGAATGGCTAAACAATCTAATAAAAATCCTGAGCCCAAATGGCCATGCATGTAACTTATATGCAATTTATAATGCTATAATGGATGACCATGTACCTTTCCTCCTTGCAGGTCAGTGAAGGGTTTTGGGCCTGATGCAGAATCCTTGCACTCCAATTAGGTGATATCTTTCATTCGCTCCTAACCTAAAGCCTGCACACAAACACAAACAACCAGAGACAACAAGTGATCTTCCATATAATATCGTCAACTCAAAAATATATAGAAATTACACATATAAATTACTGTAAAACTGATATAAGGGGAAGGAACATAGATTTTTACTAACCATATAAATGAAAGTACATTAATATACCTCAAGATATGGTTCTCCTCTCCTCATTCTGGTAAAGTCTCCCCACTATAATGAAGAAGGAATCAATACCATGAAGCCCTCAAATCTAAATCACAAAGACTACATAAACTCTCTCAATCTCACTCTCCAAAACTCCGGATATCAAAACTATCTCCAAAACTAACCTCACCCTCTTAGATTTCTCAGTATAAATAGGAGAAACAATACTCCTAGGAGGATGAATGTAGATGCTTAGGGCCAAGAGAAGTTAGAGAAGCTTCTTAGTAATGAGTCCTAACCAGCTCAAACACATAAGATAAAGTGATGAGTTACACTGGTCTCCTATGAACCACAAGTCTCTAGAACAAGTTCCCCAACCACATGCACAAAACAATTAAGTTTAGGTTATAACTGCACATACAGTGTTTCCTTCATGTGGTTGGAATGTTTGAATAGATTGCACAAGCCAGGAGTCATGCAGTTGTGGCATAAACTAGGAAAATGAGTAGTTAAGGCCTAGCAAAATTTCAATCAACATAATATCTCATAGGTACTAACCCTAGGGAGAAAAATATGTTGATAAGAAGAATAAAAATAGAAACAACTATAGAAAGTCTGTAGTAGCTATGGAAAGTTATTTTAGCTGCAGAAATTTGTTGTAGTAGCATGCTTTATGGCTATAATAGCCCATTCTAGAGCAGTTTTTGAACAAATATTATAAGAAAATGGAGAAAAAATAAAAATTCCAAGACACAAGGTTTTCTTAGAGTATGATAAATTGAGTAAGACATGTTAGGATATTTTGACACATAGGAAATAGTTAAGTATAACTTGGTCTAGTGTATAGTTAGGTAAAGTATGTTTCTTTACTATGTACTTTTTGTAACTTACAATCTCACGATCACGATATGTAGTGATCCGATGGTTCATTCTCTCCTCAGTATTACCGAAACTTGATCTGTGGCTTAACACCCGATTGGTCCATGATCTCTATTTAAAGAGAACGAAGGGTCATTTGTAGGGTAACCATTCATGAGAGAATCTTATGTAAATTTTCATTATTTTATTAATAAATTTCCTAAAGTGGCTGTGTTGGCTCAGGCCGTGCATTATTTCCCTATTTGAGGGTTTTAACCACGTCAACAATACTGGTGTATTGATCTGTGATTTGTTTGTGAGTGGTGTCCTTTGGTGTTATGTCTGAGGAACTTGCCTTATAAATTCCTACATGGTATCAAAGCTATTTGAGGGCTGCATCCATTGGTGATCCAAATCTGAAGCTAGTAGAACTGCATCCGACTGTCATTTCCTAGATGTACTATTACTGACTGCTTTCGGGACGAGAGGACTGCTCTATTGTGTTAGGAGCATCTGTTCCAGTGAGGAACCCCTTTCATTTGATACAAAAAAGTTTTCGGTAGCCCTAGCTACGTCATTTTTAAGATCTGGAGGTATACAGTGTTTATTTAGAGTTGTTAGTTATTTTATCTTTGTTTATTTGGCTTTATTTAGCTCTTTTTTTTTATTACCGGATCTATACTTTTCATTTATGTGTATGCTCTTTACCCCGTGAGTCTGTATGATCTGGGAAAATAAGAAATAGAAAGGAAGTATTTTTCTCATGCGATGCTCTTTTCCGCCGCACCTTAGTGTGATCTTAGAAAGTCAGAAACATTGAGGAAAATATTTAGTTTCCGGCTAAAGCTAACTTCAAGCCGTAAGGTTTGTTTTTTTTTTGTATGTCCATGGTGGGTTTTGTGTTTTTTGTTTTGTAGGCAGAAAAGAGCTTTCTTAAGTAAGCACGCACCCCAAAGCTTCAATGACTAAAAAAAAAAAACCTTCCTCTTTTCCAAAAATTACTAACCTTTTACTCTAGCTCACTTGGTCCAAAGCTATTTTATGAGAATAGAGGTCTTGAGTTCAAGCCTTTCTTTTTGTTGAGCTAATTAGATTAAGTTTGGAAAGGGGGCAATTTTTTTTTAAATATAACATTATCATTCATTTCCGTACATTCCCGCACTTTGTCGGCATCTACAACAACTTTTCTTCAAAAAACCATAACTTCTTCATCCGGAAGTCATTTTCAGAGCCGTTTTTTTTTTTTAATCAACCTAATTTTTCGAGATCTTTCCATTGGAACACTTAGTTTTAGCATCTATAGCTTTAGTTTCTATTAAAATGGAAAATCCATGCCAAGTTATTCTTGACAGCACTAACTACTTCCAATGGTGGTCCTACATTGTGGATTTACTTAGAAGTAAAGGTCTTTACAGAATAGCCTCAGGCCAAGAAACCAAACCGAAAGATGAAGATAAGGTAGCCAAATGGGAAAGTAGGTAATATCAAACACGTGGGTTGACAGGATGTCTATTTTTCCAGACCTTAGATTCCATATCGCAAAACTTGATACTCCTAATGAAGTAATGAAACAGATTACTAAAGTTTTTGGAATTAAAAATGAACTTAGAGCCCATCAACTCGAAAATGAGTTGCTTACATTGGACCCCAATAATTTTTCTTCCATTGAAGATTTTTTGTCCATGTTCAAGGCCCTTAGACTTCTCTTGGAAGGTGTTAAGGTTATGAAAGAAGATGGTAACCTTATCTATTCCATTGTTACTAAGTTGGGACCTATCTGCTTTGTGTTTGTTTCCACCTTCCATTCTACAAGAGAAGCCTTGATTTCTCAAGGAAAAGACTACAAGTCTCCTTCCTTTGATTCATTTTGTGATTCTTTAATAAGAGAACAAGAAAAAATATTACATCTTGGTCTTCTTAATCTTGGAAACTCTTCTAGGAAAGCCTTAGCCGCCCAGAAGAAACCAAATTCAAAGAATCCTAAGAAGCCGTATCCTAAAAGTAATGGCCCTAAACCAAACAAGGGTCCTAAGCTATTTCAGTCTCAAGATGAAAAGTTATTTCAACAAAATGATAAGGCAAATAAAAACAAAGGCAAGAATATTGATAGACATTGCCACTTTTGTAATCGAGATGGCCACTTAGAATCCAAATCCTTTAAGAAGATGGAAGCCTTGGAAGCAGCAATGGAGAAGCATAACATCCATTTGGAGCACTCAATAACTTCAACTTAATCTTTAGGAATAACACTTTCTTCAAGTGGTTGTCAAGCATCTCAGTCTGTATATGCACTAAATGTATCTTCTTCTTCTTATTCTCATGAGTGGCTCATTGATTCTGGAGCTTCTTATCACATGGCCAAAAACAAAGCCATGTTTTCTTCTTTAAATGATTGTAACACTAAAAATATATGTGTTGGTGATGATAGATCTCTTAGTGTTGTAGGGACTGGAACTATTCATATAGACAATGGTCAATTCAATGATGTATTATGTGTTCCAACCTTATCCTGCAACATTCTATCTGTATATCAGATAACTCATTCAGGTGAAGGTAAAATCATTGAATTTTCACCTCACGATGTCGTAATTAAGGAACTAAGAGATCCTAGACAGATTTTAGCTACTGGCATTGTTGATGATTCTACAAGGTTGTATAAGTTTAACAACTTTGGGTCATCAAATCTTCCCTCAGTATTTGTTGCTCATAATGATGAAGTGAGCAAACTTTGGCATGAGCGATTAGGTCACTTAAACTATCGCTCCCTTTAGAATATATGTAAAGAAAATATGGTGATGTTGAAAATGCAACAAGATGATGGAGCTTAGTGGAAAGAAGTCGCCTTCACTAAGTGGGCCTGCAGGCTATTTTTGGCGCAAAGTCTATTTTTAGACATATGGATCATGGTCTATGAGTTGCAGGATGCTATTTGTGGATGATTGGTCATGTTGGTAAAAATAGATGGACTTCTATTTTTAGACATATGGGCGGTTTCTATTTTTAGACTGCCAGGCTAAAAATAGAACAGTCGAATATTATTAGCTCACAATAATATTTGGACTATAAACATTATCTTATCCTCTTGGAGCACTTCAGTTTGAGCTAAAGATGTGGCACATGCAGCTGTCAGAAGGAAATACGCTTTTCTTGTGGGTCAGTTGAGCTATTGCATGGTGGACTTCAGTTAGAACTCATGTGGTTGAGTTTGGTGGAGTTGATTGAGGAGTTGATGGAGTTGTGTTCAGTTTGACTTAGTTGAACTAGTTGTATTTAGTCTAACTGCAGAATACACTAGTGATGAGTGATGTGAATTAATTATTAATTAATTCACTAATTATTAACTCATAAAGCAACTAAAGAATACATCAGTTAACTCAGTGCATGGACAGTTCAGTGGAGACAGGTGTTAGAGGTGAGTGAAAGGGCAAGACAGTTGTAAGTTGTGACTATAGTTGTGCATGATATTTGCACAATCAATGGATTGAGTATTGCTAATGAGGATTGCGTGGTTCAGCCAAGGAAATACGAGTTTTGCTTCAGCCATTCATCATTATTCTCATGCAGGATTGCGCAGTGGAGGCAAGAAAGCAGCGGAGGAGATTTGAACTTGTGATTGATTCAGATCTGAGCTAGTTTGTGTGTAATAGGTGGAGATAGTACTGAGTACTTGTGAGGAGTATTGTACTATGTATTGTTACATGTTCTCAATCATTATAATATACAGATAGTGTGGGGTTTTCAGCTGTATGCTTTCCCCGGGTTACATACTGTGTTAATGTGCACATGTGATTTATGTTTCATTGTTTTTAATTCCGCAAAATTGATGATCAACGTAGAGGAGATTGTGTATTATGCATGTATTCCGCAATAGTTTATAATCGGGATAATATCTGTGAATAAATGTCATATTATTCAAAATTTCTACAGGTGACAGGTCTTCTAATGGTATCTTGCAGAGATGGTGTTTGTTTCGGATGTGTACTCGGAAAAAATCATCGGGATAGTTTTGAAAAACGTGCTTCTTGGCATGCCTTAGCCCCTTTATAGCTTGTGCATAGTGATTTATGTGGTTCACTTCCAATTGTTTCATTCTCTGGCTACAAGTATTTCTTAACTTTCATTGATGATTTCTCCAGACGCACTTGGGTATACTTCTTAAAACTCAAGAGTGAAGTGTTTAACATGTTCTTGGCCTTTAAGGCCTTTGTTGAAAAACAATCTAGACATCAAATTCTTAAGCTAAGATCTGATAATGGCGGAGAATATGTTAACAACAAATTCATCAACTTTTGCACTGAGAGTGGAATTGAAATGCAACATACTATTCCATATACTCCACAAAAAAATGGTGTAGCTGAAAGGAAGAATCGCACCTTAAAGGAAATGGATAATTGTATGCTTCAATATAAAGGACTTAGTCTTAATTTTTGGGCAGAAGCAATTAACTGTGCAAATTACATAATAAATCACACTCCTACTAAGGTTTTAAAGAGTATCGCTCCAGAAGAAGCATGGAGCTCAATTAAACCAGATGTAAGTCACTTTCATGTTTTTGGAAGTAAAGCATGGGCCCATATTCCAGATGAGAAACATAAAGCTTTAGAGCCCAAGAGTGAAAAATGTATTTTTGCTGGATATTCTGAAGATTTCAAAGGATACAAACTTATTCCACTTAAGTCCAAAAATGTTATCATTAGAAGAGATGTAAAGTTTTCTGAAAATATATCGGCCTATGAGCCTAGTTTGACGGATGTGCCACCTCTCTCTATCCCTTCTACTTTTGAAAATATTTCTTCTTCAGATGATGAGATCGAGGATGACAATCCTCCCCCACCTTCTCAGGATCTTCCTTCAACTCCTTAGCTTCCAAAATGGGTGCATGCTACTCGGGATGCAGCAGGTGCTCTTGCCGGTGATCCTACAGATCAACAACATACATGTTTTCATTTCGATAGAGCCTCTTCTTTAATAGCTCAAGCTTCAGCTAATTATGATCCTGACACCTTTGCAGAAGCTTCAGGCCATCTATATTGGGATGCAACTATGAATGAAGAATATCATTCATTATTAGAAAATGATACATGGGATCTTGTTCCCCTTCCAAAGGGATGAAAACTTGTTAGATGCAAATGGGTTTACAGAACCAAGTATACCAGATGGAAAAGTTGATAGACATAAAGCTCGTCTTGTTGCTAAGGGTTTTTCACAAGTTGAAGGCATTGACTATATGAAACCTTCTCCCATGTTGCCAAAATGAACTCTATCCGCCTTGTTCTTTCCCTTGCTGCCTCTTTCAAATGGGAAGTCCATCAGATTGATGTTAAATATGTCGTCTTGCATGGGGACTTGCATGAAGTAATCTATATGGAACAACCTATTGGCTTTATAGAAACAGACTCTAGCCTTGTATATCGGCTTAAGAAATCCCTTTATGGTCTCAAGCAAGCCCCTCAGGCTTGGTATGCCAAAATGGATAGCTTTCTTTTAGAAACCGGATTTTCCAGGTGTCATTTTGACAATACTATCTACACCAAGAAAGTGGACAAGTCTCTTATCATTCTTGTTCTTTATGTTGATGATTTTATCCTTACTAGTAGTGATCCTAACCTTATAAACCATGTGAAGTCCAGCCTTAAAAAGAAGTTTGAAATGACAAACTTAGGACACTCGCATTATTTTCTTGGTCTTCAAGTCTTGCAATCCAAGGAAGGTATTTCCCTTTCCCAGTCCAAGTATGCATGTGATCTTCTACGCCATTTTCACATGGAAGACTGTAAGCCACCCCCTTCTCCCTTTCAGTTTGGAGCCAAACTTTCAGTCACTTGTACTTCCCCTGAAGTTGATGCTACCTTATACTATCAACTTGTAGGAAAACTTTTGTATCTGACCCATACTCATCCTGACCTTTCCTTTGTTGCTGGCCTTATTGCTCTGTTTATGCAAAACCCACATGAAAGACATTGGAAAGTAGCTAAAAGAATACTTCTTTATGTTCGATGTACAGTTTAGTTTGGGATTCATTACAATGCAGAACCATCTCCTCCATTGGTTGGTTTCACTGATTCTGATTGGGCTGGTGACCCTGATGATCGGAAGTCTACTACAGGTTATGTGTTCACTCTTGGTTCATGACCTATTACATGGGCATGGAAGAAACAAAGTGCCATTTCTCTTTCTTTAGCAGAAGCAGAGTATCATGGTGTCATAGAAGCTAGTAAGGAATCCCTGTGGCTTCGTCAGATCTTGTCAAAGTTTGGCTTTCAGTAGTAGCATCCGACTACACTTGGGTGTGGTAATCAAAGTGCCATTCAACTATGCAAAGATCCAGTCCAACATTAGCACAACAAACACATTGAACTGCACATGCACTTCATCAGAAAGCTCATTCACGACCATGTTCTTGAAGTGCAATATTATTCAACAGATGATCAAGTTACATACATATTTACAAAGGCTCTCACAGAGGTGAAGTTTACTAAACTTCGATTTATGGTTGGAGTTCAGGAAGTTGTCACTAAGGGGGGATATGCTCTAATGCCTCCTTCCTTCTTCTATAGTGTCATATTTCTACATCCTTCAATCCTATCCCAAGTTGTTCTTAAGGGGGGGTGTTAGGATATTCTGACACATAGGAAATAGTTATGTATAACTTGGTCTAGTGTAGAGTTAGGTAAATTTTATTTCTTTACTATGTACTTTTGTAACTTACAATCCAATGGTCATGATATGTAGTGATCTGACGGTTCATTATCTCCTCAGTATTACCAACACTTGATTCATGGCTTAGCACCCGATTGGTCCATGATCTCTATTTAAAGAGCATGGAGGGTCATTTGTAGGGTAACTTTTCATGAGATAAGCTTATGTAAATTTTCATTCTTTTATTAATAAATTCACTGAAGTGGCTGTGTTGGCTCAGGCCATGGAGTGTTTCCCTCTTTGATGGTTTTAACCGAGTCAACAATACTGGTGTAATGATCTGTGACTTGTTTGTGAGCGGTGTCCTTCGGTGTTCTATCTTAGGAACTTACCCTGTAAATTCCTACAAGAGACGGGCAGGATTCCAAAAATATGCAATTTTGAAGGAAATTTCAATGGGGTTTTAAGGAAAATTCCTACTTTTCATCATTGTGCACAAATTAGGAAAAAAATTGGTATTTTTACACAACAACATCTCTTATTCATCAAAATAGGACTATGAAGGCATATTATGGTGAAAAAGGTAAAAACACATTGTTTCCCTTTTGAAGTACCCAATTTGGCATTAAAATGAGTTTGTGGCATAAGTTTTTATGCAACATTGGATGGCGTGAAAAGTCATTTTCAGAATTTTCGAAAGCTGAAAATTCAAGGTTTTTTTTGTTATAATGGTTCTATTCTGATTCTTACAACTCCTATTTCAACATTCTGATCTTCTACACAGATAAAATTGAGGTAAAACCAACTTTTAAACTTTTTGATTTATTGAAAATTTTGGAAATTGTAATAAGAAAACTATTTGTAAACATGTGATCTTTGTGTTTCACACCTATCATATCCACATTTCTCAACCTTATAAACTTTCATTCCTATTCTATTTTCCCCACATAATTGTTTTCAACCCTCATACCTTATTAGATACTCTACAAATCTTGTTATCATTGAGCCCCATACTATTCTTGCATAATCTTTTCCTCCAAGAGATATTTTTATTGATTTACATGGTCATAATGTTAAGCTCTATTGATAAGTAGTCCAACTCATGAAGTGCCAAATATGTATATTTTCTGCAGCACACCTTCAACACCCTTGGAATGTCATAAATCATATTTGTGATAGATTTGATAAATGCATAAAGTGCTAATATAGAGGGAATTTTTTCACACGTGAAATGGCATATGTTGTTCGTTCAAATGAATTTCTATAGATTGTTGATGAAAACAAAGAAGTAAATTGGTGAAGGGATATAAAAAAAAGAGATGTAGCAATTATTTTCTAACATCTTCTTGCAACTATTTATGCTTATATATTAGAGGTACAATTTCTCTTTGACACAACCAATGGTAAAACACTCACCTATAATTCCTATTTCAATGTGCAATTTATTTTAGGCAATTTGATTACATTAACTAGATAGCATAATTCACATGAACATCATTAGAAATTTTTTGAATTCTTGAGGGTGCTAATATAACTATTGAAATACGGTTGGTTGTTGTGGAATATGCAAACGAGTGTTTAGCCTCTTATTGACCAGTGGATTGATTCTTTTGAGGAAGGCATAAATATGTTTTACACAAGTTGATCGCTGATTTTTCTTATTTTCATTTGAACCAATATGCATGGACACATAGGAAAACAAGTATTATGGGTTGCAATTTATGATCATTTCCAACCATGCTCTTTAAATCACATACAACCCTATTTGTTTTTGGGTTGTCTCATGAGTACACATTTGTTTTTCCTAGTATGGTTTGTTCCTCATTAGTCTTCAAAGTATTAGTATGGAAAATTTTAAGGACGGAATTGTTTCTTGAAGTTTAAAAGCATTGGCGAATCTCACTAATCCCTAATATGAACACCATAAAATGTTTATTGATATATTTGTAAAATTATTCAAATTTATAATGATTTTATATATAGTTTCTATATAATGTTGGCGATTTTTAAGGTAAAATAATTCTATATTCTAAAATTTGGGTGAATCATCTTTTATAAAAATTGGAAATTGGTGAATCTTTTTTGTGGAAAAATAATGGAAAATTAGCCCACTAGGAAAACATTAGCCCCTAAAATTTTCCATGAGTACTAGTCCTCTTACAAAATGATTCACATTCTATCCTCTGTAAATATCCTTGTCAATGATTTTCAAAAGGTACAATGAGGTTCATAGCAGTTTTGAGCAATCAAATTTGGATGTAGTTTATCAACAAATGAAAACGAATTTAAATATAATAAAACATGGGTTTTATTTGGAACGAACCAAATTAGATCTCCTTAAGTAGTTTCCTCAAATTGTTTACTGTTTGGGAGATCCTCCTACTTTTTTGGAGCCCCATTTTGAAGATTGCATGAACAAACAATTTTCCAATGTGCCATTTGATGCCAAGTCAAGCAAAAATATGTTGGAATGAGTTATGCTTTAAAAAAATTGTGGAAAGGAGATGTCAATTAATATTCTATAAATTATGCAATGAATCCCAAGGTTGTTTCATTTGAATAATTTATATAAATGCTTCATTTGGAAGCAAAAGCACAGTTCAATTTAGTTTTGAGATTATTATTATTGTTGAAGTTATTATGAAGAATTTGTTTTAAGTTATGAATAATATAGACCCTGTTCATGGAATTTTTATAATTGTGATGAAAAAATTACTTGTGTGATATGATTTTTCAATATCTCACACTCCTCAAGAGGGCCCCCTAAAGACGTGTGAGAATAATGTAGATGTTTTATATTATTTTCCTTTAATTTCTTTATGTTATTGCATTTAGGTTAAATTATGCTTTATTTAGATACTTTGTTCATTTAGATGTTGTATTTCATCTAGGTTGAAATTTGTTTCATTTTACTCATTTGTTTTTGTTTCCCCTGTAAGACATGTGCTTGTTAAAAGACCAAAAAAAAGCAAAAAAGATTACTTGATTTTCTTTTTTTTTCTAGCTTAGTTTCATATTTATCTTTATTAGATTATGATTTTCTCTAGTTCAAGTAAGAACACACTAGTAATATTTTAGGCCTTTAATTCATGCTTCTTCCTTTCATTAAACATAAGCTTTGTTAGTCTTTCTTTCTATAATAGCTTTATTTCCACAAGAATGATCATCTAGGTTTATGTTTCAAGTCTCGTAGATTAGAGCTGCCTTTAATTCATAGATTAAAATTTCTTTTTGAATTTGATAGATTAGGATTTCCTTTGAGATTAATATATTAGTTTTGGTTTCAAGCATAATCAACTAGATTTGATTTCAAAATTCATAGATTAAAATAGACTATCATTTTCTTTTATGTTCAATAACATAGAATTTCAAGAGCTTTCATAGTTTAGAATTAACATAGTTTGTTTTGAATTCCTTTATATTTCAAATCTTGCATTTGATGTTTTCTTAGAAACAATCTTTTGAAAAAGGAAATATTTGCATACTCATCTTAGTGATCTGCATAAATATGTTTTATTTTATTCAAACCCAAGCATCTGTGATCCATTTGATTATTTGAGAACATTTTCGGAAGAAATCACATTGGTATAATTTGGCCGACGTGTTTCGAACCAACCATTATGGTTCATCTTCAGGAAAAGATGAAAATCAGATCATAGTGGCAAGTTAAATAGGGAACGAGGAGCTTCTAACGGCTATGGGGAATAACAACTAAAAAATGGCTATTTTTGACTAGATAGGAAAAGGGGCAAATTATTTTTAATTTATTATTAATTAATAATAAAATAATAAATCAAATATAGTATATAATTTTAAATATATAATTAAAAATAACTATCATGTCCCCCAATATATAAAAATAATAAGTCAAATAAACTCCAAAATAAAAACAATAATTAAATAAAAGGGGAATTTTAAATAATATTAAAAATATAAACATATTAATTAGTTATAAACTAGAAAAGAATATATATATTTCTTTTGTAAGTAAATTCTAATAAAAAGAATAAAGAATAAAATCAAATCAAATAATAATAATAATAAACAAACCTCAAAGGGAGAAAAATTGAAAATGGTAAAAAAATGTTTTAAATACATTTGTGAAAAAATAAATAAATACATAAATAAAATTATTTTATAAAATTATTTTAATGTAATATGTTTATTCTTGCCATCATTTTGAAATAGGTAACTTACTTTTTTTAAAGTTGAATGTTGATCCCTAGCATATATAGTGAAAGTATGCTTCACAATGATACTAACTGAGGTTTGAAAATTAAATGCAAGTAATTTAACTCACAAATAAATTAATCAATAATGGTCTCGCCTTCTCATTGGTATCCTACTCCTTTTTTTTGCCAGCTTGTATGCCACCTCGTATGGTGCCTTGTCAACCTAGAATATAGCTTGCAATGCATTTGGAAACTGCATGGGTTAAATTGTCAGGGTGATGTGTCCTTGTGGGACCAACCTCTACACCCAAAAACTAATAAAAAAACTATCAGGATTAAATGTCTTCCATAATGATGCCACATTGTCCTGCTACTCACAATGAAATCATCAAGTTTACATGGTTGTCCACTCCTTTTGACCAATTTTCCACCTGTACTTCTTTTCCATATGTCACTCACTAATAGGTCCCATGTGTTACCTGTTTTTGACCCATTTTTCCACCTGAAACTTCTAAATCAACATACCACATGTCATCGTCCTAGAGTGCCATGCGTCCCATGGATTAGAAGTGTTGATGTCATTCTAACATCATCATACCACTATGTCTCTACCTATATCTATTAACCAATAAAATCATTCCATGTGTCCTCTTATGATAGGTCTATGGTATCAAGGGTATGGTAGAAATGAGGTCTTATTGGGACGGCATCCCTTGGTGTCAAATTTTGTAAAGTTTTGTTAAAAATTGTAAAGCCTGTGCATTTTGAGGTGCGGAGTGCGAGTAGCGCGGGTCAATAGGAGTTAAAGGGGCTTTTATAAGGTCAAAGCCCTTTAGTTTGTTAAGAGTCCACTTTTTTTGTGACCTGCCCATGGTTCTTGGACCATGATATTGTAATGAAGAAGGATATAAAAGGAGTCATAGAAGAGTTAAGATATAGCATAAGGAAGGATAGAAGTACAATATTTGGGTCTATTTTATCTGCACCTAGGCGAAGGGGAAGGCTCCTACAACTGTGTGCGCGGAGACCTTAGTAAGTTCGCATTTGAGTGCGCGGGCCCCTGCAGCTGTGTGCACAGGGTTGGAAAGGAATGTACATAAAGATTAAGCATAATAAAGGTTGGTTTTGAAAAATTTATCTGTGCATCTGTGTATTATTGTTTCTCTCCGTTTTTACTATTTTTTCAATCTGTTGAATGTAATTACTCAGAACTAGCACTTGATAGATTCATAAAGACTTATATATATATATATATATATATATATATATATATATATATATATATATATATATCTATATATATATTTATATGATGTTATGAATGTTAAGATATAGCATAAGGAAGGATAGAAGTACAATATTTGGGTCTATTTTATCTGCACCTAGGCGAAGGGGAAGGCTCCTACAACTGTGTGCGCGGAGACCTTGGTAAGTCCGAATTTGAGTGCGCGGGCCCCTGCAGCTGTGTGCACAGGTTGGAAAGGAATGTACATAAAGATCTAAGCATAATAAAGGTTGGTTTTGAAAAATTACCTGTGCATCTGTGTATTATTGTTTCTCTCTGTTTTTATTGTTTTTTCGATCTGTTGAATGTAATTACTCAGAAAAAGCACTTAATAGATTCACAAAGACTTAGATATGTCTATATATATATATATGATGTTATGAATGTTTAGCGTAATTGGTAAAGGGCATAAATCTGCTAACTCTTAATTGCTGTAATTTCTGAGTTTTAAGGATTAGGGTTTGCGAAGGTTGAGAAAAATCCTAAGTTTGACATAATCACATCACATAATCCTTTGGATGCAGAAACCTGGTTCTAACATCCCCCAATACTGCCTCGAGTGAGAATGCAGCCTGCGCTACACGGGCTGTTTCCGAAAGGACTAGTAGTGCAGGGTTTTTTTGGTTAGTGCAGCTAACTTTGAACCTAGCTCCAAGCCCCCTCAAGCCAACATGCCTTGGACCTTTTTTTTTGCACGATTTTACATTATAAAATCTTAAAGACAAGATGATAAGTCTTTACAACAATCGAAAAACATATTTTTGTCTCCCTATATCTATCTCCTCATAAATAAAAATTTGATCTCCTTCAAATCCATCTAGGGTTACATGTTTGTGGGGTCCCCCACTCCTATGAATTGTACCAATCACTACTTCCTTTGGTAACGTCCTCTTGCTGCACTATCACTCCAAAAGTTTGGACTTGGGCCTCCTTTGGAAAATTCCAGGGAGAAACTTGTTCAAGTTATGTGTCCTTTGGTGCGACCACACGCTATCCTTCATGATCTTTCGATTGGTCCACCTATGCACCCACATGGCTACTCTTGCCACATGTATGCTAACTATGGTGCAGGTTTCATGGTCAGGGCACCAAAATTTTGACATTTGAACTTAGAACGTTGACTGGTCATATCTTTTGATCCAAGAAGCCTTTTTTAGAATTCAACATACCCTTGGAAATATTTTTCCAATCTCTATCCATCTATCTGTTTCATAGTCTTTGCTCCTTGAAATACCCTTGTGTGTCAATCTGCTTGTACCCGCCTGAGTTGTGCCACTCCTTTGACATCAATACCAACATAAGTATAACAATATATTCATCTGAACATGGCATATTCAACAAAAAGAGAATAAACATTGAGCCAATTTGTCATCATTTGATGTGATATTTCAAGTAATTGAGCTATCATACTCAACAATATTCTTCCTTTGACTTTCCCTTTGACATAAATGACACTAGTTTTCATCAAGAACAACACTATGTCAAACATAAACTCTTCTACTATCTATCTATCTATATGTATAGTAAATCTTGTAAATGGTTAATTCAAATAGTATAGTCAAATTGATCGATAATTTTTTAATTATACTTTGTTGCTTCCGATGACATCAAGAAATTTCTCGAAACTATTCCTTTTTTTTCATTCTCTTATTGTTTTAGTAGCAAGTGTTAGAAACTGGGACACTATTGAGAGGGGAGGGTGGTGAATCAATAGTGTGATCAATTTATACAATTATTTGGAAATTAAGCTTTTTCAATCTACTTATAATCATTCATGTAAGAAGCATCATAAATCAACATGTAAATCATACACATATACAACATATAAAGACACTAATATTCTTGTTTATTCCTTTTTCAAAGACAAGTTTCAAGTTGCTATTACATCACTTGCTGCAAACGTCTACTTGCAAGTTTGTCAGGCTACCACTTAAAGGAAGTTTCCACACCCTAATTTATCAGCTACCACTGAAGTCTCTGAAAACTTGGATTAAAATTCTATTGTGTGAGAACATGTTATTCTATTAAATTGAAGTTTAGACGAAACTTGACGGGAGCTACGCAAAGTGGGAGACCATTAAGAAAAGATCTAGATTCAAGTGTTGAGTATATTCCTTTGCTGGGAGAATCTAATAGCGATGAAGAAAGTGATAGTCTAAAGACACTTCAAGGTGCGCCGTAGATAGTAGATCAGGGTATTACGAGAATAGCCCATCCATCCACTCCACCTCCACCATCACCTCCATGTGACACACCTACTCCTCCACCTTCGCCTCCACCTCTGCTATTCAGTATGGCGAACACTATGAAGATGCCTATATTCAAGGGTCTAGGATCTGAAGACCCTGATTAATTCTAGTTTGTAGCATATGTTGTGTGGAATTCATAGCAGATAATGGATGATGATTTGACGAAATCACAGATGGTCACAACATTACAAGTTAGGTTGCTGAGTTAGTATATTAAGTATAGTATGACTCATCTAGTTGCATCATTGAAAGACACAAAATATGCATTGTATAATGAATTCAAAAAGCTTAAGTCTTAAGCCTAGTCTATGAGTGAGGTCAAAGAAATTAAGCAGAAGGTGAATGAATCTACATGGGATTTTGATCAAAGGCTTAAGTGTTTGCTACAACAGGCTAATCTACATATCTCGGATGAGAAGCATAAGGATTGGTATATTGCTTCGGTGTTACCTCATTTGAGATTATCATTGCCATAGTAGAAGGTTGGATCACAGGCTGAAGCACTAGAAATTTCTATGAAGTTAGAAGCTTTGCCAATTCAGGATACGAATATGGGAGTGTAGCAGATTCAGTTGCAGTTGGCTAGCTTGCATATGGAGTTGCAGGATCTCAAAAATGGGAAAGAGGTCCAAAGTGAGACCCACACAGAAGTATGGTGCTTAAAGTGCAAAGGCCGTGGTCACGACAAGGATCATTTCCCAGTGTATTAGACCTATCTAATTGGGGGAGGTACTATCCCCCTAAAGCCATAAAATACCATTGGGTTGGGCACAAGTGTGGTTCCATGGTGCGCTATCTGCTAGATAACAAGAAAACATTTGACATATAATTACCATTTGTTGTAGAAGTTTGTACAGACTCCCCAACAACTTTTTTGCAATTTCTGTAAGTCTGTAGTCCATGATGAGTACAAGTTAATGATGGATAGAAATCTAACATATAGAGTACAGGCTAAGAAACATCCTCAGCAAGATCAAGACGCAATTGAAACTTGTGGAGGATTCCAGGGATGAGGAAGAGGACGAGGGGGAGGAGCTAGAAGAGGTCGCAGACATTATTATTTGTTACAATTGTGGGGAGACAGGCCACTTTGAGCAAGATTTTCAGAACCCGACACACCCCTCTTGTCAATATTGCTGATAGTTTGACCATGTTATAGAGGATTGTCCCATGCTCATCGAAAAGATGCAAGAGAAGAAGAACCATCAGCCCACCCAGAACATCTAGATGATGAGATCAGAACCATGCGAATATGGGCCCAGTGTCAGTATCGTTACATGGAGTGGTATAACTACCAAGGAGGATAAAGCTATAGGAAAACAACCAGAAGAAAATATATGGGCGTGCAAGGCTGCTAACAAAGATGCTGGATTTGAGTTACATAAGGCAAGGAAAATTTTATGGAGGTAAAAAGAGCTTTATGGATTTAGGAGCTTCCACATCGAAGGCTCAGAGTACACAAACGGAGAAGCCAGAAGAGGTCATTACTGCCCAGGAAACAAATCCTTCATTGTTAACATATTTCTTATAGACCTGCATGAAGCTCCTAAGGGACCACAAAGCAATAGAGGGACTACAAGAGTTGATAGATAACTGCACTAGAAAGGGTAAGCCACTGCCTGAACAATGCGCAGTCCATAAAGTAGACAAGGGTAAGAAAAGGATCTGTTGAGAGATGAGATTGACTACACAAATAGGAGAATTTGAAATGGATGAGGTGATCCTAGATTTAGGTTCTGATGTGAATGTTTTACCTAAACAAACATGGGAAAGGATGGGAAATTCGGCACTATAATGGTCCCTAATTCAACTATGAATGGCGAACCAACAAAATATTATTCCTATGGGGTGCTTACATGGAGTAACTATAGACATTGAAGGGGCACATGCTATAGCTAATTTTGAAGTAATCGAAATAGTGGATGATAGTAATCCCTACCTGACGCTGCTTGGAATTTATTGGGCATTTGATATGAATGTGTTCATCAACTTGAAGAAGCCCATCATGACATTTGAGAAGAAGGAACTGAGAGTCGTTGTTCCATTGGATCTAGGCGAGGGTGCACGGTACACTGAACCAGTCCAAGATTACTATGAGGAGGATGATATTGAGCAGATCTATAAGATTATTGTGTGGATTAATGAGGATTAGATCAACCCAGTGGCGAATGGGCGAATTACTTGGGAAAAGGACATTTCTTGCAACTCGAATTAAGATGAGGAGCTCGAGCATTGGCATAATAGGTTGCATGAAGTGTCCATGCTGCGATTAAACAAGCTTACTAAATCACTTTGGTGTATATATATTGAGGTATGCAATTTACCATATTATGATGGCTTAGAAGATGTAAATTTGTTTCTAAATAAATTTGAAAGGGATGTACCGAAGGAGCATCAGTTCCAGGCATTGGATATCGTACACAGAGCTATGACTGTCAGATGGTTGGGAACACATAAGAATAGTTTTGTACATTGGAAGGAGTACTAAAGGATGATGAAGTTGTGGTTTGGATATGACAATACCCGCATTGCTGAAAAATATACAGGGAAGGATGACTCATGCAAGCATCTGGCTCATTGGATGAAGGCATGGGGAGAGGAACCACAACTTGAATGGGTACATATATTCTACCACCCTCTGGATACTATTCTGATGAAATGGTATTTTGAAATAGAGTTTTGACATGGAACCGTAGAGTGGGACATTCTGAAAGAAAGCTTTTTGTTGACATTCAATTTTGAAAATGGATTCAAAAGTATTGATGAAGCATTGCAAGTAATCAAGGTTGCGATATCTACGACGTTGGTAGAACCTGTCACATGTGTACAACTAGATTGGTGTATGCAGTTGTGCCAAGCTCTGGAATGCTACAATGTTACCACATAACAAAGCAATGAAGAGCCTAGGAATATAAGTATCCCTGAGTCAGAGGGACAAAGCGAAGTCATTGGGCCTAAGGTAGAGGTCCCTGACATTTCCAAAAAATTGAAAACCAATTGGGCCTATAGTAGAGGTAGAAGCATAGCTGAAGTTCATGAATATCAATGATTATTGGGATGAGGAAACAGTGGACAAAGTCGCGGAGCTATTACAGGAATATCAAGACTTGTTTCCAACAAATTTCTCTGATATAAAAGGGATAGTAGGTGAGCTGGGTGTTATGAGGATCGCTCTAAAGCTAGAAGTGAAGCTGGTAAAGCAGCGCCCATACCAGTTGAATCTTAAATACAAAGAAAATGTGCACGAAGAACTGGATAAGATGCCTGTTTGGAGAAGAAGAAAAAGGGCGAAATTTGAATCTGCATAGATCTACGGAAGTTGAACGATGATTTGTTACATGATCCGTTCCCTACGTCATTCACAGATGAAGTCTTGGAAAAAGTTGGTGGTCATGAAGCTTACTCTTTTACAGGCGAATTTTCAAGATATCACCAAATCAAGATTGCACCAAAAGATCGAATTAAGACTACCTTCGCTATAGAATGGGGCTCTTCTCTGTATACAATTATTCCTTTTGGACTTAAGAATGCCCTTGCGATCTTTTCTAGGGTGGTAGTGATAGCATTTAAGGAATTTATTCATAAGTTTTAGAGGTTAACTTTGATGATTGGATGATGTTTGGGTTAGTGAAAAAGAACGTTACGAGTCTTCACCTGATGTTTGATACTTTTAGGAAGTATAATATATACCTTAAGCTGAAGAAGTGCATATTTTGCGTACCATATGGCATACTTTTGGGCCACGTTGTTTGTAAGCAAGGGTTGATGGTGGACCTTACCAGAATTTCCGTAATTATCAATTTGGAGCCTCCAAGGAATGTAAAACAACTACATGCAACATTGGTCCATACAGGATATCATAGGAAGTTCATCAAGGCATATGTATAGATCATTGCACCCATGGGAAAATTATTGAAGAAGGATGTAACATTTTGTTGGGATGATGATTGCCAGAAAATCTTAGATGTGTTGAAGGAAAAAATGGTTACAACACCTATTCTAGTGTTCCCCGATTGGAAGAAGGAATTCCATGTACTTGTAGATGCATCCTCCACAGTATTAGGAGTAGTGTTAACCCAACCAGGCACAAGAGATATCGATCACTCGATTTCAATTGCAAGGAGAAAGTTGAGTAAGGTGGAAAATAATTATTTAACCATGGAGTGCAAAGGGATGGAAATGGTATATGCACTCCAGAAGTTTAGGCATTATTTGTTGGGTGCGTACTTCAAAATGTACACATATCATTTAGCTTTGAAGTGCCTAGTCAACAAGCCTGCGTTGAGGGGGGGAATTTGTAGGTGGTTACTACTATTTCAAGAGTACAAGTTTGAAGTAGTTGTGAAGCCAGGAAGATTAAATGCTAGAACAAACCACCTTTCATGGATTAAGAATAGTGAAGAGCTTAGGATTCTTGATGAAGGATTGCCTGATGCGCAACTCTTTGTTGTGAAAACTACAGATGAACACTTTGAAGATATAATCTGATTCTTATCTACAGGTATAGCTCTTGAAGGATATATAATGCAGCAGAGGAAAGAATTGGTGGTCAGGGCTACAAATTTTTCTTTTAGTGCAAGGCATTTGTATAAAATGGGATCAGATGAAGTTCTGTGTAGGTATGTCCCAGATTTTGAACGAAAAAGTATCCTCACTGAAGCACATGGAAGAGTTGCTGGAGGAAATTATGCTGGAAGAGCGATTGCGCAAAAGATCCTACGAGCTAGGCTATGGTGGCCAACTATGCACAAGGATTCTAAGGAATATTGTAGAGATTGTGATGTCTGTCAGAGAACCAGGAATCCATTGCGAAAGGATGAATTGGCTCTGAACTAGCAAGTTTTGTTATAAGCATTGGATAAATGTGCAACAGACTTTGTGGGACCTATTCAGCGACCAGGAAAGAAGATAGGAGTATGATACATCATTACTTTAACAAAAAATTTGACTAGGTGGGATGAGGTGCAACCCATGAAGGATTTCAACCCGGCTATAACTACGAAGTTTATATTTGAATACATTTTGTCTAGGTTTGACTGTCTTAAGATTTTGATGAGTGATAGGAGTTCGCATTTCTTGAACAAAATAATTGCTACTATGCTTGAATAATTCCATATGTATCATCAGAAGAGCACGTCGTATCATCCTCAAGAAAATGGCACAGTTGAAGCCTTTAATAAAATCCTGGAGAATGCTTTGACGAAGATTTGTAATGAAAATAGGAACGATTGGGATGTGCGAATACTAGTTGTTCTTTGGGCATATAGAACTACCTGTAAGAAGTTGATTGGACAGACACTATTTGGGTTGGTTTATGGAAAAGAGGAAGTGATGCCAATGGAATAAATCATTCACATTTTGAGGATTGATGCAGTCACAGAGATGGCAGACTGGGATGCCATGGAAGAATGCGTCGTGTAGATAATTGAATTATAAGAAGATCGGTTCCTGACAAGTTTTCATCAATAGGTGTAGAAGGCTAGAGAGAAGTCATGCCATGATCACCACATTAAACATCTCACCTTTAAAAATAGTGATTTAGTAGTGATGTGTGATAGAACGTTTATGAAGTTTCTGGGAAAGTTTAGATGCATTGGCTAGGCCCATACATCATCAAGGAGATTACCGATGGAGGTGTTGTTCAACTCATGAAGCTGAATGGGGAGATATTTCCCGGAAGAATCAATGGGAGTTGGTTGAAGTTGTACAGGGGTGATTCCACTCCTGTGCAATGACTATATGGATGTCGGAAAGTCTTAGTACTTCCAGCAGTTTCAAGGAAGTGTGAGACTCTAAACTACACTACCAAAAGGACAATTTGGCAAAGTGAAGGGGTTGTGCGACGAGTAGAAGAAAGGCATAGAGGGGAGATGTGATGAAGGAGCTACACTAGCATGGTGGGTCCTACACATCCTGGAAAAAAAGTAACCATTGAAAACACTATAGATGATTGGATGGCTATTTTTTTATTAAAGGGAGTGGGGAGGGAGAATTTAAGGAGCATATCTTTGGAAATAGGCCACCAAAAGAGAATTAATGAAGGAGATTTTGAGGGAACAACTGGATTTGAATTAAAAATGGGCTATAAATACAACATCTTACTCCACATTTAAAAACTTTTCTTCTAGATAAATTGGCTTGAGCTTTTGCTCCTCAGTTTGCGCCAAGACGATTCTTGCATGTCTGGACAGGATTGGAAAGAGACACGGGAGAAGTTTTCACGGCAAGGACTTGGGTGGGAGACAAATTTACTTGAGTGGTAGAAAGAAATATTCTGGTAGAGAATGATTGCAACACCACCATTTCCTACCACAATGCCTAGGTTTTCGAGGCCTAAACCCACTGCCTCCATGGTAGGAGAGAATAAGAAAAAGAAACCACAACAAGCATCAGTGCGGACATGACTGCACAAAAATCCAATGGAGGTTAGACAAAAGGGTCAGATGGATAGAAGCAAGCAACAAATGGAACCCTTGGATTTGGATGAGGAAGAATTGAATATGGGGGTTGAATATATTGATGCAGAGGAAGCAGTGCTAATTACTTGGCTACCACCCTATGTACCACCTAGGAAATCCACCGTCAAAGTTACTAGGGACCCAGACTCGGCAAAATATAAGGTCTTCACACCATTGTTGTTGGAGGATGTACCTATGGAGGGTGATTTTTTGGCTTGGATACCATTTCTGAAGATGGAGGATTGGGACCTAGGTGATCATGAAAATTTCCCATAATTGGAGCCCACAAATATTTGAAGAAGGTCTACTATGAGGAGTCGAGTGTTACAAGGCTTGAGCCAATGAAGTGGGTAGTCAGAATAGAGTGTGTAGGATTGCTTAACTAGTTGTGGATTCCACACTTTAGTCACAACACCATTAATACTATCTGTTTGCATCAATTGCTAACGTTGATTCATGATGGGTGCCTCTGGCTGGGAGGGCCCATTCTAATTGACGACATGTTGGTCCACCGAATAGCCTTGTTTCCTTATCAGGGTGTGAACCTCGTAGATGATTTCGTGGGAAAATCGTAGGAGAAGAAGTTGGAAGAGTAGATGAAGAGCGACTTCGGGTGGGTAAAGAAGTCGTGCAACTATGTCATTAGCTCTATATCGGATGAAGTTGTGTAATTTTTTGCATAAATTTTAGCTGGAAAAGTAATGAGGAAGTGTCGTGCTGATGGAGTGTCGACACCAGTATTATTTTTGGCTGCAGAGTGCAGCAAAGGGGTCTAATATATTTGGGCTAAGTATCTTCGTCATGAGTTCTTGGAGGATTTTCGTGAAGCCTAAGAGGATGGAAAGGCATTCCACTTTTCATGGTTACTTTTGTTGATCGCGCTAGTGGCATGGAGGATGCCTACAGAAAGGAAGTTCCCAACACATGATCCAGACATGTGCGAAGCTGCAAATTCACCTCGCTATGGGAAACGAAGGATCCTGAATGGATCATGGAAACAAAGATCTTATGGGTCTTGTTCGAGACAGATTTGCGGATGGTGATCAACCAGCAACCATGATTGTCATCTAGTTTACATGCACATTATACTAATATTGTAGATTTCAAGGTATATTTCCACAATTTGTCTATACGCACAAAGAAGGATGCCACATGAACATGGCATAAGTTTCCATATTTGGTCATAGAGGAAGACATTCTGGGGGTCATCAACAAATGGTCGAGTGAATGGCTCACCCCATCTGATGAAGGCACAGGAACAAGTAAGGCTACAAAAGATGAAATAGGAAAAAAAATAGCTGCGACAATGGCCAAGAAAGACAAAGAGAAAGTAGCACAATAGGATTCTACAAATGAAAAGGTAGGATAGAAAGAAAATGTAGCACAAAAAGAAATGGTAGTGCAGCAAGAAAAGGCCTCTAAAAAAGAGAAGGAAGCATCAAAAGAAAAGGTTTCTACCAAAGAGAAGGACGCACCCAAGGAGAAAGTTACAGCAACTTCGTAGATCAATATTGAACTCAAAGAAACTAAACTGGAGTGCACCAACATTGAGATCAAGACTGAAGGTGAAGAGGAAGGGAGCACAAACTTGGAGTTTCCCTTTAGGGTCAGGAAGAGGTAGAAGCAAAGTTCCACAGGACCTTACAAGGAGCAAAAGTATGATAAATCTGTGAGTGCGACCCCGTTGTTCCTCATAGAGGGGGACCTAGATGAGATAAGTGATGTCATCCGCAACACCACTAAAACTAACTGGGGATGCATCCAGGACCATTACCACTAGGTATTGGATAAGGTATAGTAGTGCCAAAAGGAATTACAGGTCTAGACATGGGTAATACAAGCAAGCATTGGACAAGCGAGCCTAGTTCAAGCGAGTGTGCTGAGCATTAGTGTAGTGGAAACCACATCCATGCTTCACCCAGTACCATTATTAGGGGGTTCTCTCCATTTTGAGATAGTCAAAGAACAAGATCATGCACAGTTCTGGAAGAAGTTGAGTATTGACCTTGCAGCACTACTGATTGAGACTTTGCATGAGCTGCACCAAGGAGTTTCAGATGAGATTCACGTCTGGGAGAATTGAGCACTGTTGATTATTGATGAGGTCAAAACTAACAAGAATTTTTTTGAGGAGAAAGCGTAGGCCTTGCAGGCCTACGACGAGGCAATACAGTAGAATCAACAACTAGAGACCGCCCTTACCCAAGTATGCAGCAAGCTCCCTAAGCTCCAAATTCCAACAGAGGAAACCCTAACAGAGGAAACCCCAACAGAGAAAATTAAGAAGTTAGCTGTTGCAGTGAAGGAGTCTAAGGAGGAAATTGGAAAGGTCCAGTTTGAGCTACAACTTTAGATATCAGAGCTTCAATTTAAGCTATAGCCAACCACTCCTCCAGAAGTCATAGATCAGTGCGAGGCTGCTATTAAAGAAGATATGACTACTCTGGAAGTTTCATTCAAGGACTACAACCAATTGTTTGAGCAGACATTGGAGACGTGGACCTCCCTACAGGAGGATTCACACTTGTAGAAAATTGAAGCAGACATCCATGAAAAACATATGCAGTCTAACGAGATCAGGACAATAACGCAGACCTTGGCACCTGTGCAAAGCTTCATCAGACTGCAGGGTGAACATTCATCTAGGCCCAGATTGATTAATTGCATCAGAAGGCCTCCATTATCTCCTTAAGCACATAGCCCTAGGCTAATGAGGCAAGCCAGTTGTCATAGACCATTTAGAGAAAGTTGAAGGCTCTGCAGTAGACACAGAGAACCATGGGCCTTGTAATCAAAGGTCCAACCACAGAGAAATTTGTCGAAGAATTTCATCAGGGCACCATGCATGGAACAAATGATCTTCAAGCATTGAAGATCAAATTTAGTGATCTACAAGCAAATATCGAGGCATCACCAACAAGGTGGCTCAGGACGAGTCATGAATTTGTGTTGGGGGCTTGTTGGGACGGGGTTCCATGGGTTCAAATTTCATAAAGTGTTGTTCAAAATTGTAAAGGCTCCACATTTTGAGGAGCAGAGCACGAGTAGCACAAGTCCATAGGAGTCAAAGGGGATTTTAGAAAGTCAAAGCCCCTTAGTTTGTTAAGAGTCAACTTTGTTGTGGGGGAAAGTATCCAACTCGGAATGACCCTAACCCACTCTAAGGGTGACAGTTCCTTAGCAACAGCTGAAAGAAAAGCTATCTAAAGTTTCTTCTTTATGACATGCAAGAGATAAAAGGGAGAGATCCACTTACCGATGTCTTGCGCAAATGGTCGATCCAATCTCCTTTGTTTGCCGCTTGCTCCTAGCTCCAAGTCTTTTCACGGGCCCAGCTACACGAGATCCTGCAAATAAGACAAGAAAAGGAAACTACAAGAAGCATGCATTCATAATCGATTCAAGGATTAGCATAAATCAAAGACGCAAGTAAGACAATACACCATTGAAACACATGCGAATAGAAGAACCTCAAATGCTTTATTAATATATGGAAGTAAGGTTCAGGCGGTGATACAACCATGAGAGGTCCAATCCAGCATCACCTTCCCGACGGAGAGAAATCTCTTCTTCACCTCCCTCAAGCAATCACCCAATACTCACAACTGTAAACCAACAGCAATTCTTCGCACTAAATTCCCCCCTCTAGATCCCATGGGATGAGATCCTTATATAGAGTTTTGGAGTGAAGATAAGTCAGCTTGATGTGTGACTTGTTGTCCTCTTCAACTCCAGTTGTTCTTCATTCGGAGTTTCTGTCTTCCACTTGGAGTTTTAGAAGCTCTTAACTCATCATTAGGTGAATCTTTTGATCAAGTGTCTTTTTGGAAGCTTCCTGGGCACTGGCACATTGAGAAAAAGATTCCTCCACATGTCAAAGTACGCCCAGCGCAGGTAGCCTTTGTTGCACTTGCAATGCAGTGCAAGTACACCATAGAGCTCTTGACATTTAGCGCAGATGCTTAGTGGAGCAGCTGCTTTGATCCAAAATTGACCTGTTTTTGAGTGTTTTTCAGTGGAGAACTGATTTGCAGTGCTATGGTTTGCTGACCTTGTTCCTCTAAGGGTAAGAACAACATGTTTAGGGACTTTGGATCCCTTAGATTATTGACATTTCATGCTCTATGTTGTAAGGCACAAAAATGTCTATAACAGTTGCCCCCTAAAGTATGAGGTCGTTTATCGGGTGAAATGATTTATTAGGAGGATCCGAAGTTCATTCAATCGTCGGGAGGTGACCTGTAACAAAATACAATACAATACATTATCTTTTCATACTTTCTTTTCATGATCTAGCTGGTGCGGGCATTTCCCATGCTTAGCTTTATAAATACATTTGCTGTACATAAACAGACGATCGTCTGATAATAGACGGATAATTCTCTGCTTTTAATTATCATCCTTTTAGTAGGATGCTCATCTGCTGCACATGTCTATGTTTTTATCTCCTGAATATATATCGCAGCCCGGATGGATGAAACTAGATCCGGGTCTTCAAACTTGTCCGATCTTCACTTAGTACAAGTCGATCCATGTGAGAATTTCTTGAAGTCGAACATGGAAAGACATCGCTTGATTACCAGTCAATAATGTAAACTGTTAACAAGCGCGAGAGGAATCACCGATAATGATGATGACCCTCAAGGTACTGCAGCACAATTCACGTGGTGTGAATATAGGATTTGACGTCGAACACCACGCAAAGTCTCCTGGTCGAAGGTCATTAATGTATACCTATCGTCGGGAGTGAGAAACTTGCCATTGAGGCATGCAAGCTTCAAAGTACTGAGGGGGTGTTCCTAGACCAACTTCTTGGATAATGAGCTGATGTCGACAAGAAGTGATCCGTCAAAGGAGGGCCTTAATGAATCCCACATCAGTGACACGGAACGGAGCTAGTGATGATGGTGAAAACGATCTGTGAAATATGATTCAGGGTGGCGGTCATGGAAGGATGAAAGATGATGTATGGTAGTGGATGGGACCCGGTTGACACTTTCTGAATGACATCTCTTGAACATATAACGACACTGATGTGATGGATCGGTAGCATTACCCCATGTATGGATGGTATGGCGAGACCATGGTGAAGGGACCGGTGAATGATAATAACCCAACCCAATATTTACGGAGGCAAAAAGTGTCATGTTCAAGAGCGACTTGCTACCATTAAGCTTTGAGGTTCTTTCCAATTTTTCCCTAGTCATTTCTGACCAGTACCTCTTTATTTTTGTCAAGCTTGAGGAGGATAACATATGCTTGTTCTATAACCTGCCCTTCGGGCAAGCCCATCGCTATGTTTTAACGAGCCTAGCGATAGGGAAACTCGTTCTTGTCTAAAGACAAGTTTGTCGCTATCTAATATTTTTAACGAGCCAAGCGACAAAGACAACTCGGTCCTTTTCATTTTTAGAGAGTCTGAAAAGTGTACATAAAGTGGACTCCAGGGGTCCTTTTTCGTCATCTAATCCCTTAAGTCCGAAAAAGTATAAAAAAATACATAAGGGATGAATATTCGATATCTTTATCGAGCCGAACTAGACAAGCGCTCGATCTTTTTGTGCAATAATCCCTCAGGTCCAAAAAGATTAAAATCTAGAGGAGGGATAGCTCTTCCGGTCCTTTTAACGAGTTGGAAGGCCAAAACTCGGCAAACTTTTCATTTTTTTTACGAGTCAGTGAAAAGAGCTCAAAGAAGACTCGTATTTTGAGGAACGAGTGATAAACAAGGGTAGCAGCAGATTCCAGGTACAGGTTGGAATTTTCCAATCACGGCAGTATTACAAGGATGGCTAGGTGGGATCACTCTTCGCAGCTGTTCCTCAAAATAGGTAAACAATCAAGTGGATGTGAATAATTGGCCAAATGAAAAGTGGAGGTGATGGTGCACAAACACGACCAAGGCTTTTATGGCTGATGAATTTACGGTCTCAAATGGTTATTTACCGGTTCATTTTTTCTGGATGAGCTTGAACTCTGGGGGAAGCCTGCTCACTAGCTTATGTTTATTTTTTAACGAGCATGAATTTCCGCATTAAAACTGCTCGGATCTTGCGTTTATTTTTTAACGAGCATGAACTTTGCCAAAACTGCTCGTTTTTGCGTTTATTTTTTAACGAGCATGAACTTTGCCAAAACTGCTCGTTTGATAAGGTCAAATTCATATTTTACCATGACTAGTTTTTCCTTTCTAGAGATAGTACTATTTTCATCAATTTGCTGCAACAAACTTGTTAGAAACGGATAACATGAAGTAAAAATACTAATATTTCACTTTGAACTACGTAAAAAGCAATTAAAAGATGTTTTTACCTCTCATTTTACCATTTCATGTGCATTTGGTTTGTTGGAGCTTTGGAGGTGCCTCTTCCTCTTGATTTTTCACCAGCTGATTTCAGGAGATTTCGTGGACGATTTTCAGCGCCGTTTCCACCAGGTAGGAGCTAAACCCTAGCTCTATCTTTTCATGGTCTTATTTCTCAGTTTTATGCTTGTTTTCCTGCCCCCATGAGCCCCTGGGGTTTCTCTAGGGTGCTCTGCCATCAGCGCAGGTGCCCCATATCGAAACCTGCATTGGGGGTTCCTCTCTTCAAAGGCAGTTTGTCTCCCAACGCAGGTGAGACCCTTCCCTACCTGCGTTGGGCGCAGAAAACATCTTGGTTGCACAATTTTTTATGAGATTTTTGCCATTTTCTTTACTCAGTCAGGGATCTTACTCCTCCTCTTGTTGGTTTTGCAGAGTTTATTGGAGAAGAATGACTCTTACGTGGCGAGAACGAGAGCATGAAGAGGAGGACATGATTGCCCTCCATGATCCTGTTACCGTGAGCGCGTTGCGGAACTGTGGCTTGCTAAAATTCTTCCGCATATCTAGCATGAGGGCACAGATACGTTTACTGCAGTACCTGCTTGATGCTTGGGATCCTGTTAACCAAGTGTTCCAGATTAGGGGCAAGTCCATCCCTTTGACCATAGTGGACATTTACTTCTTGACTGGGTTGTCAAGGCGGGGTGCCCCCATTTCCTTGTCCGGTTCGGCCCGAGGGAGTGATTCCGTGAAATATTATATCCGTCAGTATTGCAGGGAGGGATCCCAGCCGAGCAGAGACGGCAAGATTTCTATCTGTGATGTTACTGACAGGTCTCTCAGGTCTATTCTGTACACGATTTGTAGGATGGCCGGTAGTGCATCCCCTCATGTTGCCAACAGGTCATATGTGCAGCACGCCCTGGAGCGTCTTCACCCGAAAGTTTTTAACTGGTGTGATGCAGTGCTGGTTCAGATGAAAAACCAGTTGACCAAAGTAAAGGACAGGAGACTGAAGAATTTTGGCTTTGGTTCAGTTTTGACTGCCTTCGCTTTGGAGAAGATACCCCTGATGCAACCTCAGTACATTGTCCTCGACTTGCCATCTCCTACTGAGCCACGCATGCAGAGGTGGGTTGACCACATGGCTAGACATGCAGGTCAATCTCGGATTACTTTTACTGATGCCTTCTTTAGGTGGTTCGAGCAGCAGGATATGGCTTTTTCCGAGTATCCATATATTGGCATGGATTTCCGAGGTGATCCGGATTTGGTACTACCAGATGGCGAGCAGTGGGGTGATCTTGGTAAATATTTTGACCTTATTACCGTTTACTGTTTTTTTATTTATAATGTCCTTGTGCTTTACTCTATCAAGACTCTAATCAAACTCATGTGTGCATGCAGATGTGGGCCCCGTCCGTCCAGCAGTTCGTCCGGGAGTTCCGGCCGCTGCCCCAGTAGGGGAGGCTCCAGGGAGGGCTATTCTCCGTGACCTTGACTTGGCCGAGACTCTTGCTGCTGTGCAGGAACAGGTCGAGGGTCTTACCTTCGAGATTCCGGATGTACGGATTGACGAGTTGCCTCTGCGATTGCAACGACATACTGCTGGTGTTCCTAGACGATGGTCTCATCTCCTGCGCATGATCGCACAGGCCGTGGCATGTTATCATGAGCATCACTAGGCTAGGGTGCCCCCCAGCCATTTTTGAGTTTTGGGGTCGTATTACCGATTTTGTCTTGGTTACAGAACATTATATGTAAACCGTAAACAGTTATATATATTTTTGATTTTCGGGGTTTATCTCGGTTTTTATGTGATCCATGTATGAAACATCGATGATGCTTATCTTTTTATCAAATTTGCAAATGTCTATCTAACACATAATTTGCTAATGAGTCGGTTAATGTGTTTAAGTTTCTGGAAATGTGTTGATATTGGATAAAATCAAACTGTCTTTCCAAGATTTTAACTCTTAGGAACTTGCGATAAATAGCTGGATTTTGGACAGAGTAGGTACCTTTGAGCTGTAGTACCACGAGCTGTGAGTCTAGCCTGACGACTACCCGGCATATGCCATGGGTAATGGCATCAGAGAGGAGCTCTATCAACGCGCTATACTCAGCGATATTATTTGTTGATTGACCAATACATACCCCCCTGAAACTCATTAACTCGCCGCTTGGGTTAAAAATGGCCCATGCTGCTGAGGATAGGTTCCACAAACTACGACTCGCTCCGTCAGCATATCCAACCCATGGTTCCAATGGATTTGACATCTGCAATAAGTGTAAAAAGCGGATTACTTAAACTGGAAAAAACGCTTTAGCGAAAACAAAAATGTAACAAAAGCATACAGGCTACTATTAGGCATAGTAACGCTTAAGGTACAACCCGTTGCGGGGTTGCGCCAGTGGAATTCCGTCATAATCTACCAACTCGTAGGCACCTTTTGCTAACACACTTTTAACAATATAAGGGCCCATCCATAAGGACTTGAATTTCCCAGCTCCCAATTTATCGGATTCTTGGTCATAAAGCAAGACCAAATCACCTTCCGAGAAGACACGGGGTTTGACATTTTTGTCGAACTGCGCTTTGACTCGCTTCTTATGGGCTTCGTTGGCCACGATGGCATCACGACGAGTTTCATCCAACTGGATTAAATCCAAGAAACGAGCTTCTTCTTCTGAGGTTCCGGGGAGGAGATCAATTGCGAGTTTAAGGGACGAAATTTCACACTGGATTGGTAGGATCGCTTCCAGGTCATACACCAGTTGAAACGGTGTGAACCCAGTGGCATTCCTTACCGATGTTCGGTAGGCCCACAAAGCCGAGTACAGGATCAAATGCCATCTTCTTTTGTGAACCCCCACCATCCTTTGCAGCATGCGCTTCAGGACTTTGATGATCGCTTCAACTTGTCCGTTAGCTTGCGGATAGTACGGAGTAGAGCTGTCGTGAGACAATCCTAGTTTGGCAGTTAATTCAACCATCATGTGATTGCGAAAATGCGATCTATGATCTGTTACTATGGCCTGTGGCACGCCGAATCTAGTGACCACATGATTAAAAAAGAAAAGGGCTGCTGTTTCACCAGTGTTATCCAATGTAGGCATCGCCTCAGCCCATTTGGTAAAATAGTCAACTGCGACTATAATATACCCATGCCCCCCGGTCGAGGTGGGGTTACATTGCATGAAATCGATGCCCCACTTGGCGAAAGGCCCCACAGCTATTATTGGCTGTAGAGGAGCGGGGGGTCTTCTGGTTTTGCTATCAAAAATCTGACATGCATGGCAACTTCTAACTGCGGTTATGCAATCTTTGAACATGGTTGGCCAGAAGTATCCTGCTCGTAAGATTCTTTGTGCTGTAGCATATCCAGATTGATGCCCCCCACAGGTGCCCGAATGACATTCATTTAGGGCTTTTTCGGCCTCCTCATGGGTTAGACACCTTCTCAGGACCGTATCGACACCACGACGGTAAAGCGTATCACCGACGATCATGTAGTCTTTTGCTTGGTATCGAATGCGTTTTTGTTCTGAGTGAGAGGTGTGTGGCCGAAACTTTTGGGTTTGGAGATAAACTATTATATCTCCATACCACTCATCACTTGCTGATATCAGAAACAAACTTTCATCCACGATCGATTCTTTGGACGTTTCATCGTTGGATGATGATGGGAGATCGCATAATAGTTCTGCGAAAACTAAAGCTTTCTTTGATTTGGATTTCACAAATTCCAGATCAAACTCTTGAAGGATAGCTATCCACTTTGAATATTTGCCCCCAAGCAACTGTCGCGACAGTATATAAGTCATGGGGTTGCAATCTGAAAATACAGTGGTCTTCCTAAAGAGGACATAATGCCGAAATCTTTGAATCGCTTGAACAGCTGCCAATGCCAGCTTTTCGACATGAGAATATCTACTTTCCGTATCATTCAAGTTTTTACTTAAATAATATATAGGGTGTTCAATTCCATCGACTTCTTGAACTAAAACCATCGCAATGGTCGTATCTGCTGCAGCCAGATACAGGTTAAAATCCCTTAGATAGTCTGGGGCGTACATTAATGATGCTTTGACTAGCGCTTCTTTCAAAGCATCAAAGGAAGCTTGTGCAACCTGGTCCCAGACGAAAGGTACATTCTTTTTCAGGAGACGGGTATAACCTTTAGCAAGTTCTGCGTAATTCGGAATGAACCTCCTCAGAAAGTTTGCTTTCCCTTGGAGTTTCTGAATCTGAAGCAAGTTCGAAGGTGGAGGCAAATTAATGATTGCCTGCACCTTGCAAGGGTCGAGACGAATCCCATCCTTGGAGACTATAAAGCCAAGTAAACGACCAGAACCGACGCAAAACACACATTTGTGTGGATTGAGTCTTATCTTGTAGTGTCGGCAACGTAGAAATATTGCTCTTAAATGATGCGGATGATCAGTCCGCTTTTGCGAATGAGCCGGAAGATCGTCGAGATAAGGTTGAACGATGTTCTTGATGTCATGGAAAGCATAATTCATTGCTCTCTGAAACGTCGCCCCTACGTTCTTTAAACCAAAGGGTAATTTTCGATAAGCGAAGGTGCCCCACGGACAAATAAATGCAGTCTTTGACTGGTCCTGTGGGCGGATATTAATTTGATTATACCCGGAAAATCCGTCCATAAACGAAAAGATTTCACATCCGGCGCATTCATCAATTATCTGGTCGATGAAGGGTGTAGGGTAGCTGTCCTTTGGACAAGCTTGATTTACATCCCTATAATCGACGCACACTCGTATTGTTCCTTGTTTCTTCATAACAGGGACAATATTCGATACCCAATCGGTTAGAGGAACCGGGTAGATGAAACCAGCATGGAGGAGTTTTTCAACTTCTGCCTTAATAGCAGCGGCTTTCTTGGGGTGCACCTGCCGAAGCCGTTGTCTCACTGGTTTGACATCAGGATACATCTTAATTTCATGTTCAACGATACTCGAGTCAATGCCTGGCATTTCATCATATGACCAAGCAAAGACATCTCTAAATTCGCGGAAAAGAGCTTTATATATTTCTTGTTCTGAAGGGGAACAACCTTTGCCAACATAAATATTCTCTACAATGTCTGTTTTGGTCGAGATATTTATGGCTATAGTCTCTTCTATATTGGATAGGTTTCTCTTGGAATCCACCGTATTTACAATATTTGTTAGGAATTCAAATACTGAAGGGTGATACAGGTCGCCTTGAGTATCTTCCTGAGGAAGGGAACGATGGTGGTTATCATCCCATGGTGCCCCCTCAATCAACATTGACTGCAGGATTCCTTCGTCACTTGCATGCACTCGTGACCAAGGATCCAAAGGGGTACCACATTCTCCTGACCTATCTACCCAAATGCTTGACGAGCATTGATTTGGGCTCGCCTCCCATGCCTGAAACATTGATTGCTACAATATTTCGATTGGGCTCGGGTGCAACACCATTGCCCGATCCATGACGACTTTATCTTTTGCAACTTTCGTGGAAGATATCATGTTGCAGGTAGCCACCAATGGTACATTTCCTATGTACATATGATTTGGTAGCGAGAAAGTCCCCATCATCGTGGGGTCTTTCAACAAGCCTACTCCTATATCTTGAATTGAATGGTCGCTTTCATGGATCATGGGAATGCTTCCTGTAACTTGCGAACCATTAAGGAGGAAGTTCTGTTGGTCGACGACCGTAATCCCTCCTTCAAACGGGAATGCGATCTTCCAAAAATAAGTCGACACTACAGCTGCCATGGCATAGATCCATGATCTTCCCAGTAGGATGTTGTAATCCAGATTTCCATCTATGACTTCAACATCAATCTCTACTGTTTTTCCACCTAGTTCAACTTTCAAGTTACTTAGGATACCGTAAGGGGTATATGTTCTACCGTCGAAAGCCTTTAGTGTTGTCGAAGATCTCGACAAGGTTGGTGACCCTAGCGTTTTCCAGCAGCTCATTGACATAATACATGTTGATGCTCCCTCGTCAATAATTGTTTTGTGGACAGTTTTGTTGAGGGCCTTCACTTGAATAAGGAAAGCTAGCTGAGCTGGTAACTGAGGGTCATACCCTTTGTGATCAAAGGACACAAGATTGGAATCCTTAGGATCAACCCCCCCTATTGCCGATAACAATGCCTGCCTTTGGGATGGACAATTTTGTAGTACTTCTAGAGTCGACATAGCGGATGGCGATTGAGCCAAATCTTCTACTATGTTATAATGCTGCGCCGCTCTGGCACGAGGATTAAACGTCGACTTGTGTACTACACCCTTAGGTGGTTTTATCGTTAATTCTGGCATTATGGGTGGGACAACTTCTGTCGAAGTTGCTGTCGAACTACTAGGTTGATCTTTACCTTTTTCGTTTGACAGTTGCGGATTCCCATAACCTTTGTTCCTTGTCGAAATCAAAGCATCATTTTGTTGCTTAGAGATCGACAACATCAGCACTTGCGACGGGGAAGCCTTTCCACTATCAACCATATTTTGACTTGGATTGGGAAATGGATCAGTCAGCATAGCTGGGTTCTTTGGACTTTTAAAGAATCTCTTGAGTTCAGCTTTGTACGGACACTCTGATGTCTTGTGATCTTCGTCACATATCATACAGGGCCATTTCTTTTTCCCTTTCTTAGGAGAGTTAGAAGAAGTTTTTTCAGGTGACGGATCATCCTGTTGCTTCTTCTTCCCTTTGTTTTGCTTCTTCTTGCTTCCTGGTTGATTGGTTTCTTTGCCTTTATCTGCTGATATGGCATTTACTTCCGAAGCAAGAATCTCTTCATGGGCATTTCGATCTGAAGTCTTACGGGCTTTCTGAGGTGAAGCCTTTTTCGACTTCATGCTTGCAGTGCCAATCACGCCATCTCTGGCATGAGAGTCAATATTCGATTTAGGAGGGGGAGGAATTGAAAATTCAGGTCTGGGGCATCAGGTATTTTGTCATAGAGCGTGCCAGACTGAGTATATACCAAGTCTAAATATTGAGCACGAGCAATGACTTGCTCCTCTATTACGACTCCTCCCTTGGCCACATCCTCTGTTATAGCTGGAAGTAATGACTTTATAAACCATTCAGCTAGTAGCTGATCAGGAACGTATGTTTTCACCATCCTACAACGGCGACGCCACTCATGTATATGATCAGATATGTGAGTAGCTGTCGTCTGTTTGAAGTTGGTCAGTATCTCGGTTCCTGTTTCATACCTGATAGGTAATTGAAAATGGGTTAAGAAAGTCGTGGCTAAGGAGCTGAAATTGTCGAAAGAGGCTCTTGGCAATTCTATATACCATTTGGCCGCCGGACCTGTCAACGTCCTCTGGAAGAGGCGAAGTCTTATCGAATCATCGTTCAGAGTGTTCGATGAACACCATAGATGAAAGGTCATGACGTGATTCGACGGGTCTTCGCCCGGATTTCCATTGAATTTAGGAATGTCGGAGGGAAGTTTGTGAGGAATCGCTAGCCACCAAGGGGCATAAGCAATCGGATCGTTTGTCAACCGATGTAAATCGGGTAACTCCAAAGTTGCCACGAATGGCAGCTGTTGACTCAGGTTAGGTGAAGCGTACCCAGGATACGATGGAATCACCTGAGCAGTTGGTCTTTGCATACCAGCATAATGTAATTGATGCTGATATGATTGATACGGTTGATGGACTACTCCACCATAGAGTGGTTGGTTTTGACCGTATTGTAGGTACGGTTGTCCATTGTTCGCAAAAATTTGCTGCTCGGTACCTTGGTACACTTGCTGGAACTGCGGTTGTTGATACTGCACCAACCATGGTTGTGATACCATTGGTTGTTGTGCGATGCTTACCACTAGGCCAAGATGAGGGGTAAGGGTACCCGTTTGTGCTTGTGTCGCCCCGCCAGTCGGCGATTGTGGTTGGGTTGCAGGGTCAAAGGGTTGTTGCATTACAACCTGAGAAAACTGAGGTTGACATGCAACAGGTATCGTTTGAACTTGCGACACAGTCACAATTGCTGGTGTCGTCGGGATGTTTGTCACAGGCATCTGTTGTTGCATAGAATACACAACGCTTGGTTGCTGGGGTAGCATAGGTATCCAACCACTTGTATTTATTCTAGTATAACCTGAGTATGGTTGTGAGCTCCCGTATGGGTAACCTCCCGGAGGGGGTAATGAAAAAGCATATTGCCCCCCATACGGTGGTGGTCCGGAACCGAGAGGATTTATTACACCTCGAGGACCGGATTGCCTAAACTGATTTCCGAAAGGATCAATCTATTGAGTTCCAACATAGGAGTTACCGGGTATTATCCCGGGAGAACAAACAGGAACAGACCATACTGTCGTCATGGCCCCCGAAGGGACCCCCTCCAGCTGTTGAGAGTTAGGGACAGATGGTATGCCGGCAAACATTGTCGGAATGACTGCAGGGAGTTCTGTCGTCGCTGTGTCATTTGGCACAGTCCTAGATGTTGACAGTTGTTCAGACATTTTGAGTCTATCCAATAGATTGCCTAGCGATTCTTCAGGAACTTCTCTGGGTGATAGGCTAGCTTCTGATGCAGTAGGAAGTAGAGTGATCCCTGCTCCAAAATGTGTTGGAGTAGTTGCTTGCAGATCTTCTACAATTTCCTCTATTTCGATCAGACCGGGTGGAAGAGGAAGACCGTCAGGTCCGTAGAATATTTCTGGTGCCGAAGAAGGGGTTGTTTCGACAGTGACAGTTGTTTGAGGAGCAAGACTCTCTGAACCGATCACTGCTGGAACTGATTCAGTAACACAAGTATTTGCTCTCAGACTAGGATCAGTGTTACTGTCCTTCTGGGGCTGTTGAACTTCTTCAATAGGGGCAGGGTTTCCAAAAATGTTTGGAGTAACCGGAACCTCAGATGTCGTCGGAACACTTGTTCTAACTTTGACAGGAGATTTGGAACCAGTTGAACGAGATCGCTTTGCCCGGGTTGTTTTCGATTCCGGAGACAAAGACGGTTGACTCGTAAGCCTCCGCGAACGACGGTTCATCGATTGACTTTCTTCCACGGTTGCGGATTTCTTGATCAACCAACAATGCACAGGGTAAAATGTGTTTTCGAAATGAATTAATTTTAGACGCTTTTTAAGACACAACTTGCTTTTTCACTTTTTAAGAGTCGAGAAAAAGCTAAAGATGACTCTAGTCTCCTTCGATGTATTAACGAGCCCGAAGTGACAAATGCTCGGATGGACTTTTTCAGTTATAGAGTTTGAAAAAGGCCAAAAGAAACTACTCTGGAGTTCTAGGCAGAGGGTGTGCCAAACCTTTCACGAAACCACAGAATACGTTTTACGGTACGAGTGGTCGATCTTCGTGAATGCTGTGTTCACTGCATCGCGATCAGTAGGGCGGCCGACACAGCTTCCTATGGATAAAGGCTTTGTTCCTATAGGGGTCCCCCAATATACGCGACGGTACGCGGGGGCACAAGTCCGTATTAGTGCTATCGTCCCTCAGGAGGAATCACCCACCTTCGTAGAGATCGACAGTCACTATGTTTAACGACGCCGGTTCACATCTCTACCTAGACCTCTACTGTGTTTCGTTATGTTTCAAAGCGTTGTTAGATAAATTCAGTTCTTTTTAGGTTGATCTTGCTTAGCAGTTTGCCTTTATGGATCACCACGTGATGTATGATACAACTCCTAAATGCAGTCTAAGAATGATAAGCAAGCTTTTTCAATTCTTTCAACTTATGAAAACCTTAACTACTGAAGGAAAAGAAAGACATCATCTTTTCAAACAGATCATAGAGCACACACTGATGCACTTTTCCTAAATCGACATGCAAACTGTCAAAATGCACATGCACAATGCAAGTATTTCTTTTCTCCTTCCTTAATGTTGATGTATTACAAAAAGAAAGCTGTTGTATAATTTCGAATTCAATTTCAAGAGAAAGCAACAAGTGTTTGTCCAATAATCAAAAGAACACCTTAAGATGCACTCGTTTCAACACAAGAAATACTGAAATTCGAACCATATAACGAAAGCAAATGCTCAAGCAGCTATGAACAGCAATAAACTAGCTCTTAGAATCACAACGACACTTTCTCATAGGTCTAGATCCAAGAGGTCATAGCAAGACTAGTTCACTTTCACTATGGGAAACTGTGAATGACAGCAAGAAATACAATAAGAACAATCACGGTTTCTTCATACAACTGAGGTGGAATGAAGGCAAAGAGAAGTGGTTTCAGCTGGGTATACAGGTTGACAACAGGCTGCAAAAACAATACTAAAAACTGGGCAACAGACAGTGGGGAATCCCAGTTGCACAAGGAAAAACTGGATCAGCGCAGGTGCTGCACTGTCAATCTGACATGCAGCGCAGGTAGCCCCTTTGGGACCTGCGTTGCATTGCAGGTAGCCTTTGCTGCAGCTGTACTGAAGAGACAACTCTCGTCTCTCTTAGATTCCGGGTCACAGTTTGCTCAAAAATCAATGGTTTTTGGCCAAATCAGAGGCTATCAGTCAAGTATACACTAGAGGATGATTAAAGGAAGATGAACACTATCACAAAGAGCTAAAAAGAGTCCTTGTGGATCAGCTCTTCAAATCATAAACATGCCCAGCACTGGGCTAGAGTAGCTGCCCTCTACTTTGCATTCGAAGGACTCGAATGCAGTTCGATTCGGTACTCCTTTGTTTAAGAAATGAATAGCAAGAAACACAAGCTACCAACAAGACACGATCCCCAGCGGAGTCACCATTTTGTTGTGGGGGAAAGTATCCAACTCGAAATGACCCTAACCCACTCTAAGGGTGACAGTTCCTTAGCAACAGCTGAAAGCAAAGCTATCTAAAGTTTCTTCTTTATGACATGCAAGAGATAAAAGGGAGAGATCCACTTACCGATGTCTTGCGCAAATGGTCGATCCAATCTCCTTTGTTTTCCGCTTGCTCCCAGCTCCAAGTCTTTTCACGGGCCCAGCTACACGAGATCCTGCAAATAAGACAAGAAAAGGAAACTACAAGACGCATGCATTCATAATCGATTCAAGGATTAGCATAAATCAAAGACACAAGTAAGACAATACACCATTGAAACACATGCGAATAGAAGAACCTCAAATGCTTTATTAATATATGGAAGTAAGATTCAGGCGGTGATACAACCATGAGAGGTCCAATCCAGCATCACCTTCCCGACGGAGAGAAATCTTTTCTTCACCTCCCTCAAGCAATCACCCAATACTCACAACTGTAAACCAACAGCAATTCTTCGCACTAAATTCCCCCCTCTAGATCCCATGGGATGAGATCCTTATATAGAGTTTTGGAGTGAAGATAAGTCAGCTTGATGTGTGACTTGTTGTCCTCTTCAACTCCAGTTGTTCTTCAGTTCTTCACTCGGAGTTTCTGTCTTCCACTTGGAGTTTTAGAAGCTCTTAACTCACCATTAGGCGAATCTTTTGATCAAGTGTCTTTTTGGAAGCTTCCTGGGCACTGGCACATTGAGAAAAAGATTCCTCCACATGTCAAAGTACGCCCAGCGCAGGTAGCCTTTGTTGCACTTGCAATGCAGCGCAGGTACACCATAGAGCTCTTGACATTCAGCGCAGATGCTTAGTGGAGCAGCTGCTTTGATCCAAAATTGACCTGTTTTTGAGTGTTTTTCAGTGGAGAACTGATTTGCAGTGCTGTGGTTTGCTGACCTTGTTCCTCTAAGGGTAAGAACAACATGTTTAGGGACTTTGGATCCCTTAGATTATTGACATTTCATGCTCTATGCTGTAAGGCACAAAAATGTCTATAACAAAGTTGTTTTGTGACCCACCCATGGTTCACAAAACACTTTATTGTAATGAAGAATGATATAAAAGGAGTCATAGAAGAGTCATGATATAGCATAAGGAAGGATAGAAGTACAAGATTTGGGTTTGTTTTATCTATACTTAGGTGAAGGGGAATCCTCTTGCAGCTGTGTGCACGAAGACCTTGGTAAGTCCACAGCTAAGTGCGCAGGTCCCTATAGCTATGTGTGCAGGGTCAGAAAGGACTGTAATTAAAGATCTAAGCATAATAAAGGATAGTTTTGAAGAACTATCTGTGCATCTGTGTATTATTGTTTCTCTAGGTTTTTACTGTATTTTTGATCGATTGAATGCAATTACTTAGAAAAAGTACTTAATAGATTCGTGAAGACTTTATATATATATATATATATATATATATATATATATATATATATATATATATATATATATATATATATATATATATATCTATATATATATATATTTATATTTATATTTATATTTATATTTATATTGATATGATGTTATGAATGTTTAGCGTAATTGGCAAAGGGCATAAATCTACTAACTATTATTTGTTGTAATTTTCGAGTTTTAAGGATTAGGGTTTGCGAAGGTCGAGAAAAACGCTAAGTTTGATAGAAACACGTCACATAGTCCTTTGGATGCAGAAACTTGGTTCTAGCATCCCTCAATATTGCCTCGAGTGAGACTATAGCCTACGCTATGTGGGTTGTTGCCAAAAGGGCCAGTAGTGTATGGTTTTTTTGGTTAGTGCAACTAACTATGAACCTGGGTCTAAGCCCCCTCTCGTCAACAGGTCTTGGACAGCAATCGACAAACATATTTTTGTCTCCTTAGAGCTATCTCCTCGAAAATAAAAATTTGATCTCCTTCAAATCCCTTTAGGGTTACATGTTTGTGGATTCCCCGACTCCAATGAATTGTATCAATCACTACTACCTTTGTCCATGTCCTCCTACTACACTATCACCCTAAAAGTTTGGACTTGGGCCTCCTTTGGAAAATTCTATGGAGAAACTTGTTGGGGTTATGTGTCCTTTGGTGGGACCACATGCTATCCTTCATGATCTTTCGATTGGTACACCTATGCACCCACATGGCTACTCTTGCCACATGTATGCTAACTATGGTGTAGGGTTCACGGTCAGGGCACCAAAATTTTGGCATTTGAGCTTAGAACGTTGACTAGTCATATATTTTGATCCAAGAAGAATTTTTTTAGAATTCAACATACCCTTGGAAATATTTTTGCAATCCCTATCCATCTATGTCATTTCCAAGTACATCTTATCTGATTTTTTTGTAATAAAATTAGCTCCAAGTTCTTCCAAAGTCTTTGCTCCTTGAAATACACTTGTGTGTCAATCTGCTTGCAATTGCCTAAGTTGTGCCACTCCTTTGAGATCAATACCAACACATTTATAACAATATATTCATCTGAACATGACATATTCAACAAAAAGAGAATAAACATCGAGTCAATTTGTCATATTTTGATGTGATATTTCAAGTCATTGAACTATCATACTCAACAATTTTCTTCCTTTGACTTTCCCTTTCACATCAATGACACTAGTTGTCATCAAGAACAACACTATGTCAAACATAAACTCTTATATTATCTATCTATCTATATATATATAGTAAATCTCATAAATGGTTAATTCGAATAGTATACTCAAATTGATCGATAAATTTTTAATTATACTTTGTTGCTTCTGATGACATCAAGAAATTTCTAGAAATTATTCGTTTTTGTCGTTCTCTTATTGTTTTAGTACCAAGTGTTCGAAACTAGGAAACTATTGAGAGGTGAGGGTGGTGAATCAATAGTGTGACCAAATTATATAGTTATTTGAAAATTAAACTTTTCAATCTACTTGGTAATCATTCATTTAAGAAGCATCATAAATCAACATGTAAATCATACACATATGCAACATATAAAGACACCAATATTCTTGTTTATTCTTTTTTCAAAGACAAGTTTCAAGTTTCTATGACATCACTTGCTACAAACTTCTACTTGCAAGTTTGTCAGGCTACCACTTAAAGGAAGTTGTCACTCCCTAATTTATCAGCTACCACTGAAAGGAGCTACTACCCCTAATTTATTAGCTACCACTGAAAGGAGCTACTACTCCTTATTTATCAGCTACCACTAAAAGGAGGTACTAACCATTATTTATTTGATGCTATTGAAATAAGTTTCCACCCCTTATTTATCAACTTCTACTGAAAGGAGCACAAACCCATGAAATGCAAGCTCCAACTTGTGGCTATGTTGATCAACCTTTCATAGCATTTTCAAACTAAGCTAACCTACCTCAACACCTCTACCACCATAAAAACACCATCAACAAATTCTCGTCAATAATTTCTTACCTTTGAGGCACACAACAAAACATCAACATCAACAATATAAACAATGCCACTAATGCATTCTTCACATTCTTACACGTTTAAAATACCATATCTGATGAATTCACATTGTCATACATCTCTGATTCACCCTCTGATGTATACTAGAATATGCATATCGTTGCACCAACAACAACCAACTTGGTTGTTAAATTTTTCTTATAAATAATTTAAGATTATAATTATAGAATTTCTCTTTGGTTATCTTAAACTTAACAAGTCCTTAGATTAACTTTTTTTTCACTTGAATTCTTCATCTATTAATTCTTCTTGATGTGTTTTGATTGTCTTCACTCTCTAATCAGTTGTTCTAATACGAAAAACTAAGTCAAACTTATTTTTTTCTATTTAGAGCTTTATCTAAGTTTGGCTCTTATCATGATTTCTTCAAGTCTTCTCTTGTTGTCTTGTTGTTCAACCTATTTACGCATGATTTCTCTATGTGTGCAAATCATATTTAGGTCCTACATGTTTATATGAAGTCAATCTAAGCGCTTAATTGCTTGTTTTCCACAATTCTATAAAGCTACAATGTTTAGCTAGGAGTTTATGTGTAATTCCAACTTTAGTTAGTTGCTAAATATGATGAAAATGCCAAATACTCCATGAATTATAAATTTCTCTACCAACTCCACCAAGGAGTGATTTATCCATGGTTATCCTCACTAATAAAATTGGTAAACTACCAAGTATGGAAAATTCTTCCAAAACCTCTGCCGACTTGGTCCATTCACCATTGAATTTCCCATGAACCCATTCAATGGCCCTTTTTTCCATTTAACCAAGAAATATTAACCTATCCTTAAAACCATTAGGAATTACCAATTGGTTTTCCTACCTAATAACATCATTCTCTTGTCACATGTGCCATGTGGCATCCTATGAGTGGTCCATGTGTCACCTAAAAATGGCTCACTGGGGAATCTGAAAAGTCCAAAAATTCCTACCACATGTCCTCATGTACAAGTTCCATGTCATCTCATTGTGCCACAATTCCCTGCCACTTCGCTTCTTCTGGTTGGTCAGTCTTGTGTACATTGCAACCCCTATCACCTACTAGTTATCCACACATTGGATTACAATCCCACAAATACGATCGCATGTTGCAGTCATGCATCAACGGTCATGTCTGCAGTCATGGTCTAATAATATCGTTGGTCATTTTCACAACTTCCCCTCTCGAGTGGTTTCAAACTAGGGGGTTCAATTTTAACCAAGATGTCGATTTTATGAGTGGTGGTTTGGGTGAAAATACCGATAGTATACCCCCTAGTTAATGTAGGGCATGGGGCCCCATAATTTTTACTTCATTTAAACCTTGACCTCTGGCAAAAACTTCATTATTTTTAGCCAAATGCTTAAAATTCATGCAATTTGGAGAATTTAAACCCTTACACCAGTTTTATCTTTGCACTTCTGAACTGCTTTCCTACAACCTCTGACTAGAAATATATATTTCTCCATGGGGTCTTTTTTCAGACTTCAATATACCATTGGAAATATATTTTCAAGGCCTATCGATTTAAGTAACTTCCAATCTGATTTGGGCTGATCTGTTGATGCAAAAATTGATCTAAATAAGTTTCTCCTGAAACACTTATTTGACCAGTTCTTCAATCTACCTTCAACTAGTGCTCTTTGCTACTCAATGACATATCCTTCGACATCAATTCCAACATATTTCTAACACAAATTATTAAATGTCTCTGTAAACAATGATATTTGAATCTTTGAGGGAAAACTTCTAGAATTAGATGGTAATGAAGGTTTCTTTAAAGCATTCTATTTCTTCTCAAGGTCCAAACCATTGAAGAGACACTCAAAATCTATTCCTAATAGAACATAAATTCAATTCCAATTCAAGATCTAAATTCATTAGAAACAACCATCTTAGACTGATCCCAAAATACGTTAATAGGTTGTTTTGTAATGAAATCATTTGAAACCTTTATTGGACCTTTTTCTAAATGGTATATTTTAACCAAAGGAACCATCTTTACCTAGGACTTTTCATAATTGGTCACCTGGTAGATTTAATTTAGAGGTACAAAATTCATGGAACAAGAACAAGCTAGTAGTAATAATTGTTGGATTCACATATTATGTTTCTCTCACTGAGTACAATTTTTGGTAAGGTTTGCAATGACATGTCACTGAAGGAAAGCTACATTGCTTGTTCTTCCTTCCCATTCTAGGCATAAGTTGTGATCATCTCAATCCAATACACCATATCTTGTTGATGCATTTTGTCAAGCACATGATGTGCACTATCTTCTCTACCACATCTCACATACATATCATCTAGTTCACTTCATGAAAATTGATTATTTTTGTGAAATCCCCTTAAAATTATTTCTCTATAGGTCTTCATATTCTATTCTGCAACTTCTAATTCAAACAAGACTAGGTGAATGGTGGATAATACAAGCTCAACTGGTTGAATTCCAACATGTTGAATTTGGTGATAGAGAATTAATGCTTTAACAAATCCATGTCTACAATAAGTTTCAATCATCAAAGTCCACCAGCAAACATCTCATTCATGCAATTCATCGAACACTTTGCAAGCATCTGAAAAACTCCCACATTTGGCATATATGTTGGAAAGTGCAAACCCTAACATTCTATTATCCATGGGTTCCCTTTAATTAATATGGGCATGGATTAGTTTCCCCTTTGGAAAGTATTTCTCCAAAATTCAAGCATAAAAGAGAGAAATACAAGTACCCGAGTCTAAAGAGTACTTCATAACATTTGCTACCTAAAAATCCTCTTTTGATTTCCCTTGCTTACATAGATCTCTCAAGTCCCAAGGATGGATTTTTTCATGAAGGATTTGTTGTGGCTTGGTTACGTAGACTATAGCCCTTCTAACTTGAATATGAGATAATGTTTTCCTGAAGAATACAATTATTGTTGTTTTAGTTTTTGGATTAAGTGATGAAAATACTCACCATTGTCTATAATTTTTTTTTTTTTGTAAGAATTCTCTCTACTAATTGATGCTAAGAAATGAGATTTGAAATAGACTTGTGACACTATAATTCCCCATTTATTTCTCTACATAACTATAAAAGAGAAGTATATGAATTAAATTCATGTAGAATAAATCATTGGTCCATCACTCAAGAAACCAAATCCATCACTCAACATATAACGATGTGCTTCCTTCACATCCCATTTTTGGTTATTCCCAAATGATTCCATTCCAAAAAACCACATTTTGTTCAAGCATTGATTCAAAAAATTATGGTGCCTCATTAAGATTCCCATTGTGTGTATAACTCACAACCATTGTTGTCTAGGTTACCATATTTTTTTAATGAATTTTGTCAAACACATGATGGGTATTCTCCAAATTACAACATTAAAATGCCCCACTTGTACATGGGTATGGTATAATATTGTTGGTGATTGAGAAATTATTATTTATGTTTAATGAACCCCACCATTATCACATTCCATTACCCTTGATTTCCTTCAAACATTTTTTCCAACAAATTTCTAATTTAATACAATTCCATCTCTATGTTTTTGACTTTCACTCATGTAGACCTAGTGTTGCAACTAGGGCTATGATACCACTTATGACACCTGCATCGCTTATGCTAAGGTGATACCACTATAAAAAATATGTATACAATCAATACATAACCTGACTCATATGTATAACATGACCAAAATGTATAATCATTCGCATACTAAGCAATTAAACATAAACAAAATGGTGCTTTTCAATACCTATCTAATAAACCACAAACTAGTTGAATGCTTTGGATACACCACCTAGGCATACACTAGGATGGTCCAACTCTTTCAATATTTGATCGCCATCGGTATGGGGCCATGACTCCACTTTGTAAATGGCTTCCAAAGTGAAGTACATATCCTATACCTTGTACAAAATGACCAATGTACTAAACCGAGGAAGCCTCCATCCAATAGGTTGACATCCCCCATTAGTATCACACACAAGTATTCCACTCCCTTCTCTATAATCATAGTCCCTCTAGTTGCGCCACTACCTCTAGGATGAACAACTTGGTCAACTAGGGATGTTTAGAGCACTGTGGTTGTAGGACTTCATGTTGCCCTCGGGGGTCTCTAGCTACCCCCCATGCACTTACCCAGGGACACCTATCCCTATTGATAGATATTCAACTAGATAAGGGAACCACTTTTTTATAGACATGGTGGACCCTTACTTTATCTTTTAATGATATACTATAATATTATACTAAATCAGGATACATTTCTCTGTCGAGGAGTCCCAACCCACCATACTCTTTTCGTCCATCAATCCACAACAAATAATATATCTATTAGGATCATTAGCCTTTTAACTTATAGGATCTTTGGCCCAATCACACTGGCACTCTAGTCTTAAAATGTGTAAGTACTCTAGGTCACCAACCTAACACATTATAAATACACAGGGACATAGGCCTCAATGGAACTTGTCTCACTAAGGCTAATAATATAGGTTCTTTAAGCCAATTACACATGCACACCAACCTTAAAACATTTATGTACACAAAGAGGTACATAGACCTCGATAGAACAAAACTCACCATCCTAGTTATCATATGAAAAATTACATTTACAATTTTTGGGTCTAACTAGGGGTATTATATCATGTTTCCAATGTTGCATGGCATTTTGGTGTTGAGAATATAGTTTCCAATTTACAAAGTTGTGTGCACTAGCCCAAGATGTAAGAAGATGTGACTATGTTCATAATAGGATGTGTAAGGTTGACGTTACAAGTCGATCGAACATCAACCTAGGCATGATAAATAGAAGATAGAAAGGTTATTTAGAGTAGGAGACATAGTATGGTTATAGTTGAAGGAGAGGCTATAGAGTATTGGTAATAAAATCAAGGCTATAATACATGGTCCTTTTGAGACCCTAAAAAATAAGGGAGATGATACTTATTGACTTAGCCTACCCTTGTACATGCACATTTACCTAGTGGTGAAAGTGAAAAATATTAAACTCTATGAGCCTACCATATTGGATCAAGAGGAGGAGCAGGTCCTAACTTCCATAGAAGACATAACTCTAGATTCTTAGGCCAAGTTGATAAAGGATATGGATTTTTAGAAGAGGTCCAAGACTACAACATTTGGCTAGCATGAATTTGGATAGATTGAGTTGAAGGAAAACTTATAGGAAAGGCTAAGTCGTACTATAGGGAGAAGGTAGAGGAAATTTTTTGTCACCTCATTAATTAAATATTTTTGGGACCAAAATACTCCCAAAATGGGGAGATATGATCCAACGTGGGTTGTTATATTATTTTTCATCCATCTTGATGCTTTTAGAGTGAAAAAATTACAGTCAGGTTGTAGGGTCATTTCTATTGATGTTGTTGGAATTGTGACTAATATGTTGTCCTTGATGGAAACCTACTTGATGAGTTGTCCTTTGATGGAAACCTACTTGATGAAGATGTCAACAAAATATGTCTACATGTGACAGAAAACGATTATCAATTCAGAGAAAGAAGAATGTTAAATATGAAGTTTGAAGAAGTATACATAAGTTTGGTGAAGCAAAGTCAAGTATATGCAGGTTCTATGAAGCAAAGTCGTGTACACACTAAGGTTTGGTGAAGAAAATTAGACTATACACGGGCTATATAAAGAAAATCCACATACACATGTGGGTATGAAGAAGTAAAAGTGCGTACAGTTTCCACACCATGGTATTCTAAATACCAAGGGTCTTTATCATGGTATTGACAAGTGGTATTGAGCCCAACAAACAAATATTTGATCCCGTCTATGAATACTATCAGCATTAGTATGATTTTGACCTATTGTATTGAAAAATGGATAAGCTATATAAGGAGATGAAGATCAAAGTGGTATATGCATAGATATTTTCATGAATAGTTAGATCTAAAGCAAGTGTGCATGTAATGGGATACTATTGATTTGTTTGATCTAAAACTAAGTATGCACCTAGGAATTTGCTCATGGATCATATCCAAAAGATTTGAAATAACAATGTTGATTATTGTTTGATTTGATTAGTGATAATAGTGTCTTGACGTATTATTTTTTTGTGTATGCCGAGATATGGGTATGCCTAAATTTTTGTGATGCAACAAAGGTTTGTGTCAGTAATTGTGGATCTATAGGCAGGTTTGATAACTTGAAAGTCGCGTACACATGTCGGTTTAATACTGATAAGTAATGTATATATTATGATATATACACAGGTTTGTTTCTTGAAAATCACATATACAAGCAGAAATGTTTTGAAGAAAGAACATACATAAACTACGATTTTTGCTGAAAGAGTTTTATGATCAGTTTAATCAGTCTTACTATGTTTTTGTTGTCTACCAATGAAGTCTTAATTAATGATTTGGGCTTAATAATGATGTTGTGATTGAGGATTGATTGATTGAATAATAATGAAGCTACTAGTTGTTTGTGATTGGAGATCAGTGAAGGTTCTGTAATTATTTTAGAATGATGCAGTGGATCTATGTATAATTCAGTGTTTGTTTCAGAGTGATAATGGTTCAATTTTAGGGTTCAATATTTTGAGATCTATATGCAGGTATGCTTCAAGGAAGTTGCGTATACACATGAGTTTTCTACAGCAATGTAGCGTATAAATTTTGATAGTTTATTGATCAAGGATTTCAGTTGATTCAACAAGATGATGTAGTGTTTTTAGTCAAATATTAGTACTCTGGTTATAGTGATCTAACTATTCTAGTTGTTTGAGAATAACTTGATTAAGTTGGGTTTCATTTGATTTAGTAATTGGTTGATTTATTTGATTCATATATTGGCCGTTTTAGTTGATTATTGAGTGATTTGTTGTAGTGATCAGTTTCAGCTTTGATGTTTGATTTTGGGCTTTAAAGATGGTGGTAGATCTAGTCTAAAAAATTTATGAAACATGGCCTACAAGTTGTGATGTGTTGTATCAGGTGGATCCAGTATGAAAATTTATGAAACATGGTCCACAGAGGTGTTGATGGTTGGAGCCTTCAATGAGTAAGTCGAAGCTTCCTTCCATTGGTAGCTGGTAAATCAGATCAGGGGGTTGGAACTCCCTTCCAGTGGGTGTCTGTAAATAAGATTGGGGAGTTGGAGCTCCCTTCCAGTGGGTGTTGGAGAATGAGAGAAGGTTGTAGCCTTATGGAGGTGGGTGCCTGTGTGTTGGTATGAGTCTGCACCAATAGAAGATTGTAAAAAGTTTTCTCTATAATACAAGGAAGACAGAGACGACAACAACGATGGTTTTTTCCCACATTGGGTTTCCACCTAAAACTCCTGGTGTTCATGTGTGTTGATTTGATGCTTATTTATGATGGTTTATTTTGTTCTTAATGCACATTATTATTGTTTATTTAATTTCTAATGAAGTTATGATGCACTTGATCAAGATAAAAAAATGATGAATTAACTAAAAAGTAAGTTTACTAGATATACACTAGTTCTTTAAATAATAGTCGCATACATACACGAGTTCCCTTCAGTAAAGTCACGTACAAAAATATAGATATGAAATTGAAAAGTTTAACTATTTGAAAATACTAATTCACCCGCCCCCCTTCTCAGTGTTTTTCCCAATAATTGGTATCAGAGCAGGTCCTTCAGCATAAGCTTGATCACTTGAAGGAGATATGCCAAGATGAGTAGGCCACCTATATTTAATGGAACCAAATTTTTCTTTTGGAAAGTTAGGATGAGAGCATACTTTCAGGAACTAGGAGTTGGTGTATGGGAAATCGTTTAAAGCAAATATCAATATCCATCCTCCATTCCCATAGATATTGTAGGAAAGAAACAACACAAAATCAATGCAAAAGTTGTAAATGAAATCTTGGGAAGTCTGGACGAGTTCAAGTTTTTTAAGATAATGCAGCTGAACACAACAAATGGAATGTGGGATAATATTATCCATATTTATGAGGGAGACACCAAGGTAAAAAGTGTTAAACTCAAAACATTCAAATACAGTATGAGACACTGAAGATGCATGATGATGAAAGAATTGCAACATTTTTTCTTAGAGTAGATGAAATTTTTATTTCCATGAGAAATCTTGGTGAAGAAATAAAATATGCTACTATTGTTGAAAATATTTTGAGATCAGTAACTTTGAAGTTCGATTCCAAAGTATCTGCTATTGAAGAAAATGCAGGATCTGAAAATTCTTACACTTGATCAACTCCATGGAATACTGACAACATTTCAGATGAGTAAAGGCGGTCCTCTAGACATAAGAGAAGCAAACCTTCAAAGTTATTGAAAAAGGAAAGGAAGAGGAAGAATCAAGTTATGTATTAGAGGAGGAAGAGGCAAAATTCGTAAAGAAACTCCAAGTGGGTACTGGAAGATTCAGAGGTAAGCTTCCCTTCAAAAAAATTTCTTGTGGTAGAGTTGGTCATTACGCTGCTAAGTGTCCCTATATAGAAAATCATGAGAAAGGGAAAGAAGCTAAAAAAATAAATAGTAGAAGGTTTGAAAACAAGAGAATTTTTTATACACATGAAGATAGTGATGGTATTTCAAATGGTGAAGAAGGTTATGGAATTTGAAGATAGAAGTATGAATGGGTTTAATGGCCTATAAGAAAAGGATATTTTTATTGAAAACTTTGATAGGAATATATCATATGCGGTAATAGTTACAAATGTTAGAGAATATTCAAGTTTGGTAGTAACCCGCTTTCTATTGATCAAGAATGAAGAAGACGATAATAAAGAATTATCAGGTATGGACCCTTGTGCTAACTATGCTCCATTTCCTTGTCTATGCAACAATGATAGTGATGATGACAGTAAAGAAACTAAACTTGCACTCATAGGTAAAAGTGAAAGTAAGAACTCTATAAGGAAGAAAAATTTTAAAAATAATGTCTTTAGAAGCATAGGATCAAGGAAAGTCAGAAACAATGGACAATGAAAATGTGCCTATGCTAAGCAAATATATTTATCAGCAATGGAAAATATGAATTCTAATCTAATGAACCTCGATTCTTGGTATTTAGTATGCAATGTATACACCAATATTCCTCCATTAGATCAGGAAGTGCAAAAGAACAATAAGGCTTTGAGTGACATATTCAGTAGTATACTTGATTCAACATTAAATAAGGTTGTGCATTGTATAGTTTCAAAGCAAGTGTGGGATAAGCTACAAGAAATCCATGAAGAAGATTCCTCATCAAGGAAACTTCCAGGTAATCCCTTCCCTAACAATGTGTCCAAAATGTCTAATGGAGTTGCTGATTTTAAATAAGACAAGTTAGAAGAAATTTTCAATATTGGAACAAAGATTTATCTTGCTTTGAAAACGATTGTTAATCTTAAAGATAAGCTGTAGGAATATGATAACAAAGATCATGCTCACATGGCATCTAAACAAAATTGTGAAGGTCTTGAAGCTGAGATCATCTCTTTAAGAGAAGATCTTGAAAAAACAGATAAGAAGAATGAAGAACTACTTCAAGCATTTGAGGAACAAGAAAATGGGTTGAAAGAAGAGATTCTCAAATTAAAGCAACAAGTGGAGGAAGGAAGAAGGGTTGGAGAAGTTATGAAGAAGCAATATCTAGAAAAGGAAAAGAAATATCAAGTTGAGGTAAACATACTAAAATATAAATTAGAAGAAAAGGATAAACATTTGCGATTTCAAGATAGTACTAAGGTTTTGGATCATATTCATAGTAATCAAAGGTCTCCTGCCATCAAATCTAGTCTTCATCTTCATGAAACTATTGAAGGAGAATCTAGTTCGCAAGCTTAGGCAAGGAATTTTAAGAATAACAATGCAAATCTGAAATTCTCAACAAAGAGATAAAAAGTCAACTTGATCAACAAGCAAGGAAGGTGAATCTTCAAAGGATATCATTTACTCCTAACCATAGAAATTTTAATCGATTCTCTCCTCTGACCAACAATTTTGAATGTTTGATATGCCATAATTATGGACATATTTCAACTAATTGCAGAAGCAGACAATTTTAATCACAAGCAAATGATTGCTTCATAGAAAGGTCCTCAGCTCCTAGGTACTCAGGTCTCTTTAAGGGATACTTATTTTCTTGCAATGAATATGTTCACAAATCTATTGATTTCTTCATAAGGAATATGAAACAAAAATATTATGATTTCTCTTCTCATATAAGATGTTATGATAGTAACAAGTTTGGGCCTGTAGTAGAAGAATGCAAGAACAAATCTATGGATCGCCGCATGCAACATGGTAAGCAACCAGATAAGAATATTGATGTCAGAAGACCTGAAAAACATGGATCCACCAAAATTTATCATAAAAGGCATAAAGAATAAGCATAGATAAGGTGTGGTCTTGGACTTGTTGATTTGAAGAACATGATGAATGTTACATAGATAGCAGAGGCTCACATCACATGACAGGAGATAAGAGTAAGATGGAGTCTCTCAAGAAAAACCAATATGGTAATTTTATTCTTGGAACTAATGTTCCAACAAAAGTTTTGGGAAAGGGTAAAGCCATGATTAATAAACATAGAGGAGAAGTTGACGGTTTATTAATTCAAGGGCTTAAGAAAAATATTCTAAGTGTAGGTTAAATGGCAGATAAGGGAAATATAATCGTGTTTACATCAACTAAGTGCAAGGTTATGGATGAAAAAATTGGAAAAGTCATAGCAAGAGGATATAAAAACCTGTTGAGGCCTCAGATTTCTGCTATGCCAACATGGGGGACAACCACCCGGTACGAACCTTAAGACAACTCCTTTTCCATTTAAAGTGGTGGCTCCGACTAGGGATGATGGGACCAGTTTCCCAGAATGGGTTTTAAAATGAGAGTGGGTGGTTTTCGAGTGATTGCAATAGAATAATGATAACTAAATGCCCTATTCTATCATGCAAATTTCTATCTAACTTAATCTAATATAAACCCTGGTATTTCTGTATAATATGCGATCTAAAAAGATATCTACTTGATATGTGATAATAAAGATCAATCACATATAAAACAGAGATGATAACGTGTAGAGATAATTTCTTTCACTAAATAGTTAGTCAAAGAAATGTATAAACTATATCGCATATATGACGATTTACATATGAAAATAAACAATTTCAGCTAGGCATCATACAATAGTGCAATTAACGCTCAACAGAAAGAACATATCTGATGTATAATTCACGAAAATAAAGAGTTGTCACTAATTAAATAGAAATATGACTAATCATACAAGACAAAAGTACCATATATGTGAAGTTCTCCTCATTTGACTAATGACATATATCGACTCCTTTCTTCAGATCAAATTATCTTCCAAGTATACAATAGTGCATCAGCAAAGGAAAGTAGTCCGATCTTTAAAAGAAACGATCATGTTCCATAATTTTCCCAAAGCATTCACAAACTTACAAAAGCGGATTCCTTGCAAATGTTTTAAAAAAAATTTTGGACCCTTCTCTAAATGCATGAGAAGGGTATAAATGCTATTCTAACTAATGTTTAAAAATAGATTATACAAAATTTGAGGCGGATTCAAACAACCTTCCTCCTAACTAGTTAACTAACTCTAAAAATAAAAATTGTCTTGATGAGAAGAGGCTATGATAATGATTTGTTGTCTGCTAGCCTGTCTTTCAAATCACATATATCGGCTATCAGTTTGACTTAAGGAGGTGCCCCAAACTATGTTATGACCTGTCCTTCGAAAATTGAATCTGTGAGAGGTGGAAGCATCCACTAAGTTGAATGGAGTGAGCAGTTAAGGGTCATGATTTGACTATGTGGCTTGATGAGGTATTGCCAATACGACTCCCAATCAGTCTTTGCTAACTTTGTGATTTTTTCCCTTTGGATTTCCACTCTTTCCTTCCATATTTTATACAAGTCATTTAAATCAGGCAGTTCTTTCGGGTTGCCTTCCTTTACCAGGTTGGTGGCAAACAATGTGTGGTTTACCACCTTTACTATGTTCTTCGACACCCCGGTCACTCTTGCCACTACTAGTTCGGCTTGTTTGATCCTTGCAGCCCAATCGGTGAAAATAATGTCCTTGTGTGTCTCCTCAATCTCAGGTAGATTAGCCTTCCTCCCTTCTTATGTTTCTTGCCACTCGATGAACTCTGAGATTCTTGTGTTTAGATCATTAAACTCAGTTCTTTGGTCAATTTCTTTATTCGTTAGCTAGTCACTAGTAGTTAGATAAGGAGTGATATGTTACATCTTTTCGAAAAATTGTTCTTGTTGTTTTAACAGGAGGGAATTTAGTTCTAGCACCTCTTTGATGAATTCCTCTACAGTAGGAACACCCTTATGTCTTTCCATGGCTTGCTGCAAGTCTTGGAGTTGCATGTTTTTGGCTGATATGTCTGCTTCATGGCTTATCTTCAACACCTCTATGCTATGTTGCAATTGGGCTAGCTGCTCAACGACCTGCCTATTCACACCTACCTTCTATGTTTCAAGTTTTTGCTAGAGCTGTGCAATCTTCTCTTCCTTTTCCTTTAAAAAAATAGACATCTCGGTAGCTTTGTCCATGGTGGCTGTTGCATACTCCCCTATAAACTATGACAATTTGGTCAAGTTTTTAGTTGGGTTGGAAGGAATGTCTTTCCAGACTATGTCCATCGGCTCATTCCTAGGTGGGAGCTCGGGTGTTTCTATCCTTCTCCTTTTCCTCTGTCTCCTTACAACAACCTTGCGTAGCAGGCTGTAGAACACATCAAGAGGAGGCATTTCACTCACCTTTAAGACAATTTCTGATGTGGGCAGAGCAAGAATGATTTCAGTCTGCTGAGACGTCATCGCTTGCTCATCCATTAGTTCAGACTCTATGTTTTTTTGAACATGTAGAGGAGTTTGATACTCCATAGTTTCCTGGGAATCTGTTGTCTTGGGAGTGTCTTGTAGTTTCTTATTGAATTGATCCCACTCCTCCTCTAAACTGTTGCTTTTGATCTCAGAACTGATATCTTTAGGTGGGGTGCTCAAACCCTGCTTTTTGGCTGACTTCCTGCTATATTGTGATGTATTCTTGGTGTCTTGGGCATTCCCTATATCCACTTGAGACTTTATGTGAAAATTAGGTCCCTTGCTGTTGACAGTCAGACTGGGTGTAGGATTGTCCTCAATTTTTAACAAATGTAGCGGAATTATTTCGAGCCTTTTGTTTCTGAAATCCTAAAAGCTTTCAAAATCTTCGAGACTGATATTTTTCCTTGTCCATTCGAACGATTGTTTGAAGGATTCAACCTACTGTAAAAGGTCTTCAAAATAATTAACTTCATGGTTATAGGGCTTGATCTTTACCACAGTAGTGATGTTATATGTTATCTTGTTTGGATCAAATTTCCTTTTTGGAAAAGTATGGAGCCTGAGGATTTCTAGGCTTATTGACTCCTTGATTGCATGGTTAAAATTTGCTAATGAAAAGGAACCACACCTAATAGGAAAATATGGCCATAATAACTTCTAGCTTTCTTTCAGGACTTTGGTCAAGTCTTTTCCCACAGCCTGGTGGGCTATTTCTGTTGCTAGTAATTTATCAAAGACATACAATGGTAGGACATGTGGGTTTGCTGTACTACCAAAAACCCTGATGTATGTAAACCATTCTTCAACAAAATATTTTCCAACTGCAAGGAGGTCTGTAGAGGCTTCTTTGGAAAACCTGGGGGCTTTCTTATTGAAAATTAATTGATGCAATGTAAAAATAACAACATGGCATATTTTATAAAAATGGGGTATATAATGGGATTCCCAAGTTTGTTTGTGGTTGAGATGGAAAGGATAGGGGTCCTGCAAGGTCCATTTCCAACCCATGATTGGAAATTTAGTGTAGAAACAAATGACATCCATGATGTAGGCACTAAAATAGAATGGAGGAAGGTTCTATGGAGAGGAGGATCTCTTTTGTCAATATTTGGTGATGACAGTGGCTAGGTTATTAGATAGGATGGTGGCCCAATTTATAATGTGGGAATTGACACAAGAACCAATCAAAGGAATCAATTCTATGGAAAACTTACCATTATTAGGTAACCCGTATAGTCTACATAACATAGCAGCTACATAGTTGCAGGGGTTTTCCAAAGAGGCTACAGGATACATACCCATTTTATCAAATTTGAACTTGTTCGCCAGTACCTTCCAGCCCTGGATCATCTTGAAAGGTTCTTCGTTCTTCTTTGTGAAGTTGGCCAGGTATGGTTGATCATATATGTCCTGAGGGTCAGGTATATGGTACATTTTCTTAAGGTATTCCGCTTTGAATGACCCCATGAGTTCCATTCTCAAGTTCTTGAAATGTCTATCTTCAATAGTGAGGCTTTCCACCACCCAACTAATCATATCAGTGTATGGGAGGATTTTTTCTCTCGCTCCTATTCTATGAAGGAAAGAACATGGGGCATCCTTGAATTGGAGTCCCAAAGGTTTTATTGAGTTAGTCATCACTTTTGTGATAGTAATCTTAGGACGCTCATCCTCAAGCCTATTGTATACGATCTCCCAAATTGTTGCTCCCCCATCGGTGTTGCAGACCATATAAGAGAATATAGGAGACATTTTTGATAGCTCGGACTCTGTAGTGCTCTGATTTTTCTATTTTTGCATCACATTCCGCAATGACATGTCTTTTGTAGCTTACCTGAAATGGAAGAGATATATTCAGTGCAGACAATATAGGGCAATTAAGGCTGAAAATTCTCTGAAATGACTTTAAATTGTGGGAGGATTTCGAATGAGATATTCAGTGTTAACCATAACTTGAAACATCATTACCTCTCCTCGGGTTGCTAAACATTAATTTCCCTATCAAATCATTCATTATTATAATAAAACACAATTACTTCCCACAATTGGTGCTTTATTCACGCATCACACCTTTTTACTATGTCATATAGTGTTCCCTGTTTATAATGTGAAATGCGATTGCGAATATCGCAATATTGCATTTCACAAATCGTTAACGGATGACACAATGGCATGGCTTATTTATTTGCGACTCCTGTGAAATGCAATCGTGAATTGTTAAGGCATTTTGATCGGAATTTTGTAGTGGGGGGATTGATCGTATATCACAATTTCTTTAAGGTGTTTATGATTATCACATGGGAAAATGTGATTTGTGATTTGTGATGAGGATCCTAAACTTGGGTTGTTTTCTAAGAGTTTTCAAGGCAATTCTTAGAGTTAGGATTTATTTTTCAAAGACTAAAAATTTAAAAAGGGTCCCCATTTATATGTCTAATATCAGTTATTACTATATATAAATGGGGGGGTTGTTACATAGTACAACAAAACCCAGACAAATTATATGTGCTTGAATAATGGAACTCTCGCAGATATGAGGATTTAGACTCAGAGTAAAAGAATATGGTGCCCATTGCAGTCCATTATTCTTAAGAGAATACTTCTAACAGTGACTGTAGAAGTGATGTGAGGTACCTGACCTCATAAGAACATAATTTTATTATCAGGTCCACAGGATCAGTAGTCTCAAGGGGAGCAATATATGTTTTGTCTTGTTGATGATTCCTATGATTGTTTTGATATTCATATTTCTTATACTACTAACAAATCATCTGGTGTAGTAATAGTGAATAGTTACATACAATACAGGCTCAAGGAGAGTTGAATTTTTAGTATTTCAATTTTTTTACGCAGATCGTATGAAGACAAGTCATGTATATACATAAGTTTTGTTCTGAACAGTCTTGTATATTTTTCCGTGATGAAGAAACAGTGAGATTGACTCAGGAAAAGGCTCTAATATAATTCAGTCAATTATTATTTAGTGTTCCTCTTCTGATGGTTGATGGTTATAGTCCGATGATGATATTTATAAGTGGTATTTATAAGTTGTTGATGCCTTGATGGATGACTGATTGATGAATATACTTTGATGTTCTTACTGATATATGAGATGATATGATCAGATTTGACAGTGAATAGTTGGCACAGGTTCAGGGGGAGCATTTTCTATGCTTATAATAATATATTGTTGGCATTATGTTTTCTTCAGAATTCCTTGGTACATAATGATGATTAGTAATGGTGATGATGCATGAGTTACTAATTATGGTTGATTCTTATCAGTTATGGAAAGAATATGCAGATCATGTTATCTCATGCTATGATTATTTTATGGTAATGCTACTATCATGGATGAAGTCTATGGGATGAGTGGTTCAGCTTCATAATTTCTAATGTATGAACAATTTGGGCCAAGAGAATGATGTTGCTACAATTTTCACAATGACATGGTTATTGATATACTACTACAACATCGACTTGATGATACTTGGGAACATGGCATATTTTGATGTTGTTTAAGAATGATGCTACACTATCCTACCTTACCTTATGATGATATGCTTGGTCCTCACTTATGTTGTTGCTACATACTTGGTCATAGGTTGATGATATTGAAGCTACATTGTCATATCTTGCATATGAGTTGTCGTTGAAAGATGCTTATGGTGCATATCCCACATAGTATATGATGGTTATTGTAGACTATCTTGGTCTTGTTACCTCACTATAGAGGTCTTTACCCTTTGTTATACATGTCATATATGTCATTTGAATTAAAGGTCATAATGTAATCATTGTCAAATTCAGTCATGTAAGGACTATTGTGGACAATTCTTTTTGGGCATGTGATGTAGTTTGTAACCCCATTGTGATTGGGTGGTTGATGTCATAATATGTAAACCCATTGTGATTGGGTGATTGTTGTAAGTTTGAGTCCTTGGTGATAGAAAAATTCATATGCAGCTGAGTCATAGAGTCATGTATTTTATTGTAAATCTATTATTCTCTTGACCTGCGAGAAATTCTAGAGTACCAAATATGTGAAGAAATACAACCTAGAACATAGAATAAAATGAGAAAAACAAGAAGTATTATATTATTTAGAGATAAAAGAAATTTTCACTTGCCTCTTCGAGGGGGCAACCTCCAATAGAGAAGATCTCAATTACAAAATAAAACTCGATGATCTTTCCCTTCTAAATATGACTATTTATATCTAAATGACCTTCAACAACCTAACAACTAGTGGTCCTTTTCATAACATGGGTTAACCATTTTACTTATTAATTATGGCTCGTTTGAAACTAACTGTGGTCCCTTTCTTAAATGCGGGTCAACCACTTACAATTATTAATATGGCCTTTATTGACTCTTTCACTAAATATGACTATGACTCAACCCTATTGGGTTTATTACATGGATAAAGGGGTTAGGATTAGACCCTAACATGCCCCCCCTTCAAAAGTAGCCTTGTCCTTTAGGCTGAAGCTACGGAAATTGTTGAAGAATAGTGGCTAGTTCCCAGGTTGCATCTTCTGTAGAGGTGTCTTTCCACTTGATGAGGAATTTCTTGATCATGCAGCCGCACAGATGTCTTTCACGAGTATCGGGGACCTATTCAGGTTGGAGCTAGAGTGAACCTTCCTCATCCAATTCAGGTAGACTGGTTTTAATTCTGTAATTTTTCCCCACCAATTTCTTGAGGCATGATACATGGAAGACTGGATGGATTTTTGAAGTTGGTGGCAAGGCTTGCTTGTAGGCTACTACTCCAATGTGCTGAAGTATTTGATAAGGTTCGTATAATTTGGGAGCTAATTTCTGGCAGCCCTTTTCTTTGAGCGATATTTTCTTACATGGTTGCAGCTACAGGAATACCTGATCCCATTATTGAAATGTGCATTATGAATGACGTTGGTCTACCTGTTGCTTCATTTCATTCTGAGCTTGATGGAGATCATCTTTGAGACAAGCTAGCATGGTGACACGGTTCTATAGGAGTTTATCAACTGCTTGCACCTTAGAGCATCTAGGGATATAAAAAATAGATGAAGGTGGGATTTGGCCATACAATGTTTCATATGGAGTCATCTTTGTGGCTTCATGATAGTTAGTATTGTACCACCATTCAACTAAATGTAGCCATTGTATGCATTGATGCTACTTTTCTGAAGTGAAGCACCTTAGGTATGTCTCCAAACATTTGTTGACTGATTCAGTTTGACCATCAGTTTGGGGATGATAGGTAGTACTTAGTTGGAGTTGGGTGCCTTGTAGCTTGAAAAGTTCTTGCCAAAATTTTCTAGTGAAAGTCGGGTCACGATCAGACACAATGGAAGTTGGCATGCCATGCAGTTTGAAGATTTGGTCCATGAAAGCTTGAGCCACCAAAGTGGGGTTAAATGGGTGGGGTAGAGTGCAAAAATGAGCATATTTAGAAAGTCTGTCCACAACCACCATGATGATGGATTTGTTGCCTGACTTTGGGAGACCAATAATTAAATCCATAGAAACATATGTCCAGATAGAGGTAGGGATGGGCAATGGTTGTAAGGTTCCTGGTAACTTGACTGTTTCTCCTTTGTGGCATTGACACACATCACATTCAGCTACAAAGGTAAGAATGTCATTTTTCATGTTCCTTTGGAAGAAAGAACAATGAGTGCTAGCATAAGTCTTCTAAAAGCCTTGATGCCCGGTAGTGGGAGATGAGTGAAACTCTACCAAAATGTGAGTTTTGAGGGTGGATGTTGGCGATATCACTACTTGATCCTTGTAGTGAAGAATATCATCCTCCCAAGAGTAGCCAACTAAGGAATTACGATCTTCTCTCAAGTTATTAATGAGTTGGGAGAGATAGGGGTGTGAAAACCATTCCTTGCGGGCTTCTTTAATGCAATCTGGTATGGGAAGAGGGATTGATAGCAGGGTGCTTTCATCCTCAAATTGGCATGATAAAGCATCCGCTACTACATTGTCACACCCTTTCTTGTAAATTATCTCATAATCGTATCCCAACATTTTGGCTAGCCATTTATTTTGTTGTGGCGAGGATAGACATTGCTCCAAAAAATATTTGAGGCTTTGATGGTCTGTGCGGATTTGGAAACGCCGCCCCAATAAGTATGGTCATCGGGTATCTAATGCATGTAAGATGGCCATCATCTATTTCTCATAGGTAGATTTTCCCATATTTTTCCCTCTTAGTTGTTGGTTGGTGAAAGCCAAGGGTCAACCTTCCTGCATTAAGACAACACCAATACTAGTGCTTGAAGCATCACATTCAATCACAAAATATTTGGTGAAGTAGAGTATTGCCAATACTGGAGTGGAACACATGGCCTGTTTGAGAGCTACAAATGCTTGTTGTGATGCATTATTCCAGAGGAATGAATTTTTCTTGAGAAGGTTAGTGAGGGGTCTAGCAATACGACTATAATACTAGTACGCGGGTTTAATACTGGTAAGTTACATATATATTCCAATATGTATGTGGGTTTGTTTCCTAAAAAGCACGTATACATGCGGAAATGTTTTGAAGAAAGCGTGTACATAAACTAGGGTTTTTGTTGAAAAATATGTCTGATCAATTTAATCAGTGTTACTATGCTTCTAATGCCTATCAATGATGTCTTACTCAATGATCTAGTCTTAGTAATGATTTTGTGATTGAGGATTGATTGGTTGAAGAATGTTGAAGCTGCTAGAAGTTTGTGATTGAATATCAGTGATGGTTCTATAATTATTTCAGAATGATGCAGTGGATTTGTGTATAATTCAATGTTTTTTTTCAGATTGACAGTGCTTTAGTTTCAGGGTTCAATGCTTTGAGATGTATAAATGGGTATGCTCTAAGGAAGTCTCGTATACACATGAGTTTGCTAAAACAAAGTAGGGTATATATTATAATAGTTTATTGATCAGGGCTTTTAGTTGATTTAGTAAGATGATGCAATGTTTGGGTTCAGTATTAGTACTCTGGTTATAGTGATCTAACTATTCTAGCTGTTGAGAATAAGTTGATTGGGTTAGGTTTCATTTGATTTAGTGATTGGTTGATTCAGATATTGGTTGTTTTAGTTGATGATTGAGTGATTTGTTGTAGTGATCAGTTTCAGCTTTGATGTTTGATTTTGGGCTTTAATGATGGTAGTGGGTCCAGTCTGAAAATGTGATCAGAAGTCGCCTACAAGTTGTGATGTATTGTATAAGGTGGATCCAATATGAAAATTTATGAAATGTGGTCCAATGAGTTGTTGAGGGTTGGAGCCTTCAATGAGGAAGTCAAAGCTTCCTTCCAGTAGTAGCTGGTAAATCAAATCAGGGGGTTGGAGCTCCCTTTAGGTGGGTGCCAATAAACGAGATTAGGTGGTTGGATCTCCCTTCTAGTGGGTGCTGGAGAACAAGATAATGTTGTAGCCTTAGGTAGGTGGGTTCCTGCATGATGATAGGAGTTTGTGCTAGTACAATATTGTAGGAAGTTTTCTTTATAATAAAAGGAAGACAGAGATGACAACAATGATGGTTTTTTCCCACATTAGGTTGCCACCTAAATATCCATGTGTTCATGTGTGTTGATGTGTTTCTTATGTGTGATGGTTTATTTTGTTCTTACTGCACATGGTTACTATTTGTTTAATGTATAATGAAGTTCTGATGCACTGGCTAAAGATAAAAATATGATGAATTTACTGAAAAGTAAGTTTACAGGATATACACTAGTTGTCGAAATAACAGTCTTGTACATATGTGGGTTCCCTTCAGTAAAGCCGCATTAAAAAATATGGATATGAAATTGAAAACTTTAATGATTTGAAAATACTGATTCACCCCCCTCCCCCTCTTAGTATTTTTACCAACAGATGTTCCTAGTTTGGAAAATTGAGGATGGATAACTTCAGGAGCCATTTTTAAGCCTTAAATTACCAATTTTTTTGTTCCCGATCTTACTATGCACTAAATTCTATAATATACAAATGGATAACTTTGCAATCTTGCAAGAATATCCTTAATAAAATCTTGTATGAGAAAATTAATCGTCCTGACAATTGACCTATCATGATTAACCACCATAATTTAAGATGATGAAACATTAGCCCACGTTACTCATCTAAAATTGGATAGTCACATGGAGAATATGAATAATACTCTATAAGGTTTGATTTATAACTCGTGTTTAAATTTGAATGGGTCAAATATATCCCCTAGTTGGGTATCAATTTGTGTTATAACCGGACCATTAGGAGCAAAAGGTATTCCATTTTTTTTTGTTTTTTGTTTTTGTTTTTTTTTTTGTTTTTTGTTTGTTTTTTGTTTGTTTTTTGTTATTTTGTTTTGTTTTTTGTTTTTTGCTTTGCTTTGTTTTTTTTTTGTTTTTTTTTGCTTTGTTTTTTGCTTTGTTTTGTTTTGTTGTTGTTTTTTGTTTGTTTGTTTGTTTTTTTTTTTTTTTTTTCCATAATAGTGAAGATTAGTTGAGTGTCAATAGAGAAATATTATAACAAAGGGGATTTGTGTTTTGTAGTAGCTGATGAGCCACCGGTATTACACAACTTCATAGATATTTTCTTTTTTTGTATACTTGCATCATTTCCTTTCGAAACAAAAGAGAGAAAAGCAACCTCACCTTCTAACTAGATTTTCCCTCATAATGATTTCTTATAACATATCTTGGTTTTCATTGTGGTTTTGTGTGATTATATTGAACTATTATGTATTTCATAAATATTTTCTATTCAACACATAAATAGTAAAACAATACTAGCAAATCTCAAATCTAAAAATACTTAACCCTTCATAGTATTTATTTTACTTTTTTTCATATATTGTTGTGACAAACTATCTAATGGAATATCCGTGGAAATTTATAGATCGATGTCTTTCACTAATGTCATATCAGGACAATACGTAGTAGCCTGGTAATATATTTCACTAATAACCAATCCATTTAAGTCATAGGTTGGCATGAGATGATATTAATTAGCTACTCCAAAAATTTGGAGACATATATGTCCTTCCTCAATATAAAAGCTATCTATGTACTTTAGGATTTTCATGACATGTTTAGATAGTATATGGAATTGTTTTCTAAAGATGAGAGTAAACAAACATGCCATAAATATATCATTGATCAAATAATATAATTTTGATACATGTTGTCCCATAAGATGTCAAAAGTTTACATGGATAGTGGAATCTGTGACATTTTAGCTGCTAGATGAACCAAGAAAAACATTCCTTGCCCATATGAAAGAAATCAATTAAGAAGCCATGTAGGATGAGGCTATCACACTTATCTTGGTGTCCTGGCCATACTCAATTTTGGTGTTGATCCATTGATATGTTATCGTTCCCAAGTTGAATATCTTCCCATGCATGGAAATTGTGTATGCTAGTGGCAACCACGCTTCTATGAATTTGGAGCATTCTTTTTCATCATATAATCTATAACAAAACACCATATTTCACCTATATGGATCCCATAGAATTATCATAGGTATTGGCCTCCATAGCTATTGAATATTTTTTAAATCTTATTTCCACTAATTGGCTAACATTTTTCTCACATCATGTTTATGGTAAAAAGAACTGAAATAATTGTTACTTAATAATTCCTTAACGTGATGGAATTTGTAATATTTGGTGACTTCATGCGGGAAGAAAGTCTCAATAAACTCCCCGTTTTCAACATTAATGGATTATTTTTCATAGTTGGTGTGGTTTAATACCAGTTACATCACTTTAACACAATAAAACACTAGCGTCCTTGTTTTGGATGAGTGTAATCAAGAACATTTGATATTTGAAAAAACATATCAACTTACCTCCTACAAGTTAGGTTCATTATGTGGTGTGGACTGACATTATTCTTTGTTGTTAAATTTGAAGAATGCAACATTCCAACCTAGAAGAAGAACCTGTGTGTTGGTGCACAACTTAGTTTCTCCATATAGAGGTGTTTGTGAGACTCCTTTCCTTGGGTGTAGTGATATGATTGATTCACTTCCCTTTATTAAGTATGGCTCTACCTATTGCATTAGAAATGGGATGTATGTCTTTGATAGTTCTATTCCCCTGTCCTTTATTTTCTTTGAGAATTTCCAAACCAAATGTACTTTGAATAGCATTTTACTACAAACATAAAAGACTAAAGGTTATAAATTGATATTTGTTGTTCAAGGAACAATTCAATAGAAAATTAAAGAAAATTTATAAAGTTTGATAGAACCTATGTATGTTAGGCACCACCATAACTATAATTGATGACCAAAGTTATGTTAGAAAATTGATGCTAATCCTTGAACTTCACTTCCTACAATTGATATCCCCTCATGCAACAATTCTAGATCTCATAAGTGATAGAACTTCTCATCAAGACACTAAAATAAATGAGTGAATTCATTGTTTGAATGTGAATTTAAAGTATGAGAAATGGATCTGGGAATTGGAAGTATATCAATTTTTTATCATGATTTTTGGATTTGCTAAATATTTAGGTCGAAATTAAACCTTGCATGCTACGTCTACCATTAATGGTGGGTCTCATGCACTAGGGTTTTGTGAAATAATGGCTTTTTACCATTGGAATGCATCTGCAAAATTTTCCTTTGATTCCCTTTAATGTATCCATTAACATTAAGAGAAAAGGTATAATTTATCATATTTTCAGCACAACTAAAACCCTTGAATGTATATTATAGGAATATTCTCTCAAATGGATCGTTACACTTTAATACATTCATTATGATTTAGTGGGTAGGTCCATTATTTTTTCTCTAAATCCTTCCCTCAAGAGAGCATTCTAGGAATCTTATTTCATCCATACAAAAAAATAATCAATGCTTCATGAAGTTCATCAATGACCTATGGAAACTTACCTACAAAGTTAATTGTCACTGGGTGGAAAATGTGATGTTTTATTAAATGAAAAGACAAACCCCAAATTGTTGATCCTTATTGTTGAGGGAAAATCTTGGGACATTGATTAGCCCTCACTACTTACTGAATACTAAGGTTCATTAGAAATCAGGAGAATCCTTATTCGTTTCATTTCAATACTTGTTCAATTTCACTGACACCCAATGGTTCATCGACATTTGGCAGAAAGTTCAAACTTTACATATTACTATAGTGTTTTGCTGACCCATAATCCAAATATATTTTTTGAGCTTATTATTGACTTTCAACATTAGTGTTAATGACACTTTTAATAATTCACCATTCACATCATTAATTAGCAATAATTCAATTTTTTGCAACCTTTCCCTTTTTGGTTGATGTTAGATGGATCAGTAGGTCTTCCCAGTAAATTCTCCATCATCATTGACATTCTCAGAAAACTAATTTCTTAATTATTTGGCCCAAAATTCAATGTGTTCTTTGGAATTTTGGAGACACATTTTAGGCTTTGTTCCCTTTCTTAAGTTTTTCAAGTTTTTTTACTTCTTAAGAAAAGTATGAGATTTTTTTTAATTTTCTTTTGTATTGCAAATTTTTGAATTCTAAAATGTGAAGAAAGTAAAGTGAATCAAATTTCTAAAGGAAACAAAAATTCGTTCTATGTGAAGTAAAAGAAGACAATATAAAAAATGGTGAAAGAAAAGGATACCTAAAATTTAAAGGTGTGTTTTTCACTTAATATCCCGTATCACTTATATATTTTAGGATACTCACATGTAGACTTTAAAAATATTTTAGAAGGTCCAAAACCTTATCACATTTGAGGATTGAAAAAGTCAAAACACTAACCCTAGATGGATATGTCTTATGTTATATACCAAACCACCATGAGAAAAAGGGAATTCCATTTTTTAGCATTGTACCTTGTTCCATAGTTGAGCTCAAAATTATAAGAGTGGTATTTTGTGAGCATAACAAAAGAGGTAGTAGCGATATTGTAACAATAATTCAAGCCACTATGTTAAAAGGTAACTCTATAGTGACTTAACATTCCTTTGTATATACATTTTCAAAACTGAAACAAAGAGAGAAGAGGATAGGCCCGACCTTCTAGATAGATTTTCTCTTGTATTGGGTTTCGTATGAAAAATATAGTGTTCATTTGAGTGGATGTTGCATATATGTGCTACTCTAACCATTTCTTATGTCAATTATTTCATAAATTTGAGCAAAGATAATACTTAGTTAATATGGGATCTAAGGAAAATTAATTTTCGTACCCTTAGATTTCAGAACATTATAAGATGTGTTGTGAAAATTTAAATAGAAATGTTTTCAAGATCGAGAAGAAATTTAAAAAGAAGAAGTTAAACTTTTGTTTTGTGAATCTAAAGCAAGGTAAAGGTGCCCCAAACCACAAAACAAAGGAAAAATCCAAGGCAAGGTGACCCAGGACAACCCACTGAAGCCACAAGAAAATAAGAACACCACGAAGACAAATAAGGACGAAGGGAAATGGTGTGAGTTTCATAAGAGCCCCATTCACAACACAAGTGAGTGTTGGGTCAATTAGTCACTGATGGTCGAGCTGAATGCTTCCAAATCAGATGAATGTTCTTACTCTGAGTTACAAACTGACAAGGGAAATGATAAAGGGAAGTAGATTATTGATGCGTAGCTTAGTGCCATCGTTGCAACCACTAAGATCTAGAAGATTAAGCACGAAGATCTACTACAGTTCATTGTCGACAATGGAAGCCAAAAGAACCTCATTTCAGTAGAGTTCCTCAAGTGGTTGGTCCTAAATACCATACCGCACCTGCAACCATACAACATCAGGTGGCTTCACGAAGGGAAAGATATCTACATCACCCAACAGTGCCTCCTTCCCTACAACATAAAGCCCTTCACTGATGAGGTATTGTGTGATGTTTCTACTCTAAAAGTTTGTGATGTATTATTAGGCTAACCATACTTATGGAAGAATCATGTTGTGTATGATTATAGGCCTCACGCTATCATTATTTATTTGGGAAATAAGTTATACATGATACCAGAGGTAGAACCACCTATTGCCATCTCTTTGATCTCTATGAAGAAATGTAGTGAGATCATTTCCTCTACTGGGAAATTTGTCTTCCTCATGATTCGCCCTCAAGGGAAGAAGAAGATTGTAGCTACATCCACATCCTCGATGAAGGGCTCCTTCGCACGACAGTAGGAGATGGACAAGGTCATGGAATAGTATAGGGACATCTTCACCTCACCCACAGGGATACCCCTACACCGTCGGGTCAAGAAATCCATCGATCTCACCCCGGGCATGCCACTACCCAACAGACTAATCTATCGATGCTCTATTATGGAGAATGATGAAATTAAGAGGCAGATTCAAGAGCTCTTGTAGAAAGGGCACATCAGGAAAAGTTCATCACCTTGTGGGAGCCCGATCGTGTTGGTATAGAAGAAACATGACACTTTGAGACTCTGTTTTGACTATCGGACGTAGAATAAGATCACTATTCGAGATAGGTATCCAATCCCATGGATTGATGAAATTTTGAACCATCTCAAGGGGGATAAATATTTCAGCAAGATTGACTTTAAGTCTAGTTATCACCAAGTACCAATTGAACCATCCAATGTGTGAGAGACTGCCTTCAAATCGAAGGAGGGCCTCATCGAATGGTTGGTCATGTCTTTTGGGTTGACGAATGCCCCCACAACCTTCATGAGACTGATGGACAACATCTTGTGACCCTTTACCAACTCGTTCATGGTAGTGTACCTAGATGACATATTTATCTTTAGCTAGTGTTGGGAAGATCACACACACCATATTTGACATGTCCTCCAAACCCTGTGACAACACAAATTGTGTGCCACTTTGGAGAAATGCACTTTTGATATGGCCCAGGTTCAATATATGGGGTACATCATCAATGATCATGGTGTGCATGTGGACCTAGCCAATATATAAGTTATTCGATATTGGCGAGCCCTAAACACTCTAACAAGAGCTTCAAAACTTTTTGTGTCTTTCCAATTTCTATTGCAGGTTAGTGTTGGGATTCTCTCATATCAGTTGGCCTTTGATTCAAGTCACTAAAGGTGGAGAAAAATAAAAGTTTTCTTGATATGAATCCCAATATAAGGCATTTTTTGAGTTGAAGCATTGCCTCTACTCTTCACCAATGCTCACATTACCAAACCTACAACAACCATTTTAAATTGAGACAGACACCTCCAACTATGTTATTGGTGTAGTTCTTACCCAACAGAGGATTTCAGTGGCATATCATAGTGATACACTTTCATATATAGTTTGAAAGTATCCTAGTTATGATAAACAATTTTATTCTATTGTGTATGTCTACCGGCAATGGAAGAATTACATTATGGGGAAGGAAATAATCATCCAAATAGACCACTAACCTCTATAGTTCATACAAACACAAGGGAAGTTGCAGAATGATTGCCATCAGAAATGAACCATATATATGCACAATTCCATTTGAACATCAAGTATAAGAAGGAGCGCCTCATTGGGCCCCACTACAAGCTTTTCCCGCTTTGACATGGGTTGTACACCATCACCAAGGTTATAGGGGATAATTATTTCGAGCTCAACATTCCACCGTTACTTGGTTTGCGCCCAGTATTCAATGTGGACCAGCTGCGAGCATAATTTTCTCCATTGTTGGACACATCCAACATTGCTGAGCTTCTAACACCAACAGATCTAAACCAAAGTTGTTTCAAGCAAGACACAACTAAAAATTATCATGGACGCACAGATCAAGAAAACTTGCTAGTATAGGATCCATCTAAATCGAGTTGTCAAAGTAGGCCAACTACTTCACCAGGGCAAGTGGTTCACTAGGGACTAGGTTCAACAAAAATTTCCTCACCTCATGGAGGCTCTACACGCAATGGGGACCATTGCTTCGTAAGGGGGAGGACTGATCTAGGTGGATATTGGTATCCACCCATCTATTCCACCTATTCTTGTAGTTGGTTTCGCTCGTTTCCTTGATTATAGCAGCATTTACTATTTTTAATAGTTTTTCAAGTCCTGAACTTCCAGAGCTATTTTGACCCCCTAAATGTTGTTTTTCTTAGGTCCACAACAATCCCATAGTTGTTAATGGGGGCCTATGGAAAATATTGTAGTACGTAGAGAGATATTTCCAACGAGGTATCGTATGCACCAAACAAAGATAATATTACCAAGTTACGACCCCAAGAAGTTGGTTTCCCAACTAACCCCAACGTGGCCCACAAATCCTTGTTGTTTCATCTCATGAGGTTAGGATTTTAGTTATTTAGGGTTTTCCTTTGTTTTTAAATAATAAAAAGGTTGTTGAGGCTAATTGTAACACAATTTAGAGGCATGTAGCTGCCACATCTCTTCTCAGAGATAAGAGACCATCGCCTGAGCTAGTTTTTTTCCATTATGTATGTAAGCATCTTTCAATTCTTTGATACTAATGAAATGAAGTTTTATTTCTACTATATCTTTGTGTTTATGTTTATATATGTATTTTGTTTTGTTCGTGTATAAGTTCAAATTAGTGGTATCAGAGTAGTCTTCTCTTTCTATGTTTTTCTTTGCATGTCCCCAATGAGGTTAGGGTATAAGGAGTTAGGGCTCGAACTGGTTGAACCTTTGCAAGACCAGCCTTGCAAACCCCTGATGGCCTTCCATGGCGGAAGAAAAAAAAGAAGAGGGAGCAAGATATCCTTCCAAAATATTGGTCAAGGAATCCCTCGAGTGATAGAGGAACGCGATGATGGATAACCTTTCCTAGATCCTTTAGTGGCTACCCATAGACAACATGTATTCATCCAAAAACCTCTCTGGAGGTGCCACTCCTTTAAGGCACAAGTTTATTTTGACATTCCCATATTTGAAGGCCAAATATATGTAGACACCATAGATAGATGGTTAAATATGTTGGAAGGATATTTTTCAGTTCATGAATTTTCCAATCAGGAAAATATTTATTTTGCACTCATCAAGGTCACCCACCATGTCAAGGACTGGTGGGAAACCTACTATGAACAAAATGCCAAAAGGGAATTCTCACTATTTTCAGTCGCATCCACCTAGAATTCTTTCTGAGATGCCATTAAGGAATAATATTACCTTGATGGGAGCTATGAGGACATATACATAAAGTGGACCGCACTGCGGCAGGGAAGGGACTAAGATGTGCCAGAATTCACACATATTTTTCATACCCTTCATATGAAGTTGGGTATCAAGTATTTCAAGCGAAAGTTGGTACTCAAGTACTGTGGCTATCTACATAAGTACATCCAGGATGAGATGGAGTTCCTAGACATATTCTCACTTGCCGCAACCTATCTGTTATAGAAATTTTTGGGCATTGAAACCCAAAGCATAAAATGTCCATAAACCAAGGGCTCCTAAGTCCCTAAAAGTGTTGTTCCAACCCCTAAAGGAACAAGGTCAACTGATTACAGCTTCTCCCAGAAGTTCTCCATGAAAAACCACTCAGAACTGGTCAAAACAGGATCATTTCACCTGCTCCATAGGCAAAGTGCGTTGCATCTCACCTACGTACACTCTGTGGGTGCGTTGCATTTCAAAAAGCCCTTCTATGGGGTGCGATGGGCGAGAAGAGACAAATGGCAGTGTCAATCCGCGAGGTGGAGAAGCATGGAATCTTCCAGAAACTTCTCCTGTGACACTTGCCATTCTAAATTCGACCAAGGATGAGTAAGAGATCATCAATCTCCAAGTGGAAGCAAGAACTATCAAAGGGAAGACACTAATCAGATCACAAGCTGACTCATCTCCCTTACAGATATCTATATATGGATCCCTCATCCCAGAGATCCAGAGACTGGAATTTTACATATTGTAAGGAATTACTGTTGGTTTCTTGAGGCAACATCATAGTGTTGGGTGATCTAATATTTGCATGAGGTGAAGAAGGGCTTAGTTGCTGAGAGGATGATGTTGGGGTCAGAACAACTGGCTGTAATTCTCTTGGCTCTTTCTTGATTATCAATAAAGCTATTCAAGTTTTCCTCCATACTCTTGTGTCATTTATGTTTCATGCATTTGTATGGTCAATCTAAGCTTTGCATAAGGTGAAGAAGGGCTTACTTGCTGAGAGGATGACGCTGGGTCAGAAATTTTGGTTGTAACTCTCTTGGCTCTTTCTTGATTATCAATAAAGCTATTCAAGTTTTCCTCCATACTCTTGTGTCATTTATGTTTCATGCATTTGTATGGTCAATTTACATCTGATCCTAGATTGTTTATGATAATAGATCCATGTTCTTGTATAGTGTTATGCTACTTTGATTCTACAGGTACTATGTGAAGCTGGGTGTACAAGGAAGCAAGTAGCAAAGGACTATCAGAAGAGAGAGGAATCGAGCAAGGAACCAAGCGTAAGACAGAGGTTGGTCTCCTTTATTCTTATCTCATCTATCTTTCATAAAGGAAAACGAAAGTAGTTTTACTTTGTTTGTTTCTAAGGTAGCTACCACACCTTAGTGGGATTAGCAGTTCTGCATAGACACTTTTCCCTGTAACAAAATGGAGACTCCGCTGGGGAGCGACTAGGTTTTTTGTTTATCTACTTTTTCGTTTACTTTATAAACTAACAGACGGAGCCTGAAGTTGAGCCAGGTAGCTTTCAAACTGGATTTGCTATGCAAATGCAAAGTAGATAAATGCCGCTTCAGTCAATCTCCGGGTTTTGTTTATGAATTAAACAAATTATTTACAAACTCTCTAATTTCCCTTGTGGTGGCTATAGTAACCTCCTTAGATCTACCCCTATTGTTGATTCACTGATTACCACTTGCTCAGCCAAAATCCCTGAACCGAACTACAAACTGTGACCCAGAACCCAAGCAAGGTCTCGTCTCTAGCCCAGCGCACTCTCTGTTCTGTGAATCTGAAATTTAGCGCACTTCCCGAGTGTAGTAGGTGTGCTGCATTTCAAATTCACTGTGTTACAGGTGCGCTGATCAAACTAGGCATTGTTCCTGAATTTTGGTTTCTGTTCACTCTTTTCAGATCTATTCAAGAATTTTGCTGCCTGTAGTCAGTACACCTCTGTTTGAAACCCCTTTCCTTGCTGATATTCCGCCTCTATTGTGCAGAGAACTGTAAATGTTTTTGTGTATTTGTTGAGTCATAGAAGAGAGTCTGATTGCTCTTGATAGTTGATTACCCTGTTACTGTTGTATTTGATCTGAATTTGTAGTTTTTCTAGTGTCGAAAGCAAGTCTTCATTTCAAAATCGCAAAGTGTTGTCATTGTCTTCATTTTTTATTTTGAAAAGAAACTTGTTAGTAATTGTCGCTTGGAAAGTAATTCAGATTTGCGCATTAGCTTTCTTTTTATCATTCACACATTAAGAAGGCTGAAAACAAATACATGCATGTGCATTTGCATTTAGACCGTTTGACTGGTTTGATTTAGGACAGTGCATATAGTGTGTGCTCTTTGCTCTTTGTTGAAAGAATTCTATCTTTCTTTCCTTAGTAGCTAGGATTTTCATTGCACAAAGAAGATAAAAGACTGTTTGTCATCTTAGATTGCATTTTAGGAATTGTACATCTACATCACGCGGTGAACCTGAAAGGCAAATTTCTTAAGCAAGATCAACTATAAAATAAATTTAATGAATCTAACAACGCTTTGGAACCTAACGAACAACATCTAGAAGTCTAGGCTAGAGACGTATTCCGGCGTCGTAAAGCCTAGTAACTGTTGTTCTCACTGTTGGTTGGGTGATTCCTCCACTTTGAGACGATAAGTGCTAGTACGGACTTGTGCTCCCACGTACCGTCGAGTATATTTTGGGAGACAACAATAGGCTTAATCATTTATCCATAGGAAGCCGTGTCTGCCGCCCTATCGATCGCAATGCACTGAACACAGCATTCGGGAAGATTGACTGCCATATCGTAAAAAGTATTCTGCAATTTTGTGATTGGTTTGGTAATCCCTCTACCTAGATTTCCAGAGCAGTCCCTTTCATTCCTTTTCAGACTCCTTAACGGAAAAGGTCCATCTGAGCACTTGTCACTTCAGGCTCATTAAAAATCGAAGGCGACTAGAGTCATCTTTTGTTTTTCTCGACTCTTTAAAATTGAAAAAACAAATTGTGTCAAAAGCATCTAAAATTCATCTAATTCAGAAACATACTTCCCCTTGATTTTTAGTTGATCGAGTAATCTGCAATCGTGGAAGAAAGTCAATTGAAACCTTGTCGTTCGCGGAGGCTTACGAGTCAACCGTCTTTGTCTCCGGAATCGAAACTATTACGGACATTGCGAACTCATTTAATCGGTTCCAAATCTCCTAGTAAAGTTAGAAAAAGTGTGTTGTGGGGAAAAATGCCTATGCAGGACGATCGTATCCACCTAAGGTGTGACAGTGCCTTAGCAACAAACGAATACAGCTACACTGGTTTCTTCCTTTATGAAATGTGAAAGAGGGTAGATCGATAGACTTACCGTTGTCTTCCGTTTGTCCCTCGATCTAGATCCTCTTCTCCTTGGGTGTTCACAGCTACTTGTCTCCTCGCTTGTTCAAGAGAACAGCTACTTGATTCCCACGAGATCACAAGAGAACAGCTACCTGTGACAAGAGAACAACTACTTGCGACAAGAGAAGAACACAACACAAAAGCAAATATTCATATTCATAAATGATTCAGGATTAGAAGTAAATCAAATACACTAATGCAATCATACAAATACACCAGTATATAGGAGAAAACCAAGATAGCTTTATTGATTGATAACAAGGTTCAGGAAGAGATACAACCCAGAGGGCTCCAATCCAGCATCTCCTTCCTAGCAGAATGGAATTCCTTCTTCAGCTCCCTTCAAAGCATTAAGCACCCAATGTTTCCAGTCTCAAACCAACATCAATTCTTTGCAATAACAAAATTCCAGCCTCTAGATCTCATGGAGGAGAGATCTATATATAGTTATTTTGGAGAGAGGATGAGTCAACTTGAGATCTAACTAGTGTCCTCTCCCTCTCTCAGTTCTTGAGTCCACTTGGAGGTTCTTGCTTCCACTTGGAGATTTGGAACCTCTTACTCATCACCAGTCGAATTCCTTGAGGCAAGTGTCATTTTGGAAGCTTCCTGAGCATTGACACATTGAGGAATGAGCCTGCCACATGTCCAAACTCGCTCAGCGCAGGTAGCTAGTGTTGGAGTTGACATTCAACGCAGGTAGCCAGTGTAGTAGTTGACATTCAGCGCAGATGCTCAGTGGAGCAGTTGACATGATCCTGAATTGACTTGTTTTTGAGTGGTTTCAGGTGGAGAACTTCTGTGAATTGCTGTGGTTAGTTAGCCTTTTTCCTCTAAGGGTAGGAACAACATGTTTAGGGACTTTGGATCCCTTAGATTATGGACATTTCATGCTCAATGCTATAAGGCACAAAAATGTCTATAACAGTTGCCCCCTAAAGTATGAGGCCGTTTATCGGGTGAAATGCTTTATCCAGGAGGGTTCGAAGTTCATCCATCTGTTGGGAGGAGACCTGTAATAAGATACAATACAATACATTATGATTCATACTGTCTTCATGATCTAGCTAAGGCGGGCATTCCCATGCTCAGCTTTATAAATTCATTTTTGTACATAGAACAGATGATCGTTTGATGGTAGACTGATAATTTTGGCAAAATTATCATCCTTTGAGTAGGATGATCATCTGCTGCAATGACGTACGTGTCAAATGTCTTTGTTTTTCCTAAATATATATCGCAGCTCGGATGGATGAAACTAGATCCGGGGTCTTCAAACTCGTTCGATCTTCACTCTAAGTACAAGTTGATCCATGTGAGAATTGCGCTGAAGTCGAACATGGAAAGACATCGCTTGATTATCGGTCAATGATGTAAACCGTCAACAAGCGCGAGAGGAATCACCGATAATGATAATGACCCTCAAGGTACTGCAGTACAATTCACGTGGTGTGAATAAAGGACTTGGTGTCGAACACCACGCAAAATCTTCTGGTCGAAGGTCATTGATGTATACCTGTCGCCGGAAGTGAGAAACTTGCCATTGAGGCATGCAAGTTTCAAAGTACTTAAGGGGTTGTTCCTAGATCAACTTCTTGGATAATGAGCTGATGTCGACAAGAAGCGATCCGTCAAAGGAGGGCCTTAATGAATCCCACATCAGTGACATGGAACGGAGCTAATGATTTTAATGGAGGTGAAAATGATCTGTGACATATGATTCAGGGTGGCGGTCATGAATGGATGAAGGATAATGTATGGCAGTGGATGGGACCCGGTTGACTCTTTCTGAACGACTTCTCTTGAACATATGGCGACACTGATGTGATGGATCGGTAGCATTACCCCAAATATGGATGGTATGGCAAGACCATGGTGATGTGACCAGTGAATGAGACAACCCAACCCGATTGTGGTACGGAGGAAAAGTGTCATGTTCAAGAGCGACCTGCTACCATCAAAGTTTTCTTTAGTTTTCTCCCAATTTTTCCCCAGTCATTGCTGACCAGTACCTCTTTATTTTTGTCAAGCTTGAGGAGGATAACATATGCTTGTTCTATAACCTGCCCTTCGGGCAAGCCCATCGCTATGTTTTAACGAGCCTAGCGATAGTGAAACTCGTTCTCGTTTAAAGACAAGTTTGTCGCTATTTAATAATTTTAACGAGTCTAATGACAAGGATAACTCGGTCCTTTTCATTTTTAGAGAGTCTGAAAAGGTACATAAAGTCAACTCCAAAATTCCTTTTTCGTCATCTAATCCCTTAAGTCCGAAAAGGTATAAAACAATACAGAAGGGATGAGTTTTCGATAATTTTAACGAGCCGAATAAAACAAGCGCTCGACCTTTTTGTGCAATAATCCCTCAGGTCCAAAAAGATTAAAATCTAGAGGAGGGATAGCTCTTCTGGTCACTTTAACGAGCTGGAAGGCCAAAACTTGGCAATCTTTTCATATTTTACGAGTCAGTTGAAGAGAGCTTAAAGAAGAATCGTCTTTTGAGGAACGAGTGATAAACAGGGATAGCAGCTGATTCCAGGTACAGGTTGGAATTTTCCAATCACAGCAGTGTCACAAGGATGGCTAGGTGAAATCACTCTTCGCAGCTGTTCCTCAAAATGGGTAAACAATCATATGGAGGCGAACGATCAGCCAAATGAAAAGTGGAGGTGGCAGGTGCAAACACGACCAAGGTTTTAATGGCTGATGATATTACATTCACAGTGGTTATTTACTGGGATAGGTTCATTTTTTAGTTAAAAATGAGCTTAAACACTGGAGGAAACATTGCTCACTGCTTATATTTATTTTTTAACGAGCATGAAGACCGCGTTAAAACTGCTCAGATCTTGCGTTTATTTTTTAACGAGCATGAACTTTATGCTAAAACTGCTCGTTTACCCAGTCATAAGATAAGAGTGTCTCATCAAGATTCTATTTTTTATGGAGCTTCATCTCACTAAGCTTTGCTCCCCATCCTTTCTTTATGCAAGCTTGGAAACGACTAATCCTACGAGTTTAAAGGGTTAGAGGTCCTAAAAATTTAAAAAAATAAATAGTTTCCCCTTGCTTGCACTCCGAAAGGTTTGCATGCCCCCAGGTATAAAATAGAGTTTCAAGGTTACCTCTACTTCTCTTCCGCCAAAACATTTGTTTTAATCGAGAGAGGCTTACCTCTTTCAGGTTACCCAAATATTGTCTCGTTACTCTTTCAAACAAAACACTTCCTCGGCAATGTCTACCGTAATAGACAAGGGTGAATGACTCTGGCGCCAAACACGTAACTTTGACAAAAGAATCCTATTCTAGAACAACCCCTCTTCCATCCATGGACGGGGTACGGACTAGTCATATTCTCCCACGGAAACCTACCCTATACCCAAAGTTTTCCTGCCGAAGCAGGCCAGGACGCATGCCCCCTGGGTTCCGGTCATATCCTCCCGGATTACTCGCGCTCATCAAGAGGACGGACCGTGGGTTGAGACACTTCTTGCATGAATAGACCATTTAGGGATGGTACATGACTATTTGCGATGTGTGATCCGGGAAATGAAATTTGGTCCACGAGCTTGACCACTCTTCCTCCATGTGGAAAACACATTACTCTAAAGAGTGAGGAGACTACAGCTCCCATGCAATATATATAGTCTCGTCCAAGGAGTAGGTTATAATCCAAGGGTCCTTGAACGACCATCATGTTCACTTGAACGGTCTTCCCTTTCAATGTTATAGGCACATTGGGGAGGATCCCTAAAGGTCGACTGGTTCCTTTATCAAAGCCCGATAGACTTCTCATCTTAGGCAAAAGCGCTGGCGAACCAAGCGCTTTCCAAGCAATAGAGGAAAGGATACTCACAGATGCCCCCTCATCAATGATAGTGCCAGCCATTACCATTCTGTATATTTGACAAATAATTCTAAATGGTATACTGGCTGGCAACCGGGGTCTGCCTAGTTGGTTCCAGTCAAAGGACACAACTAGGTTGCTTGGTGGTGGGACCGAATATACGGCCGGATATTGCTCTGACGAACTTCCTTCCTGCGATAAAGGAATGGTGGCATTGCCCCCTTGATCATCAGAGTCAGTGCTGATGAAGAGAATCTGGACGGTGTCGTCTTTATTCTCTTCTGTGATGGTGTCATTCGAAGATGGAGCCTCTGAAGGCAAAACTGGGTCAACTGCCGTATCAACCTTTTGACTTTCGTCAGGCATGGATCCAGATGGTTCATCTTCAATGACAGGTGCTTCGGCTGACCACCTGGGCGGGTCAGCCGGGTTCTCAACTAGTGAGGGACTTGGCAGGAGTCTTTGATATCCAGGAGGGAGATGCGCTCGTAAAATCGGGCGATCTTCCAGAACTCTTTTTGCCTCGTCTAAGAAGCGACAACGGTGGATGGCGTGATCGCCTTCACACAGTCTGCAGGGAAATTTAGCTTTCCCTCTCTGTCCTGGAGCTTCACTCCCACTAGTTGATGGTGAGCAGTCGACATGGCTATCAGAGGTCGATGCTACCGAATTGTGCAAACGGGGGGACTAGTCCCTTAGTATCCGGGGGATACAGGGACAATCTCTATGGAAGTGGTCTCCCTTGCATATGACGCATGGCGATTTAGGCCTTACGAGTGTGGTGTGTGGATTTTTGTTAGATGACACTTGTTTTCCCCCAGTCGCCTTAGGCTCCTTCTTCTTCTTTACTTTCTTCTTCTTCTCCTTCTTCTCCTTAGGAACCCGGTTTTTTGTTCGACCAGTTCCGTCAAGCGAAGAGGAAGGAGGGGAGGAAGATGAAGTGGAAGGCTGGGAGGCAACTCTTGTCTGATCTAACTGTTGACTCGACTGTTTAGGAATGGTGGTGTTCTGAACGACATTGGTTGAAAAGAGCCATACTGGTAGGCCAATTGTCAGTCCTGGAAGCGACAATGTGGCCATGTGGGGCGTACCAACATCTCCCCAAGAGGAGAAGGGACTAGGATTTCCACCAAGAGGAATTCCTTGGTTGGTGTGCTCCATCTTTTCAACCTAAAGATCAACGCAGGATTAAAGGGTGATTGTTCCGTTTAAAATAAATTGTTAACGACGCTTTAGACACAACTTGCTTTTTTAGTTTTAAAGAGTCGAGAAAAAGCTAAAGATGACTCTAGTCTCCTTCGATGTTTTAACGAACCCGAAGTGACAAATGCTCGGATGGACTTTTTCTGTTATAGAGTCTGAAAAAGGCCAAAAGAAACTACTCTGGAGTTCTAGGCAGAGGGTGTTCCAAACTTTTCGCAAAACCGCAGAATACTTTTTAGGGTATGGGTGGTCGATCTTCGTGAATGCTGTGTTCACTGCATTGCGATCAGTAGGGTGGCCGACACGGCTTCCTAAGGATAAAAGATATATGCCTATAGGGGTCTCCCAATATATACGCAACGGTACGTGGGAGCACAATCCGTACTAGCGCTATCGTCCCTCAGGAGGAATCACCCACCTTCTACGAGATCGACAGTCACTAGGCTTAACGACGCCGGAACACCTCTCTAGCCTAGACCTCTATGTTGTGCGTTATGTTACAAAGCGTTGTTAGGTTCATTCAGTTTATTTTAGGTTGATCTTTTTAAAGTTTGCCTTTCAAGGTTCACCACGAGATGTATGATACAAATTCCTAAATGCAGTCTAAAGATGATAAGCAAGCTTTATTATCTTTTCAACTTTGAAAATCCTAGCTACTAAGGGAAAAGAAAGATACTATCTTTTCTCAAAGAGCAATCAGCACACTCTAATGCACTTTCCCTATATCCAACATGCAAACTATCAAATGCAAAATGCACAATGCAGGTGTTTGTTTTCCACTTTCTTGGCATTAATGCCTACAAAGAAAGATTTTTGTACAACTTTGAATTTGCTTTTAAAATGATCAATACAAACAAGTTCACTTTTTCGAAATCAGAGAAGATAGAAGAGATTACAAAACTTAACGATTTTTGAAATAAAGACTTGTTTTGACATTTAAAAGAGACAAATTCAAACCAATAAGCAAAAGTAAATCTATAATCAATCTGCAAACAGCCAATGAACTCTCTTCTAAGATCACAATCAATCAGAACTGAATCAAAGGCTACAGGATGACTACTTTACTCATGCAAAGGAAAACTGTAAATGACGCCACAAACACATAAAAACATTCACAGTATTTTTGTACAAAAGGAGCCGGAATCTAAGCAAAGAAAAGGAGTTATCAGACTGGTACCTATGCTGGTTAAAGGCTGCAAAAAACAGAGATCAAAACAGGGCAACAGAGAGCAGAGAACCCCAGCTGCACAATACCAAACTGGTTCAGCGCAACCTCAACACTGAGGATTTGAAATTCAGCACAGGTAGCCCTCACGGGACCTGCGTTGAAATGCAGACTGCCTTCACAGCAGTTGCGCTGAAGGAGAAACTCTCATTTCCCTTGGGTTCTGGGTCATAAAATGCTCAAAAATCAATTGTTTCAGGCCAAATCAGAAACACAAGCAAGGTATAAACAGAGGGATGCTTTGAGAGGGTACTAAAGACTATCACAAGGATCATCAAATCATTTGTGAATCCATTTTTTAGATCATAGACAAGTCCAGCAACTGGATCAAAGCAGCAACTTTCTACTTTGCATCCGGGAAAGATGCAGTTCGATAGTTGATGTCAAGTCTATGAAGTAAACAAATAACCGAAACACAAATGAAATGAATAAACAAGTTCGCTGCCCAGCGGAGTCACCAATTTGTTGTGGGGAAAAATGCCTATGCAGGACGATCCTATCCACCTAAGGTGTGACAGTGCCTTAGCAACAAACGAATACAGCTACACTGGTTTCTTCCTTTATGAAATGTGAAAGAGGGGAGATCGATAGACTTACCGTTGTCTTCCGTTTTTCCCTCGATCTAGATCCTCTTCTCCTTGGGTGTTCACAGCTACTTGTCTCCTCGCTTGTTCAAGAGAACAACTGCTTGATTCCCACGAGATCACAAGAGAATAACTACCTGTGACAAGAGAACAACTACTTGCGACAAGAGAAGAACACAACACAAAGGCAAATATTCATATTCATAAATGATTCAGGATTAGAAGTAAATCAAATACACTAATGCAATCATACAAATACACCAGTATATAGGAGAAAACCAAGATAGCTTTATTGATTGATAACAAGGTTCAGGAAGAGATACAACCCAGAGGGCTCCAATCCAGCATCTCCTTCCCAACAGAATGGAATTCCTTCTTCAGCTCCCTTCAAAGCATTAAGCACCTAATGTTTCCAGTCTCAAGCCAACAACAATTCTTTGCAATAACAAAATTCCAGCCTCTAGATCTCATGGAGGAGAGATCTATATATAGTTATTTTGGAGAGAGGATGAGTCAGCTTGAGATCTGACTAGTGTCCTCTCCCTCTCTCAGTTCTTGAGTCCACTTGGAGGTTCTTGCTTCCACTTGGAGATTTGGAACCTCTTACTCATCACCAGTCGAATTCCCTGAGGCAAGTGTCATTTTGCAAGCTTCCTGAGCATTGACACATTGAGGAATGAGCCTGCCACATGTCCAAACTCGCTCAGCGCAGGTAGCTAGTGTTGGAGTTGACATTCAACGTAGGTAGCCAGTGTAGCAGTTGAAATTCAGCGCAGATGCTCAGTGGATCAGTTGACATGATCCTGAATTGACTTGTTTTTGAGTGGTTTCAGGTGGAGAACTTCTGTGAATTGCTGTGGTTAGTTAGCCTTGTTCCTCTAGGGGTAGGAACAACATGTTTAGGGATTTTGGATCCCTTAGATTATGGACATTTCATGCTCAATGCTGTAAGGCACAAAAATGTCTATAACAAAGTGTTCCAACAACATCAGAGACTCCGGTTACTCCAAACATTTCTGGTATCCCTGCATTTACAGAAGAAGTTCAGCAGCCACCGAAGGACAGTAGTATTGATCCTAGTCTGAGGGTAAACACTTGTATTACTGAACTAGCTCCATCTACAACCGGTTCGGAGAGTGTTGTTCCCCAAACATCTGTCGCTGCAGATTCCATACCTTCTTCGGCACCAGAAATATTCTATGGACCTGATGGTATACCTCTTCCACCTGGTCTGATTTCTATAGAAGAGATTGTGGAGGATCCTCCATCTAGTACTCCATCACAATTTGGTGTCAGGATCACTCTGTATCCTTCTTCTACAGAAATTAGTCTACCACCAGTGGAAGCTCCTGTAGAATCACTAGGTAATCTTTTGGATAGACTAGAAATGTCTGAACAACCGTCAACATCTAGGACTCTATCATCTGACACAGCGACGGCAGAACTTCCTGCTATCACTCCAACAATGTTCGCCGATATACCATCTATCCCAACTAGCTCTCAATCGCTAGAAGGAGCCCACTCAGGGGCTACTTCGATGGTATGGTCCGTTTCTGTTTGTTCATCCGGAATAGTATCCGGAAACTCTTATGTTGAGTCTCAGCAAATTGATCCATTGGGATGTCAATTTGGGCAGTCCAGTCCTCAAGGGCAAACCATTCCTTTAAGTACCAGATTACCGCCGTATGGGGGGCAGTATACCCTTTCATTTTCCCCTCCGGGAGGACAGCCATACGGGAGTTCACAATAAAATTCAGGTTATGCTGGAATTACGTCTAGCAGTTGGGTACCGATACTACCTCAACAACCAAGATTTGTATATTCGATGCAACAATGTTTACCTATGTCAAATATACCAACTATGCCAGCTGTTGTGACAGTGTCGCAACTACAAGGCCCGTTGTATGCCAACCTCAGGTTTCTCAGGTTGTAATGCAACAGCCTCTTGACCCTGCGACTCAACCACAATCGTCGACTGGTGGAATGACACAGGTCCAAACGGATACAATTACCCCTCATCTTGGTCAAACAGTTTGTATCGGACAATAGCACATGGCTTCACAACCATGGCTAGTGCAATACCAACAACCGCAATTCCAAAAAATATACCAAGGATATGAACAACAAATCTTTGCAAATAGTGGGCAGTCGTATATTCAAAATGGTCAAAATCAACCATTCTACAATGGTCATGCCCATCAACCTTACCAAAGTTACCAGCATCAAATGCATTATGCTGGCATGCAAAGACCAACTGCTCAGGCGATTCCATCTTATCCTAGGTATGCTTCACCTAACCTGAATCAACAGTTACCCTTTGTGGCAACTTTAGAGTTACCTGATTTAAATCAGTTAACAAATGATCCAATCGCTAATGCCCCTTGGTGGCCACCAATTCCGCATAAACTTCCATCAGATATTCCTAAATTTAATGGAAATCTGGGTGAAGATCTGTCGAATCATGTGATGACCTTTCATCTGTGGTGTTCATCAAACACCCTAAACGATGATTCGATTAGGCTTCGCCTTTTTCAGAGGACGTTAACTGGTCTGGCAGCAAAATGGTATATCGAATTGCCTAGAGCTTTGTTTGACAACTTCAGTACCCTAGCCACAACCTTTCTAACCCATTTTCGGTTACCGATAAGGTACGAAACGGGAACGGAACTTCTTAACAATTTCAAACAAACAACGGCCACTCACATATTTGATCATATACATGAGTGGTGACGTCATCGTAGAATGGTAAAACGTATGTTCCTGATTAGCTTTTAGCTGAATGGTTTATTAAGTCATTATTGCCTTCCATTACGGAAGATGTGGCAAAAGGGGGAGTCGTCACCGAAGAGCAGGTTATCGCTCGTGCACAATATTTAGACTTGATTTACACTCAGTCTGGCATGCTCTATGATAAAATACCTAACGCTCATAGACCAGAATTCTCGGTCCCTCCTCCTCCTAAATCAAAAAATGACTCTCATGTCAGCGATGGCGTGATTGGCGCAACAGACACGAAATCGACAAAGGCTACATCTAAAAAGTCCCGTAATATTTCTAGTCAAAATGCAAAAGAAGAACCTCTTGCCTCAGAAGTAAATGCCGTCTCGACAAATAAAGGCAAAGAAACCAAGCAACCAGGAGGCAAGAAGAAAACCAATGGGAAGAAGAAGAAACAGGAAGGATCATCACCTGAAAAATCTTCTACAAACCCTACTGGAAATAGGAAACCAAATCGTCCATGCTTTATATGCAATGAGGATCACTGGACAACAGATTGTCCACACAGAGCTGAGCTTAAAAAATTCTTCAAGAATTCAAAAACCTCGGTGGTATTAACTGATCCGTTTCCAAATCCAGGAACAAATCTGGTTGACAGTGGAAATGCTTCCCCATCTCAAGTGTTGATGTTGTCGGTTTCCAAACAACAAAATGATGCTTTGACAAGGAATAAAGATTACGGGAATCCACAACTATCGAATAACAAGGCTAATGAACAACCTAGTAGTTCGACAACAACTTTGACCGAAGTTGTGCCACCCATCATTCTTGAACCAATGATAAAGTCGCCAAAGGGAGTAGTACAAAAATCGACATTTAATCCTCGTGCAAAAGTAGCACATAATTATATTATAGTAGAGGACCATGCCCAATCGCCATCCGCTATGTCGACACTTGAGGTACCGCAAAATTGCCCCTCCTAAAAGCAAGCTTTATTATCAGCAATAGGTGGGATTGACCCAATGGATTCCAATCTTGTGGCCTTTGATCACAAAGGATATGACCCTCAATTACCAGCTCATCTATCTTTCCTTATTCAAGTGAAAGCCCTCAACGAAACTGTTCATCGAACAATTATTGATGAGGGGGCATCTACATGTATTATGTCGATGAGTTACTGGAAAAATTTAGGCTCACAACCCTTGTCGCTATCATCAATAATGTTAAAAGCATTTGATGGACGATCATACACTCCATACGAGATTTTAAATAACTTGCAAATTGAACGAGGGGGCAAAACAATAGAAATTGATGTTGAAGTAATCGACGGAAACCTCGATTACAACATCCTACTGGGAAGGCCCTGGATATATGCCATGGTTGCAGTTGTGTCGACCTAATTTAGGAAGATTTCATTTCCCTTTCAAGGAGGAATTACAATCGTCGACCAACAAACATTTCTCCCCAACAATTCACAAGTTACGGGAAGCATTCTAATGATCCATGGAAGCAATCATTCGCTTCAAAATATTGGAGTAGGCCTCCTAAAAGACCCTGCCTTAATGGGTACTTTTGCCCTACCGCCTCCGAGTAATTTGGCGGAAGTGGCCACAGTGGAAACCTACAATATGAAATCTTTTATATCTAATGGATTCGGAAGATTCCTAAACATTTTGTCAGCATGGATCATCGCCATTTTAGAAATATTGTAGCAATCAATTTTCTTGGCCTGGGGGGCAAACCCAAATCAACGCTCATCGAGTGTTTGGATAGATAGGTCTAAGGAATATGGCACCTCTTCAGATCCTTGGTCGCATGTACATTCTACAGACGAAGGAATCATTCAATCAATGATGATAGGAGAGGCACCATGGGAAGATTACCACCATCGCTCCCATCTTCCGGATTACCACGAAGATTATTCCAGCAACCTTAATCATCCATCAGTTTTTTATTTTCTATCAAATACTGTAAATACAGTGGATTTCGAGGATGGTTCTTATCTCGTGTTGACCTCATTAAAAAATGAAACAAGGAGTCATGAGGATAGTTCTTTTACTGTGTCAACCTCATTAAAAAATGAAACAAATCCCCTTTCCAAATCTCAAAGGTAAACCTTCATTCCAACCACCGAGTTCAATGCAATAAATCTTGGGGGGCATGCACCTCGATTTGTGTTATTATGCTGGGGGCATGCAAACTTATCATGAGCAGTGTTACTGTAGGGTTCAAGCTCATTAAAAAATAAACCCGCATCGAGCAGTTTTAACGCAGACTTCATGCTCGTTAAAAAATAAACATAATCAATGAGCAAATGTTTCCCCCAGTGTCTAAGCTCAATAAAAAATGAACCAATTCCCGGTAAATAACCATCGTGAATGTAGTACTTCAGCCTTTAAAGCCTTGGTCGTGTTCCCATCATCACCTCCACTCTGTATCGGTCGATCATTCACCTCCATTTGATTGTTTACCCCTTTTGAGGAATAGCTGCGAAGAGTGATCCCGCTAGCCATCCTTGTAACACTGCCATGATTGGAAAATTCCAAACCTTACCTGGAATCAGCTGCCACCCAATTTTATCACTCGTTCCTCAAAAGACGAGTCTCCTTTAAGCTCTTTTCAACTGACTCGTAAAATATGAAAATATTGCCGAGCCATTCGCCTCTCCAGCTCGTTAAAAGGACCAGAAGTGCTATCCCTCCTTTAGATTTTAATCTTTTTGGACCTGAGGGATTATTACACAAAAAGATTAAGAACTTGTTTTGTTCGGCTCGTTAAAAGTATCGAAAATTCATCCCTTCTGTATTGTTTTATACTTTTTCGGACTTAAGGGATTAGATGACGAAAAAGGATTTTTGGAGTTTCCTTTACGTCCCTCTTCAGACTCTCTAAAATTGAAAAGGATCGAGTTATCTTTGTCGTTAAAATCGTTAAAACCTAATAGCGACAAACTTGTCCATAGCAGACAAGAACGAGTTTCACTATCGCTAGGCTTGTTAAAACATAGCGATGGGTTTGCCTGAAGGGCAAATTATAGAACAAGCATATGTTATCCTCCTCAAGCTTGACAAAAATAAAGAGGTACTGGTCAGCAATGACTGGGGAAAAATTGGGAAGAAAACTTGAAGAAACTTTGTTGGTAGCAAGTTGCTCTTGAACATGACACTTTCACTCCGCATCCAAGTCGGGTTGGGTTGTTTCATTCGCCGGTCAAATCACCATGGTCCCATCACACCATCCACATTTGGGGTTAATACTACTGATCCATCACGTCAGTGTCGCCGATATGTTCAAGAGAAGTCACTCAGAGAATTCACCTGTGTCTCACCCGCTGCAATACATTTACGCTCCATTCTTTCATGACCGCCACCCTGAACCTTATATCACCAGATCGTTTTCACCTCCATTAAAATCATTTGCTCCATTTCGTGTCATTGATGTGGGATTCATTAAGGCCCTCCTATGACAGGATCGCTTCTTGTCGACATCAGCTCATTATCCAAGAAGCCGATCTAGGGACATCCCTTCAGTACTTTGAAGCTTGCATGCCTCAATGGCAAGTTTCTCACTTTCAGCGACAGGTTTACATCAATGGCCTTCGACCGAAAGATTTTGCGTGGTGTTCGACGCCAAGTCCTTTATTCACACCACGTGAATTGTACTGCAGTACCTTGAGGGTCATTATCATTATCGACGATTCCTCTCGTGCCTGTTAACAACTTACATCATTGGCTGGTAATTAGGAGATGTCTTTCCATGTTCGACTCCAGAACATCTCTCACATGGATCGACTTGTACTTTGAGTGAAGATCGAACGAGATTGAAGACCCCGGATCTAGTTTCATCCATCTGGGCTGCAATATATATTCAGGAAAATAAGACATAAATGTACATCATTGTTGCACAGATAATCATCCAATCAAAGGGATGATGGCTCTATCATCAGTCTACACTCAAACGATTGTCTGTCCTATGTACATTAATATGAATTTATAAAGCTGAGCATGGGAATGCCCACCTCAGCTAGATCATGAAAATATTATGAAGATAATGTATTGTATTGTATCTTATTACAGAACTTCGAACCCTCATGATAAAGCATTTCACCCGACATCAAAAAAGATTAATGACCTCATGCTTTAGGGGGCAACTGTTATAGACATTTTTGGGCACTGCAACCCCAAGCATAAAATGTCCATAAACCAAGGGCTCCTAAGACCCTAAAAGTGTTGTTCCAGCCCCTAAAGGAACAAGGTCAACTGATTACAGCTTCTCCCAGAAGTTCTCCATGAAAAACCACTCAGAACTGGTCAAAACAGGATCATTTCACCTGCTCCATAGGCAAAGTGCGTTGCATCTCACCTAAGTACACTCTGTGGGTGCGTTGCATTTCAAAAAACCCTTCTATGGGGTGTGATGGGCGAGAAGAGACAAATGGCAGTGTCAATCCACGAGGTGGAGAAGCATGGAATCTTCCAGAAACTTCTCCTGTGACACTTGCCATTCTGAATTCGACCAAGGATGAGTAAGAGATCATCAATCTCCAAGTGGAAGCAAGAACTATCATAGGGAAGACAATAATCAAATCACAAGCTGACTCATCTCCCTTACAGATATCTATATATGGATCCCTCATCCCAGAGATCCAGAGGCTAGAATTTTGCATCTTGTAAGGAATTGTTGTTGGTTTCTTGAGGCAACATCATAGTGTTGGGTGATCTAAGCTTTGCATAAGGTGAAGAAGGGCTTACTTGCTGAGAGGATGATGCTGGGTCAGAACAACTGGTTGTAATTCTCTTGGATCTTTCTTGATTATCAATAAATCTATTCAAGTTTTCCTCCATACTCTTGTGTCATTTATGTTTCATGCATTTGTATGGTCAATTTACATCTGATCCTAGATTGTTTATGATAATAGATCCATGTTCTTGTATAGTGTTATGCTACTTTGATTCTACAGGTACTCTGTGAAGCTGGGTTTACAAGGAAGCAAGTAGCAAAGGACTATCAGAAGAGAGAGGAATCGAGAAAGGAACCAAGCGCAAGACAGAGGTTGGTCTCCTTTATTCTTCTCTCATCTATCTTTCATAAAGGAAAACGAAAGTAGTTTTACTTTGTTTGTTTCTAAGGTAGCTACCACACCTTAGTGGGATTAGCAGTTCTGCATAGACACTTTTCCCTGTAACACTATCGATACGCTATTAAGATCAAGAAAAAATTTAAATATAAGAAGAAAGACTTTGGGCATACAAATCCTAACCAAGGGAAATGTTCCCCCAAACCATAGAACAAAGGATAAATCCAAGGCGGGGAAACACATGAAAACCTGCTGAAGCTGCAAGAAAATAACAACACCACGGAGACAAAGAAGGACATAGGGAAATGGCATGAATTCCATAAGAACCCCACTCACAACACAAGTGAGTGTCGGGCCAAGTAGTCACTGGTGGCCAAGCTGAAGGCTTTTGAATCAGATGCATGTTCTGACTTTGAGTTGGAAATAGACAAGGGAAATGACAAAGGGAAGAATATTATCTATGTGGAGCCTAGTGCCACCATTGTCACAACAAAGATCCAGAAGATTAAGCATGAAGATCTTTAGTAGGGAGAGTGGATCTTCCACTCACAAATGTGGGTCAAGGGTTCTCTACTATAGTTCATTGTTGACAAGGAAAGCCAAAAGAACCTCATTTCAGCAAAGGTCATGAATTGGTTGGGCCTACCGATCACACGACACCCATGTCCATACACCATCGGGTGGCTCCACTAAGGGCGAGATCTCCACATCAGGAAACAATGTCACCTTCCCTAGAGAATCAATCCCTTCACCTATGAGGTACTCTGTGATGTTTCTCCTCTTAAATTTTGTGATGTATTATTAGGCCAACCATACTTATGGAAGCATCATGCTATGTATGATTCTAGGCCTTCTGTTGTCATTTTTTCTTTAGGAAATAAGTTATACAGGATACAAAAGGTAGCACCTTCTACCACCATCTCTTTGATCCTTACAAAGCAATTCAATAAGATCATTTCCCAGACAAAGAAATTTTTCTTCCTCATGATTCACCCTTAGGAAAAGAACAAGTTTATGGCCACATCCATCACCTCTAGACAGGGCCCCTCCGCATGGTAGAAATAGATGGCCAAGGTCGTGGAAGACTACAGGGACATCTTCACCCCATCCACATTGGTACCTCTGTACTGTTTGGTCAAGCACTCATTCAATTTGACCCCGAGCACACCGCTACCCAGCGAACTAATCTGGAGAAAAATCAAATTAAGAGGTATATTTAGGAGGTATTGAAAAAAAGGAAGATTAGGCCAAGTTCATCACCTTGTGGGAGAATGATCGTGTGAGTACAGAAGAAAGATGACACCTAGAGAATCGGTATTGACTATCGGGCATTGAATATGATCATTGTCGGGAATAGGTATCCATTCCAACAGATTATTGACCTCCTGGACCAACTCAAGGGGGCCAAATATTTCAGCAAAATTGAATTGAACTTCGGTTATCACCAGGTACAAATTGAACCCTCCAATGTGTGGAAAACTTCCTTCAAATCAAAGGAGGGCCACTTCGAATGGTTGGTAATGCCTTTTAGGTTGGCAAATGCGCCCGCAAACTTCATGCAGTTGATGGATGACATATTGTGGCCCATTAACAAATCGTTTGTGGTAGTGTATCTGGATGACATCCTGATTTTCAGCCAGAGTTTGGAAGAGAAAATACACCATATCTAACAAGTCCTCCAAACCTTTCGACAACACAAATTGTGTGCCAATTTGGAGAAATTCACTTACGGTATGACTGAGGTTCATTATCTAGGGTACATCATTAATGAGTAGGGTGTGCATGTGGACCCAACGAAGATAAAAGTTATTTGAGATTGGACAACCCCAACCACTCTAACAGAGCTCTACAACTTTTTGGGTCTTGCCAATTTCTACCATAGTTTCATGTTGGGATTCTCTCATATTACTTGGCCTTTGATTCAAGTCACCAAAGGCAGATTGATCAAAGTTATTTTGGTCTGAATACCAACGGAAGGCATTTTTTGAGTTGAAGCATTGCCTCTACTCGGCACCAGTGATCACATTACCGACCTACAACAACCTTTTGAAATTGAGACATACATCTCCGACTATGCTATTGGTGCAGTTCTTACCCTACAGGGGCATCTAGTGGCATATCACAATGAGACTCTTTTAGATACAGTCTGAAAGTATCCCACTTATGAAAAAGAGATGTATTCTATTATATAGGCCCACCGACAATTGAAGCATTAAATTCTAGGGAAGGAAATTGTCATCCACAAAGACCACCAACCACTGTAGTTCACGTGGACACAAGGGAAGTTACAAAATGATCTCCATCAAAAATGGTCCACATATCTGCAACAGTTCCATTTGAACATAAAGTACAAGAAGGAGCGCCTCATTGGGTCCCACCGCAAGCTTCACCCTCTCTGATATGGGTCATACACCATCACCAAGGTTGTAGGGGACAATTCTTTCCAACTCAACATTCCATTGTTTCTTGGTCTGCACCCACTATTAAATGTGGATTGGTTATGACCATACTTTCCTCCATTATTGGATGCATCCAACGTTACTGAGTAGATAACACCAGCAGAGCTCAACCCAAGTTGCATCGAGCAAGCCACAACTGACAGGATCATGGACACACATATCAAGAACACTGACTAGTAGAGGATCCAACTATATCGAGTTGTCAAAGAAGGCCAACTACTTCACTAGTGCAAGTGGTTCATTAGGGAACAGGTTGAACAGAAATTTCCTCACTTCATGGAGGCTCTGCGTGCATTGGGGACCATTAATTCCTAAGGGGGGAGGACCAATATAGGTGGATATTGGTGGCCACGTGCCTATTCCACCTAGACCTCTAGTCAATTTTGTCTGTTTCCTTTACTATAGCATCATTTACTATGTATAGTAGTTTTTGGGTCCTCATCATCTAGAGTTGTTTTGACCCCCTAAACGGTGTTTTTTCTAAGGTTTGCAGTAGACCCATGGCCACAGGAAAGGGCCCAAGGCAAATCCTATAATAGTCGAAGAGATATTTCCAACGAGGTATTGTACATGCCAAATGGAGATCATATGACCAAGTTATGACCGCGATAAGTTGTTTGCCCAACTAACCCCAACGGGGCACACAAACTCTTGGCGTTTCACTTCTTGGGGTTAGGGTTTTGTTTTTTTATGGTTTTCCTTCGTTGTTAAATACTAAAAAGTCCCTTGAGCCTCATTGTAACATAGTACAAAGGCATGTATCCGCCATATCTCTTCTCGGAGATAAGCTACCATCGCCCGAGCTAGTTTTTCTCCATTATGTATGTATGTATCTTTCAGTTCTTTGATATTAATGAAATGAAGTTTTATTTCTGTTGCATCTCTGTGTTTATGTTTATGTTTATATTTGTAATTTTTTGCATTCCTGTATAAGTTTGGATCAATGGTATCAAATTTGTCTTCTCTTTCTCTGTTTTTCTTGGCATGTCTCTAATGAGGTCAGGGTATAAGGAGTTAGGGATCAAACTGGTTGAACCTTTGCAAGACCAGCCTCACAAACCCTGATGGCCTCCCATAGTGGAAGAGAAGAAAGGCAAGGGAGCATGAGATCCCTTCAAAATATTGCTCAAGGAATCCCTTGAGTGACAGAGGAACGCGATGATGGATAACTTTGCCTAGATCCTTCAGTGGCTACCCACAGGAAACATGTCTTCATCCAACAACCACTCTGGAGGTGCCACTCCTTTAAGGTAAAAGTTTACTTTGACATTCCCATATTTGAAGTCCAGATAGATGCAGATGCCATAGATAGATGATTAAATTTTTTGGAAGGATATTTTTTGTTTCATGACTTTTCCAATTGGGAAAATATTTCTTTTTCACTCCTCAAAGTCGCCCCCCATGTCAAGGATTGGTGGCAAACCTACTGTGAACAAAAGGACAAGAGGGAATCCTCATTTTTTTTAGTCACACCCATTTTTAATTCTTTCTGAGACACCATCAAGGAAAAATATTACCCTTTTGTGAGACATGAGGACAAATACATAAAGTGGACCACGTTGTGGCAGGGACGGGACCAAGATGTGCTGGAGTACACAAATATTTTTCATACCCTTCGCATGAAGCTGGATATGAAGGATTATGAGTAGAATTTGGTACTTAAGTGCCCTGACTAACTACACAAGTACATCCATGATGAGATGGAGTTCCTGGATATTTCCTCGCCTCGCGTTGCCTGTCAATACACTATCAAGAATGAGTAGAAAATTAAATAGAAGAAGCGAGACTTTGGGTCTTTGAATCCGAAGCATGGGAAAGGTGCCCCCAAACTAGAGAACAAATGAAAAAACCAAGGTGGGCTGATCTAGAAGAACTTGTCGAAGCCACAAGAAAAGGACAACACCATGAAGACAAATAAGGCCACATGGAAATGGTGTGAGTTCCATAAGAGCCCCACTCACAACACAAGTGACTATCGAGCTAAGCAGTCATTGGTGGCTGAGCTGAAGGCTTCTAAGTCATTTGAATGTTTCAACTATGAGTCATAAAATGACAAGGTAAATGGGAAATGGAAGTATATTATTGATGTGGATCCTAATGTGATGCAGGAGCAATCAACTCAACAATATCATTGTATTTTAATAGACATAGGGGGTCTTGTGTTTCCAAGGAAGTTGGTTTCCTAAGTGTGAATTAATGTAATTATTTAGGCTTTTGAGTGATTTTAATGAGAATAGGAATTAATTGAATGTTGTGAGACATATTTGTAAATATTCCCGAATGTAGGAGAATATGAGAGATTTAGGATAGTTGTGAGATTGAGGGATTTGAGAATTAATTGTAAATCTTGGATTAGGAGTTAGTTCATGATTTTGGGGATTGAAGAGGATCCTTAGAGATAAGGAAGAGATTCTACGATTTTGTTGAGTAGTTTATGGATCTAAATGAGGAATTGGTTTTATAATCCCTTTGTATAAATGTAAGCTTAAAAGGAATAATCAGGAAAAAGATAGGTTGGATAGGTTAGCTGGTTAAGAGTGTGGCTATGAGCCTATGGGAAGATTGTAAAACAGAGGCCAATGGCATTAGAAGATCAGGCCAAAGATAGAGAAATTATATAACTATGTGTTTATATATATACAGAGGATTAATCAAAATTGTATAGATGTGTGTTTCGAGTATTGAATGATGAATTATGAGTGAGTTAGTGTATTCTGTGTAACAGAGGTTACAAGCAGAATTCGGTCGAATACATAGAGAGAAGAATGATACGAAGAATTATAATGGATCATTGAAGGTCAAAGTAATGTTTGGAATGACCATGATAAGGAAACACATAAACTAAGCTCAGGATGGAGTCGCACAACAGAACAACCAAAGGATGAAGAACCATGAAGTAACCTGAGCGATAGAGAAATATTGGAGAAATGGCGTAAAACTCAATTGGAAAAAAGAATGAAAGAATGAAGTGCTAATGCATAGCCACCATTGGATCTATCAGATCAACATATGAGATTAAGTTGCATGGAATGGAGTTATGAATATCGCATCACAGCTTATCAAGTAAGTAAATGAATCGGCCTTAAGGGAATTGCGATTGCGATATGCAAGATCATCGCTGATCGTTCGATCGAGTGATTGGATCAACAGTGGAGGAGCTTTAATAAATCCTGCATCGCAATGTTTCATTGATAAGTGAACTAACCTCGGCCACAAGCGATTGCGATAGGCGATGGTGATGTATGATGCAATCAGAGGGTTGATCACATCACAATTATCGATGGGAGATAGACCTTAGCCTTAACCAATGCGACATGCAATATGCGAAGGTGCGATGGATCGAGCCAATAAGTATTGTGATATGCGATACAGGAGCGGACCCGATAAAGTATAGGCATGGTTAGTTGTATTTGGAATCTGGTTATGTTAATCGCATATCGGATGCGAAGGAGGAATGTGTTAGTGTGACCTACGGAGAATTGTGATTGCAATAGCGATAAGGCATGCATTGAGAAATGTGCAGAGACTGTGGAAAAGCAGAAAAGGTATGTTTTATATGAACTTCTATTATAAAGGGTTTTTAATAGAAATAACGCTGATAGATGATTTGTGGGTTAAGCCTATGAATAACCAAAGCATAAAGGTTTTGTGGGGTTTGGTTATATATGTGCGTGGTACATTAAAGTTTAATGAAGTTAGTTATATGTGCAGCAATAAGGTTAAGAAGGTTTAATGTGCGGGCATAAAGACTTGTGAAAGGTTTATGAAGATGTATAAAGAGTGCTGATAGAAACGATTAATCAAGACGTAATGAGGTAGAGTGTAGAGTCCCGATGAAGGACTTGAACAAAGAGTTAGACTGTGTTAATTTATGAAATCATTCTGCATAAGACTTAAGTAAGGGGCCTTAAATCATTATGCATTAAGGATTGAAGATTCGACTCGACAGAGAGTTAAAATTCCTAGGGAAAAACAAATATGTGCATTTCACATGCATACTCTGGGTATGCGCGGGTTTTCCTGCATCAAATTGGTATCAGAGCATAATTGTAATTGAAACATTTGGTATTAAGGCAACACAAAGAAATTTTGTGTGAACCTTTCTTTGAAAGAGTTTAGAACAAAGTTATATTCTGAAGGTGCGTATACAGGCGAATGGTGATGTGTAAGCAGGCAAGGGAGGTCAGATTCTAATCTGACAAATAGTAAGCATATAGAGGTAAGGTATAGCAGAATATTGGGACTTGCAGATGCAAGAGACAGATTCCAATCTGACAAATAGTAAGCATATAGAGGTAAGGTATAGCAGAATATTGGGACTTGCAGATGCAAGAGACAATCTACAATCCAAAAGTACAAAAGATGCTGGAACAAGATCACACAGAGATCTTGGAGGTGAGGTGATATGTTTGTTTTAATTTGATTTGAATAATGAAGAATGTGTGGTTTTTATATTGATACACAAGTAGCAGCATAAGAAGGTGAGGAGGTTGCAGCAATCTAGAGTGAGGAGTGCTTGAATTGGTTCCAGAGGAAAGAACCAGAGAAATGCTAATAGACTGAGCTCAAAGGAGAGGAGCTTAGTGAGGCATATGTAGCAAGAAGGAGACTTGTCACTGCAGAGATATTGTTGCAGATCGCAAAGGAAATTCCACAAAGGATGTGGGTAGAATTGTTGAGTAATGAAGGAAGCTGGTAAGACTTTCTAATTGAAAGAAGAGGTGGTCAGAACCAAGTATTTCATGGTGATTGAAATACAAGAGGACAGTTGTGTTCTTGAGGAGTGCAGATGAGTTAAAGCCTAGAAGGAGTAGAGAATAGTGCTCAAAGGAGGTTCCATAGATAGAGAACCAAGTTCTTGCCAAAAGACCGAGTACAGAGGAAAGCTTGGTGAGGTAAGTGGTAGTAGGGAGGACTTGCTGTTGTAAAGGCTTTAGTACAGCTCATATTGAATGAATGAGAAGCTCATGAAGATAGAGATGGAGGAGAAAATAAATACTGATAGTCATAGTTGAGGTTCTGAGGAAGACCACAATAGAAGAAAAGTAAAGAAGGAGGATACCAAGGCAAATGGCAAGAGGATGACTCAAGAGGAAATTGACAAAGAGATTGCTAAGTTAAAATAACACCTCAATGCATTAATGATGATACTAGAGGAAAGCCAAAGATAAGGTTGGGTTTTAAAGAAGAAGCCAATGAAGTGGTAGAAGTTACAGAGAAGGCTATAGCAGAGGCAAGTAAGATGGCTGATGGAAAAACTTAGAGAAGCTGAGTTGGAAATGGAAGTGTTTATTTGTGAACCAGAGCAGGGTGAATTTCTAGGTGAATATGAAGACTTGAAGACCAAAAATTCGAGCAAGACCAAAGGATCACATGATTTTAAATCTGACAATTTATGTATGTTTGCATGTGAACCATGTGAAAGATGACAATTTGTTGATATTGACATAAAGAAGGAAGAAGATAGGCAGAATATAAATTTTGTTCTAAAAGAAGAAGTAGAGAAGGATATCAAGCAATTAAGTAAAGGACTTTATGAGATTGAGGAGAAGACCATCGAAGTATTTCTAAGTTATGTAAAGGACTTGGAACAACATGAAGAATTGGTGATTGAATCATCGAATGGGGTTATGAGGTCTTGTGATTTTACAACTAACAAGGTGTGCTTGAATGCAAGTATTGCAGAAGATAAACCATTTTATGGAACTGTCTTGAATGAAGCTGAAAGTTGCCAAGAAAAGTATGATGATGACTATATTTCGAATGAGGATCAAGTTGAGTTATTACAATAGAAGGAGTTCATAAATTCTGTGCTTAGTGGAGAAAATATCTTCAGTACAGATGAGACAGTTATGTCCTATGATAAGAAATTTTCTATTGAAAAGAATAATGCGGAATTTATTTTCTTAAATGACCAAAGGGAGAGTGATGGATAGACATCTAAAACTATCACAGAGATGGAGGATTAGAATTTTATTCTAATCAAGAAGGAAGAATTGGTGTCAACAAGAAGTTGTACTTGTGATAAAGAAAAAGATAGTGAGGATTGTACAGAGCTTTTAGGAGAAATTTCAAGTGGGATGGTAAATTTGTGGCAAGAGTTAAGTCTTTTGGAGAAAAGGCTTGAAAACCAAAAAGTAAGTGTTCATATTGTAAAGTCAGAACTAGATGAGAATGAAGAAGTTCACTACAATGGACAAGGTAAGAAAGACATCATTGAAACAAATGATGTGAAGGAGAGACTAGCTGACAGTCTCATGAATTTTGTTGAGAATTCAGAACAACATATTGATATGCTAACAGATGAGGAAGAATTAGAGCAGCAAATTAAATTGTTGCCAAAGGAAGAAAAGGCATAGAAGCCTTATGACTTTTATTTTAACAATTGTTTTATGAGTGCATGTTTTGTTGCAGACAATGAGCAGAAATTAGATGTTGCAGAGGGAGATATCTTCAAATATATTCAAGAAGCTTGGGTGGAAGTAATATCTACAGCAGTTGCTGAAGTAATATCAAGAGTAATGGTAGAAGCTGATGTAGAAGAGACTGAGGAAAGTAATCAACAGTTTAAATACGAATGGACAATGTGCAGCAAGATGCAACATGTCAAGGTGCCAATCTTAGTGGACAACAACAATAACCTGAAACAAAGAGAAAGAATTAGAAGTAAGTGGCAGAGTATGGAACAGTCCAAAGATGTGCCAGAAACAAAAATTGAAGAATTATGGCAGTTAATGATGAAATAGTTCGTAGGGAGAAGATTTATAGTAGCAGGAAGCATGATCAATTAGAGTATGAACCTGATTGACAAGGAGAGGAAGATGAAATAGAAGACAATAGACGTACAATAGTAGCAAAGGTGCAAGGCATTTGGGTGGCTACAAACTAAAGTTTGGGACCCTCGAGGTTTTCTATTTAACTTATGAACACACATGATCAGGAGATCATGAATATTTTCTACTTTGGGAGTCTGATGCAGGAGCAATCAGCTCAAAAATATCATTGTATTTTAGTAGACATAGGGGATCTTGTGTTTCCAAGGAAGTTGGTTTCCTAAGTGTGAATTAATGTAATTATTTAGGCTTTTGAGTGATTTTAATGAGAATAGGATTAATTGAATATTGTGAGACATATTTGTAAATATTCCCAAATGTAGGAGAAAATGAGAGATTTAGGATAGTTGAGAGATTGAGGGATTTGAGAATTAATTGTAACTCTTGGATTAGGAGTTAGTTCATGATTTTGGGGATTGAAGAGGATCCTTAGAGATAAGGAAGAGATTCTACGATTTTGTTGAGGAGTTTATGGATCTAAACCAGGAATTGGTTTTAGAATCCCTTTGTATAAATGTAAGCCTAAAAGGCACAATGAGGAAAAAGATAGGTTGGACAGATTAGCTAGTTAAGAGTGTGACTGTGAGCCTACGGGCAGATTGTAAAACAGAGGCCATTGACATTAGAAGATCAGGCCAAAGATAGAGAAATTGTATGACTGTGTGTTTATATATATACAGAGGATTAATTCAAAACCATATAGATTGTGTTTTGAGTATTGAATTATGAATTATGAGTGAGTTAGTGTATTCTGTGTAACAAATATTGCAGGAAAAATTTGGCTGAATACATAGAGAGAAGAATTATACGAATAATTATAATGGATCATTGAAGGATCAAAGCAATGTTTGGAATGATCATGATTAAGGAAACACATAGAACTAAGATCAGGAGGGAGTCACGCAACGGAACAACGGAAGGATGGAGAACCATGAAGTAACTCGAGCATAGGGAAAGGTTGGAGAAATGGTGTAAAACTCAATTGGAAAGAAGAATGAAAGAATGAAGTGCTAATGCATAGGCATCGTTGGATCTATCAGATCAACGAATGATATCAAGTCACATGGAATGGAGTTATGAATATTGCATCTCAACTTATCAAGTAAGTGAATGAATCAGCCTTAAGGGAATTGGGATTGCGATATGTGAGATCATTGCAGATCGTTGGATCGAGTGATTGGATCAACGGTGGAGGAGCTTTAATAAATCTTGGATCACAATGTTTCGTTGATAAGTGAAATAACCTCGGCCACAAGCCATTGCGATATGCGATGGTGATGTCCGATGCGATTGGAGGGTTGATCACATCACAAATATTGATGGGAGATAGACCTTAGCCTTAACCAACGCGACATGCGATATGTGAAGGTTCGATGGAGCGAGCCGATAAGTATTGCAATATGCGATATAAGAGTGGACCCGATAAAGTATAGGCATGGTTAATTGTTTTTGGAATCCAATGATGTTAATCGCATATCGGATGCGAAGGAGGAATGTGTTAGTGTGACCAGTAGAGAATTGCGATTATGATAGTGATAAGGCATGCATTGACAAATGTGCAGAGACTATGGAAAAGCAGAAAAGGTATGTTTTATATGAACTTCTGTTATAAAGGGTTTATAATAGAAATAGCGTTGATAGATTATTTATGGGTTAAGCCTGTGAATAACCAAGGCATAAAGGTTTTGTGGGGTTTGGTTATATATATGCGCAATACATTAAAGTTTAATGAAGTTAGTTATAGGTGTGGCAATAAGGTTAAGAAGGCTTAATGTGCGGGTATGAAGACTTGTGAAAGCTTTACGAAGATGTATAAAGAGCACCAATAGAAAGGATTAATCAAGACTTAATGAGGTAGAGTGTAGAGTCCCGATGAAGGATTTGAAAAAACAGTTAGACTGTGTTAATTTATGAAATCATTCCGCATAAGACTTAAGTAAGGGGCCTTAAAACATTATGAATTGAGGATTGAAGATTCGACTCAGCAAAGAGTTAAAATTCTTGGGGAAAAATAGATATGTGCATTTCACATGCATATTGTGGGTATACATGGGTTTTCATGTGTCATAGTGGCACCATTGCCACCACCAATATCCAAAAGATTTAGCCTAAATATTCAAAGGAGGGGGAGCATCTCTTCCCCTCATAGATGTGGGTGAAGGGTTCTTTGCTATAGTTCGTTGTCAACAGTAGAAGCCAAAAAACCTCATTCCAGTAGAGGTCATGAAGCGGTTGGGCCTACCGATGACACCACACCCGCAGCCATACACCATCGGGTGGCTTCACCAAGGGAGAGATATCCACGTTAGCCAACAGTGCCACCTTCCCTACAATGTCAATCCCTTCACCAATGAGGTATTGTGTGATGTTTCTGCTCTTGAAGTGTGTGATTTATTATTAGGCCAACGATACTTATGGAAGTGTCATGTTGTGTATGAGTCTAGGCATCAAATTGTCATTATTTATTTGGATAATAAGTTATACAGGATACGAGAGGTAGCACCACCTACCACCATCTTTTTTATCTCTAGGAAGTAATGTAGTAAGATCATTTCCAAGTCTGGGAAATTTTTCATCATCATGATTTGCCCTCATGGCAAGAAGAAGACTGTGGCCACATCCAAAGCCTCCAAATAGGGCTCCTCTGCAAAACAATAGTAGATGGACAAGGTCATTGAAGAGTACAATGACATCTTCACCTGACCCACATTGGTACCCATACACTGTCAAGTCAAGAACTCCATTGATCTGACCTCAGGCGTGTTGCTACCCAATAGACTGATCTACTGATTCTCTATTCTGGAGAACGATGAAATTAATAGGTATATTTAGAAGCTATTGTAGAAAGGGCACATTAGGCCAAGTTCATTACCTTGTATGAGTTCTATTGTGTTGGTATAGAAGAAATATGACACCTAGAGACTCTGTATTGACTATTGGGCATTAAATAATATCACTGTCCAGAATATGTATCCAATCCCACGGATTGATGACCTTTTGGAGCAGATCAAGGGGGCCAAATATTTCAACAAGTTTGACTTGAAGTTTGGTTATCAATAGGTACCAATTGAACCCTCTGATGTGTGGAAGACTACCTTCAAATCAAAGGACGGCCTCTTCGAATGAATATTCTTGCCTTCCGGGTTGATGAATGCCCCCACAACCTTTATGAAACTTATGGACGACATCTTGCAGCCCTTTACCAAATCGTCCATGGTAGTGTACTTGGATGACATCCTGACCTTCAACTAGAGTGGGGAAGAGCACATACACCATATTTGATGGGTCCTCCAAACCCTGTGGTAACACAAATTGTATGCCAATTCAGAGAAATGCACTTTTGTTATGACACAAGTTCAATATTTGGGGTACATCATCAATGAGCATGGTGTGCATGTGGACCCAGCCAAGATACAAGTTATTTGAGATTGGCCAGCCCTAATCACTCTAACATAGCTCTGAAACTTTCTTGGTCTTGCCAATTTCTATTGCAGGTTCATGTTGGGATTCTCTCATATCACTTTTCCTTTGAGTCAAGTCACCAAGGGTGGAGCGAAAAAAAAGTTATTTTGGTCTAAATCCAAATAGAAGGAATTTGTCAAGTTGAATCATTACCTCTGCTTTGCACCAACACTCACATTACCAGCCCTGCAACAACCATTTGAAATTGAGACATTTGCCTCTGATTATGCTATTGGTGTAGTGCTTACCTAGAAGTGGCATCTTATGGTATATCACAATGAGACACTTTCAGATATAGTCCAAAAGTATATTGTGCAGGCCTACTGACAATGGAAGCATTACATTATAGGGAAGGAAACAATCATTCACACAGACCACTGATGCTTACAATTCATAGAGACACAAGGGAAGTTGCAGAACAATCACCATCAGAAATGGTCCACATATATTCAATAGTTCCATTTGAACATCAACTACAAGAAGGAGCACCTTGTTGGGCCCCACTGAAGGCTTCGTCTGCTCCGATATGGGTCATACACTGTCATCAAGGTTTTAGGGAACAATACCTTCGAGCTTAGCATACCACCGTTCCTTGGTCTACACCCAATATTCAATGTGGACTGGTTTCTACCATACTTTCCTCCATTATTGGACACATCCAACATTCCTGAGCAACTGACACTAAGAGAGCTCAAACCAAGCTGCATCAAGTAAGCCTCAACTGACAGGATAATGGATGCACATATCAAGAAAAATCATCAGTAGAGGATCCAACTGATGGGGGATATTGGTGGCCACCCTCCTATTCCACCTAAACCTCCAATCAGTTTCATTTGTTTCCCTGATTATAACACCATTTACTATTTTAAGTAGTTTTCTAGGTCGTGAACTTCCAAATTTGTTTTGACCCCCTAAATGAATTTTTTTTAGGCCTATAGTAGAACCATAACCATAGGATAGGGATTATTGGAAATCATGTAGTACTCGAAGAGATATTTCCAATGAGGTGTCGTACGCACCAAACAAAGATCATATTACTAAGTTATGACCCTAGGAATTTGGCTGCCCAACTAACCCTAATGAGGCCCACAAACTCTTAGTGTTTCATATCCTAGGGTTAGGGTGTTGGTTGTCTAGTTTTTTCCTTTTTTGATCAATAATAAAAAGTCCCTTGAGCCTCATGATAACATAGTTCAGAGGCATGTAGCTGTCACGTCTCTTCTTTAAGATAAGTTACCATCAACCAAGATAGTTTTTTTTCCATTCTATATGTAATCATCTTTTAGTTCTTTGATATTAATGAAATGAAGTTTTATTTCTACTACATCTCTCTATTTAGGTTTATATCTGTATTTTTTGTGTTCCTGTATAAGTCTGAATCAAATACTGCCAAATATCATGTGGAAATTGGGCTTTGACTATGGTGACCAATTCTACTGCAAATTGTGCTGCGACAATCTGATCTGGAGTAGGGTGACCAAAACCCTCACTGTACAAAAGGTCTAATCTGTGCTATGAAAACCCCAACTGTTGAATATGATCTGTATGACAACGACAAAAGCCCAACTGCTAGATCTGATCAGAAGAGCGGAAGTCAAACCTTAGCAACTGCATCTGATATGGAAGAAAAGGTAGGGGTGATATTCAGATAGTTGATGGAACTATGGTCTCAAAGGAGTGTCAGGTGCTACAAATAACAATATACGCAGGGGTCCAACAATAGTACTTGGCCCAATCTTTCAGGGTGCTAACTAAGGAGGATCGACCATACCCTTATTCGTACTACCAAACTACCCTATTGTATGTGCAAGTAATCTCCCCGAGTGTTGTTCTTAGTGTACTGTAGCAGGACGATGACCAACGAATTATCTAAGGTTAGGTTTTAGGTTACCTTAGGGGGTTTCTGATATACCCAAGGGTACGTGGAAGTGTAGTCAGTACACGATTCTGTCTGTTTTTCTACTATTCGAAGGGGTTACAAGGGAGTCCAACAAGCGTGACCACCTCTTATAGTTTTTGTGTGCATGCCTCCCCAACTCTGCAGGTTTATCATAAAAACCCTAATACAAGAGGAAACTTATCTAGAAGGTCAAGTCTATCCTCTTCTCGCTTTACTTCAGTTCCAAAATTGTAAATACAAAGGAATGTTAACTCACCATGGAGCTACCTTTTAACGTTGTGGCTTGAATTACTACTACATGATCACAACCCCTCCTGCCCCCCCTCTAACCACCTCTTTTGTCAATTATGTCAATTATAAGAAATGATTAGTTTCTTATGTCAATTATTTCATAAATTTGAGCAAAGATAATATTTAGTTAATATGGGATCTTAGGAAAAGTAATTTGCATACTCTAAGATTTCAAAACATGAAAAGATGTGTTGTGAAAAATTATTTGAGTGGAATATCCACCACATTTTACACATGAGTTTGTGTTTTAGCTTTATTGTTTTCTAAGGCCCAATGGCTTAGCTTAAGTGAAGGATTGCTGTGAATTACAAGTGGGAGGTTATGGGGTAAGTCATTGGGTTGACTATCTTTGCCAATATTATTAGCCCTTTGTCCTCATTACTTTGATTCCAAGTTTTAAACTTCAATAAATTTCATTTATTTGGCTATCAATCTTTTCTGGTAGTCTATTCATTTTCTAACAATTTTGTTAAAAATTTAAGACTTGTCTATCTAGTCTAATTTAAGTAACCATGTGATGTAGTGTTATCCTCCTTACCTATGTTTTATTCCCATAAAAAACATGACAAAGCTTCAACTTTCTAAACCAGGTATTGAATTAACTTATATATATAATTCTTATTATTTATAAATGAATTTCTTACATGTTGATATATTTTACTATTTTATATTATGAATTTAGTTGATTGGTTATTATTTTATTATTTATCCTAAAATTATTATTATATCAACAAATACTATTAAAATATTTAAATCGTATTATTAAATATTTTAAAAATATTTAAATTATTTATTTGCAGCAGCTTGTGATTCATCGAACTCGAGACCTTTAATATGGCATTTATGTAAACTATTTTAATTAATTAATTTTATAAAGTAATTTAAAAAACAAAAATACTATGATTAAATAAATTAAGTTAATAGAGTAGTTAACATAAAATCAATTATTGAAATTAATAATTAACTAGTCTAGATTTATCTTAATTTTGGATCAACCAAGTGCTGAGAGGATTAATTTTTTTCACTTTAAAAGATCTTTTCATCTCAAGAAATTTGATCCCTCTCGGGGCTTGGTAGATCCGAAGTTAAAATGGATCCACAGTGGTTTACTTATTAATTAATTATAATTATAATTATAATCATAAATATAAATATAATTATTAATTTTATGTTTTTTTATTTTATTTTTATCGAGTCAAAATGTTAAAGATTACAACATCTCTACCATATTGGGATTAAATGTTTACAAAGGAGTTAAGTCTACTTATAAACCTCAAATATAAAGAATTTTTTAATAAAATGTGAATGGTGAAATCTTACATAAAATATAATATTACAATATTATATTATATGTTACCCAATATTTATAACCACCCTCACCTAATAAATAGTGGCAAGGGGTGGGCCGAAATACTAATTAAAATGTAATATTATTATATTTTACGTAATATTTCATGTCACACCCCACTCTAAATATTACATTTTACTCAATATTTCTCCTCACTCTTGCTAATTTTACAGTTGATTTTGTTTACTTTTAAATTATAAATATAAAGAAAAATTACAATAAGAACTGGACCCGCTGAGGGGAAATATTGGGTAAAATGTAATATTATAGTATTATATTTTACCTAATATAACCTAGTAAAAAGTGGATGGAGGTCGGTAAAAATATTAGATAAAATTTAATAATTACAATTTTCCTAATATTTCCCTACCTCCTATCATTTATAGGCAAATGATGAACATATCCCTAAAAAAGTTTTAACTTTAGAAAGTTTTACCTTTATAGGCTTGATGGATTCAAACCCTTCATTTTCTACAACTAATTATGTATCTAAATATAACATCAAACTAAAATGGATTTAAGCAAGTTTAATTTCCCTCTTAAATAGATCATATTCATTTTCTACAACTAATTATGTATCTAAGTATAACATCAAACTAAAATGGATTTAGGCTAGTTTAATTTCCCTCTTATATAGATCATATTCATTTTCTACAACTAATTATGTATCTAAATATAACATCAAACTAAAATGGATTTAAGCTAGTTTAATTTTCCTCTTAAATAAATCAAATTCGAGTCATTCCATGGATTCTTAAAACTATTGGTCAAGACCATGGGTCATTTTTTTTATTATTTAATTTTTATAGGATTATTTTTTATTTTGTTGTTTTAATTTTATTTTCACCTTTACAATGTTTACAACATTTCTAGCATACTATAGCCATTAGATCTAGGCTCGATGAAGAAATTACATATATCTCTTATACTAATTAAATTATCTCACTATATAAAGTTTAATGTAAGACAAAAACTAAAATTGAAGTATTTTATTTATAATGTACATTGATTTTTAAAATAATATTATTATTATTTTTTAATTAACCTTACTCACAACATCTCTTGCATATACATATATTAACTGACACATATGTATATTTTTATATTTTTTTTAATGTAAAATTAAGATGACAACATCTCCATCCGGTATACAATAACCCTCCTTCCTTATTTAAGCATATTTTTATAAATTACATAATATAGCAAATTGAATAAAATCAACTACTGAAATTAATAATTAATAACTTCCTATTAAAGCATATTTTTAGGAGTTGCCTATTATGCGACTTTTTGGAGATTCCAGTGACGGAATCCGGCGGAAGAAATTGAGGTTAAATCTTGATTTGTTGCAGTTAAAATGGTTTTTTAACTGCATATTTGGATTCAGCACCCTGAAAAACCCCTGGGACGCTTTCATTGTGCAGAAACTAGCTATCAAACTTGCGATTCCAATAAATTCCTGCCGGATTTCGACCGGAAAAACCCGCAGGAAAGGCTTTCAAAAAGTCTTATAGACAACTGCATATTTTTATGCTAGAGGAATTGCGAGGAAAGTTGTGGAAATTCCAGTGATATTTAGAGAAAATCCAGCAATGATTTTTGTAAATCCAAGTTATAGTTGTTAAACTTCAAAATTTTAGGTGTCCTCCACCTTTGTGATGGTGTTGAATCCATTTCCACCATCAAAAACACGATTCAAACATTGCCTCTACAAAAGTTTTTAATTTTTTTTTACCAAGATTCCAACTACTTTCGGTCACAAACTCAAATTTTTATAAATGAACCTAATAATGAACATAATAAAGCAGATTGCATAAGACCAACTGGTCAAAGTAGTAACGCTTGATTCCTGTTTAGCAGATTTCTTGGTAAATGTGACACACCACCATAATAATAATAAAGATTCTGCTGGGTCAATGAGCCGTCACCACCACTATAATAATAATAATCTTTATTTGTCCATAATTTTGGATAACTCCTCGCTAGTTTCGAAGAACTGTACTAATCAGCAGCCTGGACCTAGCTTGTTGTTACATGCAGAAGTAATTGCAGTGACAGCTAATTCTAGGTTGGAATGACCGGTACGTTCTTGTTTTTATCACCCACTTGCAAATCAAACATCACGTTAAACGTCTCATAGCATTAGAAAATAATTTAAGAACACGACCTTCATACTTCAATTATGAGATAAAACCGGGAAACAGGTCACATTCAGAGGTTTTCCATGGCGGCTGGCAAGGATTGCTCCTACCAAATCTGATACACTTTATCTCGCAGTATACAAAGTATCAAACCTATAATTTGCATGCTAACAACCATTGACTCGTCATTGCTGGCCACCATGGCTAGACTAATCTGCCACAGCTGAATTTAGGTTGATGGCAGATTCCGGAAATATCTTGAAATTTGACCATGACAATTAAAGGAGAAATTAAACAATTGAACTCTTCTGATCAGCTTTATTCCAGAAGCTTCGAGATATGGGCATTTCTGACACTCTCCTGGCAGCCATTATGCACCTTTATTAGTATATTTTGGGTCAGCTTCACACAGCTCACAGTGGATTAGTGAGTCACTGAAGTTTGATTGCAAATTTCAAGAATATTTTGAAATAAGAGAATATTTTGAAATAAGAGAATTTAAATAATTAAATTTAGATATTTCATGAATCTGCAATTGTCAAAAAAAATTCCAGTCATATAGAAGAAAAAAACTAAGAAAACATTAAAAATGATAAGACTAGAATGAAGAAAAAAACTAACTATAAATATACAAGTTGATGCAAATTGATGTATAAGTAACAGATTTCGAAAATATTTCGAAATATAAAGTAAAATTTATAAGAATAAAAATGACTTACATGCACTTGCAGCAATTTCTCCATGCAGGCCTGGAACTGAAGCTGAGAATTGACCATCCATGGGATCGTGCACATTCCAGGGGAGAAGGGAATAATATAGAGCCAGCCCAATAATGGCCAGAAACCCAAGTGATGTAGGCATCCTGGAGTGAACCACAAATTATGCCAATACATAGACAAATTTATGTTTGCGAAAACATATAAACATATACAGAAGAGGAGATTAACGAAGAATAAAATCCACGAGTACTTGACTTGAAAAAGGCTATGACTGCTATTGTGTCAGGAAATTCACCCATAACCATAAGCTGGCAATTACGCTATGCCTAAATAGAGAAATACAAGTACCAGAGTCTAATGAGTACTTCATAACATTTAATACTTGAAAAACCTCTTTTAATCGCACTTGCTTACGCAGATATCTCAATTCCTGAGGATGGATTTCGTCGTTATGGGTTTGTTTGTGGTCATACAAATTATAGCCCTTCCCTTTCTACGTGAAAGATGAGCCAGGGCGATCTCTTTTCTACGAGAGAGATTAATTCACAATGGATTTCAGCTATAGATTTATTTTAAATTCAGATTTAATATGACTTTACAGGAAATTAATTTTTTTAAATAGCAGGTAGGTTACCTCTACAACTTAAATGGAGACTAAGTGTTTCATGGTTCAAAAATGCCGAATGTCTCAATCTACAACTTAAATAGAGACCAAGTATTTCATGGTTCAAAAATGCCAAATCCCGTATCAATCATCATTTGTCAAGACTCTTCGGAGTCAGTTCTCTAGCTTGGACAAGGCATTTAGTTCATGTAGCTATTCCTGAATCAAGGAGAGTGCACCGTCAGACTGAAAAATTAAAATTTATTTTTTACCAGTCATACATTAAATTCCCATTTGATTTGTACTCCCACTCAAAACTTCATTTAGTCCATGTTCTTTACCCTACTAACAAAATCCACAACCTGCGGTAAAACTCCACTAGCTTGATTTACTTATGGTACACAAATATAACTGCTCTCAGCTTATTTAATAGGATAGTTGAGATTAATTTTCCAACACGAATAAAACTATTGTAATTCCTTTTTTGGATTATGAAATGAAAATATCGTCGCCATTCTTTACAATGCTTTTCGCTGTAAGAATTTTCTCTGCCAATTGATGCCAGTAGCGGGCTTTGAAAAGGACTTGTGATACAATAACGACCCATTTGTTTCACTGCATAACTGCAGCGAAGAATTATATGAATTGCATTTGTCCAACTCCTGTTTTAAGAAACCAAATCCATCTCTCAACGTACAACAATGTGCTTCCTTTCACAAGTCATTCGTGGCATATTCCCAAATCATTGCATTTCACAAAACCACAATTTTGTTCAAGCATGGAATCAAACAATTACGATGCCTCATCTAGATGCCCATCGTGCGTGTACCCTAGAACCATTGTTTCCCAAGTAACCATATTTCGTTGATAAATTTTGTCAAACACACCATGTGTATCCTCCAAACTCCTACACTGCAATACCTCACTTTTACATGGGCTTAGTAAAATATGGTTGGTGGTTGAGAAATTTGCGGTATATGTCCCATGAATCACATTCCATGACTCTTTATTTTGTTCAATCTTTCTTCAAACAAATTGCTATCTTCTTACAATTTTATCTGTGTACTTTTTTCTTTTGCTTATGTAGTTGGGTTTTGATATGACACCCCATCCCTATGGATAATGAGATGTCACTCTAAAATATATTGATACCATCAAAACATAACCAAAGTCATATGTATAACATGAATAGAACATATGATCATGTGCATGGAAATCCATAAAACATAAACAACAGGGTAGTTTTAGATACTTATCTAATAAATATGGTCGCAGACTTGGGATGCACCACTTAGCCATAGACCTTGTTGCTCCAACTCTCTCAACAACTGGTCGTCCTCGAGATGGGGTCATGACTCCACTTTGGAAATGGCTTCTCAAACTAGGTACATATCCCATACCTTGTACAACAAATATGGTCGCAGACTTGGGATGCACCACTTAGCCATAGACCTTGTTGCTCCATCTCTCTCAACAACTGGTCGTCCTCGAGATGGGGTCATGACTCCACTTTGGAAATGGCTTCTCAAACTAGGTACATATCCCATACCTTGTACAATAGGGCCAAGGTACATAACCCCGATAGCCTCCAACCAATAGCCTCACATACTCCATTAGCCCCACAGCCAAGTAGTTCACCCTCTTCTTTAGACATGTAGTCCCTCGGGCTATCCCACTACCTCCAAGGTGACCAACTCGACTAGAAAGGATGTCCAAAGAACTATGGTTCTAGTAGTTCCTACTACCCTAGGGGGTCTCGAGCTACCATCCATGCCCTTACCTAGGGACACCTACTCCTACCAATAGATATCCAACCAGTTAGGTGAACCACATTTTTATAATGGTGGCCCCTTACTCTATCTTTTAATGATATATTATAATATTATACTATATCATTATATTTTTCTCTATCATGAAGTCTTGGCCCCCCATAGTCTTTTCAGTTGTTAATCCACTACAAATAATATGTGCATTGATTATTGGCTTTTTACTACACAAACTCTCTCGCCCAATCACACAAACACTCTGGCATTCTAATAAGTACTTTGATCCATTGAACTAACACATTATACATGCATAGGTGCATAAGACTCAGTGGAACTTCGCTCCCCAACCTAATAATATAGGTTCTCTAACCAAATTACACAAGTAAATTGGCCTTAAAAAATGTTTGTGCACACAGAGGTACACATACCTCGATAGGACTCATCTCACCATCCTAGTTATCATATGCACAATAATATTTACAATTTGGTGGCCTAACTAAGGATATTATATCACATCTCCAATGTTAGAGGGAGCTTTTGTGTTGGGAAAACACTTGCCAATTTTTTAGAGGTATGTGTAGTAGCCCAAGATAAAAGAGGATGTTTTTATGTTCATTAGAGGAATTATACATTATTGTACCAGAAATTCTAGTAACAAGAAATCGGGTACATATCATTCCCTACCTATACCCACTCATCCTTGAGAAAGGATTTCCATGTATTTTAAGGGATATTTAGTAACCACCATGAAGGGACATGATAGGTAGTTGATAGGATCAACAAGATGTGCATTCGCATGCCTTACAAGAAGACCATCTGGTGGAAAGAAGCAAAAAAATTAATCTTTGATTAGGTTTGGGTGCATTTTGGGATACTAAAGAGCATCATTTTAGATAGCGACTCCATAGTTGTTAGTGAATTTTGGAATAGTTTATGGGATAAGATGGAAAAAAAAATGAAGAGGTCTAAAACATTCCATCCATAGATAGATTGCAAAAGAGTAGTAAATAAGAATTGTATACATCTTTTTATGGGTTATAATTAGATCCATGCAAATAACTAGGATGAAAATCTAGCTTATATACAACAATCTTACAATAGAGTATTTCACACTTTAACTACTAAGTCACCATTTAAGACTTGTTTTAGATATTTTCTACCTTCACCTTTGGATGTAGTGTTAGTTTTTGCAAGTAGGGTCAAATTCCACCTTAGTCAGCTCAGATGAACAAGATGATGATTACATTAAATTCCTCTTTTTGAGAGGACCAAAATCAACTTGAAGATCACCCTATTTGGACAAGAAAAAGTTGATTTTTGAATTATTTTATCTACTCATGTATATTGGAATAGGTCAGCCCTAAGCACATGTATGATTAGACAGGTCATCCTCAACATCAAGTGGAACCTCATGGAAACCTATCAATAGAAGAGACATCAAGCTCATTTGGACATATTGATCAAGCCATCTTCTACTCTCTTCTATTGTCTTGGTTAGCACAGGTTTGACAAAGGAAGTTCGCTCAAGGGCCTGAAATTACAGGGGTGTAGCTCGCATGGATCTAGAGTTTTCATTTCTCAGTCGCACACACGTAATTGATCGTTTTCTTACCCAAACGCACGTACATAGTGGATAAGAGAGCATCCAGGAAGTCTCAGACACTGGCACAGAAGCCTAAATGGAGTGTCCAAGGTTTCTGAAGTAGATCGGGTAGTTTTGTCTCCAAACGCATGTACACATTGGCTAAGGGAGCATCTAGGAAGTCTCAAATGCTCGCACAGAAGCCTGAAGGGAGTGTCTAGGGTTTCTGAAGTAGATCAGATGGTGTTGGTCCCTAAACAAACATACAGAGTGGTCAAGGGTGTGTTTGGGCAGTCACAGTCGTTCACGCAATAGTTGGAAGGGAGCGACTAGGGGTTTGGAGTGATTCAGAGTATGTTTTTCCCCAGAAGTATGCATGCAGTCTTCCAGGAAGCATTTGGGTCAGACACAAACACTCGCACATAGTAGCTAAGGGAGAATCTAGGAAGTTTTAGTCGATCACAGTCTACCTTACTAGGAGTGTCTAGGGTTTTGATCTAGGGTTTGACAATTGCCTTCAGTTTGCTTCAGTAATCTAATGGATAAATGGTTTCTCTCTACTGCCTTATAGTTTTGTAGTCTGCTTATGTTTCGTAAATCTCTACTGCAAGTGTATGTATTGGGCTCAATGTACACTCTGCTGAATGTTTTTAATGACGATCTAATAAAGAAGAAGATTTGAAACAGTTTCCCCCCTTATGGGGTTTTCCCTGGTCTTCGACTAATCTATTGTCTCTATGGTTGTGTTTTTGTCTTCTTTTTCATTGCATATATTATTCTATCTTCAGTTGTAGTTTATGATTGGTTACATTGCAAATAATTAGATGCATTGTTAAATCAAGAAGTGAATTCGGCTAAAATAATTGATACAACATAGAAAAATTTGAAAAATTAACATGGAATATATGGAGAACAAAGAAGATAGAGGGAGCATATCATTAGCAATGCTTTGAGATTAAAACAAAAATGTTGAGAAGATTAGCAAAACCCATTTACAAGTACAAGAGGCACTAAATAAATCACAAGAGAAATATAAGGCCATAGATGATCAACATAAGATAGAAAGGGCATTTAGAGGGGGAGACATGGTATGTTTATAGTTGAATAAGGAGAGGTTATAGGATCTTGCTAAGAAAATAAAGGCTATTTTGAGATACTAGAAAAGGGGGGAGATGATACCTAGAGACTTAATCTAGCCCCATACATGCACATTTTTTAAACAATGAATGTGCAAAATCTTAAAATCTATGAGCCTTCTATTGGGATCAAGCAATAATGAGGGGGTGGGGTGAATCAATATTAAATAACATTATAACAATGACTTTTCAAAGCTTAAAACAATTGATCAAAAGACACAATAATTAAATAAAAATCAACACATGATAACACCAGTATTTTAGGTGGAAACCCTTTAGGGGAAGACAACCACCACATTGTTTTGTTTCTTCTCTTTTATTATTAATCAACCTTATTTTTTACATTCATATGCTAGCCCCAACTAGATAGGAGAAACCACTGCTCTATATATATTATATTTCCCCCTACCAACAAGGAGCCATCACCCCTACAATAATATAGCAAGCACCCACTTACTTGAGGCCTCAAACTTTACAATTATAATTATGAAAAATATATCCAAATTAAATGCAATTTTTATCTCTAGGTTGATACAAGGAATAACATATATCAAATAATTATAAACCTTGGGTAAGATCCTCATGTTTCCTCTTGGAAATGCCTCAACAAAATACAGAAAATAATGAGCATTTCCTTCGCTCCAAAACTTAGCACCCTGCATAAGATATTGGTCGTAACACACTACGCAATCCATATAAATGACTATGATCTCCTTCTACAAGATGCTACAAGCATTGTGCAAAAATTTCCTCTCACAATTTACTCACAATGTATTACAATACCTCTCACTCTCAAAATGATCAAACCCCATAAAGCTTTCTCTTATAAAAATAATTTTCTGGAATGATTGAACAATAATTACATTAGGAAATGGAGAGCTAATCACCCATGTTCATACACTGTTGATCTGGTCTAGTACATTGATTTTTTCCCTTGACTTGATCTACCATAATATTCATTGAATGACATACCTTTCAAACTCAACCATGCATTTTTTATGAAGGCTAACATGCATAGGCTTAGTGGAACAAATACCATGGGAAAATACCAGGGAAAATGCTTGTGGTTTTTCTTTTCATGTTCAAGCTCGTATAAAAGCTTTCACTAAAGGATATTTATTTATGTACATGTTATGCTCACTCAAGGCTTGTATTTTTTTTTACACAGACTTCAAAATCTTAGCATCACTCAGAAAAATAACTCGAATTCATATCATCAACACCAGCTTTTAATATAGTCATGAAGCATAATAAAAATTTACAAAATTGCACACAAGTCATATTACACCAATTTTTTCCCATTGACATCAATGGTAACACTACAATGCCAACGATACCCCCCTTTGGCATTGATTGCAACCTATTGAGCCAACCTAAAATGAAATTGATCATTTCATCTAAAGTTGGCATTTGAAGGATGATATCCTAACTCTCTTCCCCTTTGACATCAATGGCAAAGGGAAATACATAGAAATGAGAAATAACAATACCAACAATGTAGCACTGATACAAATAAACATACTCCCCCTAAAGTGTTGTCACATATGCTCTCTCTGATTTGTTGAGTACTCTCTCCATCCATAAGTAAAAACCAATCTCCTTTAAACAGATAAAAGGAAGAAGCAAAAGTAGTATATGTTGCGTTGACGTATGTAGGACCAAGAAACAATCGCCAACTTAGCAACCTTTGTGCAACTGATTGAGGCAAACTTTAACCAACTACCAACTCCATTAAAACATTTTAATGCCTTCGAAAATGTAACTCTCCTAGCTATTGCCTAAGATGCTCAAATAGCTCCCTTGGAGGATGCTTGGCGAAAATATCAACAATTTTCTCATCACTGGCAACATACTCCAATCTAACAACATGATTAGAAATTTGATCTCAAGAAAATGATATTAAATAGGGATGTGTTTTGTTAACTTGGAGCAGAGAACAATATTTTTTGAAATGCTAATCACACTAGTGTCGTAAACCATTATAGGAATAGGATCAACATATTCAATATACATATATTGAAGAGTCAGTTTCATCCAATGGATTTGGGTGCAACAAGTGGCTGATGCTACATACTCATTTTTAGTAGTAGATAAGGAAATGGAGTTACGCTTCTTACTTGACCAAGAAACTAGACAACTTTCCAAAAAGATTGTTGCTTTTGGTGTTTTTTTCTTGTCACCAATGTTCCCAACCCAATTTGTGTCAGCATAAGTAAGAAAAATGAAATATTTACCTTTTGGATACCACAAGCCATAATCAATTGTTCCTTGGAGATATTTGAAGATCCCCTTGACAATTTACATGATTTTTTTTGGGATTACACAAAAATGTTACAACCAACCCTACAATTCAAGTAATTTCAATTTTATAAGCTTATAAATACAACAGGCTACTAATCATTGATCTGTAATTGGACTAATTTACGTTAGGGGATTCATCATCATTGCTCAATTTACAGCTAGTCAACATGGGTTTGATAACCAGTTTTCAATCCTCCACACCAATTTTTTTCAACTTTTCTCTTAAATACTTGGATCGAGAAAATGTACCTTTGTTTGTTTGTGTAAAACGAAACCAAAGAAATAATTTCAACTCGCCTAAAATGGAAATTTCAAACTCTTTTTTCATGTGTTCAACAAATGTTTGTCCCATTTCCTCCAAATCACTTCCAAAAATGATGTCATCCACATACATAACAACAATTATAAAATATTCTTTATCAAGTTTAATGTATCTATTGTTGTCCATTGATCCTCTCTTCAAACCTTGTTGTTGCAGGCTCTTTTCCAACTTTGCATACCAATTTCTTGGAGCTTGTTCCAACCCATAGAGAGCCTTTCGTAACTTACAGACTTGATTTTCATCATTGGTTTACTGAAATCCTTGTATTTGCTCTATGCATACCTCCTCTTATAATTCACCATTCAAGAAGGATGACTTGATATCCATTTGATAAAAATTAATATTCTTATAAGATGCAAATGCCAATAACATTCTAATAACATCTAATCTAGCTACCGATGGAAATATTTCTTCAAAATAAATACCTTCTATTTGACTATTCCCTTTGCATACCAGTCTTGCCTTGTTTCTTACCCCTTGGCCTTCTTCAATCAGATTTTCCTTGTAGACCCATTTGGTTCCAATAATATTATTGTATTTTGGTCTTGGTACTAACTCCCAAGTGTTGTTCTTTTTTATTTGGTCACCTCCTCATTCATTTCCTTGATCCAATTTTTATCTTCACTAGCCTTGTTGAAATTCTTTGGCTCCACTTGGGACAACAACGAAAATTGTGCTTGGTTCGAATTGGTCATTAATCTTCTTCATATTTATATGCCTAAAATCCTTATTCCCCAATGATTTTGCTCTCAAGATGCTTCTTTTGTATGTGACTAGGAGGAGGTTTGCTTGCTATGGGGGTGTTTTATTCTTCCTCCTCTTCCTCTTCCTCATCTCACACTTCTTGATCTTCCTACTCTATGAAGTCATAATTTTCTTCAATTGGATCTTTATTCTCTTCAAATTTTGGTAAGATCTCATCATTAAGACATAAATGTACTCCACTATTTTCTTGGAGCTTTTAGTCTAACACTTGTATCCTTTGATTTTGAATGAATAACCAATAAAAATACCTTCATTAGCTTGTGAGTCAATTTTCTTAGCTTTTCATTATTCCTTTTTATATAGCACTTGTTACCAAAAACTTTGAGATGATCTACTTTTGCAGGCCTCCCTCTCCATAGGTGATAAGGTATCTTGTCATTGTTTCTCCTGAGTAGAATTTTGTTTGCAAAGTAAACTACTACTTGAGTTGCTTCTCCCCAAAAAGTAAGCACAGCATTAACCTCATCCATCATTTCTCATTCCATATCTTGAATTAACTTCTTCTTCCTCTCCACCACAACATTTTGCATAAGTTTTTTGGCAATTGAATTTTATCTCTTAACGTCATGCCCTTCACAAAATTTTTCTAAACTCCTAGGACATATATTCACCTCCTCTATCAAACCTTATGCACTTGATCTTCAAATCCATCTCATTCTCAAATTAAGATTTAATTTTTTTGAACTTGTTGAAGCCTTCTTATTTCTCTTTCATTAGCATGATCCAAGTATCTCTTGTGAAATCATCAATGAATAAGTTGATGTACCTTTATCCTCTTGGACTTTGTTTTCTTGTAGGCTCACAAATTTAGTATGCAATAGCTCCAAGGTTCCAAAGGTCAAATATTTTTTAGTCTTGAAGTTCACCATTGCTTACTTTACAACCTTGCATGATTTCCATATGATATTGTTTGGTTTAGTCAATCTTGACAACCCTTTAACTGCTTCCATTTTGTTGATCTTGACTAGGGTTTCAAAATTCACATGACTCATTCTTTTATGCCACAACCATGATTCATTTACTTAGGCTCATACAACATTTAGTTTTGGAATCATCAAATAAATACACGTTGTTTTAATTTCTAATTTCTTTTCCTACCAATTTCCCAGATTTAGAACTTTTGATTTCACAATATTTAGATCTAAAATTTACATCATACCATGGTCACTCATTTGAATTACACATAGAATATTGTTCTTCAATCCATCCACATAGAGAACAATTTGAGCCTTGGTATTATCATCTAACCATTCAATTCCTTTTCCTTTGATTGGAGTTGAAGCATCATTTCCAAAACTAACATTTCCTTTCTTGATCTCTTTTAGATATAAAAACTTGTTCTTATCACTTTTCATGTGCTTGCAACACCCATTTTTAACAAGACACTGCTCATATTGATCATGAGCCGACAAAGTTATCCCACATTTTTTTAGATTTGTCATATTTCCGCTTCTTTTTTTACCACCTTTTGCTCAGGTTGTATCTCTTGAATCTACTACTTGGGGGAGATTAGTAAAACTAGATCTATAGTCACTTGCCTTATGACCAAAATTATTACATATGAAACAATCGATTTCATCCATTAAAGGGGAGAAAGAATTTTTATTACCAGAAGACGATCTTTTAAAATTTAGAATAACTCGTGATCTAGCAACATCTTTTCTGGAAAACAAATTCATTCTATAATTGATGAATTTTTGCCCGAAATTATGACATGAAAAACAATATCCATAAAACAAATTTGGATACCAAACATTATATTTCCAATGAGGAGGAGTTGATTTGATGGGTCTTTGCTTCTTCTCTTGTTGGTTTTTTGTATTTCCTTGACAATTTTCTTTTAATTGCACTGAATTAATATTTTTCTTATTGATTGGAATATTCACTTGGAATTCATTTCCTTTTAGTGCATCTAGATAGTTGGTTCTTGACTAATCTTTTGTATATTGTTGAGAGGTCTCAAACCTTAGAACAATTTTGATCTCTGGAGATCTTTGTGCACTAAGAATATCCTTCAAGACTTTTGATCCCTTGACAAATTTTAGATTCAAATATGACTGTTTTTTTTCTTTATTTAGATCATATTTCAAGGTGATAAATTCTGCTTGAAGTTTTTGACAAATTTTCTCCCAATCTCCTAGTTGACCATTGAGTACTTCCTCCTTTCTTTCAGCCTCCTCTAGTTGCATTTTTAAATTGATAGTGTCTTCTTCATATGAATTTGGCTTTTGAATCTCACATAACTTCAACTTGAGGGATTCAATCTCAAATTTTGACTCAACCATATTATTTTTTTTATTTTTCAACTACTAGATCAAAATTTCTTTGAATTTTTTAGCATATTCAAGTTGTGCCTTCAAGGATTCATTAGCAGAAGAACACATTCCTTCTTCCTTTTTAGTAGTTGTTGTTTTATCCTATTCTTCTCTTTGAACTTTTTTAGTTCATCCAATGCACTGATGAGATCTCCTTTCCTTCATAGTCCACCACTCATCCTTCAAACTCTAACTCATCTCTAGAATTGAGTGCCATGAGGAGACACACATCATGCTCCTCCTTAGATGAGGATTTTCTGCTAACTCTTGGTGAATCAATCTCTTATTTGGAATAGAAGCTCCTCTTTTTCTAAGCTTTACCCTTATGATATTTCTAGAACGTATTCTTTCTCTTCATTTCCATTTTATTTTCCTCCTTTCCTACTCTTGTCTATGGAAAATTTGGTCCAAATGTCCAACCCTTACATAGTCAAAACATATAAAATGGAGTTTACCCTTGTATTTTTCGAACCCCCTTTTTGGATTTCTAGTTATCTATTCCGATTCCTCATCTCATTTGCAACTAGAATAATCATGTGTATCCTTAACTTTCTTTTGCTTGATAGCTTTCTTTGACACCTTTATTGCTATTTCTCTAGATTCAAATATTTCTTCTTCAATTTTCACCTCGTATGTAGTGAGGGTATGAAGGATTTGTTCCATAGTGAGGGTGCTCATATTCTACATTTCTTCAATGGCCAAAATTTTTGCATTGAACCTCATTGGTAGGGATCTCAATATTTTTTGAATGATCACTTCATCTTTGAACTTGTCATCTATCCCTTTGATCAAGTTTGTATCTTCCTCAACTCTATGAAAGTATTCACCATAATTATGCCTCTCTCATTTTCAAGCTTTCAAACCTCATTTTGTAGGTTTGAATATTTTCCGTCTTCACTTTGTCATTTCCTTCATAGTTGTTTTGGAGTTTATCCCAAACATTCTTTGTTAATTGTGAATGCATCACTTTAATGAGTTCAGCCTTAGTGAGTCGACTCAAAACAATGTTTTTGTCCTTTGCATTATTAGGATTTGTAGGAAGAGTAGCATGGATTGTGTATCCTGACATAATAGTTTCTTAGACATCAACACCCTATTTCATCAGATATGCCTCCATCCTCCATTTCCATACTCCATAGTTTTCTCCATCAAAATAGGCACTCTAGATACTTGAGAAGCCATGATCCCCTTTTAGATCTCCTTCCAACATTTAAGATGTAGTTGAAGGAGCTGGCTGTAAAACCAATTTTTGGGATCAAGCAATACTAAGAGGGGTGTGAATCATGGTATTTGTTAAGGATTTACTATTTTTCCTATATATAGTATTATAGGCGACTATTATGATTCAAAAATTCATATGTATAGAATGTAAGCAAATATTTAATAAAAAAACATGTAATTTACTATTAAAATCAATAATTTTTTGGCTAATTTCATCCATTTAATTATATATTTGCAAAAAATAGGTGCATTTTTAGTGAAATTGGTGAATATTTTTTTCAAAAAATGTCCAAAAGGTAGCCCATTTACGAAATTTAGCCCCTAAAATTGTCCTTGTGAATCAATATTTCATAAACTTTTAACAATATTATAACTTTTAAAATCTTAAACAATTGATCAAAAGATACAACAATGAAAGCACAATCAACGCAACATGAGAACACTAGTATTTTACGTGGAAACATTCTAGGGGAAGAAAACCACGACACTACTTTACTTCTTCTCTTTTATTATTAATCAATCTTCTCTTTTCCATTAATATGCTAGCCCAAACTAGCTAACAAAAACCACTCCTCTATATAGATTTTTTTGTCCACTACCATAAGGAGCCACCACCCCTACAATTATTTAGCAATCCACCACTTGCTTGAGGCCTCAACCTCTACAATTATACTTCTAAACAATACATCCAAATATAGTGCAACTTTTATCTCTAGACTCATACAAGGAACAATAAATATAAAACAATTATAAAACCTATATAAGCTCCTCCCGCTACCTCTTGGAAATTCCATAATAAAAGCTAGAAAATAGAGACAACTCTTCAACACTTCCTTCACTCCAAAACTTAGCACTCTACATAATATATTGAATATAACAAACTCTATAATCTCTATAAATAGCTTTGATCTCATTCAGCAAGCTGTTACAGGAATTGTGCAAAAAGTTCCTCTCAAAATTACTCATAATTCAATACAATAAATCACTCTCAAAATGATCAAACCTCTCCTTTACAAAGCTTTCTCATATAAAAATAATTTTATAATGATTAAAAAATAATTACATCAGGAAATAGAGGTCTAATCACCCATTTTTATACACTATTGATCCAATCTAGTACATTAAATTTTCTCCTTGACTAGATCCAACATAACCTTCAATGAATGACAAACTTTTCAAACTTAACTTTATTAGCCTATTTTTCTCCCTAGAGTTAGTAATTCTTATCCATTAAACTATTGACCATATTCATGGGCTTTGACTCTTATTTTGACCTATTTTTCCTCAGAGCTATAAAGAACTGGGATTTCTAGTGCATTTATAGGTCTCCAACCACATGGAAGATGCTCCTTCTGTGTGGCTACAACAAAAATTTCCTTGTTTTTCACATGCAGCTATGGTTTTTGTTCTAGAGAGTTATGTTTTGGGTGCATTATTGGAGAATATTCCTAACTTCTCTTCACCCCAAGCGACCACATTCATCCTCTTTGGAGACTCTCTGGTCCTATATATATTGGCCTATCCTTGAGAGTCAAGCTAACATTGGAGAGCAGTTCATACAAACATTTTTTCGCATTGCCATAAAGATAGATTACGTGAGTCTTGTTTCGCTCAAGGCCATTCATCCTAGATAGGAGGAGGTTCTACCAAAATTTGGAGAGGAGGTTCCACAATTGAAGGTATAATTTGTAATTGCTCATTGGATTATTAATGAAACAATGATTCCTTCCCATTAAATTGTGTATCTATGTTCATTGTTCATGTTTTCAGTTTCATTTAACGATCCTCTATGGAAGACCACTTGTTGAATTGTTTTGTGGTGCGTGTGTGCAAGGTATAGGTTATGATGGAGAATAAGTCTCTTGGAGTAGAAGAAAGTTTATTTATGTTGGATTTGGTATCTTTCACCAAGCTGCATGGATCCCAGGTCAGGACTGAAACCCTCTTCTATGGTAGATCGTGAATGAATGTTAGAACTATTTGGATTATGTGGGAATATACTTGTACATGTTTCATTTGTCATCCTATTCATATAATATTCTTATTAAGGGCTAGCACTATGGATCATAGCTCCTAGTAGTTGGACACATTTAGCTACAACATTAACCATGCATTTTTTATGAAATCTAACATGCACTAGAGTAGTGGAATGAATACCATGGGAAATTACTATGGAAAATGTTTGTGGTTTTTATTTTTGTGTGCATAGGGTCATATATATGATTTTGCTAAAGATGGTATGTGTATGTATGTGTTTTTCTCACTCAATACTCATGTATATTTTGGTTTACACAAACTTCAAAATTTTAGTATCACCCAAAACAACGACTCATCTTCAAAGTATCAACACCATCTCTCAATATAGTCATGAAGCATAATTTTTTTTTACAAAACTGTGCAAAAGTCATATTACACCATTTGTTTCTCATTGACGTTAATGCCAACAACTGCCATGTTGGATCAAGAGGAGGAGCGGGTCCTAATGTCCATATAGGACATAGTTCTAGATTCTTGGTAGAGTTGATACATGTTATGGTTTTCTAGAAGACATCAAAAGCTACAATATTAGGATAGCATGACCTTTCATAGATTCAGTTGAAAGGGAAACTTCTAAGAAAGGATAAATGGTACGTTAGGAAGAAAGAAGAGGATTAAATTTTTCAGCTCATTCATTAAATCTTTTGTGACAAAAATCCTCCTAAAATGGGGAGAAATGATCCAATGTTGTTTTTATATTATTTTTCACCCATATCGATGCTTTTAGATTGAAAAAATTGGAGTAATATTGCAAGGCCATTTTTAATGATGAACCTAGTTTAGGAAATTGGGGGTGACTAACTTCAAGAGCCATTTTTAAGCACTAAATTACCAATTTTTATGGTCATGGTTATATTATGGAATAGATTCCAGAATGTAAATAAGGACAAGTTTCCAATCTTGTAGGAATCTCCTTAATAAAAGCTTGTATGAGAAAATTATGGCTACTAGAGGTGGACCTATCGTGATTGACCACCAAAAGTCGATGGGATGAAACAACAACCCCAGTTACTCATGGAAAAGTGGATAACCACATGGGGACTATGAATAATACTTTATAAGGTTTGAGTTCTAGCTCATATTAACATTTAAATGGGTCAAATACAACCCCTAGTTGGCTATCAATACGTGTTATAAATGGACCACTAAGAGGAAAATAGATTCCATTTTATTTTCATTCATCTTGTTCAATAGTTTTGAGAAATATAGGGGAGACAACATGTGATGATTTGACTTACTTTGATAATTGTTTGTGGTATATTTTTACTTCACTTAATTAGATTTCTCTTTCACTTGTTTATTATTAGTGTTTTTCTTCATTAAACAACTACCAAACCATAAATAACTATAAGATAGAGGACACAAAATGTAGGCGATCAACCAAGGCCAAAACTTCTCCAATCTAAGAGGAAAACCCAGAATGATTCTTCTTCTTTTAGAATCTTCAATTGATGAATTTCAAGACCTAAAACCTTTACAAATGACCCCTCTAATACCGAGTCATAATCCTTCTTGAAGAACTTAACTTCTAGCAAAGTCAATTGAAGTCTCTTCCTTACATCATGGTTCATACCTACACCTTGACAGTAATTTTTGGCAGCCTTTTACTTGCAACTTTTCATTATCTTCTTTAGAAACCCTAGTACTTCACGTGTGTTCAAAACATGGGCAACTTCATACTCTATATTCTTCGCTTGTCTTCACCTTTATTCCTTGACAACTCTAATTATGAAGGAGACTTCTATTTTATCCCAAAAATCAGCTAATAATGATGACTATAACCTGGTCTTGTTGATGACCTAGTCTTGGTCTACACGTGTGAGAGATACTTACCAAAAATAGTCCTTAGGAAATCTTCTTCTTTCTTCGTCCTTTCTTCTACATTCTTGACTATCTTCTAGTGTATTTCTACCTCAGATCAAACTCCTTTTTGTGCTTCATTAATCCTTTCAAGGGTGGTCAACTAGCCTTGTGTATATAGGCTTCTTGTCACATCAAATGGGTCGATGTGTCACTGTCTTTTAGTTCGAATAGTCTTTTGAGAAGTCTGACTTGTAACTTCCACATTTAACGAGGTATGGTAGGGTATTTTGACTCAACTATTACTCAAATATTTTTTTTTACAATATATAACATGCCCAAATGGGTCTTCAATACATGGAAATGACTTTGATGACTTGTAGACTCAATGACAAGCCCTAGTAGCTCAAAATTGGAGCTTGGCCTAAAAATAAATTAACTTGAGCATGAAACCCATGCCTCAAGATCAACAACAATAAATTTATTTTTCATTACATAAAATAAATAAAATCATGATTACATATTTCATTATGAAGATGGAACCTAATTACATATTTCAACTTAAATAGGAAGGTATTCATAATCGATACAAGGTACTTGGAGATTCTCAATCTGAAGAATTCTCATAAGAAGAGTCAGATTGGTAACCCATTTGTTTAGCATCATAGCATCCATCATTGTCAGATAGAAAGGCCTTGAAAAACAAATTTATCTCTCCACAAGATCAAAAAACAATGTTGGCAAGACCAATGATTGATACACACCATCATCATTGTCTCTCAAGGAACATACCCCACCCAGGTGTTTACAGGGTATGTCCTTTTAGGACTATTCTTGTCTTGGATTCCTAGTCCTCAAAGACTATTAGTCCTCTATGACTACTCTTATCTTGGATTCCCTACCCCATCATCAAAGAGTATCATATGCTATATTCTTATCCAATCCTCCATTCTTTCTTCCAAAATCAAGACAAGAATGATGATTTTATCTATCCTCATGGCCTACACTAATACTTATGGCTATTAGCCATAGTGCATGACACATGAAGTAGTGAACCATATTTTTCACTCCCTCTTAACCATGGATGACCAACCCATTCCTGCAAAAGGAATGTACCAAAGTTCCCTCTTAAGCAGGGACTTCTTCAAGCTCCCTCTTAACTAGGGACTTGCTTTCAGCAGCTCACTTGTTCTTTGGTGGAGATCATGATACCTTCAAATGCTTGAATAGCTCTTCCTTTTGATGTCATAAATTTCATTTTCAACATTATGGAGTCTTCATCTTTTTGGAATTCTTATAAGGCATTCACCTTTCATCACATTCCTCAGTCATGACATCCTTCCCTTTGTTGGAAAGTGATCCTTGAGTTCATATGTGGTCATTCCTTTATACTACAACCTTTTCCACGTAAGGTTTCCTTTAGGATCTTCCATCAAATCACATGAGTGCTTACTTGTACATGACATCTACAACTTTCTTTTGGTAGCCCTATATAAATTCATCCAGATGATTTTCAAAAAATAGAAATGAACATCAAATCAAAGTTACCTTTTGTGATGGCTTTTTATCATGACATATTTCTTTCTTGCAACATCCTGCACATTCATAGACACATCTCCAAAACTTCATATGTCAAGGTTCTCCTTTCTTTACAGACCTTGTCAACGTCTACTTCCCCATGGAGATGACATGATTAATTCTTCTAGTTGTCATATGTTGACTTCTTATAGTTTCATCTTTCATGATCTCTTATTTCTTCACATATTTCACCCCGGGAACATTCATCCATAGTTCCTTCATTTTTTTCAACCACATCATATTCCATATGAGGGAATTTTGTGTTGAATTCATCTAGTCAATATGTGAACCATGCCTTTATGCACCTTTTTAGGAGAAGAGATACCCTTTTCTTTGATCATGCTTATGATGTAGAGCTTTTTCCCATGCAACTATATGATGACATGACTCAATTAAATACATGCATACATACCTCTTTCCTTCTTTTGGTCATCTAGGCTTCCTTCAACATTTTTCTTTCCTTGATTGAGAGTTCTTCAATCATCTTGACCTACTACTTTCCTTTGTCATCATACCACAACCCTTCTAAATAATGAATCACATACAAGATGGAATTCTCAATGAGACACTTTCTTCTTCCAAGAGAGGTGATCCTTCTAATGAAGATTCCAATGGAGGACCTTGATTATTCTCATCTTGAAAATGATTCTTTTCTTAGTGATGTATGATGAATTCCATGCTATATGAATTTGCCCATAAGTATTATTTATGATTTTAATGAGGCTACCAAGATCTTCTTCCTTCTTCTTGAAGACTATTATAAATTTCAACTTTAGATATCTTCTTATAATGATGTCATGAGCTCTTAGTTCCATCATATGCTTCCAATGTGATGTCATCTCTAATATGATGCAGCCTATTAGACTTTAATGTGCTTTATATCTCACTTTAATTATATAAGCATGGTAGAGATCTTCCACCTTCTAGTTCTTCCTAGTATTCATAATTACATCATGGATAGTTCCCAAGGGTCTGTATAGTTCCCTGCTTCCATCATGCTTCTTGAAACAAAGGATCAACCCATCCATCTTTACTTCTTGTACCTACAATATTTATTGACAAGTACCCTAAGAAAAGTATACAATACCAAAAAATGATGTCAAGTTATTTTTTTAGGGTTTTATGCAATCAAGAGGTCATCCTAGGGTTTATTAAGTTCAAACCCTAGACCTTATTATTTTCTCTTCATGGCATTCTAGTGTTTATCCCATGTCCTAGAATCCTAAGAAACCCTAGAGCTCAAATCATAGGGAAAAAGTACTTTAAGACTAGGGTTTCTCATCACAAGAGTTTCTTATGAGTCATCTATAGTTCAAAATACAAACACTAGTGTTATAGACAATTTTGTGCCTTACAGCAACAAGCATGAATTGTCAATAATCCAAGGGATCCAAAGTCCCTAAACATGATGTTCCTACCCCTAGAGGAACAAAGTCAGCAAACCAACAGCTCTCAGATCAGTTCTCCACCTGAAAACACTCAAAAACAAGCAATCCTGAAATCAAAGCAGGTGCTCCACTAGGCTTCTGCGCTCAAACTCAACTCCTCCATGGTGTACCTACGTTGCAAAGCAGGTAGAACAAAGGCCACCTACGCTGAGCGAGATGGGACAAGTGGCACACTGAGTCATTGCTCTGGAATCTTCCAAAAATGACACTTGGATCAGGGATTTCGCCTTGTGATGAGTCAGAGGCTCTGTTTCTCCAAGTGGACTCAAGAACTGAAGATCAACTGAAGAGAGAGAGGACACAAGGCAGCTACACATCAGTTGCAAGCTAACTCATCCTTTCTCAATTCATCTATATATTGAGCTCTCTCCCATGAGCTCAGGAGGCTGGAATTTTGTGCAAAGTAATGATATGCTGTTGGTTTCACTATAGAGCTATTGGGTGATTGTTTGAAGGAGGTGAAGAGGAGAAATTCTTTCTGCTGGGAGGTGTTGTTGGATTGGAGCCTTCAATGGTTGTAACCTTCTCAGAACTTTACTTCTTCATTAATAAAAGCAATTGAGGTTCTTCTATATGTACTTGTTTCAATAATGTATTGTGATAATTGTATATTTGATTTATGCTAATCCGTGAATCAGTTATGATTGCATGCTTCTTGTAGTTTCCTTCTTTGTTATTTTGCAGGATCTCATTGTAGCTGGGCCAGCAAAAGAAGCAAGGAGCTGGGAGCAAGCAGCCAAAGAGAAGAGTTTGGATTCGACATTAAGCGCAAGGCAACGGTTAGTGCATTTCCTCATTCTCTCTTGCTTTCGTAAAGAAGTAAACCTTAAGTAGTTTTCTTTACAGTTGTTGCTGAGGTACTATCACCCTTAGAGTGGGATAGGGTCATCCGAATCGGATACTTTTCCCTACAACAAACTGGTGACTCCACTGGGGATCGTATCTGTTTGATTGTTTGTAGTATTTTGCTATTCATTTCCTGAACAAAAGAGTACCAAATCGAAAAGCTTTTGACTATATCAAAAGCGAAGTAGAGGGCAGCTACTCTAGCTCATTTCTGAGCATGTTCATGATTTGAAGAGCTGATCTACAAGGATCCTTGTAAGCTCTTAGTGATAGCTTTTCATCCTCCTAATCATCCCTTTGTGTGTACTTGACTGATTGCTTTTGATTTGAGCAAAAACTGTGCATTTTTGAGAAAATTGTGACCCGGAAACTGAGAAAACGTAACTTTCGTTTTCCAAAGCAGGTAGTACACAGGCTACCTGCTTTGCAACGCAGGTCCTGAAGGGGCTACCTGCGCTGAGAGCCAGACTGGCTGAGCAGCACCTGCGTTGGCCCAATTTTGCCTAGTGCAGTTGGGGTTTCCTCCCTTTTTCTTGCCTGTTTTCACTATAGTTTTTGCAGCAAGTTGTCTTTCTTGTACCAGTTCTGAAACCAACCTTACTTGCCATCATTCCGCCTCTGTTATATAACGAAATTGTACTTGTTATTTTGCATTTCTTACTTCATTTACAATTTCCCGTAACGAAGAGTAAACTAGTCTTGCTTTGGCCTCTTAGATCTGAACCTGTGTTAGGCATTTTTCTGGTCTAAAGAGTTAGCTTGTTGGCTGTCCATAGCTGATTAGTCTTTTTACTTTCATCATTATGGTTTGATTTCATGTATTTCCAGTGATTAAACAAGTAAATCTTAAGGTGTCTTTTGATTTTGGACAAACTTGTTTGTTTTCGCTTTAAATCGAAATCAAAGTTATATAACAACTTTCTTTTTGTAACCCATCAACATTAAGAAAGGGAAAAGAAAATACATGCATTGTGCATTTTGCATTTGACTGTTTGCATGACGATTTAGGAAATTTTGCATTAGTGTGTGCTCTATGATCTGTGTGAAAAGATTTGCCTTTCTTCTCCCTCAGTAGTTAAGATTTTCAAAGTTGAAAGATTGAAAAGTTTGCTTCTCATCTTAGACTGCATTCAGGAATTTGTTACATACATCTCGTGGTGATCCTTAAAGGCAAACTGCTAAGCAAGATCAACATTAAAATAAATTCAATTTACATAACAATGCTTTGTAACATAACGCAAACATATAGAGGTCTAGGTAGAGACGTGTTCCGGCGTCGTTAAACATAGTGACTGTCGATCTCTACGAAGGTGGGTGATTCCTCCTGAGAGTCGGTGGCACTAATACGGACTTGTGCTCCCACGTACCGTCGCGTATATATTGGGAGACCCCTATAGGAACAAAGCCTTTATCCATAGGAAGCCGTGTCAGCTACCCTACTGATCGCGATGCAGTGAACACAGCATTCACGAAGATCGACCACCTGTACCGTAAAACGTATTCTGTGGTTTCGCGAAAAGTTTGGCACACCCTCTGCCTAGAACTCCAGAGAAGTTTCTTTTGGCCTTTTTCAAACTCTATAACTAAAAAAGTCCATCCAAGCATTTGTCACTTCGGGCTCGTTAAAACATCGAAGGAGACTAGAGTCATCTTTAGCTTTTTCTCGACTCTTAAAACATGAAAAAGCAAAGTTGTGTCTAAAGCGTCGTTAATAAAATTTATTTTAATTGGAACATAATCACCTGTTATTCCCGCGTTGATCTTTCAGTTGAAAAGTATGGAGCCCACCAACCAAGGAAGTCACCTTGGCGAAAGTCCCAATCCCTTCTCCTCTTGGGGAGATGTTGGTGCGCCTCACATGGCCACATTGTCACTTCCAGGATTGACAATTGGCCTACCTGTATGGCTCTTTTCAACTAATGTAGTTCAGATCGCCACTAATCTTGAGCAGTCGAATCAACAGTCAGACCAGTCTAGAGCTACCCACCAGCCTTCCACTTCTTATAATTCTTCCTCTGATCCTTCATCTTCACGAGGTAGAGCCGGCAAAAGTCAGCCTCCCATGGAGAAGAAGGAGAAGAAGAAGAAAGAAAAGAAGCAGAAGGGGCCTATGGCGGAGGCGACTGGGGGCAAGCAAAAGACATCTGACAAAAATCCACACACTGCACCGACCGGGCCTAAATCGCCATGTGTCATTTGCAAAGGGACCCACTTCCATTGTGACTGTCCTTGTATTCCCCGGATACTAAGGGACTGGTCCCCCAGGTTGCACAATCCAGTAGCATCAACCTCTGATAGACATGTTGACTGCATTTCGTCAACTAGCGAGAGTGAAGGACCAAGAGGGAGACCAAGATCGCCCTGTATGCTGTGTGAAGGAGATCACGCCATCCACCGTTGTCCATTCTTAGATGAGGCGAAGAGAGTTTTGGAAGATCGTCTGGTATCACCGTTACGACTTCCTCCTGGATACCAAAAACTCGTGCCTAATCCCTCGATAGTTGAAAATCCAGCTGGCCCGCTCAAGTGGTCAGCTGAAGTGTCGGTCATTGAGAATGAACCTACTGAATCCAGACCAGACGAAAGTCTAAAGGTCGAAACGGCAGTTGACCCGGTTCTTCCTTCAGAGGTTTCATCCTCAAATGACACCGTCGTTGAAGATTCATCTTCAAATGACACCCTCACTGAAGAGGATAAGGATGACACCGTCCATATTCTTTTCATCAACACAGACTCCGATGAGCATCAGGGCAATGCGCCCATTCCTTTATCGCAGGAAGGAACATCGTCAGGGTCGTATCCGACCGTGTATTCGGTCCCACCACCAAGCAACCTGGTTGTATCCTTTGATTGGAATCAACTAGGCAGACCCCGGTTACCGGCCAGTATCCCATTCAGAATCATCGTCCAAATCTATAGAATGGTGATGGCTGGAACTATCATTGATGAAGGGGCATCTGTGAGTATCCTTTCCTCTATTGCTTGGAAAGCACTGGGTTCCCCGGCGCTTTTACCTGAGATGAGAAATCTATCAGGTTTTGATAAAGGAACCAGTCACCCGTTAGGGATTCTCCCCAATGTTCCAGTTACATTGAAAGGGAAGACAGTTCATATGAACATCATGGTCGTCCAGGGACCCTTAGTGTATAACTTACTCCTTGGACGAGACTATATATATTGCATGGAGGCGATAGTGTCCTCACTCTTTAGAGTTATGTGTTTTCCGCACGAAGGAAGAATGGTCAAGCTCGTAGACCAACTTTCATTTCCAGGATCATGCATCGCAAATAGTCAAATACCATCCCTTAACGATTTATTCACTCAAGGAATGCCTCCACCCCCGGTTCTACTTCCCGATGAATGCGAGTGATTCGGAAAGAAAGAACTGGGACCCAGGGGGCATGCACCCTGGCCTGCCTTGGGCAGAGGAAACCTTGGGTATAAAGTTAATTTCCGCAGAAGAATGGACTAGTCCGTACCTCGTCCGAAGGAAGGAAGAGAGGGTTGTTCTAGGATAAAATTCTTTTGTCAAAGTTATGTGAGCGAAATAATAGGCTCCCTTTGTCTAGAAATTAAGCTCTCCTGAGGGAGGAGATCCATTTGTGGCGGCAAGTAGCCACCATCTTTGAAGGCAAGCCTCACCCATTAAAACATATGTTTTGAAGGATAAGTAGGGGCAGCCTCCAAAGAAAGAGATGAAATTGCTGCAACAAGTAGTCACCATCCTTAGCAACCTAGTAATAGACATCGCCGGAAAAAGAGTTTAGTTTGCGGCAGCGAACAAAACCATTTTTCGGATAATAAGTAAGAGGCAAACCTCCGCCCGTAACGCCAATGTTTTATCTGTTGCGATCTTGCAAAAATCAAAAAGTGAACTGATGGGAAGACAAGTACCGTCGGCACCGAAAAATAACGAGAAGACAAGTATCGTTAAAAATATAGCAAGACGACAATTAGAAAAACAGAGGTGGGACAGAGGAGGGGCAGCCTTGAAATTATACTTTATACCTGGGGGCATGCGAACCTTTTGGAGTGCAAGCACGGGGCGACTATTTATTTTTTAAATTTTTAGGTCCTCCCTTTAAACCTGTAGGTCTAACCCGTTAAACTCGTAGGATTAGCCGTTTCCAGCTTGCATAAAGAAAGGATGTGGGGCAAAAGTTAAAACTTGCCAAATAGGAGCATAGCTTCATGAGATAAAGCTCCTTAAAAAAAATGTTATCTCACCTAAGGCGTTTCTTGTATTATGACTGGTATAATTGAGCAAGGTTTGATCGCTTTCAAGCTCGTTAAAAAATGAAGCCATCTCCGAGCAGTTTTAGCACATAGTTCATGCTCGTTAAAAAATAAACATAAGTTGTGAGCAATCTTCCCCTTTGAGTTCAAGCTCATCCAGAAAAAAATGAACCGGTAAATAACCTTGAGAAATGTAACCTTTGACTGCCATTTTAAAAGCCATTGGTCGTGTTTATATGTCTCACCTCCATCCGTTCATTTGGCCAATCGTTCATCTCCATATGTTTGTTTACCCATTTTGAGGAACAGCTGCGAAGAGTGATTTCACTTAGCCATCCTTATGACACTGCCATGATTGGAATATTCCAACCTGTACCTGGAATCTGCTGCTATCCCTGTTCATCACTCGTTCCTCAAAAGACGAGTCTTCTTTGAGCTCTTTTCACTGACTCGTAAAATATGAAAAGTTTGCCGAGTCTTGGCCTTCCAGCTCGTTAAAGCGACCAGAAAGTTATCCCTCCTCTAGATTTTAATCTTTTTGGACCTGAGGGATTATTGCACAAAAAGATCGAGCGCTTGTTTTGTTCGGCTCGTTAAAGCAATCGAAAATTCATCCCTTCTGTATTGTTTTATACTTTTTCGGACTTAAGGGATTAGATGACGAAAAAGGAATTTTGGAGTTGACTTTATGTACCCTTTCAGACTCTCTAAAAATGAAAAGGACCGAGTTATCCTTGTCGTTAGACTCGTTAAATTCATTAAATAGCGACAAACTTGTCTTTAGACGAGAACGAGTTTCCCTATCGCTAGGCTCGTTAAAACATAGCGATGGGCTTGCCCAAAGGGCAGGTTATAGAACAAGCATATGTTATCCTCCTCAAGCTTGATAAAAATAAAGAGGTACTGGTCAGCAATGACTGGGGAAAAATTGGGAGAACCTCACAGCTTTAATGGTAGCAAGTCGCTCTTGAACATGACACTTTGTCCTCCGTATCACATCGGGTTGGGTTGTTTCATTCACCGGTCTCATCACCATGGTCCTTGCCACACCATCCACATTAGGGGTAATGCTACCAATCCATCACATCAGTGTCGTTATATGTTCAAGAGATGTTGTTCTGAAAAGAGTCAACCGTGTCCCATCCACTACCATACATTGTCCTTCATCCATTTCATGACCGCCACCCTGAATCATACATCACAGTTTGTTTTCACCTCATCACAATCACTAGAAAATTAGAAAAACAGAGGTGGGACAGAGGAGGGGCAGCCTTGAAATTATACTTTATACCTGGGGGCATGCGAACCTTTTGGAGTGCAAGCACGGGGCGACTATTTATTTTTTAAATTTTTAGGTCCTCCCTTTAAACCTGTAGGTCTAACCCGTTAAACTCTTAGGATTAGCCGTTTCCAGCTTGCATAAAGAAAGGATGTGGGGCAAAAGTTAAAACTTGCCAAATAGGAGCATAGCTTCGTGAGATAAAGCTCCTTAAAAAACAGCTATCTCACCTGAGGTGTTTCTTGTATTATGACTGGTATAATTGAGCAAGGTTTGATCGCTTTCAAGCTCGTTAAAAAATGAAGCCATCTCCGAGCAGTTTTAGCACATAGTAACGCTTGAAAGCGATTATACTTTTTCGGACTTAAGGGATTAGATAACGAAAAAGGAATTCTGGAGTTGACTTTATGTACCTTTTCAGACTCTCTAAAAATGAAAAGGACCGAGTTATCCTTGTCGTTAGACTCGTTAAATTCATTAAAAAGCGACAAACTTGTCTTTAGACGAGAACGAGTTTCCCTATCGCTAGGCTCGTTAAAACATAGCGATGGGCTTGCCCGAAGGGCAGGTTATAGAACAAGCATATGTTATCCTCCTCAAGCTTGATAAAAATAAAGAGGTACTGGTCAGCAATAACTGGGGAAAAATTGGGAGAACCTCACAGCTTTAATGGTAGCAAGTCGCTCTTGAACATGACACTTTGTCCTCCGTATCACATCGGGTTGGGTTGTTTCATTCACCGGTCTCATCACCATGGTCCTCACCACACCATCCACATTAGGGGTAATGCTACCAATCCATCACATCAGTGTCGTTATATGTTCAAGAGATGTTGTTCTGAAAAGAGTCAACCGTGTCCCATCCACTACCATACATTGTCCTTCATCCATTTCATGACCGCCACCCTGAATCATACATCACAGTTTGTTTTCACCTCATCACAATCACTAGAAAATTAGAAAAACAGAGGTGGGACAGAGGAGGGGTAGCCTTGAAATTATACTTTATACCTGGGGGCATGCGAACCTTTTGGAGTGCAAGCACGGGGCGACTATTTATTTTTTAAATTTTTAGGTCCTCCCTTTAAACCTGTAGGTCTAACTCGTTAAACTCGTAGGATTAGCCGTTTCCAGCTTGCATAAAGAAAGGATGTGGGGCAAAAGTTAAAACTTGCCAAATAGGAGCATAGCTTCGTGAGATAAAGCTCCTTAAAAAATAGCTATCTCACCTGAGGCGTTTCTTGTATTATGACTGGTATAATTGAGCAAGGTTTGATTGCTTTCAAGCTCGTTAAAAAATGAAGCCATCTCCGAGCAGTTTTAGCACATAGTAACACTTGAAAGCGATTATACTTTTTCAGACTTAAGGGATTAGATAACGAAAAAGGAATTCTGGAGTTGACTTTATGTACCTTTTCAGACTCTCTAAAAATGAAAAGGACCGAGTTATCCTTGTCGTTAGACTCGTTAAATTCATTAAAAAGCGACAAACTTGTCTTTAGACGAGAACGAGTATCCCTATCGCTAGGCTCGTTAAAACATAGCGATGGGCTTGCCCGAAGGGCAGGTTATAGAACAAGCATATGTTATCCTCCTCAAGCTTGAGAAAAATAAAGAGGTACTGGTCAGCAATGACTGGGGAAAAATTGGGAGAACCTCACAGCTTTAATGGTAGCAAGTCGCTCTTGAACATGACACTTTGTCCTTCGTATCACATCGGGTTGGGTTGTTTCATTCACCGGTCTCATCACCATGGTCCTCGCCACACCATCCACATTTGGAGTAATGCTACCAATCCATCACATCAGTGTCGTTATATGTTCAAGAGATGTTGTTTTGAAAAGAGTCAACCGTGTCCCATCCACTACCATACATTGTCCTTCATCCATTTCATGACCGCCACCCTGAATCATACATCACAGTTTGTTTTCACCTCATCACAATCACTAGCTCCGTTCCGTGTCACTGATGTGGGATTCATTAAGGCCCTCCTTTGACGGATCGCTCCTTGTCGACATCAGCTCATTATCCAAGGAGTTGATCTAGGAACAACCCCTTCAGTACTTTGAAGCTTGCATGCCTCAATGGCAAGTTTCTCACTTCCGACGACAGGTATACATCAATGACCTTCGACCAGAAGATTTTGCATGGTGGTCGACGCCAAGTCCTTTATTCCCACCATGTGAATTGTACTGCCGTACCTTGAGGGTCATCATCCTTATCGGTGATTCCTCTCGCGCTTGTTAACGGTTTACATCATTGACCAGTAATCAAGCGATGTCTTTCCATGTTCGACTTCAAGAAATTCTCACATGGATCGACTTGTACATCGAGTGAAGATCGGAAGAGATTGAAGACCCCGGATCTAGTTTCATCCATCCGGGCTGCGATATATATTCAGGATATATAGACATTTGATATGTACATCATTACAGCAGATGATCATCCTTCTCAAAGGATGATAATTTCAGCAGAGAATTATCAGTCTATCATCAGACGATCGTCTGTTCTATGTACCAAAATGTATTTATAAAGCTGAGCATGGGAATGCCCGCCTCAGCTAGATCATGAAAAAGTATGAAAAATAATGTATTGTATTGTATCTTATTACAGGACACTTCTCAGCAGATTGAATGAACTTCGGATCCTCATAATAAAGCATTTCACCCGATAAACGACCTCATCCTTTAGGGGGCATCTGTTATAGACAATTTTGTGCCTTACAGCAACAAGCATGAATTGTCAATAATCCAAGGGATCCAAAGTCCCTAAACATGATGTTCCTACCCCTAGAGGAACAAGGTCAGCAAACCAACAGCTCTCAGATCAGTTCTCCACCTGAAAACACTCAAAAACAAGCAATCCTGAAATCAAAGCAGGTGCTCCACTAGGCTTCTGCGCTGAAACTCAACTCCTCCATGGTGTACCTGCGTTGCAAAGCAGGTAGAACAAAGGCCACCTGTGCTGAGCGAGATGGGACAAGTGGCACACTGAGTCATTGCTCTGGAATCTTTCAAAAATGACACTTGGATCAGGGATTTCGCCTTGTAATGAGTCAGAGGCTCTGTTTCTCCAAGTGGAAGCAAGGTTCTCCAAGTGGACTCAAGAACTGAAGATCAACTGAAGAGAGAGAGGACACAAGGCAGCTACACATCAGTTGCAAGCTGACTCATCCTTTCTCAATTCATCTATATATTGAGCTCTCTCCCATGAGCTCAGGAGGCTGGAATTTTGTGCAAAGTAATGATATGCTGTTGGTTTCACTATAGAGCTATTGGGTGATTGTTTGAAGGAGGTGAAGAGGAGAAATTCTTTCTGCTGGGAGGTGTTGCTGGATTGGAGCCTTCAATGGTTGTAACCTTCTCAGAACTTTACTTCTTCATTAATAAAAGCTATTGAGGTTCTTCTATATGCACTTGTTTCAATAATGTATTGTGATAATTGTATATTTGATTTATGCTAATCCGTGAATCAGTTATGATTGCATGCTTCTTGTAGTTTCCTTCTTTTTTATTTTGCAGGATCTCATTGTAGCTGGGCCAGCAAAAGAAGCAAGGAGCTGGGAGCAAGCAGCCAAAGAGAAGAGTTTGGATTCGACATTAAGCGCAAGGCAACGGTTAGTGAATTTCCTCATTCTCTCTTGCTTTCGTAAAGAAGTAAACCTTAACTAGTTTTCTTTACAGTTGTTGCTGAGGTACTATCACCCTTAGAGTGGAATAGGGTCATCCGAATCAGATACTTTTCCCTACAACAACTAGATCCATAAATTCAACCCTTAAAACATCTTATGATGGACCCTTAAAAATAAAGAAAATAAAAAAATTATACATACCTCATGGATACTTAGTGCAGTGCTCAGTTCTGTAGAATGCCATGGTTACTTCATGAAGGTACTATGATCTTTATTGACCCTTGGATACCTTCAAGAATTTCTCTTAATGAGGCTTCAACTAGGGATATGACTACTCTTCTGATGGTACTTGCTTCTCCACAAGCTCTTTTCTACTATGTTTACATCTACAAGACTTCTTTGCTATAGATATTCACAGTAGATATTCTTCTTGTTGTATTTATCTACTACCCGTAGATTCTTATTTTCACTACCTTTTGGAATGAATTAAATGATTCTCAAGGCACTTCCATTGGAAGGTTGACCTTCTCGAATGATTTATTGTTGTACAAAGAGCACATATATTTGAATTTTTTATGTTTGTATTGTTATTGCCATAGATGATTGATTCACCCCAAAGTTGGGTCTTCCAATCGGTGATGATATAACTTGATTGTCTCCATTAATTAGTGATTATGAAGATGTATAGATAATTGAGTCTAAAGTTTCTTTAGTAGGATATCCTTTTACAAAATGTAAAAAATCCTTCCTTTCAAGACTCATATGTTTGATATATATACCAAGGGACTTGGATTGTTTTGAATATTTGAATTATTCTTTCTTCTTCTTGAAATGGTTGTTATAAACATTTTTGTGCCTTACAACTCCAAGCATGAAATGTCCATAAACCAAGGGCTCCTAAGTCCCTAAAAGTGTTGTTCTAACCCCTAAAGGAACAAGGTCAACAGATTACAGCTTCTCCGAGAAGTTCTCCACCAGAAACTGCTCAGAATTGGTCAAAACAGGATCATTTCAGCTGCTCCACTAGTTAAGTGCATTGCATTGCACCTAAATACACTATGGGGGTGTGTTGCATTTCAAAACTCCCTTCTGTAGGGTGCGATGGGTGAGAAATGACAAATGGCAGTGTCATTCCGTGAGGTGGAGAGACAATGGAAGCTTCCAAAATCTTCTCCTGTGACACTAGCCTCACTGAATTCGACTAAGGATGAGTAAGAGGCCCTCAGTCTCCAAGTGGAAGTAAGAACTGACAGAGAGAAGATCCTCCTTACACATATCTATATATGGATCCCTCATCCAAGAGATCCAGAGGCTGGAATTTTGCATATTGTAAGGAATTGTTGTTGGTTTTTGAGGCAAAACATCAGAGTATTGGGTGATCTATGCTTTGTTTGAGGTGAGGAGGGGTTTCTTTGCTGGGAGGTTGATGCTGGGTCAGGAACCACCGGTTGTAACTCCTCCTGGATCTTTTCTTGTTTATCAATAAAAACTATTTGAGTTTTCCTCCATGCTTTTGTATCATTGATGCTTGTTACATTTGTATGGTTAACTTAAATCTGATCCTAAGTTGTTTATGAATATAGATCCATGCCTTTGTATAGTGTTCTTCTTCTGTGATCTTACAGGTACTTTGTGAAGCTGGGCAAGTAAGAGAGCAGGTAGCTGGAGACTGTCAAAGAAGAGAGGGATTGAATCAAAGGATTAGCGCAAGACACAGGTTGGTTCTTTCTATTCCTCTCTATCTATAGTTCATAAAGGAAATACAAAAGTAGTTTTTCTCTGTTTGTTTCTAAGGCAGCTGTCACACCTTAGTGGGATAGAGCAGTTCTAAATAGACACTTTTCCCTGTAACAAAATGGCAACTCCACTTGGGAGCTAATTAGTTTGTTTGTGTGTCATTCTTTGTTGTTTGTTTCATAAACTTATAAGTAGCATTCGAACTGCATTTGCCATAACAAATGCAAAGTAGACATCTGCTGCTTCAATCCATTCACTTGATCTGTTTATGATTTGAACAACTGATTCACAAACTATCTGATTGCCATTGTGATAGCTCTTAGATCCTCCTTAGATCTACCCCTGATTGTGCATTACTGATTGCTTTTACTCGGCCAAAAACCAAAGATTGAACTGCAAACTGTGACCTGGAACCCGGACAGATTCTTGTTTCTGGCCTAGCGCAGGTACTGTTAAGAGATCCTGAATTTTAGCGCACTTCCCAAAAGGGCAACCTGCGCTGCATTTCAATTTCTCTGTGTTACAAGTGCGCTGATCAGACTAGCCCTGTGCAGCTGTGGTTCTTGTGCTTCATTCTTTCCAGTTCTGTCTCTGAATTTTGCTGCCTGTGATCAGTATATTTCTGTTTAAAACCCCTTTTCCTTATTTTTATTCTGCCTCCTTTGTACAAAAGAACTGTAGATGTTTTTGTGTGTTTGTTGAGTCATTTACAGTTTTCCATTGCAAAAGTAGAATAGTCGTACTGTCGTCCTTTGATTTGAATCTGTCGCAAGTGTCGATTTCGATCATAGGAGAAAGTCTAATTGTTGTTTATGGTCGATTATACTGTTACTATTGCCTTTGGTCTAAATTTGTGATTTTCTAGTGTCAAGAACAAGTGTTCATTTCAAAATCGCAAGGTGTCGTAATCATCTCTGTTTTTGATTTCGAAAAAGAGCTTGTTTATATTTGTCGCTTGAAAAGAAATTCAGATTTGTACATCAACTTTCTTTTTAGCATCAATACTAGGAAATTCGAAAACAAATACATGCATGTGCATTTGCATATAGACAGTCTGTTTGGCTTGATTTAGGAAAGTGCATTTACGGTGTGCTCTTTGCTCTTTGTGAAAAGATTGTGTCTTTCTTTTCCCCTAGTAGCTAGGATTTTCATTGCACAAAAGAGATAAAAGTTTGTTTATCATCTTTAGATTGCATTTTAGGAATTACATCTACATCTCGTGGTGAACCCAAAAGGCAAACTTCATAAACAAGATCAACTTAAAATAAATTCAATGAATCTAACAACGCTTTGGAACTTAACGCACAACATTTATAGGTCTAGGCTAGAGACGTATTCCGACGTCGTAAAACCTGGTAACTGTTGTCCTCACTAATGGTTGGGTGATTCCTCCACTTTGAGACGATAAGTGCCAGTACGGACTTGTGCTCCCACGTACCGTTGAGTATATTTTGGGAGACCCCTATAGGCTTAAATCCTTTATCCTTAGGAAGCTGTGTCTTCCGCCTTATCGATCGCAATGCACTGAACACAACATTCGGGAAGATTGACTGCCGTACCGTAAAAAGTATTCTGCAGTTTTGCGATTGGTTTGGTACTCCCTCTACCTAGATCTCCAGAGCAGTCCCTTTCGTTCCTTTTCAGACTCCTTAAAGGAAAAGGTCCATCTGAGCACTTGTCACTTCAGGCTCATTAAAAATCGAAGGCGACTAGAGTCATCTTTTGTTTTTTCTCGACTCTTAAAAACTGAAAAAACAAGTTTTGTCAAAGCGTATAAAAATTTATTTTAAATGGAATATTCATTACCCCTTTCTTACGTTGATCTTGGGTTGAGAAAATGGAGTCAACCAAGCAAGGAATTCCCCTTGGAGGAAATCCTAGTCCCTTCTCCTCTTGGGGAGATGTTGGTGCGCCCCATATGGCCACATTATCGCTTTCAGGAATGACAATTAGTTTGCCTGTATGGCTCTTCTCAACCTCTGTCGTCCAGAACACCACTATTCCTGAACAATCGAATCAGAAATTAGACGAGTCCATAGTAGCCCACCAACCTTCTACTTCCTCTAATTCTTCCTCTCCTCCTTCCTCTTCGCTTGATGGGGCTGGTAAAGCCAAAAGTCAAGTTCCTATGGAGAAGAAGGAAAAGAAGAAGAAAGAGAAGAAGAAAAAGGAGCCAAAAGCGAACGGGGGCAAACGAGTGTCGTCTAATGAAAATTCACACACTGCACCGACCAGGCCTAAATCGCCATGTGTCATTTGCAAAGGAGACCACTTTCACAGAGATTGTCCTTGCATCCCTCGGACCTTAAGGGACTGGTCTCCTCGTTTGCAAACCCCGGTGTCATCAACCTCTGATGATCATGTTGAAAGCACACCGTCAACTAGTGAAAGTGAAGCCCCAGGACAAAAAGGGAAATATAGATTCCCTTGTAAACTGTGCGAAGGCGATCATGCCGTCCACCATTGTCCCTTCTTAGACGAAGCTAAAAGAGTTTTGGATGATCGTCCAATATCACCGCTGCGACTTCCTCCTGGATATAAAAAACTCTTGCCGAGTCCGTCACTAGTTGAAAATCCGGTTGACCCGCTCAGGTGGTTGGCCGAAGCATCTATCATTGAAGATGAACCATCTGAATCCATACCAGACAAAAGTCAAAAGGTCAAGGCGGCAGTTGACCCGGTCTTGCCTTCAGAGGTTCCATCTTCAGATGATACAATCACTATAGAGAACAAGGATGACACCGTCAAAATTCTTTTCATAAGCACAGACTCCAACGAACATGGGGTCAATTTACCCGTTCCTTTACCGCAGGAAGGAAGTTCATCAGATTCGTACCCGACTGTCTATTCGGTCCCACCTCCAAGCAACCTAGTTGTCTCCTTCGACTGGAATCAACTAGGTAGACCCCGTTTACTAGCTAGCGTACCATTCTGAATTATCGTTCAAATATATAGAATGGTTATGGCTGGTACCATCATAGATGAGGGGGCTTCTGTGAGTATCCTTTCATCAACTACTTGGAAAGTGCTTGATTCGCCATCGCTTTTACCTGAGATGAGAAATCTAACAGGCCTTGATAAAGGAACCAGTCAACCGTTAGGGATCCTTCCCGATGTGCCCATAACATTGAGAGGGAAAACCTTTCACATGAACGTAATGGTAGTTCAAGGACCCCTGGATTACAATCTACTCCTTGGATGAGACTATATTTATTGCATGGGAGCAATTGTCTCCTCACTCTTTAGAGTAATGTGTTTTCCGCACGAAGGAAGAGTGGTCAAGCTCGTGGACCAGCTTTCATTCCCCGGATCGTACAGAGCAAATAGTCATATACCATCCCTGAATGGTCTTTTCACGCAAGAAATGTCTTAATCTCCAGTCCGTCCTCCCGATGAGCGTGAGTAATTCGGAGGGATATGACTGAATCCCAGGGGGCATGCACCCTGGTCTGCTTCGGCAGGAAAAATCCTGGTATAGGATAGGTTTCTGTGGGAGAATATGACTAGTCTGTACCCCCGTCCGTGATTGGAAGAGGGGGTTATTCTAGAACAAGATTCTCCTGTCAAAGTTATGTGAGTTGGCGAGCGCCGCCACTCACCTTTGTTTATCTTGGTAGACATCGCCAAAGAAGTGTTTTGTTTGCGCTGTAAATAGAACAATCTTTGGGTAACCTGTAAGAGGTAGGCCTCTCTCGGTAAAACAAATGTTTTATCGGAAAGAAGTAGGGGTAACCTTGAAGCTCTGTTTTATACCTGGGGGCATGCAAACCTTTTGGAGTGCAAGCAAAGAGCAATCATTTATCTGTTTTTTGGATTGGTCGTCTCCTAACTTGCATAAAGAAAGGATGTGGGGCAAAACTCTAAAAGTTGTCATTTTTATATGAGACATTCTTATCACAAGACTGGATTAATTGAGCAGTGTTACCGCAAGGTTCAAGCTCGTTAAAAAATAAACCCGCATCGAGTAGTTTTAGCACATAGTTCAAGCTCGTTAAAAAATAAACATAAGACATGAGAAAACGTTTCCACCCACGTTTAAGCTCGTTAAAAAATGAACTATTCCCCGGTAAATAACCACCGTGAATGTAGTACTTCAGCCATTAAAGCCTTGGTCGTGTTTGCACCGTCACCTCCACTTTTTCATTGGCCGATCATTCACCTCCATTTGATTGTTTACTCATTTTGAGGAACAGCTGCGAAGATTGATTTCATTAGCCATCCTTGTGACACTGCCATGATTGGAAAATTCCAAACCTTACCTGGAATCAGCTGCTACCCGTTTTATCACTCGTTCCTCAAAAGACGAGTCTCCTTTAAGCTCTTTTCAACTGACTCGTAAAATATGAAAAGATTGTCGAGTCCTTGGCCTTCCAGCTCGTTAAAGGGATAGGAAGTGCTATCCATCATCTAGATTTTAATCTTTTTTGGACCTGGGGGATTATTGCACAAAAAGATCGAGCGCTTGTTTTGTTCGGCTCGTTAAAACTATCGAAAATTCATCCCTTTTGTATTGTTTTATACTTTTTCGGATTTAAGGGATGAGATGACAAAAAAGGAATTTTGGAGTTACCTTTACGTTCCTTTTCAGACTCTCTAAAATTGAAAAGGACCGAGTTATATTTGTCGTTAAACTCGTTAAAAAGATTAATAGCGACAAACTTGTCTTTAGATGAGAACGAGTTTCACTATCGCTAGGCTCGTTAAAACATAGTGATGGGTTTGCCCGAAGGGAAAATTATAGAACAATCATATGTTATCCTCCCCAAGCTTGACAAAAATAAAGAGGTATTGGTCAGCAATCACTGGGGAAAATTGGGAAGAAAACTCAAAGAATCTTTATTGGTAGCAAGTCGCTCTTGAACATGACACTTTTACTCCGTGTCCGAGTCGGGTTGGGTTGTTTCATTCACTGGCCACATCGCCATGGTCACACCATACCATCTACATTTGGGGTTAGTGCTACCAATCCATCACATCAGTGTCGCCGATATGTTCAAGAGAAGTCATCCAGAGAAGTCACCTGTGTCTCACCCACTACCATACATTATACTCCATTCTTTCATGACCGCCACCCTGAACATTATATCATCAAATCGTTTTCACCTCCATCAAAATCATTTCCTCCGTTCTGTGTCATTGATGTGGGATTCATTAAGGCCCTCCTGTGACGGATCACTTCTTGTCGACATTAGCTCATTATCCAAGAAGTTGATCTAGGAACAACCCATTCAGTACTTTGAAGCTTGCATGCCTCAATGGCAAGTTTCTCACTTCCGGTGACAGGTTTACATCAATGGCCTTCGACCGAAAGATTTTGCGTGGTGTTCGACGCCAAGTCCTCTGTTCACACCACGTGAATTGTACTGCAGTACCTTGAGGGTCATTATCATTATCGGTGATTCCTCTCGCTCTTACTAATGGTTTACATCATTTACTGGTAATCAAGCGATGTCTTTCCATGTTCGACTTCAAAACATTTCTCACATGGATCGACTTGTACTTTGAGTGAAGATCAGACGAGATTGAAGACCCCGGATCTAGTTTCATCCATCCGGGCTGCGATATATATTCAGGGAAATAAAGACATCAAATGTACAGCATTGTAGCACAGATAATCATCCTACCAAAAGGATGATGGCTCTATCAGAATCATCAGTCTACCCTCAGACGATTGTCTGTCCTATGTGCATGGAAATGAATTTATAAAGCTGAGCATGGGAATGCCCGCCTCAGCTATATCATGAAAACAGTATGAAGATAATGTATTTTATTGTATCTTATTACAGGTCTCCTCCTAGCATTGAAAGAACTTCGGATCCTCATAATAAAGCATTTCACCTGACACCAAAAGGTTAACGGCCTCATACTTTAGGGGGCAACTGTTATAGACATTTTTGTGCCTTACAACTCCAAGCATGAAATGTCCATAAACCAAGAGATCCTAAGTCCCTAAAAGTGTTGTTCTAACCCCTAAAGGAACAAGGTCAACAGATTACAGCTTCTCCTAGAAGTTCTCCACCAGAAACTACTCAGAGTTGGTCAAAACAGGATCATTTCAGTTGCTCCACTAGCTAAGTGCGTTGCATTGCACCTAAATACACTGTGGGGGTGCGTTGCATTTCAAAACTTCATTCTGTAGGGTGCGATGGGCGAGAAATGACAAATGGCAGTGTCATTCCGCGAGGTGGAGAGACAATGGAAGCTTCAAGAATCTTCTCCTGTGACACTTGCCTCACTGAATTCGACCAAGGATGAGTAAGAGGCCCTCAGTCTCCAAGTGGAAGCAAGAACTGACAGAGAGAAGACACTAATCAAATCACAAGCTGACTCATCCTCCTTACACATATCTATATATGGATCCCTCATCTAAGAGATCCAGAGGCTAGAATTTTGCATATTGTAAGGAATTGCTGTTGGTTTTTGAGGCAAAACATCAGAGTATTGGGTGATCTATGCTTTGTTTGAGGTGAAGAGGGGCTTCTTTGCTGGGAGGTTGATGCTGGGTCAGGAACCACCGGTTGTAACTCCTCCTGGATCTTTTCTTGTTTATCAATAAAAACTATTTGAGTTTTCCTCCATGCTTTTGTATCATTGATGCTTGTTACATTTGTATGGTTAACTTAAATCTGATCCTAAGTTGTTTATGAATATAGATCCATGCCTTTGTATAGTGTTCTTCTTCTGTGATCTTACAGGTACTTTGTGAAGCTGGGCAAGTAAGAGAGTAGGTAGTTGGAGACTGTCAAAGAAGAGAGGGATTGAATCAAAGGATTAGCGCAAGGCACAGGTTGGTTCTTTCTATTCCTCTCTATCTATAGTTCATAAAGGAAATACAAAAGTAGTTTTTCTCTGTTTGTTTCTAAGGCAGCGGTCACAACTTAGTGGGATAGAGCAGTTCTAAATAGACACTTTTCCCTGTAACAATGGTGATTTAAGAACCCTCATAGATAACTTTATTATGACAACAATTGGTAGGTCTACTTGCTTGGTGAAGGGAAAATATTGTAGTTAGAATTTTCGATTGAGTTTGGAATGAGTTTGGTTCTTTTCAATGTCTTGAGAGAGAGATGTAGTTCACTATAACTTGCTTGCTATTTGGAGATCAGAACTTGAGAATTTGTGCCCGAAATTTTATCAAGCTTTCTTCTTGAACTTAGCCCTTAAATATTCTTGAAGATTCAATGGTCTTTTTGCTTCCTTCATTGTCATTGATATTCCTTTCGATGCTTCTCTTCAATATGCCTTTTCTTATCTTGTTATCTTAGCTCTTGAAGATCTTCTAATGATTTTACCTTTGAATGTCCTTCATTTTGCTTCCTTTCCTTGACTTGTTGCCTTAGCTCTGAAACCATGTTGAGAAATCTAGGGGAAACAACATGTGCTAATTTCTCTTTCTTTGATAATTGTTTGTGGTATATTTTTACTTCAATTAATTATATTCCTCTTTCACTTGTTCATTATCTTTTTTTTTCTTCATCAAACAACTACCAAACGATAAATAACTATAAGACATAGGACATAAGATGAAGACAATCAAATAGGGCCAAAACCTCTCCAATCTGAGAGGAAAACCCACAAGAATTATTCTTCTTATATAATCTTCAATTGATTAATTATAAGACCTAGAACCTTGACCAAATGACCCCTCCAAGGCCAAGTCACAATAATTCTTGAATAACATGACTTCTAGCAAAGTAAACCTAATTATATTCCTTACATCATGAGTTTGGACCGGCACCTTCACTGTAATTTTCAGCCTCTCCTAGCTTGCAAATTTTTGTTCTCTTCTTCATAAATCCGAGGAAAACATGTGTGTTCAAATCATGGACAACTTCATCTTCTATCTTATTTTCTTGTCTTCACCATTATTCCTTGACAACTCAGTTTGAGAAAGAGAATTTTTTTTTATCCCAAAACTCAGCGAGTGATGATGATTGTAGCTTGGTCCTATTCATACCCTAGTCTTAGTTTGCATGTGTGAGAGAGATTTACCAAAAATAGTCCTTAAGAAATATTCTTCTTTCTTTGTATTTTATTATGCCTTCTTTGAACTTGGATCTTCTAGTGTCTTTCTACCTCATATTGAACTCCTTTTTGTGCTTGAATTAATCCTCTGAGGGGTGGTCGACTGGCCTTGTATATATAGGATTCTTGTCACATCAAATAGTCTGACTTGTCGTTGTCTTTTAGGCTGAATTGTAGCTTCCACATTTGATGAGGTCTTGCAGGGTATTTTGACTCAACTATTGCTCAAGTAAATTATGTTTATAATATGTAACATGCCCAAATGTGTCTTCAATACATGACAATGACTTTGATGACTTCTATATTCAATGACAAGCCCTAGGAGCTCACAATGTTAGCTTCACAAAAAAAAAAAATTCCTTGAGCATGAAACCCATGTGTCAAGATCAACAATAATAAATGTACTTTCCTTGTTACAAAAATACATAAAATCATGATTACATATGCCATTGCGAAGACAAAACCTAGTTATATATTTCAAAAAATAGTAGAGAAGATTAGATGAGTGTAAATAGAGAAAGAGTATAACAGAGGGGATTTGTGTTTTGTAATAACCAATAGGCCACAAGTCCTACGCAACTTCATAGAGAGTAATGCAACATTAGCTCCTATAAGCCTTTTCTTTTTCACTTTGTAATTAATTAGGGAGCACATAACTTTCATGGGTCAATGTATTCATGTGATTCCTTGAACCAACATTCATTCGCCTTGTCTCCTAGGCCCTTGAGGATGGTCACAATGTAGTCCAAACTCATGGCCACGAATAGGGATCACCTCGCGTCCTCCAAACATCAAATAAAATTGGTGTCACAAGCCAAACATTTGAATAGGACCATAATTCCTCTTTTCATCCCACCTATTTTCTTGGAACTCATGGACTTAACCTAACCCTAATCATTGTTGACCTATGAACTATGTGGGTTGTAAGCTTCCCCTGAACCCTAGGCCATTAAATGAACAAAAAAAAATGTTTCTCGCTTTTTTTAAACCCAACCTTCATGCATGATAAGGTCATAGTATGGGTCCTAAGAGAGAGTGTATAAATGGTGGAGTATATTACTTATGGGTTGAGATTTATGGTTGTAAATCTATCAGGCGATCACAAACTCCTGACTTGTTCTAGCCCTCTTGAACCTGGAGGGATACTATTGATTGATGGGAGTAGGCCCTACAACATATCAGATGCGAGACCAAACTCCCTGATAATCTCTCCTTCAATATTCGATGACACAACATTGGCATAGAACTTCATGGCAAAGACTTGATTTTGTGGATCTATGCTCGGGACATGAATTTTCCTTTAGAGTTTTATCCTGCTTCAAAAAATTTAAAGTCGTTGAATAACTATCATACCCTTTCGCTTTTGGATTCACACTATATTTACATAAATTGTCTCAATATAGTATGAGTCTGGTATGCCTAGACATTGCGCAACAGATTCCTACACAGGCTCAAGTTTGGTTTTGGTTTATTCACATTACCCTTTAATTATATAAGGAACTTTACACACAAAAATCATGCACCACAATTCAACCATGATCTCATTGACATTTTTTGCACAAGCCAAAGTAAAAAAGAAAAAATAAGATAGAAAACACTTCGTATCTATTATAGCCTTAGATCTTTGGATAGTTACATAGGGGAAGTTTTGAATTCTTGGGCCTAGTTGAGAAACTCTTTCTAGGGCTCTCATATCTTGTATCATTTTAACATTAAGAAAAATATGCTCATTAGACCCAAAAAGTTGTAACTAATAGATTTTCTAGAAAATCCAAATTTTTCCTGGTCCTAGAAACTATAGGACACCTCATGCTTACCAAATATTTAAATTTTTCCTCTAGGACACCTCAACAAAACTAATAGATTCTTGGGAAGAAAAAAATTCTTTTCCAGAAATGCTCTAATTAGAAAAAGAACAAAAAAAAGAAATTTATGGAGGATGCTCCTACATCACACTTCACTAGAATAAATGATTTCATGTGATCCTTTCCATGAGGTCTATGATAGTATTTCCATGCTTCAACATCTCTTCCTCACTCATCCAAATTGTATCTTCAGCTACAACACCCTTCCATTTGACCAAATATTCGTAGTAGTCTTTTTTCTAGCCTTCCTGAAAACTCTTTGGTCAATAATATTTTTCAGTTGTGGCTTCCTTAGAGTTGTGGGTAGTTGAGATTCATTCTCTTGGTCATTTTTCTTCTGCTCTCCATATTCCTTTTAAGGGTATATCTATACAACATTAACAATAAGAGAAATCCCTATATCAAAATGTAGTTCAATCTCATAAGAGTTTGTTGAGAATTCTCTCAATATTTTGTTGGGACCAGTATTTCTTTTTATTTTTATTTTTATTTTTTTCTTCAACTTATCGTACTAATGCTTTGAGAATTGTTCCTCAAGTGTTCTAAAAATAGTTCCCTTACTTCAAAAGTATCTTCCTTTCTCTTGAGTTCAACTCTCTGCTTGTATTTATGATTGCTTTCATGTAGTTTTCCCTTGACCTATTCATGTATCATTTGAATGGCTGTAGCGAATTCTTCTACATCAACACCCTGAATTTCTTCATTCCCCAAATTCCTGAGTTCAAATATGCCTTTGTGGTGTATGCCATACACAATTTGAAATGGATTTTTTCTTGTACTCCTATTAGGTGAATCATTATAGGAAAAATCTACTTGTGGGAGAGCTTGATCCCATTGTTTGTTGTGCTCATTGACCAAACACCTCATCAAATTTCCCAACTTTATATTGACCACTTATAATTGACCATCTATCTGGGAATGATAAGCTAAGTTGTATTGTAGGTTTGTTCCAAGGTTCCTCTACAAAGTTCACCAAAAATGTCAAACAAATTTTTTGTTTGTATCTGAGATTATACTCCTGGGAAATCCATGCAATCTCACAACTTACCTGAAAAGCAAATTATAAATGTGAGTGGCATAATTTGTTTTAGAACAAGGTATGAAATTGGCCATCTTGGAAAACCTATCCACTCCTACGAACACTAAGTCCTGTTTCCCCTGTTTTTTTGAAAAAACCAGGACAAAGTCCATACTAATGGCTTCCCATGGCCAATTAGGTATTGAAGTGGCTAATACAACCCAACATTATGTCATCTTCCTTTCGCTTATTGGAAATTTTTTCAATTGTCCATAAAATTTTTAACATCAGTTCTCATACATGGCTAGTAAATAAATGGAACTCAATTATTCATATGTCTTACCATGGCCAAAGTTACCATCTATTCCTCCACTATGTTTATCCTTCAACAAGTTGTCCCTCATCGATCCTTTTGGAATACATAACTTACTACCCTTGAACAACAATCCCTTATGAATCATGTACTCAAGCCTTGGTCTTCGGTCCCTGATTATGGGGTTTCTTCAAGCTTCATAATTTCCTTGAGGTCTATATCTTACTTGTACAGTTCTTGGAGGTGTTCATACCCCAAAGTGTTGACTTGAATCTCTCGCAAAACCAAATATCTCTTTCTCAAGGTATCGACAACTTTGTTAGCATTTCCACTAATGTGTTTCAAAACAAAAGAAAATTCTTGCATGTATTCAACCCCTTTAGCATGTCTTTGGTTAAGATTGTCTTACTTCATTATGTACTATAAGGCATGATTATCTATGCACATAATAAAATCCTTGGGAATAAGGTAATGCCTCCACTTCTTTAGGGATTTAATGATTGCATAAAATTCTTCATCATAGGTGGAATACTTCTGCTTGATCTCATTCAATTTCTCACTGAAATAGGAAATGGGCTTTTCATCTTCACTAAGAACAAATCCAATGGAGATTCCATTGGCATCACACTTCAATTGAAAAGGTTTTTGGAAATTAGGCAAGACTAAAAATGGTTTCTTGGTTATTTTCTCCTTTAACAATTGGAATGACTCTTCAACTTCTATTGTCCATTTAAAAGGTTGTTGTTTCCTTATAATTGTCTCCACTATCGGTGCACACATGTGACTAAAATTTCGAATAAAATTTTAGTAGTAGTTATGCAACATATGGAAGCTTCTCACCTCATGGATACTTGTTGGAGAAGGTCCCTGTTTAATGGATTTTAGCTTCTCTAGGTCCATTTTTAGTCCTTTAGAAGAAATTACAAATACCAAATAAACTATTTTTTTCCTAAGAAAAGAACACTTTTTTAGATTTATTAAAAAAAATTTGTGTTACAATTTTGTCAATAACAATTTTAAAAATTTGAGATGTTCCTCCTTATTTATGTTGTACACTAGGATATCATCAACATAAACAGTTTGGATTTTCCAAATAAAATATTTGAGGAATTCTTCCATGAGTCTCATAAAATTGTTGAGGGTGTTGGTTAAGCCAAAAAGCATAACCACTAATTCATATAAACCATCATTGTTTTTTAATGTAGTCTTCTACACATCTCCTTCTCTCATTCTCATGTGATGATACCTACCCTTTAAATCTATTTTTGAAAATTGTTGTTGGGTGCAGGAATTACACTTAAGAAAACTCCTCAATGCTTAATTTTTCAACTCAGGGGATCCGTAAACTTAGAGACGAAGCATAGGCAATGCCAGAGATGGTATGAATCCTTCTAATATAAATCCCTACTTTCTTTAAAGGAAAGATTGCATAATCAAATTAAAAAGAGAAGAAGGCAACTTGTGCCATCAAAATAATCATAGACTGGAACAAGGAAGAATGCATTTGCAAGAGGGAATTAAAGGTAAAGGGAAATTACTCTAGCTAAATATTGTTTAACTATTGAGTGTGTGTTTTTCTTCAACAGAGACACTTAGCAGTGTCATTAGATGGGCCCTTAAACCTGCTCCTTTAGATATTTCCTTTTTGCACTAATTTGTCCTGTACTATCACATTCTGCTTTCACTAGTGCAGGAACAAAGATTTATACAGAAGGTATAAATGGTGTCTTTACGAAAGGATTTTTACTTCTTGCAAGGGCTTGAACTTTTCCAGGTTCAAAGCACTCAGATCCTGTGGCAAGAAACTAGTTCTTACACAAGATCAGAGCATCCTGCACTTAGCATTTAATTCTTAAAATGAGTGCTTAATTATTGCAAGTGCTATTATACTATTAAATAAAATTGCATACATAAAAATTGAATATTTTTGATCTTTAACAGAGTGCAGGAATAAAGAAACAATCAATATACATTCATATTATCATGAGCATTTAATGAAGGAAAGAAAATTGTGGGAAGTAGATTAAGAAGGCTTGCTGCATCACACCAACGTGCACTGGTGCAAGTTCATTTCTCCTGCTAGGACTAGGTGGGGAAAATCATTCAAGCAGAATAGCAGAAAAGGAGATATCATACCAACGTGCACTGGTGCAGGGTTATTTCTCTTGCTTGGGCCATGCGGAGGAAAACCAATCTGAAATCAAGTGCAGGAAAGGGAATTTATCTACTTCACACAATGGATTTGATTTCACTCAGACAAGAATGGACGTGCTTAAACTTAAATCACACTTGACAATGTAAACACAAATTACAGGAAAACAGGAAATGGGGTAAACATGCTGGGTTGGCTAGGCCCTAGCCAACTAGCGCATTTCCCCTTTAAATAAAAACATTGCTCAGTACCTTAATCAATTCATCAGTGCAAATACAAAAACACAATTTGTGAAACATGAGGTGGAGCTCCCTTTTATTAATTCACTGAGGCACATACATACATTAATACATCGTCTAGCCTAGATTCGGGTGCTAACAAAATACAACACCCTGTTACTGCTTCTCTGGCTATGTCTCTATTCTCTTCTACTATCCAAGACTTCCCTCTAGTCCTATTTACATTCTACATTATATAGATCTTTGGCCAAAGGACAAAATAGATCATTCAACCAATTACATAACCAAAAGCAAAATTTAGCTTTTCGGCCTTCAAAATTAGACAGTTAGCAAAACTGGCTATAGCCAATCTCTAGCTTTCGTCCTTCACAGATTCGATCTCAGCTGCCTTTGGATCGATCTTTCTATTGTGGTTGAATTTGCTCAAAACGAGGTGGTGATCAAGGAGGTTCAGATCTGTTGCAAGGATTTGTTGTGCTGGCAATGATGCAATATCCGATCTTGCAATAGGATCAACAGTCATGGTAAGTACTCTAATGATCAGATAAACATTGGAGATATCGATAAGTTACAAAGAGTGATTAAAAGTAAGAAATCATGTAATAAATAATTAATTAATGATAAGTTAAATTAAAAGTATGAAAAATAAAGTTATACGAAATATGTCATCGTGCTTGGACTGGTGCAAGATGAGGGTGTATAAAAGAGGTAAAACAACAGTAAATGCTTATGATTTAGGAAGGGTAAAATGGAAAAGAGAGAGAAAATTAGGGGGCTAACATCATCCCATCCCTAAGCTGTTGTGTGTCCTCACACAACTCTTTACCTTTGCAAAAAGCCTTCAAAACTTTTAGCATTCTAGCTCAATCCTGCTCTGACATACTTACATCGGCCTGCAATATTCCAAACTTCTTCTTTCTAATGTTCTTTAGTTTCTTTGTCACCTTTTTAAGTCACTTAAAACATCACCAAGATTGGTACTTCGAAACTCTAACTTCTCTTTTCTTTTTCTGGATCTCCGTAGTTAATTCTTCTTTACTCTATTCTTTATCCTCCTACGATTTAGCTATGAGTTGTTCTAAATTCTACACTTGAAGTTCTAGTTCAACTATCTGAGCAGCAGGAGTTACCAAATCTTCTTCTTCTTCTTTTGTCTCGACAGGGGCTGTGTCTTCCTCAGGGACCTCAGTATCCCTCATGGTTACATTAAGAAATTCTTCTTCTTCTGGTTCTTCTTCTTGCACTGGTGTAGAAGGGGATTCAACGTCCTATGGGGACTGTGGTTCTTTGCCTGCACCAGATTATTTATTCTTTTTCTGGGGCCTTTTAATGAAATTGGCCAATAGAGTGTCATCTTCGACCTCTACAAATTTTACTACGTCCGCAAGGACTGACAGGTTGTCTTCTTCGAGGGTCTGTGCCTGTACTGGTGGTGTAGAAGGAGTCTCTTCAACAGGTGCACTAGCTATCTTCTTATTTGGAGATGGGGCCCTTTCTTCTTTTGATTTTTCAGGTTGTTTCCTTTTCTTACTAGTGCAAGAAGGACTTCCATTTACGTTCTTACTCGGACCCTTGCTTGTGCTGGCGGGGTCCTCTGTCTCCTTTCCAGTAGCTGTCTTTTTATGTAGCTATTTTAACAGTGCCTCCTAGGTCATGCCTTTAACTTCTAATTGTTTGTAGACAAAAATCTTTATCAGGCCGTGGTGATATAACTTCTTGTTGGCTTGGTCTACCCGTTCATCCCACACACCCTTGGCCATTTTTTCCAAGCTCTTAAGAAAAAAATAGGGGAAACTCATCCTCCACTAGATGTGTTGGGCAACTTAGAAATGCTGCAACATCCTAAAATGGTACACAAGAGTGTGGGAGTGCCTTCCCTCACAGGTTACTAATTTCTGTAGGATGAAAAGGAGGTCCTTCCACTATCATAGCAGGGCACTGCATGGAACTCATTCCTTCCAATCTACCTTCATCTTCTTGTCGACAACGAAATTCTGCTATGGCTTCCTTTCTAGTTTCTAAATTTTAAACCATTGCTCACCAGTATTTTCCAAGCCTGTCGCTGCTGCTATAAACTCTTTCGTAACCTCAAATTTTAGAGGCCCAATTTTTACTCTTCCATTTTTGAAACTTCTAGCAAACTGTAAGGCCACTTCACTGTTGTGCCTGTCAAACGTTTTTAAGAACTGAAGAAAGCTCGAGTCTCGCAATAGTGCAAGACTATTGTGATACTCAGCAGTCTGTTCTACCCTACTAAGAGACGAAGGTTTGCCTCGAATGGGCAGCATTGTTGCTTAACGGTTATGAACAGTCAAGAATTTACATGCAACACCGGGAAAATTGGGTCTTATAGATAGGGATCCAACCATCCACCATCCCTTCCACCTTATCACCCATTCATTCCACTGAAATAGCCGTGGATGTGCAACATCTTTGAGATCATGCCGGATTGGTAATTGCGGTGGCGTTTTAACGGCTAGGTGAGGTAATCATTATGAGTGAAGGACATCTAGGATTATGGCAGAAAGGGGAAATTATATCCAAGCAACGGTTAAACACTTCCACATTTCTCCTAGTTAATATGATAGCACAAGTACTCATTGACTAAGTGAAAGGACTTCTTATAACTTTCATGATGACCACTTTCCTATGATGTATGCTATGAAAATAACAAATTGTACTATGTTTTTGATAGGGTGCATGCTTGCACTGGCCTACTTGCATCGCTTAAACTATGCCATTCTATTGGTACCATTCTGCTTGCATTATTATATAGGACGACATGCTTACAATAGTGCAAGCATAATATTTAAAAAAAGAACAGGGAATTTAAGTAAAATATATGCTGGACTTCCAACATGGCTTCCTCAATTTATACTGGAAATTTGCTTCGCCCTTTCTTAATACTTCAGAGCATATCCTTTTGCTCTTTGTGTGTGAGATCCTGCAACGAATTCATGAGGGAACAAAGAAGTGAGAAAAGGGAAATTTCAGAATGGGAAGGAATTCTGTTATAGGGATTCTAGGAATAATACCACAAGAGGGGATAACTAGAAGTGAGATAGGAAAAAAATTCAAGGGTAAAGTGGGATTTTCACAAAATGGACAGGGTAAATTCAGAAGAATATGGGAAGGTTAATCATTCTGGGATTGAAGAAGAAAACTGAGGGAATATTACGAAAATGGGATATGAAGAAAGGTAGAAAATTTTCTGGAAGGTTTGTCTGCACTGGTGCAAGAAAAATAGCTGCAGTGAAAATTAAGCATTACTTGAATAAAAATATCCATGCTAATTACCCAAATTGTATAAAGGTTGGTTCTGTTGAACCTGCTTTTACTTGGTGGTCGCTAGAATATATCTAAAGATCAAGCAACATTCTCTTTTTATTAGAAATTTTTGATCTCCCTGCCAGCAAGCTGGTTTTCAGGTTGATCCTTCTGCAATCATGTCAGCGTATTGATTTTCATAATTACAGTGAAATTTTTATTCTTTACTTTCTTTAAAAAAAAATTGTGTTTTTTTTTTAAAGAAGAAGAAGAATTCATGTTTTCAAAAGGTTGGTATTACCATTCACCACTACCGTCCCAAATTGCTATTGGATTTTCTGTGTAAAATCTTTCTTGGCAAGAGGATGAAAATACTTCTTTAATCTGTGTCCATTTACCAAGAATACTGAATTTTGTTCATCAATAGTTTTAACTTCTTCAGCTCCATTCTCGAATACTCGGATCACTTCATAAGGTCCCATCCAACATGTATGGAATTTCCCTTTAAAAATTTTAAATCTAGAATCATAAAGGAGAACCCAATCACTTGGTTGGAACTGCTTTTTCTAAATAGACTTTTCATTGCCACCTTTTGCGTTGCTGCTGAATTAGTATGTTCTGCTAAATAGCATCCCTACGAAACTCATCTAACTCATTTAATTGGAGAAGACATTGTTGTTGCGCCTCAAAGAGATCTAGTCCTAACTGAACTGCAGTTCTGAAAATTTTGATCTGGAATTCAATTGGTAACAAAACCTATTTGCCATATACCAGCTCATATGGTGTATGTCTCATGCTATTTCTTCAAGTGGTTCTGTATGCCCACAAAGCTTCCGGTATTCTTTCAGCCCAGTCTTTCCGATGCATATTTATTGTCTTTGTAAGAATGGACTCGATCACTTTGTTTGTGGATTCCACCTGGCCATTTGCTTGCGGGTGATACAGCATGGATTTCCTATGCCAGATCTTGTATTGCTCCATCACACCCTGTACTAGATTAGAAATAAACTGTGGACCATTGTCAGAAACAATTTCTCTAGGCAGACCAAATCTAGTAAAGATTTTAGTAAAAAGAAAATCAACAACAACTTTTTCTGTAGCAAAGGAAATAGCTTTAGCTTCTACTCATTTTTTAAGAAAATCTGTACAAACCAAAATATGTTTTTTACCTAATGACATTGGATTTATTGGCCCTATAAAATCAATAGCCCATTTTTCAGACGGCTAAATCATAACTTGGGGGCAAAAAGGCATTTCATTGGTTTGATTAGGCTAGCCATTCATTGATAGCTATCACATTGCCTAATATACAGTTTAGCATCCTTAAACAAGGAAGGCCAAAAGTAACCAGCACACAGTACTTTATATGCAGTCCGCTTATTAGCAAAGTGGCCTCCACAAGGTTCATCATGAGCAGATCTCACTATGTCAAACACTTCCTCCTCTCTTACACATCTACGTATAATCAGGTCTGGACCAGTGTAAAAGAGATCTCCTTGAATCCAGGAGTATGCAACACTTTTTTGAATAATATTCCACGTTTCACGAGCGGACAAGTGAGGTGGTGTTTTCCCAGTAACCAAGTAATTAGCAATGTCAGCAAACCACGAAGAATCCGTTGACATAGCAAAAAGATGTTCATCTAGAAAATCATCATTAACATGAGTTTCTTCACTAGGATTATCTAATATAGAAAGAAATTCTGCTACGACATTAGATTTTCCTAGTCTATCAACAATAGTAATATTAAATTCCTGTAACAATAGTAATCACCTAGTCACTCTACCGCTAGTCAATGGTTTGTTCATCAAATATTTAATCGCGGAATGATCAGTATGTACAAATACTTCATATCCTGTAATATAGTGCATGAACTTATTAATTGCAAAAATTACAGCTAAAAACTCTTTCTTTGTAATTGTATAATTTAATTCAATGGAAGACAAATTCTTACTAATATAATACATAACATAGGATTTCTTATTTTCCTTTTGTCCTAAAGTTGCACCAATAGCCAAATCTAAAGAATCAAAGTAAATGTGAAAAGGCAGGGACCAATTAGAACCTCTCAAAACTGGTGCATGTACTAACTTTTCCTTCAATGTTTCAAAAGATTGTTGGCAAGCTATGGTCCAAGAAAATTCACTATCCTTAGCTAGAAGTCAGAAAACAGGGGTAGCTATCTTAGAAAAATTTTCAATGAATCTCCTATAGCAACCAACATGTCCTAAAAATCCTCTTACTTCCCTTTGAGTTTTGGGTGCAGGAAGATGCAGAATGATTTCAATCTTTGTTGGATCAACCTGGATACCTTTACCAAGTACCACTCCCTCTTTGCACATTAATCTACATTTCTTGTCACTGAAGGCGAGATGGGCTTCCTGAAAATGAAGAAGTGCTTTCTCCATATTTTTGAGAGCTTCCTGAAAAAAAATCACCAAACATAGAAAAGTCATCCATATAAATTTCTACAAATTCTAGATCATTAAAAATGGCCAGGACTACCCTTTGAAAGGTAGTTGGGGCATCACATAAACCAAAGGGAAGCACTTTATAAGTAAATGTACCCCATGGACATGTAAAAGTAGTTTTATCCTGATCTTCGGGTGCAATCTGTATCTAGTTATAGCCACTAAAGCCATCCAAAAGAAAAAGTGTTTCTTTCTTGCAAGGGTATCAAGCACCTGGTCAATGAAAGGGAGAGGGAAATAATATTTAAGAGCGGCTTTGTTTAATTCTTGATAATCAATACAAATACGCCATCTTCCATCTTTCTTAGGTACTAGCACTAATGGAGAGACCCACTGACTATCAGAAATAGGATAGATAAAACCGACATCCAAGAGTTTTTGTACTTCTTCCTTCACAATATCTCTTAGAGCTGGATTCATTTGCCTTTGGGGTTGTCAGACAGGTCGGGTTCCTTCCTGAATATAGATATGATGTGTACAAGTTTCAAGAGGAATACCCTTCATATCTTCATAGCCCCAAGCAAAGGCACTAAGATGGTTTTGTAACAAATTCACAAGTTGCTCCTACTAAGATGAGTCCAAATCTGAACTAATATGCAAGGATTTACCAGGGCTAATCTCAGCAAGAGTAGTATCAGGCTCATGAGTACTCAAGCGAGTGGTCAAATGCAGTGGTACAGAAGAATGAGAATGATAAATATCTTGAAAATCTAGACTGAAAATCTGGCTCAATGGCTCAAAATTAGGCATAGTGCCTAGATTATTCAAGAAATCTTGAATCTCATCTTCTTGTGAAGACCTAGTATAATGATGGATAAGGGAAATGGGCCGAGTCTCCTCATCACTGCTTTGATCCAACCATAAAGTATCTCGAAGATCCTGAATGGATCTGGTAGGGGGGTATAAGGTAGCTTTCTTCCTAGAATCTCCATACGAAATATACATATCATCGAAACGACATCTAATATATGCATCGACTGCAGCAAGCCATGGTCGACCTAAGATCAAGGGATGTCCTCCTACTGGGTTCTTTGGCTGAAGCATAATGAAATCAGCAGGATATTCCCAAGAATCTAATGAGATGATCACATCATCCAATACTCCTTCTGGCTTAATTTTAGATCTATTTGCTAATTCAAGCATAATGGGAGTAGGGTGAAGATGAGATAACTGAAGTTGATCCATGGTTTTCTTAGTCATGACATTAATGGCTACCCCCAGGTCTATAAGAACATTAGAGACAAGGAAATTACCAATCTGAACTGAGACAACAGGGTTTTTGGGATCAGTATATTTTCCATAGACACACATCTCGTCATCAACTCTGCTGCCCTACCAACAAATTGAATGGTTTGGGGTTCCAATCTCCTCGTCCCGGGTTTCTTGAGACAAAGTTCCTTAATAATCTTGGCACAAATGGGGATCTATTTGATGACTTGAAGTAGAGGTATCTTAATAAAAAGATTCTGAAGCTCTGATGCCAAGCTAGTCTTAGAAATAGGCTCACTTCTTTCCATTACTAGCCTCTCTGCGAAGGGAGGCTGGTTGGAAGAAGATGGCAAGGATTCAGAGGGTAAGGGCTGCTTAGTGACAACTTTCAGAGAATGGTTAAGTGTTTCCTCTTCTCCTTTCTTTTCAACAATCACTATAGGTTTCTTCTGATTTTTTGATGTTATAGTCCTTCCCGATCTTAATTGAATATCATGAAACCCAATTAGAATAGACTAGTACTCAAATGGTAAAGGTGGGTTTGTTACATAGATCATTTGCATTGCTTTATTATTGCTAGGATTGGGCATAGGTTGAGCAGGCAACTGAGGAGGTTGAAAAGTTGAAGGTAAAGGCAATGGGGGAGTAGACTAACTTGGAAGTTGAGGCATTGAATAAGGTGTATGCTTAGATGGATATGACTACATAGGTGGCTAGTAGGAATATGGAGAATGAGTTGGCCCTCTCCAACCCTGTTGCCATGGTTGAGAAGATTGCCCATGTTGATATTGATTCGCATACTTCCACTACTGATTTGTGTTAGGATAAGAATATGCATGTGAATTATAACCAAAATAGTGTGGAGACAATTCAGGAGCCATACCTGCACCTACCTGAGGCCAATTCCTTCTTGCTCTCATAGCATACAAGTATTCAGCTTCAGGCTATCCCCCTGTAAATACATCTTTAAGTCCTGGTATAGAGGGACATTTTTCTATGACATCGTCTTCTGCACAAATAGCACACTTATTAGTTTCTTTCAAATTAAGAGGACACTCTTTAGGAGGATGCTTGTCTCTACATTTAGGACAGAAAATACATAATGACTCTTGTTCCTTCATGAGTTTTTGCTGAAATTTTGAAGAGTCCAACTGTGTGGTAATCGTATTCATTATATCAATTTTCATGTTTTCCATTCTATTTTCTATTCCAATAATCATAACATCAGTAGATTCAGTTTTTCTATTTCGATTTTGAGTTCCTCTACCAAATCTATACTAATTTCTTGAAAATTTCTTGCATAATTCACAAATTTGTTCAAAAGTTTGCTGATAAATATCACCTTGTCCTAACAGATTTAAACTATTTCTAGCATTATCAGTAAGTCCTCTTAAGAAAAAGGTTCTAATAGTACTGGGATCAAGCTTAAGTTTTGACCTTTGTAAAATATACAAAAATCTTTCTAGGTAATCTTCAAGAGTTTCATCATCATCCTGTATGATTGTAAAATATCATCCTGCATGATCCGAGTTTTGCAATATTCTTGATATTTAGACAAAAACACTCTCTTCATCTGATCCCAAGAGGTTATAGTGTTTCCTCCTAACCCCATAAACCAATGTATAACTGAGTCCTTGAGAGTAACAGGAAATAATCTTAACTTCTGAGCGTCAGTTGAATAATCATAACTTCTACATAGAATATCAAACTCGAATAGAAAAGAGTCAGGATCCTCATGAACTTTACCATGGAAATGAGGGAGAGCTAATGGTGGAATATTATTCATTTGCACCACAGTTTCAGGGTCCACAATTGGAAACACAAAAGTGGATTGTTCTCCACTTACCTAGTTTTCACCAGTCCCTTCCACATGATCTTCATGGTCCGTCATTGTTTCCCTTTTACTTGAACCTCTCTTAACAGGCTGAACCAGACCTAAGCTGTTGTCACTAGAATCCAAGTGGATTGTTCCTGCGTGATGGGTTTGAATTGGATTGGGTTTCCTACTTACAGAAGGAAACCCAATATGATAATTGTTTTCAGAATTCTTTCGGCGCTTAGTGGGCTTCGAACCCTTACCTTTTCTAGGCATTCATTTCAAAAAAGAAAGAAAAATAATAAACAACTTCTAATAAAAATGTTGTCGGAAATCAATTAACACCAGTAGAATTCCTTCAAACAATTTTTTCCAAACAATACTGCAAAAATAAAGTAAAAATTACCTCTATTGTATAATCAGAAAATTCTTACCAAATCAAATCGCCTCCTCGGCAATGGTGCTAAAGTGTTGGGTGTAGGAATTACACTTAAGAAAACTCCTCAAGACTTAGTTTGTCAACCTGGGGAATCCGTAAACTTAGAGATGAAGCATGGGCAATGCCAGAGATGGTATTAATCTTTCTAATATAAATCCTTACTTTCTTTAAAGGAAAGATTGCAGAATCAAATTAAAAAGAGAAAAAGGCAACTTGAACCATCAAAATAATCTAAGACTAGAACAAGGAAGAATGCATTTGCAAGAGGGAGTTAAAGATAAAGGGAAATCACTCTAGCTAATTATTGTTTAACTACTGAGTGTGTGTTTTTCTTTATCATAGACACTTAGCAGTCTCATCAGATGGGCCCTTAAACCTGCTCCTTTAGAGATTTCCTTTTTGAACTAATATGTCCTATACTATCGCAGTCTGCTTGCACTAGTGCAGGAACAAAGATTTATACATAAGGTATAAATGGTGTCTTTGCTAAAGGATTTCTACTTCTTGCAAGGGCTTGAACTTTTCCAGGTTCAAAGCACTCAGCTCTTGTGGCAAGAAACTAGTTCTTACACCGGATCAGAGCTTCCTGCACTTAGCATTTAATTCTTAAAATGAGTGCTTAATTATTGCAAGTGCTATTACACTGTTAAATCAAATTGCACATATAAAAAGTGAATGTTTCTGATCTTTAAGAGAGTGCAGGAATAAAGAAACAAACAATATACATTCATCCTATCAAGAGCATTTAATGAAAGAAAGAAGATTGCAAGAAGTATACTATGAAGGCTTGCTGCATCACACCAATGTGCACTGGTGTAGGTTCATTTCTCCTTCTTGGACCAAGCGGGGAAAATCAATCAAACAAAATTGTAGAAAAGGAGATATCACATCAACATGCACTGGTGCAGGGTTATTTCTCCTAGTTGGACCAGGCAGAGGAAAACCATTCTGAGATCAAGTGCAAGAAAGGGAATTTATATACTTCACACAACAGATCCGTTTTTACTTAGACAGGAATGCATGTGCTTAAAATTAAATCACACTTGACAATGTAAACACAAATTACAGGAAAACAGGAAATGGGGTAAACGTGCTGGTTGGATGGGCCCTAGCCAACCAGCACATTTCCCCGTTAAATAAAAATGTTGCACAGTACCTTAATCAATTCATCAACTCAAATACAGAAACACAATTTGTGAAACATGAGGTGGAGCTCCCTTTTATTAATTCACTGAGGCAAGTACATACATTAATACATCGTTCAGCCCAGATTTGGGCGATAACAAAATACAACACCCTGTTACCACCTCTCTGGCTGTGTCTCTATTCTGTTCTACTATCCAAGACTCCCCCTACTCCTATTTACATTCTACATTATATAGATCTTTGGCCAAAGGCCAAAATAGATCATTCAACCGATTACATAACCAAAAGAAAAATTTAGCTTTTTGGCCTTCAAAAGTAGATAGTTAGAAGAACTAGCCATAGCCAATCTCTATCTTTCATCCTTCACAGATTCGATCTCGGCTGCCTTTGGATCAATCTTGTTGTCATGGTTGAAGCTGCTCAAAATGAGGCAGTGACCAAGGAGGTTCGGATCTGCTACAAGGATTTGTTGTGCTGGTAACGGAGCAAGATTCGATCCTGCACTAGGATCAGCGGTCATGGTAAGTGCTCTAACTGCCAAATAAACGTTGGAGATATTGATAAGTTACAAAGAGTGATTAAAAGTAAGAAATCATGTAATAAATTATTAATTAATACTAAGTTAAATTAAAAGTATGAAAAATAAAGTTTATACGAAATATGTCACCGTACTTGGACTGGTGCAAGATGTGGGTGTATAGAAGAGGTAAAAAAACGGTAAATGGTTATGATTAAGGAAGGGGAAAATGAAAAAAAGAGAGCAAATTAGGGGGCTAACAATTGCATCACTGAAAAAATCCATTATATCATCCATATGAGGTAGGGGAAATCTATGTATGATTGTTATATTGTTGATTGCTCTTTATTTGGTGCATGTTATCCAACCTTCATCTTTCTTGAGACTAAAAATTGTTGGTACAACACAAGGCCTCAAAATTTCCCTAATCAGTCCTTGTCCAACAACTACTAAAATTGATTCTTGATCTCTTCATTTTCTTTAGGTGTCATCCAGTACACTGCCTTGTTGGATAAACTAGCTCCTAGAATAAAATCTATGTAATGGTTGTTGTTCCTCACAGGTGGTATGATATTTGTTAACTAATCAACAATGACATCAACAAACTCATCTAATAAGGATTGAATTTTAGAAAGAAACTCATTTAAATGTGTATGTGAAAGGATGGTTCTAGGCTTACAAATTAAAACAAATTGTAGCTCTACTTTCCTCTTGACTTCTTGCAACAGTTACTTCCGGTCATCATCTACAAACTTGAGCCTTTGTCCTCCTTAACTCCTTTATCCTCTAGGTGCAATAACACATTTTTGTAATAGTCCTTTTTGACTAGATAAATTTTTCTCCTTCCATCATGGATATCCCACTTGTCATATTTCCATGGTCTCCCAAACAAGATTTGGTAAACACCTATAGGCATGATGTCACACAACACATCCTTGTAGCTACCAATATGAAACTCTACTTTGATCTGTTCATTTACCGAGATATGATGTCCTTTATGCAACCAAGACACGTGATAAGTAGTAGAGTGTGCCATACTTTGCAAGCATACCTTCTCCACCATCTATATAGAGACCAAATTATTAGTAGTGGCACTATCCACGATCACCTTACAACATTTTCCTTTGGAATTGCATACTTTTCTAAATAGGTTCCTACATTGTGCTAACTCTTGCTTCTACTTTTTTCCTTTAATTAAAGTCCTCTTTGGCATTGCTTGGTAAATTAATTGTTCTTAATTACTTTATTAATTGTCAACCATGATTCGTGTACTTGTGAAACATATTTCCACTATATATGCTAGGATTTTTCTCGTGAACTAATTGCTTCTAGAAATGAAACTAGTTCTAAGTATGGACACAAACTAGAGAGTAATTATGCACATGTTCTTTTATTCTAAACTTATATTAAATCCTAATTAGCTGAAATAAAAACTTATTCTTTGCAAAAAATTTAAAATCTACTTTAAGTTGAAGAATTCAAAACTTCCTTCTATGAAAGTAAAATGATGAAAAAGCCAAAGTTCATGAAAAATACAATCTAATTTTATTTTGCAGAAATCAAAGCATTCTACACTAACTTGAAAAAGAGGAAACTCTTATGCTAGATTGTAGTAAAGAAATCCTAGATTAATTGCATGAAGGAGAAATTGCCATAAAAAGATCTACTTACAGAAAACAAAATGAAAATCTTTACAACTTTGAGAATGATTACTTGTGTGTGTATTTATCCTCTAAAGAGTGTTTCATTAACAATTAAGAAATCAATTTAAACTATGAAATGATCAAGTGCTAGAAAGAAGATGCATTCAATAACTGAAATATTTTTAATGCTTTTTTTGTTTATGAGTACTCTGAAACCAAATGAAAACAATCAGAAATGTAACTATAATGGAAAAAAAATTCTTAAAAGGAATGATAATGAAGGAAACAAAACAAAACTTATGAATAAGACCTCACAGCTCACATGGGGGCCTCCCAGAGTGCAGGTTTGATTAGTGATCAAAATATTCTTTACTTAGGCATTTGAAAACATTAGTGATTTGCATTATAAAATAGAGTATCAATATTCTCCACAAAATAACTATAAAATTAGTAATAAAAACCTTATGTATATTATCTCACTTAAAACATTTATACAAATTATAAAATGAATTTGAATTGCCTTTAAGCCGATATTCTATGAATCATTTCGACACGTACGAGACTGATTCATCTTATAGTTCAATACCTTTATGACTTTCTATTGAAAAAGAAAGTCATATGAGATTTTATCTCAATCTACAATCTTGACAGCTAATACAATCTTCATTCTCACTTTCTTGATGTTTGTTATTTTTTCACTACCTATGTTTGATCGCTACACGTAGTTCCTAGTTCTGACTTTGCTTTGACTTCAAGATATTTTTAACCTACATAGCTTGCGAAGTAATGTCAATGGGTGGTTGTCCATCTGGAAGCCATTTTTAACCTTTTGGTAGTCTTTTTCCTTTCGCTGGAGTCTGCAACTTGTCTAACAATGGATTCTACTGTAGAAACAAATATTATGTGCATACTTTTTGTAATTCCGTAGTTGTAAGAATATTTTCATCATAATTAATTAAGAAGCAGAGATTTTAATTATGGATAATGAATACCTTTTTTAGAGTTGACCTTGACCTTAAACATGTTGTGTTTGCTACAGAATGGTGATAAGAATGTGAAAGAAGATGAAATAAGAGGGTAAAAAGGATAGTGAAAAAGAAACAATTCCAGACTTCAAAATTCCCCCACAGCAAATATTTTGCATGTCCTCATGCACCAAAATTTCAAAAATTGGTTCTTCTCTCCTCCTTTAGGGAATGATCTTTGAGGCTTGTGCAATTACATCGAAGCTAGTATTATCTTTCTTCTTTTTAATGCCAAACATGGTCCTTGGTTTTTTCATTAGAATTATGCCTTCTAATCCTTTGACCCTGTTTTTAAGAAACTTATTTTGAACTTTAAGTTTCTTATTCTTTTTGTACCAATGACAAAGGTGTAGAAGTATATTGTCATTTTGAGTTCTAAGTATCTCATTCTGAACCTTTGTTGCTTTCATTTCCTAAATTAGATATTTATTAAGAACCTCCAGCTCATATATATCTTATTTTAGATTTCCTTAAATTTTATGTTCTTGTTTTGCATTTTGTTTTTTGGTGAAGTTTCTCCCATTTCATACTGAGAAAATTTTTCCTTTCATTGTGGCTTTTTCTCTGCATATTCCACATAATCATAGATCGATTATACTCTTCTTCTTCAAGATCGATTATCTTTGGTGACTGAGTATTTTTCATTTTTGAAATCCTTTTGGTTCTCCTTAATTTTACCTCTGAGCTTCCAATGTTTTTCCTCATTTCTTTGTTATCCTCTGGTTTCTTCTTTTCTTCAACTACTTATTGAATTAGGCTGGCTTTCTTCCTTCTAAGGTTATGTTACACATCCTTCTATATAATTTTTTCAAGATATTGGGACAGTGGATTATCTTCTTCGAATGGGTCCTTTGGAGTTTCAGTCACACTCTGGTCTTGAATTTCCTCTTTGACTCTTTCTTTTTCAGGGTTATGGTTTTTTTTCCTCTACTTTTCTAACCCTAATGTTTGGTTTCTTCTCTGGAGCTTCTATAAAGTGATTTCTTACTAACAAATCCTACCAATTATCTCCTCAGGTTTGGAAATGTGCCTTTTTCAGAATCTTAATAAGTCCATGATGGTATAAAGAGTTACCAATGGACCTAGAATCTCTTTGTATGTTGAATGACATTTTATTTAAGCTTTGAAGAAGGAAGTAAGGAAGATTAATTTCAAACCCATAAAAAAAATGCATCATAACCCTAGGATGGTAGAAAAACATTGTCCCAAACCTCCCTTCACATGTTACAAATTTCTAAATAACTAAGAAGAGATTTTATTATTTTCCTTTTACCATAGTGACTAGAATACCTTTCTTAAAAATAGACAAATCCATTCCTAGTTCTTTCAAGAAGCGAATCCAATCATTCTCTTTTATTCTCCTATTTTTGAACCAACTTTCTCCATTCCTTGGTCATCTTGTTTCTTCTACTACAATTGATTATGTCAGGATGAGTCAATGTCTCCACTTTCTACTTCCATTCCATAAAATTCTCGAGCAAAGGCTCTGGTAACTTTTACTTCATAACCATTAAACTTTTCGAAGAATTAGAATCATCCCACATATTGAAATTTCTCTCTAACCCTTGAGTACACCTGGAGGAGTTTTACCCCATTTGGATCAGAATGAACAAGTGTCCCCATGGTGCAGAGAAGTCTTGACCTCAACTATTTCTTTTGACTGGGAAGATGGAAGTTTCGAGAGAGAGAATGAAATGAAATGCAAAGTGGGAATGAGTGAAATGGATATGGCACAAGGTTAAACGATTTTTAAGTAGGGCGTTGATGGAATGAGTAGTGTTTCATCTGGATTTATACTTCACAACTTCCTAGATCCAATTTCAAAGAACTGGTGTCATGTTTTAATTTTATTCAGACTTGATGTGACCAACGATGTAATGATGATGAGATAATGGAAAATATATAAGGTCATATAAGGTATTCAACTATTAATATAGTCATCCATGAATTAAAACCTAAGATCTTACATGAAATATAATTCAACATTCTTACATACCTTTATTTTGTGCTTCCTGAATTTTGTTGTAGAAATTGGATGTAGTTGCAGAATTGAGGATTGGTTATAGAATTATATAAATTTTGTCTTTTATTTTATTCTCATACTTTCTTTATTTGATTATAAAAATGCTTCTTTATTTATATTGTTGTTGATGATGATGACCAATAAAATTACTGATCATGAATGTAGTTTGGCACCTGAAAAGAAAGAGAAGGACAAAAAGAAATAGGGACAAGAAAAAGGGGTTTTGAAAATCTAAACTGCCAAGAGATATTGGTTTTTAGTTAATATTTTCTACATAAATATGCCAACATAGTTGGTTTTCATATTTATACTTTATTTTATTTATTATTTATTTATTGTTTTTATTTTTTTAACAAATATTACAATGAAGTTGGAGAGTGAGGAGAAGAATCCCCTTCCTTAACCAACTTGAATTCAAAATTCTCTTGCAAATATTTGACAAATTCTTCCCTTGTTAGTGGTTTATGATACAATCTTAATCTATGACCATTAACAAGGAAAGTAATTTGTTCATCATCAATAGTTTTGATTTTGACTACTCCATTATAAAAAATAGTGTCAATCTCATAAGGACCAAGCCAATGAGTTTGAAAATTTCCTTGAAAATATTTGAATTTGGAATCAAGGAGAAGAGCCCATTCACCTTTCTTGAAATTTTTATATTTGATCAACTTATCATGCCACTTAGATCTTTGCTTCTGAACTATGCTAGTTCTTTGAATAACATCTTGTCAGATCTCATCTAGCTCATTCAATTGTGCCAACCTTTGTTCCTGAGCTTCTGAGAGATGAAGGCCCAATTTGACCATTGTTCTCAAGGTCTCCACTTGGAATTCAATTATAAGCAAGACTTACTTTCCATAAACAATATCATAAGGAGTATGTCTAGTTTTGTACCTCCATGTAGTTTGGTATGCCCATAATGCTTCAGGAAGCTTTTCTTCCCAATCCTTTCTATGAAAATGCATAGTTATGGTAAGAATTGCTTCAAGAAATTTTTTTGTAGATTCCACTTTTCCATTGGCTTTTGGATGATATGGAGTAGAATTATGATGCTTGATTTTGTATTGCTACACTCTCTTTTGCACCAAATTTGATGTGAATTGAGTACCTTGATTTGTTACAATTTCTCTTGGAATGCCAAAACGAGTAAATATATCCTAAAATAGAAATGTAATTACAACATTTTCAGTTGCTAATAAAAGAGGTTTAGCTTCTAACCATTTTGCAACATAATCCGTGCAAACAAGTATATACCTTTTATTTTTAGATGGAGTATTTACTGGTCCAATAAAATTTAGAGCCCATTTTTCATAGGGTTCTACAAGTACCTGTGGTTGTAAAGGAATCTCATCTGATGAAATGGGTTTCCCCATTATTTGACAACTATCACATCTTTTAACATATTCTTTGGCATCCTTAAAAATGGATGGCCAATAATATCCTAAAAGAAAGATTTTGTAATTAGTTCTTTTACTAGCAAAATGTCCTTCACATGGTTCATCATGAAAAGCTTTCAGGATTTCAAGTACTTCATCTTCTCGAACACATCTTTAGATAATAAAATTAGGTCAATTTTTGTACAATTCTCCATTTATCCAAGAATAAGGTGCACTGTTTTTGATCACTTTTTTTTTTTCTCTAGCTGATAGTTGTGGAGGGAACTTTCCTGTAGCCAAATAATTACCAATATCCTCAAAATCAGGTGTTTTAGTAGATATTGCGAAAAGGTATTCATGAGGAAAGTTATCTTTTAGAGGAACAGATGCATTATTATTTGCATTCTAAAAAGAAAATCAACAACTGTATTTTCCTTTTCCAGTCTATCAAGAATGGTAATATTGAATTATTGTAGTAATAAAAACCATCTTGTAATTATACCATTAGTGATTGGTTTTTTCATTAGATATCTAATGGAAGAATGATCTGTATGAATAAAAGCTTCATAGCTAGTAATGTAATGATGAAATTTATTAATGTCCTGAAAATCAACTAAAAACTCCTTTTTTGTTACAATGTAATTTAACTCAAGGAAGTCAAATTTTTACTTGTATAGTAGATGGCATAAGGAGTTAAATGTTTTTGTCCCAAGAAAACCCCTAGAGATATATCTGAAGCATCAGTAGAGATATGGAAAGAAGGAGCTCAATCAGGTCCTCTTAAAATTGGCGCTTCAATAATATTTTGTTTCAATGTCTCAAATGCTTTTTGATAGTCAGAATTCCAAGCAAATTCACAATATTTTGTAAGGAGTTTGAAAAGTGGAGAAGCTATTTTTTTGAAATTTTCCATGAATCCCCTATAATATACAAAAAATCCCATAAAAATTCTTACATCCCTTTGGCAAATAGGAATTGAAATTTTAGAAATAATTTATACCTTAGATGTATCCACTTTAATTCCATCACTCGAAATATGGTGGTCTAAAAAAGTCCCTTCATTGAAAATTATAAAGCATTTCTCATGTCTTAATGAAAGGTTTTCCTCTTTAAATCTAACAAGAACTTTTTCTAGATTTTCCATAGCTTCTTTAAAAGTATCACTATACACAATAAAACCATCCATGTACACTTCCACATAATCATGAATTAGATTAGAAAAAATACCTAAAACTACTCTATGAGATGTGGCAGGTACATTAAATAATCCAAAGGGAAGAATTTTATAGGCATGTGTTCCCCGTGGACATGTAAAAGAAATTTTATCTTGATCTTCTGGTGCTAGTTGGATTTGTTATATCCACTAAAATGATCAAAGACTAAAAAATACTTCTTCCTTGCCAAGGTATCTAATACATTATCTATAAAAGGTAGTGGAAAATTATCTTTTAAAGTAGATTTGTTTAATTCTTTGTAATCAATGCACACTCTCCATTTTCCATTTTATTCGGAAGAATCACTAAAGGTGATACCCATTGACTATCTGATCTTGGATAAATGAAATTCACATTAAGTCATTTTTGTAATTCCTCCTTAACAATTTATCTTAGATTAGGATTCATCCCTCTTTGAGGTTGTCTAACTGGATTGGAATTATCTTGATATAGTTATGGTTCACACAAGTTTTGGGATCAATTCATTTCATGTTAATGTACTACCATGCATAAGAAAAAGAGTGTCTTTGTAGCATCTGTATCAATTTTCTCTTTTGAAATTATTCCAAATTATTGTTAATATTCAATGTTTTATCTGGAAAAATTTCTACTTGAGAATTGCCAAATTTTTCCATAGAATGTAAAGTCATTTGTTGAGATGATAAATATTGAATATTGCATTGTTCCTAAAAAATTTGATCTTGCTCACAATATGAACAAGAATCATTATTATACATTAAATTTATCAATTGATCTTCTTCATCTAATTGTGAAAAATGTATAAACTGGTTACAAATCATTAAAGTATTCATTATCATCATTTATCCAAATCTCATTTAATACTTCAGTTATTGTTCTGGTAAGAGGATACAAGGTAAAATTGTTAGTGAATTTCCATCAGAGATATACATATCACCAAATCTACATCTTATGAATGCATCAGCTGCAGTTAGCCAAGGTCTACCAAGGATCAATGGATGGCTTCCTAAATTATTATTGGGAGTTAAAATCATGAAATCTACAAGATATTCCCAAGAAACTAGAGAAACAGACACATCTTCTCATACTCCATCTAGCTTGACAACAATTCGATCTGCTAATTGTAATATTGTAGGAGTATATTGAAGATTCAGAAGCTTAGGTTGCTCCATTGTTTGTTTACTTAGGATATTAATGGTTGTTCCTAGATCAATTAAAGTATTTGGAATATCAACACCATTGATATGAATTTTCACAGTAGGAGAACTAGGATCTAGATATTTTTAAACAATAGGATTTCCCATCATGTTATCACTATTTTTCCTACCAATTGGATCTTTTTGATATCTTTTCTTTTTCTTCCTGATTTTCTAATGCATAGATCCTTGATAGTTTTTGCAAATATTGGTATTTACTTTATAGCCTATAACAAAGGAATTTTAATGAAAATATTATTAAGTTCATATAGAATATCATAATCTGGTAAAATAATTTTCCTTTCAATTCCTTTATCAATATTAAGCCTTTCAGGAAAAGGTGGATCTTGGAAACAAACAGAAGGTTGTTCTACTAGAGGAACTGTAGGATCTTTCTTTAGGGGAATATTTTCTTGATAAAGATTTACATATTTCTCAGGAATTTCATTCTCTTTAGATTTTGGAATGACAATTGTTGGTGATTTCTTTGGTAAAACCCAACCAGATCTGAGTTGAAAATCATTTAGACCTAATGGGGTAATTATACAAGCTTGAAAATTTTATCATTTGACATTATAAATAGCTTGTTGATTTTTTTTGTTTGTATTTAGAAGTGGTTGGGCAGGTATTTGATTATGTTTTTGAGGGAATGATAATGAAAGTTGTTGATTTGGAATTTGAAATTGATGAAGTTGAGTTGGTTGAGTAGGATAATATTGTGGTGGAAAATAGTTATATGGATGTTGGAACTAAGGATATTGAGGATATTTTCCATAAGTATTTTTCCAACCTTGAGCCCAAGATGGATTTTGATATTGTGGGGGCCAAGGTTTCCATGGCATGGGTGCAGTCTAGCTGTTATTTGGTTGTGCATATGATTGAGTATTGAAACCTTCATTCATATTTGATTTATGATTTTGCCATGGTATTTTAGCAATAAAACAAAGAGATTTAGCTTGGCTTGCCCCAACTTCATCTTGAAAAACAGGTTTAAGACCAGGTAGTTAACCCATTTCTTAGTCGTACAACAACAACTTTGATAAGACAAAAAAATGTGAATTAATTGTAGCTCCTTTTCCTATTGGTTTGGACGGAACGCGTGCTTCTTTCTACACTTAAGACATAAAATAGATAATGAAACATGATCAACTTTTTGCTTGTTCTATATATTAAGGGTATCTAGTTGTTCACTACGACTCCTTAAGATATCTGATTTGAAATTATCAAGAAAATTCCCATTTCAGTTGTACTTACTGTTCCAGTTGTAGATTTATTAATTCTAGACATCACAGGATCTCTTGGATTTTTGCCAGTCCTAGCCTTACCCCTAGAGATATGTTTACATAAATCACAGGATTTCTCCAAATGAAATTTGTGACACATATCCCTTGCCCATTAAATTAAGAAGATCAATCCATTCATCTTTGATGGATTTTAGCAAAATATCTTTTAGTGTTTCATCATCCAAATTATACATCTTATCTCTTTTGATGTTGTAAGAAAATCTTTCAATTAGATCTTCAAGGCTCTCGTCCTCTTCTTGCATCATCTTAAATACTTTTTCCTTAAGGTTATGGGGCATACATTAATCCCTGTATTTTTCTAAGAGCACATTTTCATTTCATCCCTTGTTCTAATTTTATGTGTTCCTAATCCCATAAACCATTTAAGTGCTCCATATTTAAGACTTGCTGGAAATAATTTCAAGTTTTGAGGATCAAGTAAGTAAGCATAAGTCCTACATAGAACTTCAAACTCAAAAAGAAATGTTTCAGGATCCTCATGTCTTAAAGGATGGAAATTAGGGAGAATGGTGGTGAGATGTTCTTCATTCTAGCTGTTGCATATTTATTAAAGATGGAAAATCCATAACGATCTGGTTCTCCCCTACTAGCTCTACCACCACCTCGACCTCGACCTCCTCCTCTATTTCCTCCTCTACCTCTTCCACCTCCAATCCTAAATTCACCACCATCTACATTATGCACTTGTCCTTCCCCTTCCCTTGCCATTGTAGATTCTTCAAAGCTAATATAAGGTTCTATAATAGGATTATCTAGCTCGTGTTTTGGTTCCTCTATTGATGCTATGTTAAAATAATTTTCTTCTTCTTCTTCTTCTTCTTCTTCTTCTTCTTCTTCTTCTTCACTAGAAACCTCTAGTTCTTATCCTATAAGTTGTTCTCTTGTTGAAGAGAGGAAAAATACTCATTATGTTGCGGATGTGGGTTCCGCAACTACAACTTCGGTAGAATAATTTGGTCAATATTTATATTCTTACCTATGCAACTCAGGAAGTCTATGTTTACCTAGCAATGATGGGATGCAAGCATGGTTGGGTGGTGTGCTACCACGAGGTCTAGGTGGAGTTAGTGGTGATGTTGGAATTGAAATTCTACCTCTACTTATAAATCTACCCCTAGAATCACTTTCTCTATGCATAAATGTTTTTTTATATTTTTTCAATTTTTATTAAATTAAAAACTCCCAAAATGAAATGTAAGAATGGAACCCTATACACAATTCCCCGGAAACGGCGCAAAAATGTTTGTTAAATTAATTGTTCTTAATTTACTTTATTAATTGTCAGCTAGGATTTGCGTACTTGTGAAATGTATGTGCATTATATATGCTAGGATTCTTCTTGTGAACTAATTGTTTCTAGAAATGAAACTAGTTCTGAGTATGGAGACAAATTGGAGATTAATTATGCACATGTTCTTTCATTCTAAAGTTATATTAAATCCTAATTAATTGAATTAAAAAATTATTCTTTGCAGAAAATTGAAAATCTACCTTAAGTTGCATAATTCAAAAATTCATTCTATGAAGGTAAAACGCTGAAACAACCAAAGTTCATGAAAAATAAAATCTAATTTTATTTTGCAAAAATCAAAGCATTCTACATTAACTTGAAAAAGAGGAAACTCTTATGATAGATTGTAGTAAAGAAATCCTACGTTAATTGCATGAAGGAGAAATTTCCGTAAAGAGATCTACTTACAGAAAACAAAACGAAAATCCTTACAACTTTGGGAATGATTACTTGTGTGTGTATTTATCCTCTAAAGAGTGTTTCATTAACAATTAATAAATCAATTTAAACTATGAAATGATCAAGTGTTGCAAGGAAGATGCATTCAATAACTAAAATATTTTTAATGCTTTTTCTACTTATGAGTACTCTACAACCAAATGAAAACAATCAGAAATGTAACTATAATGGAAAATAATTTCTTAAAAGTAATGATAATGTAGGAAACAAAACAAAACTTACGAATAAAACCTTGTAGCTCACAGGGAGGCCTCTAGGAGTGCAGGTTTGAGTAGTGTTCAAAATCTTCTTTACGCACGTATTTGAAAACAAAAAGTTTATTTGTATTATAAAAAAGAGTATCAATATCTCCACAAAAGAACTACAAACTTACTAATATAAACCTTATGTCTCTTGTCTTTCTTACAACATTTATAAAAATTATAAAATGACTTTGAAATAGTTTTAATCCGATATGCTATGAATCATTTCAACACTTGCGAGATTGATTTATCTTAGAGTTCAGTTTCTTCATGACTTGCTATTGAAAAATAAAGTCATAGGATATTTTATCTCGATCTACAATCTTGATAGCTAATCCGATCTTCGTTCTCACTCATTTGATGTTTGTTATTTTTTTTCTACTTGTGTTTGATTTCTACACATAATTCCTAGGTTTGACTTTGCCTTTGACATCAAGATTTTTTTTAACCCATGTAGCTTGCCAAGTAATGCCAGTAGGTGGCTGTCCATCTGGAAGCCATTTTTCACCTTTTGGTAGTCTTTTTCCTTTCACTGGAGTGTTGCAACCTATCTAACAATGAATTTTTCTACGTAAACAAATATTAGTTGCAGAATGTTTGTAATTTCATAGTTGTAAGAATATTTTCATCATAATTCATTAAGAAGTAGAGATTCTAATTATTGATGATGAATACCTTTTTGAGAGTTGACCTTGACCTTAAACATGTTGTGTTTTCTACAAAATGGTGACAATAAGTTAAAAGAAGTTGAAATAAGAGGGCAAAATGGATAGTAAAAAACAAACAATTATAGACTTCAACAAGAATTATAGATTCACCTAGCTCTAGGATCTCCTCTTTTAATTTTGTTTTGGCAATCTCATCCTTTGATTTTGCAACATGTGCTCCTCTTTGATTGGCTAATGTATTCTCAACATAGTTCTGGGACATATGTCATGTCTTTCACATATGTAACACCTAACATCTCTTTTTCTACCCCTTCCTCTTGGGAAAAATATTCTACCCCTTGAATCTCCTCCTCTACGAGATTGATTGTTAGATCTTCTGCCTTTTTCTCTTGGAATCTGACTCTTCCCATATTGGGAGATCCTTTCCCTCTTGTTGGACTCTTTCTTCTACTCTTTTGGCTTTGTTTCATAGTCAATTTCTCCTCTGCTCTTAGTTCTACCTGATAGGAATCCTCCATAGTATTTAGGAGCAAGAGATAAATTTTATCCTAGATATCCTACCTTAGGCAATTTATATACCTAGTCGCCTTCTCCATGTTAGCCTGTAGAATTCATCGATATATTCCTTCACTGTCATAGACTCCTGCCTCAGATGTTGCATATGCCTAAACAATTTCACTAATAGTCCTTGGGAATGAAATTACTCTTGAAATTGTCCACCATTCTAACCCATCTCTTAATATTTATCTTCCATTTTCTTCTCTAATCTTCCTGCAATTCATCCCATCATAGTGTTGCATGTCCCTTTGCACTGGTCATGACATACTTAACCTTTTGGTCCTCCACAACATCTTCATAACCAAGTATTTGTCTAATATGTTGATCAAATTGAGAAGCTTCTCCACATTCAAGGTTCCATCATATAGTGGCACCTCCACCTTTGGTCTAGAACCAACCTTGGTAACCAACTTTATCAACTATTCATTTGGTTGTTCATTTCCTAGAGATTCTTCCAACTATTCTTTAAGAACTTGTGTCCTCATGCTCACTTATGTCTCCTACATCAAGTTCTTGTATTTGGGCTATCTCCATGGACTCTATTCATTTTGTGATATTCCTTAGTTCTAACCTCAAGTCCTCATCCATTTTGTTTATTTCTTAGCCTCCTCTTCTAGGTAGCATTCTTGTAGGAAATTCTTAAAAAATACTTCAATGTTTCTTTACCAATTGTAGGCCTTTACAGGGCTTAAGGATATAATACTAATTTAATGCAACTTTAGCTCCTATGGCCCATTAATTTTTCATTTTGTAATTACTTATAGGGTATGTAACTTTCATGGGTCGATGTTTCCTTATGTTTTCCTCAAACCATAATATTTTATCTCTGGCCCTTAGGCCCCTGATGCTGGTTACAATGCAAGTTCAACTCTTTGTTGCATACATGGATCACCGTGCATCCTCAAAACTCCAGATTGATTTGATATCACATATAAATCACCTAACTAGGGCCACAGGTCCTTTTTATGTCTCACTTATTGTCTTAGATATCATGGCCTTGGCCTAAGCCAAATCGTTGTCAGACTTTGAACTATGTGGATCATATGCTTCCCCCAAACCATAGGTTGTCACGTGAAAAAAACAAAAAAATTGTTTCCTTTTTTTTTTAAACCCAACTTTCACACAAGATAAGGTTGTGGTATGGGTTGTGAGAGAGAGTGGATGAATGGTGGAAGAGATCACTTATGGGTCAAGATAAAAAATTGTATATTCGTAGGGTGATCAATATCTTGTTTTGACCCTCTCAAACCCGAAGGCATGCTATTGGTTGATGGGTGTGGGCCTAGTAGTGTATCAAATGAGAGACCAAACATATTTTACAATCTCGCCTTTGATATCCAATGGACCAAGATTGGTTTGGAACCCAATGGCTAGGATTTAATTCCATAGATCTATGCTTGGGACACGATTCCTCCTTTAGGGTTTTGTCTCACTTCAAGAAGTTAGAAGTCATTGACTAACTGTCATCCCCTTTTACATGTGATTTGACACTATATTTACATACAAGGTCTTAGCTGAGTATGAGTCCAGTATCCTTAGATGTTGCACACAAGATTCCTACATAGGTTCGATGTTGTTTCTAATTTATTCATGGTTTACCCTTTCATTAAATAAGGGACTTTACACAAAAAAATCATGCATAACAATTTGATGATGATCTAATTCAAATTGATTACACATGCCAAAGGAAAACAAATGAAAATATAAAAAACACTTGGTATTTATTATAGTCTAGGATCTATTATGGTCTCATATTTTCTGATAGTTAATTAATGGAAATTTTTAAATTCATGGGCTTAGTCGAACAAATATTTCCAGTACTCATGTATCTTATATCATTTTTTCATTAATAAAAATATTCACCATAGAACAAAATGGTTGTAACTAACATATTTTCTAGAAAAGTTGCATTTGTCCCTAGTTCTAGAAACTAGAGGTCACCTCATGCTTACCAAATATTTACATATGTCCTCTATGATAGCTCGACAAAACTAATAGATTCCTTGGGATATTAATAATCTTCTCCAAAAATTCTCTAATTACAAAAACAACAAAAAAATAGAAATTTATGGAGGATACTCCTACACCAGAGTGCCTTCTCATTTGTACTTTTCATAATTTCCATTGCAAATAAAAGAGAGAAAATCAACCACACCTTTGAACTTCGTTTTCTCCTATAAGGATTTCCCATAACACATCTTGTTTTTTGTTTTGGTTTTTTTATGATTGTATTTACATATTATGTATTTTCGACATATTATCTATTCCATACATAAACAACAAAACAATAATAACAAAGCTTAAATCTAAAAATAGTTAACCATTCATAGTATGGATTTCCTTTTTCTTTTATAGATTTTTGTGACATACTATCCAATGGAATATCCATGGGAGTTATATATCATATCTTTCACTAATGTCATATTGGGACAATACATAACATGCTGGTAGTATATTTCACTTCTAACCAGTCTATTTGAGTCATATATTAGCACGAGATGAGTTTGATTGGTTACTCCACAAATTTGGAGATATGTATGTCCTTCCTCAATAAAAGGTATCTATGTACCCGGAGGATTTTCATGACATGTTTATATAGTCTATGGCATTATTGTCTAGATATGAGAGTACAAAAACATTCCATCAAGGGGTGATTGATCAAAGCATGAGACAATTGATACTTTTTCTCCCATAAGATGTCAAAGAGGAAATGGGTAGTGGAATCTCTGACATTATATCTAAGAGATGAACCAACAAAAATATTCCTTTCCCATACCACATCAATCTAATAAGTAGTCATGTATAATGAGTTTTTCATACTTAGCTTGCTTTTGTGAGGCTGCTCAATTTTGGCATCAATCCATTTATAAATAATGGATCTCAATTTGGATATCTTCCCATGCATATCTATTGTGTATGTTAGTGGCACTCATGCTTATATGAATTGGATGATTATTTTTCTCCATAAAATATATAAATAAAAAGCATGATGCACCTATATGAATACCATAAATCCGTTATAGGTATCCCACCTCTAGAATTGTTGAATAATTTTTAATCATCTTTCCACTAGTTGGCTAAGATTTTTCTCACATCATGTTTGTGTTAAAAAGAAACCAAAGTATTGTTACTCAATATTTCCTTAGCATCATGGGATTTGTAATATTTGTTGACTTCATGTGTGAGATATATCCTAAATAAACTCCCCTTTTTATTATTAATAGATTATTTTTCACAATTAATGTTGTTGATGATCAATTTTATCACTTTAACGCAAAGAAAAACTAGCGTCCTTGTTGTGGATGAGTGTAATCAAGAAGATTTTATATTTAGTAAAAACTAGGTCACCTAACACACTGAGGTTAGGGTCATTATGTGGTATGGAATGAAAATGATCTTCATCCTTAAGCTTAAAGAATATAACATTCCAAACTAAAAGAAGAACTTATGTCTTGATGCTTAGCTTAGGGTCTCCATAGAGAGGTGTTTGTGAGACTAATTTCCTTGGGGGTAGTGATATGATTGATTCACTACCCTTTGCTAAATATGGATATACCCCTTGCATTAGCATTGGGATGTATGTCTTGGATGATTCTCTTCCCTTGCTCTCTTACCAAAGGTATTGCTGTAGTTGAAGTCTTGGTTTCTTCCAAAAATATTAAAAATTAAAATAAAAAATATATATGCAAAAATAAAAATAAAAAGGATAAAAGGAATTCGTAGAAGGGTTAGAACCGATCTTTATTATTTTTATTATCAACACTAACCATTCAGGCTTGTTGTATAATACAAAAAGGGTGGACCCACAACAATTAAAGCCAACCGTTAACGATAGAGCACTTCTGATGATAGATCACATTTCTTTCAATGAGAGTCACATCACACTCGATTATGATGGAGCAAGGTGCATGACTTTTAAAAATTAGAAGGGGTGGTGCAAACCTGATTTAATATCCCACTCATCAAGCGATTAATAGCCAAGATTCATTACGCCACCCACAACCTATTTTTTAAAAACCACTAGAGAGGGGAGTTGCAAAGCAGTGAATGGTTTCTTTAAACCACTTTCAATTCATCACATCACGTGACCACTTCACTTGTTAAATGAGCCTGCTTACTTTTCTCACCCTACCACCTTATCCACCCACATCATTGTCCACGTTCCTCATCTATCATGTCATCCTCTATCATCCATATTCGCCTTTCAATTTATTTTCCTACTCGACAATAATGGTTAAAAGGGTTCATTTGACCATTCCTCCTATCCGTTTCTTGTCTTTTTCATGCTCAAATAGCTCTGCTAACCATCGTCTAGGTCAGCCAACGACCAATACACCTCAACGTCTACTATTTTTCTCCAGTACCATGTATTTACACTATGTTCCAGACCTAAATTTCTTGTAATGATTAATTTAAAAAGAGCTCCAAAGTTAACCCCAAAATGTAAAAAACCCAATCCCACCTCTAAGGAGCCCTTAATGGACATCGAGGCCGAAATTCATGATTCTTTTTATCCTATAGACTTTGAAGAATTTTAGTTTGAGTCTTTTGGCCCTTTTTTAATAATGAAGATTATTTTAGCTCTGTTTAGCTTGGTGTATATTACATCATAATTCCAACCACATACCACTTCTCTGAATTTGTAACCTAGCTAGCCTCTTCCTATATTTTCCAAAGAGATTATGTTGCGTCATCCAAGAGATAAAATGTCCTTGAGGTTACATCTAAACTTATCCGAAATGCCTTCCACTTCCCCAACTTTCCAAACTCACAACCATTCACTAACACTTCATTACTTTTGAGTTTCACTTAGTTGTCAAAGGAAAACAAACAAGCCTTATTCAATAAAATTTTACTTCCATGGTGATAGCCTCCACCAACACCTGATTTTTACCCCATGTTTGTGCTTTCTGAAGATGCACATAAAATTTTGGCCACAATTTTACTATTACTTGGTGTGGATGATACAAGAAATGCCACCATACCAACTTTAGGGTTCCTAATTCAAATTCTACATCGAGATGTGGTGTTGTACATACATTTCTACCTAGCTCAATCCATCAATTTCCAATTTAAGAACTTCTACTTGGCCAATTGCTTTAGACATCTTTCCATTCTAGTTTATCTTTTCCTGTACACTCATATTGATAAATTTGACTCTCTGGGTCAAAGAATTTTTTATTCCAAGAGGAAGAGGAAGTCAATAGTTGAATGGACAAATGCAGTCAAAAAAGGCTGACAATGAAGGTTTTTCTCAATTTTTGTCCACATACATGGAAAGTACCTACATTATTCTAAATGGTGCACCACCTCCAAGAATTATACCAAAGAAGAAGTTGTTACAACTCAGTAAAGATACCAAGATTGGGGATTGGTACCTCTTTAAGGAATTAACAAACATAAGACTATATGGATGTCAAGTGCAACCTTACAGATTACCAATTTTCGTATATATGATAATATTCTCCCTAGATTTTATAGGATGAAGCCTACATGTAGATGAAGTTAATTTTATTCCTAGATGCAGGGGGTATCTATTTAAATTGGAGAATGATATTTGTCTATTCTTAGTGAATTCAAGATAGACCCTTACTCATATATAAGAAATGATGAAGGAATTTCATTTTGAATTGGTAGAGAAATGGAAATATGACCCACATTGTCATTTCTGACAGAATAAGAAGTGTCAAGTCAACTTCACACTCCCATGAAAGGAGGCCTGAAAATGAATGGAAATAAAATTAAGAAGTTTGGCCTATTAATTTAGAATTGGAAAATGAAACTCCTACAACCAAAGAGAAGTCTCTAAACAAAAATTTTGTTGAAGCAATGGATGTAGATGTAGATGTAGAAGAGATAAAACCATCCAATAAAGCCAAAATAAAGTGTGAAGGTGAGGAGGAAATGCCAGTGAAGTTGATAGAATAGGCCTTTGGTTAACTAGGTTTTCAAATGAATCTAGAAAACCCTGAGCTTATCATTCCCTCCACTTCCACAAATGACAGTGCTCATAGCTGGAGGAAGTTCTTATGTGATTGATACAACAATAAAGAACTACCAAGCCATTAAATAAAATAGTCAAAAGGTGAAAGGTGAGATGATGTCTCGATTGACGATGCAGGAATATTCTTCTTTCCAAACTAGGTTTCTTTCATTAATGGACCTAAAAAGGAACCAATTGAAACTATCTTTGTTGCATCCTACTGTTTAGTCTCTTCCTTCAGGTGCTAAGTTTAGGAAAATAGATTTATCCATCAATATTATTGATGTTACTTTACCTGATAACATTAATTTTCATTGGAAAACAAGTGAGATGCTATATAATGAATTGATTAGAGCTTCATTAATAGTTAGTAAAGCAAAGAAGCCCTTAGAAAACGTCTCAAATAGAATCAAACAAGAAAAGGCCAATTCTAGAGCTCTATATTTATAGAATGATGGTTACAAGGAATTGATTATAAATTTGGGTGTTGACCCAAATGATAGAGAAGCTATAAAGATATGATACAGGGAAGCATAATTGAAATGCAGTCAATGTACCAGAAGTTGAAAATTCTCGTGATAAAACATGTGCAAACTGTTGAACTAACTTTTGTAGAGGAAAAAAAGGAACAATTGATAATTCAACTCACAAACATAAATAAGGAGGTTATAGACTTAAAATATATGGTCCAAGACCTAGAGAATACTATCAAAAATCATGTGTGAACAATTGTAGTGCCCAATGAGTCTGAAGACCCTTCAGAAAAACCAACAGAAGTAATGACTGAACTCACATTGCCAAGGGAAAATTTGAAAAATTTCTAGGATAATATGACATTGTCTCGGGCATAATTCAGAAATAATGAGAAAAAATTGAATTCTGTAAAGATATTAAAATAGAAAATCTATGAGAAATACAAGTAATCTTAAGATTAAATAAAGGAGCTGAAGAAAAGATTGAAGGGAAACATGTCCTTAATTGAAGCCATGTAGGTCATTTAGGATAACATAATTCAATAGGTGTGTTCAACTTAGGGATTCTTTCAAAAAGAAAAATTAGGAAAGGGCTACTATCATTAGTATCCCAAAAGTTGTAGCTTCATGTAAGAGGGACATGCAGATAGAAGCTCAAAGAGCCATGGAGATCATCAAGTTTCTGAATGAAAGGTCCATAGAATATTTGAAAACAATGCATATTGTTAACAAGGCTATATTTATTTTGGATATTAGCAAATCCATTGAGAGAAACTACCTGTGCATCGAAACTTAGGGTAAATTGGAGATGGTAAAAAAAAATTGTAGCTACTTTTGATTCTAGGTTTTACCAGAGACAGAGAGTTAGGTTGCCAGGATGTTGAAGCATGGATGGAAGATTTCTACCTTGCAAAAATATGAACAAGAACTCATAGCTACGACATGTAGACTAGATTTATCACTTGAGAAGACTGTAGTTCTGAAGGGAAAAACATTGGCCAATTTCTTCATTAGGGGAATTTTGAGGTCTAAAATGGGCCTCCTATGAAAAATGTACAGCCAAAATATAAAATCTATAAGGACCAATAGGATTAAAGATGATGATGTCAACCATGGGGAATGATTCACCATTTTTGGAGTCAAAAAATAAAAATATTAAAAAATAAAAAAATAATAAACTACTATTTCAACTTGTATTTTCAACTTATCTCCTTTTCATGGATTGAAATCACACTTTTCATGTATTTCTAATTTTTTATGTAGTAGGGTCCATCAAAAGTATGCACCATGGGTACTCCTTGGATGAGGAATCAAATTCTGCATCCAACGATTGTTACCGCTCGAAATTTGAGTAAACCCATTGGGAGATAAGTTGAAAATACAAGTTGAAAAAATAGTTTTATCCTTTTTCCCTCTAAAATTTGATGATGTAGTCTAATATTATTTTATTCTTTATGCTATTATTTTATAATTTCCTTAGGAGGCCAATTTTACACCAAACAATTCCCCTAATGATCATAACACCCTCCTCCCACATCTACCCAAGTAACCGGCCAACCGGGGTAAACATGTGACGAGAAGTTACTGTGATCTCCTAAGTCACCTTAAGGAAGTGGAACCAATGGAAACACACCATACAGACCTTCCACATAAGAAACAAGACTCTCAGGAGCCATCCCAACCACTCACATAACCAACCCCTAAGACCAAATGAAGTTTTAGACCACTAAACCAACTGATGCTCCCTTGATATGGGAAAGAATATGTCCAAGAGGCTCCAGATGCTCCCACAACATGGGTATGCATGCATCTAGGGAATTTTCTTCCTAGCGGTGTGCCTATATCTCCAGGGTTTGAGCCACTATTATAGGTCCAGATCCCAAGTCACTGCCCAAAACTCAATGAAACTTTCGGAAATGAATTTACACAACATAACAATGATGCATTTGCAAAAACAAGGACAACGTCTAGACTGAACCCCTACTAGCCATGGAAGGGATTTGTCAACCATATCATAGAGATGCAATGTACAGGTTTAAACAACATAGTTGAGAATAGGGGTCTCATACTTATTTGAGAATCACTATGAAGCATTTATTCCTTAACATATTAGCTGTAATTTCCTCTATTGGGCCATAGATACATTATTCATTCATTTACAAGTAAAAGCATGATGAGAGCCATACATAGCCAGTATCATAATACATGTTCATAGCCATCATAATAACAATAGAAATACCATGGAAATCACAACCATATCATCCACATATAAACTAGTATAATACTCATGAAATAACAAGGAGAAATAACCTCATATTAATGATGCAAAGGCCAACCAGTTGTGGGACTTCCACGAACCACCCGATTGCAGACATGGCTAAGCCAATTCTCTATTTAGCTTGTCACCCCCATGCCATATTCCAAGCATGGATGTGGGATCTCATGAAACACATCAAACAAAACCATTCAGGGCTTCCAAATTCCAAACCACCTCAACCCATCAAACAGTGATTCCACCTCATTGTCAGACATCACAAAACCATCATCAAATTTCTCTCTACCCAAGCCTTCTAAGGCTCTAGAGCATTTGTTCCAACCAAGGCTCCAACACTAGTAACTCAACCCACAACTGTCACTAGGCTCCAAAGAATTTTTCCAACCAAGGCTCCAGGACTAGTAACTCAACTCACCAAGGGCTCTAAAGCGTTTGTCCAACCAAGGCTCCAGGAAAACATAAAATCCAAGAACAAGAAGAAAACAAGAGAAAATCAATAAGAATACGACACTACAAATAAAGTAGTATGACCATACACCAGACATAAACAAAGTCACAATCAAAAACAACAAATCAAAAAAGACCAAAACCACAAGAATAGAAACAAAAAAACATGACTCAATCCGCATGGTTCCCAAAGCCTCCAAGGGAAAACCCAAGCTAAGCCTTCTTCACAAATACATGGCAATCCCCTTTTCCATGCAATCCCTTACATCATACTGACATGAACACATAACTGCCAGTGCATAAATAAACATAACAATAAACCAATTACCTTATCTTGTTGCACCAATAACACTTCCTTGTAACCGAACACATTTGTTCTATGTCGCAAGGGACTCCAATTCCCTTGACAGATCTAGCTATAATTAGACACTAGTTGCTATACTTGTCAAATACATGTCCATGAATATAACACATATCGACATAATTTCAGATAAATTATGGTTAAGAAGACTTCCTGTATGCAATTCACTCATTTGTTTGGAATTTCAATTTCCAAACATAACCAAAGGAATTCTCACACAATTCCTTTCTTTTACCTTTACCTTGTTGCAACTGAGTCTTACTATGTACTGTCACATCACCTAATGGATAGTTATATAAACAAATCAAATATTACCTTTTTATACTAATGTCAAGCATGTTACCCTGCAACTACTCACATATGTCAAACACATGTTCCAAATATCAAGAAAATCATATCTATCAATTGGAAATCAAACTTTACCAATACTACAATCATGTTATAATCCATAGTCAACTCATAGTCATTAGAAATAATGCTACAACTGTCACCTATTACACACAAGTACATGTCATATATCTCAACACATATATGTGAGTAAAACCATCTTAAAACAAGACCATTTATTCATGCAACCTTATAGACACATACTCATATCACGCGATTAATCTGAAACATTCAAAAAGAGATAGAAGACGTAATAGACACCAAGACTCAAACAACAAATAAATGGCATAATCAAACATTCAAGAACAAAGTAGACAACATAAGAAGTCCCATACCTTAATGTATCTCAGAGGAGGCTATCTTGTCTGCACAATCTAGTTAGCATGATATAACTTCACAACACATCACTGCAAACACAAATAAGATCATGATATCGATAATAGTCACTAACTAACATGTTAACATCATAAAATCATAAATAATTACCATTCATACGTAATAATCACATCTACACATTCATCATAGATTAGTATGACATAATATCACAACATATTAACTCATACCTGAATGTCATAACCCTAACCATCAAGTTACTAGCATATAACAACAACAACATATAACCTAATCATTAAGTTAACTATCATATAACAACAACAAGTTAACCTATAACATACTCATCAACAACATATAACATAATAATCAAGTTATCTAACATAAAACAACAATAGAAATGCATACAACCACAGGTTACTATCATTCATGACTATTTTACATATGTACATATGATTACAATAATCAACTAGCATCTGTCATGCATGTAACCATAAAATAAATAGAATGAAAGGCATAAACATAACCATAATGCATGTAACAATCCTTAGCCTACATACCTACTTTCCTAACATACAAAAGTGTATGACGATGATTTTAATGTTGTGAAAACGTTTTAATGCTATGCACACTCCCTCATCAATATTAAAAAAAAATGTGTCTAGGATCGTCCCAAATTAACCAAAATGTGAGGAATTATGTGTCAAGTGTTGACTGTATTTTATGAGCAGTTTATGAGGTTAATTAGTTGTTTAAAACACATATACAACAAGTAAATTGCAAAGAAGTAAAACAAAGCAACTCATAACACAAAGATGATAAAGGAGTTCATCCCTCCCAGGATACATCTCCTTGGACCTACTTCAATGGATAAGCCCTTTTTGTATTAATGGTAAATTCTCTGACTACATGCACCTATTGTGCTCCAATGGCTTTGAAACTTGCTCCATTATATTCAGAAGACCCAAAAACCAAAAAAATTACTATCCAAGCTTTGCAATTGGACTTCAACTGATCTAGGCTTAATCACGTCTCCTAGTGGCCATATGCTTCCTTAAACCTCAACATAGAAAAATCATGTATAGAAGCGCCTATTTTTGCCTCTGCGACCTATTCCATTGTGTTTAGAATAGCCAAATCATCTAAGAATGACTCTTTCTGAGCCAAAATTGGTATAATTTTGCAAATACCCGCCAAAATTGGAGCAATGCCGAATATATCGGGCCTAATAAAACCGCCACCAACTTAATTTGTGATTAATTAAGGGATAATTATGTTTTAATTAGTTCTAATTCTCACTTAACGTGTTAAACGCATGGTTAGCATTAAGTTTTGGCCTTCGATTTTCTGGTGTTATTCATATGCGGAGGGGGCTAGCCCTCTCCTCCCCCAACCGCCACGTGCTACCTCTCTAAATAAATCACCCCCAATGTTTGTTAAGTCATATGGTTGTGGTATAGTGGTAAATTATGGGGCTTGTGTGGGTGAGTTCACCAGTTCGACTCCGTTGGCCTGCCAAATAACATTTTACACAACCTTTGAAAGGGCCTGTGGTGGTCTCCAGTCTTGCCACGTGTCAGCCTCTCATTGGTCCACCTCAAATGCCTTTGACCAATAACATGCTGACACTTGTCACAATCCAATTGAGCCACCTGTCAAAATATTCCAAGGAATACTCCTTTTGCTGACTGGGCTTTATGGGTGCCTAGTCAACATCCCAATTAGCCTTATACCCAAAATTTTGCTTGTTTGACAAAGCGAACAAAAGTTTCTATCTTTTCTCATATGGGCTCCGTTTTGAGTGAAACGAGTTGCATTGGAATCATATCCTTGAGATGAATGTGGTCATTCAGCTTTTGAGTGATTATGAGCACTTTGATTTTTGAGAAAATTTTTACCTCTAATGCATATTCCGATCACTCCTTGCCACTGATAGGATTTTGGACCCACAAAAGCTAGTTATTTGATGAGAGATGATGCTCTTCTCCTTCCAAAGTTTATCAATTGATTATACTTGGAAAAATCTCCATGAAAACCACTTGGGTTCACTGACATGCCTTGCCTTGCAAATGACTTGGTACTTCAACCAATGTTCTCTTTTGTTGTTTACCTAATCCAACACTTGTTGGCTGCTTACTGATTAAACACCCTATTGTACCAAAGCCACCCCTCGGTGCTTGGAAATCTGACTGATGGCCTTCCCACTGAGAATCTTGTTCCTCCTTTACAACACATACATTCGATGCAAGCTTCTCCTTGGACACCACTTTTCCAAGTTAAGCCCATCTGAGTGAACTACAACAACAAGTTCTAATATAATAACAAGAAAATAAATGACCATTCTTTTACCTCCATGGTTCCAAATTCCACATATGGAAGAATGCATTCCCCATCTCTTTTGCTTCTTGGTGTCAACACATCAAATGGTCTACAATGGCTGCAAATTGTTTTTAGCATTTTTTTCCACTTCTGCTTCTTGATTCCATCATCGTCTAGTATTAACATGTTGCTCATGTCATTATTTGAGAATGAAGGCTAATCATGAGCCTCTTTCTCAAGTGTGGACCTTCCAAAATCCCGCGACATCTTGTCACAAGAAACACCATTAACCTTGAAAAATACTCATGCAAGAATATAACTTGAAATCCTCTTCCTTTTTCTTCTTCAAAGCAACAAATGTCACATGATGTGAACATCACCATGTAATCTTACATCTTGATGTATAAACCAAACACAAGTCAATAGAACATGCTTCTTCAAACAACTGACTTTCAAGTCAAACAAAATCATGTACAACAACTTGACGATTTACAACAAGAATTCCATATTCTCATGGAACAATTCGTCACATCTCCCTTTCACCTTTGGAGACAAAATCAACTCTTCCAAGTTGTTGTAACATTTTTGTAACAATCAATCGATCACACAAGCTGACACTCAGGCATGTGCGAATGATCAACATTCTCAAGTTCACAACATACATGTCAACAAAGTAATCAACCAACACAAGTCAATCACTCATGCATGTTCACCCACAATGAAACTATTAAAAATTCCATTATTCACACACACAAACTCTCATGCATGTATAACAATTCTCAACTCTCTCACATGTACAATCACAAGTACAATCACAAGTACAAGAATCCCATTGGTATGTATGAGTACTTAAAGAGATGAAATGACCAAATTTGTTGCAATGAAGTGAGTCAACATACTCCACTTTTGAACACCTTACTGGCATAAACATGCAAGTTCAAGAATGCAACATGCATGAAAATTTGTAGTTGCAAATTGCCATCTTTGCTACATCTAAGTGAGTCAACATAAATCTAGTTTTCCAACATCTTGCTTCATGCAATATGCATCATACTTTCAGGATGAAAAAAATGCATCCAAATAACAAGGAAATGCATCAATAAGGCAAGATTTGCATCAATTATCAAAGGAAATGCAAGGCCTTAATTGGTTAAGAAAACCAACCATGTCTTTCCAAACTATTTCAATGGCGCTTCCTTCAGCTACACTTCATCATGTGTATCATCCTAACCCACATCAATTATGTAATCCCTTTTTCCATCCTTGCCAAAATCTCTCTCTACCTTCTTCAAATGTCATGGATGACTTGTTATATGCAAAGTCCAACACTTGTCTACAAGATGACCCTGCTTATGGCAATGAGTTCAAAATAATTGCATCTTCTTTTCAACATGGTTTCCATTATCCAATGGACCTTTGGATTTCTATCTCTTTTGTTTTGAAAGTTTCCTGTGTATGGCTATCCTCTTCCAACACCTCGAAAAAATATGGGTATTCAAACCACAAAAGGAACATGTAAATTTTCTCCAAATCTTATGTGAAGGTTTATCATGTTTATCATAATCAAAGGAAACTTGATTAAAGGAAGAATTATACCTTGCACATTCACCCTTGCCACCTTCTTGAAGAGGTGAATTTGATGATGTAGTGGCTCTCTTCGGAATACCAACAATGTTTTCAATGAGCTTAGAGCTTTCGACATCCTTTTGTTTGCCATTTCCACTAGTTGCATGCTTATGAGCATCTTCTTACAAAGTGGGTATAAAACTTTTGTATTCCTCATGAACACAAACTTCACAAGCTTGAGGTAATGAACATGTAATGAAATTCCTTCTTGGAACACCTTTATGTGCATCCTTGGCTTTGGAGCATTCTCCATCATGTTCTCCATAACCAAGTCCCAAATACCTAGGCATTTCCTCAACAACAATTGGCTCAACTATGCCTTGTGCATGTTTGCCTAACCCTTTACCTTCATAACCCATATTCATCAATAATTTGGACCCTATTCCTCTAGTGTGTCTTTCAAAAGCACCAAAACATTCATTTTGAGAGGAAATTGAAGATAAACTTGAATTGCATACCTCATTTTCATGCACATACCTGGCTAGGGTTTCCTTGGCGTCATGGAGTTGAATCTCCATCTCTTCCATCTTTTCAAGAAGCTCTTGCTTCTCCTCCTTCATGGCCATCAACTCCTCTTGAATTATAGTTTCCCCCTTCATATATTCATTCATTTCTTACACCATTCCTCTCATGATGATAAGCTCTTGCAACATCTCTTTATCAAAGAGTCTTGATAAGGAAGATGGATTATAAACATCACTTGTTGAATATACAATCACAATTGTAATGCATCAAAATGCTTCACAAAGATTCAAAAAGTTTCTCAACAAAGAAGCATCTCAAGCCATCTCCCTTCTTCAACTTACACACATAAAATTGCACACAGTTAAATTCTCCTTCCACAAATACAAAACCAATAGCTAATTTTCTAGCTAACCTTGGCAAATCATCTCAGGGTTTGAATGAGCTAACAATGCTCGGATACCAACTTGATGTAAATGTTGCGAAAAATTGTTAATGCTATGAAATATCCCTCATCAATATTAAAAAAAATGTGTTTAGGATCATCTCAAATTAACCAAAATGACTATCCAAGCTCTGTAATTTGACTTCAGCTGATCTAGGCTTGACCTCCTCTCTTGATGGCCCTAGGTTTCCTTAAACTTCAAAATAGAAAAATCATGTACAAAAGTGCATTTTTTGGCTCTGCAGCCTATTCCATTGTGTTTAGAACATCTATATCATCTAGGAATGACTCTTTCTGAGCCAAAATTGGTCGAATTTTTCAAAATTTATGGTCTCTTCAGCTTTCCCTAGGAAAACGCCACCAAATCTAGACAAACGTGAGTTAGCCCCGCCAAAATTGGAGTAATGTCAGATTTATTAGGCCTACTAAAACTTCCACCAACTTAATCCATGATTCACATCTCCCTTTCACCTTTGGAGACAAAATCAACTCTTCCAAGTCAATATAACATTTTTGTAATAATCAATCGACCACACAAGCTGACACTCAGGCATGTGCAAATGATCAACTTCTCAAGTTGAAAACATACATGTTAACAAATTAATCAACCAACACAAGTCAATCACTCATGCATGTTCAACCACAATGAAAATATTAAAAATTCCACTGTTCACACATACAAACTCTCATGCATGTATAACAATTCTCAACTCTCTCACAAGTAAAATCACAAGTACAAGAATCCCATTGGTATGTATGAGTACTTAAAGAGATGAAATGACCAAATTTGTTGCAATAAAGTGAGTCAACATACTCCACTTACGAACACCTTCCTCGCATGAACATGCAAGTTCAAGAATGCAACATGCATGCAAATTTGTAGTTGCAAATTGCCATCTTCGCTACATCTAAGTGAGTCAACATAACTCTAATTTTCCAACATCTTGCTTCATGCAATATGTAGCAACCTTTCAGGATGAAAAAAATGCATCCAAATAACAAGGAAATGCATCAATAAGGCAAGATTTTCATTACTTATCAAAAGAAATGCAAGGCCTTAATTGGTTAATAAAACTAACCATGTCTTTCCAAACTATTTCAATGGTGCTTCCTTCAGTTGCACTTCATCATGTGTATCATCTTGACCCACATCAATTATGTAATACCTTTTTCCATCCTTGCCAAAATCTCTCTCTACTTTCTTCAAATGTCATGGATGACTTGCTATATGAAAAGTCCAACACTTGTCTACAAGATGACCCTACTTATGGCAATGAGTGCAAAATAATTGCATCTTCTTTTCAACATGGTTTCCATTATCCAATGGACCTTTGGATTTCGGTCTCTTTTGTTTTGAAAGTTTCCTGTGTATGGCTATCCTCTTCCAACACCTCGAAACAATATGGCTATTCAAACCACAAAAGGAACATGTAAATTTTCTCCAAATCTTATGCGAAGGTTTATCATGTTTATCATAATCAAAGGAAACTTGATTAAAGGAAGAATTATACCTTGCACATTCACCCTTGTCACCTTCTTGAAGAGGTGAATTTGATGACGTAGTGGCTCTCTTTGGAATACCAACAATGTTTTCAATGAGCTTAGAGCTTTCAACATCCTCTTGTTTGCCATTTCCACTAGTTGCATGCTTATGAGCATATTCTTGCAAAGTGGGTATAAAACTTTTGTATTCCTCATGAACACAAACTTCACAAGCTTGAGGTAATGAACATGTAATAAAATTCCTTCTTGTAACACCTTTATGTGCATCCTTGGCTTTGGAGCATTCTCCATCATGTTCTCCATAACCAAGTCCCAAATACCTAGGCATTTCCTCAACAACAATTGGCTCAACTATGCCTTGTGCATGTTTGCCTAACCATTTACCTTCATAACCCATATTCATCAATAATTTGGACCCTATTCCTCTAGTGTGTCTTTCAAAAGCACCAAAACATTCATTTTGAGAGGAATTTGAAGATAAAATTGAATTGCATACCTCATTTTCATGCACATACCTAGCTAGGGTTTCCTTGGCATCATGGAGTTGAATCTCCATCTCTTCCATATTTTCAAGAAGCTCTTGCTTCTCCTCCTTCATGGCCATCAGATCCTCTTGAATTATAGTTTCCCCCTTCATATATTCATTAATTTCTTACACCATACCTCTCATGATGATAAGCTCTTGCAACATCTCTTTATCAAAGAGTCTTGCTAAGGAAGATGGATTAGAAACATCACTTGTTGAAGATGCAATCACAATTGTAATGCATCAAAAAGTTTCACAAAGATTCAAAAAGTTTCTCAACAAAGAAGCATCTCAAACCATCTCCCTTATTTAGCTTACACACATAAAATTGCACACAGTTAAGTTATCCTTCCACAAATACAAAACCAATAGCTAATTTTCTAGCTAACCTTGGAAAACCATCTCAGGGTTTGAATGAGCTAACAATGCTCTGATACCAACTTGATCTAAATGTTGCGAAAACTTTTTAATGCTATGAAATATCCCTCATCAATATAAAAAAAAATGTGTTTAGGATCATCTCAAATTAACTAAAATGACTATCCAAGCTCTGTAATTGTACTTCAGTTGATCTAGGCTTGACCTCATCTCTTGATGGCCCTAGACTTCCTTAAACTTCAAAATAGAAAAATCACATACAAAAGTGCATTTTTTGCCTCTGTAGCCTATTCCATTGTGTTTAGAACATCCAAATCATTTAGGAATGAATCTTTGTGATCCAAAATTGGTCGAATTTTTCAAAATTTATGGTCTCTTTAGCTTTCCCTAGGAAAATGCCACCAAATCTGGAGAAACACGAGTTAGCCCCACCAAAATTGGAGCAATGTCAGATTTATTAGGCCTGCTAAAACCGCCACCAACTTAATCCATGATTCATTAAGGGATAAGTATGTTTTAATTAGTGCTAATCCCCACTTATTGCATTAACTGTGTGGTTAGCATTAAGCATTGGCCTTCGGTTTTGAGGTGCCGGTCATATGCGGAGGGGGTTGACCCATGGGGCTGGCCGTCTCCTCCCCCAACCACCATGTGCTACCTCTTTAAATAAATGTTGCACCCATTTTTTGTTAAGTATATGGTTATGGTATAGCGCTAAAGCATGGGGATTGTGTCGGCAAGGTTGCAGGTTCGACTCTACCAACCTACTAAATAACATTTTACACGACCTTTGAGAGGGCACGTGGTGGCCTCTAGGCTTTCAACATGTTAGCCTCATTGGTCCACCTCAAATGCCTTTAATGAATAACATGCTGACACTTGTCACAATACGATTGAGCCACCTGTTAGAATATTTTGGGAACATCCTAAGGAATATTCCTTGGAATATTCTTTTGCTGACTGGGCTGTACGGATGCCTAGTCAGTGTAGAGCTATAAAAAGGGTCTCTTTCACCTCTAACTACCTCACATTAATATGTCAATCTGGGAGCGTTTTGTTATTTCAAAGATTGTCTCAGTCTGAGGCTATCATTTTCCAGAGTAATGCTGGTAGTACAGTGTTCGGAAATACAAGAGTAAACGGATGCTTGTCTACAACTAAACTACTCCAAAAGAGAAAATTACACACTCAGAAGACTAGGCAACTTATCAGTCAAGGGTTCGGTAGCGATAACCCATCCCTTTGGAAACTGATGGAAAGGAAATTAGAGAACAGATCGTGGATCTGGGAGCCAGACAGTAAATGCCAAAGCCCACTACAGCCTTAGATCGTCTCCCACACCAAAATAACAAACACTAGCAATTGGAACGGCAGATACGAAAACGGAACGACAACTAAGAAATCGAACAGCAAACCTGTAATGGAACAACAATTCTTAAATGGAACAGTAGCTATGAAATAGAATCGACAACTAAGTCTCACGAGCAGTAACAAACTTAATCTACCAAATCAAAGGCATTAATCATAATCAAATAGCAATATTTCACTCTTAAGGAAAATCGAACAGCACACACTAATGGAACAGCACTGAGTATTGATAAGTTATGCTTAAGAACCATATACGCACACAACATGCTTAAAGAATAATCTGATCCAAATATCAATCATAGTTAGAGGGAATACGACTGCATTTTAAAATAGAACAACATCGTTCATCAACTCAACAATCGTAAATAACATAACTCTCAGGATAAATTATGTAATCGTGAATGAACAGATGCACAGCACAAAAGCTCTGTAATGGAATAGTAACAGTATTCTGTTAATACTAATAATATTAAATCAACTCTGAAAGGAACAGTAATATGATGCAGAGTCAATACAATAGTTCTATCTGTAGAAATCTTAATGAATTAATGTTAACAGAGCATGTGATGTAAACTTATAAAGCATATTAGATTACCAAATAACGACGATAAGCAAACCACACAGAAATCAAATCGTAATAATACAAGAGCAAGTGTCCTCCAGGGCCAGGCCCTTAGCCTCCAGGGGTACACCGCTGAGGTTAATCCAGACTCAGAGATGAAGTAATCGCCAAGTTTGTATTAATGCATGAAGCAAAATTACAATAAACCAGTTCTTATCGAGATTCGATGATCAAAGTTTTGATCTTAACAGAAATTACATAAAAGCATAATCATCCCTCTCTCCGAGCTAACAATGTTGTCCCTTTTATAAGGGTGACGGTGGAGATCCCTCAGGATCAAGGATCTTGAGGGATTCACCAAACCGTTAATCCCTAATCATCTCTTTTCCCTCCTGCGTCGAGCTGGTGTCTTCACCTCCTTTTCAGGGCCGATTTGCTTTGATCTGCTTAGCCTTGTTTGCATTCGGTCTCCTGTCAAAGGGACAGCGGTTACCTCGTCCTTGTCCTTTCCTTTGGAACAACAACTCCTAGTTTTCACCCCTTCCTGCATGAGGAAATGACAATTGTCAGCGTTTTAGTCTTGCGTATTAATCTCACATGTTTTGTTATAATTCTTTATCGTTTTCCAAGTTCATGATACAAAAAGGTTTACAAGTTCTATTGAAAATCCACTGAAATGATCATCAAAAACATACCTTTTTAATACTCCACACAACCCCCTGCTTACCCTGTTTCATGCCCTCATGAAAATGTTGTGGTTGACATGAAAGGTAGTGAGAGAATAGGCTGGAGATGGAATCTCATGCGGAGGCCTACAGCCATGATGAGTAACTACGTAGTCAAAGAAATGGCATGTTTGACCCTCAGGCATCTCATACAGGGCTTGGTATCCGGGTGCAAGGTGCCAAATAATTGGACTCCGGAACCTATATCCTAACCAGGATGGCCCTGATCTCAAAATGCTTTCGCGATAAAGGTGCAAGCGATTGGCAACTAATTTAAAATTTTCATACTTAAACGGTTCCCTGAGCTGGATATTCGGATTAGAGATTTGATACCGAACTTTAGCTGCATCGATGGCAAGGTCTTTAATAGAAATAAAATATTCTAATCCCTGCTGAATGAGTGCCTCATGCATGGGTCCTAATGTTTCAATGACACCCGGAGTCTTCATGAGGTTTCTATGTGCTTTCCACAACTGTACTAGGTTCCTAGGCTCAGCCCTTACCCACAAATCTAAGTCGTTTTCTTGCCTCTGGAAAGTGTTATAGGCTTTGAGCCATTTAATCTGATTAACCCCGAATGAGATAAATGCCTGCAATTGGATGTCTCCAACAAAGGGGCCAAGGTTCAGCTCAGTCTCCTGGTCTAGTACAAGGTTATGCAAATAGAACTCGAACAACAGTCTCTGGACTTTTACCTCGTAGTGTCTACAACAGTCTATAAAATCATTGACAATGTTAATTTGTATGGGAGCACCCGCTTTAACAGCTTTTATTTTTAATTGCAAATATCGTTCCAGTAAAAACATGGCATAATTTTTGGCAGGGGCCCTACATGCTAAGACGTCATTGTATAAAGAACACAAGGTATCCATCTACTTGATAACAATATCTAGTCTACGAGTTACCTTTGCAACTTTCTCTTATTCCTTCCGCCAACCTTCAAAAGCCTAGCTTTCGGATTGATTTACGTTCCTAAGTTGCTGCTGTAGATCTTCATACTTTTTGCGAGGGACCGTTTGCTCTCTAAGCTTTTCTGCTTCTTGCTGAGCTTGCTTCAACCCCTTGCGCAAGGTTACTGTTTTTGGATCTCTTCTCCATGCAGCAATGGAGGCTGGGAGTTTTACCTGAACTTTCTTATTGCGTTGCTTTGAGTTCAGAACCCTTATCACTCTTGAAAGTGGTGCCTCTGTCTGAATTTCCTTATCACAGGTCATCATATCATCCATTTCTATTTTAACGTGGATATCAGTCTGTTGCTATTCCTTTTCAAATGGAATAGCAGTCTGTTCCTCAGGATCGTTTGGAATAGCAGCTGGATTTTCGACATGGTTTTGAACAGCAGGACGAATTCTGATCCTCCGCATTTTTGCCTTGCGGGGTTTTGCTGGAGTGGTCACCTTTTTATTTCCTAAAGTCCTTTTTACTCTTTGCCTTGCTTTCAGGATCCTAATCTGCTGGTGGAGCTGGGCTATTATGCTCAATAATCTTTGCTGTTCCTTTCGCAATTCTTTAATTTCCAAAATTTCGTTAGAAGGAACAGCAAGTCGTTCACTGCGGCGTGGACCGTGACTAGTCCCTGGATCTTCCTTCCAGGGTGTTTCTTCATTGTTCTTCTCTGGCTGTTCTGGGGTAGGAACCCTAACTGGTTCTATCAATTCTTGGGCAACTTCTTTTTCTGCCCCTGCTTCCTCCAGAATTTCTTCTGGTGTCTTCTGGTTAGGAACAGATTGTTCCTGTTCAGTATCTCCTATTGTTTCTTTATCATGAACAGGTAGATTTTCTTCTTCTGCCTCTTTTTCATGTGGTTTTTCAGGTGCATTTTCCTCCTGGGGTTTTTTATGGAGGTCTGATGGACTGGAAGGTTGGCCATATTCACCCATATTGGCCAGGACTTCGGCCAATTCATCTTCTCCCATTGGGTCCTGTGATGGGCTACCTTCCTGCTGTTCCATTTCCTCCTCCTGCTTGGATTTTTCGGATTCTGTTTCAGAATGCTCAGCTTCTGTTTCAGACTGCTCGGCTCCTTCCTCATTTTCTTCTTCGGATTGGTTGGCCTCCTCTTCAGATTGCTCGGCCTCATCTTTCTCTTCTCCTTCAGATTGCTCGGCCTCATCTTCTGGCCGAAAGGGTTGCTCATCTTCAATTTCTGTTGGCTGGCTAGTGTTTTCCTGTAGTTTTTCCAGCCTCCCTCATATTCATGCTAACCGGACCGATTTCCTGTGTTGTTTTGGATGTTCGGGTGTACCGGTGGCATGCTTATGCTTTGCTGATTCCTTGCATTTTTTCTGGATGCTCAGATGTACTAGTGACATGTTTCTGTTTTTCCAATTCTCTGCGTTTTCCTGGACGTTCCGGTGTGCTGGTGGCATGCTTACGTTTTGGGGATGGTGCTGTCAACCCCCCCTCAATCATTGCAATTAGCTCTTCCCAGCTGCTCTGCTGCTGGGTGAGGCTATGACTGACAATTAATCGAATTAACCCATGATGACTAACAACTGAATCTACATGCTGTGCCTTTTTTAAGCTCCGTGCAATGTCATGAAGTAGCGAATTCAAAAGTGTAGGTAAATTTACAGAGCAGGTCTGTTTTAGAACAGCTAAGAGTTTAAGATGTCGTGGTCTTACCACGTCCTTTCTACCCTCGCAGGTGATGTAGCTTTGCACGGTCCTTACCAATTCTGCCGAGGGCTCTCCTAGCATTGCTGGCAGAACTCCCTTCCCTTTAATTGCCAAGATCTGGCCTTCGTCCTGGAAGATTTCTATAATCTTCTGTAATCTCTCCTTTTTTAACGTCCATACAGGTCCGGTGGCTGGTAGTCCCAAGACTTCTGCGATTATGTCATCGGTGACTTTTATCTGTCTCCCCCTCACTGTGGAGTAATCCTCCTGCAAATTCTGCAGGAATTCGATTGCCACTGTCTCGTTAGACTCCTGTAAGCGGTTGAGATAAGTCAGCCACCCTGCTCTTGCCAGGATTTCCCGGGTAGCAACGGAGACTGTCAACACCTGCGGTTCCCTCCGGATCGCTCTTCCTCCCATGGTTTCACTGTGAATTCTCAATGGAACAACAGTTGTTCGTGCTGTTTGAAACACAGAGAGAGTAATAGACGCTAGGCTTGTTTGAAAAATCAGAGTATACAATAGAAATGGCTTATGAACAGCAATTCGTGTAACAAAAATAAAAATAGCATGCCGTTAAGCCATGCCATACCCTAGTACACAACTTTCCCGAATGGTGAGCTGACACGTAATCTAGGGAATAATGAGGTTAACGTCCCCCGCAATGTGATAGGTTGTCCCAGCCATCAAATAAAGGAGCAGTGCCCCTTCTGAAATAGAGTCATAAAGGAACAACATATAAAAATATGCCATGTTTATAAAAACAACAAATTACCGAAATCGAGGCGTAGAGTTGGATCGCGTATTACGTAAGAGGCTACTGTGATATGATGCAAGGCTGAGAGGAGAGGACTTCTGTCGTACTTTCTAAATCTCCTGCAGTCATTGTCAATTACTTTGCCATGATTGGTGATAATAGATTTGCATGCGCTATATAATTCGGGAAATGATATATGATTAATTACCAAGGTGTAAGAAACAAAAGGGTATTAATAACTCACCTATTGTTGTAAATAATGTGACTTCGATACCATTAATAGTGCTCTGCTGCCAACAGGTGTCCATAACCTTGGCAGAGTTGTTTATTTCACCCATGGAACCATGATCCTTTGTGTATAGTTTAGGGAGTGTAATGTCAAAATGTTGGCCATTATGCTGGCTTGGTAACCAGTTAACCATAATGCCATTCACGAGGAAGGAGCGAAAAGTGGGCAGGCCGGCTCGTGATGAGACCTCCTATTTCAAAGTTTGTTTATTTGATATACATTTTCGACCATATCCCTGGTGTGGTGGCCATAGTGGGAATGCCACTTCGCTTTCGTCCTCATGATCATGGTAGGTTGGCTCTTGATGAGACCCCCTACCCTGCATTTGACAACTTATAAGTCATGTTTACTTTTTTCTTTCTCTTTTCACCAAGTACCTTCCCTTTTTTATACACAAGGGGTGGTTCAACACTCCTTAAGAGTAGGAATGGTGGAAGAAGTCTTAACATCTCAATAGGAAGATATAAACCCTTTGCTCTTATTCCTAAATAATAATCAAAGCGGATGAAAAAAAGGGTTGTCATGATGAAGATGAAAAATCATAGCAGAATTAGTAGAACAATGACAACAAAAGATGATAAATAAGTGTGTCCTTCATTTTGTCCTCTTACCAATGCAGAGCCTTATAAAGATAGCGATTTATGATTAGCTGATTTCAGTGTGTTGAGGTTTTGTATCCATTGCATAAATGCATTGCTATATTCTAAGAGACTTGAAAGAACAGGAGCAATAAGCATCCTTAATTTAGATCAGCAAAAGGGACAAGCTGCTTCATAAGGAGAGCAAAAGTATGCAAGTGATGTTCTTTTTGGAGAAGGGGCCAACAAGAGACCTCAAATAGCAAAAAATGCAAATGTCGTTTCTTTGAAAAAAGGAACAGCAGAACATTCCAATGCTGTTCCTTTGAAAAAGGAACAACAAAATAAAAAATATGTTGTTCCTTTGGAAAAGGATCAGAAAACACACGGAAATGTTGTTCCTTTTGAAAAAGGAACAACAAAAATCAAAATGTTGTTCCTTTAGAAAAGGAACAACAGAACAGGCAAAATACCGTTCCTTTGGAAAAGGAACAACAGAAAATCAAGAATGTTGTTCCTTTGGAAAATGAACAACAGAAACACACAAATGCCATTCCTTTGGAAAAGGAACGGCAAAAAAAATAAAAAATGCTATTCCTTTGAAAAAGGAATAGCAAAACACATAAAAATAAAGAAAAAGATCCTAATTTCAACAAGATGACGGCTGATCCAACAGATTTTTCTCTTTTTGAAAAAGGAACAGCTGGAAGAAAATGTTGTTCTTTTGAAAAAAAGGAACAACAAACATGACAGCAAAACGTTAATTCAAAAATATGTACAAAAAAATGATTCAAAGAAAAAGAACTTATGTACAAACTATAAAAGGAAATGAATTCCTTAATGAATTACAGGTGAGGAAGACTTCTCTTCCTCTCCCAAAATCTCCATATCAGTGTCTCGACATAGCTGCTGGCAGAAGGACTCCCAAGTGAGTGGTTTGCGATAGAGACGAACTCGATGGCCATTTACCTTGAAGGCATATCCAGAACCGTCAATAGTGATTAAAGTAAGAGTCCCATTGTCATGTACCTTCTGGATTTCGTATGGTCCCAACCAATGAGTCTGGAGTTTCCTAGGGAAGTCCTGAAACCTGGAGTCATACAACAGAGCCCAGTCTCCCTCGTGGAAGACTTTATTTTTAATGAGAGCATCATTCCATTTAGCTTGTTGTTGTTGGATCAGGGTAGTATTTTGAAGTGCAGAGAGCCTAATTTTTTCCAATTCATTGATCTGTTGCAATCGATTAATCTGTGCCTCTCTTAAATCTAAGCCAACTTATTATGCTGTCCGTAATGTTTGGATTTTGAATTCTATAGGGAAAATGGGTTGTTTTCCAGACACTAATTGATAAGGTGAGTAACCAGTGGTGCTTCTCCATGTTGTTCTGTAAGCCCAGAGTGCTCTAGGAAGTCTAGCAGCCCAATCACGTCTATGGGATGCAATGGTTTTCATTAAAATTGCTTCTATTATTTTATTGCTGCTTTCTACCTGTCCATTCGCCTATGGGTGGTATGGAGTAGTGATTTTATGTTGGACCTGATAATTGTTGAGTGTTGCAGCTAATCTGTTCCCAGCAAATTATGGTCCACCGTCTATAATTATTTCTCTTGGAAGGCCATAATGTAAAAATAAATGGAACAAGAACTGTATGATAGAGTCCTTTGTAGCTCTAGGCAATGCTTCTACTTCAACCCACTTGGTGACATATTTTGTTGCCACCAAAATATATGTTTTCTGATTTGATGATGGGTTGATAGGTCCAACGAAATCAAGAACCCATCGCTCGAATGGTTCAATGACTAACTGTGGTTTCAGAGGCATCTCATCAGATTGACCAGGACGTCCTGCTCGCTGGCAGCTGTCATAGGCTTGGACAAATTTCTTTGCATCTTTGAAAATCGTGGGCTAGTAATACCCTGTCTGCAGCACATGTCCAGTTTTGCGCTCAGCGAAATGTCCACCACATGGTCCATCATGAAAGGCTTTTAAAATGTCAAAGATTTCATCTTCTCGAACACATCTCCTGATATGCATGTCTGCCCGTGTATGAAACAAATAGCCCCCGATCCATGAGAATCGAGCGCTCTTCTGAACAATCTGCTTCCGCTCATTAGGGGATAGGCGTTTTGGTAATTTACCTACTACGAGGTAATTGGAACCATCAACATACCAGGGTGTTTGAACAGCAACAAAAAACAGATGCTCGTCCGGAAATTGATCTTCAACTACTGTTGCATCAATTGGCTTTGGCATTCTTGAGAGAAAATCGGCTACAGGATTTTCTTTGCCAGGTCGATCCTTGATTGTGATATCAAATTCCTGCAATAGAATCAGCCATCTAGTTATTCTGTCGTTTGTGACAGGATTATTTGCTAAATATTTTATGGCAGAATGATCTGTATACAAGATAACAGGATATCCAGTAATGTAATGTCTAAACTTATTGACAGCATGTATTACAGCTAGGAATTCTTTTTCAGTAACAGTGTAATTTAATTCAGCAGGGGATAAATTTTTGCTGATGTAATAAATAGCATATGGTTTTTTATCCTCTTCCTGCCCGAGGACTGCTCCAATGGCTGTGTCTGAGGCATCAGATGATATCTGGAATGGAAAATCCCAATTTGGTCCTCGAAGGACTGGGGCTGTGGATACGAGCTTCTTCAGATCCTTGAAAGCACGTTCACATTTTTCTGTCCAAAGAAAATCAACGTTACCAGTTAGTGCATATAGAGGTGCAGCAATGTGCGAGGGCAGGAGCATTGCATAAACCAAAAGGTAGAACTCGATAGGAAAAGGTTCCCCAAGGACAAGTAAAAGTAGTTTTGTCTTGGTCTTCAGGGGCAATCTAAATCTGATTGTATCCACTGAAGCCATCCAGGAAAGAAAAGAATTTCCTTCCTGCTAAAGTATCTAATACTTGGTCTATGAATGGGAGAGGGAAGTGGTCTTTTTGTGTTGCTTTATTTAGCTCCCTATAATCCACACAAATTCTCCATTTCCCATTCTTTTTTGGTACCACCACAAGTGGAGAGACCATTTACTATCAGAGATAGGATAAATAAAATTGACATCTAAAAGTTTTTGAAGTTCAGCTTTTACCACATCTTTTAGATGAGGATTAAGTCTCCTTTGAGGTTGACGAACAGGTCTGGCATCCTTTTCTATATAAATGTGTTGCATACATAATTGGGGGTCAATTCCTTTCATATCAGTGTAATCCCATGCAAACGCTTCTTTATATTTTGTTAGCAACTAGATGAGCTTCATTTCTTGTTCAGGTGTGAGGTTGGAATTAATATTTAAGGCTTTTCCCAGTTCAATTTCCACAATTTTACTATTTGCAACAGAAGTAACAGGTATTTTTTGATCATGTGTATCTTTCAGAGGATCTTCTTCTAATTCATTATCAAATGCTGCTTCTATCATGTGACACTATGTGCAGGATCTAGTTTGACTAATAAAATTATTAATGGCATCATCTTCTGTTTGGTCTTTAAAATCAAGTGCCTCTTGTATAGTTAATGGAGATCTAATGTTATCAGTAAGGTATGATACAGGGTGCTTATTAGTTTTGATTATTGAGACACTTGGCTGCGCTGGAGGATATAGAACTAAATTCTTGATATTTGGTCCTTTGGTTATGGTCATATTTCCTTGCCGGCAGCCAATGTAAGCATCGGCAGTAGCAAGCCAAGGTCTTCCTAAAATCAGCGGGTGTCCATCAAGTCGGGTTTTGGGATTTATTATCAGGAAATCGGTTGGATATTCCCAGGAATCAACAGAGACCATGACATCATGTAGAGTACCCTCTGGCCTAACCACAGATCGGTCAGCCAATTCTAGCAAAGTAGAGGTGGGTTCTACCGATGTAATGCCCAGCTTTTGGCAGGTAGTGGTTGTTAAGATATTAATTGCAGCCCCTAGATCAACTAAGGCATTAGACAGGGTCTGACCATAAATTTGAACAGTTACAATTGGATTTCCTGGGTCTTCATATTTAATGGGTGTTTCTTTCCCTGATAGTAAGTCAGATAAAGTGCCAACTACTTGGACTCTTGGATTATTTGTTATATTCCTCCTTGGTTTCTTTATACAAAATTCCTTGATAGTTTTTGCGTATATGGGGATGTCTTGAATAGCTTGAAGGAATGGAATTTTTATGTATAGGTTTTTTAATTCTCTTAGAATGTCAAAGTCAGGATATTGTATAGGTCAAGGTATGACTAATCGCTCTGGGAACGGAGGAGAGGATATGGTTGCTTGAGTTTGCTATTTATTCACATCCTCTTGTGGTGACAGATGTTCTCTGGGTAACTGATCTTCAATCTGAATTGTCTTATCTCCCTCGGTTTCAATAATACGCCCAGATCTTAACTGAAGATCATTGCACTCCCTTAAATCAGCTCCTATTTCTGGTGTTTCTATAATTTGGAGAGATTGGACCGGTCTGTTATTTGGATTGGGGTTGGGTTGGGTTGGGAGTTGCGGTCTCAGATTAGACTGGGGATTCTGTTGTAAGGCTGGCAGTGTAGGTTGAGGGAGTGGAATAGTTCCTACTAGCTGATGCATCGGTTTCTACCAGTTTCTCTGCCAAGCTAAACTTTGTGAAGTAGGGGGAGTCCATTGTGGAGAATATGGGTTACCTTGCCAATATGGTGGAGTATAAGGGAAATTCGGCCAACCAGATTGGCTTGCCTGATTCAGCCACAGGTTTGAAGAAGGAAACGACTGCGGTGACCAGTTTGGAAACGAAGGTTGGGATTGACTTTGCCACATATTATATTGTTGAGCATTATATTGTGGAGGCTGAAAAGAAGAAGTTGGGTATGAAATCATACCAGATTGTCCCGGCTACCACTGACGGTGCTGGTTGATCAAATACACTGATTCTGGTTCTTCTTCCGCTTCTTTATATACCGCCTTCAATCCAGGAAGTGAGGGGCAGCTCTCCGTAAGGTGATCCTTTGTACAGATGGCGCATGTTTGGACTGTATCCAGTGGACACTCTTTATGACTATGCTTTTTCCTACATCGGGGGCAGAAGATCGCCAAATTCTGTTCTACCTCCATTTGCTTTTGTTTAGCCTGCATAATATCAAGTTGTGTAGTTAGTGTCCCCAGAATATCAGTTTTAAAATTTTCCAATAAATTTCCAATTTCTACCCGTGTTACTCCTTCTGTTGAAATTTTATTATCTCTTACAAACTAATCATGTTCTACCGGTTTTACTCTTGTGCTGCCTCTCGAGCTCCTGATACATAAATCAATAATGTCAGCAAAATTCTCTTGATAAATATCCCCTTTTCCCATGATGTTTAATGTTTCGATCCATTGTTCCTTCATGCCCCTTATCAATGCAGTTTTTAACACATTATCAGGTAAAGGTAGTGATGCATAAGGAGATCTTTGTAGATTGTACTGGAAACATTCCACATACTCCTCTAATGTTTCATTCGATCTGGCTGTCATCTGGAATATTTCATCCTTTAGTTCTATAGACCTGCAATAATCCTGATATTTGTAGGAATTTACAGGGTAAGTTCCACAGAAAGAATACCAAAAGGACATCGCTCACAACCAGATCTCAAATCAATACACCAGTATTTTTGACGTGGTTAAAACCCTCAGAGTGCAAGGAGGGAAACAATCCACGGCCTGTCCCAACGTGGGTACTACAGGCAATTTATTAATCAAAGAATGAAAATTTACATAAGCTTCTCTCATGCACGGATTACCCGAACAATGACCCTCCATGCGCTTTAAATAGAACTCATGGACCAATCGAGTGTCAAGCCACGGATCAAGTGTTGGTAATACCGAGGTGAGAGTGAACAGTCGGATCACTACATATCGTGACTGTCGGATTGTAAGTTACAAAATGTACAACGGTAAAGAAACACACTTTACCTAACTCTATACTAGACCAAGTTGAACTTAACTATATCCTATGTGTCGGAATATCCTAACATCCCCCCTTAAGAACAACTTGGGATAGGATTGAAGGATTTACAAATATGACACAATAGGAGAAGGAAGGAGGCACTAGAGCCTATCCCCCCTTAGTGACAACTTCCTGAACTCCAAGCATATATCGAAGTTTAGTGAACTTCGCCTCTGTGAGAGCCTTTGTGAAGATGTCTGCAACCTGATCATCTGTTGGACAATATTGCACTTCAAGAACATGGTCATGAATGAGCTTTCTGATGAAGTGCATGTGTAGTTCAATGTGTTTGCTGCGCTGATGCTGGACTGGATCTTTGCATAGCTGAATGGCACTTTGATTATCACACCAAAGTGTGGTTGGATGCTGCTGCTCAAAGCCAAACTCTGATAGGATCTGACGAAGCCACAAGGCTTCCTTACTAGCTTCCACGGCACCACGATACTCTGCTTCTGCTGACGAAAGAGAAATGGCAGCCTGTTTCTTACAAGCCCATGTAATAGGTCCTGAACCAAGAGTGAAGACATAACCGATAGTAGACTTCCGATCATCAGGGTCACCAGCCCAATCAGAATCAGTGAAACCAACTAACAGAGGAGCTGCTTTGGCACTGTAATGAATCCCAAACTGTACTGTACCTCGAACATAACGAAGTATTCTTTTAGCTGCTTTCCAATGACTTTCACGGGGGTTTTGCATAAAACGAGCAACAAGGCCAACAGCAAAGGAAAGATCAGGACGAGTATGGGTTAAATACAAGAGTTTTCCGACAAGTTGACGGTATAAGGTAGCATCAACTTCAGGAGAAGTACAAGAGACTGAAAGTTTGACTCCAGACTGAAAGGGAGAAGGGGCTGGCTTACAGTCTTCCATGTGAAAATGACGAAGAATATCACAAGCATACTTGGACTGGGAAAGGAAAATACCCTCTTGGGATTGCAAGACTTGAAGACCGAGAAAATAGTGTAAGTGTCCTAAGTCTGTCATTTCAAATTTCTTTTTAAGGCTGGACTTCACATGGTTTATAAGGTTGGGATCACTACCAGTAAGAATAAGATCATCAACATAAAGAACAAGGATGATAAGAGAGTTTCCCACTTTCTTTGTGTAGACAGTATTGTCAGAATGACACCTAGAAAAGCCAGATTCTAAAAGAAAGCTATCCATTTTGGCATACCAAGCCCGAGGAGCTTGCTTGAGGCCATAAAGGGATTTCTTAAGTCGACAAACAAGGCTGGAGTCTGTTTGTATGAAGCCAATGGGTTGTTCCATATAGATTTCTTCCTGCAAGTCCCATGCAAGAAGGCAGATTTAACATCCATTTGATGGACTTCCCATTTTAAAGAGGCAGCAAGGGAAAGAACAAGGCGGATAGAGTTCATTTTGGCAACAGGGGAGAAGGTTTCAGTGTAGTCAATGCCTTCAACCTGTGAAAAGCCCTTAGCAACGAGACGAGCTTTATGTTTATCAACTTTCCCATCTGGTCCATACTTGGTTCTGTAAACCCATTTACATCTAACAAGTTTGCGTCCCTTTGGTAGAGGAACAAGATCCCATGTATCATTTGTCATCAATGAATGATATTCTTCATTCATAGCTGCTTCCCAATGTGGATGGCCTGAAGCTTCTGCAAAAGTGTCAGGATCATGATTTACTGGAGCTTGAGCCAGTAAAGAAGAGGCTCTTTCAAACTGAGAACGTGTACGTCGCTGATCTGTAGGATCACCGGCAAGATCACCTGCTGCATCCCGAGTAGCACGGACCCATCTTGGAAGTTGAGGATCCTGAGAAGGTGGGGGAGGATTATCATCCTCGCTTTCATCATCTGAAGAAGAAATGTTTTCAAAGTTAGAAGAGAGAGGAAGAGGTGGCACATCCGCCGGACTAGGCTCGCAGGCCAATTTATTTTCATCTCTTCTAATGATAACATTTTTGGACTTAAATGGAATAAGTCTATAACCTTTTACATCTTCAGAATATCCAACAAAAGTACATTTCTCACTCTTAGGTTCTAAAGCTTTATGCTTTTCATCTGGAATATGGGCCCATGCTTCACTTCCAAACACACGAAAGTGACTTACATCTGGTTTAATGGAACTCCAAGCTTCTTCTGGAGTGATATTCTCTAGAACCTTAGTAGGAGTGCGATTGATTATATAATTTGCACAATTAATTGCTTCGGCCCAAAAACTAAGACTGAGTCCTTTAGATTGCAGCATACAATTAGCCATTTCCTTTAAGGTGCGATTTTTCCTTTCAGCTACACCATTTTGTTGTGGAGTGTATGGAACAGTATGTTGCATTTGAATTCCATTTTCGGTGCAAAAGTTGATGAATGTGTTTTTAACATATTCTCCACCATTATCAGTTCTTAGCTTAAGAATTTGATGTCCAGATTGTTTTTCAACAAATGCTTTGAAGGCCAAAAAAGTGTTAAATACTTCGCTCTTGAGTTTTAAGAAGTATACCCAAGTGCGTCTGGAGAAATCATCAATGAAAGTTAAGAAGTACTTGCAGCCAGAGAATGAAGCAACAGGAAGAGGACCACATAAATCACTGTGCACAAGCTGTAAAGGGGCTGAGGCGTGCCAAGAGGCACGTTTGTCAAAACTGTCCCGATGATGTTTTTCGAGTACACATCCGGAACAAACACCATCTCTGCAAGATACCATAGGAAGACCTGTCACCATATTTTCTTTACATAGATGCTGAAGGGAGCGATAGTTTAAGTGACCAAATCGCTCATGCCAAAGTTTGCTCACTTCATCATTATGAGCAACAAATACTGAGGGAAGATTTGATGACCCAAAGTTGTGAAACTTATACAACCTTTTGGAATCATCAGCAAGACCAGTAGCTAGAATCTGTTTAGGATCTTTTAGATCCTTGATTACAACATCATGAGGTGAAAATTCAACAATTTTACCTTCACCTGAATGAGTTATCTGATAGACAGATAGAAGGTTGCAGGATAAGGTTGGAACACATAATACATCATTAAACTGACCATTGTCTAGATGAACAGTTCCAGTCCCTACAACATTAAGAGATCTATCATCACCAATATATATATTTTTGGTGTTACAATCATTTAAAGAAGAAAACATGGCTTGGTTTTTGGCCATGTGACAAGAGGCTCCAGAATCAATGAGCCACTCATGAGAATGAGAAGAAGAAGAAGATACATTTAATGCATAACCAGACTGAGATGATTGACAATGACATGCAGAAAGTGCCATTCCGGAAGTTGAAGTTGAAGTAGGCTCCACATGGATGTTATGTTTCTTCATTGCGGCTTCCAAGGCTTCCATCTTCTTAAAGCATTTAGATTCTAAGTGGCCATCTCGATTACAAAAGTTACAATGTCTATCAGTCTTCTTCCATTTGTTTTTATTGGTCTTATCATTTTGCTGAAATGATCTTTCATTTTGAGGCTGAGATGGTTTAGGACCATTCTTTTGAGGATATGACTTCTTAGGATTCTTTGAATTTGGTTGCTGCTGGGCGGCTAACGCTTTCGTGGAAGAGTTTCCAAGATTAAGAAGACCAAGGTGTAAGAGTTTTTCTTGTTCTCTTATTAAGGAATCACAAAAGGAGTCAAAGGAAGGGGCCTTGTATTCTTGTCCTTGACAAATGAAAGCTTCCCTTGTAGAATGGAAAGTGGAAACAAATACAGAGTAGGCTGGTCCCAACTTAGTAAGGATGGAATAAATAAGGTTACCATCTTCTTTCTTAACTTTAACACCTTCCAAGAGATATCTAAGGGTCTTGAATTTGGACAAGAAATCTTCAATGCAAGAAAAATTATTAGGATCCAAAGTAAGCAGCTCATTTTCAAGTTGATGGGCTCTAATTTCATTTTTAATCCCAAAAACTTTAGCAAGTTTTTCTAATGCTTCATGAGGAGTCTCAAGTCCTGCAATGTGGAATCTAAGATCAGGAGAAATAGACATCCCTATCAAACCACGTGCTTGATCTTGTCTATTTTCCCATTTTGCCGCCTTGTCTTCATCTTTTGGTTTCTTTTCTTGGTTTGTGGCTATTCTGAAGAGACCTTTACTTCTAAGTAAATCTTCCATGTATTCTACCCATTGGAAGTAGTTAGTGCTGTCAAGAATGACTTGGCATGGACTTTCCATTTTAAAAAAAAAACTGAAGCTGAAGATGCTGAAAGTAAGTGTTCCAACGGATAGATCTCGAAAAAATAGGCGGTTTTAAAAAAAACGGCTCTGAAAAAGGCTTCCGGATGAAGAAGTTATGGCTTTTTGAAAAACAATTGTTGACGTTGCCGGCAAAGTGCGCGAATGTGCGGGAATGAAAAAATCCGCCCCCACAAAATGGAGACTTGAACCCAAGACCTCTACTCTCTTAAAATAGCTTTGAACCAATTGATCTATACAAAAAATTTGAGAGAGAGAGAGAGAGAGAGAGAGAGAGAGAGAGGGGGGGGGGGGGGGGGGGCTTCGTTTGCGTGCTTGCCTTGAGAAAGCTCTTTTTCCCTACAAAACACAAAACACAAAACCCAACACGAATATGCAAAGAAAAACGAACCTTGCGGCTCGAAGTTAGCTTTAGCCAAAAAACTAGAAATTTAAAAAAAATCTCAAGGTTAGCTTTAGCCGAAAAACTAAATATTTTTCTCAATGTTTCTGATTTTCCGAGATCACACTAAGGTGCAGGGAAAAGAGCATACGCATGAGAAAAATCCTTCCTTTCTGTTTCTGATTTGCCCAGATCGCACAGAGTCGCAGGGCAAAGAGCATACGCAGAAATGAAAGGTATAGATCCGGTTGAAAAAAAAGGCTAAATAAACTGAGACCGAAATAAGCAAAGAGAAAATAACAGTAAACTGCAAAAAAAACACTGTATACCTCCCGATCTGAAAAATGACGCAGCTAGGGCTACCAGAAATCTTTTCGCGTGAAACGAAAGGGTTTCCTCACTGGAACAGATGCTCCGAACGCAACAGAGCAGTCCTCTCGGCCCGAAAGCAGTCAGAAACAACAGATCTAGGAATCGACAGCCGCATGTAGTTCTACCGGCTTCAGATTTGGATCACCAACGGACGCGGCCCTCAAATAGCTCTGATACCATGTAGGAATTTACAGGGTAAGTTCCACAGAAATAATACCAAAAGGACACCGCTCACAACCAGATCTCAAATCAATACACCAGTATTTTTGACGTGGTTAAAACCCTCAGAGTGCAAGGAGGGAAACAGTCCACGGCCTGTCCCAACGTGGGTACTACAGGCAATTTATTAATCAAAGAATGAAAATTTACATAAGCTTCTCTCATGCACGGATTACCCGAACAATGACCCTCCATGCGCTTTAAATAGAACTCATGGACCAATTGGGTGTCAAGCCACGGATCAAGTGTCGGTAATACCGAGGTGAGAGTGAACCATCGGATCACTACATATCGTGACCGTCGGATTGTAAGTTACAAAATGTACAATGGTAAAGAAACACACTTTACCTAACTCTAACCTAACTCTATACTAGACCAAGTTGAACTTCACTATATCCTATCTGTCGGAATATCCTAACAATATTTCTTTAGGAAAGATTCTTTCATTTGATCCGAGTTATTTATAACCCCACCACCTAATCCCATAAACCATCTTAAAGCAGCCCCTTTTAATGTAGAGGGAAATAGTTTCCGTTTCTGGGGGTCGGTGGTGTAATCATATCCCCTGCACAACACATCAAATAAAAATAAAAATGCATTCGGATCTTCCGATGTGAGACCGTGAAATGTAGGAATATGTTGAAGAGGGATTGCTTTCATAGGCGCATTTGCCGCAGAATTCACTATAGGGTATTGTAATGTAGAGGTTTCAGCGTTTGGCTTATTTTGAGCCATAGGGTCAAATATATGCCAATAACCTTCTGGGATATCTAGGAGGGTATTCCTAGGTTGAGAGGGAATGGCTTTGACAGGAATAGTTTTAATAGCACTTCCTCTATCTGGGATAATGAGAATGCCTAATGTTTGAGGAGATTGGGTTCCTTCAACAATGATTTTTGCAGCACTCCCCTTTTCTGGGCTGTTTAATGGCTGATTTGTTCCAATAGGAGATCTTGGTTCCTCGGTCTCACCTGTTCTCCTTCTCCTTCACAAAGATTGCTGAAATTCCCTTGCTGCAATAGTTCTGGAGTAGAATTTTCAATCTCTTGAAAGTCCTGCTCTTCAGTTTGACTATGCACCTGAGCAAAGGCTACAGATGGTGAACCTGTGGCCTGAAGGGAACTAGTAGGCTGTTTGGAAATAATTCTTCTGGGTCCTACTGATGGCTAAGATTCTGCTTTCTTGTAGATTTCGTCTATGAAGGTTGTTCGGCCAAGGGTCACCGGCCCCTTAGCTTTTTCTGGCTTGGGTGGAGGTTTGGTATTTTTTTCTGGTCTTTTCTGCTTAGTCATGCACTCAAATGAACTACTAAATTCTAAACAAAGCAACAACAAATCTGTTAGGAAAGCAGACAGAGAAGCAGGGCTTTTACATGCTCCGTACGTATGTTCTTACCTTCCGTTTTTAAAATCCAACTCTTCCCTAGTAGGTTTGTACACTACTCTGAAAAAAAAGGACAAATGGCTACACTCTTTCCTCGACAACGACGCAAAAATGTAGAGCTATAAAAGGGTCTCTTTCACCTCTAATTACCTCACATTAATATGTCAATCCAGGAGCATTTTGTTATTTCAAAGAGTGTCTCATTTTGAGGCTATCATTTGCCAGATTAATGCTAGTAGTACAGTGTTCAGAAATACAAGAGTAAACGGATGCTTGTCTACAACTAAGCTACTCCAAAAGAGCAAATCACACACTCAGAAGACTAGGCAACTTATCAGTCAAGGGTTCGGTAGCGATAACCCATCCCTTTGGAAACTGATGGAAAGGAAATTAGAGAACAGACCGTGGATCTGGGAGCTAGACAGTAAATGCCAAAGCCCACTACAGCCTTAGATCGTCTCCCACATGAAAATAACAAACACTAGCAATTGGAACGACAGATAATAAAATGGAACAACAAATAAGAAATCAAACAACAAACCTGTAATGGAACAACAATTCTTAAATGGAACAGCAACTATGAAATAGAATCGACAACTAAGTCTCGCGAGCAGTAACAAACTTAATCTACCAAATCAAAGGCATTAATCATAATCAAACAAAAATCTTTCACTCTTAAGGAAAATCGAACAGCACGCACTAATGGAACAGCACTAAGTATTGATAAGTTATGCTTAAGAACCATATACGCACACAACATGCTTAAAGAATAATCTGATCCAAATATCAATCATAGTTAGAGGGAATACGACTGCATTTCAAAATAGAACAACATCGTTCATCAACTCAACAATCGTAAAGAACATAACTCTCAGGATAAATTCTGTAATCGTGAATGAACAGATGCACAACACAAAAGCTCTGTAATGGAATAGTAACAATATTCTATTAAGACTAATAATATTAAATCAACTCTGAAAGGAATAGTAATATGATGCAGAGTCAATACAATAGTTCTGTCTGTAGAAATCTTAATGAATTAAGCTTAACAGAGCATGTGATGTAAACTTATAAAGCATATCAGATTACCAAATAATGACGATAAGCAAACCACGCAGAAATCAAATCGTAATAATACAGGAGCAAGTGTCCTCCAGGGCCGGGCCCTTAGCCTCCAGGGGTACACTGCTGAGGTTAATCCAGACTTAGAGATGAAGTAATTGCCAAGTTTGTATTAATGCATGAAGCAAAATTACAATAAACCAGTTCTTATCGAGATTCGATGATCAAAGTTTTGATCTTAACAGAAATTACATAAAAGCATAATCATCCCTCTCTCTGAGCTAAAAATGTTGTCCCTTTTATAAGGGTGATGGTGGAGATGTCTAAGTATAAAAATAGATAAAGCAGCGATCCCTCAAGATCAAGGATCTTGAGGGATTCGTCGAACCGTTAATCCTTAATCATCTCTTTTCCCTCCTGCGTCGAGCTGGTGTCTTCACCTCATTTTCAGGGCCGATTTGCTTTGATCTGCTTAGCCTTATTTGCATTTGGTCTCCCATAAAAGGGACAGCGGTTACCTCGTCCTTGTCCTTTCCTTTGGAACAACAACTCCTTGTTTTCACCCCTTCCTGCATGAGGAAATGACAATTGTCAATGTTTTAGTCTTGTGTATTAATCTCACATGTTTTGTTATAATTCTTTATCATTTTCCAAGTTCATAATACAAAAAGGTTTTCAAGTTATACTGAAAAGCCACTGAAATGATCATCAAAAACATACCTTTTTAGTACTCCACAGTCAGAATCCCAGTCAACCCTATACCCAAAATTTTGCATGTTTGACAAAGTAGGTAGAACTCTCTATCTTTCTCATACTGGCTCCGTTTTGAGTGAAACGAGTTGCGTTAGGATCGTATCACTGAGACATATGCGGTTGTTCATTTTTTGAGTGATTCTGAGAACTTTGATTTTTGAGCAAATTTTTGCCCCTAATCCAAATTTTGATCAAATGACATGCTCTTGCCTCAAGGTCTAATGTTGAAACTTCACTTTAATGGTCTGCATCTCCTGCTCTATCTCAGTCGATACATTAGCATCATAACATACCAATATCATCATGATGGCCTAATTTCATACAATGACTTCACAATGCATGTCTGACCTACCATACATGCATAACCATAACCATGAAAATGCATGCATAACAACATATAGACACTAACATGCATAAAAAATGCATATAAAACCATACACTCATGATGACACATTCCACAACAACACCATCAACCTTCACATGAAAACATCACTACAACCATGATCAAAACCATGGAAATGCAACAAGAACATGGAGTATAAGCATAAGGAACACATATGGAACCGATGTGAATGCATGAAAAAGACACCACCCATCCAGTCTGAGGGGTGAACCATGCTCTAATACCACTTTGTAACACCATCCTCCCACATATACCCAAGTAACTGGCCAACTGGGGTAAACATGTGATGATAAGTTACTATGATATGATTCGACCTCCTAAGTACGATTTAGGAAGTGGAACTGATGGAAACACACAATAGCGACCTTCCACACCAATAATAGGACTCCGAAGAGCCATCCAAACCACTCAAGTAACCAGCCTATGAGACAATCTAAAGTTTGAGACCACTAAACCTCCAAACACTCCCCTGATATGGGCAAGCAAGTGTCCAAGAGGCTCCAGGTGTTCCAACAACATGGGTTTGCATACATACATGGACTTTTCTTCCTAGTGTTGTGCCTGAGTCTCTAGGATTTGAGCCACCTTTTGAGGCCCAGAGCCCAGGTCACTGCCCATAACTCAATGACACTTTAGGAAATGAATTTACACAACATAACAATGAAGCATTTGCAAAAACAAGGACAAGGTCTAGACTGGACCCCTACTAGTCATGATAGGCATTTTGTCAAACATGTTACCAAGATGAAATCTATAGGTTTAAACAATAGATCTGAGAATAGGGGTCTCATACTTATCTGAGACTAGTTAGAAGCATTGATGCGTTAAAATATTAGCCTCAATTTCCTCTATTAGGCCATAGATAGATTGTTCAGTCATTTTCAAGTAAGAACATGATTAGATCCAACATAGCCATTGTCATAATACATGTTCATAGCCAACATAAGAACAACAAAAATACCAAGGAAATCACAACCATATCATCCACATATAGAACAATATAATACTCATGAAATAACAAGGAGAAATAACCTCATATTAATGATGCAAAGGCCAAACAATTGTGGGACTTCCACGAACTACCTGACCGTAGACATGGCTGAGCCAATTCTATCTTCAGCCAGTCACCCCGGTGCCATATTCCTAGCATGAATGTGGGATCTCATGAAACACATTAATAAAAAACATCCAAGGCTTCTAGAGCCCAAACCACCTCAACCCATCAAACAGTGATTCCACCTCACAGTTGGGCATCACAAAATCATCATCATATTGGTCTCTAACCAAGTCTTCTAGGGCTCTAGAGCGTTTTTTCCAACTAAGGCTCAAGGACTAGTAAGTCAATGCACAAATGTTGTTAGGATCTAGAGTGTTTTTCCAACCAAGGCTCCAGGACTAGTAACTCAGCGCACCAAGGGCTCCAAAATGTTTGTCCAACGAAGGCTCCAAGACTAGTAACTCAACCCAAGGTGTTACAGGGCTCCAAAGCATTTGTCTAACCAAGGCTCCAAGAAATAGTAACTCAACCCAAGATGAAGGAAACATGAGAACCAACCAGAAATAGAGAAATTAGCCAACAACACCATGGTTATCCAGTAAATGGAAAGACTAGGAAAATCCACTTTCAATCCAGGAAATCCTCCATGCTAGTGACCGATCATGACCAATAAACCAAATGCATATGCCATGCATGCCAAAACTGGTGAGGAAATCAGACATGCAACTCAGTACCTACAAGAGAAACCCAATGTATCTATTGATCCTGATGTCATCTTGTGCTTTCGTGCTCTTCCTTTACATTCTTGCTCCAAACTCCAAGTATGCCACACTCCTCCAAGGGTGCTCCAACAAAAATCTAAGTGTCCAAGAGAATGAGAGAGAGAGAATAGAAGAGAGCTCCACCAAAACTTGTCAAAATATTGCCAACTAATCCTCAGAAACATTTTTATCAATGAGGCCTCTATTTTATTCAATTTCAATTATTTTCCTTCAATTTCCTCCTCACATGCAACCTATGACCTTTCACATTCCTTTTCTCCTAATTTCCATTATTTTCATAAATAAATGTGCTAAAATTCCATTTACCTTTCTGAAGCCTTTTCCATTGCCTTTGCCAATTTTCTTTAGCCATAATAACTTAAATGAACACCCACTAAGATTTTTTTCCCACCATTCAGCTTGGAATACGTGTCCCACGACCGTGTTCTTATATATTTTTATACGGATGTTTAACCAGGGTTGTTACACTTACAAAGAGACTTTTAGCTGTTGTGGCTGATGAAGATTACACCAAAATGGCAGATTAATAGGTGGCTTTCCGAAAGATGTATCAATTTCTAACTCTAGATAAAATTCGTTGGGAAATATGTGAAACTTTACCCTAGAAAGCTACAATTGAAGTTGAGGAACCATGTGTTGAACCCTAAGGGAAAAATTATGTTGCGCATTTGGATTATTAAAGGATGAAAAACTTGTATTTTGTAATAATGTATAAGTTTTAGTTAAGAGATATTTAGACAGTTAGATTCCTAGATAGTTTAATAGTGATATGTAACATTTCTTCAATGTAATATTTCTTTAAAAAGAGGGGAAGAACCAATCTAAGGGGGTCCAATTTTTTTTCCTCAAATACATTTTTTTAAGCTTTTTTTGTGTAATTTTGGGAGCTCTTTTGGAAGATTAATGAAGTTTCAAAGTGAGTCCAGATGTTTGTTGGTTATAGTATGTGATTCTCGTCTTGATAATTCTTTCATGGTGTATGTTATTCTTTGAAATTCATGTATGTAGTTGTTGGTTTCTTTATTTATTAAACAAATTTATCAATGTTGTGAGAGTAGTAAAGGATACCTGTAAATATTTATTTAAAGAAGCCTTATTGAAGTACTCCATAATTCCATCACTTTGTCCCCTTTTTTCATGGTTTCTACTAATATTTGGTACATAGGGTTTTGTTTAGCCCTATACATTTGATATTTCTTCTCAGGAATTCTTCTCACTGTACTACAAATTCATAAAATACTATAACCATAGATATGCCCCTTTTGAAGTAGTTTGTATATTCTTCCAAAATTTAAAATGCATTAGTTATCAAGGGTTGGCCCTTGGGAAAAATAGAAAATAAAATGTATATATCTTTGCTTGAACTGCATGGATGTCCTAGGCACTGACCTCCTTTCAACCAGAGATGGTATATAGGGTTACATATTTTGGCACTATTGTTGGGGAATGGATTTGAGCATTTTTAAGTGGGAATATTTTTTAGCATTTCTTTGATTGGTGAGAAAAGAAAGTGTGGGCTGGGATCACTCACCTGAGGGAGTTAATAATCAGTAATCATTGCCCCAAGAAGACCTCACACCCTCTCTGATACCTCATAGCAGAATACACCATTTTTTTTCTAATCCAAATAAACTTCTTTCAAAGAGATTTTGGGGAGAAATATCTCCAAAACCCCCAGTTTTACCATATCTACTCCCGGGGATTTAAGTTCCATTTCCCAAAAGGCTAAAGTAAATACCCCTAAAGTTTCTCCAAAGACTTTAGGCGTTTCAGAAGAAGAGTTTCCCTCTCCTATCTTTCCTTTCTCTTAACCTAAATTAGAGAAATAATATTTTGAATCATCTTATTTCTCTTTTCGAGTCTTCCTAGAAGTTGAAGAGATTAAAGATATTGTTATACTGCTCACATCTCAAGTTCTTGCAGTCACGTCACAACATGTTCCAATAACTACAGTCCCTCTTGTTTCATCTACGTACCAAACAATAAATATTCCTCCATCCCCACTTCGAAATATCGAAATAACAGGGTGTGTCCTTAATAGATATGCCCCTTTAAATATTCCACAACCAATGAATGATATTCCATAATATTATTTGAAACTCTTACCTTGTTTCATAGGACAAGATGAAATAGCAATTGAGAAACATGTGCCAACCTCCTGTGCATTTGTTGAGAATATTAACGTTTAGCATCTTGATGTTGTTATGGGGATGTTTGTACAATATTTAAATGGGGAATCAAGAAAATGATTTAAAACCTTACCTGATAATGGAATTAATACATGGGAGGAATTAGAAAATGTTTTCATGTAGAAATGGGGAGGCAAGGAAGATCACGAGTACCTTTTAACAAAATTTAATGGAATAAAGAAAGAGGCTAATGAAGATGTTATTGAATTCATAAAAAGATTTAATAAACTTTACAATAGTCTACCAGTAAAACTAAAGTCTCCATAAAAAAATTCAAAGGTAGTCATTGCAGGGACCTTTAACTCTAATTTCGGATTTACTTTGAGAGAATGAAAATCACCTACCCTTGAATAAATTTACACTGATGCTTTAGAGGTGGAAGAAAATATAGAAACAACAAGAAACATAAAATCGAAGAAAAATCATGTTGATAGGAGAAAGGATAAAGAAGAGGTTCGTCCTACAAGGATGCAGAGAGATATACAAGAGAAAAAGTTCAGTGACATGACTAAAGTGATTAGAATTATTTCAAATAAGTTGGTAAAGTGAGAGTTGCAAAATAAAAATCCTACAAGGAAAATTAAATAAGGCCCAAAAAGTAATTTCAACCTCGAATACAGGAGGCCCCCTCTATATATTCTATAAAGGGAGAGGAAATATCAACATGATCAGGTTCAACCAGCTTTCTATATAGAGGATGAACCATATGAAAATTTTGGAGAAGCACTAGAATTTCAAGACAATCAATATTCTACATTGTCAAAAGAGGAAGTTGAGGCATAGGAAGAGTGTGTAGATTTGGATCCTCAAACCCTTTTACATCTAGCTCTGGAGGTTAGATGCAAAGATTGCTTTTTCCTAGATTTTTTGCATGCACATCATGAGCCTCAAAATTATTTATTTGATGCTTCATAGCTAATTCTTCACATCGAACTTGGATCTCTAACATCCCAGAACACATCCAGGTGTCTTTGACACATCTAGCTCAACTATTTCTGGGTAAGTTCACTTAACTTGTAGTTTGCAGCATTTCTGACGCTTTTTGTGTTTTGGCTTCTGCGAGTGATGTCTGCTTGCTTTCTATGAATTCTTCTTGTCATTTTCATGCATCTTAGCACGTACAAGCACCATTTTAGTTTTCGTTAGCTTCTCACTGTTGTCACATGCATGACAGTGTTTTGCACAAACAATCACTGTTTTGGTGAATCGTTTCATACACGTGCATGGTGTTCCGTTTTTTGAATCTTGCATTCATTGTTTGCATGCATGATCATTCACCTATGCTTACACTAAGTTTCACCATGCATTCACATCTTCATTTTATTCCAGTCACCTGTTAGCGGGTTTGGGAAACCTTTGCCCAAACTCTGCCTCACCCGGATAGCATTGCGAAATTCTGAGAGGAAAGGCTCTGCCTCCCTCCTAGAAAATGCACAAATATGGCCAGTCACTACCCTCGAGCCTAGCTTTGCATAATTCTAAGAGGAAGTGGCTGTTGGCCCAGAAAATTGCAGAATGCAATCCCTAGGCATGCATCACTTGCCAGTTGAAACTGCGCATTGCACAATCTCAACACCTAGTAGGCTAGTCTGGATTGTGCATTGCGCAATTACAACAGTCAACCAACCTCCTGATAGTCTGGACTAACTTTTGCATAGTTCCGATAGTTAGTCTCCCGACCTCCCAGTGAAAATTTCGTAATCCTTACCAGAAGTTCCCTAGGTATGTTGCATGTCATCCCTCATTTGCTTTGTTTTTAACTGATAGATTTCTTAGCATGCATGTCGCTATGTCTCCAGCTATATCAGGTGTTCATCCATATCTCGAAAGTTCAATATCAATGGCCTCCAAGAGAGTAGGGTCAAACGACACCGACGAAAGCACAACTAGAGGAGTAGTTGAGTGAGTGTCTACAAGTTTGTCAATCTATGAAGACACCAAGATGATCGTAGACAAAGAAATCAAGCTGAAATGGAAAGAGGTCAATGATGCATTCTTAGACACATTTGGGGAAGATTTCAAAGACCACCAATTCAATGTGAATATTCACAGGTATAGCTTGTACCGAATTGCATGGAGGTATCCCGCGTTCCCATGCACGGACATGATACATTGGATCATCTTGTACACTGGTCTAGAGATGATGACATTGAGCAGTGTCAGTGGGATAGAGATTGGTACCTTCAGGGCACAAGATTATCAACAGATGTACCACTTGCCGAAGCCAGTGATCACCATGGAGACACAATTCAGCATACCCAACAACAATGCCAACTCTAGAGATGTCTTAAAGAATTGGGTGAAGGATCCAGCCAAATTCAGGATGACGCCCAACCACATTTACAAGATGAAGATACTGAGGAAGGCATATCAATACTTGGTCATATTTTCATGTCACTTGTACGGCCAAGAGAGCACGAAGACCTTCCCTCAAAGTTGGGTGATCGTGTTGGACGAACTGGACAGTGAGGGAAAATCATGCAACTAGTCTGACATGTTGGCTCACAGGCTGAAGGAATAGCTAACAAGAGTTTGAGAGCCGCCAAAAGGTTAGCAAGAAGAAATCTACATGTCCACGTATATCTTGGATGCAATCTGTTCCCGTTAGGAGTTCCTGGGCAAGAAGTGGGCATGGACATCAACGGAAACCTCTGTTATTATTTATTGTAAATTGTTTTTTGAATGTAGCTTCAGAGGGGTTATCGCACAACTATCGGATCATTTTGTCACCCTGATGTATAAGATGATATTTGAGCAGGATCCACCTTGCGTGTCAAAGGCAGTGAGGGATGCACTGATTGATATACCATATTGGTATGCCTCACCATCCAACACCTTCATACGAATGTACATCGCAGAGAAGCCTCCGAATTTTTTGTTGAATTTTTCCATGGGCAAGCTTGTCATGCAAGAAGTGTCATACCACATCTCAAATGGATTTTCAGCTAGGCTACACCGGAAGAATAAGGCACCTTGGCCCACTCTTCCATTGTGGGTCGAGTTGTACAAGATATGAAATCTCAAGCATGCGGATGCCGAAATAGAGGAGATCAAGAAATATCTTTTCGACACTTGAAGCTATAATCTGTATTACCCGCATTGTTTGGTGAAGGATCACTATGTGAGAGTACAGTTTCTGTGGATCCACTGGGCATGTCATTGGGTGGAGGAAGACTAGTGGAGATATTGTTACAGCTTCTCCAGGCCCAATTTTTATAGACATATTTTTGCATATCAACCGAAAATCATATGTCGATGATATTAGGGTTCATCCACCCCTAAAATTGTTGTTTTATGCCCTAAAGAAACTTAGTCATCAGAATGTCTCATTCCCCAAAAGTTCCATCTCAAAAATCATCTAGAAAGTGCCTAAAATGAATCATTGCTGAAACCCCTGTATTAGGGTGAGATGCATCTCAGGTGTTGCACTGTCAAAGTGAGATGCCCTAAGTTAGGCTGAGATGCATCTCAGGTGCTGCACTATCAAAGTGAGATGCATCACAGTTTGGCCTTCTAGAATGTGCAATGGGCGAGGTTGGAGAAATGTTGGGAGAGTTTGAGAGTTGGTTGCTCATGGAACCTTTTAGAAACTTCTCCTATGCCACCTGCCTCACTGAATTCGCCCAAGGATGACCAAGGGAACAAGGAAACCATATCCAATTCCCCTCCTTTATGGAACCAATTTCAACAAATGGAATGGCATTCATCATCCCCCATTGATGAATCATCCTCCTGCAATTATCTATAAAAGGATCTCTCATCCAAGAGATCAGAAGGCTGAATTATTCTGAGTTGTAAGGAAGTGATGCTAGTTTCAATATTGAGGTGAGAGCATTCTGTTATTGTTGGTGTGTTCTTGCTGATTCATGAGGTGAAGAAGGCTTGAAGCTGGGAGGATGGCGCTGGATCAGACTTCTTATGGGTTGTAATTCTTCTTGTTATCAATAAAGTTCTTTAAGATTTTTCCCATTTGATTGTGTTAACTGTAAATGCATTCATTTGTTTATCATATTTTTTATTCTATGATGTTTATGTTGTGATGGATCATTAAGCTTTGACAGGTCTTTGTTTCTATAGTTGTGCAGGTACTCTCCAAGCGTGTTAAGTATGGGGAGGAGTTACGGGATTAGCCAAAGGAGAGGGAGATCAAGCGAGGATTCAAGCAAAAGTTACAGGTTGGTCCTTCATAATCTCTTTCTTATATATCACTAATAGGAAAGATAGTGAATTGCTTTGACTGTTGTTTCTAGGTTAGCTACCAAACCTACATCAACTAACGATCAATTCACTGATGTTGTACATCATGTACTGGGGGCATTGGAACCAAATCTCTCTTTCATGACCTCTTATGAGTTGTGATTGAATATGAGGATAGTTCGTTGTCTTATTTCAACCACGTTAAAAAATGAAACAAGGGTATGAGGATAGTTCTATTACTGTGTCAACCTCGTTAAAAATGAAACAGGTATGAGGATAGTTCTTTTACTATGTCAATCTCGTTAAAAAAATGAAACAAGTATGAGGATAGTTCTTGGCCTTTTGTTAACCTCATTAAAAAATGAAACAAGTAATCTGAGTAAAGTTCCTTGTCCTCTGTCAAGCTCATTAAAAAATGAAATAAGGTCCTTGGAAGAAAAGTTCTAAGTCAAGTCTTTGAGTAGATCTCGTAAAATCCTAGTCAAGTCTTTCACTTGATCTTGTAAATGAACCTTCATTCCATCCACCTAATAGCCACAAGTAGTCTACTTAGGTGAATGTAATGAAGCTTGGGGGGCATGCACCTAAGGGTAAAATTAAGTTTCCCTGTAGGTTATGTGAAGGGAATCACCCCATTCACCTTTATCCCTATTTGGATGAAGCCAAAAGGTGTTGGATAACCGTCCTGCTTCACCGAAGCGACTTCCATCTGGTTATAGGAGACTCTCCCTTTCATCATGCTAGGGGCATGTAAACCAATTTGAAGCATAGTTTTTCGTTCAAGCATAGCTTGTGTAAACATGAAATTGAATCCAAGAATTGTTCCCTATGGTTCAAGCTTGTCTAAAAATGAACCCATTTCCACTTTTAACCCTCGTGATTGCCATTCTATTAGCCTTTTCAATCAGATGAGCCTTGGTTGTTTCATTCCATCACTACCATCCCTTTGGCCAATCATACACTTTCACTTGGTTGTTTTATCCTTTTTTGAGGAACAGTTGCAATGAGTGGTCTTATTAGCGAGACTCTTCACATAAATCAACATGTCTTGAGAAGTTCCAACATCATTGGAATTATTTGCTATCCTAGACACCACTCGTTCCTCAAATTAGAGTCCTCTTTAAACTCTTTTCAAACTCTCTAAATAAGAAAAGATAGTTGAGTGCTTGTTTTTTTCCAGCTTGTTAAAGTATTGGAAATGACATCTCTCTTGTATTATTTTATCCTTTTTCGGACATGAGGGATTATTTTACGAAAAAGAGAATTTGGAGTTTTCTTTTCGTCTCTTGTCAAAATCTCTAAAAATGAAAAGGAACGAGTTATCTTTGTCGTTAAACTCGTTAAAATAATAGCAACAAACTCATCCATCTAGACGAGACCGAGTTTCACCGTCACTAGACTCGTTAAAGCATCAAATAACAATGGGTTTGCTTGAAGGGCGAATTATATAACAAGCATATGTTATCCTCCTCAAGCTTGATAAAAAATAAAGAGGTACTGGTCAGCAATGATTGTGGAAAAAGGGGAAAATCTTGAAAAACTAATGGTAGTAAGTTGCTCTTGAACATGACACTTTCACTTCATCTCCGTGATCCAGTAGTCATCATACCATTGGTCTATCATACCATCCATATTTTTGGGTTAACGCTACCAATTCATCTCAGTGTCACCGATATGTTTAAGAGAAGTCATCCAGTTGAGAAGTCATCTAGTTGAGAAGTCATCCAATTAAAGTCTCATCTATTGCAATACCATAAGCCTTCATTTTCATGACTGCCATTCCTGAACCTTGTGTTGACAGCTCATTTTCATCTCCAAAATCATTTGCTCCTTTTCATGTCGTAGATGTGGGATACATCAAGGCCCTCCTACAACGAGTCGCTTCTTGTCAAAATCAACTCACTATCCAAGAAGTTGACTTAGAAACACCCTTTCAGTGCTTTGAAGCTTGCATACATCAAAGGCAATTTTCTCTCTTCCGGCGACAGGTTGACATCAATGATCTTCGACCAAAAGATTTTGCGTGGTGTTCGACATCAAATCATCTTTTCACACCACGTAAAATTTATTGTCATACCTTGAGGATCATCTTCATTATCGGTGATCCCTCTCACATCCATTAAGAGCTTACATCATTGGCTAGTAATCAGATGATGTCTCTCAATGTTCGACCTCAGAACATCTTTTTGCATGGTTTGACTTATATGTTGAGTGAATATTGAACAAGTTTGAAGACCTCGGATCTACTTTCATCAATTTGGGTTGTGATATATTCAGGAGTACAAAAGCATCAAATGTACACATGCTTTACATAGATGGTCATCCAATCATGGATTACAAGTCTATATCTGCAAACGACTGTCTGATCTATGTACATATAATGGAATTTTACAAAGCTGAGCATAGGGATGCCTCCCTCAACTAAATCATGAAAATTCATATTATCATGTATTGTATTGTAATTGATGCAGGTCAATTTCCAGTTCAAAACTTCCGATCCTCATGATAAAGCATTTCACCCGACATAGATATTTATGACCTCATGCTTTAGGGGGCAACTGTTATAGACATATTTGGGTACATCAACCCCAACTCATATGTCGATTATATTAGGGTTCATCAAGCCATAAAATGGTTGTTTTATTCCCTAAAGAAACTTAGTTATCTGAATGCCTCATTCCCCAAAAGTTCCATCTCAAAAATCATCTAGAAAGTCCCTGAAATGAATCATTGTTGAAACCCCTGTGTTAGGGTGAGATGCATCTTAGGTGTTGCATTGTCAAAGTGAGATGCATCTCAGGTGCTACACTGTCAAAGTGAAATGCATCGCAGTTTGGCCTTCTAGAAAGTGTTATGGGCGAGGTTGGACAAAATGCTGGGAGAGTTTGAGAGTTGGTTGCTCATGGAACCTTCTAGAAACTTCTCCTATGCCACCTGCCTCTCTGAATTCGCCCAAGGATGACCAAGGGAACTAGAAAACCATATCCAATTTCCCTCTTTTATGGAACCAATTTCAACAAATGGAATGGCATTCATCATCCCCCATTGATGACTCATCCTCCTTCAATCATCTATAAAAGGATCTCTCATCCAAGAGATCAGAAGGCTGAATTATTCTGATTTGTGAGGAAGTGTTGCTAGTTTCAGTATTGAGGTGAGAGAATTGTGTTATTGTTGGTGTTTTCTTGCTGATTCATGAGGTGAAGAAGGCTTGAAGCTGGGAGGATGGCGCTGGATCAAACTTCTTATGGGTTGTAATTCTCCTTGTTATCAATAAAGTTTTTTAAGATTTTTCCCAATTGATTGTGTTAACTGTAAATGCATTCATTTGTTTATCATATTTCTGATTCTATGATGTTTATGTTGTGATGGATCATTATGCTTTGATAGGTCTTTGTTTCTATAGTTGTGCAAGTATTCTCCAAGCGTTTTAAGTATGGGGAGGAGTTACGAGATCTGCCAAAGGAGAGGGAGATCAAGCGAGGATTCAAGCAGAAGTTACAGGTTGGTCCTTCATAGTCTCTTTCTTATCTATCACTCATAGGAAAGATAGTGAATTGCTTTGACTGTTGTTTCTAGGTTAGCTACCAAACCTAGAGGGCTAACATTTCTTAGAAATACTAGTTTTTCCATAAACACCAATGAACTGGTCAGCATCGCTGTGGAATGGTTAGTGAAGCAGTGTGAAGCAACATCTAAGAGAGCACTAGCAACAACAACAACAGAGGTAAACATACTAGTGCAAGCCAAAGGCAAGAGAAATATTAACAACAATGTGGAGGCAGAGCAAAGATGCAAGTTCATAACATACCCAAATGTGCAAAAAGCAGCTTTGGCCATAGAGGCGAAGAGGCAACAATGCGACATGAAGAATGCACAAAGGAAGAGAGAAAAACATGGGATGGAGGAAACAGTGAGGGAGTTGCGTGAGTTGAAGGAGCAACTCTGGAAGGAACATGAGCTGCACAAAAAGAACAAGGAAGCGTAGCAAGAATATGTACAATAGGGGGCGCAACATGTGCAAACAAATGAAACTACACATGTACAGGTAGGAGACTCATCCAAACAACTGGCACAAAGCAGATAGGGTGAGAAGTTGTAGGAGTAGGACTTTGCTCAAGAGATTGAACGAGAACTTGAGCAAATGGATATGGATATGGAGAAACAAGAGTTAGAGCAAGAGATCAACCTCATGCCTTTCCACCAAGAGGTTGACCCACTAGCTTCACCGGATCTAGAAGCAGAGCAAGTCCCAACCAACCAAGGAGACATCGATATCCTTGGAGACAATCCGAAAGAAGAGATGCACAACATATTAGTCGACGAGTCGCAACATAGAGTTGTGCAATCACACAGAGTGTCTACTCCATATGACAACACATCTCCTATGTAGTTTGAAGAACAAGTGATCACGTCTAACGTGTGCAAGCATCTAGTAGCATTGGTCGATGCCACCAGAGCATATGTCGAAGCCACTGGCTCGAGTGTTCACTTTTTGATAGTTGAGAATGAGCTAATGGCTAAGGAGTTACAGACAATAAAGTAGGGAGAAGAATTGGTTACAACATCTACCCGAGCAGAGTTGAAGAAGGCGATAATGGATGAAGTATCATCCCTTGAGACATTCATGTGGGCATTGTATTCCAAGTTTGGTACCGTGCATAAGGCAATTGTCCATCTCAACGGTTGGCAATAGTGATGTGCTAGGAGAGCACATATCTTGTCAAATGTGCATATTGTTGTTGACTACATGCAAACAAGGACAATGAGATACAAGGGAGCCCCGTTACACTTGTCTAAGATGATGAAGCTGAGAGTGGTCGAGTTGAAGGCACGCATCTAGAGTCAGATCCAGAACTATGAACAACTCCCATCGCTCATCACTAGTTTGGAAGCTTCCCATGCATGGGTATTTAGAAGCATGGATGTTTTTGTGCGTGCACATTTGATCACATCTATTGGGACACTCACCATGGCAAATAAAAAGTCACAAGTCTGATTGGAGCTTGACTTGTACTATGATGAGTTGATAACCATATCCACTAGTACATAATTAGTGATTAGTGCAGACACCATGCATCTATATGTCGCTAGTCCGACCGCAATCAAGGCAATGATGTGCATGATATTAGACGAGTTAGACAGAGGAGTGAGAGCAGTGTACCTAGATGCAATAGAGACAAGAGTTCATTTCTAGAAAGATGTCACTACAGAGTACATGGACACCATTATGGACTACCAAGCTTGGCATCAGTTAACCACCATCGACCATCATGAGGATGTCAAAGAGTTGGTCTGCCCATAGTTGTACAAGTCATAGTGATGCCTTGCATGGCTTGCTCAAGCCTATTTGTCTCACATGGGTACATGTGTAGATTATATGTAACATCTTTCCAAGTGGAAGTTGAAGTGTCAGTAAGTGAATGTGACAATCGTACAATAGTTGAAGAGTCATGAGGGTAGATGAATGGTCACAAAGGGGAATGTCAAGGGTCACCCCACCCTTTGCTATATATATCCCTCATAACTCATTGTGGAGGCTTTTGGTCAACCAAGTTTCCTATAGGAGTATCTTAGAGAAAGCTTGGAGACTATTGTAACGAGCCTTGGCTTCTTCATGGTGGAGAGCTAGTACATCTCTTTGGAGGAGCACGTGACAATGACTATAACGTTTTGTTATTAGGACTAGTGGGTTGGTAATTGTTGTGCTATATGATTGGAACTTTCGCTTCTTAATATAACAGAGCCAACGCACTTACTCTAATATTTCAGTTAACTTGTTTACTCTAATGATATATGTATATGTTTGCTTACGCATGTATGTATGGACTCTTTCTGTATATGTATGTATGAATCTTAATAAAATGTGTTGTTGGGTTAACCATAACTTTGGATTTTTGGTTCACCTTCCTTCCAACTTGTGATGCATCTTTGCTCGTGTCTTCCCTTTAAAACTACATGTTTACAGAGGTTTTCAAGGGGCGCACTCACCTTACTCTCAGTGTGTTAGAACCGTTGATGCACTTTCCTTGACTTTTTGCATAAGTCACAACCTTGCTACCAACAGGGACATCTTACTTGCCTCTATGGGAAACTATGGTCAAGGTGATACCATATGACCCACTGCTCAGACTTCTTCACCAAACGGTTTGAGGTCTAGTTTGGACTTCTTATCGGGGAGATCCCTTGACATGTTGGTGGGTCCAAAACCGTCAACAATTAGTTAATCATTTATATTTATATACTATTAAATTTATTGTTACCATACTATTGGTGGTGTTGTACTTGCCAGCATGTAAAGGGATCCCCCCAATAAGAAGTCCCAATTAGACCTCAGACCATTTGGTGTAGGAGTCACAGCAGTGGGTTGTAAGATAATACCTTGACTGTGATTTCACACAGAGGCAGGTAGGATAACTCTGTTGGTAGCAAGGGTGTGACAGCTATAGTGAGCCAATGAAGGTGCATGAGAGGTTCTAACACACGAGGGTTGAGATGATTGCGCCCCTTGGAAACCTATGATAGCACACAGTTAAGAATGGAACACACAAGCGAAGATGCATCACAACATGGAAGGCAAGTTAGAAAGCAATCCAAAGTGATGGTTAAACCAACAACACATTTTAGAAAGATTCATACATACATACACAGATAGCTATACATTCATGCGTAAGCAAACCAATATATATATCATTTAGAGTAAACCAGATAGCATAGAATACAATACAACATATGCATGAAATGTGTCGGCTCTTGTTATATTAAGAAGTGTAAGTTCCAGCCATACAATACATCCATGTCCAACCAGTAGTTCCAATAGTGGAATGTTACAACCACAATCGCTTGATCCTCCAAAGAGATGTACTAGCTCTGCGCATTGGAGAAGCCAAGGCTCGTTACAATACTATCCAAGATTTCTCTAATATACTCCTATCAAAGCTTAGCTGAACAAAAGCCTTTACAATGAGTTATGAGGTTCTACTTATAGCAAAGGGTGGGGTGACCCTTGACATTCCCCTTTGTGACAGTTCATCTACCCTCATGACTCTTCATCTACTCTATGGCTATTACATCCAACTATCGACACTTGAACTTCCACTTGACAAGACGTTACATTACAATGCACATGTGCCCATTTGAGACAAAATGGCTTGAGCAAGCCATGTAAGACATCATTGACACTCGGTCTATTGTGTTGAGACCAACTCTTTGACATGCTTGTGATGGTGAAGGTGGTGAGATGATGCCAAGCTTGGTCGTTTGTAATGGTGTGCATGCACTCCTTGGAGACAGCTTGTTGAAGCGAACTCTTGCCTCAGTTGCATCCGGATGCATTGGTGTGGCTCCTCCATTCAACTCGTATGCTAACATGCATATGGTCTTCTTGGGTGTGACCGAACTGGAAACGCACTGATGCATAGTGTTCATGTTGATATTCCAGTGTGTGCTGGTAGTCATGCACATCAACTGTCAACTACATGTTCAGCTCCTGTTGGACTTTCTTCTTGTCTTTGCCTCGGTGAGTGTGTTGAATGGGTGGGATCGCATGTGTGCACACGATGACATGCATGCTGCTGAATTCCCTTACAGGTGATCAACAACACTGCTCACCATGTTTGTTCCATGCTAGCTACTAGGATGGATCTTTAACTTTTATGAGCACAACTTCACGCATGAGTGCATGTTGAGCCTGCTATTGTACCTATTCTTGCTACAACGTATTCTATTGTCTATGCATCTCTTGTTCTTCCTTGAGTTGCTGCTTGAGCACTTGCAACTCTTTCTCTGTTTCGTTTTCTGCCTTCGCGTCATCTTCATGTCGCGTTGTCACCTTGTAGCCTGAGTTTCCAAATTTTCTTTCACCACAAGTGGATCTGCTTGAGCTTGCAACTTTGTTCCACCTCTGTGTTGTCAACAACCTTCCTCTTGCATTCATTGCATCTGGTATGTTGCCTTCAACTGTTTTTCATGGTGCTACTTGTTGTGATGCTCCTATCGTCATATATTGATGTCCTTGTCTACGAACAACTTGATGTCTTCATGGGTAGGCAAGTTCATAGACACTTGATCGACTACATCCACAAGTCTGCTTTGAACGCTGTCTTCGACTCTACTCTCCTGAAGCCATTATACCTGTGTTGCTAAGAGGGAGATGAACATATTTGATACCTGGAAACATGGCAACACTCATGGCAAGCAATCTGTCAGTCAAAAACCAAAATGAATTGGAGAACTGACTTGCAACATACCTTTGTGACTAGTCATGAAGGTTGCACAATTTCCGCCAGGAGGTCGGGAGACTGACTGCCAAGACTACGCAAGGCACAATACGCGCTTCAGGAGGTTGATTGGCTGCTGGAACTATGCAATGCATAGTCCAGCTCAGTTATTGACTGCTGGAATTGTGCAATGCACAATCTCAACTAGCAATGGCTACAGGCTCAGTGAGTGCATTGCACAATTTTCTGGGCCAGCAGTCAATGTCCCTGAGAATTCCACAATGCAAGACTGGAGGATAGTCACTGGTAAAAAATGTGCATTTCTTAAGAGGAAGACATAGAGTTAATAATCAGTAATCATTGCCCCAAGAAGACCTCACACCCACTCTGATACCTCCTAGTAGAATACCCCATTTGTTTCTAATCCAAACAAACTTCTTTCAAAGAGAGTTCGGGGAGAAATATCTCCAAAACCCTTATTTTTACCATATCTACTCCTGGGGATTTAGGTTCTATTTCCCAAAAGGCTGAAGTAAATACCCCTAAAGTTTCTCCAAAGACTTTAGGCCTTTCAGAAGAAGAGTTTCCCCCTCCTATCTTTCCTTTCACTTAACCTAAATTAGAGAAATAATATTTTGAATCATCTTATTTCTCTTTTTGAGTCTTCTTAGAAGTTGAAGATATTAAAGATATCGTTATACTTCTCACATCTCAAGTTCTTGCAGTCATGTCACAACATGTTCCAACAACTACAGTCCCTCTTGTTTCATCCACATAGCAAACAATAAATATTCCTCCATCCCCACTTCGAAATATGGAAATAACAGGGTGTGTTCTTAATAGATATGCCCCTTTAAATATTCCACAATCAATGAATGATATTTCATAATATTATTTGAAACTCTTACCTTGTTTCACAAGAGAAGATGAAATAACAATTGAAAAACATGTGCCAAAATCCTATGCATTTGTTGAGAATCTTAATGTTGAGCATCTTGATGTTGTTATGAGGATGTTTGTACAATATTTAAATGGGGAATCAAGAAAATGATTTAAAACCTTACCTGATAATGGAATTAATACGTGGGAGGAATTAGAAAATGTTTTCATGTAGAAATGGGGAGGGAAGGAAGATCACGGGTATCTTTTAACAAAATATAATGGAATAAAGAAAGAGGCTAATGAAGATGTTATTGAATTCATAAAAATATTTAATAAACTTTACAATAGTCTACCAGTAAAACTAAAGTCTCCATAAAAAACTTCAAAGTTAGTCTTTGTAGGGGCCTTTGACTCTAATTTTGGCTTTACTTTGACAGAAAGAAAATCACCTACCCTTGACTAAATTTACACTGATGCTTTAGAGGTGGAAGAAAATATAGAAACAACAAGAAACATAAAATCGAAGACAAATCATGTTGATAGTAGAAAGGAGAAAGAAGAGGTTGGACCTACAAGGATGCAGAGAGATATACAAGAGAAAAAGCTCGATGAAATGACTAAAGTGATCAGAAATATTTCAAATAAGTTGGTAAAGTGAGAGTTGCAAAATAAAAATCCTCCAAGACAAATTAAACAAATCCCAAAAAGTAATTTCAACCTCGAGTTCAAGAGGCCCCATTTGTATATTCTATAAAGGGAGAGGAAATATCAACATGATTAGGTTCAACCAGCTTTCTATATAGAGGACGAACCATAGGAAAATTTGGGAGAAGCACTATAATTTCAAGAGAATTAATATTCTACATTGTCAAAAGAAGAAGTTGAGGCATAAGAAGAGTGTGTAGATTTGGATCCTCAAACCCTTTTACATCTAGGAAAAAGCGATCATCTAGGAAAAAGATTGGATCATTTATTAGTAATTAGTACTTAGTGAATGATAAGGTTCATTGGCAATTGGGAGAGTCCTTAAGCCTTTCATGTAAATACTTTTCCAATTTTGTTGACGCCCAATCATTCATCGACATCTAGCAAAAAGTTCAAACTTTACAATATTCTACAGTGTTTTGATGGTGCATCAATCCCAATGGATTGTTGATCTTATCACTGGCCTTCAACATAAGTGTGTTATTGACATTTTTAGGAATTATCCATTCACATCCTCACTTAACAATAATTCAATATTTTTCAACCTTTTCCTTTTTTGGTTGGTGTTGATGGTTCACTGTGATTTCCTAGTAAAGTTTCCATTAGCATTGACATTTTGGGAAAACTATTTTCTTACTTATTTCACCCAAACTTCAACAAGTTCATCGGCATTTTGGATTGACATTTTTGAGTTTGTTCCCTTTTTCAAATTTTTTGGGTTTTTGTACTTAAGCAAAAAATGAGATTCCTTTTATGGGTTTCACAATTTTTTGAATTATGAAATGTGAAGGAAGAAAAGTGCATCAAATTGCTAAGGGAAAAAAAAATGAATATGCATACTATGGGAAGCAAAACGGAAAAATATGAAAAATGCTCAAAGAAAATGGTACCTAAAATTTAAATGAAAATTTAAAGGGTATGTTTTGTACTCAACACCCCTATTACTTATATATTTTGGGCTACTTTCATGTGGACATTCGAAATATTTTAAAAGGTTCAAAACCTTATCACAATTGAGGGTTGAGAAAGGAAAAACCCTAACCCTAGATGGCTATGCATTATGTTGAATACCTAACCACTAGGAGAAGAAGGGAATTCAATTCCTTATCATTGTATCTTGTTGCATAGTTGAGAGAAAAAATCTAAGAGTGGCATTTTGTGACCATAATAGAGGAGGATGGGGGTTCGGGTGGGGGAACATTCTCTAGCACTTGTTCAGGCCATAGTTTCAAAAGGTAACTCCATAGTGTTGTTTTTGTGACACTAGTATTATAGGGACCTAACACATAGTGAGTTAACAGTGCTTTGTATCTACATTTTCAGAACTAAAGCAAAGATAGAAGAGCATAGGCCTCACCTTATAGCTAGGTTTTCTCTTGTATTGGGTTTCTTATGATAAATCTAGCATTCATTGGAGTGAATGTTGCATTTATGTGCTTCTTGTATCATTTCTATGTCAATTATTTCATGAATTGAAGCATTGGTAATATTCAATCAATCTAAGATCTGAGGAAAATTAATTTGCATAGTCTAAGATTCCAAAACATTATAATATTTTTTGTGAATAATGATTTGAGTGCAATATCCATGACATTTTACACATAAGTTTGTGTCTTCAATTCATTTTTTTTTTCCAATGGTTAATATTATTGTGCCTAACTTGAAGAAAATATGGTCATGAGTCAAGTCCTCTTCATTGCCTTTCAATTGACATAAGATTTGAGATCATTAATTTGATTTCAAGCCATTAATATCTGGGTAGACTTCATTTCAAGAAAATATGGTCATGGGTCAAGTCCTCTTCATTGCTTTTCAATTGGCATTGGATTTGAAATTATTAATTTGATTTCAAATCATTAATATCAAGTTATCAATGCTTATTTGTAGTATTTTATTATTCATTTTTCATATATATATTAAGTAACATGAGAAAACCTAAGGCTTTCTAACACCATCAATAATAATGTTTGGTAAACTTATATATCTAATTCTTATTTATGGTGTAAATGGTTTCTGAGATGAAAATATGTTTTATTGTTTTGTATTATAAGTTACACTAATTGCTCAGTTATTTAATTGAACATTATTGTTATTAAAAACAATAATATTGCAATATTTAAATTTTATTATTAAATATTAAAAAAAAATTAATTATATATTTTAATTGTAAACAATATATATATATATATATATATATAAACCTTTATATTTAAATTTATAAAATAATTAAAAACAAAAACACCATAAATAAATAAATTAACATACTAAGGTAGAATACATTGCATCAAACTATGCATCAAACTAGTGGGGAGTAATAACTTTCTTTGATTCCTATTCAAGCTAATATTTCTAGGCCAGCCATTAGAAAAGTCTAAGAAATAATCAAATAATTTTTTTTTGTTTCAGAAAGAAAAAAAGCATGATTATCTGTTCATAAAATATACAGGACATGTTCATCCACATCAATCATGGTATATAGGAGAGTATATCATGCATCCTCACCTAAAAGTATCAGGAAATAATTATCTTTATTTATGCATAATATTAGACATTCAAGTTTTAAGATAACTCCTTTATAATTTTCAAGAACTGTACTAATCAGCAGCTTGGACAGCTATGGTGTGTAGCTTGTTGTTACATGCAGATGTAATTGCAGTGACAGCTAATTCTGTGTTGGAATGACTGGTGCGTTCTTGTTTTTATCAACCACTTGCAAAGCAGATATCTGATACATACACACTTTATCTAGTACTATACAAAATATCAACTTATAATAGGCATTCTAACGACACCATGGCTGGACCAATATTTTGTTGAAATCTGACCATATTAAACAATTGATCTTTTTCCTTATGAAATATTTCCAGAATCTACATCTACTTAAACATCCTTATAAGTCAGACCCAAAAATAAATAAAAAATAAAAACAACTAAGAAATCATTAAATGGTGATTTTTTTATTTAAGGATAATTTTAGATATTCAAGTTCTGCAAGTTGGAGTAATCAGTAGCTTGGACCGCCATGTTCGGTAACTGGTTGTGACATACCGATGTAGTTGCAGTGACTGCAATTTCTGTGTTTGAATGACTGCCACATTCTTGTTTTTACTGACCACTTGCAAAGGAAAGAATCACATTAAACTTTACTTCATATTTCTATTATGGGATAGAATCAGATTGCATTCAGAGGTTTTTCATGGCGGTTGATACTCCATACAAAATGCCAAATGACCTTTAGAGATCATGGATAACTGTTTCAAATATTTAGTTTCTTGGCCTTTGTGGCCTGTGCAGGGATTTTTTTCCCTGCAAGTGTTCCTCTTCCAGAACTTGAAGCTGACAGCCTCACCCTCTCCTGTAACATCACTTCCATTTGCTCAGACAGAGTTCCCTGGTTTCAGGCCTCAAAATCAGGGTGAAAAATAGACCGGTCAGAGTCGAACAAATGTATCTAATATATATTCAGAGTGTATCCTATATTTAGAATAAAGAATGACAGTATTATAATCCACTGCAGATTTTAAAGATATTTCTAAATTTAGTAAATAAAAATTATATTTTTTAAATATTAAATTGTATGATAACCAACACATTCTTACCGTAATTTTTGCACACTGGCCTCTGCACTTAAGCAGATATATCTTAGAATTGACTACCCATGGGATCGTGCCCATTCCAGTGGAGAAGAAAATAATATAGAGAGCCAGGCCAACGATAGCCAGGAAGCCCAAAGTGTGGGAATCTTGCCCATTCCAGTGGAGAAGAAAATAATATAGAGAGCCAGGCCAACGATAGCCAGGAAGCCCAAAGTGTGGGAATCTTGGAGTGAAGCACAAATTATACCAATCCATAAACAAATTTATACTTGAGAAAATTTATACATATAAACATATATAGAAGAGGAAATTAGTGAAGAATCAATTCCATTAGTGCTATGGTGTCATGAAATTCACCTAATTTTATAAATTGTTTTCAAAAATTTTGGATTTTTATAAGGCTTATTGGAATTCACTCAAACTATATCTTTAATTTGATTACATATTGGAAAATCCCTCTAAAAATTACATTATTTAGCCCCCTACCAATATGAACTCAATACAACTTCCCAATTTAAAAAGCTCTTACTTTCACTTGATATTGTAGATATTTATTTATCATTAACATTTTTTATACCCCTTATATATCTCTCAAAATTTTTCCTCAATATATATCCCCCAATATGAACTCACGTGGTATGATATTTCCCCCCAATAAAACCCGGTGATAAAGTTATGGCTACAACTGTATTATAAAATTCATAAAATGGAAAATGCTAAATTTTAAAATTTATCCACCTAAACTAATATCATACTTATTAAACAATCATTTTCAACATTCTCTTATACTATGCTTAGGAAACACTTCTCACCCGCTCTCATTTATACAAAGGAAATGAATGGTCAATAACTAGCTAAGATTTGCCCTCTCATATTATATTTTCTTATTACATTCTCTTATACTATGCTTAGGAAACACTTCTCACCCCCTCTAATTTATACAAATGGAAGGAATGGTCAATAACTAGATAAGATTTGCCCTCTCATATTATATTTTCTTATAATAAGAAAATATAATAACAGCTGTAATTATACTATATGTAAACACACACACACACACATATATATATATATATATATATATCATTTTACTTTCACTGTAATTATACTGTATGTAAATAAATATATATATATCATTTTACTTTTACTATTAATTTACCAATAACCCGTGTGAAGTAAAAAAATGCCAATGGGTGATTATTTCTACTTTTTCTTCCATCTCTGTTTATTACTCGAGCATCATGTATTAGGGAATGGAAAATGGTTTATATCAAGTAAGACTATAATTAATAAATTTAATTTAATTTTAATCGGTATATATAAATACATACATATAAATTAATATGGTTATGGTTTATATTAGGTAAGAATATAATTAATAAATTTAATTAAATTTTTAATTGGTATATAGAAATACATATAAATTAATTGATTTTGGTTCACTTAATTTATAGGGATTAGGAAAATATTGTAAATATATAAAAAAAAAAAAAGTCTTTTAATATATATCAATAATTAATATTAATAAATATTTTTAATAAAAATTTAAATTAATTGATTTTGGTTCACACTTAAGTTATAGGGATTAAGAAAACATTGTAAATATTATAAATAAGAGAATGAAAAAGTGAAAAGATACCGAATATGAATTTCAAAAGTCTTTCAATATTTATATTGATAAATTTTCTTAATAAAAATGATATTTCTTAAAGTTAAAGTTTGGCCCTGACATGTTATCAGAACTACAAATTCCATTTAATCTTCTCTACTCAATAACTCCTCTACTTTCCTCAAATAATTTGGAACGTTAATTATCTGTTAAATGCGTTGAACAGTCTTGAGCTGTGCGTTGAAGCAGCATATGGTAACAGTGATTTTTTCCTTGGCCGTAACAGTGAGATTATATGTGCACTGGTTACAAGTCGAACTGTCCCTTCTCTGCGTTGATTAAAGCAGCTAGCTGGTGTAGCAGTGTATGAATGTATGCATTGGGTTATCTAAGCATGCAGCCACCATATTGACAATTCATTTCGGTCTCCATATGATGGTCTCTTTCAAAGCAATTCAATTCATTTCTATCTAGGCGCATTGGAATGGGAATGGTGTTGAATGATAGTTACTAAGTTTAAATAATTTATATGAAAAAATTTTAATTGGGAAAATATTTGATAATATATATTTTAAATATTTAGAACTATACAATTTTTTTCTATAACGGCAAGGGTTTTTGCTCATTTTTTTCTATTAATTTTGAAATTGAAATAATTTCTATTAATTTTGATTAATATAAACAATTTTAAAATTACGATTAAAAAAAATTCACATTCCTCCATATTTTTTCTTATTTTCGAAACTCAAAACTTTAATATAAAATTCATTCCTAATTTTAAAATCTTTCTAAATTCATTTAGTAATTAATATATATTTAAAAATGGTTTAGCCTTTTTCATGACCTGGTTAATTTTAATTAAAACAAAGATTTTTAAAAACTTGAGTTTAAATTGTTTAATGTGCATAATTCGAGTGTTGAATCATTTGTGCATTCAAAAATATATTTTGAACAACAAAAATTCTTGAAATTGTATTTGATTAATTTTAGTGAATTTCTGTGAAAAATGCTATTTTGTCTATAAGTTAGACTAGGTCTTTAAAAATTAAATATTAAAAAACAAAGAAATTGGAAAATAGATTAATTTTAGTGAATCCTTGTGAAAAAGGCTATTTTGTCTATAAGTTAGACTAGGTTTTTAAAAATTAAATATTAAAAAACAAAGAAATTGGAAAACAAACATCATGGACAGATTCATCAAATCAATTTGTATATTACTCACAAAGCCAAATCACAAATCACATAAATAGTGCTCATGAGATCCAACAGATTCCAAACAAAAGGAGAATATTCTTGAGAAAATCTCTCAACAAAACTCCAACAACCAACAACACAATCCTACCTATATAGTAATGTAAGAATTATTCCAAGTCCCCCCTTAATGCTTACATTACATCTTTACAAAGATTAATACAAAAATAACAAATACAATTCACATGTCAAGTCTATTTGGTCTTCCTCAATGCTTATCCCCACTCTGAAGTCTCCCAGAAAATTCTCTTTTCACCACCACAATATGCAAATTTTCCATTCAACTCATGTAAGACATAATAATCTCTAACCATCTTTGATGAAATTTGTATAATTAAAGCTTCTCAATCTCCCTAAAAACAATCTCAATACTGCACTGTATCTAACAATCAAATTGTCACACCTACTTTAACATAAAAAAAAATAAAAAATCTTTTGGATATATAAATTACACACACGATAATCCTTTACTTGCAGCTCATTATGTGATCACCAGCCTTATTTGCACATTATACTTTACAAAGATAAACGTATAGGTTACAGTTTGCATGGAATGGAAAACATATGGCCCACGACACGATTGGCATACAATATTAACATTATACAATTGCTACCCAATGTATTTCATTTGATTGACACCTATGATAAGGTCTCGGTTACGTCTCCATGCGGCAACATCTCCAGTACAGGTGGTAGGTTATGTAATGTTTAAACTTCTGCAGTCACTGCAGATATTTTAACTCTTGGTATTAATGGCGTGGGCTTTTCGGATCCCACCGCAGTACCCTTCATTGACAGATCACCGAAGCTTTTATGTCCGCCCGTCCTTCTTGGGCAGGTGGCATGGCCTGGTTCTCCCAGCCATGTGACTTCTCGGTATTGCCAACGTTGATTCCTCCGTCAGCTACTCCCGCCATACTCCGACGGTCCAGATCTCTTCCTGAGATCGGAGGGCTGGAAATTGTTCAGGGTTTTGCGTGGATATTTAATCGACCATTCACACTATTGTTTCCTTTGTTGTCCGTGGTCTTTGCGGAATGGTTCCTCACTCCTCCTCGAGTTCACTATCAACAGCGCTATACTGCCGTTCTGTCATGCCGGAGCTGGACCCTGTTCGCTTTAAACCTTACAGGTACTAAGAAGGTGTTCTTGTTCATTATTCTGTATTTTTTTTTATGGCTGGAATCGCATGGTTGATTACTTATTGCAGTTTGGTTTTCCCTTGACAAATCCTGGTGCAGCGGCCCTGGTTACATTTGGTCAACTCCCACGGGATTACTCTGCAACGACTTCTATCAAACCCAGGTAAGCTTCTCAGCATTTGAAAGTTGGTTTATTCGGAAATATTTCAGGGTTTATAGTCATACATGCCCTAAGGGTCGGTTTATTCGAATACATTTCAGGGTTTACCGTCATGCATACCTTAAATGGTCTATGCAGGTCTCAGTTTCCCCATTTGGTAGTCTCGTTCCCTCCGAGTTGCTCTCGGTGAAGAACCTTACATCCGGCTTGTTGCTTAACTAAGATTGTCTGTGTTAATGGTTACAAGTTGTTCTTTCAGAAATTCGGGGTTCTGTGGTAACCATCGAGGTCTTCCTTTTTTGTATTGCCGAGCCACTGGCGGCAGACTTAGATCATAGCTATGTTTAAGAATGTTCACATCTGGCCTCCACGCGCAGATGGGGTTATAAATGTATTTAATGGAACTGATTCTGTTCGCATATGTATTAATTTGCTCAGAGTATAAGTTTGCCTTTTAATGTTGTAATACTCTGCTTAGCCCACAGACATTTCACTTATATATTGAACATTTCATTTTGTATATTCTTTCTCAGAAATAGAGTCACCGCGTTAATTTGCTATATGGGTTTTTGGTCTTTTCTTTTGGATATCACTGTCTTGACATTTACCATATTATGATGATAGTCATGCTATAGATTCTGTAAAAGAAATGTTACGTTTACCAGTTGATTTATCATAGCTTAGCGCGTAAATAATGTTTGGTTAACAATCCCTCATTCCGTGAAAGGATTAGTTGCTTGCATGACTTCTATTTCATTATACAGTTCCGCGGCTATTAAATATGTGTCTGTGGTTAGGTTCTTTATGCACAGGCTTGCAGTTTCACAAGGTTACTTTCCCTTTGCTTGCATGCATAGGCCCGAAAAGTTATGGTTTGCTTACACATATTTACTGTTTAACGGAGTCACCCTTCTTTACTCATATGCTCAGTTCTTTGCTCAGATTGAACAAGGTTATCTGTTATTGCCAGATACAAATTCTCGTCTCAGGTTTATAGATAAATGTTTTTCTTTATTTGCATGCATTAAAATGAATATATACTTTCATAGTTATCAGGTTTAGCTCTAATACTCAGAGCCTTATTCTTCACTTCAGTTAATGCTTCCGTCTCTGTACTTCACAGCATACGGAAATGTTCTCGTTCTGTACATTCTTTATTATAAATTCATCTTGGGTTTTCTACCTTAAGCCAGGAGGTTCTATGGCACCCTTTAATACTATAAGGTGACCCGTCATCCAACGCTCTCTGCGCAGAGCTTTTCTGTTGAACGCACGTGGTTTGGAAAACCTAGGGTATCTACCAGCGTTCTATTCGTTGTCACAAGATTTCTGCTGTTGCAGTCGATACCTTTTCTTTCTCTATAAAGGCATAAACCCTCTTTCATGCACTGTTCTACGACACTCATCAGTCCACAGGTTGTAAGGCACCTTTCTTTTTAACCTGTCCATTGTTAAACAAATTGATTAATACTGCTTTATTAATAATTTTTGGATCAAGGCTGCTACCTCGTAGCCGAACCTTGAGTAGGGTTCTGTACACCCATGCCCTTCTTGACTTTACTCTTCCGCCTTATTAATTCTGACTGAGTGCTAACTCATTTGGTCCATTAACGGACAATTTTTATTTAACCTTTACAGATGCACAGAATGCTATTTTCCCATCAGTATTTAGGAATCACACAGAGTCTTTCATAAATAAATTACTGTAAATTCCATACACAATGCTTTTTATAACAGGGACTACTGGTTTGGGAACCGTACCTGATCACCTCTGACAGGAATGGTTTTGTTCAAACAAAAGTCACCTGAACTTAAATTCTGCTCTCCTCCCAGCCATGAGAATCCATCCTTCAGACGGTGTTCTCCCCCCGAGCAATCCTGCAGGCCCCCAGCCCTCAACAGGAACAGTGCACTTCTTGTGCCAGGTTATCTGGTCCTCACCAAACTTAACCTCTCTCTCTCCTTTACTCTTGGAGCAAGATTTGTTTTTCCTCTGTCTGTCCCAACAACACAGAATCCCTCAGTCAGGGTTTTTCCCTCTTTTGGAGGGTAGTTCCATCAGTTATCACAACTGATCATTTTCTTTAAGATTCACCTCTTAGAGGCTGCCAGCAATTCCAAGAAAATATTTAAATTTAAATTATTCAATCAGAATTAGTTTGCCACAGTTTTGTTTAAAACATAACAACAACTGTATTAGTCTTTTACCACAGTAACTTTCAAATTTACATAAATCTGGGGTCATTACATCTCCCCCTCCTGAGATTGGACATCGTCCCGATGTCTATCTCCTGTAAACAGATTTGGATAAGCCTCTCTAAGGAGTTCCTCATCTTCCCAAGTGGCCTCCTCTGGTCCATAGTGCTGCCACTGCACTTTAGCTTGGGAAATAACTCGTTTCCGTAGCTGCACTTCTCTCCGGTCGAGAATGGTCAGTGGTTCGACTAGAACCTCGCCTTCCGGCTCGACCTGCAAATAGCAACGGATTTAGTTATTTTTCAGTTTATAACCAATGCTTATCCATAATAACCAGATTACTTCTTACCCGCACATTCTGCCATTGAATCACATGTTTAGGATCGTAAACGTATTGCTTTAATACGGATACGTGAAACACATTGTGAATCCTAATATGGCTTGGTAGGGCAAGTTGGTAAGCGACCGGTCCTACTTTGGCCAAGATCTGGAAAGGTCCAAAGTAACGAGGTGCTAGTTTGGCACATCCGCTCCACTGCAAGGTACTCCTTCTTGGTTGGATCCTCACAAACACATGATCCCCAAACTGGAATTCCTTAAATCTTCTCTTTCGATCAGCGAAACTTTTCTGCCTGTCCTGAGCGACTTTCAAGTTATTACGCACCCTTTTCACTGTGTTCTCCATTTCCTGTAACATATCAGGACCAATTCGCAACCTGTCCTCCGGTCCACCCCAGCTTGCGGGTGTGCGGCACTTCCGCCCATACATAACCTCAAAAGGACTCATCTGAGTTGAGGAATGGTATCCATTGTTGTATGCGAATTCGACTAAGTGGAGATAGTCCTCCCATTGAGTCAGCTTCATCATAACGCATGCTCTCAGCATGTCCTCCACAACTTGATTTACTCGTTCTGTTTGACCATCTGTTTGGTGATGATAAGCTGTACTAAAGTTCAGCTGTGTTCCCAGTTCAGCAAACAAGGTCCTCCAAAAGGTTGACGTAAACTTGACATCCCGATCGGAGATAATCACTTTCGGCAGTCCATGCAATTTGAACACATGCTGCATGAAAATATGGGCAATTTGTACAGCCCTGTATGTCGACTGCACAGGTATGAAGTGTGCTGCCTTGCTCAGCTTATCCACTACCACCATAATGGAATCATTATTCTTCTTGGTTTTGGGCAGTCCCGTTATAAAATCCATGGAGATAGTCTCCCACTTCCTTTCTGGAATGGGTAGAGGTTGTAACAGCCCTGCTGGGTGCATGTGTTTCGCCTTAATTTGCTGACATTCTAGACAGCGTGCTAAATACTCAGCTATCTCTTTCTTCATTTTTGGCCAGTAGTACTCTTTGCGGAGTGCGGTAACCATTTTCTGGTAGCCCAGATGTCCCGTATAATGGCTGGTATGAAATTCATCCAAAATCAGCTTCTTAATGCTGTCTTCATTGGGCACATACAACTTATTATTAAAGCACAACATATCAGCATCATCTAGTTTGTACCCTTGCTGTAATTCCTTATCAGATTGCTGTTGTAATTGCTGTTTGATGTGCTGATAAACAACATCTTGTTCAGCCGCTATTTTTATCTTTTCCACTAAGGTACTTTGCCACTTACTAACTGAAATTTTGCACACGCATTGGACCTTCCGACTTAATGCATCCGCTACTCGGTTCTCCTTACCCTTTAGATGCTTAATTTCAAAGTCGAACCCACTTAGGAAGTCAGCCCAACGAGCCTGTCTCGTATTTAAGGTGGGTTGACTGAAGTAGTTCGTTAAACTGTGGTGGTCTGTTAATAACAGAAATTTTCTGCCCAAAAGGTAATGTCGCCACATTTTCAGGGCATGAATGACAGCAGCCAACTCCATGTCATAAGCAGAATACTTCTGTTCATGCTCTTTCAGCTTTCTGGACTCATAAGCAATGACTCTTCCTTCCTGCATCAGCACTCCTCCCACACCTTCTTTACTTGCGTCCGTGCAGACCACGTAATCCTTGTTAGGATCAGCTATACTTAATATAGGTGCAGTAGTGAGTAAGTGCTTGAGCTGTTCAAAGCTCTTCTGGCACTCTGAGGTCCACTTAAATACTTTTCCTTTCTTTTGCAAAGAGGTGATTGGGTATGCTACTCTCGAAAAGCCTTCGACAAATCTTCTATAATACCCTGCTAACCCCATAAAGGACCTAATATCTGCCACATCCTTTGGTATAGGCCACTCCATTATAGTTCTAATCTTTTCAGGGTCCACTGCAATGCCTTCTTTAGTGATCACGTGGCCCAAATATTGTATCTCCTCCTTGTAAAAGTCGCATTTACTGAACTTTGCATATAATTGATGTTCCCGCAAAGTTTGCAACACCAATCTAAGGTGCTCCTCATGTTCCTTCCTTGATTTGTTGTAAATCAGGATGTCATCTATGAATATCAGCACAAATTTATCTAAAAACCGATGAAACACACTGTTCATCAAGCACATGAAAGTGGCAGGTGCATTTGTCAGCCCAAAGGGTAACACCATGAACTCATAATGCCCATACCGCGTTCTGAAGGCGGTCTTAGCGATATCTTCCTCTTTTATTCTGATCTGATGGTAACCAGATCGCAGATCAATTTTTGAAAATACCGTGGCTCCCTTCACCTGATCAAAGAGCTCGTCGATTCTAGGCAAAGGATATTTGTTTTTGATTGTAAGCTTATTTAACTGGCGATAATCAATGCACATCCGAAAGGTTCCATCTTTCTTTTTGACGAACAGCACTGGGGCTCCCCAAGGCGACACGCTGGGTCTGATATAGTTTTTATCTAACAGTTCTTGTAGCTGCATCTTTAATTCTGTTAGTTCTGGCACACTCATACGATAGGGTGCCCGTGATACAGGTGCTGCTCCTGGAATTAGCTCAATAGTGAAATCCACATCTCGTTTTGGTGGTAATCCCGACACTTCCTCAGGAAAAACATCTGCAAACTCTTGCACTATCGGAATGTTACCTAGCATGGCAGTTTTGTCCTTTTGATTTGCATACCCCACCTGGATAGCGTAGATTTGACATTTCTTCTTGATGCACTTAGCTAGCTGGGTAGCTGTAATGGGTCGGATCTGTACAGGGTGTCTAATTCCTTGTAATTCTTGCTGATCCCCCTGATCATCTTTATAATATATGGTCTTGGTCTTGCAGTTCACCAAGGACCAGTGTTTCTCCAGCCAGTCCATCCCAATCAAAATATCGTAGGAGCCCAACGGTAACACATTCAAATCTGCCACTACTGGCTGCCCTGCTAAGGCTAAGGCACAATTATTTACCTTGGCCAAGACTCGTCTCTTGGCTCCTGTAGCTAGTTGGACCAGCCATGGATTCTTGAATTTTTCAACTTGCAGTTTACACTATTCTACAATTTTTGGACTAATATAACTTAAGGTAGCCCCTGGGTCTATAAGAACAGCTATGGATAGGTTTGCGATTTTACCTTCGAACTCAATCATAGATGGCTGGTACTCCGCTTGACGGTCCTCCAGCGCTGCATTGATTCTGGGTACGCTACGTGCCACGTCCCCAACCGTTGATGCCTCATGTATCTGAGATATCTGGTCTGTTCCTTTCCTCTGTGGACAATTTTTAACATAGTGGGGTCCTCCACAACCCCAGCATTGCACTGGTGGTCTGGTCATCCCCTCACCATCTGGTCTAACAGACTGCTCATTTGCCTTAGATTCGCTCATTGGTCTGGACCGGGGCACGTTCCTTGCAACAGGTCTACTACTTAGTCCTTTACCAGCACCCTTATTCCCACTGCCGCGACCTCCTTTGCTGCTTCCAACCACCCGACCACTTCTTTTCTCATTCCATCTCTTACTTGAAGTGTCCCCCTTCTGTTTACTCTGCTGGTAACAGATTCTCGCCTTACGGATGGCTTCATCCATGGTTCTAGGGTTATCGAATTCAATCCTTTCCCTTATGTATGACGGTAGGTTGCTCACAAACCTCTGAACCTTGGCCTTCTCCTCCTTAATGTAAGGTACATAACGTAGCAGTGAGGTAAACCGGTTAATGAACTCGTCCATGGTTTGCTGTCCCAGTCTTAAGTCATTGAATTCTCTAGCCTTCTCATCATAGAAGCGCTCTGTCAGGTACCTCTCCTTGAAATACTTCTGGAAATTTTCCCATGTAATAGTTCGTTCGCTGACCCCCTTGACAATCTTGATTTCCTCCCACCACAAGGTTGCCTTGCCCTGTAACTGGAAGATTGCCAATCTTGCTTTCAGGTTGTGGTCGTACTCATACAACTGAAAATACTTGTTCATATTGATCAACCAGGCTTCAGCAGCTTCCTCCTGCTCACCATCAAAATGTGGAGGTTTAATCTTTCGAAATTCTCCCTGCAATTCCACTTTCTGACGTTTTGATGTTTGCTGTTGGGGTGCATTATCAGAGTGATCCTACTTATCTTCAGAATGTTCAGGTTCCATTTGATAATCTTGATCTTCTGTTACCCTTTGCTGTTCTGCACTGGGGTTGGACAGGGGTGGGTTTTGCCTGTCTGACAAGCTCTTCAGAATCTTTTCCTGTTCAACTGTTAGACGTGCGTTGTCCTCTCGCAACCGTGCCATTTCATTTTTCAATTCCTGGACAGTTTCCAGGATTGCAAGATTAGTACTCCGTGATTCTGCATCCAGTTGCACCCACAGTCCTGCATTCTCTTGAGGGTTACTGCTGGGTCCTTGCATTTTGTCTCCACTTTGATTAACTGCCAGCTATTGCAATTCTGTATTTCATTCCAGATAACAAAACACAGTTAAGTACGTTTGTTGGTTTGCATTAGTTTTACTTGGTGTACCCTTCTGCATACTGTATATGCTTTACTTGAGGCCACAGTGTTGAAACTGGGCTCTGATACCAATTTGTCACACCTACTTTAACATAAAAAAAAAAAAAATCTTTTGGATATATAAATTACACACACGATAATCCTTTACTTGCGGCTCATTATGTGATCACCAGCCTTATTTGCACATTATACTTTACAAAGATAAACGTATAGGTTACAGTTTGCATGGAATGGAAAACATATGGCCCACGACACGGTTGGCATACAATATTAACATTATACAATTGCTACCCAATGTATTTCATTTGATTGACACCTATGATAAGGTCTCAGTTACGTCTCCATGCGGCAACATCTCCAGTACAGGTGGTAGGTTATGTAATGTTTAAACTTCCGCAGTCACTGCAGATATTTTAACTCTTGGTATTAATGGCGTGGGCTTTTCGGATCCCACCGCAGTACCCTTCATTGATAGATCACCGAAGCTTTTATGTCCGCCCGTCCTTCTTGGGCAGGTGGCATGGCCTGGTTCTCCCAGCCATGTGACTTCTCGGTATTGCCAACGTTGATTCCTCCGTCAGCTACTCCCGCCATACTCCGACGGTCCAGATCTCTTCCTGAGATCGGAGGGCTGGAAATTGTTCAGGGTTTTGCGTGGATATTTAATCGACCATTCACACTATTGTTTCCTTTGTTGTCCGCGGTCTTTGCGGAATGGTTCCTCACTCCTCCTCGCGTTCGCTATCAACAGCGCTATACTGCCGTTCTGTCATGCCGGAGCTGGACCCTGTTCGCTTTAAACCTTACAGGTACTAAGAAGGTGTTCTAGTTCATTATTCTGTATTTTTTTTTATGGCTGGAATCGCATGGTTTATTACTTATTGCAGTTTGGTTTTCCCTTGACAAATCCTGGTGCAGCGGCCCTGGTTACATTTGGTCAACTCCCACGGGATTACTCTGCAACGACTTCTATCAAACCCAGGTAAGCTTCTCAGCATTTGAAAGTTGGTTTATTCGGAAATATTTCAGGGTTTACAGTCATACATGCCCTAAGGGTCGGTTTATTCGAATACATTTCAGGGTTTACCGTCATGCATACCTTAAATGGTCTATGCAGGTCTCAGTTTCCCCATTTGGTAGTCTCGTTCCCTCCGCGTTTCTCTCGGTGAAGAACCTTACATCCGGCTTGTTGCTTAACTAAGATTGTCTGTGTTAATGGTTACAAGTTGTTCTTTCAGAAATTCGGGGTTCTGTGGTAACCATCGAGGTCTTCCTTTTTTGTATTGCCGAGCCACTGGCGGCAGACTTAGATCATAGCTATGTTTAAGAATGTTCACATCTGGCCTCCACGCGCAGATGGGGTTATAAATGTATTTAATGGAACTGATTCTGTTCGCATATGTATTAATTTGCTCAGAGTATAAGTTTGCCTTTTAATGCTGTAATACTCTGCTTAGCCCACAGACATTTCACTTATATATTGAACATTTCATTTTGTATATTCTTTCTCAGAAATAGAGTCACCGCGTTAATTTGCTATATGGGTTTTTGGTCTTTTCTTTTGGATATCACTGTTTTGACATTTACCATATTATGATGATAGTCATGCTATAGATTCTGTAAAAGAAATGTTACGTTTACCAGTTGATTTATCATAGCTTAGCGCGTAAATAATGTTTGGTTAACAATCCCTCATTCCGTGAAAGGATTAGTTGCTTGCATGACTTCTATTTCATTATACAGTTCCGCGGCTATTAAATATGTGTCTGTGGTTAGGTTCTTTATGCACAGGCTTGCGGTTTCACAAGGTTACTTTCCCTTTGCTTGCATGCATAGGCCCGAAAAGTTATGGTTTGCTTACATATATTTACTGTTTAACGGAGTCACCCTTCTTTACTCATATGCTCAGTTCTTTGCTCAGATTGAACAAGGTTATCTGTTATTGCCAGATACAAATTCTCGTCTCAGGTTTACAGATAAATGTTTTTCTTTATTTGCATGCATTAAAATGAATATATACTTTCATAGTTATCAGGTTTAGCTCTAATACTCAGAGCCTTATTCTTCACTTCAGTTAATGCTTCCGTCTCTGTACTTCACAGCATACGGAAATGTTCTCGTTCTGTACATTCTTTATTATAAATTCATCTTGGGTTTTCTACCTTAAGCCAGGAGGTTCTATGGCACCCTTTAATACTATAAGGTGACCCGTCATCCAACGCTCTCTGCGCAGAGCTTTTCTGTTGAACGCATGTGGTTTGGAAAACCTAGGGTATCTACCAGCGTTCTATTCGCTGTCACAAGATTTCTGCTGTTGCAGTCGATACCTTTTCTTTCTCTATAAAGGCATAAACCCTCTTTCATGCACTGTTCTACGACAGTCATCAGTCCATAGGTTGTAAGGCACCTTTCTTTTTAACCTGTCCATTGTTAAACAAATTGATTAATACTGCTTTATTAATAATTTTTGGATCAAGGCTGCTACCTCGTAGCCGAACCTTGAGTAGGGTTCTGTACACACATGCCCTTCTTGACTTTACTCTTCCGCCTTATTAATTCTGACTGAGTGCTAACTCATTTGGTCCATTAACGGACAGTTTTTATTTAACCTTTACAGATGCACAGAATGCTATTTTCCCATCAGTGTTTAGGAATCACACAGAGTCTTTCATAAATAAATTACTATAAATTCCATACACAATGCTTTTTATAACAGGGACTACTGGTTTGGGAACCGTACCTGATCACCTCTGAGAGGAATGGTTTTGTTCAAACAAAAGTCACCTGAACTTAAATTCTGCTCTCCTCCCAGCCATGAGAATCCATCCTTCAGACGGTGTTCTCCCCCCGAGCAATCCTGCAGCCCCCAGCCCTCAACAGGAACAATGCACTTCTTGTGCCAGGTTATCTGGTCCTCACCAGACTTAACCTCTCTCTCTCCTTTACTCTTGGAGCAAGATTTGTTTTTCCTCTGTCTGTCCCAACAGCACAGAATCCCTCAGTCAGGGTTTTTCCCTCTTTTGGAGGGTAGTTCCATCAGTTATCACAACTGATCATTTTCTTTAAGATTCACCTCTTAGAGGCTGCCAGCAATTCCAAGAAAATATTTAAATTTAAATTATTCAATCAGAATTAGTTTGCCACAGTTTTGTTTAAAATATAACAACAACTGTATTAGTCTTTTACCACAGTAACTTTCAAATTTACATAAATCTGGGGTCATTACACAAATAAATTATACAAGTGATATTTCTACACTCATAGATCTCATAACATAAAGTGTAAGAGATGATATTGTGGCATGGCATCGAATTTATACGGAATATGAATTCCAAAAGTCTTTCAATATTTATATTGATAATTTTTCTTAATAAAAATATAGAATTAAAACTTGGTCTGACATGTTATCAGAACTACAAATTTCATTTAATCTTCTCTACTCTGTAACTCCTCTGTCCCTGGACAAAAAATCGATCTAGATTCCCTACTCTTTCCTCTGCTAATTTGTAACGTTAATTCTCTGCTGGTGTGTACACTGAGTTATCTCTTCGAAAAAAATTGTCTGAAAAAATTTCAATTAGGAAAATATTTGACAATATATATCTTAAATATTTGGAAGTATATAATTTTCTTTCTATAACATCAAAGGTTTTTGCTCATTTTCTTTCCATTGATTTTGAAATTTAAATAGTTTCTATTAATTTTGATTAATATAAACAATTTTAAAATTACAATAAAAAAAAATCACTTTCCTCCAGGATTTTTCTTATTTGCAAAACTCAAAAGTTTAATATAAAATTCTTCCCTAAGTTTAAAATCTTTCTAAATTCATTTAGTAATTAATATATATTTAAAAATGGTTTAGTCATGAACTGGCTTTTTTCATGACCTGTTAATTTTAATCAAAACAAAGATTTTTAAAAACTTGAGTTTAAATCCATTTGTGCATTCAAAAATGTATTTTGAACAACAAAAAATCTTGAAATTGTATTTGATTAATTTTAATGAATTCCTATGAAAAATGCTGTTTTGTTTATAAGTTAGACCCGGTCTTTAAAAATTAAATATCAAAAAACAAAGAAATTGGAAAATAAACATCCTGGACAGGTTCATCAAATCAATTCACAAGTCACATAAATAGTGCTCATGAGATCTAACAGATTCCAAACAAGAGAATATTGCTGAAAAAATCTCTCAACAAAACTCCAACAACCAACAACACAATCCTACCTATATACTAATGTAAGCATTATTCCAAGTCCCCTTAATGCTTACATTACATCATTACAAAGATTAATGCAAAAATGACAAATTACAATTCATATGCTATGTCTGTTTGGTCTTCTTCAACACTTATCCTCACTCTGAATACTCCCAGAAAATGCTCTTTTGACCACCACAATATATAAGTTTCCGTTCAACTCATTTAAAACATAATAATTTTTAACCATCTTTGATCAACTTAGTATAATTGAAGATTCTCTATCTCCCTAAAAACAATCTCAATACTGCATTGTATCCAACAATCAAATAAATTATACAAATGAAATTTCTACACTCATGAATCTCATAACATAAAGTGTAACCGATAGTATTGTGGCATCGAATTTGTAGGGCTCATTCAACCTGAAACTAAGGAGTGTTGCTCTGTCACAAACGATGACTTGCAGATCACGCAACCCTTTAATCCAATACACGATCTTCTTTATGCAGGCCAGTCTATGGCTCTCCAACATTAATGGTGTCCCACTCATGGCATAAACGTGCGCACAGCAGACTCCTCTACAAATACATCGTTCAGTCAACGGCACAAGTCGAAGGCACTCCAATACCGAATCACAGTTCTGCGCAGGTCCCACGGAGGATTCTTCAACTCCATTGTCTGCTCAGATTTTACAGAGTTTAACTGGGCACTGTTGGGTTGTTAGCACTGTTGAGTCAACACGACCCACGTTGCGGAGCTTTCCCAATCCAGAGGCAAAGTCTTACTGAGATCGAGACATATGAACATGGTGGTGTTGTTGTTGGAAACACAGTTATATAAATAGTGCTGATCAGATTTAACGGATTCTAAACAAAATTCTAACCATCAATAACCTAATCTTAGGTATATAATCTTACTTATATATGAATGTAAATATTATTCCAAATAAAAATTTATATAAAATTTCTCTTTTATATAAACACATTTTAAAATTCAATTACAGATAAAATTCACTAACTTCGTAGCCCAAATAATTTCTTTTCTCTTATTCCCGATTTTCAACTTTCAACTTTCTAAACCCTTAAAGGAAACAATGAAATTGAAAAGTACGAATTTTACTCACTCTACGCATTTTGGGTTTAGAGGACACCACTCTACGCATTCATGTGGACATTAACAATTAACAAATCCGTGTGGATATTTCTTATAGTGTAAACTTGATTTCCTTTCGTGCAGACAATTAGCTACTTACCATATAAACCACATCGAATAATCTAATGGTCGAATTTTCATATTTTTTACTCCAATTTGAGCGAACTTGGTAACTATGTGTTGAACTCTCGATGCATTAAACTTTGTTGACTGTGATGTCTTGGTGTCTCCTCACTTTGCAATAATTAAAATCTCTTGTGAGTGCATTGAAATGTTCTGGTATATATTGGTTGTACATTAATTAAAATCTTGTGAGCGCATTGAAATGTGCTGGTATATATTGGTTGTACGTTGGTCAAAGGAAATTGAACTTTCCATGCGTAATTTTGTGGTATGTTTTGGTATTATATGCTGTCCAAACACCAAGTTTGCTTTTGTATGATATGTTTATATATAATGTATTTACTCGTTTCTATAATTGGAGAAGTTTTTTTTCGTAAGGAGAACTATCACGAATGGTCCAAAAAGATAAAGCACAATCTCACTTTAAAGAATTGTGGAAAGGAGTATCTAAGTAGAAGTTGGAAATCCACTTGAGAAACCCACATTTGACAAAAAGCTTGTCCTATGGGAAAACAAGAACAATGAGGCCTATCCCTTAATTACAACATCAGTCAATGAAGGGTTGAGTCATCACATTGCACCATTTACGAATTCCTTTGAAGCTTTAAAGAAGGTAAAAGACGGATATGACTCACACTCTAAGCTTGAAGTAGTCCAATTAGTGATCAAATTGCTCAATCTAGAATTAAAAGATGATGATCCCCTTGCTATAGTCTCTAAAACTAGATCTATTATGCATGATATAGAGGCTACCAGAGTTAAAATAGATGTTCCTCTCATAGATTTTGTTAAGGCACTATATCCCACACATTCTATTTATCTTAAGTCATTACAAGCGAGTGGAAAAACTAAGGAGATTTCCTTTGACTCTCTTGTAGAGAAGTTTATTGAAAGAGAGAAATTTTGGGAAAAATTAGACAACTACTCAGTCTTCTGAAGAAGTTGTGTGCCTCGTATAGGAAGAGAACCATACACATAATTCTTCTAGAGGAAGAGGTGGTAGAAGAGGATGTGGAAAGAAGAATGATAGAAGCAGGGAGGCAGACATTACCAAGGAGGAAGACATGATCTTCATTGTATATGGTGCAATAGAAATGGACATGATGCTTCCACATCTAAGCTCTCTTGGGACAAAATTAGATAAGAAAGGAATGAAGAGAAAGGAAAATCACTAGATCTAGGGAAAGGTAAAGAACTCGAATTTTCTCATTATATTGTGGCACATTGAAATATTGGATTAATTGAAGACTTGTTTAATGCTTTACTTGCTTCCTAGAGAGATGCATGGCTTCTTGACTCGTGAGAAACATCCCACATGACCTTTCAAAGAGATTTATTTGAAGAATTCATTAACAACGTAGATGGAGTAGTCTATTTTGCAGACAAGTCAAAACTCAAGCCATCCAAACTTGGCACCATCAGGCTCAAACTATTTGCTCTCCCAGACTTTCTTCTACACCATGTTCTCTAGCTCCAGAGTTGCGAAGAAACTTGCTTTCTTTGGTTCACATCCACAAAAGGAAATAAATTTTAGGATGCAACAAAGTATAGACACCTCGTAGGAAGTTTGAACTACCTAAATACTACTAGACCAAAAATTTCATTCGCTGTTGGAATCCTCTCCAAGTTTATGCAAAAACGTTGTGAGGGTCATTGGTCTGCTACAAAAAGAGTTCTATGCTACTTGAAGGGAACTCAAGATCTTGGAGTCAAGTATACATAGATGAATGGCTTTAGCTTTATTGGATACTTTTATTCAAATTTTGATGGAAAAAAATAAAATGGAGTATCTACTTCATGTTATGTTATGATTATTGGATTAGGATTTGTCTCCTAGTGGTCACACAAACAATCAGTTCTAGCATATTCCACAATAGACGACGAATATGTGGTAGTTGGAGAAGAAACAAATGAAATTGTGTTGCTTAGGAAAATTATAGAAGATTTTCAAGTGAAATAAGTGCATTATACTTCTCTTTTGGTTAATAATACTTCTCCAATAAAATTGGCCAAGAATCCAAAGTTACATGACCGAACCAAGCATATCAACACAAAGTATCATTTGATTCAACATCATGTTGAGTCCAAGACTATTCACATATGCCATTGTTCCAAAAATGAGCAGATTGCATGCATCTTCACCAAAGTGTTTACAAGAGAAAAGTTTGAAAGATTCAGAATGATGCTTATACTCACCAACATCCCTTCAAATTAATGGGGGTAAATGTTTAAAACTAATATTTAGGGATTAAGAAAATATTGTAAAGAAAATGAGAAGGTGAAGAGACACTGGGATATGAATTTCAAAATTCTCTCTCTCAATGTATATATCAATGTTCTTTCTTAATGGAAATGGGTCATTCATGGAGTTAACAATGTCTGGCCTAATAATTTCAATATGATAATAATAAATTTAACAGTATAGAAATATAAATGATTAGCAAAGCATTTATGATCAATTAAGCTAATTTTATTTATAAGAGGTTTGGAACAACGGCATAGGCCTATCTGACTCCCTTCCATTACAAATTGATTGTAAAAGGAGTATATATAATTACTATAATGAATAATAACAAAAAATAAATGGGGTTTTCCTATTTCTTAAAAGTCATGAATATGTTATTATAATTCATGAGTAGTTTATTGTAGGGAGGAGCATACCAAATTTTTTGTGATAATGGTAGAGAAAATGAAACTTTATAAAAAAATAAAGCTAGAGTGCTTTATATTAATTTTCTCATCCTTCTATATTAATCTAATGTGAGAAGAATAAACCAATGGTCAATGAGTACCATGTATTTAAAGAAACTTACTTCTGTCCTAGCTTAGTGCATTCAATGTGAGGTTGTTGATGCCGTAGTGATGTCACCACTCAACAAGGAAGATTCATACTATTAACAAAAACCTAGAAGGAAATTTAACCATCATTATATGGTGGCCATGTCATTAACAAATATTAATAGTTCAATATATTAATGGATGAAGGGTTTACCAACACTTCCTCCAATATAAATTCTCATCGTTGGGAAATTTAAGGAAGTGTCAACCAATCGTTCCTATAGAAAAAATATTTTTGGTAAAGGGGGCTTAAGAAAGGGTTAATTAACCCTTCCTCATGATCAATATTCCTACCAAGAGGGATCCACAGGAAGGTTTAGTTGACCCTTCCTCCACATTAGTATTCTCATTGAACTAGGTCTTGGCAAAGCACAAAGCTAACCTTTACCAAGTATAGTATCCCCTATAAGAAATACCCTAGAGAAGGGTTAGTGGACTCATCCTCCATAGTAGCATTCTTATTAAAGGTGTTGCAGTAAATTCTACAGACAAGGAGCCATTGTTTCGTAATCCTATGCCCTATTGCGATCACTAGAAAAAAAAAAGGGTGGCTAAATCAAGACAACAAAAATCCCCCAATCAAATGATCATGCAAGAAAACATTCATGCAGTTCCTAATGTTACAAGGTTTGAACTGATACCTACCCTCCTCAAAGGTTGGTGAAGGGTTTTGGGTCTGATGAAAAATTCTCTTGCTCCAACCAGGAGATATCTCTCTTCCGCTATCAATCCCAAGCCTACATATAAGCACAATAAACAAAGATGATAAGTAGTCTTTTGCAGAAGACATTAGCTCAAAACATCAAGAAACACATGAATATAAATTACTGCAACCACTGGTGTAAAGGAAGGGAACATGAATTTTTATTAACCATAAATAAAATGTACATCAATACCTTCAACTTTGGTGTTCCTCTCCTAATTTCGACAGAGTCTACCAAATATGATGAACAAGGACTCAAGGCAACATGTAGCTCTCAAAAACTGAATCATGATAGAAACATATGATTCTCTATAGCTCAAACTGTTTGACCATAGCTTTCAGATTCTGACTTGCACGGCCATCTATGATAACACAGTATAAATAGGAAGAAGAAGACTTCTTGGAGGATAAATGAAAACACCTAGAATGAAGATAAGTTGAATAAGCTTCTAAATAATGTGTCCTAGCTAGCTTGAATAGATGAGATAAGGTGATGAGTCAAACTGATCTCTTAGAAATGTAATCATCTAGGATAAGTTCCCCAACCACAAGCACAAAACTAGTGAATCTCAGTTATAACAGTAAGGAAGACTTGTCTTGTGTGTTTTTGGAAGGTTCCAACCACACTCCTAAGTTTCTCTGCCTGTGGTTGGGGATAAATACTAGGGAAAAGAGTATTCAAAGCCAAGGTAAGTGTCAATGGTGTAGTGACTCAAAAATACTAACCCTAGGAAATAAAATAGGCTGATAACAAAAGGAAGGTAGGGGAAGGATCATCCGACCCTTCAATCATATTATTCCTATTCAAGATGACTCAAAATAAGGGTTAGACAACTATTTTTCCAACATATACAAATTTTATGCTCAAGGAATGATTGCCCAACCTTGCCTTAAGCATGTTATTCTTATAGAGGGTGAATTGAAAAAAGGGTTGGATAACAATTCCTACAACCTAGAATTCATATATAGGTGTAGCTTGTGGAATGGTTAGTTGACTCATCAACCAACATAGCATTTCCATTAATGTGTAATGATATAGATTGGATCATTATATTCTTTGTCATCCATGTTAAATTTAGAGTGGAAAATTTTGGAGAAATTAGTTGATATGACCGTTTTTAAGAGTGGATTCCTCTTTGGCAAATTGGTTTTTGAAATTTCTAGAATAAGTAGTTTGAGGCATCAAACAAAATATTTTGGGGGTAAACTTTTTCCACTTAAGTGTGCACTCCTAGTAAAAGTTATGCCACCCAAAACTTGACCTTCTCTCTTTTGACCACCATGATTCAAGATGATGCCTTGTCAGCACCCATTATTCATGTAAAACAGTATAGATACATAATCATGATGAAAAAGGCTCTAGAAGATTCATTATTATAATTCTAGTTGACTTGAACAAGTCAAACTTAACCATTTACAACTTGGGCACTAATAGGAAAAGGGGTTCCACTCTATTGGAGTATTGTAGTATCCCATATGGCACAAGTCTCATTCCTTTGTACTTGCATCCATTTCCATTGAGACAAAGAGAGGGTAGAACAACCTCACTTTCTAGGTGGGTTTTCTCCAATAAGGGTTTCCCAAATCATATCTTCTATTCATTTTGGGTTTTGAGTTTTATTTCGTTGTTCTATATTTTTCATATTTTATCCATTGCATGCATAAGCATAACACAATAATTATCAAATACAAAAGTCTTAGAAAATATTAACCCTCATAGTATACATTTTGGATATTCAAATATATTTAAGTAGATCTATTACGATGATATTTCCAGTGGAATACTATGACAACTTATAGATCACTTAACTAGTGATCTAGGTGGATATTAGTGGCCACCTACCTATTCCACTTGGACCCCCAACATTATTTATTTCATTTTCCTTAATTGTAGCTCAATTTTCTATTTCTGGCAGTTTTTTGGATCTTAAACTTATGAAACCGTTTTGAGGTCCAAAAAGACATTTTTTGAGAAAACGAAGAAACCAAAAAAGTGCCAAAATATTTTTTACAAAATATTTTTTTGAATCCTCATGGACATATTTGAAACAAGGTATTATTATATCCAAAAAAAGATCATATGCCAAATTTACGAACCTCAGAAGTTGGTGATCCAACCTACCCCAATGGGGCCCAAAACCTTTGGCACTTCATCTCCTAGGGTTAGGGTTTCACACTTCTTCTTTATGATAAAAATGCCTCTGTGCATGATTGTAACAGAGTTCAGAGGCATGTAGACATCACACCAGAGATAAGTTACCATTGCCTGATCTAGTTTATTTCCATTCTGCATGTAAACAATTTTTAGTATTTGTATTAATTAATTGAAGTTCATTTTTTATGGTAGCTCTCTGTTTCTGTTTAAATTTGTGGTTCATTTCATTCTTGAATAAACCCATATCAACCGAGGAAAGGTTTATTTTAGCCCTCATAAGAAAAATGGAACTTCTATTATTGCGGAGCTCATGTAAGTGTAAGATAATAGATCTTACAGAATAATATTCTCATCAAATAGGTTCCTTAGGAAGGGTTAATTTGACCTTCCTCTTGCATAAAATTATTATCAAGGGGAAGCCTAAGGATGTATTGGCTAACCCTTCCTCATGCAAGGTAATCTCATCTAAAATGTAATGAAGAATGGACAATCAATTATTTCTTCAACCTAGTATCCTCATCAAGGTAGAGAGAAGGTAAAGGTCAATCAACACTTACACATCAATATTTTCATTAGAGGGTCCATTGACTCTTCTTGGTGCATAGTATTATGATTTAGGGATACTAGGAAAGGTTCTATCAACTATTCCCTTACATTAGTATTATTAACAAAGAAATACCTAAGAGATGACTGGATACTAATTCCTCAAGCCGAGTATTCATGCGAAGAGCACTAGTAGAAAATGAGCAATTAGTGACTAAGTGACTAAAAAATTTAGTCACCACAACTTTTCCAAGTGAAATACTACCAAAAATGAGAAATCTTAAGTGACCGAACTAAAAACGACTAACATAAATCACTAATTTAGTCTCGGGTTAAAATATGTGACTAGATAATAAGTAATACAACTAAAAATGGCTGAATGAAATTAAATGAAGTTTTTGTGTGCAAAGGGGGGCGGTAGCAGGGAAGAACCTGAACTAGGGTTTTGAGTTAGGATTTTGTTGCTAGTCACCATGGTGGGGCATGGAGGAGGGAGTTCAGCTCCCTCCTACAGACAAGTGGTTGTGGACAGGAGCAAGGGATTCAAGAAACCAATGGAGGTGGCCTAAGAGGCTATGAATATAGAAAAAGTGGAAAATATTAAACCTCATGGATAGGAGGAGAATCATGAGGAAGCTAGTAAGGAGAAGAGGATAGAGGTTAGCAGTCAAAAAGTTGCTCCTATGAGTAAAACAGGGGTCTGTAAACCCAAGTCGACCACTATTCCTCGGGTTGTTTTAAGTGATCCAGTGTTATATGTGCACAAAGATCACATTGCGGAATATGCAGTTATCTGCAAATTTATGGGGATTTGGCCGACAAAGAAGGCCCTACAAGCATGGATAAGGAACCACTGGAAACCAAAGGGGGAAATCAGCCTTCACCTTGGGTCTAAGGGTTTCTTCACAGTGGTGTTCAGAAGCTTAGAGGATAAAGATAGAGTGTTCGAGGGAGGACCCTATTTTTACGCTTCTGCAGGCCTTTACATGCGACCATGGGTGATGAAATTTCTCCCGGAACGAGAAACTTTCGCATCGGTACCGGTATGGATAAGACTCTACTCCCTTCCTTTAGATTATTGGCTATCGGAGTCTCTAAAGGCTATCAGAAACAAGCTAGGGAATTTTATAAAGATCTCTGATGCTACTCTAAGAGGAAAATATACCTACTTCGCTCAGATATGTGTGGAAATGGACTTATCTGGGGCACTTCCAGAAGAAATCATTTTAGAGATGTATGATGAGGAATGGGTGCAGGCGATGGACTATGAACACGTCCCATTTATGTGTCGTAAGTGCCATGAACACGGGCCCCTATATAGGGACTACCCACTGAACACCTTAGGATATTAATAATCTTGTCCAAAAATGGTCTAATTACAAAAACAACAAAAAAAAAGAAATTTGTGGAGCATACTCCTGCACCAGAGTTCCTTCTCATTTTTACTTTGAATAATTTCCATTGCAAATAAAAGAGAGAAAATAAACCACACCTTTGAACTTGGTTTTCTCCTGTAAGGATTTCCCATAACACATCTTGTTGTTTGTTTTGGTTTTTTTCTGATTGTATTTACATATTATGTATTTTCTACATATTATCTATTCCATACATAAACAACAAAACAATAATAAAAAAACTTAAATATAAAAATAGTTAACCATTCATAGTATGGATTTCCGTTTTTTTATAGATTTTTGTGACATACTATCCAATGGAATATCCATGGGAGTTATATATCATATCTTTCACTAATGTGATATTGGGACAATACATAACATGCTGGTAATATATTTCACTTCTAACCAGTCTATTTGAGTCATAGATTAGCACGAGATGATTTTGAGTGGTTACTCCACAAATTTGGAGATATGTATGTCCTTCCTCAAAATAATAGGTATCTATGTACCCGAGGATTTTCATAGCATGTTTAGATAGTCTATGGCATTCTTGTCTAGATATGAGAGTACAAAAACATTCCATAAAGAGGTGATTGATCAAAGCATGAGAAAATTGATACTTTTTCTCCCCTAAGATGTCAAAGTGGACATGGGTAGTGGAATCTCTGACATTATATCTAAGAGATGAACCAACAAAAATATTCCTTTCCCATACCACATCAATCTAATAAGTAGCCATGTATAATGAGTTTAGCATACTTAGCTTGCTTTCGTGACATTGCTCAAATTTGGCATCAATCCATTTATAAATAATGGATCTCAATTTGGATACCTTCCCATGCATAGCTATTGTGTATGTTAGTGGCACTCATGCTTATATGAACTTTGATAATTATTTTTCTCCATAAAATCTATAACTAAAAATCATGATGCACCTATATGAATACCATAAATCCGTCATAGGTATCCCACCTCTAGAATTGTTGAATAATTTTTAATCATCTTTCCACTAGTTGGCTAAGATTTTTCTCACACCATGTTTATGTTAAAAAGAAACCAAAATGTTGTTACTAAATATTTCCTTAGCATCATGGGATTTGTAATAATTGTTGACTTCATGTGGGAGAAAATCCTAAATAAAATCCCATTTTTAGTATTAATAGATTATTTTTCACAATTAATGTGGTTGATGATCAATTTTATCACTTTAACGCAAAGAAAAACTAGCGTCCATGTTGCGGATGAGTGTAATCAAGAAGATTTTATATTTAGTAAAAGCTAGGTCACCTACCTCGTTGAGGTTAGGGTCATTATGTGGTATGGAATGGAAATGCTCTTCATTCATAAGCTTAAATAATATAACATTCCAACCTAAAAGAAGAACTTATGTCTTGGTGCTTAGCTTAGGGTCTCCATAGAGAGGTGTTTGTGAGACTAATTTCCTCGGGGGTAGTGATATGATTGATTCACTACCCTTTGCTAAATATGGATATACCCCTTGCATTAGCATTGGGATGTATGTCTTGGATGATTCTCTTCCCTCGCTCTCTTACCAAATTTATTGTCGTAGTTTAAGTCTTGGTTTCTTCCAAAAATATTAAAAATTAAAATAAAAAATATATATGCAAAAATAAAAATACAAAGGAGAAAAGGAATTTGTAGAAGGGTTAGAACCTATCTTTATTATTTTTATTATCAGCACTAGCCATTCAGGCTTGCTGCATAATACAAAAAGGGTGGACCCACAACAATTAAAGCCAACCGTTAACCATAGTGCACTTCCGATGATAGATCACGTTCCTTTCAATGAGAGTCACATCACACTCAATTGTGATGGAGCAAGGTGCATGAATTTTAAAAATTAGAAGGGGTGGTGCAAACCTGATTTAATATCCCACTCATCAAGCGATTAATAGCCAAGATTCATTACGCCACCCACAACCTATTTTTTAAAAACCACTAGAGAGGGGGGTTGCGAAGCAGTGAATGGTTTCTTTAAACCACTTTCAGTTTCATCACATCACATGACCACTTCACCTATTAAATGAGCCTGCTTGCTTTTCTCACCCTACCACCTCATCCACCCACATCATTGTCCACGTTCCTCATCTATCATATCATCCTTTTTCATCCATATTCGTCTTTCAGTTTATTTTCCTATTCGACAAGAAGCGTTAAAAAGGTTCATTTGACCATTCATCCTATTAGTTTCTTGTCTTTTTCATGCTCAGATAGCTCTGCTAACCATCATCTAGGTCAACCAACTACCAGTACACCTCAATGTCTACTATTTTTCTCCAGTACCAGGTATTTACACTATGTTCCAGACCTACATTTCTTGTAATGATTAATTTAAAAAGAGCTCCAAATTTGACCCAAAAATGTAAAAAACCCAATCCCACCTCTAAGGAGCCCTTAATGGACATCGAGGCCGAAATTCATGATTCTTTTTATCCTATAGACTTTGAAGAATTTTCATTTGAGTCTTTTGGCCTTTTTTGAATAATGAAGATTATTTTAGCTATGTTTAGCTTGGTGTATATTACATCATAATTCCAACCACATACCACATCTCTGAATTTGTAACCTAGCTAGCCTCTTCCTATATTTCCTAAAGAGATTATGTTGCTTCATCCAAGCGATAAAATGTCCTTGAGGTTACATCTAAACTTATCTGAAAGGCCTTCTATTTCCCCAGCTTTCCAAACTCACAACCATTCACTAACACTTCATTACTTTTGGGTTTCACTTAGTTGTCAAAGGAAAACAAACAAGCCTTCTTCAATCAAATTTTACTTCCATGGTGATAGCCTCCACCAACACCTTATTTTTACCCCATGTTTGTGCTTTCTGAAGATGCACAGAAAATTTTGGCCACAATTTTGCTATTACTTGCTGTGGATGATACAAGAAATGCCACCAATCCAACTTTAGGGTTCCTAATTCAAAGTCTACACTAGATGTTGTGTTGCACATACATTTCTACCTAGCTCAATCCATCAATTTCTAATTTAAGAACTTCTACTTGGCCAATTGCTTCAGACATCTTTCCATACTAGTCTATCTTTTCCTGTACACTCATATTGATAAATTTGATTCTCTGGGTCAAAGAATTTTTTATTCCAAGAAGAAGAGGAAGTCAATAGGTGAATGGACAAATGCAGTCAAAAGAAAGGTTGACAATGAAGGTTTTTCTCAATTTTTGATCACATACATGGCAAGTACCTACACTATTCTAAATGGTGCACCACCTCCAAGAATTATACCAAAGAAGAAGTTGTTACAACTCAGTAAAGATACCAAGGTTGGGGATTAGTACCTCTTTAAGGAATTAACAAAAATAAGACTATATGGATGTCAAGTGCAACCTTACAGATTACCAATTTTCATATCTATGATAAAATTCTCCCTAGATTTCATAAGACAAAGCCTACATGTAGACAAAGTTAATTTTATTCCTAGATGTAGGGGGTATCTATTTAAATTGGAGAATGATATTGGTCTATTCTTAGTGAATTCAAGATAGACCCTTACTCACATATAAGAAATGATGAAGGAGTTTCATTTTGAATTGGTAGAGAAATGGAAATATGACCCACATTGTTATTTCTGACAGAATAAGAAGTGTCAAGTCAACTCCGCACTCCCATGAAAGGAGGCCTGAAAATGAATGGAAATAAAATCAAGAAGTTTGTCCTATTAATTTAGAATTGGAAATTGAAACTCCTACAACCAAAGAGAAGTCTCTAAACAGAAATATTGTTGAAGCAATGGATGTAGATGTAGATGTAGAGGAGATAAAAACATCCAAGAAAGCCAAAATAAAGTGTGAAGATGAGGAGGAAATGTTAGTGAAGTTGATAGAATAGACCTTTGGTTAACTAGGTTTTCAAATGAATCATGTCCCATACCTTTAGCTAATTTAGCCCTTAATACAAGATCATTTAGGTCAGGTTTCTTTGTTATTGGGATAAGTAGATCTTTATGGATCTATCCCCCGAAAGAACCAGACATGCCAATTTTTATCATCCGGCTCGAACAATAACTGGACGAAGTATATATCACTTATTTTTTCCCGTGATGGAAGACGAATTGGAAAAATAGGAACTAATAATGTCTATGATCATCCATCATTGGTCATTTTATTATTCTAGTTAAATGCTCATGACCCAAGTAAGCTCACAAATTCGATCATGATCGATATGCCTTTTGGACCATCTTAGTCCTTGTAATTTGTGTTTATCACCACGAATAGACCTCAAAAGTTTTTTAGCATACAAGGTATTGACTTGTTATTGATCCAGCCTCTCTCCTTCCTTAGATCCCTTCTTTCACTCCAATAGTTTTCCCATCGAAATGGATGCATTTTCACACTATGAAAAGGAGAAGTAAAGTCATATAGTCCAATTATTGAATATATGAAAATATTGTCCCATTGTCCGGATCTCACGGAGCCCTTCCTGATTCGGATTCGATCATAGAAAGAATTCTCTTGGAACGGAACAAACTGACCAATGCCTTTCCACCCAGGTGCTAAACTTCCTATTTCTGATAAGGAAATTGGGACAAAGACACATTTTATCAGAAATATTTATGTGGTAGATCGGAGAAAGTATTTGCATGGCCTAATCAATAGTTCAAGTCACACACTCCCATAATCCATCTTCTTCGTCTGAGAATCTACTCCAATTATTTGTTTGTATTGGATGAATAATACTCCAAAATCAAAAGGAGAAATCCAAGGACCATATTTTCTATGGATATTTCCATTTTTGAATAATAAATATTCCTGGCGATGATATATTACTGTCGTTATTCGGAATAATAAGTTATGAATAGTTATTTTCAATCTATCTTTCCTCTCTATAAAGGACCTGGAATACCCTGCTTATGGATCATTAGAAAGTGCATTGGCATAAATACAACAGTAAGAAGGGGTAATATGAAAGTGTGTAAACTATAAAAACGAGTCACGGTAGATTGACCCACAATAACACTTCCGCGTAATAATTCTACCAGAGGAGATCCTATTACAGGAATAGCCTCAGGCACACCAGTCACAATTTTCACTGCCCAATAACCAATTTGATCCCAGGGCAAAGAATAACCAGTTACACCGAAAGATACGGTCAACACAGCCAAAATTACACCTGTGACCCAAGTTAATTCACGGGGTTTTTTGAATCCACCTGTGAGATAAACACGGAATACGTGCAGGATCATCATTAGAACCATCATACTTGCCGACCATCGATGAATTGATCGGATTAACCAACCAAAGTTAACTTCGGTCATTAGGTATTGAACAGAGGCAAAAGCTTCTGTAACGGTCGGACGATAGTAAAAAGTCATAGCAAAACCAGTAGCTACTTGTACTAAAAAACAAGTAAGTGTGATCCCCCCTAGACAATAAAATATATTAACATGAGGAGGAACATATTTACTGGTGATATCATCCGCAATCACCTGAATCTCGAGACGCTCTTCAAACCGATTGTATACTTTATTGAGATAGGTAAACTGAAATTCCCCCTCTGAAAACCGTACATGAGAATTTCCCTTCATACGGCTTGAACAAGAACAAGCAAATGCTTTTGGACACGAATAAATAAATTTTGGAAAAGAGATACTTGAGGGTTTGTTGCCTGACTAGCTGGAGAAATGAAGATCATTCGAAACAATCCAGCATTTCTATTAGAAGACTCTATAGTGCCAAAATTTCAAAAAGTGCCAAAATTTCAAAAAGTGCCAAAATTTCAAGTTGGCTCATCCCTATGGTAAATCACTATAGGCCCTTTGAACGATCTTTTACCCTATTCGTGTGATATCAGTTCCCTAGAAAAGAACTAATATAGACGATTTATAGGAATTATCTTGTCAAGATCTCAATAGATGAATCAATCCAAACCTCGGATTTCAATTAGACCCTGATGATTTTATCAAATACCCAAAAGGTTCTCTGGGTAATAACCTTTTCATTTTCGCTCATTCGACGAAATATTCTAACTAAGAGAAATCAGATACTATATCATTCTTTGTTCATAATCAACATAACTATGAGATGGGATAGATCCTTCGATTTATTATAGGAAATACCTCTTTCAATTTCTTTATTGGAAGTCTGGTGACGAGGAAATGATAGGTACAAACCATAGTTCAGATCTTCCGGAACATATCTATGATATACCTCGTGCTCTAGAGATTTAATATTCTAGAAATGAAATATCCAACGAGGTAGGACCATCTTGATGAAGATAACAGATCAGTCTTCTGTACTATAAATATGGATTGATTTCAACAAGTCGCACACCCATATTCCAAAAATCCTTAGAGAAAAGTAATTACACGATCAAATTATTGGAACAAGATAAGCTAAAAACTCAAAGCCACTATTTGGTCTGGGTTTGAATCCCTCAGTTCTTTTTTTTTCTTCAAGAGCTCACCAAGTGAATTTTGGAGTTCCTCAGCCCCAACTAACCGGAATCCCATCCAATAAAACAGAAGAATTATAAATCTCCAAGATAATAGATAGGAATACTGCAAATAGAGCCATTGCAAAACCCATAAGAGGAGTAGTTCCCCATCCAGGAGCTACTTTACCATATTCTAAATTAAGCGGTTTTAAGGTCATTCCTACAAGGGTTTCTTTTGGCGTGGTTTTGGAAGTATCATCAATGGTCTGTGTAGCCATAGAAACTATTGTATTGGTTGAGATCTGTTAACTTTGTTATTATACGGTAAACATACCATGATATTGGGATCACCTAATAATGGAAACTACAACCTTAGTCACCATCTCCATATCTTGTTTACTTGTAAGCTTGACTGGTTATGCCCTATACACTGCCTTTGCGCAACCCTCTAAACAACTTAGGTATCCTTTTGAGGATCACGAGGACTAATTGAAAGAATGACGTTCCCTATAGGGAAGGTCATTCTTTCTTTCGTTGGAGAGAAAGAATGACGATTTGGAGAAGCAAAATTATTTTCCCCCTTTAGTCGGAAGTTTGGGTGGTTCTCGGAAGAAAATAGTGAAAAGGATTATCCCTAGGGTCGATACCAACAAGAATGTATAAACCAATGCTTCCATAGATTTGATTAGATCGTAGTTTACAATTATGGAGATAGCTTTCGTACTAATATTTATTAGAGAAGAGATAGGAGCAATATCATACCACTTGTCTTTTAGTAGTTGGATCTCCTGGTTTTTGGAATGCTCCAAATTCTATTCGAGCATCCAGATCCGAGTCGATACCAGCAAAAACATCTCTAAATAAGGTCCTAGCACCATGCCAAATGTGTCCAGAAAAGAAAAGTAGAGCAAATGTAGCATGTCCAAAAGTAAACCAACCCCTTGGACTACTACGAAAAACACCATCAGATTTTAGAGTAGTACGATCTAATTCAAAAATTTCACCTAATTGAGCACTTCTAGCGTATTTTTTAACTATAGCAGGATCACCAAAACTGACCCTGTCAAGTCCACCACCATAGAACTCAAAAGTTACACCTACTTGTTCAACACTATACTTTGATTATGCCCTCCTAAAAGGAACATCGACTTTCACAATTCCTTCTTTGTCCACCAAAACTACTGGAAATGTTTCGAAAAACGTAGGCATACGACGTACAAAAAGCTCATTTCCCTCCTTATCTTTGAAGATAGGGTGTCCTAACCAACCAACAACTATTCCATCTCCATTGTCCATTGCACCTGCTCTGAATAACCCCCCCTTAGCTGGATTATTACCAATGTAATCATAAAAAGCGAGTTTCTCGGGAATTTTGGACCAAGCTTCTGATAGGCTTAAATTTTCGGCTAGACCGGCACGAACCCGTCGATCTATTTCTTGTTGGAAGTATCCCTGATCCCACTGGTAACGAGTGGGACCGAATAATTCGACCGGAGTAGTTGCGGAGCCATACCACACGGTCCCAGCAACAATGAAAGCTGCAAAAAACACAGCAGCAATACTGCTGGATAGGACTGTTTCAATATTCCCCATGCGTAATCCTACGTATAAACATTGTGGAGGACGAACACTGAGATGGAATAGACCTGCTAATATACCCAAAATACCCGCTGCTATATGATGAGAAGCTATTCCTCCTGGAACAAAAGGATCAAAACCTTCAGCTCCCCATGCTGGATCCACTGGTTGTATTTTTCCAGTTAGTCCATAAGGATCAGACACCCATATCCCAGGACCATACAAACCCGTTACATGAAATGCTCCAAATCCGAAACAAGCTACTCCTGAGAGGAATAAATGAATTCCAAATACTTTTGGCAAATCTAAACAACGTTTTCCCATACGTTCATCACAAAATATGTCCAGATCCCAATATACTCAATGCCAGATAGCTGCCAAAAAGCACAGGCCAGAAAACATGATATGTGCCCCGGCCACACCTTCATAACTCCAAATACCGGGATTAATTACAGTTTCTCCGGTGATGTTCCATCCACTCCATGAATCCTTTATTCCCAAATGAGTCATAAAAGGTATAACGAACATACCTTGTCTCCACATTGGATCAAGAACAGGATCGGATGGATAAAAAACTGCTAATTCGTACAGAGTCATTGAACCATCCCAACCAACAACTAGAGTTGTATGCATTATATGTACAGAAATTAACCGTCCAGGATCATTCAATACGACGGTATGAACGTGATACCAAGGCAAACCCATGCAAACACTATGTAACTTTCTCACATTGGATTAGAAGAGATCATGTTATCGAGCTAGACCCGGATCATCTCGAAAGTGAACATCTATTCACTTGGACATTGCTAATGATGGAACACGTTTGAAACAATTTTGTTCATCCATAATAGCAGGGAGAGGCAAATATATTTTATCGTTTGTATGTACCAATACACAATGTAGGGATTGGTCCCATTTATATTGATAAAAAAAGAGGAAAGAAATGAGATATTCTAATCCTTCCATTCGTTCATGAACGATACCTTTGCAATTTATGGACTAAGTCAGATATAATTTTTGATGAAAAGATATCATTTTTCTACTAAAGCGTGGAGCTATTACTGTTCCATAAACAGTAATACTTTACTGCACTGCGGGAAAGAAATAAAATACTAAGTTCAAATGCTCAGTCAAAATGATAACTTTATCATTTTGTGCTATGCAATGAAAAAAAAGGTCAAAATAGGAAATCTCTAGGTTAATGGGCCTTTTCCGTTTCGTAGAAAGATTTGGGGTTATTCGTTTTCAGGATCAATAGTGGACGAACGGAGAGAGAGGGAATCGAACCCTCGGTATGGATGATCCGTACTACGGATTAGCAATCCGCCACTTTGGTCCGCTCAGCCATCTCTCCAAGATGGAAGAGTTCATGTGTAACAAAATGAATGGTGGAGTAAAGGTGTATATCATAGTATGTACAGATTGTATCGGCAATATAATGAATATTGCCATTATTCAGTTGGATAAAGAACAATCCAGTCAATCGTATTGTTCATTTCGTTAAAAATAGTTTTGTATGACTGATTTTTTCTGCTTTTCTTGGCCTGGCCGATGGCCAAGCCAAGAAAAGCAGAAAAAATCAGCAGTCATACAGTGCTTGACCTAATTTGATAGCTAGAATACCTGTTGTAAAAGTAAGAAAAAAAGCTATCAAAAATTTAAGCTCTACCATATCTTCATTCCCTCCCCAATGAGTTTGATTAAATGCATTACATGGATTAGTCCATTTATTTCTCTCCAATATCAAATTTTATTATCTAGATATTGAAGGGTTCTCTATCTATTTAGGGTTCTCTATCTATTTTATGTATTATTGTAAAGATATCAGTTGCTCAAGGCCATAGGTTCCTGATCGAAACTACACCAATGGGTAGGAGTCCGAAGAAGACAAAATAGAAGAAAAGTGATTGATCCCGGCAACATTTTATTCATACATTCAGTCGATGGAGGGTGAAAGAAAACCAAATGGATCTAGAAGTTATTGCGCAGCTCACTGTTCTGACTCTGATGGTTGTATCGGGCCCTTTAGTTATAGATAGATAGAGCTTTGGATGGATCAGAGATCCATCCAAATATCCTTTAACTATTTAAGTTGATAATGTAATGAATAAAACCCACCTGTATCACTAAACTATACACGCCACAATCCCATTCACGGATATTCCGTCACTTCTTTCCTTCAACATTTGAATCCAAATTTCAGAATTCCTTAATTCTCTCTCTTCTATTTCCGAGAGAGAAGAAAGGATTCTATCCATTCTAGTTTTAGAAATTCTAGGTTGTTCTTTCTCTTTATCAAGGAACTTTTTTTGCTCAACTCCTCTAATCTTCTAATTGAATTATTTCTAATTCATTTTAGAAAGATCTTCCTCTTCCAGGAAGAAAAAGAGCCATAAACTGGAATGGCTCCATATTCTTAGCTCTCAATCTTTGTTGATCTCTTATAGTAATCACATCTTGAGGTTTGCAAGGGTAACTTGGTATATCTACCACATGGTCATTAACCCGGATATGTCCATGATTCACTAATTTTCTAGCTCCGGGAATGGTGGGAGCCATACCCAATCGAAAAAGAATATTATCCAAATGCATTTCAAGTAATTGCAATAGGACTTGACCCGTTGAGCCTTTGTCTCTTCTAGCGATACGAACATATTTCAGCAAATGCTCTCAGGCATAACTTTTCTCCATCCGCTTCGTATCAGCTCAGCCCGGAGTTTCCAGTATAGCGATCCTTACCCTACGAGCTACTATAATATATGTTCTCAACTTGATATCTATAAAGATAGATGGATCATCCATATCCAATTTGTTGTCCATCTACCATAGTAGACTCACTCATTCATATATAATGAGGGGGCCCTTTTAACTTAGCGGTAGAGTAATGCCATGGTAAGGCGTAAGTCATTGCTTCAAGTCTGATAAAGAGCTCATGTTTCCCACGAAGAAAGAAGGCTCGGGTGTCATTTCTATTACATAGATAGAAATATTTTCACCGAAATATGAAAATGATGATAAATCAGATTCGGATCCAGTCCGTTTTTTATCTTCTTTTATGAGGCAAACGACGGGAATTGAACCCGCACGTGGTGGATTCACAATCCACTGCCTTGGTCCACTTGGCTACGTCTACCCCCGAAAAACCAATTTATCTATCTACAGTCATTTCTTCCAAGAATAAAAAATGAGCTAACATTTGTTCTTATGTGGGTCGTCAGTGACCTCTGATAGGGGATCAAAGCAAGATCGATGACTAACTATCAACTCTCGAAAAAGTTGTATGGCTTATTATCAAATATGTGATAAATATGAAGTATTTTGTATTTCTCCCGGAGAAATATCCCGATCCCATCTTCCCTCCGTTCTTTTGAATGTGAAGGAAGAATCTTTCTTCTTTTGTATCGATCCTTTGTCTATTCACTCATGGGCGATAATTATTGTTTTTCCCTATTAGATTTTAGTTTTCAACTAACACAGTTTTGCAGATTGGTTCGGTAGATCCCACGTTATTCGAGTTGTAACGAACGGGCCATAACCATTAAAATGGTTCAGTGTAAATGGAATAGATCGAGATCTATCTCGATATTTATTGTATGTTTTATCTTGATACTAATATCTTGTCCATCTGAACAACTCTGGGCAGGGTATTTGATTGGAGAGTCGTTGTTTAAAATGATCAAGGTTGTGGCTATGTCGACAAGTTCGACCCTATTCACTTATCATATATTTAGATTCGATGAATCTAGACCATTTGAACTTGTATCCTTCCTTCTTGTATTAGAAGGTATAGGGTTTTCCAATCTGGAAAATTTTGTTATCTTACATGCACGGCTAGGATACAATCAAGTTCTTTGTTATATTATTATGCAGGTTATGGGACAAAGATACAAATTTAAAGGCTCATCTACCGACAGAGATAGTGAACATTTGATGAATCAAATATAAATTTGATTGTTGTCTTTCAGTTAATTCGTTTGAAAGTTTAGATCAAGCGAACAGAATTGGTAGGCATCAATCGATCCGTGGAATGTATCAAATCTTTCACATATAAGTTCATTATGGGATTAGCCCACTCATCTCACAATGATATAAAATCATTTCGGACAGATCTATTGCCGAGTAGAGATCTATTTGTAACGGGGCAGAAAGCAGCTTCTTTTGGGTCATTGTCCACATAATTTCTGGACAAGGGGTAATAATTTCTTTCTTTCGTCCCAACCCAACAAACTTCTTTATTCTATTGTTTGTTCCAGAACACATTCCATGAAATATGTGTATTCTATAAAATAGTGGGGTAGATTAAAGCAAACGTTGGTCTAGATGTAGATCTAATATGCATAGCCGGTAGATTGCATTTTTGTGATATGTTACTGTCACACCCTATATATATATGTACATAAAAAAAAAAAATGATACAAACGGTAACTTTGTCATAAACATAACAACCCCCCCCCCCCCCCATAACTTTACTGCGCGTTAATTTATATGCACCACTGTTATAAGTTGATAATGGTTTGGACCTACGTGAATGTTATTTGTCCATACGGCTCTTTGACTTGACTGCACAGTGACGTGTATTGAAATGGAAAACGGAAATGTTTTGGTCCGACCCGCAGCTTCTGCCGGCGTTGAGTTGTTGGCAACATTTATACCCTTTGTCCGTGTTTCGGCAGGTGGCATGGCTCACCCGCTTGGCCATGTGATACATCGGTTTCTGCCCTCTCGGCCTTCCCGCTCCGGCTTCCCGCGCTGCATCAACGACGGTGATCTATTCTTCAGATCAGAGGGCTGGAGGAAGTTTAAGAGTTTTGGGTTTATACATAAACCCATGAGAACGAGCCTGGGGTTCATTTGTTTCAAGAGGGCTTCTCAACTCCTCTCGGGTTATTCAGACACCGGTTCGATTCCACTAGCGCTGCCCCTGAACTCAGTTGACAGCACTGTGGCCGTGGGTTTGCCCCATCGAAGGCTTGCATAGGTAATTCATTTTCCGTTTACTTTGACTGTTCTTCCGCCTTTCAACTCTGCTGTTTGCGCTCAGAGTTATGGATGCTTACTGTTTGGATGTTCATACTGAATGTGGGTTTCTTTTTGCTATGGAAGTGTGTGCAGATGGAGCTTGCTACGAGCCCCTTTACCGTTGGCGGAATGATAGCACCGTCGCCACGGCTCTCTCGGCACCTTTCAGGTAAGAGGTTGACACTTACTACCGGGTGCGAGGGTTCTATGGTTTCTTCGACCATGATGTATCAAAGAACTTGTGAATATTACTGTCTATTCCTAATGTGTTGTTTTCCTCTCGTTTACGAACCAGTCGAGGTATTTCCTGAGGGGATCCTCACGGCTTGCATGTATTTCTTATTCTCAGGGTTTTATGTCCTCGACCTACTCAGTTGATATATGAACTACGGCAGATCTTCGGCGTCTAAGTCTCGTTCGGCTATTGTTTCAGTTCGGGCAATCTTTCCTTCCTGTGATTTTAGGCTTTAATGCCTCTGTGTATATATAAATGTGCAAACTATTGATAGGCTGGCCGCTATGCTGGACCTTGATGGTTAACGTTATACAATCTGGACAAGAATACATATTTTGTTTCGAATATATATTAATATGTTTCCCAAAGTTTATATTACCAGAACTCCACTCTAATCTTTGCGTTCTATGTTGTTATTTTACCCGAGCCCCTTCTGGGTCGGTTGCGGTTGGTTCATTAATGTTTCGTTCGTCCTTCGGATATGGTTAAGGGCTTTGTCCGTCCCTACGACGGCATGGCTTTTCGAATTTACTTATATATATGTTAATAGGTTTGCTTTCAATAATGTTATCGACTCTGTTTAACTAAGCTATAGTTGATTCTCGTTATGCAGTAGCGCAATGTTTCATTATTAGCTGTAGAGTTGGGTTATAACCAGTTTGGAGTGTTACTTTGGGGCATGCTCATGCATATTGTTGCTGTTCGTGTGGTTACTCCAGAGGTTTTCCACACAGCCGTGTTCACAGTCACGGTTGTATACCTTCCGAGATGGTAATAACCTTAACATGTTACTTATTGATGTTGTTTTTGGTTATCTGCGTTTGTTTATTTCTTTTCCGTTGGTTATAAGCTTGAAGCAATACTCTTAACGGTGGCAGTTTTGTATATGGTCTGTCGTATGGTTTCACTTTTCTCTTGCAATCACATTTTTTCTTTATTAATGTACTGAACTCTGAGATTCGACAGTCACATGTTTTCTATGATTCGCTAGGCATACTTCTGTTGGAGTTCAATGGGAAAGATTTTACAGTCTGGGCATTCCTTGCACAGGAACTTGAAATGTTTCCGTCGCTTGTTCTTGGCATATCAACAGCTTGTTTACACACACTACGGTGTTCTGGTTCGCTTAACCTATTATGTGCTTTCTTTATTTTGGGAGCTAACCCTAACGCACTGGTTATTCCTTTATAATTGTCTATCAAATAAATATTTTGTCATTTAAAGTAGATCTATTCGCCTGATTTAACTATATTAACAACATGATAATAACGAAAGATATGAGATACAAAGTCTACTTGTCGACTACTATAAAACCCATTGTGTAGTCAGCATTCACTACTGAATTAATTTCTCTGCAATATGAGCTCGTACCTGGTTCGCCAATGATGTAAATAGACACTTCAGTAAATTCACCTGCATTCCGATTTCGCTCTTAACCACCCAACCTTGAGATCCATCTCTAAGACTGGATTCTCCCCCCGAGCTATCTTGCAGGCCTACAGCCCTCAACAAGATACATGCACCTTGTGCCTGGTTATCTGGTCCTTACCAAACTTAACCAGTTTCTTGTGTTTTCTTTTTCTTTCCTATTCTAGAAAATCCTTCTATCTGTCCCCACAGCACAGAATTCCTCCTCCCACTCCCCAGGACTTTTCCCTGTTTGGGAGGGTGGTTTCAATCAGTTTTCATAACTGATTTTTCTTTCTTTAAAATCCTCCTTTTAGAGGCTGCCAGCATTCCAAGAAAATATATTTAAATTTCTCAATAAAATAATATAATTAGAGTTTTGTTTTTTTTTTTGTAAAATAAAAGACAACAAACTACCACTCTATCTTTTACCACAGTAAAATTCCACATTTACATTTTCCGGGGTCATCACAGTTACTAGAACGGAACTAGAGGCAAGGAAGAGTGTTTGTCCCAATATGAAAATCTTCGGTCTCAAAAACCATGTGATGATCTTAGGTGAAGAAAGAGAATGAACCAAAGGTTCGCCTTTAGCTAGGATGGATCAACTCTAGAGAATTTCTCTGCCCGGGTATTCGGAATATCCATCATACTTGCCACTTCTATGGTTCAAAAATAGGCTCGATTTACCGCACATAACTTATTGTAGAGAATCCTAGTTGATCAAGATCTTCACCCCGATATTTAGCAAAGGGATAGATACATCTGGGATTTTCGATTGAACGGAAATTTTGTTCAACCCCAACAGAATGCATTGCGTTTGGATGGAGCTAAAAGTCACATGTATGATCGATACTTTGACTGCTCTATGGATTGCTTGGAACATATGATATTCGAGAGATCTCTCGAATTTTTCGAAGAACTAGCGATAAAAAAAAATAAAAATAGTTTATAGGTTTGATCATCTGGTATCGGATCAGTCTCGATCGATCCAAAATACTAATATGCCTGCTCTGGTCCAACATTGCCATCCATCGATCTAGATAAGGACATGAGATTGATATGATCTGAAAGACTTTTCAAGGCCAAGTCATAGGGACGGACTATGAGGGGATATATATAAATAGTATCACTTAGTGGAATGTATAGGGCTATACGGGCTCGAACCGTAGACCTTCTCGGTAGAACAGATCAAAGTTCTTATTATCAAAATAATTTGAATTGTTCCAAGAACCCAACATGTGTTTTATCGCATTGGGCTCTTTCATTAACTGATGGAAAGATCGGTTAGTCTGCCATTCTCCTCGTTCCGGTAAGATACTAATATGGCTCCGTGTGCTCCAAATTCTTACCCTTCGGAAGCAATCCCAAAGTTATTCAAAAGGTTTTTTGACGTAGTTTTGCCTTGCTCGGGCATAGATTGACTCAAATAGAGTCTCTTTTATCGCTCCAAAAGTAAAATATGACACTTCATACACCTAAAAGTTCACAGAGCGAAAAGAATATATTTTGAGGTCCCCGTATTATACTCATTATGCCTGGCATTGAACAGAGCTGGGATTGACCATATCAATTAGATCCATAATTCGAATCAAATCGAACTTAATCTTTGTCATGCTATTGTTCCCCAGAGAAACAAATTTATAGAGTAAGACTATTTCACATATAATCTATTTCGTGGATCGGACGAATCGATAAACTCTCCCGAAAACCATTGGCGCACGTGTAAACGAGGTGCTCTACCTTGCTGAGCTATAGCCCTTCCTTGCCAGTCTTGGTGATACACTACTATACTAACCAGATGGATCACTTTATGTCAAGGTAGATATTTCATGATCCAATACGTTACAATAGTTTCGATCTGGGCCAGGGACACATACATTGTCTATACATTTAATTCGATTTCGATTTAGAATCATTTATAAATCCAACTCTACCTATGAGAATAAATGACCCACTTAACTCAGTGGTTAGAGTATCGCTTTCATACGGTGAGAGTCATTGGTTCAAATCCAATAGTAGGTAAATTTATTAGATGCCATCGAGTTTTCAATGGTATCTAATAAGTTTTACTCCACGTGTTTGGATCGAGGCGGAACATTGAATCCATTTTTCAGATCATTATAGAAAATGTTAATTAGAGACGGGGGGGCTAGCATTGATAGCCTCTAATCGGGTTCTAGCCATTTTCAGAGCTAAATCAGCCTCAATTGCTTGTCTTTTGCCTTCGGCTCGAGCTAAGTCAGCTTTAGCTATTCGAAAATTTTCCTGGGCTTCTTGGGGATTGATGTCAACATCTCTCTCTGCATTATTTACCAATATAGTTATTCTATCACTGTCTATCTTGGCGAAACCGCCCATCATAGCCATAGTGGACCACTGCCCATTGAGACGTATTTTCATAACTCCTATATCTACAACTGCCACAAGTGAAGCATGATTGGGTAATACGCCAATTTGACCACTATTAGTAGATAGAATTATTTCTTTAACTTCTGAATCCCAAATGACTCGATTAGGAGACAGTACACGAAGATTTAGGGTCATTTTCAGAATTAACTTTCCATGTCGGAGTTTATATCCTTCGCGGTAGGTTCATCAATATTACCCACCAAATAAAAAGACTGTTCGATAAGACCATCTAATTCTCCAGAAAGGATCATTTGAAAACCTCTAATTGTTTCCATGAGACCCACATATTTTCCCGGGGAACCTGTGAATACCTCTGCTACGAAAAAGGGTTGTGATAGGAAACGTTCAATTTTTCTTGCTCTTGCCACGATTAAACGATCTTCCTCCGATAATTCATCTAGTCCAGGAATAGCTATAATGTCTTGAAGTTCCTTATAACGTTGTAAAGTTTTCTTAACCCCTTGTGCAGTTTCGTAATGTTCTTCGCCTACAATCCAAGGTTGGAGCATAGTCGATGTTGAATCTAAAGGATCCACTGCTGGATAGATACCCTTCGCAGCTAATCCTCTCGATAGTACGGTAGTAGCATCTGAATGTTCAAATGTTGTAGCAGGAGCAGGGTCGGTCAAGTCGTCAGCAAGTACATAAACTTCTTGAATCGAGGTTATGGATCCCTTTTTTGTGGAAGTAATTCTCTCTTGCAAAGAACCCATTTCCATGCTAAGAGTTCGCTGATAACCCACGGCGGAAGGCATTCTGCCTAATAGGGTAGATACCTCTGATCCCACTTGGACAAAACAGAAGATGTTATCAATAAATAATAGTACGTCTTGCTCATTGACATCTCGGAAATATTCGGCCATGGTTAGAGCAGTTAAACCGACTCTCATGCGAGCTCCCGGTGGTTCATTCATCTGACCATAGACCAAAGCCACTTTTGATTCTAATATTTTTTGTTCATCAATTACTCCCGATTCTTTCATTTCCATGTAAAGATCATTCCCTTCACGGGTACGTTCTCCTACTCCTCCAGATAAAGATACCCCTCCATGAGCCTTAGCAATGTTGTTGATCAACTCCATAATGAGTACTATTTTACCCACTCCAGCTCCTCCAAATAAACCAATTTTTGCCCCACGGCGGTAAGGAGCCAAAAGATCTACTGCTTTAATGCCTGTTTCGAAGATGGATAATTTTGTATCCAACTCTGTAAAGGCGGGAGCAGGTCTATGAATAGGAGATGTTATGCAAGCATCTACATGACCCAAATTATCGTTAGGTTCTCCAAGAACATTGAAAATTTGTCCGAGAGTAGCTCCACCAACTGGAACACTTAGAGGAGCTCCCGTGTCAATCATTCTCATTCCTCTCATCAAACCATCTGTAGCACTCATAGCTACAACTCTAACCTTATGATTTCCTAATAATTGTTGTACCTCACAAGTAACCTGAATTTCTTGACCGGCTGTACCTTGACCCTTAACTATCAATGAATTGTAAATATTAGGCATATTACCTGGAGGAAAAGAGACATCCAGTACTGGGCCAATGATTTGAGCAATATGTCCCACATTTTTTCTACACGTGCGGAAACCCCAAGAACAAGAGGATTTTTTCTCATACAAAAATGGAAATAATTTTCATGAAGAATATATAAATATGATTTTTCCAATATCATCAATAAAAAAAAAAATGTTCCATATTGGGTCGATTAGACCAGTAAATAATAAATGGAAGTTACCACCTTGGTAAAATCCAACTTTATTGAAAAGTTTAAATTCATCCATATTTGGAATATGAAGTAGGTAGATGGATATGAATAAGGATCATGAGGAAGTCTTCGATTTATCTATAACTAGAACCAATTTATCCATAACTAAAACCGAAAATACTTCAAAATTATGTCTAGATCATCTGTGAAATATGAAACTTGATATTCATGACCTTTCTCTCATTGATCATTATCTCTTCTCTTCATACTCACATCTGTATATGTATTTTCGGACAATTCGCACCATTATGGTCAAAGGTCCATTCAGTTCCTTGATTTCATTCATGAACTAGTTTAACCACTGAAAGGTTCTCGGGTCAATCCATGGAGGAAGAACTTCAAGAGCAAAGATTGGGTTGCGTCATACATAAAGAACATTATACTTTTTGTAGGATATTTCTGTGAAAATTGATTGTTTATGTTCGGTCCATGTCGAGCAGACCTCGTCCTTGCGAGAAATAATTATTAATAAAGGAGGGACTTATGTCACCAAAAATAGAGACTAAAGCTAGTGTCGGATTCAAAGCTGGTGTTAAAGATTACAGATTAACTTATTATACTCCTGGATATCAGACCAAAGATATAGATATCTTGGCAGCATTCCGAGTAACTCCTCAACCTGGGGTGCCACCTGAAGAAGCGGGAGCAACAATAGCTGCTGAATCTTCCACCGGTACATGGACCACTGTTTGGACCGATGGACTTACTACTCTCGATCGTTACAAGGGGTGATGCTATGACATCGAGCCCGTTCCTAGAGAGGAGACTCAATTTATTGCCTATGTAGCTTACCCCTTAGACCTTTTCGAAGAAGGTTCTGTTACTAACTTGTTCACTTCCATTGTAGGTAATGTATTTGGATTCAAGGCCCTACGGGCTCTACGTTTGGAAGATTTGCGGATTCCCCCTTCTTATTCCAAAACTTTTCAGGGTCCACCTCATGGTATCCAAGTTGAAAGAGATAAATTGAACAAATATGGTCGTCCTTTATTGGGATGTACTATCAAACCAAAATTGGGTCTATCAGCCAAAAACTATGGTAGAGCAGTTTATGAATGTCTCCGTGGTGGACTCGATTTTACTAAGGATGATGAGAACGTAAATTCCCAACCATTCATGCGCTGGAGAGATCGTTTTGTCTTTTGTGCAGAAGCAATTAATAAGGCTCAGGCTGAGATGGGTGAAATTAAGGGACATTATTTGAATGCTACTGCAGGTACATGTGAAGAAATGATGAAAAGGGTAGTATTTGCAAGAGAATTGGGAGTTCCTATCGTTATGCATGACTACCTGACGGGAAGTTTTACCGCAAATACTTCTTTGGCTCATTATTGCTGAGACAATGGCCTACTTCTTCACATTCACCGCGCGATGCATGCAGTTATTGACAGACAAAGAAATCATGGTATGCATTTTCAGGTACTGGCTAAAGCATTGCGTATTTCCGGTGGAGATCATATTCACGTCGGTACTGTAGTAGGTAAAGTTGAAGGGGAATGAGACGTAACTTTAGGGTTTGTTGATCTACTGCGTGATGATTTTATCGAAAAAGATCGAATTCGTGGTATTTACTTCACTCAAGATTGGGTATCTATGCCAGGTGTTATGCCCGTAGCTTCAGGAGGTATTCATGTTTGGCATATGCCTGCTCTGACCGAGATCTTTGGGGATGATTTCGTACTACAGTTTGGTGGGGGAACTTTGGGACATCCTTGGGGAAATGCACCTGGTGCAGTAGCTAATCGGGTCGCTCTAGAAGCTTGTGTACAAGCTCGTAATGAAGGACGTGATCTTGCTCGTGAAGGTAATGAAGTGATCCGTGAAGCTTGTAAATGGAGTCCTGAAATAGCTGCTGCTTGTGAAGTATGGAAGGAGATCAAATTTGAATTTGATGTTATTGATCGCTTGTAATCCAGTGAATTTCGTTCTACCAATCGGACTCGGCCCAATCTTTTACTACTACCCCAAATATTAGTCCAAATCGTGAGCGGAGATATGGGATTTCAAATATCAATATATGGAATTTCTGTATATTAATATCTATATATCAATATCTATGTAGATATTGATATATAGATATTTCCAAGGTTAAATATCTCAAATAGAGTTATTTATCAAATTTTTTTTGGGTCAAGCATTCGAAAACGAATCCTATTCATCCTTTACAATGATCTTATAGATCATTCGATAGGGTTGGTAGCTCAGTGGATCAGAGCTCATGGTTCCGGACCGTGAAGTCAAGGGTTCAAATCCCTTCTAGCCCAAAAGATGTTGTATTTTAAATGAAAATTCCTTTCCATCGTGGTATAGGAGAGAATCTTTCTTTATAATAGAATAAAGTATTCTATCATAATCCCAGACCTATACTTCAGATTCCTAATCAATAATGAGTGGAAATGATTTCTCAATGATTCATTCCACTATTGATTAATAATTTTCATCATTGTATTTATACTTATATGACTTCTCTTCATACAAAATAAGATAGGAAAAGTAACAATTTTCACCTTTATATGGAAGGAAAACTCTATGTCTATAAAGGAGTGGTTCGAAGACAAACATAAAATAACTGCATTACTAAAAAATTCGGTCGAAAGGGATAGTAAGGATGCCAATGAGATAGAGAAAAACAAGAATAAAATTATTGATTACGCTAAAATTAAGAAGTTATGGGCTCAATGCGATAATTGCGAGAACTTGCTATATCTCAGATTCTTGAGAGATAATCAAAGTGTTTGTAAAGAATGTGGATATTATCTGCAAATGAATAGTTCAGATAGAGTAGAACTTCCAATTGATCATGACACTTAGCGTCCTATGGATGAAGACATGTACACTCTAGATGTTCTTCAATTTTATTCTGAGAATGAACCTTCTCATTCTGATAATCTTAATTCTGAGGATGAATCTTATAAGGATCATATCACTTTCTATCAAATAGAGATAGGTTTAACTGATGCTATTCAAACAGGCATAGGTCAATTAAATGGTCTTACTATCGCACTCGGAGTTATGGATTTTCAGTTCATGGGAGGTAGTATGGGCTCTGTAGTAGGTGAGAAAATAACCCGTCTGATCGAGCGCGCTACCACGGAATCTCTTCCATTAATTATGGTGTGTGCTTTCAGAGGAGCACGTATGCACAAAGGAAGTTTTAGTTTAATGAAAATGGCTAAAATAGCTTCTGCATTATATATTCATCAGAAGGAGAAACATTTCTTATATATATCGATTCTGACGTCACTGACAACTGGTGGAGTGACTGCTAGTTTTGGCATGTTGGGAGATATTATTATTGCCGAACCTAAAGCGTACATTGCATTTGCAGGTAAAAGAGTAATCGAACAGACATTAGGTCAGAAAGTGATTGAAGATTTTCAGGTGACTGAGCATTTATTTGGTCATGGTTTATTTGATCTGATCGTTCCACGTAATCTCTTAAAAGGTGTTCTGAGTGAACTATTTTGGTTTTACTTTTTACGATCTTCCTTGTAAATAAATAAAAAGAAAAAAATGAACGTTGAGTTCCCTTATCAGGAAAAAGGATCAAATCGAGTTCCTTGTAACGGAAGTGACAGTGATACAGTTTCTTATCGCAGAGAAGGAGAGAATTTCTTTTCACCCCCTTCTTATTAACAATTTATGACCCTCGAACCTATACTAACAATCCATATAGCCAATTCTCCGATTTCAGAAATCAGAGAAATTTTGGTCAGGATTCATGTTCTTCCACTATTTTACTTATATAGTAAGTGTTCTAATGGATCTCTATGTTGTAATATAGAACTCACTGTTGAACTCATCGAGATCTTATTAAAAAAAAATTGCCCCAACTGGAAATGCTTTTTTAGTATTTTCGGGAGAGACGGGGAAAGGAACAACGAACACTTGCATACATGTATTCTATGAAGAAGGACGAATGGGACCGCTTATTTGGTCCCATCACTTATTTTACCTTATAATTATTATTTGTAATATGGATAAACATTTCATTGATTAAGTAAGGTACTCATTCTATGATAATTCCTAACCTACTCCCTAACCTACTCTCTAACCTACTCTCTAACCTACTCCCTATCCTACCCTCTATTTTGGTGCCTTTAGTCGGCTTATTACTTCCGGCAATTACAATGGTTCTTTCTCATCTGTATATTCAGAATGACGAGATTTTATGAATCTGGTCAAATCAGATTTAATAAATGGGTTTAGATCTTTCAATTGCAGAACAGATAGGATATCTATATCTATTTTAGATGATATAAGATAGAACTCTTATAGACACAAAATAGGTATAAATATCCAAATTATATATGAATATGGATATTTATATCTATTTTAGATGATATAAGATAGAACTCTTATAGACACAAAATAGGTATAAATATCCAAATTCATATATATATGAATATGGATATTTTTCATATTCATATACATATACAGATAGGATCTACACATATGTCAATAAATAGGTATGGGTCAATATGTTAATGTGGTCGGTTTTATTTTTTCATACGGTATAGATATCTATTCCAGGAGATATTTATACTCCACTGATCCAATGTTGTTTCTAAAATTGAGAAATTAGGGAAGGACCCATTTGAAATGGATGGTAAGAATGGACAAGAAGACAAACTTGGCTGACTTAACTGAAAATTTATCTATCTATATAGATAGTTCATAAGAGTTTGGGAACCAAAGAATAAAAAAGTTGGCTATTCCCTCAACTTCAATAGAAAACCCTGAGCTTATCATTCCCTCCACTTCCACAAATTTGACAGTGCTCATAGTTGGAGGAAGTTCTTATGTGATTGATACAACAGTAAAGAACTACCAAGCCATTAAATAAAATAGTCAAAAGGTGAAAGGTGAGATGATGTCTCGATTGACCATGCAAGAATATTCTTCTTTCCAAACCAGGTTGCTTTCATTAATGGACCTAAAAAGGAACCAATTGAAACTATATTTGTTGAATCCTACTGTTTAGTCTCTTCCTTCAGGTGCTAAGTTTAAGAAAATAGATTTATCCATCAACACTATTGATGTTACTTTACCTGATAACATTAATTTTCATTGGAAAATATGTGAGATGCTATATAATGAATTGAGTAGAGCTTCATTGATAGTTAGTAAAGCAAAGAAGCCCTTAGAAAACGTCTCAAACAGAATCAAACAAGAAAAGGCCAATTCTACAACTCTATATTTACAGAATGATGGTTACAAGGAATTGATTATAAATTTGGGTGTTTACCCAAATGATAGAGAAGCTATAAAGATATGATACAGGGAAGAAAAATTGAAATGCTGTCAATGTGCCAGAAGTTGAAAATTCCCGTGATAAAACATGTGCAAACTGCTGAATTGACTTTTGTAGAGGAAGAAAAGGAACAATTGATAATTCAACTCACAAACATAAATAAGGAGGTTATAGTCTTAAAAGATATGGTCCAAGACCTAGAGAATACTATCAAAAATCATATGTGAACAATTTTCGTGCCCAATGAGTTTGAAGACCCTTCAGAAAATCCAACACAAGTAATGACTAAACTCACATTTCCAAGGGAAAATATGAAAAATTTCTAGGATAATATGACATTGTCTCAGGCACAATTCACAAATAATGAGAAACAATTGAAGTCTGTAAAGATATTAAAATAGAAAATCTCTGAGAAATACAAGTAATCTTAAGATTAAATAAAGGAGCTTAAGAGAAAATTGAAGGGAAACATGTCCTTAATTGAAGCCATGTAGGTTGTTTAGGATAACATAATTCAATAGGTGTATTCAACTTAGGGATTCTTTCAAAAAATAAAATTAGGAAAGGGCTACTATCACTAGTATCACAAAAGTTGTAGCTTCATGTAAGAGGGACATGCAAATAGAAGCTCAAAGAGCCATGGAGATCATCAAGTTTCTGAATGAAATGTCCATAGAAAATTTGAAAACAATGCATATTGTTAACAAGGCTATATTTATTTTGGATATTAGCAGATCCATTGAGAGAAACTACCTGTGCATCCAAACTTAGGGTAAATTGGAGATGGTAAAAAAAATTTGTAGCTACTTTTGATTCTAGGTTTGATCAAAGATAGAGAATTAGGTTGCCAGGATGTTGAAGCATGGATGGAAGATTTATACCTTGGGAAAAATATGAACAAGAACTCATAGCTACGACATGTAGACTAGATTGATCACTTGAGAAGACTGCAGTTCTGAAGGGAAAAACAATGGCCAATTTCTTCATTAGGGGAATTTTGAGGTCTAAAATGGGCCTCCTATGAAAAATGTACAGCCAAAATATAAAATTTATAAGAACCAATAGGATTCAAGATGATGATGCCAACCATGGGGAATGATTCACCATTTTTGGAGTAAAAAAAATAAAAATTTAAAAAAATAATAAAATAATAAACTACTATTTCAACTCGTATTTTCAACTTATCTCCTTTTCATGGACTGCAATCACATTTTTCATGCATTTATTATTTTTTATGTAGTAGGGTCCATCGAAAGTATGCAACATGGGTACTCCTTGGACGAGGAATCAAATTCTGCATCCAAAGATTGTTACCGCTGGAAATTTGAGTCAACCCATTGGGAGATAAGTTGAAAATACGAGTTGAAAAAATAGTTTTATCTTTTTTCCCTCTAAAATTTGATGATGTAATCTAATATTATTTTATTATTTATGCTATTATTTTATAATTTCCTTAGGAGGCCCATTTTACACCAAACAATTCCCCTAATAGTTGTAACACCCTCCTCCCACATCTACCCAAGTAACCAGCCAACTGGGGTAAACATGTGATGAGAAATTACTATGATATCCTAAGTCACCTTAAGGAAGTGGAACCAATGGAAAGACACCATACAGACCTTCCACATAAGAAACAAGACTCTTAGGAGCCATCCCAACCACTCACATAACCAGCCCCTAAGACCAAATGAAGTTTTAGACCACTAAACCTTCGGAAGCTCCATTGATATGGGAAAGCATATGTCCAAGAGGCTCTAGATGCTCCCACAACATGGGTATGCATGCATCTAGGGAATTTTTTTCTTAGTGGTGTGCCTACATCTCCGGGGTTTGAGCCACTATTTTAGGTCCAGATCCCAAGTCACTTCCCAAAACTCAATGACACTTTCGGAAATGAATTTACACAACATAACAATGATGCATTTGCAAAAACAAGGACAATGTCTAGACTGAAACCCTACTAGCCATGACAGGGATTTTGTCAACCATATCATAGAGATGCAATCTATAGGTTTAAACAACATAGCTGAGAATAGGGGTCTCATACTTATCTGAGAATCACTATGAAGCATTTATTCCTTAACATATTAGCTGTAATTTCCTCTATTAGGCCATAGATACATTGTTCATTCATTTACAAGTAAAAGCATGATGAGAGCCATACATAGCCAGTGACTATCATAACACATGTTAATAGTCATCATAATAACAACATAAATACCATGGAAATCACAACCATATCATCCACATATAAACCGGTATAATACTCATGAAATAACAAGGAGAAATAACCTCATATTAATGATTCAAAGGCCAACCGTTGTGGGACTTCCATGAACCACCCGACTATAGAAATGGCTGAGCCAATTCTCTATTTAGATTGTCACCCCCATGCCATATTCCAAGCATGGATGTGGGATATCATGAAACACATCAAAGAAAACCATTTAGGGCTTCCAAATGCCAAACCACCTCAACCCATCAAACAATGATTCCACCTCACTGTCAGACATCACAAAACCATCAGAAAATTTCTCTCTACCCAAGCCTTCTAAGGCTCTAGAGCGTTTGTTCCAACCAAGGCTCCAACACTAGTAACTCAACCCACAACTGTCATTAAGCTCCAAAGCATTTTTCCAACTAAGGCTCTAGGACTAGTAACTCAACCCAGCAAGGGCTCCAAAGAGTTTGTCCAACCAAGGCTCTAGGAAAACATAAAATCCAAGAACAAGAAGCAAACAAGAGAAAATCAATAAGAATACGACACTACAAATAAAGTAGTATGGCCATACACCAGACATAAACAAAGTCACAATCAAGAACAACAAATGAAAAAAGACCAAAACGACAAGAATATAAACAAAAAACATGACTCAATCCCCATGGTTCCCAAAGCCTCCAAGAGAAAGCCCAAGCTGAGCCTTCTTCACAAATACATGGCAATCCCCTTTTCCATGAAATCCCTTACATCATACTAACATAAACACATAACCGCCAGTGCATAAATAAACATAACAATAAACCAATTACCTTATCTTGTTGCTCCATTATCACTTCCTTGTAACCGAACACATTTGTTCTATGTCGCAAGGGACTCCAATTCCCTTGACAGATCTAGCTATAATTAGACACTAGTTGTTATACTTGTCAAATACATGTCCATGAATATAGCACATATCCACATAATTTCAGATAAATTATGGTTAAGAAGACTTCCTGTATGCAATTCACTCATTTGTTTGGAATTTCAATTTCCAAACATAACCAAAGGAATTCTCACACAATTCCTTTCTTTTACCTTTACCTTGTTGCAACTAAGTCTTACTATGTACTGCCACATCACCTAATGGATAGTTATATAAATAAATCAACTATTAACTTTTCATACTAATGTCAAGCATGTTACCTTGCAACTGCTCACACATGTCAAACACATGTTCCAAATAGCAAGAAAATCATATCTATCAATTGGAAATCAACCTTTACCAATACTACAATCATGTCATAATCCATAGTCAACTCATAGTCATTAGACATAATGCTACAACTGTCACCTATTACACTCAAATACATGTCATATATCTCAACACATATGTGTGAGTAAAACCATCTTAAAACAAGACCATTTATTCATGCAACCTTATAGACACATTCTCATATCATGCGATTAATCTGAAACATTCAAAAAGAGATAGAAGACATAATAGACACCAACACTCGAACACCAAATAGATGGCATAATCAAAAATTCAAGCACAAAGTAGACAACATAAGAAATCCAATACCTTAATGTATCTCAGAGGAGGCTATCTTGTCTACATAATCAATCTAGTTAGCATGATATAACTTCACAACACATCACCGCAAACACAAATAAGATCATGATATCCATAATAGTCACTAACTAACATGTTAACATCATAAAATCATAAATAATTACCATTCATACGCAATAATCACATCTACACATTCATTCTAGGTTAGTATGACATAATATCACAACATATTAACTCATACCTGAATGTCATAACCCTAACCATCAAGTTACTAGCATATAACAACAACATCATATAACCTAATCATTAAGTTAACTATCATATAACAACAACAAGTTAACCTATAACATACTCATCAACAACATATAACATAATAATCAAGTTATCTAACATAAAACAACAATAGCAATGCATACAACCATAGGTTACTATCATTCATGACTATCTGACACATGTACATATGATTCCAATAATCAGCTAGCATCTTTCATGTATGTAACCATAAAATAAATATAATGAAAGGCATAAACATAACCATAATGCATATAAAAATCCTTAGCCTACATACCTATGTGCCTAACATACGAACTTGTATGACAATGATTTGAATGTTGGGAAAACTTGTTAATTCTATGCACACTCCCTCATCAATATTAAAACAAAATGTGTCTAGGATCGTCTCAAATTAACCAAAATGTGAGGAATTATTTGTCAAGTGTTGACTGTATTTTATGAGCAATTTATGAGGTTAATTAGCTATTTAAAAAACATATACAACAAGTAAATTTCAGAGAAGTAAAACAAAGAAACTCATAACACAAAGATGATAAAGGAGTTCACCCCTCATGGGCTACATCTCCTTGGACCGGCTTCAATGGCTAGGCCCTCTTTGTATTAATGGTAAATTCTCTCACTACATGCACCTGTTGTGCTCCAATGGCTTTGAAACTTGCTCCATTATATTTAGAAGAGCCCAAAACCCCAAAAATGACTATCCAAGCTCTGCAATTGGACTTCAACTGATCTAGGCTTAATCCATATGCTTCCTTAAACCTCAACATAGAAAAATCATGTACAGAAGTGCCTGTTTTTGCCTCTGCAACCTATTCCATTATGTTTAGAACAACCAAATCATCTAAGAATGACCCTTTCTGAGCCCAAATTGGTCGAATTTTGCAAACACCCACCAAAATTGGAGCAACACCAAATTTATCGGGCCTACTAAAACCGCATCTAGCTTAATTTGTGATTAATTAAGGGATAATTACGTTTTAATTAGTTCTAATCCACACTTATCGTGTTAAACGCATGGTTAGCATTAAGCATTGACCTTCGATTTTGAGGTGTCATTCATATGCGGAGGGGGCTGACCCTCTCCTCCCCCAACTGCCACGTGCTACCTCTTTAAATAAAAATCGTGTCCACTGTTTGTTAAGTCATATGGTTGTGGTATAGTGGTAAATTATGGGGCTTGTGTGGGTGAGCTCGCCAGTTCGACTCTATTGGCCTACCAAATAACATTTTACACAACCTTTGAGAGGGCCTGTGGTGGCCTCTAGGCTTGCCACGTGTCAGCCTCTCATTGGTCCACCTCAAATGCCTTTGACCAATAACATGCTGACACTTGTCACATTCCGATTGAGCCACCTGTCAAGATATTCCAAGGAATATTCCTTCTGCTGATTGGGCTTTACAAATGCCTAGTCAACATCCCAGTAAGCCTTATACCCAGGATTTTTCTTGTTTGACAAAGCGAACAAAAGTCTCTATCTTTCTCATATGGGCTCTGTTTTGAGTGAAACGAGTTGCATTGGAATCATATCCTCGAGATGAATGTGGTCGTTTAGCTTTTGAGTGATTCTGGGCACTTTGATTTTTGAGCAAATTTTTACCTCTAATCCAGATTCTGATCACTCCTTGCCACTGATAGGATTTTGGACCCACAAAAGCTAGTTATCTGATGTGAGATGATGCTCTTCTCCTTCCAAAGTTTATCAATTGATTATAATTGGAAAAATATCCATGAAAACCACTTGGGTTCACTGACATGCCTTGCCTTGCAAATGGCTTGGTACTTCATCCAATGTTCTCTTTTGTTGTTTACTTAATCCAACACTTGTTGGCTGATTACTGATTAAACACCCTATTGTACCAAAGCCACCCCTCAGTGCTTGGAAAATCGACTGATGGCCTTCCCACTGAGAATCTTGTTCCTCCTTTGCAAAACATACATTCAATTCAAGCTTCTCCTTGGACACCACTTTTCCAAGTTAAGCCCATCTGAGTGAACTACAACAATGAGTTCCAATATAATAACAAGAAAATAAATGACCATTATTTTACCTCCATGATTCCAAATTCCACATATGGAAGAATGCATTCCCCATCTCTTTTGCTTCTTGGTGTCAACACATCAAATGGTCTACAATGGCTGCAAATTGTTTTTAGCATTTTTGTCCACTTCTACTTCTTGATTCCATCATCCTCTAGTATTAACATGTTGTTCATGTCATTATTTGAGAATGAAGGGCAATCATGAGCGTCTTTCTCAATCATGGACCTTCCAAAATCCTGCGACATGTTGTCACAAGAGACACCATTAACCTTGGAAAACACTCATGCAAGAATATAACTTGAAAACCTCTTCCTTGTGCTTCTTCAAAGCAACAAATGTCACATGATGTGAACATCACCATGTAATCTTACATATTGGTGTATAAACCAAACACAAGTCAACAGAACATGCTTCTTCAAACAACTGACTTTCAAGTCAAACAAAATCATGTACAACAACTTGACGATTTACAACAAGAATTCCACATTCTCATGAAACAATTTGTCACATCTCCCTTTCACCTTTGGAGACAAAATCAACTCTTCCAAGTCGATATAACATTTTTGTAACAATCAATCGACCACACAAGCTGACATTCAGGCATGTGCAAATGATCAACATTCTCAAGTTGACAACATACATGTTAACAAAGTAATCAACCAACACAAGTCAATCACTCGTGCATGTTCAACCACAATGAAAATATTAAAAATTCCACTGTTCACACATACAAACTCTCATGCATGTATAACAATTGTAAACTCTCTCACAACACAAGAATCCCATTGGTATGTATGAGTACATAAAGAGATGAAATGACCAAATTTGTTGCAATAAAGTGAGTCAACATACTCCACTTTCAAACACCTTCTTGGCATGAACATGCAAGTTCAAGAATGCAACATGCATGCAAATTTGTAGTTGCAAATTGTCATCTTTGCTACATCTAAGTGGGTCAACATAACTCTAATTTTCCAACATCTTGCTTCATGCAATATGTAGCAACCTTTCAGGATGAAAAAAAATCATCCAAATACAAGGAAATGCATCAATAAGGCAAGATTTTCATCACTTATCAAAAGAAATGCAAGGCCTTAATTGGTTAAGAAAACTAACCATGTCTTTCCAAACTATTTCAATGGCACTTCCTTCAGCTGCACTTCATCATGTGTATCATCCTGACCCACATCAATTATGTAATCCCATTTTCTATCCTTGCCAAAATCTCTCTCTACCTTCTTCAAATGTCGTGGCTGACTTGTTATATGCAAAGTCCAACACTTGTCTACAAGATGACCCTGCTTATGGCAATGAGTGCAAAATAATTGCATCTTCTTTTCAACATCGTTTCCATTATCCAATGGACCTTTGTATTTCTGTCTCTTTTGTTTTGAAAGTTTCCTGTGTATGGCTATCCTCTTCCAACACCTCAAAACAATATGGCTATTCAAACCACAAAAGGAACATGTAAATTTTCTCCAAATCTTATGTTAAGGTTTAGCATGTTTATCATAATCAAAGGAAACTTGATTAAAGGAAGAATTATACCTTCACACTCACCCTTGTCACCTTCTTGAAGAGGTGAATTTGATGACGTAGTGGCTGTCTTCGGAATACCAACAATGTTTTCAATGAGCTTAGAGCTTTCAACATCCTCTTGTTTTCCATTTCCACTAGTTGCATGCTTATGAGCATATCCTTGCAAAGTGGGTATAAAACTTTTGTATTCCTCATGAACACAAAGTTCACAATCTTGAGGTAATGAACATGTAATGAAATTCCTTCTTGGAACACCTTTATGTGCATCCTTGTCTTTGGAGCATTCTCCATCATGTTCTCCATAACCAAGTCCTAAATACCTAGGCATTTCCTCAACAACAATTGGCTCAACTATGCCTTGTGCATGTTTGCCTAACACTTTACCTTCATAACCCATATTCATCAATAATTTGGACCCTATTCCTCTAGTGTGTCTTTCAAAAGCACCAAAACATTCATTTTGAGAGGAAATTGAAGATAAACTTGAATTGCTTACCTCATTTTCATGCACATACCTAGCTAGGGTTTCTTTGGCGTATGGAGTTGAATCTCCATCTCTTCCATCTTTTCAAGAAGATCTTGATTCTCCTCCTTCATGGCCATCAAATCCTTTTGAATTATAGTTTCCCCCTTCATATATTCATTCATTTCTTACACCATACCTCTCATGATGATAAGCTCTTGCAACATCTCTTTATCAAAGAGTCTTGCTAAGGAAGATGGATTAGAAACATCACTTGTTGAAGATGCAATCACAATTGTAATGCATCAAAAGGTTTCACAAAGATTCAAAAAGTTTCTCAAAAAAAAACCATCTCAAACCATCTCCCTTCTTCAGCTTACACACATAAAATTTCACACAGTTAAATTATCCTTCCACAAATACAAAACGAATAGCTAATTTTCTAGCTAACCTTGGCAAACCATCTCAGCGTTTGAATGAGCTAACAATGCTCTGATACCAACTTGATCTAAATGTTGCGAAAACTTGTTAATGCTATGAAATATCCCTCATTAATATATAAAAAAAATGTGTTTAGGATCATCTCAAATTAACCAAAATGACTATCCAAGCTTTGTAATTGTACTTCAGTTGATCTAGGCTTGACCTCATCTCTTGATGGCCCTAGGCTTCCTTAAACTTCAAAATAGAAAAATCACATACAAAAGCGCATTTTTTGCCTCTGTAGCCTATTCCATTGTGTTTAGAACATCCAAATCATCTAGGAATGAATCTTTTTCAGCCCAAATTGGTCGAATTTTTCAAAATTTATGGTCTCTTCAGCTTTCCCTAGGAAAACGCCACCAAATCTGGAGAAACGCGAGTTAGCCCCACCAAAATTGGAGCAGTGTCAGATTTATTAGGCTTGCTAAAACCGCCACCAACTTAATCCATGATTCATCAAGGGATAAGTATGTTTTAATTAGTGCTAATCCCCACTTATTGCATTAAATGTGTGGTTAGCATTAAGCATTGGCCTTCGGTTTTGAGGTGCCTGTCCTATGCAGACGGGGTTGACCCATGGGGTTGGCCCTCTCCTCCCCCAACCACCATGTGCTACCTCTTTAAATAAATGTTGCACCCATTGTTTGTTAAGTCATATCGTTATGGTATAGCGCTAAAGCATGGGGATTGTGTCGGCAAGGTTGCAGGTTCGACTCTACTGACCTGCCAAATAACATTTTACATGACGTTTGAGAGGGTACGTGGTGGCCTCTAGGCTTTCAACATGTCAGCCTCTCATTGGTCCACCTCAAATGCCTTTAATGAATAACATGCTGACACTTGTCACAATACGATTGAGCCATCTATTAGAATATTCTGGGAACATTCTAAGGAATACTCCTTGGAATATTATTTTTGCTAACTGGGCTATACGGATGCCTAGTTAGCATCCCAGTCAACCCTATACCCAAAATTTTGCATGTTTGACAAAGCAGGTAGAAGTCTCTATCTTTCTCATACTGGCTCCGTTTTGAGTGAAACGAGTTGCATTAGGATTGTATCACTGAGACAGATGCGGTTGTTCATTTTTTGAGTGATTCTGAGAACTTTGATTTTTGAGCAAATTTTTGCCCCTAATCCAGATTCCGATCAGACGACATGCTCTTTCCTCAAGGTCTAATGTTGAAACTTCACTTTAATGGTTTGCATCTTCTGCTCTATCTCAGTCGATACATTAGCATCATAACATACCAATATCATAAGGATGACCTAATTTCATACAATGACTTCACAATGCATGTTTGACCTACCATACATGCATAACCATAACCATGAAAATGCATGCATAACAACATATAGACACTAAAATGCATAAAAAATGCATATAAAACCATACACTCATGACGACACATTCCACAACAACACCATCAACCTTCACATGACAAAATCACTACAACCATGATCAAAACCATGGAAATGCAACAAGAACATGGACTATAAGCATAAGGAACACATATGGAACCGATATGAATGCATGAAAAACACACCACCCATCCAGTCTGAGGGGTGAACCATGCTCTGATACCACTTTGTAACACCATCCTCCGACATCTACCCAAGTAACTGGCCAACTGGGGTAAACATGTGATGAGAAGTTACTATGATATGATTCGACCTCCTAAGTACGATTAACGAAGTGGAACTGATGGAAACACATAATAGCGACCTTCCACACCAATAATAAGACTCCCAAGAGCCATCCAAACCACTCAAGTAACCAGCCTATGAGACAAACTAAAGTTTGAGACCACTAAACCTCCAGACACTCCCATCATATGGGTAAGCAGGTGTCCAAGAGGCTCTAGATGTTCCAACAACATGGGTTTGCATACATACATGCACTTTTCTTCCCAGTTTTGTGCCTGAGTCTCCAGGATATGAGCCACCTTTTGAGGCCCAAAGCCTAGGTCACTGCCCATAACTCAATGAAACTTTAGGAAATGAATTTACACAACATAACAATGACACATTTGCAAAAACAAGGACAAGGTCTAGACTGGACCCCTACTAGCCATGATAGGCATTTCGTCAAACATATTACCAAGATGAAATCTATAGGTTTAAACAATAGACCTGAGAATAGGGGTCCAATACTTTTCTGAGAATAGCTAGAAGCATTGATGCGTTAAAATATTGGCCACAATTTCCTCTATTAGGCCATAGATAGATTGTTCAGTCATTTACAGGTAATAACATGATTAGATCCAACATAGCCATTGTCATAATATGTGTTCATAGCCAACATAAGAACAACAAAAATACCAAGGAAATCACAGCCATATCATCCACATATAGAACAATATAATACTCATGAAATAATAAGGAGAAATAACCTCATATTAATGATGCAAAGGCCAAACAATTGTGGGACTTCCATGAACTACCTGACCGTAGACATGGCTGAGCCAATTCTATCTTCAGCCAGTCATCCCGGTGCCATATTCCTAGCATGAATGTGGGATCTCATGAAACACATTAATCAGAAAAATCCAAGGCTTCTAGAGCCCAAACCACCTCAACCCATCAAACAGTGATCCCACCTCACAGTTGGGCATCACAAAACCATCATCATATTGGTCTCTAACCAAGCCTTCTAGGGCTCCTGAGCGCTTTTTCCAACCAAGGCCCGAGGACTAGTAAGTCAATGCACAAATGTTGTTAGGATCTAGAGTGTTTTTCCAACCAAGGCTCCAGGACTAGTAACTTAGCGCACCAAGGGCTCCAAAATGTTTGTCCAACAAAGGCTCCAAGACTAGTAACTCAACCCAAGGTGTTACAGGGCTCCAAAGCATTTGCCTAACCAAGGCTCCAAGAAATAGTAACTCAACCCAAGATGAAGGAAACATGAGAACCAACCAGAAAATAGAGAAATCAGCCAACAATATCGTGGTTATCCAGTAAATGGAAAGACTAGGAAAATCCACTTTCAATCCAGGAAATCCTCCATGTTAGTGAACGATCATGACCAATAAACCACATGCATATGCCATGCATGCCAAAACTTGTGAGGAAAGCATACATGCAACTCAGTACCTACAAGAGAAACCCAATGTATCTATTGATCCTGATGTCATCTTGTGCTTTCATGCTCTTCCTTTACATTCTTGCTCCAAACTCCAAGTATGCCACACTCCTCCAAGGGTGCTCCAACAAAAATCTAAGTGTCCAAGAGAATGAGAGAGAGAATAGAAGAGAGCTCCACCAAAACTTGTCAAAATATTGCCAACTAATGCTCAGAAACATTTTTATCAATGAGGCCTCTATTTTCTTCAATTTCAATTATTTTCCTTCAATTTTCTCCTCACATGAAACCTATGACATTTCACCTTCCTTTTCTCCTAATTTCCATTATTTTCATAAATAAATGTGCTAAAATTCCATTTTCCTTTCTAAAGCCTTTCCATTGCCTTTTCCAATTTTCTTTACCCATAATAACTTAAATGAACACCCACTAGGATTTTTTTCCCACCATTCAGCTTGGAATATGTGTCCCATGACCGTGTTCTTATATATTTTTATATGGATGTTTAACCAGGGTTGTTACACTTACAAAGAGACTTTCAGCTGTTGTGGCTGATGAAGATTACACCAAAATGGCAGATTAATAGGTGGCTTTCCAAAAGATGAATCAATGTCTAACTCCAGATAAAATTCGTTGGGAAATATGTGAAACTTTACCCTAGCAAGCTACAACTGAAGTTGAGGAACCATGTGTTGAACCCTAAGGGAAAAATTATGTTGCCCATTTGAATTATTAAAGGATGAAAAACTTGTATTTTGTCATAATGTATAAGTTTTAGTTAAGAGATATTTAGACAGTTAGATGCCTAGATAGTTTAATAGTGATATGTAACATTTCTTCAATGTAATATTTATTTAAAAAGAGGGGAAGAACCAATCTAAGGGGGTCCAATTTTTTTTCCTCAAATACCTTTTTTTTTATCTTTTTTTTGAGTAATTTTGGGAAATATTTTGGAAGATTAATGAAGTTTCAAAGTGATTACAGATGTTTGTTGGTTATAGTATGTGATTCTCGTCTTGATAATTCTTTCATGGTGTATGTTATTCTTTGAAATTCATGTATGTAGTTGTTGGTTTCTTTATTCATTAAACAAATTTATCAATGTTGTGAGAGTAGTAAAGGGTACCTGTAAATATTTATTTAAAGAAACCTTATTGAAGTTCTCCACAATTCCATCATTTTGTCCCCTTTTTTCATGGTTTCTACTAATATTTGGTACATAGGGTTTTGTTTAGCCCTATACATTTGATATTTCTTCTCAGGAATTCTTCTCACCGTACTACAACTTCATAAAATACTATAACAATAGATACGCCCCTTTTGAAGTAGTTTGTATATTCTTCCAAAATTTAAAATGCATTACTTATCAAGGGTTGGCCCTTGGAAAAAATAGAAAATAAAATGTATATATCTTTATTTGAACTACATGGATGTCCTAGGCACTGACCTCCTTTCAACCAGAGATGGTATATAGGATTACATATTTTGGGACTGTTGTTGGGGAATGGATTTGAACATTTTTACGTGGGAATATTTTTTAGCATTTCTTTGATTGGTGAGAAAAGAAAGTGTGGGCTTAGATCACTCACTATAGGGAGTTAATAATCAGTAATCATTGCCCCAAGAAGACCTCACACCCTCTCTGATACCTCATAGCAGAATACACCATTTTTTTCTAATCCAATTAAACTTCTTTCAAAGAGATTTTGGGGACAAATATCTCCAAAACCCCCAGTTTTACCATATGTACTCCCAGGGATTTAAGTTCCATTTCCCAAAAGGCTAAAGTAAATACCCCTAAATTTTCTCCAAAGACATTAGGCATTTCAGAAGAAGAGTTTCCCTCTCCTATCTTTCCTTTATCTTAACCTAAATTAGAGAAATAATATTTTGAATCATCTTATTTCTCTTTTCGAGTCTTCCTAGAAGTTGAAGAGATTAAAGATATTGTTATATTGTTCACATCTCAAGTTCTTTGCATCACTCACAACATGTTCCAACAACTACAGTCCCTCTTGTTTCATCTACATACCAAACAATAAATATTTCTCCATCCCCACTTCGAAATATTGAAATAACAGGGTGTGTTCTTAATAGATATGCCCCTTTAAATATTCCACAACCAATGAATGATATTCCATAATATTATTTGAAACTCTTACCATGTTTCATAGGACAAGATGAAATAAAAATTGAGAAACATGTGCCAACGTCCTGTGCATTTGTTGAGAATATTAATGTTTAGCATCTTGATGTTGTTATGAGGATGTTTGTACAATATTTAAATGGGGACTCAAGAAAATGATTTAAAACCTTACTTGATAATGGAATTAATACATGGGATGAATTAGAAAATGTTTTCATGTAGAAATGGGGAGGGAAGGAAGATCACGAGTGCCTTTTAACAAAATTTAATGGAATAAAGAAAGAGGCTAATGAAGATGTTATTGAATTCATAAAAAGATTTAATAAACTTTACAATAGTCTACCAGTAAAACTAAAGTCTCCATAAAAAAATTCAAAGGTAGTCATTGCAGGGGCCTTTAACTCTAATTTCGGTTTTTCTTTTGAGAGAATGAAAATCACCTACTCTTGACTAAATTTACTCTGATTCTTTAGAGGTGGAAGAAAATATAGAAACAAAAAGAAACATAAAATCGAAGAAAAATCATGTTGATAGGAGAAAGGATAAAGAAGAGGTTCGTCCTACAAGGATGCCAAGAGATATACAACAAAAAAAGTTCAGTGACATGACTAAAGTGATTAGAATTATTTCAAATAAGTTGGTAAAGTGAGAGTTGCAAAATAAAAATCCTCCAAGACAAATTAAATAAGGCCCAAAAAGTAATTTCAACCTTGAGTTGAGGAGGCCCCCTCTATATATTCTATAAAGGGAGAGGAAATATCAACATGATCAGGTTCAACAAGCTTTCTATATAGAGGAAGAACCATAGGAAATTTTTGGAGAAGCACTAGAATTTCAAGAGAATCAATATTCTACATTGTCAAAAGAGGAAGTTGAGGCATAGGAAGATTGTGTAGATTTCGATCCTCAAACCCTTTTACATCTAGCTCTGGAGGTTAGATGCAAAGATTTCTTTTTCCTAGATTTTTTGCATGCGCATCATGAGCCTCAAAATTATTTATTTGATACTTCAGAGCTCATTCTTCACATTGAACTTGGAGCTCTGACATCCCACAACACATCCAGGTGTCTTTGACACATCTAGCTAAGCGATTTCTGGGTAAGTTCTCTTAACTTGTAATTTGCAGCATTTCTGACGCTTTTTGTGTTTTGGCTTCTGCGAGTGATGTCTGCTTGCTTTCTATGAATTCTTGTTGTCATTTTCATGCATGTTAGCATGTACAAGCACCATTTTAGTTTCCGTTAGCTTCTCACTATTTTTGCATGCATGACACTGTTTTGCACAAATAATCACTGTTTTGGTGAATCGTTTCATACAAGTGCATGTTGTTCCATTTTCTGAATATTGCATTCATTGTTTGCATGCATGATCATTCACCTATGCTTACACTCAGTTTCACCATGCATTCACATCTTCATTTGCTTCCAGTCGCCCGTTAGGGGGTTTGGGAAACCTTTTCCCAAACTCTGCCTCACCCGAATAGCATTGCGCAATTCTGAGAGGAAAGGCTCTGCCTCCCTCCTAGAAAATGCACAAATATGGCCAGTCACTACCCTCGAGTCTAGCTTTGAACAATTCTGAGAGGTAGTGGCTGTTGGCCCAGAAAATTGTACAATGCAATCCCTAGGCCTGCATCACTTGCCAGCTGAAACTGCGCATTGCACAATCTCAACACATAGTAGGCTTGTCTGGATTGCACATTGTGCAATTACAACAATCAACCAACCTCCTGATAGTCTGGACTACCTTTTGCATAGTTCCGGCAGTCAGTCTCCCGACCTCCCAGTGGAAATTCCGTAATCCTTACTAGCAATTCCCTAGGTATGTTGCATGTTATCCCTCATTTGCTTTGTTTTTAACTGATAGATTTCTTGGCATGCATGTCGCTATGTCTCCAGCTATAGCAGGTGTTCATCCATATCTCGGAAGTTCAATATCAATGGCCTCGCGGAGAGTAGGGTCAAACGACACCGACGAAAGCGCAACTGGAGGAGTAGTTGAGTGAGTGTCTACAAGTTTGTCAATCTATGAAGACACCAAGATGATCGTAGACAAAGACATCAAGTTGAAATGGAAAGAGGTCAATGATGCATTCTTAGACACATTTGGGGAAGATTTCGAAGACTGCCAAGTCTATGTGAATATTCACAAGTCTAGCTTGTACCGAATTGCATGGAGGTATCTCGTGTTCCCATGCGCGGACATGATACATTGGATCATCTTGTACACTGGTCTTGAGATGATGACATTGAGCAGTGTCAGTGGGATAGAGATTGGTACCTTTAGGGCACAATATTATCAACAAATGTACCACTTTTTGAAGCCAGTGATAACCATGGAGACACCCTTCAGCATACCCAACAACAATGCCAACTCTAGAGATGTCTTAAAGAATTGGGTGAAGGATCCAGCCAAATTCAGGATGACACCCAACCACATTTACAAGTTGAAGTTGCTATGGAAGGCGTATCAATACTTGGTCATCTTTTCATGTCACTTGTATGGCCAAGAGAGCACGAAGACCTTCCCTCAAAGTTGGGTGATCGTGTTGGACGAATTGGACAGTGAGGGGAAATCATGCAACTGGTCCGACATGTTAGCTCATAGGCTGAGGGAATAGCTAACAAGAGCTTGAGAGCCGCCAAAAGGTTAGAAAATAGAAATCTACATGTCCACGTATATCTTGGATGCAATCTGTTCCCGTTAGGAATTCCTGGGCATGAAGTGGGCATGGACATCAACGAAAACCTCTGTTATTATTTATCGTAAATTGTTTCTTGAATGTAGCTTTAGAGGGGTTATCGCACAACTATTGGATCATTTTTTCACCCCAGTGTATAAGATGATATTTGAGCAGGATCCACCTTGCGTGTCAAAGGCAGTGAGGGAGGCACTGATCGATATACCAGATTGGTATGCCTCACCATCCAGCACCTTCATACGAAAGTACATCGCAGAGAAGTCTATGAATGTTTTGTTGAAGTTTTCCATGGGCAAGCTCATCATGAAAGAAGTGTCATACCGCATCTCGACTGGATTGTCAGCTAGGCTGCACCGGAAGAATAAGGCACCTTGGCCAACTCTTCCGTTGTGGGCTGAGTTGTATGAGATATGAAATTTCAAGCATGCGGGTGCCGAAACAGAGGAGATCAAGAAATATCTTTTCGACACCTGAAGCTATAATCTGTATGACCCGTATTATTTGGTGAAGGATCACTATGTGAGAGTACAGTTTCTCTGGATCCACGAGGCATGTCATTGGGTGGAGGAAGACTGGTGGAGATATTGTTACAGCTTCTCCAGGCCCAATTTTTATAGACAAATTTGGGCACATCAACCCAAAATCATATGTCGATGATATTAGGGTTTATCAACCCCTAAAATGGTTGTTTTATGCCCTAAACAAACTTAGTCGTCAGAATGTCTCATTCCCCAAAAGTTCCATCTCAAAAATCATCTAGAAAGTGCCTAAAATGAATCATTACTGAAATCCCTGTGTTAGGGTGAGATGCATCTCAGGTGCTGCACTGTCAAAATGAGATGCCCTAAGTTAGGCTGAGATGCATCTCAGGTGTTGCACTATCAAAGTGAGATGCATCACAGTTTGGCCTTCTAGAATGTGCGATGGGCGAGGTTGGACAAATGTTAGGAGAGTTTGAGAGTTGGTTGCTCATGGAACCTTCTAGAAACTTCTCCTATGCCACCTGCCTCTCTGAATTCGCCCAAGGATGACCAAGGGAACAAGGAAGCCATATCCAATTCCCCTCTTTTATGAAACCAATTTCAACAAATGGAATGGCATTCATCATCCCCCATTGATGACTCATCCTCCTGCAATCATCTATAAAAGGATCTCTCATCCAAGAGATCAGAAGGCTGAATTATTCTGAGTTGTAAGGAAGTGCTGCTAGTTTCAGTATTGAGGTGAGAGCATTGTGTTATTGTTGGTGTGTTCTTGCTGATTCATGAGGTGAAGAAGGCTTGAAGTTGGGAGGATGGCGCTGGATCAAACTTCTTATGGGTTGTAATTCTCCTTGTTATCAATAAAGTTCTTCAAGATTTTTCCCAATTGATTGTGTTAATTGTAAATGCATTCATTTGTTTATCATATTTCTGATTCTATGATGTTTATGTTGTGATGGATCATTATGCTTTGACAGGTCTTTGTTTCTGTAGCTGTGCAGGTACTCTCCAAGTGTGTTAAGTATGGGGAGGAGTTATGGGATCAGCCAAAGGAGAGGGAGATCAAGCGAGGATTCAAGCAGAAGTTACAGGTTGGTCCTTCATAATCTCTTTCTTATATATCACTCATAGGAAAGATAGTGAATTGCTTTGATTATTGTTTCTAGGTTAGCTACCAAACCTACATCAACTGACGATCAATTCACTGATGTTGTACATCATGTACTGGGGGCATTGGAACCAGATCTCTCTTTCATGACCTCTTATGAGTTGTGATTGAATATGAGGATAGCTCGTTGTCTTATGTCAACCACGTTAAAAAATTAAACAAGGGTATGAGGATAGTTCTATTACTGTGTCAACCTCGTTAAAAATGAAACAGGTATGAGGATAGTTCTTTTACTATGTCAATCTCGTTAAAAAAATGAAACAAGTATGAGGATAGTTCTTGGCCTTATGTTAACCTCGTTAAAAAATAAAACAAGTAATCTTAGTAAAGTTCCTTGTCCTCTATCAAGCTCATTAAAAAATGAAATAAGATCCTCGAAAGAAAAGTTCTAAGTCGAGTATTTAAGTAGATCTCATAAAATCCTAGTCAAATATTTCACTTGATCTTGTAAATGAACCTTCATTCCATCCACCTAATAACCACGAGTAGTCTACTTAGGTGAATGTAATGAAGCTTGGGGGGTATGCACCTAGGGGTAAAGTTAAGTTTCCCTGTAGGTTATGTGAAGGGAATCACCCCATTCACCTTTGTCCCTATTTGGACGAAGCCAAAAGGTGTTGGATAACCATCCTGCTTCACCAAAGCGACTTGCATCTAGTTACAGGAGACTCTCCCTTTCATCATGCTGGGGGCATGTAAACCAATTTCAAGCATAGTTTTTCATTCGAGCATAGCTTGTGTAAACATGAAATTGAATCCAAGCATAGTTCCCTATGGTTCAAGCTCATCTAAAAATGAACCCATTTCGACTTTTAACCCTCATGATTGCCATTCTATCAACCTTTTCAATCAGATGAGCCTTGGTTGTTTCATTCCATCACTACCATACCTTTGGCCAATCATACGCTTTCACTTGGTTTTTTTATCCTTTTTTGAGGAACGGTTGCAATGAGTGGTCTTATTAGCGAGCCTCTTCACATAAATCAACATGTCTTGAGAAGTTCCAACATCACTGGAATTAGTTACTATCCTAGACACCACTCGTTCCTCAAATTAGAGTCCTCTTTAAACTCTTTTCACACTCTCTAAATAAGAAAAGATAGTTGAGCGCTTGTTTTTTTTCTAGCTTGTTAAAGTATTGGAAACGACATCTCTCTTGTATTATTTTATCCTTTTTCGGGCATGAGGGATTATTTTACGAAAAAGAGCTTTTGGAGTTTCTTTTCGTCTCTTGTCAAACTCTCTAAACATGAAAAGGAACGAGTTATCTTTTTCATTAAAATCGTTAAAATAATAGCAACAAACTCATCCATCTAGATGAGATCGAGTTTCACCGTCACTAGACTCGTTAAAGCATCAAATAAAAATGGGTTTTCTAAAAGGGCGAATTATATAACAAGCATATGTTATCCTCCTCAAACCTTATAAAAAATAAAGAGGTACTGGTCAGCAATGATTGGGGAAAAAGGGGAAAATCTTGAAAAACTAATGGTAGTAAGTTGCTCTTGAACATGACACTTTCACTTCATCTCCGTGATCCAGTTGGGTTGGGTTATTCCATTTATTAGTCATCATACCATTGGTCTATCATACCATCCATATTTTTGGGTTAATGCTACCAATTCATCTCAGTGTCACCGATATGTTTAAGAGAAGTCATCTAGTTGAGAAGTCATCCAGTTAAGAAGTCATCCAGTTAAAGTCTCATCTGTTGCAATACCATAAGCCTTCATTTTCATGACCGCCATTCCTGAACCTTGTGTCGACAACTCGTTTTCATCTCCAAAATCATTTGCTCCTTTTCATGTCGTAGATGTGGGATACATCAAGGCCCTCCTACGACGAGTCGCTTCTTGTCGAAATCAACTCACTATCCAAGAAGTTGACTTAGAAACACCCTTTCAGTGCTTTGAAGCTTGCATACATCAAAGGAAATTTTCTCTCTTCTGGCGACAGGTTGACATCAATGGTCTTCGACCAAAATATTTTGTGTGGTGTTCGACATCAAATCATCTTTTCACACCACGTAAAATTTATTGTCGTACCTTGAGGATCATCTTCATTATCGGTGATCCCTCTCACATCTGTTAACAACTTACATCATTGGCCGGTAATCAGACGATGTCTCTCCATGTTCAACATCAGAACATCTTTTTGCATGGTTTGACTTATACGTTCAGTGAATATTGAACGAGTTTGAAGACCTCAGATCTAGTTTCATCGATTTGCGTTATGATATATTTAGGAGTACAAAAGCATCAAATGTACACATGCTTTACACAGATGGTCATCCAATCATGGATTACAAGTCTATATCTGCAAACGACTGTCTGATCTATGTACATATAATGAAATTTTACAAAGCTGAGCATAGGGATGCCTCCCTAAACTAAATCATGAAAAGTCATATTATCATGTATTGTATTGTAATTGATGCAGGTCAATTTCTAGTTCAAAACTTTTGATACTCATGATAAAGCATTTCACCCGACATAGATATTTATGACCTCATGCTTTAGGGGGCAACTGTTATAGACATATTTGGGCACATCAACCCCAACTCATATGTAGATGATATTAGGGTTCATCAACCCATAAAATGGTTGTTTTATGCCCTAAAGAAACTTAGTTATCTGAATGCCTCATTGCCCAAAAGTTCCATCTCAAAAATCATCTAGAAAGTCCTTGAAATGAATCATTGTTGCTACCTCTGTGTTAGGGTGAGATGCATCTCAGGTGCTACACTATCAAAGTGAGATGCATCGTAGTTTGGCCTTCTAGAAAGTGTGATGGGCGAGGTTGGACAAAATGCTGGGAGATTTTGAGAGTTGGTTGCTCATGGAACCTTCTAGAAACTTCTTCTATGCCACCTGCCTCTATGAATTCACCCAAGGATGACCAAGGGAACTAGGAAACCATCTCCAATTTCCCTCTTTTATGGAACCAATTTCAACAAATGGAATGGCATTCATCATCCCCCATTGGTGACTCATCCTCCTGCAATCATCTATAAAAGGATTTCTCATCGAAGAGATCAGAAGGCTAAATTATTCTGAGTTGTGAGGAAGTGTTGCTAGTTTCAGTATTGAGGTGAGAGAATTGTGTTATTGTTGGTGTGTTCTTGCTGATTCATGAGGTGAAGAAGGCTTGAAGCTGGGAGGATGGCGCTGGATCAAAATTCTTATGGGTTGTAATTCTCCTTGTTATCAATAAAGTTCTTTAAGATTTTTCCCAATTGACTGTGTTAACTGTAAATGCATTCACTTTTTTATCATATTTCTGATTCTATGATGTTTATGCTATGATGGATCATTATGCTTTGATAGGTCTTTGTTTCTATAGCTGTGCAGGTATTCTCCAAGCATGTTAAGTATGGGGAGGAGTTACGAGATCTGCCAAAGGAGAGGGATATCAAGCGAGGATTCAAGCGGAAGTTATAGGTTGGTCCTTCATTCTCTTTCTTATCTATCACTCATAGGAAAGATAGTGAATTGCTTTGACTATTGTTTCTAGGTTATCTACCAAACCTAGAGGGCTAGCATTTCTTAGAAATACTAGTTTTTCCATAAACACCAATGAACTGGTCGGCATCGCTGTGGAATGGTTAGTGAAGCAGCATCCAGGAGAGCACTAGCAACAACAACAATAGAGGTAAACATACTAGTGCACAACAAAGGCAAGATAAATATTAACAACAATGCGGAGGCAGAGCAAAGATGCAAGTTCATAACATACCCAAATGTGGAAAAAACAACTTTGGCCATAGAGGTGAAGAGGCAACAATGCGACAGGAGGAATGCACAAAGGAAGAGAGAAAAACATGGGATGGAGGAAACAGTGAGGGAGTTGCATGAGTTGAAGGAGAAACTCTGGAATGAACATGAGCTGCACAAAAAGGACAAGGAAGCGTAGCAAGAATAAGTACAATAGGGGGCGCAACATGTGCAAATAGATGAAATTGCACAGGTACAGGTAGGAGACTCATCCGAACAACTGGAACAAAGTAGACAGGGTGAAAAGTTGTAGGAGCAGGACTTTGCTCAAGAGATTGAACGAGAACTTGAGCAAATGGATATGGATATGGAGCAACAAGAGTTAGAGCAAGAGATCAACCTCATGCCTTTCCACCAAGAGGTTGACCCACTAGCTTCACCGGATCTAGAAGCACAGCAAGTCCCAACCAACCAAGGAGACACCGATATCCTTGGAGACAATCCGAAAGAAGAGATGCACAACATATTATTCGACGAGTCGCAACATAGAGTGTCTACTCCAGATGACAACACATCTCCTATGTAGTTTGAAGAACAAGTGATCACGTCTGACGTGTGCAAGCATCTAGTAGCATTGGCTGATGCTACCAGAGCATATGTCGAAGCCACTAGCTCGAGTGTTCACTTTTTGATAGTTGAGAATGAGCTAATGGCTAAGGAGTTACAGACAACAAAGTAGGGAGAAGAATTGGTTACAACATCTACCCGAGCAGAGTTGAAGAAGGCAATAATGGATGAAGTATCATCCCTTGAGACATTCATGTGGGCATTGTATTCCAAGTTTGGTACCGTGCATAAGGCAGTTGTCCATCTCAACGGTTGGCAATAGTGATGTGCTAGGAGAGCACGTATCTTGTCAAATGTGATATTGTTGTTGACTGCATGAAAACATGGACAATGAGATACAAGGGATCCCTGTTACACTGGTCTAAGATGATGAAGCCGAGAGTGGTCGAGTTGAAGGCACGCATCCAGAGTCAGATCCAGAACTATGAAGAACTCCCATAGCTCATCACTAATTTGGAAGCTTCCCATGCATGGGTATTCAGAAGCATGGATGTTTTTGTGCGTGCACATGTGATCACATCTATTGGGACACTCAACATGGAAAATAAAAAGGCACAAGTCTAACTAGAGCTTGACTCGTACTATGATGAGTTGATAACCATAGCCACTAGTACATAATTAGTGATTAGTGCAAACACCATGCATCTATATGTCGCTAGTCCGACTGCAATCAAGGCAATGATGTGCATGATATTAGATGAGTTGGACAGAGGAGTGAGAGTAGTGTACCTAGATGCAACAGAGGCAAGAGTTCGTTTCGAGAAAGATGTCACTACAGAGTGCACAGACACCATTGTGGACTACCGAGCTTGGCATCAGTTCACCACCATCGACCATCGTGAGGATGTGGAAGAGTTGGTCTGCCCATGGTTGTACAAGTCATAGTGATGCCTTGCATGGCTTGCTCAAGCCTATTTGTCTCACATGGGTACATGTGCAAATTATATGTAACATCTTTTCAAGTGGAAGTTGAAGTGTCGATAAATGAATGTGACAGTCGTACAGTAGTTGAAGAGTCATGAGGGTAGATGAACGGTCACAAAGGGGAATGTCAAGGGTCACCCCACCCTTTGCTATATATATCCCTCATAACTCATTGTAGAGGCTTTTTGTCAACCAAGTTTCCAATAGGAGTATCTTAGAGAAAGCTTGGAGACTATTGTAACGAGCCTTGTCTTCTTCATGGTGGAGAGCTAGTAAATCTCTTTGGAGGAGCACGTGACAATGAATATAACGTTTTGTTATTAGGACTATTGGGTTGGTAATTGTTTTGCTATATGATTGGAACTTTCGCTTCTTAATATAACAGAGGCAACACACTTACTCTAATATTTCAGTTAACTTGTTTACTCTAATGATATATGTATATGTTTTCTTACGCATGTATGTATGGACTCTTTCTGTATATGTATGTATGAATCTTACTGAAATGTGTTGTTGGTTTAACCATCACTTTGGATTTTTGGTTCACCTTCCTTCCAGCTTGTGATGCATCTTTGCTCGTGTGTTCCCTTTAAAACTACATGTTTACAGAGGTTTCCAAGGGGCACACTCACCTTACTCTCAGTGTGTTAGAACCGTTGATGCACTTTCCTTGACTTTTTGCATAAGTCAAACCCTTGCTACCAACAGGGACATCTTACTTGCCTCTATGGGAAACTGTGGTCAAGGTGATACCATATGACCCATTACTCAGACTTCTTCACCAAATGGTCTGAGGTCTAGTTGGGACTTCTTATCGGGGAGATCCCTTGACATGTTGGTGGGTCCAAAACTGTCAACACTTAGTTAATCATTTATATTTATATATTATTAAATTTATTGTTACCATACTATTGACAGTGTTGTACTTGCCAGCATGTAAAGGGATCCCCGCGATAAGAAGTCCCAATTAGACCTCAGACCATTTGGTGTAGGAGTAACAGCAGTGGGTCGTACGATAATACCTTGACTGTGATTTCACATAGAGGCAAGTAGGATAACTCTGTTGGTAGTAAGGGTGTGATAGCTACAATGAGCCAATGAAGGTGCATGAGAGGTTTTAACACACGAGGGTTGAGATAATTGTGCCACTTGGAAACCTACGATAGCACACAGTTAATAATGGAACACACAAGCGAAGATGCATCACAACATGGAAGGCAAGTTAGCACGCAATCCAAAGTGATGGTTAAACCAACAACACATTTTAGAAAGATTCATACATACATACAAAAATAGCTATATATTCATGCATAAGCAAACCAATATATATATCATTTAGAGTAAACCAGATAGCATAGAATACAATACAACATATGCATGAAACGTGTCGACTCTTGTTATACTAAGAAGTGTAAGTTCCAGCCATACAATACATCCATGTCCAACCACTAATTCCAATAGCGGAACGTTACAACCACAACCACTTGATCCTCCAAAGAGATGTACTAGCTCTACGTAGTGGAGAAGCCAAGGCTCGTTACAATACTATCCAAGCTTTCTCTAATATACTCCTATCGAAGCTTAGCTGAACAAAAGACTTTACAATGAGTTATGAGGTTTTACTTATAGCAGAGGGTGGGCTGACCCTTGACATTCCCCTTTGTGACAGTTCATCTACCCTCATGACTCTTCATCTACTCTTTGGCTATTACATCCAACTATCGACACTTGAACTTCCACTTGACAAGACGTTACATTACAATGCACATGTGCCCATTTGAGACAAAATGGCTTGAGCAAGCCATGTAAGACATCACTGACACTCGATCTGTTGTGTTGAGACCAACACTTTCACATGCTTGTGATGGTGAAGGTGGTGAGATGATGCCAAGCTTGGTCGTCTGTGATGGTGTGCATGCACTCCTTGGAGACAGCTTGTTGAAGCGAACTCTTGCCTCAGTTGCATCCGGATGCATTGGTGTGGCTCCTCCATTCAACTCGTCTACTAACATGCATATGGTCTTCTTGGGTATGACCGAACTGGAAACACACTGGTGCATAGTGTTCATGTTGATATTCCAGTGTGTGCTGGTAGTCATGCACATCAACTGTCAACTACATGTTCAACTCTAGTTGGACTTTCTTCTTGTCTTTGCCTCGGTGAGTGTGCTGAATGGGTGGGAATGCATGTGTGCACATGATGACATGTATGCTGCTGAATTCCCTTGCATGTGATCAACAACACTGCTCACCATGTTTGTTCCATGCCAGCTACTTGGATGGATCTTTAACTTTTATGGGCACAACTTCATCCATGAGTGCATGTTGAGCCCGCTATTGTACCTATTCTTGCTACAACGTATTCTCTTGTCTATGCATCTCTTGTTCTTCCTTGAGTTGCTACTTGATCACTTGCAACTCCTTCTCTGTTTCATTTTCTTCCTTCGCGTCATCTTCATGTCGCGCTATCACCTCGTAGCCTGAGTTTCCAAATTATTTTTCACCACAAGTGGATCTACTTGAGCTTGCATCTTTGTTCCGCCTCTGTGTTGTCAACAACCTTCCTCTTGCATTCATTGCATCTGGTATGTTGCCTTCAACTGTTGTTCATGGTGCTACTTGTTGTGATGCTCCTATTGTCATATATTGATGTCCTTGTCTATGAACAACTTGATGTCTTCGTGGGTAGGCAAGTTCATAGACACTTGATCAACTACATCCACAACTGTGCTTTGAACATTGTCTTCGACTCAACTCTCCTAAAGCCATTATACATGTGTTGCTAAGAGGGGGATGAACACCTTTGATACCTGGAGACATCGCAACACTCATGGCAAGCAATATGTCAGTCAAAAACCAAAATGAACTGGAGAACTGACTTGCAACATACCTGTGTGACTAGTCATGAAGGTTGCACAATTTCCGCCAGGAGTTCAGGAGACTGACCGCCAAGACTACGCAAGGCACAATACGGGCTATTAGGAGGTTGATTGGATGCTGGAACTATGCAATGCATAGTCCAGCTCGGTTGTTGACTACTGGAATTGTGCAATGCACAATCTCAGCTAGCAATGGCTGCAGGCCCAATGATTACATTGTGCAATTTTCTGGGCCAGCAGTCAAGGTCCTTGAGAATTGCACAATTCAAGATTGTAGGATAGTCACTAGTAAAAAATGTGCATTTCCTAAGATGAAGATAGAGAGTTAATAATCAGTAATCATTGCCCCAAGAAGACCTCAAACCCAATCTAATACCTCCTAGCAGAATACCCCATTTGTTTCGAATCCAAACAAACTTCTTTCAAAGAGAGTTTGGGGAGAAATATCTCTAAAACACCTATTTTTACCATATCTACTCCTGGGCATTTAAGTTCTATTTCCCAAAAGGCTGAAGTAAATACCCCTAAAGTTTCTCCAAAGACTTTAGGCCTTTCAGAAGAAAAGTTTCCCCTTCCTATCTTTCCTTTCACTTAACCTAAATTAGAGAAATAATATTTTGAATCATCTTATTTCTCTTTTTGAGTCTTCTTAGAAGTTGAAGAGATTAAAGATATTGTTATACTACTCACATCTCAAGTTCTTACAGTCACGTCACAACATGTTCCAACAACTACAGTCCCTCTTGTTTCATCCACATACAAACAATAAATATTCCTCCATCCCCACTTCGAAATATGGAAATAACAGGGTGTGTTCTTAATAGATATGCCCCTTTAAATATTCCACAATCAATGAATGATATTTCATAATATTATTTGAAACCCTTACCTTGTTTCACAAGAGAGGATGAAATAACAATTGAAAAACATGTGCCAAGATCCTATGCATTTGTTGACAATCTTAATGTTGAGCATCTTGATGTTGTTATGAGGATGTTTGTACAATATTTAAATGGGGAATCTAGAAAATGATTTAAAAGCTTACCTGATAATGGAATTAATACATGGAAGGAATTAGAAAATGTTTTCATGTAGAAATGGGGAGGGAAGGAAGATCACGAGTACCTTTTAACAAAATATAATGGAAAAAAGAAAGAGGCTAACGAAGATGTTATGAATTAATAAAAAGATTTAATAACCTTTATAATAGTCTACCAATAAAACTAAAGTCTCCAAAAAAAACTTCAAAGTTAGTCTTTGTAGGGGCCTTTGACTCTAATTTTGGCTTTACTTTGAGAGAAAGAAAATCACTTACCCTTGACTAAATTTAGACTGATGGTTTAGAGGTGGAAGAAAATATAGAAACAACAAGAAACATGATATCGAAGACAAATCATGTTGATAGGAGAAAGGAGAAAGAAGAGGTTGGTCCTACAAGGATGCAGAGAGATATACAAGAGAAAAAATTCGATGAAATGACTAAAGTGATCAAAAATATTTCAAATAAGTTGGTAAAGTGAGAGTTTCAAAATAAAATTCCTCCAAGACAAATTAAACAAGGCCCAAAAAGTAATTTCAACCTCGAATTCAAGAGGCCCCCTCTGTATATTCTATAGAGCGAGAGGAAATATCAACATGATTAGGTTCAACCAGCTTTCTATATAGAGGACGAACCATAGGAAAATTTGGGAGAAGCGCCATAATTTCAAGAGAATTAATATTCTACATTGTCAAAAGAAGAAGTTGAGGCATAGGAAGAGTGTGTAGATTTGGATCCTCAAACCCTTTTACATCTAGGAAAAAGCGATCTTTGCATCTAGGAAAAAGATTGGATCATTTATTCGTAATTAGTACTTAGTGAATGATAAGGTTCATTGGCAATTGGGAGAGTCCTTAAGCCTTTCATGTAAATAAGTTTCCAATTTTGTTGACGCCCAATCATTCATCGACATCTAGAAAAAAGTTCAAACTTTACAATATTCTATAGTGTTTTGATGGTCCAACAATCCCAATGAATTTGTTTATCACTGGCCTTCAACATAATTGTCCAACAATCCCAATGAATTTGTTTATCACTGGCCTTCAACATAATTGTGTTATTGACATTTTTAGGAATTCTCCATTCACATCGTCACTTAACAATAATTCAATATTTTTTAACCTTTTCCTTTTTTTGTTGGTGTTGATGGTTCATTGTGATTTCCTAGTAAAGTTTCCATTAGCATTGACATTTTGGGAAAACTATTTTCTTACTTATTTCACCCAAACTTCAACAAGTTCGTCGGCATTTTGGATTGACATTTTTGAGTTTGTTCCATTTTTTAATTTTTTTTGGGTTTTTGTACTTCTTAAGTAAATGATGAGATTCTTTTTATGGGTTTCACAATTTTTTGAATTATGAAATGTGAAGGAAGAAATGTGCATCAAATTGCTAAGGGAAAAAAAAATGAATATGCATACTATGGGAAGCAAAACGGAAAAATATGAAAAATGCTCAAAGAATTATACTTTACTCACACGTAAACAACTTCATATTTCTATTATGTAATAGAATCAGATTGCATTCAGAGGTTCTTCATGGCGGTTGTTACTCCATACAGAATGCCAAATGACCTTTAGAGATCATGGATAAGTGTTTCAATTATTTAATTTCTTGGCCTTGATGGCCTGTGCAGGGATTTTTTTCCGGAACTTGAAGCTGACAGCCTCACCCTCTCCTGTAACATCACTTCCATTTGCTCACACAGAGTTCCTTGGTTTCAGGCCTCAAGATCAGGGTGAAAAATAGAGTTCCTTGGTTTCAGGCCTCAAGATCAGGGTGAAAAATAGACCAGTCACTGTCGAACAAATGTATCTAAGATATATTCAGAGTGTATCCTATAAATGTATCTAATATATATTCAGAGTGTATCCTATATTTATAATAAAGAATGACAGTATTATAATCCATTGCAGATTTTAAAGATATTTCTAAATTTAATAAATAAAAATTATATTTTTTAATTATTAAATTTTATGATAACCAACACATTCTTACCGTAATTTTTGCACTTAAGCAGATATAACTTAGAAGTGACTACCCATGGGATCGTGCCCATTCCAGTGGAGAGGAGAATAATATAGAGAGCCAGGCCAACGGTAGCCAGGAAGCCCAAGTGTGGGAATCTTGGAGTGAAGCACAAATTATACCAATCCATAGACAAATTTATACTCGAGAAAATCTATATAGGAAACATATAAACATATATAGAAGAGGAAATTAGTGAAGAATCATATCCATTAGTGCTATGGTGTCATGAAATTCACTTAATAAATTGTTTGATGATAATAAAAATTTTGGATTTTTATAGGGTTTACGGGGATTCACTCAAACTATATCTTTAATTTGATTACATATTGGAAAATCTCTCTAAAAATTACATTATTTAACCCCCTACCAATATGAACTCAATACAACTTCCTCATTTAAAAAACTCCACTTTCACTTGATATTGTAGATATCTATTTTTCATTAACATTTTTATACCCCTTTATATTTTTTTATTAACTTTAAGCTCCATTTCTTATATTTCTCAATATAAAAACCCTTTACCCCTTATATATCTGCCAATATACTATATCATTTTTTTCTCAATATATATCTCCCAATATGAACTCACGTGGTATAATATTTCCCCCCAATAAAACCCCGTGATAAAGTTATAGCTACAATTGTATTATAAAATTCATAAAATGGAAAATGTTAAATTTTAAAATTTATCCACCTAAACTAATATCATACTTATTAAACAATCATTTTCAACATTCTCTTATACTATGCTTAGGAAACACTTCTCACCCGCTCTCATTTATACCAATGGAAGGAATGGTCAATAACTAGCTAAGATTTGCCCTCTCATATTATATTTTCTTATAATTAAAGAATATAATAACAGCTGTAAAAGAATGTCCATGGGTGATTATTTCTACTTTTTCTTCCGATCTCTATTTATTACTCGAGCATCATGTAATAGGGAATGGAAAATGGTTTAGTTAACTAAAAAATATTTAAAGTAATTCATTTTATATAATTTTTAATTTAATTCATTTTAATTTTTCAACATGTTATTATTTTATTATTTATTATCTATTTTTTTTTTTTTTTTTTTTTTTTTTTTTATTAATTTTAGGTTTAAAAGTAAATATTATTAATAACAACAATATGTTTGACGTTTCTAACTAACTATTAAAATTTTAAAAGTAATTCGTTTTATATAATTTTATTCATTTTAATTTTTCAACATACTTGAAATTATTAGTTTTTGGTTTACTTAAAAAAAGAAAAAGAGAATTTTATTAATAATAATAAATTTCCCTTTCTCTTGGTTAAACTAGCCATTATCATAGCTGTTATTTTTAGTCGTCCAGTCATGGATTCTCTGCCATGTCTATTTAATGTGCTAAATGTGATCTGCTCATTCAACTTGTCCTGAAGATTCTCTGCCATGTTGTGATCTGCTCATTCAACTTGTCCTGAAGATGGACCACACTGGATGGTTCAAAACGCGTCCACATAAATTTTTCTATGTGATTTTTGCCGAAAATTTTTCAATAAAATTAATATGGATCATAGTAGTTTCAGTTCAATAATTTTAAAAGTCTTTTAATATATATCAATAATTTATATCAATAAATATTTTTAATAAAAATTTAAATTAATTGATTTTGGTTCACACTTAATTTATAATTTATAGGGATTAAGAAAACATTTTAAATATTATAAATAAGAGCATGAAAAAGTGAAAATATACCGAATATGAATTTCAAGAGTCTTTCAATATTTATATTGATAAGTTTTCTTAATAAAAATAGATCATTTATAGAGTTAAAGATCATTTATAGAATGAAATTTTGACCTGAGATGTTATCAGAACTACCAATTCCATTTAATCTTCTCTACTCAATAACTCCTCTACTTTCCTCAAATAATTTGGAACGTTAATTATCTGTTCAATGCGTTGAACAGTCTTGAGCTGTGCGTTGAAGCAGCATATGGTAACAGTGATTTTTTCCTTGGCCGTAACAGTGAGATTATATGTGCACTGGTTACAAGTCGAACTGTCCCTTCTCTGCGTTGATTAAAGTAGCTAGCTGGTGTAGCAGTGTATGAATGTATGCATTGGGTTATCTAAGCATGCAGCCACCATATTGACAATTCATTTCGGTCTCCATATGATGGTCTCTTTCAAAGCAATTCAATTCATTTCTATCTAGGTGCAATGGAATTGGAATGGCGTTGAATGATAGTTACCAAGTTTAAATTTGAATTTGGATATAAATTTAATATGGAAAATTTTAATTGGGAAAATATTTGATAATATATATCTTAAATATAGTATATAATTTTCTTTCTATAACAATAAGGGTTTTTGCTCATTTTCTTTTCATTGATTTTGAAATTTAAATATTTTTTATTAATTTTGATTAATATAAACAATTTTAAAATTACAGTTAAAAAAAATCACTTTCTTCCATACTTTTTCTTATTTTCAAAACTCAAAACTTCAATATAAAATTCATCCCTAATTTTAAATCTTTCTAAATTCATTTAGTAATTAATATGTATTTAAAAATGGTTTAGTCATGAAATGGCTTTTTTCATGACCTGGTTAATTTTAATCAAAACAAAGATTTTTAAAAACTTGAGTTTAAATTGTTTAATCTGCATAATTTGAGTGGCCCATGCTTAATCCATTTGTGCATTCAAAAATGTATTTTGAACAACAAGTAATCTTGAAATTGTATTTGATTAATTTTAGTGAATTCCTGTGAAAAATGCTATTTTGTTTATAAGTTAGACTAGATCTTTAAAATTAAATATTAAAAAACAAAGAAATTGGAAAACAAACATTGTGGACAGGTTCATCAAATCAATTCGTATATTACTCACAAAGCCAAATTACAAGTCATATAAATAGTGCTCATAAGATCCAACAAATTTCAAACAAGAGGAGAATATTCTTGAGAAAATCTCTCAACAAAACTCCAACAACCAACAACACAATCCTATATATATACTAATGTAAGCATTATTCCAAGTCTCCCCTTAATGCTTGCATTACATCATTACAAAGATTAATACAAAAATAACAAATACAATTCACATGTCAAGTTTGTTTGGTCTTCCTCAACACTTATCCCCACTCTGAAGTCTCCCAAAAAATTCTCTTTTCACCACCACAATATACTAGTTTCCCATTCAACTCATTTAAAACATAATAATCTCTAACCATCTTTGATGAACTTTGTATAATTAAAGCTTCTCAATCTCCCTAAAAACAATCTCAATATTGCACTATATCTAATAATCAAATAAATTATACAAGTGACAATCTCATAACATAACGTGTAACAGATAATATTGTGATATTTATACGGAATATGAATTCAAAAAGTCTTTCAATATTTATATTGATAATTTTTCTTAAAAAAGATATAGAATTAAAACTTGACATGACACATTATCAAAACTACAAATTCCATTTAATCTTCTCTATTCAGTAACTCCTCTCTCCCTTTGACAAAAAATCGATCTAGATTCCCTACTCTTTCCTATGCTAATTTGGAACGTTAATTCTTTGTTGGTGTATACGCTGACTTATCTCTTCGAAAAAAAAATGTATGAAAAAGTTTCAATTCGGAAAATATTTGACAATATATATCTTAAATGTTTGGAAGTATATATTTTTTCTCTATAACAACAAAGATTTTTGTTGATTTTCTTCGCATTGTTTTGATATTTAAATAATTTTTATTAATTTTGACTAATATAAACAATTTTTAAATTACAATTAAAAAAAATCACTTTTTTCCTCGATTTTTTTTATTTTCAAAACTCAAAACTTTAATATAAAATTCATCCCTAATTTTAAAATCTTTCTAAATTCATTTAGTAATTAATATATATTTAAAAATAGTTTAGTCACAAAATGACTTTTTCATGACCTGGTTAATTTTAATCAAAACAAAGGTTTTTAAAAACTTCAGTTTAAATCCATTTGTCCATTCAAAAATGTATTTTGAACAACAAAAAATCTTGAAATTGTATTTGATTAATTTTACTGAATTCCTATGAAAAATGCTATTTTGTTTATAAGTTAGACTAGGTCTTTAAAAATTAAATATTAAAAAACAAAGAAATTGGAAAACAGACATGGTGAACAGATTCATCAAATCAATTCACAAGTCACATAAATAGTGCTCATGAGATCCAACAGATTCCAAACAAGAGGAGAATATTCTTGAAAAAATCTCTCAATAAAACTCCCACAAACAACAACACAATCCTACCTATATACTAATGGAAGCATTATTCCAAGTCCCCCTTAATGATTACATTACATCATTACAAAGATTAATACAAAAATGACAAATTACAATTCACATGTCATGTCTGTTTGTCTTTTTCAACACTTATCCCCACTCTAAATACTCCCAGAAAATGCTCTTTGTCTATGGCTCTCCAACATTAATGGTGTCCCACTCATGGCATAAGCGTGTGCACAGCAGACTCCTCTACAAATACATCGTTCAGTCAACGACACAAGTCGAAGGCACTCCAAGTCCCATGGAGGATTCTCCAACTCCATTGTCTGTTCAGATCTTACAGAGCTTAACTCTACCAGTCTGCGTTGGCTACTTCAAACTATTAGTTGTTAGCACTGTTGGGTCAACACAACCCACGTTAGCAAAGTCCTACTGAGATCGAGACATATGAACATCGTGTTGTTGTTGGCTGGTTTTTAGATCGTTGGAAACACAGTTATCTAAATAGTGCTAATCAGATTTAACAGATTCTAAACAAAATTATTTCTCTACCGATAGTGATCAAATTGCTCAATCTAGAATTAAAAGATGATAATCCCCTTGCTTTAGTCTATATAACTAGATCTATTATGCATGATATAGAAGCTATCAGAGTTAAAATAGATGTTCCTCTCATAGATTTTGTTAAGGCACTATATCCCACACATTCTATTTATCTTAAGTCATTACAAGCGAGTGGAAAAACTAAGCAGATTTCCTTTGACTCTCTTGTAGAGAAGTTTATTGAAAGAGAGAAATTTTGGGAAGAATAAGACAACTACTCAGTCTTCTAAAGAAGTTGTGTGCCTCGTATAGAAAGAGAAGAACCATACACATAATTCTTCTAGAGGAGGAGGTGGCAGAACAGGACGTGGAAAGAAGAATGATAGAAGTAGGGGGGCAGACATTACCAAGGAGGAAGACATGATCTTCATTGTATATGGTGCAACAGAAATGGACATGATGCTTCCACATCTAAGCTCTCTTGGGGAAAAATTAGATAAGAAAGGATGAAGAGAAAGGAAAATCACGAGATCTAGGGAAAGGTAAAGAACTCAAATTTTCTCATTATATTGTGGCACATTGCAATATTGGATTAATTCAAGACTTGTTTAATGCTTTACTTGCTTCCTAGAGAGATGCATGGTTTCTTGACTCGTGAGAAACATGCCACATGACCTTTCAAAGAGATTTATTTGAAGAATTCAGTGATAACGTAGATGGAGTAGTCTACTTTGCAGACAAGTCAAAACTCAAGCCATCCAAACTTGGCACCATCAGGCTCAAACTGTCTGCTCTCCCAGACTTTCTTCTACACCATGTTCTCTAGCTCCAGAGTTGCGAAGAAACTTCTTTTCCTTGGTTCACATCCACAAAAGGAAATAAATTTGAGGATGCAACAAGTTATAGACACCCCATAGGAAGTTTGAACTACCTAAATACTACCTGACCAAAAATTTCATTTGTTGTTGGAATCCTCTCCAAGTTTATGCAAAAACATTGTGAGGGTCATTGGTCTGCTACAAAAAGAGTTTTATGGTACTTGAAGGGAACTCAAGATTTTGGAGTCAAGTATACATAGATGAATGGATTTAGCTTTATTGGATACTTTTATTCAAATTTTGATGGAGAAAAATAAAATGGAGTATCTACTTCATGTTATGTTATGATTATTGGATTAGGATTTGTCTCCTAGTGGTCACACAAACAATCAGTTCTATCATATTCCACAATAGACGATGAATATGTGGTAGTTGGAGAAGAAACAAATGAAATTGTGTGGCTTAGGAAAATTATAGAAGATTTTCAAGTGAAATAAGTGCATTCTACTTCTCTTTTGGTTAATAATACTTCTCCAATAAAATTGGCCAAGAATCCAAAGTTCCATGATCAAACCAAGCATATCAACGCAAAGTATCATTTGATTCAACATCATGTTGAATCCAAGACTATTCACCTATGCCATTGTTCCAAAAATGAGCGGATTGCATACATCTTCACCAAAGTGTTTACAGGAGAAAAGTTTGAAAGATTCAGAATGATGCTTAGACTCACCAACATCCCTTCAAATTAATGGGGGGAAATGTTGAAAACTAATATTTATGGATTAAGAAAATATTGTAAAGAAAATGAGAAGGTGAAGGGACTTTGGAATATGAATTTCAAAAGTCTCTCTCAATGTATATATCAATATTCTTTCTTAATGGAAATGGGTCATTCATGGAGTTAACAATGTTTAGCCTAATAATTTCAATATGGTAATAATAAATTTAACAGTATAGAAATATAAATGATTAACAAAGCAGTTATGATAAATTAAGCTAATTTTATTTAGAAGAGGTTTGGAACAATGGCATAGGCCTATCTGACTCCCTTCCATTACAAATTGATTGTAAAAGGAGTATATATAATTACTATAATGAATAATAACAAAAAAGAAATGGGGTTTTCCTATTTCTTAAAAGTCATGAATATGTTATTATAATTCATGAGTAGTTTATTGTAGGGAGTAGCATACCTAATTTTTTGTGATAATGGTAGAAAAAATGAAACTTTAAAAAAAAAATAAAGCTAGAGTGTTTTATATTAATTTTCTCATCCTTCTATATTAATCTAATGTGAGAAGAATAAACCATTGGTCAATGAGTGCAATGTATTTAAAGAAACTTACTTTTGTCCTAGCTTAGTGCATTCAATGTGAGGTTGTTGATGCCATAGTGATGTCACCACTTAACAAGGAAGATTCATACTATTAACAAAAACCTAGAAGAAAATTTAACCATCATTATATGGTGGCCATGTCATTAACAAATATTAATAGTTCAATATATTAATGGATGAAGGGTTTACCAACACTTCCTCTAATATATATTCTCATTGTTGGGAAATTTAAGGAAGTGTCAACCAATCGTTCCTATAGAAAAAATATTTTTGGTAAAGGGGGCTTAAGAAAGGGTTAATTAACCCTTCCTCATGATCAATATTCCTACCAAGAGGGAGCCAAAGGAAGGTTTAGTTGACCCTTCCTCCACATTAGTATTCTCATTGAACTCGGTCTTGGCAAAGCACAAAGCTACCCTTTACCAGTTATAGTATCCCCTTTAAGAAAGACCCCAGAGAAGGGTTAGTGGATTCATCCTCCATAGTAGCATTCTTATTAAAGGTGTTGCAGTAAATTCTACAGACAAGGATGCATTGTTTCGTAATCCTATGCCCTATTACGATCACCAGAAAAAAAGAAAAAAAGGATGGTTAAATCAAGACAACAAGAATCCCCCAATCAGATGATCATGCAAGAAAACATTCATGCAGTTCCTAATGTTATAGGGTTTGAAATGATACCTACCCTCCTTAAAGGTTAGTGAAGGGTTTTGGGTCTAATGCAAAATTCTCTCGCTCCAACCAGGAGATATCTTTGTTCCACTATCGATCCCAAGCCTACATATACGCACAAAATAAGTAGTCTTTTGCAGAAGACGTTAGCTCAAAACATCAAGAAACACATGAATATAAATTACTGCAACCACTGGTGTAAAGGAAGGGAACTTGAATCTTTATTAACCATAAGTCAAATGTACATCAATACCTTCAACTTTGGTGTTCCTCTCCTAATTTCGACAGAGTCTCCCAATTATGATGAACAAGGACTCAAGGAAACATGTAGCTCTCAAAAACTGAATCATGATAGAAACATATGATTCTCTATAGCTCAAACTCTTTGACCATAGCTTTCAGATTCTGACTTGCACGACCATCTATGATAACACAATATAAAGAGGAAGAAGAATGCTTCCTAGAGGATAAATGAAAACACCTATAATGAAGATAAGTTGAATAAACTTCTCAATAATGTGTCCTAGCTAGCTTGAATAGATGAGATAAGGTGATGAGTCGCATTGATCTCTTAGAAATGCAATCATCTAGGATAAGTTCCCCAACCAAAAACACGAAACTAGTGAATCTCAGTTATAACAGTAAGGAAGACTTGTCCTGTGTGTTGTTGGAAGGTTCCAACCACACTCCTAAGTTGCTCTGCCTATGGTTGTGGATAAATACTAGGGAAAAGAGTATTCAAAGCCAAGGTAAAGTGTCAATAGTGCAGTGACTCAAAAATACTAACCCTAGGAAATAAAATAGGATGATAATGAAAGGAAGGCAGGGGAAGGATCATCCGACGCTTCAATCATATTATTCCTATTCAAGATGACTCAAAATAAGGGTTGGACAACTATTTTTCCAACATATACGAATTTTATGTTCAAGGAATGATTGCCCAACCTTGCCTTAAGCATGTTATTCTTATAGGGGGTGAATTAAAAAAAGGGTTGGATAACAATTCCTCCAACATAGAATTCATATATAGGTGTAGCTTGTGGAATGGTTAGTTGACTCATCAACCAACATAGCATTTCCATTAATGTGTAATGATATAGATTGGATCATTATATTCTGTCATCCATGTTAAATTTAGAGTGGAAAATTTTGGAGAAATTAGTTGATATGACCATTTTTAAGAGCGGATTCCTCTTTGGCAAATTGGTTTTTGAAACTTCTAGAAGTAGTTTGAGGCATAAAACAAAATATTTTTGGGGTAAACTTTTTCCACTTAAGTGTGCACTCCTAGTAAAAGTTATGCCATCCAAAACTTGACCTTCTCTTTTTTGACCACCATGATTCAAGATGATGCCTTTCCAGCACCCATTATTCATGTAAAACGGGATAGATACATAATCATGATGAAAAAGGCTCTAGAAGATTCGTTATTATAATTCTAGTTGAGTTGAAGAAGTCAAACTTAACCATTTACAACTTGGGCACTAGGAGGAAAAGGGGTTCCACTCCATTGGAGTGCATTTTGTTCCATAGATGAATAGAGTATCTGAGAGTGGCTAGATATAGATAAAAAAATATTTATGTATTGTAGTATCCCATAGGGCGCAAGTCTCATTCCTTTGTACTTGCATCCATTTCCATTGAGACAAAGAGAGGGTAGAACAACCTCACTTTCTAGGTGGGTTTTCTCCAATAAGGGTTTCCCAAATCATATCTTCTATTCATTTTGGGTTTTGAGTTTTATTTCGTTGTTCTATATTTTCCATATTTTATCCATTGCATGCATAAGCATAACACAATAATTATAAAATACGAAAGTCTAAGAAAATATTAACCCTCATAGTATACATTTTGGATATTCAAATATATTTAAGTAGATCTATTATGATTATATTTCCAGTGGAATACTATGACAACTTATAGATCACTTAACTAGTGATCTAGGTGGATATTAGTGGCAACCTACCTATTCCACTTGGACCCCCAACATTATTTATTTCATTTTCCTTAATTGTAGCTCAATTTTCTATTTTTGGCAGTTTTTTGGATATTAAACTTCTGAAACCGTTTCGAGGTCCAAAAAGACATTTTTGGAGAAAACGAAGAAACCAAAAAAGTGCCAAAATATATTTTACAAATTATTTTTTTGAATCCTCATGGATATATTTGAAACAAGGTATTACTATATCCAAAAAAAGATCATATGCCAAATTTACGAACCTCGGAAATTGGTGATCCAACCTACGCCAACGGGGCCCAAAACCTTTGGCACTTCATCTCCTAGTGTTAGGGTTTCACACTTCTTATTTATGACAAAAATGCCTCTGCACATCATTTTAACATAATTAAGAGGCATGTAGACATCACACCACTTCTCAGAGATAAGTTACCATCACCCGATCTAGTTTATTTCCATTTTGCATGTAAACAATTTTTAGTATTTGTATTAATTAATTGAAGTTCATTTTTCATTGTAGCTCTCTATTTCTGTTTAAATTTTTGGTTCATTTCATTCCTGAATGAACACATATCAACCGAGGAAAGGTTTATTTGAGCCCTCATAAGAAAAATGGAACTTCTATTATTACGAAGCTCATGTAAGTGTAAGATAACACATCTTATAGAATAATATTCTCATCAAATAGGTTCCTTAGGAAGGGTTAATTTCACCTTCCTCTCGCATAAAATTCTTATCAAGGGGAAGCCTAAGGATGTATTGGCCAACCCTTCCTCATGCAAGGTAATCTCATCTAAAATGTAATGAAGAGTGGACAATCAATTATTTCTTCAAACTAGTATTCTCATCAAGGTAGAGAGAAGTTAAAGGTCAATCAACACTTGCACATCAATATTTTCATTAGAGGGTCCAATGACTCTTCTTGGTGCACAGTATTATGATTTAGGGATAATCTAGGAAAGGGTCTATCAACTATTCCTTCAAATTAGTATTATTAACAAAGAAATACCTAAGAGATGATTGAATACTAATTCCTCAATCCTAGTATTCATGCTAAGAGCACTAGTAGAAAATGAGCAATTAGTGACTAGATGACTAAAAACTTTAGTCACCACAGCTTTTCCAAGTGAAATACTACCAAAAATGAGAAATATTAAGTGACAAAACTAAAAACGACTAACATAAATCACTAATTTAGTCACGGGTTAAAATATGTGACTAGCTAATAAGTAATGCAACTAAAAATGGATGAATGAAATTAAATGAAGTTTTTGTGTGCAATGGGGGGCGGTAGCAGGGAAGAACCTGAACTAGGGTTTTGAGTTAGGGTTTTTTCGCTAGTCACCATGGCGGGGCATGGAGGAGGGAGTTGATCTCCCTCCTACAGACAAGTGGTTATGGACAGGAGCAAGGGATTTGGATCGCATAGCTTCAAGAAACCAACGGAGGTGGCCTGAGAGGCTATGAATATAGAAAAAGCAGAAAATACTAAACCTCATGGATAGGAGGAGGATCATGAGGAAGCTAGTAAGGGGAAGAGGACAGAGGTTAGCAGTCAAAAAGTTGCTCCTATGAGTAAAACAGGGGTCTGTAAACCCAAGTCGACCACTATTTCTCAGGTCGTTTTAAGTGATCCAGCACTATATGTGCACAAAGATGACATGGCGAAATATGCGGTTATCTGCAAATTTATGGGGATTTGGCCAACAGAGAAGGCCCTACAAGCATGGATAAGGAACCACTGGAAACCAAAGGGGGAAATCAGCCTTCACCTTGGGTCCAAGGGTTTCTTCACAATGGTGTTCACAAGCTTAGAGGATAAAGATAGAGTGTTCGAGGGAGGACCCTATTTTTACGCTTCTGCAGGCCTTTACATGTGACCATGGGTGATGAAATTTGTCCCGGAACGAGAAACTTTCACATCAGTACCGGTATGGATAAGACTCTACTCCCTTCCTTTAGATTATTGGCTGTCGGAGTCTCTAAAGGCTATCAAAAACAAGCTAGGGCATTTTATAAAGATCTTTGATGCTACTCTAAGAGGCAAATATACCTACTTTGCTCATATATGTGTGGAAATGGACTTATCTAGGGAACTTCCAGAAGCAATCATTTTAGAGGTGTATGATGAGGAATGGGTGCAAGCGATGGACTATGAACACGTCCCATTTATGTGATGTAAGTGCCATGAACATGGGCACCTATACAGGGACTGCCTATTAAACTCCTTGGGATATTAATAATCTTCTCCCAAAATGCTCTAATTACAAAAACAACAAAACAAAAGAAATTTATGGAGGATACTCCTACACCAGAGTGCTATCTCATTTGTACTTTGAATAATTTCCATTGCAAATAAAAGAGAGAAAATCAACCACACCTTTGAACTTCGTTTTCTCCTGTAAGGATTTCCCATAACACATCTTGTTGTTTGTTTTGGTTTTTTTCGGATTGTATTTACATATTATGTATTTTCTACATATTATGTATTCCATACATAAAAAACAAAACAATAATAACAAAACTTAAATCTAAAAATAGTTAACCATTCATAGTATGGCTTTCCGTTTTTTTTTTATAGATTTTTGTGACATACTATCCAATGGAATATCCATGGGAGTTATATATCATATCTTTCACTAATGTCATATTGGGACAATACATAACATGCTAGTAATATATTTCACTTCTAACTAGTCTATTAGATTCATAGATTAGCACGAGATGAGTTTGATTGGTTACCCCACAAATTTGGAGATATGTATGTCCTTCCTCAAAATAAAAGGTATCTATGTACCCGAGGATTTTCATAACATGTTTAGATAGTCTATGGCATTCTTGTCTAGATATGAGAGTACAAAAACATTCCATAAAGAGGTGATTGATCAAAGCATGAGACAATTCATACTTTTTCTCCCATAAGATGTCAAAGTGGACATGGGTAGTGGAATCTCTGACATTATATCTAAGAGATGAACCAACAAAAATATTCCTTTCCCATACCACATCAATCTAATACGTAGCCATGTATAATGAGTTTAGCATACTTAGCTTGCTTTCGTGAGGCTGCTCAATTTTGGCATCAATCCATTTATAAATAATGGATCTCAATTTGCATATCTTCCCATGCATAGTTATTGTGTATGTTAGTGGCACTCATGCTTATATGAATTTGGATAATTATTTTTCTCCATAAAATCTATAAATAAAAAGCATGATGCACCTATATGAATACCATAAATTTGTCATAGGTATCCCACCTCTAGAATTGTTGAATAATTTTTAATCATCTTTCCACTAGTTGGCTAAGAGTTTTCTCACATCATGTTTATGTTAAAATAAACCAAAATGTCGTTACTAAATATTTCCTTGGCATCAAGGGATTTGTAATATTTGCTGACTTCATGTGGGAGAAAATCCTAAATAAAATCCTCTTTTTAGTATTAATAGATTATTTTTCACAATTAATGTGGTTGATGATCAATTTTATCACTTTAATGCAAAGAAAAACTAGCATCCTTATTGTGGATGAGTGTAATCAAGAATATTTTATATTTAGTAAAAACTAGGTCACCTACCTCGTTGAGGTTAGGGTCATTATGTGGTATGGAATGAAAATGCTCTTCATTCTTAAGCTTAAGGAATATAACATTCCAACCTAAAAGAAGAACTTATGTCTTGGTTCTTAGCTTAGGGTCTCCATAGAGAGGTGTTTCTGAGACTAATTTCCTTGGGGATAGTGATATGATTGATTCACTACCCTTTGCTAAATATGGATATACCCCTTGCATTAGCATTGGGATTTATGTCTTGGATGATTCTCTTCCCTTGCTCTCTTACCAAAGGTATTGTTGTAGTTTAAGTCTTGGTTTCTTCCAAAAATATTAAAAATTAAAATAAAAAATATATATGAAAAAATAAAAATACAAAGGAGAAAAGGAATTTGTAGAAGGGTTAGAACTTATCTTTATTATTTTTATTATCAGCACTAACCATTCAGTCTTGTTGCATAATACAAAAAGGGTGCACCCACAACAATTAAAGCCAACCATTAACGATAGTGCACTTTCGATGATAGATCACGTTCCTTTCAATGAGAGTCACATCACACTCAATTGTGATGGAGCAAGGTGCATGAATTTTAAAAATTAGAACGGGTGGTGCAAACCTGATTTAATATCCCACTCATCAAGCGATTAATAGCCAAGATTCATTACGCCACCCACAACCTATTTTTTAAAAACCACTAGAGAGGGGGGTTGCAAAGTAGTGAATGGTTTCTTTAAACCACTTCCAATTTCATCGCATCACGTGACCACTTCACCTGTTAAATGAGCCTGCTTGCTTTTCTCACCCTACCACCTCATCCACCCACATCATTTTCCACGTTCCTCATCTATCATATCATCCTCTGTCATCCATATTCATCTTTCAGTTTATTTTACTACTCAACAAGAAGGGTTAAAAGGGTTCATTTGACCATTCGTCCTATCAGTTTCTTGTCTTTTTCATGCTAAGATAGCTCTACTAACCATCGTCTAGGTCAGCCAACGACTGATACACCTCCACGGATACTATTTTTCTCCAGTACCAGGTATTTACACTATGTTCCAGACCTAAATTTCTTGTAATGATTAATTTGAAAAGAGCTCCAAAGTTTACCCCAAAATGTAAAAACCCCAATCCCACATCTAAGGAGCCCTTAATGGACATCGAAGCCGAAATTCATGATTCTTTTTATCCTATAGACTTTGAAGAATTTTAGTTTGAGTCTTTTGGCCTTTTTTGAGTAATGAAGATTATTTTAGCTCTGTTTAGCCTGGTGTATATTACATCATAATTCCAACCACATACCACTTCTCAGAATTTGTAACCTAGCTAGCCTCTTCATATATTTCCCAAAGAGATTATGTTGCTTCATCCAAGCGATAAAATGTCCTTGAGGTTACATCTAAACTTATCTGAAAGGCCTTCTATTTCCCCAACTTTCCAAACTCAAAACCATTCACTAACACTTCACTACTTCTGAGTTTCACTTAGTTGTCAAAGGAAAACAAACAAGCCTTCTTCAATCAAATTTTACTTCCATGGTGATAGCCTCCACCATCACCTGATTTTTACCCCATGTTTGTGCTTTTTGAAGATGCAAAAAAAATTTTGGCCACAATTTTGCTATTACTCGGTGTGGATGATACAAGAAATGCCACCAAACCAACTTTAGGGTTCCTAATTCAAATTATACATCCATATGTGGTGTTGTACAAACATTTCTACCTAGCTCAATCCATCAATTTCCAATTTAAGAACTTCTACTTGGCCAATTGCTTCAGACAAATTTCCATTCTAGTCTATCTTTTCCTGTATACTCTTATTGATAAATTTGATTCTCTGGGTCAAATAATTTTTTATTCCAAGAAGAAGAGGAAGTCAATAGTTGAATGGACAAATGCAGTCAAAAGAAAGGTTCACAATGAAGGTTTTTCTCAATTTTTGACCACATACATGGTAAGTACCTACACTATTCTAAATGGTGCACCACCTCCAAGAATTATACCAAAGAAGAAATTGTTGCAACTCAGTAAAGATACCAAGGTTGGGGATTGGTACCTCTTTAAGGAATTAACAAAAATAAGACTATATGGATGTCAAGTGCAACCTTACAGATTACCAATTTTCATATCTATGATAATATTCTCCCTAGATTTCATAAGACGAAGCCTATATGTAGACGAAGTTAATTTTATTCCTAGATGCGAGGGGTATCTATTTAAATTGGAGAATGATATTGGTCTATTCTTAGTGAATTCAAGATAGACCCTTACTTAGATATAAGAAATGAGGAAGGAATTTCATTTTGAATTGGTAGAGAGATGGAAATCTGGCCCACATTGTTATTTCTAATAGAATAAGATGTGTCAAGTCAACTTCGCACTCCCATGAAAGGAGGCCTAAAAATGAATGGAAATAAAATCAAGAAGTTTGGCCTATTAATTTAGAATCGGAAATGAAACACCTAGAACCAAAGAGAAGTCTCTAAACAAAAGTATTGTTGAAGCAATGGATGTAGATGTAGATGTAGAGGAGATAAAACCATCCAAGAAAGCCAAAATAAAGTGTGAAGGTGAGGAGGAAATGCTAGTGAAGTTGATAGAATAGACCTTCGGTTAACTAGGTTTTCAAATGAATCTAGAAAACCCTGAGCTTATCATTCCCTCCACTTCCACAAATTTGACAGTGCTCATAGTTGGAGGAAGTTCTTATGTGATTGATACAACAGTAAAGAACTACCAAGTCATAAAATAAAATAGTCAAAAGGTGAAAGGTGAGATGATGTCTCGATTGACCATGCAGGAATATTCTTCTTTCCAAACCAGGTTGCTTTCATTAATGGACCTAAAAAGGAACCAATTGAAACTATATTTGTTGCATCCTACTGTGTAGTCTCTTCCTTCAGGTGCTAAGTTTAATAAAATAGATTTATCCATCAATATTATTGATGTTACTTTACCTGATAACATTAATTTGCATTGGCAAACAGGTGAGATGCTATATAATGAATTGAGTAGAGCTTCATTGATAGTTAGTAAAGCAAAGAAGCCCTTCGAAAACGTCTCAAACAGAATCAAACAAGAAAAGGCCAATTCTAGAGCTCTATAGTTACAGAATAATGGTTACAAGGAATTGATTATAAATTTGGGTGTTTACCCAAATGATAGAGAAGCTATAAAGATATGATACAGGGAAGAAAAATTGAAATGCTGTCAATGTGCCAAAAGTTGAAAATTCCCGTGATAAAACATGTGCAAACTGCTGAACTAACTTTTGTAGAGGAAGAAAAGGAACAATTGATAATTCAACTCACAAACATAAATAAGGAGGTTATAGACTTAAAAGATATGGTCCAAGACCTAGAGAATACTATCAAAAATCATGTGTGAACAATTGTCTTGCCCAATGAGTTTGAAGACCCTTCAGAAAAACCAACACAAGTAATGACTAAACTCACATTTCCAAGGGAAAATATGAAAAATTTCTAGGATAATATGACATTGTCTCAGGCATAATTCAGAAATAATGAGAAACAATTGAAGTCTGTAAAGATATTAAAATAGAAAATCTCTGAGAAATACAAGTAATCTTAAGATTAAATAAAGGAGCTGAAGAGAAAATTGAAGGGAAACATGTCCTTAATTGAAGCCATGTAGGTTGTTTAGGATAACATAATTCAATAGGTGTGTTCAACTTAGGGATTCTTTCAAAAAATAAAATTAGGAAAGGGCTACTATCACTAGTATCACAAAAGTTGTAGCTTCATGTAAGAGGGACATGCAAATAGAAGCTCAAAGAGCCATGGAGATCATCAAGTCTCTGAATGAAAAGTCCTTAAAAAAATTGAAAACAATGCATATTGTTAACAAGGCTATATTTATTTTGGATATTAGCAAATCCATTGAGAGAAACTACCTGTGCATCCAAACTTAGGGTAAATTGGAGATGGTAAAAAAAAATTGTAGCTACTTTTGATTCTAGGTTTGACCAAAGATAGAGAATTAGGTTTCCAGGATGTTGAAGCATGGATGGAAGATTTCTACCTTGGGAAAAATATGAACAAGAACTCATAGCTACGACATGTAGACTAGATTGATCACTTGAGAAGACTGTAGTTCTGAAGGGAAAAACAATGGCCAATTTCTTCATTAGGGGAATTTTGAGGTCTAAAATGGGCCTCCTATGAAAAATGTACAGCCAAAATACAAAATTTATAAGAACCAATAGGATTCAAGATGATGATGCCAAACATGGGGAATGATTCACCATTTTTGGAGTAAAAAAATAAAAATATTAAAGATAATAAAATAATAAACTACTATTTCAACTCGTATTTTCAACTTATCTCCTTTTCATGGATTGCAATCACATTTTTCATGCATTTCTGATTTTTTATGTAGCAGGCTCCATCGAAAGTATGCAACATGGGTACTCCTTGGACGAGGAATCAAATTCCACATCCAAAGATTGTTACCGCTGGAAATTTGAGTAAACCCATTGGGAGATAAGTTGAAAAAATAGTTTTATCTTTTTTCCCTCTAAAATTTGATGATGTAATCTAATATTATTTTATTATTTATGCTATTATTTTATAATTTCCTTAGGAGGCCCATTTTACACCAAACAATTCCCCTAATAGTTGTAACACCCTCCTCCCACATCTACCCAAGTAACCGGCCAACTGGGGTAAACATGTGATGAGAAGTTACTATGATCTCCTAAGTCACCTTAAGGAAGTGGAACCAATGGAAAGACACCATACAGACCTTCCACATAAGAAACAAAACTCTTAGGAGCCATCCCAACCACTCACATAACCAACCCCTAAGACCAAATGAAGTTTTAGACCACTAAACCTTCGGAAGCTCCATTGATATGGGAAAGCATATGTCCAAGAGGCTCTAGATGCTCCCACAACATGGGTATGCATGCATCTAGGGAATTTTTTTCTTAGTGGTGTGCCTACAGCTCTGGGATTTGAGCCACTATTTTAGGTCGAGATCCCAAGTCACTACCCAAAACTTAATGACACTTTCGGAAATCAATTTACACAACATAGCAATGATGCATTTGCAAAAACAAGGACAATGTCTAGACTGAAACCCTACTAGCCATGACAGGGATTTTGTCAACCATATCACAGAGATGCAATCTATAGGTTTAAAAACAATAGCTGAGAATAGGGATCTCATACTTATCTGAGAATCACTATGAAGCATTTATTCCTTAATCACTATTTATCTGAGAATCACTATGGAGCATTTATTCCTCTATTAGGCCATAGATACATTGTTCATTCATTTACAAGTAAAAGCATGCTGAGAGCCATACATAGCCACTATCATAATACATGTTCATAGTCATCATAATAACAACAGAAATACCATGGAAATCACAACCATATCATCCACATATAAACCAGTATAATACTCATGAAATAACAAGGAGAAATAACCTCATATTAATGATGCAAAGGCCAACCAGTTGTGGGACTTCCATGAACCACCCGACTATAGACATGGCTGAGCCAATTCTCTATTTAGCTTGCCACCCCCATCCCATATTCCAAGCATGGATGTGGGATCTCATGAAACACATCAAAGAAAACCATTTAGGGCTTCCAAATGCCAAACCACCTCAACCAATCAAACAGTGATTCCAACTCACTGTCAGACATCACAAAACCATCAATAAATTTCTCTCTACCCAAGCCTTCTAAGGCTTTAGAGCGTTTGTTCCAACCAAGGCTCCAACACTAGTAACTCAACCCACAAATGTCATTAAGCTCCAAAGCATTTTTCCAACCAAGGCTCTAGGACTAGTAACTCAACCCACCAAGGGCTCTAAAGAGTTTGTCCAACCAAGGCTCCAAGAAAACATAAAATCCAAGAACATGAAGCAAACAAGAGAAAATCAATAAGAATAAGACACTACAAATAAAGTAGTATGGCCATACACCAGACATAAACAAAGTCACAATCAAGAACAACAAATCAAAAAATAGCAAAACGACAAGAATATAAACAAAAAACATGACTCAATCCCCATGGTTCCCGAAGCCTCCAAGGGAAAGCCCAAGCTGAGCCTTCTTCACAAATACATGGCAATCCCCTTTTCCTTGAAATCCCTTACATCATACTGACATAAAAACATAACTTCCAGTGCATAAATAAACATAACAATAAACCAATTCCCTTATCTTGTTGCTCCAATATCACCTCCTTGTAACCAAACACATTTGTTCTATGTCGCAAGGGACTCCAATTCCCTTGACAGATCTAGCTATAATTAGACACTAGTTGTTATACTTGTCAAATACATGTCCATGAATATAGCACATATCCACATAATTTCAGATAAATTATGGTTAAGAAGACTTCCTGTATGCAATTCACTCATTTGTTTGGAATTTCAATTTCCAAACATAACCAAAGGAATTCTCACACAATTACTTTCTTTTACCTTTACCTTGTTGCAACTAAGTCTTACTATGACTGTCACATCACCTAATGGATAGTTATATAAACAAATCAACTATTAACTTTTTATACTAAAGTCAAGCATGTTACCTTGCAACTACTCACACATGTCAAACACATGTTCCAAATATCAAGAAAATCATATCTATCAATTGGAAATCAACCTTTACCAATACTACAATCATGTCATAATCCATAGTCAACTCATCGTCATTAGACATAATGCTACAACTGTCACCTGTTACACTCAAATACATGTCATATATCTCAACACATATGTGTGAGTAAAACCATCTTAAAAAAAGACCATTTATTCATGCAACCTTATAGACACATACTCATATCATGCGATTAATCTGAAACATTCAAAAAGAGATAGAAGGCATAATAGACACCAACGCTCAAACACCAAATAGATGGAATAATCAAACATTCAAGCACAAAGTATACAACATAAGAAATCCAATACCTTAATGTATCTCACAGGAGGCTATCTTGTCTACATAATCAATCTAGTTAGCATGATATAACTTCACAACACATCACCGCAAACACAAATAAGATCATGATATCCATAATAGTCACTAACTAACATGTTAACATCATAAAATCATAAATAATTACCATTCATACATAATAATCAAATCTACACATTCATTCTAGATTAGTATGACATAATATCACAACATATTAACTCATATCTGAATGTCATAACCCTAACCATCAAGTTACTAGCATATAAAAACAACAACATATAACCTAATCATTAAGGTAACTATCATATAAGAACAACAAGTTAACCTATAACATACTCATCAACAACATATAACATAATAATAAAGTTATCTAACATAAAACAACAATACCAATGCATACAACCATAGGTTACTATCATTCATGACTATCTGACACATGTACATATGATTACAATAATCAACTAGCATCTGTCATGTATGTAACCATAAAATAAATAGAATGAAAGGCATAAACATAACCATAATGCATATAAAAATCCTTACCCTACATACCTATGTGCCTAACAGACGAACTTGTATGACGATGATTTGAATGTTGGGAAAACTTGTTAATTCTATGCACACTCCCTCATCAATATTAAAACAAAATGTGTCTAGGATCGTCTCAAATTAACCAAAATGTGAAGAATTATGTGTCAAGTGTTGACTGTATTTTATGAGAAATTTATGAGGTTAATTAGCTGTTTAAAACACATATAAAACAAGTAAATTTCAATGAAGTAAAACAAAGTAACTCATAACACAAAGATGATAAAGGAGTTCACCCCTCCTGGGCTACATCTCCTTGGACCGGCTTCAATGGCTAGGCCCTCTTTGTATTAATGGTAAATTCTCTCACTACATGCACCTGTTGTGCTCCAATGGCTTTGAAACTTGCTCCATTATATTTAGAAGACCCAAAAACCCCAAAAGTGACTATCCAAGCTCTGCAATTGGACTTCAACTGATCTAGGCTTAATCCATATGCTTCCTTAAACCTCAACATAGAAAAATCATGTACAGAAGTGCCTCTTTTTGCCTCTGCAACATGTTCCATTGTGTTTAGAACAACCAAATCATCTAAGAATGACTCTTTCTAAGCCAAAATTGATTGAATTTTGCAAACACCCACCAAAATTGTAGCAACACCGAATTTATCGGTCCTACTAAAACCGCATCCAGCTTAATTTGTGATTAATTAAGGGATAATTATGTTTTAATTAGTTCTAATCCACACTTAGCGTGTTAAATGAATGGTTAGAATTAAGCGTTGGCCTTTGATTTTGAGGTGTCATTCATATGCGGAGGGGGCTGACCCTCTCCTCCCCCAACCACCACGTGCTACCTCTTTAAATAAAAATCGTGCCCATTGTTTGTTAAGTCATATGGTTGTGGTATAGTGGTAAATTATGGGGCTTGTGTGGGTGAGCTCGCCAGTTCGACTTTGTTGGCCTACCAAATAACATTTTACACAACCTTTCAGAGGGCCTGTGGTGTCCTCTGGGCTTGCCACATGTCAGCCTCTCATTGGTCCACCTCAAATGCCTTTGACCAATAACATGCTGACACTTGTCACATTCCGATTGAGCCACCTATCAAGATATTCCAAGGAATATTCCTTCTACTGACTCGGCTTTACAGAAGCCTAGTCAACATCCCAGTCAGCCTTATACCCAAAAATTTTCTTGTTTGACAAAGCGAACAAAAGTCTCTATCTTTCTCATATGGGCTCTGTTTTGAGTGAAACGAGTTGCATTGGAATCATATCCTTGAGATGAATGTGGTCGTTCAGCTTTTGAGTGATTCTAAGAACTTTGATTTTTGAGCAAATTTTTACCTCTAATCTAGATTTTGATCACTCCTTGCCACTGATAGGATTTTGGACCCACAAAAGCTAGTTATCTGATGACAGATGATGCTCTTCTCCTTCCAAAGTTTATCAATTGATTATACTTGGAAAAATCTCCATGAAAAACACTTGGGTTCACTGACATGCCTTGCCTTGCAAATGGCTTGGTACTTCATCCAATGTTCTCTTTTGTTGTTTACCTAATCCAACACTTGTTGGCTGATTACTGATTAAACACCCTATTGTACCAAAGCCACCCCTCGGTACTTGGAAATCTGACTGATGGCCTTCCCACTGAGAATCTTGTTCCTCCTTTGCAACACATACATTCAATTCAAGCTTCTCCTTGGACACCACTTTTCCAAGTTAAGACCATCTGAGTGAACTACAACAATGAGTTCCAATATAATAACAAGAAAATAAATGACCATTATTTTACCTCCATGGTTCCAAATTCCACATATGGAAGAATGCATTCCCCATCTCTTTTGCTTCTTGGTGTCAACACATCAAATGGTCTACAATGGCTGCACATTCTTTTTAGCATTTTTGTCCACTTCTACTTCTTGATTCCATCATCCTCTAGTATTAACATGTTGCTCATGTCATTATTTGAGAATGAAGGCCAATCATGAGCCTCTTTCTCAATCATAGACCTTCCAAAATCCTACGACATCTTATCACAAGAGACACCATTAACCTTGGAAAACACTCATGCAAGAATATAAATTGAAAACCTCTTCCTTTTTCTTCTTCAAAGCAATAAACGTCACATGATGTGAACATCACCATGTAATCTTACTTACATCTTGGTGTATAAACCAAACACAAGTCAACAGAACATGCTTCTTCAAACAAATGACTTTCAAGTCAAACAAAATCATGTACAACAACTTGACGATTTACAACAAGAATTCCACATTCTCATGAAACAATTTTTCACATCTCCCTTTCACCTTTGGAGAAAAAATCAACTCTTCCAAGTCGATATAACATTTTTGTAACAATCAATCGACCACACAAGCTGACACTCAGGCATGTGCAAATGATCAACATTCTCAAGTTGACAGCATACATGTTAACAAAGTAATCAACCAACACAAGTCAATCACTCATGCATGTTCAACCACAATGAAAATATTAAAAATTCCACTGTTCACACATGCAAACTCTCATGCATGTATAACAATTCTCAACTCTCTCACAAGTACAAGAATCCCATTGGTATGTATGAGTACTTAAAGAGATGAAATGACCAAATTTGTTGCAATAAAGTGAGTCAACATACTCCACTTTCGAACACCTTCCTGGCATGAACATGCAAGTTCAAGAATGCAACATCCATGCAAATTTGTAGTTGCAAATTGTCATCTTTGCTACATCTAAGTGAGTCAACATAACTCTAATTTTCCAACATCTTGCTTCATGAAATATGTAGAAACCTTTCAGGATGAAAAAATGCATCCAAATAACAAGGAAATGCATCAATAAGGCAAGATTTTCATCACTTATCAAAAGAAATGCAAGGCCTTAATTGGTTAAGAAAACTAACCATGTCTTTCCAAAATATTTCAATGGCGCTTCCTTCAGCTGCACTTCATCATGTGTATCATCCTAACCCACATCAATTATGTAATCCCTTTTTCCATCCTTGCCAAAATATCTCTCTACCTTCTTCAAATGTCGTGGCTGACTTGTTATATGCAAATTCCAACACTTGTCTACAAGATGACCCTGCTTATGGCAATGAGTGCAAAATAATTGCATCTTCTTTCCAACATGGTTTCCATTATCCAATGGACCTTTGGATTGCTGTCTCTTTTGTTTTGAAAGTTTCCTGTGTATGGCTATCCTCTTCCAACACCTCAAAACAATATGGCTATTCAAACCACAAAAGGAACATGTAAATTTTCTCCAAATCTTATGTGAAGGTTTATCATGTTTATCATAATCAAAGGAAACTTGATTAAATGAAGAATTATACCTTGCACATTCACCCTTGTCACCTTCTTGAAGAGGTAAATTTGATGATGTAGTGGCTCTCTTCGGAATACCAACAATGTTTTCAATGAGCTTAGAGCTTTCAACATCATCTTGTTTGCCATTTCCACTAGTTGCATGCTTATGAGCATATTCTTGCAAAGTGGGTATAAAACTTTTGTATTCCTCATGAACACAACTTCACAAGCTTGAGGTAATGAACATGTAATGAAATTCCTTCTTTGAACACCTTTATGTGCATCCTTGGCTTTGGAGCATTCTCCATCATGTTCTCCATAACCAAGTCCCAAATACCTAGGCATTTCCTCAACAACGATTGGCTCAACTATGCCTTGTGCATGTTTGCCTAACCCTTTACCTCCATAACTCGTATTCGTCAATAATTTGGACCCTATTCCTCTAGTGTGTCTTTCAAAAGCACCAAAACATTCATTTTGAGAGGAAATTGAAGATAAACTTGAATTGCATACCTCATTTTCATGCACATACCTAGCTAGGGTTTCCTTGGCGTATGGAGTTGAATCTCCATTTCTTCCATCTTTTCAAGAAGCTCTTGCTTCTCCTCCTTCATGGCCATCAACTCTTGAATTATAGTTTCCCCCTTCATATATTCATTCATTTCTTACACCATACCTCTCATGATGATAAGCTCTTGCAACATCTCTTTATCAAAGAGTCTTGCTAAGGAAGATGGATTAGAAACATCACTTGTTGAAGATGCAATCACAATTGTAATGCATCAAAAAGTTTCACAAAGATTCAAAAAGTTTCTCAACAAAAAAGCATCTCAAACCATCTCCCTTCTTCAACTTACACACATAAAATTGCACACAGTTAAGTTATCCTTCCACAAATACAAAACCAATAGCTAATTTTCTAGCTAACCTTGGCAAACCATCTCAGCGTTTGAATGAGCTAACAATGCTCTGATACCAACTTGATCTAAATGTTGCGAAAACTTGTTAATTCTATGAAATATCCCTCATCAATATAAAAAAAAAATGTGTTTAGGGTCATCTCAAATTAACCAAAATGACTATCCAAGCTCTGTAATTGTACTTCAGTTGATCTAGGCTTGACCTCATCTCTTGATGGCCCTAGGCTTCCTTAAACTTCAAAATAGAAAAATCACATACAAAAGTGCATTTTTGCCTCTGTAGCCTATTCCATTGTGTTTAGAACATCCAAATCATCTAGGAATGAATATTTTTGAGCCCAAATTGGTCGAATTTTTCAAAATTTATGGTCTCTTCAGCTTTCCCTAGGAAAACGCCACCAAATATGGAGAAACACAAGCTAGCCCCACCAAAATTGGAGCAGTGTTAGAATTATTAGGCCTGCTAAAACCGCCACCAACTTAATCCATGATTCATCAAGGGATAAGTATGTTTTAATTAGTGCTAATCCGCAATTATTGCATTAAATGTGTGGTTAGCATTAAGCATTGACCTTCGGTTTTGAGGTGCTGGTCCTATGCGGAGGGGGTTGACCCATGGGGCTGGCCCTCTCCTCCCCCAACCACCATGTGCTACCTCCTTAATAAATGTTGCACCCATTGTTTTTTAAGTCATATGGTTATGGTATAGCGCTAAAGAATGGGGATTGTGTCGGCAAGGTTGCAGGTTCGACTCTACCGACCTGCCAAATAACATTTTACATGACCTTTGAGAGGGCACGTGGTGGCCTCTAGGCTTTCAACATGTGAGCCTCTCATTGGTCCACCTCAAATGCCTTTAACGAATAACATGCCGACACTTGTCACAATACGATTGAGCCACCTATTAGAATATTCTAGGAACATTCTAAGGAATACTCCTTGGAATATTATTTTTGCTGACTGGGCTGTACGGATGCCTAGTCAGCATTCCAGTCAACCCTATACCCAAAATTTTGCATGTTTGACAAAGCAGGTAGAAGTCTTTATCTTTCTCATACTGGATCCGTTTTGAGTGAAACGAGTTGCATTAGGATCGTATCACTGAGACAGATGCGGTTGTTCATTTTTTGAGTGATTCTAAGAACTTTGATTTTTGAGCAAATTTTTGCCCCTAATCCAGATTCCGAATAGACGACATGCTCTTGCCTCAAGGTATAATGTTGAAACTTCACTTTAATGGTCTACATCTCCTGCTCTATCTCAATCGATACATTAGCATCATAACATACCAATATCATCATGATGGCTTAATTTCATACAATGACTTCACAATGCATGTTTGACCTACCATACATGCATAACCATAACCATGAAAATGCATGCATAACAACATATAGACACTAAAATGCATAAAAAATGCATATAAAACCATACACTCATGATGACACATTCCAAAACAACACCATCAACCTTCACATGACAACATCACTACAACCATGATTAAAACCATGGAAATGCAACAAGAACATGGACTATAAGCATAAGGAACACATATGGAACCGATATGAATGCATGACAAACACACCACCCATCCAGTCTGAGGGGTGAACCATGCTCTGATACCACTTTGTAACACCATCCTCCCACATCTACCCAAGTAACTGGCCAACTGGGGTAAACATGTGATGAGAAGAACAAATGATATGATTTGACCTCCTAAGTATGATTTAGGAAGTGGAACTGATGGAAACACATAATAGCGACCTTCCACACCAATAATAGGACTCCCAAGAGCCATCCAAACCACTCAAGTAACCAGCCTATGAGACAAACTAAAGCTTGAGACCACTAAACCTCCAGACACTCCCCTGATATGGGAAAGCAAGTGTCCAAGAGGCTCTAGATGTTCCAACAACATGGGTTTGCATACATACATGGACTTTTGTTCCCAGTGTTGTGCCTGAGTCTCCAGGATTTGAGCCACCTTTTGAGGCCCAGAGCCTAGGTCACTACCCATAACTCAATGACACTTTAGGAAATGAATTTACAAAACATAACAATGACGCATTTTCAAAAACAAGGACAAGGTATAGACTGGACCCCTACTAGCCATGATAGGAATTTCGTCAAACATATTACCAAGATGAAATCTATAGGTTTAAACAATAGATCTGAGAATAGGGGTCCAATACTTTTCTAAGAATAGCTAGAAGCATTGATGCGTTAAAATATTAGCCACAATTTCCTCTATTAGGCCATAGATAGATTGTTCAGATCATTTACAAGTAATAACATGATTAGATCCAACATAGCCATTGTCATAATACATGTTCATAGCCAACATAAGAACAACAAAAATACCAAGGAAATCACAACCATATCATCCACCTATAGAACAATATAATACTCATGAAGTAATAAGGAGAAATAACCTCATATTAATGATGCAAAGGCCAAACAATTGTGGGACTTCCACGAATTACCTAACCGTAGACATGGCTGAGCCAATTCTATCTTCAGCCAGTCATCCCGGTGCCATATTCCTAGCATGAATGTGGGATCTCATGAAACACATTAATCAGAAACATCCAAGGCTTCTAGAGCCCAAACCACCTCAGCCCATCAAACAGTGATCCCACCTCACAGTTGGGCATCACAAAACCATCATCATATTGGTCTCTAACCAAGCCTTCTAGGGCTCCAGAGCGCTTTTTCCAACCAAGGACCAAGGACTAGTAAGTCAATGCACAAATGTTGTTAGGATCTACAACGTTTTTCCAGCCAAGGCTCCAGGACTAATAACTTAGCGCACCAAGGGCTCCAAAATGTTTGTCCAACGAAGGCTCCAAGACTAGTAACTCAACCCAAGGTCTTACAGGGCTCCAAAGCATTTGCCTAGCCAAGGCTCCAAGAAATAGTAACGCAGCCCAAGATGAAGGAAACATGAGAACCAACTAGAAAATAGAGAAATTAGCCAACAACATCATGGTTATCCAGTAAATGGAAAGACTAGGAAAATCCACTTTCAATCCAGGAAATCCTCCATGCTAGTGACCGATCATGACTAATAAACCACATGCATATGCCATGCATGCCAAAACCTGTGAGGAAAGCATACATGCAACTCAGTACCTAGAAGAGAAACCCAATGTATCTATTGATCCTGATGTCATCTTGTGCTTTCATGCTCTTCCTTTACATTCTTGCTCCAAACTCCAAGTATGCCACAGTCCTCCAAGGGTGCTCCAACAAAAATCTAAGTGTCCAAGAGAATGAGAGAGAGAATAGAAGAGAGCTCCACCAAAACTTGTCAAAATATTGCTAACTAATCCTCAGAAACATTTTTATCAATGAGGCCTCTATTTTCTTCAATTTCAATTATTTTCCTTCAATTTTCTCCTCACATGCAACCTATGACCTTTCACCTTCCTTTTCTCCTAATTTCCATTATTTTCATAAATAAATGTGCTAAAATTCCATTTACCTTTCTAAAACCTTTTCCATTGCCTTTGCCAATTTTCTTTAGCCATAATAACTTAAATGAACACCCACTAGGATTTTTTTCCCACCATTCAGCTTGGAATACGTGTCCCATGACCGTGTTCTTATATATTTTTATATGGATGTTTAACCAGGGTTGTTACACTTACAAAGAGACTTTCAGCGGTTGTGGCTGATGAAGATTACACCAAAATGGCAGATTAATAGGTGTCTTTCCAGAAGATGAATCAATGTCTAACTCCAGATAAAATTCGTTGGGAAATATGTGAAACTTTTCCCTAGCAAGCTACAATTGAAGTTGAGGAACCATGTGTTGAACCCTAAGAGAAAAATTATGTTGCCCATTTGAATTATTAAAGGATGAAAAACTTGTATTTTGTAATAATGTATAAGTTTTAGTTAAGAGATATGACAGTTAGATGCCTAGATAGTTTAATAGTGATATGTAACATTTCTTCAATGTAATATTTCTTTAAAAAGAGGGGAAGAACCAATCTAAGGGGGTCCAATTTTTTTCCTCAAATACCTTTTTTTAAGCTTTTTTTGTGTAATTTTGGGAGCTCTTTTGGAAGATTAATGAAGTTTCAAAGTGAGTCCAGATGTTTGTTGGTTATAGTATGTGATTCTTGTCTTGATAATTCTTTCATGGTGTATGTTATTATTTGAAATTCATGTATGTAGTTGTTGGTTTCTTTATTCATTAAATAAATTTATCAATGTTGTGAAAGTAGTAAAGGATACCTGTAAATATTTATTTAAAGAAACCTTATTGAAGTGCTCCACAATTCCATCATTTTGTCCCCTCTTTTCATGGTTTCTACTAATATTTGGTACATAGGGTTTTGTTTAGCCCTATACATTTGATATTTCTTCTCAGGAATTCTTCTCACCGTACTACAACTTCATTAAATACTATAAGCATAGATACGCCCCTTTCGAAGTAGTTTGTATATTCTTCCAAAATTTAAAATGCATTACTTATCAAGGGTTGGCCCTTGGAAAAAATAGAAAATAAAATGTATATATATTTGTTTGAACTACATGGATGTCCTAGGCACTGACCTCCTTTCAGCCAGAGGTGGTATATAGGGTTACATATTTTGGCACTGTTGTTGGGGAATGGATTTGAACATTTTTACGTGGGAATATTTTTTAGCATTTCTTTGATTGGTGAGAAAAGAAAGTGTGGGCTGAGATCACTCACCAGAGGGAGTTAATAATCAGTAATCATTAACCCAAGATGACCTCACACCCTCTTTGATACCTCATAGCAGAATACACCATTTTTTTCCAATCCAAATAAACTTCTTTCAAAGAGATTTTGGGGAGAAATATCTCCAAAACCCCCAGTTTTACCATATGTACTCCCAGGGATTTAAGTTCCATTCCCCAAAAGGCTAAAGTAAATACCCCTAAAGTTTCTCCAAAGACTTTAGGCATTTTAGAAGAAGAGTTTCCCTCTCCTATCTTTCCTTTCTATTAACCTAAATTAGAGAAATAATATTTTGAATCATCTTATTTCTCTTTTCGAGTCTTCCTAGAAGTTGAAGAGATTAAAGATATTGTTATACCGCTCACACATCAAGTTCTTTGGGTCACGTCACAACATGTTCCAACAACTACAGTCCCTCTTGTTTCATCTACATACCAAACAATAAATATTCCTCCATCCCCACTTCAAAATATCAAAATAACAGGGTGTGTTCTTAATAGATATGCCCCTTTAAATATTCCACAACCAATCAATGATATTCCATAATATTATTTGAAACTCTTACCTTGCTTCATAGGACAAGATGAAATAACAATTGAGAAACATGTGCCAACGTCCTGTGCATTTGTTGAGAATATTAATGTTTAGCATCTTGATGTTGTTATGAGGATGTTTGTACAATATTTAAATGGGGAATCAAGAAAATGATTTAAAACCTTACCTGATAATGGAATTAATACATGGGAGGAAATAGAAAATGTTTTCATGTAGAAATGGGGAGGGAAGGAAGATCACGAGTTCCTTTTAACAAAATTTAATGGAATAAAGAAAGAGGCTAATGAAGATGTTATTGAATTCATAAAAAGATTTAATAAACTTTACAATAGTCTACCAGTAAAACTAAAGTCTCCATAAAAAAATTCAAAGGTAGTCATTGCAAGGGCCTTTAACTCTAATTTCGGCTTTACTTTGAGAGAATGAAAATCACCTACCCTTGACTAAATTTACTCTGATGCTTTAGAGGTGGAAGAAAATATAGAAACAACAAGAAACATAAAATTGGAGAAAAATCATGTTGATAGGAGAAAGGATAAAGAAGAGGTTTGTCCTACAAGGATGCAGAGAGATATACAAGAGAAAAATTTCAGTGACATGACTAAAGTGATTATAATTATTTCAAATAAGTTGGTAAAGTGAGAGTTGCAAAATAAAAACCCTCCAAGACAAATTAAATAAGACCCAAAAAGTAATTTCAACCCCGAGTTGAGGAGGCCCCCTCTATATATTCTATAAAGGGAGAGGAAATATCAACATGATCAGGTTCAACCAGCTTTCTATATAGAGGAAGAACCATAGGAAAATTTTGGAGAAGCACTAGAATTTCAAGAGAATCAATATTCTACATTGTCAAAAGAGGAAGTTGAGGCATAGGAAGATTGTGTAGATTTCGATCCTCAAACCCTTTTACATCTAGCTCTCGAGGTTAGATGCAAAGATTGCTTTTTCCTAGGTTTTTCGCATGCGCATCATGAGCCTCAAAATTATTTATTTGATAATTTAGAGCTCATTCTTCACATCAAACTTGCAGCTCTGACATCCCACAACACATCCAGGTGCCTTTGACACATCTAGCTCAGCAATAACTAGGTAAGTTCGCTTAACTTGTAATTTGCAGCGTTTCTAACGCTTTTTGTGTTTTGGCTTCTGCGAGTGATGTCAGCTTGATTTCTATGAATTCTTGTTGTCATTTTCATGCATGTTAGAATGTACAAGCACCATTTTAGTTTTCGTTAGCTTCTCACTGTTTTCACATGCATGACACTGTTTTGCACAAACAATCACTGTTTTGGTGAATCGTTTCATACAAGTGCATGTTGTTCTGTTTTTTGAATCTTGCATTCATTGTTTGCATGCATGATCACTCACCTATGCTTACACTCAGTTTCACCATGCATTCACATCTTCATTTGCTTCCAGTCGCCCGTTAGCAGGTTTGGGAAACCTTTCCCAAACTCTGCCTCACCCGAATAGCATTGCCCAATTCTGAGAGGAAAGGCTCTGCCTCCCTCCTAGAAAATGCACAAATATGGCCAGTCACTGCCCTTGAGTCTAGCTTTGAACAATTTTGAGAGGCAGTGGCTGTTGGCCCAGAAAATTGCACAATGCAATCCTTAGGCCTGCATCACTTGCCAGCTGAAACTGCGCATTGCACAATCTCAACACCTAGTAGGCTAGTCTGAATTGCGCATTGCACAATTACAACAGTCAACCAACCTCCTGATAGTCTGGACTACCTTTTGCATAGTTCCGGCAGTCAGTCTCCCGACCTCCCAATGAAAATTTCGTAATCCTTACCACCAGTTCCCTAGGTATGTTGCATGTCATCCCTCATTTGCTTTGTTTTTAACTGATAGATTTCTTGGCATGCATGTCGCTATGTCTCCTATTATAGCAGGTGTTCATCCATATCTCGAAAGTTCAAGATCAATGGCCTCCAAGAGAGTAGGGTCAAACGACACCGACGAAAGCGCAACTGGAGGAGTAGTTGAGTGAGTGTCTACAAGTTTGTCAATCTATGAAGCCACCAAGATGATCGTAGACAAAGACATCAAGATGAAATGGAAAGAGGTCAATGATGCATTCTTAGACACATTTGGGGAAGATATCAAAGGCTTCCAAGTCTATGTGAATGTTCACAAGTCTAGCTTGTATCGAATTGTAAGGAGGTATCTTGTGTTCCCATGCACGGACATGATACATTGGATCATCTTGTACACTGGTCTCGAGACGATGCCATTGAGCAGTGTCAGTGGGATAAATATTGGTACCTTTAGGGCACAAGATTATCAACAGATGTACCAATTTTCGAAGCCAGTGATCACCATGGAGACACCCTTCAGCATACCCAACAACAATGCAAAATCTAGAGATGTCTTAAAGAATTGGGTGAAGGATCCACCCAAATTCAGGATGACACCCAACCACATTTACAAGATGAAGATACTATGGAAGGCATATCAATACTTGGTCATCTTTTCATGTCACTTGTACGACCAAGAGAGCACGAAGACCTTCCCTCAAAGTTGGGTGATCGTGTTGGATGAACTGGACAGTGAGGGAAAATCATGCAACTGGTCCGACATGTTGGCTCACAGGCCGAAGGAATAGCTAACAAGAGCTTGAGAGCTGCCAAAAGGTTAGCAAGTAGAAATCTACATGTCCACGTATATCTTGGATGCAATCTGTTCCCGTTAGGAGTTCCTGGGCATGAAGTGGGCATGGACATCAACGGAAACCTCTGTTATTATTTATTGTAAATTGTTTTTTGAATGTAGCTTCAGAGGGGTTATCACACAACTATCGGATCATTTTTTCACCCCGGTGTATAAGATGATATTTGAGCAGGATCCACCTTGTGTGTCAAAGGCAGTGAGGGAGGCACTGACCGATATACCAGATTGGTATACCTCACCATTCAGCACCTTCATACGAATGTACATCGCAGAGAAGCCTCCAAATGTTTTGTTGAAGTTTTCCATGGGCAAGCTTGTCATGAGAGAAGTGTCATACCACATCTCAACTGGATTGTCAGCTAGGCTGCACCGGAAGAATAAGGCACCTTGGCCCACTCTTCCGTTGTGGGTCGAGTTGTACGAGATATGAAATCTCAAGAATACGGATGCCGAAACAGAGGAGATCAAGAAATATATTTTCGACACCTGAAGCTATAATCTGTCTGACCCGCATTGTTTGGTGAAGGATCACTATGTGAGAGTACAGTTTCTGTGGATCCATGAGGCATGTCATTGGGTGGAGTAAGACTAGTGGAGATATTGTTACAGCTTCTACAGGCCCAATTTTTATAGACATATTTGGGCACATCAACCCAAAATCATGTGTCGATGATATTAGGGTTCATCAACCCCTAAAATGGTTGTTTTATGCCCTAAAGAAACTTAGTCATCAGAATGTCTCATTCCCCAAAAGTTCCATCTCAAAAATCATCTAGAAAGTGCCTAAAATGAATCATTGCTGAAACCCCTGTGTTAGGGTGAGATGCATCTCAGGTGCTACACTGTCAAAGTGAGATGCCCTAAGTTAGGCTGAGATGCATATCAGGTGCTGCACTATCAAAGTGAGATGCATCACAGTTTGGCCTTCTAGAATGTGCGATGGGCGAGGTTGGACAAATGTTGGGAGAGTTTGAGAGTTGGTTGCTCATGGAACCTTCTAGAAACTTCTCCTATGCCACCCGCCTCTCTGAATTTGCCCAAGCATGACCAAGGGAACAAGGAAGCCATATCCAATTCCCCTCTTTTATGAAACCAATTTCAACAAATGGAATGGCATTCATCATCCCCCATTGATGACTCATCCTCCTGCAACTATCTATAAAAGGATCTCTCATCCAGGAGATCAGAAGGCTGAATTATTCTGAGTTGTGAGGAAGTGTTGCTAGTTTCAGTATTGAGGTGAGAGAATTGTGTTATTGTTGGTGTGTTCTTGCTGATTCATGAGGTGAAGAAGACTTGAAGCTGGGAGGATGGCGCTGGATCAAAATTCCTATGGGTTGTAATTCTCCTTGTTATCAATAAAGTCCTTTAATATTTTTCCCAATTGATTGTGTTAACTATAAATGCATTCATTTGTTTATCATATTTCTGATTCTATGATGTTTATGCTATGATGGATCATTATGCTTTGATAGGTCTTTGTTTCTGTAGCTGTGCAGGGATTCTCCAAGCGTGTTAAGTATGGGGAGGAGTTATGAGATTTGCCAAAGGAGAGGGAGATCAAGCGAGGATTCAAGCGGAAGTTACAGGTTGGTCCTTCATAATCTCTTTCTTATCTATCACTCATAGGAAAGATAGTGAATTGCTTTGACTATTCTTTCTAGGTTAGCTACCAAACCTAGAGGGCTAGCATTTCTTAGAAATACTAGTTTTTCCATAAACACCAATGAACTGGTCGGCATAGTGTTGTAGGGAAAAGTATCCGATTCGGATGACCCTATCCCACTCTAAGGGTGATAGTACCTCAGCAACAACTGTAAAGAAAACTACTAAAGGTTTACTTCTTTATGAAAGCAAGAGAGAATGAGGAAATGCACTAATCGTTGCCTTGCGCTTAATGTCGAATCCAGATTCTTCTCTTCGCTGCTTGCCCCCAGCTCCTTCCTCTTTTGCTGGCCCAGCTACAATGAGATCCTGCAAAATAACAAAGAAGGACACTACAAGAAGCATGCAATCATAACTGATTCACGGATTAGCATAAATCAAATATACAATTATCACAATACATTATTGAAACAAGTGCATATAGAAGAACCTCAATAGCTTTTATTAATGAAGAAGTAAAGTTCTGAGAAGGTTACAACCATTGAAGGCCCAAATCCAGCAACACCTCCCAGCAGAAAGAATTTCTCCTCTTCACCTCCTTCAAGCAATCACCCAATAGCTCTATTGTGAAACCAACAGCATATCATTACTTTGCACAAAATTCCAGCCTCTTGAGCTCATAGGAGAGAGCTCAATATATAGATGAATTGAGAAAGGATGAGTCAGCTTGCAACTGATGTGTAGCTGCCTTGTGTCCTCTCTCTCTTCAGTTGATCTTCAGTTCTTGAGTCCACTTGGAGAACCTTGCTTCCACTTGGAGAAACAGAGCCTCTGACTCATCACAAGGCGAAATCCATGATCCAAGTGTCATTTTTGGAAGATTCCAGAGCAATGACTCAGTGTGCCACTTGTCCCATCTCGCTCAGCGCAGGTGGCCTTTGTTCTACCTGCTTTGCAACGCAGGTACACCATGGAGGAGTTGAGTTTCAGCGCAGAAGCCTAGTGGAGCACCTGCTTTGATTTCAGGATTGCTTGTTTTTGAGTGTTTTCAGGTGGAGAACTGATCTGAGAGCTGTTGGTTTGCTGACCTTGTTCCTCTAGGGGTAGGAACATCATGTTTAGGGACTTTGGATCCCTTGGATTATTGACAATTCATGCCTGATGCTGCAAGGCACAAAATTGTCTATAACAGATGCCCCCTAAAGTATGAGGTCGTTTGTCGGGTGAAATGCTTTATTAGGAGGATCCGAAGTTCATTCAATCTGCTGAGAAGTGTCCTGTAATAAGATACAATACAATACATTATTTTTCATACTTTTTCATGATCTAGCTGAGGTGGGCATTCCCATGCTCAGCTTTTATAAATACATTTTGGTACATAGAACAGACGATCGTCTGATGATAGACTGATAATTCTCTGCTGAAATTATCATCCTTTGAGAAGGATGATCATCTATTGCAATGATGTACATATCAAATGTCTTTATGTCCTGAATATATATCGCAGCCCGGATGGATGAAACTAGATCCGGGGTCTTCAATCTCTTCCGATCTTCACTCGATGTACAAGTCAATCCATGTGAGAATTTCTTGAAGTCGAACATGGAAAGACATCGCTTGATTACCGGTCAATGATGTAAACCGTTAACAAGCGCGAGAGGAATCACCGATAAGGATGATGACCCTCAAGGTACGGCAGTACAATTCACATGGTGGGAATAAAGGACTTGGCGTCGACCACCATGCAAAATCTTTTGGTCGAAGGTCATTGATGTATACCTGTCACCGGAAGTGAGAAACTTGCCATTGAGGCATGCAAGCTTCAAAGTACTGAAGGGGGTGTTCCTAGATCAACTCCTTGGATAATGAGCTGATGTCGACAAGGAGCGATCCGTCAAAGGAGGGCCTTAATGAATCCCACATCAGTGACACGGAACGGAGCTAGTGATTGTGATGAGGTGAAAACAAACTGTGATGTATGATTCAGGGTGGCGGTCATGAAATGGATGAAGGACAATGTATGGCAGTGGATGGGACACGGTTGACTCTTTGCAGAACAACATCTCTTGAACATATAACGACACTGATGTGATGGATTGGTAGCATTACCCCAAATGTGGATGGTGTGGCGAGGACCATGGTGATGAGACCGGTGAATGAAACAACCCAACCCGATGTGAGACGGAGGACAAAGTGTCATGTTCAAGAGCGACTTGCTACCATTAAAGCTGTGAGGTTCTCCCAATTTTTCCCCAGTCATTGCTGACCAGTACCTCTTTATTTTTATCAAGCTTGAGGAGGATAACATATGCTTGTTCTATAACCTGCCCTTCGGGCAAGCCCATCGCTATGTTTTAACGAGCCTAGCGATAGGGAAACTCGTTCTCGTCTAAAGACAAGTTTGTCGCTATTTAATGAATTTTAACGAGTCTAATGACAAGGATAACTCGGTCCTTTTCATTTTTAGAGAGTCTGAAAAGGTACATAAAGTCAACTCCATAATTCCTTTTTCGTCATCTAATCCCTTAAGTCTGAAAAAGTATAAAACAATACAGAAGGGATGAATTTTCGATTGCTTTAACGAGCTGAACAAAACAAGCGCTCGATCTTTTTGTGCAATAATCCCTCAGGTCCAAAAAGATTAAAGTCTAGAGGAGGGATAGCTTTCCGGTCGCTTTAACGAGCTGGAAGGCCAAAACTTGGCAAACTTTTCATATTTTACGAGTTAGTGAAAAGAGCTCAAAGAAGACTCGTCTTTTGAGGAACGAGTGATGAACAGGGCAGCAGCAGATTCCAGGTACAGGTTGGAATATTCCAATCACGGCAGTGTCACAAGGATGGCTAAGTGAAATCACTCTTCGCAGCTGTTCCTCAAAATGGGTAAACAAACATATAGAGATGAACGATTGGCCAAATGAACGGATGGAGGTGAGACTGCAAGAACACGACCAAGGGTTTTAATATGGCTGTCAAAGGTTACATTTCTCAAGGTTATTTACCGGTTCATTTTTTCTGGGTGAGCTTGAACTCTAGGGGAAGATTGCTCACAACTTATGTTTATTTTTTAACGAGCATGAACTATGTGCTAAAACTGCTCGGATCTTGCGTTTATTTTTTAACGAGCATGAACATTGCTAAAACTGCTCGATTATACCAGTCTTAATACAAGGAACGCCTCAGGTGAGGTAGTCATATTTAAGGAGCTATACCTCACTAGTTACTCCAATTTGGCAAGTTTTGACTTTTGCCCCACATCCTTTCTTTATGCAAGCTGGAAACGGCTAATCCTATGAGTTTAATGGGTTAGACCTACATGTTTAAAGGGAGGACCTAAAAATTTAAAAAATAAATAGTCGTCCCGTGCTTGCACTCCAAAAGGTTCGCATGCCCCCAGGTATAAAGTATAATTTCAAGGCTGCCCCTCCTCTGTCCCACCTCTGTTTTTCTACTTGTCGTCTTGCTATATTTTTAACGATACTTGTCTTCTCGTTATTTTTCGGTGCCGACGGTACTTGTCTTCCCATCAGTTCACTTTTTGATTTTTGCAAGATCGCAACAGATAAAACATTGGCGTTACGGACGGAGGTTTGCCTCTTACTTATTATCCGAAAAATGGTTTTGTTTGCTGCCGCAAACTAAACTCTTTTTCCGGCGATGTCTATTATTAGGTTGCTAAGGATGGTGACTACTTGTTGCAGCAATTTCATCTCTTTCTTTGGGGGCTGCCCCTACTTATCCTTCAAAACATATGTTTTAATGGGTGAGGCTTGCCTTCAAAGATGGTGGCTACTTGCCGCCACAAATGGACCTCCTCCCTCAGGAGAGCCTACTTTTTAGACAAAGGGAGCCGATTATTTCGCTCACATAACTTTGACAAAAGAACTTTATCCTAGAACAACCCTCTCTTCCTTCCTTCGGACGGGGTACGGACTAGTCCATTCTTCTGCGGAAATTAACTTTATACCCAAGGTTTTCTCTGCCCAAGGCAGGCCAGGGTGCATGCCCCCTGGGTCCCAGTTCTTTCTTCCCGAATCACTCGCATTCATCGGGAAGTAGAACCGGGGGTGGAGGCATTCCTTGAGTGAATAAACCGTTAAGGGATGGTATTTGACTATTTGCGATGCGTGATCCTGGAAATGAAAGTTGGTCTACGAGCTTGACCATTCTTCCTTCGTGCGGAAAACACATGACTCTAAAGAGTGAGGACACTATCGCCTCCATGCAATATATATAGTCTCGTCCAAGGAGTAAGTTATACACCAAGGGTCCCTGGACGACCATGATGTTCATATGAACTGTCTTCCCTTTCAATGTAACTGGAACATTGGGGAGAACCCCTAACGGGTGACTGGTTCCTTTATCAAAACCCGATAGATTTCTCATCTCAGGTAAAAGCGCCAGGGAACCTAGTGCTTTCCAAGCAATAGAGGAAAGGATACTCACAGATGCCCCTTCATCAATGATAGTTCCAGCCATCACCATTCTGTATATTTGGACGATGATTCTGAATGGGATACTGGCTGGTAACCGGGGTCTGCCTAGTTGATTCCAATCAAAGGATACAACCAGGTTGCTTGGAGGTGGGACCGAATACACGGCCGGATACGACCCTGACGATGTTCCTTCCTACGACAAAGGAATGGGCACATTGCCCTGATGCTCATCAGAGTCTGTGTTGATGAAAAGAATCTGGATGGTGTCATCCTTGTTCTCTTCAGTGAGGGTGTCATTTGAAGATGAATCTTCAACGACGGTGTCATTTGAGGATGAAACCTCTGAAGGAAGAACCGGGTCAACTGCCGTTTCGACCTTTAGACTTTCGTCTGGTCTGGATTCAGTAGGTTCATTCTCAATGACCGACACTTCAGCTGACCACTTGATCGAGCCAGCTGGATTTTCAACTATCGAGGGACTTGGCACGAGTTTTCGGTATCCAGGAGGAAGTCGTAACGGTGAAACCGGACGATCTTCCAAAACTCTCTTCGCCTCATCTAAGAATGGACATCGGTGGATGGCGTGATCGCCTTCACACAACATACAGGGTGATCTTGGTCTCCCTTTTCGTCCTTCACTCTCGCTAGTTGACGGACTGCAATCAACATGACTACCAGAGGTTGATGCTACCGGATTGTGCAACCTGGGGGACCAGTCCCTTAGTATCCGGGGAATACAAGGACAATCACGGTGGAAGTGGGTCCCTTTGCAAATGACACATGGCGATTTAGGCCCGGTCAGTGCAGTGTGTGGATTTTTGTCAGATGTCTTTTGCTTGCCCCCAGTCGTCTTCGCCATAGGCCCCTTCTGCTTCTTTTCTCTCTTCTTCTTTTCCTTCTTCTCCATGGGAGGCTGACTTTTGCCGGCTCTACCTTGCAAAGATAAAGGATCAGAGGAAGAATTGTAAGAAGTGGAAGGCTGGTGGGTAGTTCTAGACTGGTCTGACTGTTGATTCGACTGCTCAGGATTAGTGGCGATCTGAACTACATTAGTTGAAAAGAGCCATACAGGTAGGCCGATTGTCAATCCTGGAAGTGACAATGTGGCCATATGAGGCGCACCAACATCTCCCCAAGAGGAGAAGGGATTGGGACTTCCGCCAAGGTGACTTCCTTGGTTGGTGGGCTCCATTCTTTTCAACTGAAAGATCAACGTGGGAATAACAGGTGATTATGTTCCGATTAAAATAAATTTTATTAACGACGCTTTAGACACAACTTTGCTTTTTCATGTTTTAAGAGTCGAGAAAAAGCTAAAGATGACTCTAGTCTCCTTCGATGTTTTAACGAGCCTGAAGTGACAAATGCTCAGATGGACTTTTTCAGTTATAGAGTTTGAAAAAGGCCAAAAGAAACTTCTCTGGAGTTCTAGGTAGAGGGTGTGCCAAACTTTTCGCGAAACCACAGAATACGTTTTACGGTACGGGTGGTCGATCTTCGTGAATGCTGTGTTCACTGCATCGCGATCAGTAGGGCGGCCGACACGGCTTCCTATGGATAAAGGCTTTGTTCCTATAGGGGTCTCCCAATATATACGCGACGGTACGTGGGAGCACAAGTCCGTATTAGTGCCACCGACTCTCAGGAGGAATCACCCACCTTCGTAGAGATCGACAGTCACTATGTTTAACGACACCGGAACACGTCTCTACCTAGACCTCTATGTGTTTGCGTTATGTTTCAAATGCGTTGTTAGGTTCATTCAGTATATTTTAAGTTGATCTTTTTAAAGTTTTCCTTTCAAGGTTCACCACGAGATGTATATGAACAATTCCTAAATGCAGCCTAAGATGAGAAGCAAGCTTTTTCAAATCTTCTTGACTGATGAAAATCTTAACTACTGAGGGAGAAGAAAGGCAAATCTTTTCACACAGTTCATACAGCACAAACTAATGCACTTTCTCCTAAATCATCATGCAAACTTTTTCAAATGCAAAATGCACAATGCATGTATTTTCTTTTCCCTTTCTTAATGTCGATGTATTACAAAAAGAAAGTTGTTATATAACTTTGATTTCGATTTAAAGTGAAAACAAACAAGTTCGTCCAAAATCAAAAGACACCTTAAGATTTACTTGTTTAATCACTGGAAATACATGAAATCAAACCATAATGACGAAAGTAAAAAGACTAATAAGCTATGGACAGCAAACAAGCTAACTCTTTAGACCAGCAAAATGCCTAACACAGGTTCAGATCTAAGAGTCCAAAAGCAAGACTAGTTCACTTTCGTTATGGGAAAATGTAAATGAAGTAAGAAATACAAAAGAACAAATACAATTTCGTTATATAACAGAGGCGGAATGATGGCAAGGAAGGTTGGTTTCAGAACAGGTGCAAGAAAGACAACTTGCTGCAAAAAACTATAGTGAAAACAGGCAAGAAAAAGGGAGGAAACCCCAACTGCACAAGGCAAAATTGGGCCAACGCAGGTGCTGCTCAGCCAGTCTGGCTCTCAGCGCAGGTAGCCCCTTTGGGACCTACGTTGCAAAGCAGGTAGCATGTGTACTACCTGCTTTGGAAAACGAAAGTTGCGTTTTCTCAGTTTCCGGGTCACAATTTTCTAAAAAATGCACAGTTTTTGCTCAAATCAGAAGCAATTAGTCAAGCACAGACAAAGGGATGATTAGGAGGATGAAAATTTATCACTAAGAGCTTACAAGGATCCTTGTAGATCAGCTCTTCAAATCATGAACATGCTCAGAAATGAGCTAGAGTAGCTGCCCTCTACTTCGCTTTTGATATAGTCAAAAGCTTTTCGACTCGGTACTCTTTTGTTCAGGAAATGAATAGAAAAATACTACAAACACAATCAAACAGATACGATCCCCAGTGGAGTCGCCAGTTTGTTGTAGGGAAAAGTATCTGATTCGGATGACCCTATCCCACTCTAAGGGTGATAGTACCTCAGCAACAACTGTAAAGAAAACTACTAAAGGTTTACTTCTTTATGAAAGCAAGAGAGAATGAGGAAATGCACTAACCGTTGCCTTGCGCTTAATGTCGAATCCAGATTCTTCTCTTCACTGCTTGCCCCCAGCTCCTTGCTCTTTTGCTGGCCCAGCTACAATGAGATCCTGCAAAATAACAAAGAAGGACACTACAAGAAGCATGCAATCATAACTGATTCACGGATTAGCATAAATCAAATATACAATTATCACAATACATTATTGAAACAAGTGCATATAGAAGAACCTCAATAGCTTTTATTAATGAAGAAGTAAAGTTCTGAGAAGGTTACAACCATTGAAGGCCCCAATCCAGCAACACCTCCCAGCAGAAAGAATTTCTCCTCTTCACCTCCTTCAAGGAATCACCCAATAGCTCTATTGTGAAACCAACATCATATCATTACTTTGCACAAAATTCCAGCCTCTTGAGCTCATAGGAGAGAGCTCAATATATAGATGAATTGAGAAAGGATGAGTCAGCTTGCAACTGATGTGTAGCTGCCTTGTGTCCTCTCTCTCTTCAGTTGATCTTCAGTTCTTGAGTCCACTTGGAGAACCTTGCTTCCACTTGGAGAAACAGAGCCTCTGACTCATCACAAGGCGAAATCCCTGATCCAAGTGTCATTTTTGGAAGATTCCAGAGAAATGACTCAGTGTGCCACTTGTCCCATCTCGCTCAGCGCAGGTGGCCTTTGTTCTACCTGGTTTGCAATGCAGGTACACCATGGAGGAGTTGAGTTTCAGCGCAGAAGCCTAGTGGAGCACCTGCTTTGATTTCAGGATTGCTTGTTTTTGAGTGTTTTCAGGTGGAGAACTGATCTGAGAGTTGTTGGTTTGCTGACCTTGTTCCTCTAGGGGTAGGAACATCATGTTTAGGGACTTTGGATCCCTTGGATTATTGACAATTCATGCCTGATGCTGCAAGGCACAAAATTGTCTATAACACATACCTGTGGAATGGTTAGTGAAGCAGCGTGAAGTAGCATCCAGGAGAGCACTAGCAACAACAACAACAGAGGTAAACATACTAGTGCACGACAAAGGTAAGAGAAATATTCACGACAATGCGGAGGCAGAGCAAAGATGCAAGTTCATAAGATACCCAAATGTGTAAAAAATAGCTTTAGCCATAGAGGTGAAGAGGCAACAATGTGAGAGGAGGAATGCACAAAGGAAGAGAGAAAAACATGGGATGGAGGAAACAGTGAGGGAGTTGCGTGAGTTGAAGGAGAAACTCTCGAAGGAACATGAGTTGCACAAAAAGGAGAAGTAAGCGTAGCAAGAATAGGTACAATAGGGGGCGCAACATGTACAAACAGATGAAACTACACAGGTACAGGTAGGAGACTCATCCGAACAACTGGAACAAAGCAGACAGGGTGAGAAGTTGTAGGAGCAGGACTTTGCTCAAGAGATTGAACGAGAACTTGAGCAAATGGATATGGATATGGAGCAACAAGAGTTAGAGCAAGAGATCAACCTCATGCCTTTCCACCAAGAGGTTGACCCACTAGCTTCACCGGATCTAGAAGCAGAGAAAGTCCCAACCAACCAAGGAGACAGCGATATCCTTGGAAACAATCTGAAAGAAGAGATGCACAACACATTAGTCGACGAGTCGCAACATAGAGTTGTGCAATCACATAGAGTGTCTACTCCAGATGACAACACATCTCCTATGTAGTTTGAAGAACAAGTGATCATGTCTAACGTGTGCAAGCATCTAGTAGCATTGGCCGATGCTACCAGAGCATATGTCGAAGCCATTAGATTGAGTGTTCAATTTTTGATAGTTGAGAATGAGCTAATGGCTAAGGAGTTACAGACAACAAAGTAGGGATAAGAATTGGTTACAACATCTACCCGAGCAGAGTTGAAGAAGGCAATAATGGATGAAGTATCATCCCTTGAGACATTCATGTGGGCATTGTATTCCAAGTTTGGTACCGTGCATAAGGCAGTTGTCCATCTCAATGGTTGGCAATAGTGATGTGCTAGGAGAGCACGTATCTTGTCAAATGTGCATATTGTTGTTGACTGCATGCAAATATGGACAATGAGATACAAGGGAGCCCCGTTACACTTTTCTAAGATGATGAAGCCGAGAGTAGTCGAGTTGAAGGCACGCATCCAGAGTCAGATCCAGAACTATGAAGAACTCCCATATCTCATCACTAGTTTGGAAGCTTCCCACGCATGGGTATTCAGAAGCATGGATGTTTTTGTCCGTGCACATGTGATCACATCTATTGGGACACTCACCATGGCAAAAAAAGAGGCACAAGTCTAACTGGAGATTGACTCATACTATGATGAGTTGATAACCATAGCCACAAGTACATAATTAGTGATTAGTTCAGACAACATGCATCTATATGTCGCTAGTCCAACTGCAATCAAGGCAATGATGTGCATGATATTAGATGAGTTGGACAGAGGAGTGAGAGCAGTGTACCTAGATGCAACAGAGGCAAGAGTTCGTTTCGAGAAAGATGTCACTACAGAGTACACAGACACCATTGCGGACTACCGAGCTTGGCATCAGTTCACCACCATCGACCATCGTGAGGATGTCGAAGAGTTGGTCTGCCCATAGTTGTACAAGTCATAGTGATGCCTTGCATGGCTTGCTCAAGTCTATTTGTCTCACATGGGTACATGTGCAGATTATATGTAACATCTTTTCAAGCGGAAATTGAAGTGTCGATAAATGAATGTGACAGTCGTACAGTAGTTGAAGAGTCATGAGGGTAGATGAACGGTCACAAAGGGAAATTTCAAGGGTCACCCCACCCTTTGCTATATATATCCCTCATAACTCATTGTAGAGGTTTTTGGTCAACCAAGTTTCTGATAGGAGTATCTTAGAGAAAGCTTGGAGACTATTGTAACGAGCCTTGGCTTCTTCATGGTGGAGAGCTAGTAAATCTCTTTGGAGGAGCACGTGACAATGACTATAACGTTTTGTTATTAGGACTAGTGGGTTGGTAATTGTTGTGCTATATGATTGGAACTTTCGCTTCTTAATATAACAAAGCCAACACACTTACTATAATATTTCAGTTAACTTGTTTACTCTAATGATATATGTATATGTTTGCTTACGCATGTATGTATGGACTCTTTCTGTATATGTATGTATGAATCTTACTGAAATGTGTTGTTGGTTTAACCATCACTTTTGATTTTTGGTTCACCTTCCTTCCAGCTTGTGATGCATCTTTGCTCGTGTGTTCCCTTTAAAACTACATGTTTACAGAGGTTTCCAAGGGGCACACTCACCTTACTCTCAGTGTGTTAGAACCGTTGATGCACTTTCCTTGAATTTTTGCATAAGTCACACCCTTGCTACCAACAGGGACATCTTACTTGCCTCTATGGGAAACTGTGGTCAAGGTGATACCATATGACCCATTACTCAAACTTCTTCACCAAACGGTCTGACGTCTAGTTGGGACTTCTTATCGGGGAGATCCCTTGACATGTTGGTGGGTCCAAAACCATCAACACTTAGTTAATCATTTATATTTATATACTATTAAATTTATTGTTACCATACTATTGACAGTGTTCTACTTGCCAGCATGTAAAGGGATCCCCACGATAAGAAGTCCCAATTAGACCTCAGACCATTTGGTGTAGGAGTCACAGCAGTGGGTCGTACGATAATGCCTTGACTGTGATTTCACACAGAGGCAAGTAGGATAACTCTGTTGGTAGTAAGGGTGTAACAGCTACACTGAGCCGATGAAGGTGCATGAGAGGTTCTAACACACGAGGGCTGAGATGATTGCGCCCCTTGGAAACCTACGATAGCACACAGTTAAGAATGGAACACACAAGCGAAGATGCATCACAACATGGAAGGCAAGTTAGCACGCAATCCAAAGTGATGGTTAAACCAACAACACATTTTAGAAAGATTCATACATACATACAAAAATAGCTATACATTCATGCGTAAGAAAACCAATATATATATCATTTAGAGTAAACCAGATAGCATAGAATACAATACAACATATGCATGAAACGTGTTGGCTCTTGTTATATTAAGAAGTGTAAGTTCCAGCCATACAATACATCCATGTCCAACCACTAGTTCCAATAGCGGAACGTTACAACAACAACCGCTTGATCCTCCAAAGAGATGTACTAGCTCTGCGTAGTGGAGAAGCCAAGGCTTGTTACAATACTATCCAAGCTTTCTCTAATATACTCCTATTGAAGCTTAGCTGAACAAAAGACTTTACAATGAGTTATGAGGTTCTACTTATAGCAAAGGGTGGGGTGACCCTTGACATTCCCCTTTGTGACAGTTCATCTACCCTCATGACTCTTCATCTACTCTATGGCTATTACATCCAACTATCGACACTTGAACTTCCACTTGACAAGACGTTACATTACAATGCATGTGCCCATTTGAGACAAAATGGCTTGAGCAAGCCATGTAAGACATCACTGACACTCGGTCTGTTGTGTTGAGACCAACTCTTTGACATGCTTGTGATGGTGAAGGTGGTGAGATGATGCCAAGCTTGGTCGTCTGTGATGGTGTGCATGCACTCCTTGGAGACAGCTTGTTGAAGCGAACTCTTGCCTCAGTTGCATCCGGATGCATTGGTGTGGCTCCTCCATTCAACTCGTCTGCTAACATGCATATGGTCTTCTTGGGTATGGACGAACTGGAAACACACTGGTGCATAGTGTTCATGTTGATATTCCAGTGTGTGCTAGTAGTCATGCACATCAACTGTCAACTACATGTTCAACGCCAATTGGACTTTCTTCTTGTCTTTGCCTTGGTGAGTGTGCTGAATGGGTGGGAATGCATGTGTGCACATGATGACATGCATGCTGCTGAATTCCCTTGCATGTGATCAACAACACTGCTCACCATGTTTGTTCCATGCCAGCTACTAGGATGGATCTTTAACTTTTATGGGCACAACTTCATCCATGAGTGCATGTTGAGCCCGCTATTGTACCTATTCTTGCTACAACGTATTCTCTTGTCTATGCATCTCTTGTTCTTCCTTGAGTTGCTGCTTGATCACTTGCAACTCCTTCTCTGTTTCGTTTTCTGCCTTCGCGTCATCTTCATGTCGTGCTATCACGTCGTAGCCTGAGTTTCCAAATTTTCTTTCACCACAAGTGGATCTGCTTGAGCTTGCAACTTTGTTCCACCTCTGTGTTGTCAACAACGTTCCTCTTACATTCATTGCATCTGGTATTTTGCCTTCAATTGTTGTTCATGGTGCTACTTGTTGTGATGCTCCTATCGTCATATATTGATGTCCTTGTCTACGAACAACTTGATGTATTCATGGGTACGCAAGTTCATAGACACTTGAGCGACTGCATCCATAAATGTGCTTTGAACGTTGTCTTCGACTCTCCTCTCCTGAAGCCATTATACCTGTGTTGCTAAGAGGGAGATGAACGTCTTTGATACATGGAGACATGGCAACACTCATGGAAATTAATCTGTCGGTCAAAAACCAAAATGAATTGCAGAACTGACTTGGAACATACCTGTGTGACTAGTCATGAAGGTTGCACAATTTCCGCCAGGAGGTCGGGAGACTGACTGCCAAGACTACGCAAGGCACAATACGGGTTGTCAGGAGGTTGATTGGCTACTGGAACTACGTAATGCATAGTCCATCTCAGTTGTTGACTACTGGAATTGTGCAATGCACAATCTCAGTTAGCAATGGCTACAGGACCAGTGACTGCATTGCGCAATTTTCTGGGCCAACAGTCAATGTCCCTAAGAATTGCACAATGCAAGACTGGAGGATAGTCACTGGTAAAAAATGTGCATTTCCTAAGAGGAAGACATAGAGTTAATAATCAGTAATCATTGCCCCAAGAAGACCTCACACCCACTCTGATACCTCCTAGCAGAATACCCCATTTGTTTCTAATCCAAACAAACTTCTTTCAAAGAGAGTTTGGGGAGAAATATCTCCAAAACCCTTATTTTTACCATATCTACTCCTGGGGTTTTAGGTTCTATTTCCCAAAAGGCTGAAGTAAATACCCCTAAAGTTTCTCCAAAGACTTTAGGCCTTTCAGAAGAAGAGTTTCCCCCTCTTATCTTTCCTTTCACTTAACCTAAATTAGAGAAATAATATTTTGAATCATGTTATTTCTCTTTTTGAGTCTTCTTAGAAGTTGAAGAGGTTAAAGATATTTTTATACTGCTCACATCTCAAGTTCTTGCAGTCACGTCACAACATGTTCCAAAAACTACAGTTCCTCTTGTTTCATCCACATAGCAAACAATAAATATTCCTCCATCCCCACTTCGAAATATGGAAATAACAGGGTGTGTTCTTAATAGATATGCCCCTTTAAATATTCCACAATCAATGAATGATATTTCATAATATTATTTGAAACTCTTACCTTGCTTCACAGGAGAAGATGAAATAACAATTGAAAAACATGTGCCAACATCCTATACATTTGTTGAGAATCTTAATGTTGACCATCTTGATGTTTTTATGAGGATGTTTGTACAATATTTAAATGGGGAATCAAGAAAATGATTTAAAACCTCACCTGATAATGGAATTAATACATGGGAGGAATTAGAAAATGTTTTCATGTAGAAATGGGGAGGGAAGGAAGATCACGGGTACCTTTTAACAAAATATAATGGAATAAAGAAAGAGGTTAATGAAGATGTTATTGAATTCATAAAAAGATTTAATAAACTTTACAATAGTCTACCAGTAAAACTAAAGTCTCCATAAAAAAACTTCAAAGTTAGTCTCTGTAGGGGCCTTTGACTCTAATTTTGGCTTTACTTTGAGAGAAAGAAAATCACCTACCCTTGACTAAATTTACACTGATGCTTTAGAGGTGGAAGAAAATATAGAAACAACAAGAAACATAAAATCGAAGACAAATCATGTTGATAGGAGAAAGGAGAAAGAAGAGGTTGGACCTACAAGGATGCAGAGAGATATACAAGAGAAAAAGTTCGATGAAATGACTAAGGTGATCAGAAATATTTCAAATAAGTTGGTAAAGTGAGAGTTGCAAAAAAAAATTCCTCCAAGACAACCTAAACAAATCCCAAAAAGTAATTTCAACCTCGAGTTCAAGAGGCCCCGTTTGTATATTATATAAAGGGAGAGGAAATATCAACATGATTAGGTTCAACCAGCTTTCTATATAGAGGACGAGCCATAGGAAAATTTGGGAGAAGCACTATAATTTCAAGAGAATTAATATTCTACATTGTCAAAAGAAGAAGTTGAGGCATAGGAAGAGTGTGTAGATTTGGATCCCCAAACCCTTTTACATCTAGGAAAAAGCGATCTTTGCATCTAGGAAAAAGATTGGATCATTTATTAGTAATTAGTACTTAGTGAATGATAAGGTTCATTGGAAATTGGGAGAGTCCTTAAGCCTTTCATGTAAATACTTTTCCAATTTTGTTGATGCCCAATCATTCATCGACATCTAGCAAAAAGTTCAAACTTTACAATATTCTACAGTGTTTTGATGGTGCATCAATCCCAATGGATTTGTTGATCTTATCACTGGCCTTCAACATAAGTGTGTTATTGAAATTTTTAGGAATTCTCCATTCACATCGTCACTTAACAATAATTCAATATTTTTCAACCTTTTCCTTTTTTTGTTGTGTCGGTGGTTCATTGTGATTTCCTAGTAAAGCTTCCATTAGCATTGACATTTTGAGAAAACTAATTTCTTACTTATTTCGCCCAAACTTCAACAAGTTCATTGGAATTTTGGATTGACATTTTTGAGTTTGTTCCCTTTTTCAATTTTTTTTTGTTTTTGTACTTCTTAAGCAAAATACGAGATGATTTTTATGGGTTTCACAATTTTTTGAATGATGAAATGTGAAGGAAGAAATGTGCATCAAATTGCTAAGGGAAAAAAAAAATGAATATGCATACTATGGGAAGAAAAACAAAAAAATATGAAAAATGCTCAAAGAAAATGGTACCTAAAATTTAAATGAAAATTTAAAGGGTGTGTTTTGTACTCAACACCCCCTATTACTTATATATTTTGGGCTACTTTCATGTGGACTTTCAAAACATTTTAAAAGGTCCAAAACCTTATCACAATTGAGGGTTGAGAAAGGAAAAAACCTAACCCTAGATGGCTATGCATTATGTTGAATACCTAACCACTAGGAGAAGAACGGAATTCAATTCCTTATCATTGTATCTTGTTGCATAGTTGAGAAAAAAAATCTAAGAGTGGCATTTTGTGACCATAATAGAGGACGCTGGGGGTTCGGTTGGGGGAACATTCTCTAGCACTTGTTCAGGCCACAGTTTCAAAAGGTAACTCCATAGTGTTGTTTTTGTGACACTAGTATTATAGGGACCTAACACATAGTGAGTTAACATTGCTTTGTATCTACATTTTCAGAACTAAAGCAAAGATAGAAGAGCATAGGCCTCACCTTATAGCTAAGTTTTCTCCTGTATTGGGTTTCTTATGATAAATCTAGTGTTCATTGGAGTGAATGTTGCATTTATGTGCTTCTTGTATCATTTCTATGTCAATTATTGCATAAATTGAAGCATTGGTAATATTTAATCAATCTAAGATCTAAGGAAAATTAATTTGCATAGTCTAAGATTCCAAAACATTATAATATTTTTTGTGAATAATGATTTGAGTGCAATATCCATAACGTTTTACACATAAGTTTGTGTCTTCAATTCATTTTTTTCCAAAGCCTAGTGGGTTAATTCAAATGGTTAATATTATTGGGCCTAACTTGAAGAAAATATGGTCATGAGTCAAGTCCTCTTCATTGCCTTTCAATTGGCATTAGATTTGAGATCATTAATTTGATTTCAAGTCATTAATATCTCGGTAGACTTTATTTCAAGAAAATATGGTCATGGGTCAAGTCCTCTTCATTGCTTTTCAATTGGCATTGGATTTGAAATTATTAATTTGATTTCAAATCATTAATATCCAGTTATCAATTCTTATTTGTAGTATTTTATTATTCATTTTTCCTATATATATTAAGTAACATAAGAAAACCTAAGGCTTTCTAACACAATCAATTGTAATGTTGGGTAAATTTATATATCTAATTCTTATTTATGGTGTAAATGGTTTCTGAGATGAAAATATATTTTATTGTTTTGTATTATAAGTTACACTAATTGCTTAGCATTCAGTTATTTAATTGAACACTATTGTTATTAAAAACAATATTATTACAATATTTAAATTTTATTATTAAATATTAAAAAAAGTTAATTATATATTTTAATCGTAAACCATAAATAAATAAATATAAATATATATATATATATATATATATATATATATATATATATATATAAACCTTTATATTTAAATTTATAAAATAATTAAAAACAAAAACACCATAAATAAATAAATTAACATACTAAGGTAGAATACATTGCATCAAACTAGTGGGCAGTAATAACTTTCTTTGGTTCCTATTCAAGCTAATATTTCTAGGCCAGCAATTAGAAAAGTCTGAAATAATCAAATAATTTTTATTTTTTTGGTTTAACAAAGGAAAAAGCGTGACTATGCGTTCATAAAATATACAGGACATGTTCATCCACATCAATCATGGTATGTAGGAGAGTATATCATGCATCCTCACCCAAAAGTATCAGGAAATAATTATCTTTATTTATGGATAATATTAGACATTCAAGTTTTAAGATAACTCCTTTATAATTTTCAAGAACTGTACTTATCAGCAGCTTGGACAGCTATGGTGTGTAGCTTGATGTTACATGCAGATGTAATTGCAGTGACAGCTAATTCTGTGTTGGAATGACTGGTGCGTTCTTGTTTTTATCAACCACTTGCAAAGCAGATATCTGATACATACACACTTTATCTAGTAGTATACAAATCTGGACGAATCTGTTGAAGTTATATATGGTAGATTTTGGACATTAAATGATTGATTTTTTTTAATATTTAAATTGTGAAATATTTTCTTGAAATGTGACAATATTAAACATTTTTCCTTATGAAATATTTCCAGAATCTACATCTACTTAAACATCCTTACAACTCACACCCAAAAATAAATAAAAAATAAAAACAAGAAATCATTAAATGATGATTATTTTAATTAAGGATAATTTTAGATATTCAAGTTCTGCAAGTTGGAGTAATCAGTAGCTTGGACCGCCATGTTCAGTAACTGGTTGTGACATACCGATGTAGTTGCAGTGACTGCAATTTCTGTGTTTGAATGACTGCCACATTCTTGTTTTCATTGACCACTTGCAAAGAAAAGAATCACATTAAACTTTACTCACACGAAAACAACTGCATATTTCTATTATGGGATAGAATCAGATTGCATTCAGAGGTTTTTCATGGCGGTTGATACTCCATACAGAATGCCAAATGACCTTTAGAGATCATGGATAAGTGTTTCAATTATTTAATTTCTTGGCCTTGATGGCCTGTGCAAGGATTTTTTTCCAGAACTTGAAGCTGACAGCCTCACCCTCTCCTGTAACATCACTTCCATTTGCTCACACAGAGTTCCTTGGTTTCAGGCCTCAAGATCAGGGTGAAAAATAGACCAGTCACTGTCGAACAAATGTATCTAATATATCCTAATATCCTAATATATTAGAGTGTATCCTAATATATATTCAGAGTGTATCCTATAAATGTATCATGGATAAGTGTTTCAATTATTTAGTTTCTTGGCGTTTGTGGCCTGTGCAGGGATTTTTTTCCCTGCAAGTGTTCCTCTTCCAGAACTTGAAGCTGACAGCCTCACCCTCTTCTGTAACATCACCACCATTAGCTCACACGAGAGTTCCCTGGTTTCAGGCCTGAAGATCAGGGTGGAAAATAGACCAGTCATAGTCGAAGAAATGTATCTACTATATATTCAAAGTGTATCCTATATTTAGTATAAAGAATGATAGTATTATAATCCATTGCAGATTTTAAAAATATTTCTAAATTTAATAAATAAAAACCATATTTTTTAAATATTAAATTTTAGGATAACCAACACATTGTTACCGTAGTTTTTGCACATAGGACTTTGCACTTAATCAGATATATCTTAGAATTGACTACCCTTAGAATTGACTACCCATGGGATCGTGCCCATTCCAGTGGAGAAGAAAATAATATAGAGAGCCAGGCCAACGGTAGCCCGGAAACCCAAGTGTGGGAATCTTGGAGTGAAGCACAAATTATACCAATCCATAGACAAGTTTATATTGGAGAAGAAAATAATATAGAGAGCCAGGACAACGGTAGCCAGGAAACCCAAGTGTGGGAATCTTAGAGTGAAGCACAAATTATACCATTCCATAGACAAGTTTATATTTGAAAATTTATATAGGAAACATATAAACATATATAGAAGAGGAAATTAGTGAAGAATAAAATCTATTAGTGTTATGGTGTCATGAAATTTATCTAATTTTATAAATTGTTTGATGATAACAAAAATTTTGGATTTTGATAAGGCTCATGGGATTCACTAAAATTATATTTTTAATTTGATTATATATTGAAAAATCTCTTTAAAAATTACATTATTTAACCCCCTACCAATATGAACCCAATACAACTTCCCACTTTTAAAAACCCCTAATCTCACTAGATATTGTAGGTATCTAGTTTTTCATTAACATTTTTATACCTCTTTATATTTTTTCATTAACTTGAAGCTCTATTTTTTATATTTCTCAATATAAAAATCCTTTACCCTTTATATATTCCCCAATATATTATATCACTTTTTCCTCAATATATATCTTCCAATATGAACTCACGTAATATGACATTGTCCCCAGTAAAGTAAAACCCGGTGATAAGGTTATGACTACAACTGTATTATAAAATTCATAAAATGAAAAATGTTAAATTTTAAAGTTTATCCACCTAAACTAATATCATACTTATTAAACAATCATTTTCGACATCCTCTATACTATGCTTAGGAAACACTTATTAATTATATGTTGAATGCGTTGAACAGTCTTGAGCTGTGCGTTGAAGCAGCATATGGTAACAGTGATTTTTTCCTTGGCCGTAACAGTGAGATTATATGTGCACTGGTTACAAGTCGAAATGTCCCTTCTCTGTGTTGATTTAAGCATGCAGCCACCATATTGACAGTTCATTTCGGTCTCCATATGATGGTCTCTTTCAAAGCAATTCAATTCATTTCTATCTAGGTGCATTGGAATGGGAATGGTGTTGAATGATAGTTACCAAGTTTAAAATGAATTTAGATATAAATTTAATAAGAAAAAATTAAATTTGAATTTAGATATAAATTTAATAAGAAAAAATTTTAATTGGGAAAATATTTGATAATATATATCTTAAATATTTAGAAGTATACAATTTTCTTTCTATAACAGCAAGGGTTTTTGCTTATTTGCTTTTCATTGATTTTGAAATTTAAATAATTTCTATTAATTTTGACTAATATAAACAACAATTAAAAAAAATCACTTTCCTCCATAATTTTTCTTATTTTCAAAACTCAAAACTTCAATATAAAATTCATCCCTAATTTTAAATCTTTCTAAATTCATTTAGTAATTAATATGTATTTAAAAATGGTTTAGTCATGAAATGGCGCTTTTCATGACCTGGTTAATTTTAATCAAAATAAAGATTTTTAAAAACTTGAGTTTAAATTGTTTAATATGCATAATTCAAGTCGCCCATGCTTAATCCATTTGTGCATTCAAAAATGTATTTTGAACAAGAAGTAATCTTGAAATTGTATTTGATTAATTTTAGTGAATTCTTGTGAAAAAATGCTATTTTGTTTATAAGTTAGACTAGGTCTTTAAAATTAAATATTAAAAAACAAAGAAATTGGAAAACAAACATTGTGGACAGGTTCATCAAATCAATTCGTATATTACTCACAAAGCCAAATTACAAGTCACATAAATAGTGCTCATGAGATCCAGCAGATTTCAAACAAGAGGAGAATATTCTTGAGAATATCTCTCAACAAAACTCCAACAACCAACAACACAATCCTACCTATATACTAATGTAAGCATTATTCTAAATCTCCCCTTAATGCTTGCATTACATCATTACAAAGATTAATACAAAAATAACAAATACAATTCACATGTCAAGTCTGTTTGGTCTTCCTCAACACTTATCCCCACTCTAAAGTCTCCCAAAAAATTCTCTTTTCACCACCACAATATACTAGTTTCCCATTCAACTCATTTAAAACATAATAATCTCTAACCATCTTTGATGAACTTTGTATAATTAAAACTTCTCAATCTCCCTAAAACAATCTCAATATTGCACTATATCTAACAATCAAATAAATTATACAAGTGATATTTCTACCCTCATAGATCTCATAACATAACATGTAATAGATGATAGTGGCATCGAATTTATACAAAATATAGAATTAAAACTTAGCCTCACACGTTATCAAAACTACAAATTCTATTTAATCTTCTCTATTCAGTAACTCCTCTGTCCCTTGACAAAAAATCGATCTAGATTCCCTACTCTTTCCTATGCTAATTTGGAACGTTAATTCTCTGTTGGTGTGTACGCTGACTTATCTCTTCGAAAAAAAAATTGTATGAAAAAATTTCAATTAGGAAAATATTTGACAATATATATCTTAAATATTTGGAAGTATATAATTTTTTTCTATAACATCAAAGGTTTTTGCTGATTTTCTTCTGATTGATTTTGAAATTTAAATAATTTATATTAATTTTGACTAACATAAACAATTTTAAATTTACAATTAAAAAAAATCACTTTCCTTCATGATTTTTTTATTTTCAAAACTCAAAACTTTAATATAAAATTCATCCTTAATTTTAAAATCTTTCTAAATTCATTTAGTAATTAATATATATTTAAAAATGGTTTAGTCATGAAATAGCCTTTTTCATGACCTGGTTAATTTTAATCAAAACAAAGATTTTTAAAAACTTGAGTTTAAATCCATTTGTGCATTCAAAAATGTATTTTGAACAACAAATCTTGAAATTGTATTTGATTAATTTTAACGAATTCTTATGAAAAACGCTGTTTTGTTTATAAGTTAGACCCGGTCTTTAAAAATTAAATATCAAAAAACAAAGAAATTGGAAAACAAACATCGTGGACATATTCATCAAATCAATTCACAAGTCACATAAATAGTGCTCATGAGATCCAACAGATTCCAAACAGGAGGAGAATATTCCTGAAAAAATCTCTCAACAACACTCCAACAACCAACAACACAATCCTACCAATATACTAATGTAAGCATTATTCCAAGTCCCCCTTAATGCTTACATTACATCGTTACAAAGATTAATGCAAAAATGACAAATTACAATTCACATGCTATGTCTGTTTGGTCTTCTTCAACACTTATCCTCACTCTGAATACTCCCAGAAAATGCTCTTTTGACCACTACAATATGTGAGTTTCCCATTCAACTCATTTAAAACATAATAATTTCTAACCATCTTTGATCAACTTAGTATAATTGAAGCTTTTCTATCTCCCTAAAAACAATTTCAATACTGCATTGTATCCAACAATCAAATAGATTATACAAATGACATTTCTACACTCATGAATCTCATAACATAAAGTGTAACCGATAGTATTGTGGCATCGAATTTGTAGGGCTAATTCAACGTGAAACTGAGTGTTGCTCTGTCACAAACGATGACTTGCAGATCACGCAACCCTTTAATCCAATACACGGTCTTTGCTTTCCATGGAAAATCTCTCCCACAGACTCTTCTTTATGCGGGCCAGTCTATGGCTCTCCAACATTAATGGTGTCCCACTCATGGCATAAGCGTGCGCACAGCAGACTCCTCTACAAATACATCGTTCAGTCAACGGCACAAGTCGAAGGCACTCCAATACCGAATCACAGTTCCCACGGAGGATTCTTCAACTCCATTGTCTGCTCAGATTTTACAGAGCTTAACTCTATCAGATTTTACTTCAAATTGTTGGTTGTTAGCACTGTTGGGTCAACACGACCCACGTTGCAGAGCTTTCCCAATCCAGAGGCAAAGTCTTACTGAGATCGAGACATATGAACATGGTGTTGTTGTTGGCTGGTTTTTAGATCGTTGGAAACACAGTTATATAAATAGTGCTGATCAGATTTAACGGATTCTAAACAAAATTCTAACCATCAATAACCTAATCTTAAGTATATAATCTTACTCATATATGAATATAAATATTATTCCAAATAAAAATTTATATAAAATTTCTCTTTTATATAAACATATTTTAAAATTCAATTACAGATAAAATTCACTAACTTCATAGCCCAAATAATTTTTTTCCTTTTTATTCCCGATTTTCAACTTTCCAAACCCTAAAGGAAACAATGAAATTGAAAAGTACCAATTTTCCTCACTGAGTTATAGTTAATTTTGGGTTTAGAGGACACCACTCTATGCATTCATGTGGACATTAACAATTAGCAAATCCATGTGGATATTCCTTATAGTGTAAACCTGATTTCCTTACATGCAGACAATTAGCTGCTTACCATATAAGCCACATCGAATAATCTAATGGTCGAATTTTCATATTTTTTACTCTAATTTGAGCGAACTTGGTAACTATGTGTTGAACTCTCCATGCGTTAAACTTTGTTGACTGTCATGTCTTGTTGTCTCCTCACTTTGCAATAATTAAAAGCTTGTGAGTGCATTGAAATGTGCTGGTATATATTGGTTGTACATTAACTAAAATCTTGTGAGTGCGTTGAAATGTGCTGGTATATATTGGTTGTAAGTTGGTCAAAGGAAATTGAACTTTCCATGTGTAATTTTGTGGTAGGTTTTGGTATTATATGCTGGCCAAACACCAAGTTTGCTTTTGTATGATATGTTTATATGTAATATATTTACTCGTTTCAATAGTTGGAGAAGTTTTTTTTTTGTAAAGAGAACTATCACGAATGGTCCCAAAAGATAAAGCACAATCTCACTTTCAAAGAATTGTGGAAAGGAGTATTTAAGTAGAAGTTGGAAATCCACTTGAGAAACCCACACTTGACAAAAAGCTTGTCCTATGGGAAAACAAGAACAACAAGGCCTATCCCTTAATTACAACATCAGTCAATGAAGATTTGAGTCATCACATTGCACCATTTACAAATTCCTTTGAAGCTTTAAAGAAGGTAAAAGACGGATATGACTCACACTCTAAGCTTGAAGTAGTCCAATTAGTGATCAAATTGCTCAATCTAGAATTAAAAGATGATGATCCCCTTGCTCTAGCCTCTGAAACTAGATCTATTATGCATGATATAGAAGCTACCAGAGTTAAAATAGATGTTCCTCTCATAGATTTTGTTAAGGCACTATATCCCACACATATTTATCTTAAGTCATTACAAGCGAGTGGAAAAACTAAGGAGATTTCCTTTGACTCTCTTGTAGAGAATCTTATTGAAAGAGAGAAATTTTGGGAAAAATAAGACAACTACTCAGTCTTCTGAAGAAGTTGTGTGCCTCGTATAGAAAGAGAACCATACACATAATTCTTCTAGAGGAAGAGGTGGCAAAAGAGGACGTGGAAAGAGGAATGATAGAAGCAGGGAGGCAGACATTACCAAGGAGGAAGACATGATCTTCATTGTATATGGTGCAACAGAAATGGACATGATGCTTCCACATCTAAGCTCTCTTGGGACAAAATTAGATAAGAAAGGAATGAAGAGAAAGGAAAATCACGAGATCTAGGGAAAGGTAAAGAACTCGAATTTTCTCATTATATTGTGGCACATTGCAATATTGGATTACTTGAAGACTTGTTTAATGCTTTACTTGCTTCCTAGAGAGATGCATGGTTTCTTGACTCGTGAGAAACATCCCACATGACCTTTCAAAGAGATTTATTTGAAGAATTCAGTGATAACGTAGATGGAGTAGTCTACTTTGCAGACAAGTCAAAACTCAAGCCATCCAAACTTGGCACCATCAGGCTCAAACTATTTGCTCTCCCAGACTTTCTTCTACACCATGTTCTCTAGCTCCAGAGTTGCGAAGAAACTTGCTTTCCTTGGTTCACATCCACAAAAGGAAATAAATTTTAGGATGCAACAAAGTATAGACACCTCGTAGGAAGTTTGAACTACCTAAATACTACCAGACCAAAAATTTCATTCGCTGTTGGAACCCTCTCCAAGTTTATGCAAAAACATTGTGAGGGTCATTGGTCTGCTACAAAAAGAGTTCTATGCTACTTGAAGGGAACTCAAGATTTTGGATTCAAGTATACATAGATGAATGGCTTTAGCTTTATTGGATACTTTTATTCAAATTTTGATGGAGAAAAATAAAATGGAGTATCTACTTCATGTTAGGTTATGATTATTGGATTAGGATTTGTCTCCTAGTGGTCACACAAACAATCAGTTCTGCATATTCCACAATAGACAACGAATATGTGGTAGTTGGAGAATAAAAAAATGAAATTGTGTGGCTTAGGAAAATTATAGAAGATTTTCAAGTGAAATAAGTGCATTCTACTTCTCTTTTGGTTAATAATACTTCTCCAATAAAATTGGCCAAGAATCCAAAGTTCCATGATCGAACCAAGCATATCAGCACAAAGTATCATTTGATTCAACATCATGTTGAGTCCAAGACTATTCACCTATGCCATTGTTCCAAAAATGAGCAGATTGAATACATCTTCACCAAAGTGTTTACAAGAGAAAAGTTTGAAAGATTCAGAATGATGCTTAGACTCACCAACATCCCTTCAAGTTGATGGGGGGAAATATTGAAAACTAATATTTAGGGATTTAGAAAATATTGTAAAGAAAATGAGAAGGTGAAGAGACACTGGAATATGAATTTCAAAAGTCTCTCTCTCAATGTATATATCAATATTCTTTCTTAATGGAAATGGGTCATTCATGGAGTTAACAATGTCTGGCCTAATAATTTCAATATGATAATAATAAATTTAACAGTATAGAAATATAAATGATTAGCAAAGCATTTATGATAAATTAAGCTAATTTTATTTAGAAGAGGTTTGGAACAATTGCATAGGCCTATCTGACTCCCTTCCATTACAAATTGATCGTAAAAGGAGTATATATAATTACTATAATGAATAATAACAAAAAAGAAATGGGGTTTTCCTATTTCTTAAAAGTCATGAATATGTTATTATAATTCATGAGTGGTTTATTGTAGGGAGGAGCATACCAAATTTTTATGATAATGGTAGAAAAAATGAAACTTTATAAAAAAATAAAGCTAGAGTGTTTTATATTAATTTTCTCATCCTTCTATATTAATCTAATGTGAGAAGAATAAACCAATGGTCAATGAGCACCATGTATTTAAAGAAACTTACTTCTGTCCTAGCTTAGTGCATTCAATGTGAGGTTGTTGATGCCGTAGTGATGTCACCACTCAACAAGGAAGATTCATACTATTAACAAAAGCCTAGAAGGAAATTTAACCATCATTATATGGTGGCCATGTCATTAACAAATATTAATAGTTGAATATATTAATGGATGAAGGGTTTACCAACACTTCCTCCAATATAAATTCTCATCGTTGGGAAATTTGAGGAAGTATCAACCAATCACTCCTATAGAAAAAATATTTTTGGTAAAGGGGGCTTAAGAAAAGGTTAATTAACCCTTCCTCATAATCAATATTCCTACCAAGAGGGATGCAAAGGAAGGTTTAGTTGACCCTTCCTCCACATTAGTATTCTCATTGAACTAGGTCTTGGCAAAGCACAAAGCTAACCTTTACCAAGTATAGTATCCCCTTTAAGAAATACCCCAGAGAAGGGTTAGTGGACTCATCCTCCATAGTAGCATTCTTATTAAAGGTGTTGCAGTAAATTCTACAGACAAGGAGCCATTGTTTCGTAATCCTATGCCCTATTGCGATCACTAGACAAAAAAAAGGATGGCTAAATCAAGACAACAAAAATCCCCCAATCAAATGATCATGCAAGAAAACATTCATGTAGTTCCTAATGTTACAGGGTTTGAACTGATACCTGCCCTCCTCAAAGGTTGGTGAAGGGTTTTGGGTCTGATGCAAAATTCTCTCACTCCAACCAAGAGATATCTCTCTTCCGCTATCGATCTCAAGCCTACATATAAGCACAAATAAAAAAAGATGATAAGTAGTCGTTTGTAGAAGACATTAGCTCAAAACATCAAGAAACACATGAATATAAATTACTGCAACCACTGGTGTAAAGGAAGGGAACATGAATTTTTATTAACCATAAATCAAATGTACATCAATACCTTCAACTTTGGTGTTCCTCTCCTAATTTCGACAGAGTCTCCCAAATATGATGAACAAGGACTCAAGGCAAAATGTAGCTCTCAAAAGCTGAATCACGATAGAAACATATGATTCTCTATAGCTCAAACTGTTTGACCATAGCTTTCAGATTCTGACTTGCACGACCATCTATGATAACACAGTATAAATAGGAAGAAGAAGACTTCTTGGAGGATAAATGAAAACACCTAGAATGAAGATAAGTTGAATAAGCTTCTCAATAATGTGTCCTAGATAGCTTGAATAGATGAGATAAGGTGATGAGTCAAACTGATCTCTTAGAAACGTAATCATCTAGGATAAGTTCCCCAACCACAAGCACAAAACTAGTGAATCTCAGTTATAACAACAAGAAAGACTTGTCCTGTGTGTTTTTGGAAGGTTGCAACCACACTCCTAAGTTGCTTTGCCTGTGGTTGGGGATAAATACTAGGGAAAAGAGTATTCAAAGCCAAGGTAAAGTGTCAATGGTGTAGTGACTCAAAAATACTAACCCTAGGAAATAAAATAGGCTGATAACAAAAGGAAGGTAGGGGAAGGATCATCCGACCCTTCAATCATATTATTCCTATTCAAGATGACTCAAAATAAGGGTTAGACAACTATTTTTCCAAGATATAAAAATTTTATGCTCAAGGAATGATTGCCCAACCTTGCCTTAAGCATGTTATTCTTATAGAGGGTGAATTGAAAAAAGGGTTGGATAACAATTCCTCCAACATAGAATTCATATATAGGTGTAGCTTGTGGAATGGTTAGTTGACTCATCAACCAACATAGCATTTCCATTAATGTGTAATGATATAGATTGGATCATTATATTCTTTGTCATCCATGTTAAATTTAGAGTGGAAAATTTTGGAGAAATTAGTTGATATGACTGTTTTTAAGAGTGGATTCCTCTTTGGAAAATTGGGTTTTGAAACTTCTAGAAGAAGTAGTTTGAGGCATCAAACAAAATATTTTGGGGGTAAACTTTTTCCACTTAAGTGTGCACTCCTAGTAAAAGTTATTTCACCCAAAGCTTGACCTTCTCTCTTTTGACCACCATGATTCAAGATGATGCTTTGTCAGCACCCATTATTCATGTAAAACAGGATAGATACATAATCATGATGAAAAAGGCTCTAGAAGATTCATTATTATAATTCTAGTTGACTTGAACAAGTCAAACTTAACCATTTACAACTTGGGCACTAGGAGGAAAAGGGGTTCCACTCTATTGGAGTGCATTTTGTTCCATAGATTAATAGAGTATCTGAGAGTGGATAGATATAGATAAAAAGAAAATATTTATGTATTGTAGTATCCCATAGGGCACAAGTCTCATTCCTTTGTACTTGCATCCATTCCCATTGAGACAAAGAGAGGGTAGAACAACCTCACTTTCTAGGTGGGTTTTCTCCAATGAGGGTTTCCCAAATCATATCTTCTATTCATTTTGGGTTTTGAGTTTTATTTCTTTGTTCATATTTTCCATATTTTATCCATTGCATGCATAAGCATAACACAATAATTATCAAATACAAAAGTCTTAGAAAATATTAACCCTCATAGTATACATTTTGGATATTCAAATATATTTAAGTCGATCTATTATGATGATATTTGCAGTGGAATACTATGACAACTTATAGATCACTTAACTAGTGATCTAGGTGGATATTAGTGGCCACCTACCTATTCCACTTGGACCCCCAACATTATTTATTTCATTTTCCTTAATTGTAGCTCAATTTCCTATTTTTGGCAGTTTTTTGGATCTTAAACTTCTGAAACCGTTTTGAGGTCCAAAAAGACATTTTTTGAGAAAACGAAGAAACCAAAAAAGTGCCAAAATATTTTTTACAAAATATTTTTTTGAATCCTCATGGACATATTTGAAACAAGGTATTATTAAATCCAAAAAAGATCATATGCCAAATTTACGAACCTCAGAAGTTGGTGGTCCAACCTACCCCAATGGGGCCCAAAACCTTTGGCACTTTATCTCCTAGGGTTAGGGTTTCACACTTCTTCTTTATGATAAAAATGCCTCTGTGCATCATTGTAACAGAGTTTAGAGGCATGTATACATCACACCACTTCTCAGAGATAAGTTACCATTGCCCGATCTAGTTTATTTCCATTCTGCATGTAAACAATTTATAGTATTTGTATTAATTAATTGAAGTTCATTTTTTATTGTAGCTCTCTGTTTCTGTTTAAATTTGTGGTTCATTTCATTCCTGAATAAACCCATATCAACGGAGGAAAGGTTTATTTGAGCCCTCATAAGAAAAATGGAACTTCTATTATTGCGGAGCTCATGTAAGTGTAAGATAACAGATCTTATAGAATAATATTCTCATCAAATAGGTTCCTTAGGAAAGGTTAATTTGACCTTCCTCTCGCATAAAATTCTTATCAAGGGGAATCCTAAGGATGTATTGGCGAACCCTTCCTCACGCAAGGTAATCTCATCTAAAATGTAATGAAGAATGGACAACCAATTATTTCTTCAACCAAGTATTCTCATCAAGGTAGAGAGAAGGTAAAGGTCAATCAACACTTACACATCAATATTTTCATTAGAGGGTCCATTGACTCTTCTTGGTGCATAGTATTATGATTTAGGGATAGTCTAGGAAAGGGTCTATCAACTATTCCCTCACATTAGTATTATTAAAAAAGAAATACCTAAGAGATGATTGGATACTAATTCCTCAAGTTGAGTATTCATGCAAAGAACACTAGTAGAAAATGAGCAATTAGTGACTAAAAAATTTAGTCACCACAGCTTTTCCAAGTGAAATACTACCAAAAATGAGAAATCTTAAGTGACCGAACTAAAAATGACTAACATAAATCACTAATTTAGTCCCAGGTTAAAATATGTCACTAGCTAATAAGTAATACAACTAAAAATGGATGAATGAAATTAAATGAAGTTTTTGTGTGCAATGGGTGGCGGTAGTAGGTAAGAACCTGAACTATGGTTTTGAGTTAGGATTTTGTCGCTAGTCACCATGGTGGGGCATGGAGGAGGGAGTTCAGCTCCCTCCTACAGATAAGTGGTTGTGGACAGGAGCAAGGGATCTGGATCGCATAGCTTCAAGAAACCAATGGAGGTGGCCTGAGAAGCTATGAATATAGAAAAAGCGGAAAATATTAAACCTCATGGATAGGAGGAGAATCATGAGGAAGCTAGTAAGGGGAAGAGGATAGAGGTTAGCAGTCAAAAAGTTTCTCCTATGAGTAAAACAGGCATCTGTAAACCCAAGTCAACCACTATTCCTCGGGTCGTTTTAAGTGATCCAGTGCTATATGTGCACAAAGATCACATTGCGGAATATGCAGTTATCTGCAAATTTATGGGGATTTGGCCGACAGAGAAGGCCCTACAAGCATGGATAAGGAACCACTAGAAACCAAAGGGGGAAATCAGCCTTCACCTTGGGTCTAAGGGTTTCTTCACAGTGGTGTTCACAAGCTTAGAGGATAAAGATAGAGTGTTCGAGGGAGGACCCTATTTTTACGCTTCTACAGGCCTTTACATGCGACCATGGGTGATGAATTTTCTCCCGGAACGAGAAACTTTCGCATCAGTACCAGTATGGATAAGACTCTACTCCCTTCCTTTAGATTATTGGCTGTCGGAGTCTCTAAAGGCTATCAGAAACAAGCTAGGGCATTTTATAAAGATCTATGATGCTACTCTAAGAGGCAAATATACCTACTTCGCTCAGATATGTGTGGAAATGGACTTATCTGGGGCACTTCCAGAAGAAATCATTTTAGAGGTGTATGGTGAGGAATGGGTGTAGGCGATGGACTATGAACATGTCCCATTTATTTGTTGTAAGTGCCATGAACACGGGCCCCTATACAGGGACTTCCCATTGAACACCTTAGGATATTAATAATCTTCTCCAAAAATGCTCTAATTACAAAAACAACAAAAAAAAAAGAAATTTGTGGAGGATACTCCTACACCAGAGTTCCTTCTCATTTGTACTTTGAATAATTTCCATTGCAAATAAAAGAGAGAAAATCAACCACACCTTTGAAGTTCGTTTTCTCCTTTAAGGATTTCCCATAACACATCTTGTTGTTTTTTTTGGTTTTTTTTTCTGATTGTATTTACATATTATGTATTTTCTACATATTATCTATTCCATACATAAACAAAAAAACAATAATAAAAAAACTTAAATCTAAAAATAGTTAACCATTCATATTATGGATTTCCGTTTTTTTATATATTTTTGTGACATACTATCCAATGGAATATCCATGGGAGTTGTATATCATATCTTTCACTAATGTCATATTGGGACAATACATAACATGCTGGTAATATATTTCACTTCTAACCAGTCTATTTGAGTCATAGATTAGCACGAGATGAGTTTGAGTGGTTACTCCACAAATTTGGAGATATGTATGTCCTTCATGAAAATAATAGGTATCTATGTACCCGAGGATTTTCATAACATGTTTAGATAGTCTATGGCATTCTTGTCTAGATATGAGAGTACAAAAACATTCCATAAAGAGGTGATTGATCAAAGCATGAGACAATTGATACTTTTTCTCCCATAAGATGTCAAAGTGGACATGGGTAGTGGAATCTCTAACATTATATCTAAGAGATGAACCAACAAAAATATTCCTTTCCCATACCACATCAATCTAATAAGTAGCCATGTATAATGAGTTTAGCATACTTAGCTTGCTTTCGTGATGCTGCTCAATTTTGGCATCAATCCATTTATAAATAATGGATCTCAATTTGGATACCTTCCCATGCATAGCTATTGTGTATGTTAGTGGCACTCATGCTTATATGAATTTGGATAATTATTTTTCTCCATAAAAATAACTAAAAAGCATGATGCACCTATATGAATACCATAAATCCGTCATAGGTATCCCACCTCTAGAATTATTGAATAATTTTTAATCATCTTTCCACTAGTTGGCTAAGATTTTTCTCACATCATGTTTATGTGAAAAAGAAACCAAAATGTTGTTACTAAATATTTCCTTAGCATCATGGGATTTGTAATATTTGTTGACTTCATGTGGGAGAAAATCCTAAATAAAATCCCCTTTTTAGTATTAATAGATTATTTTTCACAATTAATGTGGTTGATGATCAATTTTATCACTTTAACGCAAAGAAAAACTAGCGTCCCTGTTGTGGATGAGTGTAATCAAGAAGATTTTATATTTAGTAAAAAATGGGTCACCTACCTCGTTGAGGTTAGGGTCATTATGTGGTATGGAATGAAAATGATCACATTCTTAAGCTTAAAGAATATAACATTCCAACCTAAAAGAAGAACTTTTGTCTTGGTGCTTAGCTTAGGGTCTCTATAGAGAGGTGTTTGTGAGACTAATCTCCTTGGAGGTAGTGATATGATTGATTCACTACCCTTCGATAAATATGGATATACCCCTTGCATTAGCATTGGGATGTATGTCTTGGATGATTCTCTTCCCTTGCTCTCTTACCAAAGGTATTGTTGTAGTTTAAGTCTTGGTTTCTTCCAAAAATATTAAAAATTAAAATAAAAAATATATATGAAAAAATAAAAATACAAAGGAGAAAAGGAATTTGTAGAAGGGTTAGAACCTATCTTTATTGTTTTTATTATCAGCACTAACCATTCAGGCTTGCTGCATAATACAAAAAGGGTGGACCCACAACAATTAAAGCCAACCATTAACCATAGTGCACTTCTGATGATAGATCACGTTCCTTTCAATGAGAGTCACATCACACTCAATTGTGATGGAGCAAGGTGCATGAATTTTAAAAATTAGAAGGGGTGGCGCAAACCTGATTTAATATCCCACTCATCAAGCGATTAATAGCCAAGATTCATTACGCCACCCACAACCTATTTTTTAAAAACCACTAGAGAGGGGGGTTGCAAAGCAGTGAATGGTTTCTTTAAACCACTTTCAATTTCATCACATCACGTGACCACTTCACCTATTAAATGAGCCTGCTTGCTTTTCTCACCCTACCACCTCATCCACCCACATCATTGTCCACATTCCTTATCTATCATATCATCCTTTTTCATCCATATTCATCTTTCAGTTTATTTTCCTACTCGACAAGAAGGGTTAAAAGGGTTCATTTGACCATTCCTCCTATTAGTTTCTTGTCTTTTTCATGCTCAGATAGCTCTGCTAACCATCGTCTAAGTCAGCCAATGACTAGTACACCTCATCGTCTACTATTTTTCTCCAGTACCAGGTATTTACACTATGTTCCAGACCTAAATTTCTTGTAATGATTAATTTAAAAAGAGCTCCAAATTTGACCCAAAAATGTAAAAAACCCAATCCCACCTCTAAGGAGCCCTTAATGGACATTGAGGCCGAAATTCATGATTCTTTTTATCCTATAGACTTTGAAGAATTTTCATTTGAGTCTTTTGGCCTTTTTTGAATAATGAAGATTATTTTAGCACTGTTTAGCCTGGTGTATATTACACAATAATTCCAACCACATACCACATCTCTGAATTTGTAACCTAGCTAGCCTCTTCCTATATTTCCTAAAGAGATTATGTTTCTTCATCCAAGCGATAAAATGTCCTTGAGGTTACATCTAAACTTATCTGAAACGCCTTCTATTTCCCCAACTTTCCAAACTCACAACCATTCACTAACACTTCATTACTTTTGAGTTTCACTTAGTTGTCAAAGGAAAACAAACAAGCCTTCTTCAATCAAATTTTACTGCCATGGTGATAGCCTCCACCAGCACCTGATTTTTACCCCATGTTTGTGCTTTCTGAAGATGCACAGAAAATTTTGGCCACAATTTTGCTATTACTTGGTGTGGATGATACAAGAAATGCCACCAAACCAACTTTAGGGTTCCTAATTCAAAGTCTACACCCAGATGTGGTGTTGCACATACATTTCTACCTAGCTCAATCCATCAATTTCCAATTTAAGAACTTCTACTTGGCCAATTGCTTCAGACATATTTCCATTCTATTCTATCTTTTCCTGTACACTCATATTGATAAATTTGATTCTCTGGGTCAAAGAATTTTTTATTCCAAGAAGAAGAGGAAGTCAATAGTTGAATGGACAAATGTAGTCAAAAGAAAGGTTGACAATGAAGGTTTTTCTCAATTTTTGATCACATACATGGCAAGTACCTACACTATTCTAAATGGTGCACCGCCTCCCAGAATTATACCAAAGAAGAAGTTGTTACAACTCAGTAAAGATACCAAGGTTGGGGATTACTACGTCTTTAAGGAATTAACAAAAATAAGACTATATGGATGTCAAGTGCAACCTTACAGATTACCAATTTTCATATCTATGATAATATTCTCCCTAGATTTCATAAGACGAAACCTACATGTAGACAAAGTTAATTTTATTCCTAGATGCAGGGGGTATCTATTTAAATTGGAGAATGATATTGGTCTATTCTTAGTGAATTCAAGATAGACCCTTACTCAAATATAAGAAATGATGAAGGAATTTCATTTTGAATTTGTAGAGAAATGGAAATATGACCCACACTGTTATTTCTGACAGAATAAGAAGTGTCAAGTCAACTCCGCACTCCCATGAAAGGAGGCCTGAAAATGAATGGAAATAAAATCAAGAAGTTTGGCCTATTAATTTAGAATTGGAAATTGAAACTCCTACAACCAAAGAGAAGTCTCTAAACAGAAATATTGTTGAAGCAATGGATGTAGATGTAGATGTAGAGGAGATAAAACCATCCAAGAAAGCCAAAATAAAGTGTGAAGGTGAGGAGGAAATGCTAGTGAAGTTGATAGAATAGACCTTTGGTTAACTAGGTTTTCAAATGAATCTAGAAAACCCCGAGCTTATCATTCCCTCCACTTCCACAAATTCGACAGTGCTCATAGTTGGAGGAAGTTCTTATGTGATTGATACAACAGTAAAGAACTACCAAACCATTAAATAAAATAGTCAAAAGGCGAAAGGTGAGTTGATGTCTCGATTGACCATACAGGAATATTCTTCTTTCCAAACCAGGTTGCTTTCATTAATGGACCTAAAAAGGAACCAATTGAAACTATCTTTGTTGCATCCTACTGTTTAGTCTCTTCCTTCAGGTGCTAAGTTTAAGAAAATAGATTTATCCATCAACATTATTGATGTTACTTTACCTAATAAAATTAATTTGCATTGGAAAACAGGAGAGATGCCATATAATGAATTGATTAGAGCTTCATTGATAGTTAGTAAAGCAAAGAAGCCCTTAGAAAACGTCTCAAACAGAATCAAACAAGAAAAGGCCAATTCTAGAGCTCTATATTTATAAAATGATGGTTACAAGGAATTAATTATAAATTTGGGTGTTGACCCAAATGATAGAGAAGCTATAAAGATATGATACAGGGAAGCAAAACTGAAATGTAGTCAATGTGCCAGAAGTTGAAAATTCCCGTGATAAAACATGTGCAAACTGCTAAACTGACTTTTGTAGAGGAAGAAAAGGAACAATTGATAATTCAACTCACAAACATAAATAAGGAGGTTATAGACTTAAAATATATGGTCCAAGACCTAGAGAATACTATCAAAAATCATGTGCGAACAATTGTAGTGCCTAATGAGTTTGAAGACCCTTCAGAAAAACCAACACAAGTAATGACTAAACTCACATTTCCAAGCGAAAATATGAAAAATTTCTAGGATAATATGACATTGTCTCAGGCATAATTCAGAAATAATGAGAAACAATTGAAGTCTGTAAAGATATTAAAATAGAAAATCTTTGAGAAATACAAGTAATCTTAAGATTAAATAAAGGATCTGAATAGAAAATTGAAGGGAAACATGTCCTTAATTGAAGCCATGTAGGTAATTTAGGATAACATAATTCAATAGGTGTGTTCAACTTAGGGATTCTTTCAAAAAAAATTTAGGAAAGGACTACTATCACTAGTATCACAAAAGTTGTAGCTTCATGTAAGAGGGACATGCAGATAGAAGCTCAAAGAGCCATGGAGATCATCAAGTTTCTGAATGAAAGGTCCATAGAAAATTTGAAAACAATGCATATTGTTAACAAGGCTATATTTATTTTGGCTATTAGCAAATCCATTGAGGGAAACTACCTGTGCATCCAAACTTAGGGTAAATTGGAGATGGTAAAAGAAATTTGTAGCTACTTTTGATTCTAGGTTTGATCAGAGACAGAGAATTAGGTTGCCAGGATGTTGAAGCATGGATGGAAGATTTCTACCTTGGGAAAAAAATGAACAAGAACTCATAGGCTCTACGACATGTAGACTAGATTCATCACTTGAGAAGACTGTAGTTCTGAAGGGAAAAATAATGGCCAATTTCTTCATTAGGGGAATTTTGAGGTCTAAAATGGGCCTCCTATGAAAAATGTACAGCCAAAATATAAAATTTATAAGAACCAATAGGACTCAAGATGATGATTTCAACCATGGGGAATGATTCACCATTTTTGGAGTAAAAAAATAAAAATAATAAAAAATAATAAAATAATAAACTACTATTTTAACTCGTATTTTCAACTTATCTCCTTTTCATGGATTGCAATCACATTTTTCATGTATTTCTGATTTTTTATGTAGTAGGGTCCATCGAAATTATGCAACATGGGTACTCCTTGGACGAGGAATCAAATTCTACATCCAACAATTGTTACCGCTCGAAATTTGAGTAAACCCATTGGGAGATAAGTTGAAAATACGAGTTGAAAAAATAGTTTTATATTTTTTCCCTCCAAAATTTGATGATGTAATCTAATATTATTTTATTATTTATGCTATTATTTTATAATTTCCTTAGGAGGCCCATTTTACACCAAACAATTCCCCTAATGATTGTAACACCCTCCTCCCACATCTACCCAAGTAACCAGCCAATCAGGGTAAACATGTGACGAGAAGTTACTATGATCTCCTAAGTCACCTTAAGGAAGTTGAACCAATGGAAAGACACCATACATAGCTTCCACATAAGAAAAAAGAATCTCAGGAGCCATCCCAACCACTCACATATCCAGCCCCTAAGACCAAATGAAGTTTTAGACCACTAAACCTCCGGAAGCTCCCTTGATATGGGAAAGCATATGTCTAGGAGGCTCTAGATGCTCCCACAACATGGGTATGCATGCATCTAGGGAATTTGTTTCCTAGTGGTGTGCCTACATCTCCGGGGCTTGAGCCACTATTTTATGTCCAGATCCTAGGTCACTACCCAAAACTCAATGACACTTTCGGAAATGAATTTACATAACATAACAATGATGCATTTGCAAAAACAAGGACAATGTCTAGATTGAACCCCTACTAGCCATGACAGGGATTTTTCCACCATATCACAGAGATGCAATCTATAGGTTTAAACAAAATAGCTCAGAATAGGGGTCTCATACTTATATGAGAATCACTATGAACCATTTATTCCTTAACATATTAGCTATAGTTTCCTCTATTAGGCCATAGATACATTGTTCATTCATTTACAATTAAAAGCATGATGAGAGCCATACATAGCCACTATCATAATACATGTTCATAGCCATCATAATAACAATAGAAATACCATGGAAATCACAACCATATCATCCACATATAAACTAGTATAATACTCATGAAGTAACAACGAGAAATAACCTCATATTAATTATGCAAAGGCCAACCAGTTGTGGGACTTCCATGAACCACTCGACTGCAGACATGGCTGAGCCAATTCTCTATTTAGCTTGTCACCCCCATGCCATATTCCAAGCATGGATGTGGGATCTCATGAAACACATCAAACAAAACCATTCAGGGCTTCCAAATTCCAAACCACCTCAACCAATCAAACAATGATTCCACCTCACTGTCTGACATCACAAAATCATCATCAAATTTCTCTCTACCCAAGCCTTCTAAGGCTCTAGAGCGTTTGTTCCAACCAAGGCTCCAACACTAGTAACTCAACCCACAATTGTTACTAGGCTCCAAAGCATTTTTCCAACCAAGGCTCCAGGACTAGTAACTCAACCCACCAAGGGCTCTAAAGCGTTTGTGCAACAAAGGCTCCAGGAAAACATAAAATCCAAGAACATGAAGCAAACAAGAGAAAATCAATAAGAATACGACACTATAAATAAAGTAGTATGGCCATACACCAGACATAAACAAAGTCACAATCAAGAAAAAGAAATAAAAAAAGACTAAAACGACAAGAATAGAAACAAAAAACATGACTCAATCCCCATGGTTCCCAAAGCCTCCAGGGAAAGCCCAAGCTGAGCCTTCTTCACAAATACATGGCAATCCCCTTTTCCATGAAATCCCTTACATCATACTGACATAAACACATAACTGCCAGTGCATAAATAAACATAACAATAAACCAATTACCTTATCTTGTTGCGCCAATAACACTTCCTTGTAACCAAACACATTTGTTCTATGTCACAAGGGACTCCAATTCCCTTGACAGATCTAGCTATAATTAGACACTAGTTGTTATACTTGTCAAATACATGTCCATGAATATAGCACATATCCACATAATTTCAGATAAATTATGGTTAAGAAGACTTCTTGTATGCAATTTACTCATTTGTTTGGAATTTCAATTTCCAAACATAACCAAAGGAATTCTCACACAATTCCTTTCTTTTACCTTTACCTTGTTGCAACTGAGTCTTACTATGTACTATCACATCACCTAATGTATAGTTATATAAACAAATCAACTATTACCTTTTCATACTAATGTCAAGCATGTTACTTTGCAACTGCTCACACATGTCAAACACATGTTCCAAATATCAAGAAAATCATATCTATCAATTGGAAATCAACCTTTACCAATACTACAATCATGTCATAATCCATAGTCAACTCATAGTCATTAGACATAATGCTACAACTCTCACCTATTACACTCAAGTACATGTCATATATCTCAACACATATGTGTGAGTAAAACCATCTTAAAACAAGACCATTTATTCATGCAACCTTATAGACACATACTCATATCATGCGATTAATCTGAAACATTCAAAAAGAGATAGAAGACATAATAGACACCAACACTCAAACACCAAATAGATGACATAATCAAACATTCAAGCACAAAGTAGACAACATAAGAAATCTCATACCTTAATGTATCTCAGAGGAGGCTATCTTGTCTGCACAATCAATCTAGTTAGCATGATATAACTTCACAACACATCAACGCAAACACAAATAAGATCATGATATCCATAATAGTCACTAACTAACATGTTAACATCATAAAATCATAAATAATTACCATTCATACGTAATAATCACATCTACACATTCATTCTAGATTAGTATGACATAATATCAAAACATATTAACTCGTACCTAAATGTCATAACCCTAACCATCAAGTTACTAGCATATAACAAAAACAACATATAACCTAATCATTAAGTTAAGTATCATATAACAACAACAAGTTAACCTATAACATACTCATCAACAACATATAACATAATAATTAAGTTATCTAACATAAAACAACAATAGCAATGCATACAACCATAGGTTACTATCATTCATGACTATCTGACACATGTACATATGATTACAATAATCAACTAGCATCTATCATGTATGTAGCCATAAAATAAATAGAATGAAAGGCATAAACATAACCATAATGCATATAACAATCCTTAGCCTACATACCTATGTGCCTAACATACAAACTTGTATGACAATGATTTGAATGTTGGGAAAACTTGTTAACGCTATGCACACTCCCTCATCAATATTAAAAAAAAAATGTGTCTAGGATCGTCTCAAATTAAACAAAATGTGAGAAATTATGTGTCAAGTTTTGACTGTATTTTATGAGCAATTTATGAGGTTAATTAGTTGTTTAAAAAACATATAGAACAAATAAATTGCAAAGAAGTAAAACAGAGCAACTCATAACACAAAGATGATAAAGGATTTCACCCCTCCTGGGCTACATCTCCTTGGACCTGCTTCAATGGCTAGGCCCTCTTTGTATTAATGGTAAATTCTCTGACTACATGCACCTGTTGTGCTCCAATGGCTTTGAAACTTGCTCCGTTATATTCAGAAGACCCAAAACCCCAAAAATGACTATCCAAGCTCTGCAATTGGACTTCAACTGATATAGGCTTAATTGTTTCTCCTAGTGGCCATATGCTTCCTTAAACCTCAACATAGAAAAATCATGTACAGAGTGCTTGTTTTTGCCTCTGCAACCTATTCCATTGTGTTTAGAACAGCCAAATCATCTAAGAATGACTCTTTCTAAGCCAAAATTGGTCGAATTTTGCAAACACCCACCAAAATTGGAGCAACGTCGAATTTATCGAGCCTGCTAAAACCGTCGCCATCTTAATTTGTGATTAATTAAGGGATAATTATGTTTTAATTAGTTCTAATCCACACTTAGTGTGTTAAATGCATGGTTAGCATTAAGTTTTGGCCTTCAATTTTGAGGTGTCATTCATATGCGGAGGGGTTTGGCCCTCTCCTCCCCCAACCGCCACGTGCTACCTCTTTAAATAAAAATCGCGCCTATTGTTTGTTAAGTCATATGGTTGTGGTATAGTGGTCAATTATGGGGCTTGTGTGGGTGACCTCACCAGTTCGACTCTGTTGGCTTGCCAAATAACATTTTACACAACCTTTGAGAGGGCCTGTGGTGGCCTCTTGGCTTGCCACATGTCAGCCTCTCATTGGTCCACCTCAAATGCCTTTGACCAATAACATGTTGACACTTGTCACATTCTGATTGAGCCACCTATCAAAATATTCCAAGGAATATTCCTTTTGCTAACTGGGCTTTACGGATGCCTAGTCAACATCCCAGTCAGCCTTATACCCAAAATTTTGCTTGTTTGACAAAGTGAACAAAAGTCTCTATCCTTCTCATATGGGCTCCATTTTGAGTGAAACGATTTGCATTGGAATCATATCCTCGAGATGAATGTGGTCATTCAGCTTTTGAGTGATTCTGAGCACTTTGATTTTTGAGCAAATTTTTACCTCTAATCTAGATTGCGATCACTCCTTGCCTCTGATAGGATTTTGGACCCACAAAAGCTAGTTATCTGATGAGAGATGATGCTCTTCTCCTTCCAAAGTTTATCAATTGATTATACTTGGAAAAATCTCCATGAAAACCACTTGGGTTCACTGACATGCCTTGCCTTGCAAATGGCTTGGTAATTCATCCAATGTTCTCTTTTGTTGTTTACCCAATCCAACACTTGTTGGCTGCTCACTGATTAAACACCCTATTGTACCAAAGCCACCCCTCAGTGCTTGGAAATCTGACTTATGGCCTTCCCACTGAGAATCCTATTCCTCCTTTGCAACACATACATTTGATGCAAGCTTCTCCTTGGACACCACTTTTCCAAGTTAAGCCCATCTGAGTGAACAACAACAATGAGTTCCAATATAATAACAAGAAAATAAATGACCATTCTTTTACCTCCATGGTTCCAAATTCCACATATGGAAGAATGCATTCCCCATCTGTTTTGCTTCCTGGTTTCAACACATCAAATGGTCTACAATGGCTGCAAATTGTTTTTAGCATTTTTGTCCACTTCTGCTTCTTGATTCCATCATCCTCTAGTATTAACATGTTGCTCATGTCATTATTTGAGAATGAAGGCTAATCATGAGCCTCTTTCTCAAGCGTGGACCTTCCAAAATCCTGTGACATATTGTCACAAGAAACACCATTAACCTTGAAAAACACTCATGCAAGAATATAACTTGAAAACCTCTTCCTTTTACTTCTTCAAAGCAGCAAATGTCACATGATGTGAACATCACCATGTAATCTTACATCTTGGTGTATAAACCAAACACAAGTCAATAGAACATGCTTCTTCAAACAACTGACTTTCAAGTCAAACAAAATCATGTACAACAACTTGACGATTTACAAAAAGAATTCCACATTCTCATGAAACAATTCGTCACGTCTCCCTTTCACCTTTGGAGACAAAATCAACTCTTCCAAGTCGATATAACATTTTTGTAAAAATCAATCGACCACACAAGCTGACACTCAGGCATGTGCAAATGTTCAACATTCTAAAGTTGACAACATACATGTTAACAAAGTAATCGACAAACACAAGTCAATCACTCATGCATGTTCAACCACAATGAAACTATTAAAATTTCCACTGTTCACACACACAAACTCTCATGCATGTATAAAAATTCTCAACTCTCTCACAAGTACAATCAAAAGTACAAGAATCCCATTGGTATGTATGAGTACTTAAAGAGATGAAATGACAAAATTTGTTGCAATAAAGTGAGTCAACATACTCCACTTTCGAACACCTTCCTCGCATGAACATGCAATTTCAAGAATGCAACATGCATGCAAATTTGTAGTTGCAAATTGCCATCTTTGCTACATCTAAGTGAGTCAACATAACTCTAATTTTCCAACATCTTGCATCATGCAATATGCAGCAACCTTTCAGGATGAAAAAAATGCATCCAAATAACAAGGAAATGCATCAATAAGGCAAGATTTGCGTCACTTATCAAAATAAATGCAAGGCCTTAATTGGTTAAGAAAACTAACCATGTCTTTCCAAACTATTTCAATGGCACTTCCTTCAGCTGCACTTCATCATGTGTATCATCCTGACCCACATCAATTATGTAATCCATTTTTCCATCCTTGCCAAAATCTCTCTCTACCTTCTTCAAATGTTGTGGATGACTTGTTATATGCAAAGTCCAACACTTGTCTACAAGATGACCCTGCTTATGGCAATGAGTGCAAAATAATTGTATCTTCTTCTCAACATGGTTTCCATTATCCAATGGACCATTGGATTTCTGTCTCTTTTGTTTTGAAAGTTTCCTGTGTATGGCTATCCTCTTCCAACACCTCGAAAAAATATGGGTATTCAAACCACAAAAGGAACATGTAAATTTTCTCCAAATCTTATGTGAAGGTTTATCATGTTTATCATAATCAAAGGAAACTTGATTAAAGGAAGAATTTTACCTTGCACATTCACCCTTGTCACCTTCTTGAAGAGGTGAATTTGATGACATAGTGGTTCTCTTCAGAATACCAAAAATGTTTTCAATGAGCTTAGAGCTTTCAACATCCTCTTGTTTGCCATTTCCACTAGTTGCATGCTTATGAGCATCTTCTTGCAAAGTGGGTATAAAAATTTTGTATTCCTCATGAACACAAACTTCACAAGCTTGAGGTAATGAACATGTAATGAAATTCCTTCTTGGAACACCTTTATGTGCATCCTTGGCTTTGGAGCATTCTCCATCATGTTCTCCATAACCAAGTCCCAAATACCTAGGCATTTCCTCACAACAATTGGCTCAACTATGCCTTGTGCATGTTTGCCTAACCCTTTACCTTCATAACCCATATTCATCAATAATTTGGACCCTATTCCTCTAGTGTGTCTTTCAAAAGCACCAAAACATTCATTTTGAGAGGAAATTGAAGATAAACTTGAATTGCATACCTCATTTTCATGCACATACCTAGCTAGGGTGTCCTTGGCATCATGGAGTTGAATCTCCATCTTTTCAAGAAGCTCTTGCTTCTCCTCCTTCATGGCCATCAACTTCTCTTGAATTATAGTTTCCCCCTTCATATATTCATTCATTTATTACACCATACCTCTCATGATGATAAGCTCTTGCAGCATCTCTTTATCAAAGAGTCTTGCTAAAGAAGATGGATTAGAAACATCACTTGTTGAAGTTGCAATCACAATTGTAATGCATCAAAAAGTTTCACAAAGATTCAAAAAGTTTCTCAACAAAGAAGCATCTCAAACCATCTCCCTTCTTCAGCTTACATAAAATTTCACACAGTTAAATTCTCCTTCCACAAATACAAAACCAATAGCTAATTTTCTAGCTAACCTTGGCAAACCATCTCAGGGTTTGAATGAGCTAACAATGCTCTGATACCAACTTGATCTAAATGTTGCGAAAACTTGTTAATGCTATGAAATATCCCTCATCAATATAAAAGAAATAATGTGTTTAGTATCATCTCAAATTAACCAAAATGACTATCCAAGCTCTATAATTGGACTTCAGTTGATCTAGGCTTGACCTCATCTCTTGATGGCCCTAGGCTTCCTTAAACTTCAACATAGAAAAATCACATACAAAAGTGGATTTTTTGCCTCTGCAGCCTATTCCATTGTGTTTAGAACATCCAAATCATCTAGGAATGACTCTTTCTGAGAAAACATTGGTCGAATTTTTCAAAATTTATGGTCTCTTAAGCTTTCCCTAGGAAAATGCCACCAAATCTAGAGAAACATGAGTTAGCCCTACCGAAATTGGAGCAGTGTCAGATTTATTAGGCCTACTAAAACTGCCACCAACTTAATCCATGATTCATTAAGGGATAAGTATGTTTTAATTAGTGCTAATCCCCACTTATTGCATTAAATGTGTGGTTATCATTAAGCATTGTCCTTCAGTTTTGAGGTGTCGGTCATATGCGGAGGGTGTTGAGCCACAGGGCTGGCCCTCTCCTCCCCCAACCACCATGTGCTACCTCTTTAAATAAATGTTGCACCCATTGTTTGTTAAGTCATATGGTAATAGTATAGTGCTAAAGCATGGGGATTGTGTGGGCAAGGTCATGGGTTCGACTCTGCCGGCCTGCCAAATAACATTTTACACGACCTTTGAGAGGGCACGTGGTGGCCTCTAGGTTTTCAACGTGTCGGCCTCTCATTGGTCCACCTCAAATGCCTTTAACGAATAACATGCTAACACTTGTCACAATACGATTGAGCCACCTATTAGAATATTCTGGGAACATTCTAAGGAATATTCCTTGGAATATTATTTTTACTGACTGGGTTGTACGGATGCCTAGTTAGCATCCCAGTCAACCCTGTACCCAAAATTTTACATGTTTGACAAAGTAGGTAGAAGTCTGTATCTTTCTCATACTGGCTCCGTTTTGAGTGAAACGAGTTGCGTTAGGATCGTATCAATGAGACAGATGCAGTTGTTCATTTTTTTGGGTGATTCTGAGAATTTTTATTTTTGAGAAAAATTTTGCCCCTAATCCAGATTCTGATTAGATGACATGCTCTTGCATCAAGATCTAATGTTGAAACTTCACTTTAATGGTATACATCTCCTGCTCTATCTCAGTCGATGCATTAGCATCATAACATACCAATATCATCATGATGGCCTAATTTCATACAATGACTTCACAATTCATGTCTGACCTACCATACATGCATAACCATAACCATGAAAATGCATGAATAACAACATATAGACACTAACATGCATAAAAAATGCATATAAAACCATACAATCATGATGACACATTCCACAACACCATCAACCTTCACATGACAACATCACTACAACCATGATCAAAACCATGGAAATGCAACAAGAACATGGACTATAAGCATAACGAACACATATGGAACCGATGTGAATGCATGAAAAACACACCACCCATCGAGTTCGAGGGGTGAACCATGCTCTGATACCACTTTGTAACACCATCCTCCCACATCTACCCAAGTAACTGGCCAACTTGGGTAAACATGTGGTGAGAATTTACTATGATATGATTCGACCTCCTAAGTACGATTTAGAAAGTGGAACTGATGGAAACACACAATAGCGACCTTCCACACAAATAATAGGACTCCCAAGAGCCATCCAAACCACTCAAGTAACCAGCCTGTGAGATAAACTAAATTTTGAGACCACTAAACCTCCAGACACTCCCCTGATATGGGGAAGCAGGTGTCCAAGAGGCTCCAAGTGTTCCAACATGGGTCTGCATACATACATGGACTTTTCTTCCTAGTGTTGTGCCTGAGTCTCTAGGATTTGAGCCACCTTTTGAGGCCCAGAGCCCGGGTCACTACCCATAACTCAATGACACTCTAGGAAATGAATTTACACAACATAAAAATGACGCATTTGCAAAAACAAGGACAAGGTCTAGATTGGACCCCTACTAGCCATGATAGGCATTTCGTCAAACATATCACCAAGATGAAATCTATAGGTTTAAACAATAGATCTGAGAATAGGGGTCTCATACTTATCTGAGAATAGCTAGAAGCATTGATGCATTAAAATATTAGCCACAATTTACTCTATTAGGCCATAGATAGATTGTTCAGTCATTTACAAGTAAGAACATGATTAGATCCAACATAGCCATTGTCATAATACATGTTCATATCCAACATAAGAACAACAAAAATACCAAGGAAATCACAACCATATCATTCAAAATAGAACAATATAATACTCATGAAATAACAAGGAGAAATAACCTCATATTAATGATGCAAAGGCCAAACAATTGTGGGACTTCCACGAACTACCTGACCGTAGACATGGCTGAGCCAATTCTATCTTCAGCCAGTCACCCTTCGTGCCATATTCCTAGCATGATTGTGGGATCTCATGAAACACAATAATAAAAAACATCCAAGGCTTCTAGAGCCCAAACCACCTCAATCCATCAAACAGTGATTCCACCTCACGGTTGGGCATCACAAAACCATCATCGTATTGGTCTCTAGCCAAGCCTTCCAGGGCTCCAGAGCGTTTTTTCCAACCAAGGCTCGAGGACTAGTAAGTCAATGCACAAATGTTGTTAGGATCTAGACCGTTTGTCCAACCAAGGTTCTATAACTAGTAACTCAATGCGCCAAGGGCTCCAAAATGTTTGTCCAACGAAGACTCCAAGACTAGTAACTCAACCCAAGGTGTTACAGGGCTCCAGGGCTCCAAAGCATTTGTCTAACCAAGGCTCCAAGAAATAGTAACTCAACCCAAGATGAAAGAAACATGAGAACCAACCAAAAAATAGAGAAATTAGCCCGCAACACCATGGTTATCTAGTAAATGGAAAGACTAGGAAAATCCACTTTCAATCCAGGAAATCCTCCATGCTAGTGACCGACCATGACCAATAAACCACATGCATATGCCATGCATGCCAAAACTAGTGAGGAAAGCATACATGCAACTCAATACCTACAAGAGAAACCCAATGTATCTATTGATCCTGATGTCCCCTTGTGCTTTCGTGCTCTTCCTTTACATTCTTGCTCCAAATTCCAAGTATGCCACACTCCTCCAAGGGTGCTCCAACAAAAATCTAAGTGTCCAAGAGAATGAGAGAGAGAGAATAGAAGAGAGCTCCACCAAAAATTGTCAAAATATTGCTAACTAATCCTCAGAAATCTTTTTATCAATGAGGCCTCTATTTTCTTCAATTTCAATTATTTTCCTTCAATTTCCTCCTCACATGCAACCTATGACCTTTCACCTTCCTTTTCTCCTAATTTCCATTATTTTCATAAATAAATGTGCTAAAATTCCATTTACCTTTCTGAAGCCTTTTCCACTGCCTTTGCCAATTTTCTTTAACCATAATAACTTAAATGAACACCCACTAGGATTTGTTTCCCACCATTCAGCTTGGAATACATGTCCCATGACTGTGTTCTTATATATTTTTACATGGATGTTTAACCAGGGTTGTTACACTTACAAAGAGACTTTCAGTTGTTGTGGCTGTTGAAGATTACACCAGAATGGAAGATTAATAGGTGGCTTTCCAGAAGATGAATCAATGTCCAACTCTAGATAAAATTCGTTGGAAAATATGTGAAACTTTACCCTAGCAAGCTACAACTGAAGTTGAGGAACCATGTGTTGAACCCTAAGGGAAAAATTATGTTGCCCATTTGAATTATTAAAGGAAGAAAAACTTGTATTTTGTAATAATGTATAAGTTTTAGTTAAGATATATTTAGACAGTTAGATGCCTAGATAGTTCAATAGTGATATGTAACATTTCTTCAGTGTAACATTTCTTTAAAAAGAGGGGAAGAACCAATCTAATGGGGTCCAATTTTTTTCCTCAAATACCTTTTTTTAAGCTTTTTTTTGTGTAATTTTGGGAGCTCTTTTGGAAGATTAATGAAGTTTCAAAGTGAGTCCAAATGTTTGTTGGTTATAGTATGTGATTCTCGTCTTGATAATTCTTTCATGGTGTATGTTATTCTTTGAAATTCATGTATGTAGTTGTTGGTTTGTTTATTCATTAAACAAATTTATCAATGTTGTGAGAGTAGTAAAGGATACCTGTAAATATTTATTTAAAGAAGCCTTTTTGAGGTGCTCCACAATTCCATCATTTTGTCCCCTTTTTTCATGGTTTCTACTAGTATTTGGTTCATAGGGTTTTGTTTAGCCCTATACATTTGATATTTATTCTCGGGAATTCTTCTCACCATACTACAACTTCATAGCATACTATAACCATAGATACGCCCCTTTTGAAGTAGTTTGTATATTCTTCCAAAATTTAAAATGCATTACTTATCAAGGGTTGGCCCTTGGAAAAAATAGAATATAAAATGTATATATCTTTGTTTGAACTACATGGATGTCCTAGGCACTGACCTCCTTTCAACCAAAGATGGTATATAGGGTTACATATTTTGGCACTGTTGTTGGGGAATGGATTTGAACATTTTTACGTGGGAATATTTTTTAGCATTTCTTTGATTGGTGAGAAAAGAAAGTGTGGGCTGAGATCACTCACTAGAGGGAGTTAATAATCAGAAATCATTGCCCCAAGAAGACCTCACACCCTCTCTGATACCTCATAGAAGAATACACCATTTTTTTCTAATCCAGGTAAACTTCTTTCAAAGAGATTTTGGGGAGAAATATCTCCAAAACCCCCAGTTTTACCATATCTACTCCCGGGGATTTAAGTTCCATTTCCCAAAGGCTAAACTAAATACCCCTAAAGTTTCTCCAAAGACTTTAGGCCTTTCAGAAGAAGAGTTTCCCTCTCCTATCTTTCCTTTCTCTTAACTTAAATTAGAGAAATAATATTTTGAATCATCTTATTTATCTTTTCGAGTCTTCCTAGAAGTTGAAGAGATTAAAGATATTGTTATACCACTCACATCTCAAGTTCTAGCAGTCACATCACAACATGTTCCAACAACTACAGTCCCTCTTGTTTCATATACATACCAAACAATAAATATTCCTCCATCCCCACTTCGAAATATCGAAAGAACATGGTGTGTTCTTAATAGATATGCCCCTTTAAATATTCCACAGCCAAGGAATGATATTCCATAATATTATTTGAAACTCTTACCTTGTTTCATAGGACAAGATGAAATAACAATTGAGAAACATGTGCCAACGTCCTGTGCATTTGTTGAGAATCTTAATGTTGAGCATCTTGATGTTGTTATGAGGATGTTTGTACAATATTTAAATGGGGAATCAAGAAAATGATTTAAAACCTTACCTGATAATGGAATTAATACATGGGAGGAATTAGAAAATGTTTTCATGTAGAAATGGGGAGGGAAGGAAGATCATGGGTACCTTTTAACAAAATTTAATGGAATAAAGAAAGAGGCTAATGAATATGTTATTGAATTCATAAAAAGATTTAATAAAATTTACAATAGTCTACCAGTAAAACTAAACTCTCCATAAAAAACTTCAAAGGTAGTCTTTGTAGGGGCCTTTGACTCTATTTTCGACTTTACTTTGAGAGAATGAAAATCACCTACCCTTGACTAAATTTACACTGATGCTTTAGAGGTGGAAGAAAATATAGAAACAACAAGAAAGATAAAATCAAAGACAAATCATGTTGATAGGAGAAATGATAAAGAAGAGGTTCGTCCTACAAGGATGCAGAGAGATATACAAGAGAAAAAGTTCGGTGACATGACTAAAGTGATTAGAAATATTTCAAATAAGTTGGTAAAGTGAGAGTTACAAAATAAAAATCCTCCAATACAAATTAAACAAGGCCCAAAAATTAATTTCAACCCGGAGTTCAGGAGGCCCCCTCTGTATATTCTATAAACGGAGAGGACATATCAACATGATTAGGTTCAACCAACTTTCTATATAGAGGATGAACCATAGGAAAATTTTGGAGAAGCACTATAATTTCAAGAGAATCAATATTCTACATTGTCAAAACAGGAAGTTGAGGCATGGGAAGACTGTGTAGATTTGGATCCTCAAACCCTTTTACATCTAGCTCTGGCAGTTAGATGCAAAGATCGCTTTTTCCTAGATTTTTTGCATGTGCATCATGAGCCTCAAAATTATTTATTTGATGCTTCAGAGCTCATTCTTCACATCGAACTTGGAGCTCTGACATCCCACAACACATCTAGGTGTCTTCGACACATCTAGCTCAGCTATTTCTAGGTAAGTTCGCTTAACTTGTAGTTTGTAGCATTTCTGACGCTTTTTGTGTTTTGGCTTCTGCGAGTGATGTCTGCTTGCTTTATGTGAATTCTTGTTGTCATTTGCATGCATGTTAGCATGTACAAGCACCATTTTAGTTTTCATTAGCTTCTCACTATTGTCGCATGCATGACACTGTTTTGCACAAACAATCACTGTTTTGGTGAATCGTTTCATACACGTGCATGTTGTTCCATTTTCTGAATCTTGCATTCATTGTTTGCATGCATGATCATTCACCTATGTTTACACTCAGTTTCACCATGCATTCACATCTTCATTTGCTTCCAGTCGCTAGTTAGCGGGTTTGGGCAACCTTTGCCCAAACTCTGCCTCACCCGGATAACATTGCGGAATTCTGAGAGGAAAGGCTCTGCCTCCCTCCCATAAAATGCACAAATATGGCTAGTCACTACCATCCATTATAACTTTGTGCAATTCTGAGAGGCAGTGGCTGTTGGCCCAGAAAATTGCACAATGCAATTCCTAGGCCTGCATCACTTGCCAGCTGAAACTATGCATTGCACAATCTCAACACTTAGCAGGCTAGTCTGGATTGTGCATTGCACAATTACAACAGTTAATCAACCTCCTGACAGTCTGGACTACCTTTTTCACAGTTCTAGCAGACAGTCTCCTGACCTCCCAGTGAAAATTTCGTAATCCTTACCAGTAGTTCCCTAGGTATGCTGCATGTCATCCCTCATTTGCTTTGTTTTTAACTGATAGATTTCTTGGAATGAATGTTGCTATGTCTCCAGATATAGTAGCTATTCATCCATATCTCGGAAGTTCAAGATCAATGGCCTCCAAGAGAGTAGGGTCAAACGACACCGACGAAAGCACAACTAGAGGAGTAGTTGACTGAGTGTCTACAAGTTTGTCGATCTATGAAGACACTAAGATGATCGTAGACAAAGACATCAAGATGAAATGAAAAGAGGTCAATGATGCATTATTAGACACATTTGGGGAAGATTTCAAAGACAGCCAAGTCTATCTGAATATTCAGAAGTCTAGCTTTTACCGAATTGCATGGAGATATCTCGCATTCCCATGCGTGGACATGTACATTGGATCATCTTGTACACTGGTCTCGAGACGATGACATTGAGGAGTGTCAGTGGGATACAGATTGGTACCTTCAGGGCACACGATTATCAGCAGATGTACCACTTGACGAAGCCAGTGATCACCATGGAGACACCCTTTAGCATACCCAACAGCAATGCCAACTCTAGAGATGTCTTAAAGAATTGGGTGAAGGATCTAGCCAAATTCAGGATGACACCCAACCACATTTACAAGATGAAGATACTGTGGAAGGCGTATCAATACTTGGTCATATTTTCATGTCTCTTGTACGGCGAAGAGAGCACAGAGACCTTCCCTCAAAGTTGGGTGATCATGTTGGACGAACTAGACAGTGAGGGAAAATCATGCAACTGGTCTGACATGTTGGCTCATAGGTTGAAGGAATAGCTAACAGGAGCTTGAGAGCTCCAAAAGGTTAGCAAGAAGAAATATACATGTCCACCTACATCTGGGATGCAATCTATTCCCGTTAGGAGTTCCTGGGAATGAAGTGGGCATGGACATCAACGGAAACCTCTGTCATTATTTATTGTAAATTGTTTTTCGAATGTAACTTCAGAGGGGTTATCACACAACTATCAGATCATTTTTTCACCCCGGTGTATAAGATAATATTTGAGCAGGATCCAGTTTTCGTGTCAAAGGCAGTAAGGGATGCACTGATCGAGATACCAGATTGGTATGCCTCACCATCTGGCACCTTCATACGAATGTACATCGCAGAGAAGCCTCTGAATGTTTTGTTGAAGTCTTCCATGGACAAGCTCATCATGCAAGAAGTGTCATACCACATCTCGACTGGACTGTCAGCTAGGCTACACCGAAAGAATAAGGCACCTTTCCCACTCTTCCGTTGCGGGTCGAGTTGTACGAGATATGAAATCTCAAGCATGAGGATGCCGAAATAGAGGAGATCAAGAAATATCTTTTCGAAACCCGAAGCTATAATCCGTATGACCCGCATTGTTTGGTGAAGGATCACTATGTGAGAGTACAGTTTCTGTGGATCCATGGGGCATGTCATTGGGTGGAGGAAGACTGGTGGAGAAATTATTACAGCTTCTCCAGGCCCAATTTTTATAGACATATTTGGGCACATCAACCCCAACTCATATGTCGATGATATTAGGGTTCGTTAACCCCTAAAAAGGTTGTTTTATGCCCTAAAGAAACTTAGTCATCTGAATGTCTCATTCCCCAAAAGTTCCATCTCAAAAATCATCTAGAAAGTGCCTGAAATGAATCATTGCTGAAACACCTATGTTAGGGTGAGATGCATCTCAAGTGCTGCACTGTCCAAGTGAGATTTTCTAAGTTAGGGTGAGATGCATCTCAGGTGCTGCACTATCAAAGTGAGATGCATCACAGTTTGGCCTTCTAGAATGTGTGATGGGTGAGGTTGGACAAATCCTGGGAGAGTTTGAGAGTTGGTTGCTCATGGAACCTTCTAGAAACTTCTCCTATGCCACCTACCTCTCTAAATTCACCAAAGGATGACCAAGGGAACTAGGAAACCATATCCAATTCCCATCTTTTATGGAAACAATTTCAACAAATGGAATGGCATTCATCATCCCCCATTGATGACTCATCCTCCTGTAATCATCTATAAAAGGATGTCTCATCCAAGAGATCAGAAGGCTGAATTATTCTGAGTTGTAAGGAAGTGCTGCTAGTTTCATTATTGAGGTGAGAGCATTGTGTTATTGTTGGTGTTTTCTTACTGATTCATGAGGTGAAGAAGGCTTGAAACTAGGAGGATGGCGCTGGATCAGACTTCTTATGGGTTGTAATTCTCCTTGTTATCAATAAAGTTCTTCAAGATTTTTCCCAATTGATTGTGTTAGCTGTAAATGCATTCATTTGTTTATCATATTTCTGATTCTATGATGTTTATGTTGTGATGGATCATTATTCCTTCACAGGTCTTTGTTTCTGTAGCTGTGTAGGTACTCTCCAAGCGTGTTAAGTATGGGGAGGAGTTAAGGGATCGGCCAAAGGAGAGGGAGATCAAGCGAGGATTCAAGCGAAATTTACAGGTTGGTCCTTAATAATCTCTTTCTTATATATCATGCATAGGAAAGATAGTGAATTGCTTTGATTGTTGTTTCTAGGTTAGCTACCAAACCTACATCAACTGATGATCAATTCATTGATGTTGTACATCATGTATTGGGGGCATTGGAACCAGATCTCTCTTTCATGACCTCTTATGAGTTGTGATTGAATATGAGGATAGTTCATTGTCTTATGTCAACCACGTTAAAAAATGAAACGAGGGTATGAGGATAGTTCCATTACTGTGTCAACCTTGTTAAAAATGAAACAGGTATGAGGATAGTTCTTTTACTATGTCAATCTCATTAAAAAAATGAAACAGGTATGAGGATAGTTCTTGGCCTTGTGTTAACCTCGTTAAAAAATGAAACAAGTAATCTGAGCAAAGTTCCTTGTCCTCTGTCAAGCTCAATAAAAAATGAAATAAGGGCCCCAGAAGCAAAGTTCTAAGTCGAGTCTTTGAGTAGATCTTGTAAAATCCTATTCAAGTCTTTCAATTGATCTCGTAAATGAAACTTCATTCCATCCACCTAATAGCCATGAGTAGTCTACTTAGGTGAATGTAATGAAGTTTGGGGGGCATGCACCTAGGGGTAAAGTTAAGTTTCCCTGTAGGTTATGTGAAGGGAATCACCCCATTCACCTTTGTCCCTATTTGGACGAAGCCAAAAGGTGTTGGATAACCATCCTACTTCACCGAAGCGACTTCCATCTGGTTACAAGAGACTCTCCCTTTCATCATGCTGGGGGCATGTAAACCAATTTCAAGCATAGTTTTTCATTCAAGCATAGCTTGTGTAAACATGAAATTGAATCCTTGCATAGTTCCCTATGGTTCAAGGTTGTCTAAAAATGAACCCATTTCAACTTTTAACCCTCGTGATTGCCATTATATCAGCCTTTTCAATTAGATGAGCCTCGGTTGTTTCATTCCATCACTACCATCCCTTTGGTCGATCATACACTTTCACTTGGTTGTTTTATCCTTTTTTGAGGGATAGTTGCATTGAGTGGTCTTATTAGCCAGCCTCTTCACATAAATCAACATGTCTTGAGAAGTTCCAACATCATCGGAATCAGTTGCTATCCTAGACACCACTCATTCCTCAAATTAGAGTCCTCTTTAAACTCTTTTCAGACTCTCTAAATAAGAAAAGATAGTCGAGCGATTGCTTTTTTTTTTCCATCTTGTTAAAGTATTGGAAACGACATCTCTCTTGTATTATTTTATCCTTTTTCGGACATGAGGGATTATTTTACGAAAAAGAGCTTTTGGAGTTTTCTTTCCGTCTCTTTTCAAACACTCTAAACATGAAAAGGAACAAGTTATCTTTGTCATTAAACTCATTAAAATAATAGCAACAAACTCGTCCGTCTAGACGAGACCGAGTTTCACCATCACTAGACTCGTTAAAGCATCAAATAACAATGGGTTTGCTCGAAGGGCGAATTATAGAACAAGCATATGTTATCCTCCTCAAGCTTGATAAAAAAATAAAGAGGCATTGGTCAGCAATGACTAGGGAAAAAGGGGAAAATCTTGAAAAACTAATGGTAGCAAGTCTCTCTTGAACATGACACTTTCACTTCATCTCCGTGATCTAGTTGGGTTGGGTTATTCCATTTATTGGTCATCATACCATTGGTCTATCATACCATCCATATTTTTGGGTTAATGCTACCAATTCATCTCAGTGTCACCGATATGTTTAAGAGAAGTCATCCAGTTGAGAAGTCATCCAGTTAAGAAGTCATCCAGTTAAAGTCTCATATGTTTCAATGCCATAAACCTTCATTTTCATGACCACCATTCCTGAACCTTGTGTCGACAACTCGTTTTCATCTCCAAAATCATTTGCTCCTTTTCATGTCATAGATGTGGGATACATCAAGGCCCTCCTACGACGATTCGTTTCTTGTCGAAATCAACTCATTATCCAAGAAGTTGACTTAGAAACACCCTTTCAGTGCTTTGAAGCTTGCATACATCAAAGGAAATTTTCTCTCTTCCGGCGACAGGTTGACATCAATGATCTTCGACCAAAAGATCGTGTGGTGTTCGACATCGAATCATCTTTTCACACCACATAAAATGTATTGTCGTACCTTGAGGATCATCTTCATTATTAGTGATCCCTCTCACATCTGTTAACAACTTACATCATTGGCTATTAATCAGACGATGTCTCTCCATGTTCGACCTCAGAACATCTTTTTGCATGGTTTGACTTATACGTTGAGTGAATATTGAATAAGTTTGAAGACCTCTGATCTAGTTTCATCCATTTGGGTTGTGATATATTTAGGAGTACAAAAGCATCAAATGTACACATGCTTTACACAGATGGTCATCCAATCATGGATTACAAGTATATATCTGCAGACGACTGTCTTATCTATGTACATATAATGAAATTTTATAAAGCTAAGCATAGGGATGCCTCCCTAAGCTAAATCATGAAAAGTCATATTATCATGTATTGTATTGTAATTGATGCAGGTCAATTTCTAGTTCAAAACTTCTGATCCTCATGATAAAGAATTTCACCCGACATAGATATTTATGACCTCATGCTTTAGGGGGAAACTGTTATAGACATATTTGGGCACATCAACCCCAACTCATATGTCGATGATATTAGGGTTCATCAACCCATAAAGTTGTTTTTTTATTCCCTAAAGAAACTTAGTCATCTGAATGCCTCATTCCCCAAAAGTTCCATCTCAAAAATCATCTAGAAAGTCCCTGAAATGAATCATTGCTGAAACCCCTGTGTTAGGGTGAGATGCATCTCAGGTGTTGCACTGTCAAAGTGAGATGCATCTCAGGTGCTACACTGTCAAAGTGAGATGCATCGCAATTTGGCCTTCTAGAAAGTGCGATGGGCGAGGTTGGACAAAATGCTGGGAGAGTTTGAGAGTTGGTTGCTCATGGAACCTTCTAGAAACCTCTCCTATGCCACCTGCCTCTCTAAATTCGCCCAAGGATGACCAAGGGAACTAGGAAACCATCTCCAATTTCCCTCTTTTATGGAACCAATTTCAACAAATGGAATGGCATTCATCATCCCCCATTGATGACTCATCCTCCTGCAATCATCTATAAAAGGATCTCTCATCCAAGAGATCAGAAGGCTAGATTATTATGAGTTGTAAGGAAGTGTTGCTAGTTTCAGTATTGAGGTGAGAGCATTGTGTTATTGTTGGTGTGTTATTGCTAATTCATGAGGTGAAGAAGGCTTGAAGATGGGAGGATGGCGCTGGATCAGACTTCTTATGGGTTGTAATTCTCCTTGTTATCAATAAAGTTCTTCAAGATTTTTCCCAATTGATTGTGTTAACTGTAAATGCATTCATTTATTTATCATATTTATGATTCTATGATGTTTATGTTGTGATGGATCATTATGCTTTGATAGGTCTTTGTTTCTGTATTTGTGCAGGTATTCTCCAAGCATGTTAAGTATGGGGAGGAGTTATGATATCTGCCAAAGGAGAGGGAGATCAAGAGAGGATTCAAGTGGAAGTTATAGGTTGGTCCTTCATAATCTCTTTCTTATCTATCACTCATAGGAAAGATAGTGAATTTCTTTGACTGTTGTTTCTAGGTTAGCTACCAAACCTAGAGGGCTAGCATTTCCTAGAAATACTAGTTTTTCCATAAACACCAATGAACTGGTTGGCATCGTTGTTGAATGGTTAGTGAAGCAGCGTGAAGCAGCATCCAGGAGAGAACTAGCAACAACAACAACAGAGGTAAACATACTAATGCACAACAAAGGCAAGAGAAATATTATCAACAATGCAGAGGCAGAGCAAAGATGCAAGTTCATAACATACCCAAATGTGCAAAAATCAGCTTTGGCCATAGAGGAGAAGAGGCAACAATGCGACAGGGGGAATGCACAAAGGAAGAGAGAAAAACATGGGATGGAGGAAACAGTGAGGGAGTTGTGTGAGTTGAAGGAGAAACTCTAGAAGGAACAAGAGCTGCACAGAAAGGAGAAGGAAGCGTAGCAATAATAGGTACAGTAGGGGGCGCAACATGTGCAAATATATGAAACTGCACATGTACAGGTAGTAGACTCATCCGAACAACTAGCACAAAGTAGACGGGGTAAGAAGTTGTAGGAGGAGGAATTTTCTCAAGAGATTGAATGAGAACTTGAGCAAATGGATATGGATATTGAGCAACAAGAGTTAGAGCAAGAGATCAACCTCATGCCTTTCAACCAAGAGGCTGATCCACCAACTTCACTGGATCCAAAAGTAGAGCAAGTCCCAACAAACCAACGAGACACCGATATCCTTGGAGACAATCCGAAAGAAGAGATGCACAACATATTAGTCGATGAGTCGCAACATAGAGTTGTGCAATCACACAGAGTGTCTACTCCAGATGAAAGTACATATCCTATGTAGTTTGAAGAACAAGTGATCACGTCTGATGTGTGCAAGCATCCAGTAGCATTGGTCGATGCTACCAGAGCATATGTTGAAGCCACTAGCTCGAGTGTTCACTTTTTGATAGTTGAGAATGAGCCAACGACTAAGGAGTTACAGATGACCAAGTAGGGAGAAGAATTGGTTACAGCATCTGCCTGAGCAGAGTTGAAGAAGGCGATAATGGATGAAGTATCATCCCTTGAGACATTCATGTGGGCATTTTATTCCAAGTTTGGTACTGTGCATAAGGCAGTTGTCCATCTCAACGGTTGGCAATAGTGATGTGCTAGGAGAGCACGTATCTTGTCAAATGTGCATATTGTTGTTGATTACATCCAAAGATGGACAATGAGATACAAGGGAGCCTCGTTACACTTGTCTAAGATGATGAAGCCGAGAGTGGTCAAGTTGAATTCACGCATCCAGAGTCAGATCCAGAACTATGAAGAACTCCCATGGCTCATCACTAGTTTGCAAGCTTCCCGTGCACGGGTATTCAAAAGCATGGATGTTTTTGTGTGTGCACATGTGATCACATCTATTGGGACACTCACCAAGGCAAAGAAAAAGGCACAAGTCCGACTGGAGCTTGACTCGTACTTTGATGAGTTGATAACCATAGCCACCAATGCATAATTAGCGATTAGTGCAGACACCATGCATCTATATGTCACTAGTCCGACTACAATCACGGTAATGATGTGCATGATATTAGACGAGTTGGACAGAGGAGTGAGAGCAGTGTACCTAGATGCAATAGAGGCAAGAGTTCATTTCTAGAAAGATGTCACTACAAAGTACACAGACACCATTGCGGACTACCGAGATTGGCATCAGTTCACCACCATCGACCATCGTGAGGATGTCGAAGAGCTGGTCTGCCCATAGTTGTACAAGTCATAGTGATGCCTTGCATGGCTTTCTCAAGCCTATTTTTTCTCACATGGGTACATGTGCAGATTATATGTAACATCTTGTCAAGTGGAAGTTGAAGTGTCGATAAGTGAATGTGACAGTCGTACAGTAGTTGAAGAGTCATGAGGGTAGACGAACAGTCACAAAGGGGAATGTCAAGGGTCACCCCACCCTTTGCTATATATAGTCCCTCATAACTCATTGTAGAGTCTTTTGGTCAACCAAGTTTCCGATAGGAGTATCTTAGAGAAAGCTTGGAGACTATTGTAATGAGCCTTGGCTTCTCCATACTGGAGAGCTAATACATCTCTTTGGAGGAGCACGTGACAATGACTATAAAATTTTGTTATTAGGACTAGTGGGTTGGTAATTGTTGTGATGTATGATTGGCATTTTCACTTCTTAATATAACAGAGCCAACACACTTACTCTAATATTTCATTTAACTTGTTTACTCTAATGATATATGTGTATGTTTGCTTACGCATGTATGTATGGACTCTTTCTGTATATGTATGTATGAATCTTACTGAAATGTGTTGTTAGTTTAACCATCACTTTGGATTTTTGGTTCACCTTCCTTCCAGCTTGTGATGCATCTTTTCTCGTGTGTTCCCTTTAAAACTACATGTTTACAAAGGTTTCCAAGGGGCACACTCACCTTACTCTCGATGTGTTAGAACCGTTGATGCACTTTCCTTGACTTTTTGCATAAGTCACACCCTTGCTACCAACAGGGACATCTTACTTGCCTCTATGGGAAACTGTGGTCAAGGCGATACCATATGACCCACTGCTTAGACTTCTTCACCAAACGATCTGAGGTCTAGTTGGGACTTCTTATCGGGGAGATCCCTTGACATGTTAGCGGGTCCAACACCATCAAAACTTAGTTAATCATTTATATTTATATACTATTAAATTTATTGTTTTCATACTATTGACGGTGTTGGACTTGCCAGCATGTAAAGGGATCCCCCCGATAAGAAGTCCCAATTAGACCTCATACCATTTGGTGTAGGAGTCCTAACAGTGGGTCGTACGATAATGCCTTGATTGTGATTTCACACAGAGGCAAGTAGGATAACTCTGTTGGTAGCAAGGGTTTGACAGCTGCAGTGAGCCAATGAAGGTGCATGAGAGGTTCTAACACATGGGGGCTGAGATGATTGCGCCCCTTGGAAACCTGTGATAGCACACAGTTAAGAATGGAACACACAAGCGAAGATGCATCACAACATGGAAGGAAATTTGGCAAGCAATTCAGAGTGATGGTTAAACCAACAAAACATTTTAGAAAGATTTATACATACATACTCAGGTAGCTATACATTCATGTATAAGCAAACCAATATATATATCATTTAGAGTAAACCAGATAGCATAGAATACAATACAACATATGCATGAAACGTGTTGGCTCTTGTTATATTAAGAAGTGTAAGTTCCAGCCATACAATACATCCTTGTCCAACCACTAGTTCCAATAGCGGAACATTACAACCACAACCGCTTAATCCTCCAAAGAGATGTACTAGATCTGCGTAGTGGAAAAGCCAAGGCTCGTTACAATACTATCCAAGCTTTCTCTAATATACTCCTATTCAAGCTTAGCTGAACAAAAGCCTTTACAATGAGTTATGAGGTTCTACTTATAGCAAAGGGTGGGGTGACCCTTGACATTCCCCTTTGTGACAGTTCATCTACCTTATGACTCTTCATCTACTCTATGGCTATTACATCCAACTATCGACACTTGAACTTCCACTTGACAAGACGTTACATTACAATGCACATGTGCCCATTTGAGACAAAATGGCTTGAGCAAGCCATGTGAGACATCATTGACACTTGGTCCGTTGTGTTGAGACCAACTCTATGACATGCTTGTGATGGTGAAGGTGGTGAGATGATGCCAAGCTTGGTCATCCATGATGGTGTGCATGCACTCCTTGGGGACAACTTGTTGAAGTGAACTCTTGCCTCAGTTGCATCTGGATGCATTGGTGTGGCTCCTCCATTCAACTCATTTTCTAACATGCATATGGTCTTCTTAGGTGTGACCAAACTGGAAACACACTGATGCATACTGTTCATGTTGATATTCCAATGTCTGCTGGTAGTCATGCACATCAACTGTCAACTACATGTTCAACTCCAGTTGGACTTGCTTCTTGTCTTTTCCTTGGTGAGTGTGCTAAATGGGTGGGATCGCATGTGTGCACACGATGACATGCATGTTTCTGAATTCCCTTGCATGTGATCAACAACAATGCTCACCATGTTTGTTCCATGCTAGCTACTGGGATGGATCTTTAACTTTTACAGGCACAACTTCATCCATGAGGGCATGTTGAGCCCGCTATTGTACCTATTCTTGCCACAACGTATTCTCTTGTCTATGTATCTCTTGTTCTTCCTTGAGTTTCTGCTTGAGCACTTGCAACTCCTTCTCTATTTCGTCTTCTGCATTCGCGTCATCTTCATGTCGCGTTGTCACCTCATAGGCTGAGTTTCCAAATTTCTTTCACCACAAGTGGATCTACTTGAGCTTGCAACTTTGTTCCACCTCTGTGTTGTCAACAACCTTCCTCTTTCATTCATTGCATCTGGTATGTTGCCTTCAACTGTTGTTCATGGTGCTACTTGTTGTGATGCTCCTATTGTCATATATTGATGTCCTTTTCTACGAACAACTTGATGTCTTCGAGGGTATGCAAGTTCATAGACACTTGATCGACTACATCCACAAGTGTGCTTTGAACATTATCTTTGACTCTGCTCTATTGAAGCCATTATACCCGTGTTGCTAAGAGGGAGATGAACACCTTTGATACCTGGAGACATGGAAACACTCATGGCAAGAAATCTATCAGTCAAAAACCAAAATGAACTGGAGAACTGACTTGCAACATACCTGTGTGACTAGTCATGAAGGTTGCACAATTTCCGCCAGGAGGTCAGGAGACTGACTGCCAAGACTACACAAGTCACAATATGGGCTATCAGGAGGTTGATTGGCTGCTGGAACTACGCAATACATAGTCCAACTTGGTTGTTGATTGCTGGAATTGTGCAATGCACAATCTCAGCTAGCAATGGCTGCAGGCCCAGTGATTGCATTGTGCAATCTTCTGGGCCAGCAGTCAATGTCCCTGAGAATTGCACAATGCAAGACTGGAGGATAGTCACTAGTAAAAAATGTGCATTTCCTAAGAGGAAGACAAAGAGTTAATAATCAGTAATCATTGCCCCAAGAAGACCTCACACCCACTCTAATACCTCCTAGCAGAATACCCCATTTGTTTCTAATCCAAACAAACTTCTTTCAAAGAGAGTTTGGGGAGAAATATCTCCAAAACCCCTATTTTTACCATATCTACTCCTGGGGATTTAAGTTCTATTTCCCAAAAGGCTGAAGTAAATACCCCTAAATTTTCTCCAAAGACTTTAGGCCTTTCAGAAGAAGAGTTTCCCCCTCCTATATTTCCTTTCCCTTAACCTAAATTAGAGAAATAATATTTTGAATCATCTTATTTCTCTTTTTGAGTCTTCTTAGAAGTTGAAGAGATTAAAGATATTGTTATACTACTCACATATCAAGTTCTTGCAGTCACGTCACAACATGTTCCAACAACTACAATCCCTCTTGTTTCATCCACATAGCAAACAATAAATATTCCTCCATCCCCACTTCGAAATATGGAAATAATAGGGTGTGTTCTTAATAGATATGCCCCTTTAAATATTCCACAATCAATGAATGATATTTCATAATATTATTTGAAACTCTTACCTTCTTTCACAAGAGAAGATGAAATAAAATTGAAAAACATGTGCCAACATCCTATGCATTTGTTGACAATCTTAATGTTGGGCATCTTGATGTTGTTATGAGGATGTTTGTAAAATATTTAAATGGGGAATCAAGAAAATGATTTAAAACCTTACCTGATAATGGAATTAATAGATGGGAGGAATTAGAAAATGTTTTCATGTAGAAATGGGGAGGGAAGGAAGATCATGGGTACCTTTTAACAAAATAACGGAATAAAGAAAGAGGCTAATGAAGATGTTATTGAATTCATAAAAAGATTTAATAAACTTTATAATAGTCTACCAATAAAAGTAAAGTCTCCATAAAAAACTTCAAAGTTAGTCTTTGTAGGGGCCTTTGACTCTAATTTTGGCTTTACTTTGAGAGAAAGAAAATCACTTACCCTTGACTAAATTTACACTGATGCTTTAGAGGTGGAAGAAAATATAGAAACAACAAGAAACATAAAATCGAAGACAAATCATGTTGATAGGAGAAAGGAGAAATAAGAGGTTGGTCCTACAAGGATGCAGAGAGATATACAAGAGAGAAAGTTCGTTGAAATGACTAAAGTGATCAAAAATATTTCAAATAAGTTGGTAAAGTGAGAGTTTCAAAATAAAATTCCTCCAAGACAAATTAAACAAGGCCCAAAAAGTAATTTCAACCTCAAGTTCAAGAGGCCCCCCTTTGTATATTCTATAGAGGGAGAGGAAATATCAACATGATTAGGTTCAACCAGCTTTCTATATAGAGGACGAACCATAGGAAAATTTGGGAGAAGCACTATAATTTCAAGAGAATTAATATTCTACATTGTCAAAAGAAGAAGTTGAGGCATAGGAAGAGTGTGTAGATTTGGATCCTCAAACCCTTTTACATCTAGGAAAAAGCGATCTTTGCATCTAGGAAAAAGGTTGGATCATTTATTCGTAATTAGTACTTAGTGAATGATAAGGTTCATTGGTAATTGGGAGAGTCCTTAAGCCTTTCATGTAAATACTTTTCCAATTTTGTTGATGCCCAATCATTCATTGACATCTAGCAAAAAGTTCAAACTTTACAATATTCTACAGTGTTTTGATGGTCCATCAATCCCAATGAATTTGTTGATCTTATCACTGGCCTTCAACATAAGTGTGTTATTGACATTTTTAGGAATTCTCCATTCACATCATCACTTAACAATAATTCAATATTTTTCAACCTTTTCCTTTTTTTGTTGGTGTTGATGGTTCACTGTGATTTCCTAGTAAAGTTTCCATTGACATTGACATTTTGGGAAAACTATTTTCTTACTTATTTCACCCAAACTTCAACAAGTTCACCGGCATTTTGGATTGACATTTTTGAGTTTGTTCCCTTTTTCAAATTTTTTGGGTTTTTGTACTTCTTAAGCAAAAGATGAGATTCTTTTTATGGGTTTCATAATTTTTTGAATTATGAAATGTGAAGGAAGAAATGTGCATCAAATTGCTAAGGGAAAAAAATAAAATGAATATGCATACTATTGGAAGCAAAACGGAAAAATATGAAAAATGCTCAAAGAAAATGGTACCTAAAATTTAAATGAAAATTTAAAGGGTGTGTTTTGTACTCAACACCCCCTATTACTTATATATTTTGGGCTACTTTCACGTGGACTTTCAAAATATTTTAAAAGGTCCAAAACCTTATCACAATTGAGGGTTGAGAAAGGAAAAACCCTAACCCTAGATGGCTATGCATTATGTTGAATACCTAACCACTAGGAGAAGAAGGGAATTCAATTCCTTATCATTGTATCTTGTTGCATAGTTGAGAAAAAAAATCTAAGAGTGACATTTTGTGATCATAATAGAGGAGGTTGGGGGTTCGGTTGGGGGAACATTCTCTAGAACTTGTTCAGGCCAAAGTTTCAAAAGGTAACTCCATAGTGTTGTTTTTGTGACACTAGCAATATATATTTACACAGTTTGTGTCTTCAATTCATTTTTTTCCTAGTGGGTTAGTTCACCTAACTTGAAGAAAATAGTCATAGTCAAGTGCCTTTCAATTGGCATTATTTGAGATCATTAATTTGATTTCAAGTCATTAATATAGACTTCATCAAGAAAAATGGTCATGGGTCAAGTCCTCTTCATTGCTTTTCATTCAAGAAATTTTAAGATTTCAAATCATTAATATCCAGTTATCAATTCTTATTTGTGTATTTTATTATTCAGTTTTCATATATATGTTAAGTAACATGAGAAAACCTAAGCTTTCTAACACCATCTTAGGTAAATTTATATATCTAATTCTTATTTATGATGTAAAGTTTCTATGTTTTGGTGTAGCTTGTTGTTACATGCAGAGTGTAATTGTAGGTGAATACAGCATCAAACTAATTCTGTCAAGTTGGAAAATAAGAATGGCATGATTATCTGTTCTTGTATCATTTATATCAACCACTTGCATAAGACATTCAGATATACTAATGCAGCTTGGACAGCTATACTTGTTGTTACATGCAGATGTAATTTATGACAGCTAAGAATATGTTTTTATCAACCATTCAATCTTATAATAGTATACAAAATATCAACTTATAATCATTCTACGCCACCATGGCTGGACCAATCTGTTGAAGTTATATATGGTAGATTTTTGAAATATGACGACATTAAATAATTGATTTTTTTTAATATTTAAATTGTGAAATATTCTCTTGAAATCTGACAATATTAAACAATTGATCTTTTTCCTTATGAAATATTTCCAGAATCTACCATCTACTTAAACATCCTTACAAGTCACACCCAAAAATATGATTTTTTTATTTAAGGATACTTTTAGATATTCAAGTTCTGCAAGTTGGAGTAATCAGTAGCTCGGACCGCCATTTTCGGTAACTGGTTGTGACATACCGATGTAGTTGCAGTGACTGTAATTTGTGTGTTGAAATGACTGCCACATTCTTGTTTTTACTGACATTAAAGAATCACATTAAACTTTACTCACACGAAAACAACTGCATATTTCTATTATGGGATAGAATCAGATTGCATTCAGAGGTTTTTCATGGCGGTTGATACTCCATACAGAATGCCAAATGACCTTTAGAGATCATGGATAAGTGTTTCAATTATTTAATTTCTTGGCCTTGATGGCCTGTGCAGGGATTTTTTTCCAGAACTTGAAGCTGACAGCCTCACCCTCTCCGGTAACATCACTTCCATTTGCTGACACAGAGTTCCTTGGTTTCAGGCCTCAAGATCAGGGTGAAAAATAGACCAGTCACTGTCGAACAAATGTATCTAATATATCCTAATATCCTAATATATTAGTGTATCCTAATATATATTCAGAGTGTATCCTACAAATGTATCTAATATATATTCAGAGTGTATCCTATAAATGTATCATGGATAAGTGTTTCAATTATTTAGTTTCTTGGCGTTTGTGGCCTGTGCAGGGATTTTTTTCCCTGCAAGTGTTCCTCTTCCAGAACATGAAGCTGACAGCCTCACCCTCTCCTGTAACATCACCTCCATTTGCTCGCACGAGAGTTCCTTGGTTTCAGGCATGAAGATCAGGGTGAAAAATAGACCAGTCACAGTCGAACAAATGTATCTAATATTTTTTCAGAGTGTGTACTATATTTAGAATAAAGAATGGCAGTATTATAATCCATTAGATTTTAAAGATATTTCTAAATTTAATAATAAAAACTATTTTTTTAAATATTAAATTTTAGCATAACCAACACATTGTTACCGTAATATTTGCACACAGGCCTCTGCACTTAAGCAGATATATCTTGGAATTGACTACCCATGGGATCGTGCCCATTCCAGTGGAGAAGAAAATAATATAGAGAGCCAGGCCAACGGTAGCCAGGAAACCTGGGAATCTTGGAGTGAAGCACAAATTATACCAATCCAGAGACAAATTTATACTTTGAGAAAATTTATATAGGAAACATATAAACATATATAAACATATATAGAAGAGGAAATTAGTGAAGAATAAAATCCATTAGTGTTATGGTGTCATGAAATTTATCTAATTTTATAAATTGTTTGATGAAAACAATTTTTTTGGATTTTGATAAAGCTTATGAGATTCACTCAAATTATATCTTTAATTTGATTACCTATTGGAAAATCCCTCTAAAAATTACATTATTGAATCCCCTACCAATATGAACCCAATACAACTTCTCAATTTAAAAAACTCCTACTTTTACTAGATATTGTAGATATCTATTTTTTCATTAAGATTTTTTATACCCCTTTATATTTTTTCATTAACTTTAAGCTCCATTTTCTATATTTCTCAATATAAAAACCCTTTACCCTTTATATATCCCCAATATATTATATCATTTTTTCCTTAATATATATCCCCCAATATGAACTGACATAGTATGATATTGCCCCCCAATAAAACCCAGTCCGGTAATAAGGTTATGGCTACAACTGTGTTATAAAATTCATAAAATGAAAAATGTTAAATTTTAAAATTTATCCATCTAAATTAATATCATACTTATTAAACAATCATTTTCAACATCCTCTGTACTATGATTAGGAAACACTTCTCACCAGCTCTCATTTATACAAATGGAAGGAAGGATCAATAACTAGCTAAGATTTGCCCTCTCATATGATTAACAACTGTAATTATACTATATGTAAATACATATATATCTCATTTTTATTTTAGTTTTACTATTGATTTGCCAATGATTAATGTGAAGTAAAAGAATGCCCATGGGTGATTATTTCTATTTATTTCCATCTCTATTTATTACTTGAGCATCATGTAATAGCGAATGGAAAATGGTTTATATTAGGTAAGACTATAATTAATAAATTTAATTAAATTTTTAATTGGTATCTAGAAATACATACATATAAATTAATTGATTTTGATTGACACTTAATTTAGGGAGATTAGGAAAATATTGTAAATGAAAAATGAAAAGATATGAATTTTAAAATTTTATATATATATATATATATAAATTTTTTAAATAAAAATTCAAATTTTTAATTAGTATATTTATTAAAATTTAAATTTTTAATTAATATATAATATATATATATATATATATATATATATATATATATTAATTGATTTTGGTTCACACTTAATTTATAGGGATTAAGAAAACATTGTAATTATTATAAATAAGAAAAATGAAAAAGTGAAAAGATGGGGAATATGAATTTCAAGAGTCTTTCAATATTTACATTGATAAATTTTCTTAATAAAAAAACATCATTTATAGAGTTAAAATTTGACCTGACATGTTATCAGAACTACAAATTCCATTTAATCTTCTCTACTCAATAACTCCTCTACTGTCCTCAAATAATTTGGAAAGTTAATTATCTGTTGAATGCGTTGAACAGTCTTGAGCTCTGCGTTGAAGCAGCATAGGGTAACAGTGATTTTTTCCTTGGCCGTAACAGTGATTAAAGCAGCATATGGTAACAGTGATTTTTTCTCTGCGTTGATTAAAGCAGCTAGCTGGTGTAGCAGTGTATGATTGTATGCATTGGGTTAATTAAGCATGCAGCCACCATATTGACAATTCATTTCGGTCTCCATATGATGGTCTCTTTCAAAGCAATTCAATTAATTTCTGTCTAGGTGCATTGGAATGGGAATGGTGTTGGGATTGCGGTCTCCATATGATGGTCTCTTTCAAGGCAATTCAATTAATTTGTGTCTAGGTGCATTGGAATGGGAATGGTGTTGGGAATGGTGTTGAATGATAGTTACCAAGTTTAAATTTGAATTTGGATATAAATTTAATAAGAAAAAATTTATATGCAAAAAAATTAATTGGGAAAATATTTGATAATATATATGTTAAATATCAAGAAGTATGCAATTTTCTTTCTATAAAAGCAAGGGTTTTTGTTCATTTTCTTTTCATTGATTTTGAAATTTAAATAATTTCTATTAATTTTGATTAACATAAATAATTTTAAAATTACAGTGAAAAAAATCACTTTCCTTCATAATTTTTCTTATTTTCAAAACTCAAAACTTCAATATAAAATTCATCCCTAATTTTAAAATCTTTCTAAATTTATTTAGTAATTAATATGTATTTAAAAATGGTTTAGTTATGAAATGGCCTTTTTCATGACCTGGTTAATTTTAATCAAAACAAAGATTTTTAAAAAACTAAGTTTAAATTGTTTAATCTGCATAATTCGAGTGGCCCATGCTTAATCCATTTGTGTATTCAAAAATGTATTTTGGACAACAAGTAATCTTGAAATTGTATTTGATTAATTTTAGTGAATTCCTGTGAAAAATGCTATTTTGTTTATAAGTTAGACTAAGTCTTTAAAATTAAATATTAAAAAACAAAGAAATTGGAAAACAAACATTGTGGACAGGTTCATCAAATCAATTCGTATATTACTCACAAAGCCAAATTATAAGTCACATAAATAGTGCTCATAAGATCCAACAAATTTCAAACAAGAGGAGAATATTCTTGAGAAAATCTCTCAACAAAACTCCAACAACCAACAACACAATCCTACATATATACTAATGTAAGCATTATTCCAAGTCTCCTTTTAATGCTTGCATTACATCATTACAAAGATTAATACAAAAATAACAAATACAATTCACATGTCAAGTCTGTTTGGTCTTCCTCAACACTTATCCCACTCTCTAGTCTCCCAAAAAATTCTCTTTTCACCACCACAATATACTAGTTTCCCATTCAACTCATTTAAAACATAATAATCTCTAACCATCTTTGATGAACTTTGTATAATTAAAACTTCTCAATCTCCCTAAAAACAATCTCAATATTGCACTATATCTAATAATCAAATAAATTATACAAGTGACGTTTCTACGCTCATAGATCTCATAACATAACGTGTAATGGATGATATTGTGACATTGAATTTATACGGAAGAATTCAAAAAGTCTTTCAATATTTATATTGATAAATTTTCATAAAAATATAGAATTAAAACTTGGCCTGACACGTTATCAAAACTACAAATTCCATTTAATCTTCCCTATTCAGTAACTCCCCTGTCCCTTAGACAAAAAATTGATCTAGATTCCCTACTCTTTCCTATGCTAATTTGGAACGTTAATTCTCTGTTGGTGTGTACGCTGACTTATCTCTTCCAAAAACTTTGTATGGAAAAATTTCAATTAGGAAAATATTTGACAATATATATCTTAAATATTTGGAAGTATATAATTTTTTTCTATAACAGCAAAGGTTTTTGCTGATTTTCTTCTCATTGATTTTGAAATTTAAATAATTTATATTAATTTTGACTAACATAAACAATTTTAAAATTACAATTAAAAAAAATCACTTTCCTCCATGATTTTTCTTATTTTCAAAACTCAAAACTTTAATATAAAATTCATCTCTAATTTTAAAATCTTTCTAAATTCATTTAGTAATTAATATATATTTAAAAATGGTTTAGTCATGAAATGGCCTTTTTCATGACTTGGTTAATTTTAATCAAAACAAAGATTTTTAAAAACTTGAGTTTAAATCCATTTGTGCATTCAAAAATGTATTTTGAACAAAAATCTTGAAATTGTATTTGATTAATTTTAACGAATTCCTATGAAAAACGCTGTTTTGTTTATAAGTTAGACCCGGTCTTTAAAAATTAAATATCAAAAAACAAAGAAATTGGAAAACAAACATAGTGGACATATTCATCAAATCAATTCACAAGTCACATAAATAGTGCTCATGAGATCCAACAGATTCCAAACAGGAGGAGAATATTCCTGAAAAAATCTCTCAACAACACTCCAACAACCAACAACACAATCCTACCAATATACTAATGTAAGCATTATTCCAAGTCCCCCTTAATGCTTACATTACATCGTTACAAAGATTAATGCAAAAATAACAAATTACAATTCACATGCTATGTACAATTCACATGCTATGTCTGTTTGGTCTTCTTCAACACTTATCCTCACTCTGAATACTCCCAGAAAATGCTCTTTTGACCACCACAATATGTAAGTTTCCCATTCAACTCATTTAAAACATAATAATTTCTAACCATCTTTAATCAACTTAGTATAATTGAAGCTTTTCTATCTCCCTAAAAACAATCTCAATACTGCATTGTATCCAACAATCAAATAAATTATACAAATGACATTTCTACACTCATGGATCTCATAACATAAAGTGTAACCGATAGTATTGTGGCATCGAATTTGTAGGGCTCATTCAACGTGAAACTGAGTGTTGCAGATCACGCAACCCTTTAATCCAATACACGATCTTTGCTTTCCATGGAAAATCTCTCCCACAGACTCTTCTTTATGCGGGCCAGTCTATGGCTCTCCAACATTAATGGTGTCCCACTCATGGCATAAGCGCGCGCACAGCAGACTCCTCTACAAATACATCGTTCAGTCAACGGCACAAGTCGAAGGCACTCCAATACCGAATCACAGTTCCTTTATGTGGCTCTGCGCAGGTCCCACGGAGGATTCTTCAACTCCACTGTCTGCTCAGATTTAACAGAGCTTAACTCTATCCGTCTGCGTTGGCTACTTCAAATTGTTGGTTGTTAGCACTGTTGGGTCAACACAACCCACGTTGCAGATCTTTCCCAATCCAGAGGCAAAGTCTTACTGAGATCGAGACATATGAACATGGTGTTGTTGTTGGCTGGTTTTTAGATCGTTGGAAACACAGTTATATAAATAGTGCTGATCAGATTTAACGGATTCTAAACAAAATTCTAACCATCAATAACGTAATCTTAAGTATATAATCTTACTCATTCAACTTTCCAAACCCTTAAAGGAAACAATGAAATTGAAAAGTACCAATTTTCCCTTAAAGTACAATGAAATGAAATTAACTATTGAGTTATAGTTAATTTTGGGTTTAGAGGACACCACTCTATGCATTCATGTGGACATTAACAATTAACAATTCCATGTGGATATTCCTTATAGTGTAAACCTGATTTCCTTTCATGCAGACAATTAGCTGCTTACCATATAAGCCACATCGAATAATCTAATGGTCGAATTTTCATATTTTTTACTCTAATTTGAGCGAACTTGGTAACTATGTGTTGAACTCTCGATGCGTTAAACTTTGTTGACTGTCATGTCTTGGTGTCTCCTCACTTTGCAATAATTAAAAGCTTGTGAGTGCATTCAAATGTGCTGGTATATATTGGTTGTACATTAACTAAAATCTTGTGAGTGCGTTGAAATGTGCTGGTATATATTGGTTGTAAGTTGGTCAAAGGAAATTGAACTTTCCATGTGTAATTTTGTGGTAGGTTTTGGTAATATATGTTGGCCAAACACCAAGTTTGCTTTTGTATGATATGTTTACATATAATGTATTTACTCGTTTTAATAGTTGGAGAAGTTTTTTTCGTAAAGAGAACTATCACGAATGGTCCCAAAAGATAAAGCACAATCTCACTTTCAAAGAATTGTGGAAAGGAGTATTTAAGTAGAAGTTGGAAATCCACTTGAGAAACCCACACTTGACAAAAAGCTTGTCCTATGGGAAAACAAGAACAACAAGGCCTATCCCCTAATTACAACATCAGTCAATGAAGATTTGAGTCATCACATTGCACCATTTACAAATTCCTTTGAAGCTTTAAAGAAGGTAAAAGACGGATATGACTCACACTCTAAGCTTGAAGTAGTCCAATTAGTGATCAAATTGCTCAATCTAGAATTAAAAGATGATGATCCCCTTGCTCTAGTCTCTGAAACTAGATCTATTATGCATGATATAGAAGCTACCAGAGTTAAAATAGATGTTCCTCTCATAGATTTTGTTAAGGCACTATATCCCACACATTCTATTTATCTCAAGTCATTACAAGAGAGTGGAAAAACTAAGGAGATTTCCTTTGACTCTCTTGTAGAGAATTTTATTGAAAGAGAGAAATTTTGGGAAAAATAAGACAACTACTCAGTCTTCTGAAGAAGTTGTGTGCCTCGTATAGAAAGAGAACCATACACATAATTCTTCTAGAGGAAGAGGTGGCAGAAGAGGACGTGGAAAGAAGAATGATAGAAGCAGAGAGGCAGACATTACCAAGGAGGAAGACATGATCTTCATTGTATATGGTGCAACAGAAATGGACATGATGCTTCCACATCTAAGCTCTCTTGGGACAAAATTAGATAAGAAAGGAATGAAGAGAAAGGAAAATCACCAGATCTAGGGAAAGGTAAAGAACTCGAATTTTCTCATTATATTGTGGCACATTGCAATATTGGATTAATTGAAGACTTGTTTAATGCTTTACTTGCTTCCTAGAGAGATGCATGGTTTCTTGACTCGTGAGAAACATCCCACATGACCTTTCAAAGAGATTTATTTGAAGAATTCAATGATAACGTAGATGGAGTAGTCTACTTTGCAGACAAGTCAAAACTCAAGCCATCCAAACCTGGCACCATCAGGCTCAAACTATTTGCTCTCCCAGACTTTCTTCTACACCATGTTCTCTAGCTCCAGAGTTGCGAAGAAACTTGCTTTCCTTGGTTCACATCCACAAAAGGAAATAAATTTTAGGATGCAACAAAGTATAGACACCTCGTAGGAAGTTTGAACTACCTAAATACTACCAGACCAAAAATTTCATTCGTTGTTGGAACCCTCTCCAAGTTTATGCAAAATCGTTGTGAGGGTCATTGGTCTGCTACAAAAAGAGTTCTATGCTACTTGAAGGGAACTCAAGATTTTGGAGTCAAGTATACATAGATGAATGGCTTTAGCTTTATTGGATACTTTTATTCAAATTTTGATGGAGAAAAATAAAATGGAGTATCTACTTCATGTTATGTTATGATTATTGGATTAGGATTTGTCTCCTAGTGGTCACACAAACAATCAGTTCTAGCATATTCCACAATAGACGACGAATATGTGGTAGTTGGAGAAGAAACAAATGAAATTGTGTGGCTTAGGAAAATTATAGAAGATTTTCAAGTGAAATAAGTGCATTCTACTTCTCTTTTGGTTAATAATACTTCTCCAATAAAATTGGCCAAGAATCCAAAGTTTCATGATCGAACCAAGCATATCAACACAAAGTATCATTTTATTCAACATCATGTTGAATCCAAGACTATTCACCTATGCCATTGTTCCAAAAATGAGCAGATTGAATACATCTTCACCAAAGTGTTTACAAGAGAAAAGTTTGAAAGATTCAGAATGATGCTTAGACTCACCAACATCCCTTCAAGTTAATGGGGGGAAATGTTGAAAACTAATATTTAGGGATTAAGAAAATATTGTAAAGAAAATGAGAAGGTGAAGAGACACTGGAATATGAATTTCAAAAGTCTCTCTCTCAATGTATATATCAATATTCTTTCTTAATGGAAATGGGTCATTCATGGAGTTAACAATGTCTGGCCTAATAATTTCAATATGATAATAATAAATTTAACAGTATAGAAATATAAATGATTAGCAAAGCATTTATGATAAATTAAGCTAATTTTATTTAGAAGAGGTTTGGAACAATGGCATAGGCCTATCTGACTCCCTTCCATTACAAATTGATCGTAAAAGGAGTATATATAATTACTATAATGAATAATAACAAAAAAGAAATGGGGTTTTCCTATTTCTTAAAAGTCATGAATATGTTATTATAATTCATGAGTGGTTTATTGTAGGGAGGAGCATACCAAATTTTTATGATAATGGTAGAAAAAATGAAACTTTATAAAAAAATAAAGCTAGAGTGTTTTATATTAATTTTCTCATCCTTCTATATTAATCTAATGTGAGAAGAATAAACCAATGGTCAATGAGTACCATGTATTTAAAGAAACTTACTTTTGTCCTAGCTTAGTGCATTCAATGTGAGGTTGTTGATGCCGTAGTGATGTCACCACTCAACAAGGCAGATTCATACTATTAACAAAAACCTAGAAGGAAATTTAACCATCATTATATGGTGGCCATGTCATTAACAAATATTAATAGTTCAATATATTAATGGATGAAGGGTTTACCAACACTTCCTCCAATATAAATTCTCATCATTGGGAAATTTAAGGAAGTGTCAACCAATCGTTCCTATAGAAAAAATATTTTTGGTAAAGGGGGCTTAAGAAAGGGTTAATTAACCCTTCCTCATAATCAATATTCCTACCAAGAGGGATGCAAAGGAAGGTTTAGTTGACCCTTCCTCCACATTAGTATTCTCATTGAACTAGGTCTTGGCAAAGCACAAAGCTAACCTTTACCAAGTATAGTATCCCCTTTAATAAATACCACAGAGAAGGGTTAGTGGACTCATCCTCCATAGTAGAATTCTTATTAAAGGTGTTCCAGTAAATTCTACAGACAAGGAGCCATTGTTTCGTAATCCTATGCCCTATTGCGATCACTAGACAAAAAAAAGGATGGCTAAATCAAGACAACAAAAATCCCCCAATCAAATGATCATGCAAGAAAACATTCATGTAGTTCCTAATGTTACAGGGTTTGAACTGATACCTACCCTCCTCAAAGGTTGGTGAAGGGTTTTGGGTCTGATGCAAAATTCTCTCACTCCAACCAAGAGATATCTCTCTTCCGCTATCGATCCCAAGCCTACATATAAGCACAAATAAACAAAGATGATAAGTAGTCTTTTGTAGAAGACATTAGCTCAAAACATCAAGAAACACATGAATATAAATTACTGCAACCACTGGTGTAAAGGAAGGGAACATGAATTTTTATTAATCATAAATCAAATGTACATCAATACCTTCAACTTTGGTGTTCCTCTCCTAATTTCGACAGAGTCTCCCAAATATGATGAACAAGGACTCAAGGCAACATGTAGCTCTCAAAAACTGAATCATGATAGAAACAAATGATTCTCTATAGCTCAAACTGTTTGACCATAGCTTTCAGATTCTGACTTGCACGACCATCTATGATAACACGATATAAATAGGAAGAAGAAGACTTCTTGGAGGATAAATGAAAACACCTAGAATGAAGATAAGTTGAATAAGCTTCTCAATAATGCGTCCTAGCTAGCTTGAATAGATGAGATAAGGTGATGAGTCAAATTGATCTCTTAGAAGCGTAATCATCTAGGATAAGTTCCCCAACCACAAGCACAAAACTAGTGAATCTCAGTTATAACAGCAAGAAAGACTTGTCCTGTGTGTTTTTGGAAGGTTGCAACCACACTCCTAAGTTGCTTTGCCTGTGGTTGGGGATAAATACTAGGGAAAAGAGTATTCAAAGCCAAGGTAAAGTGTCAATGGTGTAGTGACTCAAAAATACTAACCCTAGGAAATAAAATAGGCTGATAACAAAAGGAAGGTAGGGGAAGGATCATCCGACCCTTCAATCATATTATTCCTATTCAAGATGACTCAAAATAAGGGTTAGACAACTATTTTTCCAAGATATAAAAATTTTATGCTCAAGGAATGATTGCCCAACCTTGCCTTAAGCATGTTATTCTTATAGAGGGTGAATTGAAAAAAGGGTTGGATAACAATTCCTCCAACATAGAATTCATATATAGGTGTAGCTTGTGGAATGGTTAGTTGACTCATCAACCAACATAGCATTTCCATCAATGTGTAATGATATAGATTGGATCATTATATTCTTTGTCATCCATGTTAAATTTAGAGTGGAAAATTTTGGAGAAATTAGTTGATATGACTGTTTTTACGAGTGGATTCCTCTTTGGAAAATTGGGTTTTGAAACTTCTAGAAGAAGTAGTTTGAGGCATCAAACAAAATATTTTGGGGGTAAACTTTTTCCACTTAAGTGTGCACTCCTAGTAAAAGTTCTTCCACCCAAAGCTTGACCTTCTCTCTTTTGACCACCATGATTCAAGATGATGCTTTGTCAGCACCCATTATTCATGTAAAACAGGATAGATACATAATCATGATGAAAAAGGCTCTAGAAGATTCATTATTATAATTCTAGTTGACTTGAACAAGTCAAACTTAACCATTTACAACTTGGGCACTAGGAAGAAAAGGGGTTCCACTCTATTGGAGTGCATTTTGTTCCATAGATTAATAGAGTATCTGAGAGTGGATAGATATAGATAAAAAGAAAATATTTATGTATTGTAGTATCCCATAGGGCACAAGTCTCATTCCTTTGTACTTGCATCCATTTCCATTGAGACAAAGAGAGGGTAGAACAACCTCACTTTCTAGGTGGGTTTTCTCCAATGAGGGTTTCCCAAATCATATCTTCTATTCATTTTGGGTTTTCAGTTTTATTTCGTTGTTCTATATTTTCCATATTTTATCCATTTCATGCATAAGCATAACACAATAATTATCAAATACAAAAGTCTTAGAAAATATTAACCCTCATAGTATACATTTTGGATATTCAAATATATTTAAGTCAATCTATTATGATGACATTTCCAGTGGAATACTATGACAAATTATAGATCACTTAACTAGTGATCTAGGTGGATATTAGTGGCCACCTACCTATTCCACTTGGACCCCCAACATTATTTATTTCATTTTCCTTAATTGTAGCTCAATTTTCTATTTCTGGCAGTTTTTTGGATCTTAAACTTCTGAAACCGTTTTGAGGTCCAAAAAGACATTATTTGAGAAAACGAAGAAACCAAAAAAGTGCCAAAATATTTTTTACAAAATATTTTTTTGAATCCTCATGGACATATTTGAAACAAGGTATTATTAAATCCAAAAAAAGATCATATGCGAAATTTACGAACCTCAGAAGTTGGTGATCCAACCTACCCCAATGGGGCCCAAAACCTTTGGCACTTTATCTCCTAGGGTTAGGGTTTCACACTTCTTCTTTATGATAAAAATGCATCTGTGCATCATTGTAACAGAGTTCAGAGGCATGTAGACATCACACCACTTCTCAGAGATAAGTTACCATTGCCCGATCTAGTTTATTTCCATTCTGCATGTAAACAATTTATAGTATTTGTATTAATTAATTGAAGTTCATTTTTTATTGTAGCTCTCTGTTTCTGTTTAAATTTGTGGTTCATTTCGTTCCTGAATAAACCCATATCAACCGAGGAAAGGTTTATTTGAGCCCTCATAAGAAAAATGGAACTTCTATTATTGCGGAGCTCATGTAAGTGTAAGATAACAGATCTTATAGAATAATATTCTCATCAAATAGGTTCCTTAGGAAGGGTTAATTTGACCTTCCTCTCGCATAAAATTCTTATCAAGGGGAATCCTAAGGATGTATTGGCGAACCCTTCCTCACGCAAGGTAATCTCATCTAAAATGTAATGAAGAATGGTCAACCAATTATTTCTTCAACCTAGTATTCTCATCAAGGTAGAGAGAAGGTAAAGGTCAATCAACACTTACACATCAATATTTTCATTAGAGGGTCCATTGACTCTTCTTGGTGCATAGTATTATGATTTAGGGATAGTCTAGGAAAGGGTCTATCAACTATTCCCTCAAATACCTAAGAGATGATTGGATACTAATTCCTCAAGCTGAGTATTCATGCAAAGAATATTAGTAGAAAATGAGCAATTAGTGACTAAGTGACTAAAAAATTTAGTCACCACAGCGTTTCCAAGTGAAATACTACCAAAAATGAGAAATCTTAAGTGACCGAACTAAAAATGACTAACATAAATCACTAATTTAGTCCCGGGTTAAAATATGTCACTAGCTAATAAGTAATACAACTAAAAATGGATGAATGAAATTAAATGAAGTTTTTGTGTGCAATGGGTGGCGGTAGTAGGGAAGAACCTGAACTATGGTTTTGAGTTAGGATTTTGTCGCTAGTCACCATGGTGGGGCATGGAGGAGGGAGTTCAGCTCCCTCCTACAGATAAGTGGTTGTGGACAGGAGCAAGGGATCTGGATCGCATAGCTTCAAGAAACCAATGGAGGTGGCCTGAGAGGCTATGAATATAGAAAAAGCAGAAAATATTAAACCTCATGGATAGGAGGAGAATCATGAGCAAGCTAGTAAGGAGAAGAGGACAGAGGTTAGCAGTCAAAAAGTTGCTCCTATGAGTAAAACAGGCGTCTGTAAACCCAAGTCAACCACTATTCCTCGGGTCGTTTTAAGTGATCCAGTGCTATATGTGCACAAAGATCACATTGCGGAATATGCAGCTATATGCAAATTTATGGGGATTTGGCTGACAGAGAAGGCCCTACAGGCATGGATACGGAACCACTGGAAACCAAAGGGGGAAATCAGCCTTCACCTTGGGTCTAAGGGTTTCTTCACAGTGGTGTTCACAAGCTTAGAGGATAAAGATAGAGTGTTCGAGGGAGGACCCTATTTTTACGCTTCTACAAGCCTTTACATGCGACCATGGGTGATGAATTTTCTCTCAGAACGAGAAACTTTCGCATCAGTACCGGTATGGATAAGACTCTACTCCCTTCCTTTAGATTATTGGCTGTCGGAGTCTCTAAAGGCTATCAGAAACAAGCTAGGGAATTTTATAGAGATCTATGATGCTACTCTAAGAGGCAAATATACCTACTTCGCTCAGATATGTGTGGAAATGGACTTATCTGGGGCACTTCCAGAAGAAATCATTTTAGAGGTGTATGGTGAGGAATGGGTGTAGGCGATGGACTATGAACATGTCCCATTTATGTGCTGTAAGTGCCATGAACACGGGCCCCTATACAGGGACCTCCCAATTGAACACCTTAAGATATTAATAATCTTCTCCAAAAATGATCTAATTACAAAAACAACAAAAAAAAAGAAATTTGTGGAGGATACTCCTACACCAGAGTTCCTTCTCATTTGTACTTTGAATAATTTCCATTGCAAATAAAAGAGAGAAAATCAACCACACCTTTGAACTTCGTTTTCTCCTTTAAGGATTTCCCATAACACATCTTGTTGTTTTTTTTGGTTTTTTTTCTGATTGTATTTACATATTATGTATTTTCTACATATTATCTATTCCATACATAAACAACAAAACAATAATAAAAAAACTTAAATCTAAAAATAGTTAACCATTCATAGTATGGATTTCCGTTTTTTTATATATTTTTGTGACATACTATCCAATGGAATATCCATGGGAGTTATATATCATATCTTTCACTAATGTCATATTGTGACAATACATAACATGTTGGTAATATATTTCACTTCTAACCAGTCTATTTGAGTCATAGATTAGCACGAGATGAGTTTGAGTGGTTACTCCACAAACTTTGAGATATGTATGTCTTTCCTCAAAATAATAGGTATCTATGTACCCGAGGATTTTCATAACATGTTTAGATAGTCTATGGCATTCTTGTCTAGATATGAGAGTACAAAAACATTCCATAAAGAGGTGATTGATCAAAGCATGAGACAATTGATACTTTTTCTCCCATAAGATGTCAAAGTGGACATGGGTAGTGGAATCTCTAACATTATATCTAAGAGATGAACCAACAAAAATATTCCTTTCCCATACCACATCAATCTAATAAGTAGCCATGTATAATGAGTTTAGCATACTTAGCTTGCTTTCGTGATGCTGCTCTATTTTGGCATCAATCCATTTATAAATAATGGATATCAATTTGGATACCTTCCCATGCATAGCTATTGTGTATGTTAGTGGCACTCATGCTTATATGAATTTGGATAATTATTTTTCTCCATAAAATCTATAACTAAAAAGCATGATGCACCTATATGAATACCATAAATCCGTCATAGGTATCCCACCTCTAGAATTATTGAATAATTTTTAATCATCTTTCCACTAGTTGGCTAAGATTTTTCTCACATCATGTTTATGTGAAAAAGAAACCAAAATGTTGTTACTAAATATTTCCTTAGCATCATGGGATTTGTAATATTTGTTGACTTCATGTGGGAGAAAATCCTAAATAAAATCCCCTTTTTAGTATTAATAGATTATTTTTCACAATTAATGTGGTTGATGATCAATTTTATCACTTTAATGCAAAGAAAAACTAGCGTCCCTGTTGTGGATGAGTGTAATCAAGAAGATTTTATATTTAGTGAAAATTGGGTCACCTACCTCGTTGAGGTTAGGGTCATTATGTGGTATGGAATGAAAATGATCACATTCTTAAGCTTAAAGAATATAACATTCCAACCTAAAAGAACTTATGTCTTGGTGCTTAGCTTAGGGTCTCCATAGAGAGGTGTTTGTGAGACTAATCTCCTTGGAGGTAGTGATATGATTGATTCACTACCCTTTGATAAATATGGATATACCCCTTGCATTAGCATTGGGATGTATGTCTTGGATGATTCTCTTCCCTTGCTCTCTTACCAAAGGTATTGTTGTAGTTTAAGTCTTGGTTTCTTCCAAAAATATTAAAAATAAAAATAAAAAATATATATGAAAAAATAAAAATACAAAGGAGAAAAGGAATTTGTAGAAGGGTTAGAACCTATCTTTATTGTTTTTATTATCAGCACTAACCATTCAGGCTTGCTGCATAATACAAAAAGGGTGGACCCACAACAATTAAAGCCAACCGTTAACCATAGTGCACTTCTGATGATAGATCACGTTCCTTTCAATGAGAGTCACATCACACTCAATTGTGATGGAGCAAGGTGCATGAATTTTAAAAATTAGAAGGGGTGGCGCAAACCTGATTTAATATCCCACTCATCAAGCGATTAATAGCCAAGATTCATTACGCCACCCACAACCTATTTTTTAAAAACCACTAGAGAGGGGGGTTGCAAAGCAGTGAATGGTTTCTTTAAACCACTTTCAATTTCATCACATCACGTGACCACTTCACCTATTAAATGAGCCTGCTTGCGTTTCTCACCCTACCTCCTCATCCACCCACATCATTGTCCATGTTCCTCATCTATCATATCATCCTTTTTCATCCATATTCATCTTTCAGTTTATTTTCCTACTCGACAAGAAGGGTTAAAAGGGTTCACTTGACCATTCCTCCTATTAGTTTCTTGTATTTTTCATGCTCAGATAGCTCTGCTAACCATCGTCTAGGTCAGCCAATGACCAGTACACCTCATCGTCTACTATTTTTCTCTAGTACCAGGTATTTACTATATGTTCCAGACCTAAATTTCTTGTAATGATTAATTTAAAAAGAGCTCCAAATTTGACCCAAAAATGTAAAAAACCCAATCCCACCTCTAAGGAGCCCTTAATGGACATTGAGGCCGAAATTCATGATTCTTTTTATCCTATAGACTTTGAAGAATTTTCATTTGAGTATTTTGGCCTTTTTTGAATAATGAAGATTATTTTAGCTCTGTTTAGCCTGGTGTATATTACATCATAATTCCAACCACATACCACATCTTTGAATTTGTAACCTAGCTAGCCTCTTCCTATATTTCCTAAAGAGATTATGTTTCTTCATCCCAGCGATAAAATGTCCTTGAGGTTACATCTAAACTTATCTGAACCGCCTTCTATTTCCCCAACTTTCCAAACTCACAACCATTCACTAACACTTCATTACTTTTGAGTTTCACTTAGTTGTCAAAGGAAAACAAACAAGCCTTCTTCAATCAAATTTTACTGCCATGGTGATAGCCTCCACCAGCACCTGATTATTACCCCATGTTTGTGCTTTCTGAAGATGCACAAAAAATTTTGGCCACAATTTTGCTATTACTTGGTGTGGATGATACAAGAAATGCCACCAAACCAACTTTAGGGTTCCTAATTCAAAGTCTACACCCAGATGTGGTGTTGCACATACATTTCTACCTAGCTCAATCCATCAATTTCCAATTTAAGAACTTGTACTTGGCCAATTGCTTCAGACATATTTCCATTCTAGTCTATCTTTTCCTGTACACTCATATTGATAAATTTGATTCTCTGGGTCAAAGAATTTTTTATTCCAAGAAGAAGAGGAAGTCAATAGTTGAATGGACAAATGCAGTCAAAAGAAAGGTTGACAATGAAGGTTTTTCTCAATTTTTGATCACATACATGGGAAGTACCTACACTATTCTAAATGGTGCACCACCTCCAAGAATTATACCAAAGAAGAAGTTGTTACAACTCAGTAAAGATACCAAGGTTGGGGATTACTACCTCTTTAAGGAATTAACAAAAATAAGACTATATGGATGTCAAGTGCAGCCTTACAGATTACCAATTTTCATATCTATGATAATATTCTCCCTAGATTTCATAAGACGAAGCCTACATGTAGACAAAGTTAATTTTATTCCTAGATGTAGGGGGTATCTATTTAAATTGGAGAATGATATTGGTCTATTCTTAGTGAATTCAAGATAGACCCTTACTCAGATATAAGAAATGATGAAGGAATTTCATTTTGAATTTGTAGAGAAATGGAAATATGACCCACATTGTTATTTCTGACAGAATAAGAAGTGTCAAGTCAACTCCGCACTCCCATGAAAGGAGGCCCGAAAATGAATGGAAATAAAATCAAGAAGTTTGGCCTATTAATTTAGAATTGGAAATTGAAACTCCTACAACCAAAGAGAAGTCTCTAAACAGAAATATTGTTGAAGCAATGGATGTAGATGTAGATGTAGAGGAGATAAAACCATCCAAGAAAGCCAAAATAAAGTGTGAAGGTGAGGAGGAAATGCTAGTGAAGTTGATAGAATAGACATTTGGTTAACTAGGTTTTCAAATGAATCTAGAAAACCCCGAGCTTATCATTCCCTCCACTTCCACAAATTCGACAATGCTCATAGTTGGAGGAAGTTCTTATGTGATTGATACAACAGTAAAGAACTACCAAACCATTAAATAAAATAGTCAAAAGGCGAAAGGTGAGTTGATGTCTCGATTGACCATACATGAATATTCTTCTTTCCAAACCAGGTTGCTTTCATTAATGGACCTAAAAAGGAACCAATTGAAACTATATTTGTTGCATCCTACTGTTTAGTCTCTTCCTTCAGGTGCTAAGTTTAAGAAAATAGATTTATCCATCAACATTATTGATGTTACTTTACCTAATAACATTAATTTGCATTGGAAAACAGGTGAGATGCTATATAATGAATTGATTAGAGCTTCATTGATAGTTAGTAAAGCAAAGAAGCCCTTAGAAAACGTCTCAAATAGAATCAAACAAGAAAAGGCCAATTCTAGAGCTCTATATTTATAGAATGATGGTTACAAGGAATTGATTATAAATTTGGGTGTTGACCCAAATGATAGAGAAGCTATAAAGATATGATACAGGGAAGAAAAACAGAAATGTAGTCAATGTGCCAGAAGTTGAAAATTCCCGTGATAAAACATGTGCAAACTGCTGAACTGAATTTTATAGAGGAAGAAAAGGAACAATTGATAATTCAACTCACAAACATAAATAAGGAGGTTATAGACTTAAAAGATATGGTCCAAGACCTAGAGAATACTATCAAAAATCATGTGTGAACAATTGTAGTGCCTAATGAGTTTCAAGACCCTTCAGAAAAACCAACACAAGTAATGACTAAACTCACATTTCAAAGAGAAAATATGAAAAATTTCTAGGATAATATGACATTGTCTCAGGCATAATTCAGAAATAATGAGAAACAATTGAAGTCTCTAAAGATATTAAAATAGAAAATCTCTGAGAAATACAAGTAATCTTAAGATTAAATAAAGGAGCTGAAGAGAAAATTGAAGGGAAACATGTCCTTAATTGAAGCCATGTAGGTCATTTAGAATAACATGATTCAATAGGTGTGTTCAACTTAGGGATTCTTTCAAAAAAAAATTAGGAAAGGACTACTATCACTAGTATCACAAAAGTTGTAGCTTCATGTAAGAGGGACATGCAGATAGAAGCTCAAAGAGCCATGGAGATCATCAAGTTTCTGAATGAAAGGTCCATAGAAAATTTGAAAACAATTCATATTGTTAACAAGGCTATATTTATTTTGGCTATTAGCAAATCCATTGAGGGAAACTACCTGTGCATCCAAACTTAGGGTAAATTGGAGATGGTAAAAAAAAATTGTAGCTACTTTTGATTCTAGGTTTGATCAGAGACAGAGAATTAGGTTGCCAGGATGTTGAAGCATGGATGGAATATTTCTACCTTGGGAAAAAAATGAACAAGAACTCATAGGCTCTATGACATGTAGACTAGATTCATCACTTGAGAAGACTGTATTTCTGAAGGGAAAAATAATGGCCAATTTCTTCATTAGGGGAAATTTGAGGTCTAAAATGGGCCTCCTATGAAAAATGTACAGCCAAAATATAAAATTTATAAGAACCAATAGGACTCAAGATGATGATGTCAACCATGGGGAATGATTCACCATTTTTGGAGTAAAAAAATAAAAATAATAAAAAATAATAAAATAATAAACTACTATTTCAACTCGTATTTTCAACTTATCTCCTTTTCATGGATTGCAATAACATTTTTCATGTATTTCTGATTTTTTATGTAGTAGGGTCCATCGAAATTATGCAACATGGGTACTCCTTGGACGAGGAATCAAATTCTACATCCAACAATTGTTACCGCTCGAAATTTGAGTAAACCCATTGGGAGATAAGTTGAAAATACGAGTTGAAAAAATAGTTTTATATTTTTTCCCTCCAAAATTTGATGATGTAATCTAATATTATTTTATTATTTATGCTATTATTTTATAATTTCCTTAGGAGGCCCATTTTACACCAAACAATTCCCCTAATGATTGTAACACCCTCCTCCCACATCTACCCAAGTAACCAACCAACTGGGGTAGACATGTGACGAGAAGTTACTATGATCTCCTAAGTCACCTTAAGGAAGTTGAACCAATGGAAAGACACCATACATAGCTTCCACATAAGAAAAAAGAATCTCAGGAGCCATCCCAACCACTCACATATCCAGCCCCTAAGACCAAATGAAGTTTTAGACCACTAAACCTCCGGAAGCTCCCTTGATATGGGAAAGCATATGTCTAGGAGGCTCTAGATGCTCCCACAACATGGGTATGCATGCATCTAGGGAATTTTTTTCCTAGTGGTGTGCCTACATCTCCGGGGCTTGAGCCACTATTTTATGTTCAGATCCTAGGTCACTACCCAAAACTCAATGACACTTTCGGAAATGAATTTACATAACATAAAAATGATGCATTTGCAAAAAAAAGGACAATGTTTAGATTGAACCCCTACTAGCCATGACAGGGATTTTTCCACCATATCACAGAGATGCAATCTATAGGTTTAAACAAAATAGCTGAGAATAGGGGTCTCATACTTATGTGAGAATCACTATGAACTATTTATTCGTTAACATATTAGCTATAATTTCCTCTATTAGGCCATAGATACATTGTTCATTCATTTACAATTAAAAGCATGATGAGAGCCATACATAGCCACTATCATAATACATGTTCATAGCCATCATAATAACAATAGAAATACCATGGAAATCACAACCATATCATCCACATATAAACTAGTATAATGCTCATGAAGTAACAATGAGAAATAACCTCATATTAATGATGCAAAGGCCAACCAGTTGTGGGACTTCCATGAACCACTCGACTGCAGACATGGCTGAGCCAATTCTCTATTTAGCTTGTCACCCCCATGCCATATTCCAAGCATGGATGTGGGATCTCATGAAACACATCAAACAAAACCATTAAGGGCTTCCAAATGCCAAACCACCTCAACCCATCAAACAATGATTCCACCTCACTGTCTGACATCACAAAATCATCATCAAATTTCTCTCTACCCAAGCCTTCTAAGGCTCTAGAGCGTTTGTTCCAACCAAGGCTCCGACACTAGTAACTCAACCCACAACTGTCACTAGGCTCCAAAGCATTTTTCCAACCAAGGCTCCAGGACTAGTAACTCAACCCACCAAGGGCTCTAAAGCGTTTGTGTAACCAAGGCTCCAGGAAAACATAAAATCCAAGAACATGAAGCAAACAAGAGAAAATCAATAAGAATAAGACACTACAAATAAAGTAGTATGGCCATACACGAGACATAAACAAAGTCACAATCAAGAACAAGAAATCAAAAAGACCAAAACGACAAGAATAGAAACAAAAAACATGACTCAATCCCCATGGTTCCCAAAGCCTCAAGGGAAAGCCCAAGCTGAGCCTTCTTCACAAATACATGGCAATCCCCTTTTCCATGAAATTCCTTACATCATACTGACATAAACACATAACTGCCAGTGCATAAATAAACATAACAATAAACCAATTACCTTATCTTGTTGCGCCAATAACACTTCCTTGTAACCAAACACATTTGTTCTATGTCACAAGGGACTCCAATTCCCTTGACAGATCTAGCTATAACTAGACACTAGTTGTTATACTTTTCAAATACATGTCCATGAATATAGCACATATCCACATAATTTCAGATAAATTATGGTTAAGAAGACTTCTTGTATGCAATTCACTCATTTGTTTGGAATTTCAATTTCCAAACATAACCAAAGGAATTCTCACACAATTCCTTTCTTTTACCTTTACCTTGTTGCAACTGAGTCTTACTATGTACTATCACATCACCTAATGTATAGTTATATAAACAAATCAACTATTACCTTTTCATACTAATGCAAGCATGTTACTTTGCAACTGCTCACACATGTCAAACACATGTTCCAAATATCAAGAAAATCATATCTATCAATTGGAAATCAACCTTTACCAATACTACAATCATGTCATAATCCATAGTCAACTCATAGTCATTAGACATAATGCTACAACTCTCACCTATTACACTCAAGTACATGTCATATATCTCAACACATATGTGTGAGTAAAACCATCTTAAAACAAGACCATTTATTCATGCAACCTTATAGACACATACTCATATCATGCGATTAATCTGAAACATTGAAAAAGAGATAGAAGACATAATAGACACCAACACTCAAACACCAAATATATGGCATAATAAAAAATTCAAGCACAAAGTAGACAACATAAGAAATCCCATACCGTAATGTATCTCAGAGGAGGCTATCTTGTCTGCACAATCAATCTAGTTAGCATGATATAACTTCACAACACATCACCACAAACACAAATAAGATCATGATATCCATAATAGTCACTAACTAACATGTTAACATCATAAAATCATAAATAATTACCATTCATACGTAATAATCACATCTACACATTCATTCTAGATTAGTATGACATAATATCAAAACATATTAACTCATACCTAAATGTCATAACCCTAACCATCAAGTTACTAGCATATAACAAAAACAACATATAACCTAATCATTAAGTTAAGTATCATATAACAACAACAAGTTAACCTATAACATACTCATCAACAACATATAACATAATAATTAAGTTATCTAACATAAAACAACAATAGCAATGCATACAACCATAGGTTACTATCATTCATGACTATCTGACACATGTACATATGATTACAATAATCAACTAGCATCTATCATGTATGTAGCCATAAAATAAATAGAATGAAAGGCATAAACATAACCATAATGCATATAACAATCCTTAGCCTACATACCTATGTGCCTAACATACAAACTTGTATGACAATGATTTGAATGTTGGGAAAACTTGTTAACGCTATGCACACTCCCTCATCAATATTAAAAAAAAAATGTGTCTAGGATCGTCTCAAATTAACCAAAATGTGAGGAATTATGTGTCAAGTTTTGACTGTATTTTATGAGCAATTTATGAGGTTAATTAGTTGTTTAAAAAACATATAGAACAAATAAATTGCAAAGAAGTAAAACAGAGCAACTCATAACACAAAGATGATAAAGGATTTCACCCCTCCTGGGCTACATCTCCTTGGACCTGCTTCAATGGCTAGGCCCTCTTTGTATTAATGGTAAATTCTTTGACTACATGCACCTGTTGTGCTCCAATGGCTTTGAAACTTGCTCCGTTATATTTAGAAGACCCCAAAACCCCAAAAATGACTATCCAAGCTCTGGAATTGGACTTCAACTGATATAGGCTTAATTGTTTCTCCTAGTGGCCATATGCTTCCTTAAACCTCAACATAGAAAAATCATGTACATAAGTGCCTGTTTTTGCCTCTGCAACCTATTCCATTGTGTTTAGAACAGCCGAATCATCTAAGAATGACTCCTTTTAAGCCAAAATTGGTCGAATTTTGCAAACACCCACCAAAATTGGAGCAACGTCAAATTTATCGGGCCTGCTAAAACCGTCGCCAGCTTAATTTGTGATTAATTAAGGGATAATTATGTTTTAATTAGTTCTAATCCACACTTAGTGTGTTAAACGCATGGTTAGCATTAAGTGTTGGCCTTCGATTTTGAGGTGTCATTCATATGCGGAGGGGGTTGGCCCTCTCCTTCCCCAACCGCCACGTGCTACCTCTTTAAATAAAAATCACGCCTATTGTTTGTTAAGTCATATGGTTGTGGTATAGTGGTCAATTATGGGGCTTGTGTGGGTGAGCTCACCAATTCGACTCTGTTGGCTTGCCAAATAACATTTTACACAACCTTTGAGAGGGCCTGTGGTGGCCTCTTGGCTTGCCACATGTCAGCCTCTCATTGGTCCACCTCAAATGCCTTTGACCAATAACATGTTGACACTTGTCACATTCTGATTGAGCCACCTATCAAAATATTCCAAGGAATATTCCTTTTGCTAACTGGGCTTTACGGATGCCTAGTCAACATCCCAGTCAGCCTTATACCCAAAATTTTGCTTGTTCGACAAAGTGAACAAAAGTCTCTATCCTTCTCATATGGGCTCCATTTTGAGTGAAACGATTTGCATTGGAATCATATCCTCGAGATGAATGTGGTAATTCAGCTTTTGAGTGATTCTGAGCACTTTGATTTTTGAGCAAATTTTTACCTCTAATCTAGATTGCGATCACTCCTTGCCTCTGATAGGATTTTGGACCCACAAAAGCTAGTTATCTGATGAGAGATGATGCTCTTCTCCTTCCAAAGTTTATCAATTGATTATACTTGGAAAAATCTCCATGAAAACCACTTGGGTTCACTGACATGCCTTGCCTTGCAAATGGCTTGGTAATTCATCCAATGTTCTCTTTTGTTGTTTACCTAATCCAACACTTGTTGGCTGCTCACTGATTAAACACCCTATTGTACCAAAGCCACCCCTCAGTGCTTGGAAATCTGACTGATGGCCTTCCCACTGAGAATCCTATTCCTCCTTTGCAACACATACATTTGATGTAAGCTTCTCCTTGGACACCACTTTTCCAAGTTAAGCCCATCTAAGTGAACAACAACAATGAGTTCCAATATAATAACAAGAAAATAAATGACCATTCTTTTACCTCCATGGTTCCAAATTCCACATATGGAAGAATGCATTCCCCATCTCTTTTGCTTCCTGGTGTCAACACATCAAATGGTCTACAATGGCTGCAAATTGTTTTTAGCATTTTTTTCCACTTCTGCTTCTTGATTCCATCATCGTCTAGTATTAACATGTTGCTCATGTCATTATTTGAGAATGAAGGCTAATCATGAGCCTCTTTCTCAAGCGTGGACCTTCCAAAATCCTGTGACATCTTGTCACAAGAAACACCATTAACCTTGAAAAACACTCATGCAAGAATATAACTTGAAAACCTCTTCCTTTTACTTCTTCAAAGCAACAAATGTCACATGATGTGAACATCACCATGTAATCTTACATCTTGGTGTATAAACCAAACACAAGTCAATAGAACATGCTTCTTCAAACAACTGACTTTCAAGTCAAACAAAATCATGTACAACAACTTGACGATTTACAAAAAGAATTCCACATTCTCATGAAACAATTCGTCACGTCTCCCTTTCACCTTTGGAGACAAAATCAACTCTTCCAAGTCGATATAACATTTTTGTAACAATCAATCGACCACACAAGCTGACACTCAGGCATGTGCAAATGTTCAACATTCTGAAGTTGACAACATACATGTTAACAAAGTAATCGACAAACACAAGTCCATCACTCATGCATGTTCAACCACAATGAAACTATTAAAAATTCCACTATTCACACACAAAAACTCTCATGCATGTATAACAATTCTCAACTCTCTCACAAGTACAATCACAAGTACAAGAATCCCATTGGTATGTATGAGTACTTAAAGAGATGAAATGACAAAATTTGTTGCAATAAAGTGAGTCAACATACTCCACTTTCGAACACCTTCCTCGCATGAACATGCAAGTTCAAGAATGCAACATGCATGCAAATTTGTAGTTGCAAATTGCCATCTTTGCTACATCTAAGTGAGTCAACATAACTCTAATTTTCCAACATCTTGCTTCATGCAATATGCAACAACCTTTCAGGATGAAAAAAATGCATCCAAATAACAAGGAAATGCATCAATAAGGCAAGATTTGCGTCACTTATCAAAAAAAATGCAAGGCCTTAATTGGTTAAGAAAACTAACCATGTCTTTCCAAACTCTTTCAATGGCACTTCCTTCAGCTGCACTTCATCATGTGTATCATCCTGACCCACATCAATTATGTAATCCATTTTTCCATCCTTGCCAAAATATATCTCTACCTTCTTCAAATGTCGTGGATGACTTGTTATATGCAAAGTCCAACACTTGTCTACAAGATGACCCTGCTTATGGCAATGAGTGAAAAATAATTGTATCTTCTTTTCAACATGGTTTCCATTATCCAATGGACCATTGGATTTCTGTCTCTTTTGTTTTGAAAGTTTCCTGTGTATGGCTATCCTCTTCCAACACCTCGAAAAGATATGGGTATTCAAACCACAAAAGGAACATGTAAATTTTCTCCAAATCTTATGTGAAGGTTTATCATGTTTATCATAATCAAAGGAAACTTGATTAAAGGAAGAATTTTACCTTGCACATTCACCCTTGTCACCTTCTTGAAGAGGTGAATTTGATGACATAGTGGTTCTCTTCAGAATACCAACAATGTTTTCAATGAGCTTAGAGCTTTCAACATCCTCTTGTTTTCCATTTCCACTAGTTGCATGCTTATGAGCATCTTCTTGCAAAGTGGGTATAAAAATTTTGTATTCCTCATGAACACAAACTTCACAAGCTTGAGGTAATGAACATGTAATGAAATTCCTTCTTGGAACACCTTTATGTGCATCCTTGGCTTTGGAGCATTCTCCATCATGTTCTCCATAACCAAGTCCCAAATACCTAGGCATTTCCTCACAAAAATTGGCTCAACTATGCCTTGTGCATGTTTGCCTAACCCTTTACCTTCATAACCCATATTCATCAATAATTTGGACCCTATTCCTCTAGTGTGTCTTTCAAAAGCACCAAAACATTCATTTTGAGAGGAAATTGAAGATAAACTTGAATTGCATACCTCATTTTCATGCACATACCTAGCTAGGGTGTCCTTGGCATCATGGAGTTGAATCTCCATCTCTTCCATCTTTTCAAGAAGCTCTTGCTTCTCCTCCTTCATGGCCATCAACTTCTCTTGAATTATAGTTTCCCCCTTCATATATTCATTCATTTATTACGCCATACCTCTCATGATGATAAGCTCTTGCAACATCTCTTTATCAAAGAGTCTTGCTAAAGAAGATGGATTAGAAACATCACTTGTTGAAGTTGCAATCACAATTGTAATGCATCAAAAAGTTTCACAAAGATTCAAAAAGTTTCTCAACAAAGAAGCATCTCAAACCATCTCCCTTCTTCAGCTTACATAAAATTTCACACAGTTAAATTCTCCTTCCACAAATACAAAACCAATAGCTAATTTTCTGGCTAACCTTGGCAAACCATCTCAGGGTTTGAATGAGCTAACAATGCTCTGATACCAACTTGATCTAAATGTTGCGAAAACTTGTTAATGCTATGAAATATCCCTCATCAATATAAAAGAAATAATGTGTTTAGTATCATCTCAAATTAACCAAAATGACTATCCAAGCTCTATAATTGGACTTCAGTTGATCTAGGCTTGACCTCATCTCTTGATGGCCCTAGGCTTCCTTAAACTTCAACATAGAAAAATCACATACAAAAGTGCATTTTTTGCCTCTACAACCTATTCCATTGTGTTTAGAACATCCAAATCATCTAGGAATGACTCTTTCTGAGCCAAAATTGGTCGAATTTTCAAAATTTATGGTCTCTTCAGCTTTCCCTAGGAAAATGCCACCAAATCTGGAGAAACACGAGTTAGCCCTGCCAAAATTGGAGCAGTGTCAGATTTATTAGGCCTACTAAAACCACCACCAACTTAATCCATGATTCATTAAGGGATAAGTATGTTTTAATTAGTGCTAATCCCCACTTATTTCATTAAATGTGTGGTTATCATTAAGCATTGGCCTTCAGTTTTGAGGTGTCAGTCATATGCGGAGGGTGTTGACCCACAGGGCTGGCCCTCTCCTCCCCCAACCACCATGTGCTACCTCTTTAAATAAATGTTGCACCCATTGTTTGTTAAGTCATATGGTAATAGTATAGTGCTAAAGCATGGGGATTGTGTGGGCAAGGTCATGGGTTCGACTCTGCCGGCCTGCCAAATAACATTTTACACGACCTTTGAGAGGGCACGTGGTGGCCTCTAGGCTTTCAACGTGTCGGCCTCTCATTGGTCCACCTCAAATGCCATTAACGAATAACATGCTAACACTTGTCACAATACGATTGAGCCACCTATTAGAATATTCTGGGAACATTCTAAGGAATATTCCTTGGAATATTATTTTTACTGACTGGGTTGTACGGATGCCTAGTTAGCATCCCAGTCAACCCTGTACCCAAAATTTTACATGTTTGACAAAGTAGGTAGAAGTCTCTATCTTTCTCATACTGGCTCCGTTTTGAGTGAAACGAGTTGCGTTAGGATCGTATCAATGAGACGGATGCAGTTGTTCATTTTTTTGAGTGATTCTGAGAATTTTTATTTTTGAGAAACATTCTACCCCTAATCCAGATTCTGATTAGATGACATGCTCTTGCATCAAGATCTAATGTTGAAACTTCACTTTAATGGTCTACATCTCCTGCTCTATCTCAGTCGATGCATTAGCATCATAACATACCAATATCATCATGATGGCCTAATTTCATACAATGACTTCACAATTCATGTTTGACTTACCATACATGCATAACCATAACCATGAAAATGCATGAATAACAACATATAGACACTAACATGCATAAAAAATGCATATAAAACCATACACTCATGATGACACATTCCACAACAACACCATCAACCTTCACATGACAACATCACTACAACCATGATCAAAACCATGGAAATGCAACAAGAACATGGACTATAAGCATAATGAACACATATGGAACCGATGTGAATGCATGACAAACACACCACCCATCGAGTTCGAGGGGTGAACCATGCTCTGATACCACTTTGTAACACCATCCTCCCACATCTACCCAAGTAACTGGCCAACTGTGGTAAACATGTGATGAGAAGTTACTATGATATGATTCGACCTCCTAAGTACGATTTAGAAAGTGGAACTGATGGAAACACACAATAGAGACCTTCCACACAAATAATAGGACTCCCAAGAGCCATCCAAACCACTCAAGTAACCAGCCTGTGAGATAAACTAAAGTTTGAGACCACTAAACCTCCAGACACTCCCCTGATATGGGGAAGCAGGTGTCCAAGAGGCTCCAGGTGTTCCAACATGGGTTTGCATACATACATGGACTTTTCTTCCTAGTGTTGTGCCTGAGTCTCTAGGATTTGAGCCACCTTTTGAGGCCCAGAGCCCGGGTCACTACCCATAACTCAATGACACTCTAGGAAATGAATTTACGCAACATAAAAATGACGCATTTGCAAAAACAAGGACAAGGTCTAGATTGGACCCCTACTAGCCATGATAGGCATTTCGTCAAACATATCACCAAGATGAAATCTATAGGTTTAAACAATAGATCTGAGAATAGGGGTCTCATACTTATGTGAGAATAGCTAGAAGCATTGATGCATTAAAATATTAGCCACAATTTCCTCTATTAGGCCATAGATAGATTGTTCAGTCATTTACAAGTAAGAACATGATTAGATCCAACATAGCCATTTTCATAATACATGTTCATATCCAACATAAGAACAAAAAAAATACCAAGGAAATCACAACCATATCATTCACATATAGAACAATATAATACTCATGAAATAACAAGGAGAAATAACCTCATATTAATGATGCAAAGGCCAAACAATTGTGGGACTTCCACGAACTACCTGACTGTAGACATGGCTGAGCCAATTCTATCTTCAGCGAGTCACCCTCAGTGCCATATTCCTAGCATGAATGTGGGATCTCATGAAACACAATAATAAAAAACATCCAAGGCTTCTAGAGCCCAAACCACCTCAATCCATCAAACAGTGATTCCACCTCACGGTTGGGCATCAAAAAACCATCATCATATTAGTCTCTAGCCAAGCCTTCCAGGGCTCCAGAGCGTTTTTTCCAACCAAGGTTCGAGGACTAGTAAGTCAATGCACAAATGTTGTTAGGATCTAGACCGTTTGTCCAACCAAGGCTCTAGAACTAGTAACTCAATGCGCCAAGGGCTCCAAAATGTTTGTCCAACGAAGACTCCAAGACTAGTAACTCAACCCAAGGTGTTACAGGGCTCCAAAGCATTTGTCTAACCAAGGCTCCAAGAAATAGTAACTCAACCCAAGGTGAAAGAAACATGAGAACCAACCAAAAATAGAGAAATTAGCCCGCAACACCATGGTTATCTAGTAAATGGAAAGACTAGGAAAATCCACTTTCAATCCAGGAAATCCTCCATGCTAGTGACCGACCATGATCAATAAACCACATGCATATGCCATGCATTCCAAAACTAGTGAGGAAAGCATACATGCAACTCAATACCTACAAGAGAAACCCAATGTATCTATTGATCCTGATGTCCCCTTGTGCTTTCGTGCTCTTCCTTTACATTCTTGCTCCAAATTCCAAGTATGCCACACTCCTCCAAGGGTGCTCCAACAAAAATCAAAGTGTCCAAGAGAATGAGAGAGAGAGAATAGAAGAGAGCTCCACCAAAAACTGTCAAAATATTGCTAACTAATCCTCAGAAACCTTTTTATCAATGAGGCCTCTATTTTCTTCAATTTCAATAATTTTCCTTCAATTTCCTCCTCACATGCAACCTATGACCTCTCACCTTCCTTTTCTCCTAATTTCCATTATTTTCATAAGTAAATGTGCTAAAATTCCATTTACCTTTGTGAAGCCTTTTCCATTGCCTTTGCCAATTTTCTTTAACCATAATAACTTAAATGAACACCCACTAGGATTTGTTTCCCACCATTCAGCTTGGAATACATGTCCCATGACTGTGTTCTTATATATTTTTACATGGATGTTTAACCAGGGTTGTTACACTTACAAAGAGACTTTCAGTTGTTGTGGCTGATGAAGATTACACCAAAATGGAAGATTAATAGGTGGCTTTCCAGAAGATGAATCAATGTCCAACTCTAGATAAAATTCGTTGGAAAATATGTGAAACTTTACCCTAGCAAGCTACAACTGAAGTTGAGGAACCATGTGTTGAACCCTAAGGGAAAAATTATGTTGCCCATTTGAATTATTAAAGGATGAAAAACTTGTATTTTGTAATAATGTATAAGTTTTAGTTAAGATATATTTAGACAATTAGATGCCTAGATAGTTCAATAGTGATATGTAACATTTCTTCAGTGTAACATTTCTTTAAAAAGAGGGGAAGAACCAATCTAAGGGGGTCCAATTTTTTTCCTCAAATACCTTTTTTTAAGCTTTTTTTTGTGTAATTTTGGGAGCTCTTTTGGAAGATTAATGAAGTTTCAAAGTGAGTCCAAATGTTTGTTGGTTATAGTATGTGATTCTCGTCTTGATAATTCTTTCATGGTGTATGTTATTCTTTGAAATTCATGTATGTAGTTGTTGGTTTCTTTATTCATTAAACAAATTTATCAATGTTGTGAGAGTAGTAAAGGATACCTGTAAATATTTATTTAAAGAAGCCTTTTTGAGGTGCTCCACAATTCCATCATTTTGTCCCCTTTTTTCATGGTTTCTACTAGTATTTGGTTCATAGGGTTTTGTTTAGCCCTATACATTTGATATTTATTCCCAGGAATTCTTCTCACCGTACTACAACTTCATAGCATACTATAACCATAGATACGCCCCTTTTGAAGTAGTTTGTATATTCTTCCAAAATTTAAAATGCATTACTTATCAACGGTTGGCCCTTGGAAAAAATAGAAAATAAAATGTATATATCTTTGTTTGAACTGCATGGATGTCCTAGGCACTGACCTCCTTTCAACCAAAGATGGTATATAGGGTTACATATTTTGGCACTGTTGTTGGGGAATGGATTTGAACATTTTTACGTGGGAATATTTTTTAGCATTTCTTTGATTGGTGAGAAAAGAAAGTGTGGGCTGAGATCACTCACTAGAGGGAGTTAATAATCAGTAATCATTGCCCCAAGAAGACCTCACACCCTCTCTGATACCTCATAGCAGAATACACCATTTTTTTCTAATCCAAGTAAACTTCTTTTAAAGAGATTTTGGGGAGAAATATCTCCAAATCCCCCAGTTTTACCATATCTACTCCCGGGGATTTAAGTTCCATTTCCCAAAGGCTAAAGTAAATACCCCTAAAGTTTCTCCAAAGACTTTAGGCCTTTCAGAAGCAGAGTTTCCCTCTCCTATCTTTCCTTTCTCTTAACTTAAATTAGAGAAATAATATTTTGAATCATCTTATTTATCTTTTCGAGTCTTCCTAGAAGTTGAAGAGATTAAAGATATTGTTATACTACTCACATCTCAAGTTCTTGCAGTCACATCACAACATGTTCCAACAACTACAGTCCCTCTTGTTTCATATACATACCAAACAATAAATATTCCTCCATCCCCACTTCGAAATATCGAAAGAACATGGTGTGTTCTTAATAGATATGCCCCTTTAAATATTCCACAGCCAAGGAATGATATTCCATAATATTATTTGAAACTCTTACCTTGTTTCATAGGACAAGATGAAATAAAAATTGAGAAACATGTGCCAACGTCCTGTGCATTTGTTGAGAATCTTAATGTTGAGCATCTTGATGTTGTTATGAGTATGTTTGTACAATATTTAAATGGGGAATCAAGAAAATGATTTAAAACCTTACCTGATAATGGAATTAATACATGGGAGGAATTAGAAAATGTTTTCATGTAGAAATGGGGAGGGAAGGAAGATCATGGGTACCTTTTAACAAAATTTAATGGAATAAAGAAAGAGGCTAATGAAGATGTTATTGAATTCATAAAAAGATTTAATAAATTTTACAATAGTCTACCAGTAAAACTAAACTCTCCATAAAAAACTTCAAAGGTAGTCTTTGTAGGGGTCTTTGACTCTATTTTCGACTTTACTTTGAGAGAATGAAAATCACCTACCCTTGACTAAATTTACACTGATGCTTTAGAGGTGGAAGAAAATATAGAAACAACAAGAAAGATAAAATCAAAGACAAATCATGTTGATAGGAGAAATGATAAAGAAGAGGTTCGTCCTACAAGGATGCAGAGAGATATACAAGAGAAAAAGTTCGGTGACATGACTAAAGTGATTAGAAATATTTCAAATAAGTTGGTAAAGTGAGAGTTACAAAATAAAAATCCTCCAAGACAAATTAAACAAGGCCCAAAAATTAATTTCAACCCTGAGTTTAGGAGACCCCCTCTGTATATTCTATAAAGGGAGAGGACATATCAACATGATCAGGTTCAACCAACTTTCTATATAGAGGATGAACCATAGGAAAATTTGGGAGAAGCACTAGAATTTCAAGAGAATCAATATTCTACATTGTCAAAAGAGGAAGTTGAGGCATGGGAAGACTGTGTAGATTTGGATCCTCAAACCCTTTTACATCTAGCTCTGGCAGTTAGATGCAAAGATCGTTTTTTCCTAGATTTTTTGCATGTGCATCATGAGCCTCAAAATTATTTATTTGATGCTTCAGAGCTCATTCTTCACATCGAACTTGGAGCTCTGACATCCCACAACACATCTAGGTGCCTTCGACACATCTAGCTCAGCTATTTCTAGGTAAGTTCGCTTAACTTGTAGTTTGTAGCATTTCTGACGCTTTTTGTGTTTTGGCTTCTGCGAGTGATGTCTGCTTGCTTTATGTGAATTCTTGTTGTCATTTGCATGCATGTTAGCATGTACAAGCACCATTTTAGTTTTCATTAGCTTCTCACTATTGTCGCATGCATGACACTGTTTTGCACAAACAATCATTGTTTTGGTGAATCGTTTCATACACGTGCATGTTGTTCCATTTTCTGAATCTTGCATTCATTGTTTGCATGCATGATCATTCACCTATGTTTACACTCAGTTTCACCATGCATTCACATCTTCATTTGCTTCCAGTCGCCAGTTAGCGGGTTTGGGCAACCTTTGCCCAAACCCTGCCTCACCGGGATAACATTGCGGAATTCTGAGAGGAAAGGCTCTGCCTCCCTCCCAGAAAATGCACAAATACGGGTAGTCACTACCCTCCATTATAACTTTGTGCAATTCTGAGAGGCAGTGGCTGTTGGCCCAGAAAATTGCACAATGCAATCCCTAGGCCTGCATCACTTGCCAGCTGAAACTATGCATTGCACAATCTCAACACCTAGTAGGCTAGTCTGGATTGTGCATTGCACAATTACAATAGTCAACCAACCTCTTGACAGTCTGGACTACCTTTTGCACAGTTCTAGCAGACAGTCTCCTAACCTCCCAGTGAAAATTTCGTAATCCTTACCAGCAGTTCCCTAGGTATGTTGCATGTCATCCCTCATTTTCTTTGTTTTTAACTGATAGATTTCTTGGAATGAATGTTTCTATGTCTCCAGATATAGTAGTTGTTCATCCATATCTCAGAAGTTCAAGATCAATGGCCTCCAAGAGAGTAGGGTCAAACGACACCGACGAAAGCACAACTAGAGGAGTAGTTGACTGAGTGTCTACAAGTTTGTCGATCTATGAAGACACTAAGATGATCGTAGACAAAGACATCAAGATAAAATGGAAAGACGTCAATGATGCATTATTAGACACATTTGGGGAAGATTTCAAAGACAGCCAAGTCTATCTGAATATTCAGAAGTCTAGCTTTTACCGAATTGCATGGAGATATCCCGCATTCCCATGCATGGACATGATACATTGGATCATCTTGTACACTGGTCTCGAGACGATGACATTGAGCAGTGTCAGTGGGATAGAGATTGGTACCTTCAGGGCACAAGATTATCAGCAGATGTACCACTTGACGAAGCCAGTGATCACCATGGAGACACCCTTTAGCATACCCAACAGCAATGCCAACTCTAGAGATGTCTTAAAGAATTGGGTGAAGGATCCAGCCAAATTCAGGATGACACCCAACCACATTTACAAGATGAAGATACTATGGAAGGCGTATCAATACTTGGTCATATTTTCATGTCGCTTGTACGGCCAAGAGAGCACGGAGACCTTCCCTCAAAGTTGGGTGATCATGTTGGACGAACTAGACAGTGAGGGAAAATCATGCAACTGGTCTGACATGTTGGCTCACAGGCTGAAGGAATAGCTAACAGGAGCTTGAGAGCTGCCAAAACGTTAGCAAGAAGAAATATACATGTCCACCTACATCTGGGATGCAATCTGTTCCCGTTAGGAGTTCCTGGGAATGAAGTGGGCATGGACATCAACAGAAACCTCTGTCATTATTTATTGTAAAGTTTTTTTCGAATGTAGCTTCAGAGGGGTTATCACACAACTATCAGATCATTTTTTCACCCCGGTGTATAAGATAATATTTGAGCAGGATCCAGCTTTCGTGTCAAAGGCAGTGAGGGAGGCACTGATTGACATACCGGATTGGTATGCCTCACCATCTGGCACCTTCATACGAATGTACATCGCGGAGAAGCCTCTGAATGTTTTGTTGAAGTCTTCCATGGACAAGCTCATCATGCAAGAAGTGTCATACCACATCTCAACTGGACTGTCAGCTAGGCTGCACCGAAAGAATAAGGCACCTTTCCACTCTTCCGTTGCGGGTCAAGTTGTACGAGATATGAAATCTCAAGCATGAGGATGCCGAAACAAAGGAGATCAAGAAATATCTTTTCGAAACCCGAAGCTATAATCCGTATGACCCGCATTGTTTGGTGAAGGATCACTATGTGAGAGTACAGTTTCTGTGGATCCATGGGGCATGTCATTGGGTGGAGGAAGACTGGTGGAGATATTGTTACAACTTCTCCAGGCCCAATTTTTATAGACATATTTGGCACATCAACCCCAACTCATATGTCGATGATATTAGGGTTCGTCAACCCCTAAAATGGTTGTTTTATGCCCTAAAGAAACTTAGTCATCTGAATGTCTCATTCCCCAAAAGTTCCATCTCAAAAATCATCTAGAAAGTGCCTGAAATGAATCATTGCTAAAACACCTGTGTTAGGGTGAGATGCATCTCAAGTGCTGCACTGTCCAAGTGAGATTTCCTAAGTTAGGGTGAGATGCATCTCAGGTGTTGCACTATCAAAGTGAGATGCATCACAGTTTGGCCTTCTAGAATGTGCGATGGGTGAGGTTGGACAAAGCCTGGGAGAGTTTGAGAGTTGGTTGCTCATGGAACATTCTAGAAACTTCTCCTATGCCACCTGCCTCTCTAAATTCACCAAAGGATGACCAAGGGAACTAGGAAACCATATCCAATTCCCCTCTTTTATGGAACCAATTTCAACAAATGGAATGGCATTCATCATCCCCCATTGATGACTCATCCTCCCATAATCATCTATAAAAGGATGTCTCATCCAAGAGATCAGAAGGCTGAATTATTCTGACTTGTAAGGAAGTGTTGCTAGTTTCATTATTGAGGTGAGAGAATTGTGTTATTGTTGGTGTTTTCTTATTGATTCATGAGGTGAAGAAGGCTTGAAACTAGGAGGATGGCGCTGGATCAGACTTCTTATGGGTTGTAATTCTCCTTGTTATCAATAAAGTTCTTCAAGATTTTTCCCAATTGATTGTGTTAGCTGTAAATGCATTCATTTGTTTATCATATTTCTGATTCTATGATGTTTATGTTGTGATGGATCATTATCCCTTGACAGGTCTTTGTTTCTGTAGCTGTGCAGGTACTCTCCAAGCATGTTAAGTATGGGGAGGAGTTATGGGATCGGCCAAAGGAGAGGGAGATCAAGCGAGGATTCAAGCGAAAGTTACAGGTTGGTCCTTAATAATATCTTTCTTATATATCACGCATAGGAAAGATAGTGAATTGCTTTGATTGTTGTTTCTAGGTTAGCTACCAAACCTACATCAACTGATGATCAATTCACTGATGTTGTACATCATGTATTGGGGGCATTGGAACCAGATCTCTCTTTCATGACCTCTTATGAGTTTTGATTGAATATGAGGATAGTTCATTGTCTTATGTCAACCACGTTAAAAAATGAAACAAGGGTATGAGGATAGTTCCATTACTGTGTCAACCTTGTTAAAAATGAAACAGGTATGAGGATAGTTCTTTTACTATGTCAATCTCGTTAAAAAAATGAAACAGGTATGAGGATAGTTCTTGGCCTTGTGTTAACCTTGTTAAAAAATGAAACAAGTAATCTGAGAAAAGTTCCTTGTCCTCTGTCAAGCTCAATAAAAAATGAAATAAGGTCCCCAGAAGCAAAGTTCTAAGTTGAGTCTTTGAGTATATCTCGTAAAATCCTATTCAAGTCTTTCAATTGATCTCGTAAATGAACCTTCATTCCATCCACCTAATAGCCATGAGTAGTCTACTTAGGTGAATGTAATGAAGTTTGGGGGGCATGCACGTAGGGGTAAATTTAAGTTTCCCTGTAGGTTATGTGAAGGGAATCACCCCATTCACCTTTGTCCCTATTTGGACGAAGCCAAAAGGTGTTGGATAACCGTCCTGCTTCACCGAAGCGACTTCCATCTGGTTACAAGAGACTCTCCCTTTCATCATGCTGGGGGCATGTAATCCAATTTCAAGCATAGTTTTTCATTCAAGCATAGCTTGTGTAAACATGAAATTGAATCCAGGCATAGTTCCCTATGGTTCAAGGTTGTCTAAAAATGAACCCATTTCAACTTTTAACCCTCGTGATTGCCATTATATCAGCCTTTTCAATTAGGTGTGCCTTGGTTGTTTCATTCCATCACTACCATCCCTTTGGTCGATCATACACTTTCACTTGGTTGTTTTATCCTTTTTTGACGGATAGTTGCATTGAGTGGTCTTATTAGCCAGCCTCTTCACATAAATCAACATGTCTTGAGAAGTTCCAACATCATCGGAATCAGTTGCTATCCTAGACACCACTCATTCCTCAAATTAGAGTCCTCTTTAAATTCTTTTCAGACTCTCTAAATAAGAAAAGATAGTCGAGCGATTGTTTTTTTTTTCCAGCTTGTTGAAGTATTGGAAACGACATCTCTCTTGTATTATTTTATCCTTTTTCGGACATGAGGGATTATTTTACGAAAAAGAGCTTTTGGAGTTTTCTTTCCATCTCTTTTCAAACACTCTAAACATGAAAAGGAACAAGTTATCTTTGTCATTAAACTCATTAAAATAATAGCAACAAACTCATCCATCTAGACGAGACCGAGTTTCACCATCACTAGACTCATTAAAGCATCAAATAACAATGGGTTTGCTTGAAGGGCGAATTATAGAACAAGCATATGTTATCCTCCTCAAGCTTGATAAAAAAATAAAGAGGCATTGGTCAGCAATGACTAGGGAAAAAGGGGAAAATCTTGAAAAACTAATGGTAGCAAGTCGCTCTTGAACATGACACTTTCACTTCATCTCCGTGATCTAGTTGGGTTGGGTTATTCCATTTACTGGTCATCATACCATTGGTCTATCATACCATCCATATTTTTGGGTTAACGCTACCAATTCATCTCAGTGTCACCGATATGTTTAAGAGAAGTCATCCAGTTGAGAAGTCATCCAGTTAAGAAGTCATCCAGTTAAAGTCTCATATGTTTCAATGCCATAAACCTTCATTTTCATGACCACCATTCCTGAACCTTGTGTCGACAACTCGTTTTCATCTCCAAAATCATTTACTCCTTTTCATGTCATAGATGTGGGATACATCAAGGCCCTCCTACGACGATTCGCTTCTTGTCGAAATCAACTCGTTATCCAAGAAGTTGACTTAGAAACACCCTTTCAGTGCTTTGAAGCTTGCATACATCAAAGGTAATTTTCTCTCTTCCGGCGACAGGTTAACATCAATGGTCTTCGACCAAAAGATTGTGTGGTGTTCGACATCGAATCATCTTTTCACACCACGTAAAATGTTGTCGTACCTTGAGGATCATCTTCATTATTAGTGATCCCTCTCACATCTGTTAACAACTTACATCATTGGCTATTAATCAGACGATGTCTCTCCATGTTCGACCTCAGAACATCTTTTTGCATGGTTTGACTTCTACGTTGAGTGAATATTGAATGAGTTTGAAGACCTCTGATCTAGTTTCATCCATTTGGGTTGTGATATATTTAGGAGTACAAAAGAATCAAATGTACACATGCTTTACACAGATGGTCATCTGATCTATGTACATATAATGAAATTTTATAAAGCGAAGCATAGGGATGCCTCCCTAAGCTAAATCATGAAAAGTCATATTATCATGTATTGTATTGTAATTGATGTAGGTCAATTTCTAGTTCAAAACTTCTGATCCTCATGATAAAGAATTTCACCCGACATAGATATTTATGACCTCATGCTTTAGGGGGCAACTGTTATAGACATATTTGGGCACATCAACCCCAACTAATATGTCGATGATATTAGGGTTCATCAACCCATAAAGTTGTTTTTTTATTCCCTAAAGAAACTTAGTCATCTGAATGCCTCATTCCCCGAAAGTTCCATCTCAAAAATCATCTAGAAAGTCCCTGAAATGAATCATTGCTGAAACCCCTGTGTTAGGGTGAGATGCATCTCAGGTGTTGCACTGTCAAAGTGAGATGCATCTCAGGTGCTACACTGTCAAAGTGAGATGCATCGCAGTTTGGCCTTCTAGAAAGTGCGATGGGCGAGGTTGGACAAAATGCTGGGAGAGTTTGAGAGTTGGTTGCTCATGGAACCTTCTAGAAACCTCTCCTATGCCACCTGCCTCTATAAATTCGCCCAAGGATGACCAAGGGAACTAAGAAACCATCTCCAATTTCCCTCTTTTATGGAACCAATTTCAACAAATGGAATGGCATTCATCATCCCCCATTGATGACTCATCCTCCTGCAATCATCTATTAAAGGATCTCTCATCCAAGAGATCAGAAGGCTAGATTATTATGAGTTGTAAGGAAGTGCTGCTAGTTTCAGTATTGAGGTGAGAGAATTGTGTTATTGTTGGTGTGTTCTTGCTAATTCATGAGGTGAAGAAGGCTTGAAGATGGGATGATGGCGCTGGATCAGACTTCTTATGGGTTGTAATTCTCCTTGTTATCAATAAAGTTCTTCAATATTTTTCCCAATTGATTGTGTTAACTATAAATGCATTCATTTATTTATCATATTTATGATTCTATGATGTTTATGTTGTGATGGATCATTATGCTTTGATAGGTCTTTGTTTCTGTATTTGTGCAGGTATTCTCCAAGCGTGTTAAGTATGGGGAGGAGTTATGATATCTGCCAAACGAGAGGGAGATCAAGAGAGGATTCAAGTGGAAGTTACAGATTGGTCCTTCATAATCTCTTTCTTATCTATCACTCATAGGAAAGATAGTGAATTTCTTTGACTGTTGTTTCTAGGTTAGCTACCAAACCTAGAGGGCTATCATTTCTTAAAAATACTAGTTTTTCCATAAACACCAATGAACTGGGTGGCATTGTTGTGGAATGGTTAGTGAAGCAGCGTGAAGCAGCATCCAGGAGAGCACTAGCAACAACAAAAACAGAGGTAAACATACTAATGCACAACAAAGGCAAGAGAAATATTATCAACAATGCAGAGGCAGAGAAAAGATGCAAGTTCATAACATACCCAAATGTGCAAAAAACAGCCTTGGCCATAGAGGCGAAGAGGCAACAACGTGACAGGGGGAATGCACAAAGGAAGAGAGAAAAACATGGGATGGAGGAAAGAGTGAGGGAGTTGTGTGAGTTGAAGGAGCAACTCTGGAAGGAACAAGAGCTGCACAGAAAGGAGAAGGAAGCATAGCAATAATAGGTACAGTAGGGGGCACAACATGTGAAAATATATGAAACTGCACATGTACAAGTAGTAGACTCATCCGAACAACTAGCACAAAGTAGACGGGGTAAGAAGTTGTAGGAGGAGGACTTTTCTCAAGAGATTGAATGAGAACTTGAGCAAATGGATATGGATATGGAGCAACAAGAGTTAGAGCAAGAGATCAACCTCATGCCTTTCCACCAAGAGGTTGATCCACCAGCTTCACCGGATCCGAAAGTAGAGCAAGTCCCAACAAACCAAGGAGACACCGATATCCTTGGAGAAAATCCGAAAGAAGAGATGCACAACATATTAGTCGATGAGTCGCAACATAGAGTTGTGCAATCACACAGAGTGTCTACTCCAGATGAAAACACATATCCTATGTAGTTTGAAGAACAAGTGATCACGTCTGATGTGTGCAAGCATCCAGTAGCATTGGTCGATGCTACCAGAGCATATGTTGAAGCCACTAGCTCGAGTGTTCACTTTTTGATAGTTGAGTATGAGCCAACGGCTAAGGAGTTACAGACGACCAAGTAGGGAGAAGAATCGGTTACAACATCTGCTTGAGCAGAGTTGAAGAAGGTGATAATGGATGAAGTATCATCCCTTGAGACATTCATGTGGGCATTGTATTCCAAGTTTGGTACTGTGCATAAGGCAGTTGTCCATCTCAACGGTTGGCAATAGTGATGTGCTAGGAGAGCACGTATCTTGTCAAATGTGCATACTGTTGTTGATTACATCCAAACATGGACAATGAGATACAAGGGAGCCTCGTTACACTTTTCTAAGATGATGAAGACGAGAGTGGTCAAGTTGAAGGCACGCATCCAGAGTCAGATCCAGAACTATGAAGAACTCCCATGGCTCATCACTAGTTTGGAAGCTTCCCATGCACGGGTATTCAAAAGCATGGATGTTTTTGTGTGTGCACATGTGATCACATCTATTGGGACACTCACCAAGGCAAAGAAAAAGGCACAAGTCCGACTGGAGCTTGACTCGTACTTTGATGAGTTGATAACCATAGCCACCAATGCATAATTAGCGATTAGTGCAGACACCATGCATCTATATGTCACTAGTCCGACTACAATCACGGTAATGATGTGCATGATATTAGACGAGTTGGACAGAGGAGTGAGAGCAGTGTACCTAGATGCAATAGAGGCAAGAGTTCATTTCTAGAAAGATGTCACTACAAAGTGCACAGACACCATTGCGGACTACCGAGATTGGCATCAGTTCACCACCATCGACCATCGTGAGGATGTCGAAGAGCTGGTCTGCCCATAGTTGTACAAGTCATAGTGATGCTTTGCATGGCTTTCTCAAGCCTATTTTGTCTCACATGGGTACATGTGCAGATTATATGTAACATCTTGTCAAGTGGAAGTTGAAGTGTCGATAAGTGAATGTGACAGTCGTACAGTAGTTGAAGAGTCATGAGGGTAGACGAACGGTCACAAAGGGGAATGTCAAGGGTCACCCCACCCTTTGCTATATATAGTCCCTCATAACTCATTGTAGAGGCTTTTGGTCAACCAAGTTTCCGATAGGAGTATCTTAGAGAAAGCTTGGAGACTATTGTAACGAGCCTTGGCTTCTCCATATTGGAGAGCTAGTACATCTCTTTGGAGGAGCACGTGACAATGACTATAAAATTTTGTTATTAGGACTAGTGGGTTGGTAATTGTTGGGATGTATGATTGGAATTTTCACTTCTTAATATAACAGAGCCAACACGCTTACTCTAATATTTCAGTTAACTTGTTTACTCTAATGATATATGTATATGTTTGCTTACGCATGTATGTATGGACTCTTTCTGTATATGTATGTATGAATCTTACTGAAATGTGTTGTTGGTTTAACCATCACTTTGGATTTTTGGTTCACCTTCCTTCCAGCTTGTGATGCATCTTTTCTCGTGTGTTCCCTTTAAAACTACATGTTTACAAAGGTTTCCAAGGGGCACACTCACCTTACTCTCGATGTGTTAGAACAGTTGATGCACTTTCCTTGACTTTTTTCCTAAGTCACACCCTTGCTACCAACAGGGACATATTACTTGCCTCTATGGGAAACTGTGGTCAAGGCGATACCATATGACCCACTGCTTAGACTTCTTCACCAAACGATCTGAGGTCTAGTTGGGACTTCTTATCGGGGAGATCCCTTGACATGTTAGCGGGTCCAACACCATCAAAACTTAGTTAATCATTTATATTTATATACTATTAAATTTATTGTTATCATACTATTAACGGTGTTGGACTTGCCAGCATGTAAAGGGATCCCCCCGATAAGAAGTCCCAATTAGACCTCATACCATTTGGTGTAGGAGTCATAGCAGTGGGTTGTACGATAATGCCTTGATTGTGATTTCACACAGAGGCAAGTAGGATAACTCTGTTGGTAGCAAGGGTTTGACAGCTGCAGTGAGCCAATGAAGGTGCATCAGAGGTTCTAACACATGGGGGCTGAGATGATTGCGCCCCTTGGAAACCTGTGATAGCACACAGTTAAGAATGGAACACACAAGCGAAGATGCATCACAACATGGAAGGCAATTTATTAATCAATTCAGAGTGATGGTTAAACCAACAAAACATTTTAGAAAGATTCATACATACATACACAGATAGCTATACATTCATGTATAAGCAAACCAATATATATATCATTTAGAGTAAACCGGATAGGCATAGAATACAATACAACATATGCATGAAACATGTTGGCTCTTGTTACATTAAGAAGTGTAAGTTCCAGCCATACAATACATCCTTGTCCAACCACTAGTTCCAATAGCGAAACATTACAACCACAACCGCTTGATCCTCCAAAGAGATGTACTAGCTATGCGTAGTGGAAAATCCAAGGCTCGTTACAATACTATCCAAGCTTTCTCTAATATACTCCTATTCAAGCTTAGTTGAACAAAAGCCTTTACAATGAGTTATGAGGTTCTACTTATAGCAAAGGGTGGGGTGACCCTTGACATTCCCCTTTGTGACAGTTCATCTACCTTATGACTCTTCATCTACTCTATGGCTATTACATCCAAATATCGACACTTGAACTTCCACTTGACAAGACGTTACATTACAATGCACATGTGCCCATTTGAGACAAAATGGCTTGAGCAAGCCATGTAAGACATCATTGACACTTGGTCCGTTGTGTTGAGACCAACTCTTTGACATGCTTGTGATGGTGAAGGTGGTGAGATGATGCCAAGCTTGGTCATCCATGATGGTGTGCATGCACTCCTTGGGGACAACTTGTTGAAGTGAACTCTTGCCTCAGTTGCATCTGGATGCATTGGTGTGGCTCCTCCATTCAACTCATTTGCTAACATGCATATGGTCTTCTTAGGTGTGACCGAACTGGAAACACACTGATGCATAGTGTTCATGTTGATATTCCAGTGTGTGCTGGTAGTCATGCACATCAACTGTCAACTACATGTTCAACTCCAGTTGGACTTGGTTCTTGTCTTTGCCTTGGTGAGTGTGCTGAATGGGTGGGATCACATGTGTGCACACGATGACATGCATGTTGCTGAATTCCCTTGCATGTGATCAACAACAATGCTCACCATGTTTGTTCCATGCCAGCTATTGGGATGGATCTTTAACTTTTACAGGCACAACTTCATCCATGAGGGCATGTTGAGCCCGCTATTGTACCTATTCTTGCTACAATGTATTCTCTTGTCTATGTATCTCTTGTTCTTCCTTGATTTTCTTCTTGAGCACTTGCAACTCCTTCTCTGTTTCGTCTTCTGCCTTCGCGTCATCTTCATGTCGCGTTGTCACCTCATAGCCTGAGTTTCCAAATTTCTTTCACCACAAGTGGATCTACTTGAGCTTGCAACTTTGTTCCACCTTTGTGTTGTCAACAACCTTCCTCTTGCATTCATTGCATCTGGTATGTTGCCTTCAACTATTGTTCATGGTGCTACTTGTTGTGATGCTCCTATTGTCATATATTGATGTCCTTGTCTACGAACAACTTGATGTCTTCATGGGTATGCAAGTTCATAGACACTTGATCAAATACATCCACAAGTGTGCTTTGAACATTGTCTTCGACTTTGCTCTATTGTAGCCATTATACCCGTGTTGCTAAGAGGGAGATGAACACCTTTGATACCTAGAGACATGGCAACACTCATGGCAAGAAATCTGTCAGTCAAAAACCAAAATGAACTCGAGAACTGACTTGCAACATACCTGTGTGACTAGTCATGAAGGTTGCACAATTTCCGCCAGGAGGTCAGGAGACTGACCGCCAAGACTACACAAGGCACAATATGGGCTATCAGGAGGTTGATTGGCTGCTGGAACTACGCAATGCATAGTCCAACTTGGTTGTTGACTGCTGGAATTGTGCAATGCACAATCTCAGCTAGCAATGGCTGCAAGCCCAGTGATTGCATTGTGCAATCTTCTGGGCCAGCAGTCAATGTCCCTGAGAATTGCACAATGCAAGACTGGAGGATAGTCACTATTAAAAAATGTGCATTTCCTAAGAGGAAGACAAAGAGTTAATAATCAGTAATCATTGCCCCAAGAAGACCTCACACCCACTCTAATACCTCCTAGCAGAATACCCCATTTGTTTCTAATCCAAACAAACTTCTTTCAAAGAGAGTTTGGGGAGAAATATCTCCAAAACCCCTATTTTTACCATATCTACTCCTGGGGATTTAAGTTCTATTTCCCAAAAGGCTAAAGTAAATACCCCTAAATTTTCTCCAAAGACTTTAGGCCTTTCAGAAGAAGAGTTTCCCCCTCCTATCTTTCCTTTCCCTTAACCTAAATTAGAGAAATAATATTTTGAATCATCTTATTTCTCTTTTTGAGTCTTCTTAGAAGTTGAAGAGATTAAAGATATTGTTATACTACTCACATATCAAGTTCTTGCAGTCACGTCACAACATGTTCCAACAACTACAATCCCTCTTGTTTCATCCACATAGCAAACAATAAATATTCCTCCATCCCCACTTTGAAATATGGAAATAATAGGGTGTGTTCTTAATAGATATGCCCCTTTAAATATTCCACAATCAATGAATGATATTTCATAATATTATTTGAAACTCTTACCTTCTTTCACAAGAGAAGATGAAATAACAATTGAAAAACATGTGCCAACATCCTATGCATTTGTTGACAATCTTAATGTTGAGCATCTTGATGTTGTTATGAGGATGTTTGAACAATATTTAAATGGGGAATCAAGAAAATGATTTAAAACCTTACCTGATAATGAAATTAATACATGGGAGGAATTAAAAAATGTTTTCATGTAGAAATGGGGAGGAAAGGAAGATCATGGGTACCTTTTAGCAAAATAACGGAATAAAGAAAGAGGCTAATGAAGATGTTATTGAATTCATAAAAAGATTTAATAAAATTTATAATAGTCTACCAATAAAACTAAAGTCTCCATAAAAAACTTCAAAGTTAGTCTTTGTAGGGGCCTTTGACTCTAATTTTGGCTTTACTTTGAGAGAAAGAAAATCACTTACCCTTGACTAAATTTACACTGATGCTTCAGAGGTGGAAGAAAATATAGAAACAACAAGAAACATAAAATCGAAGACAAATCATGTTGATAGGAGAAAGGAGAAAGAAGAGGTTGGTCCTACAAGGATGCAGAGAGATATAGAAGAGAAAAAGTTCGATGAAATGACTAAAGTGATAAAAAATATTTCAAATAAGTTGGTAAAGCGAGAGTTTCAAAATAAAATTCCTCCAAGACAAATTAAACAAGGCCCAAAAAGTAATTTCAACCTCAAGTTCAAGAGGCCCCCCTTTGTATATTCTATAGAGGGAGAGGAAATATCAACATGATTAGGTTCAACCAGCTTTCTATATAGAGGACGAACCATAGGAAAATTTGGGAGAAGCACTATAATTTCAAGAGAATTAATATTCTATATTGTCAAAAGAAGAAGTTGAGGCATAGGAATAGTGTGTAGATTTGGATCCTCAAACCCTTTTACATCTAGGAAAAAGCGATCTTTGCATCTAGGAAAAAGATTGGATCATTTATTCGTAATTAGTACTTGGTGAATGATAAGGTTCATTGGTAATTGGGAGAGTCCTTAAGCCTTTCATGTAAATACTTTTCCAATTTTGTTGACGCCCAATCATTCATTGACATCGAGCAAAAAGTTCAAACTTTACAATATTCTACAGTGTTTTGATGGTCCATCAATCCCAATGTATTTGTTGATCTTATCACTGGCCTTCAACATAAGTGTGTTATTGACATTTTTAGGAATTCTCCATTCACATCATCACTTAACAATAATTCAATATTTTTCAACCTTTTCCTTTTTTTGTTGGTGTTGATGGTTCACTATGATTTCCTAGTAAAGTTTCCATTGACATTGACATTTTGGAAAACTATTTTCTTACTTATTTCACCCAAATTTCAACAAGTTCATCGGCATTTTGGATTGACATTTTTGAGTTTGTTCCCTTTTTCAAATTTTTTGGGTTTTTGTACTTCTTAAGCAAAAGATGAGATTCTTTTTATGGGTTTCACAATTTTTTGAATTATGAAATGTGAAGGAAGAAATGTGCATCAAATTGCTAAGGGAAAAAAAAAATGAATATGCATACTATGGGAAGCAAAACGGAAAAATATGAAAAATGCTCAAAGAAAATGGTACCTAAAATTTAAATGAAAATTTAAAGGGTGTGTTTTGTACTCAACACCCCCTATTACTTATATATTTTGGGCTACTTTCATGTGGACTTTCAAAATATTTTAAAAGGTCCAAAACCTTATCACAATTGAGGGTTGAGAAAGGAAAAACCCTAACCCTAGATGGCTATGTATTATGTTGAATGCCTAACCACTAGGAGAAGAAGGGAATTCAATTCCTTATCATTGTATCTTGTAGCATAGTTGAGAAAAAAAATCTAAGAGTGGCATTTTGTGACCCTAATAGAGGAGGTTGGGGGTTCGGGTGGGGGAACATTCTCTAGCACTTGTTCAGGCCATAGTTTCAAAAGGTAACTCCATAGTGTTGTTTTTGTGACACTAGTATTACAGGGACCTAACACATAGTGAGTTAACATTGCTTTGTATCTACATTTTCAGAACTAAAGCAAAGATAGAAGAGCATAGGCCTCACCTTATAGCTAGGTTTTCTCTTGTATTGGGTTTCTTATGATAAATCTAGTGTTCATTGGACTGAATGTTGCATTTATGTGCTTCTTGTATCATTTCTATGTCAATTATTTCATAAATTGAAGCATTGGTAATATTTAATCAATCTAAGATCTAAGGAAAATTAATTTGCATTGTCTAAGATTCCAAAACATTATAATATTTTTTGTGAATAATGATTTGAGTGCAATATCCATGACAATTTACACATAAGTTTGTGCCTTCAATTCATTTTTTTCCAAAGCCTAGTGGGTTAGTTCAAATGGTTAATATTATTGGGCCTAACTTGAAGAAAATATGGTCATGAGTCAAGTCCTCTTCGTTGCCTTTCAATTGGCATTAGATTTGAGATCATTAATTTGATTTCAAGTCATTAATATCTCGGTAGACTTCATTTCAAGAAAATATGGTCATGGATCAAGTCCTCTTCATTGCTTTTCAATTGGCATTGGATTTGAAATTATTAATTTGATTTCAAATCATTACTATCCAGCTATCAATTCTTATTTGTAGTATTTTATTATTCATTTTTCATATATATCTTAAGTAACATGAGAAAACCTAAGACTTTCTAACACCATCAATAGTAATGTTGGGTAAATTTATATATCTAATTCTTATTTATGATGTAAATGGTTTCTGAGATGAAAATATGTTTTATTGTTTTGTATTATAAGTTACACTAATTGCTTAGCATTGAGTTATTTAATTGAACATTATTGTTATTAAAAACAATAAATTTTATTATTAAATATTAACAAAAAATTAATTATATATTTTAATGGTAAACAAAATAAATAAATATATATATATATATATATATATATATATATATATATAAACCTTTATATTTAAATTTATAAAATAATTAAAAACAAAAACACCATAAATAAATAAATTAACATACTAAGGTAGAATACATTGCATCAAACTAGTGGGGAGTAATAACTTTCTTTGATTCCTATTCAAGCTAATATTCCAAAGCCAGCCATTAGAAAAGTCTAAGAAATAATCAAATAATTTTTATTTTTTTGTTTAACAAAGAAAAAAGCATGATTATGTGTTCCTAAAATATACAGACACATGTTCATCCACATCAATCATGGTATGTAGGAGAGTATATCATGCATCCTCACCCAAAAGTATCAGGAAATAATTATCTTTATTTATGCATAATATTAGACATTCAAGTTTTCAAGAACTGTACTAATCAGCAGCTTGGACAGCTATGGTGTGTAGCTTGTTGTTACATGCAGATGTAATTGCAGTGACAGCTAATTCTGTGTTGGAATGACTGGTGCGTTCTTGTTTTTATCAACCACTTGCAAAGCAGACATCTGATACATACACACTTTATCTAGTAGTATACAAAATATCAACTTATATATGGTAGATTTTGGAAATATACGACATTAAATAATTGATTTTTTTAATATTTAAATTGTGAAATATTTTCTTGAAATCTGACCATATTAAACAATCGATCTTTTTCCTTATGAAATATTCCAGAATCTACCATCTACTTACACATCCTTACAAGTCACACCCAAAAATAAATAAAAAATAAAAACAACTAAGAAATCATTAAATGATGATTTTTTTATTTAAGGATAATTTTAGATATTCAAGTTCTGCAAGTTGGAGTAATCAGTAGCTTGGACCGCCATGTTCAGTAACTGGTTGTGACATACCGATGTAGTTGCAGTGACTGTAATTTGTGTGTTGAAATGACTGCCACATTCTTGTTTTTACTGACATTAAAGAATCACATTAAACTTTACTCACACGAAAACAACTGCATATTTCTATTATGGGATAGAATCAGATTGCATTCAGAGGTTTTTCATGGCGGTTGATACTCCATACAGAATGCCAAATGACCTTTAGAGATCATGGATAAGTGTTTCAATTATTTAATTTCTTGGCCTTGATGGCCTGTGCAGGGATTTTTTTCCAGAACTTGAAGCTGACAGCCTCACCCTCTCCGGTAACATCACTTCCATTTGCTCACACAGAGTTCCTTGGTTTCAGGCCTCAAGATCAGGGTGAAAAATAGACCAGTCACTGTCGAACAAATGTATCTAATATATCCTAATATCCTAATATATTAGAGTGTATCCTAATATATATTCACAGTGTATCCTACAAATGTATCTAATATATATTCAGAGTGTATCCTATAAATGTATCTAATATATATTCAGAGTGTATCCTATAAATGTATCATGGATAAGTGTTTCAATTATTTAGTTTCTTGGCGTTTGTGGCCTGTGCAGGGATTTTTTTCCCTGCAAGTGTTCCTCTTCCAGAACATGAAGCTGACAGCCTCACCCTCTCCTGTAACATCACCTCCATTTGCTCGCACGAGAGTTCCTTGGTTTCAGGCCTGAAGATCAGGGTGAAAAATAGACCAGTCACAGTCGAACAAATGTATCTAATATATATTCAGAGTGTATACTATATTTAGAATAAAGAATGACAGTATTATAATCCATTAGATTTTAAAGATATTTCTAAATTTAATAATAAAAACTATTTTTTTTAAATATTAAATTTGAGGATAACCAACACATTGTTACCGTAATATTTGCACACAGGCCTTTGCACTTAAGCAGATATATCTTAGAATTGACTACCCATGGGATCGTGCCCATTCCAGTGGAGAAGAAAATAATATAGAGAGCCAGGCCAACGGCAGCCAGGAAACCCAAGTGTGGGAATCTTGGAGTGAAGCACAAATTATACCAATCCATACACAAATTTATACTTGAGAAAACCTGGGAATCTTGGAGTGGAGCACAAATTATACCAATCCATACACAAATTTATACTTGAGAAAACCTGGGAATCTTGGAGTGGAGCACAAATTATACCAATCCATAGACAAATTTATACTCGAGAAAATTTATATAAGAAACATATAAACATATATAGAAGAGGAAATTAGTGAAGAATAAAATCCATTAGTGTTATGGTTTCATGAAATTTATCTAATTTTATAAATTGTTTGATGATAACAATTTTTTTGGATTTTGATAAAGCTTATGAGATTCACTCAAATTATATCTTTAATTTGATTACATATTGGAAAATCCCTCTAAAAATTACATTATTGAATCCCCTACGAATATGAACCCAATACAACTTCTCAATTTAAAAAACTCCTACTTTCACTAGATATTGTAGATATCTATTTTTTCATTAACATTTTTTATACCCCTTGATATTTTTTCATTAACTTTAAGCTCCATTTTCTATATTTCTCAATATAAAAACCCTTTACCCTTTATATATCCCCCAATATGAACTGACGTAGTATGATATTCCCCCCAATAAAGCCCAGTCTAGTGATAAGGTTATGGCTACAACTGTATTATAAAATTCATAAAATGAAAAATATTAAATTTTAAAATTTATCCACCTAAATTAATATCATACTTATTAAACAATCATTTTCAACATCCTCTATACCATGCTTAGGAAACACTTCTCACCAGCTCTCATTTATACACATGGAAAGAACGATCAATAACTAGCTAAGATTTGCCCTCTCATATGATTAACAACGGTAATTATACTATATGTAAATACATATATATCTCATTTTAGTTTTACTATTGATTTGCCAATGATCAATGTGAAGTAAAAGAATGCCCATGGGTGATTATTTCTATTTTTTTCCATCTCTATTTATTACTTGAGCATCATGTAATAGGGAATGGAAAATGGTTTATATTAGGTAAGAATATAATTAATAAATTTAATTAAATTTTTAATTGGTATATAGAAATACATACATATAAATTAATTGATTTTGATTGACACTTAATTTAGGGAGATTAGGAAAATATTGTAAATGAAAAACAAAAAAATGAAAAGATATAAATTTTAAAAATCTCTCAAAAAATATATATATATATATATATATATATATATATATATATATAATTTATATCAATAATTTTTTTAATAAAAATTTAAATTTTTAATTAGTATATTTATTAAAATTTAAATTTTTAATTAGCATATATATATCTATATATATATCTATATATATATATATAAATTAATTGATTTTAGCTCACGCTTAATTTATAGGAATTAAGAAAACATTGTAATTATTATAAATAAGAAAAATGAAAAAGTGAAAAGATGCGGAATATGAATTCCAAGAGTCTTTCAATATTTACATTGATAAATTTTCTTAATAAAAATACATCATTTATAGAGTTAAAGTTTGGCCTGACATGTTATCAGACCTACAAATTCCATTTAATCTTCTCTACTCAATAACTCCTCTACTTTCCTCAAATAATTTGGAACGTTAATTATCTGTTCAATGCGTTGAACAGTCTTGAGCTCTGCGTTGAAGCAGCATATGGTAGCACTGGTTACAAGTCGAAATGTCCCTTCTCTGCGTTGATTAAAGCAGCTAGCTGGTGTAGCAGTGTATGAATGTATGCATTGGGTTATTTAAGCATGCAGCCACCATATTGACAATTCATTTCGGTCTCCATATGATGGTCTCTTTCAAAGCAATTCAATTCATTTCTACTTAGGTGCATTGGAATGGGAATGGTGTTAAAGGATAGTTACAAAGTTTAAATTTGAATTTATATCTTGACCATTCATTTCGGTCTCCATATGATGGTCTCTTTCAAAGCAATTCAATTAATTTCTGTCTAGGTGCATTGGAATGGGAATGGTGTTGGGATTTCGGTTTCCATATGATGGTCTTTTTCAAAGCAATTCAATTAATTTCTGTCTAGGTGCATTGGAATGGGAATGGTGTTGAATAATAGTTACCAAGTTTAAATTTGAATTTGGATATAAATTTAATAAGAAAAAATTTATATGGAAAAAATTTAATTGGGAAAATATTTGATAATATATATGTTAAATATTTAGAAGTATACAATTTTCTTTTTTATAAAGCAAGGGTTTTTGCTCATTTTCTTTTCATTGATTTTGAAATTTAAATATTTTTATTAATTTTGACTAACATAAACAATTTTAAAATTACAGTTAAAAAAATCACTTTCCTTCATAATTTTTCTTATTTTCAAAACTCAAAACTTCAATATAAAATTCATCCCTAATTTTAAAATCTTTCTAAATTTATTTAGTAATTAATATGTATTTAAAAATGGTTTAGTTATGAAATGGCCTTTTCATGACCTGGTTAATTGTAATCAAAACAAAGATTTTTAAAAACCTAAGTTTAAATTGTTTAATCTGCATAATTCGAGTGGCCCATGCTTAATCCATTTGTGCATTCAAAAATGTATTTTGAACAACAAGTAATCTTGAAATTGTATTTAATTAATTTTAGTGAATTCCTATGAAAAATGCTATTTTGTTTATAAGTTAGACTAGGTCTTTAAAATTAAATATTAAAAAACAAAGAAATTGGAAAACAAACATTGTGGACAGGTTCATCAAATCAATTCGTATATTACTCACAAAGCCAAATTACAAGTCACATAAATAGTGCTCATAAGATCCAACAAATTTCAAACAAGAGGAGAATATTCTTGAGAAAATCTCTCAACGAAACTCCAACAACCAACAACACAATCCTACATATATACTAATGTAAGCATTATTCCAAGCCTCCCCTTAATGCTTGCATTATATCATTACAAAGATTAATACAAAAATAACAAATACAATTCACATGTCAAGTCTGTTTGGTCTTCCTCAACACTTATCCCCACTCTGAAGTCTCCCAAAAAATTCTCTTTTCACCACCACAATATACTAGTTTCCCATTCAACTCATTTAAAACATAATAATCTCTAACCATCTTTGATGAACTTTGTATAATTAAAGCTTCTCAATCTCCCTAAAAACAATCTCAATATTGCACTATATCTAATAATCAAATAAATTATACAAGTGAAATTTCTACGCTCATAGATCTCATAACATAACGTGTAATGGATAATATTGTGGCATTGAATTTATACGGAATATGAATTCGAAATGTCTTTCAATATTTTTCTTCATAAAAATACAGAATTAAAACTTGGCCTGACACGTTATCAAAACTACAAATTCCATTTAATCTTCTCTATTCAGTAACTCCTCTGTCCCCTGACAAAAAAATGATCTAGATTCCCTACTCTTTCCTATGCTAATTTGGAACGTTAATTCTCTATTGGTCTGTACGCTGACTTATCTCTTCGAAAAACTTTGTATGAAAAAATTTCAATTAGGAAAATATTTGACAATATATATCTTAAATATTTGGAAGTATATAATTTTCTTTCTATAACAGCAAAGGTTTTTGCTGATTTTCTTCTCATTGATTTTGAAATTTAAATAATTTCTATTAATTTTGACTAATATAAACAATTTTAAAATTACAATTAAAAAATCACTTTACTCCATGATTTTTCTTATTTTCAAAACTCAAAACTTTAATATAAAATTCATCCCTAATTTTAAAATCTTTCTAAAATCATTTAGTAATTAATATATATTTAAAAATGGTTTAGTCATGAACTGGCTTTTTTCATGACTTGGTTAATTTTAATCAAAACAAAGATTTTTAAAAACTTAAGTTAAAATCCATTTGTGCATTCAAAAATGTATTTTGAACAACAAAAAACCTTGAAATTGTATTTGATTAATTTTAATGAATTCCTATGAAAAACACTGTTTTGTTTATAAGTTAGACCCGGTCTTTAAAAATTAAATATAAAAAAACAAAGAAATTGGAAAACAAACATTGTGGACAGATTCATCAAATCAATTCACAAGTCACATAAATAGTGCTCATGAGATCCAACAGATTCCAAACAAGAGGAGAATATTCCTAAAAAAATCTCTCAACAAAACTCCAACAACCAACAACATAATCCTACCTATATACTAATGTAAGCGTTATTCAAGTCCCCTTAATGCTTACATTACATCATTACAAAGATTAATACAAAAATGACAAATTACAATTCACATGCTATGTCTGTTTGGTCTTCTTCAACACTTATCCTCACTCTGAATATTCCCAGAAAATGCTCTTTTGACCACCACAATATGTGAGTTTCCCATTCAACTTATTTAAGACATAATAATTTCTAACCACCTTTGATCAACTTGGTAAACACTGCATTATATCCAACAATCAAATAAATTATACAAATGACATTTCTACGCTCATGGATCTGATAACATAAAGTGTAACCGATAGTATTGTGGCATCGAATTTGTAGGGCTCATTCGACCTGAAACTAAGGAGTGTTGCTCTGTCACAAACGATGACTTGCAGATCACGCAACCCTTTAATCCAAGACACGATCTTTGCTTTCCATGGAAAATCTCTCCCACAGACTCTTCTCTATGTAGGCCCGTCTATGGCTCTCCAACATTAATGGTGTCCCACTCATGGCATAAGCGTGCACACAGCAGACTCCTCTACAAACACATCGTTCAGTCAACGGCACAAGTCGAAGGCACTCCAATACCGAATCACAGTTCCTTTATGTGGCTCTGCGCAGGTCCAACGGAGGATTCTTCAACCCCATTGTCTGCTCAGATTTTACAGAGCTTAACTCTATCAGTCTGCGTTGGCTACTTCAAATTGTTGGTTGTTAGCACTGTTGGGTCAACACGACCCACGTTGCGGAGCTTTCCCAATCCAGAGGCAAAGTCTTACTGAGATCGAGACATATGAACATCGTGTTGTTGTTGGCTGGTTTTTAGATCGTTGGAAACACAGTTATATAAATAGTGCAGATCAGATTTAACGGATTCTAAACAAAATTCTAACCATCAATAACCTAATCTTAGGTATATAATCTTACTTATATATGAATGTAAATATTATTTCAAATAAAAATTTATATAAAATTTCTCTTTTATATAAACACATTTTAAAATGCAATTACATATAAAATCCACTAACTTCATAGCCCAAATAATTTCTTTTCTCTTATTCCCGATTTTCAACTTTCTAAACCCTTAAAGGAAACAATGAAATTGAAAAGTACAAATTTTCCTCACTGAGTTATAGTTTATTTTGGGTTTAGAGGACACCACTCTACGCATTCATGTGGACATTAACAATTAACAAATCCGTGTGGATATTCATTATAGTGTAAACCTGATTTCCTTTCATGCAGAGAATTAGCTACTTACCATATAAACCACATCGAATAATCTAATGGTCGAATGTTCATATTTTTTACTCCAATTTGAACGAACTTGGTAACTATGTGTTGAACTCTCGATGCGTTAAACTTTGTTGACTGTCATGTCTTGGTGTCTCCTCACTTTGCAATAATTAAAATCTTGTGAGTGTATTGAAATGTGCTGGTATATATTGGTTGTACATTAATTAAAATCTTGTGAGTGCATTGAAATGTGCTGGTATATATTGGTTGTACGCTGGTCAAAGGAAATTGAACTTTCCATGCGTAATTTTGTGGCATGTTTTGGTATTATATGCTGGCCACACACCAAGTTTGCTTTTTATGATATGTTTATATATAATGTATTTACTAGCCTTGATAGTTGGAGAAGTTCTCTTTGGTAAAGAGAACTACCATGAATGGTCCAAAAAAATAAAGTACAATTTCACTTTTAATGAATTGTGGAAAGGAGTATTTAAGTAGAAGTTGGAAATCCACTTGAGAAATCCACACTTGACAAAAAGCTTGTCTTATGGGAAAACAAGTACAAGAAGGCTTATCCCTTAATTACAACATCAGTTAATGAAGAGTTGAGTCATCACATTGCACCATTTGCAAATTCCTTTGAAGCTTTAAAGAAGGTAAAAGACAGATATGACTCACACTCTAAGCTTGAAGTAGTCCATTTAGTGATCAAATTTCTCAATCTAGAATTAAAAGATGATGATCCCCTTGCTCTAGTCTCTGAAACTAGACCTATTATGCATGATATAGAAGCTACCATAGTTAAAATAGATGTTCCTCTCATTTATTTTGTTAAGGCACTATATCCCACAAATTCTATTTATCTTGAGTCATTACAAGCAAGTGGAAAAACTAAGGAGATTTCCTTTGACTCACTTGTAGAGAAGTTTATTGAAAGAAAGAGATTTTGGGAAGAATAAGATAACTACTTAGTCTTCTGAAGAAGTTGTGTGTCTCGTATAGAAAGAGAAGAACCATACACATAATTCTTCTAGAGGAAGAGGTGGCAGAAGAGGACATGGAAAGAAGAATGATAGAAGCAGGGGGGCAGACATTACCAAGGAGGAAGACATGATCTTCATTGTATATGATGCAACAGAAATGGACATGATGCTTCCACATCTAAGCTCTCTTGGGACAAAATTAGATAAGAAACGAATGGAGAGAGAGAAAAATCACCAGATCTAAGGAAAGGTAAAGAATTCAAATTTTCTCATTATATTGTGGCACATTGCAATATTGGATAAATTGAAGACTTGTTTAATGCTCTACTTGCTTCGTAGAGAGATGCATGGTTTCTTGACTCGTGAGAAACATGCCACATGACCTTTCGAAGAGATTTATTTGAATAATTCAGTGATAACGTAGATGGAGTAGTCTACTTTGTAGACAAGTCAAAACTCAAGCCATCCAAACTTGGCACCATCAGGCTCAAACTGTCTGCTCTCCCAGACTTTCTTCTACACCATGTTCTCTAGCTCCAGAGTTGTGAAGAAACTTGTTTTCCTTCGTTCACATCCACAAAAGGAAATAAATTTTAGTATGCAACAAGGTATAGAAACCTTGTAGGAAGTTTGAACTACCTAAATACTACCAGACCGAAACTTTCATTTGCTATTGGAATCCTCTCCAAGTTTATGCAAAAATGTTGTGAGGGTCATTAGTCTGCTACAAAAAGAGTTCTATGGTATTTGAAGGGAACTCAAGATTTTGGAGTCAAGTATACATAGATGAATGGCTTTAGCTTTATTGGATACTTTTATTCAAATTTTGATGGAGAAAAATAAAATGGAGTATCTACTTCATGTTATGTTATGATTATTGGATTAGGATTTGTCTCCTAGTGGTCACACAGACAATCAGTTCTAGCATATTCCACAATAGACGACGAATATGTGGTAATTGGAGAAGAAACAAATGAAATTGTGTGGCTTAGGAAAATTATAGAAGAATTTCAAGTGAAATAAGTGCATTCTACTTCTTTTTTTGTTAATAATACTTCTCCAGTAAAATTGGCCAAGAATCCAAAGTTCCATGATCGAACCAAGCATATCAACACAAAGTATCATTTGATTCAACATCACGTTGATTCCAAGACTATTCACCTATGCCATTGTTCCAAAAATGAGCAGATTGCATACATCTTCACCAAAGTGTTTACAAGAGAAAAGTTTGAAAGATTCAGAATGATGCTTAGACTCACTAGCATCCCTTCAAATTAATGGGGGGAAATGTTGAAAACTAATATTTAGGGATTAAGAAAATATTGTAATGAAAATGAGAAGGTGAAGAGAAACTGAAATATGAATTTCAAAAGTCTCTCTCTCAATGTATATATGAATATCCTTTCTTAATGGAAATGGATCATTCATGGAGTTAACAATGTCTGGCCTAATAATTTCAATATGGTAATAATAAATTTAACAGTATAGAAATATAAATGATTAACAAAGCATTTATGATAAATTAAGCTAATTTTATTTAGAAGAGGTTTGGAACAATGGCATAGGCCTATTTGACTCCCTTCCATTACAAATGGATTGTAAAAGGAGTATATATAATTACTATAATGAATAATAACAAAAAAGAAATGGGGTTTTCCTATTTCTTAAAAGTCATGAATATGTTATTATAATTCATGAGTAGTTTATTGTAGGGAGTAGCATACCAAATTTTTTGTGATAATGGTAGAAAAAATGAAACTTTATAAAAAAAATAAAGCTAGAGTATTTTATATTAATTTTCTCATCCTTCTATATTAATCTAATGTGAGGAGAATAAACCAATGGTCAATGAGTACCATGTATTTAAAGAAACTTATTTTTGTCCTAGCTTAGTGCATTCAATGTGAGGTTGTTGATGCCATAGTGATGTCACCACTTAACAAGGAAGATTCATAATATTAACAAAAACCTAGAAGGAAATTTAACCATCATTATATGGTGGCCATGTCATTAACAAATATTAATAGTTCAATATATTAATGGATGAAGGGTTTACCAACACTTCCTCTAATATAAATTCTCATCGTTGGGAAATTTAAGGAAGTGTCAACCAATCGCTCCTATAGAAAAAATATTTTTGGTAAAGGGGGCTTAAGAAAGGGTTAATTAACCCTTCCACATGATCAATATTCCTACCAATAGGAAGCCAAAGGAAGGTTTAGTTGACCCTTCCTCCACATTAGTATTCTCATTGAACTGGGTCTTGGCAAAGCACAAAGCTACCCTTTACCAAGTATAGTATCCCCTTTAAGAAAGACCTCAGAGAAGGGTTAGTGGACTCATCCTCCACAGTAGCATTCTTATTAAAGGTGTTACAGTAAATTCTACAGACAAGGAACCATTGTTTCGTAATCCTATTCCCTATTACGATCAGTAGACAAAAAAAAGGATGGCTAAATCAAGACAACAAAAATCCCCCAATCAAACGATCATGCAAGAAAACATTCATGCAGTTCCTAATGTTACAGGGTTTGAACTGATACCTACCCTCCTCAAAGGTTGGTGAAGGGTTTTGGGTATGATGCAAAATTCTCTCGCTCGAGCCAGGAGATATCTCTCTTCCACTATCCATCCCAAGCCTACATATAAGCACAAATAAACAAAGATGATAAGTAGTCTTTTGGAGAAGACGTTAGCTCAAAACATCAAGAAACACATGAATATAAATTACTGCAACCACTGGTGTAATTTCGACAGAGTCTCCCAACTATGATGAACAAGGACTCAACGCAAAATGTAGCTCTCAAAAATTGAATCACGATATAAACATATGATTCTCTATAGCTCAAACTCTTTGACCATAGCTTTCAGATTCTGACTAGCACGACCATCTATGATAACACAATATAAATAGGAAGAAGAAGACTTCCTGGAGGATAAATGAAAACACCTAGAATGAAGATAAGTTGAATAAGCTTCTCAATAATGTGTCTTAGCTAGCTTGAATAGATGAGATAAGGTGATGAGTCGAACTGATCTCTTAGAAACGTAATCATCTTGGATAAGTTCCCCAACCACAAGCACAAAACTAGTGAATCTCAGTTATAACATCAAGGAAGACTTGTCCTGTGTTTCATTGGAAGGTTCCAACCACACTCCTAAGTTGCTCTGCCTGTGGTTGGGTATAAATACTAGGGAAAAGAGTATTCAAAGCCAAGGAAAAGTGTCAATGGTGTAGTGACTCAAAAATACTAACCCTAGGAAATAAAATAGGTTGATAACAAAAGAAAGGTAGGGGAAGGATCATCCGACCCTTTAATCATATTATTCCTATTCAAGATGACTCAAAATAAGGGTTGGACAACTATTTTTCCAACATATACGAATTTTATGCTCAAGGAATGATTGCCCAACATTGCCTTAAGCATGTTATTCTTATAGAGGGTGAATTGAAAAAAGGGTTGGACAACAATTCCTCAAACATAGAATTCATATATAGGTGTAGCTTGTGGAATGGTTAGTTGACTCATCAACCAACATAGCATTTCCATTAATGTGTAATGATATAGATTGGATCATTATATTCTTTGTCATCCATGTTAAATTTAGAGTGGAAAATTTTGGAGAAATTAGTTGATATGACCATTTTTAAGAGTGGATTCCTCTTTGGTAAATTGTTTTTTGAAACTTCTAGAAGAATTAGTTTGAGGCATCAAACAAAATATTTTGGGGGTAAACTTTTTCCACTAAAGTGTGCACTCCTAGTAAAAGTTATGCCACCCAAAACTTGACCTTCTCTTTTTTGACCACCATGATTCAAGATGATGCCTTGTCAGCACCCATTATTCATGCAAAATGGGATAGATACATAATCATGATGAAAAAGGCTCTAGAAGATTCATTATTACAATTCTAGTTGAGTTGAAGAAGTCAAACTTAACCATTTACAACTTGGGCACTAGCAGGAAAATGGGTTCCACTCTATTGGAGTGCATTTTGTTCCATAGATGAATAGAGTATCTAAGAGTGGATAGATATAGATAAAAAATATTTATGTATTGTAGTATCCCATAGGGCGCAAGTCTCATTCCTTTGTACTTGCGTCCATTTCCATTGAGACAAAGAGAGGGTAGAACAACCTCACTTTCTAGGTGGGTTTTCTCCAATAAGGGTTTCCCAAATCATATCTTCTATTCATTTTGGGTTTTTAGTTTTATTTCGTTGTTCTATATTTTCCATATTTTTTCCATTGCATGCATAAGAATAACACAATAATTATCAAATACGAAAGTCTAAGAAAATATTAACCCTCATAGTATACATTTTGGATATCCAAATATATTTAAGTAGACCTATTATGATGATATTTCCAATGGAATACTATGACAACTTATAGATCACTTAACTAGTGATATAGGTGGATATTAGTGGCCACCTACCTATTCCACTTGGAACCCCAAAATTATTTATTTCATTTTCCTTAATTGTAACTCAATTTTCTATTTTTGGCAGTTTTTTGGATCTTAAACTTCTGAAACCGTTTTGAGGTCCAAAAAGACATTTTTTGGGAAAACGAAGAAACCAAAAAGGTGCCAAAATATTTTTTACAAATTATTTTTTTGAATCCTCATGGATATATTTGAAACAATGTATTATTATATCCAAAAAAAGATCATATGCCAAATTTACAAACCTCGAAAGTTGGTGATCCAACCTACCCCAACGGGGCCCAAAACCTTCTGCACTTCATCTCCTAGGGTTAGGGTTTCACACTTCTTCTTTATGATAAAAATGCCTCTACACATAATTGTAACACAGTTCAGAGGCATTTAGACATCACATCACTTATCAGAGATAAGTTACCATCGCCCAATCTAGTTTATTTCCATTCTGCATGTAAACAATTTCTAGTATTTGTATTAATTAATTGAAGTTCATTTTTCATTGTAGCTCTCTATTTTTGTTTAAATTTGTGGTTCATTTCATTCCTGAATAAACCCATATAAACCGAGGAAAGGTTTATTTGAGACCTCATAAGAAAAATGGAACTTCTATTATTGTGGAGCTCATGTAAGTGTAAGATAGCACATCTTATAGAATAATATTCTCATGAAATAGGTTCCTTAGGAAGGGTTAATTTCACCTTCCTCTCGCATAAAATTCTTATCAAGGGGAAGCCTAAGGATGTATTCGCCAACCCTTCCTCATGCAAGGTAATATCATCTAAAATGTAATGAAGAATGGACAATCAATTATTTCTTCAAACTAGTATTCACATCAAGGTAGAGAGAAGGTAAAGGTCAATCAACACTTACACATCAATATTTTCATTAGAGATTCCATTGACTCTTCTTGGTGCATAGTATTATGATTTAAGGATAATCTAGGAAAGGGTCTATCAACAATTCCTTCACATTAGTATTATTAACAAAGAAATACCTACGACATGATTGGATACTAATTCCTCAAGCCTAGTATTCATGCTAAGAGCACTAGTAGAAAATGAGCAATTAGTGACTAGGCGACTAAAAATGTTAGTTACCACAGCTTTTCCAAGTGAAATACTACCAAAAATGAGAAATCTTAAGTGACCGAACTAAAAACCACTAACATAAATCGCTAATTTAGTCACGGGTTAAAATATGTGACTAGCTAATAAGTAATACAACTAAAAAAGGATGAATGAAATTAAATGAAGTTTTTGTGTGCAATGGGGGGCGGTAGCAGGGAAGAACCTGAACTAGGGTTTTGAGTTAGGGTTTTGTTGCTAGTCACCATGGCGGGGCATGGAGGAGGGAGTTCAGATCCCTCCTACAGACAAGTGGTTGTGGACAGGAGCAAGGGATCTAGATCACATAGCTTCAAGAAACCAATGGAGGTGGCCTCAGAGGCTATAAATATAGAAAAAGTTGAAAATATTAAACCTCATGGATAGGAGGAGAATCATGAGGAAGCTAGTAAGGAGAAGAGGACAGAGGTTAGTAGTTAAAAAGTTGCTCCTATGAGTAAAACAGGGGTCTGTAAACCCAAGTTGACCACTATTCCCCGGGTCGTTTTAAGTGATCAAGCGCTATATGTGCACAAAGATCACATGGCGGAATATGTGGTTATCTACAAATTTATGGGGATTTGGCTGACAGAGAAGGCCTTATAAGCATGGATAAGGAACCACTGGAAACCAAAGGGGGAAATCAACCTTCACCTTGGGTCCAAGGGTTTCATCATAGTGGTGTTCACAAGCTTAGAGGATAAAGATAGAGTCTTCGAGGGAGGAGCCTATTTTTACACTTCTGCAGGCCTTTACATGCGACCATGGGTGATGAACTTTGTCCCGAAATGAGAAACTTTCACATCGATACAGGTATGGATAAGACTCTACTCCCTTCCTTTAGATTATTGGCTGGTGGAGTCTCTAAAGGCTATCAGAAACAAGCTACGGTATTTTATAAAGATCTCTGATGCTACTCTAAGAGGCAAATATACCTACTTCGCCTGAATATGTGTGGAAATGGACTTATCTGGGGCACATCTAGAAGCAATCATTTTAGAGTTGTATGATGAGGAATGGGTGCAGTTGATGGACTATGAACACGTGCCATTTATGTGCCGTAAGTGCCATGAACACGGGCACCTATACAAGGACTGCCCAGTGAACACCTTGGGATATTAATAATCTTCTCCAAAAATGCTCTAATTACAAAAACAACAAAAAAAAGAAATTTATGGAGGATACTCCTACACCAGAGTGCCTTCTCATTTGTACTTTGCATAATTTCCATTGCAAATAAAAGAGAGAAAATCAACCACACCTTTGAACTTCGTTTTCTCCTGTAAGGATTTCCCATAACACATCCATTGCAAATAAAAGAGAGAAAATCAACCACACCTTTGAACTTCATTTTCTCCTGTTAGGATTTCCCATAACACATCTTGTTACTTTTTAGTTTTTTTTCTAATTGTATTTACATATTATGTATTTTCTACATATTATCTATTCCATACATAAACAACAAAAAAATAATAACAAAAATTAAATTTAAAAATAGTTAACCATTCATAGTATGGATTTCCGTTTTTTTTATAGGTTTTCGTGACATACTATCCAATGGAATATCCATGGGAGTTATATATCATATCTTTCACTAATGTCATATTGGGACAATACATAAAAATCTGGTAATATATTTCACTTCTAATCTATTTGAGTCATAGATTAGCACGAGATGAGTTTGATTGGTTACTCCACAAATTTGGAGATATGTATGTCCTTCCTCAAAATAAAAGGTATCTATGTACCCGAGGATTTTCATAACATGTTTAGATAGTCTATGGCATTCTTGTCTAGATATGAGAGTACAAAAACAATCCATAAAGAGGTGATTGATCAAAGCATGAGACAATTGATAATTTTTCTCCCATAAGATGTCAAAGTGGACATGGGTAGTGGAATCTCTAACATTATATCTAAGAGATGAACCAACAAAAATATTCCTTTCCCATACCACATCAATCTAATAAGTAGCCATGTATAATGAGTTTAGCATACTTAGCTTGCTTTTGTGAGGCTACTCAATTTTGGCATCAATCCATTTATAAATAATGGATCTCAATTTGGATATCTTCCCATGCATAGCTATTGTGTATGTTAGTGGCACTCATGCTTATATGAATTTGGATAATTATTTTTCTCCATAAAATCTATAAATAAAAAGCATGATGCACCTATATGAATATCGTAAATCCGTCATAGGTATCCCACCTCTAGAATTGTTGAATAATTTTTAATCATCTTTCCACTAGTTGGCTAAGATTTTTATCACATCATGTTTATGTTAAAAAGAAACCAAAATGTTGTTACTCAAGATTTCCTTAGCATCATGGGATTTGTAATATTTGTTGACTTCATGTGCGAGAAAATCCTAAATAAAATCCCCTTTTTAGTATTAATAGATTATTTTTCACAATTAATGTGGTTGATGATCAATTTTATCACTTTAATGCAAAGAAAAACTAGTGTCCTTGTTGTGGACGAGTGTAATCAAGAAGATTTTATATTTAGTAAAAACTAGGTCACCTATCTCATTGAGGTTAGGGTCATTATGTGGTATGGAATGAAAATGCTCTTCATTCTTAAGCTTAAAGAATATAATATTCCAACCTAAAAGAAGAACTTATGTCTTGGTGCTTAGCTTAGGGTCTCCATAGAGAGGTGTTTGTGAGATTAATTTCCTTGGGGGTAGTGATATGATTGATTCACTACCCTTTGCTAAATATGGATATACCCCTTGCATTAGCATTGGGATGTATGTCTTGGATGATTCTCTTCCCTTGCTCTCTTACCAAAGGCATTGTTGTAGTTTAAGTATTGGTTTCTTCCAAAAATATTAAAAATAAAAATACAAAGGAGAAAAGGAATTTGTAGAAGGGTTAGAACCTATGTTTATTATTTTTACTATCAGCACGAACCATTCAGGCTTGCTACATAATACAAAAAGGGTGGACCCACAACAATTAAAACCAACCATTAATGATAGTGCACTTCCGATGATAGATCATGTTCCTTTCAATGAGAGTCATATTACACTCAATTTTATGGAGCAAGGTGCATGACTTTTAAAAATTAGAAGGGGTGGTGCAAACCTGATTTAATATCCCACTCATCAAGTGATTAATGACCAAGATTCATTACACCACCCACAACCTATTTTTTAAAAACCACTAGAGAGGGGGGTTGCGAAGTAGTGAATGGTTTCTTTAAACCACTTTCAATTTCATCACATCACGTGACCACTTCACCTGTTAAATGAGCCTGCTTTCTTTTCTCACCCTACCACCTCATCCACCCACATCATTGTCCACGTTCCTCATCTATCATATCATCCTCTGTCATCCATATTCGTCTTTCAGTTTATTTTCGTACTCGACAAGAAGGGTTAAAAGGGTTCATTTGACCATTCCTCCTATCAGTTTCTTGTCTTTTTCATGCTCAGATAGCTCTACTAACCATCACCTAGGTCAGCCAACGACCAGTACACCTGAACGTCTACTGTTTTTCTCCAGTACCAAGTATTTACACTATGTTCCAGACCTAAATTTATTGTAATGATTAATTTAAAAAGAGCTCCAAAGTTGACCCCAAAATGTAAAAAACCCAATCCCACCTCTAAGGAGTCCTTAATGGACATCGAGGCCGAAATTCATGATTCTTTTTATCCTATAGACTTTGAAGAATTTTAGTTTGAGTCTTTTGGCCTTTTTCGAATAATGAAGATTATTTTAGCTCTGTTTAGCCTGGTGTATATTACATCATAATTCCAACCACATACCACTTCTCTAAATTTGTAACCTAGCTAGCCTCTTCCTATATTTCCCAAAGAGATTATGTTGCTTCATCTAAGTGATAAAATGTCCTTGAGGTTACATCTAAACTTATCTGAAAGGCCTTCTATTTCCCCAACTTTCCAAACTCACAACCATTCACTAACACTTCATTACTTTTGAGTTTCACTTAGTTTTCAAAGGAAAACAAACAAGCCTTCTTCAATCAAATTTTACTTCCATGGTGATAGCCTCCACCAGCACCTGATTTTTACCCCATGTTTGTGCTTTCTGAAGATGCACAAAAAAATTTGGTCATAATTTTGCTATTATTTGGTGTGGATGATACAAGAAATGCCACCAAACCAACTTTAGGGTTCCTAATTAAAATTCTACATCCAGATGTGGTGTTGTACATACATTTCTACCTAGCTCAATCCATCAATTTCCAATTTAAGAACTTCTACTTGGCCAATTGCTTTAGACATCTTTCCATTCTAGTCTGTCTTTTCCTGTACACTCATATTGATAAATTTGATTCTTTGGGTCAAAGAATTTTTTATTCCAAGAAGAAGAGGAAGTCAATAGTTGAATGGAAAAATGCAGTCAAAATAAAGGCTGACAATGAAGGTTTTTCTCAATTTTTGTCCACATACATGGAAAGTACCTACACTATTCTAAATGGTGCACCACCTCCAAGAATTATACCAAAGAAGAAGTTGTTACAACTCAGTAAAGATACCAAGGTTGGGGATTGGTACCTCTTTAAGGAATTAACAAAAATAAGACTATATGGATATCAAGTGCAACCTTAGAGATTACCAATTTTCATATCTATGATAATATTCTCCCTAGATTTCATAAGATGAAGCCGACATGTAGACAAAGTTAATTTTATTCCTAGATGCAGGGGGTATCTATTTAAATTGGAGAATGATATTGGTCTATTCTTAGTGAATTCAAGATAGAACCTTACTTAGATATAAGAAATGATGAAGGAATTTCATTTTGAATTGGTAGAGAAATGGAAATATGATCCACATTGTTATTTCTGATAGAATAAGAAGTGTCAAGTCAACTCCGCACTCCCATGAAAGGAGGCCTGAAAATGAATGGAAATAAAATCAAGAAGTTTGGCCTATTAATTTACAATTGGAAATTGAAACTCCTACATCCAAAGAGAATTCTCTAAACAGAAATATTGTTGAAGCAATGGATGTAGATGTAGATGTAGAGGAGATAAAACCATCCAAGAAAGCCAAAATAAAGTGTGAAGGTGAGGAGGAAATGCTAGTGAAGTTGATAGAATAGACCTTTGGTTAACTAGGTTTTCAAACGAATCTAGAAATCCCTGAGCTTATCATTCCCCCCACTTCCACAAATTTGACAGTGCTCATAGTTGGAGGAAGTTCTTATGTTATCGATACAACAATAAAGAACTACCAAGCCATTAAATAAAATAGTCAAAAGGTGAAAGGTGAAATGATGTATCGATTGACGATGCAGGAATATTCTTCTTTCCAAACCAGGTTGCTTTCATTAATGGACCTAAAAAGGAAGCTGAAACTATCTTTGTTGCATCCTACTATTTAGTCTCTTCCTTCAGGTGCTAAGTTTAAGAAAATAGATTTATCCATCAAAATTATTTATGTTACTTTACCTGATAACATTAATTTGCATTGGCAAACAGGTGAGATGCTATATAATGAATTGAGTAGAGCTTCATTGATAGTTAGTAAAGCAAAGAAGCCCTTAGAAAACGTCTCAAACAGAATCAAACAAGAAAAGGCCAATTCTAGAGCTCTATATTTATAGAATGATGGTTACAAGGAATTGATTATAAATTTGGGTGTTGACCCAAATGATAGAGAAGCTATAAAGATATGATACAGGGAAGAAAAATTGAAATGTAGTCAATGTGCCAGAAGTTGAAAATTCCCCTGATAAAACATGTGCAAACTACTGAACTGACTTTTGTAGAGGAAGAAAAGGAACAATTGATAATTCAACTCACAAACATAAATAAGGAGGTTATAGACTTAAAATACATGGTCCAAGACCTAGAGAATACTATCAAAAATCATGTGTGAACAATTATAGTGCCCAATGAGTTTGAAGACCCTTCAGAAAAACCAACACAATTAATGATTGAACTCACATTTCCAAGGGAAAATATGAAAAATTTCTAGGATAATATGACATTGTCTCAGGCATAATTCAGAAATAATGAGAAACAATTGAAGTCTGTAAAGATATTAAAATAGAAAATCTCTGAGAAATACAAGTAATCTTAAGATTAAATAAAGGAGCTGAAGAGAAAATTGAAGGGAAACATGTCCTCAATTGAAGCCATGTAGGTCGTTTAGGATAACATAATTCAATAGGTGTGTTCAACTTAGGATTCTCTCAAAAAAAAAATTAGGAAAGGGCTATTATCACTAGTATCAAAAAAGTTGTAGCTTCATGTAAGAGGGACATGTAGATAGAAGCTCAAAGAGCCATGGAGATCATCAAGTTTCTGAATGAAAATTCCATAGAAAATTTGAAAACAATGAATATTGTTAACAAGGCTATATTTATTTTGGATATTAGCAAATCCATTGAGAGAAACTACCTGTGCATCCAAACTTAGGGTAAATTGGAGATTATAAAAAAATATTGTAGCTACTTTTGATTCTAGGTTTGATCAGAGACAGAGAATTAGGTTGCCAGGATATTGAAGCATGGATGGAATATTTCTACCTTGGGAAAAATATGAACAAGAACTCATAGCTACGACATGTAGACTAGATTCATCACTTGAGAAGACTGTAGTTTTGAAGGGAAAAACAATGGCCAATTTCTTCATTAGGGGATTTTTGAGGTCTAAAATGGGCCTCCTATGAAAAATGTACAGCCAAAATATAAAATTTATAAGAACCAATAGGACTCAAGATGATGATGTCAACCATGGGGAATGATTCACCATTAAAAATATTAAAAATAATAAAATAATAAACTACTATTTCAACTCGTATTTTCAACTTATCTCCTTTTCATGGATTGCAATCACATTTTTCATGTATTTTTGATTTTTTATGTAGTAGGGTCCATCGAAAGTATGCAACATGGGTAATCCTTGGACGAGGAATCAAATTCTACATCCAACAATTGTTACCGCTCGAAATTTGAGTAAACCCATTGAGAGATAAGTTGAAAATACGAGTTGAAAAAATAGTTTTATCTTTTTTCCCTCTAAAATTTGACGATGTAATCTAATATTATTTTATTACTTATGCTATTATTTTATAATTCCTTAGGAGGCCCATTTTACACCAAACAATTCCCCTAAGGATTGTAACACCCTCCTCCCACATCTACCCAAGTAACCGGCCAACTGGGGTAAACATGTGATGAGAAGTTACGATGATCTCCTAAGTCACCTTAAGGAAGTGGAACCAATGGAAATACACCATACAAACCTTCCACATAAGAAACAAGACTCTCAAGAGCCATCCCATCCACTCACATAACCAGCCCCTAAGACCAAATGAAGTTTTAGACCACTAAACCTCCGGATGCTCCCTTGATATGGGAAAGCATATGTCTAGGAGGCTCTAGATGCTCCCACAACATGGGTATGCATGCATCTAGGGAATTTTTTTCCTAGTGGTGTGCCTACATATCCAGGGTTTGAGCCACTATTTTCGGTCCAGATCATAGGTCACTGCCCAAAACTCAATGACACTTTCGGAAATGAATTTACACAACATAACAATGATGCATTTGCAAAAACAAGGACACTGTCTAGACTGAACCCCTACTAGCCATGACAGGGATTTTTTCAACCATATCACAGAGATGCAATCTATAAGTTTAAACAACATAGCTGAGAATAGGGGTCTCATACTTATCTGAGAATCACTATGAAGCATTTATTCCTTAACATATTAGCTATAATTTCCTCTATTAGGCCATAGATACATTATTCATTCATTTACAAGTAAAAGCATGATGAGAGCCATACATAGCCACTATCATAATAGATGTTCATAACCATCATAATAACAACAGAAATACCATGGAAATCACAACCATACCATCCACATATAAACCAGTATAATACTCATGAAATAACAAGGAGAAATAACCTGATATTAATGATACAAAGGCCAACTAGTTGTGGGACTTCCATGAACCACCCGACTACAGACATGGTTGAGCCAATTCTCTATTTAGCTTGTCACCCCCATGCCATATTCCAAGCATGGATGTGGGATCTCATGAAACACATCAAACAAAACCATTCATGGCTTCCAAATGCCAAACCACCTCAACACATCAAACAATTATTCCACCTCACTGTTAGACATCACAAAACCATCATCAAATTTCTCTCTACCCAAGCCTTCTAAGGCTCTAGAGCATTTCTTCCAACCAAGGCTCCAAAACTAGTAACTCAACCCACAACTATCACTAGGCTCCAAAGCATTTTTCCAACCAAGGCTCCAGGAAAACATAAAATCCAAGAACATGAAGCAAACAAGAGAAAATCAATAAGAATACGACACTACAAATAAAGTAGTATGGCCATACACCAGACATAAACAAAGTCACATTCAAGAACAACAAATAAAAAAACACCAAAATGACAAGAATAGAAACAAAAAACATTACTCAATCCCCATGGTTCCCAAAGCCTCCAAGGGAAAGCCCAAGCTGAGCCTTCTTCACAAATACATGGCAATCCCCTTTTCCATGAAATCCATTACATCATACTGACATAAACACATAACTGCCAGTGCATAAATAAACATAACAATAAACCAATTACCTTATCTTGTTGTGCCAATAACACTTCCTTGTAACCGAATACATTTGTTCTATGTTGCAAGGGGCTCTAATTCCCTTGACAGATCTAACTATAATTAGACACTAGTTGTTATGCTTTTCAAATACATGTCCATGAATATAGCAAATATCCACATAATTTCAGATAAATTATGGTTAATAAGACTTCCTGTATGCAATTCACTCATTTGTTTGGAATTTCAATTTCCAAACATAACCAAAGGAATTCTCACACAATTCCTTTCTTTTACCTTTACCTTGTTGCAACTGAGTCTTACTATGTACTGTCACATCACCTAATGGATAGTTATACAAACAAATCAACTATTACCTTTTCATACTAATGTCAAGCATGTTACCCTGCAACTGCTCACACATGTCAAACACATGTTCCAAATATCAAGAAAATCATATCTATCAATTCGAAATCAACCTTTACCAATGCTACAATCATGTCATAATCCATAGTCAACTCATAGTCATTAGACATAATGCTACAAATGTCACCTATTACACTCAAGTACATGTCATATATCTCAACACATATGTGTGAGTAAAACCATCTTAAAACAAGACCATTTATTCATGCAACCTTATAGATACATACTCATATCATGCGATTAATCTGAAACATTCAAAAAGAGATAGAAGACATAATAGACACTAACACTCAAACACCAAATAGATGGCATAATCAAACATTCAAGCACAGAGTAGACAACATAAGAAATCCCATACCTTACTGTATCTCAGAGGAGGCTATCCTGTCTCCACAATCAATCTAGTTAGCATGATATAACTTCAAAACACATCACCGCAAACACAAATAAGATCATGATATCCATAATAGCCACTAACTAACATGTTAACATCATGAAATCATAAATAATTATCATTCATATGTAATAATCACATCTACACATTCATTCTAGATTAGTATGACATAATATCACAACATATTAACTCATACCTGAATGTCATAACCCTAACCATCAAGTTACTAGCATATAATAACAACAACATATAACCAAATCATTAAGTTAAATATCATATAACAACAACAAGTTAACCTATAACATACTCATCAACAACATATAACATAATAATCAAGTTATCTAACATAAAACAACAATAGCAATGCATACAACCACAGGTTACTATCATTCATGACTATATGACACATGTACATATGATTACAATAATCAACTAGCATCTGTCATGTATGTAACCATAAAATAAATAGAATGAAAGGCATAAACATAACCATAATGCATATAACAATCCTTAGCCTACATACCTATGTGCCTAACATAAAAACTTGTATGGCAATGATTTGAATGTTGGGAAAACTTGTTAATGCTATGCACACTCCCTCATCAATATTTAAAAAAAATGTGTCTAGGATCATCTCAAATTAACCAATTATGTGTCAAGTGTTGACTGTATTTTATGAGAAATTTATGAGGTTAATTAGTTGTTTAAAACACATATACAACAAGTAAATTGCAAAGAAGTAAAGCAAAGCAACTCATAACACAAAGATGATAAAGGAGTTCACCCCTCCTGGGCTACATGTCCTTGGACCTGCTTCAATGGCTAGGCCCACTTTGTATTAATGGTAAATTATCTGACTACATGCACCTGTTGTGCTCCAATGGCTTTGAAACTTGCTCCATTATATTCAGAAGACCCAAAAACCCCAAAAATGACTATCCAAACTCTGCAATTGGACTTTAACTGATCTAGGCTTAATCACGTCTCCTAGTGGCCATATGCTTCCTTAAACCTCAACATAGAAAAATCATGTATATAAGTGCTTGTTCTTGCTTCTACAACCTATTCCATTGTGTTTAGAACAGCCAAATCATCTAAGAACAACTCTTTCTGAGCCAAAATTGGTCGAATTTTCCAAACACCCGCCAAAATTCGAGCAACGCCGAATTTATCGAGCCTGCTAAAACCGCCGCCAGCTTAATTTGTGAATAATTAAGGGATAATTATGTTTTAATTAGTTATAATCCACACTTAGCGTGTTAAATGCATGGTTAGCATTAAGCGTTGGCCTTCAATTTTGAGGTGTCATTCATATGCGGAGGGGACTGGCCCTCTCCTCCCCCAACCGCCACGTGCTACCTCTTTAAATAAAAATCGCGCCCATTGTTTGTTAAGTCACATGGTTGTGGTATAGTGGTAAATTATGGGGCTTGTGTGGGTGAGCTTTCCATTTTGACTCTTTTGGCCTGCCAAATAACATTTTACACAATCTTTGAGTGGGCCTGTAGTGGCCTCTGGGCTTGCCACGTGTTAGCCTCTCATTGGTCCACCTCAAATGCCTTTGACCAATAACATGCTGACACTTGTCAGAATCCGATTGAGCCACCTGTCAAAATATTCCAAGGAATATTCCTTTTGCTGACTGGGCTTTACAGATGTCTAGTCAACATCCTTGTCAGCCTTATACCCAAAATTTTGCTTGTTTGACAAAGCGAATAAAAGTCTCTATCTTTCTCATATGGGCTCCATTTTGAGTGAAACGAGCTGCATTGGAATCATATCCTCGAGATGAATGTGGTCGTCCAACGTTTGAGTAATTCTGAGCACTTTGATTTTTTAGCGAATTTTTACCTCTAATCCAGATTTCGATCACTCCTTTCCACTGATAGGATTTTGGACCCAAAAAAGCTAGTTATTTGATGAGAGATGATGCTATTCTACTTCCAAAGTTTATCAATTGATTATACTTGGAAAAATCTCCATGAAAACCGCTTGGGTTCACTGACATGCCTTGCCTTGGAAATGGCTTAGTACTTCATCCAATTTTCTCTTTTATTGTTTACCTAATCCAACACTTGTTGGATGCTTACTGATTAAACACCCTATTGTACCAAAGCCACCCCTCGATGCCTGGCAATCTGATTAATGGCCTTCCCACTGAGAATCTTGTTCCTCCTTTGCAACACATACATTCGATGCAAGCTTCTCCTTGGACACCACTTTTCCATGTTAAGCCCATCTGAGTGAACTACAACAATGAGTTCCAATATAATAACAAGAAAATAAATGACCATTCTTTTACCTCCATGGTTCCAAATTCCACATATGGAAGAATGCATTCCCCATCTCTTTTGCTTCTTGGTGTTAACACATCAAATGGTCTACAATGGTTGAAAATTGTTTTTAGCATTTTTGTCCACTCCTGCTTCTTGATTACATCATCCTCTAGTATTAACATGTTGCTCATGTCATTATTTGAGAATGAAGGCTAATCATGAGCCTCTTTCTCAAGTGTGGACCTTCCAAAATCCTATGACATCTTGTCACAAGAAACACCATTAACCTTGAAAAACACTCATGCAAGAATATAACTTGAAAACCTCTTCCTTTTGCTTCTTCAAAGAAAAAAATGTCACATGATGTGAACATCACCATGTAATCTTACATCTTGGTGTATAAATTAAACACAAGTCAACATAACATGCTTCTTCAAACAACTGACTTTCAAGTCAAACAAAATCATGTACAACAGCTTGACGATTTACAACGAGAATTCCACATTCTCATGAAACAATTTGTCACATCTCCCTTTCACCTTTGGAGACAAAATGAACTCTTCCAAGTCGATATAACATTTTTGTAACAATCAATCGACCACACAAGCCGACACTCAAGCATGTGAAAATGATCAACATTCTCAAGTTGACAACATACATGTTAAAAAAGTAATCAACCAACACAAGTCAATCACTCATGCATGTTCAACCATAATGAAACTATTAAAAATTCCACTGTTCACACACAAAAACTCTCATGCATGTATAAAAATTCTCAACTCTCTCACAAGTACAATCACAAGTACAAGAATCCCATTGGTATGTATGAGTACTTAAAGAGATGAAATGACCAAATTTGTTGCAATAAATTGAGTCAACATACTCCACTTTCGAACACCTTCCTGGCATAAACATGCAAGTTCAAGAATGCAACATGCATGCAAATTTGTAGTTGAAAATTGCCATCTTTGCTACATCTAAGTGAGTCAACATAACTCTAATTTTCCAACATCTTGCTTCATGCAATATGCAGCAACCTTTTAGGATGAAAAAATGCATCCAAATAACAAGGAAATGCATCAATAAGGCAAGATTTGTATCAATTATCAAAAGAAATGCAAGGCCTTAATTGGTTAAGAAAACTAACCATGTCTTTCCAAACTATTTCAATGGTGCTTCCTTTAGCTGCACTTCATCATGTGTATCATCCTGACCCACATTAATTATGTAATCCCTTTTTCCATCCTTGCCAAAATCTCTCTCTACCTTCTTCAAATGTCGTGGATGACTTGTTATATGCAAAGTCCAACACTTGTCTACAAGATGACCCTGCTTATGGCAATGAGTGCAAAATAATTGTGTCTTCTTTTCAAAATGGTTTCCATTATCCAATGGACCTTTGGATTTTTGTCTCTTTTGTTTTGAAAGTTTCGTGTGTATGGCTATCCTATTCCAACAACTCGAAACAATATGGGTATTCAAACCACAAAAGGAACATGTAAATTTTCTCCAAATCTTATGTGAAGGTTTATCATGTTTATCATAATCAAAGGAAACTTGATTAAAGGAAGAATTATACCTTGCACATTCACCCTTGTCACCTTCTTGAAGAGGTGAATTTGATGACGTAGTGGCTCTCTTAGGAATACCAACAATGTTTTCAATGAGCTTAGAGATTTCAACATCCTCTTGTTTGCCATTTCCACTAGTTGCATGCTTATGAGCATCTTCTTGCAAAGTGGGTATAAAACTTTTGTATTCCTTAGGAACACAAACTTCACAAGCTTGAGGTAATGAACATGTAATGAAATTCCTTCTTGGAACACCTTTATGTGCATCCTTTGCTTTGGAGCATTCTCCATCATGTTCTCCATAACCAAGTCCCAAATACCTAGGCATTTCCTCAACAACAATTGGCTCAACTATGCCTTGTGCATGTTTGCCTAACCCTTTACCTTCATAACCCATATTCATCAATAATTTGCACCCTATTCCTCTAGTGCGTCTTTCAAAAGCACCAAAAAATTCATTTTGAGAGGAAATTGAAGATAAACTTGAATTGCATACCTCATTTTCATGCACATACCTGGCTAGGGTTTCCTTGGCGTCATGGAGTTGAATCTCCATCTCTTCCATCTTTTCAAGAAGCTCTTGCTTCTCCTCCTTCATGGCCATCAACTCCTATTGAACTATAGTTTCCCCCTTCATATATTCATTCATTTCTTACACCATACCTCTCATGATGATAAGCTCTTGCAACATCTCTTTATCAAAGAGTCTTGCTAAGGAAGATGGATTAGAAACATCACTTGTTGAAGATGCAATCACAATTGTAATGCATCAAAAAGCTTCACAAAGATTCAAAAAGCTTCTCAACAAAGAAGCATCTCAAACCATCTCCATTCTTTAGCTTACACACATAATATTTCACACAGTTAAATTCTCCTTCCACAAATACAAAACCAATAGCTAATTTTCTAGCTAACCTTGGCAAACCATATCAGGGTTTGAATGAGCTAATAATGCTCTGATACCAACTTGATCTAAATGTTTCAAAAACATGTTAATGCTATGAAATATCCCTCATCAATATAAAAAAAAATGTGTTTAGGATCATCTCAAATTAACCAAAATGACTATCCAATCTTTATAATTGGACTTCAGCTGATCTAGGCTTGATCTCATCTCTTGATGGCCCTAGGCTTCCTTAAACTTCAACATAGAAAAATTCCATACAAAAGTGCATTTTTTGCCTCTGCGGCCTATTCCATTGTGTTTAGAACATCCAAATCATCTAGGAATGACTCTTTCTGGGCCAAAATTGGTCAAATTTTTCAAAATTTATGTTCTCTTCAGCTTTCCCTAGGAAAATGCCACCAAATCTGGAGAAACATGAGTTAGCCCTGCCAAAATTGGAGCAGTGTCAGATTTATTAGGCCTACTAAAACCACCACCAACTTAATCCATGATTCATTAAGGGATAAGTATGTTTTAATTAGTGCTAATCCCCACTTATTGCGTTAAATGTGTGGTTATCATTAAGCGCTGGCCTTTGGTTTTGAGGTGCCGGTCATATGCGGAGGTGGTTGACCCACGGGGCTGGCCCTCTCCTCCCCCAGCCACCATGTGCTACCTCTTTAAAAAAATGTCGCACCCATTGTTTGTTAAGTCATATGGTTGGGGTATAGCGCTAAAGCATGGGGATTGTGTGGGCAAGGTCACGGGTTCGACTCTACCGACCTACCAAATAACATTTTACACGACGTTTGAGAGGGCACGTGGTGGTCTCTAGGCTTTCAACGTGTTAGCCTCTCATTGGTCCACCTCAAATGCCTTTAACGAATAACATGCTGACACTTGTCACAATACAATTGAGTCACCTGTTAGAATATTCTGGGAACATTCTAAGGAGTATTCCTTGGAATATTCTTTTTGCTAGCTAGGCTATAAGGATGCTTGGTTAGCATCCTAGTCAACTCTCTACCCAAAATTTTGCATGTTTGACAAAGCAGGTAGAAGTCTCTATCTTTCTCATACTGGCTCCGTTTTGAGTGAAACGAGTTGCGTTAGGATCATATCACTGAGACAGATGCGGTTGTTCATTTTTTGAGTGATTATGAGAACTTTGATTTTTGAGCAAATTTTTGCCCCTAATCCAGATTCCGATCAGACGACATGCTCTTGCCTCAAGGTCTAATGTTGAAGCTTCACTTTAATGGTTTTCATCTTCTTCTCTATCTCAGACGATACATTAGCATCATAACATACCAATATCATCATGATGGCCTAGTTTCATACAATGACTTCACAATGCATGTCTGACCTACCTTACTTGCATAACCATAACCATGACAATTCATGCATAACAACATATAGACACTAACATGCATAAAAAATGCATATAAAACCATACACTCATGATGACACATTCCACAACAACACCATCAACCTTCACATGACAACATCACTACAACCATGATCAAAACCATGGAAATGCAACAAGAACATGGACTATAAGCATAAGGAACACATATGGAACCGATGTGAATGCATGACAAACACACTGCCCATCCAGTCCGAGGGGTGAACCATGCTCTGATACCACTTTGTAACACCATCCTCCCACATCTACCCAAGTAACTGGCCAACTGGGGTAAACATGTGATGAGAAGTTACTATGATATGATTCGACCTCCTAAGTCAGATTTAGGAAGTGGAACTGATGGAAACACACAATAGCGACCTTCCACACCAATAATAGGACTCCTAAGAGCCATCCAAACCACTCAAGTAACCAGCCTATGAGACAAGCTAAAGTTTGAGACAACTAAACCTCCAGACACTCCCCTGATATGGGCAAGCAGGTGTCCAAGGGGCTCTAGGTGTTCCAACAACATGGGTTTGCATACATACATGGACTTTTCTTCCCAGTGTTGTGCCTGAGTCTCCAGGATTTGAGCCACCTTTTGAGGCCCAGAGCCCAAGTCACTACCCATTACTCAATGACACTTTAGGAAATGAATTTACGACATAACAATGACCAATTTGCAAAAACAAGGACAAGGTCTAGACTGGACCCCTACTAGCCATGATAGGCATTTCGTTAAACATATCACCAAGATGAAATCTATAGGCTTGAACAATAGATCTGAGAATAGGGGTCTCATACTTATATGAGAATAGCTAGAAGCATTGATGCGTTAAATATTAGTCACAATTTCCTCTATTAGGCCATAGATAGATTGTTCAGTCATTTACAAGTAAGAACATGATTAGATCCAACATAGCCATTGTCATAATACATGCTCATAGCCAACATAAGAATAACAAAAATACCAAGGAAATCACAACCATATCATCCACATATATAACAATATAATACTCATGAAATAACAAGGAAAAATAACCTCATATTAATGATGCAAACGCCAAACAATTGTGGGACTTCCACGAACTACCTGACCGTAGACATGGCTGAGCCAATTCCATCTTCAGCTAGTCACCCCGGTGCCATATTCCTAGCATGAATGTGGGATCCCATGAAACACATTAATCAAAAACATCCAAGGCTTCTAGAGCCCAAACCACCTCAACCCATCAAACAGTGATTCCATCTCACAGTTGGGCATCACAAAACCATCATCATATTGGTCTCTAACCAAGCCTTCCAGGGCTCCAGAGCGTTTTTTCCAACCAAGGCTTGAGGACTAGTAAGTCAATGCACAAATGTTGTTAGGATCTAGAGTGTTTATCCAACCAAGGCTCCAGGACTAGTAACTCAGCGCAGCAAGGGCTCCAAAATGTTTGTCCAACGAAGACTCCAAGACTAGTAACTCAACCCAAGGTGTTACAGGGCTCCAAAGCATTTGTCTAACCAAGGCTCCAAGAAATAGTAACTCAACCCAAGATGAAGGAAACATGAGAACCAACCACAAAATAGAGAAATTAGCCCACAACACCATGGTTATCCAGTAAATGGAAAGACTAGGAAAATCCACTTTCAATCTAGGAAATCCTCCATGCTAGTGACCGATCATGACCAATAAACCACATGCATATGCCATGCATGCCAAAACTAGTGAGGAAAACATACATGCAAGTGAGTACCTACAAGAGAAACCTAATTTATCTATTGATCCTGATGTCCTCTTGTGCTTTCATGCTCTTCCTTTACATTCTTGCTCCAAACTCCAAGTATGCCACAGTCCTCCAAGGGTGCTCCAACAAAAATATAAGTGTCCAAGAGAATGATAGAGAGAGAATAGAAGAGAGCTCCACCAAAACTTGTCAAAATATTGCCAACTAATCCTCAGAAGCCTTTTTATCAATGAGGCCTCTATTTTCTTCAATTTCAATTATTTTCCTTCAATTTCCTCCTCACATGCAACCTATGACCTTTCACCTTCCTTTTCTCATAATTTCCATTATTTTCATAAATAAATGTGCTAAAATTCCATTTACCTTTCTGAAGCCTTTTCCATTGCCTTTGCCAATTTTCTTTAGCTATAATAACTTAAATGAACACCCACTAGGATTTTTTTCTCACCATTGAGCTTGGAATACGTGTCCCATGACCGTGTTCTTATATATTTTTACATCGATGTTTAACGAGGGTTGTTACACGTACAAAGAGACTTTCAGTTGTTGTGGCTGATGAATATTACACCAAAATGTCAGATTAATAGGTGGCTTTCGAGAAGATGAATCAATGTCCAACTCCAGATAAAATTCGTTGGGAAATATGTGAAACTTTACCCTAGCAAGCTACAACTGAAGTTGAGGAACCATGTGTTGAACCCTAAGGGAAAAATTATGTTGCCCATTTGAATTACTAAAGGATGAAAAACTTGTATTTTCTAATAATGTATAAGTTTTAGTTAAGAGATATTTAGACAGGTAGATGCCTAGATAGTTCAATAGTGATATAACATTTCTTTAGTGTAATATTTCTTTAAAAAGAGGGGAAGAACCAATCTAAGGGGGTCCAATTTTTTTCCTCAAATACCTTTTTTTAAGCTTTTTTTTGTGTAATTTTGGGATCTCTTTTGGAAGATTAATGAAGTTTCAAAGTGAGTCCAGATGTTTGTTGGTTATAGTATGTGATTCTCGTCTTTATAATTCTTTCATGGTGTATGTTATTCTTTGAAATTCATGTATGTAGTTGTTGGTTTCTTTATTGATTAAACAAATTTATCAATGTTGTGAGAGTAGTAAAGGATACATGTAAATATTTATTTAAATAAGCCTTATTGAAGTGCTCCACAATTCCATCATCTCGTCCCCTTTTTTCATGGTTTCTACTAATATTTGGTACATAGGGTTTCATTTAGCCCTATACATTTGATATTTATTCTCAGGAATTCTTCTCACCGTACTACAACTTCATAAAATACTATAACCATAGATATGCCCCTTTTGAAGTAGTTTGTATATTCTTCCAAAATTTAAAATGCATTACTTATCAAGGGTTGCCCCTTGGAGAAAATAGAAAATAAAATGTATATATCTTTCTTTGAACTGCATGGATGTCCTAGGAACTGACCTCCTTTCAACTAGAGATGGTATATATGGTTACATATTTTGGCATTGTTGTTGGGGAATGGATTTGAACATTTATACCTGGGAATATTTTATAGCATTTCTTTGATTGGTGAGAAAAGAAAGTGTGGGCTGAGATCACTCACTAGAGGGAGTTAATAATCAGTAATCATTGCCCCAAGAAGACCTCACACCCTCTCTGATACCTCATAGAAGAATACACCATTTTTTTCTAATCCAAATAAACTTCTTTCAAAGAGATTTTGGGGAGAAATATCTCCAAAACCCCCAGTTTTACCATATCTACTCTCGGGGATTTAAGTTCCATTTCCCAAAAGGCTAAAGTAAATATCCCTAAATTTTCTCCAAAGACTTTAGGCCTTTCATAAGAAGAGTTTCCCTCTCTTACCTTTCCTTTCTCTTAACCTAAATTAGAGAAATAATATTTTGAATCATCTTATTTCTCCTTTAAAGTCTTCCTAGAAGTTGAAGAGATTAAAGATATTGTTATATATCGCTCACATCTCAAGTTCTGGCAGTCACATCACAACATGTTCCAACAACTACAATCCCTCTTGTTTCATCTACATACCAAACAATGAATATTCCTCCATCCCCACTTCGAAATATCGAAATAACAGGGTGTGTTCTTAATAGATATGCCCCTTTAACTATTCCACAACCAATGAATGATATTCCATAATATTATTTGAAACTCTTACCTTGTTTCATAGGACAAGATGAAATAACAATTGAGAAGCATGTGCCAATGTCCTATGCATTTGTTGAGAATCTTAATGTTGAGCATATTGATGTTGTTATGAGGATGTTTGTAAAATATTTAAATGGGGAATCAAGAAAATGATTTAAAACCTTACATGATAATGGAATTAATACATGGGAGGAATTAGAAAATGTTTTCATGTAGAAATGGGGAGGGAAGGAAGATCACGAGTACCTTTTAACAAAATTTAATGGAATAAAGAAAGAGGATAATGAAGATGTTATTGAATTCATAAAAGGATTTAATAAACTTTACAATACTCTACCAGTAAAACTAAAGTCTCCATAAAAAACTTCAAAGGTAGTCTTTGCAGGGGCCTTTGACTCTAATTTCGGCTTTACTTTGAGAGAATGAAAGTCACCTACCCTTGAGTAAATTTACTTTGATGCTTTAGAGGTGGAAGAAAATACAGAAACAACAAGAAACAAAAAATAGAAGACAAATCATGTTGATAGGAGAAAGGATAAATAAGAGGTTCGTCCTACAAGGATGCAGAGAGATATACAAGAGAAAAAGTTCGGTGACATGACTAAAGTGATTATAAATATTTCAAATAAGTTGGTAAAGTGAGAGTTGCAAAATAAAAATCCTCCAAGACAAATTAAACAAGGCCGAAAAAGTAATTTCAACCCCGAGTTCAGGAGGCCCCCTCTATATATTCTATAAAGGGAGAGGAAATATCAACATGATCAGGTTCAACCAGCTTTCTATATAGAGGACGAACCATAGGAAAATTTGGGAGAAGCACTAGAATTTCAAGAGAATCAATATTCTACATTGTCAAAAGAGGAAGTTGAGGCATAGGAAGAGTGTATATTTGGATCCTCAAACCCTTTTACATATAGCTCTGAAAGTTAGATGCAAAGATCATTTTTTCCTAGATTTTTTGCATGCGCATCATGAGCCTCAAAATTATTTATTTGATGCTTTAGAGCTCATTCTTCACATCAAACTTGGAGCTATGACATCCCACAACACATCCAGGTGTCTTCGACACATCTAGCTCAGTTATTTCCGGGTAAGTTCACTTAACTTGTAGTTTGCAGCATTTCTGATGCTTTTTGTGTTTTGGCTTCTGTGAGTGATGTCTACTTGCTTTTTGTGAATTCTTCTTGTCATTTGCATGCATGTTAGCATGTACAACCACGATTTTAGTTTTCATTAGCTTCTCACTGTTGTCGCATACATGACACTATTTTGCACAAACAATCACTGTTTTGGTGAATCGTTTCATACACGTGCATGTTGTTCCATTTTCTGAATCTTACATTCATTGTTTGCATGCATGATCATTCACCTATGCTTAGACTCAGTTTCACCATGCATTCACATCTTCATTTGCTTCCAGTCACCCATTAGTGGGTTTGGGCAACCTTTGCCCAAACTTTGCCTCACCTGGATAGCATTGTGCAATTCTGAGAGGAAAGGCTTTGCCTCCCTCCCCAAAAATGCAGAAATATGGCCAGTCACTATCCTCCAATCTAGATTTGTGCAATTCTGAGAGGCAGTGGCTGTTGGCTGAGAAAATTGCACAATTCAATCCCTAGGCCTGCATCACTTGCCAGTTGAAACTGCGCATTGCACAATCTCAACACCTAGCAGGCTAGTCTGGATTGTGCATTCCACAATTCCAACAATCAACCAACCTCATGACGGTCTGGACTACCTTTTGTACAGTTCCAGCAGTCAGTCTCCCAACCTCCGAGTGAAAATTTCGTAATCCTTACCAGCAGTTCCCTAGGTATGTTGCATGTCATCCCTCATTTGCTTTGTTTTTAACTAACAGATTTCTTGGCATGCATGTCTCCATGTCTCCAGGTATAGCAGGTGTTCATCCATATCTCAGAAGTTCAAGATCAATGGCCTCCAAGAGAGTAGGGTCAAACGACACTGATGAAAGCATAACTGGAGGAGTAGTTGAGTGAGTGTTTGCAGGTTTGTCGATCTATGAAGACACCAAGATGATCATAGACAAAGACATCAACCTGAAATGGAAAGAGGTCAATGATGCATTCTTAGACACATTTGGGGAAGATTTCAAAGACCTCCAAGTCTATGTGAATATTCACAAGTCTAGCTTGTACCAAATTGCATGGAGGTATCATGCGTTCCCATGTGCGGACATGATACGATCATCTTGTACACCGGTCTCGAGACAGTGACATTGAGCAGTGTCAGTGGGATAGAGATTGGTACCTTCAGGGCACAAGATTATCACCAGATGTACCACTTTCTGAAGCCAGTGATCACCATTGAGACACCCTTCAGCATACCCAATAGCAATGCCAACTCTCGAGATGTCTTAAAGAATTGGGTGAAGGATCCAGCCAAAATTAGGATGACACCCAACCACATTTACAAGATGAAGATACTGTGGAAGGCGTATCAATACTTGGTCATCTTTTCATGTCACTTGTATGGCCAAGAGAGCATGGAGACCTTCCCTCAAAGTTGGGTGATCATGTTGGATGAACTGGACAGTGAGAGAAAATCATGCAACTGGTATGACATGTTGGCTCATAGGCTGAAGGAATAGCTAACAGGAGCTTGAGAGCCACCAAAAGGTCAGTAAGCAGAAATCTACATGTCCACCTACATCTTGGATGCAATCTGTTCCCATTAGGAGTTCCTAGGCATGAAGTGGGCATGGACATCAACAGAAACCTTTGTCATTATTTATTGTAAATTGTTTTTCGAATGTAGCTTCAGAGGGGTTATCACACAACTATCGGATCATTTTGTCACCCCGGTGTATAAGATGATATTTGAGCAGGATCCACCTTGCATGTCAAAGGCAGCGAAGGAGGCACTGATCGACATACCAGATTGGTATGCCTCACTATCTGACACCTTCATACGAATGTACATCGCGGAGAAGCCTTCGAATGTTTTTTTGAAGTTTTCCATGGACAAGCTCGTCATGCAAGAAGTGTCATACCACATCTCGACTGGATTGTCAACTAGGCTACACCGGAAGAATAAGGCACCTTGGCCCACTCTTCCGTTGTGGGTCAGATTGTACGAGATATGAAATCTCAAGCATGCAGATGCCGAAACAGAGGAGATCAAGAAATATCTTTTCGACACCCGCAGCTATAATCCATATGACCCGCATTGTTTGGTGAAGGATCACTATGTGAGAGTACAGTTTCTATGGATCCATGGGGCATGTCATTGGGTCGAGGAAGACTGGTGGAGATATTATTACAGCTTCTCTAGGCCGAATTTTTATAGACATATTTGGGCACATCAACCCCAACTCATATGTCGATGATATTAGGGTTCATCAACCCATAAAATGGTTGTTTTATGCCCTAAAGAAACTTAGTCAACTGAATGTCTCATTCCCCAAAATTTCGATCTCAAAAATCATCTAGAAAGTGCTTGAAATGAATCATTGCTGAAACCGTTGTGTTAGGGTGAGATGAATCTCAGGTGCTGCACTGTCAAAGTGAGATGCCCTGAGTTAGGGTGAGATGCATCTCAGGTGCTGCACTATCAAAGTGAGATGCATCGTAGTTTGACCTTCTAGAATGTGTGATGGGCGAGGTTGGAAAAATGTTGGGAGAGTTTGAGAGTTGGTTGCTCATGGAACCTTCTAGAAACTTCTCCTATGCCACCTACCTCTGTGAATGCGCCCAAGGATGACCAAGGGAACTAGGAAACCATCTCGAATTCCCCTCTTTTATGGAACCAATTTCAAGAAATGGAATGGCGTTCATCATCCCCCATTGATGACTCATCCTCCTGCAATCATCTATAAAAGGATCTCTCATCCAAGAGATCAGAAGGCTGAATTATTCTGAGTTGTAAGGAAGTACTGCTAGTTTCAGTATTGAGGTGAGAGCATTGTGTTATTGTTGGTGTGTTGCTGATCCATGAGGTGAAGAAGGATTGAAGCTGGGAGGATGGTGCTGGATCAGACTTCTTATGGGTTGTAATTCTCCTTGTTATCAATAAAGTTCTTCAATATTTTTCCCAATTGATTGTGTTAACTGTAAATGCATTCATTTGTTTATCATATTTCCGATTCTATGATGTTTATGCTATGATGGATTGTTTCTGTAGTTGTGAAGGTACTCCCCAAGCGTGTTAAGTATGGGGAGGAGTTATGGGATCGGCCAAAGGAGAGGGAGATCAAGCGATGATTCAAGAAAAAGTTACAGGTTGGTCCTTCATAATCTCTTTCTTATATATCACTCATAGGAAAGATAGTGAATTGCTTTGATTGTTGTTTCTAGGTTAGCTACCAAACCTACATCAACTGATGATCAATTCACTGATGTTGTTCATCATGTAATGGGGGCATTGGAAACAACTCTCTCTTTCATGACCTCTTCTGAGTTGTGATTGAATATGAGGATAGTTCATTGTCTTTTGTCAACCTCGTTAAAAAATGAAACAAGGATATGAGGATAGTTCTATTGCTATTTCAACCTCGTTAAAAATGAAACAGGTATGAGGATAGTTCTTTTACTATGTCAATCTCATTAAAAAAATGAAACAGGTATGAGGATAGTTCTTGGCCTTGTGTTAACCTAGTTAGAAAATGAAACAAGTAATCTGAGCAAAGTTCCTTGTCCTCTGTCAAGCTCATTAAAAAATGAAATAAGTTCCCCGGAAGCAAATTTCCAAGTCGAGTCTTTGAGTAGATCTCGTAAAATCCTAGTCAAGTCTTTCACTTTATCTTGTAAATGAACCTTCATTCCATCCACCTAATAGCCACGAGTAGTCTACTTATGTGAATGTAATGAAGCTTGGGGGCCATGCACCTAGGGGTAAAGTTAAGTTTCCCTATAGGTTATCTGAAGGGAATCACCCCATTCACCTTTGTCGCTATTTAGACGAAGCCAAAAGGTGTTGGATAACTATCCTGCTTCACTGAAGCGACTTCCATCTGGTTACAGGAGACTCTCCCTTTCATCATGCTGGGGGCATGTAAACAAATTTCAAGCATAGTTTTTCGTTCAAGCATAGCTTGTGTAAACATGAAATTGAATCCAAACATAGTTCCCTATGGTTCAAACTTGTCTAAACATGAAGCCATTTCGACTTTTAACCCTCGTGATTGCCATTCTATCAGCCTTTTCAATCAGATGAGCCCTGGTTGTTTCATTCCATCACTACCATCCCTTTGGCCGATCATACGCTTTCACTTGGTTGTTTTACCCTTTTTTGAGGAACAGTTGCAATGAGTGGTCTTATTAGCCAGCCTCTTCACATAAATGAACATGTCTTGAGAAGTTCCAAGATCACCGGAATCAGTTGCTATCTTAGACACCACTCATTCCTCAAATTAGAGTCCTCTTTAAACTCTTTTCAGGCTCTCTAAATAAGAAAAGATAGTCGAGTGCTTGTTTTTTTTCCAGCTTGTTAAAGTATTGGAAATGACATCTCTCTTGTATTATTTTATCCTTTTTTGGACATGAGGGATTATTTTATGAAAAAGAGCTTTTGGATTTTTCTTTTCATCTCTTTTCAAACTCTCTAAACATGAAAAGTAACGAGTTATCTTTGTTGTTAAACTCGTTAAAATAATAGCAATAAACTCATCCATCTAGACGAGACCGAGTTTCACCATTGCTAGACTCGTTAAAGCATCAAATAACAATGGGTTTGCCTGAAGGGCGAATTATAGAACAAGCATATGTTATCCTCCTCAAGCTTGATAAAAAATAAAGAGGTACTGGTTAGCAATGATAGGGGAAAAAGGGGAAAATCTTGAAAACTAATGGTAGCAATTTGCTCTTGAACATGACACTTTCACTTCATCTCTCTGATCCAGTTGGGTTGGGATATTCCATTTACTAGTCATCATACCATTGGTCTATCATACCATCCATATTTTTGGGTTAATGCTACCAATTCATCTCAGTGTCACCGATATGTTCAAGAGAAGTGATCCAGTTGAGAAGTCATCCAGTTAAGAAGTCAACCAGTTAAAGTCTCATCCATTGCAATACCATAAACCTTCATTTTCATGACCGCCATTCCTGAACCTTGTGTCGACAGCTCTTTTTCATCTCCAAAATCATTTGCTCCTTTTCATGTCATAGATGTGGGATACATCAAGGCCCTCCTACGACGAGTCCCTTCTTGTCAAAATCAACTCATTATCCAAGAAGTTGACTTAGAAACACCCTTTCAGTGCTTTGAAGCTTGCATACATCAAAGGCAATTTTCTCTCTTCCGGCGACAGGTTGACATCAATGGTCTTTGACCGAAAGATTTTGCATGGTGTTCGACATTGAATCATATTTTCACACCACGTAAAATGTATTGTTGTACCTTGAGGGTCATCTTCATTATCAGTGATCCCTCGCACGTCTGTTAACAACTTACATCATTGGCTAGTAATCAGACAATGTCTCTCCATGTTCGACATCAAAACATATTTTTGCATGGTTTGACTTATACGTTGAGTGAATATTGAATGAGTTTGAAGACCTCGGATCTAGTTTCATCAATCTGGGTTGTGATATATTCAGGAGTACAAAAGCATCAAATGTAGACATGCTTTACATAGATGGTCATCCAATCATGGATTACAAGTCTATATCTGCAGACGACTGTCTGATCTATGTACATATAATGAAAGTTTATAAAGCTGAGCATAGGGATGCCTCCCTCGGCTAAATCATGAAAATTCATATTATCATGTATTGTATTGTAATTGATGCAGGTCAATTTCTAGTTCAAAACTTCTGATCCTCATGATAAAGCATTTCACCCGACATAGATATTTACGACCTCATGCTTTAGGGGGCAATTGTTATAGACATATTTGGGCACATGAACCACAACTCATATGTTGATGATATTAGGGTTCGTCAACCCATAAAATGGTTGTTTTCTGCCCTAAAGAAACTTAGTCATCTAAATGCCTCATTCCCCAAAATTTCCATCTCAAAAATCATCCAGAAAGTGCCTGAAATGAATCATTGTTGAAACCCCTACGTTAGGGTGAGATGCATCTCAGGTGTTGCACTGTCAAAGTGAGATTCATCTTAGGTGCTACACTGTCAAAGTGAGATGCATCTCAGTTTTTCCTTCTAGAAAGTGCGATGGGCGAGGTTGGACAAAATGCTGGGAGAGTTTGAGAGTTGGTTGCTCATGGAACCTTCTAGAAACTTCTCTTATGCCAGCTGCCTCTCTGAATTTGCCCAAGGATGACCAAGGGAACTAGGAAACCATCTCCAATTTCCCTCTTTTATGGAACCAATTTCAAGAAATGGAATGGCATTCATCATCCCCCATTGATGACCCATCCTCCTGCAATCATCTATAAAAGGATCTCTCATCCAAGAGATCAGAAGGTTGAATTATTCTGAGTTGTAAGGAAGTGTTGCTAGTTTTAGTATTGAGGTGAGAGCATTGTGTTATTTTTGGTTTGTTCTTGTTGATTCATGAGGTGAATAAGCCTTGAAGCTGGGAGGATGGCACTGGATCAGACTTCTTCTGGGTTGTAATTCTCCTTGTTATCAATAAAGTTCTTCAAGATTTTTCCCAATTGATTGTGTTAACTGTAAATGCATTCATTTGTTTATCATATTTCTGATTCTATGATGTTTATGTTGTGATGGATCATTATGCTTTGATAGGTATTTGTTTCTGTAGCTATGCAGGTATTCTCCAAGCGTGTTAAGTATGGGGAGGAGTTACGAGATCCGCCAAAGGAGAGGGAGATCAAGTGAGGATTCAAGCGGAAGTTACAGGTTGGTCCTTCATAATCTCTTTCTTATCTATCACTCATAGGAAAGAGAGTGAATTGCTTTGACTATTGTTTCTAGGTTAGCTACCAAACCTAGAGGGCTAGAATTTCTTAAAAATAATAGTTTTCCCATAAACACCAATGAACTGGTCAGCATCGTTGTGGAATGGTTAGTGAAGCAGCGTGAAGCAGCATCCAGGCTAGCACTAGAAACAACAACAACAGAGGTAAACATACTAGTGCACGAAAAAGGCAAGAGAAATATTATCAACAATGCGGAGGCAGAGCAAAGATGCAATTTCATAACATACCCAAATGTGCAAAAAGGAGCTTTTTCCATAGAGATGAAGAGGCAACAATGCGATAGGAGGAATGCACAAAGGAAGAGAGTAAAACATGGGATGGAGGAAACAATGAGGGTGTTGCGTGAGTTGAAGGAGCAACTCTGGAAGGAATAGGAGCTGCACAGAAAGGAGAAGGAAGTGTAGCAAGAATAGGTACAATAGGGGGCACAACATGTGCAAACATATGAAACTACACATGTACAGGTAGTATACTCATCCAAACAACTGGCACAAAGCAGACAGGGTGAGAAGTTGTAGGAGGAGGACTTTGCTCAAGAGATTGAACGAGAACTTGAGAAAATGGATATGGATATGGAGCAACAAGAGTTAGAGCAAGAGATCGACCTCATGCCTTTCCACCAAGAGGTTGACCCACCAGCTTCATCGGATCTGGAAGCAGAGCAAGTCCCAACCAACCAAGGAGACATTGTTATCCTTGGAGACAATCCGGAAGAAGAGATGCACAACATATTAGTCAACGAGTCGCAACATAGAGTTGTGCAATCACACAGAGTGTCTACTCCAGATGACAACACATCTCCTACGTAGTTTGAAGAACAAGTGATCACATCTGACATGTGCAAGAATCCAGTAGCATTGGCCGATGCTACCAGAGCATATGTTAAAGCCACTAGCTCGAGTGTTCACTTTTTGATAGTTGAGAATGAGCCAATGGCTAAGGAGTTAAAGACGACCAAGTAGGGAGAAGAATTGGTTACAACATCTGCCAAGCAGAGTTGAAGAAGGCGATAATGGATGAAGTATCATCCCTTGAGACATTCATGTAGGCATTGTATTCCAAGTTTGGTACTATGCATGTGGTAGTTGTCCATCCCAATGGTTGGCAATAGTGATGTGCTACGAGAGCATGTATCTTGTTAAATGTGCATACTGCTATTGACTACATGCAAACATGGGCAATGAGATACAAGGGAGCCCATTACACTTGTCTAAGATGATGAAGCTGAGAGTGGTCAAGTTGAAGGCATGCATCTAGAGTCAGATCTAGAACTATGAAGAACTCCCATAGCTCATCACTAGTTTGCAAGCTTCCCATGCACGGGTATTCAGAAGCATGGATGTTTTTGTGCATGCACATGTAATCCCATCTATTGGGAAACTCACCAAGGCAAAGAAAAAGGCACAAGTCCGACTGGAGCTTGACTCGTACTTTGATGAGTTGATAACCATAGCCACTAGTACATAATTAGCGATTAATGCAGATACCATGCATCTATATGTCGCTAGTCTGGCCGCAATCAAGGCAATGATGTGCATGATATTAGACGAGTTGGATAGAGGAGTGAGAGAAGTGTACCTAGATGCAACAGAGGCAGGAGTTCGTTTCCAGAAAGATGTCACTATAGAGTACACAGACACCATTGCGGACTACCAAGCTTGGCATCAGTTCGCCACCATCGACCATTGTGAGGATGTTGAAGAGCTAGTCTTTCCATAGTTGTACAAGTAATAGTGATGCCTTGCATGGCTTTCTCAAGCCTATTTTGTCTCACATGGGTACATGTGCAGATTATATGTAACATCTTGTCAAGTGGAAGTTGAAGTGTTGATAAGTGAATGTAACAGTCGTATAGTAGTTGAAGAGTCATGAGGGTAGATGAAAGGTCACAAAGGGGAATGTCAAGTGTCACCCCACCCTTTGCTATATATAGTCCCTCATAACTCATTGTAGAGGCTTTTGGTCAACCAAGTTTCCAATAGGAGTATCTTAGAGAAAGCTTGGAGACTATTGTAACGAGCCTTGGCTTCTCCATAGTGGAAAGCTAGTACATCTCTTTGGAGGAGCAAGTGACAATGACTATAACGTTTTGTTATTAGGACTAGTGGGTTGGTAATTGTTGTGATGTATGATTGGAACTTTCGCTTCTTAATATAACAGAGCCAACACGTTTACTCTAATATTTCAGTTAACTTGTTTACTCTAATGATATATGTATATGTTTTCTTATGCATGTATGTATGGAGTCTTTCTGTATATGTATGTATGAATCTTACTGAAATGTGTTGTTGGTTTAACCATCACTTTGTATTTTTGGTTCACCTTCCTTCGAGCTTGTGATGCATCTTTGCTCGTGTGTTCCCTTTAAAACTACATGTTTACAGAGGTTTCCAAGGGGCGCATTCACCTTACTCTCAGTGTGTTAGAACCGTTGATGCACTTTCCTTGACTTTTTGCATAAGTCACACCCTTGCTACCAACAAGGACATCTTACTTGCCTCTATGGGAAACTGTGGTCAAGGCGATACCATATGACCCACTGCTCAGACTTCTTCACCAAATGGTCTGAGGTATAGTTGGGAATTCTTATCGGGGAGATCCCTTGACATGTTGGTGGGCCCAACACCATCAACACTTAGTTAATCATTTAATTTATATACTATTAAATTTATTGTTACCATACTATTGATGGTGTTGGACTTGCCAACATGGAAAGGGATCCCCCTGATAAGAAGTCCCAATTAGACCTCAGACCATTTGGTGTAGGAGTCCCAGCAGTGGGTCGTACGATAATGCCTTGACTGTGATTTCACACAGAGGCAAGTAGGATAACTCTGCTGGTAATAAGGGTGTGACAGCTGCAGTGATCCAATGAAGGTGCATGAGAGGTTCTAACACACGGGGGCTGAGATGATTGCACCCCTTGGAAACCTGTGATAGCACACAGTTAAGAATGGAACACACAAGTGAAGATGCATCACAACATGGAAGGCAAGTTAGCAAGCAATCCAAAGTGATGGTTAAACCAACAATACATTTTAGAAAGATTCATACATACATACATACATAGCTATACATTCATGCGTAAGAAAACCAATATATATATCATTTAGAGTAAACCAGATAGCATAGAATACAATACAACATATGCATGAAATGTGTCGGCTCTTGTTATATTAAGAAGTGTAAGTTCCAGCCATATAATACATCCATGTCCAACCACTAGTTCCAATAGCGGAACGTTACAAACACAACCGCTTGATCCTCCAAAGAGATGTACTAGCTCTGCGCAGTGGAGAAGCCAATACTCATTACAATACTATCCAAGCTTTCTCTAATATACCATATCGAAACTTAGCTGACCAAAAGCCTTTACAATGAGTTATGAGGTCCTACTTATAGCAAAGGGTGGGGTGACCCTTGACATCCCCCTTTGTGATAGTTCATCTACCGTCATGACTCTTCATCTACTCTATGGATATTACATCCAACTATCAACACTTGAACATCCACTTGACAAGACATTACATTACAATGCACATGTGCCCATTTGAGACAAAATGGCTTGAGCAAGCCATGTAAGACATCACTGACACTTGGTCTGTTGTGTTGAGACCAACTCTTTGACATGCTTGTGATGGTGAAGGTGGTGAGATAATGCCAAGCTTGGTCGTCCATGATGGTGTGCATGCACTCCTTGGTGATAGCTTTCTGAAGCGAACTCTTGCCTCAGTTGCATCTAGATGAATTGGTGTGGCTCCTCCATTCAACTCGTCTGCTAACATGCATATGGTCTTCTTGGGTGTGACTGAACTGGAAACACATTGATGCATAGTGTTCATGTTGATATTCTAGTGTGTGCTGGAAGTCATGCACATCAACTGTCAACTACCTGTTCAGCTCCAATTGGACTTGCTTCTTGTCTTTGCCTCGGTGAGTGTGTTGAATCAGTGGGATTGCATGTGTGCACACGATGACATGCACGCTGCTGAATTCTCTTGCATGTGATCAACAACACTGCTCACCATGTTTGTTCCATGCCAGCTACTAAGATGGATCTTTAACTTTTATGGGTGCAACTTCATCCATGAGTGCATGTTGAGCCTGCTATTGTACCTATTCTTGCTACAATGTATTCTCTTGTCTATGCATCTCTTGTTCTTCCTTGAGTTGCTGCTTGAGCAGTTGCAACTCCTTCTCTATTTCATTTTCTGACTTCGCGTCATCTTCATGTCGTGCTGTCACCTCGTAGCCCGAGTTTCCAAATTTTCTTTCACCACAAGTGGATCTGCTTGAGCTTGCAACTTTGTTCCACCTCTGTGTTGTCAACAACCTTCCTCTTGCATTCATTACATCTTGTATGTTGCATTTAATTGTTGTTCATGGTGCTACTTGTGTGATGCTCCTATCGTCATATATTGATGTCCTTGTCTACGAACAACTTGATGTCTTTGTGGGTAGGCAAGTTCATAGACACTTGATTGACTGCATCCACAAGTGTGCTTTGAACGTTGTCTTCGACTCTACTCTCCTAAAACCATTATACCTGTGTTGCAATGAGGGAGATGAAGACCTTTGATACGTGGAGACATGGAAACACTCATGGCAAGCAATCTGTCAGTCAAAAACCAAAATGACGTGGAGAATTGACTTGCAACATACCTGTGTGACTAGTCATGAAGGTTGCACAATTTCCGCCAGGAGGTCGGGAGATTGACTGCCAAGACTACGCAAGTCACAATATGGGCTATCATGGGGTTGATTGGCTACTGGAGCTACACAATGCATAGACCAGCTCGGTTATTGACTGCTTGAATTGTGCACAGCACAATCTCAGTTAGCAATGACTATAGGCCCAGTGACTGCATTGCGCAATTTTCTGGACCAGCAGTCAATGTCCCTGAGAATTGCACAATGCAAGACTAGAGGATAGTCACTGGTCAAAAATGCGCATTTTCTAAGAGGAAGATAGAGAGTTAATATTCAATAATCATTACCCCAAGAAGACCTTACACCCACTCTGATAACTCCTAGCAGAATACCCCATTTGTTTCTAATCCAAACAAACTTCTTTCAAAGAGAGTTTGGGGAGAAATATCTCCAAAACCCCTAGTTTTACCATATCTACTCCTAGCGATTTAAGTTCTATCTCCCAAAAGGCTGAAGTAAATACCCCTAAAGTTTCTCTAAATACTTTAGGCCTTTCAGAAGAAGAGTTTCCCCCTCCTATCTTTCCTTTCACTTAACCTAAATTAGAGAAATAATATTTTGAATTATCTTATTTCTCTTTTTGAGTCTTCTTAGAAGTTGAAGAGATTAAAGATATTTTTATACCGCTCACATCTCAAGTTCTTGCAATCACATCACAAAATGTTCCAACGACTACAGTCCCTCTTGTTTCATCCACATAGCAAACAATAAATATTCCTCCATCCCCACTTTGAAATATGGAAATAACAGGGTTTGTTCTTAATAGATATGCCCCTTTAAATATTCCACAATCAATGAATGATATTTCATAATATTATTTGAAACTCTTACCTCGTTTCACAAGAGAAGATGAAATAACAATTGAAAAACATGTGCCAACATCCTGTGCATTTGTTGAGAATCTTAATGTTGAGCATCTTGATGTTGTTATGAGGATGTTTGTACAATATTTAAATGGGGAATCAAGAAAATGATTTAAAACCTTACTTGATACTGGAATTAATACATGGGAGGAATTAGAAAATGTTTTCATGTAGAAATGGGGAGGGAAGGAAGATCACGGGTACCTTTTAACAAAATAATAATAATGGAATAAAGAAAGAGGGCAATGAAGATGTTATTGAATTCATAAAAAGATTTAATAAACTTTATAATAGTCTATCAGTAAAACTAACGTCTCCATAAAAAACGTCAAAGTTAGTCTTTGCAGGGGCCTTTGACTCTAATTTTGGCTTTACTTTGAGAGAGAAAATCACCTACCCTTGACTAAATATAGACTGATGCTTTAGAGGTGGAAGAAAATATAGAAACAACAAGAAACATAAAATTGAAGACAAATCATGTTGATAGAAGAAATGAGAAAGAAGAGGTTGGTCCTACAAGGATGTAGAGAGATATACAGGAGAAAAAGTTCGATGAAATGACTAAAGTGATCAGAAATATTTCAAATAACTTGGTAAATAAAATTCCTCTAAGACAAGTTAAACAAGGCCCAAAAAGTAATTTCAACCTCAAGTTCAAGAGGTCCCCTCTGTATATTCTATAAAGGGAGAGGAAATATCAACATGATTAGGTTCAACCAGCTTTCTATATAGAGGACGAAGCATAGGAAAATTTGGGAGAAGCACTATAATTTCAAAAGAATTAATATTCTACATTGTCAAAAGAAGAAGTTGAGGCATAGGAAGAGTGTGTAGATTTGGATCCTCAAACCCTTTTACATCTAGGAAAAAGCGATCTTTGCATCTAGGAAAAAGATTGGATCATTTATTAGTAATTAGTACTTAGTGAATGATAAGGTTCATTGGCAATTGGGAGAGTCCTTAAGCCTTTCATGTAAATACTTTTCCAATTTTGTAGATGCCCAATCATTCATTAACATCTAGCAAAAAGTTCAAACTTTACAATATTCTACAGTGTTTTGATGGTCCATCAATCCCAATGGATTTGCTGATCTTATCACTGGCCTTCAACATAAGTGTGTTATTGACATTTTTAGGAATTCTCCATTCACATCATGACTTAACAATAATTCAATATTTTTCAACCTTTTCCTTTTTTTGTTGGTGTTGATGGTTCACTGTGATTTCCTAGTAAAGTTTCCATTAGCATTGACATTCTGGGAAAACTATTTTCTTACTTATTTCGCCCAAAATTCAACAAGTTCATCGGCATTTTGGATTGACATTTTTGAGTTTGTTCCCTTTTTCAATTTTTTTGGGTTTTTGTACTTCTTAAGCAAAAGATGAGATTATTTTTATGGGTTTCACAATTTTCTGAATTATGAAACGTGAAGGAAGAAATGTGCATCAAATTGCTAAGGGAAAAAAAATGAATATGCATACTATGGGAAGCAAAACAGAAAAATATGAAAAATGCTCAAAGAAAATGGTACCTAAAATTTAAATGAAAATTTAAAGGGTGTGTTTTGTACTCAACACCCCCTATTACTTATATATTTTGGGCTACTTTCATGTGGACTTTCAAAATATTTTAAAAGGTCCAAAACCTTATCACAATTGAGGGTTGAGAAAGGAAAAACCCTAACCCTAGATGGCTATGCATTATGTTGAATACCTAACCACTAGGAGAAGAAGGGAATTCAATTCCTTATCATTGTATCTTGCTGCATAGTTGAGAAAAAAAATCTAAGAGTGGCATTTTGTGACCATAATAGAGGAGGTTAGGGGTTGGGGTGGGGGAACATTCTCTAGCACTTGTTCAGGCCACAATTTCAAAAGGTAACTCCATAGTGTTGTTTTTGTGACACTAGTATTATAGGGACCTAACACATAGTGAGTTAACATTGCTTTGAATCTACATTTTCAAAACTAAAGCAAAGATAGAAGAGCATAGGCCTCACCTTATAGCTAGGTTTTCTCTTGTATTGGGTTTCTTATGATAAATCTAGTGTTCATTGGAGTGAATGTTGCATTTATGTGCTTCTTGTATCATTTCTATGTCAATTATTTCATAAACTGAAGCATTGGTAATATTTAATCAATCTAAGATCTAAGGAAAATTCATTTGCATAGTCTAAGCTTCCAAAACATTATAATATTTTTTGTGAATAATGATTTGAGTGCAATATCCATGAAATTTTACACATAAGTTTGTGTCTTCAATTCATTTTTTTCCAAAGCCTAGTGGGTTAGTTCAAATGGTTAATATTATTGGGCCTAACTTGAAGAAAATATGGTCATGAGTCAAGTCCTCTTCATTGCCTTTCAATTGGCATTACATTTGAGATCATTAATTTGATTTCAAGTCATTAATATCTCGATAGACTTCATTTCAAGAAAATATGGTCATGGGTCAAGTCCTCTTCATTGCTTTTCAATTGGCATTGGATTTGAAATTATTAATTTGATTTCAAATCATTAATATCCAGTTATCAATTCTTATTTGTAGTATTTTATTATTCAGTTTTCATATATATGTTAAGTAACATGAGAAAACCTAAGGCTCTTTAACACCATCAATAGTAATGTTGGGTAAACTTATCTATCTAATTCTTATTTATCCTGTAAATGGTTTCTGAAATGAAAATATGTTTTGTTGTTTTGTATTATAAGCTACACTAATTGCTTAGCATTCAGTTATTTAATTAAACATTATTGTTATTAAAAGCAACATTATTGCAATATTTAAATTTTATTATTAAATATTAAAAAAAAAAAATTATATATTTTAATTTTAAAATATATATATATATATATATATATATATAATAATTAAAAACAAAAACACTATAAATAAATAAATTAAATAAATAAATTAACATATTAACGTAGAATACATTGCATCAAACTAGTGGGGAGTAATAACTTTCTTTGATTCCTATTCAAGCTAATATTTCTAGGCCAGCCATTAGAAAAGTCTAAGAAATAATCCAATAATTTTTTGTTTCAGATAGAAAAAAGAGGGATTATCTGTACATACCTTATCTGTTCATGGTATGTAGGAGAGTATATCATGCACCCTCACCCAAAAGTATCAGGAAATAATTATCTTTATTTATGCATAAGTATCTTTATTAATGCATAATATTAGACTCCTTTATAATTTTCAAGAACTGTACTAATCAGCAGCTTGGATAGCTATGGTGTGTAGCTGGTTGGACAGCTTGTTGGAATGACAAAATATCAACTTATAATAGGCATTCTAACGACACCATGGCTGGACGAATCTGTTGACGTCGAGGTTATATATGGTAGATTTTGGAAATATGACGACATTAAATAATTCATTTTTTTAATATTTAAATTGTGAAATATTTTCTTGAAATCTGACAATATTAAACCATTGATCTTTTTCCTTATGAAATATTTCCAGAATCTACCATCTACTTAAACATCCTTATAAGTCACACCCAAAAATAAATAAAAAATAAAAACTAAGAAATCATTAAATAAAAAATAAAAACTAAGAAATCATTAAAGGATAATTTTAGATATGTAAGGAGTAATCAGTAGCTTGGACGGCCATGTTCGGTAATTTCTGTGTTTGAATGACTGCCAAGAAAAGAATCACATTAAACTTTACTCACACGAAAACAACTTCAGAATCAGATTGCATTCAGAGGTTTTTCATGGAGGTTTTTCATGGAGGTTTTTCGTGGAACCACCCTCTCAACTCGCCCAACATCATATAAACTCACCCTTGGATCATTCAATTTTCATTTCACACAAGTCCTTCGCACGGTGGAGTCGCCCTGCCCGTCACACGGGTCGCAGGTTCTTACGTCCTCCCCCACTTGAAGTCATTTTCATCCTTGACAATATCTCATCATAGCAACTATCTATCACTAAGATATCCATACTAAGGCATATACCCCATCGGTATGTCAAACATAAGAAATCATCTCAATCCATGATCATTAACCACCCTGTCACAATCTCCACATGTTGCTCTCCATCGTGGAAGGTTGGCCCCTCCATCTCAAGCTACATGCCCACTGCAACATATCGTGTTGACCTCATCATGTATCGTCCTCATGTGAATTGTTGCCATGATACTCCAACATCTAACACATCTCTGTACATGTCGACCCTCATGTTTGAACTAGTCGGGTGATCGGTCCAACTGTCACACTCAAACCATGAGAATGCACATCATCATACCACTATCAGTCATATCTCAGAACATCCCGTCACATCCTCAACTCAATCAAGAATCCATCTCCAGATAAGTATAAGCCATGCTCAAGTCCATGAAGTAGTCTCCATCCCATCTGCAACATGTTTTCCATGATGTTCTCTATCCAACATCATCATCCATCTGCAAAACATCCATCTCCTCAAGGTGAAGAGATCATCTCCCAACTCTCGATGTACCACATCCAGGTCCATGAAGCAACCTTCATCATATCTACAATGTGCCATCCCTCAAGTCTGCCATAGAAACAAGTATACACCTATCTCATCTCTCCATGTGCTACACAAGATCATAGATCAATCAGCTTCCATGTGTCAAAGTGGTTAAGTCTCAGCTCCACCCGTGCCCAAGTGTTGCCACCAAGGCATCATCATCATTGCAACTCCATCACTCCAAAGTGTCTCATATCGATTCTCCACATCAAGTCACTCTTCCAAGCCACACCCATACATATAATCGAAAGTATGCATCACATTCTGCATTAAAGTCTCTGAACTCAGCTTCTCAATGCATCAGATCTTCCAAGTCCACCATATATGAAGTCCCCAAAAGTCACAACCTCATGTCATCATGAGCTCCATGCACCATCTCCAACCAACATCTTGGCCAGCATACAAGTCTCAGCCTAAAGGTCTCTGCAAGATGCCTCAACTCTCCATGTAGTAAGAATGCTCCATAATCTACTCACAACTCCATCCAAGTCCATGGCTTTGTTGTACAAGAGTGCATAACCTCTCCATCGGTTCATAAAAAAAAATCTCCATGTCACACTAGCAAATCCACCTGCACAACATCTCTGCCTTGGCACTCCTCATTGGATGCCCATAAGTGACACCTCTACAAGTGCTCCTACATAATTTCCTTGCATAGACTCCCATGCTCCATGTCTCCAACCTAATGTCCATGACTAAGTTGCCCATGTAGTCCAACCAAGTAGATCCATCACAACAATTGGTCATCCTCATCCAAGTTTGCAATCTTCGGTTTAGTGAACTTGGTCATCCAACCATATCATCATCATGAGTCCCTTCCATCATAGCTCCCCCACTAAAGGTTCCACCAATACTTGCTCTTGGTTTCGGCCATGAGAATTCCACCCAAGCATCATTATCCAAGTGTGTGCCCTTGAATCTGTCCATGAGTCATGCCGGGCACTTAGCCAATTCTCCATGTGGCTAAAGCATGACCCAATCCTCTACAATGATCATCATGTTCCTCCCTTGTCACGGCCCTTCGTACCTTCTACCATAAGGTCACAAAGAACCCTAACAAGTCCTACAACAATCAACAATCCTTGCTTCTCCATACAAGGTCTCATCATAGACATCCATGGTAAGATACTCCCTTGCATTGTCAAACTAATTTTGCCCTTCCCTGCATACGGTCCACCTACCAAATGCTCAAATGAAACACAAGTATCAATAGTACTTACATCATCATCATGATCATGAGGCTCCTTCATGTGAGTATCCCCATCCATCCATGTCTACAAACCACACGATCTTGGTCCAACTTGATCAAACTCAAGTTCATCCTCCATTGTTGTCACATCTGCAACATCCTCAATCATCACGACTTCCTCTTCCTTGTTAGCACAATCTGCAACTTCATCCTACTCCATTGTCCAACCAAGTTGAAGAAGTTCGTCTTCAACATTCTTTTCCAAGACTTCAAGTTTATCTCGAATCAGGGGATTCTCTTCTTTCAACCACTTCAACCTGTATAAGGTAAACGAGAGCTTCCCTTCACATTCTTCCAAACCTGCCATGCCTTGTGGTTCACCTTGGCCTAAGCACTAAGCTTCACCTCTGCTAAACCTGTTTCACCCTTCACCTGAATCACCCTGATAATCCACCTGTCACCTATAAAACTTGAACTTCCTTTCAAGTATTCGGTCTTCGTAGAATCAGCTCCTTGATTCAGTTCACCAGCTTTGATACCACCTGTCAAGAAGTGCAGGTGTGTATCAGCTTCAATGCTTCAACACCAGCACCAACTCCCCGACTCTAGCTCTGATAACACCTGTCACGCCCCTACACTGGCGGTATTCTTCCAACCGCACTATAGTGAGGTGCAGCAATACCAATCGTTTTCTTTTCACCAATACTTACGATTGTAGACTATGCCTAACATTTCATACTTAGTTTATTTTTCATTACCAAGTATTATCTTTGTCCTTTATACAGTGAAAGCCCATAACATTCACATAAACAACATTATACAATAGAAATGCACAACAGTATAAAGAGAGGAGAAACTCCCTGCAATATGAGTTTGCTCAAATCAATATATATAATCTTCTTTTATAAATACAAGTTAAATATTGGGAAACCCAAAATTTACACTTAGCCAAATTTCCAACTTCAGCAAACTCGGTTGCCCAGCTTGTCTGCGCCTCCACATGGTCGCCGCACGATTCACAAACCCTTCGTCCACCTCATCGCACGATTGTGTTATTTTCCCAACTTGGGTGCGCCTCGTCGTAACAAAGTCGTCACATATGGCTGCCTCCACACGAGTCACACCTCCGTTCACAACTCTAACACTTCACCGTTTCCATCGTTTCATCGTGCATGGCGTGCCCTACCCAAGTTTCCCATCCGCACGATTCTTTGTTTCATCATGCATGATGCGCCCTCACCCAGCTACCCGTCCGCACGTCCACCCATTCACCCAAACTTGTTCATCCGAACAACTTCACCTAAGTCGCCAAACAACTTCACCCAGGTCGCCACACGACTTCACCTAGTTCGCCTGAACGACTTCACCTAGGTCACCACATGACTTCACCCGGCTCACCCGAACGACTTCACCTGGGTCGCCCAACGACCTCACCCGGCTCACCTGAACGACTTCACCCAGGTTGCCCGACGACCTCCCCCAGGTCGCCCGAACGACCTTTCCCGGTTTTCCCAAATGACCTTGCCCAATTTTCCTGCCCGACAACCTCGCCTGAGTTTTGCCTAAATGACCTCGCCCGAGTCCTGCCTGAATGACCTCACCTGAGTTCTGCCTGAATGACCTTGCCCAAGTTTTCTGCACGAGTTTTTCGCCCGAGTTTTCTGCACAAGTTTTTCGCCCAAGATTCTCACCCGACCTTTTTGTACGAGTTTTTCACCCGAGTTCTGCCTGTCGTGCGGGCTCATTCATGCACTTCAGAACTCCTCAGCCGAACTCGTGATGATCGAATGATGATTTTCCTCCACAAACCATCCACTAATATATACAGGTGGGTGGTGAGTTATGTCACCCGGCCGACCCACGCCCAACGCCCAAAGTCGACTCGTTCAACATGTTGCCTTCGCCCGAGTGGAGGGTTAGTGCGCCCAACTTGTGGGACTGCTCTCTCAACTCGCCCAACATCGTATAAACTTACCCTTGGATCGTTCAATTCACATTTTGCACAAGTCCTTCATACGATGGAGTCGCCTTGCCCATCGCACAGACCGCAGGTCCTTAGAGTGCCCATTTCAATGGAGAAGAAAATAATATAGAGAACCAGGCCAACGGTAGCCAGGAAACCCAAGTGTGGGAATCTTGGAGTGAAGCACGAATTATACCAATCCATAGATAAATTTATACTTGAGAAAATCTATATAGGAAACATATAAACATATATAGAAGAGGAAATTAGTGAAGAATAAAATCCATTAGTGCTATGGTGTCATGAAATTCACTTAATTTTATAAATTGTTTGATGATAATAAAAAATTTGGATTTTGATAAGGCTCACGGGGATTCACTCAAATTATACCTTTAATTTGATTACATATTGGAAAATCCCTCTAAAAATTACATTATTTAACCCCCTACAAATATGAACCCAATACAACTTTCCAATTTAAAAAACCCCTGCTTTCACTAGATATTGTAGGTATCTATTTTTTCATTAACATTTTTTATACCCTTTTATATTTTTTCATTAATTTTAAGTTCAATTTTTTATATTTTTCAATACAAAAACCCTTTACTCCCTATATATCTCCTAATATATTGTCATTTTTTCCTTAATATATATCCTCCAATATGAACCTACATGGTATGATATTTCCCCAATAAAACCTCGTGATAAAGCTATGGCTAAAATTGTATTATAAAATTCATAACAAAAAATTTTAGATTCTAAAATTTATCCACCAAAACTAATGTCATACTTATTAAACAATCATTTTCAACATTTTCTTATACTATGCTTAGGAAATACTTCTCACCAACTCTCATTTATACAAATGGAGACTAGCTAAAATTTGCCCTCTCATATTATATTTTCTTATGATAAAAAAATGTAATATATATATATATATATATATATATAAATAATTTTACTTTTCCTGTAATTATACTATAGGTTAATACATATATATCTCATTTTACTTTTACTATTAATTTACCAGTGACCAGTGTGAAGTAAAAGAACGCCCATGGGTGATTATTTCTATTTTTTCTTCCATCTCTATTTATTACTGGAGCATCATGTAATAGGTAATGGAAAATGGTTTAATGGTTTATATCAGGTAAGACTATAATTAGTAAATTTAATTAAATTTTTAATTGGTATATAGAAATACATACCTATAAAGTAATATGGTTATGGTTTATCTTAGGTAAGACCATAATTAATAAATTTAATTAAATTTTTAATTAATATATAGAAATACATATATATAAATTAATTGATTTTAGTTTACACTTAATTTATAGAGATTAGGAAAATATTGTAAATGAAAAAATTAAAAAATAAAAAGATATGAATTTTTCAATAGATATATCAATAATTTTTTTAATAAAAATTTAAATTTTTAATTAATATATAAAAATACATATATAAAAATTAATTGCTTTTGGTTCACAGTTAATTTATAGGGATTAAGAAAACATTGTAATTATTATAAATAAGGAAATGAAAAAGTGAAAAGATACTGAATATGAATTCCAGGAGTCTTTCAATATTTACATTGATAAGTTTTCCTAATAAAAATACATCATTTATAGAGTTAAAGTTTGGCATGACATGTTATCAGAACTACAAATTCCATTTAATCTTCTCTACTCAATAACTCCTCTACTTTCCTCAAATAATTTGGAACGTTAATTATCTGTTGAATGCGTTGAACAGTCTTGAGCTCTGCGTTGAAGCAGCATATGGTAACAGTGACTTTTGCCTTGGCCGTAACAGTGAGATTATATGTGCACTGGTTACAAGTCGAAATGTCCCTTCTCTGCGTCGATTAAAGCAGCTAACTGGTGTAGCAGTGTATGAATGAAGCAGCTAGCTGGTGTAGCAGTGTATGAATGTATGCATTGGGTTATTTCAGCATGCAGCCACCATATTGACAATTCATTTCGGTCTCCATACGATTGTCTCTTTCAAAGCAATTCAATTCATTTCTGGAATGGGAATGGTGTTAGAATGATAGTTACCAAGTTTAAATTTGAATTTGGATAGAAATTCAACTAGCATTTGTATCGAAAGTTGCAAAGGAAACGCCGTAAGTAGATAGCACATGGAAAAAGAGAATAGCACATATAGAAAAAGAGAATAGATGAAGAAAGAAGTGATATGTTATGTAATCTAACTATAGCTCAATTTGAGTGAAAATAATTGTTAATGCTAAATATAATACAATAAAACAAAAGAGCCATATGCAAGTATCTCACTTTGTCTATCTTTTACAAGTCAAACAATTTAAATTATTTTAAATTTGAGGGAAAATATCTACGATAACAACAACCATGATATTGGGGATGACAATAACAATGTTGATGATGATGACCATAACAATGTCAACCAGCATGATACAATTACAATGATTATAATAATAACAACAATGATTATAATAATAACAATTTTCGGCATATTACTTTATATTTTAAGAAATATCAATCCCACAAAATATTGTATTACTTGACTTTGGGAAAAAAGAAAAGAAGACTACACCTTTTTAAAATTATCACAAGTTTAATAAATTAAAACCATAAAATTATATATTAAAAAATATAATGATGCAATGTGGCTATGGAGATTGTGAATGGTGTGTGAGATTTGGTTTTCTTTATCATGGGTTCTAGATAAATGTTGTCTTATAAATAGAATGATTGATTTAAATGTTATCATGGAGAGATGATGCAACTCTAAAGTCTCTCGAGACATGACTGTTATACCACTTAGAAGATATTCTCACATGTCCAGGTGGGATTCTTAAAGTTGACTATCCTATAGAGAAAGTCCTACTGCAACTGTTATACCACATAGAAGATATTCTCACATGTCCAAGTGGGATTCTTAAAGTTGACTATTGTATAGAGAAAGTCCTGTTGCAACTGTTATACCAGGTAAAAAATATTCTCGCATGTCCAAGTGGGATTCTTACAGTTGACTATCTTGTAGAGAAGGTCTCTTACTACTTGTATAATTAAGCAAATTGCTTGATTTGAAATTCCACTACTTTTAATCACATACTAACTATATTTAATCATTTAACAACTTAAATGATTAACAATGTATACAATCACTCTTTATTCAAAAAACTCTTTATTTAAAACTTCATGAATTTATTTTTAATGCTTTATCATAAATGTTAATTAAGCATCATTATATAAATTACAATATTACTAGGTACAAAATTAATCTAGGCCTTTCATACACAATGAAAAAATTTATACAGAAAAAATTTCGTGCATACATTTTATTTTGGCAAAAACGGATTTAAAGAAAATTTTAGGCTAATTTAGTTAAAGAAAGTTCATAAATTCACCATTTTCTGATCGTTCACTCATGCTGAGGGCTTAAAACAAATATTTTATTTTAGCAAGAACAAATTTAAAGAAAAAATAGGCTAATTTAACTAAATAAAATTCTTAAATTCACCATTTCGTGATCGGTTATTGATGCTGAGAGCATAAAACAAAGATTTTATTTTAGCAATAACAGATCTAAAGAAAAATTTAGGCTAACTTAGCGACATAAAATTCATAAATTCACCATTTCGTGATCAGTGACTGATTCTGAGAGCTTACGATTTCTTTTACCTTTATGCCATTACTGTCATTCAACCGCATCGATGATTGTCCTGCAGGTCGATGATTGTCAAATGAATTGCAGGTCAATAATTACATAGCTCCAAGGATCTTGCCACAAAAAAGAAACTCGTTACAACGTAATCAAATATGGAATTGGGTGTTCTGTTTTGTATGCGAAAAGGGAAAATGGGGAACCGAGATGAGATGAGGGCATGAAAATGCCAGCGTAACTAATGGAATACCATGGTGGAGATGTCAAATGAGACATTCCCTGGACAGGAAATCCTCTTTGGCAGGGATACCCAGGAAACTTGCTAGACAGGGACGGAACAACAAGAGGTTTCATGGATGGATAAGATAGAGGAGGACGCCTCTTTGGCAGGGATACCCAGGAAACTTGCTAGACAGGGACGGAACAACAAGAGGTTTCATGGATGGATAAGATAGAGGAGGACGATATTCTGCGAGGCAAGCCATGGCCATCTACCTTCTCTCAATCATTCGCTGCTCCAAGAGGGTTCGCCGCTCCAAGAAAAGGATCATTCGCTGCTCCAAGAGGGTTCGCCCCTCCAAGAAAAGGATCATTCGCTGCCCCAAGAAAAGGATGAATTTTCGACTGTTATTTTTAATTATAACAATATTTTTGATTAACGGTGGAAAACAGTTTAATCGTCTAACATAAGATCGGACGGATCATGGTAAGACACGTAAGACAAGAGGAGAGTCGATTTCAGAGGGAACGCCTTACGGCGTAATTAATATTTTAGATTATATTTTATATTAAAATTAATTAATAATCATATTAATGTATTTAAAATTTTTAATATTTAAATATTTAATTATTATTATTTAAAATATATTTATGTATTAAATAGTTATTTTAGATCATAAAACCACCCATGCTCCTACCAAGCTCTTGTGGTCTGTAACCAAAACCAGCTCACGAGGAAGGGCCTTCAGATGAATTGGGAAAGAATACGAACTATATCATAGAACCACCTTTCCTTTCTTTGAAGTAACAAGAACCACCTTTCCTCTCTTTCAAGCAACAATAGCCCGTAGCCCGTGTATATGTCTATGAGAGGGAAACAATTCGATCATTATAGGAGGAACAAGTATCTCATTCCCATCAAAGCCACCAATTCAAATAACTTAGTTTAAGTGTCCTTTAATTTACTTGTCTTACACCTTTTATGTTTTAGTTATGTAACTTTCAATTTAAAAATGGTTTTTATGTTTTAGTTATATAACTTTCAATTTAAAAATGGTTTTTATGTTTTAGTTATATAATGAAGGTAAAGAAAGAAAAAATAATAATGAATTAACAATAAGGTTAAACAAAAAAAACTGTATTTTTTTTAACTTTTTTCTGATAATAACAGTTTAGATAAGAAAATATAGTTGTTTCATTAACCCACAACTATACTTAAAAGTTTACAAAGCTACAATAATGTTTATCAAGGTATTATAGCTCATCGTGTTATTAGCAGGGATCTGAACCTAGGTGGAGGGCTAGAGTGAGGCATTATAGCTGATCATGTCATTAGCAGGATCTGAACCTAGGTGGAGGGCTAGAGTGAGACATTATAGTTCATCGTTTCATTAGCAAGTATTTGAACATGGGTGGAGGCTTGAGTGAGGCATTATAGCTCATCATGTCACTAGTAGTGAGTAGCATGGAATTGAACCTAGGAATCCATTTCACCAAACCACCCAAGATAACCCCAATTGACTAATTTTTTTGGGCATTTGGGACTACCTTGGGAAGAAAGTCGATAATATACCCAAGTATAGACTCACTTAAGAGTGCAACATAGTTACTCTATTAGAGAACATAAACATATCAGCGTATATGACTTGAAACTAGGTAGGGAAGACAACAAACTCAATTTAGTAACTTTTTTTTAGATTATCTACATTTCAAAAAAAAATAAAGAAATGTTTTATTAATATAAGATTATAAAAAAATATTTAAAAAAATAACCAATATTTTTAAATATTTACTAAAATATTTGAAATACTCATATTTACTCACATTTATTAATAATATTATTTATTAATAGAAATAATAAAGACATTTTAAAATATATTTTTGATAAAAATGATAAATAATAGTTAAAATTAAATAAACAATAAATAATACCTATAATTATTAAATTTATTTTTTTTTAACCCAAATGAACGTGCTATATTACATTATCATAAAATATTCTTTGTTATATTACATTATCATAAAATATTCTTTGTTATATTACATTATCATAAAATAAAAAGGAATAGCATTAAATGGATCTTCTATGTATATTGGTTTGGTTTATTATAGGAAACCAAACTAATAACATAGTATAATTGTTTTGACCAAATAAAGAGCCTAAAACTAATATAATGATTACTTATATTTTATTTGTTTATTAAAGAGTATTTTCTATCAATTTTTTTTCTAAAAAATTTGAAATCAAATTTCTAAATTTAAGTGAGTATGTTATATTACATTATCATAAAATATTTCTAGTTATATTACATTATTCTAAAATAAAAAGGAATAATATTAGATGGATCCTCTATGTATATTGGTTTTCTATAGAAAACCACACTAATAATATAGTATAATTGTTTTTGACCAAATAAAGAGCCTAAAACTAATATAATTACTTAATATACTAACTAATATAATTACTTAATATACTATGTTTTATTTTCTCATTCGAAGGTATTTTCTATCAATTTTATTTCTCAAAAAATTACAAAGAATGATAACAGAACATTTTATAATGAAAACTATTTATTGGGAGAATTCAGCTAGCTTGATGATAATAGGAGTGTTGGTGTCTTTCTTATGAACTCCATATTTTTGAGTTTGCATATTGATATGTAGCTTCTTAATTGGTTTCTCATCCACCTTTGTTATTCCTCTAATATTTTGAGGAACACCTTTTTATGGATATTGATTTACTATTGAAAACCACACTAATAACATAGTATAATTGTTTTTGAGCACATAAAAAGCCTCGAACTAATATAATGATTACCTAGTATACTATGTTTTATTCGCTCATTAGGGAGTATTTTCTTTCCATCTTATTTCTCAAAAAATTACAAGAATTATAACGGAACATCTCATAATGAAAACTATTCATTGGGGAAATTCACCTTGATGATAATAGGTGTGTTGGTGTCTTTCGTATGAACTCCAAATTTTTCAGTTTGTTGGTCAACCTTTTATCTTGATATCTAGTTTCTTTATCGGTTTCTCATCCACCTAGAGAATAACTTCTTACTATTCCTCAAATATTTTGACCATATTTTCTATAGTTGTCTTTAATTATTAGTAAATGTTTATTGTCTACATATAATTGGTGTTCCTTGTCCTCCTAGTGTCTGTATCCAAAATCCAATTACAAACCTGCTCCAAAACTTCTTCATTTAATATGATCCAGTGCCTCCCTCTCACAATATTCAATGTCTGGTTGAATTGTTGGAGGAGTATTGTTCAAATAAACAGGGAATTAGTTTTGTGAAGTGACCTAGACCCTAGAGGACGATGGTCTTGCGCTATTACGGTGACCTCTTACGTTACATGCTCCTCTACCATGAGGCAAAATTGTTCTCTATTAACAATACATGCTCCTCTACCATGACACTGATTTTAACAATATTTAATCATACTTAACATCAATTTAAATATATTTAAAAAAACGCATGCTCATAAATTTTTTTACGCAAACTCCTTACTGTTTTTAAATAAACTCATTTCGCAATAATACAATTGTTTCACATCCGAAGAAAATCAACCCTTGCTAATTTAACCACATGAAAGCAATGCACCACTACATTGCACCGCAGTGTCAAATCCAAAACCAAACAGCTACAAAAAAAGATGTCGTAATTTGGGAAGAATATAATTCAGAAACTTAATTTGTATTTACATGAGCCCTGTAACACTTCCAAATCCAAATCCAAATGAGCGACTCTTCAATTCTCATGCAAAGTACTTAACAGACAAGGAATTTATCTCTCTTCTTCACATTATCAGGATAAACTACATATATACTCAGCTAAAGCTCAAACAATATATGTTTGCGATTAGCTCTGATAGGACTTACTCACCTCTCCAGTAGAAAATTTAATATGAACGCTAAAAGCTGTGGGTGCGCATTGTAACCAATAGTAGCTAATATCATCTTTGAAAAAAATCAAATATTAAAAACCTAATGACACATTCATACGTTCAATATTTTCTTATTTCTTCTGCCTACTAGCTGATGACTGGACTTTCGTAGTTTTATTTCGCTTACTCACTGGGGACTGGCCTTTCATCGTTGTTCCTGGTGATTGCCCTTGCGCAGACGTTGCAGTCGCCTTTTGCCCTATTTCCTCCTCCTCAATGACTACGGGAAGTTTTTGACACCCACCAACTTGAGAAATAGGAGATGTGAGAGAAGACGCCGAAAACATTCTTTCACGACCGATGGGCCAAACTGATCCCCTTCGTGAAATTTGAGTTCCATCGAGGAATGTCGTCTCCAGATCAATTATTTGCGTCTCGATGGCGGAAGTTTCATCACGATGCTTCTTTTGGTGTGCATGGAGTTAATCCAAGCGATTCTGCAGACGATGACTAAGTGCAGACTTTTGGTCCTCCACCTCACGAAGTGCACATTCTCGATCCTCCGCCATTGCAACTCCGGGATAAATATCGATCAACCTCACCTCACGGCCAACTGTCAAGCCCCTCCAAGAAAAGGATCATTCGCTGCCCATTCGCTGCCCCAAGAAAAGGATGAATTTTCGACTGTTATTTTTAATATAACAATATTTTTGATTAACGGTGGAAAACAGTTTAATCGTCTAACATAAGATCAGATGGATCATGGTAAGACACGTAAGACAAGAGGAGAGTCGATTTCAGAGGGAACGCCTTACGGCGTAATAAGAAAAAATTTATATGAAAAAAATTTAATTGGGAAAATATTTAGTAATATATATCTTAAATATTTAGAAGTATACAATTTTCTTTTTATAACCGCAAGGGTTTTTGCTCCTTGCTTATTTTCTTTTTTATTGATTTTGAAATTTAAATAATTTCTATTAGTTTTGACTAATATAAACAATTTTAAAATTACAGTTAAAAAAATTCACTTTCCTCCATAATTTTTTTTATTTTCAAAACTCAAAACTTCAATATAAAATTCATCCCTAATTTTAAAATCTTTCTAAATTCATTAAGTAAATAATATGTATTTAAAAATGGTTTAATCATGAAATGGCCTTTTTCATAATCTCGTTAATTTTAATCAAAACAAAGATTTTTAAAAATTTGAGTTTAAATTGTTTAATCTGCATAATTAGAGTGGTCCATGCTTAATCCATTTGTGCATTCAAAAATGTATTTTGAACCAGAAGTAATCTTGAAATTGTATTTGATTAATTTTAGTGAATTCCTGTGAAAAATGATATTTTGTCTATAAGTTAGACTAGGTCTTTAAAAATTAAATATTAAAAAACAAAGAAATTGGAAAACAAACATTGTGGACTGGTTCATCAAATCAATTCGTATATTACTCACAAAGCCAAATTATAAGTCACATAAATAGTGCTCATGAGTTCCAACAGATTTCAAACAAGAGGAGAATATTCTTGAGAAAATCTCTCAACAAAACTCTAACAACCAACAACACAATCCTACCTATATACTAATGTAAGCATTATTCCAAGTCTCCCCTTAATGCTTGCATTACATCATTACAAAGATTAATACAAAAATAACAAATACAATTCACATGTCAAGTCTGTTTGGTCTTTCTCAACACTTATCCCCACTCTGAAGTCTCCCAAAAAATTTTCTTTTCACCACCACAATATACTAGTTTCCCATTCAATTCATTTAAAACATAATAATCTCTAACCATCTTTGATGAACTTTATATAATTAAAGCTTATCAATCTCCCTAAAAACAATCTCAATATTACACTATATCTAACCATCAAATAAATTGTACAAGTGGCATTTCTACACTCAAGGATATCATAACATAAAGGATCTCATAACATAAAGTGTAACGGATAGTATTGTGGCATCGAATTTGTAGGGCTCATTCAACCTGAAACTAAGGAGTGTTGCTCTGCCACAAACGATGACTTGCAGATCACACAACCCTTTAATCCAATACACGATCTTTTCTTTTCATGGAAAATCTCTCCAAGTCTATGGCTCTCCAACATTAATGGTGTCCCACTTATGGCATAAGCGTGCGCACAGCAGACTCCTCTACAAATACATCGTTCAGTCAACGGCACAAGTCGAAGGCACTCCAATACCGAATCACAGTTCCTTTATGTGGCTCTGCGCAGGTCCCACGGAGGATTCTTCAACTCCATTGTCTGCTCAGATTTTACAGAGCTTAACTCTATCAGTCTACGTTTGCTACTTCAAATTGTTGGTTGTCAGCACTGTTGGGTCAACACGACCCACGTTGCGGAGCTTTCCCAATCCAGAGGCAAAGTCTTACTGAGATCGAGACATATGAACATCGTGTTGTTGTTGGCTGGTTTTTAGATCGTGGGAAACACAGTTATATAAATAGTGCTGATCATATTTAACAGATTCTAAACAAAATTCTAACCATCAATAACCTAATCTTAGGTATATAATCTTACTCATATAGGAAAGTAAATATTATTCCAAATAAAAATTTATATAAAATTTCTCTTTATATAAACACATTTTAAAATTCAGTTATAGATAAAATTCACTAACTTCATAGGCCAAATAATTTCTTTTCTTTTTGTTCCCGATTTTCAACTTTCTAAACCCTTAAACGAAACAATGAAATTGAAAAGTACGAATTTTCCTCTATAGTTATAGTTAATTTTGGGTTTAGAGGACACCACTCTACGCATTCATGTGAACATTAACAATTAACAAATCCGTGTGGATATACCTTATAGTGCAAACCTGATTTCCTTTCATGCAGACAATTAGCTACTTACCATATAAACCACATCGAATAATCTAATGGTCGAATTTTCATATTTTTTACTCCAATTTGAGCGAACTTGGTAGTTATGTGTTAAACTCTCGATGCGTTAAATTTTGTTGACTGTCATGTCTTGGTGTCTCCTCACTTTGCAATAATTAAAATCTTGTGAGTGCATTGAAATGTGCTGATATATATCGGTTGTACATTAATTAAAATCTTGTGAGTGCATTGAAATGTGCTGTATATATTGGTTGTACATTGGTCGAAGGAAATTGAACTTTCCATGCATAATTTTGTGGTATGTTTTGGTATTATATGCTGGCCAAACACCGAGTTTGCTTTTGTATGATATGTTTATATATAATGTATTCACTGGCCTCGATAGTTGGAGAAGTTTTCTTTGGTAAAGAGAATTATCACGAATATGTTTTGGTATTATATGGCCAAACACCAAGTTTGCTTTTGTTTGCTTTTGGATGATATGTTTATATATAACGTATTCCCTCGCCTCGATAGTTGGAGAAGTTTTCTTTGGTAAAGAGAACTATCACGAATGGTCTAAAAAGATAAAACCCAATCTCGCTTTCAAAGAATTGTGGAAAGGAGTATCTAAGTAGAAGTTGGAAATCCACTTGAGAAACTCACACTTGACAAAAAGCTTGTCTTATGGGAAAACAAGAACAACAAGGCCTATCCCTTAATTACAACATCAGTCAATGAAGAGTTGAGTCATCACATTTCACCATTTACAAATTCCTTTGAAGCTTTAAAGAAGGTAAAAGACGGATATGGCTCACAATCTAAGGTTGAAGTAGTCCAATTAGTGATCAAATTACTCAATCTAGAATTAAAAGATGATGATCCCCTTGCTCTAGTCTCTGAAACTAGATCTATTATGCATGATATAGAAGCTACCAGAGTTAAAATAGATGTTCCTCTCATAGATTTTGTTAAGGCACTATATCCCACACATTCTATTTATCTTAAGTCATTACAAGTGAGTGGAAAAACTAAGGAGATTTCCTTTGACTCTCCTGTAGAGAAGTTTATTGAAAGAGAGAAATTTTGGGAAGAATAAGACAACTACTGAGTCTTCTAAAGAAGTTGTGTGCCTCGTATAGAAAGAGAAGAACCATACACATAATTATTCCAGAGGAAGAGGTGGCAGAAGAGGACGTGGAAAGAAGAATGATAGAAGCAGGGGGCAGACATTACCAAGGAGGAAGACATGATCTTCATTGTATATAGTGCAACAGAAATGGACATGATGCTTCCAAATCTAAGCTCTCTGGGACAAAATTAGATAAGAAAGGAATGAAGAGAAAGGAAAATCACCAGATCTAGGGAAAGGTAAAGAACTCGAATTTTCTCATTATATTGTGGCACATTGTAATATTGGATTAATTGAAGACTTGTTTAATGCTTTACTTGCTTCCTAGAGAGATGCATGGTTTCTTGACTCATGAGAAACATGCCACATGACCTTTCAAAGATATTTATTTGAAGAATTCAGTGATAACGTAGATGGAGTAGTCTACTTTGCAGACAAGTCAAAACTCAAGCCATCCAAACTTGGCACCATCAGGCTCAAACTGTTTGCTCTCCCGGACTTTCTTCTAGATCATGTTCTCTAGCTCCAAAGTTGCGAAGAAACTTGTTTTCCTTGGTTCACATCGACAAAAGGAAATAAATTTTAGGATGCAACAAGGTATAGACACCTCGTAGGAAGTTTGAACTACCTAAATACTACCAGACCAAAAATTTCATTTGCTGCTGGAATCCTCTCCAAGTTTATGCAAAAACCTTGAGAGGGTCATTGGTCTGCTACAAAAAGAGTTCTATGGTACTTGAAGGGAACTCAGGATTTTGGAGTCAAGTATACATAGATGAATGGCTTTAGATTTATTGGATACTTTTATTCAAATTTTGATGGAGAAAAATAAAATGGAGTATCTACTTCATGTTATGTTATGATTATTGGATTAGGATTTGTCTCCTAGTGGTCATACAAACAATCATTTCTAGCATATTCCACAATAGATGACGAATATGTGGTAGTTGGAGAAGAAACAAATGAAATTGTGTGGCTTAGGAAAATTATAGATGATTTTCAAGTGAAATAAGTGCATTCTACTTCTCTTTTGGTTAATAATACTTCTCCAATAAAATTGGCCAAGAATCCAAAGTTCCATGATCGAACGAAGCATATCAACACAAAGTATCATTTGATTCAACATCATGTTGAGTCCAAGACTATTCACCTATGCCATTGTTCCAAAAATGAGCAGATTGCATACATCTTCACCAAAGTGTTTACAAGAGAAATGTTTGAAAGATTCAGAATGATGCTTAGACTCACCAACATCCCTTCAAATTAATGGGGGGAAATGTTGAAAACTAATATTTAGGGATTAAGAAAATATTGTAAAGAAAATGAGAAGGTGAAGAGACACTGGAATATGAATTTCAAAAGTCTCTCTCTCAATATATATATCAATATTCTTTCTTAATGGAAATGGGTCATTCGTGGAGTTAACAATGTCCAGCCTAATAATTTCAATATGATAATAATAAATTTAACAGTACAGAAATATAAATGATTAACAAAGCATTTATGATAAATTAAGCTAATTTTATTTAGAAGAGGTTTGGAACAATGGCATAGGCCTACCTGACTCCCTTCCATTACAAATTGATTGTAAAAGGAGTATATATAATTACTATAATGAATAATAACAAAAATGAAATGGGGTTTTCCTATTTCTTAAAAGTCATGACTATGTTATTATAATTCGTGAGTAGTTTATTGTAGGGAGTAGCATACCAATTTTTTTGTGATAATGGTAGAGAAAATGAAACTTTATAAAAAAATAAAGCTAGAGTGTTTTATATTAATTTTCTCATCCTTCTATATTAATCTAATGTGAGAAGAATAAACCAATGGTCAATGAGTACCATGTATTTAAAGAAACTTACTTTTGTCCTAGCTTAGTGCATTCAATGTGAGGTTGTTGATGCCATAGTGATGTCACCACTTAACAAGGAAGATTCATACTATTAACAAAAACCTAGAAGGAAATTTAACCATCATTATATGATGGCCATGTCATTAACAAATATTAATAGTTCAATATATTAATGGATGAAGGTTTTACCAACACTTCCTCCAATATAAATTCTCATCGTTGGTAAATTTAAGCAAGTGTCAACCAATCGTTCCTATAGAAAAATTATTTTTGGTAAAGGGGGCTTAAGAAAGGGTTAATTAACCCTTCCTCATGATCAATATTCCTACCAAGAGGGATCCAAAGGAAGGTTTAGTTGACCCTTCCTCCACATTAGTATTCTCATTGAACTGGGTCTTGGCAAAGAACAAATCTACCCTTTACCAAGTATAATATCCCCTTTAAGAAAGACCCCAGAGAAGGGTTAGTGGACTCATCCTCCACAGTAGCATTCTTATTAAAGGTGTTGCAGTAAATTCTACAGACAAGGAGCCATTGTTTCGTAATCCTATGTCCTATGACAATCACTAGACAAAAAAAAGGATGGCTAAATCAAGACAACAAAAATCCCCCAATCAAATGATCATGCAAGAAAACATTCATGCAGTTCCTAATGTTACAAGGTTTTAACTAATACCTACCCTCCTCAAAGGTTGGTGAAGGGTTTTGGGTCTAATGCAAAATTCTCTCGCTCAAACCAGGAGATATCTCTCCTCCACTATCGATCCCAAGCCTACATATAAGCACAAATAAACAAAGATGATAAATAGTATTTTGCAGAAGACATTAGCTCAAAACATCAAGAAACACATGAATATAAATTACTACAACCACTAGTGTAAAGGAAGGGAACATGAATATTTATTAACCATAAATCAAATGTAGATCAATACCTTCAATTTTGGTGTTCCTCTCCTAATTTAGACAAAGCCTCCCAACTATGATGAACAAGGACTCAAGGCAACATGTAGCTCTTAAAAACTGAATCACGATAGAAATATATGATTCTCTATAGCTCAAATTGTTTGACCATAGCTTTCAGATTTTGACTTGCACGACCATCTATGATAACATAGTATAAATAGGTTGAAGAAGACTTCCTGGAGGATAAATGAAAACTCCTAAAATGAAGATAAGTTGAATAAGCTTCTCAATAATGTGCCCTAGCTAGCTTGAATATATGAGATAAGGTGATGAGTCGAACTGATCTCTTAGAAACGTAATCATCTAGGATAAGTTCCCCAACCACAAGCACAAACCTAGTGAATCTCAGTTATAACAGCAAGGAAGACTTGTCCTGTGTGTTTTTGGAAGGTTCCAACCAAACTCCTAAGTTGCTTTGCCCGTGGTTGGGGATAAATACTAGGGAAAAGAGTATTCAAAGCCAAGGTAAAGTGTCAATGGTGTAGTGACTCAAAAATACTAACCCTAGGAAATAAAGTAGGCTGATAACAAAAGGAAGGTAGGGGAAGGATCATCCGACCCTTCAATCATATTATTCCTATTCAAGATGACTCAAAATAAGGGCTGGACAACTATTTTTCCAACATATACAAATTTTGTGCTCAAGGAATGATTGCCCAACCTTGTCTTAAGCATGTTATTCTTATAGAGGGTGAATTGGAAAAAGGGTTGGATAACAATTCTTCCAACATAGAATTCATATATAGGTGTAGCTTGTGGAATGGTTAGTTGACTCATCAACCAACATAGCATTTCCATTAATGTGTAATGATATAGATTGGATCATTATATTCTTTGTCATCCATGTTAAATTTAGAGTGGAAAATTTTGGAGAAATTACTTGATATGGCCATTTTTAAGAGTGGATTCCTCTTTGGCAAATTGGTTTTTGAAACTTCTAGAAGAAGTAGTTTGAGGCATCAAACAAAATATTTTGGGGGTAACCTTTTTCCACTTAAGTGTGCACTCCTAGTAAAATTTATGCCACCCAAAACTTGACCTTCTCTTTTTTGACCACCATGATTCAAGATGATGCCTTGTCAGCCCCCATTATTCATGTAAAACGGGATAGATACATAATCATGATGAAAAAGGCTCTAGAAGATTCAATATTATAATTCTAGTTGAGTTGAACAAGTCAAACTTAACCATTTACAACTTGGGCACTAGGAGGAAAAGGGGTTCCACGCTATTGGAGTGCATTTTATACCATAGATGAATAGAGTATCTGAGAGTGGATAGACATAGATAAAAAAATATTTATGTGTTGTAGTATCCCATAGGGCGCAAGTCCCATTCCTTTGTACTTGCATCCATTTCCATTGAGACAAAGAGAGGGTAGAACAACCTCACTTTCTAGGTGGGTTTTCTCCAATAAGGGTTTCCCAAATCATATCTTCTATTCATTTTGGGTTTTCAGTTTTATTTCGTTGTTCTATATTTTCGATATTTTATCCATTAGATGCATAAGCATAACACAATAATTATCAAATACGAAAGTATTAGAAAATATTAACCCTCATAGTATGCATTTTGGATATTCAAATATATTTAAGTAGATCTATTATGATGATATTTCCAGTGGAATACTATGACAACTTATAGATCACTTAACTAGTGATCTAGGTGGATATTAGTGGCCACCTACCTATCCACTTGGACCCCCAACATCATTTATTTCATTTTCCTTAATTGTAGCTCAATTTTCTATTTTTGGCAGTTTTTTGGATCTTAAACTTCTAAAACCGTTTTGAGGTCCAAATTTTTTTTTTTTTGAGAAAACGAAGAAACCAAAAAAGTGCCAAAATATTTTTTACAAAATATTTTTTTGAATCCTCGTGGATATATTTGAAACAAGGTATTATTATATCCAAAAAAAGATCATATGCCAAATTTACGAACCTCGGAAGTTGGTGATCCAACCTACCCCAACGGGGCCCAAAACCTTTGGCACTTCATCTCTGGTTAGGGTTTCACACTTCTTATTTATGATAAAAATGCATCTATGCATCATTGTCATAGAGTTTAGAGGCATGTAGACATCAGACCACTTCTCAGGGATAAGTTACCATTGCTCAATCTAGTTTATTTCCATTCTGCATGTAAACAATTTTTAGTATTGTATTAATTAATTGAAGTTCATTTTTCATTGTAGCTCTTTGTTTTTGTTTAAATTTGTGGTTCATTTCATTCCTGAATAAACCCATATCAACCGAGGAAAGGTTTATTTGAGCCCTCTTAAGAAAAATGGAACTTCTATTATTGCGGAGCTCATGTAAGTGTAAGACATCACATCTTATAGAATAATATTCTCATTGAATAGGTTCCTTAGGAAGGGTTAATTTGACCTTCCTCTCGCATAAAATTCTTATCAAGGGGAAGCCTAAGGATGTATTGGCCAACCCTTCCTCATGCAAGGTAATCTCATCTAAAATGTAATGAAGAATGGACAATCAATTATTTCTTCAAACTAGTATTCTCATCAGGGTAGAGAGAAGGTAAAGGTCAATCAACACTTACAAATCAATATTTTCATTAGAGGGTCCATTGACTCTTCTTGGTGCATAGTATTATGATTTAGGGATAATCTAGGAAAGGGTCTATCAACTATTCCTTCACATTAGTATTATTAACAAAGAAATACCTAAGAGATGATTGGATACTAATTCCTCAAGCCTAGTATTCATGCTAAGAGCACTACTAGAAAATGAGCAATTAGTGACTAAGTGACTAAAAAAGTTAGTCACCACAGCTTTTCCAAGAGAAATACTACCAAAAATGAGAAATCTTAAGTGACCGAACTAAAAATGACTAACATAAATCACTAATTTAGTCACGGGTTAAAATATGTGACTACTAATAAGTAATACAACTAAAAATGGATGAATGAAATTAAATGAAGTTTTTTTGTGCAATGGCGGGTGGTAGCAGGGAAGAACCTGAACTACGGTTTTTAGTTAGGGTTTTTTCGCTAGTCACCATGGCGGGGCATGGAGGAGGGAGTTCAGCTCCCTCCTACAGACAAGTGGTTGTGGACAGGAGCAAGGGATCTGGATCGCATAGCTTCAAGAAACCAATGGAGGTGGCCTGAGAGGCTATGAATATAGAAAAAGCGGAAAATATTAAACCTCATGGATAGGAGGAGAATCATGAGGAAGCTAGTAAGGAGAAGAGGACAGAGGTTAGCAGTCAAAAAGTTGCTCCTATGAGTAAAACAGGGGTCTGTAATCCCAAGTTGACCACTATTCCTCGGGTTGTTTTAAGTGATCCAGCGCTATATGTGCACAAAGATCACATGGCGGAATATGCGATTATCTGCAAATTTATGGGGATTTGGCCAATAGAGAAGGCCCTACAAGCATGGATAAGGAACCACTGGAAACCAAAGGGGGAAATCAGCCTTCACCTTGGGTCCAAGGGTTTCTTTACAGTGGTGTTCACAAGCTTAGAGGATAAAGATAGAGTGTTCGAGGGAGGACCCTATTTTTACGCTTTTGCAGGCCTTTACATGCGACCATGGGTGATGAATTTTCTCCCAGAACGAGAAACTTTCACATCGGTACTGGTATGGATAAGACTCTACTCCTTTCCTTTAGATTATTGGCTATTGGAGTCTCTAAAGGCTATCAGAAACAAGCTAGGGCATTTTATAAAGATCTCTCTTTCTACTCTAAAAGGAAAATATAACTACTTCGCTCAGATATGTGTGGAAATGGACTTATCTGGGGCACTTCTAGAAGCAATCATTTAGAGATGTATGATGAGGAATGGGTGCAGGCGATGGACTATGAACATGTCCCATTTATGTGCCGTAAGTGCCATGAACACAGGCACCTATACAAGGACTACCCATTAAACACCTTGGGATATTAATAATCTTCTCCAAAAATGTTCTAATTACAAAAACAACAAAAAAAAAGAAATTTATGGAGGATACTCCTACACAAGAGTGCCTTCTCATTTGTACTTTGAATAATTTCCATTGCAAATAAAAGAGAGAAAATCAACAACACCTTTGAACTTCGTTTTCTCCTGTAAGGATTTCCCATAACACATCTTGCTGTTTGTTTTCGTATTTTTTTTTATTGTATTTACATATTATGTATTTTCTACATATTATCTATTCCATACATAAACAACAAAACAATAATAACAAAACTTAAATCTAAAAATAGTTAACCATTCATAGTATGGATTTCTGTTTTTTTTATAGATTTTTGTGACATACTATCCAATGGAATATCCATGGGAGTTATATATCATATCTTTCACTAATGTCATATTGGAAAAACACATAACATGCTGGTAATATATTTCACTTCTAACCAATCTATTTGAGTCATAGATTAGCACGGGATGGGTTTGATTGGTTACTCCACAAATTTGGAGATATGTATGTCCTTCCTCAAAATAATAGGTATCTATGTACCCGAGGATTTTCATAACATGTTTAGATAGTCTATGGCATTCTTGTCTAGATATGAGTGTACAAAAAATTCCATAAAGAGGTGATCAATCAAAGCATGAGAAAATTGATACTTTTTCTCCCATAAGATGTCAAAGTGGACATGTCTAGTGGAATCTCTGACATTATATCTAAGAGATGAACCAAAAAAAATATTCCTTTCCCACACCACATCAATATAATAAGTAGCCATGTATAATGAGTTTAGAATACTTAGCTTTCTTTCATGAGGCTACTCAATTTTGGCATCAATCCATTTATAAATAATGGACCTCAATTTGGATATCTTCCCATGCATAGCTATTGTGTATGTTAGTGGCACTCATGCTTATATGAATTTGGATAATTATTTTTCTCCATAAAATCTATAAATAAAAATCACGATGCACCTATATGAATACCATAAATCCGTCATAGGTATCCCACCTCTAGAATTGTTGAATAATTTTTAATCATCTTTCCACTAGTTGGCTAAGATTTTTCTCACATCATGTTTATGTTAAAAAGAAACCAAAATGTTGTTACTAAATATTTCCTTAGCATCATGGGATTTGTAATATTTGTTGACTTCATGTGGGAGAAAATCCTAAATAAAATCCCCTTTTTAGTATTAATAGATTATTTTCCACAATTAATGTGGTTGATGATCAATTTTATCACTTTAACGCAAAGAAAAACTAGCATCCCTGTTGTGGATGAGTGTAATCAAGAAGATTTTATATTTAGTAAAAACTAGGTCACCTACCTCGTTGAGGTTAGGGTCATTATGTGGTATGGAATGAAAATGCTCTTCATTCTTAAGCTTAAAGAATATAACATTCCAACCTAAGAGAAGAAATTATGTCTTGGTGCTTAGATTAGGGTCTCCATAGAGAGGTGTTTGTGAGACTAATTTCCTTGGGGGTAGTGATATGATTGATTCACTACCCTTTGCTAAATATGGATATACCCCTTGCATTATCATTGGGATGTATGTCTTGGATGATTCTCTTCCCTTGCTCTCTTACCAAAGGTATTGTTGTAGTTTAAGTCTTGGTTTCTTCCAAAAATATTAAAAATACAAATATAAAGGAGAAAAGGAATTTGTAGAAGGGTTAGAACCTATCTTTATTATTTTTATTATCAGCACTAACCATTCAGGCTTGCTGCATAATACAAAAAGGGTGGACCCACGACAATTAAAACCAACCGTTAACCATAGTGCACTTCCGATGATAGATCACGTTCCTTTCAATGAGAGTCACATCACACTCAATTGTGATGGAGCAAGGTGCATGAATTTTAAAAATTAGAAGGGGTGGTGCAAACTTGATTTAATATACTACTCATCAAGCGATTAATAGCCAAGATTCATTACGCCACCCACAACCTATTTTTTAAAAACCACTAGAGAGGGGGTTGCAAAGCATTGAATGGTTTCTTTAAACCACTTTCAATTTCATCACATCACGTGACCACATCACCCGTTAAATGAGCCTACTTGCTTTTCTCACCCTACCACCTCATCCACCCACATCATTGTCCACGTTCCTCATCTATCATATCATCCTATGTCATCCATATTCGTCTTTCAGTTTATTTTCCTACTCAACAAGAAGGGTTAAAAGGGTTCATTTGACCATTCCTCCTATTAGTTTCTTGTCTTTTTCATGCTCAGATAGCTCTACTAACCATCGTCTAGGTCAGACAACGACCAGTACACCTCAACGTCTACTGTTTTTCTCAAGTACAATGTATTTACACTATGTTCCAGACCTAAATTTCTTGTAATGATTAACTTAAAAAGAGCTCCAAAGTTGACCCCAAAATGTAAAAAAACCAATCCCACCTCTAAGGAGCCCTTAATGGACATCGAGGCCGAAATTCATGATTCTTTTTATCCTATAGACTTTGAAGAATTTTAGTTTGAGTCTTTTGGCCTTTTTTGAATAATGAAGATTATTTTAGCTCTATTTAGCATGGTGTATATTACATCATAATTCCAACCACATACCACTTCTCTGAATTTGTAACCTAGCTAAAGTCTTCCTATATTTCCCAAAGAGATTATGTTGCTTCATCCAAGCGATAAAATGTCCTTGAGGTTACATCTAAACTTATCTGAAAGGCCTTCTATTTCCCCAACTTTCCAAACTCACAACCATTCACTAACACTTAATTACTTTTGAGTTTCACTTAGTTGTCAAAGGAAAACAAACAAGCCTTCTTCAATCAAATTTTACTTCCATGGTGATAGCCTCCACCAGCACCTAATTTTTACCCCATGTTTGTGGTTTTTGAAGATGCATAGAAAATTTTGGCCACAATTTTGCTATTACTTGGTGTGGATGATACAAGAAATGCCACCAAACCAACTTTAGGGTTCCTAATTCAAAGTCTACACCTAGATGCGGTGTTGTACATACATTTCTACCTAGCTCAATCCATCAATTTCCAATTTAAGAACTTCTACTTGGCCAATTGCTTTAGAGATCTTTCCATTCTAGTCTGTCTTTTCCTGTACACTCATATTGATAAATTTGATTCTCTAGGTCAAAGAATTTTTTATTCCAAGAAGAAGAGGAAGTCAATAGTTGAATGGACAAATGCAGTCAAAAGAAAGGCTGACAATGAAGGTTTTTCTCAATTTTTGACCACATATATGGCAAGTACCTACACTATTCTAAATGGTGCACCACCTCCAAGAATTATACCAAAGAAGAAGTTGTTACAACTCAGTAAAGATACCAAGGTTGGGGATTGGTACCTCTTTAAGAAATTAACAAAAATAAGACTATATGGATGTCAAGTGCAACCTTACAGATTACCAATTTTCATATCTATGATAATATTCTCCCTAGATTTCATAAGACGAAGCCTACATGTAGAGGAAGTTAATTTTATTCCTAGTTGCAGGGGGTATCTATTTAAATTGGAGAATGATATTGGTCTATTCTTAGTGAATTCAAGATAGACCCTTACTCAGATATAATAAATGATGAAGGAATTTCACTTTGAATTGGTAGAGAAATGGAAATATGACCCACATTGTTATTTCTGACCGAATAAGAAGTGTCAAGTCAACTCTGCATTCTCATGAAAGGAGGCCTGAAAATGAATGGAAATAAAATCAAGAAGTTTGGCCTATTAATTTAGAATTGGAAATTGAAACTCCTACAACCAAATAGAAGTCTCTAAACAGAAATATTGTTGAAGCAATGGATGTCGATGTAAATGTAGAGGAGATAAAACCATCCAAGAAAGCCAAAATAAAGTGTGAAGGTGAGGAGGAAATGCTAGTGAATTTGATAGAATAGACCTTCGGTTAACTAGGTTTTCAAATGAATCTAGAAAACCCTGAGCTTATCATTCCCTCCACTTCCACAAATTTTACAGTGCTCATAGTTGGAGGAAGTTCTTATGTGATTGATACAATAGTAAAGAACTAGCAAGCTAGTAAATAAAATAGTCAAAAGGTGAAAGGTGAGATGATGTCTTGATTGACCATGTAGGAATATTGTTCTTTCCAAACTAGGTTGCTTTCATTAATGGACCTAAAAAGGAGCCAAATTAAACTATCTTTGTTGCATCCTACTGTTTAGTCTCTTCCTTCAGGTGTTAAGTTTAAGAAAATAGATTTATCCATCAACATTATTGACGTTACTTTACCTGATAACATTAATTTGCATTGGAAAATAGGTGAGATGCTATATAATGAATTGATTAGAGCTTCATTGATAGTTAGTAAAGCAAAGAAGCCCTTAGAAAACGTCTCAAACAGAATCAAACAAGAAAAGGCCAATTCTAGAGCTCTATATTTATAGAATGATGGTTACAAGGAATTGATTATAAATTTGGGTGTTGACCCAAATGATAGAGAAGCTATAAAGATATGATACAGGGAAGAAAAATTGAAATGCAGTCAATGTGCCACAAGTTGAAAATTCCCGTGATAAAGCATGTGCAAACTGCTAAACTGACTTTTGTAGAGGAAGAAAAGGAACAATTGATAATTCAACTCACAAACATAAATAAGGAGGTTATAGACTTAAAAGATATCGTCCAAGACCTAGAGAATACTATCAAAAATCATTTGTGAACAATTGTAGTGCCCAATGAGTTTGAAGACCCTTCAGAAAAACCAACACAAGTAATGATTGAACTCACATTTCCAAGGGAAAATATGAAAAATTTCTAGGATAATATGACATTTTCTCAGGCATAATTCAGAAACAGTGAGAAACAATTGAAGTCTGTAGAGATATTAAAATAGAAAATCTCTAAGAAATACAAGTAATCTTGAGATTAAATAAAGGAGCTGAAGATAAAATTGAAGGGAAACATGTCCTTAATTGAAGCCATGTAGGTCGTTTAGGATAACATAATTCAATAGGTGTGTTCAACTTAGGGATTCTTTCAAAAAAAAAAATTAGGAAAGGGCTACTATCACTAGTATCACAAAAGTTGTAGCTTCATGTAAGAGGGACATGCAGATAGAAGCTCAAAGAGCCATGGAGATCATCAAGTTTCTGAATGAAAAGTCCATAGAAACTTTGAAAACAATGCATATTGTTAACAAGGCTATATTTATTTTGGATATTAGCAAATCCATTGAGGGAAACTACCTTTGCATCCAAACTTAGGGTAAATTGGAGATGGTAAGAACATTTGAGCTACTTTTGATTCTAGGTTTGATTAGAGACAGAGAATTAGGTTGCCAGGATGTTGAAGCATTGATAGAAGATTTCTACCTTGGGAAAAATATGAACAAGAACTCATAGCTACGACATGTAGACTAGATTCATCACTTCAGAAGACCGTAGTTCTGAAGGGAAAAATAATGGCCAATTTCTTCATTAGGGGAATTTTGAGGTCTAAAATGGGCCTCCTATGAAAAATGTACAACCAAAATATAAAATTTATAAGAACCAATAGGATTCAAGATGTTGATGTCAACCATGGGGAATGATTCACCATTTTTGGAGTAAAAAATAAAAATAATAAAATAATAAACTACTATTTCAACTCGTATTTTCAACTTATCTCCTTTTCGTGGATTGAAATCACATTTTTCATGTATTTCTGATTTTTTATGTAGTAGGGTCCATCGAAAGTATGCAACATGGGTACTCCTTGGACGAAGAATCAAATTCTGCATCCAATGATTGTTACCACTCGAAATTTGAGTAAACCCATTGGGAGATAAGTTGAAAATACGAGTTGAAAAAATAGTTTTATCTTTTTTCCCACTAAAATTTGATGATGTAATCTAATATTATTTTATTATTTATGCTATTATTTTATAATTTCCTTAGGAGGCCCATTTTACACCAAACAATTCCCCTAATGATTGTAACACCCTCCTCCCACATCTACCCAAGTAACCGGCCGACCGGGGTAAACATGTGACGAGAAGTTACTTTGATCTCCTAAGTCACCTTAAGGAAGTGCAACCAATGGAAAGACAGCATACATAGCTTCCACATAAGAAACAAGACTCTCAAGAGCCATTCCAACCACTCACATAACCAGCCCCTAAGACTAAATGAAGTTTTAGACCACTAAACCTCCGGAAGCTCACTTGATATGGGAAAGCATATGTCCAGGAGGCTCTAGATGCTCCCACAACATGGGTATGCATGCATCTAGGGAATGTTTTCCTAGTGGTGTGCCTACATCTCTAGGGTTTGAGCCACTATTTTATGTCCATATCCCAGGTCACTGCCCAAAACTCAATGACACTTTCGGAAATGAATTTACACAACATAACAATGATGCATTTGCAAAAACAAGGACAATGTCTAGACTGAACCCCTACTAGCTATGACAGGTATTTCATCAACCATATCACAAAGATGCAATCTATAGGTTTAAATAACATAGCTGAGAATAGGGGTCTCATACTTATCTGAGAATCACTATGAAGCATTTATTCCTTAACATATTAGCTGTAATTTTCTCTATTAGGCCATAGATACATTGTTAATTCATTTACAAGTAAAAGCATTATGAGAGCCATACATAGCCACTATCATAATACATGTTCATAGCCATCATAATAACAACAAAAATACCATGGAAATCACAACCATGTCATCCACATATAAACTAGTATAATACTCATGAAGTAACAAGGAGAAATAACCTCATATGAATGATGCAAAGGCGAACCAATTGTGGGACTTCCATGAACCACTTGACTGCAGACATGGCTGAGCTAATTCTCTATTTAGCTTGTCACCCCCATGCCATATTCCAAGCATGGATGTGGGATTTCATGAAGCACATCAAAAAAAACCATTCAGGGCTTCCAAATGCCAAACCACCTCAACCCATCAAACAATGATTCCACCTCACTGTCAAACATCACAAAACCATCATCAAATTTCTCTCTACCCAAGCCTTCTAAGGTTCTAGAGCATTTGTTCCAACCAAGGCTCCAACACTAGTAACTCAACCCACAACTGTCACTAGGCTCCAAATCATTTTTCCAACCAAGGCTCCAAGACTAGTAACTCAACCCACCAAGGGCACTAAAGCATTTGTCCAACCAAGGCTCCAGGAAAACATAAAATCCAAGAACATGAAGCAAACAAGAGAAAAGCAATAATAATACGACACTACAAATAAGGTAGTATGGCCATACACCAGACATAAACAAAGTCAATCAAGAATAACAAATCAAAAAAGACCAAAATGACAAGAATAGAAACAAAAAACATGACTCAATCACCATGGTTCCCAAAGCCTCCAAGGGAAAGCCCAAGTTGAGCCTTCTTCACAAATACATGGCAATTCCCTTTTCCATGAAATTACTTACATCATACTGACATAAACACATAACTTCCAGTGCATAAATAAACATAACAATAAACCAAGTACCTTATCTTGTTGCGCCAATAACACTTCCTTGTAATCGAACACATTTGTTCTATGTCGCAAGGGACTCCAATTCCCTTGATAGAACTAGCTATAATTAGACACTAGTTGTTATACTTGTCAAATACATGTCCATGAATATAGCACATATCCACATAATTTCAGATAAATTATGGTTAAGAAGACTTCCTGTATGCAATTCACTCATTTGATTGGAATTTCAATTTCCAAACATAACCAAAGGAATTCTCACACAATTCCTTTCTTTTACCTTTACCTTTTTGCAACTAAGTCTTACTATGTACTGTCACATCACCTAATGGATAGTTATATAAACAAATTAACTATTACCTTTTCATACTATTTGTGGAGTACCAAAAAGGTATGTTTTGATGATCATTTGAATAGATTTTCAGTAGAATTTGTAAACCGTTTTGCATTATGAATCTAGAAAACAATAAAGAATTATAATAAAACATGTGAATTATATGCAAGACTTAATCACTGATAATTGTTATTCTTCTGCGCAGGAAAGGGTGAAAACGAAGAGTTGTCATTCCGAAGGAAAAGATAAAGACAAGATAACTGTTGTCCCTTTGAAGGGAAACCGAATGCAAACAAGGCTAAACAGATCAAAGCAAATCGACCCGGAAAAGGAGGAGAAGACACCAGCTCGGCGGAAAAAGAAAAGAAAAGATTAAGGATTGATAGTTTGGCGAATCCCTCAGGATCTTTGATCCTGAGGGATCGCTGCTTTATTTATTTTGTTACTTAGACATCTCCGTCGTCACCTTTATATAAGGGGAGAGCACTATTAACCAAAGGGGATATATACTTTTATGTAATTTTCTGTAAAAGATCAACTTTGATCATCGAGTCTCGTTAAGAACTGATTCATTGTACTTTTGTCTTATGTGTTAATATAAACTTGGTGATTACCGTATCTCTGCATCTGGATTAATTCAAAGCGGTGTACCCTTGAGGCTAAGGGCCCGGCCCCGAAGGACACTTGCTTCTGTACCACTACAATTTGATTTTTGTGTGGTTTGCTTATTGTTGTTATCTGGTAATCTGATATGCTTTATGAATCACCATTACATGCTCCGTTAAGATTAATTCATTGAGGTTTTTACAGATAGAATTGTGTATTGACTCTGCATTACATTACTGATCCTTTCAGAGTTGATTGAATGATTATCAGTCTTGGCCGAATATTATTACTGTCTCGTTACAGAGCTCTTGTACTGAACATTTATGTCATAGATTCATTCGAAGTTGTATGTAGAAATAAAGCCGTTAAAATTGATCAGATTACTATTCCGGTGTGTTACGTGTGATCTATTGGTGTTGTTCTATAATTTATCCATAGTTAGTGCTGTTCCATTAGTGAATTCTGCTTGATTTGCTTTAAGAGTGAGAGATTGATATTTGGTTGTGAAGAGTGCATTTGGGTTAATAGATTAAGTTTGGTTATGACTCGCGAGACTTAGTTGTTCAATTGTTGTTCCAGTTTATTATTGTTGTTCCATTTCAGATTTGCCGTTCAATTCTTTATTTGTTGTTCCATTTTGCTATTTGTCGTTCCATTTACTTGCATTCATTATTTTGGTGTGAGAGACGATCCAAGGCTGTAGTGAGCTTCGGCATTCACTGCCTCGCTCCCAGACCCATGATCCATGCTCTAATTTCCCTTCCACTAGTTTCCAAAGGGATGGGCTATTGCTGCCAAACCCTTGACTGGTAAGTTACTTGGTTTTCTGAATTTGTGATTTTCCCTACTTTTATTTCCTTTCTGTCAGTTTCCAAAGGGATGGGTTATCGTCACCGAACCCTTGACTGATCAGTTGCCTAGCTTTAAGAGTGTGTGCTTTAGTCACTTGAAGTAACTTAGTTATAGGCAAGCATCTGTTTACTCTTGTATTTTTGTAGAACGCTGTACTACTAGCATTACTCTGACAAATAGCCTCGGATTGAGTCACTCTTTGTAATAACCAAACGCTCCCGGATTGATATATTAATGTGAGATAATTAGAGGTGAAAGAGACCCTTTTTATAGCTCCACATTTTGGCGTCGTTGCCGGGGAAAGAGTGTAGCCAATTGTTTCTTTTCAGAGTAGTGTACAAACCTGCTAGGGAAGAGTTAGATTTTAAAAACGGAAGGTAAGAACCTGCGTGCAGAGCATGTAAAAGCCCTGCTCCACTTTCCGCTTTCCTAACAAATTTAATTTTTTTGCTTTGTTTGAATAGAATCTGGTAGTTTATTTGAGTGCATGACTAAGAAGAAAAAAATAGAAAAGAATATCAAACCTCCATCCAAACCCGAAAAAGCTAAGGGGCTGGTGACCCTTGGCCTGACGACCTTCATAGACGAAATCTATAGGAAAACAGAATCTCAGCCGTTAGTAGGCCCTAGGAAAATCATTTCTAAACAACCTACTAGTTCCCTTCAGGCCACAAGATCACCATCTATAGCCTTTGCTGAGGTGCATAGTCAAACTGAAGAGCAGGACTTTCAAGAAATTGAAAATTCTACTCCAAAACTATTGCAGGAAGGGAATTTCAGCAACTTTTGTGAAGGAGAAGGAGAAACAGGGGAAACTAAGGAACCAAAATCTCCTATTGAAACAAATCAGCCATTAAATAGCCTAGATAAGGGGAGTGCTGCAAAAATCATTGTTGAAGGAATCCAATCTCCTCAGACATCAGGTATTCTCATTATCCTAGATAAAGGAAGTGCTATTAAAAATACCCCTGTCAAAACTGTTCCCTCTCAACCTAAGAACACCCTCCTAGATATCCCAGAAGACTATTGGCATATATTCGATCCTATGGCTCAGAATCAGCCAAATGCTCAAACCTCTACCTTACAATATCCTATATTGGATTCCGTAGCAAATGCGCCCATGAAAGCTATTCCTCTTCAGCATATCCCTACCTTTCATGGTCTCACATCAGAAGATCTGGATGCATTTTTATTCGAATTCGATGTGTTATGCAGGGGATATGATTACACCACCGATCCCCAGAAATTGAAACTATTTCCCTCTACATTAAAAGGGGCTGCTTTAAGATGGTTCATGGGACTAGGTGGTGGGGTTATCAACAATTGGGATCAAATGAAAGAATCCTTCCTAAGGAAATATCAGGATTATTGTAGGTCCAGAGAATTAAAAGACGAAATATTTCAAATGACAGCCAAACCGAATGAGACATTAGAGGAATATGTGGAACGCTTTCAATACAATCTACAAAGATCTCCTTATGCATCACTACCTTTACCTGATAATGTATTAAAAACTGCATTGATAAGGGGTATGAAGGAACAATGGATAGAAACATTAAACATCATGGGAAAAGGGGATATTTATCAAGAGAATTTTGCTGACATCATTGACTTATGTATCAGGAGTTCGAGAGGCAGCATAAGAATAAGACCGACATAATATGATCGGTTTGCAAGAGATAACAAAGTATCAACAGAAGGAGTAACACGTGTAGAAATTCGAAATTTATTAGAAAATTTTTAAAACTGATATTCTGGGGACACTAACTACACAACTTGATATTGTGCAGGCTAGACAGAAGCAGAACAGAATTTGGCGATCTTCTGTCCCCGATGCAGAAAAAAACATAGCCATAAATAATGTTTGTTGGATACAGTTCAAACATGCGCCATCTGTACAAAAGATCACCTTACAGAGAGTTGCCCCTCACTCCCTAGATTGAAAGAGGTATATAAGGAAGCAGAAGAAGAACCAGAATCGGTGTACTTGATCAACCAGCGTCGCCAGTGGCAGCCGAGACAATCTGGTATGTTTCCAGACCCAACCTCTTCTTTTCAGCCTCCACGGTATAATGCTCAACAATATGGTATGTGGCAAAACCAATCTCAACCCCCATTTTCAAACTGGTCACCACAATCATTTCCTTCTTCAAACCCATGGCTAAATCAGACAAGCCAATCTGGTTGGCCGAATTTTCCTTACACTCCACCATACTGGCAAAATGGCCCATATCCTCCACAATGGACTCCCCCTACTTCACAAAGTTCACCCTGGCAGACAAATTGGCAAAGACCGATGCACCAACCAGCAGGAACTATTCCGCTCCCTCAACCTACTCTACCAGCCTTACAACAAAATCCCCAGTCTAATTTAAGACCGCAACTCCCAGCTCAACCCAATCCCAATCCAAATAATAGACCGGTCCAATTTCTCCAAATCATCAAATCACCAAAAATAGGACCCGACCTGAGGGAGTGCAATGATATTCAGTTAAGATCTGGACGTATAATTGGAACTGAGGGAGATAAAACAGTTCATATTGAAGATCAGTTACCTAGAGAACAATAGTCACAACAAGAGGATGTAAACAAGCAGCAGACTTATAATCAGGTAACCACATCCTCTCCTCCATTCCTAGAATGATTAGTCATACCTCGACCCATACAATATCCCGACTGTGACATTCTGGGAGAATTACAAAATCTGTACATAAAAATCCCATTCCTCCAAGCCATTCAAGACATTCCTATATATGCAAAAACTATCAAAGAATTGTGCATCAAGAAACCGAGGAGGAATATAACAACTAATCCAAGGGTCCAAGTAGTCGGTACTTTATCTGATTTACTGTCCGAGAAAGAAACACCTATTAAATATGAAGACCCAGGAAATCCAATTGTAACTGTTCAAATTTATGGTCAGACTCTGTCTAATGCCTTAGTCTATCTAGGAGTTGCAATTAATATTTTAACAACCGCTACTTGCCAAAAGCTTGGCATTACATCTGTAGAACCCACTTCTACTCTGTTAGAATTAGCTGGCCGATCTGTGGTGAGACCAGAGGGAACTCTACATGATGTCATGGTCTCTGTAGACTCCTAGGAATATCCATCTGATTTCCTGATAATCAATCCAAAAACCCGACGTGATGGACACCCGCTAATTCTAGGTAGACCTTGGCTCGCCACTGCCGATGCTTACATTGGCTGCCAGCAGGGAAATATGATTATAACCAGAGGACCGAATATCAAAAATTTAGTTTTATATCCTCTAGCGTAGCCAAGTTTCACGGTAATCAAAACTAATAAACACCCTGTATCATACCTTACTGATAACATTAGATCTCCATTGACTATACAAGAGGCACTTGGTTTTAAAGATCAAACAGAAGATGATGCCATTAATAATTTTATCAGTCAAACTGAATCTAGATCCCACGCACAGTGTCACATGATAGAAGCAGCATTTGATAATGAATTAGAAGAAGATCCTCTGAAAGATACACAGGACCAAACGATACCCGTTACTTCTGTTACAAATAGTAAAATTGTGGAAATTGAACCGGGAAAAACATTAAATATTAATGCCAACCTCACACCTGAACAAGAAACGAAGCTCATCCATCTGTTAAGAAAATATCAAGAAGCATTTGCATGGGATTACTATGATATGAAAGGAATTGATCCCCAATTATGTACACACCACATTTATATAGAAAAAGATGCCAGACCTGTTCGTCAGCCGCAAAGAAGACTTAATCCTCATCTAAAGGGTGTGGTAAAAGCTGAACTTCAGAAACTTTTAGATGTCAATTTTATCTATCCTATTTCTGATAGTAAATGGGTCTCTCGTCTTGTGGTGGTACCAAAAAAGAATGGAAAATGGAGAATTTGTGTGGATTACAGGGAACTAAATAAAGCAACACAAAAAGATCATTTTCCTCTCCCATTCATAGACCAAGTATTAGATACTTTAGCAGGAAAGAAATTCTTTTCTTTCCTGGATGGCTTCAGTGGATACAATCAGATTCAGATTGCCCCTGAAGACCAGGACAAAACTACTTTTACTTGTCCTTGGGGAGCATTTGCCTATAGAGTTCTACCCTTTGGCCTATGTAATGCTCCTACCACATTCCAAAGGGCTATCCTTAGCATTTTTGCAGATTTAATAAATGGACTTGAAGTATATATGGATGATTTTACACCATATGGAGATGATTTTGATCCAACACTCGACACCCTAGAAAAGGTCCTACAGCGCTGCATTGCTACCAGGCTTTGTTTAAGCCACGAAAAATGCTACATGATGATGACCGAAGGACTTATCCTAAGACACTATGTTTCAGCAGATGGCATTCAGGTAGACCTGGCTAAAATTCAAATACTTTTGCTTATTCCCACTCCTACTACTCAAACAGAGGTACGCAGCTTTCTTGGATTTTCTGGTTATTATAGATGATTTATAGAACATTATTCGCACATTGTTGCACCTTTATATGCACTAACTGGTAACGTTGATTTTCTTTGGACAGAAAAATGTGACCGTGATTTTGAGGATCTAAAGAAGCTCGTATCTACAGCCCCAGTCCTTCGAGGACCAAACTGGGATTTACCATTCCAGATATCATCTGATGCCTCAGATACAACCATTGGCGCAGTCCTTGGGCAGGAAGAGGATAAAAAACCATATGCCATCTATTACATCAGCAAAAAATTATCCCTTGTTGAATTAAATTATACTGTTACTGAAAAAGAATTCCTAGCTGTGATACATGCTGTCAATAAGTTTAGACATTATATTACAGGCTATCCTGTTATTTTATATACAGATCATTCTGCTATCAAATATTTAGCAAATAAGCCTGTCACAAATGCTAGAGTAACTAGATGGTTGATTTTATTGCAGGAATTCGACATCACAATCAAGGACCGGCCCGGCAAAGAAAACCCTGTAGCTGATTTTCTCTCAAGAATACCAAAGCCAATCGATGTAGCAGCAGTTGAAGATCAATTTCGAGATGAGCACCTGTTTGCTGTTGCTGTTCAAACACCCTGGTATGCTGATGTTGCCAATTACCTTGCAGTAGGTAAGCTACCAAAACATTTAACCCCTAATGAGTGCAAGCAGATTGTTCAGAAGAGTACTCGATTTTCGTGGATTGGGGGCTATTTGTTTCACACAGGGGCAGACATGCATATCAGGAGATGTGTTTGAGAAGATGGAATCTTCAACATCCTAAAATCCTGTCATGATGGACCGTGTGGTGGACACTTTGCTAAGCATAGAACTGGACATAAAGTATTGCAGACAGGATACTACTGGCCCACGATTTTCAAAGATGCAAAGAAATTTGTCCAAGCCTGTGACAGCTACCAGTGAGCAGGATGACTTGGTCAAGCTGACGAGATGCCTCTGAAGCCACAATTAGTCATTGAACCATTCGAGCGATGGGCTCTTGATTTCGTTGGCCCCATCAACCCATCATCAAATCAGAAAACATATATCTTGGTGGCAACAAAATATGTCACCAAATGGGTGGAGGCAGAAGCACTACCAAGAGCCACAAAGGATTCTGTAATATAGTTCTTGTTCCATCTATTTGTACGTTATGGCCTTCCAAGAGAAATAATTACAGATGGAGGATCACAATTTGTTGGAAATAAATTAGCTGCAACACTCAATAATTATCACGTCCAGCATAAAATTACTACTCCATATCACCCACAGGCGAATGGGCAGGTAGAAAGCAGCAATAAGATAATAGAATCAATCCTAACGAAAACTATTGTGTCACATAGGCGTGATTGGGCTGCTAGACTACCCGAAGCACTGTGGGCGTACAGAACAACATGGAGAAGCACCACTGGTTACTCACCTTATCAATTAGTGTTTGGAAAACAACCTATTTTTCCCATAGAATTTGAAATCCAGACCTTACGAACCACATAGGAAGTTGGCCTAGATCTAAGCGAGGCACAAATTAATCGACTACAGTAGATCAACGAATTGGATGAAATTAGACTCTCTGCACTACAAAATATAGCACTAATTCAACAGCAGCGGGCTAAATGGCATGATGCGCTCATCAAAAACAAAGTCTTTCACGAGGGAGACTGGGCTCTATTATACGACTCTCGATTTCAGGACTTCCCTGGGAAACTCCAGACTCATTGGTTGGGACCATATGAAATCCAGAAGGTGCATGACAATGGGACCATCACGTTAATCACCATTGACGGTTCTGGATACACCTTAAAAGTGAACGGCCACCGAGTTCGTCTTTATCGCAAACCACTTACTCGGGAGTCCTTCTGCCAGTAGCTACGTCGAGACACTGATATGGAGATTTTAGGAAAGGAAGAGAAATCTTCCTCACCTGTAATTCATTAAGGAATTCAGTCTTTTCTTTACAGTTTGTACATAAGTTTTTTTCGAGACGTTCTTGTATATATGTTTGAACTCAATGATTTTTGCTTTCTCAAAATTTTGATTTTTGAACGACGTTTGCATGTTTTGCTATTCCTTTTCAAAAGGAACAACATTCTTGATTTTCTGATTTCTGTTGTTCCTTTTCCAAAGGAACATCATGTTTGATTTTCTACTGTTCCTTTTCCAAAGGAACACCATCTTTGATTTTCTGTTGTTCCTTTTCCAAAGGAACAACATTTTTTATTTTTTGCTGTTCCTTTTCCAAAGGAACGGCATTTTTGATTTTTTGTTGTTCCTTTTCCAAAGGAACAACATCTTTGATTTTCTGCTGTTCCTTTTCCAAAGGAACAACATTTTTTATTTTCTGTTGTTCCTTTTCCAAAGGAACAACATTTTTGATTTTCTGCTGTTCCTTTTCCAAAGGAACATCATTTTTTATTTTCTGTTGTTCCTTTTCCAAAGGAACAACATCTTTGATTTCTGCTGTTCCTTTTCTAAAAGGAACGGCTTTGCTTGTTCTGCTGTTCCTTTTCTAAAGGAACAACATTTTGGATTTTTGTTGTTCCTTTTTCAAAAGGAATGGCGCTGCGGTGTGTTTTCTGTCCCTTTTCTAAAGGTACAACATATTTTGATTTCTGCTGTTCCTTTTCCAAAGGAACGACATTTTTCCCTCTTTTGCTGTTCCTTTTCCGAAGGAACAACACTTTTGGTCGCTGCTGTTCCTTTTTCAAAGGAACGACATTTTGAGTGTTTTTCATAGCATTTTTTATTTTTGTTGTTCATTTTTTTAAAAGGAACGGCATTTGCATTCGCATTCTTCATCTTTTTTCAAGAGGAACACCGCTAGCATACTTTTGCTCTCCTTGTGAAACAGCTTGCTCCTTTTGTTGATCTCAATAAGAGGATGCTTCTTGCCCACATTCTTTCAAGTCTTTAAAATACAGCTATGCACTTATGCAATGAATATAAAATCACAACATACCGAAATCTGCAAATCATAAATCGCTATATTTATAAGGCTCTGCATTAGTAAGAGGACAAAAGGAAAGATATACTTATTTCTTATCTTTTGTTGTCATGGTTTTACTAATTTTGCTCTGGGATCTCTACTTGAATGGTTCATGAGGCACAATACTTGCTAAGGTTTTGAAAATGGGGTAGCAAGCTAAGTGGGCTTGATTGTGGGGAAAACTCCATAGTTAAGCATGCTTGAGCCAGAGGAGATCTGGGATGGGTGACCTCCTGGGAAGTCCTGGTTACTGGGTGCAAGCCCCAGAAGTGATGATTGATGCTATGTGATTCATTTCGCTAGTTTCAATCCCACTTCTTCACCCCTGTGAGCATCACCCGATGCAATGAGTGCTAAGTGAACTATCCAAAAATCATGAGAAATTAGTCAGTTACGACTACCTCTCATGGAAATGGTCATACGTGAATGACTTACTTAACGCAGTTGAATATAATGCACTGCGTAAACCCCCATACTTAAATTCAAAAAGAGTGATGGGATCTCTACTTGAATGGTTCATGAGGCACAATACTTGCCAAGGTTTTGCAAATGGGGTAGCAAGATAAGTGGGCTTGATTATGGGGAAAACTCCACAGTTAAGCGCGCTTGAGCCAGAGGAGATCTGGGATGGGTGACCTCCTGGGAAGTCCTGGTTACCGGGTGCAAGCCCTAGAAGTGATGATTGATTCTATGTGATTCATTTTGCTAGTTTCAATCCCACTTCTTCACCCCTATGAGCATCACCCGATGTAATGAGTGCTAAGTGAACTATTCAAAAACCATGAGAAATTAGTCAGTTACAACTACCTCTCATGGAAATGGTCATACGTGAATGACTTACTTAACGTAGTTGAATCCCAAAATGATATCTAATATAATGCACTGCGTAAACCCCCATACTTAAATTCAAAAAGAGTGAGGGGATCTCTACTTGAATGGTTCATGAGGCACAATACTTGCTAAGGTTTTGCAAATGGGGTAGCAAGCTAAGTGGGCTTGATTGTGGGGAAAACTCCACAGTTAAGCGCGCTTGAGCCAAAGGAGATCTGGGATGGGTGACCTCCTGGGAAGTCCTGGTTACTGGGTGCAAGCCCCGGAAGTGATGATTGATGCTATGTGATTCATTTCGCTAGTTTCAATCCCACTTCTTCACCCCTGTGAGCATCACCCGATGCAATGAGTGCTAAGCGAACTATTCAAAAATCATGAGAAATTAGTCAGTTACGACTACCTCTCATGGAAGTGGTCATACGTGAATGACTTACTTAACGCAGCTGAATCCCAAAATGATATCTAATTTTTCTCTGATTGGTTATTTTTATCATGTTGATCCCTTTAACCCTCTTTGATTATTATTTATGAATAAGAGCAAAGGGCTTATATCTTCCTATTGAGATGATAAGACTTCTTCCACCATTCCTACTCTTAAGGAGTGTTGAACCACCCTTTGTGTATAAATAGGGAAAAGACTCTATGAAAAAGAAAAAATGTGCGGGAACATGATTTATGAGATGTCAGATGCAGGATAGGGGGTCTCATCAAGAGCCAGCCTACCATGATCATGAGGATGAAAGTGAAGTGGCATTCCCACTATGGCCACCACACTAGGGATATGGTCCAAAAGGTATATAAAAAATCGAACCTTGGAACAGGAGGTCTCATCACGAGCCGGCCTGTCCACGTTTCACTCCTCCCTCGTGAATGGCATTATGGTTAACTGGTCATCAAGCCAGCATAATGGTCTACATTTTGACATAACAACATTCCTAAGTATACACAAAGGATCATGGTTCCAGGGGCGAAAGAAACAACTCTACCAAGGTTGGACACCTGTCGGCAGCAGAGCACTGTTAATGGTATTGAAGTGACATTAGTTATTCCAATGGGTAAGGTACTAATACTCTTTTGTTTCTTATATCCTAAGGAACTAATCATATATTATTTCCCGATTTATACATCGCATGAACATTTATTACCACCAATCATGGCAAAGGAAGTGACAATGACCACTTGAGATTTGGCAAGTACGACAGACGTCCTATCCCCCAGCCTCATATCATATCACAACAGCCTCTTACGTAATATGCGATCAACTCTCCGCCTCGATTTCGGTAATTCATTGTCTTTCTAAACATGGCATAATTTCATACGTTGTTCCTTTATGACTTGGTTGCAGATCGGGTGCTGCTCCTTTATTTGACGGCTGGGACAGCCTATCACATTGCGGGGGGGAGGTTAACCTCATTATTCCCTAAACTACATGTCGGCTCACTATTCAGGAAAGATAGTGTACGACGGTATGGCATGGCTTAACGGCATGACATTTCTATTTTTACGCAATCCATTTCTGTTGCATACTCTGTGTTTTTTTCCGAAGCTTGTGATTAGCACCCTATCTGTGTTTCAAACAACACAAGCAGTTGTTGTTCCATTAAGGATCTATAGTGAAACCATGGGAGGAAGTGCAATTAGAAGCGAACCTCAGAAGTTGACAGTCTCCGCTGCTGCCCGGGAGATCCTGGAAAAAGCAGGGTGACTGAATTATCTTAGTCGCCTGCAGGAGTCTAATGAAACAGTAGCGATGGAATTTTTGCAGAACCTGCAGGAGAACCACTCCACAGTAAGGGGGAAGCGGATAGCGGTCACCGACGATATAATTGCAGAAGTCTCGGGACTACCAGCCACCGGACCAGTATGGACACTAAAGAAGGAAAGATTACAGAAGATCATCGAAATTTTCCAGGACGAAGGCCAGAGCTTGACAATCAAGGGGAAGGGAGTTCTGCCAGCAACCCTTGGAGAACCCTGGATCGAATTAGCAAAGACAGTTCAGAGTTACATTACCTGCGAGGGGAGGAAAGACGTGGTAAGGCCACGACATCTTAAACTCTTAGCTGTTTTAAAACAAAAATGCTCTGTAAATCTACCTGCACTTCTGAATTCATTACTGCATGATGTTGCACGAAGCCTAAAAAAGGCACAGCATGTAGAGTCAGTCATCAGTCACCATGGACTAATTCGATTAGTAGTTAGTCATAGTCTTACCCAGCAACAGAGCAGATGGGATGAACTGATTGCAATGATTGAGGGGGGAGTGACAGCACCATCCCCAAAACGTAAACATTCTACAAGCACACCAGAGTGTCCGGAAAAACGCAGAGAATTGGTAAAACAAAAACATGTTGCTAGTGCATCTAAACCACCAGAAATACACCAAAAATCGGCAAAGCGTAAGCATGCCACCGATACACCCGAGCAGCCAGAAAGGCCCAGAAAATCAGTCCGGTTAGCTCGAAAAAGAGGAAGTCTAGAAAAGCTTCAGGAAAGCACCAGCCAGCCAGTGGTAATTGAGGACGAGCAACCCTCACAACTAGAAGTAGAAATAGAACAGTCTGAAAAGGAGGTTGAGCAATTTGAAGAGAGAGCCGAGCACTCCGAAGAAGAAGATGATGAAGCAAGCCCAACAAGAAGCTGAACAACTTAGAGAGCAAATGGTCCCTCGTGAGAAATATGAAGAGTTACAACAGCAACTAAGGAATGTCAATAAATCCGAAAGCTAGGCCTTTGAAGCGTGGCGAAAGGAACAAGAGAACGCTGCAAAGGTAACCCGTAGGCTAGATACTGTTATCAAGTAGATGGATACCTTGTGTTCTTTATACAGTGACGTTTTAGCATGTAGGGCCCCTGCCAAAAACTATGCTTTGTTTTTACTAGAACGATATTTACAATTAAAAATAAAAGTTGTTAAAGCAGGCTCCCCTATACAAATCAACACTGTCAATGACTTTATAGACTGTTGTAAACATTATGGGGTGAAGGTCCAGATATTGATGTGTGAATTTTATTTGCATAACCTCGTGCTAGATCAGGAGACTGAATTGAACCCTGGTCCTTTTGTTGGGGACATTCAGTTGCAAGCATTCATCTCATTCGGGGTTAATCAGATTAAATGGCTCAAAGCCTATAACACTTTCAAGAGGCAGGAAAATGGCCTAGACTTATGGGTAAGGGCTGAACCTAGGGACCCAGTGCGGTTATGGAAAGCACATAGAAACCTTATGAGAACTCCGGGTGTCATTGAAACGTTAGGACCTATGCATGAGGCACTCATTCGACAAAGTTTAGAGTATTTTCTTTCCATCAAAGACCTCGCCATTGATGCAACCAAATTTTGGTACTGAATCTCTAATCCAAACATCCAGCTCAGGGAACCGTTTAAGTATGAGAATTTTGAATTAGCTGCCAACCGTTTGAACCTCTATGGGGAGAGCATTTTGAAAGCAGGGCCATCCTGGTTAGGATATAGATTCCGCAGTCCAATTATTTGGCACCCTGCACCCGGATATCAAGCCTTGTATGAGATGCCTGAGGGTCAAACAGGTCATGTCTTTGACTATCTAGTCACTCATCATGGCTGTAGGCCTCTGCATGAGATTCCTTCTCCAGCCTATTCTCTCACTGCCTTGCATGTCAACTACAATGTTTTCATGAGGGCATGAAACAACATAAGCAGGGGGGTCTATGGAGTACCAAAAAGGTATGTTTTGATGATCATTTGAATAGCTTTTCAGTAGAATTTGTAAACCTTTTTGCATTGTGAATCTAGAAAACAATAAAGAATTATAATAAAACATGTGAATTATATGCAAGACTTAATCACTGACAATTGTTACTCTTCTGCGCAGGAAAGGGTGAAAACGAAGAGTTGTCGTTCCGAAGGAAAAGATAAAGACAAGATAACTGTTGTCCCTTTGAAGGGAAACCGAATGCAAACAAGGCTAAGCAGATCAGAGCAAATCGGCCCGAAAAAGAAGGAGAAGACACCAGCTGTTATAGAAATTTTTGTGCCTTACAGCATTGAGCATGAAATGTCCATAATATAAGGGATCCAAAGTCCCTAAACATGTTGTTCCTACCCCTAGAGGAACAAGGCCAACAAACCACAGCAATTCACAGAAGTTCTCCACCAAAAACTACTCAAAACAAGTCAATTCAGGATCATTTTAGTGGCTACACTAGCTGTTTGCGCTGAATGTCAAAGCCAACACTGGCTACCTGCGTTGAATGTCAACTGGAACAAAGGCTACCTGCGTTGAACGAGAGTGAACAAGTGGCAGGTTCATTTCTCAAGGTGTCAAAACCCAGGAAGCTTCCAAAATGACACTTGCCTCAGGGAATTCGACTGGTGATGAGTAAGAGGTTCCAAATCTCCAAGTGGAAGCAAGAACCTCCAAGTGGACTCAAGAACTGACAGAGGGAGAGGACACTAGTCAGATCTCAAGCTGACTCATCCTCTCTCCAAACATCTATATATGGATCTCTCCTCCATGAGATCTAGAGGCTGGAATTTTGTTATTGCAAAGAATTGTTGTTGGTTTGAGACTGGAATCATTGGGTGCTTAATGCTTTGAAGGGGGAAAAGGGAGGAATTCCATTTTCTGGGAAGGAGATGCTGGATTGGAGCCCTCTGGGTTGTATCTCTTCCTGAACCTTGTTATTTATCAACAAAGCCATCTTGGTTTCTCCTATATGCTGATGTATTTTGATGTGTGAATGTATTAGTGTATTTGGTTTATTTCTAATCCTAAACTAGTTATGAATGTGAATATCTGCCTTTGTGTAGTGTTCTTCTCTTATCGCAAGTAGTTGTTCTCTTGTCGCAAGTAGCTGTTCTCTTGTGATCTTGCAGGAAGTGAAGTTGGATAAGAAAGAAGGCAAGTAGCTGTGAACACCCAAAGAGAAGAGATACTGGATCGAGGGACAAACGGAAGACACTGGTAAGTCTATTGATCGCTCTTCTTTCACATTTTATAAAGGAAGAAACCAGAATAGTTGTACTCGTTTGTTGCTAAGGCACTGTCACACCTTAGGTCGATAGGATCGTCCTACATAGGCATTTTTCCCCACAACACCAGCTCGGCGGAAAAAGAAAAGAAAAGATTAAGGATTGATAGTTTGGTAAATCCCTCGGGATCTTTGATCCTGAGGGATCGCTGCTTTATTTATTTTGTTAGTTAGACATCTCCGCCGTCACCTTTATATAAGGGGGCAGCACTGTTAACCAAAGGGGATATATACTTTTATGTAATTTTCTGTAAAAGATCAACTTTGATCATCGAGTCTTGTTAAAAACTGATTCATTGTACTTTTGTCTTATGTGTTAATATAAACTTGGTGATTACCGTATCTCTGCATCTGGATTAATTCAAAGCGGTGTACCCTTGAGGCTAAGGGCCCGACCTCGGAGGACACTTGCTTCTGTACCACTACAATTTGATTTCTGCATGGTTTGCTTATTGTTGTTATCTGGTAATCTGATATGCTTTATGAATCGCCATTACATGCTCTGTTAAGATTAATTCATTAAGGTTTTTACAGATAGAATTGTGTATTGACTCTGCATTACATTACTGATCCTTTCAGAGTTGATTGAATGATTATCAGTCTTGGCCGAATATTATTACTATCTCGTTACAGAGCTCTTGTACTGAACATTTATGTCATAGATTCATTCGAAGTTGTATGTAGAAATAAAGTCGTTAAAATTGATCAGATTACTATTCCAGTGTGTTACGTGTGATCTATTGGTGCTATTCCATAATTTATCAATAGTTAGTGTTGTTCCATTAGTGAATTCTGCTTGATTTGATTTAAGAGTGAGAGATTGATATTTGGTTGTGAAGAGTGCATTTGGGTTAATAGATTAAGTTTGGTTATGACTCGCGAGACTTAGTTGTTCAATTGTTGTTCCAGTTTATTATTGTTGTTCCATTTCAGATTTGTCATTCAATTCTTTATTTGTTGTTCCATTTTGCTATTTGCTGTTCCATTTAATTGCATTCCTTATTTTGGTGTGAGAGACGATCCAAGGCTGTAGTAAGCTTCGGCATTCACTGCCTCGCTCCCAGACCCGTGATCCATGCTCTAATTTCCCTTCCATCAGTTTCCAAAGGGATGGGATATTGTTGTCGAACCCTTGACTGGTAAGTTACTTGGTTTTCTGAATGTGTGATTTTCCCTGCTTTTATTTCCTTTCTGTCAGTTTCCAAAGGGATGGGTTATCGTCACCGAACCTTTGACTGATCAGTTGCCTAACTATAAGAGTGTGTGCTTTAGTCACTTGAAGTAACTTAGTTATAGGCAAGCATCTGTTTACTCTTGTATTTTCGTAGAACGTTGTACTACTAGCATTACTCTCACAAATAGCCTCGAATTGAGTCACTCTTTGTAATAACCAAATGCTCCCGGATTGATATATTAATGTGAGATAATTAGAGGTGAAAGAGACCCTTTTTATAGCTCCACACTAATGTCAAGCATGTTACCTTGCAACTGCTCAGACATGTCAGACACATGTTCCAAATATCAAGAAAATCATATCTATCAATTGGAAATCAACCTTTACCAATACTACAATCATGTCATAATCCATAGTCAACTCATAGTCATTAGACATAATTCTACAACTGTCATCTATTACAATCAAGTACATGTCATATATCTCAACACATATGTGTGAGTAAAACCATCTTAAAATAAGACCATTTATTCATGCAACCTTATAGACACATACTCATATCATGCGATTAATCTGAAACATTCAAAAGGAGATAGAAGACATAATAGACACCAACACTCAAACACCAAATAGATGGAATAATCAAACATTCAAGCACAAAGTAGACAACATAAGAAATCCCATACCTTAATGTATCTTAGAGGAGGCTATCTTGTCTGCACAATCAATCTAGTTAGCATGATATAACTTCACAACACATCACCACAAACACAAATAAGATCATGATATCCATAATAGTCACTAACTAACATGTTAACATCATAAAATCATAAATAATTACCATTCATACGTAATAATCACATATACACATTCATTCTAGATTAGTATGACATAATATCACAACATATTAACTCATACCTGAATGTCATAACCCTAACCATCAAGTTACTAGCATATAACAACAACAACATATAACCTAATCATTAAGTTAACTATCATATAACAACAACAAGTTAACCTATAACATACTCATCAACAACATATAACATAATAATCAAGTTATCTAACATTAAACAACAATAGAAATGAATACAACCAAAGGTTACTATCATTCATGACTATCTGACACATGTACATATGATTACAATAATCAACTAGCATCTATCATGTATGTAACCATAAAATAAATAGAATGAAAGGCATAAACATAACCATAATGCATATAACAATCCTTAGCCTACATACCTACGTGCCTAACATACAAACTTGTATGATGATGATTTGAATGTTGGGAAAACTTGTTAATGCTATGCACACTCCCTCATCAATATTAAAAAGAAATGTGTCTAGGATCGTCTCAAATTAACCAAAATGTGAGGAATTATGTGTCAAGTGTTGATTGTATTTTATGAGCAATTTATGAGGTTAATTAGCTATTTAAAACACATATACAACAAGTAAATTGCAAAGAAGTAAAACAAAGCAACTCATAACACAAAGATGATAAAGGAGTTCACCCCTCTTGGGCTACATCTCCTTGGACCTGCTTCAATGGCTAGGCCCTCTTTTTATTAATGGTAAATTCTCTAACTACATGCACTTGTTGTGCTCCAATGGCTTTGAAACTTGCTCCATTATATTCAGAAGACCCAAAAACCCCAAAAATGACTATCCAAGCTTTGCAATTGGACTTCAACTGATATAGGCTTAATCGCATCTCCTAGTGGCCATATGCTTCCTTAAACCTCAACATAGAAGAATCATGTACAGAAGTTCCTGTTTTTGCCTCTGCAACCTATTCCATTGTGTTTAGAACGGAAAAATCATCTAATAATGACTCTTTTTGAGCCAAAATTGGTCGAATTTTGCAAACACCCACCAAAATTGGAGCAATGCCGAATTTATCGGGCCTGCTAAAACTGCCGCCAACTTAATTTGTGATTAATTAAGGGATAATTATGTTTTAATTATTTCTAATCCACACTTAGCATGTTAAACGCATGGTTAGCATTAAGTGTTGGCCTTCGATTTGGAGGTGTCATTCATATGCGGAGGGGGCTGGCCCTCTCCTCCCCCAACCGCCACGTGCTACCTCTTTAAATAAAAATCGCGTTCATTGTTTGTTAAGTCATATGGTTGTGGTATATTGGTAAATTATGGGGCTTCTGTGGGTGAGCTTTCCAGTTCGACTCTGTTGGCCTGCCAAATAACATTTTACACAACCTTTGAGAGGGCCTGTGGTGGCCTCCGGGCTTGCCATGTGTTAGCCTCTCATTGGTCCACCTCAAATGCCTTTGACCAATAACATGCTGACACTTGTCACATTCCGATTGAGCCACCTGTCAAAATATTCCAAGGAATATTCCTTTTGCTAACTGGGCTTTACGAATGCCTAGTCAACATCCTAATCAGCCTTATACCCAAAATTTTTCTTGTTTGACAAAGCGAACAAAAGTCTCTATCTTTCTCATATGGGCTCCGTTTTGAGTGAAATGAGTTGCATTGGAATCATATCCTCGAGATGAATGTGGTTGTTCAGCTTTTGAGTGATTCTAAGCACTTTGATTTTTGAGAAAATTTTTACCTCTAATCCAGATTCCAATCACTCCTTGCCACAGATAGGATTTTGGACCCACAAAAGCTAGCTATCTGATGAGAGATGATGCTCTTCTCCTTCCAAAGTTTATCAATTGATTATACTTGGAAAAATCTCCATGAAAACCACTTGGGTTCACTGACATGCCTTGCCTTGCAAATGGATTGGTACTTCATCCAATGTTCTCTTTTGTTGTTTACCTAATCCAACACTTGTTGGCTGCTTACTAATTAAACACCCTATTGTACCAAAGCCACCCCTCGGTGCTTGGAAATCTGACTGATGGCCTTCCCATTGAGAATCCTGTTCCTCCTTTGCAACACATACATTCGATGCAAGCTTCTCCTTGGACACCACTTTTCCAAGTTAAGCCCATCTGAGTGAACTACAACAATGAGTTCCAATATAATAACAAGAAAATAAATGACCATTCTTTTACCTCCATGGTTCCAAATTCCACATATGGAAGAATGCATTCCCCATCTCTTTTGATTCTTGGTGTCAACACATCAAATGGTCTACAATGGCTACAAATTGTTTTTAGCATTCTTGTCCACTTCTACTTCTTGATTCCATCATCCTCTAGTATTAACATGTTGCGCATGTCATTATTTGAGAATGAAGGCTAATCATGAGCCTCTTTCTCAAGTGTGAACCTTCCAAAATCCTGCGACATCTTGTCACAATAAACACCATTAACCTTGAAAAAATCTCATGCAAGAATATAACTTGAAAACCTCTTCCTTTTGCTTCTTCAAAGCAAAAAATGCCACATGATGTGAACATCACCATGTAATCTTACATCTTGGTGTATAAACCAAACACAAGTCAACAGAACATGCTTCTTCAAACAACTGACTTTCAAGTCAAACAAAATCATGTACAACAACTTGACGATTTACAACAAGAATTCCACATTCTCATGAAACAATTCGTCACATCTCCCTTTCACCTTTGGAGACAAAATCAACTCTTCCAAGTCAATAAAACATTTTTGTAACAATCAATGGACCACACAAGCTGACACTCAGGCATGTGCAAATGATCAACATTCTCAAGTTGACAACATACATGTTAACAAATTAATCAACCAACACAAGTCAATCACTCATGCATGTTCAACCACAATGAAACTATTAAAAATTCCACTGTTCACACACAAAAACTCTCATGCATGTATAACAATTCTCAACTCTCTCACAAGCACAAGAATCTCATTGGTATGTATGAGTACTTAAAGAGATGAAATGACCAAATTTGTTGCAATAAAGTGAGTCAACATACTCCACATTCAAACACCTTCTTGGCATGAACATGCAAGTTCAAGAATGCAACATGCATGCAAATTTGTAGTTGAAAATTTCCATCTTTGCTACATCTAAGTGAGTCAACATAGCTCTAATTTTCCAACATCTTGCTTCATGCAATATGCAGCAACCTTTCAGGATGAAAAAAATGCATCAAAATAACAAGGAAATGCATCAATAAGGCAAGATTTTCATCACTTATCAAAAGAAATGTAAGGCCTTAATTGGTTAAGAAAACTAACCATGTCTTTCCAAAATTTTCAATGGCGCTTCCTTCAACTGCACTTCATCATCTGTATCATCCTGACCCACATCAATTATGTAATCCCTTTTTCCATCCTTTCCAAAATCTCTCTCTACCTTCTTTAAATGTCGTGGATGACTTGTTATATGCAAAGTCCAACACTTGTCTACAAGATGACCCTGCTTATGGAAATGAGTGCAAAATAATTGTATCTTCTTTTCAACATGGTTTCCATTATCCAATGGACCTTTGGATTTCTGTCTCTTTTGTTTTGAAAGTTTGCCGTGTATGGCTATCCTCTTCCAACACCTCGAAACAATATGGGTATTCAAACCACAAAAGGAACTTGTAAATTTTCTCCAAATCTTATGTGAAGGTTTATCATGTTTATCATAATCAAAGGAAACTTGATTAAAGGAAGAATTATACCTTGCACATTCACCCTTGTCACCTTCTTGAAGAGGTGAATTTGATGACGTAGTGGCTCTCTATAGAATACCAACAATGTTTTCAATGAGCTTAGAGCTATCAACATCCTCTTGTTTGCCATTTCCACTAGTTGCATGCTTATGAGCATCTTCTTGCAAAGTGGGTATAAAAATTTTGTATTCCTCATGAACACAAACTTCACAAGCTTGAGGTAATGAACATGTAATGAAATTCCTTCTTGGAACACCTTTATGTGCATCCTTGGCTTTGGAGCATTCTCCATCATGTTCTCCATAACCAAGTCCCAAATACCTAGGCATTTCCTCAACAACAATTGGTTCAACTATGCCTTGTGCATGTTTGCCTAACTCTTTACCTTCATAACCCATATTCATCAATAATTTGGACCCTATTCCTCTAGTGCGTCTTTCAAAAGCACCAAAAAATTTATCTTCAGAGGAAATTGAAGATAAACTTGAATTTCATGGCTGATGTTCCTTGGTGTTCCAGAAGGGGAGCCATGTCAGAAGAGGATCAAGTTTTGAAATCTGTTATGGGGATACTTAACAAATTGACTCCGGAAAAGTTTTATTTTCTCAAAGATCAAATTGCAAATTTGATGATTAACTCAGCAACATTCTGTTGAGAGTAATGTTTCTTATTTTTGATAAGGCAGTGATGGAACCAACATTTTTTCTAATCTATGCTGAGTTTTGCTAGTACCTCATTGTTATGGAAATACCTAGCTAGGGTTTCCTTGGCATCATGGAGTTGAATCTCCATCTCTTCCATCTTTTCAACAAGCTCTTGCTTCTCCTCCTTCATGGCCATCAACTCCTCTTGAATTATAGTTTCCCCCTTCATATATTCATTCATTTATTACACCATACCTCTCGTGATGATAAGCTCTTGCAACATCTCTTTATCAAAGAGTCTTGCTAAGGAAGAAGGATTAGAAAGATCACTTTTTGAAGATGCAATTGTAATGCATCAAAAAGTTTCACAAAGATTCAAAAAGTTTCTCAACAAAGAAGCATCTCAAACCATCTCCCTTCTTCAGCTTACACACATAAAATTGCACACAGTTAAATTCTCCTTCCATAAATACAAAACCAATAGCTAATTTTCTAGCTAACCTTGGCAAACCATCTCAGGGTTTGAATGAGCTAACAATGCTCTAGTACCAACTTGATCTAAATGTTGCGAAAACCTGTTAATGCTATGAAATATCCCTCATAAATATAAAAAAAGAATGTGTTTAGGATCATCTCAAATTAACCGAAATGACTATCCAAGCTCTATAATTGGACTTCAGTTGATCTAGGCTTGACTGAGATGATGGCCCTAGGCTTCCTTAAACTTCAACATAGAAAAATCACATACAAAAGTGCATTTTTTGCCTCTGCGGCCTATTCCGTTGTGTTTATAACATCCAAATCATCTAGGAATGACTATTTCTGAGCCAAAATTGGTCGAATTTTTCAAAATTTATGGCCTCTTCAGCTTTCCCTAGGAAAGCGCCACCAAATCTGGAGAAATGTGAGTTATCCCCACCAAAATTGGAGCAGTGTCAGATTTATTAGGCCTGCTAAAACCGCCACGAACTTAATTCATGATTCATTAAGGGATAGGTATGTTTTAATTAGTGCTAATCCCCACGTATTTCATTAAATGTGTGGTTAGCATTAAACATTGGCCTTCGATTTTGAGGTGTTGGTCATATGCGGAGAGGGTTGACCCACAGGGCTGGCCCTCTCCTCCCCCAACCACCATGTGCTACCTCTTTAAATAAATGTTGCACCCATTGTTTGTTAAGTCATATGGTTATGGTATAGTGCTAAAGCATGGGGATTGTGTGGGCAAGGTCATGGGTTCAACTCTGCCGGCCTACCAAATAACATTTTACACGACCTTTGAGAGGGTATGTGGTGGCCTCTAGGATTTCAATGTGTCAGCCTCTCATTGGTCCACCTCAAATGCCTTTAACGAATAACATGCTGAAACTTGTCACAATAAGATTGAGCCACCTGTTAGAATATTCTAGGAATATTCTAAGGAATATTCCTTGGAATATTCTTTTTACTAATTGGGTTGTATGGATGCCTAGTCAGCATCCCAGTCAACCTTGTACCCAAAATTTTGCATCTTTGACAAAGCAAGTAGAAGTCTCTATCTTTCTCATACTGGCTCCGTTTTGAGTGAAACGAGTTTCTTTAGGATCGTGTCACTGAGACGAATGCGGTTGTTCATTTTTTGAGTGATTATGAGAACTTTGATTTTTGAGAAAATTTTTGCCCCTAATCCAAATTCTGATCAAACGACATGCTCTTGCCTCAAGGTATAATGTTGAAACTTCACTTTAATGGTCTGCATCTCCTGCTCTATCTCAGTCAATACATTAGCATCATAACATACCAATATCATCATGATGGCCTAATTTCATACAATGACTTCACAATGCATGTTTGACCTACCATACATGCATAACCATAACCATGAAAATGCATTAATAACAACATATAGACACTAACATGCATAAAAAATGCATATAAAACCATACACTCATGATGACACATTCCACAACAACACCATCAACCTTCACATGACAACATCACTACAACCATGATCAAAACCATGGAAATGCAACAAGAACATGGACTATAAGCATAAGGAACACATATGGAACCGATGTGAATCCATGACAAACACACCACCCATCCAGTCCGAGGGGTGAACCATGCTCTGATACCACTTTGTAACACCATCCTCCCACATCTACCCAAGTAACTGGCCAACTGGGGTAAACATGTGATGAGAAGTTACTATGATATGATTCGACCTCCTAAGTACGATTTAGGAAGTGGAACTAATGGAAACACACAATAGAGACCTTCCACACCAATAATAGGACTCCCAAGAGCCATCCAAACCACTCAAGTAACTAGCCTATGAGACAAACTAAAGTTTGAGACCACTAAACCTCTAGACACTCCCCTGATATGGGCAAGCAGGTGTCCAATAGGCTCTAGGTGTTCCAACAACATGGGTTTGCATACATACATGGACTTTTCTTCCCACTGTTGTGCCTGAGTCTCCAAGATTTGAGCCACCTTTTGAGGCCCAGAGCCCAGGTCATTGGCCATAACTTAATGACACTTTAGGAAATGAATTTACACAACATAACAATGACACATTTTCAAAAACAAGGACAAGGTCTAGATTGGACCCCTACTAGCCATGATAGGCATTTTGTCAAACATATCACCAAGATGAAATCTATAGGTTTTAATAATAGATCTGAGAATAGGGGTCTCATACTTATCTGAGAATAGATAGAAGCATTGATGCGTTAAAATATTAGCCACAATTTCCTCTATTAGGCCATATATATGATTTTCAGTCATTTACAAGTAAGAACATGATTATATCCAACATAGCCATTGTCATAATACATGTTCATAGCCAACATAAGAACAACAAAAATACCAAGGAAATCACAACCATATCATCCACATATAGAACAATATAATACTCATGAAATAACAAGGAGAAATAACCTCATATTAATGATGCAAAGGCCAAACAATTGTGGGACTTCCACGAACTACCTGACTGTAGACATGGCTGAGCCAATTCTATCTTTAGCCAGTCACCCCGGTGCCATATTCCTAACATGAATGTGGGATCTCATGAAACACATTAATCGAAAATATCCGAGGCTTCCAGAGCCCAAACCACCTCAACCCATCAAACAGTTATTCCACCTCACGGTTGGGCATCACAAAATCATCATCATATTGGTCTCTAACCAAGCCTTCCATGGCTTCAGAGCGTTTTTTCCAAACAAGGCTCGAGGACTAGTAAGTCAATGCACAAATGTTGTTAGGATCTAGAGCGTTTGTCCAACCAAGGCTCCGGAACTAGTAACTCAGTGCACCAAGGGCTCCAAAATGTTTGTCCAATGAAGGCTCCAAGACTAGTAACTCAACCCAAGGTGTTACAAGGCTCCAAAGAATTTGTCTAACCAGGGCTCCAAGAAATAGTAACTCGACCCAAGATGAAGGAAACATGAGAACCAACTAGAAAACAGAGAAATTAGCCCACAACACCATGGTTATCTAGTAAATGGAAAGACTAGGAAAATCCACTTTCAATCTAGGAAATCCTCCATTCGAGTGACCGATCATGAGCAATAAACCACATGCATATGCCATGCATGCCAAAACTAGTGAGGAAAGCATACATGCAACTCAATACCTACAAGAGAAACCCAATGTATCTATTGATCCTGATGTCCTCTTGTGCTTTCGTGCTCTTCCTTTACATTCTTGCTCCAAACTCCAAGTATGCCACACTCCTCCAAGGGTGCTCCAACAAAAATCTAAGTGTCCAAGAGAATGAGAGAGAGAGAATAGAAGAGAGCTCCACCAAAACTTGTCAAAATATTGCCAACTGATCCTCATAAACCTTTTTATCAATGAGCCCTCTATTTTCTTCAATTTCAATTATTTTCCTTCAATTTCCTCCTCACATGCAACCTATGACCTTTCACCTTCTAAAATTACATTTACCTTTCTGAAGCCTTTTCCATTGCCTTTGCCAATTTTCTTTAGCCATAATAACTTAAATGAACACCCACTACGATTTTTTTCCCACCATTCTTCTTGGAATACATGTCCCATGACCGTGTTCTTATATATTTTTACATGGATGTTTAACCAGGTTTGTTACACTTACAAAGAGACTTTCAGCTGTTGTGGCTGATGAAGATTACACCAAAATGGAAGATTAATAGGTGGCTTCCGAGAAGATGAATCAATGTCCAGCTCCAGATAAAATTCGTTGGGAAATATGTGAAACTTTACCCTAGCAAGCTACAACTAAAGTTGAGGAACCATGTGTTGAACCCCAAGGGACAAATTATGTTGCCCATTTGAATTATTAAAGGATGAAAAACTTGTATTTTGTAATAATGTATAAGTTTTAGTTAAGAGATATTTAGACAGTTAGATGCCTAGATAGTTCAATAGTGATATGTAACATTTCTTTAGTGTAATATTTCTTTAAAAAGAGGGGAAGAACCAATCTAAGGGGGTCCAAATTTTTTTCCTCAAATACCTTTTTTTAAACTTTTTTTGGTGTGTAATTTTGGGAGCTCTTTTGGAATATTAATGAACTTTCAAAGTGAGTCCAGATGTTTGTTGGTTATAGTATGTGATTCTCGTCTTGATAATTCTTTCATGGTGTATGTTATTCTTTGAAATTCATGTATGTAGTTGTTTCTTTCTTTATTCATTAAACAAATTTATCAATGTTGTGAGAGTAGTAAAGGATACCTATAAATATTTATTTAAAGAAGCCTTATTGAAGTGCTCCACAATACCATCATTGTGTCCCCTTTTTTCATGGTTTCTACTAATTTTTGTTACATAGGGTTATGTTTAGCCCTATACATTTGATATTTATTCTCAGGAATTCTTCTCACCATACTACAACTTCATAAAATACTATAACCATAGATACACCCCTTTTGAAGTAGTTTGTATATTCTTCCAAAATTTAAAATGCATTACTTATCAAGGGTTGGCCCTTGGAAAAAATAGAAAATAAAATGTATATATCTTTGTTTGAACTACATGGATGTCCTAGGCACTGACCTCCTTTCAACCATAGATGGTATATAGGGTTACATATTTTGGCACTGTTGTTGGGGAATGGATTTGAAAATTTTTACGTGGGAATATTTTTTAGCATTTCTTTGATTGGTGAGAAAAGAAAGTGTGGGTTGAGATCACTCACTAGAGGGAGTTAATAATCAGTAATCATTGCCCCAAGAAGACCTCACACCCTCTCTAATACCTCATAGCAGAATACACCATTTTTCTAATCCAAATAAACTTCTTTCAAAGATATTTTGGGGAGAAATATCTCCAAAACCCCCAGTTTTATCATATCTACTCCCGGGGATTTAAGTTCCATTTCCAAAAAGGCTAAAGTAAATACCCCTAAAGTTTCTCCAAAGACTTTAGGCCTTTCAGAAGAAGATTTTCCCTCTCCTTTCTTTCCTTTATCTTAACCTAAATTAGAGAAATAATATTTTGAATCATCTTATTTCTCTTTTCGAGTCTTCCTAGAAGTTGAAGAGATTAAATATATTGTTATACAACTCACATCTCAAGTTCTGCAGTCACGTCACAAAATGTTCCAACAACTACAGTCCCTCTTGTTTCATCTACATACCAAACAATAAATATTCCTCCATCCCCACTTCGAAATATGGAAATAACAAGGTGTGTTCTTAATAGATATGCCCCTTTAGATATTCCACAACCAAAGAATGATATTCCATAATATTATTTGAAACTCTTACCTTGTTTCATAGGACAAGATGAAATAACAATTGAGAAACATGTGCCAACATCCTCTGCATTTGTTGAGAATCTTAATGTTGAGCATCTTGATTTTGTTATGAGGATGTTTGTACAATATTAAATGGGGAATCAAGAAAATGATTTAAAACCTTACTTGATAATGGAATTAATACATGGGAGGAATTAGAAAATGTTTTCATGTAGAAATGGGGAGGGAAGGAAGATCACGGGTACCTTTTAACAAAATCTAATGGAATAAATAAAGAGGCTAATGAAGATGTTATTGAATTCATAAAAAGATTTAATAAAATTTACAATAGTCTACCAGTAAAACTAAAGTCTCCATAAAAAACTTCAAAGGTAGTCTTTGCAGGGGCCTTTGACTCTAATTTTGGCTTTACTTTGAGAGAATGAAAATGACCTACCCTTTACTAAATTTACACTGATGCTTTAGAGGCGGAAGAAAATATAGAAACAACAAGAAACATAAAATCAAAGACAAATCATGTTGATAGGAGAAAGGATAAAGAAGAGGTTCGTCCTACAAGGATACAGAGAGATATACAAGAGAAAAAATTCAGTGACATGACTAAAGTGATTAGAAATATTTCAAATATGTTGGTAAAGTGAGAGTTGCAAAATAAAAATCCTCCAAGACAAATTAAACAAGGCCCAAAAAGTAATTTCAACCCCGAGTTCACGAGGCCCCCTTTATATATTCTATAAAGGGAGAGGAAATATCAACATGATTAGGTTCAACCATCTTTCTATATAGAGGATGAACCATAGGAAAATTTGGGAGAAGCACTAGAATTTCAAGAGAATCAATATTCTACATTGTCAAAAGAGGAAGTTGAGGCATAGGAAGAGTGTGTAGATTTGGATCCTCAAACCCTTTTACATCTAGCTCTAGAGGTTAGATGCAAAGATTGCTTTTTCCTAGATTTTTTTCATGCGCATCATGAGCCTCAAAATTATTTATTTGATGCTTCAGAGCTCATTCTTCACATCGAACTTGGAGCTTTGACATCCCACAACACATCTAGGTGTCTTCGACACATCTAGCTCAACTATTTCTGGGTAAGTTCACTTAACTTGTAGTTTGCAACATTTCTGAAGATTTTTGTGTTTGGCTTTTGCTAGTGATGTCTACTTGCTTTCTGTGAATTTTTGTTGTCATTTTCATGCATGTTAGCATGTACAAGCACCATTTTAGTTTTCGTTAGCTTCTCACTGTTGTCGCATGCATGACACTATTTTGCACAAACAATCACTGTTTTGGTGAGTCATTTCTTACACGTGCATGATGTTCCGTTTTCCGAATCTTGCATTCATTGTTTGCATGCATGATCATTCACCTATGTTTACACTCAGTTTCACCATGCATTCACATCTTCATTTGCTTCCAGTCTCCCGTTAGCTGCCTCACCCAGATAGCATTGCGCAATTCTGAGAGGAAAGGCTCTGCCTCCCTCCCAGAAAATGCACAAATATCGCCAGTCACTGCCCTCCAGTCTAGCTTTGCGTAATTCTGAGAGGCAGTGGTTGTTGGCCCAGAAAATTGCACAATGCAATCCCTAGGCCTGCATCACTTGCCAGCTGAAACTGTGCATTGCATAATCTCGACACCTAGCAGGCTAGTCTGGATTGTGCATTCTGCAATTACAAGATTCAACCAACCTCCTGACAGTCTGGACTACCTTTTGCACAGTTCTGGCAGTCAGGCTCCCGACCTCCTAGTGAAAATTTCATAATCCTTACCAGCAGTTCCCTAGGTATGTTGCATGTCATCCCTCATTTTCTTTGTTTTTAACTGATAGATTTCTTGGCATGCATGTCGCTATGTCTCTAGATATAGTAGGTGTTCATCCATATCTTGGAAGTTCAAGATCAATGGCCTCCAAGAGAGTAGGGTCAAACGACATCGACGAAAGCGCAACTGGAGGAGTAGTTGAGTGAGTGTCTACAAGTTTGTCGATCTATGAAGACACCAAGATAATCGTAGACAAAGACATCAAGCTAAAATAGAAATAGGTCAATGATGCATTCTTAGACACATTTGGGGAAGATTTCGAAGACCGCCAAGTCTATGTGAATATTCACAAGTCTAACTTTTACCGAATTGCATGGAGGTATCCCACGTTCCCATGCGCGAACATGATATATTGGATCATCTTGTACAATGGTCTTGAGATGATGACATTGAGCAGTGTCAGTGGGATAGAGATTGGTACCTTTAGGGCACAAGATTATCAGCAGATGTACCACTTGCTGAAGCCAGTGATCACCATGGAGACACCCTTCAGCATACCCAACAACAATGCCAACCCTAGGGATGTCTTAAAGAACTAGGTGAAGGATCTAGCCAAATTCATGATGACATCCAACCACATTTACAAGATGAAGATACTGTGGAAGGCATATCAATACTTGGTCATCTTTTCATGTCGCTTGTACAGCCAAGAGAACACGGAGACCTTCCATCAAATTTGGGTGATCGTGTTGGACGAATTGGATAGTGAGGGAAAATCATGCAATTGGTCTGACATATTGGCTCACAAGCTGAAGGAATAGCTAACAGGAGCCTGAGAGCTGCCAAAAGGTTAGCAAACAGAAATCTACATGTCCACCTACATCTGGGATGCAATCTATTCCCGTTAGGAGTTACTGGGCATGAAGTGGGCATGGACATCAACGGAAACCTCTGTCATTATTTATTGTAAATTGTTTTTCGAATGTAGCTTCAGAGAGGTTATCACACAACTATCGGATCATTTTGTCACCCCGATGTATAAGATGATATTTGAGCAGGATCCACCTTGTGTGTCAAAGGCGGTGAGGGAGGCATTGATCAACATACCGGATTGGTATGCCTCACCATCCGACACCTTCATACGAATGTACATCGCGGAGAAGCCTCCAAATGTTTTGTTGAAATTTTCCATGGAGAATCTCATCATGCAAGAAGTGTCATACCACATCTCGACTAGACTATTAGCTAGGCTGCACCAAAAGAATAAGGCACCTTGGCCCACTCTTCCATTGCGGGTCGAGTTGTAGGAGATATGAAATCTCAAGCATGTGGATGCCAAAACAGAGGAGATCAAGAAATATCTTTTTGACACCCAAAGCTATAATCCGTATGACCCACATTGTTTCGTGAAGGATCACTATGTGAGAGTACAGTTTCTGTAGATCCACGGGGCATGTCATTGGGTGGAGGAAGACTGGTGGAGATATTGTTACAACTTCTCAAGGCCCAATTTTTATAGACATATTTGGGCACATCAACCCCAACTCATATGTCAATGATATTAGGGTTCATCAACCCCTAAAATGGTTGTTTTATGCCCTAAATAAACTTAGTCATCTGAATGTCTCATTCCCCAAAAGTTCCATCTCAAAAATCATCTAGAAAGTGCCAGAAATGAATCATTACTGAAACACCTGTGTTAGGGTGAGATGCATCTCAGGTGCTGCACTATCAAAGTGAGATGCCCTAAGTTAGTGTGAGATGCATCTCAGGTGTTGCACTATCAAAGTGAGATGCATCGCAGTTTGGCCTTCTAGAAAGTATGATGGGTGAGGTTGCACAAATGCTGGGAGAGTTTGAGAGTTGGTTGCTCACGGAACCTTCTAGAAACTTCTCCTATGCCACCTGCCTCTTTGAATTTGCCCAAGGATGACCAAGGGAACTAGGAAACCATATCCAATTCCCCTCTTTTATGGAACCAATTTCAAAAAATGGAATGGCATTCATCATCCCCCATTGATGACTCAACCTCCTGCAATCATCTATAAAATGATCTCTCATCCAAGAGATCGGAAGGCTGAATTATTTTGAGTTGTAAGGAAGTGTCGCTAGTTTCAGTATTGAGGTGAGAGCATTGTGTTATTGTTGGTGTGTTCTTGCTAATTCATGAGGTGAAGAAGGCTTGAATCTGGGAGGATGGAACTGGATCATACTTCTTATGGGTTGTAATTATCCTTGTTAGCAATAAAGTTCTTCAAGATTTTTCCCAATTGATTGTGTTAATTGTAAATGCATTCATTTGTTTATCATATTTCTGATTCTATGATGTTTATGTTGTGATGGATCATTATGCTTTGATAGGTCTTTGTTTCTGTAGCTATGCAGGTACTCTCCAAGCGTGTTAAGTATGGGGAGGAGTTACGGGATTAGCCAAAGGAGAGGGAGATTAAGCGAGGATTCAAGAGAAAGTTACAGGTTGGTCCTTCATAATCTCTTTCTTATATATCACTCATAGGAAAGATATTGAATTGCTTTGATTGTTGTTTCTAGGTTAGCTACCAAACCTACATCAACTGACGATCAATTCATTGATGTTGTACATCATGTACTGGGGACATTGGAACCAGATCTCTCTTTCATGACCTCTTATGAGTTGTGATTGAATATGAGGGTAGTTCGTTGTCTTATGTCAACCACGTTAAAAAATGAAACAAGGGTATGGGGATAGTTCTATTACTGTGTCAACCTCGTTAAAAATGAAACAGGTATGAGGATAGTTATTTTACTATGTCAATGTTGTTAAAAAATGAAACAAGTATGAGGATAGTTCTTGGCGTTGTGTTAACCTCGTTAAAAAATGAAACAAGTAATCTGAGCAAAGTTCCTTGTCCTCTGTCAAGCTCATTAAAAAATGAAATAAGGTCCCCGGAAGCAAAGTTATAAGGCGAATCTTTGAGTAGATCTCGTAAAATCCTAGTCAAGTCTTTCACTTGATCTCGTAAATGAACCTTCATTCCATCCACCTAATAGCCACGAGTAGTCTACTTAGGTGAATGTAATGAAGCTTGGGAGGCATGCACCTAGGGGTAAAGTTAAGTTTCCCTGTAGGTTATGTGAAGGGAATCACCCCATTCAACTTTGTCCCTATTTGGACAAAGCCAAAAGGTGTTGGATAACCATCCTGCTTCTCCGAAGCGACTTCCATATAGTTACAGGAGACTCTCCCTTTCATCATGCTTGGGGCATGTAAACGAATTTCAAGCATATGTTTTTCGTTCAAGCATAGCTTGTGTAAACATGAAATTGAATCCAAGCATAGTTCCCTAAGGTTCAAGCTTGTCTAAAAATGAACCCATTTCAAATTTTAACCCTCGTGATTTCCATTCTATCAGCCTTTTCAATAAGATGAGCCTTGGTTGTTTCATTCCATCACTACCATCCCTTTGGCTGATCATACGCTTTCACTTGGTTGTTTTATCCTTTTTTGATGAGTGGCCTTATTAGCCAGCCTCTTCACATAAATCAACATGTCTTGAGAATTTCCAACATCACCAGAATCAGTTGCTATCCTAGACACCATTCGTTCCTGAAATTAGAGTCCTCTTTAAACTCTTTTCAGACTCTCTAAATAAGAAAAGATAGTCGACCACTTATTTTTTTCCAGCTTGTTAAAGTATTGGAAACGACATCTCTCTTGTATTATTTTATCCCTTTTCGGAAATGAGGGATTATTTTATGAAAAAGAGCTTTTGGAGTTTTCTTTTCGTCTCTTTTCAAACTCTCTAAACATGAAAAGAAACGAGCTATCTTTGTCGTTAAACTTGTTAAAATAATAGAAACAAACTCGTCCATCTAGACGAGACCGAGCTTCATCGTCACTAGACTCGTTAAAGCATCAAATAACAATGGGTTTGTTCGAAGGGTGAATTATAGAACAAGCATATGTTATCCTCCTCAAGCTTCATAAAAAATAAAGAAGTACTGGTCAACAATGACTAGGGAAAAAGGGGGAAATCTGGAAAAACTAATGGTAGCAAGTCGCTCTTGAACATGACACTTTCACTTCATCTCCGTGATCCAGTTGGGTTGGGTTATTCCATTTACTAGTCGTCATAACATTAGTCTTTCATACCATCCATATTTTTGGGCTAACACTACCAATTCATCTTAGTGTCACCGATATGTTTAAGAGAAGTCATCCAGTTAAGGTCTCATCTGTTGCAATACCATAAACCTTCATTTTCATGACCGCTATTCCTGAACCTTGTGTCCACAGCTAGTTTTCATCTCCAAAATCATTTTCTCCCTTTCATGTTGTAGATGTGGGATACATTAAGGCCCTCCTATGATGAGTCACTTATTGTCGAAATCAACTCATTATCCAAGAAGTTGACTTAGAAACACCCTTTCAGTGCTTTGAAGCTTGCATGCATCAAAGACAATTTTCTCTCTTCCGGTGACAGGTTGACATCAATGGTCTTCAACCAAAAGATTTTGTGTGGTGTTCGACATCGAATCATCTTTTCACACCACATAAAATGTATTGTCGTACCTTGAGGATCATCTTCATTATCAGTGATCCCTCTCACGTCTGTTAACAACTTACATCATTGGCTGGTAATCAGACGATGTCTCTCCATGTTCGACCTCAGAACATCTTTTTGCATGGTTTGACTTATATGTTGAGTGAATATTGAACGAGTTTGAAGACCTTAGATCTAGTTTCATCCATTTGGGTTGTGATATATTCAGGAGTACAAAAGCATCAAATGTGCACATGATTTACATAGATGGTCATCCAATCATGGATTACAAGTCTATATCTGCAGACGACTGTCTGATCTATGTACATATAGTGAAATTTTATAAAGCTGAGGATAGGGATGCCTCCCTTAGCTAAATCATGAAAATTCATATTATCATGTATTATATTGTAATTGATGCAAGTCAATTTCTAGTTCAAAACTTTCGATCCTCATGATAAAGCATTTCACCCGACATAGATATTTATGACCTCATGCTTTAGGGGGCAACTGTTATAGACATATTTGGGCCATCAACCACAACTCATATGTCGTTGATATTAGGGTTCATCAACCCATAAAATGGTTGTTTTATGCCCTATAGAAACTTAGTCATCTGAATGCCTCATTCCCCAAAAGTTCCATCTCAAAAATAATCTAGAAAGTCCTTGAAATGAATCATTGTTGAAACCCCTGTGTTAGGGTGAGATGCATCTCAAGTATTGCACTGTCAAAGTGAGATGCATCTCAAGTGCTACACTATCAAAGTGAGATGCATCGCAGTTTGGCCTTCTAGAAAGTGCGATGGGCGAGGTTGGACAAAATGTTGGGAGAGTTTGAGAGTTGGTTGCTCATGGAACCTTCTAGAAACTTCTCCTATGCCAACTGCCTCTCTGAATTCGCCCAAGGATGACCAAGGGAACTAGGAAACCATCTCCAATTTCCCTCTTTTATGGAACCAATTTCAAAAAATGGAATGGCATTCATCATCCCCCATTGATGACTCATCCTCCTGCAATCATCTATAGAAGGATCTCTCATCCAAGAGATCAGAAGGCTAAATTATTCTGAGTTGTAAGGAAGTGTTGCTAGTTTTATATTGAGGTGAGAGCATTGTGTTATTGTTGGTGTGTTCTTGCTGATTCATGAGGTGAAGAAGGCTTGAAGCTGGGAGGATGGCACTGGATCAAACTTCTTATGGGTTGTAATTCTCCTTGTTATCAATAAAGTTCTTCAAGTTTTTTCCCAATTGATTGTGTTAATTGTAAATGAATTCATTTGTTTATCATATTTCTGATTCTATGATGTTTATGCTGTGATAATCATTATGCTTTGATAGGTCTTTGTTTCTCTAGCTGTGCAAGTATTCTCAAAGTGTGTTAATTATGGGGAGGAGTTACGAGATCTGCCAAAGGAGAGGGAGATCAAGCAAGGATTCAAGCGAAAGTTACAGGTTGGTCCTCCATAATCTCTTTATCATCTACCACTCATAGGAAAGATAGTGAATTGCTTTGACTATTGTTTCTAGGTTAGCTACCAAACCTAGAGGGCTAGCATTTCTTAGAAATACTAGTTTTTTCCATAAACACCAATGAACTGGTTGGCATCGCTATGGAATGGTTGGTGAAGCAGCATCCAGGAGAGCACTAGCAACAACAACAACAAAGGTAAACATACCAATTCACAACAAAGGAAAGAGAAATATTATCAACAATGCGGAGGCAGAGCAAAGATGCAAGTTCATAACATACCCAAATGTGCAAAAAGTAGCTTTGGCCATAGAGGCGAAGAGGCAATAATGTGACAGGAGGAATGCACAAAGGAAGGGAGAAAAACATGGGATGGAGGAAACAATTAGGGAGTTGCGTGAGTTGAAGGAGCAACTCTGGAAGGAACAAGCGCTGCATAGAAAGGAGAAGGAAGCATAGCAAGAATAGGTACAATAGGGGTGCAACATGTGCAAATAGATGAAACTGCACATGTACAAGTAGTAGACTCATCCGAACAACTGACACAAAGTAGAAAGGGTAAGAAGTTGTAGGAGCAGGACCTTGCTCAAGGGATTGAACGAGAACTTGAGAAAATGGATATGGATATGAAGCAACAAGAGTTAGAGCAAGAGATCAACCTCATGCCTTTCCACCAAGAGGTTGACCCACCAACTTCACTGAATCCAGAAGCAGAGCAAGTCCCAAACAACCAAGGAGACACTGATATCCTTGGAGACAATCCGAAAGAAGAGATGCACAACATATTAGTCGACGAGTCGCAACGTAGAGTTTTGAAATCACACAGAGTGTTTACTCCAGATGACAACACATCTCCTATGTAGTTTGAAGAACAAGTGATCACATCTGACGTGTGCAAGCATCCAGTAGCATTGGTCGATGCTAGTAGAGCATATGTCGAAGCCACTAGCTCGAGTGTTCACTTTTTGATAGTTGAGAATGATCCAATGGATAAGGAGTTACAAATGAACAAGTAGGGAGAAGAATTGGTTACAAAATCTGCTTGAGCAGACTTGAAGAAGGCGATAATGGATGAAGTATAATCCCTTGAGACATTCATGTGGGCATTGTATTCCAAGTTTGGTACTGTGCATAAGGCAGTTGTCCATCTCAACGGTTGGCAATAGTGATGTGCTAGGAGAGCATGTATCTTGTCAAATGTGCATACTGTTGTTGACTACATGCAAACATGGACAATGAGATACAAGGGAGCCTCGTTACACTTTTCTAAGATGATGAAGTCGAGATTGGTCGAGTTGAAGGCACGCATCCAGAGTAAGATCCAGAGCTATGAAGTACTCCCATAGCTCATCACTAGTTTGGAAGCTTCCCATGCATGAGTATTCAGAAGCATGGATGTTTTTGTGCATGCACATGTGATCACATCTATTGGGACACTCACCAAGGCAAATAAAAAGGCACAAGTCCGACTGGAGCTTGACTTGTACTTTGATGAGCTGATAACCATAGCCAGCAGTACATAATTAGCGATTAGTGTAGACAACATGCATTTATATGTCGCTAGTTCGGCCACAATCAAGGCAATGATGTGCATGATATTAGACGAGTTGGACAGAGGAGTGAGAGCAGTGTACCTAGATGCAACAGAGGCAAGAGTTCGTTTCCAGAAATATGTCACTACAGAGTACATGGACACCATTGCAGAATACCGAGCTTGGCATTAGTTCACCACCATCGACCATCGTGAGGATGTCGAAGAGCTGGTCTGCCCATAGTTGTACAAGTCATAGTGATGCCTTGCATGGCTTGCTCAAGCCTATTTTGTCTCACATGGGTACATGTGCAAATTATATGTAACATCTTGTCAAGTGGAAGTTGAAGTGTCGATAAGTGAATGTGACAGTCGTACAGTAGTTGAAGAGTCATGAGGGTAGACGAATGATCACAAAGGGGAATGTCAAGGGTCACCCCACCCTTTGCTATATATACTCCCTCATAACTCATTGTAGAGGCTTTTGGTCAACCAGGTTTTCGATAGGAGTATCTTAGAGAAAGCTTGGAGACTATTGTAATGAGCCTTGGCTTCTCCATAGTGGAGAGCTAGTACATCTCTTTGGAGGAGCACGTAACAATGATTATAACGTTTTGTTATTAGGACTAGTGGGTTGGTAATTGTTGTGTTGTATGATTGGAACTTTCGCTTCTTAATATAACAAAGCCAACACGCTTACTCTAATATTTCAGTTAACTTGTTTACTCTAATGATATATGTATATGTTTGCTTACGCATGTATGTATGGACTCTTTCTGTATATGTATGTATGAATCTTACTGAAATGTGTTGTTGTTTTAACCATCACTTTGGATTTTTGGTTCACCTTCCTTCCAGCTTGTGATGCATCTTTGCTCATGTGTTCCCTTTAAAACTACATGTTTACAGAGGTTTCCAAGGGGCGCACTCACCTTACTCTCAATGTGTTAGAACTGTTGATGCACTTTCCTTGACTTTTTGCATAAGTCACACCCTTGCTACCAACAGGGACATCTTACTTGCCTCTATGGGAAACTGTGGTCAAGGAAATACCATATGACCCACTGCTCATAATTCTTCACCAAATGGTTTGAGGTCTAGTTGGGACTTCTTATCGGGGAGATCCCTTGACATGTTGGCAGGTCCAACACCGTCAACACTTAGTTAATCATTTATATTTATATACTATTAAATTTATTGTTACCATACTATTAACGGTGTTGGACTTGCCAGCATGTAAAGGGATCGCCCCGATAAGAAGTCCCAATTAGACCTCAGAGCATTTGGTGTAGGAGTGCCAGTAGTGGGTCATACAACAATGCCTTGATTGTGATTTCACACAGAGGCAAGCAGGATAACTTTGTTAGTAGCAAGGGTGTGACAGCTGTAGTGAGCCAATGAAGGTGCATGAGAGGTTATAACACATGGGGTTGAGATGATTACGCCCCTTGGAAACCTGTGATAGCACACAGTTAAGAATGGATCACACAAGAGAAGATGCATCACAACATGGAAGGAAATTTAGCAAGCAATCCAAAGCGATGGTTAAACCAACAACATATTTTAGAAAGATTCATACATACATACACAGATAGCTATACATTCATGCATAAGCAAACCAATATATATCATTTAGAGTAAACCAGATAGCATAGAATACAATACAACATATGCATGAAACGTGGCGGCTTTTGTTATATTAAGAAGTGTAAGTTCCAGCCGTACAATACATCCATGTCCAACCACTAGTTCCAATAGCGGAACGTTACAACCACAACCGCTTGATCCTCCAAAGAGATGTACTAGCTCTGCGCAGTGGAGAAGCCAAGGCTCGTTACAATACTATCCAAGCTTTTTATAATATACTCCTATCAAAGCTTAGCTTAACAAAAGCCTTTACAATGAGTTATGAGGTTCTACTTATAGCAAAAGGTGGGGTAACCCTTGACATTCCCCTTTGTGACAGTTCATCTACCCTCATGACCCTTCATCTACTCTATGGCTATTACATCCAACTATCGACACTTGAAATTCCACTTGACAAGACATTACATTACAATACACATGTGCCCATTTGAGACAAAATGGCTTGAGCAAGCCATGTAAGACATCACTGACACTCAGTCTGTTGTGTTGAGACCAACTCTTTGACATGCTTGTGATGGTGAAGGTGGTGAGATGATGCCAGGCTTGGTCGTCCGTGATGGTGTGCATGCACTCCTTGGGGACAGCTTGTTGAAGCAAACTCTTGCCTCAGTTGCATCCAAATGCATTGGTGTGTCTCCTCCATTCAACTTGTCTGCTAACATGCATATAATCTTCTTGGGTGTGACCGAACTGGAAACACATTGATGCATGGTGTTCATGTTGATATTCCAGTGTGTGCTGGTAGTCATGCACATCAACTGTCAACTACATGTTCATCTCCAGTTGGACTTGCTTCTTTTCTTTGCCTTGGTGAATGTGCTGAATGGGTGGGATCGCATGTGTGCACATGATGACATGCATGCTGCTGAATTCCCTTGCATGTGATCGACAACACTGCTCACCATGTTTGTTCCATGCCAGCTACTGGGATGGATCTTTAACTTTTACAGGCACAAATTCATCCATGAGTGCATGTTGAGCCCGCTATTGTACCTATTCTTGCTGCAACGTATTCTCTTGTCTATGCATCTCTTGTTCTTCCTTGAGTTGCCGCTTGAGCACTTGAAACTCCTTCTCTGTTTCGTTTTCTGCCTTCGTGTCATCTTCATGTCGCACTGTCACCTCATAGCGTGAGTTTCCAAATTTTCTTTCACCACAAGTGGATCTGCTTGAGCTTGCAACTTTTTTCCACCTCTATGTGTTCAACAACCTTCCTCTTGCATTCATTGCATTTGGTATGTTGCCTTCAACTATTGTTCATGGTGCTACTTGTTGTGATGCTTCTATTGTGATATATTGATGTCCTTGTCTACGAACAACTTGATGTCTTCATGGGTAGGCAAGTTCATAGACAGTTGATCGACTACATCCACAAATGTGATTTGAACGTTGTCTTCGACTCTGATCTCCTGAAGCAATTATACCTGTGTTGCTAAGAGGGAGATGAACACCTTTGATACCTGGAGACATGGCAAACTCATGACAAGCAATCTGTCAGTCAAAAATGAAAATGAACTGGAGAACTGACTTGCAACATACCTGTCTGACTAGTCATGAAGGTTGCATAATTTCCGCCAGGAGGTCAGGAGGCTAACTGCCAAGACTACGCAAGGCACAATAAATGCTATCAGGAGGTTTATTGGCTGCTAGAACTACGCAATGCATAGTCCATCTTAGTTGTTGACTGCTGGAATTATGCAATGCACAATCTCAGCTAGCAATGGTTGCAGGCCCAGTGACTGCATTTCGCAATTTTCTGGGCCAGCAGTCAATGTCCCTAAAAATTGCACAATGCAAGACTAGAGGATAGTCACTAGTCAAAAATGTGCATTTCCTAAGAGGAAGATAGAGAGTTAATAATCAGTAATCATTGCCCCAAGAAGACCTCACACCCACTCTGATACCTCCTAGCAAAATACCCATTTGTTTCTAATCCAAACAAACTTCTTTCAAAGAGAGTTTGGGGAGAAATATCTCCAAAACCCCTATTTTTACCATATCTACTCTTGGGGATTTAAGTTCTATTTCCCAAAAGGTTGAAGTAAATACCCCTAAAGTTTCTCCAAAGACTTTAGGCCTTTCAAAAGAAGAGTTTCCCCCTCCTATCTTTCCTTTCACTTAACCTAAATTAGAGAAATAATATTTTGAATCATCTTATTTCTCTTTTTGAGTCTTCTTAGAAGTTGAAGAGATTAAAGATATTGTTATACTGCTCACATCTCAAGTTCTTGCAGTCACGTCACAACATGTTCCAACAACTACAGTCCCTCTTGTTTCATTCACTTAGAAAACAATAAATATTCCTCCATCCCCACTTCGAAATATGGAAATAACAGGGTGTGTTTTTAATAGATATGCCCCTTTAAATATTCCACAATCAATGAATGATATTTCATAATATTATTTGAAACTCTTACCTTGTTTCACAGGAGAAGATGAAATAACAATTGAAAAACATGTGCCAACATCCTATGCATTTGTTGACAATCTTAATGTTGAGCATCTTGATGTTATTATGAGGATGTTTGTACAATATTTAAATGGGGAATCAAGAAAATGATTTAAAACCTTATCTGATAATGGAATTAATACATGGGAGGAATTAGAAAATGTTTTCATGTAGAAATGGGGAGGGAAGGAAGATCACGGGTACCTTTTAACAAAATATAATGGAATAAAGAAAGAGGGTAATGAAGAAGTTATTGAATTCATAAAAAGATTTAATAAACTTTACAATAGTCTACCAATAAAACTAAAGTCTCCATAAAAAATTTCAAAGTTAGTCTTTGCAGGGGCCTTTGATTCTAATTTTGGCTTTACTTTGAGAGAAAGAAAATCATTTACCCTTGACTAAATTTAGACTGATGCTTTAGAGGTGGAAGAAAATATAGAAACAACAAGAAACATAAAATCAAAGACAAATCATGTTGATAGGAGAAAGGAGAAAGAAGAGGTTGGTCCTACAAGGATGCAAAGAGATATACAAGAGAAAAAGTTCGATGAAATGACTAAAGTGATCAGAAATATTTCAAATAAGTTGGTAAAGTGAGAGTTGCAAAATAAAATTCCTCCAAGGCAAATTAAACAAGGCCCAAAAAGTAATTTCAACCTCGAGTTCAAGAGGCCCCCTCTGTATATTCTATAAAGGGAGAGGAAATATCAACATGATTAGGTTCAACCAGCTTTCTTTAAAGAGGACGAACCATAGGAAAATTTGGGAGAAGCACTATAATTGCAAGAGAATTAATATTCTACATTGTCAAAAGAAGAAGTTGAGGCATAGGAAGAGTGTGTAGATTTGGATCCTCAAACCCTTTTACATCTAGGAAAAAGTGATCTTTTCATCTAGGAAAAAGATTGGATCATTTATTCGTAATTAGTATTTGGTGAATGATAAGGTTCATTGGCAATTGGGAGAGTCCTTAAGCCTTTCATGTAAATACTTTTCCAATTTTGTTGACGCCCAATCATTCATCGACATCTAACAAAAAGTTCAAACTTTACAATATTCTACAGTGTTTTGATGGTCCATCAATCCCAATGGATTTGTTGATCTTATCACTGGCCTTCAACGTAAGTGTGTTATTGACATTTTTAGGAATTCTCCATTCACATCGTCACTTAACAATAATTCAATATTTTTCAACCTTTTCCTTTTTTTGTTGGTGTTGATGGTTCATTGTGATTTCCTAGTAAAGTTTCCATTAGCATTGACATTTTGGGAAAACTATTTTCTTACTTATTTCGCCCAAACTTCAACAAGTTCATCGGAATTTTGGATTGACATTTTTGAGTTTGCTCCCTTTTTCAAATTTTTTGGGTTTTTTTACTTCTTAAGCAAAATATGAGATTCTTTTTATGGGTTTCACAATTTTTTGAATTATGAAATGTGAAGGAAGAAATGTGCATCAAATTTCTAAGGGGAAAAAAAAAATGAATATGCATACTATGGGAAGAAAAACGGAAAAATATGAAAAATGCTCAAAGAAAATGATACCTAAAATTTAAATGAAAATTTAAAGGGTGTGTTTTGTACTCAACACCCCCTATTACTTATATATTTTGGGCTACTTTCATGTGGGCTTTCAAAATATTTTAAAAGGTCCAAAACCTTATCACAATTGAGGGTTGAGAAAGGAAAAACCCTAACCGTAGATGGCTATGCATTATGTTGAATACCTAACCACTAGGAGAAGAAGGGAATCGATTCCTTATCATTGTATCTTGTTGCATAGTTGAGAAAAAAAAAATCTAAAAGTGGCATTTTGTGACCATAATAGAGGCGGTTGGGTGTTCGGGTGGGGGAACATTCTCTAGCACTTGTTCAGGCCACAGTTTCAAAAGGTAACTCCATAGTGTTGTTTTTGTGACACTAGTATTATAGGGACCTAACACATAGTGACTTAACATTGCTTTGTATCTACATTTTCAGAACTAAAGCAAAGATAGAAGAGCATAGGTCTCACCTTATAGCTAGGTTTTCTTTGGTATTGGGTGTCTTATGATAAATCTAGTGTTCATTGGAGTGAATGTTGCATTTATGTGCTTCTTGTATCATTTCTATGTCAATTATTTCATAAATTGAAGCATTGATAATATTTAATCAATCTAAGATCTAAGGAAAATTAATTTGCATAGTCTAAAATTCCAAAACATTATAATATTTTTTGTGAATAACGATTTGAGTGGAATATCCATGACAATTTACACATAAGTTTGTGTCTTCAATTCATTTTTTTCCAAAGCCTAGTGGGTTAGTTCAAATGGTTAATATTATTGGGCCTAAGTTGAAGAAAATATGGTCATGAGTCAAGTCGTCTTCATTGCCTTTCAATTGGCATTAGATTTGAGATCATTAATTTGATTTCAAGTCATTAATATCTCGGTAGACTTCATTTCAAGAAAATATGGTCATGGGTCAAGTCCTCTTCATTGCTTTTCAATTGGCATTGGATTTGAAATTATTAATTTTATTTCAAATCATTAATATCCAGTTATCAATTCTTATATGTAGTATTTTATTTTTCATTTTTCATATATATGTTAAGTAACATGAGAAAACCTAAGGCTTTCTAACACCATCAATAGTAATGTTGGGTACATTTATATATCTAATTCTTATTTATGGTGTAAATGGTTTCTGATATGAAAATCTGTTTTATTGTTTTGTATTATAAGTTACACTAATTACTTAGCATTGAGTTATTTAATTGAACATTATTGTTATTAAAAACAATATTATTGTAATATTTAAATTTTATTATTAAATATTAAAAAAAATTAATGATATATTTTAATGGTAAACAAATAAATAAATATATATATATATAAACCTTTATATTTAAATTTATAAAATAATTAAAAACAAAAACACCATAAAGAAATAAATTAACCTACTAAGGTAGAATAACTTTCTTTGATTCCTATCCAAGCTAATATTTCTATGCCAGCAATTAGAAAAGTCTAAGAAATAATCAATTAATTTTAAATTTTTTTTTGTTTAACAAACAAAAAAAGCATGATTATGTGTTCCTAAAATATAGAGACATGTTCATCCACATCAATTATGGTATGTAGGAGAGTATATCATGCATCCTCACCCAAAAGTATTAGGAAATAATTATCTTTATTTATGCATAATATTAGACATTCAAGTTTTAAGATAACTCATTTATAATTTTCAAGAACTGTACTAATCAGCAGGTTGGACAGCTATGGTGTGTAGCTTGTTGTTACATGCAGATGTAATTGTAGTGACAGCTAATTCTGTGTTGGAATGACTGGTGCGTTCTTGTTTTTATCAACCACTTGCAAAGCAGATATCTGATACATACACACTTTATCTAGAATCTACATCTACTTAAACATCCTTACAAGTCACACCCAAAAATAAATAAAAAATAAAAACAAGTAAGAAATCATTAAATGATGATTTTTTTATTTAAGGATAATTTTAGATATTCAAGTTCTGCAAGTTGGAATAATCAGTAGCTTGGACCGCCATGTTCAGTAACTGGTTGTGACATACCGATGTAGTTGCAGTGACTGTAATTTGTGTGTTGAAATGACTGCCACATTCTTGTTTTTACTGACATTAAAGAATCACATTAAACTTTACTCACACGAAAACAACTGCATATTTCTATTATGGGATAGAATCAGATTGCATTCAGAGGTTTTTCATGGCGGTTGATACTCCATACAAAATGCCAAATGACCTTTAGAGATCATGGATAAGTGTTTCAATTATTTAGTTTCTTGGCCTTTGTGGCCTGTTCCCTGCAAGTGTTCCTCTTCCAGAACTTGAATCTGACAGCCTCACCCTCTCCTGTAACGTCACCTCCATTTGCTCACACGAGAGTTGGTTTCAGGCCTGAAGATCAGGGTGAAAAATAGACCAGTCACAGTCTAACAAATGTATTTACTATATATTCAAAGTGTATTCTATATTTAATATAAAAAATATAGTATTTTTTTCCGAAGGTGGTAAAACCTATCAACTCAGGTGTCAAACCAACAGTGAGGACAGCCATCTCTGGCTGCTATCCGCGAATGCTGGGTTTGACTCATCACTGTTAAATAGGAAAACCACGCCACCTGGCATAACCCTGCTGGTGGTCCGTAATCGGGAGCAGGCTCTCACTCCTGCCAGATGCCTCTGGGTCTTGGGCCGTTAACCTGTTTCCTTACGTCCGAGGAAGACGAGCTCTTAGCCAAGCAGAAGCAGTTTTACGGCATACTCCAGGCCGAATAAAAAATATAGTATTATAATCAAGTGCAGATTTTAAAAATATTTGTAAATTTAATAAATAAAAACTATATTTTTTAAATATTAAATTTTATAATAACCAACACATTGTTACCGTAGTTTTTGCACACAAGACTCTACACTTAACCAGATGTATCTTAGAATTGACTACCCATGGGATCGTGCCCATTCCAGAGAGCCAGGCCAACGGTAGCCAGGAAACCCAAGTGTGGGAATCTTGGAGTGAAGCACAAATTATACCAATCCATAGACAGATTTATACTCGAGAAAATCTATATAGGAAACATATAAACATATATAGAAGAGGAAATTATGGAAGAATAAAATCCATGAGTGCTATGGTGTCATGAAATTCACTTATTTTATAAATTGTTTGATAATAACAAAAAAATTTGGATTTTGATAAGGCTCACGGGGATTCACTCAAATTATATCTTTAATTTGATTATATATTCGAAAATCCCTCTAAAAATTACATTATTTAACTTTTTCCATTATGAATCCAATACTTTCCAATTTAAAAAAATCCCTACTTTCACTAGATATTGTAGGTATCTATTTTTTCATTAACATTTTTAATACCCTTTTATATTTTTTCATTAACTTTAAGCTCCATTTTTTATATTTCTCAATATAAAAACCCTTTACCCCTTTACCTCTTATATATCCCCCAATATCTTATATCATTTTTTCCTCTATATATATCCCCCAATATGAACTCACCTAGTATAAGGTTATGACTATAACTATATTATAAAAGTCATAAAATAAAAAATATTAAATTTTAAAGTTTATCCACCTAAACTAATTATGCAGCCACCATATTGACAATTGATTTGCAGCCACCATATTGACAATTGATTTCGGACTCCATATGATGGTCTCTTTCAAAGCAATTCAATTCATTTCTATTCATTTCTATCTAGGTGCATTGAAATGGGAATGGTGTTGAATGATAATTACCAAGTTTTTGGATATAAATTTGATAAGGAAAAATTTATATGAAAAAATTTTAATTGGGAAAATATTTGATAATATATATCTTAAATATTTAGAAGTATACGATTTTCTTTCTATAACAACAAGGGTTTTTGTTCATTTTCTTTCATTGATTTTGAAATTTAAATAATTTCTATTAGTTTTGACTAATGTAAACAATTTTAAAATTACAATTAAAAAAATAGCTTTCTTTCATAATTTTTATTATTTTCAAAACTCAAAACTTTAATATAAAATTCATCCCTAATTTTAAAATCTTTCTATATTATTTAAAAATGGTTTAGTCATGAAATAACCTTTTTCATGACCTGGTTAATTTTAATCAAAACAAATATTTTTAAAAACTTGACTTTAAATTGTTTAATCTCCATAATTCGAGTGGCCCATGCTTAATCCATTTGTGCATTCAAAAATGTATTTTGAACAAGAAGTAATCTTGAAATTGTGTTTGATTAATTTTAGTGAATTCCTGTGAAAAAGGCTATTTTGTCTATAAGTTAGACTAGGTCTTTAAAAATTAAATATTAAAAAACAAAGAAATTGGAAAACAAACATCATGCACAGGTTCATCAAATCAATTCTTATATTACTCACAAAGCCAAATTACAAGTCACATAAATAGTGCTCAGGAGATCCAACAGAGTTCAAACAAGAGGAGAATATTCTTGAGAAAATCTCTCAACAAAACTCCAACAACCAACAACACAATCCTCCAACTCCATTGTCTGTTCAGATCTTACAGAGCTTAACTCCAGTCTGCGTTGGCTACTTCAAACTGTTAGTTGTTAGCACTGTTGGGTCAACACGACCCACGTTGCGGAGCTTTCCCAATCCAGAGGCAAAGTCCTACTGAGATCGAGACATATGAACATGGTGTTGTTGTTGGCTGGTTTTTAGATCGTTGGAAACACAGCTATATAAATAGTAAAATTATAACCATCAATAATCTAATCCTATGTATATAATCTTACTTATATATGAATGTAAATATTATTCCAAATAAATATTTATATAAAATTTCTCTTTTATATAAACACATTTTAAAATTCAATTACAGATAAAATTCATAACTTCATTGCCCAAATAATTTCTTTTCTTTTTATTCCCGATTTTCAACTTTCTAAACCCTTAAAGGAAACAATGAAATTGAAAAGTACGAATTTTCCTTACTGAGCTATAGTTTATTTTGGGTTTAGAGGACACCACTCTACGCATTCATGTGGACATTAACAATTAACAAGTGCGTGTGGATATTCCTTATAGTGTAAACCTGATTTCCTTTCATGCAGACAATTAGCTGCTTACCATATAAACCACATCGAATAATCTAATGGTCGAATTTTCATATTTTTTACTCCAATTTGAGCGAACTTGGTAACTATGTGTTGAACTCTCGATGCATTAAACTTGGTTGACTGTCATGTCTTGGTGTCTCCTCACTTTGCAATAATTAAAATCTTGTGAGTGCATTGAAATGTGCTGGTATATATTGGTTGTACATTAATTAAAATCTTGTGAGTGCATTGAAATGTGCTAGTATATATTGGTTGTACGTTGGTCAAAGGAAATTGAACTTTCCATGCGTAATTCTGTGGTATGTTTTGGTATTATATGCTTTTGTAGGATATGTGTATATATAATGTATTCACTCCCCTCGATAGTTGGAGAAGTTTTTTTTGGTAAAGAGAACTATCACGAATGGTCTAAAAAGATAAAGTATAATTTCACTTTCAATGAATTGTGGAAAGGAGTATCTAAGTAGAAATTGGAAATCCACTTGAGAAACCCACACTTAACAAAGAGCTTGTCTTATGGGAAAACAACAACAACAAGGGCTATCCCTTAATTACAACATCAGTCAATGAAGAGTTGAGTCATCACATTGCACCATTTACAAATTCCTTTGAAGCTTTAAAGAAGGTAAAAGACGGACATGACTCACACTCTAAGCTTGAAGTAGTCCAATTAGTGATCAAATTGCTCAATCTAGAATTAAAAGATGATGATCCCCTTGCTCTATTCCCTGAAACTAGATCTATTATGCATGATATAGAAGCTATCAGAGTTAAAATAGATGTTCCTCTCATAGATTTTGTTAAGGCACCATATCACACACATTCTATTTATCTTGAGTCATTACAAGCAAGTGGAAAAATTAAGGAGATTTCCTTTGACTCTCTTGTAAAGAAGTTTATTGAAAGAGAGAAATTTTGGGAAGAATAAGACAACTACTCAGTATTCTGAAGAAGTTGTGTACCTAGTATAGAAAGAGAAGAACCATACACATAATTCTTCTAGAGGAAGAGGTGGCAGAAGAGGACGTGGAAAGAAGAATGATAGAAGCAGGGGGGTAGACATTACCAAGGAGGAAGACATGATCTTCATTGTATATGGTGCAACAGAAATGGACATGATGCTTCCACATCTAAGCCCTCTTGGGACAAAATTAGATAAGAAAGGAATGAAGAAAAAGGAAAATCACCAGATCTAGGGAAAGGTAAAGAACTCGAATTTTCTCATTACATTGTGGCACATTGCAATATTGGATTAATTGAAGACTTGTTTAATGCTTTACTTGCTTCCTAGAGAGATGCATGGTTTCTTGACTCATGAGAAACATGCCACATGACCGTTTGAAGAGATTTATTTGAAGAATTCAGTGATAACGTAGATTGAGCAGTCTACTTTGCAGACAAGTCAAAACTCAAGCCATCTAAACTTGGCACCATCAGGGTCAAATTGTCTTCTCTCCCAGACTTTCTTCTACACCATGTTCTCTAGCTCTAGAGTTGCGAAGAAACTTGTTTTCCTTGGTTCACATCCACAAAAGGAAATAAATTTTAGGACGCAACAAGGTATAGACACCTCGTAGGAATTTTGAACTACCTAAATAATAGTAGACCAAAAATTTCATTTTCTGTTGGAATCCTCTCCAAGTTTATGCAAAAACATTGTGAGGGTCATTAGTCTGCTACAAAAAGAGTTCTATGGTACTTGAAGGGAACTCAAGATTCTGGAGTCAAGTATACATAGATGAATGGCTTTAGATTTATTAGATACTTTTATTCTGATTTTGATGGAGAAAAATAAAATGGAGTATCTACTTCATGTTATGTTATGATTATTGGATTAGGATTTGTCTCCTAGTGGTCACACAAACAATCAATTCTACCATATTCCACGATAGACGACGAATATGTGGTAGTTGGAGAAGAAACAAATGAAATTGTGTGGCTTAGGAAAATTATAGAAGATTTTCAAGTGAGATAAGTGCATTCTACTTCTCTTTCGGTTAATAATACTTCTCCACTAAAATTGGCCAAGAATCCAAATTTCCATGATCGAACCAAGTATATCAACACAAAGTATCATTTGATTCATCATCATGTTGAGTCCAAGACTTTTCACCTATGCCATTGTTCCAAAAATGAGAAGATTGCATACATCTTCACCAAAGTGTTTACAAGAGAAAAGTTTGAAAGATTTAGAACGATGCTTGGACTCACCAACATCCCTTCAAATTAAGGGGGGGAAATGTTGAAAAGTAATATTTAGGGATTAAGAAAATATTGTAAAGAAAATGAGAAGGTGAAGAGACACTGGAATATGAATTTCAAAAGTCTCTCTCAATGTATATATCAATATTCTTTCTTAATGGAAATGGATCATTCATGGAGTCAACAATGTTTGGCCTAATAATTTCAATATGGTAATAATAAATTTAACAGTATAGAAATATAAATGATTAACAAAGCATTTATGATAAATTAAGCTAATTTTCTTTAGAAGAGGTTTGGAATAATGGCATAGTCCTATCTGACTCCCTTCCATTACAAATTGATTGTAAAAGGAGTATATATAATTACTATAATGAATAATAACAAAAAAGAAATGGGGTTTTCCTATTTCTTAAAAGTCATGAATATGTTATTATTATTCATGAGTAGTTTATTGTAGGGAGTAGCATACCCATTTTTTTGTGATAATGGTAGAAAAAATGAAACTTTATAAAAATAAAATAAAGCTAGAGTGTTTTATATCAATTTTCTCATCCTTCTATATTAATCTAATGTGAGAAGAATAAACCAATGGTCAATGAGTACCATGTATTTAAAGAATATTACTTTTGTCCTAGCTTAGTGCATTCAATGTGAGGTTGGTTGGTGCCATAGTGATGTCACCACTAACCAAGGAAGGTTCATAATATTAACAAAAACCTAGAAGGAAATTTAACCATCATTATATGGTGGTCATGTCATTAACAAATATTAATAGTTCAATATATTAATGGATGAAGGATTTGTCAACACTTCTTCCAATATAAATTCTCATCGTTGGGAAATTTAAGGAAGTGTCAACCAATCGTTCCTATAGAAAAAATATTTTTGGTAAAGGGGGCTTAAGAAAGGGTTAGTTAACCCTTCCTCATGATCAATATTCCTACCGAGAGGGAGCCAAAGGAAGGTTTAGTTGACCCTTCCTCCACATTAGTATTCTCATTAAACTGGGTCTTGGAAAAGCACAAAGCTACACTTTACCAAGTATAGTATCCCCTTTAAGAAATACCCTAGAGAAGGGTTAGTGGACTCATCCTCCATAGTAGCATTCTTATTAAAGGTGTTGCAGTAAATTCTATAGAGAAGGAGCCATTGTTTTGTAATCCTATGCCCTATTACGATCACTAGACAAAAAAAAGGATGGCTAAATCAAGACAACAAAAATCCCCCAATCAAATGATCATGCAAGAAAACATTCATGTAGTTCCTAATGTTACAGGGTTTGAACTGATACCTACCCTCCTCAAAGGTAGGTGAAGGGTTTTGGGTATGATGCAAAATTCTCTCACTCCAACCAGGAGATATCTCTCTTCCTCTATCAATCCCAAGCCTACATATAAGCACAAATAAACAAAGATGATAAGTAGTCTTTTGTAGAAGACGTTAGCTCAAAACATCAAGAAACACGTGAATATAAATTACTGCAACCACTGGAGTAAAGGAAGGGAACATGAATCTTTATTAACCATAAATCAAATGTACATCAATGCCTTCAAATTTGGTGTTCCTCTCATAATTTCGACAAAGTCTCCCAACTATGATGAACAAGGACTCAAGGCAACATGTAGCTCTCAAAAAATGAATCACGATAGAAACATATGATTCTCTATAGCTCAAATTATTTGACCATAGCTTTCAGATTCTGACTTGGGTGAAAGCATGTTAATGTGTATCACTTTTTCCCTTTTTGTGGCAAAGAAGTTTTATAAAAATAAATGGAGCTGGAATGTTTACTCTTAAAATTACAAAATCATCAAAAACTAGGTGGTGGTAAAAGAAGACAAAACATGTCAATTTAAATTCAATTTCATGTCATATTTTTTCTAAAATTTAATATATAATTTTTATCTAATTTATTCATTTTCTTTAAAAGGTATCATTAATATTTTACATAAATTTTAAGTAGTGACAAAACCGCGACCCCCCATTTCTCTATTGATTTATGTTTTTTAATTCCAATTTCTTTAAGAGATGTGTTGTAAACATTCTAAAGATTGCTAAACAAATTTAAAAATAAAAAATAAGCATATTTTTTAACTATTATTAAAATACTAGTAAAAATGATCATATTTTCGTATATATAAAACCGTGACCCAAGAAACTACCCTTTCATGTTTATAAAATCAAATTTTTTTAATAGAAATTTGAAAATAACATATAACAAAATGTTAAAATTATTTTTTAAAAAATTTTAAAATATATTTTATATTTTTTATAATAAATTTTTTATTTATGATTATAATAACGTATTTTATATTATTCAAAATATAATATAGAAAATTATTTGTTTAGAAATTCTACTTCTATTTTTATATATATTTTTAAAAAGTTTTAGCATTTCATTTAACTTTACATAAAGTTATTTATATTTTGTGAGTGATTAACCATAGCTTTTACCAATATTTACTATTAGTTGACTTATTTGCAAATTTAGTATTTACTTTTTATAACATTATTTATATTTTCTAAACCCAATAAATAGGTTCCCTATAGCTTTTACCAAAATTTATTGTGAGTTAGCTTTGTTACAAATTTAGCATTTATTTTTTATAATTAACAAGTATGAAACTCAACTCATTTAATTGATATTTTTATATTATTTTTTTTTATCTTTTTTCATTTGAGTACTTTTTTGCTTTTGCCATATAATGAGATACATTAACATGCTTTTACCCACTTACATGACCATCTATGATAACACTGTGTAAATAGGAGGAAGAAGACTTCCTGGAGGATAAATGAAAAAACCTAGAATGAAGATAAGTTGAATAAGCTTCTCAATAATGTGTCCTAGCTAGCCTGAATAGATGAGATAAGGTGATGAGTTGAATTGATCTCTTAGAAACATAATCATCTATAATAAGTTCCCCAACCACAAGCACAAAACTAGTGAATCTCAGTTATAACAGCAAGGAAGATGTGTCCTGTGTGTCGTTGGAAGGTTCCAACCACACTCATAAGTCGCTCTGCCTGTGGTTGGGGATAAATACTAGGGAAAAGAGTATTCAAAGCCAAGGTAAAGTATCAATGGTGTAGTGACTCAAAAATACTAACCCTAGGAAATAAAATAGGTTGATAACAAAAGGAAGGTAGGGGAAGGATCATCCGACCCTTCAATCATATTATTCCTATTCAAGATGACTCAAAATAAGGGTTGGACAACTATTTTTCCAATATATAAGAATTTTATGCTCAAGGAATGATTGCCCAACCTTGACTTATGCATGTTATTCTTATAGATGGTGAATCGAAAAAAGGGTTGGATAACAATTCCTCCAACATAGAATTCATATATAGGTGTAACTTGTGGAATGGTTAGTTGACTCATCAACCAACATAGCATTTCCATTAATGTGTAATGATATAGATTGGATCATTATATTCTTTGTCATCCATGTTAAATTTAGAGTGTAAAATTTTGGAGAAATTAGTTGATATGACAATTTTTAAGAGTGGATTCCTATTTGGCAAATTGGTTTTTGAAACTTCTAGAAGAAGTAGTTTGAGGCATCAAACAAAATATTTTGGGGGTAAACTTTTTCCACTTAAGTGTGCACTCCTAGTAAAATTTATGCCACCCAGAACTTGACCTTCTCTTTTTTGACCACCATGATTCAAGAGGATGCCTTGTCATCACCCATTATTCATGTAAAATGGGATAGATACATAATCACGATGAAACAGGCTCTAGAAGATTCATTATTATAATTCTAGTTGAGTTGAATCAGTCAAACTTAACCATTTAAAACTTGGGCACTAGGAGGAAAAGGGGTTCCACTCTATTGGAGTGCATTTTGTTCCATAGATGAATAGAGTATTTGAGAGTGGATAGATATAGATAAAAAATATTTATGTATTGTAGTATCCCATAGGGCGCAAGTATCATTCCTTTGTACTTGCATCCATTTCCATTGAGACAAAAAGAGGGTAGAACAACCTCACTTTCTAAGTGGGTTTTCTCCAATAAGGATTTCCCAAATCATATCTTCTATTCAATTTGGTTTCTGAGTTTTATTTTGTTGTTCTATATTTTCCATATTTTATCCATTACATGCATAAGCATAACACAATAATTATCAAATACGAAAGTCTAAGAAAATATTAACCCTCATAGTATACATTTTGGATATTCAAATATATTTAAGTAGATCTATTATGATGAAATCTCCAGTGGAATACTATGACAGCTTATAGATCACTTAACTAGTGATATAGGTGGATATTAGTGGTCACCTACCTACTCCACTTAGACCCCCAAAATTTTTTATTTCATTTTCCTTAATTGTAGCTCAATTTTCTATTTTTGACAGTTTTTTGGATCTTAAACTTCTGAAACTGTTTTGAGGTCCAAAAAGACATTTTCTGAGAAAATGAAGAAACCAAAAAAGTGCCAAAATATTTTTCACAAATTATTCTTTTGAATCCTCATGGATATATTTGAAATAAGTTATTATTATATCCAAAAAAAGATCATATGCCAAAGTTACGAACATCAGAAGTTGGTGATCCAACCTACCCCAACGGGGCCCAAAACCTTTGGCACTTCATCTCCTAGGGTTAGGGTTTCACGCTTCTTCTTTATGATAAAAATGCCTCTGAGCATCATTGTAACATAGTTCAAAGGCATGTAGACATCATACCACTTCTCAGAGATAGGTTACCATCGCCCGATCTAGTTTATTTCCATTCTGCATGTAAACAATTTTTAGTATTTGTATTAATTAATTGAAGTTCATTTTTCATTGTAGCTCTCTATTTCTTTTTAAATTTATGGTTCATTTCATTCCTAAATAAACCCATATCAATTGAGGAAAGGTTTATTTGAGCCCTCATAAGAAAAATGGAACTTCCATTATTGGGGAGCTCATGTAAGTGTAAGATAACACATCTTACAGAATGATATTCTCATCAAATAGGTGCCTTAGGAAGAGTTAATTTAAACTTCCATTCACATAAAATTCTTATCAAGGGGAAGCATAAGGATGTATTGGCCAACCCTTCCTCATGCAAGGTAATCTCATCTAAAATGTCATGAAGAATGGCCAATCAATTCTTTCTTCAAACTAGTATTCTCATCAAGGTAGAGAGAAGGTAAAGGTCAATCAACACTTACACATCAATATTTTCGTTAGAGGGCCCATTGACTCTTCTTGGTGCATAGTATTATGATTTAGGGATAATCTAGGAAAGGGTCTACCAACTATTCCTTCACATTAGTATTATTAACAAAGAAATACATAAGAGATGATTGAATACTAATTCCTCAAGCCTAGTATTCATGCTAAGAGCACTAGTAGAAAATGAGAAACTAGTGACTAGGTGACTAAAATAACTTTTCCAAGTGAAATATTACCAAAAATGAGAAATCTTAAGTGACTGAACTAAAAATGACTAACATAAATGACTAATTTAGTCACGAGTTAAAATATGTGACTAGCTAATAAGTAATACAACTAAAAATGGATCAATGAAATTAAATAAAGTTTTTGTGTGCAACGGGGGATGGTAGCAGGGAAGAACCTAAACTAGGGTTTTGAGTTAGGGTTTTGTTGCTGATCACCATGGCGAGGCGCGGAGGAGGGAGTTCAACTCCCTCCTACAGACAAGTGGTTGCGGACATGAGCAAGGGATCTAGATTGCATAGCTTCAAGAAACCAATGGAGGTGGCCTTAGAGGCTACGAATATAGAAAAAGTGGAAAATATCAGACCTCATGGATAGGAGGAGAATCATGAGGAAGCTAGTAAGGGGAAGAGGATAGAGGTTAGCAGTAAAAAAATTTCTCTAATGAGTAAAACAGGGGTCTGTAAACCCAAGTTGACACTATTCCTCGGGTCATTTTAAGTGATCCAACGCTACAGGTGCACAGAGATCACATGGCGGAATATGCAGTTATCTACAACTTTATGGGGATTTGACCGACGGAGAAGGCCCTGCAAGCATGGATAAGGAAACACTGGAAACCAAAGGGGGAAATAATCGTTCACCTTGGTCCCAAGGGTTTCTTCACAGTGGTGTTCACAAGCTTAGAGGATAAAGACAGAGTGTTCAAGGGAGGACTCTATTTTTACGCTTCTGCAGGCCTTTACATGCGACCATGGGTGATGAACTTTGTCCCGGAATAAGAAACTTTCACATCAGTACTGGTATGGATAAGACTCTACTCCCTTCCTTTAGATTATTAGCTGTCGGAGTCTCTAAAGGCTATTGGCAACAAGATAGGGCATTTTATAAAGATCTCCGATGCTCCTCTAAGAGGCAAATATAACTATTTGACCTAGATATGTGAGGAAATGGACTTATCTGGGGCACTTCTGGAAGCAATCATTTTAGAGGTGTATGACGAGGAATGGGTGCAAGTGATCAACTATGAACACGTCCCATTTATGTGTCGTAAGTGCCATGAACACGGGTACCTATATAGGGACTGCCCATTGAACAGGCTGGAGAGCAAGACAAAAGACACTATAGGCAAAGATCTCGAGAGTTTTACTAAGGTGGGGGGTAAAGGGAAAGGAGGCAAGAGGTACCAAAATAAAATTAATGAAGACAAAAAACCAAGCCACAATAGTTTCAAGATATTAGAAGAAGAAGTTGGAAACAATGGGACAAACCAAGAATCAAAGAATATTCCCACTGAGAAGGAAAGGGATGCCAATATGGAGGATATACCAAAGAACAAAAAACAAAAGGATGATATGCCGAGCATGATGGAGCTCAGTAGGGACCATGAGATGACCCCAAGTGAGGCTGGAACGGAAGACCATGAACTGCAGGAGATTCTAGAGATGGAGAAGTTAGTTTTAGAAAATTTTCTGAAGTAGGGAATCACTAAAGGGTTAGACTCTCTGCCAGAAGAGGAGTTAGACAGAGTTCAACAACTCTTCCTCTAGAGATAACAAATGAAGGGTTCTAGAGTCAAAAGAAACCATGATAGCCAGGAGAACAGAGGAGCGAAAATGATGGAGGATACATCGATGCATTCTTCCAAGAACCCGTGTAGGAAAAGAGGAAGGAAAAAACAGAATGAGATGCTGAAAATTTGTGGGAAACTTATGATCAACTCAGGTGAGATGAGGGATCTTACCAGTTACTCCTTTACAAACCTTTCTTAATGAAGCTTACAACCTAGAATATTAGGGGTTTAGGAAGTAAAAGGAAACAAAGAAATCTTAGCAATAGAATAAGAGAAGAAAAATCTAATATGGTTTTTATTCAGGAAACAAAATGTTTTATGGACAAGATCAAAGAGATACACAACAAATGGTTAATCAAGTATGAGTATCTAGAGGTTAAAGCTGAAAAGTCAGCAGGTGGGATTCTTAGGCTATGGGATCCTCAGAAACTTGGAATCCTGGATGTTGAAGCTTCTAGGAACTATCTATCGCTGGTGATTCAACCTTTGGGTGATAAGGAGATCTACATGATCACTAACGTATATGGTTCTCAAAAACTAGAAGACAAACTTAAGCTTCTCACCTGACTTGAGGAGATGAGAGAGAGATATCCTGATGTGCCCTGGATTATGGCAGGCGATTTCAATATGATCAGATCTCTTACAGAGAAAAAAGGTGGTACTAAAAAACTAGGCAAAGACTCCATTGCCTTCCAGAACTTTATAAATAACATGGGGCTAGTGGACATTGAAACAATGGATGGCACTTTTACTTGGAACAATAAGAGGGGAGGGCTTTCTCAAGTCGCCTCTAAACTACATAGATTCATAATCTTAGAGGACCTCCTTCTAGCAGGCCTTGATGTGTTAGTTGTAATTCTTCCCTTCGAAGGCTCAGACTACTGGCCTGTCTAGCTTGAAGCTACTTTTATGGGTACATGAAGGAACATAACTTTTAGGTTTGAAAATGTTTGGATCTCTCACCCTGACTTCACCTGCAATGTTGAGAAATGGTGGAAGGAAGATATGCTCGTTCAAGGCACTAAAATGTTCATGTTACAACAGAGACTTAAACACATCAAATATAGGCTTAAAGATTGGAAAGCAGAAGAGTTTGGTAATATTTTTAAAGCCAAAAAAGAAGTTGAGTAGAAACTCTAGGAGATTAATCAGATCATCATCACAAAAGTTTTTATTGAGGAATAGAAAATTTAGGTTGACTCTCTTAAGAATGAACGGGAAGATCAGTGCATGAAAGAGGAGATTTTCTAGAGATAGAAATCGAAGGTGAAGTGGATTAGAGAAGGAGAAAGAAACACGAAGTGTTTTCATATATCAACCTTGGATCACAAGTCGCATAATAGGATTTCAAAACATAAATATTCTCAAGGGAAAGAACTCGTCTCTCACAAAGAAATGGAATTTGTCCTAGTTCAACACTTCCTTAGCATAGCAGAGGAGCCCCTCGTCGACAGATCTCGGTTCATTAACAACTTCAAAAAGTTCATTCCTAAGATTGTAACCAGGGAAGACAACCACAATATTTACATGCCAGTGTCTGAAGAGGAAGTCATTGAAGTTATCAATGAGATGCAAAATGGGAAAGCTCCTGGCCCCGATGGTTTCAATGCGGACTTCTTCAAATCTTGTTGGAAAACAATCAAACAAGATATCCTAGATGTTGTGGAGGACTCTAGAAGATCAAAAATAGTCCTAAAGGCTTTTAATGCCTCTTTCATAGCTTTGATTTTGAAGTAGGAAAAATCTATGACTCTAGACAGATTCAGACCCATAGCCCTATGTAATGTGGTGTACAAAATTATTTCCAAAGTGATCGCTAACAGACTCAAGCCCCTTCTTCCTGCTCTCGTCTCAGAGGAGCAAACTGGATTTGTGGAATGGAGACAGATTCTCAACAACATTATACAAGCTCATGAGGAGGTACACTCTCTTAAGAGTAATAAGCAAGCTGGTATGATCATGCAGCTTGAGCTAGCAAAATCTTATGATAAGCTAAGCTGGTCTTACATTAAGGCAGTGCTAAGAGCTTATGGCTTCGACCACAACTGGATAAGATGGGTTATGGCCCTTGTATCCATGGCTAGCTTCTCCATTCTACTTAATGGCTCTCCCTATGGAACCTTTAAGCCTTCCAGGTGTCTCAGATAAGGGGTTCTGCTCTCCCCCTTCCTCTTTGTTCTCATGATGGAAGGGATAGGCAGAGCGATCAAGATGGAAAATGTTGAAGGAAGAATCCGGGGTATGAAACTTACCTTGGAGGGTGATGCTTCTATTCATCAACAATTTGTGGATAACACAATGCTGCAGGGCATTCCCATGGTCAAGGAAGCCAGAGCTTTCAAATAGATCCTGAATGACTTTGCTTTGGCCACTGGTACAGAGGTAAGCCTTGACAAATCAAAGGTTTTTTTTTTTAACATTGACATTGCTATTCAGAGGGACCTCACTAGAATTCTTGGGTTTCAAAGCGATTAGTTACCTTCCAAGTACCTTAGAATGCCTCTTATGGACAAACCTCTAAGTAAGGGAGTGTGGGAGCTGGTAACTAATAAACTACAGGACAAATTTAGGAAATGGACTTGCAGGTATTTGAATTTGGTGGGGCGTCTTGTGCTTACAATGGTTGTCCTGCAAGCTATTCCCATTTTCATGTTTTCAGCTCTTCCTACTCCTAAAGGAGTTATGCAACAAATCAAGAGTATTCAACGAGATTTTCTTTGGTGCAAAGGGGAAGAGAAAAAGAAGTGGGATTTGGTAACTTGGGAAAAGCTTTGAAAACCTAAGGCCCATGGTGGTTTGGGGCTTACTGACCCTAAAACCCTCAGCAGATTATTATGAGCAAAACTTTGGTGGAGGTTGTTCAAGGAATCGGCAACCCCTTGGGCCAAGCTTTGGAAACAAAAATATGCATATAATTGGCAAGAGATGGATCATATCTAGATGTTTGGGCTCATCAAGGGCTCCCACTTTTGGAATCTTTCTTGGGAGAATAGAGCCATTGTATACCAACATAGTTTTTGGGAGATCCAAGCTGGGAACCTTGCACAGTTTTGGGAGGATAACTAGCAGTAGGAACCAAATTGTTTTAGAGAAGAACTAACCGCTCTAAAAATTGACACTAACAACAAAGGTTTACTTATGGTAAGTGACTTCTGGGATTAGGTAAGGGAAAATGGTAAATGGAGAATGTGGAAGGATATTGGTTATAGTGAAGTGAGTCCTCTAAAGGCCCAATCGGATTCCATAGCTCTTGATATGGAACAGAGGAATATTTTAGTGTCATCCTCGTCTGACCAACTGAGATGGGGCAGAAATACTGAAGGCACCTTTAACCTCAGAGAAGCTAAATGCAAGGCCCTAGGTTTTGATCATCCAAACCCTGATCGAGTGTGGAATGACCTATGGCAGAACCCGCAATGGATGAAAATCAAGTTGTTTATGTGGTTGGTTCACCAAAAGAAAATTCTCACATGGGAGAATCTTCTGGAACGGGGTATTTTTGGCCCATCCAAATTCCATCTATGTGGCTTACAGGAGGAGACGATGGAACATTTACTAAACCTCTGCCCCTTCACCTCAACCTTGTGGGATTGGGGAGCTTCAATCTTTAGGTACACTGACAGGGACAGACTCAGCATCACCAACACTTTGAAGAATTGGAGGAAAGACTTCTCAAGTAATGAAATTATTAACAAGGCTTGGACTTTGGTTCCAAGCTTTATTATCCGGGAGGCCTGGAAAGAATACAATGGTAGGATTTTCAAGAACAAAATAGGCTCAACCCAGAACATAATTGTCCAAATTTTACGATAGCTCAAAGATATAGTGGGAGCATTAATTTGGAACATTCCTAAGGACCCTCCATCGCCCTAGGATGCTAGCATAATACTACAGTTGGGTCTCCATTCTCTATTTCCCCAAGGCACTAACAAGGGTGTAAGCAAAACAACTACTGGTAAAGATATTTGGAAGCCTCCTGCTCATGGTTTTTTGAAAATCAATATAGACGAAGCTTCTAAGGGAAACCTAGGGATGACTGGATTTGGTGGTGTCATAAGAGATGAGCAGGGGCGCATAAAGGATATCTTTCACAATCATTTGGCGAATTCCACTAATAACATGGCCGAGCTCATGGCATTAGAGCAATGCCTGGAAATCCTAGTGGAGTCAAATTTACACAATGCCATCATTGAAGCTGATTCTGAATTGGTCATTAATGCGGACAAGAAAATGTGTAATGGAACGACACTTGGAAAAGTGTTGAAACATTGGAGGCTATCACAGGTCTTTCAGCGTATTCATTCCCACTTGCGAACCTTGAGAACTATCAGCTTCGTCCATGTGAGAAGAAAAGCCAATATGTTAGATGATCATCTAGCAAATGAAGGAGTGCTATGTAAGGAAAGCTATATTCGGCACGATTGGGAGTCTGTACCCTATGGAAAACTATGTAATGATTGTCAATATCAAGCTGCCAAAGATATGGAGCACTTCCAGACCATTAGCAGTGAGCACGAGGAAGACTAGTAGAAGGAGGAGAGAGCGGAGGCCCTTGAGCCGCAGTCACTCCTAATCATAAAAACTCAAATGAAGAGAAGTGAGAAATAGTGAAGTGGATACACAGTAACTGTTGGATCTCGATGATCAGAAGATGAGATGTGTTCGAGATGGGCAACCAGGATTAAGTGGCATAAGGTGGAGCTTAGAAATGAACAACGGAGTTTCAATCTAAGTACTAGTGGATGTTGAACAGCGAGAATCGATCTAGACTATCAGATTGACAAGGTGGATCGAAGGTGCTCAGTAGATTAGCGAGAGTAGGAGAGAGAGGAATTCTTGGAGCCTAGTTGAAATGCTCTAGTAAATCCTAACCATCGATCTCGCAGTCAATGCTTACGTCTTAGTCAACTACAGGGGTCGAGAGCTGGTTAACTTATTTGCTAGATGAAGGGCCACAGATCGTGGGATTAAATGGCCTTAGTAATCCAACAGATATTGGGCTGGAAAGGGACCGAACGTTAACCACAAGGATGGACCCGAACATTTATAGATTAAAGTGTTTTAATCTTTATCGGCTCCGTAAGGATGTTAATTGTCGTGTAAGTGGTCTGAGGCGATGTCAGTGTAGACTTTCAGATCAAATGGGTTTTGATCGATGACGCTGGATCATCAAGCATCTCTTTTGATCGGAGGAAGTATCGACTGTCAGATGGAAGGTAAGTTCGACGGTGGTGATTAAGAGTTTAGGCTTGGGCAAGCGGACCCGGGAAGATTATTGACGCGGTTTCAATTTATTTGAAGTCTGGTGGTTTTCGCATTTCACATGCGAGAACGGTGAAATCACACAGTGGTGTGTTGCAATGAGATCTTGCGACAACCGTTGATCTGGTGGATTAGAACAATGGTGGAAAAAGGAATTCGCATATCGCAAGTCAGCAATCCTATGTGCATTTTCTTTTGAGTCTTTGTAACTCCGTGATGCGATTTGTTGACCCTGTTGTTTGTTAACTAGCAACGGTATGTCTTGAGCTGGTATTTATGCTAGTAAAGATGTGTACCATATGTAATCCCCTTTTTCAGTTAATTGAAGGTTCCACTCTCACTTGAACAAAAAAAAATACAACTAAAAATTACTAACATGACTGACTAATTTAGTCTAAGAAAAAAAGTACAACTACCTAACAAGTACTACAATAATATGAATTAGTTTTCTATGTTAGTCATCTTAATTGTTTCAAGCAATCTAAACTTACAAGTGATAGGGGATTAAAAGGTTGTTAAAGATTGCTTGAAAGGTTATCCTTCCTTAAACACTTCTTCATCCTCACATGGTGTATAGGTGAGCCAACTTTGCACTATGTATCTCTAATAATTTGTAATTTAAAAAATATATTTTTTAGTCAAAAAAAAATTATTTTATGTATTTTTTAAAAATCTACTCATTGAATCTAATTGGATCTAGTTCTAATTTGAAATTAATTTAAAGAGAAATTTTAATTTTTAACACTAGAATATCAAATAAAAGCTACTTTAGTTTCACATTAACCGACCTACATCCATCTTAACCTGGATCTATCAGTTGAGAGGGGTCCAATCTCTTGAGGTGAATTTTTTTTTTTCTAGTGAAAAACTTGAGGAAATGTTTTCACCTCGAGAGATTGAATCATTCTTGGCACTTGATAGTTATAGGGTTAATATGGATCTAGGTTGGTTATATAATACTATATAATATCTATATTTTTAGTTGTGTCTCTTAGTTATTCCCTCTCTCCATCTCACCCGCCAAACATACAGACACACTCTCTCCCTCTCTTCCCCTTCTCTCCCTCTATCTATATCCTTCTCTCTATTCCCTCCCACTCTCCTCTCTCCCTCACTCTCTCTCCATGACTCCCTTGTCACCCCCTCTCTCTCTCCACCTTTCTCTCTCTATGTTTTCTATGTTTCCTCCCTCTCCTACCCCCTCCAATTCCATCTCTCTCTCCTCATCTCTATCCCTCATCTCCCATCTCTCTCTCCTCATCTCTATATTCCTTCCTCTCTATCCCTCATCTCCCACCTCCCTCTATCTCTCCCCCCCAAATCACTCTCCCTCTTTCTCTCTCTTCCATCCAACTCTATCATTATTTCACCCCCTCGCTGTCCTTCTCCATATTTATGTATCCATCTCTCTCCCTTCCCCTTCTCTCCCTATCTCTATCCTCTCCTCTTATTTCTCTTCCCTCCTCTCCTCTCTCCCTCACTCTCTCTCCATCTCTCCCTTCTCACTCCTCTCTCTCTCCACCTCTATATCTCTATGTCTTTATTCTTTCCTCCCTCTCTCTCCCACTCCTACTCCATCTCTCTCTCTCTCCTCTCTCTTCCTTCCTCTCACTCCCTCTCTCCCACCTCACTCTCTCTCCCCCCAATCACTCTCTCTTTCTCTCTCTCTATCCGCCAACTTTTTCATCGTCTCGCTCCCTCTCTTCACCCCCTCCCCAACTCTCTCTTAAATTTGATCACATTGTATTGTGTTTAAGAAATTATCTAAATGAGAAAAACTTAACTCATTGTAAAATATTAAACCTATATTTTGGATCAATCATGTCAAAGAAAATAAAATAATGAAAAACTTAAAAAAAATCATGCACTATATTTAATATATTATAATCAGTCAATTTGCTTGCTCTCATTCCTTGGATCCTTAGCTATGATGGATATATATATATATATATATATATATATATATATATATATATATATATATATATATATATATATATATATATAAAGAACCGACATAATTTTATTAAAACCTTATTTTAATTTTGATGGGAATTATTTTAGTAGTCGTGAGGATAGAGGGTTTAGATATATCCCAAATTGTAACATTTTCCCTTTTAGATTAAATTAAAAAAATGTTGTGAAATTAAATTAAAATAAATTATTTTTACTATGAAATAAGTTATGGTTTTTTTTTCATGTTGTATTGATAAGCCATGGTATTGGCCCATGGTATTGTAACAAAGCGGATTTACAAGTTAATATCCATGGTAAAGTGAGGGTGAATATCCATGGTTAATAATCTTTTCATATTGTTATAAAATATTTGATTGTGAAATAATTTATGTTTTTTAGGCATGTGCTATTGATAATCCATGGTATTGACCCATGGTGTTGTAACAGAGGCTATTTTTACAAGTTAATAATATCTACCATAATGTGGGGGTGAATATCCATGGTTAAGAATCTTGTTATATTGTTGTAAAATATTTTAGTTGTGAAATAAGTTATTTTTTGGACTTGTAGTATTGATAAGCCATGGTATTGGCCCATGGTATTGTAACAAAGCCTATTCACAAGTTAATAATAAAATCAAAATATAACAAATTAAATTTTATTATTTTTATTAATCTAACTTTTTATTATTAATTGAGGTCATATTTAAATGTTTACACTCATCCCAATATCATTTTTAACTTTTTCTTCTTCTTTTTAGTTCAGCTTCTTAAGAAAAAATAACAAATTATTATTAAAAATAAATCATTTAACACAGTTGCAATTTATATGATTTATTTTATATTATAAGTATTTCTTTTGTTTTTTCTATTATAAATATTTCTTTTATTTTTCTCTCCCTTGTCTATATCTGTGTGGAAATTCCAAAAGAAGGAAGACCATCAACATGATCTATGAATTTCATGGGATTCGAACCCTAGATGGAGTTTGCATGGGAAACACCTTAGGAGAGCAACAACAACAAGGGCAAGGTCACTGGATGTGGATATTTTGGTAATTTGTACATGGGTATGAATTTGGACTCTGTTCTTCCTTTTTACTAAAGAGGATTTTTGTTCTTATAGGTAAATAATTTAAATGGTTTATATGATCAAAGCATAAATTTTAGTTAGAGCTGAGGGTTTAATGATTATGATATTCTGGTAATTTGTATGTGGGTATGAATTTGGACTTTGTTCTTCCTTTTTACTAAAGAGGATTTTTGTTCTTATGGGTAAATAATGTTGATGGTTTATATGATCAAATCATAAATTTTATTTAGAGTTGAGATTTTAATGATTATGATAATGCAGATTTTGATTGCAGCCAAAAATTCATCAAAAGACAATGCAGAAGTAAGCATTTTGCATGTCCTTATTGTACAAAGGGTTTAATGACTATGATAGACAATACACCAGTAAGAATTTCGCATTTCCTTATTATACAAAGTGTTTAATGATTATGATAATGCAGATCTTGATTGTGACCAACAATTCATCAAAAGAAAATGGACAAGTAAGCATTTTGCATGTCTTTATTGTACAGATCAGTTTGTTCCTCCCTAGCTTTTCTAGGGTCAGAATGCATGAAATTTATTTTTTCTTTTCACCTCTTTTTTAGTGGTTGATTATATGTGTAATGGACTCTACCATGCCCAAATTAAAAGGGCTCAAGTGATGCAAGAAAAATTTCTGGTAGGATGCAATTGCTAGGCCTTCCTCAAACTTTGTTACATGAAATTAAAATTTCTTGTAATCATGAAAATACAATATTTTATGTTTCATCCTTAGATTTTGATCTCAATGCCTACAGTTTTAAACCATGTTACTATATTTTAAGTAGAATATACTTAGATCCATTAAACCTTACAACTTTCCAAAGCTTAGGTTAATTTCAGCTAAAAACAAGGAACCTGAATGACTTTTGCAATTTAGATTCAATTCTTACAGACAATGATTAAAAATGGAAGAACTCAATGGTCTCATAAATTTTACCCACCCATCAATTTCAAAGACCTTTGGTATTATTCTGAACTTAAACAGAGAGAGTAGAAGAAGAAGAGCCTGGATGAGGTGGACCGTGACCTGCTTGATACTTTTCAAAAGTTGGGCATGCCCTTGACTAGAAGAAGAGATTGACCAATTTTGTTGTAGATGTTGCTTTCAATAGTGTTTTCATTGCTACCATGCATAGGTAGACTCTATACGTAGTTGAGGTTATCTTTTGTTCGTTATAAGAGTCAATTCAGGAGTATCTTTATATAGTTAGGAAGTATCTTGGTAGGGTTGTTGCTCCTACTAATAACTATTATGCTGCATTGTATTTTTACTTTTTTAGAGATAGCTCCTTTTATTAAATCTCCAAACAGACTTTGTCACCCATGGAAATATCCACTTATTTTAGGATGAATGAGATGGAGACCAGGCATTTTGAGAGGACTCTTATTTTTGTAGATGAGAGGAGTTCTGTGAGGTGAGAGGAGTTCTCTGACATATATTGAAGGATGAACTATACCATTTTATGACACCAATCATCTCCATGCCATAGTAGTGGATCTCTATTGCTCTGAGGGATCAATGATAAAGTATTCCACTTTAAAAAATTGGTATGTTGGGGACAAGGAATGCAAATGTGGAATTTATAATTTTATTACAAAAAAGTGGTTTTTGCGATGAAGACAAATCAAGGATTTCATGGACTTGAGTAGAGACTGGTTCAAAAATCACCTGGAAATACTCAAGCATTATTTTGAAAGGCAATGATGCAATTGGAGAGTTCTATTATGTTGCCTTGAAAAATAATTATCAATAGGGGTGACAAAGATGATCCATATAGGGAAGAATTGCAGGAGTAGGATTGTTTCTAAAATTATATCTATAGACAAGTCAAGGGACTTCTATAGAGGATTAGTGCAGGTGCAACCAAATTATCATAATGCAAGGAATTTTTCATAGTGTGATTTGATGCTCATTTGTGACGAAGAAGATGCAAATACTTATTGTTACATTCACGTACAATTGAGTTACATTCTAAAGTCTCTAATTTCATTTATTGATAGTCCTTCTTGTGTCTTTGTCTCTCTTAATTTTATTTTGGTAGGATTGGATTGGGTTAAAAAATCAAGCATATCATTGAATCAAATAGACACCCACATGTATCTACATGTCATTGTGCATAGTCTTTGTTTTTTATACAATTAGAATTGAGCAATATGATGTGTGCACACACAAAAAATCCTAGCATGCATGACGAATCCCCCTCCAATTCCATTTTCTATAGTGACATTTTATTTTCTTTGTTTATACAAGTCATCTAGCCACATAGTGGCCACTATCAAATGTTAAGGTATATTTCATATAAATCTTTTATAGTCTACTTTATTTATATTCAAATATTCATCGTATTTCATGTCTTATACTTTGCATTGTATCTTCTTTCATTTTCAGGAGAGTAACTCAATATTGATGGTAAGAAGCAACAATTGAAGAAAGAGGAGAACAATAACACTGGAGCAACAAATGCAAAATGAGAGAGAGAAGAGAATATGTCTAGTGATACCCTTAGAGCCAATATCTTGCATAAGACACACTCATAGAGATTGATGGTCAAGCCTTCAGAGTTGGTGAATTCACTTGCAATGCTTTGGCAACACAGTGATAATGTTTTGAAATGATAAAACAATATTTCATGTGTAAATTGTAGTCCAACCCATATTAAGTTGGAAACTCATATTGTAATACTTGATATTTTATATGATAAAATTTATATGTTTGAAATTATTTTTATTTGCACTTAATATTATTTAGTTTTGTAATTAACATATGTAACTTTGCGTTATCATATTAGATAAACATGCACATTGTATGACATTTTCTTAAAATTTAGTCGCAAAATCATACTAATTAATTTATGGTGATTAATAATAAACACATAAAATCAATATAAAACTACTAAATTAGTAGTTTATATTAATTAATGATGAACATGAATAAATGAAATGAATAGAAACTACTAAATCAGTCATTTATATAATGAATATGAAAATACCAAAAAATGATAAATGACTACTGCAAATGATAATTTTTTTATTATTAAATGATGACTAAATTTTGCATATATATGACTATTAGTAGCTAATTTACAACATCTTATAACACAACTAAAATTTAGTCATATTTATTTGGTCATTAATTGGTTTTAAATGATGACTAAAATTTGCATATATATGACTATTAGTAGCTAATTTACAGTATCTTATAACACAACCAACATTTTGGTCATATTTCTTTCGTCATTAATTGGTTTTCTCGAGGATTCATATAGTAATATATTTGGTCATTAATTGCGACAATTAATGACTAAACCAATGAAAAATTTATGACCAAATTTATGACTAAATATACTACTAGATGGTAAAATTGAGGAAACCAATTAATGACTAAAATTTGGTCGCATTATAAGATACTGTAAATTAGCTACTATTGGTCACCAACCGAAAAAGGTTATTTATATGTGAATTTTAGTTTTTTTTAAATAACTAATTAGTCATTTTGTACTAGTGGAGTGACTTAGGGAAATGGTTGGTTAACCTTTCTTCCAACGTAGAATTATCATAGAGGGGCATCCTAGGAAAGGGAAAATTGAACCTTACTCTATAACAACATTCATATCAAGGCTAGGAAGAAAGAAAGGGATGATCAACCCTTTATCCAACATGGAATTTTCATTGAGGTAGTCCTCATGAAGGGACATTGAACCTTTTCTCTAGAGTAATGCTCTTGTTGAAGGTGGTGGGGTGGGGAAGGGTAAAGTGATATTTCCTCCATCATAGAATTATCATTCTCATTGAAGAGGGACCAAACAAAGGATGACTCAAACTTTCCTATAGTATAATACGATCATTTAACACTAGTACAAAATGGCGAATTAGTTACTGAAACAACAACTAAAATATGCATATAAATAACCACTTTTTAGTTGGTGACCAGTAATATCTAATTTATGGTGTAACCAACTTTTAGGTGTTTTTAGCTTACTCATTAATTGGTTGTCCAATTTTATCAATTAGTAGTATATTTAGTCATTAATTTAGTCATTAATTTAATGATTGATTTAGTTATTAATTGCCACAATTAATGACCAAAGAAATATGACTAAATTTTTGTCATGTTATAAGATACTGTAAATTAGCTACTAATAATCATATATATGCAAAATTTAGTTATCATTTGTAATCACAAATTAATCATTTGCAATAGTCATTTATCCTTTTTTGGTAGTTTCATATTCATTATATAAACTACTAATTTAGTAGGTAGTTTATATTCATTTCATTTATTTTTATTAATAATTATTATAAATGACTAATTTAGTCATATATTCATTTTATTTGTGTTCATCATTAATCAATATAAACTACTAATTTAGTAGTTTTATATTGATTTTATGTGTTCATTATTAATCAACTAAATTAATTACTATGATTTTGTGACCAAATTAAAAAAAAATGTATACAATGTGCAATGGTTCATCTAATATGAAAATGCAAAGTTACACATGTTAATTAAAGTACTAAACAATATCAAGTGAAACTATAAATAATTTTAACCACATAAATTATATTATATTAAATGTCAAGTATTACAATATGAGTTTCCAACTATACATTGGTTGGACTACAATTTACACATGAAATGTTGTTTCATCACTACAAAAAATTATCATTGTGTTGCCAAGTCATTGCGGGTGAATTCACCAATTCTGAAGACTTGAACATCAATCTCTATGTGTGTGCCTTATGCGGGATATTGGTTTTAAAAGTATCACTAGACTAGTTTTCTTCTCTCTCTTTTTGCATTTGTTGCTCGATCGTTAGTGCTCTCTTCTTTCTTCAAATCTTGCTACTTACCATCAATACTGAGCTCATTTTTTGGAAACAAAAGAAGGCACAGTTTAGAGTGTAAGGCATGAAAGATGATGAATTCTAGAATATAAACTAAAATAGACTATAAAGGATTTATATGACATATACGTTAACATCAACAATGTTAAAGCCATTCTTCCCCATAAAATCAAGAAACCCAAGCAAGTTTTCTTTAGTTAAGTGATAGTGGAAAATATGTGGCCAGATGACCTGTATAAACAAATAAACATCACCATAGAAAATAACACTTTGGTAACTTAGTATTCAACCTTTGGGGAAATATTAGGCACAATCATGCCAACTAAGTTACATGCTAAAACTATCAAGCTATAAATAACTTATGAAAACAAATAATCTGTGTCATATCTAAACCTTATTGTTTTATTCGCAACAACATTTTCTTCTCTAACGCATGAACCTCTTCAAGTATATAAACAACATGTACTCAAATAACAACATGAAATTAATCTTTTCTAATATTCATGAAAATATTTCAACACAAAATAGTTAAAAGGATTTCAATCAATATCGTGTAATACTAATTTCATCTTCAAGATTTGGTTGTTGTTTAAATGGAAATGATACCAAATATTTCAATTTCATAGTTCAAATACAAAGCAATATCAAAATAAACGTTCAAAATACAATCAAATAATAAAGATAGGATATCATGGAATGGACATTGCAATTATAAAAAATCTATTTACCTATCCATCGATATCTTATCAAGCATTCCTAAAACATTTTCTTGCCCAAAATAACCATGAGGTGAAAAAATCACAACATTAAAAACCATAGGAATACCTACTATAAACATTTCCAAAGTTGATGGCTTAGGAGCCTGAAGGATATCCAACAACAAACAAATCATATCCAAGAAAGTATCTACATTGTCTCTGCATCCTTTTTCCAATAAAATTTCATGTAACCTTCCCACACCAGAGTGAAGCAACAATCAAATGAAGGAATTGACATTTGTTTTTATCTTTTATATCTATAATATTTGAATCTAATTTGTTTTGGGAACATATTAATTCGTATTTAAATCCTTCCTATCATGAAAAGGTATCAATCAAGTAGGACATCAGAAAAATCGACCTCAATGAGGTCCTCTAACAATTTCTACAATATCAATATTTTTCTTGCTGTGATATCTTGGATAGAAAAAATAACCTATCTGCAAAATAAAAAGCCATATATTACTTATGTTCAAACTCTATGTATGGTGTATTCTTAGGTAGTATTTTAAGATGTCCCTATACCTTTACCAAAGCTTATTGTAGCTTGGTTAAACTCTGTGTCCTTTCATTCAACATCAATTTTTTGTTAGCTAAATGTCACACATTATTCTTTCCCATTTCTCAACATGCTACATGTGATAAGTTGAAAGTCACATAAAAGCAAGGGAAAACCATTTTCTAACTAAGACAAACAAACAAACAGTGTCTCTAATAAAACTTCACACCTCATAAATTACTCTGCCACATGCTTAGACTAAAGATGATATAGTCCAAAGGATTTTCAACTCTAAATCTCAACATTGTACATGTAGCTTTGATTGCTCCAGTTTGGTATACATTGGTTTTTGTTGGCCTACATACAATTAACATTTAGGTGCTTTATGATTCCATAGAAATGGACCCATCCTAAAGGTAGGCTAAAACTTTACCTTTTAAAGAAATCACTCCCTCAAATCTTTGTAACATGATTTGTTTCATGCTTGTGAAAAAAATATGGAGCTTTCACTGCAAGCAATAAATCTTATAGAAATATTTCCACAAAAATCTTGCTTACCAATTTGGAATATGTCTAAGTTCCCCCACTTATGCAATTAAATATGAACATGTGCATGAGCATGATAAAACCTCAACTGCAACTTACACTGCTAGAAGGACCAAGAGAGTGGATCACAAACGTACCTTAACAAAGGGCCAAAGAGATTAATTTGAGGACATTCTTCGTGGTTTAACCTTGGAGAGAAATCATATAAAAGAAGAAATGGGGTTTTATCTAGATAATTTCTATGCAACCGACGAGGTAGTTGAGGTACTTACAAAGTCTTTGACTCTAAAGGAGATGCCTATTCCAACTAAATTTGCAAGTCTTATGTTAGTTTCTGATATTCTTCACAATAGTAGTGCTCCTTTGAAAAATTCTTTTGCATATTGTACAAAGTTTGAAGCAACATTTCCTGATATTACTTTAATGACTTATACTAAAACATCATTGGTCGGATTATTGTAGAAGCTTTGAGGGAGAGAGTGATGAAAGCTGTCCAGGTTTGGTCATATTGGTATGTGAATGGACTGAGAGCTACCTTTCTTCATTCTGGAAATTTAGGTGCCCCTCATTTTCATTCAATATGTGGAGATGCCCCATGATTGAAGGACCTTGATAGTTCTGAAGAAAATCTTACAAATATAACAGAGGGATTTGTTCCAAATCAAGATGTTTCTATAGAAATTGGAGAGGGAGAAACATCTCTAGAATTGTTTATTATTCCTCTTATCGATCTTGAAAGACAATGTAGTAAAAATGGTTTATCTATTCATGGTGTTAGGGAGGTAACAATTTCCTGATTTCTTAGCTTAGAATAAACAGAGAAGCATAAGAACCAATATCAAGACGAGGATGTCAGGTATGGGTATAAATTTGCAATTGGAGGGAAGCATGCAAGAGAAACTAATTCTTATTTAAAATTCAGAGGGGGAAGGTGGAGCACAGGCGAAGAAAGAAAATCCATACTTCATGATGATAAGGACTATATTTCTAGATCTAGGAAAAATGTTCAGGAAGAATCATATTTATGGTCACGGGCTGAGGAATGTGAATCAGTGGATGCCTCTTGTAGTGGAACTTTACCAAAAAATGCTGGTGTGGTGGGGACCTCAAAGTCATCAATCCCACAACTAGATCTAAAACCTTTAACAGGCAATTCTATGAAAACACATCATGTATTATAGGCTTCAAAGTGGACTTGTGAGGATGGTGGAACTAATATAGAGGACAAGGCAGAGCTTAAGGGACTTGGTTTGAATTACTCTTCTTCTGGTAGTGATGACATATTTGGGGGTTCTGGGAAAGAAGACAAACAAGAAGTCATAATGGAAAACATTGCTTCTACTCTTAATGACAGTGGAATGGATGAAGGTCGCAGGTGATTCTCCTTGCCTCTAGGATGCTAATTTATTTTGTTCCTTTATATATATACCATCTGGTTTGATACTGTAAATGTGTAATATCAGGAAAAATCTACGTCAATTGGAGGTAACACTCACAGATTATCGCCAGTCTCTTGAAGAACGTGTCACTAAGAATGTCTAATAAATTGAAAGAAAAGTCTCTTCCCATAGAAAGATATTAGAATCTGAATATGGGTTAATAGATCTCGTGACTAATAAAGACACTAGATCAGATTCTAGATACTACAAGCATTCATCTCACATGATATGTAATGCATAAAATTGTATATCTACTAGATTGCATTTGATTGAAGTGGGTTCCATATGAAGTCTTTGGGGCTTTGAAACTGTAGCTCATTTTATGTCATATTTATAACAACTGGTATCTACATGATTAATATCTTTGTGGCTTACTTATTTTACTTTTTGATGGGTGCTACTAGAGAGATTTTCTCTGGAACAAAAGGAAAGACAAGATGATAATAGGGATTCATCTTCCAAAAAGAGCAGTCACAGTGGGAATCGTAGCAAGAGTCCCTTACATAGATTAATGAAAGACAGGGAAAGAGAGGACAAGGAGAATGGCTTTTATGGGGATGGGGAACAAGATCCTGGTACTATTTTCATTCATAATGAAAGATATGGTAATAGAGATAGGCTTTGTGATTTTGATGCTGGAAGGGGGAGAGGGAGGAGCGACAATAGAGAACATGACAATCATGATAGGGATAGGGATAAACACAGGGAGAAGGGAAAGGGAAGAGAGAGGGATAGGGATCATAATAGAGAAAGAGAGAGGGAAAAGGAAAGGGATAGAGATAGGGAAAAAGTAAGCAGAAGAATTTAGTCATTTATTTTAGTGTCTTTTGGTGCTAATATGTCCTCTTAACATTGTCATTCAAGTTGTGACATCTATACAAGTAGGTGGTTTTCTTTCATTTATAGTTTTAAAGAAATGTTTCTTTGACTTGGAGGTTTTGGATTCAAGTAATATTTTACAGCCTGCATGATTAGTATTGAACTCCATTATTGAAATTCAGTTTGATGAAAAGTTGTCCCATAAGCATACTAAGGTGGTTTCAAAGTATAGAAGGTGACTTCTAAGAATGTTTCTTTTCTCATGTTATAAAATTCATAGCACCCATAAATTGATGGAAAACTTTGGAATCTGAAGTTTATCTACCTAAACTAATATCATACTTATTATTAACTCATTTTACACATTCTCTTATACTATCTTTAGGAAACACTCATGTCCTAGATTCTCACCAGCTAATTTTTTCCTTCTTATATTATATTTTCTTATCATAATAAAATGTAATAACATCCGTAATTATACTATATGTAAATACATATATATCTCATCTTACTTTCACTATTGATTTTGACATGTATTTACATTTTCCATTTACTAGTCATCACTGGGAAGTAAAAGAATGCTAATGGGTGATTATTTCTACTTTTTCTTTCATCTCTATTTATTACTCTAGCATAATGTAATAGATAATGGAACATTAATGGAAAATGGAAAATGGTTTATATCAGGTAAGACTATAATTAATAAATTGAATTAAATTTTTAATTGGTATATAGAATTACATATATATAAATTAATTCATTTTGGTTGTTATTTAATTTTTAATAATTAAAAAACATTGTAAATATTGTAGAAATATGTTTTTTTATTAATTATATTATTAAGATTAAGATTAGGATTAATAAAGTGATTAGTGTGAAAAATACATTTCTATATTATAAATCACAAAAATCTTAGATCTAACATTGTAAATAAAAAAAATGAAAAAATATTGGAATATGAATTCTAAAATTCTTTCCATATATATATCATGGATACATCATTTGTAGAGTTAAAGCTTGTCCTAACATGGCATCAGAACTACAAATTCCATTTAATCTTCTCTACTCAGTAACTCCTATCTCCCTTGATAAAAATTCAATCTAGTTTCCCTACTCATTCCTTTGCTAATTTGGAACGTTAATTCTCTGTTGGTGTGTACGCTAACTTATCTCTTCGGATTCCCTGTGCATTCATTATCTGTCGAATGTGTTGAACAGTCTTGAGCTTTACGTTGAAGCAACATATGGTAACAGTGATTTTTTCCTTGGCCGTTAACAGTGAGAATATATGTGCACTACAAGTCGAAATGTCCCTTCTCTGCGTTGATTAAAGAAGCTATATCTATCTGTGTATGTATGTATGAATCTTTCTGAAATGTGTTGTTTATTTAACCATCACTTTGGATTGCTTGCTAACTTCCCTTCCATGTTGTGAGGCATCTTCGCTTATGTGTTCCATTCTTAACTGTGTTCTATCACGGGTTTCCAACGGGTGCAATCATATCAGCCCCCGTGTGTTAGAACCTCTCATGCACCTTCCTTGGCTCACTGCAGCTGTCATACCATTGCTACCAACAGATTTATCCTACTTGCTTCTGTGTGAAATCACAATCAAGGCATTCTCGTACAACACACTACTGGGACTCCTACACCAAATAGTCTGAGGTCTAATTGGGACTTATTACCAGGGAGATCCCCTTACATGTTGGTGGGTCTAGAGCTGTCAACATTTTTGCACTAGAGGGAGGGCTAGATGACAAGTTGAGTCCTCACATCTGTTTTTAATCTCTACATATCTATCATGACTAACTACCGAGTTTCTCTTCCAAAGTGTATGTCTTATGGAAACGATTTCATTATCTCAGAAAATATCTCAGATAACTTGTCTCATAAAACATATGATGGTGGAGGCCAAGTAGCCTTGGTTAGGCGCATGGTCGGCGTTGTAGGCTCATGTGAAAGGAATGGAATCTTTGAAGAATACATGACCTATGCATTGTTTACCTACATGCTTTGAGGGCACCCAATGCACTGGTGTGCCACACTGCCCGAAAAATCTATTCATTCTCTTTCTCATATGGTTGCAGAGATAGACCATGATTTCAATCACTTTAACTATAAAGCACTCAACAAAGAAATTCTAGAATTACAAAAAGCACCCGAGGAATCCGTTGAACAGTTTTACACATGCTTTTGTAATCTTTCATACTGATTCCCTAAAGATGATATTCATTAGGAATTTCTTGATGGAAGATTTGAGTATCTTCTTCACATATCTGAACCCCGCTCAACACACTTTGGTGATGGAGCTGCGCAATCATACGAAGGTACAGTTGCTGTCACAAGCGACTGTCTACCTTCACCTCATCAAACAACTCCACCACTGCAGAGTGGTGTGGGAGATCTTGCACACACATCTATTGAACTATCACATCCTCCCACCCCACCTGCTCTTGATATCTACGCAGATTTGGCTTGCAAGCTTGTTGGTTGTCACGTCGATTCGTTCCCTCGACCTCTTTCCTTGCACTCTATCGATCCTTCGGATTGTATTGTCTTTTGTTCTCCCATTTCGGACTCCTCACCTGATGTGAATGAGGATCAAGTTCTCGACGGAGTTGTTGTTATGTAGCCAACCTACACCATCAATCATGATGAGTGTGTGCGGGAATATAAAGAAGAACCCACGTTGAAGGATGACTCCCTTCTAGTTGCACCTCATCCGCTTTATCCTGACATCCCTTGTGATTCTGCCACTACTCATTTCTCCTCTTAAAACCCATTTTTGGATGTTTCTACTTCTGATCATTCATGGGACACGCCCAACGCCAGTCTGTCATTATGGTGCGAAGAGGACGCATCTTCCTTAGAAAATTCATCCAATCTATCATCTATCTTTCCTGAAAACACAAAGGGTGAACATCTTTGCTTCCCATCTACCCCTCTACCCGATTCATCAAATCAGGAGGATGTTGATAAACATCCTAAATTTTCTGATCTTGGTTGTCATGATCTATCCACTTCCTCATCTGATCACGATATTGATTCAATCATTGTTAATTTATCTATGACACTCGTCTACGATGATCTATCTGTCGATGAAGTCGGAACCTCGTAGACTGTCGAGGCACTTCAGCCCGAGCTGATGGTAATGTTAGGCCCTCACTACCTTGAGGTTGGTTTCACTTCTGGTCACAAAATTATTGAAACACTCAAGGCTCCTCACCAATCTCTACTTTTCATTGAAGATCAACCAAACACCCAGATTTCACTTCCTCCACTCAAACTACACGATCTCATCGCTCATGCATTGGAGGAATCTTACATAGCAAACACACATGCACAACGTAAGTGGTCTACCTTTCTCACGTTTTCTTTCTTTTCATAATCAAGAGAATGCATACACTCAACATCTGCACGCAGTGCATCACAACACCATGGCAAGTCCACAGAGTGCATGTCATGCACGTTCACTCATTTTTGTTTTGTGGGTGCTTTTGTTACACAGCAATTTGTCACTGTCTCCCTGTCAGTCACCCTACTGTGTCAGGAGTTCACAATAATCAAGTTCATGCCTTCTGAACTGGCCAAAAACCCACTTTCCTAAAGTTTTCCTCATCAGCGCGTCTGTTTCTAAAATATCCGCGATGACTGGCGCTTCATAACAGACCGCGTGCGCTGCCAGCGCAGAAGCACACGACTTTCCCGCGCTGATCGAATTTCATGACCAGCGCAACCTCTGTTTGTATTTACCCGCGCTGACATGGCCCTTTCCATTATGGCTTTGCGACGTCAGTGCGCCAGACCAGTTATGCACCCGCGCTGATCTAGTTTGGGCGAATTTGTTCCAACAGCCAGCCTTCCAGATAACTCCAAACCTGGTTGTTGGCCTTGAGAGTACCGACTCCCTTCTATGGCATGTCTGTTCGACCCTTTGCAACTACTTCCCTTAAAGATAAGCTCATCCTTCCACCATTCAAGGAGACTCCTTCTCCTATATAAACCTCTACCACTACCATGAGAAGCTAGTTTGGAATAGCTTGGATTGTGTGGAGCTTATAGTGCTCAGATTGCTGCTACTATAGGTAGTTGGTGTGATAAGTGTGGAAGTGCTTGATAGCTTAGGGAAGGTTGTTTTGTGTTGCTTGTGTGAGAGAGAGAGAGTTTCTTGTCTTGGGAGAATCATTTCCAAAGGTGAATGCTTAAGAGACTTGCTGACTGGCCCCTCCTGAGAAGGATACCGAAGTCAGAACATTTGGTTGTACTCTTCTCTGCTTGATTAATAATAGATGACTACTATTATTGTTCCATTCTCATTTGTCTATGCAATGGTTAATGTGAATTACATCCTTTCTGACTGATGTATAGTTGCTTTTATTAGATTTCACGCTTGTGTTTGTTTCCGCTTCGTGTGTGCAGGTATCTATTCGCGGAGATCGCGGAGGATCGTGACCAGCCAGAGCGAAGGAGTGAGGGTGGAATCTCTTCATCAAACAACAACACTGGAATCCAAGTAGGTGTCCTTTGCCTACCTTTTAATTGCAATTAGGAACTTGCATAGTAGCATTGACTGATTGTTGTTAGACCCACTCTGGGCTAGTAGGGATCGCCTCTATCCGTAGAGGGGATTTGCCTCTCCAACAATTTGGCGACTCCGCTGGGGAGTTCAGCCTTTTGTCTCTTGTGTCCATTCTTGTGTTTGAATTCGATTGTTCTCTCTTTTCGAGTTTGGGGATTAGTTCTCTTTTTTTATACTTCCTGGGTCAGTCTGGGAGGTGTATGAATTGTTTAAAGAGTTATGGCCTTGGTTTGGGAGTTCTTGGCTTGATTTTGCCTCTTTTTTGAACTCAGCGCGGTTTATATCAAAACAGTTGCACTGACAGCGCTTAGCTATTTCTTTAAACCTGTTGTCATCGCGCTTGTACGTAAAACAGTCACGACGGTTCTGAAATCGAACCAACGCGCTTAATCCGTGTCCTTCCGCGCTGACAGCGCCAAGTTGCTGCGTGTGACCTAGTTTCAGCGCACAGTTGCTGAAGGCTACCCGCGCTGATCCTGTAAAATTGAAATTGTCTCAGTTTTACCTCCTAAACCTGTTGGTTTGGCCATCTCCAGCTCTTTCCACTTGGTTTGTGACTTGATATTCATTGTTTGAACTGTTACACACTTGCTTGCAGAGCCTTGTCGAACGAATCTCATTTTTGCGCCCCGTGACCTAGTGCCATCGTCCAGTTTTCACTGCACCAACCTTGTTTTGTTCGCTTGTTCACTTGTTCACAAAAGTTCGTTGCTGCTTGCCTTTGCTACTGCGTAAACCTTCCTTTTCGCATTCTTTGCTTGGTTGTTTAGGTGACTGTCCTCGAACCAGCCCTTCGGTTGTTTCGGCTGCTCTTCGCCACCCAGACATAGATTACAATTACTTGGGTTCAACCAACTCTTTTCACGCTTGTTGTGTGTTCCATTGAGTGATTTTTGTTTTCTTTGCTCGGTGTTGTTGTCTCTCAAAATTCATTGTAAGTGCATTATGTCATTGAAAAGAGAATCGAACTAAAATCTTTTGCATTCAATAGTTAATCGAAAGAAAGAGCATTTTTGTTGATTTGCATTATCAAAAGAAAAGTCTCATTTCTTTGTCATTAGCTGCATTAGATTGTTTGATTGATTGTTTTCGTTTTGTTTGATTGAAAGCTCTTAACCTTCTCATAGTTAGAATTCATCGAACAGAATGATGTTCTTTGTCATATAGCTTGCATCTAGGAAATTGTGAGAGACCATACGATAGGGCCTGAAATCGAAACTTAATTTCAAGATCAACCATAAAATGAACTGAATTAACCTAAAAACGCATTGGAACTAAACGCAAACATCTAGAGGTCTAGGTTAGAGACGTGTTCCGACATCTTTAAACATAGTCACTATTGTTTCACATTACGGTTGGGTGATTCCTCCTTCTGTGACTCAATAGTGGTCTAACACGGATTGTGCTCCCACGTACCGTCGCGTATATAGGGAGACCCCACTAGGCTTTTATCCTTTATCCATAGGAAGCCGAGTCTACCGCCTTGTGAACCGTAACGCACCGAACACAGCATTCGGGAAGATTGACTACAGTACGGAAAGTCCTTGGCTCTCATATGATTGCTAAGGTGTATAAGAAGTTTTACGGATCGCTTGGTAAACCCTTTACCTAGAGTCTCCAGAGCAGTCACTTTTGATCCTTTTCGGACTCCCTAAATGAAAAGGTGCCTGTGAGCGTCTTGTCACTTCGTGCTCATTAAACATTCGAAGGAGACTGGAGTCATCTTTTCGTCCTTTTCTCGACTCTTGAAACATGAAAAGGTCAAGTTTGGTTCCTGTGTCTTAAAAATTTATTCGGCCACGATAACATCACCTGGTTAGATCTTGTGTGCGTTAGCTTGAGTAGGGTCTTTATCGTTAGTTTTCTTTAGGTTTTCTAAGGGGTCTTGTCATCTTGGCTGACCCGTCAACTCCCGGTCCGAGTGATCAAGGTTCTCCATCTTCTGTTGCTCCAGAGGTACCAGTTGTAAGCGATACTCTTCCCATTGTTCCGAGTATCCAACCTATCAACGTACGTGCCCCGGGCGACGAAGATTACATAGAAGATTGGAATCCTATCTGGGAACCTGACAGCGACTATACCCCTCGTACTCCTCTCGGTATGTCATCTCCGATGTATACTTCCCCCATGGATGAGACATCTTCCAGCACAGGTGAGACACCCGTGGTGACAGATATTGAAACTCCGATCCCAGCTACCTCTCCACTCCCTCCACGATATCAGTCAGTGAGGGATAGGATAGCTGCTAGAACTACTTCTACGACTATATGGGATCCTAGTCTTATTGCCACCACGGGGCCCTTTATTTCGCGACCTCCTAATACGCCTGTTACTTCAGGTCTTAATACGCCTGTTACCTCAGTTCCCACAAATCTGACCGTTTGTGTAGCGCACTCGACTCCGGTCGTCAGTGCTGTGACAGCATCCCCATCTACAAACCCTGGAGCTGGTCCCTCTTACAGTCAGGGCCAGCCAGGGGTTTCATCTGGAGTCATCGATCCTGCACAAAGTGCTCAGCCCTCTTCTGGTGGTGTTCCAGGAGCAGGGCCGTATGATGCCGATGGGCAGCCCATTGTGGATCCAGATTACCAAGGTCCACTCTTTTATTATGATGCTAACGGTCAATACCTCGAGAACATTTCATCCCTGCCTCGTCAACCTTTCGTTGAAAACTCGGCACCATTGGACATTACGTATGATCCCGTTACTCATACTTTCCGAGGGCGCCGGAATCCTCCCAGACAGCCCCAAGGACCGCCAAATCAAGGCCAGCCACCTTATGTGCAAACCCCTCAAGGGAAACCACTTTATGGCCCGCCTTACCCAGGACAATCTGGGGGCCCGCAGGGACAACCCTACCCAAGACAACCCTCGGTCATTGGGGGTATGTCGTTTTCATATCAGAGTCAACCTTCTGGATATCCAGGGCAACCTGGTACCCAGCAAGTTTACCCAACTGGACAACCAGGGCAACCTTCCATTCAACAAGGCCAACCCGGTTTCCAGCAGGGGTACCCATCTGGACAAGCTGGGCAAGTTTATACTCCTCAAAGTCAACCAGCAGTCCAGCAGGGATATCCTCTTAGGTAGGTGGGGCAACCCTACTTACACCAGGGCCAACCTACTACCCAGTCTGGTCATCTTTCTGGGCAAGGTGGGCAACCCTACGTTCAGCAGGGTCAACCCACTGCTCAATCCATGCATCCTTCTGGGCAAGGGGGGCAGCCTGCTATACAGCAAGGCTAACCCACTGCTCAGCCTATGCACCAAGAGGGGCAGCCTGCTATACAGCAATGCCAACCCTCTACTCAGTCTGTGCACCTTGGGGGGTATACGGGCCAACCTTCTATGCAGCAAGTTCAACCCGCTGTCCGCCCTAATCATCCATCTGGACAAGCTGGCCAACCTCAGGGTCAACCAGCTGTTCAGCCGGCTCAGTCATCTGTTCCGCAAGGACGACCCTTGGTGGTCCACGGACAACCTGGCACCCAGCAAGTTCATCCTGCTGGCCAGCCAGGTCCATCCCAAATCCAACCAAGTCAACCTTCGGGCCAGATGATCCAAGCCCAGCCGGTTCAAGGACATTACTCTAGGCCTCAAACTCAGATGGGCTATCAAATGCAACGTGGGCCACAGCCTCAACCTTCTTACCAGATACAGCCTCCCTATCAGGCTCAGTATGGGGCCCAACAGTCATATGGCTACCAGCAACCCCAGGGGCAAACTCAGTTTGCTCCTTATCAAAATTATCAACAGCCACAGGTCACTCCTTACCAAAATTATCAGTATGCCGCACCTGTACGGCAAGTTGCTAATACATGGGGAGCTGGGGGGCAGACACAGGGACAACTGTTCGCATATGGCCAGAATCCGTATGGACAGAACTCCTATGGGCAAGGTCCCTATGCACCAGGCCCTTTCGGGCCGGGTCCATCTGGACAGAGCCCATGGGGGCAACCACCACCTGGTTGGAACCCTAATGTTGCCTCGAATCCACAGCCACAATTGTCCTTTAACCCTCAGTTACCATTCTTAGCAACGTTGGAACTGCCTGATGTGTCCAAGTTAACAAATGATCCTATTTTGAATAATCCATATTGGCCACCGGTTCCAACCAAAATACCAGGTGATTGTTCAAAGTTTGATGGCAAAGCTGGTGAAGACCCTCAAGCCCACGTAATGACTTATCACCTTTGGTGTTCATCGAACTCATGGCTTGACGATTCTATCCGGCTCCGCCTCTTTCAGAGAACTCTCACTGGTTCAGCCGCTAAGTGGTACATCGAGCTGAATCGCGGCATGTTTCAAGATTTCAACTCGTTGGCTATGGCCTTCTTGACTCATTTTCAGTTACCTATTCGGTACGAGACTGGGACACATCTCCTCACGTCTCTCAAACAGGATATGGCTACGCACATCTCTGATCATATACATGAATGGAGAAGGCGTCATCGCTTGATCAAATTTTGGATTCCTGATCAACTCCTAACCGATTGGTTCACGACTTCCTTTGTCGCTAAGATTGCAAAAGACATCGCAATGGGAGCGTGTGTAACTGAAGAGAAAGCAATCGCGCGAGCTCAGTACCTCGACTTAGTGTACTCTCAGTCAGGTACTTTGTATGAGTATTTGCTGGATGCCCCGAGGCCTGGACAGCCCAAGGCTCCACCAAAGCCTTCTGTTGATGGAGTCATTGGTTCTGTGAATTCGTCATCAAAGAAATCGGCCGCGAACCCTAGGAAGCAGAAAAAGAACGCCTCTAACGAAAATGCTTCTCAGGGCCAATCAATTTCTGGGAGTACCTCCGAGGTAAACACCGTTCAGTCCACCACAGTGGACAAATCCTCAAAAGGGAAAAAGAAAGGGAAAGCTAAAGATAAATCTGGACAGCCCAAGCAGGATCCCCCTAAGCCTCCCTCCGAGGAAGGAGCTAAACGAAAACCTAAGTATCATTGTCTCATCTGCGATGAGGATCACTATACCAAGGATTGCCCAAGGTGGTCCGAAGTTAGTCGACTTTTGAAAGGTGCTCCGGGGCCTCCTGCTGTGCTTAAAGAGCCTTTCCCTTCCCAGTAGACCCAAATGGTGGCAGATCCGTCTCAATCCTCTTCGTCATTCGGTTCCCAAGTTTTCATGGCTGGAACGATCCCCATCCATGTTTCAACTCGAGCGAAAGATTATCCATCTCAAGCCGGGAAAGAGCCGGAGGTTCCCTCCAGCGCTCCTCCGTTCAGTTCTGGCCCCCTTCACATCGAACGGCATAGCACTGAGACGATCCCCCGACCCCCTCCCAAAGGTGTACTGAGGAAGTCATCTTATAACCCCAATGCTTGTGCTGCCCAGCACTATAGCATTGTCGAGGACTTAGCTTAGGCTCCGTCTGCTATGTCCGCGTTAGAAGTCCTCCAGAGCTCCCCCTCCCAGAGGAAGTCCTTGCTATCAGCCATTGGTGGCATCGACCCGGCAGATTCGGATTTAATTTCTTTTGATCTCGAGGGTTTCGCCCAGAGACTGCCTCACCAAGTGGCTTTCCTTATACAGGTCCTCATCAATGGCAAAACGATCCATCGTACAGTCATTGATGAGGGTGCCTCAACCTGCATCATGTATGTTGCTTGCTGGAAGGCTATTGGTTCTCCTGCTTTGAGCCAGTCTCCTACGACCCTGGAAGCCTTCGATGGAAGAGAATCTCATCCATATGGTATCCTCCCACGATTGCCTATCTCTTTAGAAGGGAAAACCGTAGAGGTAGAGGTTGAAGTTATCGACGCTAATCTCACTTACAACCTCCTCCTTGGATGAAGCTGGACATATGCCATGCAAGTCGTGGCTTCCTCCTTGTTCCGTGTCATTCGCTTCCCTCATCAAGGGAGAATCGTCACGGTGGACCAGCTGTCCTTTTTTGCTTCTTCTTCTGAAGGTAATGTGTCGTTCGTGGAGCATACCTCCAAGTCATTAGTGAGTGTGCGTGCAGGACTGTTCAAAGATCCCTCCTTAATGTGAGTCTTTCCCCTCCCACCTCTGAATCTCGCCCCTGTTAACATGATTTCAGTACGTTCTGATCCATGGGTTCTTCCTCCCTTGAATTAGGAAGACTCTTGGGGTGATATGATGCCGTCGAGTCCTGTCGAGCTCAACTACATCGAGATTGTCGCTGCATCAGCTCCCCCTCCTGAACCTGCTTTTCTAAGCAGTGTTCCCGATTCATATGATCATTTCCCTTGGCTGGGAGATGAGGCCACTTCAGATCCCCTGAAGGAAACATTTCCCTCCGATGAGGCCATCATAGAGACTATGTCTCTCGAAGAGCTCCCTTGGTCAGATCACCACCATCGGTCTTTGTTTCTCCCTCCACATTCGGAAATGGTCGCATGTCTCGAGCGGTTTGCTTCATGTGTCCCATCTCCGCCCCTCCAAACACCTGTTCAGCTATATCAAGTGTCTTCGGAGGGCAATATGGGTAACATCACGCAGACCCAGCCTATCGACATCTCTATCAAACCAGGGATTTTCGAGAATATTTTCATTGGAGTCACATGCACTCCTGAGGAAGTTCAACTCTATACTTCTTTATTCCGTGAGTTCCGTGATGTCTTCGCAAGGTCTTACGAGGAAATGCCCGGCATTGACCCTAGTATTGTGGTGCACGAAATACCTACTTATCCAGATGCTAAGCCTGTTCATCAGCGCTTACGCCCAGTGCACCCTCGAAAGGCTGCAGCCATCAAGGCCGAAGTAGAAAAACTTCTTCGAGCTGGTTTCATCTATGCCATTCCCCTCACGGAGTGGGTATCCAATATAGTCCCTGTGAATAAAAAGTAGGGCACTATCAGGGTCTGTGTTGACTACTGCGATATCAATCGTGCCTATCCAAAAGATAACTTTCCCACGCCTTTCATTGATCAGCTTATTGATGACTACGCAGGAAGTGAGATTTATTCGTTTATGGACGGCTTCTCTGGTTATAACCAGATCAACATAGCCCCTGCAGACTAGCATAAGACAACTTTCATTTGTCCTTGGGGCACCTTCGCTTATAAGAAGCTTCCTTTCGGTCTCAAAAATGTCGGTGCCACTTTCCAGCGTGTGATGTCATATGCTTTTCACGATATTTGACACATCGTACAGCCTTACGTGGATGACCTCCCAGCTCATTCAACTAAACGTCAGGACCATCCATCTCATCTACGCGAAATTTTTCTCCGCTGTTGACACTACCATATTCAACTCAATCCGCATAAGTGTGTCTTCTGCGTAGAATCTGGCCGACTACTCGGGTTCATCGTCTCCCAGGAAGGCATCCGTTTGGATCCCCTCAAAGTCGAGGCCATCTTGAATCTTCCCCCCCCTGCCTCTTTGCAGCAATTGCAGAGCTTGCAGGGTAAAGCTAATTTTCTCAGACGATTCATTCCAAATTATGCCGAGGTGGCTAAGGGTCACACGGTTATTAAAGGGAGACACACCCTTTCGTTGGGATGCTATCGCCCAGGAGTCTTTTGCACGCCTTAAATACCTTCTTGTCTCAGCTCCGCTCTTAAGACCTCCGAACTACCACCGTGATTACACTCTCTATATAGCTGCCGCTGACACTACCATCGGCATGGTTCTGGTGCAAGATGATGATGCCGACATCGAGCACGTTATCTATTATCTTAGTCGCAACCTTCTGGATACGGAAACTCGCTACGCATATGTCGAGAAGTCGGCATTGGCAGCGGTCTGTGCCGTCCAACGAGTCCGGCAATATATCCTGTTGCGCACAACGACCGTGATCTCTGACTGCAACCCCATGACCTACATTTTGTCGCGTCAACTGCTGGGGGGCAAATACTCGAAGTGGATTGTAATCCTCCAAGAGTTCGACTTGGAATTCATTGCGGCCAAGTCTAAGAAATCTCTGGTCTTTGCTGAACTGCTCTGTTCCTTACCATCTCACTCTGCACCATCTCGTCCAGAGGAGCATATCCCGGATGAAACATCGTTTCTCATCAGCACCCTCGACCAGTGGTACGGGGACATTATCGTATCTTTGCAGACGTCTTCCTTCCGTCCAAATGTATTGAAAGATGCTCGACGGCGAATTCGTCACCAATCTCAACCCTATCACATTTTGGGCGATACCCTGTACCGCCTCGGCATTGATTCTGTTCTCTGCCGATGTTTGACTCTCGAGGAGGCTGAGCGGGTGTTGAATGACTGCCACTCTGGTGCTTGTGGCGGTCACATGTTCGGATATGCTACCGCCTAGAAAATTCTCCGTGCTGGTTACTTCTGGCCCTCTATTTTCAAAGATTGCATTCTTGCCGTTCGCGCATGCCATGAATGCCAAGTATACCACCGGAAAACGCGTGCTCCGCCTGGACCACTGCACCCTGTTGTCACCGTAGGTCCATTTGCCAAATGGGGCATCGATTATACGTCCTGTAACCCTCGTTCGGCCGGGGGGAATGGGTATATCATCGTCGCCGTGGATTATTTCACCAAGTGGGCCGAAGCGATGCCTACACTGAACGAAGACGGTTACACAGCGGCGCAATTTTTATTTAATCATGTCATTACTCGTTTCGGAGTCCCTCATGCTATTGTCACGGATCACGGAAAGCATTTTCGTAATCACATGATGACGGAACTAACGACCCAACTAGGCTTGCGTCAAGATAGTTCGACACCGTACTATCCACAATCCAACGGTCAAGTCGAGGCCGTGAACAAAGTTTTGATCACTATGCTTCAACGCACCGTCAATACACACAAGTCTAATTGGCATCTGATGTTGTTCCCAGCCTTGTGGGCCTACCAGACTTCTGTGAAGGACGCCACCGGTTTCACTCCGTTTCAGTTGGTTTACGGACTGGAGGCCACCCTTCCCGTCGAGTGTGAGATTCCTTCGTTGAAATTAGCTGTCGAGTTGCTTCCCAACACCACTCCGGTGGAGGAACGGATTCTTTACCTAGAACGGTTGGATGAGACTCGTTGTTTAGCTTCTCTGGCTATCGAAGCGCAAAAGAAGACAGTCAAGGCTCACTTTGACCAGAACATTCATCCTCGTTCCTTCGTTGAGGGAGATCTAGTACTGCTCTATGATCAAGCTAAAGATAAGCTGGGGGCAGGAAAACTCGAATCCATGTGGCTAGGTCCCTATATCGTGAAGAGAGTTTTACAAAAGGGCGCATATGAGTTGATTGATACGAAGGAAATCCTCTTGACAAGCCCCGCAACGGGCTTTATTTGAAGAAATATTATGCATGACTTTGTGCACTCAGTTTGTACATATGCGTGTTTAGTGTGTTTTGTGTGCATGATTTCATGTTTTGCTTTGGTGTGAAGGCGTTTTTGCCTCTTATTGTGTTTTCTCCTTCTTGTGCAGATGTCTAGTGCACCTTATGTTGGTTTCGCTGATGGTGCCTGCCGTAGTACTTGCAATTTGTCCTCTGCGGCGTGGGCAATCTATGATCCTCATGGAGAGTTACTAGATCGTCAAGGAGTCTGCCTCCACTAATAATGTTGCCGAATACAGTGTCGTAATTGAGCTACTAGCTGAGGCAGCTGATCTCGGCATTCGTGCAATGATGGTAAACCTGGACTCCCAGCTTGTCGTTCAGCAACTCAAGGGGCGATATTCCGTCAGAGACCAACGCATCCTAAGGTTGTATCTACGTGTCAGATTGTTAGAAAGGAATTTTGACTATATCACATATCAACATATTCCGAGACGATTAAACACGTTGACTGATGCATTGGCAAATCATGTGTTAGACAGACATTTGCGAAATAGATAAACATCATACAAGAAAACATAGAAAGCATAATAAGACCTTAGAGTAAAGCATATGTAAATAAGATATTTCCCAAGCATAGTTTGCATGCGTGCCGTGTGTGCTTTTAAGCTTGCATTTAAAAAATTAAAATACATGGGTCATGTGTTGTGCGATAGATGCATAAGATCACGATTGTATCGAACATTTGTGTAACATAAACAAAACATCATCACATGTAACAAGATCCATCCAAAAATCGGTATGTATATATATATATATATATATATATATATATATATATATATATATATATATATATATATATATATATCTATATATATATATATATATATATATATATATATATATATATATATATATATATATATATATATCGTGTGGCGCACTAAGGCGCTCAAAAATAAGTGTATATTTCAAAAATGGAATCACTGTCCTTAGTACATCAGAGACATATGTCTCTCAAAACATCAGTGGAAGTAAATCTAGGCGACTACTGTGCTGGGTTATGCTCTTTGTAGCATATAGCTGCTCGTGCCACCCGCCTCAAAAGGCGGTGCATCCTGGGTACCACCCCCACTGTGTGGATCTGATGCTCTAAAGGGCCTCCTCGACCCCCTGGTAATCTGGCACTCCCTCCAGCAAACTCTCAAGGTTGCGAGCCACCGTCTCCGACGTATCAACTCCTGGAGGAACTAGGGCCAAGGCTCCAGCTCCTTGCCCCTCCCTCCGTGCCATTGGGACTAGGCCAATGGGTCTCACGGGTCCCACATCTACATACAGTGACATCTATTAAGACATGTACATGAAAAATAAAAAAATATTAAAAAATATTGAAAAAGATCAAGTATCATACCTCCGTCGTCCCAATGCTCTCCTGCAGGCAGTGGCATGTCAGGATCGTTGCGGAAGTCCATGCCAGCATATGGCCAGTCCTCCACAATGACAACCTGGCGGTCCAGCCACTCTCTGAAATACACTCCCCAAGATACTGGGTGGCCTCCACCTCCACGTGGCATGACACGGGCCCATCGGCTAGCCGTCGTCTCCCGGAGACCCCTAGGTGGATCCACAGCCATCGTCTGTAGCTGTAGAGCTGGCACCCGCTCCAGCATGAGCGGAAGAAGAAGTGACCCGTACGCAAACTGCTTCGTCTCTCTGCGACGGCAGTTGTTTAGTTGCCTCTTCATGCTGTTAGTCACAGCTGTCGCCCAGTTGAAAATAGTGGGCTGTAGGCACTCCAAAGCTAGTAGTAGTTGGTTCTTCGAAGCCCCATGATTGGCCAAAGAACCCGCTGCTCGTGTCACTACGAAGAGTATAGTGCGAAGAGGCATGTCTCGCACTGTCGGGATACCAACCTTCCCACTCCGTGTTTTCGCGGCTCCTGGGCATACTCGAGCCATTAGCTGGTCCAATGTCTCACCGCTGGGTCGCTGCCCCTCCAGAATGGGCATTTGACCCCGGCGTGACAATCCAGTCAAAAAGTAAATGTCCGTGGATTCAAACTCGATATCCTCGCCACGGATTCTGAATTTCCCATCTACGGGGTTCCAAGCTCTGATTAGGAACTCCAGTAAGTCAGGTTGCGCCCTCAGGCGCGGAGTCAGGAAGAATTTCAGGAAACCGCATGCCCGCATTGCATATCCTCGTCATCATGGGATCTCTCTTGCCACACAAAAGACATTTTTCCCTGCAAGACCATGAAAAAACATTAGAGTGCTAATTGTGGAAGTTTGAACGTTCATTTTATTAAAAATCAAATTTTTCCGTGCCAGCGCGACTGTTTTTAAAACAGTCGCGCTGAAAATGGCGCCCCTTTGTTTTTTCCTTGGGTCAGCACGGAAGCACACGTGTTTTCCGCGCTGACCCAAGAGGTGGTACGTGTAAAAATAAGTCGATCAGCGCGGTCCCGCGCGGGAAACCCACGCTGACCGAGAGCACACCAACGCTCAAAGAATTTTCCCAAATGGCCACATTCCACCATGGAATTGCTTAAAAAAATGCTCAAAATGAAACGCAGGGAGAGGAGAACCTACCTGGAAGAAGCTACCGGATGAATGGTGTCCACACGGGCTGGAAATTGCTCCGTCAACTTTACAGCTCCTCAACGTTCTTCACGATCCAAAATGGTAACAATGGTAAAAATGACTTTTACCCCCCTATTGATGGTAAAAAACTCATAATTTGCTATAATTTCTTATCAATGTCGGTTTTGGTCGTATTTTTACCATGGATTTGGCTCTAATGTCGCTTAATTATGCCTTTATGCATGTTTTACTATGTTTTTATGCATATCGAACGGATTTATGCGGGTGGTGTTCTTTTGCAGGTTTAGGTAACCGGCGTGGTCGTAAATAGTCTTTCGTATACTTGGTCCCAAAAAATGTCGTCTTTGAGCTCTTTTCCGACATAAATCAAGAAAAGATTGCCGAGCTTTCTTTTGGCTCATTAAAGGGAATGAGAGGCGGTCGTTTTAAGCTCTTTTTCCGACCGTGTAACTTAAAAAGATTGCCGGGTGTTTGTCGTTTCGCACTCGTTATTGGCTCTAAAACGTCGTGTTTCCGGCCGCTTTTTTACTTTTTCGGGTCGAAGGCACTATTTACGAAAAGTACTCCTCGATCGTAATGGTCGGGCGGTTCTTTCAAGCATTGTTTTATACTTTTTCGGGCTCGAGAGACACAACTTTACGAAAAAGGACCCCCCTGGAGTTTCCTTTTCCGCTATCTTTTTAGACTCTCTAAATAAGAAAAGGCGTCGAGTTTTTCCTTTGTCAGGCTCGTTAAACATTTGATGACATCGGGCATCGTCGAAACGACACTCTTCAAGCATATGCTATTCCCGTCAAGCTTGTCATCCAAAAATAACCGGGGTACCTGCCAGAAATGGTAGGGAAAATGAAACTGCAATTGTCACGTCGGCAGTATGTCGCTCTTGAACATGGCACTGGTCTGCATTCGTGTCGGGTGGGAATTTCTCATTTTGTTTCACAACTGACCTCCGTGGGTACGGGTTATCCTATTTGACCTCTCATTTGCTCATTGTCGTCGTCATTATACCCTCTGCTCATTTGATGTCAAATACTGCCAAATCCACTGTCGTGCCGCCGATATGTTCAAGAGAAGTTGACCTCTGCAATAATACAACCTCATCTGCTATCTTACACAAATCATTTTACCTCTGTCTCGTGTCGATGATGTGGGAAACATTATGGCCCACCTTCGATCAAGGTCACTTCCTGTCGACTTCAGCTCATTATCCAGGAAGGTGACTTAGAGACTCCCTTTAGGTGCCTTAGAGCCTGCATGCCTCAATGGCAGGTTCTTTGTGTTCGACGCGAGGTTTTCATTATTGGCCTCCGATCGAATGATTTTGCGGGTGTTCGACACCAGCTCATTGATTCACACGCTGCAGATTGTGCCTATAGTACCTTGAGGACCATTGTCATTATTGGTGGTACCTCTTGCATCTGTTAACAGTTCTCATCATTGACTGGTAATCAGATGATGTCCATGCATGTTCGACTTCAGCTCATGTATTCACATGCTTGGACTTGTACTTTGTTCGGGTCGGGATGGAGCGCAAGACCCCGGATCTCTGTCTGTTATAGTCCAGGTTGCGATTTTGTGGATGATCATTACATGACTCATTGATGGATGGCTGCGCCCATACCTGAGTCTTCATGGATGGCTGCGACCATACCTTATCATTATTCTGGTCTCTTTAGCTGGGTGGCTGCGTCCATTCCACAGACCTTTTCGCATGTCTTTCGGATGGCTGTGCCCATGCCTAGAGTGCATGTACTTGATTATCAAAGATATTCGGTCCTTCCTGTTGGTGTTCCAGTTCGGCGAGTTTTGTAAAGCATTTCACCCCTCCCACTCCCTCGGTCTTCATGCTTTAGGGGGCATTTGTTACACAGTAATTTGTCACTGTCTCCCTGTCAGTCACCCTACTGTGTCAGGAGTTCACAATAATCAAGTTCATGCCTTCTGAACTGGCCAAAAACCCACTTTCCTAAAGTTTTCCTCATCAGCGCGTCTGTTTCTAAAATATCCGCGATGACTGGCGCTTCATAACAGACCGTGTGCGCTGCCAGTGCGGAAGCACACGACTTTCTCGCACTGATCAAATTTCATGACCAGCGCAGCCTCTGTTTTTATTTACCCGCACTGACATGGCCCTTTCCATTATGGCTTTGCGACGTCAGCGCGCCAGACCAGTTATGCACCCGCGCTGATCAAGTTTGGGCGAATTTGTTCCAACAGCCAGCCTTCCAGATAACTCCAGACCTGGTTGTTGGCCTTGAGAGTATTGACTCCCTTCTATGGCATGTCTGTTCGACCCTTTGCAACTACTTCCCTTAAAGATAAGCTCATCCTTCCACCATTCAAGGAGACTCCTTATCCTATATAAACCTCTACCATTACCATGAGCAGCTAGTTTGGAATAGCTTGGATTGTGTGGAGCTTATAGTGCTCAGATTGCTGCTACTATAGGTAGTTGGTGTGATAAGTGTGGAAGTGCTTGATAGCTTAGGGAAGGTTGTTTTGTGTTGCTTGTGTGAGAGAGAGAGTTTCTTGTCTTGGGAGAATCATTTCCAAAGGTGAATGCTTAAGAGACTTGCCGACTGGCCCCTCCTGAGAAGGATACCGACGTCAGAACATTTGGTTGTACTCTTCTCTGCTTGATTAATAATAGATGACTACTATTATTGTTCCATTCTCATTTGTCTATGGAATGGTTAATGTGAATTACATCCTTTCTGACTGATGTATAGTTGCTTTTATTAGATTTCACGCTTGTGTTTGTTTCCTCTTCGTGTGTGCAGGTATCTATTCGCAGAGATCGCGGAGGATCGTGACCAGCCAGAGCGAAGGAGTGAGGGTGGAATCTCTTCATCAAACAACAGCGCTGGAATCCAAGTAGGTGTCCTTTGCCTACCTTTTAATTGAAATTAGGAACTTGCATAGTAGCATTGACTGATTGTTGCTAGACCCACTCTGGGCTAGTAGGGATCGCCTCTATCCATAGAGGGGATTTGCCTCTCCAACAGCTTTTAAACTCAGAGTGTGTTTGTCTTAACTGTTATATCTTTCACGCTTGCTGGTTCACACAACGAGGCTACTCGCGAACCAAGCCTTCACCAACACGAGTCAACCAATGCGTCGGTGGCTGCATTGGAAATATCACTTCATGTGATCAAGCCCATGCACTGTTAGCTTAAGAGTAGGAGTGGTATTTTTTTCAGTATGTTTGCTTGCATGAATGTTTTCTTACTTGCTTTGTTTGTTTGTTTGTCTGATTGCCTATTTGTTTACTCACTTTTCTTTCTCTTTTGCTTCTTCTTCCACTTTTCTTTGTTGTTAGTTTGCTTGTTTTGTTCATAGGTTAGTTTCACATGAAACCATGTATGACTCTTGAAACAAGTTGGGTAAAGTACAAGAGGACTTATACAACTATCAAAATTTTGTTACCTGTTTTCTACTCTCTTATGTAAGAAATTATTGTCTTCAGTCCATGGTACACCAATGGAACATATGTATCGTTCAAAGTAAACCTTGGTGAAAACACAACGCTTGTGTGCTAACTAGTATCACCTACTCTAGTCGGTTTTTTTTTGTTAACCCTTGTCAGCCCAGTCAAGTAGAGTAAGGTGAGGGGGAAAACCTTAACAGGCATATCAGAGGTATAATAAACTACTTTTCTGCAAGAAAAACCTTTTCTGCTCTCAATAAGTCAGGATCCCTCTTCTGCCTCTGAAATGAATAAGTGTTATGCACAATTATGAAGATCAAAAATGAAAAAATGAAATAGTGATTTTTTTAAAAAAAAAATGAAATTGAATAAGGCGAAAGAAGAGAAAGGTTTTTTACGCAGAGAGGTGATGCAATTAACTCCACTAAAGGTACTAACTAGGTTCGCTGGTAGCGGAGCCATGCTTGTGTTTCTATGTGACTCCGTAGTGGTTCTGTCCAAGCCTGCTGGTAGTGGAGCAACACCAAAGATGAAACTAAGACTCTGACGACCATACTTCTTGTGCACCAATATACCCCTCAACCCCAATTGAAACAACTATGTTGACTTGGCTTGGAATGTGTCTCAATTGACCTAGAGCTTGGCAGATGCTACATCTTACAATCAAGCAAGTGTGGAAACCAAGACAAACTAAGAACTGAACAATACTTCTAGAGGTGTTAGACATTCTTTTCATGAACAAGGTCCATTAAGAGAGTTGGATTTCTACTAGTGTGTCACCAAGTGTTTTAGTGACTACAACTACCCTCCAAAAATTACCGTAGCCTCGTTTTGGGGCATCCCTACCAACCTTTCACATCAGCATGTCTTCCTTCGTCAAGTACACAAGATTCAGTGATTTTATTGGAGAATGACAGCCTATCCATCAGAGCTTGTTGCATTCCCCTCACAGGTTGTTCCTTCAGATTCCAGCTACAGGCTGAGCATCTCCCTCAATAAATTGTGCAATTCTAAAGGGAAACTATCCTTCCCTCTAGAAATTGCGCAATTCTATCTAGCAGCCTGTTGCGCTCCAGAATTGCACAATTCTGTCAGTTAAGCTTCATCAAAAAAATTACACAATTCCTCCCAGCAGGGCTGCTCAGGCAGGAATTACACAATCCTAGCCATCAGTCAGCTACTCTTCCTAGAAATGGTGCAAATCCCCTGGGCAACCAGCCCATCTCCCTTCCATAAATGTGCATTTTCTCCTAGAATTTGAGTAGCCTCTTGCATGTGCAGTTGAGTGGACTGGTGCCCTCCAAGACTGAGCAAAACTGACTTGCATGCATGGGCTTCTTCTCCCAAGACAACATGCAAAGGCTCGCCTTCCATGTCTTATCTCGCATTTTTAGCGCTTTTTGTGTTTTGCTTGATATGAATGATGTCTTCTTAAGACAAACACACGCATGAAACTATTTTTCACGAACGGTCGCCAATTCGGCGACCCACCTCACCCACATGCATGTTGTTCCATTTTCTGAATCTATCATTTAACATTTGCATGCATGATCATTCACTTATTCTTACACTCAATATCGCCATGCATTCACATTCACATTCACTTGCAGTTTCCCTTCGGAGGGTCTGGGAAAGCATGGCCTAGACTCTGCCTCACTAACATAGCATTGTGTAATCTTGAAAGGGAAGGTTTTGTCTTCCTCTCAAGAAATGCACATTTTTTCCCAGTGACTGTTCTCTAGTCTTGCATTGTGCAATTCTTAGGGATAGTGATTGTTGGCCCAAAAAATTGTGCAATGCAATCACTGGGCCTGCAACCATTGCTAGCTGAGATTGTGCATTACACAATTCCAGTAGTCAACAGTCGGGATGGACTATGCATTGTGTATCTCTAGTAACCAGTCAACCTCCTAATAGCCTGGAATGCCTTGAAAAGTCTTGGCAGTCAGTCTCTTGACCTCTCGGTGGAAATTCTGCAACCTTCATGACTAGTCACACAGGTATGTTGCAAATCAGTTCTCCAGTTCATTTTGGTTTTTGATTGATAGATTGCTTGCCATGAGTGTTGCCATGTCTCCAGGTATCAAAGTTATTTATCTTCCTCTCAGCAACACAGGTACAATGGTTTCAAGAGAGAAAAGTCGAAGACACCATTCAAAGCACACTTGCGGATGCAGTCAATCAAGTGTCGATGAACTTGCCTACCCACAAAGACATCAAGTTGTTTGTAGACAAGGACATCAAGATATGACGACAGTAGCATCACAACAAACAACACCATGAACAATAGTTGAAGGCAGCATACCAGATGCAACAAATACAAGAGGAAGGTTGTTGTTAACACATAGGTGGAGCAAAGTTGCAAGCTCAAGCAGATCCACTTGTGGTGAAAGCAACTTTGGAGACTCAGGCTATGAGGTGACAACGCAACATGAAGATGAAGCAAAGGCAGAGAACAAAATAGAGAAGGAGTTTCTTGTGCTCAAGCAACAACTCAAGGAAGAACAATAGATGCATAGACAAGAGAATGTGTTGCAACAAGAATAGGTACAATAGTAGGATCAACATACACTCACGGATGAAGTTGTGCCCATACAAGTTAAATATCCATCCCAACAGTTGGCATGGAACATACATGGTGAGTAGTGTTGTTGATCACATGCAAGGGAATTTAGTAGCATGCATGTCATCTTGCGCATGCATGTGATCCCACCTATTCAACACACTCATCGAGGCAAAGACAAGAAGCAAGTTCAATTGGAGCTGAACATGTAGTTGACAGTTGATGTGTGTGACTACTAGCACATACTGGAAGATCAACACGAACACTATGCATCAGTGTGTTTTTGGTTCGGCTGCACCCAAGAAGACCATGTGCATGTTAGCAGACGAGTTGAATGGAGGAGCCAAACCAATGCATCCAGATGCAATGGAGGCAAGAGTTCATTTCAGCAAGATGTCACCAAGGAGCGCATGCACACCATCAAGGACAACCAAGATTGGCATTAGCTCACCACCTTCACCATCACAAGCGTGTCAAAGAGTTGGTCTCAACACAATAGACTGAGTGGTGGTGATGTCTTATATGGCTTGCTTAAGCCATTTTGTCTCACATGGGCACAAGTGCATTGTAATGTAACATCTTGTCAAGTGGAAGTTCAAGTGTCGATAGTTGGATGTAATAGCCATTGAGTAGATGAAGAGTCATGAGGGTAGATGAACTGTCACAAAGGGGAATGTCAAGGGTCACCCCACCCTTTGCTATAAATAGAACCTCATAACTCATTGTAAAGGCTTTTGGTCTACCAAGCTTCAATAGGAGTATATTAGAGAAAGCTTGGATAGTATTGTAATGAGCCTTGGCTTCTCCACTGCACAGAGCTAGTACATCTCTTTGGAGGATCAAGCGGTTGTGGTTGTAACGTTACGCTATCAGAACTAGTGGTTGGACATGTATGTATTGTATGATTGGAACTTACACTTCTTAATTTAACAAGAGCCAACATGTTTCATTCATATGTTGTATTGCATTCTATGCTATCTGGTTTACTCTAAATGATATATATATTGGTTTGCTTACGCATGCATGTATAGCTATCTATGTATGTATGTATGAATCTTTCTAAAATGTGTTGTTTATTAACCATCACTTTGGATTGCTTGCTAACTCACCTTCCATGTTGTGATGCATCTTCGCTTATGTGTTCCATTCTTAATTGTGTGCTGTCACGGGTTTCCAAGGGGTGAAATAATCTCAGCCCCCATGTGTTAGAACCTCTCATGCACCTTCCTTGTCTCACTGCAGTTGTCATACCCTTACTACCAACAGAGTTATCCTACTTGCCTCTGTGTGAAATCACAGTCAATGCATTACCGTATGACACACTGTTGGGACTCCTACACCAAATGGTCTAAGGTCTAATTGGGACTTCTTACCGGGGATCTCCCCTTACATGTTTGCAGTTCTAGCACCATCAATAGTATGGTAATAATAAATTTAATAGTATATAAATATAAATGATTAACTAAGTGTTGACAGTGTTGGACCCACCCACATGTCAAGGGATCTCCCTGGTAAGAAGTCCCATCTAGACCTCCGACCATTTGGTGTAGAAGTCCCAGCGGTGGGTCGTATGATATCACCTTGACCACAGTTTCCCATAGAGGCAAGTAAGATGTCCCTGTTGGTAGCAAGGGTGTGACTTATGCAGAAATTCAAGGAAGGTGCGTGAACGGTTCTAACACACTGAGAGTGAGGTGAGTGCGCCCCTTGGAAACCTCTATAAACATGTAGCTTAAAAGGGAACACATGAGAAAAGATGGATCACAAGCTGGAAGGAAGGTGAACCAACAATACAAAGTGATGGTTAAACCAACAACACACTTTAGTAATATTCTGTTGTGTTGTACAACAACCCCCCATTTCGTAAATTTTTTCTTTAAAAATCATAATATGAAATAGGTCCCTTTTAAACATAGATGTGTGAATAAATTGGTATTAACTCATCATTAGGAAAAAACCCTCATCAAAAGGTCTGACTGAAATTTGATATACCTTTCAAACAATAATAAAATAGGTCTTTTAAATAATCATAAAGCTTTTTATTATTATGATAAAGCGATTGCAAGATCACATATCGCAATAATAAGAAAAACATATATAAAGACCCATTGAATTACTCTGATCTGAAAAGGTAAATCTCTATCAGATATCGGGGAAAGGAAAAACACATCGTATATATAAAGCACCTCCCCCATTCCTCCGATGAGATGAAAGGTATCGCTATCGGCAATCGGCTGTAGCAACCCCATACATGAATTGTGACACCTTCAAATCTCCCGATGCAATAAGGTGTATCGCCATCGGTGATTGGCAATTTCGCAATGGCATAAATAGTATGACCCGAGCCCATTCCCGATTGCAATGCATTAAATCGAGGCATGTATTTCAAAACATATTAAATATGGGCATGCATTATATCACCTTTGGTGATTGAACGATATTTTGGACTATTATTAAAACCTTCCCATTCACGTCACCAATCATCAAATACGATTATCTGCCAAAAATCTAAGCCACGCTTGAATCGATCATTCACCATATAAACGTTATGATGGATATTTAAAAGTTCCGTTATCATGATTGATAGGTGAAGCGGCCAATTAATGAAGCAGTTATGTCGAGACTTTCCACTTAGATTCTATCTGCGGGAGTTTCACTATAATCTTTGATTATTCGATAATAGATATAACTCTTTCATATTGGCTCATGCTACCTATTTCCCTGTATCACGCTGGTTTCATTCCTTGTGCAGAATTCCATCAAAATAACAAGTTTTAAACAAATGGGAAAGAAATCCAAGAGATCCGAAGTAGCAGTGGCCCCTACAGTAACAGTCTAGCCCACCAATGACCCAGGACCAAGTAAAAAGGGCCTAATCTCAGACACTACATGTCTCGGCCTTGGAAATACAAGCTGGCAAACCATCTATAATTTAATCGAAGCAGAAGAACCTGAGGAAGTGTCGGAAGAAGCTACTGCAGGATTGACTAATAAATCAGAAGCCTCCCAGAAAGATTTAGCTGACTCATTTTTGCACAGGATAGCAACTCAGGAGAAAATTCTTCCATACACTAATGTAGTCAGATGGGTAGTTGAAAAAATTCCAGTTTCAAATAGAACATTTTGCATAGTGGACGGAAGAATTTTTGGCTCATTTTAGCTTGATGACTTGAGGAAGATGTATCATTTGCCCAAACCTGAAAATAAATACAACAAAGCTTTTCTGGAAAAATTCGTAGAGGAGAAGGAGACGGAATTAGCCCTAATTAGGCAATGGAGATAGAATCTCGCAAAACAAAGACATGAATCATCGGGTAAGTACTCCGTGGATTCCTTGTCATCTCCTTACTGTTACGTTGGGGCAATGATGTGTAGGATATGGGGAATGCATGATTTAGCAAAGTTTACTATCAAAATGGTTCCTTTAATGGAAGCGGCTGTTAGTAGTTATGTCATGGATTGGGCGAATATATCGTCCGATAAATTAGCCTCTACAATTCTTGATTTTAGATTCAATTCACGCAAAACCACCAGGACTATTCCCCCTTTCTATTACAGTGCTTATGTTATGGATATTCTTTGCTTTAATTCCCAATACCCGATACTTGGGTGGAGATGGACGCCACAGGACCCTAAGCCAATCCACATTTATCATCAGATTTTATGGAAGGCGCATTATAAATACCACTTGTATCAAATCTGTAATGGTTTCATGTTGCCTATCTATTATGCCATTTTTGATAAGCCTGCCCCAAGGATTTCCGAGGAGGAAGAAATTGACTTGACTGCTGTCGGGAATTGGTTTGGGGAAGATAAGTTGACATATATAATGGTGTATGGTAGCCTCACAAGACCCCATGTCCTTCCAATGTATGTCCCTGATAAGCTGTTGGAACAAGAGTTAGCTTACCAACTAACAACAGCAGGAACATCCAAAACTCTTAGGACTTCTAAAAAGCAGTCATGGCCTATATTTCCTTTGAGATGCAGTGTTTATACACCACATGATTACAAACATGCAGAGAAAGAGGTAGGAAAAATAAATATGCTCAATCTTGCAACCATCCCTAACAGACAATTCGATCCACGAAAGGTTGCCTATAATGTGCTTGAACAGGCAAAATTTACTAAGTTTGACCATGAAAAAGATGAATTTGACGACCTATTTTCTTCAGCTGAATCATTGTCTCAGGTTAAGACATTGGCCAAGATGAAATATAATGATGAAGGACTGGTGGAATTCAATAGGTTCATAGAACAGAGGTTGCAAACTCTGCCTCTGGACTTATTGGCTACTACGCCAAAAACTAAGTCAAGTGAGCCTAAACAAAAGATTATTGACAAACCTCCTGCTACAGAGAAAATTCCCGAAAAAGGAAAAGAGTAGGAAACAGAGCAGGACAATGAAGTTATTGATCTAGAGGCTCAAATTGATCCCAAACTCCTCAAAGAGTGGCAACAATTTGACTCTATTATAAGAAATCCTAAGACTTCCCAAGGATTTGGCACACCCCAAGTAACAGTCGGTCAAGAAACGACCACAACTACGGTTCCAATTGAAGGGACCAACGGCCTACCCATTAGCAAAGATGCAGAAATAATTCCTAAAGATCCATCCGATCAGATTGTTTTACAGATAGAAGACATACCACCATTAGATGTCTTTTACAGTCCCAAACACAGGGCTGTGGTGAAAAGATAGAGGAAAAGGAGGAGACTTGATCAATCTTCCCTTTTACCAGGCCAAACAGAGATGGCTAATGTGGTGTGGAAAGAGGAATTTAACCCTTCCGATGACCTTACAAAACTTTCTCAGTATGTCGGAGCTTATTCGGCAGCCACCATGGATAAGGCCTTGGAAGTAAGCAATCTACTTAAGGAAAAAGATCAAACAATTGTTTCATTGCAGTCACAGGTGTCCGAAGCATAGTGGAAAATAGAAGAGTTAGAACAAAAACTATCAATACAGTGGTAGACAAATAATCAATTAAATGAACAATTGCTCAAAGAGAAGCAGAGGATAGACTTGAGCGCAGTACAGAAACAAAAGGAATTGTCTGAAGCATTGTCCAAATTGAAGGTGATGAATGAACAAATGAGCAAGACCAAGGATGAGCGAATCACTAAATTGTCACAAGAAGTAGAAAAGTTCAAGAATCTTCCTCAATTAGCAGAGTTCAGAACCGAAGCTCTACAAATCAATAAGGCATTGATTACACAGCTAAAACTACTATGTCATAACATTTCTCTGGTTGAGTCTCTTTGTGATATTACTACATTGATAATTGATAAATCAGTCGATGCCAGGCATGATTTAGAACAGGCCGACGAGACCTTAACCAACTTTCTTGCTTGGCAAGACACCAGTGAAGAACAAGCCGCGAATCTACCCAAAATTCTAGAGTCACACAAAGACATCCTTTTCCTAGAATGGCAGTCACAACTGATGAAGGCAGAAAGAGAAATCTCAAGATGTCGATTATCTACTAGTAATTTATTTGAATTGGTCAATGACACTCTTTATCTATCTAACATGATTTTATAGTGCAATCCAGGTAAATTGACATCGGCCAAAGCCTTGGAACAAACATGCAATCAGGAAGTGGAAAAGAATGGAAGACTAATCGCTGGCATCCAAAGTTTAACTTGGGATGCCTTTTGGTTTTTCTTAATTAAGTCATACAGTCAGAGGGCTGCACTCAAATGTTTAACTGATGCCATTAGTTGCATGATTCTCAAGATCCATGATGCCACATATTCAGCCCAACTGCATTCTCGTCTAAGTCGCCCTCCAGAACTGCAACCGATGCTAGCTATCTGCCAGCTCAAGTCGAAGGGAGATCATCCGAAACAATGAATCATGCTGCCAATTGAAGACAAGCTGATTTTGAGGAGATATTCATAATATAGTTGTACCAATTAATAGCACTTTTATTTTGTAATTAGTTAGCTTAATTAGTATTTATAGGCCCTTTCATGCATTTAGAAAGGGTCCTCAGTTTTTGTATAAACTCAAATCAGTAAGTCACACTATTGTGCTTCTGATCTATTTTTTATGAAGACTGGGCCAGTATTCTGAATTTTAACAAAGAAAGCTTTGATGACATGTGCACTATTGCCTTTTGTGGGAGTGTTTCTAAGTTATAAGAAGGAATTTGAATGAAATTGATATCGGGAGTGACCTAAATAACATATGGTACTACTATCTATGCTCTTGTGTCATTCTTTTATGTGAATCGACATTTGTTTAATCTTGCTATCATTGGATATATGTATGTGTTTTAACAACAATCCTTGTACTTTTCACTATTGAATATCTAAGGACTGTTATTCTTTCAATCATATTTATGTCTATGATATATATGAAGGATAGTGTAATAATGCTTGCTTGATTGCTTTGTTCAACTATTTGAATTTAGTAATTATCATATGAATAAATATCTTTGTTTACCAATAGAGTCATCTATATGCCTGTTTGTGAATGAAGACCATCAAAAGTTACACTAAAAGCAGAAATTTCCCGGGATAGGATAGTTGTTTATAATTTTACTTTTAGATTAAATCATTCATCCATTATCATTAGATATCAGAGAATCAACCACTTATCCATCTTATTTACCAATCATTGGGAAACTGGTCCCATTATTTCCAGTCGGAGCCACCACACCAAACAGAAAAGGAGTTGCCTTTAAGGTCCGGACCGGGTGGTTATCGCTGATGTTTTTGCAACGATTTTTGAGGCATCAACAAATTCATACATACATATATAGAAAGAGTCCATACATACATGCATAAGAAAACATATATATATATATAGATATATATATATATATATATATATATATATATATATATATATATATATATATATATATATATATATATATATATATATATATATATATATATATATATAGATATATATATATATATATATATATATCATTAGAGTAAACAAGTTAACTGAAATATTAGAGTAAACGTGTTGTCTCTGTTATATGAAGAAGTTAAAGTTCCAATCATATAGCACAACCATGACCAACCACTAGTCCCAATAACAAAACATTATAGTCATTTTCCCTTGCTCCTCCAAAGAGATGTACTAGCTCTACACTGTCGAGAAGCCAAGGCTCGTTACAATAGTCTCCAAGCTTTCCCTAAGATAATCCTATCAGAAACTTGGCTAACCAAAAGCCTATACAATGAGTTATGAGGGACTATATATAGAAAAGGGTGGGGTGACCCTTGACATTCCCCTTTGTGACCATTCATCTACCCTCATGACTCTTCAACTACTGTATGATTGTTACATTCACTTACTGACACTTCAACTTCCACTTGACAAGATGTTACATAAAATCTACACATGTACCCATGTGAGACAAAATAGGCTTGAGCAAGCCATGCAAGGCATCACTATGATTCATACAACTATGGGAAGGCCAGCTCTTCGACATCATGATGATGGTCAACGATGGCGAACTGATGCCAAGCTCGGTAGTCCACGACGGTGTCCGTGTACTCTGTGGTGACATCTTTCTAGAAACAAACTCTTGCCTCCGTTGTATCTAGGTACATTGCTCTCACTCCTCTGTACAATGCATCTAATAACATGCACATCATTGCCTTGAGTGTAGTCGAACCAGTGACATACAGATGCATGGTGTCTACACTAATTGCTAATTCTGTGCTGGTGGCTATGCATATCAACTCGTCAAATTACAAGTCAAGCTCCAGTCGGACTTGTGCCTTTTTCTTTTCCTTGGTGAGTATCCCAATAGATGGGATCGAATGTGTGTGCACAAAAACATCGATGCTTCTGAATACCTATGCATGGGAATCTGGCAAACTAGTGATGAGCTATGGGAGTTCTTCATAGTTCTGTACCTGACTCTAGATGCATGCCTTCAGCTCGACCACTCTCGGCTTCATCATCTTAGGCAAGTGTAATGGGGCTCCCTTGTATCTCATTGTCCATGTTTGCATGTAGTCGACATCAGTATGCACGTTTGACAAGATACATGCTCTCCTGGCACATCGCTACTGCCAACCGTTAAGATGGACAACTGCCTTATGCATGGTACCAAACTTGGAATACAACGTCCACATGAATGTCTCAAGGGATGATACTTCATCCATTATCACCTTCTTCAACTCTGCTCAGGTGGATGTTGTAACCAATTCTTCTCCCTGCTTTGTCAGCTGTAACTCCTTAGCCATTCTCTCATTCTCAACTATAAAAAAGTGAACACTCGAGCTAGTGGCTTCAACATATGCTCTGGTAGCATCAGCCAATGTTGTTGGATGCTTGAGCATGTCAGACACGATAACTTGTTCTTCAAACTACACAGGGGATGTGTTTTCATCCGGAGTAGACACTCTGCATGATTGCACAACTCTATGTTGCGACTCGTCGAATGATATGTTGTGCATATCTTCCTTTGGATTGTCTCCAGGGATATCAATGTATCCTTGGTTGGTTGTGATTTGCTCTACCTTCAAATCCGGTGAAGCTAGTGGTTCAACCTCTTGGTGGCAAGGTATGAGGTTGATTTCTTTCTCTAACTCTTGCTGCTCCATATCCATATCCATTTGCTCAAGTTCTCGTTCAATCTCTTGAGAGAAGTCCTACTCCTACGACTTCTCACCTTGTGTGCTTTGTGCCAGTTGTTCGGATGAGTTTACTACCTAAATGTGTGCATTTTCATCTGTTTGTACATGTTGCACCCCTTGTTGTACCTATTATTGATACGCGTCCTTCTCCTGTCTATGCAACTCCTTTTCCTTCTGGGGTTTCTCCTTCAACTCATGCAACTCCTTCACTGTTTCCTCCATCCCATGTTTTTCTCTCTGCCTTTCTGCATTCCTCCTGTTGCACTATTGCCTCTTCGCCTCTATTTCCAAAGCTACTTTCTACACATTTGGGTCTATCATGAACTTGCATCTTTGCTCTACCTCCGTGCTGTTGACAATCTTTCTCTTGCCTTTGTCGTGCGCTGGTATGTTTACCTATGTTGTTGTTGTTGCTAGTGCTCTCCTAGATGCTGCTTCATTAACTATTCCACAGTGATGCCGACCAGTTCATTGGGCTTGGAGACACTGTAACAATATCTCGATGGGTCTTCCTATACCCAATGACATGCCCTGTGGATCCACAGAAACTGTACTCTCACGTAGTGATCCTTCACCAAACAATGCGGGTCATAAAGACTATAACTTTAGTCGTCGAAAGGATATTTCTTGATATCCTCTATTTCGACATTGTCATGCTTAAAATTTCATATCTTGTACAACCTGACCCAAAATGGAAGAGTGGACCAAGGCACCTTATTCTTCCGGTGTAGCCTAGTTGACAGTCTAGTTGAGATGTGGTATGACACTTCTTGCATGATGAGCTTGTCCATGAAAAATTTCAACAAAACATGCAGAGGCTTCTTTGTGATGTACATTCATATGAAGGTGCCAGATGGTGAGGCATACCAATCTGGTATTTCGATCAGTGCCTCCATCGCTACCTTCGACATGTAAGGTGGATCCTGCTCAAATATCATCTTATACAACAGGGTCACAAAATGATCTGATAGTTGTGTGATAACCCCTTTGAAGCTGCATTTGGAAAACAATTTATAATAAATATTAATAGAGGTTTCCGCTGATGTCCATGCCCACTTCATGCCTGGGAACTCCTGACAAGCATAGATTACATCCAAGATGTAGGCGGACATGTAGATTTCTACTTGTTGACATTTGGGCGGTTGTCAAGATCCTGCTACTTGTTCCTTCAGACTGTGAGGCAACATGTCGGACCAGTTGCATGCTTTTCCCTCACTGTCCAGTTGGTCCAACGCGATCAACGGAATCTGTGGGAAGGTCTCCGTTCTCTCTTAGCCATACAAGTGACATGAAAAGATGACCAAGTATTGATACGCCTTCCACAGTATCTTCGTCTTGTAAATGGGGTTTGGTGTCATCCAGAATTTGGCTAGATCATTCACCCAATTATTCAAGACATCTCTGAAGTTGGCATTGCTATTGGGTATGCTAAAGGGTGTCCCCATGGTGATCACTGGCTTTGGAAAGTGGTACATATGTTGATAATCTTGTGCCTTGAAGGTACCAATCTCTATCCCCTTGACACTGCTCAATGTCATCATCTCAAGACCAGTGTACAAGACAATCCAATGTATCATGTCTGTGCATGGGAATGTGGGATACCTACATGCAATCCGGTACAAGCTAGACTTGTGAATGTTCACATAGACTTGGTGGTCTTTGAGATCTTCCCCAAATGTGCGAAATAATTCATCATTGACCTCTTTCCATTTCAGCTTGATGTCTTTGTCTACGATCATCTTGGTGTCTTCATAGATCAACAAACTTGTAGACACTCACTCAACTACTACTCCAATTGTGCTTTCGTCGATGTCGTTTGACCCTGCTTTCTTGGAGGCCATTGATCTTGAACTTCTGAGAGATGGATGAAAACCTACTATATCTGGATACATGGTGACATGCATGCCAAGAAATTTATCAGTTAAAAACAAAGAAAACTTGAGGGATGACATGCAACATACCCAAGGAACTGTTGTTGGGCAGCGGATCCTCCGTGTAATGGTTTTGGGGCCTAAAGCCCACAATTTTGGGTAATGGTAATGTAAAGACCTCGTAAAATGTGGGTGCAGAGTGCGAGAGTCTAGGATAGTCCACCCTAAAATATTGTAATTTAATAAAGGAATGTGTCGGCCTACCCATGGTCCGTGGACCATGGGAATGTATAAATAGAGTGAGGCTCTGAGTGTAGAAGGTAGAATTTTGTTCTGATCATAAGTGTTATGGGTTTTTGAATGCGATGTTCGCTCTGAGTCTATAATTCTAAGTCATGGTTGGTAGGAGTAAGAGTAGGCTCTTCAGTTGTGTGCGTAGAGGCCTGGCAGTGTCCACAGCTATGTGTGCGGAACCCTGCAGCCGAGTGCATAGGGCGGAGTTGGGATTGTAACAGGACAAAAGTTAATAAAAGCTAAGTTGATTCTGAAATATTGTGCATCCATTCGCAGATCTATATGTTTATGCTTTTGTTATATGTTTATGCATCTTTTTACAGTTTATGGTTGCGCGCACTAGTTATAAATGTTGAATGATTAATAAAGATTACTAGGCCCACAAAATTAAGTCAGATCTATAATAATAACATAGTAAGGTTAGAGGATCTAGATAGCACCCCTTCACATTCTGTATAGAGCTACTCGAAGGTCAGACAGCTGCGTGGAGCTGCACTAGTGCGCAGGATCGGTTCGCGACCATTCCAGATCTCATCAAGACATCCCTAGGGTGCGGAAACCTGGTTCCAGTACCCTCACATATTACCTCGGGTGAGACCTTACTCCGCGGTTCCAGTACCCTCCCATATGACCTCGGGTGAGACCTCAGTCCATGCTCCGCGGACTGCTACTGAAAGGGCCAGTAGTTTTAGGATTTTTTTGGCTAAAACACTTCTGAACCTAGGTCAGGCCCCAACAAGCCAACAAATGGTTCCGTTGCTGGGACTAGGATGTGCCTAAGGGATGTATGATGTGAGAACACTAGAACCCCACAAAGAAGGAAATTGAAGATTGGTTGGATCAGAAGCTTCACGAGTTCGTGACACAGGAAAATAGGACTCCACAGATATCCAAGAAGAGGTGGCTGGATTGCTATGTATATATGGAAATCCACGAGATCTTCTTCGCAACCTTCTATTTAGAGCTATATGATTGTATCGTGAGGTTAGTCGATAGCCAAGGAAGGTACAATCTCGATCAACCGATAGTGTGGACTCCAGAGTTAGTGCATAGACTAGAGGCAACAGAAGATAAGATCACGCGGGCTGTGGACCATTGGCTCGACCGGATAATAGGGGGGTTTATCAATGAGTTCGTGATAGACACAACTGTGAGCTATAGTGAAGTAGAACGACATTTTCTCAAGGGACCGCAAGGCAGGTACATCAAATCCCTGAATGCCTTGATTGAGATGTTGTTATGTGAAAAGCGGGTTATGCAAATACATTAATGAGTGGAGCAATGCAGAGTGGAAAGATCTACAAAGGGATCGAAGGGTTAGGGAATAGTCCTTTAATTTCACCTTTGGGAGAGAGCGAGGAAGAGAGCACTCAGGTTTCTCCAAGGAATGCGGTCAATTTGATAAGGCAGCGCATTCCACAATTATCACCTCCCCTTACGCCATCACCCACTTCACCTACTTCACCTCCATCTTCAACCACCCCACCTCCACCAGACCCGTAGTTCAGCATGGTGAGCGCGATCAAGCTACCCGTATTCATAGGAGTAGGGAATGAGGATCCGAATAAGTTCTGGTTTGTGGTAAGAGTAGTGTGGGAAGCACATGGGGTCACGAATGACAACATTAAGAAGGCCACATTGGTGAGCATGCTTCGGGATTTTGCACTAACATGGTATATCAAGCACTCGAACGACCACCCAAATGCAGGAATAGTGGATATCCAGAATGCACTGAACAATGAATTTAGCCGACTGAAGGCAGAGACTTAGTCAATCATCGGATTTAAGGAGATTGCAATGCTTCCAGGGAGACCCCCTGGGATCTAGATCAGAGACTGAAAAGTATGATCCGCGAGGCTAATATGACACTAACAGATGCATAACACCATGTGTGGTTTGTGGCGTCTTTGACACCACTCCAGAGGAAAGTGCTATCACAACAGAAGCTTTCAACCCAGGCAGAAGCATTAGAAATGGTGATGAGGTTGCATGAAACACCGATATAGGATCTGGGGCTGGGAGCCCAACAAATCCACACGCATCTACAAAACCTATGCTTGGAGATGTAGAGTTTGAAATAGGATAGGGCATCCCAGCTAGAAGCGTGTGAAGAAGTGTGGTGCATAAAATGTAAATGCTAGGGCCATAATAAGGATCACTGTCTAGTATTCGAAAACTATTTGGCAAGAGGGGGACCAATGTCGTTGAGACCAGAGGCACAAGTGGGGCCAAGTGTAGCACTCATGCTATGGTGCACGATCTATCAGGTGGGAGGAAAGCACACGGTGGACAACTATCATTTGTTACAGAAGTATACGCAGACTCCCTAATAGCTGTTTTGCAATTTTTGTAGATCGGTGGGCCACAACAAGCATACTTTTCGCAGCTACAAGTTAATGATGGAGTGGACCCCAGCATATAGAATTCAGACAGAAACTCGAGGCCTTTACCTAGCCGCGGTGATGGCGCTCGCTGGATTTCAGGGCCGAGGTCAAGGACGAGGAGGAATGGGGCCGGGAAGGGGCCACAGGTAGTTAATATGTTACAATTATGGAGGACCAGGACACTACGCCTGTGATTGTACCAACCCAATGAGAATATCTTGTTCATACTGTGAGCAGTTTGATCATGAAATGGTAGACTATCCTACGTTGATCACACAGATGCACGAGAAAGAGGTACTACAACCTACTCTAACCTAGAATATCCAAATGATGAGGTCTAAACTGCGTGAAGAAGAGCCCAATGTGAACATGATGCTCAGAAGTTGCGTGACCACAGGGGAAGACAAGGGGAAGCAGCCCAAGGAAGATACATCGGTTCATAAGGATCCTATAAAGGAACTTGAGTTTGACTTGGAACGCGCAAAGGAGACGTTTATGGAAGCTAAGAAGAGCTTTGCGGAGGCCTCTACTTCAGGTAGTACGGATCAGCCAGAGACAAGAATGGATCCTTCTATGCTAACTACCTTTTTAGAGACATGCATGAAATTGTTGCACGATAATAAGGTAGTTAAAGGGCTACAAGAGTTGATAACTAGGTGCGTAGGATCAGAGGAACCGCGCATAGTGCAGAACCTAGGAAAGCATGCCTTGCACACTAGGAGGGAAATGAGATTGGCGGCACAGATTGGTGAGTATGAAATGGATCAGGTAATCCTAGTGTCACACGGAATCAGTCAATAGTGCGGACACAACCGACCTTCCTAGAAGTCTAAGACATTCTAATGACAAACAAAACAAACTAGAGCTATCCTTCTCTAAACATGCATTATGATATGAGAAATCAAGTGTTTTGTTCTTACCTTTGTCCAAACGTTGTTGTAGAAGTCCAAGCTTTGTTGATCTGGATGAGCTCCTCCTTTTCTCCAAAACCTGCAATCACCAACAGTCAAACCATTAAATAGCACCTGATTATAACATAAAACAAAGCATATTCAACATATAGACCAAGGAGTACATGAAATAACTCATAAACAACAAGTTATTGAGAAGAATGGACTAATTTGCATTAAAGGTAATCAAAAGGAACCATTACAACCTGAGCCTTGGTGTTGTGCAAGCTCCTTCCAGGGTCCACAAGAGTTCTCCTTTACTTTGACAAAGCTCACCCACTTCCAAATAGAACAAGCAAAGATGGTAATCTCTCCTCACAAGCTTCTAAATGGGAGTCCTAATTCCTGCAACATTTACCCTTAGAAATGTATAGCTTTCAACCTCCTCTCCTTCTGGCCCAATGCCTGTATTTATAGTTCTCAAGAGGAAGTTAATCAGGTCCACCATCGATGGGATAATCCCCTCTTTGGTTGGGATAGCTCCCCTATTGATGGGATAAGTTCCTCTTTGGTAGGAGTGCATGAACCATCTGGAGGCGCTCAATACACATCGAACAACCTTCTAGAATGCTCTAGAAATGACCACAAGTGACTTTTTAAAAATGAAACTTGCGCATTTTAACCTTTTCAGGGGGACGCACCTGCACCTTTACATACAGAGCGTCCAAAGACGCAGCTTTTGTGAACCTTGGGTGCGTCCCCGCAGGTAAGGTTGAGAGAACCTGCGTCCCCAGAGATAAATACATTTAGAAAGACTTTCTCTCTTTTTTGGAGTTTGACATGAAGAGCAGAGGCATAAGACTTGCCTAAGAGGGTAGTATGACTGTTGATAGAGTCATCCTAACTGTAAATAGTCATGGTGACATTTTTTAGTGTAACAGATTGCCCCCTAAAGTGCGAAGCCTGGAATAGATTAGGGTTTTGTATTATCTAGGAAGGGTGAAGCGCTTTATCATTTCAAGGATTATCTCGTGGAGAGCCTGGTCAGAACCTGCAATTTTCAACACAAAATACATGTATAAGATTATATCATCACTGAGGTAGGCATTCCCATACTCAGATTAAAACTTTAACTAACAGACTAACTACTCTGATACAGGAATGATCTTGCAGTACATCATAATCATAGACTTTTGTAGACACAGTATGGGCGCAGCCATCTGTTTATGATTAGTCTACTTAGATAATGAATACAAAACTCCTTGCAGCCTGGATGGTAGAGACTAGATCCAGGGTCTTCATTCCTACTTCTCGAATTGGTACGATTCTAGCCATGCGAATAAATGAGTTGATGTCGAACATGGTAGAAACCACTTGATTACCAGTCGATGATGTGAACTGTTAACAAGCGTGAGAGAGACCACCAGTAATGTCAATGGTTCTCAACGTACCCAGTACATTCCATGAGATGTGAATGAATGTGTTGATGTCGAACATTTCACGGAATCCTTCGATCGAAAGTCAATGATGTAAACTGATGTCAAAGGCGAGAAACCTGCCATTGATGCATGCAGACTTCAAGGTACTGACGATTTCTAAGTCATCTCTCTAGATAATGTGCTGATGTCGATAGAAAGCGACCCGTTGCAGGCAAGCCCACAACACGAAATCATTGTTCAAGTTGAAGAAATGTTGCTGTAAGGACTGACTCAGGGATGGTCAAATGGATGACAAGTATTTTGCAGATGAAAGTTTTGCTTGCAGACCTCTTGAACACATAACGACACGACAGATGGCTTGGTGCTGAATAACTCAAAGTTAATCCCCGGAACCCGGCTGAAGACTTTCAAAGTGGTTTGATCAACTGTGAGGTAAAGGATTTCCCAACCTAGGTGAATGAAAAAGTGTCGTGTTCAAGAGTGGTAATAAAGTTTCTTCTGAGACAAAAGGTAACAAATAGGCTCATTCTTCTCTCTTTTCCCCCACCATTTCTGGCAAGTACCTCTTTCTTTTTAACAAGCTTGAGGAGGATAACATATGCTTGATTATAAGCTCATCCTTCGAATGAGTCCAACCTAGTTTTGATTCGAACCCTAGGAAGGAGTGGTTCGTTCCTATTTGTAATTGAACAGGTCCTTTACTGTGAAATGTTTAACAAGCCCAGTATAGGAGAAACTCGGTGTTTTTCAATTTTAGAGAGTCTGAAAAACTTAAGAAGACTCCAAGTTGAACTTTTTCATAGATTTGTGTCCCTCAAGCCTGAAAAAGTATAAAATAATACCTGGGGGAACCGCTTGATCTTGCGACCAAGGAGTACTTTCATAATTAGTGTCATTGACCTGAAAAGTAAAAAGCGATAAAAAACACGTCGTTTTATTTCCGTATCGAGTTTGAAACGACAAAAACCCAGCAATATTTTCCTGATTTTACGGTCAGAAAAGAGCTATAAGGGGACCGTCTTTTAATTCCATTTTAACGAGTGTAAAAGAAATGCTCGGAAATCTTTTCATTTTTTAGGAGTCAGAAAAGGGCTTAAAAGATGACTCTGATATTTTGGTTCGTGAAAAATGACAATTTTCCCTCTAAGTCCCTTTGTCCTGCACAAAAGCAACACATTACTCATACCTATTTAAGATAGGCAAAAAATACATCGAGAAACATCTTTCCATGGTGAAAAATGAACAAATTCATCCAAAAACCCTATAAAAAGACTTTTTACCATGTCATTTTTACCGTTTGACTGTTGAGGTTGAAAAAAGAGCTTTTGGCAAGAAACTTCCCGTGGTCGCTGCGGAAAATCCGACCGTCAGAATCGAACGCCGTCTCTTCCAGGTATTTTACAACATCCTACTCTTCAATTTCATCTGATTAAAGTTGATTTTTAGGTTTTAGTTTTGTTTTTTAGGGGGGGTTTAGGTTTTAGAATGCGCCCCTCGGTGGACGCAGGTGCCCTTCGGGTGACCTGCGTCCCCCGACTTTTTCCTATACAGGAAAATGGTCGGGGGACGCAGCCCACCTTCAGGCCAGCTGCGTCCGGACACCCTGTGTTGTAAACGCGGGGTGCGTCCTCCGTGAAAGGCGGATTTTAAAACCCCAATCTCCACAAATAACCATTCAAATTTCCCCAAATCAGTTCTAATCATTGTTTCTTGGTGTGTAGGGCACTCACCATGTTGGATTGGAGAGAAAGAGAGCATGAAGATGTTGATTTAGCTGCAATTGAACATCAACCTTCCATTGATGCCCTAAAAGAATGCGGGCTATATAAATACTGGGCCATACCTGGCATGAGGGCTTAGGTAAGATTCTTAGAATGGCTGGTTGGGAGATGGAACGTTCAAGAGCAATGCTTTTACATAGGAGGGCACCAGCTCGAGATAGGGCCCTCAGATGTATACTTTCTCACTGGCTTGCCAAATAGAGGCGAGCAACTCAATCTAGCCGGGACTAGGCTGGGTGGCCAATCCCTTGTTAGTCTCCGGGAAGATTGGTGCACACCATTCGAAAGGCGTGGAGATCAAACACATCTCTCTGCGCGAACTCAAAGTTATAGCATTCATGGTTACCAGAATTTGCGGCGCGGCTGCTTTACACATTGCTTCCGGGTCCCAAATGCGGATGGCAATTGACTGTTACCAAGGCACCATTTTCAACTGGTGTGATGCTGTGTCGGCTAACGTGAAGAGCCAACTGACTAAGGCAAAGAACGGACGACTGAAAACTTTTGGATATGGGCCTTTAGTCGTGAGCTTTGCCTTAGAGAGAGTTCCGATGCTGATCCCTCAGCAACTCACTGTTGATATCTTGGGTCCTCGGGAGCCAAAGCTGGTACGATGGGTTGCGGTGATGGCCCGGCATCCTGACGAGGGCGCGACAGTTGTTCGATTTTCTGATAGTTACTTTCACTGGTTGGAAGACCAGGTTTTCTCGATCCAGGACTTTCCGTATGCCGGAGTAGATTTTCGAGGTGATCCGGACATGGTTCTTCCACAGGGAGAACAATGGGATGACAGAGGTACTTTATTTTTCACAAGTTTTCAAATTATGTATTTTTTTGTTTTTTATATATATCATCTCAAAACTGACAGTAAAATTTTCAAAATGCAGATGTTGGTCCACAGCGCCCAGCCAACCTCCGACCTTTTGAGAGGAGACATCCAGTTGCACCGGTACCGGCCCCACAGGACGCGGCGGCTGCAGAGGTACTAGCTGAGTTGGAGCATGATCTAGAGCGTCTGACGGCGGATATGCCTGAGACTACTATGGATGATATTCCTATCAGACTTCAGCGCTATGTAGTCGTGGTCCCTGGACCGTTTAGGAGATTTTTGCGTAAGGTGGCCCATGTAGTGGTGTCGTATAGGGAGCACCACCAGTGATTGGCTAGTCACTTTGTAGACACATGTGACATTTTTGACTTTTTGTACTTTATCATTTTTGCCGATCATAAGGTGTTTTTCAACCTATGATCGAAGACGATGTATATTTTTTGACACACTCCTATTTATATATATATCACTATTACCGGCTTATCTTGTTTAACATATGTGATGAAATGTTTTTTAAATTTACTTGCATGATTATCGTAAATGTCTGTCCAACACTCGAGAAGCAATTGCATCTGCTAATGTATTTAAAGACCTTGGAATATGCTGATATTCAATGTAATCAAATTCACGTTCCAAGAGACGCACTCTCAAAAACAACCTTAATAACACAGGATTCCTAATGGCATAAACTCTATTAAGCTGTAATACAACAAGTTCAGGAATCAGAATCTAACCTCACTATCAAACGTCGAATTCCAAATGAAATAGATTCGTATAATAATTCAACCACTGCACTGTATTCTGCAATGTTGTTCGTTGTTTGACCGAGGCTTACCCCATGCATAGAAACTAACTCGTCAGAGGGTGAATAGATAACCCAAGCTGCGGAAGAGATATTCCGTGTACTACGACAAGCACCATCAGCAAATCCAATGTATGTTTGGAGAGGCGTCGACATCTGCAATATCAAGAGTAAAACCAAGATAAGCCAGAATAACGACGAAAAACACACTCGCTAAGCTAAGCACACCGACTAACTAATAAATATACTAGCTAGAAAGAAAACCTAACCTAAAAATTCTCCATACCCACCATTTAAGCATAATACCTCTTTAGGTAAAGTCCATTTCTGGGTTTACCCAAAGAGTCCCCATCAAAATCTACCAGCTCATAAGCCCCTTTTGCTAGCTTTCGCTTTACAATATAGGGTCCATGCCACATAGGAACAAATTTTCCAGCACCTAGCTTATCGTTAGCTTGATCATATAATAGCACTAGGTCTCCCTCCGAAAAACTTCGAGGGGTCACATTTCTATCATACTGAGCTTTCATTTGCTTCGCGTGAGTCTCGATTGCCAATGCAGCGTCACGTCGAGTCTCATCTAATTTAGCTAAGTACAATAAACGTTTCTCCTCTTCGGAAGTAGCTGGGAGTAATTCGACAGCCATTTGAAGTGATGGGATTTCGCATTCAATGGGTAACACAGCTTCCAAGCCATAAACTAGCTGGAAAGGAGTGAACCCTGTTGAGGTTTTCACTGAGGTTCGGTATGCCCATAGCGCCGAAAATAACATTTTGTGCCAATTCGACCGATGAATACCAATGGTTCGTCGGATCATGATAACCAGAACTTTGTTGATAGACTCAACCAAACCGTTGGCTTGCGGATAATAAGGAGTAGAGCTATCGTGGCGCAAACCAAGCTGGCTTGTAAGCTCAGTCATCATGATGTTTCGAAAATGGCTCCCATGGTCAGTAATGATTGCTTGTGGGACACCAAACCTAGTTATAATATGATTGAATACGAAAACTGCAGCTGTTTTGCCGCTTGCGTCGAATGTAGGCATCGCCTCGGCCCATTTAGTGAAATAATCAACCGCGAGGATGATATACGCATGCCCCCCGGCCGAGTGAGGGTTACAAGTAATAAAGTCGATACCCCATTTGGCGAATGGACCAACAACAATTATAGGGTGGAGAGGAGCAGGTGGTGCGCGCATCTTTCGATCAAACACTTGGCAGTTGTGGCACTTCCGGACTGCAATGATACAATCTTTAAACATAGATGGCCAGAAGTAACCAGCGCGCAACACCTTCTGAGCTGTGGCATACCCAGACATATGACCGCCACATGCTCCAGAGTGACAATCATTCAAAACTCTCTCAGCCTCTTCGTGAGTTAAACAACGTCGAAAAACTAAGTCTGCCCCCGGCGATAAAGTGTATCTCCAATAATTTTGTATTGCTGGGATTGAAACCGAATTTTTCGACGTTCGGCCTTTGAAGCTTCAGGCCGAAAGGTTTGGGTTTGGAGATAGATGATTATATCCCCGTACCACGGATCTAATGTACTGATAAGAAACAAAGATTCGTCCGCAATGGACTCCTCTGCCACAGTCTCTGTGTCAGTACGCGGGAAATCACACATCAATTCCGCAAAAACTAAGGATTCTTAGACTTGGACTTCTCGAACTCCAAGTCGAACTCTTGCAGGATAACGATCCATTTAGAGTACTTGCCCCCTAGCAGTTGTTTTGTCAAAATGTAAATCATAGGGTTGCAATCCGAAATAACTGTAGTTTTACGGAGAAGAATGTAGTGACGAAAACGCTGGACAGCTTGAACGGCTGCCAGGGCCAATTTCTCCACATGCGAATATTTTAGCTCAGTGGGATTTAAGGTCCTACTAAGATAATATATCACATGCTCCGCTCCGAATTCATCTTCTTGAACTAACACCATTCCAATGGTGGAATGCGAAGCTGCGAGGTATAAGAAGTAGTCCTGGTTGTAGTTGGGAGGATGCAACAACGGTGCATGGGTCAACGCGTGTTTAAGTGCATCAAAAGATTGTTGGGCAATCTCATCCCAAAAGAATTGAACGTTCTGTTTCAACAACCGTGTAAAACCTTTAGTGACCTCGGCGTAGTTTGGGATGAATCGGCGTAAAAAGTTCGCTTTCCCTTGCAAACTTTGGAGTTGGCGCAAACTCGAAGGAGGAGGCAATTTGATGATAGCCTCGACTTTCGAGGGATCGACGCAATGCCGGCTTTTGAAACAACAAATCCCAGCAATCGACCTGTTTCTATACAGAAAACACACTTGTGGGGATTCAACCGAATTCGATAATGCCTACACCTCATAAAGATTGCTCGTAAGTGGACAAGGTGATCAGCTCGATGTAATGAATGAGCAGGCAAATCATCGAGATACGGTTGCACAATGTGCTTGATGTCATGAAATGCGTAAGACATCGCCCGTTGAAAAGTGGCCCCGGCATTCTTAAGCCCAAAAGGTAATTTGCAATAAGCAAATGTCCCCCATGGACAAATGAATGCCGTTTTTGGTTGGTCGGCAGGTAGAATATTGATTTGATTATAGCCCGAAAAACCATCCATGAAGGAAAACATTTCACTTCCGGCACAATCATCAATAATTTGATCGATATAAGGCGTAGGATAGTTGTCTTTTGGACAAGCTCGATTGATATCCCTATAGTCGATACAGATTCTTATTGTTCCTTGTTTCTTATTGACCGGAACAATATTCGATACCCAATCCGTTAACGGGATCGGATAAATGAAACCTGCTTTCAACAGCTTTTCGACTTCTGCTTTAATCGCAGCCGCTTTTCGAGGGTGAATCTGACGCAACCGTTGCCGGACGGGTTTAGCATCCGGGTAGGTTTTTATTTCATGAACAACAATGGCAGGATCGATTCCCGCATTTCCTCGTAAGACCAGGCAAACACATCGCGGAATTCTTGGAATAGGGCCTTGTAAGTTTGGATTTCATCTTCTGTACATGCGGCACCTATATGAATGTTCTCCTCAATTCCGGGCTTCACTGAAATATCAATGGGAATAGTACGAGAAATATTCCCTAAATTCAACTCTGAATCAGAATGTTTCGTTGGATCCTGAGCGTCTTTGACATATTCAGCGGTAAAGATAGATGAAAAATCATTTTCAAATGCATCATCCTTAGGTAAAAACGAAGATCTGTGATGGAGATCCTCCCATGGTAGATCGTCTACACTTAGGATTTCGCGAAGTTGTTCGTCAGATGACACGACTTCGGGAAACGCTATCCGTTCTAAGGTTGAGGTGAAAAGTGATTCTTCACTGACCACATTCATTTGGTCGATCTCGGTTGAATGAGAGTCGGTAAAAGACATGAGAGCTTCATAAGCAATTTCATATGGACTCAAGGGCATAGCATCACCGAATGAGTCTATCTCAGAGTCAGATGGGACAATCCAAGGATCATCATAAATAATGTTTTCTGATGTAATCATATGAATTGTTGCAAATGAAGGTTCTACGCTGAGTGGAGGGAGAGGAAAAGTTCCCAGTAAACCGGAATCCTTAACTAAACCTACACCAACGTCCCTATAAGGGATTGTCGTCTTACCGACATGCTGGATACTCTCTGAAGAGGCTGGGTCGGATGAAAAGTATGTCAGCTGATCAATAGTCACGATCTTACCGTTATGTGGAAACTTAATTACTCTGAAGACCGATGAAACGACCGCCGTCATAGCATATGACCAACTTCGACCCAAAAGAAGGTTGTAGTCTAGAGGGGCATCAACCACTTCCACATCCAGACTAACGGTTTTACCTTCTACCCCTATAGGCAATTCCTGTAGAATACCAAACGGACGGAACCCACGGCCATCAAAGGCCTTAAGGATGGTGGGGGATTGGTTCAACGAAGGAGAACCAAGGGATCTCCAACATTGAATCGACATAATACACGTAGAAGCTCCCTCATCAATCACAGTCCTATGAATAGGCCTGTTTTTGACTATCACTGGAATTTGGAAAGCCATTTGATGGGGGAGACGCAGTGTACTATTTTCTAGATCGAAGATTATTAGATTCGGGTCCTGAACATCAACAGCTCCTATAGCCGACAAAAGCAATTTTCGTTGTGCTGGGCATGATTGCAACACTTCTAACGCCGACATTGCTGAGGGTGAAACAGCTAAGTCCTCAACAATGTTGTAATTCTGGGCTGCTCTCGCATGTGGATTGAAAGCAGACCTTCGAAGTACACCCTTGGCGGGCGGTTTAATTACTAAGTTCGGGTTAGGTTTCTCGATCTGTAGTGGATCGGAACCAGGAGCTGAGGTTGATGGGTTAGAGTGAGAAGATTCTGCTTCCTTACCATCAACAGGATTCTTACTACCATAATCTTGCGATCGAGTCGCAATCCTCACATGAGACATCATCAAAATGGGTTCTTCACTGGCATTCGAGGAAGAACCTATCATCTTATTCTCCTGCTCCGAAAATGGATTTTTTAACACAGCAGGAGTGGGAGAACCTTTGACTATTTTCACAACCTCGGCCCGATGAGGGCAATCTCTCGTAAAATGATCCTCTTCACAAATAAGACAAGGATATCGAGGTTTGCGCTTTTCGTCATTGGTTTCCGACTTTTCTGTTTTCTCCTTCGGAGCCTTGTCTGCTTTAGCCTTCTTCTTTCCTTTCTTCTTTCCGCCATTTTTTGATTTGGCCGTAGATGACTCTACAGCGTGAATATCGGCGGTAAGTTCAGGAGAAGACTCTCCTGTCGGGGAATCGGGCAAAGTGATAATAGGAGTAGTTGAAGCCTTGGAAGACTTCTTCTTGCTCTTTGTATTCACGATACCAATCATACCATCAGCGGCATGAGATCCCGAAGGAGCAGCAGCGATTTGATTCGACTTTGGAAGATCCAGAATCTTCTCGTGTAATGTACCCGACTGAGTGTAAACTAAGTCAAGGTATTGCGCCTGAGCAATGACTTGCTCCTCAGTAACTACTCCGGCCTTAGCTACATCTTCAGTAATCTTCGGTAATAATGATTTAACAAACCATTCAGCTAAGATTTGGTCCGGGATAAAAACTTTCACTAGCCTTCTTCGACGTCTCCACTCATGAATGTGATCAGAAATATACGTGGATGTTGATTGTTTTAGTGAAGTTAATAACTCCGTGCCGTTATCGTATCTGACCGGCAACTGAAAGTGAGTTAAGAACGAGGTAGCTAACTGGCTAAAATTGTAAAAAGAGGCCCGTGGTAACTCAATGTACCACTTGGCTGCGAGACCAATGAGTGTACGCTGGAAAAGACGTAAGCGGATCGAATCATCCGAGATAGAATTCGAAGAACACCAGAGGTGGTAAGTCATCACGTGATTGGACGGATCCTCTCCAGACTTACCTTCGAACTTGGGTATATCACTGGGAAACGTATTTGGCATTGGCGGCCAAAACGGAAGATATTGAATTGGATCGTTCGTTAGGTGTGTCAAGTCTGGTAAATCCAAAGTTGCGATAAACGGTAACTACCGGTTAGGATCTCTAAAACTCTGGGTCACAATACTGGCCCCAGTAGGAGGATATCCAGGATAACTAGGAACAGGAGTCGCATTTGGGATATTATATCCTCCTGGAAAACCAGGATTAACCGGACCGTACTGGGGTTTTTGAGGTTGTTGATAAGTGTACCCAGGATACGGTTGATACTGGTAAACCGGTTGTTGGACAGCTTGCCCAGGTTGATACTGTCCCTGGTACGGTTGGTGAATAAATTGAGGTTGAGTAGTGACAACCGTACTTATACCAGGCTGGCCTATAGGCATCTGGACTGTGGTTTGAATCGTAGATCCAGACAACGGTAAAGATGTCTGAGGAGTGGTTACAGAGACAGTAGAAACTGGAGCCGTCGATACTCCAGAAGTAAGTATGGTAGATGTGGCGGTAGTTGCAGCAGCCGTTTGAGATGGAGTACTAGGTGCAATTGGCGGCTGAGTAACTACCGAAGTTACAGAAGTTTGAACACTTGACTGGACAGGTTGCGGTTGCTGGGGTGGACCAGAAACTACGGGTTGTCCAGCTTGAGGTACCAACTGTATACTTGGCTGCAACACCTGTTGACCCTGTGACGGATCCCACACTAACATTCCAGGGTATTGACCCGTAACAGGTTGAGGATACTGAGATCCATAGCCGGATTGAGGATAGGATTGATATTTGTAAGGTGCAGTTCCCATACCTTGACCATATGATTGACCTTGAGGTGGTTGATAACCTTGACTTGAGTATTGACCTTGAGGTTGATAACCTTGAGGTAAATACAGATACTGGGGTTGACCTTGACCTTGAGGTTGGTACCCTTGAGGTTGATACCCTTGGGGTTGATACCCTTGGGGTTGCCATCCTTGAGGTTGTCATCCTTGAGGTTGATATTGATACTGAGGTTGACCTTGGGGTACATATTGAGGCTGGGGTTGACCTTGAGGTATGTATTGCCCCATAGGCGCGTACTGACCTTGAGGTTGCCCCCCAGACACAAATGATGTACCTTGAGGTTGCCCCCCAGGCGGTTATTGGCCACCTTGAGGTTGGGAAACGGGAACTGAACCTGACATCATGTAAATGTCTTCTACACCCAATGGTACCTTACCACTGTTTCCAACTAATAACCCATGATCAACGGGTTGAGGAGATGCCCCCGCAAAGGTACCAGAAAGAGATTGATACCCAGTGGGAACAGAAGGACCGCCATGTAAAAAAGATTCAGGACTTTGAGAAAACACGGACGACGAACCAGCCATATTTACAGGAGTGTGAATACCTCCAGGTGGAAAAGGAGTACGAGGTGTAGAAAAACCTAGCCCAAAGTTGTCTAAATAATTGGTTAACGAAAGGTACCAAGTAGTACTTCTAGGAGGACTGTAAAAGATAGATTCACGCTCCCTTAGATCAATGGTAAGTTGATCTTCAGGATTAAAGACGCCTATTTCTTCCTCTGGAGCAAGTTCTTCGATAGAAATCAAACCAGTAGGAAGATTTTCGGTGATAATTCTTTCTATTCTCGGTGAATCAGGAACACTAGAAGTCGGAGTAACAGGTTCAGATATTTCTGGTTCTTCGCCTGTATCACTAGCAGACGAAAAACTACCAACAAGCTCAGAAACTGTAACAGCTTCGGGATTATAACCTGTCTCTAAGCCTTGGTAATCTGAATGGACTACCAAGGAAGATTCTCCTTCTTCAGGTGACCTACTCTACTGCCACTAGGAGGAGTTACAAGGACCTTCAAACCTTCTAGATGACTGGGGTCATCTCGAGGAGGTTCCCCCCTAAGTCTACGGGATCTTCTCAACAATTCAGCCACAGAAACAACTTCAGGAGACTGGCCCCGAAGTCTACGGGACTGTCTCGGTAATTCCGCCACAGCTAAAAATCTTTTAACTACTACACACGAAAATAAAAATAAAATTTCAAATCAAACCACCTAAAGTCTCTAAAGAACCAAACAAATTTGAATCACGCGCCTAAAGAATCTAGAGTGTCAAACCAAGCACAAACAGTAGCCTTCCAGACCGAAAGCGCTAGTTGGTGATGAAGCCCAACATCGCTGGATTCAGTACAGAAGTGGCGGGTGGAACAGTTACCCCGGCAACCTGCTTAATGAATAGACTGGACCAAGTTCCTCCACTTTAACCGTCTCGAGTGAAGTGAACCCCCCAGAAAATCCAAGTGAGTCTAGCTGACGTCTGCTCCAGGTACAGTGGGACCTTCCCTCCACCGTCACCTCGGTAGAATCCTAAAGATAATGGTCACTAAGGTTACCAACCGCAACAAATGCACCTAGGGGAACAGTCTAAACTCCGACAGCACGCAAGGGCAGAGTAGCAAGCTCAATCCCCTTGCCGGCTCCTTGACAATAATCCAAGGTTTACCGACAAGTGACCCCTGGCTCCTCGACAATGGTTAATCCGAGGTTTACCGTTTGTAATATGTGCGTGTCTGGCGTCGTTCCCAACGAGGGGGGATTGATCCCCTCACTGGTTCGGACACGAGCTCGTGCTTCTCCTTTAAGAGGAGCTTTCCCAGAGTACAAGTGAGACAATTGGATTTATTCTATCACAAGATAAGCTACTTGTTTGGTTTTGTTGTCTTGGAGATTAACTACTCACCTACTCCAAGACACTAGCCTGATCTAAATTGGTGTTTCAGAGCCCTAGTAAATAAAAGTTACTACGTCGATTTTACTTTAAGCGTTAATTTTATGGTTTTTCTTTAAAGACAAAAGGTAGTGGAAGTGAAACCAATGGTGTGTAGACTCGACTCAAACCACTACAAAGATGCACCTAAGATGATTTATGCTACTTTCCTTTTTCAATGAAATTCTTAACTAAGAGAGTTGAGAGAATGCAAATTTTTAAAGAAAACCACTTTCTTAGAAAAGACAATCAAAGAAACAATTCTCTTTATCTTTTCAAGCATACAGACATGACCACTCCTTACATGCACGAAAAAACTCTTTTTCTTTCAAAACCTTTCAAAGCTACTTGAAACAAAACTTTTCAAAGGAGATGTTTTTGTATTTTCTATTTTTAATAAAGCATATAAACCTATCTTAACAAAAAACAATCTCAAAAGCTATAAAATCTATGAAAACTTGACTCACAAGCAAATCAAAAAGGAAATTACTCTAAGCAAACCTAACAAGGCAAAAGCTCACAAAGATGGTTCTAGGTTGTTTTACTTGACCAAAATCAAATCAAGGACCAGCTAATGTAGAATCAAAAGACTAGTCAAAACAAAAATCAAATCTTTTTGTTCTTTTTGTAAAATGGAATTCAAGACTCAATCAACAAGCACTTCGAAATTTGCCCAAAGAGACAATTCAATGGTAAGTTGCTCTCACAGGTAGACTTTAGGACAGGTCTGACTTCTTAGAATGCTGACAAAACCAGAGAGATCTAAGGTTTGACAACTTCTACCGCCAAAGTCACTACAAGACCTACTCAAAATCAAACCCTAGGGCTTACACTTCGATGAAATCCACTAAAACACTCAATGCTATCGAAACAAGTTCAGGTGAAGATTTTTGACAAGGGACTAATGAATCTGGGCAGTAAAAACTAAGAAAAAACAAAATCTAAGAGCAAAAATGCAAAAAATCGAATTTTCTCAAATTTTAGCAGGGGACGCAGGCAACCCGTTAGCACAGGTGCGGGCCCGCTCTGTGCACACAGCAAAAGTGCGTCCAGGGACGCACTGTGCAGCACTCAGAGGGTGCGTCCTACTGAAAAACTCAAGAAAAACCAAAATGAATCTAATCCTAAGCTAACCCACCCACAGACAAAGTCACAGAGCCAAAACCAGAAAAATAAACCAATTTTCTCAAAGAAAAGTTCACACAAAGGAAAAGACTTTTCTCATCAATGGAATCCCCAGTGGAGTCGCCAATTTGTCACATGGAATCAGTCAATAGTGTGGACACAACCGACCTTCCTAGAAGTCTAAGACATTCTAATGACAAACAAAACAAACTAGAGCTATCCTTCTCTAAACATGCATTATGATATGAGAAATCAAGTGTTTTGTTCTTACCTTTGTCCAAACGCTGTTGTAGAAGTCCAAGCTTTGTTGATCTGGATGAGCTCCTCCTTTTCTCCAAAACCTGCAATCACCAACAGTCAAACCATTAAATAACACCTGATTATAACATAAAACAAAGCATATTGACCATATAGACCAAGGAGTACATGAAATAACTCATAAACAACAAGTTATTGAGAAGAATGGACTAATTTGCATTAAAGGTAATCAAAAGGAACCATTACAACCTGAGCCTTGGTGTTGTGCAAGCTCCTTCCAGGGTCCACAAGAGTTCTCCTTTACTTTGACAAAGCTCACCCACTTCCAAATAGAACAAGCAAAGATGGCAATCTCTCCTCACAAGCTTCTAAATGGGAGTCCTAATTCCTGCAGCATTTACCCTTAGAAATGTATAGCTTTCAACCTCCTCTCCTTTTGGCCCAATGCCTGTATTTATAGTGCTCAAGAGGAAGTTAATCAGGTCCACCATCAATGGGATAATCCCCTCTTTGGTTGGGATAGCTCCCCTATTGATGGGATAAGTTCCTCTTTGGTAGGAGTGCATGAACCATCTGGAGGCGCTCAATACACGTCGAACAACCTTCTAGAATGCTCTAGAAATGACCACAAGTGACTTTTTAAAGATGAAACTTGCGCATTTTAACCTTTTCAGGGGGACGCACCTGCACCTTTACATACAGAGCGTCCAAAGACGCAGCTTTTGTGAACCTTGGGTGCGTCCCCGCAGGTAAGGTTGAGAGAACCTGCGTCCCTAGAGATAAATACATTTAGAAAGACTTTCTCTCTTTTTTGGAGTTTGACATGGAGAGCAGAGGCATAAGACTTGCCTAAGAGGGTAGTATGACTGTTGATAGAGTCATCCTAACTGTAAATAGTCATGGTGACATTTTTTAGTGTAACACCTAGACCTGGGTTCGGACGCGAATGTGTTACCAAAGCAGACATGGGAATGCATGGGCAGGCCCGCATTACAGTCGTCACCTATTCAATTATGGATGGTGAACCAACAAAAGATCTTGCTGATGGGAAGGTTGCAAGGGGTAGCAGTGGATATTGAAGGCATGAGCACACAGACAAACTTTGAGGTAATAGAGATTATGGATGACAGCAACCTTTACCCCGCATTGCTAAGAATAGGCTGGGCCACTGATATGAATGGAGTTATCAACTTGAAGAAGTGGAAGATGATATTCGAGGAAAAGTCTCTACACATAGTCATTCTGCTAGATCCAACTGAAGGAATGCACTACACTAAACCCGTGCGTGATGATGGAAGTGATGATGAGCTAGATTGTATGTACAAGATAACTGCACAAGATCAAGATTGGGTGAATCCAACTGCAGATGGAAGAATATCGTTGGAATGCACAGGTTCCTGCACCTTAGATTCAGACGAAGAAGACGAACACTAGCACAATTGGTTGAATGAAGTAACAACACTGAATTGCAACATGATGACTAGATCACTGTGTTGCGTAATAGCCCAGGCCCGAGATCTACCGACATATGATGGATTGACAGCGGTGGATGAATTCTTGAGCAAGTTTGAGAGTGCAGTACCAAAGCAACAGTGGTTCGATGCATTGAAGTGGGTGCTGCGTGTGACACTTGCGTGTTGGTGGGGAACACATTAAGGAAGTTTTGAAAACTAGCATGGCTACAGGAGGATGATGCGGCTACGATTTGGGAAACCAGAGCTACGGCTAGCAGATAAATATGATGGACGCGATGACCCACGCACACACCTCGCAAAATGGACCAAGGCCTATGGAGAAGAACCTCAGCTTGAATGGGTACACTTATTCTATCATACCCTGGATGTCATACCCATGAATTGGTATACTGAGATAGAACTCCAACATGGTACGGGTGAATGGGATGTTTTGCGCAAGGGATTTTTGTTAACATTCACATTTGAAGACCGATGGTCAGATATGGTTGACAACGCGCTGCAAGCTGTGAAGGCTGCCATCTTCAAAATACCACAGGAACCATAGGAAGAAGTTCAACTAGCATGGGTAACCTAGTTAAGCCATGCCCTAGAATGTTATAACGTACAAGTAGAGGAAGATGATGATGACCCCTGAAACATTAATATTCCAGAAACTGAAGGGTGTTGCGAAGTTCACGGACCATCAATTGAGGACCCCGACATCACAGCGCTACTAAAGACAAAGCAGGTAAACATTGGTACAGACATGGAGCCGAAGTATGCGATGCTTGGGGACTATTGGGACAATGCGATGGTAGATAAGGTCGTTGAGTTACTCTGCGAATATCAAGATCTGTTCCCAACCAAAATCACGGATTTAAAGGGGATCATTGGTGACATAGGGATGATCAAGATGACTCTGAAACTAAACACGAAGCCGGTTAAGCAACGACCTTACCGTTTGAATCCAAAGTATAAAGAAAAGGTCTGCAAAGAATTAGACAAAATGCTTGCAGCCAGAATTATTGAACTAGTGGAAGAATCAGATTAGGTGAGTCCTATGGTCGTACAGGAGAGAAAAGAAAAGGGTGAAATTAGAATCTATTTGGACCTCAGGAATCTTAATGATGCATGTGTTCATGATCCATTCCTGACACCATTTACAGATGAAGTATTGGAGAATTTTGGCGGACAGGAAGCTTACTCATTCATGGATGGCTTCTCAGGGTACCATCAGATCAAGATTGTGTCGAAATATAGAAGTAAGACAACCTTCACAACCGAATGGGGTTGTTTTCAATACACCATTATTCCCTTTGGACTCAAAATCGTGCGAGCGATATTTTCGCCCATAATAGTGGCCGTGTTCAAGGAATACATCCACAAAGTTTTGGAGGTCTATCTGGATGATTGGACTATATTTGGGTTAGTTAAAAACCATATAGCGAGCTTATGATTGATGTTGGATACTTGCTGATGACACCAAATTGTGTTGAATCTTAAGAAGTGCACCTTCCTCATCCCCTTTGGAAATATGCTCAGCCATGTGGTCTGCAAACAAGGCCTAATGGTGGACCCTGTGAATATTACTGTTATTCTTAATCTGGAAGCGCTACGAAGTGTCAAACAACTACGTGCCACATTGGGGCACACTAGTTACTATAGAAAATTTATTAAGAGCTTTGCACAAATCACAACACCAATGGAACAATTGTTGAAAAAGGATGCTACATATTGTTGGAATGATGATTGTAAGAAAATTTTGGATGTTCTCAATGAAAAAATTGCATCCGCTCCCATTTTGGTCTTCCCAAAATAGGACATCAAATTTCATGTACATGTGGATGCGTCATGTATCACGCTGGGCATTGTACTTACGCAAGAAGGTGCGAAAGGCGTGGTTCACCTGATCGCATTCATGAGTCAAAGGATGTCCAAAGTTGAAAATAACTATTCTACTACTGAGCGCGAAGGATTGGCAATGGTATATGTGCTCCAAAAATACCATCATTATGTACTTGGTGGGCACTTCAAGATGTATACCGATCATTCCGCATTGAAATACCTAGTGAAAAAGCTTGTGTTGGGGGGTGCATATGCAGAATTCTATTACTGTTTCAAGAGTATGACTTCAAGTTCATCATAAAGCCGGGACACTTAAATGCAGGGCCATATCACCTATCCTAAATTGAGAATGGCAAGGAGCCAAAAAATTTGGAGGAAGGACTACCTAATGCACAACTCTATGTAGTGTTTGTTGCGAACGGCCACTTCAAAGATATAATCCATTTCTTAACCACAGGAACTGTTCCGCAGGGATAATCAATTTAGCAGAAGAAAGAATTGGTGGTACGCGCAGCAGATTTTTCTGTCATCGCGGGGCGCCTCTACAAAATGGGAAATGATGAGATATTACCAAGATATGTACTTGAATTTGAACGAGGACAGATCCTTGCAAAACCACATGGGGGGGCTACAGGAGGACACTATGTGGGACGGGTGACGGCACAAAAGGTTCTTCACGCCGAACTATGGTGGCCAACCATACATCAAGATTCGATAGCATACTATCAAGATTGCAACATATGTCAACAGACTGGGAAACCATCGCGAAGGGATGAGATGCCACTCAATCCACAGATGACGCTGCATCCATTCAAAAAATAGGTGATAGACTTTGTGGGGCTGATCAAACCTTAGGGAAAGACGGGTGCGCGCTACATCATTACCACGACAGAGTACCTGACTCGATGGGCAGAAGCACCGCTGGTTAAGGACTGCACGGCTACCACAACTGCAAAATTTTTGTTCGACAACGTGCTGACATGGTTTGGATGCCCAAAAATTCTAATGAGTGACTGTAGAACACACTTCCTAAATGAAACTATCAGCGCACTCACCGAGGAATTCTAGGTGTATCATCATCAAAGTACATTGTACCATCCACAAGCTAATGGGACAGTGGAAGCATTCAATAAGATTCTAGAGACTGCGCTGACCAAAGTATGTAATAAATAGCGAAATGACTGGGACTTGTGGATACCTACCATATTATGGACATAGAAAACTACATGCAAGAAGTTGACGGGTTAGACACCTTTCAGGTTAGTATATGGCACGAAAGCAGTCATGCCAATGGAATACATCGTACCCAATCTGTGGATAGTAGTGATGACAGGCATGTCAAACCGCAAAGATTTGGAAAAGAGGCTCGCGCAATTGGAAGAAATTAAGGAAGAATGGTTTCTGGTAGGATTCCATCAGCAGGTACAGAAATAGTGCAAGAAATCTTGGCACAATCACCATATCAAGTTGCACATGTTTAAGATAAATGATGTAGTGTTTCTGTATGACAACAAGTTTAAAAAATTTCCTAGAAAATTCTGAATGCATTGGTTGGGGCCATATGTGGTAAAAGAGGTCACAAACGGAGGCGCAGTCCAGCTAGTCAAACTTAATGGAGAGCCCTTCCCAGGAAGAGTAAATGGCAGTCACCTGAAGCCCTACATGGGTGGACCGGCTGTCTGACTAACTGACCGAAGCACAGTCTCATCGCTCCAGACAATTGAAAGAGAGTGTGGGACTATAAAACAGTCTGTTAGGGATCTGCATGACAACAGGGGTATGCACAGGGTAGGTATGTCACAAGGATTGTGGTTGCACATAAGGGGCTTCGCTGCTGTGCTGATAGACAAGGAAGTGACCATTGGTATCACTATTCATGACAAGATGTCTGAGTTAAGGTGAAAAGGAGCAGGCAGTGGGAAATTAAGATACGAATTAAGAGCCAGATTCAGAATGTTCTACCGTAAATCTCGCATTAATGACCCGAATAAAGGGGGAATGGTCAAATTTGAATTTCAACAGGCCTATAAATCACAACCAGTCATCCACTGAACAAACTGTAGCATCTTGATAATTAAGTTATTGCGCTATCCAATAGATATGGACCCGTCGAACTTCGACACCTTGAGAGTAAGCTTAGTGTTCGCAACATTGCCAAAAGAGATGCAGGATCTTCAGGACAATGTAATGTTGACAGCCAAGGACGTCGCACCAAGCCCAATGCCAACAATGGGAGATGTACCAGAAACACCTAGAAAAGTAGTAGGACCGGTCCGGATGTCGCCACGAAACCTGCGGTCTGTTAAGCGTTCTATGAAAGATAAGGGCAAGACAATAAATCTTGAGACAAAATATGGAATTCTATTTAAAACTTCGTCTCTGGGCTATGTGCCCATGACAAAAATTGAAGAGTGGGACCTTGTGGACAGCAACAAATCTCTTGCAAAAATGTAACAAAAGCTTCAGCAAACATTGAGGATTCTGAACCAGAGATCGCAAGCATGCTGCTCTTGCACAAAAATTTTATGCATTTGTTATCTCAGCTAGAGATAAAATCCTATGAGTGGTTGCTTTTTTTAACCTAGTAGAGAAGAATGAGCATCATTAGTTAAGAGAATTAGGAGGGGCAATGGAGCAAGAGCTTGAAGAAGTGTTGCAGGAGGCAATGACGGAGTGACAGATTGTAGTGCGTCACTCATAGGGATGGTGGACCGCGAAGCCTTGGCAGCGTGACTCACCACGCCAACAAGGTGACTCGAGGGTAAGTCATGATGTTTGTGTTGGGGGCCTATTGGGCAACAGATCCCCTGTGTAATGGTTTTGGGGCATAAAGCCCACAATTTTGGGTAATGGTAATGTAAAGACCCCGCAAAATGTGGGCGCGGAGCGCGAGATTCGAGGGTAGTCTGCCCTAAAATATTGTAATTTAATATAGAATGTGTCAGCCTACCCATTGTCTGCAAACCATGGGAATGTATAAATAGAGTGAGGCTCTAAGTGTAGAAGGTAGGTTTCTGTTCTGATCATAAGTGTTATGGGTTGTTGAATGCAATATTCTCTCTGAGTTTGTAAGTCTGAGTCGTGGTTGGTAGGAGTAAGAGTAGGCTCTGCAGCTGTGTGTGTAGAGGCCTGGTAGAGTCTGCAGCTGTGTGCGCAGACCCCTACAGTTGAGTGTGCAGGCGGAGTTGGGATTGTCATGGGACATAAGTTAATAAAATCTAAGTTGATTTTGGAATATTGTGCATCCATTTGCAGATCTATATGTTTATGCTTCTGTTATAAGTTTAAGCATCTTTTTACAGTTTATGGTTGCATGCACTGGTTATAAATGTTGAATGATTAATAAAGATTAATGGGCCCAAAAAATTAAGTCAGATCTATAATAATAACACAGTAAGGTTAGAGGATCTAGATATCACCCCTTCACATTCTGTACAGAGCTACTCGAGGGGCAGATAGCTACGCATAGTTGCACTAGCACGTAGGATCGATTTGTGACTATTCCAAATCTCATTAAGACATCCCTTGGGTGCAGAAACTTGGTTCCAGTACCCTCCCATACTACCTCGGGTGAGACCTTAGTCCACGCTCTATAGATTGTTGCCTAAACGGCCAATAGTTTCGGGATTTGTTTGGCTAAAACACTTCTGAACTTGGGTCAGGCCCCAACAAGCCAACAACTGCTGGCAAGGATTATGAAATTTTCACTGGGAGACTGGGAGACTAACTACCAGAACTATGAAAAATGTAGTCCAGACTATCGGGAGGCTGGTTGACTGCAATAATTACGCAATACACAATCCAGATTGGCCTGCTAGGTCCTGAGATTGTGCATTGCGCAGTTTCAGCTGGAAAGTGATGCGGGCCTAGGGACTGCATTGCGCAATTTCTTGGACCAACTGTCACTGCCTCTAAGAATTGCGCAAATCCAGACTGGAGGGCAGTGAGTAGAAATATTTGTGCATTTTCTGGGAGGAAGGTAGAGCCTTCCCTCTTAGAATTTCACAATGTTATTCGGGTGAGGTAGAGTCTGGGAAAAGTTTTCCCAAACCTGCCAACGGGCAACTGAAAGCAAATGAAGATGTGAATGCATGGCAAACAGAGTGTAAGAAGAGGTGAATGATCATGCATGCAAAGAATGAATGCAAGATTCAGAAAATGGAACAACATGCATGTGTGTGAAACGATTCGCTGAAACGACGATTTTTTGTGCAAAACAGTGTCATGCATGCGACAATAATGAGATGCTAATGAAAACTAAAATGGTGCTTGTACATGCTAACATGCATGAAAATGAAAACAAGAATTCACAAAAAGCAAGCAGATAACACTCACATAAACCAAAACACAAAAAGCAACAAAAATGTTGCAAAATACAAGTTAAGCGGACTTACCTAGAAATATCTTAGCTAGATGTGTTGAAGACTCCTGGATGCACTGTGGGATGTCATAGCTCCAGGATCGATGTGAAGAATGAGCTCTAAAGCGTCAAATAAATAATTTTGAGGCTTATGACGCGCATGCCAAAAATCTAGGAAAATGCGACACTTGGAGGGGAGTTTCTAAAACTATCTTTGCATCTAACCTCCAGCTTCTAAAAATAGATCCTAAAATCTAGGGATGATTTTTGAATATTTCTTTTTTCTATTTAGGGAAAAATCAGCCCATGCATGCAAGTCAGGTTTTCTCAATCCTGGAGGGAACTGGTCAACCTAAAGGCACATGCAACATCCTGCTTGACTGAGGGATATTTTTGTGCAATTTCTGGGAGGAAGTTGGGCTGGTTGTCTAGAGGGGTTGCGCAATTTCTGGGAGGAGCAGTTGCTGCTACCCAGAATTGCGCAATTTCCAGGCTGAGCTGCACTACTGGGCTAGATTGCGCAATTTCCCACGAGAAGGTTATATGACAAGATTGCGCAATTTTTTAGCCCAACAGACTGCCAGTTAGATTTGCACAATTTCTAGAGGGGAGGCTAGTTCCCCTCCAAGATTGTGCAATTTTCTAAGGGAGTTACTCATCCAGTAGCGGAACCAAGTCTGGAATGGTAGCCTATAAGGGGAGTGAAGAAAATAATCATGCAAAAGCTGGCAAGCTGCTAGAGGACCAATGAAGCTCATGTACTTGAAAGTGAAATAAATGCTGCTGGGATGGTTGGCAAGAAGGCTCCAAAACAAATCTAAGGAAAAACTTTGGAGGGTGGTTGTAGCAGTTACAACACTTGGTGACACACTGGTAGAAGTCCAGCTCTTTGAATGGACCTTGTTCGTAAAGAAAGTCTAACACCTCCGGAAGTATTGTTCAGTTCTTTGTTCATCTTGGTTTCCACACTTTCTTGATTGTAGGATGTAACATCTTCCAAGCCCTTGGTTAGTTGACATACATTCCATTCTAAGCCAACACAATTGTTTCAATTGCAGAGGAGGGTTATATTGGTTCACAAGAATTATGGTCGTCAGAGTTTTAGTTTCATCTCTGGTGTTGCTCCATTGCCAATAGGCCTAGATAGTACCCTGTTAGAGTCACGCAAGAATGCAAGCATCACTCCGCTACCAGTGAGCTTGGTTAGTACCTAGCAAAGTTACTTGCATCACCTCTCTACGCAGGAAGCCTTTCTCTTCTTTCGCCTTATTCATTTTCATTTTCTTATCAAAAAATTTCACTCTTCATTTTTTTTTTTCTTTTCATATTTCGTAACTGTGCATAGCACTTATTCATTCAGAGGCAAAATAGGGATCCCTACTTACTAAGAGCGGAAGAGGTTGTTCCTTCAGAGAAGTAGTTTATATATATACCTCTGAAATGCTCGTTAAGGTTTTCCCCCTCACCTTACTCTACCAGACTAAGTTGACAAGGATTAACCCAAAAACAACTGACTAGAGTAGGTGACACTAGTTAGAGTGCAAGCATTGTATTTTCACCAAGGCTCACTTCAAACAATATGTATTTTCCATCGATATATCATGGACTGATGATAACAAGTTCTTCATATAGAGTCAAGACAATAGATATCCAATTATTGATAACTACACAAGTCCTCTTGTACTTTACCCATCTTTTTTCAAGAGTCGCACATGGTTTCATGTGAAACTAACCTACGAACGTAAAACAAGCAAACAAGAAAAAGCCAAAAAGTGAAAGTAGAAATACATGCGTAAGCAAACAGAATAAGAAAACAAGCATGAAAGCAAACAAACATGCAAGTTAAGAAGCAAACATACATGCAAGAAAATAAACCAAAAGAAAACACTACTCCTACTCCTAATCTAATGGTACATGGGTCTGCTCACATGAAGTGATACTTATAATGCAGCCACCGACGCATTGGTCGACCCATGTTGGTGAAGGCATGTTTCGCGAACAACATAGCTGTGTGAACCAGAAGACATGAAAGACATAAAAAAGAATACCAACACACTCCAATTTTATATCTGTCCACAGAACATAAGTGAGTGCAAGTGCGTGACATGCAATCCGTGGACTTTTCATGGTGTTGTGTGACACTGCTTGCAGCTGTTAAGCATATGCATACTCTTGACTATGACATGCAAGCAAAAAAAAGAAGCAAAGACAACTTGCACCGTGCACATGTTCTTTCTACGTAAGATTCCTCCAATGCATGAGCGATGGGATTGTGTATTTCAAGTGGAGGAAGCATAATCTGTGTGTGAGATTTATCTTCAATGCATACATATGAGTGATGAGGAGCCTCGAGTGATTCAACAGTTTCCTAATCAGAAGTGAAACCAACCTCAAAATAGCGAGGGCCTGACATAACCATCAGCTCAAGCTGAAGTGCCTAGACAGCCTATGGAGTTTCAAATTCATTAACAGACAGATCATCATAAAAAAGTGGCAATCAACTGTGATAGAATCATCATCATGATCGAATGCGGGAGTAAATAGATCATGACAAGTATGATCAAAAAAATCAATGATTTCATCAGCATCCTCATGATTTGATGAATCAAATAGAGGGGTAGATGAGAAGCAGAAAAATTCACCCTTTGTGTTTGTGTAAAAAGAAGATGAAAAATAAAGTGGATTTTCAATGAATAATTTATCCTCTCCATTGTAGGATGATGCATTGATATCTAGTGTGTTCTACAAATGATAAAAAATGGGTGCATCCGTAGACAGAGATACACATGTGAAATCATGGATGACAGAATCACCAAATATGTCAGGAAAGAATGGAGTAGGCTCAGATAGAAGGGAGTCATCCTTCGTTGAGGGTTGATGCTCAAGCTCCCAGTCATACTCTTGATGAATGATAGCGCAGGTTGGTTATGCAACACCAACTTCGTAGATAGCTTGATCCTCATTAAAAATATGTGTAGAGTCTGGAATGGAAGAACATAAGAGAGTGCAATATGGAGGATCATCATAACATGAAGATGAAGGTTGAGGTAAGATAGGCATGTGACAACCCACAGGGTTCGCAACCAAATCTGCGTGAAAATTGAGAGAAGTGATGTTGGGAGGATGTGGAAGTGGAATGGATGTGTGTGCCTATTCTCCCACATCGTTCTGCAGTGATGGAGCTATTTGATGAGGGGATGACAGAAAATCACTTGTGAGAGCGACCATGTCTATCTGTGATTGAGAAGCTACATCACTGAAGTATGCTAAATGGGGCTTGGGCTTGAAATTTCTTTTAGGATTAATAGATTTGGTAAGACAATACTCAAATCTATCCATGAGATACTAGAATTTCATCTGAATTTTCAGAGCCTGAAATTGCAACACTCGAAAGTGGTCCCAAAATTCCATAGGTGATTCATGCGGGGCCTTCCATTGTTGTAATAGTTTTTTGTCAAGAGTTTTTGGATCAAAATGATGGAAAGTAGATTTAATGAGATCACAGATCTAGTTAAGTAGTGCACCTGCTAGGAGGAAGACTCCAACACCACCGTTGTGGGGATCTGTGAAGTGTGTATGAAAGTATCAAAATGACCTCTTTTGGATATAAATCGTCTGCATTCTCAAGGAATACTTAGAATTATTCTAAGTACTCAGGCCTTGCTACTTCACCTTCACCATCATACGTGAATTCGGACAAGAGATTAAAAAACTCCCTCGTGATGTTGAGAGGTTCGACATGCGAAAGACATCGTGGAGGGATGAGTGTAATATAATCCATGATAGATGTGAAAAGGTTCAAAATAGGATGAGAGGACACATCTTGTCATCTAGCCCTCCTTCTAGCACCAAAAATGTTGACGGTGTTGGACCCACCAACATGTTAGGGGATCTCCCCAGTAAGAAGTCCCAACTAGACCTCAGACCATTTGGCGTAGGAGTCCCAATAGTGGGTCATATGGTATCGCCTTGACCACGGTTGAGTGTAGAGGAAAGTAAGATGTCCCTATGGTAGCAAGGGTGTGAAATATGTGGTAAGTTAAGGAAGGTGCATGAACGGTTCTAACACACTAAGAGTGAGGTGAGTGTGCCCCTTGGAAACTAGTGTAAACATGCATCTTGAAAGGGAAAACATGAGAAAAGATGGATCACAAGTTGGAAGGAAGGTGAACCAACAATCCAAAGTGATGGTTAAACCAACAACACATTTCAGTAAGATTCGTACATACATATAAAGAAAGAGTTCATACATACATGTGTAAGAAAACAAATACATATATCATTAGAGTAAATAAGTTAACTGAAATACAATAACAACATATGCTTGAAACATGATGGCTCTATTATATTAAGAAGTGAAAGTTTCAATCATACAATACAACCATGACCAACCACTAGTCCCAATAATGGAACGTTACAGTGACTGCTGCCTGCTCCTCCAAAGATATGTACTAGCTCTGCACTGTGGAGAAGCCAAGTCTAATTACAATAGTCTCCAAGATTTATCTAAGATTCTCCTATCAGAAGCTTGGCTGACCAAAAGCCTCTATAATAAGTTATGAGGGACTATATATAGCAAAGGGTGGGGTTTCCCTTGACATTCCCCTTTGTGACCGTTCATCTACCTTCATGACTCTTCAACTACTCTATGACAGTTACATTCACTTATCAACACTTGAACTTCCACTTGATAAGACGTTAAATAAAATCTGCACATGTACCCATGTGAGAGAAAATAGGCTTGAGCAAGCCATGCAAGACATCAGTATGACTCAGACAACTATGGGAATACCAACTCTTCGACATCCTCATGATGGTCAACAGTGGTGAACTGATGCCAAGCTTGGTATTCTGCGATGAAGATGCATTCTCTTACTTCTTCGCTATTTTTCTAGCTTTATACCCTAGAGGCTCCTTTGTGTTGAGTTGTACTACTGCATTGCATGTTGACCATTTGTACCTTTTGGCCTTAAGTTGACTTCACTTGGACTCGTGTTTAAGCCACCTTTTGACCATGTCTTTTACAAAATCAACCTTGCAATCACTTAGCCTCTAGAACTTGACACCCTCTTACCTGTGGCAAGAACATTCCTTTGAGTGTCATTGACCAGTTTCATCACCTTGGATTGAGCATAGCAATGTTCCCCTCCCAGGAACTAATGCATTTGTATTTGGACACTCGTTCTTTCCACTGTACTATAGCATTCTTTTATTCTTTTTTCAGACTTCATAAATATGAAAAAGACAAAAAAAATTATATATTTCAAAAAGAGCGGGAATGAGACATTATTTCCATGATCGATGGCAGCTAGAGTCAGTTGTGTCACCCTTGAACAAAACACTAAAAAATAAGTCTTTCCTCCATTGGGATGGGCTTTAGTTTGACTTAAGAGAGACTGAACCTTGTTATTGAGTCAGTACTCCTCCAATTGGTTATCTCTTCCAATCATATGGAGAGTTTTCTTATGCTTCCTGCATGACAGACTTATAAAAAGTTATCATATGTTGCCATGTAGTCACATTTGTGTCATGCTCTTGTTCAAGGGAAGTAAACTTGAGTTGACCTTTCTGCGGTGTCTCTTGAACTATTTTTTAGTCGACCATCCTTGGCTGTCAGAGTCATGTTCATTATCACATCAACTATTTGGTCCATTGCTCGTGCTGGTTTGAGAAGGTCTCCATTGAATTCTTGCTGGAAGGTCTTGTCTTATCAACTACGACAAATTTCTCTAAGAGTAGATCTAGAGTCGCACCCTCACCGTATTTTCATTATTGATAGGTCACCTTGTGCTCAGCATCGATTAGTATCATGGGTCTTTGATTATGTGGTTTCCTTTGTGTTCAACGTCAGCTTTCATTATCATGCATTGAGATTCGTAGAGTACTTGGTTTCCATTTGACCCTATTGGTGTATTCCTTGCCTCTGTGTTAGATTTCATTATTGGTTGGTTTAGAGGGTTTCTATCATGCGCTAGCTACATCTTGTGTACACCGAAAATGTGCTTTGGTTGGTTTACTACATCTTTCTTTACCTGATTCCTTCCACATTATTGCCCTATGGGTTACACTCGCGTTTGATTGATGAAGGATTCCTTAATGCCTTACTTCCAACATATCTATTCCCATCAACTTCAACTCCTTGCTCTAGGAACAAGGTCTAGAGTCCATTTGGCAGTACCATAGGGTTTGCAGTCATTAGTGGCAGACTCCTTCACTATAGATAGTGGGAAAACATCATTTCTCCTGATTGATAGATTCTTCCAAGTGTTGGACTTCAACTCATTTATTCGCACTTGTTAGATTGTACTGGGTACCTTGGCTCTCATCATCATTATTAGTGAGTAGTCTTGGGTTTGTTAATGGTATACATTAATGACAAATAATCAAACGATTTCTCACATGGTAGACTTCAGATCATTTATTCCCATTTTGTAGAAATGTGCCATGGCAGTTGGTGAAGACCTTGGGTTTGCATCATCATTTCTTGGTTCACTTGTCAGTTGCTCCTGTTTCTGCTAGGTGACACCATCGACCTTATATGTTGCAGTTCATTACAACGGCATCCTATATGTTGGCACTCGAGTTGGGTGTAGTGCCATTTGTTCCACCATTTGACTTGGTACTTTTTGGATCAGATTTATGACTTCAGTGGTCAGCTTTCTACTTCAACATCATTGATCAGTTCTTTATGTGTGATATTAAGACATGTACTTCTATAGATATGATCAGATGATCCACTATGTATTTTCAGTCTTTTTATACTTGTATACATATTGGATCCTCTTTTTTACTTGACAAGCGGACATGCTTTATTATCTCTGAGCATGGGTATGCCTACCTCAGACAACAAGTTTCTTTCTGATCTCTTTCACTGGCTTGGCAGGCTAAATTCTGGTGAACTCCTCTCAGGTCTCGACATGATTCCTTCTATACACTTAATACATTTTGGCCATCATGTACCCCTTCTAACCTCATATATTAGGGGGCATCTGTTATAGCACCATTTACCACTCTTGGTAGATTTGATGCTCTGGTTATGGCCTAGGGCAACCCTTCCTTTCTAGACTTGGTCCAAATTCTAAAAAATAGTGTTTTACTTCCCATATGCTATTTTTCCCTGTATAAAAAGCATGTACATGTGGGTCAGTCTATACCCAACCCGTGTATATGTGTTAAAACACTAAAAAATATATAATCTCCTTAAATTCGAGCATGTTTTAGGGGTTTTACCTGTTACTCCCCTACTATATCTCATGGCCCAACTGTTTCCCAACTGAAAAAAGTAATTTAGAGAAGTATAAATAAACCTCCATGGCAAGGCCTAAGGGGAGGAGAGATGAGATATTGATATTATAGTTTATTACATCCCTGATCAAGTCTGAAGAAATCCCTATGCCTCCTGCACTCCCAAGTTATAGGAAACCTTTGTTTCCTTCTTTGTGATGTCCTTCAAACCTTTTATGACATCCTTGTGTGTATTGATGGAGGAAGATTGCTGAGGCCTGGTCAGGATGGATCCGGAGGATGGTTCCACTTGGATCTGGAGGAAGACTCAGGTTGTAGTTTTCCACATTTCATTTAGCATATATCAATAAAGAAATGTTCTTGTGTTCTTGATATTTATTGTGTTTATGCATTAATATATGTTATGATTTGCTTATGAATCTTATGTTAATGCTCATTTTCTCACCTGCTTCTATGATTTAGCACCTATATCATGAACATGCTTTCTATTACTGCTGTTGTATATGCTTTTCTTGGATAAGTTACAGGTTCTAAAGGCATCAGAAGGAGAAAAGGGTTTGGACGATGCGGGATCGACCTTGAACATAGGACCTCCAGGTAATACCTCTTCTTCCTACTTCAGTAGTTTAAGGATTTAGACTACCTGTCTGCATATTTCTTTATGTTGTATGCCCTCCGCTCTATTGGGTTTTTCAACCCAAGACCCTAGGGTGCTTCCACCCGCAATAATTCATTAATTTTTAGTTTCACTCAGTTGCTGGAGGAAAAAACAAGCTTTCTTCAATTAGATTTTACTTCTAGGGTCACAGCTTCCACCAATGCCTGATTTTTACTCTCTGTCTATGTCTTCCAAAGATGCACATAAAATTTTAGCCACAATTTTGTTGTTACATGGTGACGATGATATAAGAAATGTAATCATACCAACTCTAGGGTTCCTAATTCAAATGCTACTACCATATGTGGTTTTGGACATACCTTCATACCTAGCTCAATCCATCAATTTCCAATTTAAGAACTTCCACTTGGCCAATTGCTTCATAAATCCTTCCATTCTAGTCTATCTTCTTTTGTACACTCATATTGATAATTTTGAATATGTCTGAGCATTTTTTATTCGAAGAAGAAGACGAATTTAGTAATTGAATGGCAACATGTAGTCAAAATAAAGACAGACAATGAAGGGTTTTCTCAAATTTTTGTCCACATACATGGAAACATCATACATTATTCTAAATGGTGCACCACCTCCAAGAATTCTACCAAAGCATAAGAAATTGTTATAAATCAGTAAAGATATCAAGGTTGGGGATTGGTACCTCTTTGATGAATTCATAGAAATAAGGCTATCTGGATGTAAAGTGTGGCCTTACAGATTACCCATTTTCCTACCTATGAGAATATTCTCCCTAGAGTTCATAAGAAAGAACCTACATGTAGACCAAGTTAATTTTCTTCTTGGGCATAGGGGGTATCTATTTAAATTGGAGAACTTTGTTGGTCCATCCATAGTGAATTCAAGATATGCCCTTACTTAGGTAGAATAAATGTTGAATGAATTTCGTTTTGAATTGGGAGAGAAATGGAAATATGACCCTCAAAATTTCATTTCTAATAGAAGAAAAAGTGTTAATGCAACTCCTTACTCCCATGAAAGAAGTGCTAAAATTGAATGGAAACCAAATCAAGAAGTTTGGCATATTAATTCAAAATTAGAAATTGAGAATATTGTAGCCAAAGAGAAGTCTCTAAAAAGAAATATTCGTGAAGCAATTGATGTAGATGTGGAGGAGGTACAACGATCTAGGAAATCCAAAATAAAGTCTAAAGGTGAGGAGGAAATGTAAGTGAAGCTAACATAAGTGACATCTAGACAACGAGGTTTTCAAATGAATTTGGAAAAACCTGAGCTTGTCATGCCCTCTAGATCTACATATTTGACAGTTCCCATAGTTGGAGGAATTTCTTATGTGATTGATAAAACACTAAAGAACTACTAAGCCATTCAAGAGAATAGTCAAAAGGTGAAAGGTGACATGATGTCTTGATTGGCCATTAAGACATCTTCTTCTTTCCAGACTAGGTTGCTTTTAGCAATGGACCTAGAAAGGAACCAATTGAAATTGCATTTGTTTCATCCTATTATACATTCACTTCCTTAAGGTGTTGAGTTTAAGACAATAGATTTATCTCTCAACACTGTTGATGTTCCTTTACCCGATAAGATTAATTTGCACAGGAAAATAAGTGAGATTATATATAATGACTTGATCAGAGGTTCATTGATAGTTAGTAAATAAAAGAAGCTCTTAGAAAAATCCTCAAACATAATCAAATAAGAAAAGGCCAATTCTAGAGCTCTATATGTGCAACATGAAGGTTATAAGGAATTGATTATCAGCTGGGTGTTAACCAAAATGAAAGAGAATCTATTAAAGAATTGATACAAGGAACATAAACTGAAATGCAATCACTCAGGTAGAAGTTGAAAATGCCTATGACAAAACATGTGTAGACTATTCAACTTGATTTTGTAGAGAAAGAAAAGGAACAATTGATAATTTAGCTTATAGACAGAAATAAAGAGGTGATAGACTTAAAAGAAAAGATCTAAGACCTATAACATACTATCAAAAATCATGTGTGCACAATTGTAGTGTCCAATCAGTCTTAAGACGCTACAAACAAATTAATACAAGTAATGACTGAACTCTCAGGCATAATTCAACAATAAAGAGAAACAATTGGAGTCTCCAAAGATAGAAAATCAAAAAGTATATTAGAAATACAAGTCAACTCAAGAAGAATAAAGGATTTGAAGAGAAAATTGAAGGGAAACATATCCTTAATTGAAGCCAGGCATGTCATTTGGGATGACATAATTCAGCAAGTGCGTTCAACTTTGGGATTATTTCAAGATATTTTTGAGGAAAGAGTCTATATCACTAGTTCATAGAAGTTGTAGCTTCATGTAAATAGGAAATGCAGAAAGAAGCATAGAGAGCTAGGAAGATCATCAAGTTTCTGAATGAAAAATTTGTAGCAGATTTGAAAAAATGCATATTGTTGATAGGGATACATTTATTTTAGAGATCATCAAAGCCATTGGGAGAAACCACTTGTGCCTCCAAACTTAGGGAAAATTGGAGACAATAAAAAAATGTGTAGTTGATTTTGATTCCAAGTTTTATCAAAGATAGAGAGTTGGGTTTCCAGATGTTGAATTATGGATGAAATCTTGCCACATAGGAAAAACTATTGACATGAACTAATAGCTTCCATGTGTAGACTATATTCATCACTTGAGAAGACTATAGTGTTGAGGGGAAAAATAATGGTCAATTTCTTGCAGGGAGACTTTCAGTTGTTGTGGTTGATGAAGACCTTTGAACCAATGCCTAATTACACCATAATGTTAGACTTACATGTGGCTTTCCAAAAGATGACTCGGTGTCCAACTCCAAATAAAATTCTTTGGGAAAGATGTGAAAGTTTACTCTAGCAAGCTACAACTAAAGTTGAGGAACCATGTGATGAACCCTAAGGGAAAAGTTCCATTACCCATTCAAATTATTAAAGGAAGAAAAAATCTTATTTTGTAACAATGTATAAGTTTTAGCTAAGAGATATTTAGACAGTTAGAAAGTTGGATAGTTTGATAATGATATGTAACTTTTCTTCAATGTAATATTTCTTTAAAAGGAGGGGAGGAACCAATCTAAGGGGGTTCAAAGTTTTTTCCTTGGATACTTTTGGTAATCTTTTTTGTGTAATGTTGGGAGATCTTTTGGAATATTTACAAAGTTTCAAAGTGATTCCATATTCTTGTTGGTTATAGTATGTGCTTCTCTAAAATTGGTGTATCTAGCCACTAGTTTCTTTATTCATTAAACACATTTTTCAACATTGTGAGAGTAACGAATGATACTTGTAAATATTTATTTAAGGAAGCCTTAATGAAGCGCTCCACAATTTCATCATTTCATCCTCTTTCTTTTCATGTTTTCTGCTAAGATTTGGTGCATAGGATTTTGTTTATCCCTATACATTTTATATTTATTCTCGAATTCTTCTCACCGTACTACAACTTCGTAAAGGACTGTAACCACATATATGAAGGGCATTTTGAAGCAGTTTGCTTATTCTTCCACATGTTAAATCACATTACATCCCAAGGGTTGTCCCTTCGAAAAAATAGAAAACAATTTTTATATATATATATATATATATATATATATATATATATATATATATATATATATATTTGTTTGAACTGTATGAATGTCCTAGGCACTTACCTCCTTTTATCCATATGTTGTCTCTAGGGTTACAATGGGTATTTTGGCAAGCATTTTATCCACAAATAGAAAAAACTTAAGGTTATAAATTGATATTTGTTGTTCAAGAAATAATTCAATAGAAAAGTAGTGAAAATTTATAAAATTTGATAGAATCTAAGTATATTAGGCACCACCATAACTATAATTGATGGAAACTAACAAAGTTATGTTAGAAAACTTATGCTAAACATCGAAATTAACTTCCTACAATTAATAACCCCTCATGCAACAATCCTAGATCACATAAATGAAAGCGTTCCTCCTCTAAACACTAAGCTAATTGAGTGAATTCATTTTTTGAATATGAATTTAAAGTATGAGAAATGGATCTCGGAATTGGAAATATATGAATTTTTTATCATGATTACTAGATTTTCTAAATATTTAAGTTGAAATTCAACATTGTGTGTTACGTTTACCATTAATTGTTTTTTATACACTAGCTTTATGTGAAATCATGTTTTCTTTTATCAATGCAATGCTTCTGTATAATGTTCCTTTAGTTCCCTTTAATGTATTCATTAACATTAAAAAAAAAGGTACATGTTATCACATTTTTAGCACATCTAAAAGCCTTGAGAGCATATTATAAGAATATTCTCTTAAATGACTCAGCACACATTACTACATTTAATAGGAATTAGCCAATAGGCCCATCAATATTTCCCTAAACCCTTAGGTGAAGAGAATTATAGGAATATCTCCTCATCCATACCTTAAAATAATCAATGCTTCATGAAGTTCATCAACCATCAATGAAAACTTACCTACAAAGTTAATTGGCATTTGGTGGAAAATGTGATGTTTGATCATTGCAAATGAAAAGAAAAAACCCATATATCTAACTCTTATTTATTGTGTAAATGGTTTATGAGATAATGATATGTTTTATTGTTTTATATTATGAGTTACTCTAATTGCTTAGTATTCAATGATTTAACTGAACATGGTTAACAGGAGAAACAATTTCAATTATATATATATATATATATATATATATAAACTTTTATATTCAAATTTCTAAAATAATTAAAAACAAAAACACCATAAATAAATAAATTAACATATTAACATAGAAAGGTAGAATACATAATAGTTTAATGGGGAATAACAACTTTCTTTGATTCCTATTAAGCGAATATTTCTAGGCCAATGTGTCAGGCAATTAGAAAAGCCTAAGAAATAACCAAATAATTATCTTTATTTATGCATAATATTAGACATTCAAGTTTTAAGATAACTGCTTTATACCTTTCAAGCACTGTACTGATCAACAACTTGGACAGCTATGGTGTGTAGCTTGTTGTTACATGCAGATGTAATTGCAGGGACAGCTAATTGTGTTCTTGTTTTTATCAACCACTTGCAAAGCAGACATCACAGTAAACGTCTCACGGCATTAGAAAATAGTGAACCAACAGGTCGCATTCAGAGGTTTTCCATGGCGGCTGGCAAGGATTGCTCCTACCAAATCTGATACATACACACTGTATCTATACACACTGGATTTTGATAAGGGTATGGCTACAACGGTGTTATAAAATTCATAACACCCATAAATTAATGGAAAATTTTGGAATCTGAAGTTTATCCACCTAAACTAATATCATAGTAGGAAACACTCATGTCCCAGATTCTGGCCAGCTCATTTATACAATGGAAGGAATGGTCAATGACTTGCTAAGCTTTGCCCTACCATAAGAAAATGTAATAACAGCTGTAATTATATTAAATGTAAATACATATATATCTCGTCTTATTTTTACTATTGATCTTGAAATGTATTTGCATTTTCCATTTACCAGTCATCACTGTGAAGTAAAATAATGTCAATGGGTGATTATTTCTAATTTTTCCCCATTTCTATTTATTACTCGAGCATCATGTAATAGATAATGGAATAATGGAAAATGATTTATATCAGGTAAGATTATAATTAATAAATTTAATTAAATTTTTAATTGGTATATAGAAATACATGCATATAAATTAACTAATTTTGGTTGATACTTTATTTTTAGGGATAAATAAAATATTGTAAATAAGAAAATAGAAAAGTAAAAAATACTAAAATATGAATTTCAAAAATCATATATCAATAATCTTTCTTAATATCAATAATCATTTTTAATAATTTTTTAATAGAAATACATCATTTGTAGAGTTAAAGTAAGGATGGCTAAGTCAACACAACAAAAATCCCCCAATCAAACGATCATGCAAGAAAACATTCATACAATTCCTAATGTTACAGGGTTTGAACTGATACCTGCCCTCCTCCAAGGTTAGTTAAGGGTTTTGGGTCTGATGCATAATTCTCTTGCTCCAACCAGGATATATCTCTCTTCCACTATCGATCCCAAGCCTACACATAAGCACAAACGAACATAGATGATAAGTAGTCTTTTGCAGAAGACTATTAGCTCAAAACATCAAGAAACACATGGATGTAAATTACTGCAACCATTGATGTAAAGGAAGGGAACATGAATCTTCATTAACCATAAATCAAATGTACATCAATACCTTCAGCTTTGGTGTTCCTCACCTAATTTTGGTAGAGTTTCCCCATTATGATGAAAAAGGACTCAAGGCAACATGTAGCTCTCAAATCTGAATCATGATAGCATCATATGGCTCTCTATATCTCAAACTCTCTGATAATAGCTTGCAGATTCTGACTTGCCCGACCCTCTATGATAACATAGTATAAATAGGAAGAAGAAGACTCCCTGGAGGATGAATGCAGACACCTAGGATAAAGATAAGTTAAATAAGCTTCTCAATAATGTGTCCTAGCCAGCCCAATTAGATGAGATAAGGTGACGAGTCGAACTGACCTCTTAGAAACCATAAGCATCTAGATTAAGTTCCCCAACAACATGCACAAAACTAGTGAATCCCATCTATAACTGCAAGGAAGACGTGTCATGTGTGTCATTGGAAGGTTCTGTTATCACTTAGGTTGTTCCTTGTCTGCTGAAGGGAATACGGCTGAGGTAACCACTAACCAACCTTTTAGCTGCAGGTCCTAGCCTACCTGCAACCAGAGAGGGCTCTCTCTTTGTAATTTAGCTTTGTTTTGGTGTATTTTAGGCTAGTTATGATGCACAGAGTTTCGTTTTAAGTTTGTTGGATGGTGATTTCAGGAAGAGCTGGGATGCAATTCCAAAACAGTCTATATTATTGGGCAATGGAGTCAATGATGGTGTATTGCTGAAAGTGTCTCTTGGGTAAACGGTGATACTACAAAGCAAGATAGACAGTCTTGGAACAGTTTTGAAATCTGAAATTGATGGAATGAAGTCAGGGAATGAAAGGCAATCAAGAATCTTCCATTCTGCTAGTAGAGGGAAAGTGCATGAATATTATTTAGGAGCAATTAAGAATTCCTACACAGTATTCAAAATGAAGGAATCAGTGCAAACATGAGCAGTTAAGAATTCATATTTATGGCTAATCCTGAAGAAAACACAAATAATAGCAGAGATTGAACACAAGGTGCATTTAAACAAATCCTGGGCTATTCTTTCTTCTCTGTTACCAAGATTATGGAACATATATGAAATTTGTAAACACAGAAAACATAAAACACAGTTTAGAATAACTTATTGTTCCATTGAATGACACAGGAATTCTGTAGCAGGTCCCAGAACATCATTTGCACATTCAGGCGATGCAGAAACCATGAACTTCAACAGCCACTTGTATTAGAGAGTCTCAAAAATTATAGCGAAGTCTACAAAGAAAATCACCAACCCCAAATACATTCTATAGGGAGGTATTTATACAAAAATGATATAGAAAATATCTTGTAGATAAGACTTCATGCAATAACTTTGTTCACCAACTCTTCAAAAGGAAGTAAATGAGAGAAATAAATAGCAGAGTAAATGGTGGTGTGCTGGCGGTTTAGTCTGTCAGAGATTTTTGACTTTTTTAAGACTGAGTGAGACAGCTGGAGCTGCGTCTTTAATCTGTGGTTCCTTTGTTTGCTATCTTATTGTCTTTAGTGCTCTGTTGTCCTGCCGCTTTGTCATCTATACTTGGTCTTTTATTAAACGAGTTGTAGTCACAATTTGAATTTTTCTGTGTGCTGTTTTCATGCTTTAACCTGTGGCCCGTGCATTTAGAGTTGTTAATCTATAGCTGATCAAAAATCTGAAGTTGATAAAAAGAGGGAAAAGGACCGAAATTACCTTGGTAAAATCTCCAGCATTGCCTGCCACCAATCCTCTGTAGGTAGCTGATGTCTCTATATCTTTATGAGTGTTTCATCAGCTTCAGTGTATCTATAAAAGTTGGGTTGGACTTCAAAAAGATGATTTATTTCATGTTCAATGTAAAATAGATTCTCTAGCTTGTCATAAAGATTTTGTCTAGAGGGAGGCCCTGTTTCTTCTGAGGTACTTGAGGATGCTGTAATTTGATTTGAAACATAGTTATTCATCCTGGTAGTATACTGCTCACGGGTCAGCAGTCTTCCAGCGCTGGTTAATAGGCTGGGCAATCCTCTGCTCTGCAATGCTGCAAGCTTTAGCTTGAAATCATCTATTTCTGCTTGCATTTCCTGGCACTTTCTTTCTAGAGTTTGCACAAAATTTCTGAGGGTCAGCACCTTTTTCGCTGTCAGAATAGTATTTGTCCTGCTACTGATGTCTAATGCTGCCAATTCCTCTTTGGTATGAGTGTTCAGGAAGTGAATCATTTTATTGGCCTGCTCAGGCATATTTCCCAATGCTACTCTAGCCCTTTGAGTCTCAAATTGAGCTAGGCCTATCAATTCTATTTGTTCATGTATGGCCTGAATCGATCGCCATTGGTCAGTGATTGACTGGCCAATTTTGGCTCAAAAGATTTTCTTGATTTCAGCTAGAGTTTTGTCTAAAGTAAGCTCCTTCTCTAAGGCCTTTATTTTGTTGTCCAAGGCTTTTATTTCTCTTTGTTTCTCAGCCACTGTCATCTTGGACTTGTCATAGCTTGCCTCCAGCTTGGCCAACTTTTTTTTGGCCTCTTTCACCTTTGTCACCTGAACTTCTAGCTCTTTGACTGCTTTCATCATTTCTTCCATGCTCATGCTAGATTGTGGCGCTGTTGTTGTTGTTGTTCTAGCATATGTAGTTGATGTAGTTGTTGTGGATGCTAGGATAACAGGAGGGATTGTTGCTGCTTGTGTGGGAGGAACAGTGGCAACAGTTGGAGTTGTTTGAGGTGGCTGGGAGGTCGACTCTCCCTGCTTTCCTTGAAATTCTCTCCCCAATTTTTCCTCCATCTGAATTATTCTTTGGTTCATCTTCATTAGTAGATCCATGGTATCTTCTCCCTCCTTTTCTTGTACAAGTTCTGCAGTTTGAGGGTGCATAATGCAGGCAGCCTCAATTTCTTTCTCAGTGCAGCAATATCTTCCTCTTTTTTCTTTATGAGGGCCTGGATGGATTTAGCATCCTTCTTAGGATCATGTCCTAGTTCCAAAATGATTTCCTCCAATGTCTTTATTCTATTATATTTGGCCGAGGAAGACATTCTCTCCAAATCCAATTGAGTGTTTGTATTTTTCAATGATTCCTTCAGTTGATGAGCTAGCATGGCCTTGTCTACTAGGGTGGCATAGACCATTTCACCCGTTTGCTTGTGCAGCTCTATTTGGTCCATCGGGTGTATGTCCTTGGCAAGGACCTCCAGGTTTGTCTTTATGTAATCTGCAGTTGTTTGTGGCTGTGGTATCTTTGGCTTAAAATGACTTAAGATCATTTTCTCTTCCTTAGAGTCATAGGCTACCATTAATCTCTATTGTTTGGAGGGTGTTGTCTTGAGGAATTGATCATATAGTTGTACTCTTAGCAACTCATTTTGGGCCTTGATTTCCATGAAAGTTCCTTTGATGCCAGGTGGTTGCTTGCTTTGCTGCCTTGAGGAAGACACCTCCATACCATGCTGCCTCTCTTGCTCTTGCTAGAATGAGCTAGTACGTGTTTCCTGGCTAGTTTCTCTTTCCCTCCTTGGACTCTCTATCAATTTTTCACTTATTTCTTCCTCAACTTGAGGATCAACTCTCTGTCTTTTGGCTTTTGGTTGCTGTGCTGACCCACTTGGAGGTGTGGTCTCTTCCCTATCCTACTTTTTACCTCTCTCCTCATTAAGAGGAGTCTGTAAAGCTGGCACCTGTAGTGCCTCAGTTTGTTGTGAAGGGGCCTGCCCTTGACTCTGCTCCTTTGAGGTGGTAGGATGTTCTATCACTGTTTCCTGCTCTGCATGCATCACCTCCTTGCCTTTTGCTATACCTATTGCTGGTGTAGATCTTTCTTAGGCATCTTGTGAAGCTACAACAGTAGATGTGCCTTCTCCTACTTGATGTGGCACTTTGAATATTACCTGCTCAAAAGAATCCAAGTCAAGAGTTTTTTACAAATCTTTGACATTTCGCTCCATTATTTCTTCTTGAGTGAACTCTTCGACTAGTGTCCCTGCCACCCACTCATCTTGGTTGGCAAATTGTTAAATTTGTGGGATTTTACAGTATTCATAGGCTGACAGCCTATATTTTATTTTTCTGGCGTTAATGAAGCCATTTGGGTCATAAGGGACCCACCAAAAACTCCTTTTCAACTTGAGTTTCTCCCCCAATATTCGATCAACATCTTGCCAACCTTCTTTCTTGTTCATGACAAAGGGGCCTAGTTGGTCTGTGAATTTCAGGCGAGCCTTTTTCTTGGAACTGTGAAAATGAGTTAAATTTGAATTGATGAGTTTCCTGTAATACTCCAAGGAAAACAGCCTCATTGGTACATATCTGGGTAACCTGTAGGGACAGAGCTCACAGCCATATATCCTAATGACAGTGTGATTATGGTAAAAGTACCAGTCACCTATTTTGTAGTTCTTTGAAAGCTGCAATATTTTCTGCATGTCATAGGATAGCTTAGCAGGAGGAGTTCTGTTTAGGAGACAAGAAACTAGATAGACAAACAGGTCAATGAACTCACAGTAAGAGTAGGGGGAGTTCTAGACTTCATGAAAGACTGAGGCCCAGAAAATCACAAACCTCTTTTCCCATTTAGAGTCCAATCTTTTGCTGGGGCATTGAAAACAGTCTGGCTGGTAATACATGAATAGATGGTAGATGTAAGAAGATTATTTGAAGACTCCCTCCCTATCCAGTTTTACTAGTTGGTCATGTATTTTGTTGGAGATGAATTTGGCATAATTATACTTGACAGCAGGGGGCTGTCCTGGGCTAAATGCAGACAGCATGACTAGTATAGTTTCATCAATGTGCTCACTTGTTTTGAAACCTAGTACATAGGATATCATGTCAACTAGTAACTTGCCCAACTCGTTGAAGCACACATAGAGAAAAGGAGGTGGCCCTGTTGGCTGGCAATCTGCTCTCATGAATACTTTGGCAATTTGTGCTATCTCTGAGCTGGAGAGTTTAGGACCTTCATCAAGTAGGAATTTCATAGAGAGAGGGACCAGAAGCTGACTTTTCTTGAAGTTTAGCATTTGGTTGATTGAGTCAGGAGTTATATGGAAGAGAATGCTCCCGGATGGAGACTTGACTGCCCTTTGAGTTGGGTCATAGTTTTCACAGCAGAGGCGAATAATTTCAGGGAAAATATTGACAGAAGGGAGGAAGTAGATAGGTAGGTTTGATATTACCCATTTTCCTACCTATGAGAATATTCTCCCTAGAGTTCATAAGAAAGAGCCTACATGTAGACCAAGTTCATTTTCTTCCTAGGCATAGGGGGTATCTATTTAAATTGGAGAATTTTGTTGGTCCATCCATAGTGAATTCAAGATATGCCCTTACTCAGGTAGAATAAATGTTGAATGAATTTCGTTTTGAATTGGGAGAGAAATGGAAATATGACCCTCAAAATGTCATTTCTAATAGAAGAAAAAGTGTTAATGCAACTCCTTACTCCCATGAAAGAAGTGCTAAAATTGAATGGAAAGAAAATAAAGAAGTTTGGCATATTAATTCAAATATAGAAATTGAGAATATTGTAGCCAAAGAGAAGTCTCTAAAAAGAAATATTGGTGAAGCAATTGATGTAGATGTGGAGGAGGTACAACCATATAGGAAATCCAAAATAAAGTCTAAAGGTGAGGAGGAAATGTAAGTGAAGCTAACATAAGTGACCTCTGGACAACGAGGTTTTCAAATGAATTTGGAAAACCCTAAGCTTGCCATGCCCTATAGATCTACATATTTGACAGTTCCCACAGTTGGAGGAATTTCTTATGTGATTGATAAAACACTAAAGAACTACTAAGCCATTCAAGAGAATAGTCAAAAGGTGAAAGGTGACATGATGTCTTGATTGGCCATTAAGACGTCTTCTTCTTTCCAGACTAGGTTGCTTTTAGCAATGGACCTAGAAAGGAACCAATTGAAATTGTATTTGTTTCATCCTATTATACATTCACTTCCTTAAGATGTTGAGTTTAAGACAATAGATTTATCTCTCAACACTGTTGATGTTCCTTTACCCGATAAGATTAATTTGCATAGGAAAATAAGTGAGATTATATATAATGACTTCATCAGAGGTTCATTGATAGTTAGTAAATAAAAGAAGCTCTTAGAAAAATCCTCAAACATAATCAAATAAGAAAAGGCCAATTCTAGAGATCTATATGTGCAACATGAAGGTTATAAGGAATTGATTATCAAGCTGGGTGTTAACCCAAATGAAAGAGAATCTACTAAAGATTTGATACAAGGAACATAAATTGAAATGAAATCACTCAGGCATAAGTTGAAAATTCCTATGGCAGAACATGTGCAGACTATTCAATTTGATTTTGTAGAGAAAGAAAAGGAACAATTGATAATTTAGCTCATAGACAGAAATAAAGAGGTGATAGACTTAAAAGAAAAGATCTAAGACCTGTAAGATACTATAAAAAATATTGTGTGCACAATTGTAGTGTCTAATGAGTCTTAAGACCCTACAAACAAATTAATACAAGTAATGACTGAACTCTCAGGAATAATTCAACAATAAAGAGAAACAATTGGAGTCTACAAAGATAGAAAATCAAAAAATATATTAGAAATACAAGTCAACTCAAGAAGAAATAAAGGATTTGAATATAAAATTGAAGGGCAACATGTCCTTAATTGAAGCCAGGTAGGTCATTTGGGATGACATAATTCAGAAAGTGCATTCAACTTGGGGATTATTTCAAGTTATTTTTGAGGAAAGAGTTTATATCACTAGTATCATAGAAGTTGTAGCTTCATGTAAGTAGGAAATGCAGAAAGAAGCATAGAGAGCTAGGAAGATAATCAAGTTTCTAAATGAAAAATCTGTAGTAGATTTGAAAAAAATGAATATTGTTGATAGGGATACATTTATTTTAGAGATCATCAAAGCCATTGGGAGAAACCACTTGTGCATCCAAACTTAGGGAAAATTGGAGACAATAAAAAAATCTGTAGCTGCTTTTGATTCCAAGTTTGATCAAAGATAGAGAGTTGGGTTTCCAGATGTTGAATTATGGATGAAATCTTGCCACATAGGAAAAACTATTGACATGAACTAATAGCTTCCATGTGTAGACTATATTCATCACTTGAGAAGACTATAGTGTTGAGGGGAAAAATAATGGTCAATTTCTTGCAGGGAGACTTTCAGTTGTTGTGGTTGATGAAGACCTTTGAACCAATGCCTAATTACACCATAATGTTAGACTTACATGTGGCTTTCCAAAAGATGACTCGGTGTCCAACTCCAAATAAAATTCTTTGGGAAAGATGTGAAAGTTTACTCTAGCAAGCTACAACTAAAGTTGAGGAACCATGTGATGAACCCTAAGGGAAAAGTTCCATTACCCATTCAAATTATTAAAGGAAGAAAAAATCTTATTTTGTAACAATGTATAAGTTTTAGCTAAGAGATATTTAGACAGTTAGAAAGTTGGATAGTTTGATAATGATATGTAACTTTTCTTCAATGTAATATTTCTTTAAAAGGAGGGGAGGAACCAATCTAAGGGGGTTCAAAGTTTTTTCCTTGGATACTTTTGGTAATCTTTTTTGTGTAATGTTGGGAGATCTTTTGGAATATTTACAAAGTTTCAAAGTGATTCCATATTCTTGTTGGTTATAGTATGTGCTTCTCTAAAATTGGTGTATCTAGCCACTAGTTTCTTTATTCATTAAACAAATTTTTCAACATTGTGAGAGTAACGAATGATACTTGTAAATATTTATTTAAGGAAGCCTTAATGAAGCGCTCCACAATTTCATCATTTCATCCTCTTTCTTTTCATGTTTTCTGCTAAGATTTGGTGCATAGGATTTTGTTTATCCCTATACATTTTATATTTATTCTCGAATTCTTCTCACCGTACTACAACTTCGTAAAGGACTGTAACCACATATATGAAGGGCATTTTGAAGCAGTTTGCTTATTCTTCCACATGTTAAATCACATTACATCCCAAGGGTTGTCCCTTGGAAAAAATAGAAAACAAATTATATATATATATATATATATATATATATATATATATATATATATATATATATATATATATATATATATATATTTGTTTGAACTGTATGAATGTCCTAGGCACTTACCTCCTTTTATCCATATGTTGTCTCTAGGGTTACAATGGGTATTTTGGCAAGCATTTTATCCACAAATAGAAAAAACTTAAGGTTATAAATTGATATTTGTTGTTCAAGAAATAATTCAATAGAAAAGTAGTGAAAATTTATAAAATTTGATAGAATCTAAGTATATTAGGCACCACCATAACTATAATTGATGGAAACTAACAAAGTTATGTTAGAAAACTTATGCTAAACATTGAAATTAACTTCCTACAATTAATAACCCCTCATGCAACAATCCTAGATCACATAAATGAAAGCGTTCCTCCTCTAAACACTAAGCTAATTGAGTGAATTCATTTTTTGAATATGAATTTAAAGTATGAGAAATGGATCTCGGAATTGGAAATATATGAATTTTTTATCATGATTACTAGATTTTCTAAATATTTAAGTTGAAATTCAACATTGTGTGTTACATTTACCATTAATTGTTTTTTTATACACTAGCTTTATGTGAAATCATGTTTTCTTTTATCAATGCAATGCTTCTATATAATGTTCCTTTAGTTCCCTTTAATGTATTCATTAACATTAAAAAAAAAGGTACATGTTATCACATTTTTAGCACATCTAAAAGCCTTGAGAGCATATTATAAGAATATTCTCTTAAATGACTCGGCACACATTACTACATTTAATAGGAATTAGCCAATAGGCCCATCAATATTTCCCTAAACCCTTAGGTGAAGAGAATTATAGGAATATCTCCTCATCCATACCTTAAAATAATCAATGCTTCATGAAGTTCATCAACCATCAATGAAAACTTACCTACAAAGTTAATTGGCATTTGGTGGAAAATGTGATGTTTGATCATTGCAAATGAAAAGAAAAAACCCATATATCTAACTCTTATTTATTGTGTAAATGGTTTATGAGATAATGATATGTTTTATTGTTTTATATTATGAGTTACACTAATTGCTTAGTATTCAATGATTTAACTGAACATGGTTAACCGGAGAAACAATTTCAATTATATATATATATATATATATATATATATATATATAAACTTTTATATTCAAATTTCTAAAATAATTAAAAACAAAAACACCATAAATAAATAAATTAACATATTAACATAGAAAGGTAGAATACATAATAGTTTAATGGGGAATAACAACTTTCTTTGATTCCTATTAAGCGAATATTTCTAGGCCAATGTGTCAGGCAATTAGAAAAGCCTAAGAAATAACCAAATAATTATCTTTATTTATGCATAATATTAGACATTCAAGTTTTAAGATAACTGCTTTATACCTTTCAAGCACTGTACTGATCAACAACTTGGACAGCTATGGTGTGTAGCTTGTTGTTACATGCAGATGTAATTGCAGGGACAGCTAATTGTGTTCTTGTTTTTATCAACCACTTGCAAAGCAGACATCACAGTAAACGTCTCACGGCATTAGAAAATAGTGAACCAACAGGTCGCATTCAGAGGTTTTCCATGGCGGCTGGCAAGGATTGCTCCTACCAAATCTGATACATACACACTGTATCTATACACACTGGATTTTGATAAGGGTATGGCTACAACGGTGTTATAAAATTCATAACACCCATAAATTAATGGAAAATTTTGGAATCTGAAGTTTATCCACCTAAACTAATATCATAGTAGGAAACACTCATGTCCCAGATTCTGGCCAGCTCATTTATACAATGGAAGGAATGGTCAATGACTTGCTAAGCTTTGCCCTACCATAAGAAAATGTAATAACAGCTGTAATTATATTAAATGTAAATACATATATATCTCGTCTTATTTTTATTATTGATCTTGAAATGTATTTGCATTTTCCATTTACCAGTCATCACTGTGAAGTAAAATAATGTCAATGGGTGATTATTTCTAATTTTTCCCCATTTCTATTTATTACTCGAGCATCATGTAATAGATAATGGAATAATGGAAAATGATTTATATCAGGTAAGATTATAATTAATAAATTTAATTAAATTTTTAATTGGTATATAGAAATACATGCATATAAATTAACTAATTTTGGTTGATACTTTATTTTTAGGGATAAATAAAATATTGTAAATAAGAAAATAGAAAAGTAAAAAATACTAAAATATGAATTTCAAAAATCATATATCAATAATCTTTCTTAATATCAATAATCATTTTTAATAATTTTTTAATAGAAATACATCATTTGTAGAGTTAAAGTAAGGATGGCTAAGTCGACACAACAAAAATCCCCCAATCAAACGATCATGCAAGAAAACATTCATACAATTCCTAATGTTACAGGGTTTGAACTGATACCTGCCCTCCTCCAAGGTTAGTTAAGGGTTTTGGGTCTGATGCATAATTCTCTTGCTCCAACCAGGATATATCTCTCTTCCACTATCGATCCCAAGCCTACACATAAGCACAAACGAACATAGATGATAAGTAGTCTTTTGCAGAAGACTATTAGCTCAAAACATCAAGAAACACATGGATGTAAATTACTGCAACCATTGATGTAAAGGAAGGGAACATGAATCTTCATTAACCATAAATCAAATGTACATCAATACCTTCAGCTTTGGTGTTCCTCACCTAATTTTGGTAGAGTTTCCCCATTATGATGAAAAAGGACTCAAGGCAACATGTAGCTCTCAAATTTGAATCATGATAGCATCATATGGCTCTCTATATCTCAAACTCTCTGATAATAGCTTGCAGATTCTGACTTGCCCGACCCTCTATGATAACATAGTATAAATAGGAAGAAGAAGACTCCTTGGAGGATGAATGCAGACACCTAGGATAAAGATAAGTTAAATAAGCTTCTCAATAATGTGTCCTAGCCAGCCCAATTAGATGAGATAAGGTGACGAGTCGAACTGACCTCTTAGAAACCATAAGCATCTAGATTAAGTTCCCCAACAACATGCACAAAACTAGTGAATCCCATCTATAACTGCAAGGAAGACGTGTCATGTGTGTCATTGGAAGGTTCTGTTATCACTTAGGTTGTTCCTTGTCTGCTGAAGGGAATACGGCTGAGGTAACCACTAACCAACCTTTTAGCTGCAGGTCCTAGCCTACCTGCAACCAGAGAGGGCTCTCTCTTTGTAATTTAGCTTTGTTTTGGTGTATTTTAGGCTAGTTATGATGCACAGAGTTTTGTTTTAAGTTTGTTGGATGGTGATTTCAGGAAGAGCTGGGATGCAATTCCAAAACAGTCTATATTATTGGGCAATGGAGTCAATGATGGTGTATTGCTGAAAGTGTCTCTTGGGTAAACGGTGATACTACAAAGCAAGATAGACAGTCTTGGAACAGTTTTGAAATCTGAAATTGATGGAATGAAGTCAGGGAATGAAAGGCAATCAAGAATCTTCCATTCTGCTGGTAGAGGGAAAGTGCATGAATATTATTTAGGAGCAATTAAGAATTCCTACATAGTATTCAAAATGAAGGAATCAGTGCAAACATGAGCAGTTAAGAATTCATATTTATGGCTAATCCTGAAGAAAACACAAATAATAGCAGAGATTGAACACAAGGTGCATTTAAACAAATCCTGGGCTATTCTTTCTTCTCTGTTACCAAGATTATGGAACATATATGAAATTTGTAAACACAGAAAACATAAAACACAGTTTAGAATAACTTATTGTTCAATTGAATGACACAGGAATTCTGTAGCAGGTCCCAGAACATCATTTGCACATTCAGGCGATGCAGAAACCATGAACTTCAACAGCCACTTGTATTAGAGAGTCTCAAAAATTATAGCGAAGTCTACAAAGAAAATCACCAACCCCAAATACATTCTATAGGGAGGTATTTATACAAAAATGATATAGAAAATATCTTGTAGATAAGACTTCATGCAATAACTTTGTTCACCAACTCTTGAAAAGGAAGTAAATGAGAGAAATAAATAGCAGAGTAAATGGTGGTGTGCTGGCGGTTTAGTCTGTCAGAGATTTTTGACTTTTTTAAGACTGAGTGAGACAGCTGGAGCTGCGTCTTTAATCTGTGGTTCCTTTGTTTGCTATCTTGTTGTCTTTAGTGCTCTGTTGTCCTGCCGCTTTGTCATCTATACTTGGTCTTTTATTAAACGAGTTGTAGTCACAATTTGAATTTTTCTGTGTGCTGTTTTCATGCTTTAACCTGTGGCCCGTGCATTTAGAGTTGTTAATCTGTAGCTGATCAAAAATCTGAAGCTGATAAAAAGAGGGAAAAGGACCGAAATTACCTTGGTAAAATCTCCAGCATTGCCTGCCACCAATCCTCTGTAGGTAGCTGATGTCTCTATATCTTTATGAGTGTTTCATCAGCTTCAGTGTATCTATAAAAGTTGGGTTGGACTTCAAAAAGATGATTTATTTCATGTTCAATGTAAAATAGATTCTCTAGCTTGTCATAAAGATTTTGTCTAGAGGGAGGCCCCGTTTCTTTTGAGGTACTTGACGATGCTGTAATTTGATTTGAAACATAGTTATTCATCCTGGTAGTATACTGCTCACGGGTCAGCAGTCTTCCAGCGCTGGTTAATAGGCTGGGAAATCCTCTGCTCTGCAATGCTGCAAGCTTTAGCTTGAAATCATCTATTTCTGCTTGCATTTCCTGGCACTTTCTTTCTAGAGTTTGCACAAAATTTCTGAGGGTCAGCACCTTTTTCGTTGTCAGAATAGTATTTGTCCTGCTACTGATGTCTAATGCTGCCAATTCCTCTTTGTTATGAGTGTTCAGGAAGTGAATCATTTTATTGGCCTGCTCTGGCATATTTCCCAATGCTACTCTAGCCCTTTGAGTCTCAAATTGAGCTAGGCCTATCAATTCTATTTGTTCATGTATGGCCTGAATCGATCGCCATTGGTCAGTGATTGACTGGCCAATTTTGGCTCAAAAGATTTTCTTGATTTCAGCTAGAGTTTTGTCTAAAGTAAGCTCCTTCTCTAAGGCCTTTGTTTTGTTGTCCAAGGCTTTTATTTCTCTTTGTTTCTCAGCCACTGTCATCTTGGACTTGTCATAGCTTGCCTCCAGCTTGGCCAACTTTTTTTTGGCCTCTTTCACCTTTGTCACCTGAACTTCTAGCTCTTTGACTGCTTTCATCATTTCTTCCATGCTCATGCTAGATTGTGGTGCTGTTGTTGTTGCTGTTCTAGCATATGTAGTTGATGTAGTTGTTGTGGATGCTAGGATAACAGGAGGGATTGTTGCTGCTTGTGTGGGAGGAACAGTGGCAACAGTTGGAGTTGTTTGAGGTGGCTGGGAGGTCGACTCTCCCTGCTTTCCTTGAAATTCTCTCCCCAATTCTTCCTCCATCTGAATTATTCTTTGGTTCATCTTCATTAGTAGATCCATGGTCTCTTCTCCCTCCTTTTCTTGTACAAGTTCTGCAGTTTGAGGGTGCATAATGCAGGCAGCCTCAATTTCTTTCTCAGTGCAACAATATCTTCCTCTTTTTTCTTTATGAGGGCCTGGATGGATTTAGCATCCTTCTTAGGATCATGTCCTAGTTCCAAAATGATTTCCTCCAATGTCTTTATTCTATTATATTTGGCCGAGGAAGACATTCTCTCCAAATCCAATTGAGTGTTTGTATTTTTCAATGATTCCTTCAGTTGATGAGCTAGCATGGCCTTGTCTACTAGGGTGGCATAGACCATTTCACCCGTTTGCTTGTGCAGCTCTATTTGGTCCATCGGGTGTATGTCCTTGGCAAGGACCTCCAGGTTTGTCTTTATGTAATCTGCAGTTGTTTGTGGCTGTGGTATCTTTGGCTTAAAATGACTTAAGATCATTTTCTCTTCCTTAGAGTCATAGGCTACCATTAATCTCTATTGTTTGGAGGGTGTTGTCTTGAGGAATTGATCATATAGTTGTACTCTTAGCAACTCATTTTGGGCCTTGATTTCCATGAAAGTTCCTTTGATGCCAGGTGGTTGCTTGCTTTGCTGCCTTGAGGAAGACACCTCCATACCATGCTGCCTCTCTTGCTCTTGCTAGAATGAGCTAGTACATGTTTCCTGGCTAGTTTCTCTTTCCCTCCTTGGACTCTCTATCAATTTTTCACTTATTTCTTCCTCAACTTGAGGATCAACTCTCTGTCTTTTGGCTTTTGGTTGCTGTGCTGACCCACTTGGAGGTGTGGTCTCTTCCCTATCCTACTTTTTACCTCTCTCCTCATTAAGAGGAGTCTATAAAGCTGGCACCTGTAGTGCCTCAGTTTGTTGTGAAGGGGCCTGCCCTTGACTCTGCTCCTTTGAGGTGGTAGGATGTTCTATCACTGTTTCCTGCTCTGCATGCATCACCTCCTTGCCTTTTGCTATACCTATTGCTGGTGTAGATCTTTCTTAGGCATCTTGTGAAGCTACAATAGTAGATGTGCCTTCTCCTACTTGATGTGGCACTTTGAATATTACCTGCTCAAAAGAATCCAAGTCAAGAGTTTTTTACAAATCTTTGACATTTCGCTCCATTATTTCTTCTTGAGTGAACTCTTCGACTAGTGTCCCTGCCACCCACTCATCTTGGTTGGCAAATTGTTCAATTTGTGGGATTTTACAGTATTCATAGGCTGACAGCCTATATTTTATTTTTCTGGCGTTAATGAAGCCATTTGGGTCATAAGGGACCCACCAAAAACTCCTTTTCAACTTGAGTTTCTCCCCCAATATTCGATCAACATCTTGCCAACCTTCTTTCTTGTTCATGACAAAGGGGCCTAGTTGGTCTGTGAATTTCAGGCGAGCCTTTTTCTTGGAACTGTGAAAATGAGTTAAATTTGAATTGATGAGTTTCCTGTAATACTCCAAGGAAAACAACCTCATTGGTACATATCTGGGTAGCCTGTAGGGACAGAGCTCACAGCCATATATCCTAATGACAGTGTGATTATGGTAAAAGTACCAGTCACCTATTTTGTAGTTCTTTGAAAGCTGCAATATTTTCTGCATGTCATAGGATAGCTTAGCAGGAGGGGTTCTGTTTAGGAGACAAGAAACTAGATAGACAAACAGGTCAATGAACTCACAGTAAGAGTAGGGGGAGTTCTAGACTTCATGAAAGACTGAGGCCCAGAAAATCACAAACCTCTTTTCCCATTTAGAGTCCAATCTTTTGCTGGGGCATTGAAAACAGTCTGGCTGGTAATACATGAATAGATGGTAGATGTAAGAAGATTATTTGAAGACTCCCTCCCTATCCAGTTTTACTAGTTGGTCATGTATTTTGTTGGAGATGAATTTGGCATAATTATACTTGACAGCAGGGGGCTGTCCTGGGCTAAATGCAGACAGCATGACTAGTATAGTTTCATCAATGTGCTCACTTGTTTTGAAACCTAGTACATAGGATATCATGTCAACTAGTAACTTGCCCAACTCATTGAAGCACACATAGAGAAAAGGAGGTGGCCCTGTTGGCTGGCAATCTGCTCTCATGAATACTTTGGCAATTTGTGCTATCTCTGAGCTGGAGAGTTTAGGACCTTCATCAAGTAGGAATTTCATAGAGAGAGGGACCAGAAGCTGACTTTTCTTGAAGTTTAGCATTTGGTTGATTGAGTCAGGAGTTATATGGAAGAGAATGCTCCCGAATGGAGACTTGACTGCCCTTTGAGTTGGGTCATAGTTTTCACAGCAGAGGCGAATAATTTCAGGGAAAATATTGACAGAAGGGAGGAAGTAGATAGGTAGGTTTGATATTACCCATTTTCCTACCTATGAGAATATTCTCCCTAGAGTTCATAAGAAAGAGCCTACATGCAGACCAAGTTCATTTTCTTCCTAGGCATAGGGGGTATCTATTTAAATTGGAGAATTTTGTTGGTCCATCCATAGTGAATTCAAGATATGCCCTTACTCAGGTAGAATAAATGTTGAATGAATTTCGTTTTGAATTGGGAGAGAAATGGAAATATGACCCTCAAAATGTCATTTCTAATAGAAGAAAAAGTGTTAATGCAACTCCTTACTCCAATGAAAGAAGTGCTAAAATTGAATGGAAAGAAAATAAAGAAGTTTGGCATATTAATTCAAATATAGAAATTGAGAATATTGTAGCCAAAGAGAAGTCTCTAAAAAGAAATATTGGTGAAGCAATTGATGTAGATGTGGAGGAGGTACAACCATATAGGAAATCCAAAATAAAGTCTAAAGGTGAGGAGGAAATGTAAGTGAAGCTAACATAAGTGACCTCTGGACAACGAGGTTTTCAAATGAATTTGGAAAACCCTAAGCTTGCCATGCCCTATAGATCTACATATTTGACAGTTCCCATAGTTGGAGGAATTTCTTATGTGATTGATAAAACACTAAAGAACTACTAAGCCATTCAAGAGAATAGTCAAAAGGTGAAAGGTGACATGATGTCTTGATTGGCCATTAAGACGTCTTCTTCTTTCCAGACTAGGTTGCTTTTAGCAATGGACCTAGAAAGGAACCAATTGAAATTGTATTTGTTTCATCCTATTATACATTCACTTCCTTAAGATGTTGAGTTTAAGACAATAGATTTATCTCTCAACACTGTTGATGTTCCTTTACCCGATAAGATTAATTTGCATAGGAAAATAAGTGAGATTATATATAATGACTTCATCAGAGGTTCATTGATAGTTAGTAAATAAAAGAAGCTCTTAGAAAAATCCTCAAACATAATCAAATAAGAAAAGGCCAATTCTAGAGATCTATATGTGCAACATGAAGGTTATAAGGAATTGATTATCAAGCTGGGTGTTAACCCAAATGAAAGAGAATCTACTAAAGATTTGATACAAGGAACATAAATTGAAATGAAATCACTCAGGCATAAGTTGAAAATTCCTATGGCAGAACATGTGCAGACTATTCAATTTGATTTTGTAGAGAAAGAAAAGGAACAATTGATAATTTAGCTCATAGACAGAAATAAAGAGGTGATAGACTTAAAAGAAAAGATCTAAGACCTGTAAGATACTATAAAAAATATTGTGTGCACAATTGTAGTGTCTAATGAGTCTTAAGTCCCTACAAACAAATTAATACAAGTAATGACTGAACTCTCAGGCATAATTCAACAATAAAGAGAAACAATTGGAGTCTACAAAGATAGAAAATCAAAAAATATATTAGAAATACAAGTCAACTCAAGAAGAAATAAAGGATTTGAATATAAAATTGAAGGGCAACATGTCCTTAATTGAAGCCAGGTAGGTCATTTGGGATGACATAATTCAGAAAGTGCATTCAACTTGGGGATTATTTCAAGTTATTTTTGAGGAAAGAGTTTATATCACTAGTATCATAGAAGTTGTAGCTTCATGTAAGTAGGAAATGCAGAAAGAAGCATAGAGAGCTAGGAAGATCATCAAGTTTCTAAATGAAAAATCTGTAGTAGATTTGAAAAAAATGAATATTGTTGATAGGGATACATTTATTTTAGAGATCATCAAAGCCATTGGGAGAAACCACTTGTGCATCCAAACTTAGGGAAAATTGGAGACAATAAAAAAATCTGTAGCTGCTTTTGATTCCAAGTTTGATCAAAGATAGAGAGTTGGGTTTCCAGGATGCTAGATTATGGATGAAATTTTGCCACATAGGAAAAACTATTGACATGAACTAATAGCTTCCATGTGTAGACTATATTCATCACTTGAGATGACTGTAGTGTTGAAGGGAAAAATAATGGTCAATTTCTTGTAGAGAGACTTTCAGTTGTTGTGGTTGATGAAGACCCTCTTTGAACCAACACCTAATTACACCATAATGTCAGACTTACATGTGGCTTTCCAAAAGATGACTCAATGTCCAACTCTAAATAAAATTCTTTGGGAAAGATGTGAAAGTTTACTCTAGAAAGCTACAACTAAAGTTGAGGAACCATGTGATGAACCCTAAGGGAAAAGTTCCATTACCCATTCAAATTATTAAAGGAAGAAAAAATCTTATTTTGTAACAATGTATAAGTTTTATTTAAGAGATATTTAGAGAGTTAGAAATTTGGATAGTTTGATAATGATATGTAACTTTTCTTCAAAGTAATATTTCTTTAAAAAGAGGGGAAGAACCAATCTGAGGGAGTTCAAAGTTTTTTCCTTAGATACTTTTGGTAATCTTTTTCGTGTAATGTTGGGAGATCTTATGGAATATTTATGAAGTTTCAAAGTGATTCCATATGTTTGTTGGTTACAATATCTGCTTCTCGTCTTTGTAATTCATTCATGGTGTATGTTCTTCTCTAAAATTGGTGTATCTAGCCACTAGTTTCTTTATTCATTAAACAAATTTTTCAACATTGTGAGAGTAATAAAGGATACTTGTAAATATTTATTTAAGGAAGCCTTAATGAAGTGCTCCACAATTTCATCGTTTCATCCTCTTTCTTTTCATGTTTTCTGCTAAGATTTGGTGCATAGGATTTTGTTTAGCCCTATACATTTTATATTTATTCTCAAATTCTTCTCACCATACTACAACTTCATAAAGGACTGTAACCACATATATGCAGGTCATTTTGAAGCAGTTTGTTTATTCTTCCACATGTTAAATCACCTTACATCCCAAGGGTTGTCCCTCAGAAAAAGTAGAAAACAAATTTTATATATATATATATATATATATCTTTGTTTGAACTATATGAATGTCCTAGGCACTTACCTCCTTTTATCCATATGTTGTCTCTAGGGTTACAATGGGTATTTTGGCAGGCATTTTATCCACAAATAGAAAAAACTTAAGGTTATAAATTGATATTTGTTGTTCAAAAAATAATTCAATATTAAAGTAGCGAAAATTTATAAAATTTGATAGAATCTAAGTATATTAGGCACCACCATAACTATAATTGATGGAAACTAACAAAGTTATGTTAGAAAACTTATGCTAAACATTGAAATTAACTTCCTACAATTAATAACCCCTCATGTGACAATTCTAGATCACATAAGTGAAAGCGTTCCTCCTCTAAACACTAAGCTAATTGAGTGAATTCATTTTTTGAATATGAATTTAAAGTATGAGAAATGGATCTCGGAATTGGAAATATATGAATTTTTTATCATGATTACTAGATTTGCTAGATATTTAGGTTGAAACTCAACATTGTGTGTTACATTTACCATTAATTGTTTTTTTATGCACTAGCATTATGTGAAACCGTGTTTTTTTTAACCAATGCAATGCTTCTATAAAATGTTCCTTTAGTTCCCTTTAATGTCTCCATTAATGTTAAGAAAAAAGGCACACGTTATCACATTTTTAGCACATCTAAAAGCCTTGAGAGCATATTATAAGAATATTCTCTTAAATGACTCAGCACACATTACTACATTTAATAGGAATTAGCCAATAGGCCCATCAATATTTCCCTAAACCCTTAGGTGAAGAGAATTATAGGAATATCTCCTCATCCATACCTTAAAATAATCAATGCTTCATGAAGTTCATCAACCATCAATGAAAACTTACCTACAAAGTTAATTGGCATTTGGTGGAAAATGTGATGTTTGATCATTGCAAATGAAAAGAAAAAACCCATATATCTAACTCTTATTTATTGTGTAAATGGTTTATGAGATAATGATATGTTTTATTGTTTTATATTATGAGTTACACTAATTGCTTAGTATTCAATGATTTAACTGAACATGGTTAACAGGAGAAACAATTTCAATTATAAGTATATATATATATATATATATATATATATAAACTTTTATATTCAAATTTCTAAAATAATTAAAAACAAAAACACCATAAATAAATAAATTAACATATTAACATAGAAAGGTAGAATACATAATAGTTTAATGGGGAATAACAACTTTCTTTGATTCCTATTAAGCGAATATTTCTAGGCCAATGTGTCAGGCAATTAGAAAAGCCTAAGAAATAACCAAATAATTATCTTTATTTATGCATAATATTAGACATTCAAGTTTTAAGATAACTGCTTTATACCTTTCAAGCACTGTACTGATCAACAACTTGGACAGCTATGGTGTGTAGCTTGTTGTTACATGCAGATGTAATTGCAGGGACAGCTAATTGTGTTCTTGTTTTTATCAACCACTTGCAAAGCAGACATCACAGTAAACGTCTCACGGCATTAGAAAATAGTGAACCAACAGGTCGCATTCAGAGGTTTTCCATGGCGGCTGGCAAGGATTGCTCCTACCAAATCTGATACATACACACTGTATCTAGTAGTATACAAAATATCAACTTATAATTGGCATTCTAACGACCATTCACCCATGGCTATTCACCTATGGCTAGACCAATATGTTGAACCTATGGCTTTTGGAATCTGTCTATATTAAATTATTAATTTATTAAAAAATCAATAGAAAATTTTGGAATCTGAAGTTTATCCACCTAAACAAATATCATACTTATTATTAACTCATTTTCCACATGAAACACTCATATCCCAGATTCTCGCCAACTCATTTATACAATGGAAGGTATGGTCAATGACTTGCTAAGCTTTGCCCTATCATAAGAAAATGTAATAACAGCTATAATTATATTAAATGTAAATACATATATATCTCGTCTTATTTTTACTATTGATTTTGAAATGTATTTGCATTTTCCATTTACCAGTCATCACTGTGAAGTAAAAGAATGTCAATCGGTGATTATTTCTAATTTTTTCCCATTTCTATTTATTACTCGAGCATTATCTATTAATAATGGAAAATGATTTATATCAAGTAAGATTATAATTAATAAATTTAATTAAATTTTTAATTGGTATATAGAAATACATGCATATAAATTAACTAATTTTGGTTGATACTTTATTTTTAGGGATAAAGAAAATATTGTAAATAAGAAAATAGAAAAGTAAAAAATACTAGAATATGAATTCCAAAAATCATATATCAATAATATTTCTTAATATTAATAATCATTTTTAATAATTTTTAATAGAAATACATCATTTGTAGAGTTAAAGTAAGGATGGCTAAATCGAGACAACAAAAATCCCCCAATCAAATGATCATGCAAGCAAACATTCATACAATTCCTAATGTTACAGGGTTTGAACTGATACCTTCCCTCCTCCAAGGTTAGTTAAGGGTTTTGGGTCTGATGCATAATTCTCTTGCTCCAACCAAGATATATCTCTCTTCCATTATCGATCCCAAGCCTACACATAAGCACAAACAAACAAAGATGATAAGTAGTCTTTTGCAGAAGACTATTAGCTCAAAACATGAAGAAACACATGAATGTAAATTACTACAACCATTGATGTAAAGGAAGGGAACATGAATCTTCATTAACCATAAATCAAATGTACATCAATACCTTCAGCTTTGGTGTTCCTCTCCTAATTTTGGTATATTTTCCCCATTATGATGAAAAAGGACTCAAGGCAACATGTAGCTCTCAAAATCTGAATCATGATAGCATCATATGGCTCTCTATATCTCAAACTCTCTAACAATAGCTTGCAGATTCTGACTTGCCCGACCCTCTATGATAACAAAGTATAAATAGGAAGAAGAAGACTCCCTGGAGGATGAATGCGGACACCTAGGATAAAGATAAGTTAAATAGACTTCTCAATAATGTGTCCTAGCTAGCCCAAATAGATGAGATAAGGTGACGAGTCGAACTGATCTCTTAGAAACCATAAGCATCTAGAATAAGTTCCCCAACCACATGCACAAAACTAGTGAATCCCATCTATAAATGCAAGGAAGACGTGTCATGTGTGTCGTTGGAAGGTTCCAACCGGACTCATAAGTTGCTCTACCTGTGGTTGGGGAGAAATACTTGGAATAAGAGTATTCATAGCCAAGGTAAAAGGTCAATAGTGTAGTGACTCAAAGAAATAGGCCTGGGGAGTAAAATAGGTTGATAGCAAAAGGAAGGTAGGGGAAGGATCATCCAACCCTTCAATCATATTATTGCTATTGAAGATGAATCACAATAAGGCTTGGACAACTATTTTTCCAACATACAAGAATTTTATGCTCAACAAACGATTGCCCAACCTTGCCTTAAGCATGTTATTCTTATAGAGGGTGAATTGAAGAAAGGGTTAGATAACAATTCCTCCAACATAGAATTCATATGATAAGTGTAACTTGTGGAATGGTTAGTTGAATCATCAACCAACATATCATTTCCATTAATTTGTAATGATATAGATTGGATCATTATATTATGTGTCATCCATGTTAAATTCAAAGTGGAAAATTTTGGAGAAATTAGCTGATATGATCATTTTTAAGAGTGGATTCTAGTTTTGCAAATTGGTTTTTGAAACTTCTAGAAGAAGCAGTTTGAGGCATCAAGCAAAATATTTTGGGGGTAAAATTTTTCCACTTAAGTGTGCACCTCTAGTAAAAGTTATGCCACCCAAAACTTGACCTTCTCTTTTTTGACCACCATGATTCAAGAGGATGCCTTGTCAACATCCATTATTCATGTAAAATTGGCTAGATACATAATCATGATGAAAAAGGCTCTGGAAGATTCAATATTATAATTCTAGTTGAGTTGAAGGAGTCAAACTCAACCATTGACAATTGGGCCAGTAGGAGGAAAATGGGTTCCACTCTATTGGAGTGTAGTTTGTTCCATAGATGAATAGAATAGATGAGAGTGGATAGATATAGAGAAAAAATATTTCTCTATTGTAGTATCCCATAGGCTACAAGTATCATTCCTTTTTACTTGCATCCATTTCCATTGAGACAAAGAGAGGGTAGAACAAGGTATTATTATATCCAAACAAAGATTTTATGCCAAAGTTACGAACTTAGGAAGTTGGCAGTCCAACCTACCCCAATGGGGCCCAAAACCTTTGGCACTTCATCTCCTAGGGTTAGAGTTTCACACTTCTTCTTATGACAAAAAGGCCTATGTGCATCATTGTAACATAGTTCAGAGGCATGTAGCCATCACACATCTTCTCAGAGATAAGCTACCATCACCCGAGCTAGCTTATTTCCATTCTGCATGTAAACACTTTTTAGTATTTGTATTAATTAATTGAAGTTCATTTTTCATTGTAGCTCTATGTTTCTATTTAAATTTGTGGTTGATTTCATTCCTGAATAAATCCATATCAACCAAGGAAAGGTTTATTTGACCCCTCATAATAAAAATGGAACTTCCATTAGTGGGAAACTCATGTAAGTGTAAGATAACACATCTTATAGAATAATATTCTCATAAAATAGGAGTCTTAGGAAGGGTTAATTTAACCTTACTCTCACATAAAATTGTTATCAAGGGGAAGCCTAAGGATGCATTGGTAAACCCTTCCTCATGCAAGGTAATCTCATCTAAAATGTCATGAAGAATGGCGAATCAATTCTTTCTTCAAACTAATATTCTCATCAAGGTAGAGAGAAGGTATAGGTCAATCAACCCTTCCACATCAATATTTTCATTAGAGGTCTATTTACTCTTCTTGGTGCATAGTATTATGATTCAGGGATAATCTAGGAAAGGGTCTATCAACTATTCCTTCACATTAGTATTATTAAGAAAGAAATCCCTAAGAGATGATTGAATACTAATTCATCAAGCCTAGTATTCATGCTAAGAGTGACCTAGGGAAATTGTTGGTTAACCCTTCTTCCAACATAGAATTATCATAGATGGGCATCCTAGGAAAGGGAAAATTGAACCTTACTCTATAATAGCATTCCTATCAAGGATAGGAAGAAAGAAAGTGATGATCAACCCTTTATAAAACATGGAATTTTAATTGAGGTAGTCCTCATGAAGGGACATCGAACCCTTTCTCTAGAATAATGTTCTTGTTGAAGGTGGTGGGGTGGGAAGGGGTAAAGTGATATTTCCTCCATCATAGAATTATCATTATCATTGAAGAGGGACTAAAGAAAGGATGACTCAACCTTTATTATAGTATAATACTCTCATTTAACACTAGTACAAAATGGCTAATTAGTTACTAAAACAACAACTAAAATTTGCATATAAATGACCATTTTTTAGTCGATGACTAGTAGTAGCTAATTTATAGTGCGACCTACTTTTAGTTGTTTTTAGCTTGGTCATTAATTGGTTGTCCAATTTTATCATTTAGTAGTATATTTAATTATTAATTTGGTCATTAATTTAGTCATTGATTTAGTCATTAATTTCCACAATTAATGACCAAATATACAACAAAATATATTACTATATGATCATCCGAGAAAACCAATTAATGACCAAACAAATATGAGAAAAATGTTGGTTGTGTTATAAGACACTGTAAATTAGCTACTAATAGTCATATGTATGGAAATGTTAGTCGTTGTTTGAAACCAATTAATGACCAAACAAATATGACTAAATTTTTGTCGTGTTATAAGATATTGTAAATTAGCTACTAATAGTCATATATATGCAAAATTTAGTTTTCATTCGTAATCACAAATTAATCATTTGAAATAGTTATTTATAATTTTTTGGTAGCTTCATATTCATTATATAAACGATTAATTTAGTATTTTATATTCATTTCATTTATCTTCATTAATAATCATTATAAACGACTAATTTAGTCATATATTCATTTTATTTGTGTTCATAATTAATCAATATAAACTATTAATTTAATATTTTTATATTGATTTTATGTGTTCATTATTAATCAACATAAATTAATTAGTATGATTTTGTGACTAAATTAAAAAAATGTCATACAATGTGCATTGGTTCATCTAATATGAAAATGCAAAGTTACATATGTTAATTAAAATACTAAACAATATCAAGTGAAACTATAAATAATTTCAACCACATAAATTATATTATATGAAATGTCAAGTATTACAATATGAGTTTCCAACTTAACATTGGTTGGACTACAATTTACACATGAAATGTTGTTTCATCACTACAAAACATTATCATTGTGTTTCCAAGTCATTGCAGGTGAATTCACCAACTTTGAAGACTTGAACATCAATCTTTATGTGTGTGTCTTACGCAGGATATTGGCTTTAAGGGTATCACTAGATTAGTTATCTTCTCTTTATTTTTGCATTTTTCGCTCCAGTGTTAGTGCTCTCATTTTTCTTCAAATCTTGATGCTTACCATCAATAGTAAGCCAGTTTTCTGAAAAAAAGAAGAAGATACAGTGCAGAGTGTAAGACATGAAAGATGATTAACACTAGAATATAAACTAAAGTGGACTATAAAGGATTTATATGACATATACCTCAACATCAACAATGTTAAAGCCATTCTTCCCCATAAAAGCAAGAAACTTGGACAACTTTTCTTTAGTTGAGAAATAATGGAAAATATGTGGCAAGATGACCTATATAAACAAATAAATGTCACCATAGAAAAGAACATCTTAGTAACTTAGTAATCAACCTTCGGGGAAAGCTTAGGCACAATCATGCCAACTAAGTTACATGCTAAAATGATCAAGATATAAATAACTTGTCAAAACAAATAATTTGTGTGATGTCTAATCCTTGTCGTTTTATTCGCAACAACATTTTCTTCTCTAATGCATGAAATTGATCAAGTATATAAACAACATGTGCTCAAATAACAACATGAAAGTAAAATTTTCTAATAGTCATGAAAATATTTCAACACAAAATAGTTAAAAGGATTTCAATCAATATCGTATAATACTAATTTCATCTTCAAGCTTTGGTTGTTATTTAAATGAACATGATACCAAATATTTTCAATTTTATAGTTCAAATACAAAACAAAATCAAAATAAACATTCAAAAAACAATCAAACAATAAAGAGAGGATATCATGGAATAGACATTGCAATTATAAAAAAATTGTTTACCTGTCCATCGATGTCTTATTAGGCATTCCTAAAACATTTTCTTGCCCAAAATAACCATGAGGTGAAAGAATCACAACATTAAAAACCATAGGAATACCTACTAGAAACATTTCCAAAGTCGATGGCTTAGGTGCCTGAAGGATCTCCAACAACAAATGAATCATATCCAAAACGTGATCTACATTGTCTCCCCATCCTTTTTCCAATCACATTTCATGTAACCTTCCCACACCAGAGTCAAGTAACAATCAAATGAAGGCATTGACATTTGTTTTTATCTTTTATATCTATAAACTTTGAATCTAATTTGTTTCGGGAACATATTAATTCGTATTTAAAGCCTTCTTGTCATGAGAAGGTATCAATCAAGTAGGACATCAAAAAAATCGACCTCAATGAGGTCCTCTAACAATTTATACAATATCAATATTTTTCTTGTTGTGATATCTTGGATAGAAAAAAGAACATATCTACAAAATAAAAAGCCATATATTACTTATGTTCAAACTCTGTATATGGTGTATTCTTAGGTAGTTTTTTAAGATGTCCCTCTGCCTTTACCAAAGCTTATTGTAGCTTGGTTAAACTCTGTATCCTTTCATTCAACATTAATTTTTGTTATATAAATGCCACGTTATTATTTCCCATTTCTCAACATGCTACATATGATAAATTGAAAGTCACATAAAAGAAAGGCCAAATACTTTTCTAACTAAAACAAACAAACAAACAATGTCTCTAATAAAACTTCACACCTCTGAAATTACTCTGCCACATGCTTACACTAAAGGTGATATTCTTTGAATCATATTTAGGTCATATTTAATGGGATATTTTCATTCTTACTATGATGTCAATTTGGTTCTAAATGGAATATAAAAATCCAGGTTATTATCAGTGAACTTCAAGTATAATTCAGAAAAATAATGTTATTGCAAGGTAGTGGAGAGAGAAACATCTTCATAATTAGGATTCTGTATTTTAGTTTGATTTGAGTTGAGTTTGTATTTGAATATATAGTTTTCTCCAAATAATTGAAATAAAAAGATGAGAATCGAAATAGCCATGTGCTATAAAGAATTTATACCTACGGATAAGTACATCTTCCCTAAGTGGGTAGTTACACTTAGAACAATAGAAGTAAAAAGGTTTAACCTTTTCCTACGATAGATAGATAATATTAAGGAACCTACTTGTGATCCTTCTCTTCCTTGGATCTCCTTTGAATTGCTCCCGTCGCTCCCACTCAAACTGAATTCGCTCAATTTTTACCTGCCAACATAAACAGAAGATGAAAACAACCAAAGCATATGATCTATCTACTGTAAACAAATGGAATTGACAACATTTAAACATACATTCATCATAGACATAGACAAGAATATGGGAAAAGGAACAAACAACTTTATTGATTGATAGAAGGAGTTACACCTAATGTGGTTCGATCCTGTATCACTCATCCAGCTTAGTCCAAAACCTCATCACACCAATAGCACATCAATCCAGCAACATAACATTACTTGAAAATGATTTCAAGTCTTAAACCAACAGTATTTCACTACAATATCCAAATTCCAGCCTCTTGAGCACTATGATGAGTGGTCAATTTATAGGGAAATGCAAGTGGTTTTGTCATAAATTGGGCATTGAATGTCTTTCCAAAATTGGAGTTAGTTTCCATGGAGAAAGGGATGAGAGGATATAGGTTTAATTGATCCATAGCCTATCCAAAAACAAGCTCATAGGATGAGATAAGAGTTGGGCATCCTTCTAGAATGCTCTAGAATCAAGGAATATTGCTAGAATCCTATGCCAATTTCGCTTATTTTGGCCCAGCGTAGGTATAAGTGGGCCTTAGTGCACTGCAGTGTAGGTCTGAATGGGCCTACCTATTATGTAGCATAGTTTCCCCTGACCAAGGCTACGCTGGTGTCCCAAGGAGGCATTTCAGTAGGGTTTCGAGCTAGGAAACTTCCATGAATGAAAGCATTCAATTTGATGACTTGTCTAGGGCATGCAGTAACTGAATTAGGGTTTGATGAGCCTAATGTATTGATTTGATCATCGGGAGTGATGTGCCCAAATATACCTATAACAGTTTCCCCCTAAAGCATGAAGTCGAAAATGATAATGTTGAGTGATATGCTTTATGATGTGATGAGGAGGATCTAAAGCGAACGGTGACCTGCATCAATTACAATACATAATATCATGATATATTTGAGTTTTTAATTAATTGCTGAGGGAAGTCATACCCATACTCAACATATAAAATTTTCATTACATGTACATAAATCAGATAGTCGTCTACAGATATAGACCCATGATAGGATGACCATCTGTGTAAATCCATCGTATAGATGATTTAGTACTCTCCTGAAATCGTAACCCGAATGGATGAAACTAGATTTGTGGTCTTCTATCTCGTCCAAACGTTTTATCAAGTACGAGTCTAACCATGTGAAAATGTAGTCTGAAATCGAACATGGGAAGACACCGTCTGATTACCAACCAATGATGTAAGCTGTTAACAGACGCAAGAGAAATCACCAATAATGATAATGATTCTCAAGGTACTACAATACATTCTACATGGTGTGAATAGATGTTTTGATGTCGAACACCATACAAAGTCTTTTGGTTGAAGGCATGTGATGTCAACCTATCACCGGAAGTGAGAAACTTGCCATTGATGTATGCAAGCCTCAATGTATTAGAAGGGTGTGTCTAAGTCAACTTCTTGGATAATGTGCTGATGTCAACAAGAAGTGACTCGTTGCAGGAGGGCCTTGATGTATCCCCCATCAATGAAACGAAATGAGTGTAATGATTTTGAAGATAGAATGTGACTTATGACACAATGTTCAGGAATGGTAGTCATGAAAATGAATGTTTATGAGTATTGTAAAGGATGAAGTTTACTGAGTAACTTCTCTTGAACATGTCGGTGACATTGAATGAATTGGCAGCATTGACCCAAAAACAAAGTGATGGATGGTGTGATAGACCATAGGTATGATAACCATCAAGTAGATAACCCAACCCAAATAGCCACAGAGATGAAGATAAAGTGTCATGTTCAAGAGCGACTTGCTACCATAAAGTGATTTATCCCTTTGCCCATTTTCCCCAGTCACTCTTGACTAGTACCTATTTATTTTTTAACAAGTTTGAGGAGGATAACATATGATTGTAGTATAATTCCACCCTTCGGGTGAATCCATCGCTATGTGATGTTTTAACGAGTCTAGAAAAGTTAAAACTCGGTCTTGTCATGATGGACAAGTTTGTAGCTATTTGATGTTTTAACGAGTTTAATGATAATGAGAACTCGGTCCTTTTCATGTTTAGAGATTTTGAAAAGGGACAAAAAGAACTCTCCACAAGTCCTTTTTCATAAATTTGTCTCTCAAGTCCGAAAAAGCGTAAAATAATACAAGAGAGAACCTATTGATCATGTTCGATCAACGTATTCCTTTTTCATAATTAATGTATCTTAGTCTGGAAAAGGGTTAAACATACAATGAGTTTATGTCATTTCCAATCCGTTTATGAGCTGAAAAGGACAAGCGCTCGACAATATTTTCATGTTTCAAGAGTCTGAAAAGAGCTTAAAGAGGACTCCACTTAGAGGAACGAGTGGTTTCTAGGATAGCAACTGGTTCTGGTGATGTTGGAACTTCTCAAAACTTGTTGATTTATGTGAAGAGGTTGGCTAATAGGACCACTCATTGCAATTGTTCCTCAAAAAGGGTAAAACAACCAAGTGAAAGCATATGATCGGCCAAGCAGATAGTGACAATGGAAAGATAAAAACCAAGGCTCATTTGATGGAAGAGGCTAATAGAATGGCAATCACAAGGGTTAAAATGGATATGGGTTCATTTTTACACAAGCTTGAACCATAGGGAACTATGCTTGGATTCAGTTTCATATTTACACAAGCTTGAAATGAAAAACTATGTTTGGATTCAGCTTCATTTTTTACACAAGCTGGGTTCATTTTTATGCAAGCTTGAACCATCAAAAAAACTATGTTTGAGATTGGTTTACATGCCCCCAGCAAGATGACTCAATTCTAGGTGCTACCCCCCAAACTCCATTACATTCACCTAAGTAGGCTACTCATGGCTATTAGGTGGATGGAATGAAAGTTCATTTACAAGATCAAGTGAAAGAATCGACTGGGATTTTACGAGATATAATCAAAACTCGAATTGGAACTTTGCTCCAAGGGACCTTGTTTCATTTTTTAATGAGCTTGACACAAGACAAGGAACTCTTCTTAGATTCCTTGTTTCATTTTTTAACAAGATTGACAAAAGACAAGAAACTATGCTTTGGGACCTGTTTCATTTTTTAACGAGGTTGACACAGTAAAAGAACTATCCTCATATTCCTTGTTTATTTTTTTAACGAGCTTGACACAAGACAAGGAACTATGCTCATGGGACCTGTTTCATTTTTTAATGATGTTGACACAGTAAAAGAACTATCCTCATATTCCTTGATCATGATCCATAAGAGGTAATGACTTCCAAGAGGTTCTTACCAGATGGGAGAACAATTATCTAGAAGGGATACATAGCAAGGAATCCATTAGAGAGATCTCGTTCCAATGCCCCCAATACATAATGCACATCATAACAGAATTAATCGTCAGTTGATGTAGGAATGGAACATGTTTCCACATAATTGACCCGTGGGGGGGAAGATACCATTAGGACAAAAGGACCATTTAAGGAAGATGGTTGACTGGAAGCCATATTTGGACCGGGAAATGAAATTTGGTCAACAGTGACAATTCTGCCTTCATGTGGGAAACACATCACTTGAAAGAGTGTTGAAACAATAGCTCCCATGTCATAAACATAGTCATGTCCAAGAATTAAATTGTAATCTAAAGGGTGTGGGACTACCATCACATTGAGATAAACAATTTTTTCTCTCAAAGTAATAGGCAACTAAGGAAGGATCCCTAATGGTTGATTGGTTCCTCTATTAAAATCCAATAGATTTTGGGTAACAGGCACAAGTGACGTCGAACCGAGTGCTTGCCAAGCAATGGAGGAAAGGATACTCACAGATGCACCTTCATATATAATAGTGCAAGATACAATCATATTATAAACCTGTACTATGAACTGGAAAGGCACATGAGAAGGAAGATGGCATCCTTCCAGTCGATTCCAATCAAAGGATGACCAGACTACATGGAGTGGGTACCGTAAGAATGGGAGAATTACCACCTTGAGTTATGAGAATTGGAGGATTTTCCTCCTGTCTTGATGGAACAGGAGGGTTTCCTCCAAGCTCATTGGAATCTGAAGAGCCGAAAAGAACCTAAGTGGTATCATACTCACTCTCTATGAGAAAGGTATGATTAACTGAAGGTGAAATCAGCTCAACCGTTTCCTCGACCTATGATTGGTCATGTATAGACTCATGGGATTCACATTTAGAGAGATTGGGTTTGACTGACGGTTGATTTGGGTCAGTCACTTCATCAACTAGTGAAGGATTAAGGGAGAGTCTCCTATAACTAGATGGAAGTTGTTGCGGAGAAGTAGGACGGTTATCCAACACTTTTTGGGCTTCATCTAGATAGGGACAAAGGTGAATGGGGTGATTCCCTTCACATAACCTACAAGGAAACTTAACTTTACCCTTCTTTCCATGAACTTTACTATCACTAGTTGATGGTGCATCACCAACATGATCTCGAGAAGTTGATGAAACAAGATGATGTGAACGAGAAGACAATTATTCTAAGATCTAAGGAATACCAGAATAATTTCGAAGAAGATGGTCTCCCGTACAAATTTTGCAAGGATATCGAAGTTTGTGAGGCTTATCGGATGGTTTCTCATTAGAAGTTGCATTTGAAGCAATGGTTGCTTGGTTTCCCCCTGCTGAATTTTCTTCTTCTTCTTCTTCTTCTTCCCTTTCTTATTCTTCTTATCCACCTGGTTACTAGTGTCAATACTTTCACCAGGTGAAGAGGAAGAAGGGGAGGAAGAAACAACCAACGAAGAAGGTAAAGGGTCAACTTTAGGATCAACTAGAGGTTGATTTTGTCCAGTTATAGGAATATTCAATTGCGGGGCCAAGGAGGTTGAGAACAACCATACTGGAAAACTGATGGTAAGTCTTGGAAGGGACAATGTAGCCATACAAGGAGCACTAATATTTTCAAAATGAGGAAAAGGACTAGGATTCCCATCAAAAGGAATTCCTTGATCGATGGACTCCGGAGTTGTTGCCATATGTCTCAACCTAAGATCAACTAAGGAGTGATGTGGAGGATGTTATCCGTGGTCAATTAATTTTGTTTTAATCAAAATAACATAACAAAGAAAAAGAGGGATAATCTAGGAAAAAGGATTACCAAGTAACTGTGAACTCTAATATATTTCCTCAGTAAACCAAGGACTTAACATACGTACAAGCAATCTCCCCGAATTTTTTTTTCAATATATCACAGTATACAAGGTGATTGACTTGGTTACCTATGGATGGATAACAACCTAATGTAGTCGTCCCAAATATACTCGAAATTACATGGAGGCCCAATCCGTATTAGCATTGTTTAATGCGAAACCGCACAGTGAGAGCATTCCCTTATACTTTTCGTACTATAACACCGCCATATATACAAAAGTACATGGATGAGCTATGATATACTTATGTACGTGGAATGAGGTATCACACTTGGAATGTATCGTAGACCGTTAGTGACAGATGCTATGTTTAATGACACTGGAACACGTCTCTAGCATAAACCTCTAAATGTTATCTGTTAAGTTATAATGCTCCATTAGGTTAATTGCGATAAATTTTAGTTGATCTTGTTTAAAAGTTTGCCTTTCAAGTTCACCACGTGATGTTTTTGAAACTCCTATAATGCAACTAAAATTAGAAACATTCTTTTCATTTGATTTAAACAATGAAAACCATAACTAAAAGGGATAGAGCAATCAAAATCTTTAAACAAAGAGCATCGAGCACATCTAATGCAACTTTCCCTGTACCATTCCTACAAGCACACAAAAACCTATAAATGCATTATGCATGTTTTTCTTTTCATTCCTTTAATGTTTAGATGAACATAATGAAACTAATGCACAAACGATCAATCAATGCTTTTCACAAGAAACAAAGACTTTATGACATTTTCTTTTTCAAAGAAATGAAGACTTTACAACAATTATTTTTTAGAAAAGACTAATCCATGTAAGCTAACTTTGACAATGAATTGATAATGATAAATAAATCTCTTAAGAAACACTAAACAATCAAGGACAAAGTAGCGCTAGGAGAGGAAATGCAAACTGATTTCAGAGCCATAGAAAACATTGATCTTTCAGCAAACAACATTAGAAACAATTTTGGGAAAAATCAAGAAAAAGATGGGTTTTTTAGCTTAACAGGGATCAGTGCAACCCTGAGTGGGAGACAATGTTCTACAGAGCACTGTCTCTAAGCTATGGCTACTCTACAGTGCATAGTGTCAAGACCAACACTGCGCTGGTGCCAGAGAGCCCAATCAGGAGACATTTAAGGACCAAAAAAACCGTTCAAGATGACTGAAAGGAGATCAATGAATTCAAGTAAAGTCTACTAGGATGTAATATGATAAGGTTAAACTACCCGGAACGATGGTTGTTCCCCAGTATGGTCACAAATTTTTTATACGAAATTTATACCTACGAATAAGTACATCTTCCCTAAGTGGGTAGTTACACTTAGAACAATAGAAGTAAGTAGGCTTAACCTTTTCCTACGATAGATAGATAAGATAAAGTAACCTACTTGTGATCCTTCACTTCCTTTGATCTCCTTTGAATTGCTCCTGTCACTTCCTCTCAAACTGAATTTGCTCAATTGGTACCTATCAACATAAACAGAAGACGACAAAAATCAAAGCATATTATCTATCTACTGTAAACAAATGGAATCGACAACATTTGAACATACATTCATCATAGATATAGACAAGAATATGGGAAAAGGAACAAACAACTTTATTGATTGATAGAAGGAGGAGTTACACCCAATGTGGTTCGATCCCATGTCACTCATCCAACTTAGTCCAAACCCTCATCACACCAATAGCACATCAATCCAGTAGCATAAAATTACTTGACAATGATTTCAAGTCTCAAACCAATAGTATTTCACTACAATATCCAAATTCCATCCTGTTGATCACTATGATGAGTGGTCAATTTATAGGGAAATGCAAGTGGTTTCATTATAAATTGGGCATTGGATGGTTTTCCGAAATTGGAGTTATTTTCCATGGAGAAAGGCATGAGATGATAGAGGGTTAATTGATCCATAGCGTATCCAAAAACGATCTCATAGGATGAGATAAGAGTTGGGCATCCTTCTAGAATGTTCTAGAATCAAGGAATATTCCTAGAAGCCTATGTCAATTTCGCTCACTTTCACCCAATGCAGGTATAAGTGGGCCTAAGTGCATTGTAGTGCAGGTTTCAATGGTCCTACCTGCTATGCAGCACAGTTTCCCCTGACCAAGGCTGTGATGGTGTCCCAAGGAGGCATTTCAGCAGGGTTTTAAACCAGGAAACTTTCATGGATGAAAGCATTCAATTTGATGACTTTTCTAGGGCATGTAGCAACTGAATTAGGGTTTGATGAACCCTAATGTGCTTATCTGATCATCGGGAGTGATGTTCCCATATAGACCTGTAAGACCCTGTGAATTTTTAATCAATTCATATTATATATCTCTAAAATATCCAAGTCATCCTTCTCTATTATTTGATAGATATTGATTGTGCATATAATAATAATGAATTAACTATCAAACACAATGATGAAACATATTATGTTGGCATTATGATACAGGTGTTGTCCTTGATGGCAACTCACTCAGATGACAGATCATAGTGCAGCAGGTCAAGAGCAAAGAATTAATGATCAGAGAGAGGTATACGCAGGTTAACCTTGATGAAAGTGCATATACACACGGGTTAGCAGAACAAAATGTGTGTATACGTACACATGCAAGTTCACAAAAGGAAAGGCGTGTACATGTTGGGAATCTATTTTGTGGTCTATGGTATTTGGTCCATGGTATTTTGGTATTGGTCCATGGTATTTGGTCCGAAGTGTTGACCCCAGGTATTGGGTCCAAGGTATTGGTTCTATGTGGTTTTGGACCATGGTATTGAGAGAGGCCTAAACCTATATAAGGAGAAGATCATTAGGCCAAGTGGAGCAAGTGTGCAAGTGGTGAATATTTGATGAAGTGTGAGATCTAGTATGTTGGTTATGGGTTTGTGATGCTTTTCTTGATCTAAATCTAGGAGGCACCTATGCGGTTGATAAAGGTTGATGGACCGGGATCATGAAGACTAAAATTCATTATCATTATATGGTATGATCATGAATATATCTGAACACTGACACATGTTTTATCCTTTATATCTTATGTTTTGGGTATATTTGAAGTTGAAAATTGCAACGAAGGTATAAGTAATTATCTTCAGATTTGTATGCGAGTTATCTCTGGAAAAAGGGCATATACATGCTAGTTCGACACAAGGAAGTAGCATATACATTATGAGATTTGACATTTGAGGTTGTTGGTGGTTCTGGTGGTTGTTGTAGAGTTCTGGGCTCTGCTTTGTATTCTGGTGACTATGTTTTGATGACAGGGTTTCAGTGATGTAGTTGTTGGGTGATTCAAAATTAATATTGCAGTGGTGATTGTTTTGTACTTATGGATCCAATCTGAAAATTTATGAAACATGGTCCCTGGAAGAAAAGAGAAGGCTGTAGCATTCTATAGGTCAACACCTACGTACTAGTACATCAGTTAGTACAAGAGCTAAGGGGGTTGTAGCTCCCTTCCAGGAGAAGCTGGAGAATGAGAGAAGGTTGTAGCCTTCTACAGGTAGAAGCCTACATACTGGTATAAGACTGCACCAGTATAGAAATATTGTAAAAATAAGTTTCTCATTAAGAGAATATAGAGACAAATTACAGCAGGTGGTTTTCACCCACATTGGGATTCCACCTTATATCATGGTGTTCATGTGTGCTTCTTATGTGTGAGGATCTGTTCTGTTTACTGCACTTGTTTACTGTTTATATGGTTAATAATGTTCTGATGCACTCATTAACAAATCAACTAATTGAATCATAAGTTTACTGGATATACACTAGTTACATTAAACACAGTTGCGTATACACGTGGGTTGCCTTAACTGAAGTAGTGTATATGAATCTGATAATGGAAATGAAAAGGTTATTGATTTGCTAATACTGATTCACCCACCCCCGTTCAAGCATTATTTCCAACAACTGGTATCAAAGAAAGTCCTTCAGAAGAAGCTTGATCGCTTGAAGGAAAATCCATCAGGATGAGTAATCACAAAAGAGAGGGATCCATCAGACCACCAATCTTCGATGGGAGCAATTTTGTCTACTGGAAGATAAGAACCATAGCATATCTACAATCACTTGGAACAGATGTTTGAGGAATAGTGGAAGGAGGATATACATATCCATTAGTAACTCCTATAGATACAGTAGATAGAAAGCAATATGAACTCAATTCCAAGGCTATTACTATCGTATTGGGAAGTTTGTCACAATCAGAATTTGTCAAGGTCATGCAGTTCAAATCAGCCAAAGAAATATGGGACAAAATCATTCTAAGCTACGAAGGAGATGATCAGGTAAAATGTGCTAAGCTTCAAACTCTTAGAATACGGTATGAAACTCTTAAGATGCATAGTAATGAAAGCATATCTAATTACTTCCTATGTATAGATGAGATTGTCAATTGTATGAGGAATCTGGGTGAAGAAATTAAGGAAGTTGTCTTAGTTGAAAAAGTTTTGAGATCCTTGTCTGGTAAATTTGAATCCACAGTGTCTGCCATAGAAGAAGAGGAGGATTTGCAGAAAATCACTATGAAGCAGCTTCATGGAATCTTAACTACTTTTGAGATGAGAAAAGGAGGACCATCAGATATGAGAGAAGCCGCATTCAAAGTATCAGCAAATGGAAAAGAAAAACTCAGTGAATCAGGATACATTTCAGAAGAAGAATATGAGGTAAATTTTGTCAAGAATCTTGAACGGGGATCTGGAAGGTTCAAAGGTAAGCTACCTTTCAAATGCTTTTCATGTGGTAGAGTTGGTCACTATGCTGCTAGATGCCCTCATAACGAAGGAAAGATGTCTGAAGAAGGTAATAGAATTTATTATACTCATGATAAAAGTAACGACTCATCCAATAGTGATGAAGACATTAGACTTCTCATGGCATATGAAAATAAGGACGTAGAAACAAAAGAAGTTATTAGATTAAAAGAATAGCTAGAGACAGTAACCAGAGTAAGGGAGTAGCTACAAGATGTAGTAAAAGATTAGAGCATAACAATCTAGATACTTGAATCTAAGATCCTCTCTCTAAAAGAAGATCTTACAGAATCAAAGAAGCGGAATAAAGAAGCTCTTGAAGAACAAGAACATGAAGTGCTCGAATTAAGGCAACAAGTGGAAGAAGGAAGAAAAGCTGAAGAAAACATAAGGAAGCAATATCTGGAAAAGAAAGAACAACATCAGGTTGAGGTAAATATCTTAAAAGGTAAATTAGAAGAAAAGGATAAACTATTACGATTTCAAGACAATAGTAAGATTTTGGATGATATTCTTAGTAGTCAAAGATCCCCTGCTATCAAAACTGGTCTTGGTTTTTATGAAACTGTCGAAGGTGAATCTAGCTCACAGGGTGAGGAAAGGAATTCTAATGCAAAATCTGAAATGATCAACGAAGAGATAAGTGGTCAACCCCAGCAACAACCAAGGAAAGAAATTCTTCAAAGAAGATCTTTTCCTCTTAACTATGGAAATGATAGTCAGTTATTTCCTCAAATGAATAATGTTGAATGTTATGTATGTCATAACTTTGGACATATTGTAACTAGATGCAAAAGCAAAATGGATCAAGATCATCACACAGAAAGATCATCACGCTCCAGGTACTTCAAGGGATATTATTTTCTTGCAATATGTTTGGTCAGAAAGCCATTGACTGCTACAGTAGGAATATGAAACATGTAAGATGTTATGCATGTAACAAGTTTGGACATAAAGTAAGGGAATGCAGGAGAAAAATTCAAACTCCAAAGCAAGAGGATCATACATCATCACAATTCCAGGTATTGAAGAAGACAGAATTAGAAACAGAAAGATGTGGCATAACTTAGTTAGCTGACATAACAGACACAGGGGAAACTTCCGTATTCCAATTTGCATATGCAGATATTATGAAGATAAGTCATGTATATACATGAGTTAGAGGTTGCAGAGTCACGTATATGGAGCTCTGAAGAAAAAGCAGCAGAATAGACTCAGGAAATGGTTCGGTCATGGTTTATGATGGTTGGCACAGGCTCAGAGGGAGCATATGCTTCGAATAATGCATTGTTAGCATTATGGTTAGAAGTCTCTGATGATGATGCTTATGTGGCTAAATGATACATCTGGCTGGTTGGTCAAAAGAATGGTAATGAAAGTTACAGGGATGGATGCTAATGCTTATGGTGCAGATCATATATGGTGTATGATAGTTTCTGATGACTATCATGGTCTTGATTAGATTGCTGGTCTTTGATTTGTAACCCCACTATGCATGGGATGGATGATGTAATGTTTCTTATTTTTTAGTCATGTATAAACTTCTGGTATATCCCCACTTGGTTGGGTGGATGAGTCAAAAATGGTGTATCCCCACTTGGTTGGGAGATTGATGTATGTATAGAGTCATGTTATGCTTTTGCAGACCTTGCATGTGCTCAGGGGGAGCATGGATGGATTGGTACATCTTGGCATGTACAAAGGGGGAGCTCAATCAGAGATTTCAGCAGGTACTGAGGGAGAGTATGGACAGTAGAATGTATATCAAGGAAAAGAATATCTTGGCCCGCCCTTTGCCCTTGATGTCAAAGGGGGCGAGTGGCTTGGTGTGGTTGTTGCCATCAAGTCCAAAGGGGGAAATTGTTAGCATTATGATACAGGTGTTGTCCTTGATGGCAACTCACTCAGATGACATATCATAGTGCAGCAGGTCAAGAGCAAAGAATTAATGATCAGAGAGAGGTATATGCAGGTTAACCTTGATGAAAGTGTGTGTACACGTGGGTTAGCAGAACAAAATCCGTGTATACGTACACACTCAGGTTCACAGAAGGAAAGGTGCGTACATGTTGGGAATCTAAGTTTTGGTCTGTGGCATTTGGTCCATGGTATTTTGGTATTGGTCCATGGTATTTGGTCCGAAGTGTTGACCCCAGGTATTGGGTCCAAGGTATTGGTTCTACGTGGTTTTGGACCATGGTATTGAGAGAGGCCTAAACCTATATAAGGAGAAGATCATTAGGCCAAGTGGAGCAAGTGTGCAAGTGATGAATATCTAATGAAGTGTGAGATCTAGTATGCTGGTTATGGGTTTGTGATGCTTTGCTTGATTTGAATCTAGGAGGCACCTATGTGGTTGATAAAGGTTGATGGACTGGGATCATGAAGACTAAAATGCATTATCATTATATGGTATGGTCATGAATAGATCTGAATACTAACACATATTTTATCCTTTATATCTTATGTTCTGGGTATATCTGAAGTTGAAAAGTTTAGCAAAGATATAAGTAATTATTTTTAGATCTGTAGGCGGGTTATCTCTGGAAAAAGGGCGTATACACGTTGGTTTGACACAGCCAAGTAGTGTATACATTATGAGATTTGATATTTGAGGTTGCTGGTGGTTTTGGTGGTTGTTGCAGAGTTCTGGGCTCTGCTCTATGTTCTGGTGACTATGTTTTGATGACATGGTTTCAGTGATTCAGTTGTTGGGTGATTCAGAATTAATATTACAGTGGTGATTGTTTTGTACTTATGGATCCAGTCTGAAAATTTATGAAACGTGGTCCCTGGAAGAAAAGAGAAGGTTGTAGCCTTCTGTAGGTCAGCTCCTATGTACTAGTACAAGAGCTAAGGGGGTTGTAGCTCCCTTCTAGGAGAAGCTCGAGAACGAGAGAAGGTTGTAGCCTTCTACAGGTAGAATCCTGTGTACTGGTATAAGACTACACCAGTACAAAAAGTAAAAAGAAGTTTCTCATTAAAAGAAGATAGAGATGAATTGCAGCAGATGGTTTTCACCCACATTGGGTTTCCACCTTATATCATGGTGTTCATGTGTGCTTCTTATGTGTGATGATCTGTTCTATTTACTGCACCTGTTTACTGTTTATATGGTTAATAATGTTCTGATGCACTCATTAAAAGATCAGCTAACTGAATCATAAGTTTATTGGATATACGCTAGTTTCATTAAACACAGTTGCGTATACATGCAGGTTGCCTTAACTGAAGTATCGTATATGAATCTGATAATGGAAATGAAAAGGTTATTGATTTGCTAATACTGATTCAGCCCCCCCTCTCAGTATTATTTCCAACAATTGGTATCAGAGCAGGTCCTTCAGAAGAAGCTTGATCTCTTGAAGGAAGATCCATCAGGATGAGTAATCATGAAAGAGAGGGATCCATTAGACCACCAATCTTCAATGGGAGCAATTTTGTCTACTGGAATATAAGAACCACATCATATCTACAATCGCTTGGAAAAGATTTTTGGGGAATTGTGGAAGGAGGATATACATATCGATCAGCAACTCCTACAGATACGATAGATAGAAAGCAATATGAACTCAATGCCAAGGCTGATACTATCTTATTGGGAAGTTTGTCACAATCAGAATTTGTCAAGGTCATGCAGTTCAAATTAGCCAAAGAAATATGGGACAAAATCATTCTACGCTATAAAGGAGATGATTAGGTAAAACGTGCTAAGCTTCAAACTCTCAGAATATGGTATGAAACTCTTAAGATGCATAGTAATGAAATCATCTAATTACTTCCTGCGTATAGATGAGATTGTCAATTGTATGAGGAATCTGGGTGAAGAAATTAAGGAAGTTGTCTTAGTTGAAAAAGTTTTGAGATCCTTGTCTGCTAAATTTGAATCCAAAGTGTCTGCCATAGAAGAAAAGGAGGATCTGTAGAAAATCATTATGATGCAGCTTCACGGAATCTTAACTACTTTTGAGATGATAAAAGGAGGACTATCAGATATGAGAGAAGCCACATTCAAAGTATTAGCAAATGGAAAATAAAAACTCAATGAGCTAGGATACGTTTTAGAAGAAGAATATGAGGTAAATTTTGTCAAGAATCTTGAATGGGGATCTGGAAGGTTCAAAGTTAAGCTACCTTTCAAATGCTTTTCATGTGGTAGATGTTAGGGCCTAAATCTACATCAGGCTAAGAAAGGCAGGTCTAGGGTAACATCAAACCATGCTTAGCCTAGTAGCTAGCCCTACCAGATTGGGAGAGGGCTCTCTCCTTGTCATTATCAGAAGAATATGGTCAATAGAGCTTGAGATGACTAATGTAAAGACTTATTTTAGGCTAGGTATATGCTCAAAGGAGTTTGATTGAATTTAATTTTGGTTTTCTGGCTCAAATGTGAAAGGCAGATTTGGGTCCGGGGAATGGACATAGTCTTGCAGAGATCTCTATGGGGCAAGGTAGGAAAATTGTTTAGAACTTTGAAATAAGTGAGATGGAGAGTCTTAAGACTGGTGAGGAGTTGGAGAGGGCATGAAATTCTTAGGGATCCTCTTCAAACAGTAGAAAAAATAAATAACTAAACAAACCCTTGGTAGAGCACTACAATTTCAATGCATTCTACCTTTATCCTTGTTTCATTTAGTTAAGATGAACAGAGAGAGATGATGGCATACATAAACACATGTAAACTTGCATTACATAAGGAAAAACAATACCAAATAAAGTTTCCACAAGAATCCTACAAAGTGCTACAAACCCTGGTCTATTCCTTTGCCAAACTACAGAGATGAATATACAATGCTGCTCAAAGCATTCACAAGAGTCCAACCTTTTCCAATGACTGAAAAAGTACTAGATATAGGCCACAAACAACTCATCCTAGCCTTTAGGGGCTGAGTTCATAAGTTTAGGAGATGTTTCAATAAGATCTAAACTAAGAACTAAAAAGTAGGTAGTGGAACAGTTTGCCTCTAAAAACTAGGAAACTGATTCATTCAGTTGCAAACTACCTTTTCATGATGAATCTACCTCCATGAGTGAAAATTTAGCATATTTACATCAAAATACATCAAATCACATCAAATCACATCAAATAACATCATGAGTTTGACTATTAGAGAGATAAAAGTCAAACTGAGAAGAAACTAGGCAAAAAACAGAGTTTTTTGGCCAAAATGAGAAAATTTCATCCTATGTGTTGCGCTCCTATCCTTGTGCGCTGTGCTACTTTGGAGCTGATTTTAGAGGCATTATAGTGCACCAAATTTGCTCCAAGTTGGCTTTTTGGAAAGGTATTCTTGTCTACTTTCCAGTACAAGTGGAATTTCTTAATTTGGTCTCCATTTTCCCCTCCAAAAATGAGTTCTCCCAACACTGCTTCCTATGTGGCCGAAAAAGGGCGAAAAGGTCATTTTTGAGGTGTTTTTAACCCTTTTGGAAGCTAAAAACTTGTCAAAATTTCTTGGCCATGTGAGGGAATTCATATTTTTCCATGAGAAATCCAAAAATTCTGATATTTCCTCAAAAAGAGGTCCCTAGCAAAAGCGCGCACCAGGTGGCACAGCGCACTAGACAGGAAAACCTGCCCAAAAATTCAAAATTTACAAAAAGTTTCCCAAATTTCTTGAAATTTGGGCTGAGCGTCCTTCATCAAGTGTTGTGTTGCGCTAAGGAAGCCTCAGCCAAGATCTGAAGTCTATCTTGCTCTTTTCTCTTCTTCAATTCTTTCCTCAACTTGGCCTTTAAAGTCCTGATTCTTGCTTTGCAACTTTTGTTTCTCGCCAAGTAGTGGTAGGCCATGTGCCTCAACATGTTTTTCTCTTTTTTGGCCTTCTCCAACATCTTTTCCAAGTGTATGTTTATCCTCTCAAGCCAAGATTCATGATCATCTTTCTATTTCTTGTTCAAGTGGTGTCGACTTGGTTTTCCTCCTCTTGGCAGCCTGCCGGTTTGCCCTTAGGTTTTGGAGCTCCATGATGGTTTGCTGATCCTCTAACTATTTGTTGCTTTGCTCCAGGTAGTTGATTATCCACTTGGATTTTTCTAGTTTGAGATACAAAACATGAATGTCATCTTGTTGCTCCTGAAAGATCTCTTTGAGCTTTGAGCCCAAATCAGTGTCATCATCCTGAATGAGAATGAAATCTACCTCTTGGCCTTTTGAAAACCAGCCTTGATAAAATGCTCATAATGATCTCTGTATACTAGCTGCCCCTTATTCCACTGTTCACCTACATTCAGAATACCGGTTGCTTGAGCAATAGTCTCAGGTGTCATGGTGAATTTCACACCTGCCAAATTGACTTGGCCATCATGAAGATGAAGCATAAAGAGTCTGGCCAGCTCATGGTGGTATTTGACTCTTTCCACCATCTCACAAAATTGGTACCAAGATTGATGTTGGAAGCATGTGACAGCAAGAGGACAGGCCAAAAGCTCAGCAAGTGAAGTAGGCTCCTCCCGGTTATGTTTTCCACTCTTATGAGGTCTCCTTGGTGTATGGGTTTCTCTGGAAGAGTCACTGACTGTTTCCTCATTTCTATCATAAGAAGAATCTGACTCCATTTTTGCCAATGTTTGAGTTTTCTTAAATGAGTATGAAGAGATTTTATGGTGTCAATAGGTTTTTGCTGCCAAAGATATGAATACATGAGGGAGTGTGGAGGGAATGTGTATGAAGGGTTTTGGAAATGCCGCTAATAGGTTTTTGGAGAATAGAATGGTTTAGGGGATGATATTTAGGGTTTTGGAATAGCAATTAGGGTTTGGGATAGTTGGATTAGGGATTTAGGGTTGGTAGTTTAAGGATATGGGGAATATGGAATGGGAAATATGATTGCAAAGGGAGGGAGAAAGTGAAGTGAGGGAGTGAGGAAGTTAGGGAGTGAAAATGATAGGAGTAGGTTTAGTAGCAAAAAATACAATTTGTAAACCCTATGCAATGGTTTTTCATCAAACTGCAAGGAAATAGGGTTTCATTTCCCATTAAATCACCATAAACACCAAGATAAACTCATTCCTTAGCCATGAAGGAGTGTCAACTTACTTGGATAATTGAGGAGTTAGCGATTTTTTGATTTTGTAGGAAGTTGTGAGTGTTTTCAGGGCTTGCAGTTCTGTGCGCCGTGCTTGCTCTTTGCACCATGCCCCTTGTAAAGTTACACTGTTAACTACTGTTCGGTGCGCCGCGCTGGATGGGTACGCCACGCTCTAACCTAGGTGCGCTGCGCCTGCGATTTTCTTTGTTTTGGCACAAAAATCGCTCTCTTGGGTTTTGAAATGGAAATGCTCTTGCTCTCCTTCACTTGTGATCAAAAATGAGCCTTCTTTGTCATGAAAACACTTTATATAGCAATGGCTTTGATTTTTTACTCAAGAAAACCCACTTTGCTAATGTTTGACTTTCACTTTCTTTTAAAACTCTGTTTTGGAATTTTGCTTGGTTTTTTGCCTTTGATGGACTAAATACTTTAGCATTTTGTTTCTTTTGCAGGAACTGGAATTGCAGAGGCTTTGCAAGGTGACCAGGGCTGCCTCTAAAATTATTACATATGGAAAAAATGAAATTACATCAAATTTGTACATGAAACATAAAAAACTCCGTTTTTCCTCAAAACAGGGTTTTGAGGAAAAATCAATCACTGAACATGTGATTATTGAAATTATTGTTGCTGAGACTTTATTTGACATCCTCATGCACCTGCTGACCATTATTGAGCTTTTACAAGACCTTGAGGACAAACCCTAGACCTAATGAGACCTAAAACCCTAAAAATGATTGTAAATGACCTGAATGTATGAAAATGAGCCAGCAGGTAAAGAACAAGAGGGAAAATGTATAATATGCCACTACCATCAGATGATCCATGACCCTAATGGAATGCAAATGATTGGATGAGACACCTAACATGCCATGCAACAAGAGAATTTGATCACTGATGGAGGGATGAAGATACTGAAACTAACAGTAGAGTTGGTCACTACGCTGCTAGATGCCCTCATAACAAAGAAAAGATGCCTGAAGAAGGTAATAGAAGTTATTATACTTATGATAAAAGTAATTACTCATCCAATAGTGATGAAGACATTAGACTTCTCATGGCATATGAAAATAAGGACGTAGAAACAGAAGAAGTTACCAGATTAAAAGAACAGCTGGAGATGGTAACTAGAGTAAGGGAGCATCTGTAAGATGTAGTAAAAGATCAGAGCATAACAATCCAGAGACTTGAATCTAAGATCCTCTCTCTAAAAGAAGATCTTAAAGAATCAAAGAAGTAGAATAAAGAAGCTCTTGAAGAACAAGAACATGAAGTGCTCGAATTAAGGCAACAAGTGGAAGAAGGAAGAAAAGCTGAAGAAAACATAAGGAAGCAATATCTTGAAAAGGAAGAACAACATTAGGCTGAGGTAAATATCTTAAAAGGTAAATTAGAAGAAAAGGATAAACTATTATGATTTCAAGAAAGTAGTACGATTTTGGATGATATTCTCAGTAGTCAAAGTTCCCCTGCTATCAAAACTGGTCTTGATTTTTATGAAACTATCGAAGGTGAATCTAGCTCACAGGGTGAGGAAAGGAATTCTAATGCAAAATCTAAAATGATCAATGAAGAGATAAGTGGTCAACCCCAACAAAAACCAAGGAAAGAAATTCTTCAAAGAAGATCTTTTCCTCCTAACTATGGAAGTGATAGTCGGTTATTTCCTCAAATGAATAATGTTGAATGTTATGTATGTCATAACTTTGGACATATTGCAGCTAGATGAAGAAGAAAAATGGGTCCAAACCATCATACAAAAATATCATCACACTCCAGGTACTTCAAGGGATATTGTTTTGCTTGCAATATGTTTGGTCACAAAGCCATTCACTGCTATAGGAGGAATATGAAACATGTAAGATGTTATGCATGTAACAATTTTCGACATAAAGTAAGCGAATGCAGGAGCAAAATTCGAACTCCAAAGCAAGAGGATCATACATCATCACAATTCCAGGTATTGAAGAAGACAATATTAGAAATAGAAAGATGTGGCATAACTTACTTCGTTGACATAATAGACACAAGGGAAACTGAAAGTGTAGACCTTCAGTATTCCAATTTGCATAAGTAGATATTATGAAGATAAGTCACGTATATAGATGAGTTAGAGGTTGTAGAGTCGTGTATATGGAGCTCTGAAGAAAAAGCAGTAGAATAGACTTAGGAAATGGTTCGGTCATGGTATATGATGGTTGGCACAGGCTCAGGGGGAGCATATGCTTCGAATAATGCATTGTTGGCATTATGGTTAGAAGTCTTTGGTGATGATGCTTCTGTGGTTAAATGATACATCTGGCTGGTTGGTCAAAAGAATGGTAATGCAAGTTACAGGGCTGGATGCTAATGCTTATGGTGCAGATCATATATGGTGTATGATAGTTGCTGATGACTATCGTGGTCTTGATTAGATTTTTGGTCTTTGATTTGTAACCCCACTATGCATGGGATGGATGATGTAATGTTTCTTATTTTTGAGTCATGTATAAACTTTTGATATATCCCCACTTGGTTGGGTGGATGTGTCAAAAATGGTGTATCCCCACTTGGTTGGGAGATTGATGTATGTATAGAGTCATGTTATGCTTTTGTAGACCTTGCATGTGCTCAAGGGGAGCATGGATGGATTGGTACATCTTGGCATGTACAAAGGGGGAGCTCAATCAGATATTTCAGCAGGTACTCAGGGGAGTATGGACAGTAGAATGTATATCAAGGAAGAGAATATCTTGGCCCACCCTTTTCCCTTGATGTCAAAGGGGGAGAGTGACTTGGTGTGGTTGTTGCCATCAAGTCCAAAGGGGGAGATTTTTGGCATTATGATACAGGTGTTGTCCTTGATGGCAACTCACTCAGATGACAGATCATAGTGCAGTAGGTCAACAAAAAAGAATTAATGATCAGAGATAGGTATACACAATTTAACCTTGATGAAAGTGCATATACACGTGGGTTAGTAGAACAAAATGTGCGTATACGTACACACATAGGTTCACAGAAGGAAATGCGTGTACATGTTGGGAATATAAGTTTTGGTTCGTGGTATTTGGTTCATGGTATTTTGGTATTGGTCCATGGTATTTGGTCCAAAGTGTTGACCCCAAGTATTGGGTCCAAGGTATTGGTTCTACGTGGTTTTGGACCATGGTATTGAGAGAGTCCTAAACCTATGTAAGGAGAAGATCATTAGGCCAAGTGGAGCAAGTTTGCAAGTGATGAATATCTGATGAAGTGTGAGATCTAGTATGCTGGTTCTGGGTTTGTGATGCTTTTCTTGATCTGAATCCAGGAGACACCTATGTGGTTGATAAAGGTTGATGGATCAGGATCATGAAGACTAAAATGCATTATAATTATATGGTATGATCATGAATAGATCTAAATACTGACGCATGTTTTATCCTTTATATCTTATGTTCTGGGTATATCTGAAGTTGAAAATTGCAGTGAAGGTATAAGAAATCATTTTTAGATCTGTACGTGGGTTCTCTCTGGAAAAAGGGCGTATACACGTTGGTTCGACACAGGCAAGTAGCGTATACATTATGAGATTTGATATTTGAGGTTGCTAGTGCTTCTGGTGGTTGTTGCAGAATTTTGGGCTCTACTCTGTGTTCTGGTGACTGTGTTTTGATGACAGGGTTTCAGTGATGTAGTTGTTGGGTGATTCGGCATTAATATTGCATTGGTGATTGTTTTGTACTTATGGATCGAGTCTGAAAATTTATGAAACGTGGTCCCTGGAAGAAAAGAGAAGGTTGTAACCTTCTGTAGATTAGCACCTACGTACTAGCACATTAGCTAGTACAAGAGCTAAGGAGGTTGTAGCTCCCTTCCAGGAGAACCTAGAGAATGAGAGAAGGTTGTAGCCTTTTGCAGGTAGAATCCTGCGTACTGGTATAAGACTGCACCAGTACAAAAATATTGTAAAAATAAGTTTCTCATTAAAATAAGATAGAGATGAATTGCAGCAGGTGGTTTTCACCCACATTGGGTTTCCACCTTATATCATGGTGTTCATGTGTGCTTCTTATGTGTGATGATCTTTTTTGTTTAATGCACCTATTTAATGTTTATATGGTTAATAATGTTCTGATGCACTCATTAAAAGATCAACTAACTGAATCATAAGTTTACTGGATATACACTAGTTGCATTAAACACAGTTGCGTATACATGCGGGTTGCCTTAACTGAAGTAGTGTATATGAATCTGATAATGGAAATGAAAAGGTTATTGATTTGCTAATACTAATTCACTTCCCCCCCCGCCCTTAGTATTATTTCCAACATATTAAACAAGGAAATAAAAATGACATGGATATATTTGTGTGCTCGAAGGAAATCCAACAATGGCTATGTGCTTTCTTTATCATGAAATAGTATTGAAGACAAATGTTAGTTCAAAAATTAAACTCTATTACCAATAGTAATGGTCGTGTTGGGTAAGGAAAGGATAAATTGAAGGTCTTGAGGTCTAGCTCCAATGCATAGTTATCCTTGTCACTATAAAATAGAAATTTGTCATCATTTTCTTATCCACGTAAAAAGAAAAGTGAGTTTGTATTTCTGCACTTGTGATAGTCTGTGAAAAAGAGAGCACTAGTGGAAATCAAAGTGTGTCGTCTCATCATCCAACCTACACATAAAACATATATTTTCAATTGTTGAATATAGTGGAAATCAAATGTAAAAACTACTCAACTCGATCTTTACATGACATAGGCGTAACGAAATAGTACAATAGAAGCATGCTGACTCATAAAAAGGAGATAATAAAAAAGAATAATGTAACATTGTTTCCTGCCACATAATTAGCATGTGTAAAATTTCCACAAAATCCATTCAAAAAATGAGAAGAACTTATGGAAAAAGAACATATCATTAGTGTTTTGTACCCTCTTTAACACATGTAGTCTGGGCAAGTAGAGGGGGACAAATGTAGTAGGATTCAAATTATGCATGGTATAAACACATAAATGTGGGAAAACACACCTGCCAATTCACAAAATCCCACTCTAAATAATAGAACATGTTGACGATATTAATGATAAAAACAAAGAATGTATGAATATCAAGTGCCTTTAACTTTCACTGAGATTCATATTCTCCACGTTTTCTAATTTTATGAAAACAATCAAGAATATCTTGGGTCTACAACTAAAAGACTACCATTTGTCCGCTCTAAAGATTGATTGAAAACTTACATAGTCCAGAGGCTTTTCAAATCCAAATCTCAACATATTACCTATAGCTTTGATTGCTCCAGTTTGGTATACATTCATTTTTGTTGGCCTATTTGCGATCAATATTTAAGTTCTTTACGATTCCATAGGAACTGACCCATCCTAAAGGTAGGTTGAAACTTTACTTTTTAAATCAATCCCTCCTTCGAATCTTTGTAACATGATTTTTTTCATGCTTGTGAAAAAAATATGTAGCTTTCACTGCAAGTAATAAATCTTACAGACATATTTCCAAAACAGTCTTGTTTACCAATTTGGAATACATCTAAGTTCCCCCACTCATGAAATTAAATCTGAACACGTGCATGAATATGAGAAATCCTCAACTGCAACTTACACTGCTAGAATGACCAAGAGAGTGTATCAAGAACACACCTTAACAGAGGGCCAAAGAGATCAATTTGAGGACATGATTCGTGCTTTAACCTTGGAGAGAAATTAGATAAAAGAAACAATGGGGTTTTCTCTAGATAATTTCGACGTAGCTGGAGAGGTAGTTGAGGTACGTACAGAGTCTTTGACTCTAAAGGAGACACCTATTCCAACTAAAGTTGCAAGGCTCATGTTACATTATGATATTCTTCACAATAGTAGTGCTCCTGTGAAAAAATCTTTTGCATATCGGACAAGTTTGAAGCGACATTTCCTGATATTATGGATTGCTTTAATGATTTATACTAAAACATTACTGGTCGGATTACTGTGGAATCTTTGAGGGAGAGAGTGATGAAATCTCTCCAGGTTTGGTCAGATTGGTTTCTCTTTTCAGATGATTATGTGAATGGACTGAGAGCTACATTTATTTGATACGGAAATTCAAGTGTCCCTCCTTTTCATTCAATATGTGGAGATTCCCCATCATTGAAGGGCCTTGATAGTTCTAAAGCAAATCTTACAGACATAATATATGGATTTGGTCCAAATTAGTATGTTTCTCTTGCGATCGAACAAGGAGAAAAAACTCAAGGATTGTTTAGTATTCCTATTGTGGAGCTTGAAAGACACTGTAGGCAAAATGGTTTATATATTCATGGTGGTAGAGAGGTAATGCTTTCCTGATTTCTTAGCTTAGAAGAAGTAGAGAAGCATAAGAACTAAGATCAAGACGAGGATGTCAGGTATGGGTATAAATTTTCAATTGGAGGTAATCATGCTAGAGAAACTAATGCTTATTTAAAACTGGGATGGGGAAGGTGGAGCACAAGTGCAGAAAGAAAATCCATACTTGATGATGATAAGGACTATATGTCTAGATCTAGGAAAAAAATTCAGCAAGAATCATCTTTATGGTCACGGGTTGAGGAACATGAATCAATGGATGCCTCTTGCAATGGAACTTTACCAAAAAAAAATTGTGTGGTGGGGACCTCAAAGTCATCAGTCCCACAGCCAGATATAAAACCTTTAACAACCTTCAAAGTGTACTTGTGAGGATGATGGAACTAATACAAAGGACAAGGTAGGGCTTAAGGGACTTGGTTTGAATTACTCTTCTTTTGGTAGTGATGAGATATTTGGGGGTTATGGAAAAGAAGACAAGCAAGAAGTCATAGTGGAAAACATTGCTTCTACTCTTAATGATAGTGGAATGTATGAAGGTCATAGGTGATTCTCCTTGCCTCTAGGATGCTACTTTATTTTGTTCATTTATATATATACCATCTAGTTTGATACTGTAAACATGTAATATCAGGCAAAATATACATCAATTGGAGGTAACACTCATGGAGTATCACGAGTCTCTTGAAGAATGTGGAACTAAGAATGTTGAATAAATTGAAAGAAAATTATCTTCCAAAGAAAGAGATTAGAAGTTGAATATGGGTTAATATATCATGTGATTGATAAAGACACTATATAATCTTCTGGATACTACAGGAATTTGACTCGCATGGTAGGTAATGCATGAAATTGTATATCTACTGGATTTCATTTGATTGAAGTGAGTTCCATATGAAGTCTCTGGTGCTTGGAAATTGTAGCTCATTTTAGGTCATATTTATAACAACTAGTATCTACATGATTGATATCTTTGTGGCTTACTTATTTTAATTTTTGATGGGTGCTACTAGAGAAATTTTCCCTGGAATAGAAGGAAAGGAAAGATGATAATAGGGATTCATCTTCAAAAAAATGTAGTCACAGTGGGAACCGTAGTAAGATTCCCTCACATAGATTAAGTAAAGACAGGGAAAGAGAGGATAGATAGAAGGGTTTTGATGGGGATGGGGAACGAGATCTTGATTCTATTTTCATTTGTCATGAAAGAGATGGTAATAGAGATAGGCTTCGTGATTCTGATGTTGGAAGGGGGAGAAGGAGGAGCAACAATAGAGATCATGAAAATCATGACATAGATAGGGACAAAGATAGGGATAGGGGCAAGGGAATAGAGAGGGACATGGATCATGATAGAGAAAGAGAGAGGGAAAAGGAAAGGGATCAAGATAGGGAAAAAGAAGCAAAAGAAGTTAATCATTTATTTTAGTGTCTTCTGCTGCTAATATGTCCTCTCTGCATTTTTATTGGAGTTGTGATATCTTTACAAGTAGTTGGTTTTCTTTCATTTATAGGTTTAAAGAAATGTTTCTTTCCCTCAGAGGTTTTATATTCAAGTTATATTTTATAGCTTTCATTATTAATGCAGAATTCCATTATTGAAATTCAGTTTTATGTAGAGTTGTCCCATAAGCATACTAAGGTAGTTTCAAAATATAGAAGGTGACTTCTCATAATTTTTCATTTCTCATGTAATAGAAATTGATTCTAATGTGCATGCATTAGAACCTTATATATGAAACAATTATTTTTTATACGTTCTCTCATTTTTGAGGTGCTATTGACAAGTTTTCAACACACCCAAAATATACACACTTATGATGCTGATTATCCCCCATGTTTCAAAGGATTTTGTTCTTCAACTGGCTAGCCTTCTAACAGAGTATTCAAACTAGAAGAGAGTTTATGCAGTGGACCATAACTATTACCATATTACATGTATTCTCTATGCTGAACTTAGGGGTCATGGAAGTGAATTATTTGAAATACACCGTCATTATCTTGTGACTAAGTGACAGGTTTCATGGAATCTACCAAGGGACCTAAATTTTAATTTTTCCATTATTGCAGGTGTTGTTGTTAGTGAGTGTATTTGATTGAGAGCCTTTTTATTCCATTTTTATGTTTTCCAATTTAAATGTTTTGAAGGTTGTAAAGAATGTAGGCATTTTAGTCTCTTTTTAAGTGAAACATTTTTATGTTTAATGAGTACATATACTGATAGACTCTACAAAAATGAGATTAAACACAAATATAGTGGTGAGAATTTGAAATATGAGAATGCTTGTAATAGTTTTATAGGTGAGCCTGATTGTTTTATAATCAAGCCATGAAAAGATAATACTACATGCAAGGATGATTTGATTATAATAGTCATTAGTAAACACACCCTTTTTTACTAATTCTTGCATGAATATCTCTTTCTTGCATTTCTTTGTGTGTTGATATGTTTCTCCTTTTTTTGTAATTATAAATAAATATTGAGAACATGCTTGAAGGGTAATATGGGAATATTCCCCTTATCCTCTCACAAGGGTGAATCTAAACATATGATTAATATCATAAATTACTATTAAACACCCCCGATTTTTAGCCAATGTTTACATGAAGATAAGTCACCCTTCATATTAAAATTATATAGAGAATCATATTTCAATATTAATGACCATATATATGATTTTGAAATTATTATTAAAGGCTATCTTTTTATTTTATGCTTGGGCCTTCTTTAATGTGTTAAAAATCCTTGATGGCATGTGTAGACTTCAAATCTGGTTTGTAATACCTTCCAAAAAACTTTGGTTGCAATTGTCAGATCATCTTGAAATAATTTTGTTAAGATTCACCTGGACTAGCTGCAAAACATCAAATCAATCTTTAGCTTTACTTGAATGATGCATCAAAGCCTTGGATGAAAGAAAAAATATTTTATATAAATATATTGATTTTGAATCATCATACCTTCAATTATTGACTGTATACTTTTTTATCTAGGTGGATACCACCATGTCTACCACAAAAGGTATAAAGAGTCCAGAGCATGAGAAAGACTCAACAAAAAATTACATTGCTAGAAGGACTAGGGTAAGCACCATAACATACGTTGGCATTGCTTTTTTTTAATACTTTATTAAAGGTCATTTCAATATTTTTGAGACATTGACACCCATCGAATTTTAGTGATGTTGAACTTCACCAAATATTCATAAGGGTCAACATATGATAAAATTTATTTGAATTTGAAGTTTTAACAACTTTCTGCCCTGTTGTTTCTGATTTGTAGTTTGATCTAATTGTACTAGAGAGTGGATTAGGAATGTGCCTTAACAGAGGGCCAAAGAGATGAATTTGAGGACATGCTTCGTGCTTTGACCTTGGAGAGAAATCAGATAAAAGAAGCAATGGGGTTTTCTCTAGACAATGTTGACACAACTGGCAAGGTATTATTGTGATGATGATGATGTAGTTCCGGGCTTTATCTTGTCTCTTGGTTAAGAACTTTGACAACATCATTTCTTTACAACTCAATTGGTTCCTTGCAGTCATTGTAGGTAGTTGAGGTACTTATAGAGTATTTGATTCTAAAGGAGATGCCTATTCCAACTAAAGTTTCAAGGCTTATGTTATTTTATGATATTCTTCACAATAGTAGTGCTCCTATGAAAAATTCTTCTTCATATATGACATATTTTGAAGCAGCATTGTGTACTATTATGGAAAGCTTTAATGACTTATACTGAAACATCATTGGTCGAATTACTGCAGAATATTTGAAGGTTTGTATGTTTCTAATATCTATATCATAATAAGTTTAAAGAAGAAGAATAAAGGAGGCAGAGAAGAGCAAAAGCAAAAGCAGGTGGAGAGAGATAAGCGAGAATGGTGAAGTTTCTGAAGAAAAACAAAGTTTTCATTCTTTTGCAGGGATGCTCCGAAGGTGGAAAAGTCATTTTCATTAAAACCTTCAACAATGGCACTATTTGATGAGCATATGGCCACTGCCTTGTAGTGGTATCACAGAATACCCTAAGAAGGTCATTAGAAAGGAGTCTGCAAAGAAAACGACGAAGAAATGAAGGTTGAAGGATTTCATCAAGGTTGTTAAATACAACCACATCATTCCCACCAATTATAGTTTGGATGAAGATTTGAAGAATGTGGTTACCTTTGATATACTGGAGACCCATGATCAGAAGGTGGTGGCACTAAAGGGAGTAAAAGCTTCCTTTGAGGAGAGGTTCAAGGCAGGGAAGACTAGATGGTTCTTTACAAAACTTAGGTTTCAAGATTCTCATTTTTTAGAAGTACCATGTTATCACTTTCAAGTTTTTATATTTTGATCATTTATAGTGGCCTTGGTACCATCGTAGTGTTTGTAGTTCTTAGACATTTTATAGCTGCTTGAGAGTTTTGATAGGAAACTTAATGCTAATCTATCTTATACTTACCATTTATTTGATAGTTTTATATTTGATTTAGATTCTCATTTTTGAGAAGTACCATGTTAGCACTTTCAAGTTTTTATATTTTGATCATTTATAGTGGCCTTGGTACCATTGTAGTGTTTGTAATTCCTAGAAATTTTTGAGTTGCTTGCGAGTTTTTATAAGAAATTTAATGCTAGTCTATCTTATATTTACCATTCATTTGACAATTTTATATTTGATTTATCCTATTAGTGGGAAAAGTGTATGGAAGATTACATTATTGGTCATCAATTACCAAGGCGGATGGTAATTTTTACTCGTATATATATATATATATATATATATATATATATATATATATATATATATATATATATATATCATAATAAGTGTAATGACTATGTGGATCATTCTTTGAATTTTTTCACATTTATATGCTGGCATCGTTGTAGGAGAGATTAATGAAATATCTCTAGGTTTGGTCAGACTGGTTTCTCTTTTTAGATGCTTATGTGAATGGACTAAGAGCTACCTTTATTCAGTATGGAAATTCAAGTGTCCCTCATTTTCATTCAAAGTGTGGAGATGCCCCACCATTAAAGGACCTTGATAGTTTTGAATCCAATCTTACAGACATAAGAGACGTATATGGTCTAAATCAAGATGTTTCTCTGGCGATTAGAGAGGGAGTAGCAGCTCAAGAATTGTTTAGTATTCCTCTTGTGGAGCTTGAAAGCCAGTGTAAGCAAAATGGTTTATCTATTCGTGGTGGTAGGGAGGTAATGGTTTCCCAATTTATTAGCTTAGAAGAAGCAGAGAAGCATAAGAGCCAAGATCAAGATGAGGATGTCAGGTATGGGTATAACTTTACAATCGGAGGGAAGCATGCAAGAAAAAATTATGCTTATTTAAAATTGGGAGGGGGAAGGTGGAGCACAGGGGAAGAAATAAAAGCCATACTTGATGATGATAAAGACTATATGTCCAAATCTAGGCAAAATGTTCAGGAATAATCATACTTATGGTCATGGGATGAGGAACGTGAATCAATGGATGCCTCTTGCAGTGGAACTTCACCAATAAATGTTGGTGTGGTGATGGTAGTGTCACGTGAGGTGCCCCCAAAAGTTCAAAATATTCTTGGCAATGTCAAGGAAAATTAACTTATCTACTCCTTAACTCATATTTCAACCCATCAACATTTTGATAGACCAATTATCAAGATCATAAAATGATATTCTATTTAATCAGGGAGTTTAAGGGCTAACAATTTAATGATATGATCATTTGGTAGTTCCCAACTAGTTGTCACTAGTTCAATTTCCATTATAAGCATTGGTAGAATCTTAAATCAATCGGGTGGTTGAGATGTCATGATTTTTGGGGCACCAAACACGCAGATCCACTAAAACTCTAGCTCCGCCACAGAGATCTAGATCGGTGCTACCATCGCAGAAACAGTGCCAAGTTGTAAAACAATGTCAATTATCAAGGAAGGATCTATGATCTATAACCCCTAGGGTTTACCACCAAAGCACCCAAAACCCCAAATTTACTACCTCTACAGTTTAATCATTTTTCCCCGGTGATAAATCCAATTCCAGTCCACACAGTTATACCATGGTGGAAAAACCTTCTCAATGAGAGATAAAATTTCAATGAGAAAATAAAAGTAGAGGAAGAACTCAAAAATAAAGCAAGAAAATTGAATTGCGAAAAAGAGAAAAACAAGGAGAGTGAAAAATACCTTCGAATCCCAACAATTTGAAGTGCAGAAATAGAGGATTCGGGAAGGCGTGGGAAGATGGCCAAAGGATGGATGGCAGAATTATGTAAATGGGAGATGCTTATTGATCTCACATTGAGACACAGAATCTAACCCATTGAGACATATATTGATTTAGAACACACAATGTTCTACTTAGTATGAAGTAAGAATACATTTCTGCTAAGCCAATAGTAAAGAAGATGCATAATTCTATATTCCCAACCAAGCCATAATAACATGATAACGGAGTGTACAACGAGTAGTTCAAAGGATAACAACATGGGCAGAAGAATATGTGTATCTACCCATCAGGTGATACTGTATCTACACGCTAAATAGTTGTCTTAAGTGTGTTTTGAGATTAGCACACACAACCCAAATACTTGCATTCACAATGAGTATACACCATACAAAAAATGGAATTAATTAGGAAAAAGGCACTGGACATCAAGTCCATCTACACAAACAAAAGTAGAAGAAAATCTTACCTTACATGTGGTGAATTCAAGCTTATGATATTTGGTATTTTCTGCAAAAAGGTGAGCATGAAACATGGGTGTGTAAGCAGCAGTGACCCCATACTTTTTGCAGAGCATTCTGAATTAAATTTCTAATTGATCAACCATGGGTGCTACTATCAATTTGGGCTCCCCAAACTTCCTCCAATGCCTCCATGCCCTTTCTATCAGAGACCCATCTGCCATACGTTCATCGCTTGAATCAGATAAGGAGTGTCCAGAGTCCACATGAGGTGAGAGGACTGAACAATCTATGGCTTCAAAGGTATCTTCAACTGCATCCTGTGAAGAACCATGTGGTGATTTAGAAAGAGTGAAATCATAAATTCTCAAAGACAAGACGTTGTCTGGGTCCACTGCAGCCTCTATTGTCATTGGACCAAGAGAGGAAGAGAAGTGAAATTGTCTTAATATCCAAGAAATAAAAGGCAATGACAGCCTGGCACGAGAATATCGATTATCAGTGCTTGAAATTGATGAGAGGTGTGCGAGAGAAGGCCTTCTCTTCATTGAGGGTCATCTAGTTAGCATGTTCATCCAAACATTTCCTAAACAGAGAAGGTATATGTGTAAAAGAAATATTTGAACCCTAGTTCAACAATACCTCTGCTTGGCCTCTCTGCTCATTACCGACACGTATTTTCCTAACTGTGCCACACCCCTTTTCTGTTCACTTTGGATTTTAATTATTATTTCCCCTTCATTTTTGGTTCTATTCATTCCATGGCCGCTGAGATTTCAACCAATGTGGCCAAGGAAATGGAAGACAACATTCTTGGTGTAGTCATCAAGTAGATCAAAGATGACGTTGATTTGGAGGAAAATCCTAAATTTCTTCATATGGACTTCGCCCACATGGCATCCTTCTTCGACCATGTTCAAAATTGATTCCAAATCAACGTAGAATGTTGTTGAAGCCCACAAAAATGTGTTTGAGAAAGATGGACGATGCCCTCACACAGGCTAAACAACTCATCCATCACATCAACCAATAGCGAGCATGGTGTTTGGGTTGTTTTATTCTCTACAACCCCAAGCTCTTCGGAGAACATAGAGAGTGGAAGAAAACTTTCAACCACCTCTTTAAAGAGCTTCATTGTGACCTTCAAATTCTTTCCGAGTATATTGTGTCCACTATAGCGCCTGAGGTAAAGACGATCCTCCTACAACCTATCCCAAAAGAGCTAAACATAAAAAAGGGGTTTTTATAAACCCTTCCTATAGGCTTAAATATTTGTTAAGTGCCACCAAAATATCGTTAACTCTTTAGGGAAAACACCATTTTTTTGTTTTTGTTTTGTGTTTGGTTTAGTTAAAATTTGCTTGGCGGGAATTTAATTTTCAATTTTTTTTTGAATATTTGGATTTTCAATAATTGATCCATTTTTTATATTAAAAAGTTTAAAATATTTAATCAATTAAAAATCATTTTAGTCTATAATTAATCCATTTTTTAAATTAAAAAATTAAAAATATTTAATCAATTAAAAATCATTTTAGTTTATGTTTTCAAATTAAAAGTACTTTTAAAATTTATCATGAAAATCAAAGTGGCCCTTGGATGGAGTATATCGCCAATATTGTTTGATGTTCATGCATTTGAAGGATATTGCAAATTGTGTTTAGTGTTCAAGTTAACATAATAGATTGAAGAATGATTAACCTCCTAGGAGCACAAGAGACCATGATTATGTGACATCAATGATGAGAAATGTTATTAGAATGTGTGAAAAGATATCAAATAATATGTAAACAAATCAAAAGGTTAGGCCTCCTTACTCACCTACAATGTCACAATCCTCCTATAAATTATAACAAAGGTATTCACATCTCCACATATACATATAATAAAAGGAAATGAGAAAAATGAGGGAAATTATAAATATTACTAGGATATAAAATATGTCTTTGGTATTTGGTAGAGAAAAATCATTCTCACACCGCACAGATATAATTGAAGCATTCCTTTGAGGTGATAATTTAAGGAGAGGATCAAACAAAGAGTGAAGAAATTATGATTCTCAACACTCAAATAAGTATGCGAGTGCAACATGCCACAATACGCTTTAATATAATCTGTTGATTGCTTACAGGTTTTGGCAATAATGCAACTCATTGTTATAGGTAGGGCAACTATGAAATCCATCATAGACTGTATGGCTATGATCGACCATCAAATGTTTGTGTCGTGTGGGAACTACATCAATGACATGAACAATTGGATCATAGGGTCCCTGTTGTGTAGCCATTCATCGACAAAAGCTACTTCCTCGATGGGATGGAAGTTAAAAATGATAGTTGCAAAGGTAGGAGTAATGGTGTCAGAGGTAATATTGTTTCCATAAATAAAAGAATAAAAAAAAGGCTCATGAACACCATCAATATCTATTGGAAGTGTTATGATGAAAGAAATAATGAATAGATGCGGGGAAGAAATTATAGATAAATTTATATATTTATTTTAAATTTTTTATAACTATTAAAGAGTAAAGAAGGCATAAATTTATTTATAGGTAGTGGTGTGTTGTTGTTGTTTTTTATTGTTTTGCAATGTTAAATTAGGTGTTAACCTAATATTGAGGAAGATGGTTTGTTTCACTATTCTCCGTAATGTATTCTTCTCTTTGCAGGTATTCTTTATAATGTATCTGACTCAGTTGTAAGCCCTTGAATTTAATTCCTTGTTAATGTGATCAAAGTATATAACCTTGAATGTTCTAATCAACTCCATAACTCTAATCATCTATTGATTCAATAAAGAAATGTTCAAGGAAGTATAACCTTTCAGCCAATTTATAATAGCCTTTCATGCCTTATCACTTGTAAGTTCAGATTCTTGAAGTCACACAATTAAAATGACTAATTTTTATTATTGTGGTACTTTTTAAGTAGTCGTATTTTTGTTCCTAAACTAAATTAGTCATTCACATTAGTATTTTTTAGTTGTATTACTTAATATCTAGTCGTATATTTTAGCCCAAGAATAAATTAGTCATTTATGTTAGTCGTTTTTAGTTGGGTCACTTACGATTTCTCATTTTTGGTAGTATTTCAATTGGAAAAGTTGTGGTGACTATATTTTTTAGTCACCTGGTCAGTAATTTCATCATTTTCTACTAGTGTAAATATTCTTAGAGAAGGATTAATGAGTCCCTCCATGAATATATTATTCATGTCCAAGGGATCCTAGGGAGTGGTTTGTCATAATTACTATCAAGGATAATAATGGCTAAGGATTTAGTGACCTTTCCCTTTGTAGATGGTTGAGAACTTTGGCTTGTGGTGGCTAAATCACATGAATGTTCTCAAGAATAAATAAATTTGTGAGACACAATGATTTGTTATGCATATGTTGCCATTGATTTCAACTGCAATCACTAGGGGAATTTTTAGGTAAACAATGGGCCTCAAAACAAAAAATGTACAAAAAAATTTAACTTTACAAGAACCAATAGGATTCAAGATGATGATGTTATCCCGCGAGGAGAATATTTTGGAGGAAAAAGAAGAAAAATACTTTTTTTAATTGTAGTTTCAACATATCTCCATGTATGCTTACTCAAATGTCAAGTGTAGACACATGTTGGATGTGGAATTAAAGTTAGTATGGGACTATGATCATAGATTTAAGGTGTTATGGATTTATTGACACTTCATATTTTGAATGCACAGTACATGGAATGGTCCATCATAGGATCACTACTTCGTATACGCATTCCACTAACTCAACAAAATATTGTGTTGTAGTTTGAAGCCCTAGAAATTTCCATGAAAATAGAAGAATCTCCCATAGGAAGTGAAAATAGCACAAGAATGATTGAGGTTTAGTCATAGAAAGCGGCATTAACACTACAATTATAAATACCAACCAAAGGTAAGGATAGGCATGAATAAGTATGGTGTACTGTATGTGGAAAACAAGGTCACCACATAAACGAGTGCTTAATTATGACAAAGTACATGGCTACAGGGGTCGCAAACCCATTCGTGCAAGGCAAGGTCTGTGCTATGAAATTTCCAGAGTACGAGGTCATTTACTAATAGCCGACCCCATGATGCTAAAATACCAAAGCTCAATCATGAATCTTTTATATGACTTTTGCAAGTTCATGTGACATGATACCATACATGTCACATGCTATAATTGATGAGGGAGAACACTTCCTATGTCTATCAAGTATAAGAAATCGAGGGGACTAAAAGAGGAGTGTCGATTTAAAACTAACCAAGAGCTTACAACCATCCAAATAGATGCTAAGGAATGTGTTAGTCTCCTATGCCAATAGGTTTCATTTTTCATGATTGACAGTGGAAGTGCCAAAAATGTTCATCTTTGATGCTACAAAGGTTCCATATTTTGTGAAAAGAAAAGAGAGTTAAAAAATGTAAAGAGGGTATCCCTTAAAAGAATGATCAGAAGGCAAGAAAATGAATTCGTCAGAAAAAATAATTGAAATGAACCCCAAAGAAAGACTAGGAAAGTGGCTAACCAAAATTCCACTGCTAGCTTGCTGGATGGCCCAACAGTTCAAACTGGACCATGCCATGATTTAAATTGCTTGTTCTAAACTAAGGAATGAATATCTGGCCAAACAGTTCAAGCTTGGCAGATGAGTAGCTAGGTAGAGAAATAAATGAGCCCAACTGCTTAATCTGGGCCCTTGGAAGAGATAAGGGTAGATTTAGATAGGAGGGTAGTCAAAAGAAAAGAGGATTATCAGGGTTTGCAAGGTTAAGCGCACCCATTCAAAAGAAGAAAAAATGTTAGGTGTATTAGGCTAGGTAGGTAGTTTGAGGTTGCAAAAGCAAGGTCTGACCACCTGATATATTGAAAATCATATCTTATCTCATCAATAAGACAAGGGTCAGAGCAATGGTCTAAATGGCAGAACTATAAAAGCATGTCTAACTCCCCTCACTCCCCTTAAAAAGTTTCTTACTAATATCCCCTTGAGGACTTTAGGATCTGCCTAAACAGTCCTACTTGCATTTCCCCCTTGAGAAAATCATGTCAAGTTTTGACCTTCTTCAATAAAGAAAGCCACATTTCTTGTGTAAAACCCTCATTTCATATTTCATCCATTTCTTGTTTCTAAGTTTTCAGTTCATAAGCTTAATCTCTCCCTCACACTTCACCTCACATACCCATATTAACTCCTAACTCTATTATATAGCTCCCTAGTTACATCCCCACCCCTATTTGCTACAAAAAACTATATAAAATTCCCAAAAAACATATTAACTATCCCACCCCCTAGCATTATAGCTAGGTAACATAGTTATGGGAGATATTAGTCCATTTGGGGTTATTATTAACCCCTCCGCGTCCTAACCCCGGAATTAATCTAACCTTTGGTTAGGATTAATAACCTATGCCTAAACCCCCACCCATCTAAACCTTGCAATTTTTCCCCCGCAGTCAAATCCCAACGTTTAATGTTAAAATGTTTTAAATTAAAACATTAAGCTATATTACCCCGCACTAACCCAACCCACAAAACCCACCTAAACCAAAGTTTCAACCCACCACAGCGCAATATTATTTAATATATGGGAGGGACCCGTGCCAAAGCTGCACGCCGCTCCAAAACGCCCCGCCAGCCGTCCGTTCCCCGCCGTGCCAGATCCAATGGTGGGCGGGTGTTTTCAACCCACAACACGCCAGGGGTTAACATCCGGGGGATGGGCGGTTTCCCTGCCGTACCCCCGCCACGTGTCGACTGCCCGGGGTGTTCGGAGGCCCCCCCCCCAAAACCGCCTCTGCTCAAAGGTGGTGCAGGGAAACCGGATACCACCATCCATCCCATCACGTCAGCAATCCCTTCAGCCATGATATCACCACCCTGTCTCCGCCGCTGCCCCACGTCACTCGCCACTTTGTCCGCCCGCGACCATGTTGTGCCACTGTGTCCCGCCACGTCATCATCCGAGTCAGCGCCCACGTCACCCGGCCGTACCCGAGACCCGCTGATGAAGTCATGTTGACATCATCACAGGAAAGCGCCAAAAGCGCATATGTGCCAAATTTTTTATTAAAAACGCGCAAAGTGACTGTTTTCGGTCATTTTCATTGGAAAGTTTGGAGAGCGTCGTTTTTTTGTTCATGCCATATTGCCTCCAGATTTCAAATTTGAACAATTCGGATGCCGCCACCTGCAAATTTGATATCAGTACTCGCCATTCAATCAGCTCAACCACCCTTGGCGCTAGGTAAACCAGGTATTTGTCGAATTCCACCTGTTCGCCCCTGTTCTTCTCGTTTTCTCGAATTTGTCCACTCAATTGCCTGCAATCTCCTAAGTTAATGGTTCTGTCCCTCATAAATTTGGCCTAAATTCACTAATACACCCGTTGTTTAAGAGAACCATGGTCCATTCACGATTTCACCGTGCCAAAATCCATTTTCGAGCTTGAATTCCCGATATAATTTTATACCTGCTCGACATTGTTCCCTTTTGCCGTGTTTCACTACAATACCTTAGTGCATTGAGCTGTGTGATCCCTTTCCCCTCTGCATTTGGACCTCACAGTTTCTAAATTTAGAGAATTTGCTAAAAAGAAACCAAAGCCTAAATCAAACTCTGCAAAGTTTGTTCTTTTCACCACAGCCACAAATATTGAAAACTTTTGGTTCAGCTGAACTCATTCTGCCACTCCTCCACAAATCCTCACAAGCAGTTATCCTCAGTCTGTTCCTGTTCAAAAACATCACTCTAAAGATAACATCTGAAAAGTTCTATAATGGCTACTCCATCAGCTCTTAGTGTCACTCCTATGAATCCACCAAACAAAGAGCTTGAAGCCATGCCTCTTGCTGATAGAGATTACCTTATTCAAGATCTAGTTGGTGACAGAAATCACTTGGAGACCTTTTGCCACTTGAGAAACAGCTATCAAAGCAACTGTGACATGTATGGTTTATGGGAGTCCAATTTGCCTTATTACTTCCTCCCATCTGTCAATATTTTTCCTGAGATCATCCGCTTATGTGCCGAGAACTATGAGCCAACTCAGAGAGCTGTTAAGTCTCCATTTGGGAGCATACGTTTCCACATTACTCCTGACTCCATCAACTAAATGCTCAACTTCAAGCAGACTCAGCTATTGTTTCCCTTTTCCATGAACTATTTGCTGGATGCAGGCTCCAAACTCTCCAGTTCTAAAATTGAAAAAATTACCAAGACATTCATGAGGGCAGACCGCCAGCCTACAAGACCACCTCCTTTCCTATATGTCCATTTCAATGAGGTGGGAAAGTTACTAGTTGATATGATCTCTTATGTGCTGGGTTTTAAAAAAAGTGAGCACATTGATGAAACAATGTTGGTGTTATTAGCTGCATATAGTCCAGGATAACCCCCTGCTTACAAGTATAACTATGCCAAGTTCATAGCTAATAAAATACATGATGAGCTATTGAAATTGGATAGGGAGGGAGTATTCAAATATTCATCATATATCTACCACTTATTCATGTATTACCAGTCTGAAAGCTTCCAATGCCCCATCAAGAAATTGGATTCTAGGGGTGAAAAGAGGTCTGTCATCTTCTGGTCATCAGTTTTCCATGAAGTTCAAAACTCTCCATTTTCTTACTGTGAGTTTATTGACCAATTTGTATACCCAGTCTCTTGCCTCCTAATGAGATCCCCTCCTCCCAGATTGTCATTTGAGATACAGAAGACCTTGCAGTTGTCCAAGAGTTATAAAATAGGTGATTGGTACCTATATCAAAATCACACTGTCATTAGAATCTATGGCTGTGAGCTCTGTCCTTACAGGCTCCCAAGGTATGTACCAATGAGACTATTTTCCTTGGAATACTATAGGCAACTCATTAGTTCTGATCTTACCCATTTTCATAGTGCCAAAAAGAAAGCTCATCTCAAATTCCAAGACCATCTAGGCCCCTTCATTATGAACAAGAAAGAAGGTTGGCAAGATGCTGATCAAATTCTCAGGGACAAATATAAGTTAAAGAGGAGCTTCTGGTGGGTCCCTTATGACCCAGAAGGTTTTATCAGTGCCAGAAGAGTTAAATACAGGCTGCTAGGTTATGACCATTATAAATATCCAAAAATTGAACAATATTCCAACCAAGATGAGTGGTTGCAAGGCACTTTAGTTGAGGAATTGACTCAAGAGGAAATAATGGAGAAAAATGTCAAGGATTTAGAAAAAACTCTTGACTTGGATTCTTTGTAGCAGGTAACATTCAAGTTGCCACATCAAATTGGAGAAGGCACATTCGCTTCTGTAGCCACACAAGTCGCCCAGGGACCATCTACAACAGCAACAGGTACGACAAAAGGAAAGGAGATAATGGATGCAGAGAAAGAAGTGATTACAGAACAACCTGCCTCTTCAATGGAGCAACCTCAAGTACAGGCTCCTCTACAACAAACAGAAGCACCAACAGTGCCTGCCTTACAGACTCCTGCCCATGAGGAAAGAGGCAGGAAACAAGACGCAGATGACTCCACACCTGCTAGTGGGTCCACTCAGTAGCCCGAAGCCAAGAGGCAAAAGGTTGATTCTCCATTTGTGGAGGAAGTCAGTGAAGAAATCCTTGGAAGTCCTGGGAAAGATAGAGAAGACAGTCAACAAACAGCTAGAATCTTTTTCCAACAACAGTAAGATAGACAGCATGGCATGGAGGTGTCCTCCTCCACACAGCGAAGCAAGAGGCAAGCTAGCATCAAGGCCACCTTTAAAGAAATTAAGGCACAAAATGAACTGTTAAGAGTACAATTATATGACCAATTTCTTAAGGCAACACCTGCCAAGTAGGAAAGGTTGATGGCAGCATATGACATCAAAGAAGAAAAAATGATTCTCAGCCATTTTAAATCCAAGGTTCAACAGCCTCAGTCAGCTGCAGACTATGTCAGGACAAAGTTAGAGGTTATGGCAAAGGACATTCACCCCATGGATCAAATAGAATTACATAAGAAAACAGGGGAAATGGTCTATGCCACACTTGTAGACAAGGCCACACTGGCCCATGAGTTAAAGGAATCTCTGAGGAACACAAATACTTAGCTTGATTTAGAAAGAATGTCCTCCACAGCCAAAGACAATAGAATTAAAAAATTGGAGGACATTATTGTGGACCTGGGGCATGATCCTAAGAATCCCAAAGCTATCAAGGGCCTAATGAAGAAAAAGGAGGATGATATTGCTGCGCTGAAAAAGCAAATGAGGCTCTCCTTGGCTATGCACCCACGAACAAGATAGAAGGTGAAAGAGAAGGAAGCTGACGATACACTGGACCTACTAATGCAAATGAACCAGAGAATAGTTCAAATGGAGGGAGAATTGGAGAGAGCACTGCAAGACAAGCAGGGAGAGTCGACTTCCCAGCCACCTCAAACTGCCCCAACTACTGCTACAGCTACACAAGCAGCAGTGACCCCTCCTATTACTACAGCAACTACAACAACTACAGATGCTGCAGCAGAAACAACAATAGCTCCTGAGACTAGCATAAGTATGGATGAATTGACAAAAGCTGTCAAGGAGCTAGAGCTTTAGGCAACAGAGATTAAACAGGCCAAAGAAAAATTGGCTGAGCTAGAAGCAAAATATGATAAATCCAAAAAGACAGTGGCTAAACAGACCAAAGAAATTAAGGCACTGAAGGACAGAATAAAGGCCTTGGAGAAAGAGCTGAATTTAGAAAAGACTCTGGCTGAAATAAAGAAGATTTTGTGGACCAGGATTGACCACTCTATCACTAGACAGTGGAAATCAATCTGAACTGTGCATGAGTAGATCGAATTAATAGGCCAAGCCCAAATTGAAAGCCAAAAGGCCAGAGCAGCACTAGGAAATATGCCTGAGTAGGCTAGCAGGATGATACACTTCCTGAACACTCACACTAAAGAGGTGTTGGTAGCCTTAGACATCAGTAATAGAACAAAGACTATTTTAACAGCAAAAAAGGTGTTGACCCTTAGAAATTTTGTGCAAAATTTGGAGACAAAATGTCAGGAAATGCAGGCAGAGGTAGATGATTACAAGTTGAGGATGGGAGCATTACAAGGTAAAGGATTGCCTAGCCTATTGACCGGCACTGGAAGACTACTGACCAGTGAGTAGTATGCCACCAGGATGACTAATTTCATTTCAAATCAGATCACAGCATCCACAAGTACCTCAGAAGAAGCAGGACCTCCATTAGGGCAGAGCCTCTATGATAAGCTGGAAAATTTATTTTACATTGAACATGAAATTAATCACTTGTTTGAGGTCCCACCCAATTTTTACAGATACACGGAGGTAGATGAGACTTTAATAAAAATACGAAGACACCAACTGCCTAAAGAAGATTGGTGGCAACCAATGCTGCAAATTTTTCCAAAATGATCTCGGTTCTGTCTCTTTTCGTCTGCCTCAGGTCAACGAAATTGACTACAGCATGGAGACAACAGGGAGAGCGGGTGAGAATAGTGACTCAACAAAATACTAGGATAGCAAGCCCAAAAAGGAAAAAACACAAATTTTAGACAGCACAGCCCCAGCCAACTCATTTGGTCACAAAAGTCAAGACTCTCTTACAAATGGACAGCTAATGCATTAAATATTTACTGCAGCATTTACTCTTTCAGCTATAATTCCTCAAGAGTTGGCATAGAAGTTATGAGCTATTAACTCATCAGCTAGATATTTTGTATCTTATTTTTGTATATATACCTCCCCACAGAACGTATTTGGGGTTGGTGATTTCCTCTCTGAGACACTGTCTTGTAAATTTTCAGACTATCTAATACAAATGGCTGGGAAAGTTCATGATCTCTGCACTGTCTGATGTCAAAGTGATGATCTGCATTCTGCTATAGAATTCCTGTGTTGTTTGATGAAGCAATAAGTTATTCTAAACCATGTTTTGTCTTTCTATGTTTTCTTAACACAAATATATGTTTCATTAACTTAGCAAAAGAGAGAAAGAATAGCTGAAGACTTGTTTGAATGCACCGTCTGCTTAATCTCTGTTGTTAATTATGGTTTCTTCAGAATTAATCATAAACATGAATTCTTAACTGCTCATGTTTGTATTCATTCTATCATTATGGATGTTATTCAGGAATTCTTAAATGCTCCTAGATAATGTTCCCACTTTTTCCCTCTATCAGTATAGTGAAAGATCCTTATCCGCCTTTCACTCCCTGATTTCATGCCATCATATTAGAGATTTGAAGAATTGTTCCATGGATGTCTGTCTGGCTCTGTAGCATAACCTTTTTTCTCAAGAAACATTTCCAGCAGTACACCATCATCGACTCCATGCCCAATGGCCTAGATTATTCTGAAAAAACATACCAGTTCTGACTGAAATCATCATCCCAACAAATTCAAAACAAAATCCTGTGCATCATAACTAGCCTAAAATTACACCAAAACAAAGCTAAATCAGAAAGAGAGAGCCCTCTCTGGTTGCAGGTAGGCTAGGACCTGTGGCTAAAAGATTGGTTAGTGGTTACCTCGGCCGTATTCCCTTTGGAGTCAAAGGGAACAACCTGAGTGTTAACATAATTGGCGACTCCACTGGGGATGAACGAATTTTTCAATTGCTGTCTATTCTTTAAAACTACAGATGAAGCCTGAATGTCAGCCAGAAAGCCTTTGAAACTGTTCTTGCTTTGCATTTACAGGAGTAAATAAAAGCTTCTTCAGTCAAACTTCATGCTAGTTTTAAACTCTAGATAATTGTTCCAAAATTTTATCAATTCCTTGTTAATTCTAAAAACATTCCCAAAAATACCAAAAAAAAATTCGGAAGCTGGCTCCCAAGAAGAAAACTAGGTATACCAGGTCAAATCCTGACCCAGATCCTCCAGCTATTTTTGACAATCCTAATTTAATCTCGAAGATTCTTAGGAGGCAAGAGGAACAAGAAGATCTTACTGATTCTAGCCCTGAAGCAGTTCAGCAAAGTTATATCCCAACCCCTGCTAAACCATTGGTTCGTCCTCACATAACTCCTTCTTCTCCTTCTTCCTCATCCACTTCTTAAAACATATTCTTCACACCTCCATCCACTGCACAAACTGCCATTGTTGTCCCTGTTGTTCCAGTCGTTCCCTTCCTTCCTGTTGTCCCATTTATCCCTGTAAAAATGGTGAATCATTATGCCCCTTTATAGCTACCTGGTAATCTTGGGGCTATGCCTCAGGACTACCAAAGTAAGATCACTTATTTTGATGGTACCGACACATATACTGCCTTACAGCATACCAAGAAAATGCAAGACTACTTTTAGAATTATGAAATAGACGATGATGATGTGAGAATGAAAATTTTTGTCCAAAGTTTAATAGGTGAAATAAGAACTTGGTTCAGAGCACTTGCTGCAAATTCCATTGCCGATCCGGGTGCTCTTTACCAATCCTTCCTAAACATATGGGAAAAGAAAAAAGACCCACTGCATATCTTATCTGAGTATGACAGCATAAAAAGAGGCCCACAAGAAACTGTCCTAGATTATCGTGCAAGATTCAACAATGTTTACAATGCCATCCCTCAAAACCTTAGACCTCCACCTGATTTAGCCTTAATCAAATTCCCTGATGGATTTGATTCTGACATGGCATATCAACTAAGGGAAAGAGCCCCTCTAACCTTGGCAGACATGTAAAACATAGTTTTTAGTGTAGAGGAAAATCCGATTGCTAAAAGAAATAGGGCAAGAGCTGAGAGAAGAACTACTTTTAAGGAAGAACCTTCAGCATTTGAACAAAAGCTAGATGCAATCATCAAAGGCATGGACAGACTTGGGGACAGGGTAGAAACCATAGAGAGAAAATCATCATGGGAAGGTCAACCAAGTACTGCTAGAAACCCAAATTTTAGAAAGAATCAAAATCCAAATGTTGGAAGGGCTGATCCCAACCAAAACATTAGACCTCCTTTTCAAGAAAATTATGCTGAGGCCTCAACATCTAGTGAACCGACCGAGGACCCTCACATCAACCTAATGGGTTTGGACAACGAACATCAGGTCTTTCTAACACAAGAAGATCAAGAGGCCCATAATTGCAATCAATTTCAAACCAAATCAGGAGAGTCATTTGACTTTAGGGAAGGCTATGATGCAGCGGTTTATGAGGTACATAAACAGTATAAACTAAGGAGTAGAACCATAGATGTGCCTGAACCTATCAAACCAAAGGACAATAAACAGCCAAAAAAGACAAAAGATAAAACTGTTCTTCCAGAATCCTCTGATAAAACAGACCTACATCCAAGAGAAGTCACTGTGGAGGATATATCAGATGTACAGCCCTCGGGAAACCAGCCATCCCTCCCCTCAAAAGCAAGTTCAAACAGCATTCCTGAAAATAAATTTAGGACTGATTCCATTCAAAATCATACCAATCATGAAGAAAGGGTTACTGAAAATTCAGCTGAAAAGGAAAAATCTGCTGCACTTAATGCTAAGACTCAAATGGAAAAACCCTTCAACTTGGAAACAGAAATAAGTAAGCTGAAGATAGTTGTTCCTCTTTCTGAATTGGCCAAACATCAAGTGTATAGACAGCAAATTAATAGGTCACTCCAAATATCAGACAATAGGGATGTTGTGAATGTTCTAGATGATCAACCTGAATTACTGTTTGGTCCTGAGGTGAACGGAAAGACAGCAAATGGAGGGGTTCCACCCTTCTATGTCAGTTTAAACATTCATGACAAGGTGTTACACAATGTAATGTTTGATTCCAGGGCCTCACACAACTTAATTCCCAAATCTGTAATGGAAAAACTAGACCTAGATATCACAAGACCATATAAAGATCTGTTCTCATTTGATTCAAGCCAAGTCAGGTGTCTAGGCCTAATTAAAGATTTGTGTGTTTCCCTGGTCTAATACCCAACCAAAAAAAGTTTGATGGACGTGGTGGTAGCTGACATTCCACCCAAGTACGATATGCTTTTATCCTGATCTTGGGGGGCCAAACTCCAAGGATCTTTGCAACTAGACATGTCCTATGCCACCATTTCAGTCTTTGGATAGCCAAAGAGGTTATACCGTGAAACATTAATGAAATATGTGGTGAGTAGTCAAGAAAAGCCCCAAAACTTCCCCATCTATTCAATACATTCCGACATGGATTCATTCATTTTGTATAATGCTGACATGTGTACCAAAGCTAATCCCAAACTACTAGTGGCAGCACAGACAGAGGGGTTGAATGAACAATTTGCTTCTCAAGATCAAAAAACTTTTGATATAATTGATACAACAAAGGAGAATGCCACATCAAATGACTTGCAAGAAACCAATCTGCCCATGGTCCAACTTTCTAAAAGTCTCAATGCAAACCTTGACCATGAAACCTTATGGTATTTAGAATTTGATGGCTCTGTAAACAAGTTGGGAGCAGGGGCAGGGGTCTGGATTCACAATATGCAGAATGACCAAGCTGAAGGCCATGCATATAGGTTAAACTTTCGATGCACAAACAATATGGCTGAGTACGAAGCCCTTTTGTTAGGTCTCAAACTCATCAAAAATCTAGGTGCAACCAAAGTTTCAATTCTAGGGGATTCAGATCTGATCATACAACAGATGAAGGGAAACTTTATCACAAATGATCTTAGGTTAAGGGCTTATAAAGGAGTAGCTATTCAAATACTTGACACCTTCTCAGAATCTCAGTTAACTAAAATTTCTAGAAAGCTCAATTTACATGCTCATAGCTTGGCAACCTTTGCCAGCATTTGCAAGCTACCTTTTAAACCCAACCACAGTTTCACTGCTAAAATCAAACATAGACCTGCAGTCCCGGATAACATAAAAAATTGGCAAGTCTTTGAAAGTGACACACAGATAAATAACTTCCTCACTTTAAAGGAAGAATTTTCCGGCATGAACATTGATACTAGCACTATGGATGATCAACAACAGGCATACACAATTAAGCAGAATATATCAGCTGAAATAGCAAATCTGGTTTTTCATCCTACTACCTTTAATAACGAAAATGTACAGGAGCTGAAGCAAACATATTTTGATGAAATAGCTGAGACAGAAGTCGAAGTAATTAATCTAAAAGACAATTTTCTGCCCATAGGTTTAACCCCTTTGGAGGATTTGTTTGATTCAAATGATATCTCAAGGAAACCAAAAATGCAACCACTGAATGCTGAAATTGAAGACTGTAACATTGGAACCACAGAAGACCCCAAAATGGTAAAATTATCCAAGGCATTACTAGTTGATCAGAAGTTGAAATACATTGAATTGTTTAAAGAGTTCCAAGATATCTTTGCCTGGAGTTATGAGGAGCTCAAGTCCTATGATACCTCAGTCATCCAACACACTATACCTTTGAAAGAAAACATAAAACCTTTTAAACAAAAGCTTAGGAGAGTGAATCCTGTTTTCCTTCCCCTCATTGAAAAAGAAGTTAAACGTATGTATGAAGCAGGAATCATTGCTCCAATCAGGTTCTCAGAGTGGATTTCAAACCTAGTGCCTACTAGGAAGAAGGCGAGAGAGATTAGACTGTGTGTTGACCTAAGGAATTTGAACAAAGTCTTTGTCAAAGACCATAACCCCTTACCAAAAATGCATCATATCCTACAAAGGTTAGTGGGAGCCTCTAGGATCTCATTATTATATGGATTCTCTGGATTCAATCAGATTTTAGTACACCCGGATGATCAAGACAAAACTGCCTTTATAACACCTTGGGGAACTTTTAAATATGTCAAAATGCCTTTCGGGCTTAAGAATGCAGGGGCCACTTTCCAAAGAGCAATGGATATAGCCTTTGCCAAAGAAATCCATGATTTCCTAGTAGTCTACCTTGATGATCTCACTGCCTTTTCAAAATCAGATCAAGAACACTTAGAACATTTGAGGCAGGTTTTCTTAATTTGCAGAAAATATGGCATATCTTTGAATCCAAAGAAATCACTGTTTGGCCCAGAGGAAGGCAAGCTCGTAGGTCATATAATCTCAAAAGATGGCATTAGGATCGACCCGGATATAATTCAAGCTATCCTTCAAGTGCCTCATCCGAGAAACATCAAAGAACTACAAGGCTTCTTAGGAAAGATCAACTTCTTGAGAAGATTCATTCCTAATTTGGCTGAGCTCATAAGATTGTTAAACAATATGTTGAAGAAGGATTGTAAGGTCAAATGGATCATGGAAGCTAAACAGGCCTTTGAGGATATCAAAAGAGCTTTGACAAACACACCAGTCCTCACAAGTCTTAGGTTTGATAGGGATTTCATCATTTTTTCTTTCGCATTTGAGCATACAATTGCTGCTGTCCTATTACAAAAATATGACAAAGGGTGTGAAAAACCCATTGCATTTTTTAGCAAAGCCCTTAGAGATGCTCCCTTAAAATATCAGATTATGGAAAAGCAAGCCTATGCCTTGGTAAAGGCCATCAAAGACTTCAGAATCTATATTTTATACTCTCATGTGATTGCCTATGTCCCAAATGCAGTAGTTAAGGACATTTTAACCTAAGAAGGAATTGAAGGCAAAAGGGGCAAATGGATTGCCAATATCTTAGAATATGACATTGAAATCAAGCCTACCAAATTGATAAAAGGACAAGGGCTAGCCAAGCTAATGACTAAAACCAATTTCCAATCCCTTGATATTAATGAACTGGACAACGAAGAGGAGATGGCGACTCCACAGATCGATCAAGCCTTTTTGCAATCTCCCTGGTATGCTGATATATGTTTTGTATTGTTAAACCTGCAAGCTACTCCAGGGTTCTCCAGAACTAAGAAAAGGTTCTTGAAAATGAAAGCATCAAAGTTTTGTATCATAGACAATGTTTTGTTTTGGAGAAATCATGAAGGAATTTTACTTAATTGCCTAACATTGGATGAAACTGACAATGTCCTCAAAGAATTTCATGCAGGTGATTGTGGAGGACACTTATACTGGAAATCCACAGCTGATAAAATCCTAAGGGCTGGATTTTATTGGCCTTCCTTGTTTACTGATGTGAAAAATTTTGTAATGTCTTGTCACAAATGCCAAATTTTCGAAGGCAAGAGAAAGCTGTTACCTTTACCACTTAAACCTGTTTCAACTGAGAGACCATTCCAGCAATGGGGTTTAGACTTCATTGGTGAAATCCACCCTTCGTCCTCTAGCCAGCATAGGTGGATTTTGACTACTATAGATTACTTTACCAAATGGATATAGGCCATCCCTTATAGGCAAGCCAATGACTCCATTATTATGCAATTTTTAGAAACCAACATCTTCTCCAGGTTTGGCTGTACAAACAAAATTATTACAGACAATGCTCCTGCTTTCAAATCCAAAAAAATGATCAACTTTTTCCATAAATACCATATGACCTTGGGCCATTTCACAGCCTATTACCCTCAGGGTAATGGCCTAGCTGAGTCTTCCAACAAAAGTCTTATCAACATCATCAAAAAGGTCTTGGAGGAGAACAAAAAGAATTGACATAAGAAGTTGGTAAATGCACTATGGGCAGACAGATTGACCACCAAAAGATCCATTGGCACAAGCCCATATGAGCTAGTTTATGGAATGGAGGCAATATTTCCTTCATCTTTAGGGATCCCTATAATCAAGTTGCTGCAAGAAATACAAGCTGAGCCTAATGATATTCAAAGAAGGATCAATCAGACAATTCACTTACAACAAACAAGAGAGGAAGTGTATCATAGAACCCAAGTACTGCAAGAGAAGCTCAAAAGAATGTTTGACAAAAGAACCAAAGATGAAGACTTCTTCATAGGAAGAAAAGTGCTAAGATGGGATTCCAGGAGAGAGGACAAAGGAAAACATGGAAAGTTCGATTTCTTGTGGAAGGGACCTTATGTCATTTATGTTGTACAAGGTAATAACACCTATTTTCTGAAGAGTTTGGATGGCTTAAATACTGAGGAAGGCCCAGTCAATGGGAGGATGCTCAAACATTATTTTGACCCCCTTTGATGAAACACAACACAACTATATATTGTACATAAATATTTGTATTTCCAGTATTTTCATTTACAGCGGTGCTGAGCTAATTTATGTTCCTAAACTAACACAATTATTTACTTATCAATCCGGGTTGTTTATTCTTGGAGGCAAATTCACTATTTGTGAAGATCAAATACAATCAAACTTTGAAAGATAAATGATTAAAAACTAAGAGAAAATATATCTTAAAACTCTTGATTCAATCAGCTTAAAAGAGGAAACATTGAAAGAGTTCTTGAACTCAAGAAGTCTACTTCCAACTCAATTATTACTTCATGAATTAGAGATGATAACCAGAAACTCAAGATGCATAAATCATACATGAAAAAGGCTCTTAACTTAAGAGACACTTAAAGCTTTCCATAATAACTCATTCATCTCAAGATATAAATCTAAAGGAAAACAAACTATTTGCATGTAAATAAAAGAGACTACCTCTAATTCACCATTTCATAGAGAGAATGCCCAACTTGAACATTTGTTTCCCAACTCAATTAGATGATAAATAAACCATTAACAACTGAAATCAATCACTATTCATAATCATGATGCAATCTGAAATAAAACTTTGAAAAACTAAAGCTACCATCAACCAGATTTGCAATGAAATAAATCTAGTCTAACTTGAAAGTGTACTTAGCTTGGAGTGGGGGCCCTCCACCCTTGCCTTGCACACTTATGAAGATGATATCAGAAGATTTATATCAGCAAAACATCCATGTATTGATCAGCAAAATGAAAGTAACACAAGTCTCCAACTTAAGTCTTCACACCAAAAATATTACAGCATAAAAGTATCATATGTCAAGTGTTTTGAGCCATCAAAGTGTGGCTCTTAAATAAGAGGTTCATGAAACCAACTGATCTAAAATCACTCTAACAAACATATCTACTCTAATCCACCTATCCAATTCGAATCCACCTTCCTCATCCCAAGAAATATGACTAATATCTTGGAATCCCAAAACAACCCTATTTAGATGGGATTTCTGGATGACTAGTCATGATTGACTAGCTCCAAAAAGGCATAATAAAGCTCGATCTGGTTGAACCAAGCATAGGTGGCTTGGTCCTAGTTCCCAAGCTTTCCATTCATGCATCCCATTCGTGCTAAGGTGGCCTACATCCATATCAACCATAAAGTGATTACGGGAATTTCTGAAATTGCCAATATTGCACTTAAAATCAAACTTTTATAAAAACTCTAGAAATTGACAAATTAAAGTTAAATACCTGATTATACTTCAAATATTCATTAAAATGAGATGGATGAAGTGAAAATGAAGGATAAATGGATAGTTAGATAAGTTTCTCAAAGCAAAAAGAGATCAAAACTGAAGCCCAACATCTCTCCCATGCTTATGATCAAGCATGTCCCCATGCTTGCTTGCTCCTCTTGGACCTTCTGCCCTCTGAAGTAGACGCTGTACCTGTAGCTGGTTCCCTGTTCACACAATCAAATTCTGATTCCTACCCTGCCTTTAACATCGCTGCCTTCACCTTTTGTTTTTCATATTTAGCTTTCCACATGTTTTTATCTTTTAACCACTGAAATGCCTGTTTGGAAAGCAATTCATTTCTCCTTTTTAGCCTGCTTATTTCTTCTTGCAACTTTTCATTTGTTTTCATTAGTTTTGCATTGTCCTTTTTCTGTGCCTTGTTCTCTGATTTCAATTCCTTTTCCACAATTTTGCTTATTTCTATCTGATCTGTTAAGTCTTGGATTTTGGCCAAATGAATTTCTTTTTCAAAATCCTGAGTGGTTTTCATTAAGGATTCTCCTGCATCATTATATATGGAATCTCTTTCAAGGGGCTCTTGTGCTATATCCTGCTCTTCTGGTTTTCTAGGAGAATAAACTTCTACTTCCTTCTCAAGATCAATAGAAGTTCTATTCCTATGAACAGACATAAAAGATGTTTCAGTCTCATGCATGGCCATATTCCTAGCTCTGGTCCTTGGATATAGGGGAGAATTCATCATGCTTCTACTTTCTTGTTCTACCTTTTCCTGTATATCAATAAGATGTTCTATAAAATGATTTTTATGCATGAATTCTTTCCATTCTAGGCCCTTTGATTTTACCTGGTATTCCACTAAGATTTTAATTAGCCCCTGATGATAGATTTGTGCTGACTTTGGCCTACTTTCTTGTTTCACTGATTCAATCATTTTTACAAGACTTTTGTGCAGGAAATATGGTAAATTGATTCTTTCATCCCCTTTAATATGCTGTAGTAATCTAACATGATATAAATGAGCAATGCTGTAACCACGATCACATGTTAGAAACTTCTAAACAACCAAGACTAGTTCCTTCCATGGTTCATTGAACCATTCCCTGAGTATCCCCTTAGTCCTATCAAATGTTCCTTTTCGGTTCTTTTCAAGGAAGAAAGTCCAGCCTTTCTCCTTGAAATGTACACCTTTGTGATAATTTTCCCCTATCATCGGTAACTCTAAGGCTTTGGACAAATACTCTTGAGTTACTGGGATATTGACTTCTCCTACTTGAGTTTGGTCATGACTGAAATTATGGATGAAGTCTTTAGTTATCTGATCTAAATAGCCATTAAATTTCTGTAGGAATCCTATCATTCCTGACTGATACAATTTCTCTACAGTTTCTTTGCTCCAACTCTCAATTTGAAATTTTGGTTCTACCCGGTTTGTCATGTTTTCTGTGAACCAATCAATATAATCCTCTGCTGTTACTAACTTCATTTGAACAAAAATTATGGCTATTGTTTTTAAATGAAATTGTAAAAGCAACGAGGCTTACCTTCCCCCTCTGACTCAACTGTTAATCTGCTTGACTCTGTCCTTTGTAACCTCTGTTGTCTTTCTTCTGCACAAACTCTATTTCAATCCCTGTTTAAGGCAAACAATCAGCTGAATATGCTTTATTAGCACATTATTCTCTGTTTGTGCACAAATGGACAAATGACTGTATAATATACAAATTATTCTCAGCCTCTCAAGAAAATTTGACTATATTACAGCAAAGTGTTCTGGCCTTTCTCTGATTTCTCAAAAATAATGACTGTATATAAGCAAAATGCTCTCGGCCTCACTGAATTCTCAAAAATGATGACTATATAAACGAAGAATTTGCTCTCGGCCTCACTGAATTCTCATCGTTTTTTACAAATGTAAATACAGAGCTATAGCCTAGAGGTCTAATCACATTCGCTCGCCTCATATTCCTCACTGCTCATGTCAAACAAATGTCAAACAAATAAAACGCAGAGCTTCCTGATAAAACAATGCATCATTCGTTTTCTATTAAGATCTGCACTTAATATCGAATGTATGAAAGTAACCCTACGCATTTTCATGGCACAAACATATATATTAACATGTTAATATACAGGCACAGTGAAGTATGAACAGCGTTCCTCTGTTTTCTTTGACAAGTCTTCTCAGCATTAACAAATGCGCATCGATTTACAGCCTATACATATATATAACAGCTCTCAGCAATTTGATTTAACATATTCAAAACACATATGACCATACTCTGTGTTTTAATGCATTCTCTGTTCTGTGCAACCATATATCCGTGTGCGTATATCTGAGCAAACATATATGACAAACGGTCTATGATCTCGGCGCTCCTCTGATGACAACCAATACAATTTACACACAGCCAAAATGTTTTCAATATGCCAATGACCGAGACTTAGCGTGCAGGCAAACAAAAGGTTAAATGCAACGACTAGAGATTAGGTGCAACTGAAGGTTTTGACAGGCAATGTATATCACAATCCTTAGTGCGCTCGGCATTTAAACAAACTCCGCATTTTATGCATTACATTCCTCATTCTAACTCGACTCTGCTACCGTGTTATGCATGCATATTTAACTTTAAATGCCGACGATTTACCATTATTTTCACACCATAATCTACGCATAAATATCTGGTCAATCCATTCATACGTGTTGTAGACTTGGAGTTATCCCGGATTTAGTGCTTACCTGATTGTTTATGGCCGCGTGGGATGCAAACAATACTTTCAATTCCTCCTTCTCTGGTCCGTCGAACTGGTGTCAAAGTAATGAAGACTCGTGAGTTAATGGCGAACTCATCCCTATCTACAGTTCTGAGCGGAATAAACTCAATCTCTCACCTTATCTGCTTACAACACTCGGCTCCTTGCTCATACGACTCAGATTTCTCTTTAAAAACTCTCTCAACACACTCCTTTCCCTCTTTGCTACGTCTCGGCTTCAAACACAACTCTCTGAGCTCTGGCAATGAAGAATGGTGGTTTGAATCAACGCCGGGCGGGTTTCTTATGACCGTTTTTTACTGTACCCGGCACTTCATTACTTGGTAGCTGCGTTTTCATGGCTGTCCTTCCGCCGCTTCATTACCCAATGTTTAAACGCTGCCTTACCACCGTGTCCTCCTCGTACCTGTGTGCTGTCCATCGTGGCACTCATGGCTGATCATTCCTTGTAGCGTTGCACTGGTTGTTGATGCTGGCCGTCGTCGTGCGTTCTCATTGCACTGACCTCTGCATACAATATGTCATTACGTGGCTGTTGCATGACTGTATGGTTATTATCATATGGTTGTGTGATAATACGCCAAACATTTGTTATGATATACGTTGAAGGTTATGGTTAAATCGTTATATCATTTGAATGTTATACCATTTGCCGTGACCATCATACCATATCATTACTCCTTACCATCGTGTTGTATGCTTACGGCTTCACTTTATTGCTTTGTTTGCTCATCATAACCCGCGGCCTTATATACCATGTTATATGCCCTTGTCTATTGAATAATGCGCATTAAGTTATAAGCATTAGGTTATAATATATATCCTCTAACTTTTTATTGCATGCGCAATAATGTTATACCATATTCGTTGATATATATATGTGTGCATACCGTGTTTGTTTTGCAATGGTATTAGGTTATGCACAAAATTTGAGCGCTCATATAATTATAATGTATGAACCTTAGCGCTCATATAACCTTTGATATATATGCTTAATACTTTGATATTCTTTTAGCGCATTTCTTTATAACATAACTTTATAATTTTAAAATGACCATTGGGGTCATGTTTAAAATTATAATCATTCTAATGCTCTGAGTTCATGTGCAGGTGAAAAGAGTGGTCCCAGTTTGATTCTTTTGCTTTTAAGGAAAATACCTAGGGAAAATTATATGAGATGAAATGAAATGGAATATGAATAGGGAATGTAGGGTATATATACTGGGAATGAATATCAATGAATATTTGCAGATACTAACTTCAATTAGATCAAAACTAGAAGTTTCTAAAAAAAATTTGAATTTCAAGCACAAAATGGCTATGAATATACTCCCTTGTTGTTGTTTGTACAGGCGGAATGTTGAATACTGTTTGTACAGGTGGAATGTTGAATGTTGTTTGTACAGGTGGAATAGATGAAAAGTAGACTTTTATTACTGCTCCTTGTTTACTATGCTCTATTTCTTGAATTGTTCAGGTCCCTTTGAATAATGTTTCTCTTTTCAGGTCCCTTCTGGTTCTGCTGCAACTGAGTTTGCTTCAGGTCCCACTGAATAATGTTTCTTCTCAGGTCCCTTCTGCAATGCTTCTGGAATGATTTGATCTGCTGCAACTGAGTTTGCTTCAGGTCCCACTGAATAATGTTTCTTCTCAGGTCCCTTCTGGTTCTGCTGCAACAAATTTGCTTCAGGTCCAAAGTGAACAACACAATCCCTTAGCTGTGGCAGCTAAGAGGTTGCTACAAGACTCTCCCTTGTTGAATGTTTTGACTTGTCCTCAAGTCAATTGTGCAAAGGTCCTGCATTGAAATTGTGAGAGTAGTAAAACAAGAATACTGAATTCATAGAGTCCAAGTTTCCCTGGTTTTCCCCTATGAATTCATGTTTTCTTAGTGCCAGTTGCCTGGCTTTCACCAGCAAACAATTTTAATTTTTTTTGTTTTGTTTTTTTTTCATATATCTTCTTCTTTTTTTTTTTTTTTTTTTTTTTTTTAGATATTTTTTTTATTCTTTTTTTATTCTTTTTCTGAACTGGAAGATGGCAGAGCCATAATTTCCAGTCCTGATTCTTCTACCAGTTGTTTCATGAATGTCTCTTTACTAATAGGCTGATGATAAACTTTCAGCCTATGACCATTTACAACAAATGAGGTGGGGTCCTGGTCAATGGTCTTTATCCTCACTGCTCCGTTATCAAAGATCTCCTCGATTTCATATGGCCCTAGCCAATGTGTTGTAAATTTCGCCTTAAAATCCTCGAATTTGGAGTCAAATAATAAGGCCCAGTCTCCCTTATGAAATGTCTTTGTCTTTATGTATCTATCATGCCATTTGATTCTCTGTTGCTGTACTAATGTTGTCTGTTTAATTGCTTGTTGACGATGTTCATCCAATTGGTTGAGTTCCATGATCCTTTGTTGTTGTGCTTCAGTCAGGTCCATGCCCAATTCTGCTGCTAGTCTATAGGTTTGTATCTGAAATTCAATAGGCAACAAGGCCTCTTTCCCATAGACTAACTGGTATGGACTAAAACCAGTTGTGTTTTTCCATGTGATTCTGTCGGCCCATAATGCGTCCTTCAACTTTTCAGACCAATCTTTTCTATTCTACTGCACTGTCTTAGTCATGATGTTTTCTAAGACTTTGTTTGTAGATTCTACCTGACCATTTGCCTGAGGATGATATGGAGTAGACTTCCTATGCTTTATCTTATATTTCTCTGTCAAATCCCGCACTAACTTTGAGGTAAACTGCGTTCCTTGATCTGTCACTATTTGTCTTGGAACTCCATATCTCACAAAAATTTCTTCAAAGAGGAAGGTAACCACTGTGTCTTCTGTCGCTCTGATCACTGCTTTAGCTTCCACCCATTTTGTTACATAGTCCGTGCACACAAGGATGTATCTTTTTCCATTTGATGATGGATTAATGGGTCCAACAAAATCAAGTGCCCACTGTTCAAATGGCTCAATGAGGACTTGTGGCTTTAGCGGCATTTCATCTGACATGATAGGTCTCCCTATTCTTTGGCAACTGTCACATTGTTTGACATATGCCTTAGAATCTTTGAAGATAGATGGCCAGTAATAGCCCAATTGCAGCACTTTATATGTTGTTCGTTTGTCTGCAAAATGACCACCACATGGTTCGTCATAACATGCCCTGAGAATATCTAGGATTTCATCTTCACGCACACACTTTCTAATCATTAGATCTGAACCTGTATAAAACAAATCACCATTCACCCAACTATATCTAGAACTTTCTCTAACAATTTTCTTTCTTTGCTTGCTAGTGAATTGAGTTGGAAATTTTCCAGATGACAAGTAATTGGCAATATCTGCAAACCAAGGTGTTTTAACTGCTATGACAAACAGATGTTCATCAAGGAAGTTGTCTATAACTGGATTTGGGTCTTCAGGTGATTGGATGCGGGACAGAAAGTCAGCCACCTGGTTTTCTTTACCTGGCCGGTCTTGGATTGTAATGTTGAATTCTTGCAATAATAGGAGCCATCTAGTAATTCGTCCATTAGTGATGGGTTTGTTCATCAAGTATTTTATTGCTGAGTGATCTGTGTGAATAAAAACTTGATATCCTGTAATGTAATGCCTGAATTTATTTACTGCATGTATAACGACTAACATTTCCTTTTCAGTGACTGTATAGTTTGTTTCTGCAGGTGTCAAATTCTTACTGATAAAGTATATTGCATAGTTGAACAAATTTTCTTTCTGCCCCAGAGAGGCACCTATTGCAGTGTCTGATGCGTCAGTGGAAATATGAAAAGGCAAAGACCAATTTGGCCCTCGAAGTATGGGTGCCACTGACAGTTTATCTTTTAAAATTTGAAAAGCATTTTGACAGCTATTCGTCCATTGGAATTCAACATCTTTTGCTAAAAGTTTAAACAGGGGTTGAGCTAATTTGCTGAAGTTTTCTATGAATCTTCTGTAATAGCCCGCATAGCCCAAGAAACTTCTAACCTCCTTTTGAGTTGTAGGTGGCATTAAGTTAACTAGGACTTGAATTTTGGCTGGATCCACCTTAATTCCGGAGCCGGAAATATGGTGTCCCAGAACTATACCCTCTGTTAACATCATATAGCATTTTTCGTTACTTAATGACAGATTTGTTTCAATACATCGCTTCAAGACTTTCTCAAGATTGTTCAAACAATCTTCATATGTGTTTCCATACACTGTGAAGTCATCTATATAAACTTCCACACATTCATGGACTAGATCAGCAAATATCGCAAGCACTGCTCTTTGAAAAGTTGCAGGTGCATTGCATAAACCAAAAGGCAAAACATTATATGCATAGGTTCCCCAAGGGCAAGTAAATGTAGTTTTGTCTTGGTCTTCTTTTGCTATTCTAATCTGATTGTATCGACTAAACCCATCCAAGAAAGAGAAGTATTTCTTTCCAGCCAAAGAATCTAGCACCTGGTCAATGAATGGTAGAGGAAAATGGTCTTTCAATGTAGCCTTGTTTAATTCTCGGTAATCTATACATACCCTCCATTTTCCGTTTTTCTTTGGTACAACAACCAGTGGTGAAACCCATTGACTATCTGAAATAGGATAGATGAATCCAACATTTAGCAGTTTTTGCAGTTCTTCTTTCACTATTTCTTTCATCATTGGATTCATTCTTCGTTGTGGTTGTCTAACAGGTTTAAGTTTATCATCTGTATAGATGTGGTGGATACATGTGTTAGGATGGATTCCTTGCATGTCAGTGTAATCCCAGGCAAATGCTTTTGAGTATTTCTGTAGTAATGCAATTACCTCTTGTTCTTGTTTGGATTGCAGCTGGTTTCCAATATTTAAATATTTTCCAGGTTGTACCTCAATTGTTTTGATTATTGGGTTGCTAATTGTGTTTATAGGAAAGATGTCTCCCAAAGAGTGCTGCAATGTTCTAATAGTACATGTTTCCTGAAAACATTGATTCAAAAGTTCATTTGCAGCTTCATATTGAACTTTCCTTAGCTGCTCTGAAATATTTGGTTCTGAGATAAAGAGATCCATCAAATCTTCATTCTCCTCTTCTTCTCTAAAATCAAAGAATTGATTGATACTTAAAACTGCTTTTGTTTGTTGCTTTTCCTGGGTTTCAAGTATTGATTCTAAAGAAGTGGTTTGTGCAGGTGAATAAAGAGTGACATGCTTCCTCTCATCTCCATGTGAAATTATCATACTTCCAGATCTGCATCCTATGAAGGCATCAGCAGTGGCTAACCATGGTCTGCCTAATATCAAAGGATGTCCTCCCAAGTTTGTCTTTGGTTGCAAGATCAAGAAGTCAACAGGATACTCCCATGAATCCAAGGAAACTATGATATCTTCTAACATTCCTTCAGGAACAACCTTAGATCTATCTGCTAATTCCAATACCGTTGAGGTTGATCTAATGTTGTTTAATTGCAAAGTTTTCATTGTTTCCATTGTCATTACGTTGATAGCTGCTCCCAAGTCTATTAATGTATTAGGTACAGAGAAATTATTTATTGATATGGTAACCATTGGGATACCAGGATCAATATATTTTTCTATTACAGTTTGAGTAGACATGAGACTTGCTAATTTACCAATGACTTGGATTGTTGCAGGATCCTTTTTCTTTCTTTCTTTCCTAAGGCACAGTTCCTTTATTGTCTTTGCATATATCGGTATTTCTTTGATGGCTTTTAATAAAGGAATCTTAACATATGCATTTTTTAACTCATCTAAGATATCAAATTCAGGAAGGGTTATTTGATTTTGAATTTGTTGTTCTACCAACCTTTCAGGATAAGGTGGTGTTTGTGTAATATTTGCTCCTTTCTGATTTTGTACCTTAGTTTGTGTGGTTTCAGATGATTCCCCTTGTTCAACTGGTTCTTCTATAATTGGAGAATCTTTCTTAAGTACTTTTCCAGACCTTAAGTGGACATCATCAAGAGGAAGAATTGAATATGCAGGATAATATGCTGCTTCCTCTACTGTATATGCAGATTTGTCCGCTTTGTTATTTGGATTTGCCACCGGTTGGGATGGTAATTGTGTTGGTCTGGGTTGATTTGAAGGTAACTGTAACTGTTGTGGTTGTGACAGGAATGGTGGTGGATTCTGCTGCTGGAATGGATATGCAGAATTTTGTTGCGGAAATGGCATGGATGAAGGATATTGTGGGTATGAAAATGGCTGTTGGTACTGTTGCTGGTATTGCTGTTGATATTGTTGAGACTGTTGTGGCTGTTGGTTTCCATAACCATATCCCCTCCAACCTTGTGCAGGTTGTTGTGGATATTGTTGTGGAGGCCAAGCTTGCCATGGCATTGGAGGGGCCCAAGGATTATAAGATGGATAAGCATAATTTTGCTGAGGGACTTGTGGCTGATTCGGTTGTGGCATTCTAGGTGGCCATGGTCTTCTTGGTGCTACATAATAGAAGCCTTCTTCTCCTTGCATTTCTTCCATTGAATTAGTTTGTAATTCTTTTAATGTTACACAATTTTCAGTGGAATGATTGCCTGTACAAAGACCACACACTTGAATGCTATCTAAAGGACAATCTCTCAAAGGATGTTTCTTTTTACATTTTGAACAAAATATTGCTAAGGCTTGTTCTTGTTCCTCCTTTTTCTTATTTGCCTTTAGCACATCTACTTGTGTCCCTAATGTACTCAAAAGATCTGTTTTGAAATTTTCCAATAGACTTCCTATTTCAGCCCTTGTTATCCCTCCTGTGGCTGACTTTGCTGCTTTGGAACTCACTTCCCTTCTTCCGGCTTTTGATCTTCCTCTAGAATATTTCTGACATAACTCGACAATTTCATCAAATGGAAGATTTGAAATATCTCCTTTACCCATTACATTTAAAATGTCAAGGTACTCATCTCTTATGCTTTTGAGGAAGATTGTTCGAACAGTTTCTTGGTTTAGGGAATGTTGTTTAGATTTCTGCAGATTATATGCAAACCGTTCTAAATATTCTTCTAGATTTTCATCTTCTTGCTGTGTCAGTCTAAACACATCTTCCCTTGAATCTCTAGATCTGCAATAAGGCTGATATTTCTTAAGGAAGACAGTTCGCATATCATCCCAGGAGGCTATTGTTTGTTCCCCTAAACCCATAAACCATTTTAAGGTTGCTGCTTTTAATGTTGCAGGGAAAAGACGGAGCTTATGGACATCATCAGTATAACCATATGTTCTACATAAGATATCGAATTCAAACATGAATGAATCCGGATCTTCTGTAGACATTCCATAGAAGTTTGGCAACACAGAAGGTGGAATGTTTTTCATCTTTACTTCTTCTCCTAGTATTGCACTTGTATCTATTATTGGAAAACCAAAAGTAGATTCTTGGTCAAGTCCATCTTCTTGTCTTTTCCTGTCATTTTCTAACTTCCTATCATTTTCATGTTTCCTTTCTTCCTCTCTCTTCCTTCTCCATTCTCTTTCTTGTCTTTCATTTTCAGCTCTTTGTTCTTCAGGAGTAAGATGAATGGATCCATGTCCCTCTTCTTCTGCCATTTGTGGAGTTGTTTCAATTTCAGGTGGAGGTTCAAGTTGCGGGAAGATAGGAGGATCAATGGGTGGAAAAACAACTTGTTTCCCTTTTTCTTTTAGTTTTCCGGAAGTGGAGAATTTTTGCTTTGTCTCCCAAGCTGACAAAGTTTGCCTTTCAATCAAGGTTAATCTTTGGCCACTTCTTTGTTTTTCTATCAGTTCTTCAATGATTGGATTACCAGTAACAGGTGTATGTGATGATCCTATCTCTACTTGTGGGGGGTTTTTGATAAATCTACCTTGAGGATCTCTAACTCTAGGCATATAGAAACATAATTAAAGAAATGAAATATAACTAATGTTTTTGTGTATTTTGGATTTTATCTCTCTATTGACTATGCTGATATTTGCCTCCCCGGCAACGGCGCCAAAATGTTGAGCTAATTTATGTTCCTAAACTAACACAATTATTTACTTATCAATCCGGGTTGTTTATTCTTGGAGGCAAATTCACTATTTGTGAAGATCAAATACAATCAAACTTTGAAAGATAAATGATTAAAAACTAAGAGAAAATATATCTTAAAACTCTTGATTCAATCAGCTTAAAAGAGGAAACATTGAAAGAGTTCTTGAACTCAAGAAGTCTACTTCCAACTCAATTATTACTTCATGAATTAGAGATGATAACCAGAAACTAAAGATGCATAAATCATACATCAAAAAGGCTCTTAACTTAAGAGACACTTAAAGCTTTCCATAATAACTCATTCATCTCAAGATATAAATCTAAAGGAAAACAAACTATTTGCATGTAAATAAAAGAGACTACTTCTAATTCACCATTTCATAGAGAGAATGCCCAACTTGAACATTTGTTTCCCAACTCAATTAGATGATAAATAAACCATTAACAACTGAAATCAATCACTATTCATAATCATGATGCAATCTGAAATAAAACTTTGAAAAACTAAAGCTACCGTCAACCAGATTTGCAATGAAATAAATCTAGTCTAACTTGAAAGTGTACTTAGCTTGGAGTGGGGGCCCTCCACCCTTGCCTTGCACACTTATGAAGATGATATCAGAAGCTTTATATCAGCAAAACATCCATGTATTGATCAGCAAAATGAAAGTAACACAAGTCTCCAACTTAAGTCTTCACACCAAAAATATTACAGCATAAAAGTATCATATGTCAAGTGTTTTGAGCCATCAAAGTGTGGCTCTTAAATAAGAGGTTCATGAAACCAACTGATCTAAAATCACTCTAACAAACATATCTACTCTAATCCACCTATCCAAGTCGAATCCACCTTCCTCATCCCAAGAAATATGACTAATATCTTGGAATCCCAAAACAGCCCTATTTAGATGGGATTTCTGGATGACTAGTCATGATTGACTAGCTCCAAAAAGGCATAATAAAGCTCGATCTGGTTGAACCAAGCATAGGTGGCTTGGTCCTAGTTCCCAAGCTTTACATTCATGCATCCCATTCGTGCTAAGGTGGCCTGCATCCATATCAACCATAAAGTGATTACGGGAATTTCTGAAATTGCCAATATTGCACTTAAAATCAAACTTTTATAAAAACTCTAGAAATTGACAAATTAAAGTTAAATACCTGATTATACTTCAAATATTCATTAAAATGAGATGGATGAAGTGAAAATGAAGGATAAATGGATAGTTAGATAAGTTTCTCAAAGCAAAAAGAGATCAAAACTGAAGCCCAACAAGCGGTTAGATAAAGGACCAAGTGAAGTAGATTTTGAGGAAGATCAGGGTACTGCACCATTTTTTGATATATGTTTTGATTCTATCATTGGAAAGCAAGAGAAAACACTTGGGAGCTATGAAGTTGGTGATGAATACTCAGAGAAACCAGTAAAAGCATAGCTGTGATTTCACAGAAAATCAGCTCAAAGGGTACTTCATACAAGTTACAAGGATTCAGATCAATGGTCTATAACAGAAGGAAAATTCAGACTACAGCAAGAATGGAAAAATAAGGCGATCTGACCTGTTGTTCTTGCCTTTTCATCTGGAAAAACCATCCCCAAGTGGAGCCACTGTTAGTCTCCTATACCAATAGGTTTCATTTTTCATGATTGACAGTGGAAGTGCCAAAAATGTTCATCTTTGATGCTACAAAGGTTCCATATTTTGTGAAAAGAAAAGAGAGTTAAAAAATGTAAAGAGGGTATGCCTTAAAAGAATGATCAGAAGGCAAGAAAATGAATTCGTCAGAAAAAATAATTGAAATGAACCCCAAAGAAAGACCAGGAAAGTGGCTAACCAAAATGCCACTGCTAGCTTGTTGGATGGCCCAACAGTTCAAACTGGACCATGCCATGATTTAAATTGCTTGTTCTAGACTAGGGAATGAATATCTGCCCAAATAGTTCAAGCTTGGGAGATGAGTAGCTAGGTAGAGAAATAAAGGAGCCCAACTGCTTAATCTGGGCCCTTGGAAGAGATAAGGGTAGATTTAGATAGGAGGGTAGTCAAAAGAAAAGAGGATTATCAGGGTTTTCAAGGTTAAGTGGACCCATTCAAAAGAAGAAAAAATGTTAGGTGTATTAGGCTGGGTAGGTAGTTTGAGATTGCAGAAGCAAGGTCTGACCACCTGATATATTGAAAATCATATCTTATCTCATCAATAAGAGAAGGGTCAGAGCAATGGTATAAATTGCAGAACTATCAAATCATGTCTAACTCCCCTCACTCCCCTTAAAATGTTTCTTACTAATATCCTCTTTAGGACTTTAGGATCTGCCTAAACAGTCCTACTTGCATTTCCCCCTTGAGAAAATCATGTCAAGTTTTGACCTTCTTCAATAAAGGAAGCCACATTTCTTGTGTAAAACCCTCATTCCATATTTCATCCATTTCTTGTTTCTAATTTTTCAGTTCACAAGCTTAATCTCTCCCTCACACTTCACCTCACATACCCATATTAACTCCTAACTCTATTATATAGCTCCCTAGTTACATCCCCACCCCTATTTTCTACAAAAAACTATATAAAATTCCCAAAAAACATATTAACTATCCCACCCCCTAGCATTATAGCTAGGTAACATAGTTATGGGAGATATTAGTCCATTTGGGGCTATTATTAACCCCTCCGCGTCCTAACCCTGGAATTAATCTAACCTTTGGTTAGGATTAATAACCTATGCCTAAACCCCCACCCATCTAAACCTTGCAATTTTTCCCCCGCAGTCAAATCCCAACGTTTAATGTTAAAATGTTTTAAATTAAAACATTAAGCTATATTACCCCGCACTAACCCAACCCACAAAACCCACCTAAACCAAAGTTTCAACCCACCGCAGTGCAATATTATTTAATATATGGGAGGGACCCGCGCCAAAGCTGTACGCCACTCCAAAACGCCCCGCCAGCCATCCATTCCCCGCCGCACCAGATCCAACAGTGGGCGGGTTTTTTCAGCCCACAACACGTCGGGGGTTAACGTCCGGGGGATGGGTGGTTCCCCTGCCGTACCCCCGCCACGTGTCGACCGCCTGGGGTGTTCGGAGCCCCCCCCCAAAACCGCCTCTGCTCAAAGGTGGTGCGGGGAAACAGGATACCACCATCCATCCCATCACGTCAGCAATCCCTTCGGCCATGACGTCACCACCCTGTCTCCGTCGCTGCCCCACGTCACTCGCCACTTTATCTGCCCGCGTCCACGTTGTGCCACTGTGTCCCGCCACGTCGTCATCCGAGTCGGTGGCCACGTCACCCGTCCGTACCCGGGACCTGACGATGACGTCATGCTAACGTCATCGCGGGAAAGCGCCAAAAGCGCATATGTGCCAATTTTTTTATTAAAAATGCGCAAAGTGACCATTTTCGGTCATTTTCATTAGAAAGTTTGGAGAGCGCCGTTTTGCTGTTCACACCATATTGCCTCCAGATTTCAAATTTGAACAATTCAGATGCCGCCACCTACAAATTTGACGTCAGTACTCGCCATTCAATCAACTCAACCACCCTCGGCGCTAGCTAAACCAGGTATTTGTCGAATTCCACCTGTTCGCCCCATTTTCTCGAATTTGTTCACTCAATTGCTTGCAATCTCCTAAGTTAATAGTTCTTTCCCTCATAAATTTGGCCTAAATTCACTAATACACCCCCTGTTTAAGAGAACCACGGTCCATTCACGATTTCACCGTGCCAAAATCCATTTTCGAGCTTGAATTCACGATATAATTTTATACCTGCTCGGCATTGTTCCCTTTTGCCGTGTTTCACTACAAAACCTCAGTGCATTGAGCTGTGTGATCCATTTCCCCTCTGCATTTGGCCCTCATAGTCTCTAAATTCAGAGAATTTTCTAAAAAGAAACCAAAGCTTAAATCAAACTCTGCAAAGTTTGTTCTTTTCACCACAGCCACAAATATTGAGAACTTTTGGTTCAGCTGAACTCATTCTGCCACTCCTCTACAAATCCTCACAAGTAGTTATCCTCAGCCTGTTCCTGTTCAAAAACTTCACTCTAAAGATAACATCTGAAAATTTCTATAATGGCTACTCCATCAGCTCTTAGTGTCACTCCTATGAATCCACCAAACAAAGATCTTGAAGCCATGCCTCTTGCTGATAGAGATTACCTTATTCAAGATCTAGTTGGTGACAGAAATCACTTGCAGACCTTTTTCCACTTGAGAAACAACTATCAAAGCAACTGTGACATGTATGGTATATGGGAGTCCAATTTGCCTTATTACTTCCTCCCATCTGTCGATATTTTTCCTGAGATCATCCGCTTATGTGCCGAGAACTATGAGCCAACTCAGAGAGCTGTTAAGTCTCCATCTGGGAGCATACTTTTCCACATTACTCCTGACTCCATCAACCAAATGCTCAACTTCAAGCAGACTCAGTTGTTGTTTTCCTTTTCCATGAACTATTTGCTGGATGCAAGCTCCAAACTCTCCAGTTCTGAAATTGAAAAAATTACCAAGACATTCATGAGGGCAGACCGCCAGCCTACAGGACCACCTCCTTTCCTATATGTCCATTTCAATGAGGTGGGCAAGTTACTAGTTGATACGATCTCTTATGTGCTGAGTTTTAAAACAAGTGAGCACATTGATGAAACAGTGTTGGTGTTATTAGCTGCATATAGTCCAGGACAACCCCCTACTTACAAGTATAACTATGCCAAGTTCATAGCCAATAAAATACATGATGAGCTATTGAAAGTGGATAGGGAGGGAGTATTCAAATATTCATCATATATCTACCACTTATTCATGTATTACCAGTCTGAAAGCTTCCAATGCCCCATCAAGAAATTGGATTCTAGGGGTGAAAAGAGGTTTGTCATCTTCTGGTCATCAGTTTTCCATGAAGTTCAAAACTCCCCATTTTCTTACTATGAGTTTATTGACCAATTTGTATACCCGGTCTCTTGCCTCCTAATGAGATCCCCTCCTCCCAAATTGTCATTTGAGATACAGAAGATCTTGCAGCTATCCAAGAGTTATAAAATAGGTGATTGGTACCTATATCAAAATCACACTGTCATTAGAATCTATGGCTGTGAGCTCTGTCCTTACAGGCTCCCAAGGTATGTACCAATGAGACTGTTTGCCTTGGAATACTATAGGCAACTCATTAGTTCTGATCTTACCCATTTTCATAGTGCCAAAAAGAAATCTCACCTCAAATTCAAAGACCATCTAGGCCCCTTCATTATGAACAAGAAAGAAGGTTGGCAAGATGCTGATCAAATTCTCAGGGACAAATATAAGTTAAAGAGGAGCTTCTGGTGGGTCCCTTATGAGTCGGAAGGTTTTATCAGTGCCAGAAGAGTTAAATACAGGCTGCTAGGTTATGACCATTCTAAATATCCACAAATTGAACAATATGCCAACCAAGATGAGTGGTTGCAAGGCACTTTAGTTGAGGAATTGACTCAAGAGGAAATAATGGAGAAAAATGTCAAGGATTTAGAAAAAACTCTTGACTTGGATTCTTTGCAGCAGGTAACGTTCAAGTTGCCACATCAAATTGGAGAAGGCACATCTGCTGCTGCAGCCACATAAGCTGCCCAGGGACCATCTACATCAGCAACAGGTACGACAAAAGGAAAGGAGATAATGGATGCAGAGAAAGAAGTGATTACAGAACAACCTGCCTCTTCAATGGAGCAACCTCAAGTACAGGCTCCTCTACAACAAACAGAAGCACCAACAGTGCCTGCCTTACAAACTCCTTCCCATGAGGAAAGAGGCAGGAAACGAGACCGAGATGACTCCACACCTACTAATGGGTCCACTCAGTAGCCCGAAGCCAAGAGGCAAAAGGTTGATTCTCCAATTGTGGAGGAATTCAGTGAAGAAATCCTTGGAAGTCCAAGGAAAGATAGAGAAGACAGTCAACAAACAGCTACAAGCTCTTCCCAACAACAACAAGATAGACAACATGGCATGGAGGTGTCCTCCTCCACACAGCAAAGCAAGAGGCCAGCTAGCATCAAGGTCACCTTCAAAGAAATTAAGGCACAAAATGAACTGTTAAGAGTACAATTATATGACCAATTTCTTAAGGCAACACCTGCCAAGTAGGAAAGGTTGATGGCAGCATATGACATCAAAGAAGAAAAAATGATTCTCAGCCATTTTAAACCCCCAAGGTTCAACAGCCTCAGTCAGCTGCAAACTATGTCAGGACAAAGTTAGAGGTTATGGCAAAGGACATTCACCCCATGTATCAAATAGAATTACATAAGCAAACAGGGGAAATGGTCTATGCCACACTTGTAGACAAGGCCACACTGGCCCATGAGTTAAAGGACTCTCTAAGGAACACAAATACTCAGCTTGATTTAGAAATAATATCCTCCACAGCCAAAGACAACAGAATTAAAACATTGGAGGACATTATTATGGACCTGGGGCATGATCCTAAGAATCCCAAAGCTATCAAGGCCCTAATGAAGAAAAAGGAGGATGATATTACTATCCCTGAAAAAGAAAATGAGGCTCTCCTCGACTATGCACCCACAAACGGGAGAGCTGGTGAAAGAGAAAGAAGTTGACGATATACTGGACCTGCTAATGCAAATGAACGAGAGAATAGTTCAAATGGAGGGAGAATTGGAGAGAGCACTACAAGACAAGCAGGGAGAGTCAACCTCCCAGCCATCTCAAACTGCCCCAACTACTGCTACAGCTACACAAGCAGCAGTGACCCCTCCTATTACTACAGAAACTACAACAACCAGATGCTGCAGCGGCAAAAACAACAGCTCCTGAGACTAGCATAAGCATGGATGAATTGACAAAAGTTGTCAAGGAGCTAGAGCTTCAGGCAATAGACATTAAGCAGGCCAAAGAAAAATTTCCTGAGCTAGAAGCAAAATATGATAAATCCAAAATGACAGTGGCTGAACAGACCAGAGAAATTAAGGCCCTGAAGGACAGAATAAAGGCCTTGGAGAAGGAGCTGAATTTAGAAAAGAATCTGGTTGAAATAAAGAAGATTTTGTGGACCAAGATTGACCACTCTATCACTAGACAGTGGAAATCAATCCAAACTGTGCATGAGCAGATCGAATTAATAGGCCAAGCCCAAATTGAAAGCCAAAAGGCCAGAGCAGCACTAGGAAATATGCCTGAGCAGGCTAGCAGGATGATACACTTCCTGAACACTCACACTAAAGAGGAGTTGGCAGCCTTAGACATCAGTAACAGAACAGAGACTGTTTTAACAGCAAAAAAGGTGTTGACCCTTAGAAATTTTGTGCAAAGTTTGGAGAGAAAATGTCAGGAAATGCAGGCAGAGGTAGATGATTACAAGCTGAGGATGGGAGCATTGCAAGGTAAAGGATTGCCCAGCCTATTGACCGGCACTGGAAGACTGCTGACCCGTGAGCAGTATGCCACCAGGATGACTAATTTCATTTCAAATCAGATCACAGCATCCACAAGTACCTCAGAAGAAGCAGGACCTCCATCAAGGCAGAGCCTCTATGTTAAGCTGGAAAATGTATTTTACATTGAACATGAAATTAATCACTTGTTTGAGGTCCCACCTAATTTTTACAGATACAAATAGGCAGATGAGACTTTAATAAAAATACGAATACACCAATTGCCTAAGGAAGATTGGTGGCAAGCAAGGCTGCAAATTTTGCCAAAATGATCTCGGTTCTATCTCTTTTGGTCCACCTCAGGTCAACGGAATTGAATACAACATGGAGACAATAGGCAGAGCAGGTGAGAACAGTGACTCAGCAAAATACTTAGACAACAAGCTCAAAAAGGAAAAAACGCAGATTTTAGACAACGCAGCCCCAGCCAACTCAGTTGGTCACAAAAGTCAAGACTCTCTGACAAATGGACAGCTAATGCATTAAATATTTACTGCAACATTTACTCTTTCAGCTATAATTCCTCAAGAGTTGGCATAGCAGTTATGAGCTATTAACTCATCAGCTAGATATTTTGTATCTTATTTTTGTATATATACCTCCCCATAGAACTTATTTGGGGTTGGTGATTTTCTCTCTGAGACACTGTCTTGTAAATTTTCAGACTATCTAATACAAATGGCTGGGAAAGTTCATGATCTCTGCATTGTTTGATTGCAAAGTGATGATCTGCGTTCTGCTACAGAATTCCTGTGTTGTTTGATGAAGCAATAAGTTATTCTAAACCATGTTTTGTCTTTCTATGTTTGCTTAACACAAATATATGTTTCATTAACTTAGAAAAAGAGAAAAAGAATAGCTGAGGACTTGTTTGAATGCACCCTCTGCTCAATCTCTGTTGTTAATTGTGTTTTCTTCAGAATTAATCATAAACATGAATTCTTAACTGCTCATGTTTGTATTCATTCTATCATTATGGATGTTATTCAGGAATTCTTAAATGCTCCTAGATAATGTTCCCACTTTTTCCCTCTATCAGTATAGTGAAAGATCCTTAGCTGCCTTTCACTCCCTGATTTCATGCCATCATATTACAGATTTGAAGAATTGTTCCATGGATGCCTGTCTGGCTCTGTAGCATAACCTTTTTTCTCAAGAAACATTTCCAGCAGTACACCATCATCGACTCCATGCCCAATGGCCTAGATTATTCTGAAAAAACATACCAGTTCTGACTGAAATCATCATCCCAACAAATTCAAAACAAAATCCTGTGCATCATAACTAGCCTAAAATTACACCAAAACAAAGCTAAATCAAAAAGAGAGAGCCCTCTCTGGTTGTAGGTAGGCTAGGACCTGTGGCTAAAAGATTGGTTAGTGGTTACCTCAGCCGTATTCCCTTTGGAGTCAAAGGGAACAACCTGAGTGCTAACAGAATGCACGAAAGAGGACTACTCTTTCAAGGTAGAGGAGGAGGAGGATTTGGGAGAGGTAGGGATCCATTGATATACTATAATTGTGCACATCCATGACATACTGTTGGGATTGCCCCAACCCTTCTACTAATTGTACATACTACAAATAATTGAATCATGCTATAGAGGATTGTCCTCAGTTCATTGCAAGTGGTAGGAAAATAAATTTTAGAATGTATAGATGAAAACTACTAAGGAATGTAGGGATCATCCACAAATAGGAGTAGTAACGTTCTAATGGACAAGGACAGGAGTGGACATAGTTAGACAAGGAAACTAGCCTGATTGGTTGGTAAGAAAATCCATAGAGCTAAATCCAAAGTTTAATCTGGTAAGAGAAAAGGAAACATAGAAGGAAGTTATAAGGGAGTTGGTTGTGATAAAATGGGACCCATTGAACCCAACCTCATGGAAAGGACTTCTTATATATGATATACCCTTGATATATGACAATTTTATACCTAAAAAAGTTTTTAAAGAGGTGTTGAAGGTATTGGGCCCACCAACATTCAAGGGATCGCCCCGGTATGAAGTCCCAACTAGAACTCACACCGTTTGGTATGGGAGTCCCATCTGGTATGATGGCTCGGTTGCCATTGTCTTAAGAATTTTCCTCAACTCTTGCTTGTCAGCATAGGAGAGTGGTTTTCTTTGTCTTCGAGAAGTGAGGTTCGTGTGCCTAGTGAGTGTAAGTGTCACTTGTGTCAATGGTTCTTTCACTATCGAGGGAGAGGGTAAGAGTGAGTTCCAGGTCGATTGGGAGTAGTCCCAATATTGATAGGAACATACAACACAATAAGACATGCACAGCTTCCAGCGGAGCAATCCATACGGATGTGGAAGTCAAAACATACAAGGTGAGATAACACGTACAACACTCAAGGAGCAATCTGAATGAGTGCAACAGTTTTTACAACAAGCTTCATGTGAAAGGTTTGTCGGATGTCTGGGAGAGCAGTCTACACAGGCAAGACATTGTTAATAGCATATAAAACACATTTCCATTAATAGATTATGAATTGCAACAAATGAAGCAGTTTATATGTAGAACACAGGTTAAAGTAGCATGCATTACACATGTTGAAGATCAGTCTTACAACAGATACAATACATGTGTGAAATATGCTAGCCTGTTAGAAGGCTTCTGAATTAAGTGAAAGTTCCAAGACACATCGTTACACCATACATCACTAACTATTGGAAATAATACTGAGGGGGGGGGGTGAATCAGTATTAGTCAAATCAATAACTTTTTCTTTTCATACTCTGATTTATATACGCTACTTCAATGAAGGTAACTCACATGTACACACAACTGTATTTAAGGAAACTAGTGTATATCCAACAAACTTATGATTCAGTTAATTCATCATATGTTGATCTTTAATCAGTGCATCAGTACTTCATTAACCAAATAAACAGTAACCATGTGTAGTAATAACATAGTAAACCATCACACATAAGAAACACCCATGAACACCAAGATTTAAGGTGGAAACCCAATGCGGGACAAAAACCAACTGCTCATGTCTTCTTTTAATATAAGAAAAACTTGTTTACAATGTTGTACTGGTGCAAACTCATTCTAGTACATAGGAAACCACCTGTAGAAGGCTACAAACTTCTCTCATTCTCCAGCTACTACTGGAAGGGAGCTACAACCCCCTAACTCTTGTACTAGCCAATCTGTTTACTAGTACGTAGGAGCCAATCTGTTTATAGAAGGCTCCAACCTTCACTCGTTTTCTAGCTACTACTAGAAGGGAGCTACAACCCCCTGGCTCTTGTACTAGTCGATCCATTTACTAGTACGTAGGCACCAACCTATAGAAGGCGCCAACCTATGGAAGGCTCCAACCTTCTCTCGTTTTCCAGCTGCTACTGAAAGGGAGCTTCAACCCCCTGGCTCTTGTACCTCCCGATACATTTACCAGTACGTAGGTGCCGGCCTACACAAGGATACAACCTTCTCTCTTCCTCCAGGGACCATGTTTCAGAAATTTTCAGACTAAATACCCCTGGAACACAACACCACAATTTGAAGGCCTCGTTTCATAAAATTTTCATACTGGACCCATCAGTAACATTGAAGCTCTAAATCAATCACCACTACAATACAACCATCAAATACATTTGCATCAACCAATCACTAAACTCAATCATCAATCTATGAATCAACCACAACTAAATAAATCAATCATTAAAAGCCCATCATCACTGAAGCAAATCACAATCAATCAATCTGAACATTCAAAACACAGTCACCAGAACATGGAGCAGAACCCAGAACTCTGCAACAACAACCAGAACCAACTGCAACTTCAAATATCATATTTCATAATGTATACGGTACTTGGATGTGATGACCCAGCTTGTATACATGCTTTTATCAAAGTGAACCAATATACAGATCTATAAATACTAACTTTAAAACTTCATAGCTATTCCAGACTTCAGTCATACCCTGATCATAACTTACAGAATAAAACATGCGTCAATATTCAGATCTAGAATATCCATGATCAGACCACATAATGATAATTTATTTCAGGCCTTATGATCCCGATCCATCATCCATCATCAACCACATAGGTGCATCCTTATCTTAGATCAAGAAAAGCATCAGAAACCCATAACCTACATATTTGATCTAACATTTCATAAGATATTCAATCCTTGCATGCTTGGCCTAATGATCTTCTCCTCCTTATATAGTTTTAGGCCTTTCTTAATACCTTGGACCAAAACCACTTAGGACCAATACCATGGATCAAATACCCCGGACCAATACCACGGACCAAATACCTCGAACCAATACCTTGGATCAAATGCCTCAGACCAAAACCTTTGACCAAAACCTTGATTTTCCATCCCATACACATTTTTCCTTCTGTGAAAGTGTGTGTATACATATACGCTCCTTTTGTTCTATTAAACCACGTGTATACACTGCTTGGACAAAGTGAACCAGATTATACTTCTTAAACCACTCTCCTTCTTCAATCTTTGGACTTTAATCTGTAATCCTTTGTTGTTAACCTATTGCACTATGATCTATCATCTGTGTGAGTTTTCATCAAGGACAACACCTTTATCATAATGCCAACAATCTCCCCCCTTGGACTTGATGGCAACAACAACACCAAGACACTCTCCCTCTTTCACATCAAGGGCAAAGGGAAGACCAAGATGTTCTCCCTATTTGATATTCAATATGTTGTCCATGCTCCCCTTAATTACATGTTGAATTCTTTGATTAAGCTCCCCCTTTGTACATGTTGAGATGCACTAAACCATCCATTCTCCCCTTGATAACATGTAGAGTCTGCAAAAATATTTTTCAAAAGAATAACATGACTTTGTAACTCAACTAAGTGAGTATGACCTTCCTATCAGCAATGATTCATACATACATCAATCTCCCAACCAAGTGGGGATATACCAATTTTGACTCATCCACCCAACCAAGTGGGGATATACCAAATGTTTATACATGACTGAAATAATAATTATTACATCATCATTTCCATGCATAGTGGGGTTAAAAATAAGGTATTTTCATGACCTTTACATCAAATGATATACATGAAATTTATAACAAGGACCAACAATATAAAAAAGACCATGATAGTCATCAACAACTATCATACACCATATATGATCTCCACCATCAGCATCTGCCAGTAGCATCAAGATCAACAACCTATATATGTCCATCCTCAAAGGAGCCACCTAAATCAAACAACTATGTGGATCAAGAAATATAAGCATCTTCATGTACCAAGGTCTTCTATTATAATTCCAACAACGTAGTATTAGAAACATATGCTACCCCTGAACCTATGCCAACTGTTTACTATCAGATCTAATTTTTGAAAATATCAGTAAGAATCATCAAGGCATCATCATCAATCACATATTTGTCAAGTCATAAACAACTTATGAGGGCCAAGAGAACTTCTACATATTATCAGCAGACTGTAATCATCATCAATCAGAACAGAGCAGATATTTGATAATTGACTGAAACATATCAGACCCCTTTTTCTGAGTCTGTCCTGCTGCCTTTTCCTCAAGCCCACATATACATGACTGTACAGCTTCGAACTCGTGTATATACGCCACTTGCCTTCATGAAAATTGCGTATGAGATTTAGAACATTGAAGTTTCACACTTTCAACTCCCCCTGAGTCTATTATGCTTGTACACTATGCTATGCCACATCTTTCTAACTGTACTTCCTTATTCTTCCATATCTTTGAGTGTGATGATGTTCTCTCCTTTTCGTATGGTGCCTGAAATTTTCTCCTGCATTCCTTTGTTATATGTCCAAACTTGTTACAAGAATAACATCTTACATGTTTCATATTCCTTCTATAGTAGTGAATGGCTTTGTGAGCAAACATATTGCAAGAAAAGCAATATCCCTTAAAGTACCTGGAAGTTGATGATCTTTCTGTGTGATGGCCTTGAACCATTCTTCTTCTACATCTCCCTGCAACATGTCCAAAATTATGACATATAAAACATTCAAAATTATTCATTGGATCAAATAAACAACTATCATTTCCATAGTTAGGAGCAAAAGATTTTCTTTCAAGACTTTCTTTCCTTGGGTTGTTCATGGGGTTTACCTCTCATCTCCTTGTGGATCATTTTATATTTTGCATTAGAGTTTATTGCCTCATCTTGTGAGCTAGATTCACCTTCAACAGATTCATGAAAACCAAGATCAGTTTTGACGGTAGGAGACCTTTGACTACTAAGAATATTATCCAAAATCTTAGTACTATCTTGAAATAGTAACAGATTATCCTTTTCTTCTAATTTATCTTTTAAGATATTTACCTCAACCTCATATTTCTCTTCCTTTTCCATATATTCCTTCTTCAAGATTTCTTCAGCCTATCTTCCTTCTTCCACTTGTTGCCTTAATTTTAGAATCCCATTTTCTTGTTCTTCATCTGCTTGAGGTAATCTTCATTCTGCTTATTTCCAAGATCTTCTTTTAGAGAGAGGATCTTAGCTTCAAGAATTTCATAGTAACTAGATCTATCTTTAAGTCTCTTGATTGTTGTACTCTTTTCATTTACTTCATTTCTTAATGATGTCACTTCATCTTGCAACTTTTGACATTGATCTTCCTTTTCCTTTTACTTCTTCCTTACTTTGTTTCCTTCCTCCAGCTATGCTTTTAGTCTGGTAACTTATTCTTTGAAGGCACATTGCCTTTTGTTAAATAGATCTTGTTGATCTCTGATTTTATCTGCGAGTATTTTAACTTATGTCTCTATGTTTCTTTCACGATCATTTCCAATATCTTCAATATTGCATGAACAGAGGAAAGTATCACTAGAAGACCAAAATTTTTTACCTGATACTTCATTTTCTTGTTCATCTTCAATCTAAGGTGATTCTGAATCTAAATACTTGCTACCACCTAACAGCCAATTGTCTCTCCTGTTGTCACTGTTCCTTTAAGATGTCTTCTTTTTCTGAGGCACTTTCTTCTTTAGCTTCTTTCCCATTGTTTCTATGGATCTCCTTCAAGCGATAAAGCTTCTGCCAAAGGACCTGCACTGGTTCCAATTATTGGAAATAATAATAATGGGGGAGTGAATCAGTATTATTCAAATCAATAACATTTTCTTTTCATACTCTGGTTTATATATGCTACTTCAGTGAAGCTAACTCGTGTGTACACACAACTGTATTTAAGGCAACCAGCGTATATCCAACAAACTTATGATTGAGTTAATTCATCATATGTTGATATTTAATCAGTGCATCTGTACTTTATTAACCATATAAATAGTAACCATGTGCAGTAATAACATAGTAAACCATCACACACACGAACACCAAGATTTAAGGTGGAAACCCAATGCAGGACAAAAACTACATGCTGTTGTCTTCTTTTAATGTAATAAAAACCTGTTTACGATATTATACTGGTGTAGACTCATACCAGTACGGAGGCACCCACCTACAGAAGGCTACAACCTTCTCTTGTTCTCCAGCTACTACTGGAAGGTAGCTATAACCCCCTAGCTCTTGTACTAGTTGATCCATTTACTAGAACATAAGCGCTGACCTATGGAAGGCTCCAACATTGACGCATTTTCTAGCTTCTACTGGAACAGAGCTCCAATCCCCTGGCTCTTCTACTAGCTGATCCATTTACTAGTACATAGGCACCAGCCTATAGAAGGCTCCATCCTTCACTCATTTTCCAGCTGCTACTAGAAGGGAGCTCCAACCCCCTGGCTCTTGTACTGGTCGATATGTCTACCTGGTCGATATGTCTACCAGTACGTAGGCACCATCCTATAGAAGGCTATGACCTTCTCTCTTCCTCCAAGGACCACATTTCATAAATTTTTAGACTGGATACTCCTAGAACACAACACCACAATCTAAAGGCCTCATTTCATCAAATTTTCATACTGGACCCATTAGTAACATTGAAGTTCTAAATCAATCACCACTGCAATACAACCATCAAATAAATCTGCATCAACCAATCACTGAAACTCAATCATCAATATCTAAATCAACCACAACTGAATCCATCAATCACTGAAAACCCATCATCACTGAAGAAAATCACAATCAATCAATCTTAACATTCAGAACACTTTCACCAGAATACAGTCACCAAAACACAAAACAGAACCCAGAACTTTGCAACAACAACTAGAGCCAACTGCAACTTCAAATATCATATTTCATAATGTATACGCTACTTAGATGTGACGAACCAACATGTATACGTGATTTTATCAAAGCGAACCAATGTATAGACCCGTAAATAATAACTTTAAAACTTCACCGCTATTCCAGACTTCAGTCATACCAGATCATAACATTTACAGAATAAAACATGCGTCAATATTTAGATCTAGACTATCCATGATCAGTTTGCATAATGATAATTCATTTCAGGCCTTATGATCCTGATCCATCATCCATCATCAACCACATAGTTGCATCCTTAGTTCAGATCAAGCAAAGCATCAGAAACCCATAACTTGCATATTTGATCTAACACTTCATAAGATATTCAATCCTTGCATGCTTGGCCTAATGATATGTTTCTCCTTATATACCTTTAGGCCTTTCTCAATACCTTGGACCAAAACCACTTAGGACAAATACCTTGGACCAAATACCTCGGACCAATACCACGGACCAAATTCCTCGGACCAATACCTTGGACCAAATACCTCGGACCAATACGTCGGACCAAAAACTTGATTTTCCATCCCATATGTGCTTTTCCTTCTGTGAAAGTGGCTGTATACGTATACACTCCTTTTGTTTTGTTAACCCGCATGTATATGCTGCTTGGACAAAGTGAACCAGCGTATACTTCTTAAACCACTCTCTTTCTTCAGTCTATGGAGTCTGATCTGTAATCCTTTGTTGTTAACCTATTGCACTGTGATCTAACATCTGCGTGAGTTGCCATCATGGACAACACCTGTATCATAATGCCAACAATCTCCCCCTTTGAAATTGATGGTAACAACAACACCAAGACACTCTCTCCTTCTGACATCGAGGGCAAAGGGCAAACCAAGATATTCTCCCTCTTTGATATTCAATATGTTGTCCATGCTTCCCCCTAAGTACATGTTGAATTCTCTGATTAAGCTCCCCCTTTGTACATTATGAGATGCACTAAACCGTCCATGCTCCCCTTGAACACATGCAGATTCTACAAAAATATTTTTCAAAAGAATAGCATGACTCTATAACTCAACTAAGTGAGTATGACCTTCCTATCACCAATGATTCATACATACATCAATCTCCCAACCAAGTGGGGATATACCAAATGTTTATACATGACTGAAATAGTAATTATTACATCATCCTTCCCATGCATAGTGGGGTTATAAATTAGGTCTTTTCATGACCTTTACATTAAATGATATACATGACATTTATAACAAGGACCAACAATCTAAACAAGACCATGATAGTCATCAAAAACTATCTTACACCATATATGATCTCCAACATCAGCATTTGTCAGTAGCATCAAGATCAACAGCCTGTATATGTCCATCATCAAAAGAGTCACCTGAATCAAAAAACTATGTGGATCAAGAAATATAAACATCTTCATGTACCAAGATCTTCTATTATAATGCCAACAATGCATTATTAGAAACATATTCTTCCCCTGAACCTATGCCAACTGTTTACTATCAGATCTAATCATTGCAAATATTAGTAAGAATCATCAAGGCATCATCATCAATCAGATATATGTCAAGTCATCAACAACTTATGAGGGCCAAGAGCACTTCTACATATTATCAGCAGACTGTAATCATCATCAATCAGAATAGAGCAGATATTTGATAATTGACTGAACCATATCAGACCCCTTTTTCTGAGTCTGTCCCACTGCTTTTTCCTCAAACCCACATATACATGACTATGTAGCTTCAAACTCACGTATATATGTGACTTGTCTTCATGAAAATTGTGTATGAGATTTAGAACACTGAAGTTTCACACTTTTAGCTCCCCCTGAGTCTGTTATGTCTATACACTATGCTATGCCACATCTTTCTGACTGTACTTCCTTATTCTTCAATATCTTCCAGTGTCATTATGTTCTCTCCTTTCGGTATGGAGCCTGAAATTTTCTCCTGCATGCCTTATCTATATTTCCAAACTTGTTACAAGAATAACATCTTACACGTTTCATATTCCTTCTATAGCAGTCAATGCCTTTGTGACCAAACATATTGCAAGAAAAACAATATCCCTTAAAGTACCTAAAATATGATGATCTTTCTGTGTGATGGTATTTAACCATTCTACTACTACATCCCACTGAAACATGTCCAAAATTATGACATATAAGACATTCAACATTATTCATCAGAGGAAATAACCGACTATCACTTCCACAGCTAGGAGCAAAAGATTTTCTTTGAAGACTTTCTTTCCTTGGTTGTTGATGGGGTTGACCTCTCATCTCCTTGTTGAACATTTCAAATTTTTCATTAGAGTTTCTTGCCTCATCTTGTGAGCTAGATTCACCTTCAATAGATTCATGAAAGCCAAGATCAGTTTTGATGGTAGGACACCTTTGACTACTAAGAATATTATCCAAAATCTTAGTACTATCCTGAAATTGTAAGAGTTTATCCTTTTCTTCTAATTTACCTTTCAAGATATTTACCTCAACCTAATATTGCTCTTCCTTTTCCTGATATTGATTCTTCAAGATTTCTTCAGCCTTTCTTCCTTCTTCCACTTGTTTCCTTAATTTTAGAATCCCATTTTATTGTTCTTCATTTGCTTGAGGTAGTTCTTCATTCTGCTTATTTTCAAGATCTTCTATTAGAGAGAGGATCTTAGATTCAAGACTTTCATAGTAATTGGATCTATCTTTAAGTCTCTTGATTGTTGTACTCTTTTAATTTACTTCATTTCTTAATGACATCACTTCATCCTGCAGCTTTTGACATTGATCTTCCTTTTCCTTGTACTGCTTCCTTACTTTGCTTCCTTCCTCCAGCTGAGATTTTAGTCTGGTAACTTCTTCTTTGAAGGCACACTCCCTTTTGTTAAATAGATCTTGTTGATATCTGATTTTATCTGCGAGTCTTTTAACTTCTATCTCTATGTTTCTTTCATGATCACTTCCAATATCTTCAATATTGCATGAACAAAGGAAAGTATCACTAGAAGACCAAAATTTTTTACCTGATACTTCATTTTTTTGTTCATATTCAATCTAAGGTGATTTTGAATCTGAATAATCGCTTCCACATAATGACTAATTGTCTCTCCTGTTGTCACTGTTCCTTTGATATGTATTCTTTTTTTGAGGCGCTTTCTTCTTTAGCTTCTTTCCCATTGTTTCTATGGATCTCCTTCAAGAGATCAAGCTTCTGCCAAAGGACCTGCTCTCATTCCAATTGTTGGAAATAATACCGAGGGAGGGGGGATGAATCAGTATTATTCAAATCAATAACTTTTTCTTTTCATACTCTCATTTATATACACTACTTCATTGAAGGTAACTCGCTTGTACACGCAACTATATTTAAGGCGACCAGCGTATATCCAACAAACTTAGGATTCATTTATGTCATCATATGTTCATCTTTAATCAGTGCATCAGTACTTCATTAACCATATAAACAATAACCATGTGTAGTGATAATAGAGTAAACCATCACACATAAGCAGCACACATGAACACTAAGATTTAAGGTGGAAACCCAATGCGGGACAGAAACCACCTACTACTGTCTTCTTTTAATACAAGAAAAACCTGTTTACAATCTTGTACTAGTGCAGACTCATACTAGTACACAGGTGCCTACCAGCAGAAGGCTACAACCTTCTCTCATTCTCCAGCTACTACTGGAAGGGAGCTACAACCCCCTAGCTCTTGCACTAGCCAATCCGTTTACTAGTACATAGGTGTCGACCTACAGAAGGCTCCAACCTTCACTCATTTTCTAGCTGCTACGAAAAGGGAGCTCCAACCCCTGGTTCTTGTACTATCTTATCCATTTACTAGTACATAGGCACTAGCCTACAGAAGGCTCCAACCTTCACTCATTTTCTAGCTACTACTGGAAGGGAGATCCAACCCCCTGGCTCTTGTACTGGCCGATATGTTTACCAGTACGTAGGCGCTAGCCTATAGGAGGCTACGACCTTCTCTCTTCCTCCAGGGACCTGTTTCATAAATTTTTAGACTGGATAGTCCTGGAACACAACACCACAATCTGAAGGCCTCGTTTCATCACATTTTCATACTGGACCCATCATTAACATTGAAGCTCTAAATTAATCACCATTGTAATACAGCCATCCAATACATCTGCATCAACCAATCATTGAAACTCAATCATCAATCTTTGAATCAACCACAACTGAATCAATCAATCATTGAAAACCCATCATCACTGAAGCAAATCATAATCAAGCAATCTAAACATTTAGAACACTATCACCAGAATACAGTCACCAGAAAAAAAAAGCAGAACCCAGAACTCTTGTTAGGCCCCTATACTATTTGTGTAACCCCTTATTGTTATTAGTACAACCCCCTTATTATATTGTTGTACCCATGTAGTCCCCATATTGTTATTATTTTGCCCCATAGAAGCCCACTATTGTTATTATTGTGCCCTTACATTATTATTGTTATGCCGGCTCTGATTATATTATGACCCCTTAGACTCCTATATATAGAAAGGAGGTCTTGTCATTGGTATAATCCAAGAATTGTTAATTTGTGTAATGTAAAGGAGGTTGCCCCGTCGAAGAGGCTGAATTCTAAGGCGTTCAACTATCTTTTCTATCTTTTTGTGAGTTGGTTTCATAACATTTGGTATCAGAAATTTGGATTCTAGGGTTTCGCTGCTCTAAATAGGTCATCGTGGCATTTTCACTATAATTTTTTTCTACGATGTTTCAGAAGAGGAAAAAAAACCCATTTGAGGCGAAATCACGTTGAACCTTGAGTTTGAATTTCAGATTTTTTCACGCAATATTTGTGGAGATATGATCTAAGGAATTTGGTATTTTTGCAGACTCCTAAATTTCATTCCAAACAGGTGACCTTGGGAAACTCGTCATAACTATCTCTCTAGGTATCAGATTGCAATTTCGTAAGAAGTTACAAAAAGAGGACAGGCTGTAGTTTCCTGTGTATAATTTTCAGATCCTAAGGTAAAAACAGTGACACGTGGCACTTCATACAAGTTCGCTCTTTAGAAAAGGTATATAATTAGGTCATGCTGGGAGATTGTGCATAACGTTTTCTTGGAGAATATAAATTCGATTAGACTGGTGGCATTAGAAAGAGGACGCAGAGGGCTACTGTAGGTCTCAATTTCAGAACATAAATATCCGAAAGTACAGAGTTACAGTCGTTTAAAGATCGAGCTCCTAAAATCAAGAAAAAGCAAGATGAGAAAGTTTGATGGCAAGGATCTGGTAAATTGGATACTACAGATGGAGAAATATTTCGATCTACATGAGGTGCAACTATTACAAAAGGTACTTATTGAATCTTCATATTTAGAACGAGATCAATTTTTATGTTATAAAGGGCTTTGTTCTCATAAACCACTTGTTATGTGGTCAATTTTCATGGAGGAAATGATATGACATTATGAGGATACAAAGAGAAACTCCTTCTTTAGCCAATTGATAAATCTCAAACAAAAGGGTTTATTGGAAGAGAACATTGAGGACTTTCAAAAATTGAATATAAGGGTAAATTATATTCCAAAGAATCAAATGATTGATGTCTTCATAGGGACTTTAAAGGATGACGTTCAACATGAAGTTCATTTTTGGGAACCTGATTCGTTGGAGGAGGCATTCGAGTTGGCAAGAAAAATTGAAAGTGAAATTATGGAAAGAAGGAATCCCTCCACTCATGACTATAATTATGAAAGTGTTTCTTCTCCTAGCCTTCCACAACCTACAAGGATTACACCACAACAATTGGAAGAGAAAAGAGAAAAGGGGCTTTGTTACAATTGTGATAGAAAATCCACTAAATGTCATAAGTGTGTTGAGAAGAAATTATTTTACATAGAGTATGAAGAGGAGGAAGAAAAGGATCAAGAAACATCAAAAGAAGAGGATATATGCCAGGAACAAACCCTATAGAAAGAAGAAATGAATTCGACCATATCTTGTAAAGCAATGACAAGAATTACCACTGCTCAAACTCTCAATATAGAAGGACATATCAAGAAGAAAAAGGTTCAAGAAGTGAAATATCATATTGAGAAAGTATAAATGAATCCAACCATATCTTGTAATGCATTGGCTAGAATTACCACTCCTCAAACTATCAATATAGAAGGACATATCCAGAAGAAAAATGTTCAGGAAGTGAAAGATCACATCAAGCATCAAGAAATGAATCCGACCATATCTTGTAAAGAATTGGAAGAAATTATCACCCCTCAAACTGTTACGATAGAAGGACATATCAAGAAGAAAAAGGTTCAAGCAGTGAAAGATCACATCGAGCATCAACAACAAGTTCTCCAACTTTTAAAGGATAATTCCACTTTGGTGTAGAATCAAATGAAACAATAGGTAGATCAACATCGCAGTGAAAAACGTTTTGATGTAGGTGATTGGGTATTTTTACGGCTACATCTCAAGCAAGCTATTTATGAGAAGGAAGTGTTGGCAATACTACATACACTTAAGAAATGGCGACCTTACCCAATGGGAAGACACTTCAAGGTAAAAATGGATCATGATAGTCTTAAATACTTTTTAGAACAAATATTATCTTTAGAAGAACAGAAAAAATGGGTCACAAATATGTTGGGTTATTACTTTGACATCATCTACAGAAAAGGGAAGAAATTTTTTGTCGTAAATGCACTCTCAAGAAAGAATGAGGATCTGGAAGCATTGTTTTGTGCTATTTCTATTATCCAACCAGACTGGATAAATGAAGCAAGGGATGAATGGAAGAAGGACAAAGAAGTGTGGCCACTCATTAAAAAGTTGCAGAATATCCCAATTCAAACAATATTGCCAGAACTTGAAGAGGAAGGAAAAATCATATTGGAACCTGGAGCAGTCACAAAAAAAAGAACTCGACAACAAGGAAATAGATCAATTTCATAGTATCTCATCAAGTGGAAGAACTTACCCGCTGAATATTCCACATGGGAGGACAAGGATTTTTTACAGAAGCATCAAGAACTACTCAAGCATTGAGGACAACACTTTTTGAAGGAGAGGGGCATGTTAGGCCCCTATACTACTAGTGTAACCCCTTATTGTTATTAGTACAACCCCCTTATTATATTGTTGTACCCATGTAGTCCTCATATTGTTATTATTTTACCCCATATAAGCCCATTATTGTTATTATTGTGCCCTTACATTATTATTGTTATGTCGGCTCTGATTATATTATGACCCCTTAGACTCCTATATATAGAAAGTAGGTCTTGTCATTTGTATAATCCAAGAATTGTTCATTTGTGTAATGTAAAGGAGGTTGCCCCTTGAAGAGGCTGAATTCTAAGGCGTTCAACTATCTTTTATATCTTTTTGTGAGTTGGTTTCATAAAAACTCTAGAACAACGACCAGAACCAATTGAAACTTCAAATATCATATTTCATAATGTATATGCTACTTGGATGTGATGAACCAGTGTGTATACATGCTTTTATCAAAGTGAACCAACGTACAGATCCGTAAATACTAACTTTAAAACTTCACTGCTATTCCACACTTCAGTCATACCTAGATCATAACATTTACATAATAAAACATGTATCAATATTCAGATCTAGACTATCCGTGATTAGACCACATAATGATAATTTATTTCAGGCCTTATGATCCCGATTCATCATCCATCATCAACCACATAGGTGCATCCTTAGTTTAGATCAAGCAAAGCATCAAAAACCCATAACCTGCATATTTGATCTAACACTTCATAAGATATTCAATCCTTGCACGCTTGGCCTAATGATCTTCTCATCCTTATATAGCTTTAGGCCTTTCTCAATACCTTGGACCAAAACCACTTAGGACCAATACCTTGGACCAAAGACCTCAGACCAACACTTCGGACCAATACCTTGGACCAATACCTTGGACCAAATACCTTGGACCAAATACCTCGGACAAATACCTTGGACCAAAACCTTGATTTTCCATCCCATACGCGCTTTTCATTCTATGAAAGTTCATGTATATGTATATGCTCCTTTTGTTCTGTTAACGCATGTGTGTACGCTACTTGGACAAAGTGAACTAGCATATACTTCTTAAACCACTCTCTTTCTTAAATCTCTAGAGTCTGATATGTAATCCTTTGTTGTTAGCATGTTGCATTATTATCTGTCATCTGTGCGAGTTTCCATCAAGGAAAATACCTGTATCATAATTCCAACAATCTCCCCCTTTGGACTTGATGACAACAACAACACCAAGACACTCTCCCCATTTGACATCAAGGAAAAATGGCAGACCAAGATGTTCCCCCTCTTTGATATTCATTATTCTGTCCATGCTCCCCCTGAGTACATGATGAATTTGCTGATTAATCTCTCCCTTTGTACATGCTGAGATGCAATAGACCATCCATGCTCCCCCTGAGCACATGCAGAGTCTACAAAAATATTTTTCAAAAGAATATGATGACTCGATAACTTAACTAAGTGAGTATGACCTTCCTATCACCAATGATTCATACATACATCAATCTCCCAACCAAGTGGGGATATACCAATTTTGACTCATCCACCCAACCAAGTGGGGATATACAAAATGTTTATACGTGACTGGAATAGTAATTATTACATCATCCTTCCCATGCATAGTGGGGTTACAAATTAGGTCTTTTCATGACCTTTACATCGAATGATATACATGAAATTTATAACAAGGACCAACAATCTAAGCAAGACCATGATATTCATTAGCAACTATCATACACTATATATGATCTCCACCATTATCATCTATCAGCAACATGAAGATCAACAGCTTGTATATGTCCATCATCAAAAGAGTCACCTGAATCAAACAACTATGTGGATCGAGAAATATAAGAATCTTCATGTACCAAGGTCTTCTATTATAATGCCAACAATGCATTATTAGAAACATATGCTCCCCCTAATCCTATGCCAACTGTTTACTATCAGATCTGATCATTGCAAATATCGATAAGAATCATCAAGGCATCATCATTAATCAGATATATGTCAAGTCATCAACAACTTATGAGGGCCAAGAGTACTTCTACATATTATTAGCAGACTGTAATTATCATCAATCAAAACAGAGCAGATATTTGATAATTGACTGAACCATATTAGACCCCTTTTTCGGAGTCTGTCCCATTGCTTTTTCCTCAAACCCACATATAAATGACTGTGCAACTTCAAATTTACGTATATACGCGACTTGTCTTCATGAAAATTGCGTATGAGATTTAGAACACTGAAGTTTCACACTTTCAACTCCCCCTGAGTCTATTATTTCTGTACACTATGTTATGCCACATCTTTCTAACTGCACTTCCTTATTCTTCCATATCTTTGAGTGTGATGATGTCCTCTCCTTTTGGTATGGTGCCTAAAATTTTCTCTTGCATTCCTTTGTTATATGTCCAAACTTGTTACAAGCATAACATCTTACATGTTTCATATTCCTTCTATAGCAATCAATGGCTTTGTGACCAAACATATTGCAAGAAAAATAATATCCCTTAAAGTACCTGGAAGCTGATGATCTTTCTGTGTGACAGTCTTGAACCATTCTACTTCTACATCTTGTTGCAACATGTCCAAAAATATGACATATAAAACATTCAACATTATTCATCGGAGGAAATAACTGACTATCACTTCAACGATTAGGAGAAAAAGATTTTCTTTCAAGACTTTCTTGCCTTGGTTGTTGATGGGGTTGACCTCTCGTCTCCTTGTTGAGAATTTCAGATTTTGCATTAGAGTTCCTTGCCTCATCTTGTGAGCTAGATTCACCTTCAACAGATTCATGAAAACCAAGACTAGTTTTGATGGTAGGAGACCTTTGACTACTAAGAATATTATCCAAAATCTTAGTATTGTCTTGAAATCGTAACAATTTATCCTTTTCTTCTAATTTACCTTCTAAGATATTTACCTTAACCTAATATTGCTCTTCCTTTTCCAAATATTTCTTCTTCAATATTTCTTCAGCCTTTCTTCCTTCTTCCACTTGTTGCCTTAATTTGAGAATCTCATTTTCTTGTTCTTCATCTGCTTGAGGTAGTCCTTCATTTTGCTTATTTTCATGATCTTCCTTTAGAGAGAGGATCTTAGCTTCAAAAATTTCATAGTAACTGGATCTATCTTTAACTCTCTTGATTGTTGTACTCTTTTCATTTACTTCATTTCTTAATGATGTCACTTCATCCTGCAACTTTTGACATTGATCTTCCTTTTCCTTGTACTGCTTCTTTTCTTTGTTTCCTTCCTCCAGCTGAGATTTTAGTCTGGTAACTTCTTCTTTGAAGGCACACTCCCTTTTGTTAAATAGATATTGTTGATCTCTGATTTTATCTGTGAGTATTTTAACTTCTATCTCTATGTTTCTTTCATGATCACTTCCATTATCTTCAATATTGCATGAAAAAAGGAAAGTATCACTAGAAGACCAAAAAAATTTACCTGATACTTCATTTGCTTGTTCATCTTCAATTTGAGGTGATTATGAATTTGAATACTTTCTTCCACCTAATGGCTAATTGTCTCTCATGTTGTCACTGTTCCTTTGATATGTCTTCTTTTTTTGAGGCGCTTTCTTCTTTAGCTTCTTTCCCATTGTTTCTACGGATCTCCTTCAAGTGATCAAGCTTCTGCCAAAGGACCTACTCTGATTCCAATTGTTGGAAATAATATTGAGAGGGGGGTTGTTACAGATCCATTTGAGCACATCAGCCCCAACTTACAAATCAGTACTATTAGGGCCCATCAAACCCTAATTTATTTGTTACATGCCCTAAAGAAGTGAACCATCAAAATGCCTAGCTTCCTAAGAAGTTCCATGACTGAACATCCAAAAATCACCTCTAAGAAGATTAGCACAAGAAGACCTTCATTAGGGTGCACTGCAATCCAGTACATGCACTGTTAGTGTGCTATGCAGCGCACCTGAGTTCTCTTTGGCCTGTGCTGGGTGAATTTGAGTGAAATTGCATTGGGGTTTGGGAATATTCTTATCCATTGGATGCATCTAGAAGTTTCCCAAGTTTATCTACTCCTTTGAGTTTGAATTTGGATGAAGTAGGGAGTTAAGGAACATCAATCTCTTTATCCCTTCCTCCATGGAACTAAGTTATAAGTTTGGGAGGGAATTCATTATCGCCATTTATGGTATAACTTCCTCCATTCACCTATAAAAATACCACTCATCTAAGTGATCAGGGGATAGAAATCATTTAATTATAGGGAGATGATGTTAGTATGAGACTTGAGTTGATTTCAAGTATTGCTATGATGTCAAAATGTCTTTCTTGTTATGAGAAGAGGATGGGATTGAACTGGAGGAGTGATGCTAAATCAAGCAAATTGGTTGTAACTCTTCCTTTTTCTAATAAAGTGTTCAAAGCTTTTTCCATATGATTTTGTTATTCATTGATTCTTTCATATGTGTACTATGTACTTGATTCCATACTATGTTTAATCAATAGATCATTATCATATGCTTTGATTGGTTTTTGTCTTCTATTTGTGTGCAGGTACTCTTCAAGCGGATTAAGTACGAAGAGGAGCGACATAATTGGTCAAGGGAGATAAGGAGTAAGCGAAAGTTACAAGTAGGCTTCTTTACCTCTTATTTAATCTATTGGTCATAGATAAAGTAGAGAATGTTTTGCACTGTTGTTCTAGACTTAGCTACTAATCTAGGGGTTTAAGTGTTTATCCGTAGACACTAAAACTTCCCAAAACAAATTGGTGACCATACTAGGGAATGATCATCCATCTTTGTAGCTTATCAGCCTCTTAAGACATTTCTACATATTGTACTTGTTGTCTTTGATTGAATTTCATTCTTCTTTCATTGAAAATTGAGTCAAAACTGTGCCAAATTTCCTTCAAAATGGCTTACTGTCACCAGCACAGCCCAATGAAGGAAACAATGTGCTAAATTGCACTTCCTGCATAGATATAGTGCGCTTCAATGCACTGTCTCTCAGTGCTGCCTATGCTGATCCCTTGAGGCTCAGTTTCCCATCTAGGAGCTAAAGTTTTTTGCCAATTTTCTCATATTTGAATGATTTTCTGAATGTCAATGATGTATTGTCTCTGAAAATAGCTTTTCATCTCCTTACCTGGCCCTACTTAGACTATGATTGATAAATTTTTCTTATGTATTTACTTTTTCATTTTCAATCTATAGTTGAAAGTTAGTTTTTTGGTCGATTGATCTTTGTCGAAAGAAAGTGTTATAAAATCGTCTTTTCCTTCGAAAATTGAATTTTCATAAAGTCCTCATTCATGAAAGATCGATTGATTAATGTATGCATATGATTAGTCTTTTCATTGAAAGTGTCATAATTCCTCATTTATTTGAAAACGAAAGTGTCGTAAAGTCTTCCTTTCCTTGAAAAGAAATTTTCACGAAATCATCATTTTTATGAAAAGAGTTTATTGATCGATTGTGCATTAGTTTTCCTTTTTGTTCATTCACATTAAGGGAAATCAAAAATAAATAACTGCATGTTGCATTGAAAAAGTTTGTGTGTGTTGATAGGAATAGTGTAGGGAATAGTGTGTTGATCAAAAGAAATTTGATTGCTCTATCCCTAAGTAGCTAGGATTTTCATCATTAAATTCAATGGAAGGAATGCTTATCACGATAGTTGAATTCCTAGGAATTTCAGAATACATCACATGGTGAACTTGAAAGGAAAATTCCTAAGCAAGATCAACTTAAAATAAACATCAATTTACCTAATGGAGCATTGTCATTAACGAGAACATTTAGTGGTTCTAAGCTAGAGACATCTTCCGGCGTCGTAAAACAAAGCAGTTGTCACTAACTTGTCTGCAATACATCCTATGTGTGATACATCATTCCATGTATGTGAGTATATCGTAGCTCATCCACGTACCTTCAGGTATATAGGGTGGTGTTACAGTACGTAAAGTATATGGGAATGCTCTCACTGTGCAGTTTTGCATTAGACAATGCTTATACAGACTAGGCCTCCACGTACCTTCAGGTATATATGGCAGGACAACTCTAGGTTTCTATCCATCCTTAAGTAACTGAGTCAGCTGCCTTGTAAACTGTGATACACCGAACACAGCGTTCGGGGAGATTTCCTTCCTGTACTTCTTGGTTCGCCAGGAGGTATTTTGTAGTTCAAAGTTGTTTAGTAAACCTTTTAACTAGTATTACCCTTTTTGTTTGTTTCTTTTTTGATAATAAAATTAATCAACAATTATGGAAGAACATCAACCCATACCCCATCATTCGCGGAGAACAGCGAGCAAACCACCTATGCCTCCCGAAGCGACACCAATTCGGGCAAAGCCGTCTCGCTTAACTGAGTCTAGTACATCAAGAAATCCTAGTTCTTCATCTAAGTTACCTGAATCATCTATTATCCCAAACAAAATGGATTGGCCAAAGGAAGAATAGGTCAATTGAAGAAGGCATTTGAACTATGATCCTTGATCAAGATCTACCAAAGTTCTTATGGGAAGAAGCAGCATTGACAGTTGTATAGATTCAAAATAGGAGTCCTCATAAGAGTCTTTATAATACAACGCCCGAAGAAGTATTCAAAGGAAGGAAGTTGAGTGTGGATCACCTCTGAATCTTTGGAAGTCCAACATATATTCATGTTCCGTAAGACATATGTTATGTTCCTGAAGAAGAAGTTTCACAATTACCAAGGACATTAGCACTGATCCTAGTGAAACAGTAACCGAAGTTGTTCAACCACAAGTTGATCCTCAACTTGAAATTGCTCAACAAGAAAGTACTTCTGAACTTGAATCAGTTCAACCAAAAGTTAATCCAGAATATATCCCAGTTCAAACAGAAGTTACATCTAAACCTGAAGTTGGTCAGGAACCTCTTATTGAAATTTTTGTTCATTTACCCGAACATTTGGACTTCGAATTTGAACATTCAGAAGTTGTTACTCTACTAGAAGACGATCAACCAGTTACCCCTTAGACATCAGTAACTATTGAAACTTCAACTTCATCAACACCAGAAATATTTTACGGACCTGACGGTGAAGTTCTTCCACCAGGTTTGATTGCCATTGAGGAGGAATTGGAAGAAGATTCCACACCTGGAACCTCGTTTCACTTTGGAACTAGGCTTTATCTTCACCTTAATACTCCTAATTGCTTTGCTTCATTTGATCCTACTTCTTTTCAAGTACCCATCGAATATTTAGGACAACTTTTGGGTCAGTTAACTATGGCAGAACAACGTCAACATCTCAGACTATATCATCTGATGAAGCTACAATAGAATCTTCTGTTGTAACTTCTTCGATGTTTTCTACCACACCTGAGTCACACCTGTATGGTGAATCATCCATCCCAGTTAGTTACCAATCATTGTTTGGAACCCACTGAGGGGTTGCTTCTACACCATGGTCATCACCCATGTCCTCAACCGAAATTTTACCTAGTTCTTCTCTAATGGGAACTCAACAATTTGATCTGCATATCAGTATCGAGCTGGGAAATCTAGTCAGCAAAGACCTATGTATCCATTAAATACCGAATTGCCACCATATGGATAGCAATATTTTATTCACTGTATCCTCCTTATTCTGGGGGAATACCATATGGTAATATCCCACAATATTCAGGTCAATCTAGGATTATAGTTTTTCAATGGCAACAAACAATTCCAGTTCAACCAAGGCTTGTGTATCCAACACAACCAATGAAAATTGTGTCAACTATTCCTACTACACCTACTGTTACTACTGTATCATAGTCACAAGTTCAAACCGTTGTATCTCAACCTGTTCAAACTGATCCTTCTACCTTGCAATCACAAGTTTCAAGTCAAGAAGTTCAAATTCCGCAAGTTGTTGTACAACAACCACTTGTTTCTGGAGTTCAACAACAAGCTCAAGTTAATGTACCCTTATCTGGATTGACCCAGGCTTACACTGGTATAGTTTATTCACAACCTAGCCAACCTTTCATTGATGGACAACAACAATCATTAAATCCACAACAGTTATACCAACAACAACAACAGTTGATTCAACAACCGTGGCAGCCTTGATTTCAACAACCCAAATTCTAGTAATTCCAACCCTAGTTTGGACTCGTTTCACAGGCTCAACCTGGTTTTGGTCAATCTCAAGCTTACCAAGGTCCTAGCCAACAAGGCTTTGTAGGTTATGGACAACCACACATTCAACCTGGTTATCAACAAACACCTTATACTAGTTTTGTTCAACAACCATACCAAGGTTACCAAATGCAGATGCTCTATGTCAGTATGCAAAGACCTAGCATAGATAGTTCCATCATATCCTAGGTATGCTCAACCTGACTTGAATCGACAGTTTCCCTTTGTAGCAACTTTAGAATTACCAGATTTAAATTGGCGCACTAATGATCCAATATTATATGCACCTAGGTGGCCGGTAATTCTGCATAAGTTACCATCTGACATTCCGAAGCTTAACGAAAATCGTGGAGAAGACCCATCAAATCATGTTTTGACTTTTCATTTGTGGTGTTCGTCAAACTCCTTAAATGACGATTCGGTCAGAATTCGTCTTTTCCAAAGAGCACTTACTAGTCCAGCTGCTAAATGGTACATTGAATTATCAGGAGCTTCTTTCGATCACTTCTAGTTACCTATTAGATACGAGACTGGAACGGAACTGCTACCCATATATTAGATCATATTCATGAGTTGTGGTGTCATCGTTGGATGGTTAAGACATATGTTCTCGATCAGATTTTAGCTGAGTGGTTCATAAAATACTTGTTGCAATCAATCACCGACGATGTGGAAAAATGTGGAGTTGTCACAGAAGAGCAAGTCATTGCTTGTGCCCAATACTTGGATTTGATTTACACACAATCCAGCACGCTTTATGATAAAATTTCAAATGCACCTCCACCAGCTTTCATTGTTCCACCTCCTCCACAATCAAGTAAGGACTCTCATGCTAGCGACAGTGTGATCGGTTCTTCAAGCACAAAGTTAGTAGGAATACCATCTGGTCAAACTCTTGTTGTTTCCAATCAAACTACCAGTGCATTAGAAAATAATCTTGCCTCTGAGATCAATGCCATGTCATTTGATAAAGGCAAAAATCCAAAGCAACTAGCAGGCAAGAAAAACGGGAAGAAAAAAAAGAAACAAGAAAATTCCCCTATAGAGAAATCATCTGATTCCTCTACTTTGGCAAGGAAACCTCATTATCCATGTTTGATATGCAATGACGAGCATTATACAAGATATTGTCCACATCGCTATGAGGTCTCTAAACTTTTAAAGACTTCAAACACATTGGCAGTGTTGACTGATCCATTTCCAACCTCGGAGTCACATTTGGTTGCAACAAACCATGCTTCCACATCCCAAGTACTCATGCTATCCATCACAAAGCCACAAACCAAAGTTTTGGTGTCAACAAGAAACAAATATTACGCAAATCCGTTGTTGTTGAATAATCAGGCCACTAATCAACCTAATCCTTCAACTTTGACTTCATTTGAAGTTGCTCCACCTATTATACCTAAATTGACAATAAAACCACCAAAGGGAGTTGCTCACAAATTGACATTCAACCCTCGAGCTCGAGCAACTCAAAATTATAACATAGTGGAAGATCTTTCTCAATCACCTTCCACTATGTCGACACTTGAGGTGTTGCAAAACTATCCCTCCCAAAAGTAGGCTTTACTCAGCAATAGGTGGAATAGATCCTATGGATTCAAATCTTGTGGTTTTTAACCATGCAGGATACTCACCACATTTACCGACGCAATTAGCTTTCCTAATCCAAGTAAAAGCTCTTATAATAATGTTCACCGAACTAGTATTGATGAGGGAGCATCTACTTTCATTATGTCCATGAGCTACTAGAAAACACTTGGTTCACCTCCATTATCATGATCACCAACCACGTTGAAAGCTTTTGATGGAAGAACATATACTCCATGTGGGATTTTGAGTAACCTCCAAACCGAACTTGGGGGAAAAACAATTACTGTTGAAGTTGAGGTAGTTGACGGACTCCTTGATTACAAAATTTTACTGGGAAGGCAGTGTCGATACGATTTTACATAGGTGCCTCACTCATGAGGAAGCCGAGAAAGCTTTGAATGAATGTCATTTCGATGCTTGTGGTGGACACTTATCTCGATATGCAACCGCGCAGAGAATTCTCCGTTTTGGTTACTTTTGGCCAACCATATTCAAAGATTGCATTATTGATGTCAAAAGTTGCCATGCTTGCCAAATATTTAACCGAAAAACCAGATTACCACCTGCACCACTGCATCCAGTCGTTGCTATTGGCCCATTCGCCAAATGGGGCATTGATTTTATGACATGTAACCCCACCTAGGCTAGGAGGCATGGGTATATTATAGTCGTCGTTGACTATTTTACCAAATGGGGCGAGGTGATGCCAACATTGAAGAACAATGGCGAAACGAGTACTTTATTTTTCTTCAACCATGTGGTTGCTAGGTTTGGTGTACCACAAGCCATAGTTACAGATCATGGATCACATTTTCGCAATCACATGATGGTTTTGTTGGCCGCCAAGTTAGGATTATAACTTGATAGTTCTACTCCATACTACCTGCAAGCTAATGGACAAGTTGAGGCTATCAACAAAGTCCTTAAGCGCATGTTGCAAAGAATGATTGGAGTTCATAAAAGAAATTGGCATTTAATCATGTACTCGGCTTTGTGGGCATATCGAACCTTAGTGAGAAATGCAATTAGATTCACACCCTTTCAGTTGGTGTATGGTTTGGAAGCAGTATTACCAATCCAATGTGAAATCTCGTCTCTTAAACTCACAATTGACCTGCTACCCGACACTTCTAAAGAAGAAGCATGTTTCTTAGAGTTAATCCATCTGGATGAAACCCGTCGTGATGCCGCATTGGCTAACGAAGTGCATAAGAAATGTATTAAGGTGCAATATGATAAAAATTTCAAGCCTCGTGTCTTCTTAGAAGGTGACCTGGTCTTGCTTTACGATCAGGAGTCTGATAAACTTGGCGCAGGAAAATTTGAACCGCTATGGATGGGCCCTTATATTGTTAAGCGTGTTTTGACGAAAGGTGCCTATGAGTTAGTGGACTATGATGGGATTCCATTGTCGCAGCCCCAAAACGGGCTGTACCTTAAATGTTACTATGCTTATCTAAGTGTAGTAAAAGTCATTGTATATATGCTTTGATTGCATGAGTGTGTGTGTTTCTTTTTGAGTTCTTATTTGGTTAAGTAATCCACTTTTCATTTGTTGCAGATGTCGAACTTTTCGGAACCATTTGTTGGTTATGCCGATGGGGCTAGTCGTAGTACACAGAATCTATCCTCTGCAGCATGGGCCATTTTTGCTGCAAGCGGCGAGTTAGCGAGTTTTAGAGGGATTTGTATTGGTCGATCAATGAACAACATCGCTGAGTATAGTGCGTTGATTGAAATTCTCTCTGATGCCATTTCACTTGGCATACACCGAATCATCATTAGGCTAGACTTACAACTCATTGTACTACAATTTACTGGCATTTATATTGTTCGAAACCCAACAATTCATCGCATGTTCCTTAGAGTTCGTATTTTGTAAAGGTATTTATATTTTATTCAATATCAGCATATTTCCATAAATATAAACACATTAATTGATTCTCTAGTGAATTATATGTTAAATAGACATTTGTGACATATGTATGTTGGATTAGGGGGCCTGACCCAGGTTCAGATATGTTTAGCCAAACAAATCCTGACACTACTGGCCCTTTCAGCAACAGTCCATCGAGCACAGACTGAAGTCTCACCCGAGGTAGTATGGGAGGGTGCTGGAACTAGGTTTCAACACCCTATGGATCTCTTAATGTGGTCTGGGTTTGCGTGGAGTGATCCTATGAGCTTCATTACTTCCACGCAACTGTCTTCTCGGAGCAACTACCTTAGTCAAGCATGAATGCAATGTACCCTTTTCTGTGCTTAATATTATTATAGATTTTTTTCTCTTTTATGAAGGTACAACTCTTTCAGTTATTATTTAACATAAACAGATGTGCGCGTAATCATTAGGAACAAGTGCATAAACCAGAATCTAGAATAGATACACAACATTTCAAAATCAACTTATCTTTATTAATGCCTTTATCCAGTTACAATCCACTTGCTGCCCTGCGCACACAGCTGCAGACTCTACCAAGCCTCCGCGCACATAGCTGTGGAGCCTCTATCTCCCATTACAACCCAAACTTGTACTTACAGACTCAGATCTACTATCACTTTCAGACACCCATATTACTTCTTTTATTACCAAAAAGTTTCCTTTTACACTTAGAGCCTTGCTCCTATTTATACATTCCCATGGTCCATGGACCATGGGTACACCAACACATTCTAGATTAATTTATAATATTTTAGGGCAAACTACCCTTAGACTTGACCCATTACAAGTCATGCTCTGTGCACTTCGTGGAGCTTTTACAATACAATACCCAAAAATGTGGGCTTCAAGCCCCAAAACCATTACGCGAGGGATCCACACAATACCCAAAAATGTGGGCTTTAAGCCCCAAAACCCTTACGCGGGGGATCCACTGCCTAACAGGCCTCCAACACAATCATTGTGACTCGTCTCGAGTCACCCATTGGTGTGACGAGACACGCTGCCAAGGCTTCGTGGTTCACCATCTCTGTGAGTGACGCACTGCGCTTCATTGTTCCGTCCTTGCTTCTTGCAACACTTCTTCAAGCTCCTACTCCATTGCCCCTACTAATTCACCTAACTGATGATGCTCATTATGCTCTACTCAGTTAACACAAAGCGGCTCCTCATAGGATTTTAGCTCTAGCTGAGATGCCAAAGCCATGAACTCATTGTGCAAGTGCAGCAAGTTTTCAATCTCTGGTCCCGTATACTCAATATCTGTTGCAACTTGTGTTGCATTTTTGCAAGAGAGATGTTGTTGTCCGCGAGGTCCCAATCTCCAAGTTTTTTCGTAGGCATGTAGCCCAGGGTTGCACTTGTCCACGACCTTCTGTCTTTTATCCCAAGATTCACCATCTCACCCTTATCTTTCATAGATTGCTTACCCGACCACAGGTTTCACCACGATATCTAGGCCACTCCTACTTTTTGTCTGGGAATTTGTGGTATGTCTCTTACCATTGGCGTTGGTCTCGGCACGACGACTTCAGTCATCGGCATTACACTGTCCCAAAGGTCCTGCAAAGCATCGAAGTTGGACGTGTCCATATCTATTAGGTAATTCAATAACTTAAGTCTCATAGCACCATGGTTTGTTTGGGTGGACGACCAGCTGTGATTTATAAGTCGGCCAATATTCAAATTGGACCGTTCCCTCCTGTTATAGTTCATTAATGCGATATGGACTGGAGATCATTTCAAATCCAGTACTGACTTTTTGTCTTAAATGCCCATTGTCCACTCCTTGGTGCCTCAGATTGACCATATTGTCATGAACAGTGACCTCAACAGTCACTTTGCCGCATTTCTGTGCAGCAGTGAAGCCCTTTATGTGCAACCACCATTCCTGCAATAAATGCTTCTTACACGGAACCATGTTTTCGTGCGGCTTTCTTGCAGACTCGTTTATAGTCCCACACCTTGTTTCAACTGCTTGAAGTGTTGAGACTATCCCCTCTTCAGTTAGTCAGGTGGTCATACCTTCTTGGTGCACTATTAGTGCATCCTGGTAAACATCCCTCAACACGGTTTCTGTCGTTACCGCTATGCACATTGTTGGATGCGACGCGTTCTCCTGATTCCTCTTGAGAGTGAGGTGCGACCTTAACCACAATATTCGACCAATTACCTTGCAGTCACATTTCTTCGATCCGTCCTTAGGTTTGTGCATATCCAGCTGCAACTTTCCAGGTTTTTCATTCAGAAAGTCCTCCTTTAGTTCTTTTTCCCATTGTTTAACCTCTGCGTCCATCATCATATTCTGCCTTCTGAGAAGTACCCTGTTTTTTTCCAATTTTCGAAGTTGCACACTTCCTTTCTGGATGGCTTCCTGAATCCATTCATACTCCTCTTCTCCTGGTTTTATGAGCCCTTCAGCCCAGACTTCACATGCTGTTCTTTTCTATGATATTATTACATCCACGGTCTTCTGCAGAGGTGCTTCAGAGACCTCAGTTCGGGTACCATTCTGCAGCCTCGACTTTGCGGCCATGTTTGTGCAAGGTGCCAAATGTGCCCATCTGACCCATGGGACGTGTAGATCCCCCTTTTTATTTTGTATCCAGTAACCCTTATTCATGACTTCACGTATTTTTGCGAATGCTCTCCCATTTGCACTTGGTACTGTGAGCCGTTGTTGCATCCTGTTAGATCCTACTCTTGTAATATTGCCTCATGTCTGAACGGTCCATTCTGGTATGGTACTTTCGATTTTGTCTAAAGCTTCATTTAATCTTGTTATCCCCTCATCTGTTAGCATTTCCCTTGCTTCGGTTGTCATGTGCCGTAGTGAGCAAATCATCAGGTTGCAATTCAGTGTGGTTACTTCATGCAACCTGTTCTGCCAGCATTCTATTTCTTCATCGGAATCCGACATATAGGAACTGTCGCGCTCCCATGAGATTCTCCCATCTTCAGTCAGGTTTATGCTATCTTGATCTTGTGCTATTATCTGGTAAATGCAGTCTAGCTCATCGTCGTTGTCATCTTCGCGCACAGGTTCAGTGTAGCACTCTCCTTCGGCGGGATCTAGCGGAACTATCACATGTAGGGACCTTTTCTCGAAAATCATTTTCTTCTTCTTTAGGTTGATGACTCCACTCATATCCATTGCCCAATCTATTCCTAGTAATGCGGGGTAAGGGTTACTATCATCTACAATCTCTATTACCTCGAAATCTATCTGCGTGCTCACACCGTCGATATCCATTGTTACTCCTGTAATTTTTCCCATGGGCAAGATCTTTTGTTGGTTTTCCATCCGTAATTGAATAGGAGACCATTGTAGTGTGGGCTTGCCCATGCATTTCCAAGTCTTCTTTGGTAATATATTTGCATCTGAATCCAGGTCTAATATTACCTGATCCATCTCATATTCACCAATTTGCATTGTCAGCCGCATTTCCCTTCCAGTGCATAGAGCATGCTTCCTCATTTTTCGAATTACGCGTGGCTCCTCTAACCCTGCGCACCTAGCGATCAACTCTTGTAGTCCTTTAACTACCTTATTATCACGCAGTAGTTTCATACATGTCTCTAAAAGGGCAGTTAGCATAGAAGGATCCAGGCCCATCTCTGGTTGATCCCTACTACCTGAAGTAGAGACCTCCACGAAGCTCTTCTTGGCTTCCATAAACATTTCTTTTGCGCAGTTCAAGTCAAACTCAGGTTCCTTTGTAGGAGCCTTACATACACAGGTATCCTCTTCAAGCTACTTCCCCTTATCTTCCCACGTGGTCATGCCACTTCTAAGCATCATGTTCATGTTGGGGTCCTCTTCGCATGGTTCAGACCTCATCATTTGGATATTTTGTGTCGGAGTGGGTTGTAGCACCCCATTTTCGCGTATTTGTACCATCAGCGTCAAACAGTCTATCATTTCATGATCAAATTGTTCACAGTATGGGAAAGATAGTCTTGCCAGGTTGGTACAATCATGAGTGTAGTTCCCAGGTCCTTCGCAATTGTAACAAATTAGCTGTCTGCGGCCCCTCCCGGGCGCCATTCCCCCACGACCTCGACCTCACCCTTGGAAGCCACCCTGCACTATTTCTGCAGCTGGATCGAGGCCTCACATTTCTGTTTGCATTCGATATGCTGGGGTCCTATCCATCATTAGTTCATAGCTCCAACATGTTCACTCATCATGACCCATTGTTCTACATAAATTACAGTACAGTTGCTGCGGAGTCTGGGTATATTTCTGCAATAGGTGATAGTTTTCCATTGTGTGCTTTCCTCCCACTTGACAAATCACGCACCAGAGTGCAGTGGGCACACTCGGCCCTGCTTGAGCCTTCGATATCAATGGCATAAATCCCCCTCCTGCCAAATAGTTCACGAATACAGGACAATGATCCTTATCATGACCCTGGTCTTTACATTTTATACACCACACTTCTTTGCGCGTGTCTGGCCGGGGCGCCCTATCCTGCTTCAAACTCTGCACCTCTAAGCATAGGTTTTGTAGTTGCACATGGATTTGTTGGAATCCCAACCTCGGGTCCTGTATCAGTGTTTCATGCAGCCTCATTACCATTTCCAATGCCTCTACCTAGTTGAGAGCTTCTGTTGTGATAGTGTCATCCACAACATGCATGGTGTTGTGCATCCATTAGTGTCATATTAAAACCACGCACGGTGTTGTTCATTCCTTAGTGTCATATTAACCTCACAGATCATACTTTTCAGCCTTTGATCTAGATCCCAGGGGGTTTCACCTGGAAGCATCACGATCTCCTTGAATCCGATGATTGACTGTGTCTTCGATTTTGGTCAGCTAAATTCTTTGTTCGATGCAATCTGAATTTCTACTATTCCAGCATTTGGATGATCATTCGAGTGCTTGATATACCAAGTCAGCACGTGATCCTGTAGTGCACTTACCAATGTGGCCTTCTTAATGTTATCATCCGTAACCCTGTGCGCTTCCCACACTGCTCTTACTATGAACCAAAACTGATCGGGATCTTCGTTTCCTACTCCTCTGAATACAGGCAACTTGATCGTGCTTACCATGCTAAACTGTTGGTTTGGTGGAGGCGGAGTGGGTGAAGTTGGAGGTGAAGAAGGTGATGGGAGTGGTGGCATTAGTGGAGATGATAAATGCAGAATGCACTACCTGATCAAAATAACCGCACTCCTTAGAGAAACCCAAGCGCGCTCTTCCTCACTTGCTCACGGCGGTGAAATTAAAGGACTGTTTCCTAACCCTTCGATCCCTTTGTAGACCCTTTTTCTCCACGTCATTCTGCTCATTAATATATGCACATCACCCGTTTTTCACACAAAAACATCTTAATCCAGGTATTCAAAGACTTGATGTATCTACAACCCGCATGATCTTATCTTCAGATGCCTCTAGCCTACGTACCAACTCCAAAGTCCACACTATCGGCTGATCAAGCTTGCACCTTCCCTAGCTGTCTGCTAGCCTCGCGATCCAAGCATATAGTTCCCAAGATAATATCGCAAAGAATACCTCGTGGATTTCTATATATATGTAGTGATCCAACCACCTTGTCTCGGATATTTGCGGAGTTTTGTTTTCCTGTAGTACAAACTCGTGCAGCTTCTGATCCAACCAATCTTCAATTTCTTTCTTCGTAGGGTTCTAGTGTTTCGACATCAGACATCCCTTACGCACATCCCGATACCAGGAATGGAACCATTTGTTGGCTTAAGGGGGCCTCATCCAGGTTCAGAAATGTTTAGCCAAACAAATCCTGACACTACCGGCCCTTTCGGCAATAGTCCGCAGAGCACAGACTGAAGTCTCACCTGAGGTAGTATGGGAGGGTGCTGGAACCAAGTTTCTACACCCTAGGGATGTCTTGATGTGGTCTAGGTTTGCGCAGAGTGATCCTACATGTTGTGTTTCTTCCACGCAGCTGTCTTCTCAGAGCAACTACCTTATTCAAGCGTGAATGCAATTTACCTTTTTTTGTGCTTGATATTATTATAGATATTTTGTTACTTACAAAGGTACAACTCTTTCAGTTATTATTTAACATAAACATACATGCATGTAATCATAAATCAGGAACAAATGCATAAACCAGAATCTAGAACAGATACGTGATATTTCAAAATCAACTTATCTTTATTAATGCCTTTATCCGGTTACAATCCACTTGCTGCCTTGCACACATAGCTGCAGGGGTCTGCGCACATAGCTGCGGACTCTACCAGGCCTCGGTGCACATAGTTGCGGAGCCTCTATCTCCAATTACAACCCAAACTTTTACTTACAGACTCAGATCTAATATCACTTTCAGACACCCATATTACTTTTTCTATTACCAAAAAGCTACTTTTTACACTTAGAGCCTTGCTCTTATTTATACATTCCCATGGTCCACAAACCATGGGTAGGTTGACACATTCTAGATTAATTTATAATATTTTAGGGAAAACTACCCTTAGACTTGACCCATTACAATTCACGCTCTGCACACTTCATGGATCTTTTACAATACAATACCCAAAAATGTGGGCTTTAAGCCCCAAAATCGTTACACGGGGGATCCACAAAATACCAAAAAATGTGGGATTTCAGCCCCAAAATCGTTACGTGGGGGATCCACTGCCCAACAATGTAAAGTAAATATTTTCAATTCACATCATTAATTGAATATGATTGCATCACTTAACCATAATAAAACTCTGAAAGTAAAATAGATAGTTGTATTAAAAGTTTTTACAAATAGTTTGTGTCCAAGACAAAAATTGGTCATCTGACCCAAAAACTCAAAATGTATGTAGAAAACATCTAAGTAAACTAGTGGTGCTCATGATAATAGGTCATAGCCTATGCTCTCACGTGCAAAAGTCTCATCCAATGACTGGGCACAATAATGGTGTGGCATTGCAGTTTCATAGGCAACTCCTTGATCCGGACATCCGGAATGCCTAGGGTCAAACCCTCTATGTGGCCCTATAGCTCAGCCAATGTCTCGGCTAAATCTAAGTCTTGGAGAACTCCTCTCCCAACAGGTCTTTGTGCTGGCCCTATTGCCTCTCGTTGGTGCCCCATAGGTCGAACAAGTCCAACATCTGCGTACATAAAAAGTGATTTTTTTTAGCCTTGGAGTTAATCAAAAAACACAAAAAAATGTAGAAAGTTTCAAATCGAAAAACACTTTGGTCAAACAATTTACTTATAGCACCCCACTATGCTCCAATTAGTAACATCAAGTCTGGATCTCCATGAAAATCCTTTCCTGAATATGGATACTCTATGATGGCCATATCCTGTCGATCAAACCACTCAAAGAATGTAGGGGCAAATGAGATCAATGACTAACCAGAATACCTAGCCATAATATCTACCCATCTCTGCATCCGTGGATCCCTAGGTCCAGATACACCTAGTGAAACAAATTGTGGCTACATAAGTAGAATTCTCTCGAAGGCAAAGAAATCAGGATCGACCCATAGCCAAAGTTATTTGTCTTTCCGCTTTTCACCTTGATCAATTGTTCTTTCGCGGATGAAAGTACTGCCTCACACCAGTTGAACACTTTTGGCTCTAAGCACTCTAAAGCATACTACATGTATGATCTGTTTGCCAAGTGTAGTGTCACGCTGCCAGCTAATTTTGCAATGGTAAAGAGGATCGTCCTCAATGGTAAATCACTAACATCCCTGATGTTAATCTTTCCATCTTTGCTAGGTTGTGCACCTTCTCGACAGAAATGTCGTATGTAGTCTCTCACTGATTCACCTCCTTTGGCAAATCCAGATAGTGAGATGGGGGCACCCTGCCTCGACTGTCCAGTCAAAAAGCAGATGTCATTGATGGTAAATGGGATCACTTTGTCCCTAATGTGAAAGGCCTCATCAGTAGTATCCCATGAACAAACAAGGAATTGTAAAAGCTCAATCTATTGTCGCATGCTAGATAGTCAGAAATACTTGAGTAACCCACAATTCCTTAGGGCCTCAACCATACACTAATTATTTAGGGCAATCATATCTTATTCTTCGTGCTCTCGTTCTCTCCATATAATCACCATTTTGATATGATGAATGTCTGCAATACAACCATTAGACAAATTAGGATCCATTTCTTGCAAAAAAAGAGGAAAATTTGGGAGAAAATAGCTGTGTGAATTTGGTTTTTGCACCCAGCGCACCCCTGCCTTAGAGATAGTGCGCTGCAATGCATGCAGCCTTCTATGTATGTGCAATGTAGCGCACCTTTCGATGATGAAAGGGTGCGCTGATCCCAGAGTTCAAAATTGAAACCCTAAGGGTCAAAAACTTAAATTTTTGCTTGAAACTGAAAATGAATGGAATGAAATGAAAGAGAATAGAGATATCTCCTACCTAGTCCGGACGACATGAGGAATGGTCCACTGAATCCTACGCAATCGGCTAGTGAACTTCGAGCTAAAAATTGCTCCAAAGCACCAAAATCAAATTGTAAATGTGAAGTGGTAAAAATGAATGGTAAAACTTGTTTTTATGTTTATTTCTTGCACATTAATCGAGTAAACATTTATTTTTTATTCATTTTGTCCATGAAACAGGTACTTTTGATCTATTTTGATGGTGTTTTGAGCAAGTTTAACAATTGAAATGTAGAATTTGACATGCTCGAATGTAAATTGAACATCTTTGACCACAAAGTAATATTTTATCTCTTTTTCGAGCCTTGTTAAAAATGAAAAAGGAGCCCCCATGGAGTCCTCTTTAAGCCCCTTTCAGACTCTCTAAACATGAAAAGGTTGTCAAGCACTTGTCCTTTCCAGCTCGTTAAAAGATTGGAAATGATATCTCTCTTGTATTATTTTACGCTTTTTTGGACTTGAGAGATTATTTTACAAGAATTAACTTGCGGAGTTTTCTTTTTTTCCCTTTTCAAGCTCTCTAAACATGAAAAGGATCGCGTTATCTTTGTTGTTAAACTCGTTAAAAACAACAAATAGTGACAAACTTGTCCATCTAGACAAGAACGAGTTTCACCTTCGCTAGACTTGTTAAAGCATCAAATAGTGATGGATTCACCCGAAGGGTGAAATTATACAACAAGCATATGTTATCCTCCTCAAGCTTGATAAAAATAAAGAGGTACTAGTCAGCAATGACTGGGGAAAATTGGAAAAAGGGGAAAACACTTTATGGTAGCAAGTCGCTCTTGAACATGACACTTTCACCTCATCACCGTGACTATGTGGGTTGGGTCATTCAGCTTGATGGTTATCACACCATTGGTCTATCATACCATCCATTACTTTGTTTTGGGTTAATGCTACCAATTCATCTTAGTGTCGCCGACATGTTCAAGAGAAGTCATTCAATTCAAACTTCATCCTTTGCAATACCATAAACCTTCATTTTCATGACTGCCATTCCTGAACCTTCTGTCGTCGGTTGCTTTTTCATCTCCAAAATCATTTACCTCATTTCGTGTTGTTGATGTGGGATACATCAAGGCTCTCCTGTGACGAGTTGCTTCTTGTCGACATCAGCACATCATCCAAGAAGTTGACTTAGAAACACCCCTTCAGTACCTTAAGGCTTGCATACATCAATGGTAGGTTTCTCACTTTCGGTGATAAGTTGACATCACTAGCCTTTGACTGAGAGACTTTGTATGGTGTTCGACACAAATCATTTATTCACACCATGCAAAATGTATTGTAGTACCTTGAGGTTCATTATCATTATCGGTGATTCCTCTCGCGTCTGTTAACGGCTTACATCATTGGGTAGTAATTAGATGATGTCTTCCCATGTTCAACTTCAAATCATCTATTCACATGGTTAGACTTGTACTTGAGCAAAATATTGAACGAGATTGAAGACCCTGGATCTAGTTTCATCCATCTGGGCAGCGATATTTTCAGGAATACTAAATCAAATGTACAATTACCTTACATTCATTGTCATCCATTCATGGGTCTATATCTATAGACGACTATATTTGTACATGTAATGAAAGGCTATAAGCTAAGCATGGGTATTCCTTCCCTCCGCAAGTTTATGAGAAAAAAATCAAATTATCATGATTTATGTATTTTAATTGATGCAGGTCACCTTCTGCTTCGAAACCTCCTCTCCACATGAGAAAGCATTTCACTCGACATACATATTTACGACTTCATGCTTTAGGGGGCAACTGTTACAGATCCATTTGGGCACATCAATCCCAACTTACAGATCAATAGTATTAAGGCCCATCAAACCTTAATTCAGTTGATACATGCCCTAAATAAGTCAACCAACAGAATTCCTAGCTTCACAAGAAGTTCCATGGCTAAAATCATCCAAAAATTTCCTCTAAGAAGATCAGCGTAGGAAAGCCTTCATTAGGGTGCACTGCAATGCAGTCCATGCACTGTTAAGGTGCTATGCAGCGCACCTGAGCCCTCTTTGGCCTGCGTTGGGTGAATTTGAGTGAAATTACATTAGGGTTTGGGAATATTATTATCCATTGGATTCATCTAGAAGTTTCCCAAGTTTATCTACTCCTTTGAGCTCAAATTTGGATGAGGTAGGGAGTTAAGGAACATCAATCCCTTTATCCCTTCATCCATGGAACTAAATTCTATGTTTGGGAGGGATTTCATTATCACCATTTATGGTATAACTTCCTTCATTCACCTATAAAAAGACCACTCATCTAAGTGATCAGGGGCTGGAAATCATTGAATTATAGGGAGATGCTGTTAGTATGATACTTGAGTTGATTTCAAGTATTTTAATGATGTCAAAATGTCTTGCTTGTTATGAGGAGAGGATGGGATTGAACTGGAGGAGTGATGCTGAATCAAGCAAATCAAGTTGTAACTCTTCCTTTTACTAATAAAGTGTTCAAAGCTTTTTCCATATGCTTGTGTTATTCATTAATGCTTTCATATGTGTACTATATACTTGATTCCATACAATGTTTAATCAATAGATCATTATCATATGCTTTGATCGGTTTTTGTCTTCTATCTGTGTGTAGGTAATCTTCAAGAGGATTAAGTACGGAGAGGAGTGACAGAATTGGTCAAGGGAGATAAGGAGTAAGCGAAAGTTACAGGTAGGCTTCTTTACCTCTTATTTAATCTATTGGTCATAGAAAAAGTAGAGAATTATTTGCATTGTTGTTATAGACTTAGCTACTAGTCTAGGGGTTTAAGTGTTTATCCGTAGACACTAAAACTTCCCAAAATAGCGGGGGTGAATCAGTGTTAGTCAAATCAATAACCTTTTATTTTCATACTATGATTTATATATGCTACTTCAATGAAGGTAACTCGCGTGTACACACAATTGTATTTAAGACAACCAGCGTATATCCAACAAACTTATGATTCAGTTAATTCATCATATGTTGATATTTAATCAGTGCATCAGTACTTCATTAACCATATAAACAATAACCATGTGCAGTAATAACAGAGTAAACCATCACACATAAGCAACACACATGAACACCAAGATTTAAGGTGGAAACCCAATGCGGGACAAAAACCACCTGTTGCTCTCTTCTTTTAATATAAGAAAAACCTATTTACAATCTTGTACTAGTTCAGACTCATACTAGTATGTAGGCACCCACTTGTAGAAGGCTACAACCTTCTCTCATTCTCCAGCTACTATTGGAAGGGAGATACAACCCCCTAGATCTTGTACTAGCTGATCTGTTTACTTGTGCGTAGGTGCCGACCTACAGAAGGCTCCAACCTTCACTCATTTTCTAGCTGCTACTGGAAGGGAGCTCCAACCCCCTGGCTATTGTACTCTCCGATCCATTTACTAGTATGTAGGCACCAACCTATAGAAGGTCCAACCTTCACTCATTTTCCAACTGCTATTGGAAGGGAGCTCGAACCCCCTAGCCCTTGTACTGGCCGATATGTTTACCAGTACGTAGTCACCGGCCTATAGAAGGCTACAACCTTCTCTCTTCCTCTAGGGACCACGTTTCATAAATTTTCAGACTGGATACTCCTGGAACACAACACCACAATCTGAAGGCCTCGTTTCATCAAATTTTCATACTTGACCCATCAGTAACATTCAAGCTATAAATCAATCACCATTGCAATATAGCCATCAAATACATCTACATCAACCAATCACTGAAACTCAATAATCAATTTCTGAATCAACCACAACTAAATTAATCAATCATTGAAAGCCCATCATCATTGAAGCAAATCACAATCAATCAATCTGAACATTCTGAACATTGTCACCAGAATATAGTCACCAAAACACAGAGCAGAACTCAGAACTCTGCAACAACAACCAGAACCAACTGCAACTTCAAATATCATATTTTATAATTTATATGCTACTTGGATATGATGAACTAGCATGTATACGCTCTTTTATCAAAGTGAACCAGTGTATAGATCTGTAAATACTAACTTTAAAACTTCATATCTATTCCAGACTTTAGTCATACCCAGATCAAAACATTTACAGAATAAAACACGCGTCAATATTCAGATCTAGACTATCCATGATCAGACGACATAATGATAATTCATTTCAGGCCTTATGGTCCCAATCCATCATCCATCATCAACCACATAGGTGCATCCTTAGTTCAGATGAAGCAAAGCATCAAAAACCCATAACCTGAATATTTGATCTAACACTTCATAAGATATTCAATCCTTGCACGCTTGGCCTAATGATCTTCTCCTCCTTATATAGCTTTAGGCCTTTCTCAATACCTTTAACCAAAACCACTTAGGACCAATAACTTGGACCAAATACCTCGGACCAAAACCTTGATTTTCCATCCCATACGTGCTTTTCCTTTTGTGAAAGTGTGTGTATATGTATGCACTCCTTTTGTTATGTGAACTTGCGTGTATACACTGCTTGAGCAAAGTGAACCTACATATACTTGTTAAACCACTCTCTTTCTTCAATCTCTGAAGTCTGATCTATAATCCTTTGTTGTTACCCTGTTGCACTGTGATTTGTCATCTGTGTGAGCTGCCATCAAGGACAACACTTGTATCATAATGCCAACACTAACCCTAAGTGCAGGGCATTCGATCCACTACTTACATCTCAAAGAAAAGATTGCATACTCTCTTGGCTATGTGGGAGGATATGAGGTGAAAAAAAGTGTGCTTTACATGTACAAATGAGGGGGTATTTATAGCCAAGGGTGAAACTGACCCTTGTGGTTGTTCAACTACCCTCATGACCTTTTGACTTCCATGAATTTTCGACTTACACGACTCTTTGTTCAACAAGTGGGTCTCTTGGACTTCCAAGTTACATCACATTGATTGACAATAAGCCCATAGTGCAGATGTGGGAGACATGACTCATGACGTGACTTGACATGGCTTGACATGACAATGTTGGTACATTTGCGCTGCTGCTAGAGTGCATGTTGAGCTACAGTGTTGTTGGGTGATATATGTCTTCCTGGTGTATCATAGCTTCACCTCTACATGGAGAATTGCGTGGAGTCTTTGATGTTCCTTGGTTTCCTTGATGAAGCTTCAACATGTTTCTTTATTGCATGTTGGAAGGCTTGACATGCTCATTTGTTCGTGAAGATGCATGTTCGTCGCTTTCGTCTGTTTCACATCCATCATTCATTCATCCATTGGTGAATCTGTCCTTCTGGATGTGCTCCCTTCGTTCATCCCATTCGTCCTATTTCCATTCTTGTTGGTGTACCTGTACCTAAAGTCACTCATGACAAGATGACATCAAATCCAAAACCTCCTAGTCTACCATGACACATGATCATTTTGGATGCAGGTGACCAGGAGAGGCAGCAAGGTTGTGAAGTGGGATGATGGTTTTGGGCACTGCTGATGAAAACTGTACAAGAGTCACTAAGTGATGGAGATAGGAAATCTGAGTTGACAGTGACTGTCTGCGAGGTTTCGCTTGCCTAGGAGGAAAAATTGTACAAATTTTGGGAGAAATAGTCTGGGTTGCTGAAAGGAAAGGCAGGAATGCTCTACGCATTTTTCAGAAGGAAGGGGCAACAGGGCTGGATGAAGAGTCAGCAGGCAAGGATTGTGTACTTTTTCTGGGGAACTGCCTGGGAGACTGGCAGCCAAAACTGCGCAATTCCCAGAGGGAACTTCTAGTTGGCTGTTGGGGTCACTAGCAACCAAAACTATGCAATTCCCAGAGGGAACTGCCAGTTGGGTGCTGGAATCACTGGCAGTAGAAAATGTGCAATTCCTGGAGGGAATTAGCAGTCTGCTGCTTGGGGCTGCTGGCAAGAAAAACTACACTGAGGTTAGGAGGCTGGCCTACTGATCATCTCTTCGCAATTTCTGAGCTGAGTTAAATGATGGGTAGCAGAAGGCCTACTCATGGACACTACACAATTTCTGAGATGAACTGTTGGTTGACTGCCAAGATGACTGGCTGGGAAAACTGCACAATTTTCTGAGGTAGACAGGGGCAGGCACTAGGTGTTTATCTGACCTGTCTGCACAATTTCCTCAGTCATTTCAGTGGGTGAGTGTTATATACATATTTGGGCACATCAACCCCAAACTTATATGTCAATGTATTAGGGCTCATCAACCCCTAAATAGAGTTGTTTCATAGTCTAAAGAAACACAGTCATCTGAATACATCATTCCCCAAAAGTTCCAACTGAGAAACCATCCAGAAATTGCCTAAATTGAACCATACTGGCTGCTTCACTGGCAAACTGTGATGCATACTAAGTGGTACACTGCTAGGGTATGATGCATACTATTTTGGCATTCTATAGGGTGCGATGGGCGAGGATGGACAAATGTTTGGGACATTTGTCAGTTGATTGCTCATGGAATCTTCTAGAAACTTCTCCTCTGCCACTTGCCTCTCTGAATTCGCCCAAGGATGAATAAGGGATCTAGTGAATCATCTCCAATCTATTCCCTTATGGAACCAATTGTAACAAGTGGAATGACACTAATCAAACCCCATGGATGACTCACACCTTTGCAAACATCTATAAATGGATCTCCAATCTAAGAGATCAGAAGGCTGGAATATGGTGAACTGCAAGGAAGTTTTGATAGTTTGTAATTGAGGAAAGAGCATTATATTCTTGTTGGTGTGATCTTGCTATTTCATGAGGTGAAGAAGGATTGAAGCTAGGAGGATGATGCTGGATCAGACAACTGGGTTGTAACTCTCCTTTCTATTAATAAAGCTCTTCAAGTTTTCTTCCATATGATTGTGCAATTGTGAATGTTATCATTTGTGAATGCTATCATTTGTTCATTATATATATGACTTTTTAATGTTTATGTTGTAATAGATCACGATGCTTTGATGGTTCTTTGTTGCTCTACTTGTGCAGGTACTCTCCAAGCGTGTTAAGTACGGGGAGGAGTTGTAGGATCTGTCAAAGCGGAGAGAGATCAAGCAAGGGATTAAGCAGAAGTTCCAAGTTGGTCCTATTATCTTTCTCTTATCTATTACACATAGAAGAAATCATTGAATGGCTTTAAACTGTTGTTTCTAGGGTTGATGCCAAACCTAGAGGGCTAGCATTCTTTAGGAATACTAGTTTTCCTAGAAACAGTGAGGTCAGTGGCCTCTGCGAAATTTTTGAGGGGATTCAGTCCCGGGGTGACTACCAGGTACAACTGTCCGAGGTGGCCAACATGAGAGCTGATTGATTTGCTTGCGGGTAGTGCAGCTTGAAAATACTAGCTTGGTGCTTCTATGTTGTTCTGGCTGACAGTTGATCAAGTCGATTGTAAGGTGATGGTCCAGCTATCAAAGGGGAGTCTGGTCATCACAGCCTTCAATGAAAATGGATAAGTGTGTGAAAAATCAAAATATGCATAAGTGATCATATGAACACACACTCACATGACTTGACGACGAAACAACCAAACCATCCAGACACACATGTTCAACAAGACTGACTGACGTTGTAAGTGACAAGCACGACACTCATGATTGATCATTCATTGATCACGATGACACTTGTGTGATAGTGAATGTGACTCCATGTGTGAGTGCGACAGATGCTTTCATGGCGAACACAACAAGCACATACGAAGCAAAGATTTGAGTGTAACCAAATCATTGTCGCAAGCATGACATAGACAGCGGCATGCAAAGACTTGAATGCAATGAACAAGCAAGGTAGATGTAAAGGCTCACATGAGCTCACGGAGTGAACCTGAATGTGTGTAATCATCAAGTTAAACTCTTCAAGGGAGGCTCTAAAATTGGTGCAGGCCAAAATTTTGGAGGGTGGTTGTAGCTGCTAAAACACTTGGCGACACACTAGTATAACTTCAACTTCTTTGTTTCGGTTCATTTCTAGCACAGGGCCTTGGCCTTTCAGGGAGTATTGAATCATTGTGTGGGCTACTTCAGTTTCCCCACTTACCCCATAGACATACGTGGTTCACCCTTTTCCAACTCAGTCAAATAGTGACAATCAAAAGTTTAGCTTATCTCTCATTGTTTTGAATCCAGGAAGGGTATTTTAGCTCGCAAGTTGAATATTTTCAGAGTATACATTTTCTTCTCTAGTGTTGCTCCACTGCCAGCAGGCCTGGGCAATGCCCCGGTGGAGTCACACAAGAACACACACATTGCTCCACTACCAGCGAGCCTCGTCAGTACCCTAGTGGAGTTGCATGCTTCACCTCTCTGCGCAGGAAGCCTTTCTCTTCTTTCTCCTTTGTATCTTTCAAGAGGACTGTGCATAGGAACTTATTTATTTTTGGGGTAGAAGAGGGATCTTGACTTATTGAAAGTAGAAGAGGTTGTTCCTTCAGATAATCATGTAAGACCTCTGACATAGGTTTGCTCATTTAGATTTTCCCCTTCTCCGTTTCTACTAGTTGGATGAGCTTGAACACACAGAGTAGAAGGCTGAGTATAGGAATGGGGCTTCCCAGTGTGGACATCGGTTCATAGTTGGACCAAAAATTCCCTTTCAGATGGTTTGTATTTTTAGTCAAGACTTCATTGGCTGAAGGTTACAACCAAGCATAGAGAAGGTAGACACAAGATTGGCCAAGTGCTACAGTGCCACGAGTTTTCTCAAATTTCAGCCACATACTCTATTCAAAAGCCAGGACGTAGTAGTTTGCAACACTTATTTCTAGAAAAAAAAATAGTAATATATAAAGAAAACAAAACGAACGTGAAAAAAAATAGTAAGCAGGATCAAACAAAGTAAAAACCAAGATAATAAGCAAAGCAAGCAAGATGAAGACAAAAAGCAGAAAGCATATTATGTACATGGAAGGGGAGTGGCCCGACCTATCAAAAGTAATGTTTGAGATCTTGGCCATTGACAGGAAGGTTGTTAGTCCTCCCGTCAAGTGATTGCAAGTGATACGCATGTGGGCCAAGCTTCTCATAGACCAGTGCAAGTCCACTGGGCTCCACTACCGGAACCTGGAAGCATTCCAAAAGACCTATAAGTGAAGACAACACTACTATTTCAGGTACTGTGTGTAACATGGGCTCGGATGATGGCACGGGGTAGTTGTTTTTATTTCACGGACATCACCATGACTATTTACAGTTAGTATGGCTCTATCAACAGTCATGCTACCCTCTTAGGCAAGTCTTATGCCTCTGCTCTCCATGTCAAACTCCAAAAAAGAGAGAAAGTCTTTCTAAATGTATTTATCTCTGGGGACGCAGGTTCTCTCAACCTTACCTGCGGGTACGCATCCAATGTTCACAAAAGCTGCGTCTTTGGACGCTCTGTATGTAAAGGGGCAGGTGCATCCCCCTGTAAAGGTTAAAATGCGCAAGTTTCATCTTTAAAAAGTCACTTGTGGTCATTTCTAGAGCATTCTAGAAGGTTGTTCGACGTGTATTGGGCGCCTCCAGATGGTTCATGCACTCCTACCAAAGAGGAACTTATCCCATCAATAGGGGAGCTATCCCATCCAAAGAGGGGATTATCCCATTGATGGTGGACCTGATTAACTTCCTCTTGAGCACTATAAATACAGGCATTGGGCCAGAAGGAGGAGAGGTTGAAAGCTATACATTTCTAAGGGTAAATGCTGCAGGAATTTGGACTCCCATTTAGAAACTTGTGAGGAGATATTGCCATCTTTGCTTGTTCTATTTGGAAGTGGGTGAGCTTTGTCAAAGTAAAGGATAACTCTTGATGGACCCTGGGAGGGACTTGCACAACACCAAGGCTCAGGTTGTATTTGTTCCTTTTGTTACCTATTAATGCAAATGAGTCCATTCTTCTCAATAACTTGTTATTTATGAGTTGTTTCATGTACTCCTTGGTCTATGTGTTAAATATGTTTTATTCTATGAGATTATCAAGTGCTATTTAATCGTTTGATTGTTAGTGTATGCAGGTTTCAAAGTGAAGGAGGAGCTCATCCGGATCAGCGGAGCTGGACTGCTACAACAGCATTGGATTACAGGTAGGATCTAAACACTTGATTTCCCATATAGTAAATGCATGTTTAGAGAAGGATTGCTCTTGTTTGTCTTGTTTGTCACTAGAGAGTCTTAGGCTCCTAGGGAGGTTGGTTGTGTCCGCACAATCGACTCTTTCCGCCTGACAAATTGGCGACTCAACTGGGGATCGAACCCAGAATCTCTGGCCGCCAATTCCGTTCTAGCCGCCAATGCCAAATAAGTTGCCCAACGATATACCCAAGTTCGAAGGTAAGTCTGGAGAGGATCCGTCCAATCACGTGATGACTTACCATCTCTGGTGTGCTTCAAATTCTATCTCGGATGATTCGATCCGCTTACGTCTTTTCCAGCATACACTCATTGGTCTCGCGGCCAAGTGGTACATTGAGTTACCACGGGCCTCTTTTTACAATTTTAGCCAGTTAGCTACCTCGTTCTTAACTCACTTTCAGTTGCCGGTCAGATACGATAACGGCACGGAGTTATTAACTTCACTAAAACAATCAACGTCCACGTATATTTCTGATCACATTCATGAGTGGAGACGTCGAAGAAGGCTAGTGAAAGTTTTTATCCCGGACCAAATCTTAGCTGAATGGTTTGTTAAATCATTATTACCGAAGATTACTAAAGATGTAGCTAAGGCCGGAGTAGTCACTGAGGAGCAAGTCATTGCTCAGGCGCAATACCTTGACTTAGTTTACACTCAGTCGGGTACGTTACACGAGAAGTTTCCGGATCTTCCAAAGTTGAATCAAATCGCTGCTGCTCCTTCGGGATCTCATGCCGCTGACGGCATGATTGGTATCGTGAATACAAAGAGCAAGAAGAAGTCTTCCAAGGCTTCAACTACTCCTATTATCACTTTGCCTGATTCCCCGACAGGAGAGTCTTCTCCTGAACTTATCACCGATATTCATGCTGTAGAGTCATCTACGGCCAAATCAAAAAACGACGGAAAGAAGAAAGGAAAGAAGAAGGCTAAAGCAGACAAGGCTCCGAAGGAGAAAACGGAAAAGTCGGAAACCAATGACGAAAAGCGCAAACCTCGATATCCTTGTCTTATTTGTGAAGAGGATCATTTTACGAGAGATTGCCCTCATCGGGCCGAGGTTGTGAAAATAGTCAAAGGTTCTCCCACTCCTGCTGTGTTAAAAAATCCATTTCCGAAGCAGGAGAATAAGATGATAGGTTCTTCCTCGAATGCCAGTGAAGAACCCATTTTGATGATGTCTCATGTGAGGATTGCGACTCGATCGCAAGATTATGGTAGTAAGAATCCTATTGATGGTAAGGAAGCAGAATCTTCTCACTCTAACCCATCAACCTCAGCTCCTGGTTCTGATCCACTACAGATCGAGAAACCTAACCCAGACTTAGTAATTAAACCACCCGCCAAGGGTGTACTTCGAAGGTCTGCTTTCAATCCACATGCGAGAGCAGCCCAGAATTACAACATTGTTGAGGACTTAGCTGTTTCACCCTCAGCAATGTCGGCGTTAGAAGTGCTGCAATCATGCCCAGCACAATGAAAATTACTTTTGTCGGCTATCAGAGTTGTTGATGTTCAGGACCCGAATCTAATAATCTTCGATCTAGAAAATAGTACACCGCGTCTCCCCCATCAAATGGCTTTCCAAATTCCAGTGATAGTAAAAAACAGGCCTATTCATCGGACTGCGATTGATGAGGGAGCTTCTACGTGTATTATGTCGATTCAATGTTGGAGATCTCTTGGTTCTCCTTTGTTGAACCAATCCCCCACCATCCTTAAGGCCTTTGATGGCCGTGGGTTCCGTCCGTTTGGTATTCTACAGGAATTGCCTATAGGGGTAGAAGGTAAAACCGTTAGTCTGGATGTGGAAGTGGTTGATGCCCCTCTAGACTACAACCTTCTTTTGGGTCGAAGTTGGTCATATGCTATGACGGCGGTCGTTTCATCGGTCTTCAGAGTAATTAAGTTCCACATAACGGTAAGATCGTGACTATTGATCAGCTGACATACTTTTCATCCGACCCAGCCTCTTCAGAGAGTATCCAGCATGTCGGTAAGACGACAATCCCTTATAGGGACGTTGGTGTAGGTTTAGTTAAGGATTCCGGTTTACTGGGAACTTTTCCTCTCCCTCCACTCAGTGTAGAACCTTCATTTGCAACAATTCATATGATTATATCAGAAAACATTATTTATGATGATCCTTGGATTGTCCCATCTGACTCTGAGATCGACTCATTCGGTGATGCTATGCCTTTGAGTCCATATGAAATTGCTTATGAAGCTGTCATGTCTTTTACCGACTCTCGTTCAACCGAGATCGACCAAATGAATGTGGTCAGTGAAGAATCACTTTTCACCTCAACCTTAGAACGGATAGCGTTTCCCGAAGTCGTGTCATCTGACGAACAACTTCGCGAAATCCTAAGTGTAGACGATCTACCATGGGAAGATCTCCATCACAGATCTTCGTTTTTACCTAAGGATGATGGATTTGAAAATGATTTTTCATCTATCTTTACCGCTGAATATGTCAAAGATGCTCAGGATCCAACGAAACATTCTGATTCAGAGTTGAATTTAGGGAATATTTCTCGTACTATTCCCATTGATATTTCAGTGAATACAGAAGATGAAATCCAAACTTACAAGGCCCTATTCCCAGAATTCCGCGATGTGTTTGCCTGGTCTTACGAGGAAATGCCGGGAATCGATCCTACCATTGTTTTTCATGAAATAAAGACCTACCCGAATGCTAAACCCGTCCGGCAACGGTTGCGTCAGATTCACCCTCGAAAAGCGGCTGCCATTAAAGCGGAAGTCGAAAAGTTGTTGAAAGCAGGTTTCATTTATCCGATCCCGTTAACGGATTGGGTATCGAATATTGTTCCGGTCAACAAGAAACAAGGAACAATAAGAATCTGTATCGACTATAGGGATATCAATCGAGCTTGTCCAAAAGACAACTATCCTACGCCTTATATCAATCAAATTATTGATGATTGTGCCGGAAGTGAAATGTTTTCCTTCATGGATGGTTTTTCGGGCTATAATCAAATCAATATTCTACCTACCGACCAACCAAAAACGGCATTCATTTGTCCATGGGGGACATTTGCTTATTGCAAATTACCTTTTGGGCTTAAGAATGCCGGGGCCACTTTTCAACAGGCGATGTCTTACGCATTTCATGATATCAAGCACATTGTGCAACCGTATCTCGATGATTTGCCTGCTCATTCATTACATCGAGCTGATCACCTTGTCCACTTACGAGAAATCTTTATGAGTTGTAGGCATTATCGAATTCGGTTGAATCCCCACAAGTGTGTTTTCTGTATAGAAACAGGTCGATTGCTGGGATTTGTTGTTTCAAAAGCCGTCATTCGCGTCGATCCCTCGAAAGTCGAAGATATCATCAAATTGCCTCCTCCTTCGAGTTTGCGCCAACTCCAAAGTTTGCAAGGGAAAGCGAACTTTTTACGCCGATTCATCCCAAACTACGCCGAGGTCACTAAGGGTTTTACACGGTTGTTGAAACAGAACGCTCAATTCTTTTGGGACGAGATTGCCCAACAATCTTTTGATGCACTTAAACACGCGTTGACCCATGCACCGTTGTTGCATCCTCCCAACTACAACTAGGACTACTTCTTATACCTCGCAGCTTCGCATTCCACCATTGGAATGGTGTTAGTTCAAGAAGATGAATTCGGAGCGGAACATGTGATATATTATCTCAGTAGGACCTTAAATCCCACTGAGCTAAAATATTCGCATGTGGAGAAATTGGCCCTGGGAGCCGTTCAAGCTGTCCAGCGTTTTCGTCACTACATTCTTCTCCGTAAAACTATAGTTATTTCGGATTGCAACCCTATGATTTACATTTTGACAAAACAACTGCTAGTGGGCAAGTACTCTAAATGGATCGTTATCCTGCAAGAGTTCGACTTGGAGTTCGAGAAGTCCAAGTCTAAGAAGTCCCGCGTGCTGACACAGAGACTGTGGCAGAGGAGTCCATTGCGGACGAATCTTTGTTTCTTATCAGTACTTTAGATCCGTGGTACGGGGATATAATCATCCAAACCCAAACCTTTTGGCCTGAAGCTTCAAAGGTGGAACGTCGAAAAATTCGGTTTCAATCCCAACAATACAAAATTATTGGAGATACACTTTATCGCCGGGGGGCAGACTTAGTTTTTCGACATTGTTTAACTCACGAAGAGGCTGAGAGGGTTTTGAATGATTGTCACTCTGGAGCATGTGGCGGTCATATGTTTGGGTATGCCACAGCTCAGAAGGTGTTGCGTGTTGGTTACTTCTAGCCATCTATGTTTAAAGATTGTATCATTGCAGTCCGGAAGTGCCACAACTGCCAAGTGTTTGATCGAAAGATGCGCGCACCACCTACTCCTCTCCACCCTATAATTGCCGTTGGTCCATTCGCCAAATGGGGTATCGACTTTATTACTTGTAACCCTCACTCGGCCGGGGGGCATGCATATATCATCCTCGCGGTTGATTATTTCACTAAATGGGCCGAGGCGATGCCTACATTCGACGCAAGCGGCAAAATAGTTGCAGTTTTCGTATTCAATCATATTATAACTAGGTTTGGTGTCCCACAAGCAATCATTACTGACCATGGGAGCCATTTTCGAAACATCATGATGGCTGAGCTTACAAGCCATCTTGGTTTGTGCCACGATAGCTCTACTCCTTATTATCCGCAAGCCAACGGTTTGGTTGAGTCTATCAACAAAGTTCTGGTTATCATGATCCGACGAACCATTGGTATTCATCGGTCGAATTGGCACAACATGTTATTTTCAGCGCTATGGGCATACCGAACCTCAGTGAAAACTTCAACAAGGTTCACTCCTTTCCAGCTAGTTTATGGCTTGGAAGCTGTGTTACCCATTGAATGCGAAATCCCATCACTTCAAATGGCTGTCGAATTACTCCCAGCTACTTCCGAAGAGGAGAAACGTTTATTGTACTTAGCTAAATTAGATGAGACTCGACGTGACGCTGCATTGGCAATCGAGACTCATGCGAAGCGAATGAAAGCTCAGTATGATAGAAATGTGACCCCTCGAAGTTTTTCGGAGGGAGACCTAGTGCTATTATATGATCAAGCTAACGATAAGCGAGGTGCTGGAAAATTCGTTCCTATGTGGCATGGACCCTACATTGTAAAGCGAAAGCTAGCAAAAGGGGCTTATGAGCTGGTAGATTTTGATGGGGACTCTTTGGGTAAACCCAGAAATGGACTTTACCTAAAGAGGTATTATGCTTAAATGGTGGGTATGGAGAATTTTTAGTTAGGTTAGGTTTTCTTTCTAGCTAGTATGTCTGTTAGTTAGTCAGTGTGCTTAGCTTAGAGACTGTGTTTTTCGTCGTTATTCTGGCTTATCTTGGTTTTACTCTTGATATTGCAGATGTCGACGCCTCTCCAAACATACATTGGATTTGCTGATGGTGCTTGTCGTAATACATGGAATATCTCTTCCGCAGCTTGGGTTATCTATTCACCCTCTGACGAGTTAGTTTCTATGCATGGGGTAAGCCTCGGTCAAACAACGAACAACAATGCAGAATACAGTGTAGTGGTTGAATTATTATCCGAATCTATTTCATTTGGAATTCGACGTTTGATAGTGAGGTTAGATTCTGAACTTGTTGTATTACAGCTTAATAGAGTTTATGCCATTAGAAATCCTGTGTTATTAAGGTTGTTTTTGAGAGTGCGTCTCTTGGAACGTGAATTTGATTACATTGAATATCAGCATATTCCAAGGTCTTTAAATACATTAGCAGATGCAATTGCTTCTCGAGTGTTGGATAGACATTTACGATAATCATGCAAGTAAATTTAAAAACATTTCATCACATATGTTAAACAAGATAAGTCGGTAATAGTGATATATATATAGATAGGAGTGTGTCAAAAAATATACATCGTCTTCGGTCATAGGTTGAAAAACACCTTATGATCGGCAGAAATGATAAAGTACAAAAAGTCAAAAATGTCACATGTGTCTACAAAGTGACTAGCCAATCACTGGTGGTGCTCCCTATACAACACCACTGCACGGGCTACCTTACGCAAAAATCTCCTAAACGGTCCAGGGACTGCGACTACATAGCGCTGAAGTCTGATAGGAATATCATCCATGGTAGTCTCAGGCATATCCGCCGTCAGACGCTCTAGATCCTGCTCCAACTCAGCTAGTGTCTCTGCAGTTGCGTCCTGTGGGGCCGGTACCGGTGCAACTGGATGTCTCCTCTCAAAAGGCCGGAGGTTGGCTGGGCGCTGTGGACCAACATCTGCATTTTGAAAATTTTTACTGTCAGTTTTGAGACGATATATATAAAAAAAAACAAAAAATACATAATTTGAAAACTTGTGAAAAATAAAGTACCTCTGTCATCCCATTGTTCTCCCTGTGGAAGAACCGTGTCCGGATCACCTCGAAAATCTACTCCGGCATACGGAAAGTCCTGGATCGAAAAAACCTGGTCCTCTAACCAGTGAAAATAACTATCAGTGAATCGAACAACCGCCGCGCCCTCGTCAGGATGCCGGGCCATCACCGCAACCCATCGTACCAGCTTTGGCTCCCGAGGACCCAAGATATCAACAGTGAGTTGCTGAGGGATCAGCATCGAAACTCTCTCTAAGGCAAAGCTCACGACTAGAGGCCCATATCCAAAGGTCTTCAGTGGTCCGTTCTTTGCCTTAGTCAGTTGGCTCTTCATATTAGCCGACACAGCATCACACCAGTTGAAAATGGTGCCTTGGTAACAGTCAATCGCCATCCGCATTTGGGACCCGGAGGCAATATGTAAAGCGGCTGCACCGCAAATTCTGGTAACCGTGAAAGCTATAACTTTGAGTTCACGCAGAGAGATGTGTTTGATTTCCATGCCTTTCGCATGGTGTGCATTGGGTGTGCACCAATCTGCCCGGAGACTAGCGAGGGATTGGCCACCCGACCTAGTCCCGGCTAGATTGAGTTGCTCGCCTCTATTTGGCAAGCCAGTGAGAAAGTATACATCAGAGGGCTCTATCTCGAGCTGGTGCCCTCCTATGTAAAAGCATTGCTCTTGAACGTTCCATCTCTCAACCAGCCATTCTAAGAATCTCACCTGAGCCCTCATGCCAGGTATGGCCCAGTATTTATATAGCCCGCATGCTTTTAGGGCATCAATGGAAGGTTGATGTTCAATTGCAGCTAAATCAACATCCTCGTGCTCTCTTTCTCTCCAATCCAACATGGTGAGTGCCCTACACACCAAGAAACAATGATTAGAATTAATTTGGGGAAATTTGAATGGTTATTTGTGAGGATTGGGGTTTCAAATTCTGCATTTCACGGAGGACGCACCCTGCGTTTAGAACACAGGGCGTCGGGACGCAGCTGGCCTAAAGGTGGGCTGCGTCCCCTGACCTTTTTCCTGTATAGGAAAAAGTCGGGGGACACAGGTCACCCGAAGGGCACCTGCGTCCACCGCAGAGCGCATTTTTAAACCTAAAACCCCCAAAAAACAAAACAAAAACCTAAAATACAATTTTAATCGAATGAAATTGAAGAGTAGGATGTTGTAAAATACCTGGAAGAGACGGCGTTCGATTCTGACGGTCGGATTTTCCGCAGTGACCACGGGAAGTTTCTTGCCAAAAGACCTTTTTTCAACCTCAACAGTAAAATGGTAAAAATGACATGGTAAAAAGTCTTTTTATAGGTTTTTTGGATGAATTTGTTCATTTTTCACCATGGAAGGATGTTTTTCGATGTATTTTTGCCTATCTTAAACAGGTATGAGTAATGTGTTGTTTTTGTGCAGGACAAAGGGACTTAGAGGAAAAATTGTCATTTTTCACAAACCAAAATATCAGAGTCATCTTTTAAGCCCTTTTCTGACTCCTAAAAAATGAAAAGATTGCCGAGCGTTTCTTTTACACTCATTAAAACGGAATTAAAAGACGGTCCCCTTATAGCTCTTTTCTGACCGTAAAATCAGGAAAAGATTGTCGGGTTTTTGTCGTTTCAAACTTGATACGGAAATAAAACGACGTGTCCTTGATCGCTTTTTACTTTTCAGGTCAGTGACACTAATTATGAAAGTACTCCTTGGTCGCAAGATCAAGCAGTTCCCCCAGGTATTATTTTATACTTTTTCGGGCTTGAGGGACACAAATCTACGAAAAAGTTCAACTTGGAGTCTTCTTAAGTTTTTCAGACTCTCTAAAAATTGAAAAACGCCGAGTTTCTCCTATACTGGGCTCGTTAAACATTTCACAGTAAAGGACCTGTTCAATTACAAACAGGAACGAACCACTCCTTCCTAGGGTTCGAATCAAAACTAGGTTGGACTCATCCGAAGGATGAGCTTATAATCAAGCATATGTTATCCTCCTCAAGCTTGTTAAAAATAAAGAGGTACTTGCTAAAAATGGTGGGGGAAAAGAGAGAAGAATGAGCCTATTTGTTACCTTTTGTCTCAGAAGAAACTTTATTACCACTCTTGAACACGACATTTTTTATTCACCTGTGTTGGAAAATCCTTTACCTCACAGTTGATCAAACCACTTTGAAAGTCTTCAGCCGGGTTCCGGGGATTAACTTTGAGTTATTCAGCACCAAGCCATATGTCGTGTCGTTATGTGTTCAAGAGGTCTGCAAGCAAAACTTTCATCTGCAAAATACTTGTCATCCATTTGACCATCCCTGAGTCAGTCCTTACAGCAACATTTCTTCAACTTGAACAATGATTTCGTGTTGCGGGCTTGCCTGCAACGGGTCGCTTTCTATCAACATCAACACATTATCTAGAGAGATGACTTAGAAATCGTTAGTACCTTGAAGTCTTCATGCATCAATGGCAGGTTTCTCGCCTTTGACGTCAGTCTACATCATTGACTTTCGATCAAAGGATTCCGTGAAATGTTCGACATCAACTCATTCATTCACATCTCATGGATTGTACTGGGTACTTTGAGAACCATTGACATTACTGGTGGTCTCTCTCACACTTGTTAACAGTTTACATCATCGACTGGTAATCAAGTGGTTTCTACCATGTTCGACATCAACTCATTTATTCGCATGGCTAGAATCGTACCAATTCGAGAAGTAAAAATGAAGACCCTGGATCTAGTTTCCGCCATCCAGGCTGCGAGGAGTTTTGTATTCATTATCTAAGTAGACTAATCATAAACAGATGGCTGCGCCCATACTGTGTCTACAAAAGTCTATGATTATTATGTACTGCAAGATCATTCCTGTATCAGAGTAGTTAGTCTGTTAGTTAAAGTTTTAATCTGAGTATGGGAATGCCTACCTTAGTGATGATATAATCTTATACATGTATTTTGTGTTGAAAATTGCAGGTTCTGACCAGGCTCTCCATGAGATAATCCTTGAAATGATAAAGCGCTTCACCCTTCCTAGATAATACAAAACCCTAATCTATTTCAGGCTTCGCACTTTAGGGGGTAATCTGTTACACTAAAAAATGTCACCATGACTATTTACAGTTAGTATGGCTCTATCAACAGTCATGCTACCCTCTTAGGCAAGTCTTATGCCTCTGCTCTCCATGTCAAACTCCAAAAAAGAGTGAAAGTCTTTCTAAATGTATTTATCTCTGGGGACGCAGGTTCTCTCAACCTTACCTACGGGTACGCATCCAATGTTCACAAAAGTTGCATCTTTGGATGCTCTGTATGTAAAGGGGCAGGTGCGTCCCCCTGTAAAGGTTAAAATGCGCAAGTTTCATCTTTAAAAAGTCACTTGTGTTCATTTCTAGAGCATTCTAGAAGGTTGTTCGACGTGTATTGAGTGCCTCCAGATGGTTCATGCACTCCTACCAAAGAGGAACTTATCCCATCAATAAGGGAGCTATCCCATCCAAAGAGGGGATTATCCCATTGATGGTGGACCTGATTAACTTCCTCTTGAGCACTATAAATACTGGCATTGGGCCAGAAGGAGGAGAGGTTGAAAGCTATACATTTCTAAGGGTAAATGCTGCAGGAATTTGGACTCCCATTTAGAAACTTGTGAGGAGAGATTGCCATCTTTGCTTGTTCTATTTGGAAGTGGGTGAGCTTTGTCAAAGTAAAGGAGAACTCTTGATGGACCCTGGGAGGGACTTGCACAACACCAAGGCTCAGGTTGTATTTGTTCCTTTTGTTACCTATTAATGCAAATGAGTCCATTCTTCTCAATAACTTGTTATTTATGAGTTGTTTCATGTACTCCTTGGTCTATGTGTTAAATATGTTTTATTCTATGAGATTATCAAGTGCTATTTAATCGTTTGATTGTTAGTGTATGCAGGTTTCAAAGTGAAGGAGGAGCTCATCCGGATCAGTGGAGCTGGACTGCTACAACAGCGTTGGATTACAGGTAGGATCTAAACACTTGATTTCCCATGTAGTAAATGCATGTTTAGAGAAGGATTGCTCTTGTTTGTCTCGTTTGTCACTAGAGAGTCTTAGGCTCCTAGGGAGGTTGGTTGTGTCCGCATAATCGACTCTTTCCGCCTGACAGCGAGTGCTTCACACTTAGCAGCATTGTTTGTGCACTCGAACTTCAAGCAGCTTGAGATCATGCATTGTATATTGTTTTGGGCAATTGAGATACACTCGGTCCTTTAGCCATCATGTGTCTCTGATTCGTCAAAATCCATGGCCCACATCTTACCCGTACACAAACCGTTTCATATGTTATTACCACTACTACTACTACTACTACTGTCAATACAATGAGCTATACAAGTTCCATTACCATCAGTTGGGCAAGGAAGGAGTCCCAACTGTGCATTTGATGAGGTTGGAGCTAGACGTGTAGGATAACATTCCAACGTTGTTTCTAGGAGGCAGTTTCCAAACATGAGTTCTGCGAAGGCTAATGGTTCATTCTCGCCATTGAGGTGAGTGACATTATGCTTCATGTACCTCTCAGACTCTACCCAGAATTGGTTACATTTTCCCTTATACAGAAGCCACATGTGAGACCAGTCTGTAGAAAAATATTTGTCTAGCTTGCTAGACCAATCTCTGCTGAGTAGTAGATCGTATGCTTTTGGGATGTCTACAACCACTATGTTGATGCATTGGTGGACTTGACTTTCATGAGATAGTCGGATGATCACGTCTCGTAGTTCACCAATGTCTGGTATTCATGTTCGATCAAGTTGGATGATTCGTGTGAATGTTTCGCTCCATTATGCATTGATCGTTTTTGCAATGGAGAGCAGCATGATGTTGGCTGTCGCGCGAGAATCAACCAGACAATTGTGAAAATTGTAATTGAAAATTTGAAAAGATAGTAGGAACGAGGAGCAATCTTAGTGTGCTTCTTCTATCCAGAGTGTATTGAGCACAGTGGAAAGTGATCCAGGAGGTGTGCTTGCTCCCTTGCGGGTAGAGGTTGCGCTATCTGATGCTATCTGTCCTAGTGCACGCAACAGGATATCTCACTAACTCTGGATATTAGACAACTCGAATAGAATAATGTTTGCTCAAGTTTTATTCATGTCATCAACAATGTTGTACTCCAAAGGTGGTAGAATTACCAAGGTGTGTAGGGTAGAATAGATGTTCGTATTGTCCGGCAGAGTGTTTTGTAGTTTGTTGCTTTGGGGCGGCTGGTGGATCATCCTTCCTTATCAGCAGTCTGATCTTCACTTGCATTTCCCCAAGTGTAGGGGGAACCCCTTTACTCAGATTTTAACGTTCATTTTTTCTTGGGGGATGCTTCTCAGAGTTCGTCTTCGGCATTGCTTGCGAGCACTGATATGCATTGACCACATGCCCAAAAATTGATGCTTCAAAAGGTGCAATACCTTCGTCATAATCTTTGTCATCTTATTACTTTTGCATACCTCTCTCTGGATCAAGTGTATGATTATCTACCAAGTTTTTGACTCGCTTCTAGTCTGAAAAAAAGTTCTCAGGGTGATGTTCTTTATGGAATGAACAAAACTCGGGATCTATGCACTGATTGACATTGAACACAGAGTTCTGTGCATTATGTCTAGTAGACCAGTTGTTGCCTGATGAGTTGCTTCCCTATCTCTATCTAGGTGGATAGCTCCTTGAAGATGTGTCTGTTTTCCATTGTTTAAGCTTGGACACATGAGTTGTTAAGTTCTTGATGATGCTAGTGAGAGTTTCAATATCATTTGCTTCCTTGTCTCTACCATTGCTTGTCATCACCTGGGACTTCCTGCTCGCGTCTTTGGAGTTCTTTGCTGGTTCATCATCCTTGATGAGTCTAATCATGCATAGGTATTTTTTGAGAACAATAGCCTCTTCGTAATTTTCCAAGACTGTTGGTTTCGCAGCTCACTTGACGAACTACACAATGCTGGTCGGCAGTGTAGACGTGTAGTAATCAACAATGATGGAGTCATGAGGTTTGGTGTCCACCGCAATTCTTTTCAATATGTATGTAAACCTCTGGTTGAAATATGTTACATTTTCTTTCCCCTCCATCTTCAATCTACCCAATTCTTTCAGTAACATAGCTAGGGTATTTTCATCAACAAAATTTTCAAGGAACATGCGTTTGAATGCACCCCAGTTCTGTATGGAGTTTGGTGGAAGGTTGTGATACCACATAGTTGTGCAATCATCCAAGGTACATGGGAACAATATACAAGCTAAGTTGTCATGCCATACCTCAAGGGCCTACAATTTCAAGTAGAATTTGCCCAAATGATATTCTTCCTTCACCATGCTGTTAAGGTTGAAATTGATGTTCATTCTCTTTGTTCGCTTCGGTATCTTCTACAGAATAGCCAAGAGAGCCAATGGTCCCTAAGTCATCCATTCAAGATTTGGGTTAGCCATCTCTTCTTCTTCTTCATCCTCTTCCTCTCTTTCAGAGTTTGATGGTTCTGGCTCTGAGTCTATTGGTTCGTCTCCACCTCCACCTCCTCTGTTGCCTTCCCCTTTGCCTCCTATACTGGAGTCTGATCCCAAGATCACAAGAGTGTCTTGTTCCCCTTGCTAGAATACTGGAGGTTCCCCTCCATCTTCAATAGCTTCTGCCAGACCTTCAAGTGTGGCAAGGACTGCTTCTTCCACCGATGACACAACAACTCTTGTGGGAGTGGCTTTTGACTTCTTTGATGCATATGGAAGGTGTTGTATGCCTGGGATCAGTCCGACTGCTTTCGTGAACTGGTGAGTGATGGGATGGATAGAGCAAAGGTGTTGATATGGAATCTTGTGTTAAATTCTAGGAGGTGAGGAGTAACCAACTGCAAAGTCGCATGTAGGTGAGAGGGAGTGCGAATTACTACCTTGACAAGATGGTTAATAAGTGAGTGTGAGGGGAATTTCATCCATGTACAACTAGATGCCCTCTTTCTAGCACCAAAAATGTTGACGGTGCTGGACCCGCCCATATTCAATGGATCACCTTGGTATGAAGTCCCAACTAGACCTCAAACCATTTGGTGTGGGAGTCCCATCCAATATGATGGCCTGGTTGCCATTGTCTTAAGGATTTGCCTCAACTTTTTCTTGTCAGCACAGAAGAGTGGTTCGCTTTGTCTTCGAGAAGTGAGGTTCACATGCCTAGTGAGTGTAAGTTTCACTTGTGTCAATGGTTCTTTCACTGTCGAGGGAGAGGGTGAGAGTGAGTTCTAGGTTGATTGGAGCAGTTCCAACACTACTAGGAACACACAACACAACAAGACATGCACAACTTCTGGTGGAGTAGTCCACACAGATGTGGCAGTCACAACATACAAGGTGAGATAACATGTACAACACTCATGGAGCATTCTAAATGAGTGCAACAGTTGTTACATCAAGCTTCATGTGAAAGGTCTGTCTTATGTCCGGGAGAGTAGTCTACACGGGCAAGACAATGTTAACAACATATACAACACATTTCCATTAATAGACTATGCATTACAACAAATGAAGCATTTCAGATGTGGAACACAGGTTAAAGCAACATGCATTACAAGTGTTAAAGATCAGTCTTACAACCGATACAATACATGTGTGAAAACGTGTTGGTCTGTTAGCAGGCTTCTAAACTAAGCGAAAGTTCCAAGACACATTGTTACATTGTACATCACTAACCCTGAGTGCGGGGCATTGGAGCCACTACTTACTCCTCAAAGAAAATATTACAGACTCTCTTGGCTATGTGGGAGGAGCTGAGGTGAAAAAAAAGTCCTTTACATGTACAAATGAGGGGGTATTTATAGCCAAGGGTGAAATTGACCCTTGTGGTTGTTCAACTACCCTCATGACCATTTGACTTCCATGACTTCTCAACTTACATGAATCTTTGTTCAACAAGTGGGTCTTTTGGAATTCCACATTACATCATATTGAATGACAACAAGCCCATAGTGGAGATGTGGGCAACATGACTCGACATGACTTGGCATGACATTTCTAGGTCATTCGTGTTGTTGCTGGAGTGCATGTCGACCTACAGTGTTGTTGGGTGATGGATGTCTTCATGGTGTATCATAGCTTCACCTCCACATGGCGAAGTGCACAGAGTCTTTGATGATCCTTCGTTCGCTTGATGAAGCTTCAACATGTTTTTTCTTGCTTGCATGTTGGAAAGCTTTACAGGCTCATCTATTTGTGAAGGTGTATGTTCGTCGCTTTCGTTTGTTTCACATGCATCATTCATTCATCCATTAGTGAACCTGTCCTTTTGCATGTGATCCCTTCGTTCATCTCATTCGTTGTCTTGCCATGTTTCTTGGTGTACCTGTACCTATAGTCACTCATGACGAGATGACATCAAATCCAAAACCTCCTAGTCTATGATGGCACATGATCATTTTAGATGCAGGTGACTGGGAGAGGTAGCAAGGTTGTGAAGTAGGATGATGGTTCTGAGCATTGCTGATGAAAATTGCACAAGAGTCACAAAGTGATAGAGATGGGCAATCTCTGTCGACAGTGACTGTCTGCGAGGTCTGGCTCGGCTGGGAGGCAAAATTGCACAAATTTTCGGAAGAACTGTCCAAGCTGCTGAAAGGCAAGGTAGGCATGCTTTGCACATTTTTCAGAATGAACAGATAGCAAGGCTCGATGAAGAGTCAACAGGCAGGGATTGCACAGTTTTTCTAGCGAATTGCCTGGGAGACTAGCACCCAAAACTGCGCAATTCCTAGAGGGAACTGCTAATTGGCTATTGGGGTCACTAGCAGCCAAAATTGTGTAATTGCCAAAGGGAACTGCCAATTGGTTACTGGAGTCACTAGAAGTAGAAACTGCACAATTGCTCGAGGGAATTGGGAGTTTGCTTCTTGGGGCTGCTGGCAAGGAAAACTACACTAAGGCCAGGAGGCCAACCTGTTGATCATCTTTGCACAATTTCTGAGCTAAGCTGACTGATGGACAGTGGAAGGCTTGCTCATGAACACTGCGCAATTTCTGAGATGGATAGTTGGTCGACTATTGGGATGATTGGCTGGGAAAACTACGCAATTTTTTGAGGGAGACAGGGACGGGCACTTCGTGTGTGTCCGCCCTGTCTATGCAATTTCCTCAGTCATTTGAGCAGGTGAGGTCAGTGGCCTCTGTGCAATTTTTTAGGGGAGTTAGTCCCAGGGTGACTACTGGGTCCGACTGTCCAGGTTGGCCAACATGAGAGCTGATTGAATTGCATGTGGGCAGCGTATCTTGAAAATACTAGCTTAGTGCTTCTACGTTGTTTTGGCTGACAGGCGATCGAGTCGATGGCAGGGTGATCGTCCGGCTGTCAGAGGGAAGTCTAGTTATCAAAGCCTTCAGCAAAAATGGCTAAGTGTGTGAACAATTGAAAGATGCATAGGTTATCATACGAACACACACTCACATGACTTGACAATGAAACGACCAAACCATCTAGACACACATGATCAACAAGACAGGTTGACGGTGTAAGTGACAAACGCGATACTCATGAGTGATCTTTCATTGATCGAGACGATGCTTGCATGACAGTGAATGTGACTCTGTGTGTGAGTGCGACACATGCTTTCATAGTGAACACAACAAGCACATACGAAGTGAAGACTTTGAGTGTAACCAAAACATGGTCACAAGCATCACTTAGACATCAGCATGCAAAGACTTGAATGCAATGAACAAGCAAGGTGGATGTAAATACTCACACGAGCTCACGGAGTGAACCTGAGTGTGTGTAGTCATCAAGTGAAACTCCTCAAGGGAGGCTCCGAAATTGGTGTAGGCAAAAATTTTGGGGGATGGTTGTAGCCACTACAACAAGAGGTAATCCCCATTAAGAAACTCTTGAAAAGTTGTTTGGAGCTAATGAAGGATGAATTGGTGTTAGAAAATTATGCAAAATGATTGACCAATGCGTGTGTTGCAGTGTTTTCTTCTCAAAGATGTATAAAAAGAACCCACTTAATATTGTAGATGACAAACAATATCAACAATAGAAATGGCCGTTAAACATTGTAGATCTTCAGTAACTGATAGAAACAAAACATGCCAAAGTCTGGATGTATGCCACAATCATAGTTAAACAACAAAAAGAAAGAGTAGCAACTCCAATCATCCAATGGAAACTAGATATACAAAGAATAGATTTATTATAACACCTGTGAAGGGAACAAATAGATGTTACCAACCCCCCTCTATGTGATGGGTTCTTTGATATCCTCAAACGTCTTCAGCTTGTGTACAGTCTCTCTCCTTTATAATATGTAAACCGAGTAAAATATGGTGTGCGACAATGAAAATAATCAGTTATAATAGTGAGTGCAACAATGAAAATAATAAAAAATGAATAATGAATGGAAAAGCCTTCTATTTATAACAAAATATTGAGTTATCCTTGAATAATGAGCAATAATAAAATATTATTGATCCCATTCTTCGAATAACCACTTGGAATATTTTATTATATTTGGTTAGGAGGGAAAAAGTATTTAAACTTTTATTTAGAAATAATAAATAAATAAATGATTTATTTATTATCTCAAGAAAATAGTTAAGTAATAATAAATAAATAAATATTTATTTAATTATTCCTAAGGTATTTAGTCAAATTTAACAAAGAATAATAATTAATTAGTGATCAATTAATTATTCTTAGAGAAAAATAAGATAATTAATGATTTATCTGTTTATTTTTCATGATTGGGTCAAACATGACAAGGAATAATAATTGAACAATGGTTTAATTAATTATCCGTAGAAGAAAATTAAATAAATAAATATTTATTTAATTATTCTTCACGGGTTTAACTATACATTACTTAACAAAGGTTGTTTAGTAAGTAATTTCTCACAGTGAAAGCAATTTTACTATGGTAAAATTGGCTTTACATGGTGTACTTCAATCCATCTAGTAAATTCGACTAGATGATCAATTTTTTGGTGATAATAGATTGTCCCCAAACATATGAGTGTTAGAAGAAAAACGTATGACCGAAGTACGTTGTAAAGACACAATCACTAGACAACACAGGGGAGTCACAGAGAGAGGGAGAGAGAGACTAATAAAGATGAATTGAAAGAGGATAGGGACAGAGGGGGTGAGACTAATGCAAGTATCCTTTTATGTTGTGGTACCGGACCACAATGAGACAGGGGAGGCGTAACCATACCCCCTGAGATAACTTAGTACAAAAATAATGGTTTGCTCAGAAATATACAACTGAGCAATGAAGTACATGCTGAATGGTACATGACATTCTGGCATAACAGAGCCAGAAAATAATACAATGTGTCCCATATACATAATTCACCTGGAAAAACATGAGCTAGGACTGAATATAATAATATCTTAGTACATGAGATACAAAGGCCCTTCCCTCAAAAAATTGGGGGGAGGGAGGATAGAACAACTGGAGAAGACTTGAACAAGGAAGGCGTTAGCAAAACTGAATGGATCATCTAGAGGAGACCTGCATACTATGATCAGTAGGACCTAAACCCATCAACTCTAAGGAACTACATCTGAGGTTGTAACATAATAGGAATGCATCTGGGCATGTGGGGGACTAGCTGAAGGGCCACCCCTTCATGAGGTTTGAAACATCTCACACACACCCATGAATCACTTGTACAATCTACTACATCACTGGACCATCAAGTGTATGAATCACGAATATGAAACAACCAAGTCAAAGGGAAATAATGAGTCCCTTTGCTCGATCCAAGACGCTGAACAAGAATGGGAGCTGGAACCAAGAAACATCACCCTCTAGGTCATTCTTTTGGAATAAATGAGCTAATGTCGACAACATAGGGCCCGCGATAGGTGAGGCAATGAGGATCCTCAACTAAAGCACGAGGGACAATAGTAATGTGATTGATGGACTAACACCAGCGATAATTGGGAAGAGTGGGACTGAGGGACAAACATATGACTACCCTTGTGAGAGAATAAAGTGCATGGTTGACCTAGCATCAACTGACTTAACTCGGGAGGGGATGGGGACAGTATGATTGGAGACCAAAATAGGAAACACAGGATGAATGGTACAAAAATATGGATGGAATACTGTGACATGATATAATGGGATGTGAAATAGATTCCATGGATGCAAGGGCGACTCATCAAAGATGCTTTGAACAAGGGTAACTTGATGACGCTGCCACATAGACTAGGGCTGATGGGGACCATCAAAACATGAGTAAATGATGGTTACTCATGACGAAAATTGACACATGGTATGAAAAGTATTAAGAGGAGGTGGAGCTCAAAGTACAAGTGTCTCTTTATGAAGAAATTCGATTTTCATTTTTTTATGTTCTTTCTGTTTCTTATCACTACTAGATCAAAGCTTCGATGAAACTCATTATGTTCCTTGAATTGTTTGTCAATTGTTTCACTTTTTTCCTTTCATTTTTATCTTTTTGATATTTTTCATTCTGAAATATTTTTGGATTGGAGGGTTGTGATTTTTAGTCTTTACGAGGTCCTTGGGGAGGCATGATATTCTTCAGGAAGGAACCAGTATTGGGGGTCAACCTAGAGACAACCATCAAAAATGTAGTTTTTCTAGGGTTATAGGTCAATCTGAGTTCTCCTTCCTTTCCTCCATCATCCATATTGTTCTCTTGCTCACTAATATCATAATATTGGATATATCGATTTTTTGTATCATTTCATTTCTAAAAGATACATGAAATAATTTGTGGCTTTCTAGGGAGGACCACATAACCATACCATAGGAGGGTTGGTTGTTTGTTTAAAACATGATGTAACTATAGAGTTCAAGGTTTATCAAGTACATGTGTAGCACTCTCACATGTCTAAGATTCTGTAAAATTCATGTATGTGAATTATTTTTTGAATCGATTTTGTTTCTTATCAAATGTAAAAGAGTTTTAGTAAGCTATAGCAAATTGCCGAGCCCTTGCAAAGAGCCTAATGGATTTCGGTTACAACTTGGTGTCTGGTGATAATGAAAATGACCTAGTTCTAGTTGATTTGAGGCCCTTGGTAAGGATCCTTTGTTCATGTGTTGGAGTACACAACCTACTTGTATATTGATTTCTATTTGATTTAGTTGGTTGAGTGTAACATGGTATATATTAATGGGCTTGGACATGGCATTGATGGTGTAAGAGTAGAGGACATTTTGGATGTTGCTTCTATCACACTGAACAAGAATGTTGTACTAGGATAGATGAATTTTTTCTTTCTATATTTAGATTTAAGGGATTCATTGATTTTCCTTTATCCATGGGATGATATAGCTTACTTTAATACCTTACATTTTTAGGTGATAAAATTGTTATGGTTCCTAGTGGTATACGCATAGGGAGTCCTGCATTAACTACACATGGGCTTATTGAGGATGACTTTATTAAGGTTGCAGATTTTATCTACGAGGGGGTGCCGATAGCCATTAAGGCTAAGGGCTCTGTGAAAAGTATAAAATTAAAAGATTTTATAGAATTTATTAAATCAGAAAATTTCCAACCACGAAATAGCATTGTTGATCTCAAAAAGCAGGTTGAATCATTTGCTAGCCAATTTCCATTGTCTGGTGTTGGCATTGAAAATCTTAGTTAGATATATGACATGCTCACAAGATCAGAAGTGTCCTCTTTTAGGTTGGGCTTCAGTGACGATAACCAGGTTGGTAAGATTTGGTTCCATGTGTATATTATAGTGATGAATAATGTTTTAAGCTGAATTTTGTCTGAATTTATGTGCTTTCCTAGCATTGGCATTAACAGATTCTATTCCGATGTGTTGGATGTTGAGTTTGCCATTTTATTTATTGGAAATTATGTATGACTCTCTTTTTGTTCATCACAAGAATTTTGGGTTGAAAAATATTGATAACTTGTATGGAAGCTATTATAGCACTTATTTATGTGGTGTGACTATGGATATTTTATATAGCCTGGAAAGCAATATTCCATACTTCTCAAGGGCCTAGGTATTGGGCCAATTACACAATTTCATAAAGCCTGTTCACTAGGATACATCTACACATGCACATATTCCATGTATACATGACACATTTGCAATCAATTGGGCTTCTAAGATTTGATTGTTACATTCGTCATCTCACATAGGCTGGTAAGAATTGGTCCCATTTGTAGATTATAGCAATGAACCATGTTGAGATCTATATTTTTCTTGAATTTATGTGCTTTCCCAGTATAAGCATACATATTTTGTTTTAGTGTGATGGATGTTGAGTTTTCTATTTTATTTATTGGCAAAAAAAATCTACATAATTTGTATGGTACACCCTTTCAAAGACTCCCTTCTATTGGTTAGGACTAAGTAATAGGAATAGTAGGCATAAAGACTTAGGTAGGAATAAATAGAAAGAAAGTGTTATTGTTACATTTATTGTACACACCTTTTATAGAATGAATTTACCACCCTATCCATGGTTTATAGATAGAATTGAAGTAGCTTGAGTAGGTATTTACATAGGGATTGATTACTAAATTTACCACTTTACACACCCTATCTATGTTTCATTTGATTGGTTGAATACTTTTACTGTTTTGAATTATATTAGTATTAGTCAGTATATTAGATCGATTGGTACTTACACTATTAATAAGATACATCGTGAGTTTATTGAGTCTATAGAATCAATCTCTCATTTAGTCTATAGGACATAGGAATGCAAAGTATATAGAGACAAATTTGAGAGCGAAAAACACAAAAAATAATAAGTGGAGTATTTGATCCAATTACTATTGGATTCACTTATTCCAAACAAGTGTATATATAATTTGTTATGTATTTTTACGGGGTGAAGAAAAAAGTGCAAGTATTGTTGAATTAAGGTTGTGAGATGTGATGTGATGTGCTTGAGGAATGTAAAATATACCATGAATGGGTGGTATCTATTTTGCCAAAATTGCATAGGACTTGTAACTAGTCCCATACACAATAAGATCCCCTTGTGGAGGTATTCCAGCCCATGAGAGGTGAACATGTCACTTGGGGGAGTTGAAACCTAGTGGGCGTGATAACAACACCCCTCTTTCACTGATCAGGTAAGACCTTGTTGACAACATTGTTTAGATTTTGATTTAATAGTCTTCTGGTCTTATTTGTCTTAACATGAGAGGGTATTATTCAATGGAATCATAGTATCTAAATGATGAACATGGGTTAAGTTTTGTTTCAAAATATTTGAATCTTGAATGCTCAAACTTTTGTGTGACCACCAAATGCAAGGCCTTTCAACCAACTGAATGTTCAAAGTAGCACAAGTTATAGTGAGTGTAGTCTCACATTGCTAGAGATTGTTTTCAGTTGGGAGTTTTCCAAATTGGGATTGTGAAACATATGAGTAATTGCTTCTATACCTTGGTGAACTTTTATTTTCATATACATATATTCCAACTAATCTCTCCTTGAATTAGCAGGATGTAAAATATTTTGTGAATGGTGGGCATGGTGTATTGGGATGTTTCCATTAACTCAGGTTTTGAACATCATGATTGAATGTCAGGTTACAGGTAAAAACTTGGCATGTTTTGAATTAGTAATAATTTCTTTCTCAATGCAAAATTTTCATCTGCATATACATCCTAGCTAGGATCTCTCAAAAATGGTAGAATATAAAACTTTTGTTGTTGTGTCATGGATGGCATAAAGTAATATGATTTAATTAGCTTAGGTTTTCAATAGGTCAGGTTTCAAAGATCGGGATCAAAAGTCATCTACAATCGTGGTGGTTTACCAAATAGTAATGGTGTTTTAATGAGAAACCTACATCTTCATGTACATTCCAACTCAACTCTTTCAGAAATGGTAGAATGTACTTTTTTGTTTCGAGTATTATTCGTTAAATAAGGTAACATTATTTAGGCAATTCGATTACTGCATAACAACCATGATTTCCTTGTGTCTAGTCATCATCTCAAATTTATGTGCTTGTTTTTTTGGTGCAGACTGCAAAATTGAGAGTTTTTTTCTTTTGATCAGCTACTCTGATTTTTCAATGGGAATTTATGTCTGATAATGTGGTGATTGTGCATGATTTGTTTTAAGTCCTACACAGCTATTGTGATATGTCATTCATTAAAAGGTAACATTTTTTTTTCAGTTTGGATTATTTTTCATTACTCCGCTACCAAAAGACAAAAGTCCCTGCTGGGTTATGTATGTATTTGATTCTTGGAATTTTATGTTGGTAGTTCCTCTATTGTTCGTTTTAATACATTTGAAATTAAATATGAGGTGTTGTTTGTGGTGCAATAAAACATTTGAAATTAAACATAAGGTATTTTTTGTGGAGCAATACATTATTCTTAAGCAACACCTCTTGTTGATCAATGCTTTGAATCTTTTTATATTTGTTGTCATGAACCCCAATCATTCCTGTTGTAATGGAGATCATTCTCACAAGAATTATTGCATGCTTAATGTATTGTCCTGATACAGTGACCTAATTATGTTTTTTATTATTGCAACTCCATTGATACTATTGTGAATTTCTCATTGGTTCTATTCAATTGTAATCAATTCCTCATGAGTTTGCAATTCTGGGGCAGGTGATAACCTAGGGGAGGGAAGCTAGTAGTGGAATGGGGACCAATAGTGCATATAGAACCTGACCTCTGAAGCTATGAAAAATCATAACACATCACACCGATAACACATTATAAAAGTGGTATTAAAATATTGAAGAATGCTCACAAGTTTAAGAATAGTCCATAAACTCACTAGACATACAATTGTCTAGAAAGTGACTCTTAGTTCACTACCATACAAAACATCATGTCCAAACACAACTTTAAATGCTCTAACATAAAGACACTTCAAATCCTTAGACATTAAGAAGCATCAAATGTTTAGTCCAACAAGGTTCAGTTTTTATGTACAGATTACCTATCACATCTGATAGAGAGGTTGATAGCTGGAGAATGTCTATAGTAAATGATGTTCTGATATGTTTAACCTCAAGTCCATATAGAGCGCAATTCTTCTTTCCCCTTGTGCATTTGATCAGACATGAATAGGTAATGCTTACCATTCAATTCTTTCCATGACCCACCCCTAATTTTTCAATCTATAATGAAAAGGAGTAACTTATTCAACTATGTTCAAAATGACCATTAATCAAATCCATATTCTAGGGCCATTAAACATTTTAGAAGCACCAACATTGGGTAGGAGAAACTAAGAGCCCCTAGATCATAATCAAATAAATCCTAGACACGAATATCATCATTCTTCATATGCAATCCATGTTGATGACCATTCACCACTCAACTTTCCAATGGAATGTTATACATTTAATCTATAATTCATGGAAGCACCATTGCAGCAACTCAGTTTACAATACTTCTCTCTAGATCACTGTCAGAATTTCATACAATGTATCTTTATTCTTGGGACTCATCAATCAATATTTCCAATGGAGAATTATAAATCTAAACCATCATTAATGGAAGCACCATTTATTCAACTCAGTTTACAATATTGCTCTATAGGTCACTGCAAACATTTCTCTCACCACGAATCTTTAGTTAGGGATCAACACTATTTCATAAACTCTCTCCTTTTAAAGTTTTGTTTCTTGTCACCTATGTTTACCTTAAACTTTTTTGTTTCCTTGTTTCTATGCACTGCATCAACCTCCATTATTCTACAATAGTTGTTTGTTTAATGTTTTTCTGTCATGCACGAGGAAATAGTGTTGCTCTTATGAGGGTAAGAATGCAAGTGACAAGGATTGAACATCTACAGAACTCTTCCTCAAATGAGGAGTTAAATCCGGTAGTTTTTGAAGAGAATAATGATATAAAAGCTGAAGAGCATATGATGTAGATGCTGAGGGTGGTGCTTCTGCATGAATTATAATGCAAGGTGCATGTTTAACCAAGAATATTAGTGTTAACAGAGGCCAAACTAAAGAGGATATGTTGAAGGAAATTGATGATGTTGACTTCAATGGATGCTTAATAAGAGTTGCAGTGAGAAAATATGGAACTCACCAGCATCAATACAGTATTGGCTAAATACCTCATGCAATGAAGAAGAAGAAAGGGGTTATTATAGTGTTAATTTAACAAAAGGAGGAAATAGTTGATTGGTGTAAGGAGATACTTGAAATTGGCCATGACCTAGAGTTGATACAACTTAAGGCTAACATTGCTCCACTTTGAGTCCATTCAAAGATGGATTTTGGGGAAATCAAGGTGTGCAGGAGTTAAGAAAATATATCAAGAGCTGGCATTATGAACAATTGAAATCCTAAATACATACAAATCTATGGATTTACACCCTACAATTTTGACTAAGTTCTATTACACTCTATCCAAGGCCTACAAAGATCATTCAAGAAGTTTACAAAATATATATGCAATTGTGACAAGTTTCCTTTCCAAGTTGGAAGGAATTGTGGCATGTGGATAAATGCCAAGAGAATGAGTGAAAATGTGCCAAAGTGTTTCCTAAAAACATCGTGGATAACTATATTTTGTTGTGCAATTACAATTGGTTTATCAATGTCTAGGCTATATTTGTTTCAGGGAAATAAAAATATGAAGAACCATGTCAAGAATTGTGAGAAAGGAATATCCGTGGTTGCACATCCTAATGCATGGATGACTAAATAATTGTTTATGATTTGGCTATACCATTTTGTCACTTTTTACCTGGAGGCATCTATCTTACAAACATATACTTGTTAATTTTTTATGGCCATCACAACAACATAGTTTTACAAACCATAGAGGCAAACATGATAGGCATACATAGTGTTGGCACTGCTTAGACATTACTCATAGGTTGCAACCCCTAGAAGTGTTTTTGGGACTTTTAAGAATTATTTAAGCTTTTAGAGAATAAATTGGATGGCAAAGAACCCATGGAGAGAGGTAAAAATGTTTTAAACAGTTGAAATTGCTAGCATATCTATTGAAAGGACCTTGACACCCTCTAATATTAATGTGGAATGTAGGTGCAATGGAATTTGACTAGTCAATTATGATGCTCTTACCAATGATGAGGCTTGTAGCCAAGTTTTTGAAATACCTGGTGATAAAGATGCAAAAGTTGTTATAAACAGGTTGAGTCTACCATAAGGATGTTATCATGTATTAGGTGATGATGATGAACATGGCAATGCTACTTAAGAACAAGATGGAGAAATTCATGAAAAAATAGTAGTTGTTTATGACAAAAACCACATACAAATTTTACAAATGCTAAACAAAATGAAATTGTTGAAATGAATATGATTGAAGGTGGTTGAGTGATGGAAAGCATTAATGAGAAATTTGCATTGCCAAGCCAAGTGACCCTACATGAGTGGTTAGTGGAAGCCATGATGAATATGAATTGAAATGATATTTACGAAGACTAATGAAGGAATCCTTAACATGCCTTCATTTGTGCTGGGCCATAAGGTGTTCAGGTGTTGGGGACCAGAGTTACATAAATATTTTATTGTTGGTCTATTTAACTCCATCATTCAAGGTAGGAACCATTTGTTGGTTGGGTAAGACACAAATATTTAGGTAAGAGAAAGGAAGGTCGGTGAGAAAAACTAGCGAGGCTATGAATTGATGATGGAGCGGACCCCTATGTGTCAAATGCAGGCAGTAAATTAGGCTCAATATCAGGGCGCAGGTGTAGTGCACGGACGATTGCAAGGCCATGGAAGAGGACGAGGATGAGGGGCTAGCTGAGGTCATGGACAAATCATTTGTTATAATTGTGGTGACGCAAGACATTTTGTGCACTATTGTTAGAACCCCATGCATCCATCATGTCAGTACTACAAACAGTTTGATCGTGTGATAGAGGATTGCCCAATGTTGATAGCCAAGATGCAAGAGAAAAATATGCAACACACCACACAAAAAATATAGATGATGAGGGCAGAGACTCATGAAGATGACCATAGCATCAATATCATGACGCAAAATGGTATTGCCATGAGAAGAGATAATTAAGGTAAGCAACCAAAAACTGAAGGATGGGTACGCAAGGCTGCCGAAAAAGAGGTTAGATTTGATCTCAAAAGGGCTAAGGAAACTTTTATGGAGGACAAAAATAACTTTTCCAAGGCTTCTACATCAGGAATTTAGGAGAAACCAGCTGAAAACAATGTAACACAGGATGTAGACCCCTCGCTATTAGCCACTTTTCTGAAAACATGTATGAAGTTGTTATGGGATAAGAAGGTGGTGGAAGGCTTCCAGGAGCTAATTGACAATTGTATTGGAAAAATCAAGACTCTTCTTGAACAATGCGCTGTGAGGAAACTGGGTAAACATAAGAAGCAGACAGGGTGCGAGATGAGGTTGACCGTGCAGATTGGAGAGTTTGAAATGGATCAAGTCATCTTGGATCTCATATTTGATGCAAATGTACTTTCTAAGCAGACATGGGAATGGATGGGGAGGCTTGCGCTACATTGGTCCCATATATAGATACGGATGGCCAATCAATAGAAGATTATTCCTATGGGGCACCTGTACGAGGTAACAGTAAACATTGAGGGAAAGAACACTCTAGCTGATTTTGAAGTAATTGAAATGGTGTATGACAACAAAAATTACCCTGCATTATTATTAATATAATGGACCCTCAACATATATGTAGTAATTAATCTGAAAAGGCGAAGAATGAAATTTGAGAAGAAGGCACTCAGGGTTATTGTGCCAATGGATCCCGTTGAAGGAGCACGTTACACTGAACTAGTCTGCGACTATGAAGAGGACAATGATTTGGATAAAATATACAAGATCACTATGCGCGATGAATATTGGATCAATCCCACTACATATGGGTGAATTACGTGGGATAGAGATAGTTTTCTCACATCAGATTCAGATGAAGAACTTGATCATTAGAAAAATAGGTTGCACGAAGTCTCTACGCTACGATGTAATATGATGAAAAAATCACTTCAGTGTGTATCTATGGAGGTAAGAAATCTTCCTCATTGCGATGGCTTAGATGATGTTAGTTTATTTTTGGATAAGTTTGAAAGGGAAGTGCCTGAACAACATCAGTTCTAGGCACTTGATTTGGCACTGCGCTCTGCCTGCCCATTGGTGGGGTACGCATAAGGATAACTTCACTGACTGGAAGGAGTACATGCGAATGATGAAGCTAAGGTTTGGATATTCCAATACCCGTATGATCGAAAAATACGGTGAAAAGGATGACCCGTGGGAGCACCTGGCACGATGGACTAAAGCTTGGGGAGTGGAGCCTCAACCCGAATGGGTACATACCTCTTGTCATACCCTAGATACTATTATGATGAAATGGTACTTGGAAATGGAGCTACACTGTCAGACGGTTGAGCAGGAAGTCCTACGAGAAATTTTCTTGCTAACTTTTAGCTTTGAGGATGGATTTGCATGCATTGATGAAGCGCTCAAAGAAATCAAGGCCACAATCTTCAGCACGTCGGAGGAGCTGGTAGAATGGGTTCAACTGTATTGGAATACACAGTTGTGCCATGCGCTGGAATGCTATAACATGACTTCTAAAGTAGAAGAAAAGGATCCACGAAATATCAACATTCTAGAGACCGAGGGACAACACTAGATTGAAGGCCCCAAAGCAATGAACCCTGATATAACAAAATCTTTGAATACCAGGCAAGTAAACATTGGATCTGACGAGCAAACTAAGTGTTGGGGGGGATCACCCAAGGGAATTTTTGGGGCTTAAAGCCCAGATTTTGACTAAGTCCAATGTAAAGACTCTGTGTTTTGTGGGCGTAGAGTGCGAGCTTGTAAATGAGTCATAGGGTTGTCCACCCTCATTTTTGTAATGTAATGTCGGCGTTAGAGATCTACCCATGGTTCGTGGACCATTGGATTGTATAAATAGAATGAGGCTCTAAGTTGTAAACAAATCAATTAATGAAGTCATGAATGAAGAATTGAGTCTTATATAAGTGTAGAGTCGAGTCTTGGGTCGTAGAGTAGGAGAAGGCTCTGCAGCTGAGTGCATAGAGGCCTAGTAGTCCACAGCTGAGTGCGCAGGGTGAGTCAAGTATGTAACAATTGAAGCATTAATAAAGAGAAGTTTTACATCAATTATGTGTATCTATTTCTTGTTTTATGCATTGAGTATATTGGGTATGAATTTCATTTTCACTGTTTATATGATGCACGAACTTATATAGTTGTGTTGATTAAGTAAATGTGAGATAAGGTATTTGTTTATGCAAATTTAACTAACAATTATAAGAAGATAAGTAAGATACGTAGTGTAACTTGGGGAAATAGCACAGATCACTACCCCAGCAGTGCAAAATTACCTTAGCCCCTGGTGAGGGCTATGCGAAGGTGGTTGTAACTGGTCACAAAGGTATCGCGGGTCAGGATAGTGTGCGAAGTGACCTACGCAAAGGTATTCATAGTTGGACTAAATCGACCCCTCAGACATCTCGAGGGTGCGGAAACTTGGTTCCAACATCCACCCATACTGCTTCAGGTAAGACTTCAGTCCACGCCCCGCGAGCTGATGCGAAAGGGGCTAGTAGTGTATGGATTTGTTTCGCTAATTATCTCTGATCGTGGGTTAGGCCCCCTCAAGCAAACGAATGCTTCTATTTTCGGGACTGGAATTTGCATAGAGATGTCTGATGTCATATCATTGGAATCCAACTAAGAAGGAAATTGAAGGTTGGTTGGATAGGAAAATTCACAAGTTTGCGGTGTAGGAGAACATGAATCTGCAACTAACAAAAGAAGAGTGGTTACACTGCTACTTGTATATAGAAATCCATAAGATCTTCTTCACATCTTTCCCTACTGAGCTGTATGAGTGGATCGCGAAGCTAGCAAATAGCCAAGGAAGGTGGAAACTCGACGATCCTATTGTGTGGACCCTAGAATTGGTGTGCAGATTGGAACGATCGAAGGATATGATCGTGTGCATTATTGATCACTGGCTCAATCAGATTATAGGACGATTCATTACTGAGTTCACGGTAGATACTTCAGTCAACTATAGTGAGGCATAGCAACACTTTTTCAAAGGACCGCAAGGTAAGTACGTAAAGTCTCTAAATACTTGGATTAAAATGTTATTGTCTGAAAAGAGGGTTATGAAATTACCTTGATGTTTGGAGTTACGCAAACTGGAAAAACCTATAGGAATGAAGGAATTAAGGGACCAGAGAATAGCCCTTTGATTTCACCTCCACGACGGGATGACAAAGAGTTCGTGAAGGTCTCTCTGCGAAGTGAAATCTATTTGATAAGGTATAGGATTCTGTGCATACCACCCCCACCCACACTACCAGTAGCTTCACTGCCATCACCTCCATCTTCACCCGTACCACTTCTACCACCACCGCGATTCAATATGGCAAGCACGATAAAGTTGCCTGTGTTTAAGGGAGTGGGAAATGAAGATTCGGACCAGCTTTGGTTTGTTGTAAAATCTGTATGGGAAGCGCAGGGAGTTATAGATGATAATATCAGGAAAGTGACCCTGGTTAGCGCCCTGTAGGACTGCGCACTGACCTGGTATATTAAGCATTCTAATGACAATCAAAATGTGAGAATCGCAGATATCTAGGCAGTGCTAAACAGAGAATTTAACAGGCCGAAGTCTAAATCACAGTTGATCATTGGATTCAAAGAGATCACAATGCTACCAGGAAAAAATCCTTGGGAGTTGGATCAAAGGTTGAAGTGTATGACTCGCAAAGCTAATACAAATCTGATGGACGGACAACACCGCGAATGGTTTGTAGTGTTGCTAATTCCACACTTAAGGAGCACGTTGTCGTAGGATAAGTTAACAACTCAGTCAGAGGCATTAGAGATCACGATGAGGCTGCATGAGACCCCATTGCAGGATCCTAACTTGGGCGTTCAAAAGATCCACGCGCAGTTGAAAAACTTATGCCTGGAAACGCAGAGTCTGAAATAGGATAGGACAACTCAACCAGATGTGTGCAAAGAAGTGTGGTGCATAAAATGAAAAAGTCAAGGTCATGACAAGGAGCACTATCCAGTGTTCACAAATTACCTCACAGGGGGAGGATCGATGTTGTTAAGGTCGGAAGTGCAAGAAGGAACTAGCATGGTGCTTGCTTTATGGTGCGCAATTTGTCAAATAGGTGGAAAACATGCTACAAACAATTGCCATTTGTTACAAAAGTGCACATAGAATTCGAAACAAATGTTCTGTAACTTTTGTAGGTCTGTGGGACATGATGAACGCACTTGTGGAAGCTATGAGTTGATGTTGGATAGAACCCCCACCTACAAAGTTCTTGCCAAAATGCGGCCCCTAGACCAGAACTTAGGAGTGGCACGAATAGGATTTAAGGGGCGCGGACGAGGCCGAGGTGGAGGAGGACCTGGAAGAGGTCGTGGATAGCTGATATGCTACAATTACGAAGGGCTAGGACATTATGCCTACGATTTTACAAACCCAATGCATCCATCGTGTCTATATTGTACCTTGTTTGATCATGAGATGGAAGGTTGTCCTACGCTGATAGCTAGGATACGTGACAAGGGAGCGCTACCCCCTCCCCTGACTCAGAACCTGCAGATGATGAGATCTGAGCTGCATGAGGAAGATCCAAGTGTGAACATTGTGCTTCGAAGTGGAATCGCAATGGGAGATGACAAAGGCAAACAACCCGAAGATAATACTTGGGTTCGCAAAGCTCCAACGAAAGAAGCAAAGTTTGATTTGGAGCATGCTCGAGAAACATTTATGGAAGCTAAGAAGAGCTTCGCTGATGCCTCCACTTTAGGAAGAAAAGATAAACCAGAGCCAGAAATGGACCCATCTATGCTTATGAAGTTCCTATAAAGATGCATGAAGTTACTGCACGACAGTAAGGTTGGAAAAGGATTGCAGGAACTCATTAACATGTGTGCTGGGATTGCGCCGGGAGAACCACACATAGTCTGGAAGATTGTAAAACATAAGATGAGGATAGGAAGAGAAATGAGGTTAACCATGTAGATTGTAGAATATGAGATGGACGAAGTAATTCTAGATTTAGGATCGGATGCGAATGTTCTTCTGAAGCATACATGGGAGTGAATGGGGAGACCTACGCTACAATGGTCTCCTATTCAGCTATGGATGGCGAACGAGCAGAAGATAATGCCCATGGGGCGATTGCAGGGACTCACTGTGGATATTGAGGGAGCAAGCGCGCTAGCAGACTTTTAAGTGATAGATATTGTTGAAGAAAACAATCTTTACCCTGCGCTCTTAGGAATTGATTAGGCCACTAACATGAACAGGGTGATTAATCTAAAGAAGTGTATTAGGTACTACAATCCCCTCATAAACATTTACTCGCCTTCAGTTCATATATTCTTCCTATAAAATCCCTTCTCCTAAGGATAAAACTCTATTTTTCCTAAGGAAAAGCAATCACCCCCATGAATACCCCTTTTTATAAAAACCCACAAAAATACACTTAGCCTAGCTTATAATTTTTTTATGTAAAAAACAAATGAATTACAAAAATACATTATGCTTAGCGCAATCCATTTTCCTCCTTTTTCACATTAACTTCTGATTTTATATTTATTAAATTCCCGAAAATAAACCGTTTCCCATATATATTTATTAAACCCCTTTAATATTAATATCCCTACCCCAATGTTTTAAATATAAACTTTATATTATCCAAACCCCAACTAATTGACATAATTAATCAATCTTCGATTAATTAAAGTCAAACCATCCACCAATCATATCTCGCCTGATACCTTAATCCTCACCTTAACCCCTCATTAACCTAAAACCACTGTGCTTAAATGCTCATTGGGCCCCTCCATTACCTTCCGTGCAACTCCCACGCCCAAACACTGCACGATCTCTCCCCTCCCCATTCGACAACCCATGTTGATTTCGAAAGGGCCCCAAATCTGAACAATACCCACTTGAAATGGGTTGTTTTCCACTAGGCCCCCAAAGCGACATGGCACTCAATGAATGGAATCGGGTGGCCTCCCCCCAATACCGCCAAGCACCCAAAGGTTTTGCGAAGTAAACCACTTACTGCCAGCCCGCTACCCACCAAAACAGTCACTGTTTACCCCGCTACACGACAAACTATCAATGTTCACCCATACCCACCAAATTTACTTTTCGTGCATAAATCCAAAAAATCCCCAAATCATTGTTTCATCATTTTTTTCACGGTAATTTTCCATGCACGTGCCTCTGAACATTGAAATCCATCAACCCATGTACACTTGCACTCAAAAGATGCCAAAAGCTCCCAAATTACCTTCTAGCCTGATTGAAACCTTTTCAACCATTAAGAATCGCCATTTACCTGGTTCAGACCCAGTTTTCTTCCATTCCAGGTATTTAAGCCAAAATCCATTGAAAGCCCTGTTAATTTCCGAACCAGTCAATAAGTTTTCTTAATTGAAATTAAAGGGGAACTTTAGTAAAATAAAACCCACCTGAAATTGAACCACCATTACCTCAAAGACCGAAAATTTTCCACCTCTATTCTTCAATCCACAAGACCTAAGAATGGTAGACCCAATTTCGATGGATGTTAGGCCAATTACCACTCCTCACCTGGACTTGGACTACCTTCCCCTTGCTGACAAATATTTTCAATTCAAGGACAGCTCTGTCCATGAATCCCCTCTCAAATTATACTGCCAATACAAAGACCAATACCTAAACCATGCTAACAAAATAGGTCTTTGAGAATCTAATTTGCCTAAGTATCAATTCCCTGAGGTGCACATATTTCCAGAGATTGTCCATTATTGTCATGCAAACTACATTCCCAGTCAAAGATCAATGATGTCCCCTGACCAAACCATACTTTTCACCATCACTGCCGAGTCAATCAATGAAATGTTGAAACTACAACCAGGGCAAAACTTAACCCCTATTTCCATTGGAGACCTACTAGACAGATTCCCCAAGCTTACCATATTTTCTTAATTTGGCCAGGACATTGTAGCAATGATATCTAGTATTTTAGGCTATTCCACTAGTGAGTACATAAATGAAATCATCTTAGCCTTCATTTCCATTTTCTCTCCAGGACAGCCCCCTGCTGTCATGTACGATTATGCCAAGTTCATATCTGAAAAAATGCATGACCAATTCCTAAGAATGAGCACTAAGAAAGTTTTTAAGTATTCTTTAGTTTTGTACCACCTTTTCTTATATTACCAAGCTGACAAGTTCCCCTTCACTCTCCAAAAGATTAATACTAAAGGTCATCCTAGGTCAGTGATTTTTTGGACTCCTTTGATCCATAAGTATGATTCCCCATATCCATACATAGACTTCATAGATATTTTTGTACATCCAGTAGTGACCATGCTACTAGGAAGTCCTCCTCCAAGAATCAGTTCAAATATCAAGAGGATCCTGCAGCTGTCAAAACAACACAAAGTGGGAGATTGGTACTTGTACAAAAATCACACAAAAATTAGGATCTATGGCTGTTAGTTGGCCCCATATAAACTGCCCAAATACCTCCCAATGAGGTTATTTTCTTTAGAGTACTACAGGAAGATAATCAACTCAGATGAGGTGCATTTTGTTAAGGCCAAAAAGAAGGCCCAACTCATAATCAAAGATCAACTAGGCCCCTTTGTATGTAATAGTCGAGAAGCGGAAAGAGAAGCAAAGGAAATCCTTTAGAGACTTAAATTAAAAAAAAGCTTCATGTGGATATATGATCCTTTTGACTTCATCTGCAACAGAAGACAGGAAAACAAGATGGCTCCCTACATTCACTACCAAATCCCTGAAATAGAGAAATATGAAAATCAATTGGAATGGGTGGAGAATACTTTAGTAGATAGGGATAGCATTGAAGTTGCAGTTTAACATGCTCTAATTGATGTAGAGAAAAGGCTTGATGAGGGTTCTTTCCTACATGTGCCACGAGAATCTCAAATCCAATAAGAATCTCAAGCACAAACTGAATCACATATAGAAGAAGAATCCCAGGTGCAACAACAGTCTGAACAACCAGGCCTATTAGAGGAATTAAATCAAATAGGAATACCAGAGCCCAACATGAGTACTCCCCCTACCTTTCAAGCTCCTCTAAATGAAGAGAAAATCCTCAAAATAAATAGGGAAGAGGCCACTACATCAGACAAAGAAACTACACAAACATATACAGAGACTATCCTGGTCAAAAGGCAAAGGTTAAATCCTATTTTTGAACAGGAATTCGTAGAAGAAACAGTTGGGGCCACTAGCACAGAAAGAGAAAGAAGCAGGCATACCACTCCCTCTAGGGCACACTAGAACCTTCCACATCAAATACTCAGATGTTGGAAAGGCAGCAGAGTGTTGAAGTGTTCTCATTCACAATGCCAACTGATAGGGACCAAGACATTAGAGAAAGGTACAAGGATATAAAGGCCATGAATGAGAGGCTAAAAGCCCAGACCTATGCACAGTCCCTAAAGATGGCACCTACAAACTAGAAAAGGCTTATGTTAGCCTATGATGTGAAAGAAGTCAAAATGCAGATGACGTTTGTGAAACCTACCACTCAGCAACCAAGAACAATAGCTAACTTAGAAAAGATAGATTTCAAAGTACTGGCAAAGGACATACATCCTATTGACTAGATTGAGCTACACAAACAAACAAGGGAGATGATTTACTCCACCTTGATAGGGAAAGCCATCACAGCTCACCAATTGAAAAATTCCCTAAATAACATATCATCTCAGTTCCACTTAGAGAAGGCCTCTTCATAGACCAAGGACAATCAAGTCCTTAGAGGACTTAATTATTGAGTTGGGACATGATCCCAAAGATGTAAAGGCCACCAAAAAGCTGATAAAGAAGAAAAATGATGACATAGATACTTTGAAGAAGCAACTCAAGATTCCACCATTGCATCACCCACAGACAGTAGAAGTCGTAGAGACCCAAAAAGGACAAGAAGAGCTTATGGGCCTGTTGAAGCCTTGAAAATCGCTGCAACAACATTGGGGATAACCACCCAGTCCGGACCTTAGTACAGCTCCTTTTCCGTTTGGAATAGTGGCTCTGACTGGGGATAATGGGACCAGTTTCCCAAAAGTGGATAAATGGGATGAATGGATGATTTATAAACTAAACTAGCGGTGAGCAAATAACTAAAACTATTAACAATAATACATAAACTATGATCTATCCCGGGAACTTATTGAGCTTTAAATTGCAGCGCTTGATGATCCGTGTCTATAAACAGGCATATAGATGATCCATTTAACAGACATGGACATTATTTCATTCATGATTACTATGCTTAAATATTTAAGTAAAGAGATTAAAGCGATATTACCACACTTACCATTTATATCATTGACATATACATGATTAAAAAGAAAGGCACATCATAAAACATCCAATAGTGGAAAGAATATAGATCTGCTGTTACAGCGCATGCATATAATCAATAATAGCAAGAATAATCACATAAGAATTCATATGAAAGGAATGAATTCAGACATAGATAGAAATACCATATGAGCTGCTTGACACTCCCAATATAAATCGCTACTTGTAATTCTTCCTTCAACGCAGAAACATTCTCAACAAAGACAATAGTGCACAATTGCATAAAAACTTCCTTGTTGAATTAAGAACAACTGGTCCAGTTTCATAAAAGAATATTGACTGAATCACAATAGTGCAAACTTCAGTCTTTAAGTCTGGTAAAAAACTTTACGACCCTTTCCAAAACAATGAAAGGGTCTATAAATACTTAACTAATCTACCTATCTATAAAACAGAAATCCTACTTAATTGGTATCAATCAATCTTGATATGATTTTCTTGAGCGATCTGGCAGTCGGCGGCATGATTCATCAGGTAGGTTGCTTGCCTTTATATCTAAGATGAATTATCGCAAGCATTGGCTCTACTTCAGGAGGTTTGTTGAGGCCCGAGCTGAGCTGGGCGGCATAGGTGGCATCCTGAATATCGGGAATCATATACCCGATCACATCTGTTAGGCACTTAAGGGCAGCTCTCTGTGTATGCGGCTTTACCAGGAAGAACCAATATGTGTCCCAGGTTAAACTGTTAATCCCAGCGATTAATCTCCCTTTTTCCTCTAAATCAGGATAACATGATTGCTCCAATGTGTTCGTTGTTGTCAACTTTCCTGGTGTGCATTGGGATATCATGTTTGATAAATAGAGAGTGTTATTGACCAGTTCAACTAGATTGTTGGAAGTTGATTTACATCTTGAAGCTGCCCTCTCTGCTCTCATTAACTGGGACTACCATTCCGTAAAGAGTATATCTTTATGTGTTTCTAGGATCCTGGGAAAATTCGCCGCTTGTCCTTGATCAGAATCTTGCCAATCAAGAAATGCAGCTATAGTTTCTTCGGATTGATCCAATTCAGTTCTGGCCTTCTCTACCTGCTTATTTATGGATGTCGTTAATTCACACAGTGGCTCTGCCTGGGCGATTTGTTGACACAGAAGCTTAATTTGGGATATTAATGCAGTGTTTATTTGTAATTCTTCTGCTCTAAATTCAGCCACTTGTGGAACGCCCTTTATTTTTTCGAGTTGTGATGACAATTGATCAATTTGCTCATCTTTTGTTTTCATCATTTGCTCATTTGCTGCTTTTAATTGTGCCAATGCCTCTGATAATTCCTTCTGTTTCTGGATCACGCTTTGGTCGATCCTTTGCTTTTCTGCTTGCAATTGTTGAGTTAGTTGACTGTTCACTTGCTGTTGTGTCAACAATTGCTGCTCTGCATGTTCTGCCTTTTGCTTTGTCTCAACTAACTCCATCTGTAATGAGAAAATCTCTTGATACTTGGTTTTCAGTAGAAGACTTACCTCCGATGCCTTATCAATTGTCACTGCCGAATAGGCTCCCGCATACTGCGACAGTTTTGTCAGGTCGTCGGAGGGGTCAAATTCCTCCTTCCAAACCACATTGCCCGTAACAGTTTGCTCTGGGAAAAGGGAAGGTTGATCAGTCCTTCTTCTTTTCCTTTGTCGTTTAACCACTGCTTTATGCCTTGGGCTGTAGAAGACATCCAAGGGAGGAATATCTTCTACCTGCAAAATGATTTGGTTGGAGGGGGCCTTTGGTATTCTCTCTACCTCTTTAGAAATGGGTGGGCCACTGGTTCCACTTAGAACCTGAGGTGAAGTGATGTCCTGTGTATTCGTTGTCCTGGAAGTGTCTGTATCCTTTGAACATTCCAACCCACTAATGATGGAATCAAATTTCTTCCATTCCTGGAGCAATTTAGGGTCAATACGAGTATCTATATTGACATCAATGGTGGTTTGTTTTTTCTTTTCGGCTTGGGACTCCTTTTACACTTTTTCCTGTTCTCTCTTCTGCTATTCCTCTTGTTCTTTCTTTTGCCTTTTCTCTTTTTCTCTTCTCTGTTTTTCCTCTTGCGCTCTCTTCTGATTTTCCTCCTGTTCCTTCTTATGATCCTTTGTTATAACTAGAGGTTCCATTGACTATTGTCGATCAGGCTAGCTTGATGATGTCGCTGGGGTTGTCGCTAGTAAATCTAGAGGCAGAGTTTGCAACCTCTGTTCTCTAAGTTTATTAAATTCAGTCAACCCTTCATCATTATATTTCACTTTAGCGAATGCTTTAACCTGATTTATTGTCTCAGCTGAAGAGAACAGGTCGTCAAACATATCTTCTTTATGGTCAAATCTTGCCAATTTGGCCTGTTCTAGTGCAGTATAGGCAACTTTGTTTGGATCACACTGCCTATTTGGGAGAGTCGCCAGAGTTAAGGATTGAATCTTTGTAGCTTCCTTTTCTACATGTTTAAGGTCATGCAAGGTATATACATTGCATCTCAAAGGAAAAGAGGGCCAGCTTGCTTCTTATTTTTCTTGAGTGTTTGTGTAACACTCTCGGCAATGATTTGGTAAGAAATTTCCCTTGCCAGCAGTTTATCCGGTATGTATAAAGGGAGGACATGAGGTTTGGCTTGGCTACCGAAAACTCTTATGTAGGTAAATCTCTCCTCTCCAAACCATCTACCTATTGTGGTTAAATCAATTCCGGCCTGATAAGAAATCTTGGGAGCAGGTTTATCGAAAATGGAATAATAAATAGGCAACATAAAGCCATTACAGACTTGGTATAGATGATGTTTATAAGAAGATTTCCACAATTTCTGATGATATATATGAATAGGCGTGGGGTCTTGTGCAGTCCACCTCCAGCCGAGTACGGGGAATTCAGAGTTAAAACACAGGGTATCTAGAATATAGGCATTGTAGTAGAATGGGGGAATTACCCTTTCAGAAATACGGGTCTTGCTTCTAAACTCAAGCACAGCTGTTGCTAATTTGTCTGAGAGGATAGTGGCCCAATCCATAATTATACTGTTGCATGCTGCTTCCATTAATGGAACCATTTCTATAGTGAAGTTAGCAGAGTCATGCAATCCCCATAATCTACACATCATTATTCCAGCATAGCAATAAGGAGAGGCTAGGGAATCAACTGAGTACTTACAGAGGACTCATGTTTGTGCTTGGCCAGATTTTGTCTCCAATCTCGGATGGGTTCGGATTCAACTTCATTTTTGTTTGCGAATTTCTCCAGGAACGCCTTATTATATATCTTCTCTGGCTCGGGCAAATGATACATTTGCCTTAGATCATCCGCCCTGAATGACCCGAAAATTCTCCCATCTCTGGTGCTGAAGGTTCTATCCAGGATTGGGATTTCTTCAATCGCCCACCGCACTATGTCTGTGTATGGGAGAATTTGCTCCCTAGCTGCTATCCGGTGAAGGAAGGAGTCAGCTAAGTCCTTAAGAGTACCCTCAGATTTCTGAGTTAAATCCACAGTAGCTTCTACTGTTGTCACTGCTGGTTCTTCGGCTTCAATCAGGTTGTAGGTACCTTGCCAAGTAACTCTGACGAGACCCGAACATGTAGTATCAGATATCAATCCCTTCTTTTTGTCCACGACATCTTGTCCTACAGCTGGTGTAGCGGAAGCGCCTGTGGTCTTCTTGGATTTCTTCCCCATTTTGCTTGAGCTTTCTCCTTTGGATGAATTCTGCACAGAGGCGAAAATAAACGTAACACAGAGATATGCCAATGAAAACCCAATATGGGAAAGATATATTGATCAAAGCGTGCTGAGATATTAACTCTAAAAATGGCCACGGATACAATCCATGGGAAGATCTTACAATTACATTAAATGGCCGTTTAAAACCTGCCACCCCTTAAATGCCCATTATACCATTATTCGGTCGAATGACCCATTTAAGCGTGCTATGGATGTTTTGGCGGTTGGGCGCAGGTGCATCATTGCTTAGCAGATTAAGCTTTAAATATGATTTGATCATAATATCCCTCCATTTTACAGCTTTTTTGAAATCCGTGCTATATCATAATCGGGCGTCGGGAACACTTAAATCCTTATGTTCACAATTTTGAAACCCCGATCGCCGATAGCGATATCGCATCGTATCGGGAGAATTGGTATTATATAAACATATGGATAGCATACCACCGATCGCCGATAGCAAAATCGCATCGCATCGGGGTGAATGGGCATAACAATGTGCATAGATAGTGTATTGCCGATTGCCGATTGCGATATCGCATCGCATCGGGGGTATGACCTGGGCGCCTTATTATTGTGCATAGGATATTGCCGATTGTCGATTTCGATATCCCATTGCATCGGGGTGAAAGGCTTGGGGTGTTTTAAGACTGCGTATAGAGTATCGCCGATAGCCGATAGCGATATCGCATCGGCGGGAACCCATATGTCACTTATTTGTGTTTTCTATGTCATTGCGATATGCGATCTTGCGATCGCTTTATCGCAATGATAAAAGATTGTTTTATTTGATCAAAAATGGGTTTTTCAAAAGGCTTTATATAATGTCTTCATTTGGTTTGCGGACCTTTTTCAAATAATGCAATATCGATACCAATTAACTTCTAAAGGGACCCATTTCATATGATAATTTTGTAAATATAAATGATATGAAATGGGGGGTTGTTGTAGGGCACAACAGGACCTGGTCCTAAAGCTAAATGACCAGTTGAAAGAAATATAGAAAGAATTGGACACATTGATTCAGTCCAAACAAAGTGAATTGGCCACCACTTCTACAACTTCCATTCCCACAGTAAGAACTGCAGTTCCCTCAACATTGGTGGCATCTTTGGCATCAACAACTCCACCTACCACAGCATTGCCAGTCACAACTGAGTCTACAATAGTAGGTGCTTCAACAGAAAAGACAGCAGAGTTGGTGAAAGCCATGGAGGAAATTTCCATCCAAGAAATAGAACTTAAAAGGCTTATGGAGAAAGTGGCAAGCTTAGAAACTAACTACAAGCTTGCCCAGATTCAACAAAGAGAAGAAAAACAGAAAGCCCTAAGGATGAGTGAGAAGATTAAGGTCCTAGAAAAATATTTAACTCTACAAAAGCCACTAGGATAGACCAAAGAGATGCTTTGGGCCAATATCATTGACTCTATCAATGATATTTGGCCATCAATTCAAGTAATATTTGAACAAACAGAACTGGTGAAAGTGGCCACCGAGGTTATTAAGAAAGTAAGGGAAGATTTAGGAGACTAGTCTGAGAATGCTAATCGACTCATCCACTTCTTGAATAGTAAGAACATGCATGAACTTAATGAGGTGGGTGTAGAGAATAGAACTGAAGCTATCATAGAAGTTAAAAAGGTCATTTCCAAAAGAAACCTTATGGTTAACCTAGAGGAAAAATGCCATAACATGCAGGTGGGCATTGACAGATTCATGGCAAAGTTTCAAATTTTGAGGGATAAAGGCCTTCCAAGTCCCATGGTCATCCATGAAAAACTTATGATCCAATTGGACTACATTGATAGATTAAGGAAGTTGGCCAAGGATCAAGTAAGAACTTTAGGTATCAAAGCCTTGCCAACAGGGAAAGTATTGTATGATACTTTAGAGGATCTATTCTTTCTGGATCATGAGGTGAAACACTTGTTTATAACCAAGCCTAATTTTGCCAAATACACAGAGGCAGATGAGATTTACATAAGAATGATCAAAGTAAAATTTCCTGAGGATGAATGGTGGGAAAAGATGACAGATTTACTATAAAGTTACCACAGTAAATCTGAAGGCAGGTAAGAGACAGATAAACAGGGTCAAAGAGTAGCAGGTAAAAGAGTATCAGTGAAAGATGAAAGATAAAGGTGATTACAATCTACAAATATCAGCCAGCTTAGAGGCCTCAAATTCAACTGCAACAACCAGCACTACCACAAAAAGAGGGACAACATGATGCAGTTTTCCATCTGTCTCTATCTTCATGCTTGAAGATATTTTTATTTCCTTAATTAAATCTCAAACTATTATGAGATATTTTGTAATATTTTTTGTATAAATACTTCCCATTTTTAAGTATTTAGGATGGATTCAAAGACATTTCTGTAAACTTTTCTCTCAAGTCACAGCCTTATTGTAACAAAAACTGGATTGGCTTGCTGGATCATGGAATAAAGTTCAGACATTTTACAGGATTCTTGTGTAAATCGAAAATCAAATAAGTATTCTCTCATGTGTATTATTTTGTTTCCTTATGTTTATTGATAACCATATGTGTTTCCATGAAATCTGAATGTTAAACTAGGAATGATATTTCAAAATTTTCTTCAATGCATTTTGCCTTGACTATTTACATTCTTAATTATGAAGCTTTGTTTGTAGCTATGAAGAGACACCTCATTCTTAGGGAGGCCTTCCACCAGCAGTAGCAACTTCGATATATGAAGAGTTACTTGCAAACACACATCAAAAGTAACAATCAAGGTAGCATAAAAAATGAAGACACGCATAAGAAATAAGTCAAATAGGTCAAATCCCTTGATCATAATGATATATGGCCCAACTTCAGCATGCAAACCTCTACAACTAACCTCCTCGCTCTGCATAAAAATGATAAAAATGTGTTTTAAGTGAGAAAAGGTGTTTTTAATAGGGTGGAGATGGTAAGTAAACTTGGCCACCCTCGACTAGTAAAATCAAGTTTGAGTTAAGTAACCCATTCAACATGTAAATGTCAACTCAAAATGAAGTGGTTTCCTTGGAGAGTGGGGTGATAATCATGAGGAGGGAGAAATTATTACAATTAGTGGGGACAATGGTGGAAAAGAGGAAACTCGTGTTAATGCAAAGTCACTATAGCACTCCAAGATTTTAACCAAAAAGGGATATTATGTGTTGCCTTGATTTGTGCCATCATTCATTCCAAAAATAAGTAGAGGAAGGACGATCTAGTGCATCGAGCAACCTAGAGGGCCATCAAGGAGCTTTGAACCCTACCTACAAAGTGCTAAAGGAGAAAGATACATAAGGGCCTACAATTGCTATAGGAGGGTTGAGAGGAGTTACAGGAGGAGGTGGGAGGTGAAAAATGAGTCGCAATGGCTCGATACTATCTCAAAGCCTTCATGCATACCTAGAATTTCTTTGATAAGAAGTAAGTGATACCCTCCTTCTTTGTTTATACACCCAATTTCATGAGCAACCTACCTAAAATTAAGATCCTATAGCAGTCAATTGATCAATGTTGAGAATTGGAAACAAGAAATTCCAATTTAATTTGTCCTTGAATTAAACTGTGAATTAAATTTGAATTCTATTCTCATAGCAACTTAAAATAGTTAAATTAAGTTTAATAAACTTACTTAACTTAGGAAATTCGAGTTTGAAGTCTTTCTGTCATCATGTGTATGTTCTCCCTACTTTGTAGGAGTCCAGTATGAGTTAATTGTGAGTTGTAAAATATAAGCCTCAGTTTCATAAGTCAGTTCCATTAAATTAGTTCTCAAACTAATTGAGAGAGCTAATACTGAGTTAATAGTCAGTGTTGTCACTAATGAACTCCACCAATGCTACTCTAGTTAATTGAATATTTACTCATCAGAAAATCATGCATGTCGATTCTGAGAAATACCCAGTTGAGACTAGAGTGTAGGGATAGTGTACTATTTGTTTTAGATTTTTCTAAGTTGTATTGATAGTGCATGCATTCAGGAACTAACCCTTGAGGGATTGCGCAATTTTGAGAGGCTTTATTTCCCTTTAAATACAAGATATCCTCCATAGGAATTAAAATTGGAATAGAGACTTGGAAAGCTTGTGAAGAGGGTAAGATTTGGCCTTGAGCTTTCTTATGAGTTGGAGATTGAATTTTTTGAGTGTTGGGATTGTTCTAGAGAGAACAAGCATTGTAATTTCATCTTGATTTTCCAGATTAATACAAGATAGATAGTGGGGTTTTGAGTTGTAGCTTTCCCCGGATATTTATTGTGTTATGTGCCTTTGATTCTCTTCCTCTATTGATTATTATTTGCTCGATGTTTATGGGCTTCCACTGTAAAGAGTAGAAGTAGATTCTTGTCTCTTTCTTTAGCAAATTGCATTATCTTGTGAATCTATAGGATTTTATACATGGTACCAGAGGAAGATTTTTTTTTGGGCCAAGAGTTTGTAGAGAAAATCTGAAAATTTTTGTGAAAAATTTTCAGAAACAAATTGCACATCTGAATTCCTTTGGAAGAGATACTGAAATTCAAAAAAAAAATTAGCTGAATCGGAGTTCGGATTAAGGAGATATCTTTGATTTAAAATTGGCTCTCTAGAGGAGATTTCGATGTTTTGAGTTTCTGGGTTATAGGTGAAAGTCAAATTTGCAATACATACTTCAGGATCGACATATGGAATTCCATGGGTTGAGTCTTGAGTATGCCTTTAAAGGAAGCTCAAATTTCATAGCCTGGAGGGACAAGATGGAGGCTGTGCTAGAGGACAATGGCTTGAAGGAATTTTTTTAACAAGAAATTCCTAAGCCAACAACTACTGATGCACAAAACTTGGCTGAGTGGAAGAAGTGTGTGGCGAAGGTAAGGGGGATTATCCTTGATGGAGCTCGAGATCATATTGTCTCGAGTCTCCATGGAAAGGAAACCCCACATGCTATGTGGAAAACATTGACGAACTTGTATCAAAATAGCAGAGATCAAAGGAAGTTGGCACTAAAGGATAAACTTCTTAAAATCAAGATGGACGAAGGTCAGACGATTCCAAAGTACTCTACCAAGTTCACTGAATGTCGGGATGAACTTGGAAGTGTTGGAATCATGGTTTCCAAGGAGGATATTGTGAGTATTTCTCTTCTTGGACTCCCAAAGAGTTGGCATAGTTATCAGGACTCTGTTAATGGTCGGGAAAAGATACCAAATTGGGAACAACTATGGTCAAATTTGATGCAGGATGAGATTAGGAGGAACACCAGGGATGGCTCTTCATCAAATACTGATGATGAAGAGAATTGTGCCTTAGCAATTAAGGGGAGGAAGGGGAAAGGTAAAATTTCTCATTCCAAAATAGATTCTTATCATGGAGGTAAGAAGAAGGACATGACGAAAGTTAAATGCTTTCATTGTCACAAGATGGGTCACTTTGCTACAAATTTTCCATTGAAGAAGTTGTCACACGGAATCAGTCAATAGTGCGGACACAACCGACCTTCCTAGAAGTCTAAGACATTCTAATGACAAACAAAACAAACTAGAGCTATCCTTCTCTAAACATGCATTATGATATGAGAAATCAAGTGTTTTGTTCTTACCTTTATCCAAACGCTGTTGTAGAAGTCCAAGCTTTGTTGATCTGGATGAGCTCCTCCTTTTCTCCAAAACCTGCAATCACCAACAGTCAAACCATTAAATAGCACCTGATTATAACATAAAACAAAGCATATTCAACATATAGACCAAGGAGTACATGAAATAACTCATAAACAACAAGTTATTGAGAAGAATGGACTAATTTGCATTAAAGGTAATCAAAAGGAACCATTACAACCTGAGCCTTGGTGTTGTGCAAGCTCCTTCCAGGGTCCACAAGAGTCTTCCTTTACTTTGAAAAAGCTCACCCACTTCCAAATAGAACAAGCAAAGATGGCAATCTCTCCTCACAAGCTTCTAAATGGGAGTCCTAATTCCTACAGCATTTACCCTTAGAAATGTATAGATTTCAACCTCCTCTCCTTCTGGCCCAATGCCTGTATTTATAGTGCTCAAGAGGAAGTTAATCAGGTCCACCATCAATGGGATAATCCCCTCTTTGGATGGGATAGCTCCCCTATTGATGGGATAAGTTCCTCTTTGATAGGAGTGCATGAACCATCTGGAGGCGCTCAATACACGTCGAACAACCTTCTAGAATGCTCTAGAAATGACCACAAGTGACTTTTAAAAGATGAAACTTGCGCATTTTAACCTTTTCAGGGGGACGCACCTGCACCTTTACATACAGAGCATCCAAAGACGCAGCTTTTGTGAACATTGGGTGCGTCCCCGCAGGTAAGTTTGAGAGAACCTGCGTCCCCAGAGATAAATACATTTTAGAAAGACTTTCTCTCTTTTTTGGAGTTTGACATGGAGAGCAGAGGCATAAGACTTGCCTAAGAGGGTAGGATGACTGTTGATAGAGTCATCCTAACTGTAAATAGTCATGGTGACATTTTTTAGTGTAACAGATTGCCCCCTAAAGTGCGAAGCCTGAAATAGATTAGGGTTTTGTATTATCTAGGAAGGGTGAAGTGCTTTATCATTTCAAGGATTATCTCGTGGAGAGCCTGGTCAGAACCTACAATTTTCAACACAAAATACATGTATAAGATTATATCATCACTGAGGTAGGCATTCCCATACTCAGATTAAAACTTTAACTAACAGACTAACTACTCTGATACAGGAATGATCTTGCAGTACATCATAATCATAGACTTTTGTAGACACAGTATGGGCGCAGCCATCTGTTTATGATCAGTCTACTTAGATAATGAATACAAAACTCCTTGCAGCCTGGATGGTGGAAACTAGATCCAGGGTCTTCATTTCTACTTCTCGAATTGGTACGATTCTAGCCATGCGAATAAATGAGTTGATGTCGAACATGGTAGAAACCACTTGATTACCAGTCGATGATGTAAACTGTTAACAAGTGTGAGAGAGACCACCAGTAATGTCAATGGTTCTCAAAGTACCCAGTACAATCCATGAGATGTGAATGAATGAGTTGATGTCGAACATTTCATGGAATCCTTCGATCGAAAGTCAATGATGTAAACTGACGTCAAAGGCGAGAAACCTGCCATTGATGCATGCAGACTTCAAGGTACTGACGATTTCTAAGTCATCTCTCTAGATAATGTGCTGATCTCGATAGAAAGCGACCCGTTGTAGGCAAGCCCACAACACGAAATCATTGTTTAAGTTGAAGAAACGTTGCTGTAAGGACTGACTCAGGGATGGTCAAATGGATGACAAGTATTTTGCAGATGAAAGTTTTGCTTGCAGACCTCTTGAACACATAACGACACGACAGATGGCTTGGTGCTGAATAACTCAAAGTTAATCCCCGGAACCCGGCTGAAGACTTTCAAAGTGGTTTGATCAACTGTGAGGTAAAGGATTTCCCAACCCAGGTGAAAAAGTGTCGTATTCAAGAGTGGTAATAAAGTTTCTTCTGAGACAAAAGGTAACAAATAGGCTCATTCTTCTCTCTTTTCCCCCACCATTTCTGGCAAGTACCTCTTTATTTTTAACAAGCTTGAGGAGGATAACGTATGCTTGATTATAAGCTCATCCTTCGGATGAGTCCAACCTAGTTTTGATTCGAACCCTAGGAAGGAGTGGTTCGTTCCTGTTTGTAATTGAACAGGTCCTTTACTGTGAAATGTTTAACGAGCCCAGTATAGGAGAAACTCGGCGTTTTTCAATTTTTAGAGAGTCTGAAAAACTTAAGAAGACTCCAAGTTGAACTTTTTCGTAGATTTGTGTCCCTCAAGCCCGAAAAAGTATAAAATAATACCTGGGGGAACCGCTTGATCTTGCGACCAAGGAGTACTTTCATAATTAGTGCCATTGACCTGAAAAGTAAAAAGTGATCAAGGACACGTCGTTTTATTTCCGTATCGAGTTTGAAACGACAAAAACCCGGCAATGTTTTCCTGTTTTTACAGTCAGAAAAGGGCTATAAGGGGACCGTCTTTTAATTCCATTTTAACGAGTGTAAAAGAAACGCTCGGAAATCTTTTCATGTTTTAGGAGTCAGAAAAGGGCTTAAAAGATAACTCCAAGGTTTCACTTTTTCGTAAGTTTTAACGAGTTCGAAAAAATGATAAAAATGTACTTATGGTTTTCACTTTTTCGTAAGTTTTAAAGAGTTCGAAAAAATGATAAAAATGTACTCATATGGCCGACTTTCAATTTAATTTACGAGCAGGAAAAGACGGAAAGAACTCGGCATTTTCATTTGTTTTACGAGAATGAAAGATAGCAAAATAATCTCGGTATTTTCATGAGTTTAACGAGTCTTGAAAATAACTGAAATTGACTCGACATAGGTTTCATTTTTACAAAAGCTTGAAACAAAGAAAAACTATGCTTCAAAGTAGTTTCATTTTTAGACAAGCTTGAAACAGAGAAAAAACTGTGCTTGATGCCCCCTAAGCGTAACTGCTAGAGTGCATGCCCCCCAGCTTCATTTCATTCAACTAAGTACAAGAAGGATGGAATGAAGGTTCATGAACGAGATCATTTGAAAGACTCGACCTAAAACTTGTAAGAAAATTATGCAAAAAAATGAAATAACTAACCTAAATACTTAACATTTATGAGATCTAGTCAATCTCTCGACTCAAGTAGAGGAGGATTTGTTTCATTTTTTAACGAGCTTGACACAGGAAAAGAACTATGCTCGGATTCGGTTTCATGTTTACGCAAGCTTGAAATGAAAAACTATGCTTGTTATAAGTTCACATGCCCCCGGCATAATGACTCAAAACGAGGTACATGCCCCCCAAGCTTCATTGCATTCAATGAGGTGGATGGAATGAAGCTTTACTTTCAAGATCTTGGAAAGACTTGTGGGAGTTGTTTCATTTTTTAAACGATCTTGACACAAGATAAGGAACTATGCTCATGACTACTCTCTACCATCTACCTACTTAACCTACCCTTGTTTCATTTTTTAAAGAGCTTGACACAAGACAAGGAACTATGCTCATGACTACTCTCTACCATCTACCTACTTAACCTACCCTTGTTTCATTTTTTAAAGAGCTTGACACAAGACAAGGAACTATGCTCATGACTACTCTCTACCATCTACCTACTTAACCTACCCTTGTTTCATTTTTTAAAGAGCTTGACACAAGACAAGGAACTATGCTCAAGACTCTTTGCTTCATTTTTTAATGAGCTTGACACAAGACAAGGAACTATGCTCAAGAAGTTCGCATGCCCCCAGGATAATGATGCAAAACGAGGTACATGCCTCCCAGGCTTCATTGCATTCAATGAGGTGGATGGAATGAAGGTTTACTTTCAATATTTAACTTGAAAAGGGAGTTGTTTCATTTTTAAGGAGGTTGACACAAGAAAAGAACTATCCTCATACCTGATTCATTTTTTAACGAGGTTGACTCAGTAACAGGAACTATCCTCGATACATCCAGTTTCATTTTTTAATGAGGTTGAGACGGGAACAAACTATCCTCACGGACACCTGTTTCATTTTTTAACGAGGTTGACACAGGAAAAGGAACTGTCCTCGCAACTCACTGATTCATTTTTTAACAAGGTCGACACAGTAAAAGGAACTCTCCTCATACTCACTGATTCATTTTTTAATGAGGTTGACACAATAAAAGGAACTTTCCTCACTTTAGCCTGTTTCATTTTTTAACGAGGTTGATACAGGAAAAAACTATCCTCGTGACTCCATGGTTCATTTTTTAATGAGGTTGACACAGGAACAAAACTATCCTCATAATCACTGATCATGGCTTCCGACTGGAAGAAAGACATGTCAATGGACACACCTTGATCATGGCTTCTAAAAGGTCTTCATCAGAAGGAAGAATAGTTCTTTGGAAGGAGCACATGTCAAGGGACTCAAAAGGGATAAGAACATCGTGTTCAAGTAATCCCATAGAGTTTTCCATGTCAATTACCGGATCTAAATCAAAGGAAGATGAGCAAACAGTGAGAGGCTCACTTACATCGGTAACTGAAAACATGGGACCAGTTGCCACATAATGAACCCGTGGCAGGGTAGATACCACTTTAGAATCAGGAACATTTAGGGGTGTCATATTATTGGTAGTCGAAACAAGACTAGGGAACGAAAGCTGGTCTACAGTCACAATACTGCCATTGTGAGGGAAAGACATCACGCGAAAGAGTGTCGATATGACAGCTTTCATTGCATAAACATAGTCTCGTCCAAGGAGTAAATTGAAATCCAAGGGACCTCGAACTACCATAAGATCAATACAGACAGTTTTACCTTCCAAGGTAATAGAAAACTTAGGGAGGATCCCTAAAGGTTCACTAATGGTTCGGTTAAAAGCTTTCAGATTCTGTGTAATAGGCGCAAGCTGAGGGGAACCCAAAGCTTTCCAAACAGTTGAGGATAAAATACTAACAGAAGCACCCTCATCTACCTGAGTACGATGTATGTCCCTACCACCAGCCTTGACAATGATTTGGAAAGGGATGGAGGAAGGAAGACGAGGTTCTGTCAGTCTATTCCAATCAAAGGAAAAGACCTCAGTGCTTGGAGGGGGTTCTGTAGAAACAGGTGAAATGCCCCCCGGCATAGAAGAATCTGATGTAACAAGAAGAACCTGAGCGGTATGAAGTTCACTCTCTAAAGGGAAAGTGGGATCGACCGAATGTGAAATTGAATCGACCACTTGATCAACTAATGGATCATCAACCTGAGGGACATGAGTTTCACTCTCCAATGGGAGAGTGTGATCGACTGTACTTGAATTTAGATTAATCACTCCGTCAGTTGACGGTAGGTTGGGAGAAAGTTTACGGTAACCAGTTGGAAATTCTTGCTGTGGAACAGTAAGGTTTTCCAACAATGTTGAGGCTTCATCCATGTGAGGGCAAATGTGAGTTTGATGACTCCCTTTGCATAACTTACAAGGAAACCTAACTTTACCCTTTTTCCCAGGAACCTGACTATCACTGGTTGATGGATCAATGGAAAGTTGATGAGATTTTTCTGACCATACTTCCAAGACCTTTGGAATACCAGGACAATTGACAAGGAAGTGGTCACCCTTACAAAGCTTGCAAGGGTATTTGGGTTTACGATGCATGTCGGAGTTTTCCTCCACACAACTAACACTTACAGTCGTGGTTGGTTGGTTGACTTCTTTCTCATCTTGCTTCTTCTTCTTCTTCTTCTTCTTCTTCCCTTTCTTCGTCTTCTTAACCTCCTGGTTACTAGCATCAAGGCTTTTACCAGGCGAAGAGGAAGAAATGGAGGAAGAAAAATTTGGCGAAGAAGGTAAAGGGTCAACAGAAGGTTGGTGATGTTGAGATGGTGAACTCTGTTGAGGTGAAGCATCCGGTTGAGATGGAACAATTGGAGTATTTTGGGCCAACGAAGTTGAAAATAACCATATCGGTAAACCTATTGTAAATCCAGGTAATGACAAAGTAGCCATATAAGGAGGACCAACATTTCCAAAGTAAGGAAAAGTACTAGGATTCTCATTAGGAGGGGTTCCTAGGTTGATAAATTCCGGAACATTTGCCATTATATTCAACTTCAGTGAATTTTATTAACAATTTTTAAAACTAAAATTAACAATTCACAATTCACACCTAACAATTAAAATTCACAATTCACACCTATGGTCTCTAAAAGTAAAAACAAACAAATTAACACGTGCTATCAAATCTAGGAGTCAAACCATACACAAACAGTAGCCTTCTGGACTGAAAACACTAGTTGGTGATGAAGCCCAACATCGCCGAATTCAGTACAGAAGTGGTGGGTGGAACAGTTACCCCGGCAACCTGCTTAATGAATAGACTGGACCAAGTTCCTCCACTTTTAACCGTCTCGAGTGAAGTGAACCCCCCAGAAAATCCAAGTGAGTCTAGCCGACGTCTGCTCCAGGTACAGTGGGATCTTCCCTCCACCGTCACCTCGGGTAGAATCCTAAATATAATGGTCACTAAGGTTACCAACAGCAACAAATATAACTGGGGGAACAGTCTACACTCCGACAGCACGCAAGGGCAGAGTATCAAGCTCAATCCCCTTGTCGGCTCCTTGACAATAATCCAAGGTTTACCGACAAGTGACCCCTGGCTCCTCGACAATGGTTAATCCGAGGTTTACCGTTTGTAATACGTGCGTGTCTGGCGTCGTTCCCAACGAGGGAGGATTGATCCCCTCACTGGTTCGGAAACGAGCTCGTGCTTCTCCTTTAAGAGGAGCTTTCCTAGAGTACAAATGAAACAGTTGGATTTATCTTACCACAAGATGAGCTACTTGTTTGGTTTTGTTGTCTTGGAGAGTTAATTACTCTCCTACTCCAAGACACTAGCCTAAGCTATGTTGGTGTTTCAGAGCCCTAGAAATGTAAAAATTACTAGATGAATTTTAATTAAGCGCTGTGTTATTAAGGCTGTTATTACTCAAATGGGTAAATGGAGATGAAACCAATGGTGTTATGACCCGACTCAACTGAATGCAATCGAATATGATAATGTGATCTTTTCAATTCGATGAATCCTAACTAAAGTAAGGAGAGAGTATCCATTCACTTCCAACAATGCAAGAATTGATCACTAAGAGAAAATATAACAAATTCTCTAATGCACTAATTTTATCAAGAAAAACTAATGCAAATCAATTCCAAACCATTTTTTTTTTTTTTTTAAATTTTTGTGTAAATTCAAATCAAAGAAAATTGATCTAAATCTACGATTGATTTTTCAGAATGTAAACTATGCAATTGTAACCTATGCACAATTCACTTGAAAAGTATGCAAATGTAATCTATTCACATTTTTCATTAATATTCCGAAAATGGGAATTCTAATTATGCAAATGTGATCTATGCAAGAGAATTCTCAGACACAAGATGATTCTAATGTAATCTAAGAACCAATCAAGTGTAAGTCGAGAAAATTGGGCGAGAGTTCCAGAGATCAAAAAATAAGAACACTCAAAGGCGATTAACACTCATACACAATTTAGCCCCCCCCGGCGAATGAGGGGGAAATTTTTTTGCAAAAACAAAAGCAAAAAGATGCAAAATTGTGAAAAGACTGAGACAAACCTCCAAGTAATGACCAAAGGAAATCAAATCAAGAATTTCTCAAAAAAGAGACTCAAAACACCCAATTGATGAAAGCTTAAAGCAGGAATGCCAATGAAACAAGCTTAGGTGAAGATCTTTGACAGGAGACTAATGGATCTGGGCAGTAAAAACTAAGAAAAAGCAAAATCTAAAGAGAAAAAAAAGCAAAAAATGGAATTTTCTCAAATTTTAGCAGGGGACGCAGGCAACCTGTTAAGACAGGTGCAAGCCCGCTCTGTGCATACAGCAACAGTGCGTCCAAGGACGCACTGTGCAATACTCAGAGGGTGCGTCCTACTGAAAAACTCAAGAAAAACTAAATCTAATTTAATCCTAAGCTAATCCACCCAAATACAAGTTCACACAGTCAAAAACCAAAAAAATAAACCAATTTTCTCAGAGCAAAGTTCATTCAAAGGAAAAGACTTTGACATCAATGGTTCCCCAGTGGAGTCGCCAATTTGTCACACGGAATCAGTCAATAGTGCGGACACAACCGACCTTCCTAGAAGTCTAAGACATTCTAATGACAAACAAAACAAACTAGAGCTATCCTTCTCTAAACATGCATTATGATATGAGAAATCAAGTGTTTTGTTCTTACCTTTGTCCAAACGCTGTTGTAGAAGTCCAAGCTTTGTTGATCTGGATGAGCTCCTCCTTTTCTCCAAAACCTGCAATCACCAACAGTCAAACCATTAAATAGCACCTGATTATAACATAAAACAAAGCATATTCAACATATAGACCAAGGAGTACATGAAATAACTCATAAACAACAAGTTATTGAGAAGAATGGACTAATTTGCATTAAAGGTAATCAAAAGGAACCATTACAACCTGAGCCTTGGTGTTGTGCAAGCTCCTTCCAGGGTCCACAAGAGTCTTCCTTTACTTTGACAAAGCTCACCCACTTCCAAATAGAACAAGCAAAGATGGCAATCTCTCCTCACAAGCTTCTAAATGGGAGTCCTAATTCCTGCAGCATTTACCCTTAGAAATGTATAGCTTTCAACCTCCTCTCCTTCTGGCCCAATGCCTGTATTTATAGTGCTCAAGAGGAAGTTAATCAGGTCCACCATCAATGGGATAATCCCCTCTTTGGATGGGATAGCTCCCCTATTGATGGGATAAGTTCCTCTTTGATAGGAGTGCATGAACCATCTGGAGGCGCTCAATACACATCGAACAACCTTCTAGAATGCTCTAGAAATGACCACAAGTGACTTTTAAAAGATGAAACTTGCGCATTTTAACCTTTTCAGGGGGACGCACCTGCACCTTTACATACAGAGCATCCAAAGACGCAGCTTTTGTGAACATTGGGTGCGTCCCCGCAGGTAAGTTTGAGAGAACCTGCGTCCCCAGAGATAAATACATTTTAGAAAGACTTTCTCTCTTTTTTGGAGTTTGACATGGAGAGCAGAGGCATAAGACTTGCCTAAGAGGGTAGGATGACTATTGATAGAGTCATCCTAACTGTAAATAGTCATGGTGACATTTTTTAGTGTAACAGAAGTCCAAGGAGAAGTCCTCAGGATGAGCGGTGGGTGAGGCTTTGGTCTCCCAATTCGAATTAGACTTTTCCCTCATTGCATGCATGGAGTCTTCAATGATGGGAAGTGTCTGGTACTTAGATAGTGAAACTTCTTTCCACATGACTGGCAAAAAATAGTTATTTAGATAACTGGAGGAGAAAGATCTCAAGATGCATATCGAGATAGGTGATGATGGTAAGTATAGTGTTACTGGTGTGGGCACTATTACTTTTCAGAGGGAGCTTGTGGCTCCAATTACCTTGAAGAATGTTATGCATGTACCCAGACTAACGACGAACTTGGTATCCATTTCCATGCTTGAGGATAGAGGCTATGATGTGATATTTTTTAAAGGAAAGGCATTCCTTTGACACATAGCCATGGGTCAAGTAAAAAAGATAGGGATTTGAGTTCTGAATCTCTATAAGATAAAGGTAGAGGATTGTATTGCTTTGAGTTCAAAAGTGGAAAACATGTTGAGTCGAGATGTTTGCGAGTTGTGGTACAAGCGATTGGGCCACTTGCATGATGGGGCTTTGAATATATTGCAGAAAATCTCTATTGGTCTTCCCAAAGGTATGCTTGAGCAAGTTGATACATGCAAGGGTTGTACTTTGGAAAAATACACCAAGTTTTCCTCTGGAGACAGGGATAGTCGAGTAGAGTCTATTCTGGAGAGAGTCCATTTAGATGTGTGTGGACCATTATCAATAGAATCCACGGCCAAACAAAGGTATTATGTTAGATTTGTTGATGAATATTCTAGTAAATGCTCGGTATCTTTTTATGAAAAAAAAGAATCAAACTTTCACAAAGTTTTGTGAGTTCAAAGCATTGGTAGAGAATGAGTCTAGCAAGAAGGTTAAAGCTCTACGGAGTGATAATAGTGGTCAGTATGTCTCCAATAAGTTTAAGCACTTTTGTGCAGCGGAAGGGATTAAACGAGAGTTGACGACACCCCATAACCCTCAACAGAATAGGGTTACCAAGAGGAAGAATAGGAGCATAGTAGGGGAAGGAAGGGTGATATTGCATGATCAGGGCCTACCACTACACTTGTGGGTTGAGGCATGCAACATAGTGGCTTATTTTCAGAACCGTAGCCCACATCAGATACTTGAGATTAAGACATCAAAGGAGGCTTATTCTGGTAAGAGGCCAAATGTTGATCACTTCAAGATTTTTGGGTCATTGGTTTATTTCCATGTGACCAAAGACGCACAGAAGAAGCTTGAGCCAACCTTTGTGGGGTACACTGATACACCCCACAAATATCGGGTGTGTTGGCATAGGGGGTCCTGACCCAGGTTTAGAGGTAGTTGCGCCAACCAACAAATCCCTACACTACTGGCCCTTTTAGCAACAACTCGCATAACGCAAGCTGCAATCTCACCCAAAGAAGTAGGGGGGATGCAAGAACCAAGTCTCTGCATCCAGAGACAGTTTTTATGTCTTTTAGTTCCTCAGATCTGCCTTCACGCAGATCGATAATCCCTTATGGCTCGGTACTACAACTCTGTTAAAACAACCTTCTGACCTTTGCAAAGGTCTGTGATTGGATTTTGTTGATGCTTATCAATTGATTTATCCACCTACGTGCATTAGAGAACAATCCTAGATTACTTTTCACGCAGATCTACTTAGGTTAATTAGAAAACATAACAGAATTCATCACAGTCTTCGCGAAAGTACTTAACATGCATTGTGTATATCTATTAAGAGTTATTCAAGAGATTCATGCATCATTAGATTGATATTTCATAAACACATTATTTATCCACAACATATATCATAAACAGAAGTAAATAAAGATAAACATATATACACAATATTTCTTCGGTAATCTTCTTTATTGATCTTCAATATGGTATTACAGACTCAAAACTACCATGCACACTCAGCTACAGGGGTCCGCGCACTTAGCTACGGACTCTACCTAGGCCTCTGCACACTTAGCTGCAGAGCCTTTCTCTCCTATCTGACCCACTCTTTGCACTATCACTCCTAAGACTTCATTCACTTTCTCATCTAGATATGCCTTAGACTCTCTAAGACACATCGATTTATATCTTTTTACATACAATCCCTTGGTCCGCGAACCATGGGTGGGTCTCAAAGTCGACCCAAAATTTATATAAACAAGGGGTTAAAACCCCTTTGACTCCTAACCATCTACATGCTCCACATCCACAAATCGCGGAGATTTTACATTACTTTACAAAAAATACATAAAAAATTGGGTTATTTTAACCCCAAAACCGAAACAGGGGACCCATCCCAACAGGCCCCCAACAAAAAGATCATGACTCACCCTTGAGTCACTTGGATGGCGTTGTGATCTTGCTACAAAGATCACCCAGCTCCACCTGAACTACAACAACTTTGGCAGTGCTCTGAGTGGTTGCCTGCTTGACCTCCTCAACTAGCTTCTCTATAGATGGTCCTTCTGTGGCTAGCCTCATTGTCTGTTGTGTCTTCTGCAAGCCGTTTAGCTTCTCCTGAATATTGATTGTGACATAGTAATCCTCCTCTAACCAAAGCTACAGTCAGGCCTTAAGAAAGGCATCCTTCTTCTGTGCCGCCTCTACCTGCGCAAGGAGCTACTTCCCCTCCTGCAATTTGGATAGGTGTTGTGCTGGTGTAATGGAGTGTGACATTGCCCTAACTTCATGATACTGCCTCTGTAGCTCCCTTATTTCGGTATTCAGTTTCTGCAAGTTTGGATCCTCCTGCAAATTTGTTACCAACTCCATGGCCTACTCGAATACTGTTGTGCAGTCTGCAACTGTGGCATCCAGAGTGGCCAGTCCTTCTTTGATTGTGGCTCTGCGATGCTCCCGAACATCCAGTAAAGTCGTAGGCTACAACTTCAATTGCAGCTTGGTGATCTTCATGTTGATTTCAAATTGAACTCGGTTAATCTCAGCTTTGGCTTCACACACACTAGCAGCTAATTTTCTAATCTCTGCTTTTGGTTGTGCGTCCTCGAGAATATGAAGCTCAGGCACTATTCTACATGCCTCCATGACTGCTAACTCCAGTCGTGAACTGTGTTCCTGGAACGTTTCCTTCTCCTACAAAACCTATGTCTTTTTAGCGAACAACTGCTAATTATTAACTGTGATCTCGCTGACACCACTGAGATCTCGTTGTTCCCTAATGTAAAGCTCTTCCCAGACTCCCTGTAATAATGCATGCAGTGACTCCACTTGAATTGCGTAAGGTTCAAGCCCATACTTGGGGCTTTGTCAAGGAGGGCACGTTGTTCCTCGATGTCGACGTGACATGAACCTACTGGCAAGGGGAAGACTCGCACATCCTACGGCCATGAAACCATCTTCATGCCTATACTTTGACCTCATGCCAAACTTCCTGCTGCGCCACTCACTTTCTCAACATCTGCTTGGATCTTGGTTGCTTGGAGCTGCAACTCTCGAAGATCCTTCTAAACTCCACCTAATGTTTGCATGTACTATTTTTCCAGTTGCTACAACACTTCTGTTGCGGCGTCCTTGACTTTATCACCGATCTCATCCAGATCGCTTTCTGTGAGCACCATGGGATCAACCTGTGTTTTTTGAGCTTTCTACTTCTTCCGCAGCCCACCTTTCTACTCCAGTTCACGCCTTTTTAGAATGAAGGGGGTGTGTTTCCCTTCCTCACCTCCACCACCTTGTCCTATTTTTGTTTCTATTTCCGGCGAAGGTGACTTGTCACCTTTCTGGGTCTTGCGCTGCTCCTGTTCTACCTTCTCCTTGGCAGCCCATTCCTTCTCAACCTGAGCCTTTTCTGCAGCATGCTTCTTTTTTTGCATAGCCTCCTTAGCCACCTCCTTCCTTTTCTTCGTTGTAGGTTATTTTTCCTTCGCCATGGATTATTTTAGCCTCGGCGACCTTGGCCCCATGGGCACCACAGGCATAGCTTCAACACTAGATACTTTTGGTCCTGGGGCATCGAATAGAGCGGCTTTCGAACTTAAAGCTTCTGCGGGGTTGGTGGCAATCATCATTTCCATAAAAAACTCATGGGCTTCCAGGAAAACGTCTGTGTGGGTGAAGAATTCCTTCCAAAAAGTTCTGCTCAGAAGCAACAAACAAAAAATTTCCACAACAATTCTAAGGGCGCAAAGTGTTCTTTGTTGGACCGGCACACATAATTTTTAGGGGGTTTTGAATGCAAATCTGACCGTTCGCCCCAAATTTTGACAGTTAATGTTGTTTTGGTGGTAGATATTCAAAGATTTTGGCCTTAAATGCCACCATCCTGCTCCTCTTAACTGTCTTCTGGTTGTCAAGTCATGAACAATGACTCCAACGGCCACTTTTCTACTGTGCTCCGCGACATCTCCCTCCATGGAACAACTTCCTGCGCACATCTCCATATGTTTCAACTTCACCATTTTCTACGTAGCCCATCTGCTACATAGTTCTCTGACCCTGTCAATGTATTTTATAGTCTTGCGCTCCCTTGCAACTGACTAGAGCACTAATACTGTCCTACCGCCATATAGTCATTGCGTAGGATCCCTTGTATACAGCTTCAATCAACTCCCGTTCACTCTTCCTGGAAAAGGTTCTCCATTCAGCTTCACGAGCTAAAATGAACCTCCATCTATAATTTATTTGATAATATGTGGCCCTACCAATTGCATCTGAAATTTCCCTGGAAAATTAGTGAATTTACTATCGTATAATAAGACAAGATCATTTAATTTGAATGTGTGGAGCTTGATGTGGCGATCATGCCATGATTTTTCACACTCCTTTTGTAATTGTTGATGGAATCCTGCCAAGAATCAGTCTTCTTCAAGCTCTATCAACTTTGCGAGCCGTTCCTCCAAGGCTTAGCCATCTTCCATACCTGTGAGATTTTCTATGTGCAGAATAGGAACAATAAACTCCATTAGCATTACCACTTCGACACCATATACCAATCTAAACGGCGTTTGTCCTGTCAGATTCTTGCAAGTAGTCCTATATGCCCATAGTACTACAGGTACGTGCACATCCCAATCATTTCACTGTGTGTTGCAAATCTTCGTCATTGCATTCTCCAAAATCTTGTTGAAGGCCTCAACAGTTCCATTGGCCTGTGGGTTATATGGTTTACTCTTTTGATGGTAGACCTCGAATTCATATGTTAATGTGCTGATAGTTTCATTCAGAAAGTGTGTGCCTCAGTCGCTCATGAACACTTTCGGGCAGGCAAATCTCATTATGACATACTCAAAAAAAACTTTGTTGTTGTAGCCCTTATACAATCCTAAACCGGTTATGCATCTTCGCATATCGTTAGATATTCCATCGCAGTGATAATATAGCATGCACCAGTTTTCTTAAATAGGGGATCAATTGGCCCAACAAAATCAATCGTCCATTTTTCAAATAGCTACAATGATAATTGAGGTTGTAATGGGAATTCATCCCTCTTTGATGGTCTACTAGTTCTTTGACATGCATCACATGCCTTACAATATGCCTTAGAATCCTTGTGCAGTGTTGGCCACCATAGACGTATGCGCAAAATCTTCTGCGCAATCGCCTTGCCTGCATAATGGCCTCCAGCAACCCCTCCACGAGCTTCAACGAGAATGCTATTCCTCTCAAAATCTAGCACATATCTTCACAATATTTTGTTAGCACCCATCTTATACAAATGTCCCACAATCACTAAGAAAAATTTGATGTGCACTACTTGTTCCTTCTTTTGTTGACTTGTAAACCCTTCTGGTGTCATCCCTGTAGTCAAAATGTGAATAATATATGCAAAATGATTATCCTCTATGCGCACCGCGAAGAGTTGTGCATCTAGCAACCCTTCTTCAAAATTATTAGGTTCCTCTCATGTTTTGATCCGTGACAGATGGTCATGTAGGATGGCAACCCTTCTTCAAAATTATTAGGTTCCTCTCATGTTTTGATCCGTGACAGATGGTCATGCCCTACATTCAACCTTCCTAGCTTCACGATTACCTCAAATTCATACTCCTCAAATGGTAGCAACCTTCTGCAAAACTTCCCCACCAACACAGGCTTATAGACCATGTATTTCAAGACAGAATGATTTGTGTACATATTGTTGGAAATAATACTGAGAGGGGGGGGATGCATCAGTATTAACAAATAAATAACTTTTTCATTTCATACTTTGATTCATATATGCTACATAAGCTAAGGGAACTCGCATGTACATGCAACTGTGTTTAATGCAACTAGCATATATCTAGTAAACTTATGATTCAGTTAATTCATCATCAGTGCATCAGAACTTCGTTAACCATATAAATAGTAAACAGGTGTAGTAAAACAGAATATATTATCACACATAAGAAACACACATGAATACCATGATATAAGGTGGAAACCCAATGTGGTACAAAAACCAACTACTTCCATCTTCCATTAATATAAGAAAAACCTATTTACAATCTTGTACTGCGCACACTCATACCAATACGCAGGCACCCACCTGCAGAAGGCTACAACCTTCTCTCATTCTCCAACTACTACTGGAAGGGAGCTACAACCCCCTAGCTCTTGTACTACCCGATATATTTACTAGTACATAGGCGCCAGCCTACTGAGGGCTCCAACCTTCACTCTTCCTCCAGGGACCACGTTTCATAAATTTTCAGACTAGATACTCCTCGATCATAACACCATAATCTGAAGGCCACGTTTCATTAAATTTTCATACTAGACCCATCAACAACATTGAAGCTCAAATCAATCACCACTGCAACACAACTATTGCATTAACTAATCCATCTCTGAATCACCCACAACTGAATCACTGAAGACCTGTCATCAAAACATAGTTACCAAAACACAGAGCAGAACCCAAAACTCTGCAACAACCACTAGAACCATCTGCAAATTCAAATATCATATTTAATAATGTATATGCTACTCTAATGAACTGAACTAGTGTGTATACGTGCTTTTACCAAAGCGAACCCGCATACAGATCTGCAAATATTAACTCATAACTTTGCAGCTATTCTAGACATCAATCATACCCAGATCATAACATTTATAGAATAAACATGCGTCAGTAATTCAGATCTAGTCTATCAATGATCAAACCACATAATGATAATACATTCCAAGCCTTAAGATCTCGATCCATCATTCATCATCATCCAAATAGGTGCATCCTTAGTTCAAATCAAGCAAAGCATCACAAACCCATAACCTGCATATTGGATCTCACACTTCATCAGATATTCAATACTTGCACACTTGGCCTAATGATCTTCTCCTCCTTTTATAGTTTTAGGCCTTTCTCAATACCATGGTCCAAAACCACTTAGGACCAATACCTTGGACCAAATACCTGGGGTCAATACCTCGGTCCAGATACCTTGGACCAATACAATGGATCAAAATACCATGGTCCAAATACCTCAGACCAAAACTTAGTTTTCCAAGATATACACACCTTTCCTTCTGTGAAAGTGCGTGTGTACGTTATACGCTCCTTTTGGTCTGTTAACCGGCGTGTATACTCTACTTTGTCAAGGTGAACCTGCGAATACCTCTCTCTGATAATTAATTCTTTGCTATTGCCCTGCTGCACTATGATCTGTCATCTGAGTGAGTTTCCATCAAGGACAACACCTGTATCATAATGCCAACAATCTCCCCCTTTGGACTTGATGGCAACAACAACACTAAGTCAATCTCCCCCTTTTACATCAAGGGAAAATGGCAGACCAAGATATTCTCTCCCTTGATATGCTTTATGTTGTCCATACTACCCCTGAGTACATGCTGAAATATCTGATTGAGCTCCCCCTTTGTACATGATGAGATGCACTAAACCGTCCATGCTCCCCTTCAGCATATGCAGAGTCTGCAAAAATATTTATCAAAAGAATAACATGGCTCTACAACTCAATTAAGTGAGTATGACCTTCCTATCACCAATCATGCATACATACATCAATCTCCCAACCAAATGGGGATACACCATTTTTGACTCATCCACCCAACCAAGTGGGGATATACCAAATGTTTATACATGACTGAAATAGAAATTATTACATCATCCTTCCCATGCATAGTGGGGTTACTAATTAGGTCTTTTCATGACCTTTACATCAAATTACTTTTATAACAAGGACTAGCAATCTAAACAAGGCCATGATAATCATCAGCAACTATCATACACCATATATGATCTGCACCATAGGCATCTGTCAATAGCATCTATAACCTGCAATACCATTCTCTTGACCAACCAACAATAAGTAGCAAGATGTATCATTTAGCCACATAAGGATCATCACCAAAGACTTCTAACCATAATGCCAACAATACATTATTGGAAACATATGCTCCCCTTGAACTTGTGCCATACCATCATCAACTAAAGCAGATAAGTGACAGAACCATATCAAACTCCTTTTTCGTAGGCTTTTCCATTGATTTTTCTTCAGAACACCATATATGAAACTGTGCAATGTCTAACTCACGTATATATGCGACTTCTCTTCATAATAAGTGCATATGAAAATTGGAATACTGAAGTTTTACATTTTCAGCTTCCCCTGGGTCTGTCATGTCTGCAAACTGAGCTATGCCACATCCTTTTGATAATAATTATGTTTTCTTCAATACCTGGGATTGAGATGATGTATGCTTCTTTTGGTTTGGTGTCCAAATTTTTCTCCTGCACTCCTTTACTTTATGTCCAAACTTGTTACATGCATAACATCTTACATGTTTCATATTCCTTTTATTGCAATCAATAGCTTTGTGACCAAACATATTGCAAGCAAAACAATATCCCTTAAAGTACCTGGAACTTGATGATTTTTCTGTGTGATGATCTTGAACCATTCTTCTTCTACATTTGGCTGCAACATGTCCAAAATTATGACATATAAAACATTCAACATCATTCTTTGAAGGAAATAACTGACTATTACTTCCACAGTTAGGAGTAACGGATTTTCTTTTAAGAATCTCTTTCCTTGGTTGTTGATGCGGTTGAATTTCTATTTCCTTGTTGAGCATCTCAGATTTTTCATTAGAGTTTCTTACCTTACCTTTTGAATTAGATTCACCTTCATGAAAACCAAGACCAGTCTTTATAATGGCTGAATGCTAAACTTTGAGGATTTCATCTAACGTTTTTGATCCTTTAGTAAATATAAGATTCAGAGTATTTGTCTTTTCAAGTTCTTTTCTTAGACTTACAACTTCACATTCTAACACTTCATTGTGTTTGTCCTTTTCAATGAGTTGATGTGTCACTGTGTTTATGATTGTATCCTTTTCTGCCAAATTGATTTTAAGTTGATTGATTTCTTTAAGGAAATCTTCCTTTTCTGAGTCATTATTTTCATATGCCATGAGTAGTCTAATTTCTTGATCGTCTTCATCACTATTGGACAAGCCATCACTATCATCATGAGTATAATAACTTCTATTACCTTCTTTAGACATCTTCCCTTTGTTATGAGGGCATCTAGCAGCGTAATGACCAACTCTTCCACAAGAAAAACATTTGAAAGGTAGCTTACCTTTGAACCTTCTAGAACCCCGTTGAAGCTGCTTGACAAAATTAACCGCAACTTCTTCTTCTGAGACATGTCCTAATTCATAGAGTTTTTCTTTTCCTTTTGCTGATTCTTTAAATGTTTTTCTCTCTTATCTAATGGTCCTCCTTTACTCATCTCAAAGGCAGTTAAGATTCTATGAAGTTGGGTCATAGTGATATTCTACAGATCCTATTTTTCTTCTATGGCAGACACTTTGGGTTCAAATTTAGTAGACAAGGATCTCAAAACTTTCTCAACTACGACAACTTCCTTAATTTCTTCACCCAGATTATTCATACAATTGACAACCTCATCTATACGTAGGAAGTAACTAGCTATGATTTCATCAGTATGCATCTTAAGAGTTTCATACTGAATTCTAAGAGTTTGAAGCTTAGCATGTTTTACCTAAGAGTCTCCTTCGTAGCTCAGAAAGATTTTGTCCCATATTTCTTTGGCTGATTTGAGCTACGTGACCTTGAAAAACTCTGATTTTGACAAACTTCCCAATAAAATAGTGATAGTTGTGGCATTGGTTTCATACTCCTTTCTACCTACCATATCTGTAGGAATTGCTGTTGGAAATGTATATCCTTTTTCCACAATTTCCCAAACCTTCGTTCCAAGCAATTGTAGATATGTTGTGGTTCTTATTTTCCAATAAACAAAATTGCTCCCATCGAAGATTGGTGGTTTGATGGATCCCATGCTCTCTTTATTATTCATTTTGATGGATCTCCTTTTAAGCGATCAAGCTTCTTCTGAAGGACCTGCTCTGGTACCAATTGTTGGAAATAATACTTGCCATGGGGGGTGAATCAGTATTATCAAATCAATAACTTTTTCATTTCATACTCTGATTCATATATGCTACTTAAGATAATGGAACTCGCATGTACATGCAACTATGTTTAATGCAACTAGCATAGATCCAGTAAACTTGTGATTCAGATAATTCATCATCAGTGCATCAAAACTTCATTAACCATATAAACAGAAAACATGTGCAGTAAAATAGAACAGATCATCACACATAAGAAACACACATGAACACTATGATATAAGGTGGAAACCCAATGTGGGACAAAAACCACCTACTGTCGTCTTCCTTTAATATAATAAAAACCTCTTTACAATCTTGTACTGGCGTAGACTCCTACCAGTATGCAGGCACCCACTTGCAGAAGGCTACAACCCTCTCTCATTCTCCAGCTACTATTGGAAGGGAGCTACAACCCCCTGGCTCTTATACTAGCCGATATATTTACTAGTACGTAGGTGTTGGCCTACTGAAGGCTCCAACCTTCACTCTTCTTCCAGGGACCACGTTTCATAAATTTTTAGACTAGATACTCCTAGATCACAACACCATAATCTGAAGGCCACGTTTCATCCAATTTTCATACTGGAACCATCAACAACATTGAACCTCAAATCAATCACCACTACAACACAACTATTGCATTAACCAATCAATCTACGAATCACCCACAACTGAATCACTGAAGACCTATTATCAAAACACAGTTACCAGAACATAGAGCAGAACCGAAAACTCTGCAACAACCACCAGAACCATCTACAAATTGAGATATCATATTTCATAATGTATACACTACTCTGATGAACCGAACCAGTGTGTATACGTGCTTTTACCAAATCAAACCCGCATACAAATCTGCAAATATTAACTCACAACTTTGCAACTATTTCAAACATCAATCATACCCATATCATAACATTTATAGAATAAACATGCGTCAGTAATTCAGATCTATTCTATCAATGATCAAACCACATAATGATAATACATTCCAAGCCTTAAGATCCCGATCCATCATTCATCATCATCCACATAGGTGCATCCTTAGTTCAGATCAAGCAAAGCATCACAAACCCATAACCTGCATACTGGATCTCACACTTCATCAGATATTCAATACTTGCACACTTGGCCTAATGATCTTCTCCTCCTTTTATAGTTTTAGGCCTTTCTCAATACCATGGTCCAAAACCACTTAGGACCAATACCTTGGACCAAATACCTGGGGTCAATACCTCGGACCAGATACCTTGGACCAATACCATGGATCAAAATACCATGGACCAAATACCTTGGACCAAAACTTAGTTTTCCAAGATATACGCGCCTTTCCTTCTGTGAAAGTGCGTGTGTATGTTATACGCTCCTTTTGGTCTGTTAACCCGTGTGTATACGCTAATTTGTTAAGGTGAACCTGCGTATACCTCTCTCTCATCACTAATTCTTTACTATTGACCTGCTGCACTATGATCTGTCATCTGAGTGAGTTTCCATCAAGGACAACACCTGTGTCATAATGCAACCACATCTTAAAATTCCCTCCTAATAGATAGTTCCTGAACTACTCCAGCGTGTATACCATGGCCAATCCTTCACGCCCAGTCGTTGAGTAATTCTTCTCGGCCTTCGATAATTTCCTACTCATGAAGGCTATAGGGTGGTCCATATCTCCTTCACCAACTTGCATTAATACTACACCCAACACAATGAAAGACGCATCAACATGTATGTGAAATTCCTTCTTCTTATCCGGGAATACCAAGATTGGTGTGGTGACCATCTTTTCTTTCAAAACATATAAGCTTCAGTGACATTCTTCATCCTAATAGAATGTTGCATCCTTCTTCAGTAGCTTCTCCATAGGCGTGATAATTTGAGCATATGCTTTGATAAATTTTATATAATATCACGTATGTCCCAACGTGGCGCGTAGCTGCTTTACATTCCTCAGGGCCTCTAGATTCACTATCAGCGCAATCTTGGCAGGGTCCACCATCAACCCTTGCTTTCGCACCACATGACCCAGTATGATACGAAATGGAACACAAAAGATGCATTTATTCAGGTTCAGCTTCATCTGGTATCTGTGACACATATCCAACATCAAGCACAAACTTGCTAGATGGTGCTTTACTAGTCCAAACACTATCCAGTCATCAAAGTATACTTCCAAGAACTTATGAATGAACTCCTTGAATGTTGCGATGACTACGCGAGAAAATATCGCAAGCGCATTCTTGAGTCCAAACGGCATCACAATGTATTGAAAACAACCCCACTCTGTTGCGAAGGTCATTTTTCTTCTATCCTTAGGCGTGATCTTAATCTGATGATATCCAGAGAACCCATATGTGAATGAGTAGGCCTCCTACCCTCCAACATTGTCTAATACTTCATCGGTAAATGGCGTCGGGAATTGATCTTGGACACGGGCATAATTAAGCTTCCTCAGATCTATGCAAATCCTTACCTTTCCCTTCTACTTCTTCTCCTAAACCACCATCAGTCTCACCCAATCAGATTCCTCAACTGGTTCTATGATGCATGCTTCTAGTATCTTATCCAACTCTAAGAAAACATTTTCCTTGTATTTATGATTTAGGTGATACAGACTCTATTTAACAGGCTTTGCATCCAGCTTCAGAGTGATTTTCATAATGACCAAATCGCCAATCATGCCCTTCAAATATGAAAAATTGGTAGGGAATATATCTTGATATTAGCAGAGTAACTCAACAACTTTATCCAGAGTAGCGTCGTCCCAATAATCCCCAATTTTTGCAAACTTCGGTTCTGCTTCAGTCCCAATGTTTACTTGCTTTGTATTCAATGGCGTGGTCATGTCCGAGTTGTCTATTTGCGGGCCCTCGACTTCGCGATTCCCTTGTGCGTTTGGAATATTAATATTTCTTGGATCATCATCCCCCTCTTTAGCAATCACATTATAACATTCCAGTGCATGGTGCAACTGGGAGCTCCAATCTGGTTGGACCCATTCCATAGGTTCTTGCAGCATTTTGAAGATAACTGCCTTGATCTCCTGTAGGGATTCATCGATGCTAGTGAAGCCATCTTCAAAATTGAAGGTTAATAAGAACACTTCCCTCAATATATCCCACTCCTCGATGCCATGGCAGAGCACGGAAAATTTTAAGAACCCCCCTTAAATTTATAAATATAATAAATGGGCGAATCTCCATGGTATATAGGAAAAATGGAAGGCGATTTTATCAATAATATAATATGTATATATAATTTTTTGGCGAATCTCTCACCAGGCATGGCGAATATTTTACTCAATTATAAAATCTTGTAAGATTTTGGTGAGTCTTTCACTAAATAATAAAACTTTGTAAAGTCCTAGTGAATCTTAGCATAGGCTACATGCTGGTTTAATTCCCCCATTTAAATAGGCTACATTCCAGGTGAATAACATGGGTCAATACCATGTGCCATTTTGGTGAATAACATGGGTCAATACCATGTGCCATTTTTATTTTTATTAATTCTAATATTAGGTTAATAATGGTTTTTTGCATGGTATTAATAACAATCTAGTCCATGGTATTTGTCCCATAGTACTTTGGCCATAGGTTTCACCTAAATATAACCCATTTTTTTAGTGTTCGTAAATATAAGGTGACTTATGGAGTAAATATAAAAAAATGTTTTATTTGTTTACCATACCTCTAGTTTATTTATATTTTTATTAATTTACCATACCTCTTTTACAAATATGGTATTTGGCCCATAGGATTCACTTAAATAAAACCTCTTTCTTGAGCCTTCATAAATAGAACGAGGGTTATGGACTAAATATAAAAAGATGTTTTATTTATTTACGATACGTCTAGTTTATTTATATTTTTATTTATTTACCATACCTCCACTTTACTTATATTTTTATTTGTTTACACCGTTACATGTATATAAGGTGACTTATGGAGTAAATATAAAAAATGTTTTATTTATTTACCATACTTCTCATTTATTTATATTTTTATTAATTTACCATACCTCTTTTATAAATATGGTATTTGGCCCATAGGATTCACTTAAATAAAACCTATTCTTGAAAATGGGCAAATGGATTCACTTAAATAAAACCTATTCTTGAAAATGGGCTAATGGAAGGTTGTAAGTCCTAATTTCAAGGGCTAAATTTACCTTTTTTACCCTCTCCCTTAAAATAAGGTGGGCTATTTGAGGTGATTTGTAAAAATGTACTATGATACAAAATATTCACCCACTAAAAATTTAAAACCCCTTAATTTCGCCAAAGGACGAACATTCCCCCCTAAAATTATCCTTGGCAAAGCTCCATTTCCAAATACCAGTTCATGGGGATTGTGTCCAAAGTATGGCAAAATAAGTGTAGCTACTATGGCTATGGCAAAATAAGTGTAGCTACTATGGCTACAGCGTTGTTCCATAAGATTTAGTCCACTTCACTAAGTGATCGCTCGGATCATCCCTCCCATCATATTTCTTAGTCAATCGAGTGTTAGGATGGCTAAACCACAACCTCATCATCCCTCTGTAACCCTGCCATCCATCAAATATATCCTTATGTGTACCCCGCCATCGAGCAGGCAAAGCGTGCAGTGCCAAATCTAGTGCTTGGAAGCGATGATGCTCAAGGACTTCTCGCTCAAATGCATCCAAAAAATTATCCACGTCAGTTAAACCATCATAATAAGGTAACTTCCTTACCTCTGATAATGCAGCACAATAATTTAGTCATCATGTTGCAACACAATGCAGATATTTCATGCAGCGGATTCTACCAATGTTCCAACTTTTCATCTGAATTATAGGTGCAGGATCTCTCCCAGTCCCACGCAATTTGTCCATCTGCTACTCGATTTATCCAATCCTAGTCTCACACTGTTCTTTTATAGATCTAATCTAGTTCATCATCACTTTATTCATAGTCGTGGACTGGTTCAATGTAGCACGCCCCTTCTGCAGGGTCCAACGACACTACAACCCGAAGCAATTTCCTTTTAAATGACATTGTCTTGTTTTTCAATTTGATGACCCCATTCATGTCAATGAACCAATCAATTCCCATGAGCATGGGGCATGGATTACTGTCATCAACGAGCTCTATCACCTCAAAGTCAGCCATCACGCTCGGACCTTTGATATCAACAGTTACTCCATATAGTCGTCCCATAGGGATGATCTTCTGCTGGTTTGCCATTCTGAGTTGGATCGCAGATCACTGCAGTGCAGGTCTCCCAATTCATTCCTATGTTTTCTTTTGTAATACGTTCATGTTAGAACACAGATCCAAGATGACCTGGTCCATATCATAATCTCCTATCTGCGTGGTGAGACTCATCTCGCGCCCTGATCTCACCTTATGTTTACCAATTTTTCTAACTACGTGGTGTCCATCAAGGGCGTTCTCTTTTTCGGCGCATTTGTTTATTAACTCCTGCAGGCCTTTCACAACTTTGCTATCATGTAGTAGTTTCATGCAGGTCTCCAAGAACGTGGTAAGCATAGAGGGATCGACCTGTATAGGCACGTTGTCTTCTTGCACTTTGTTCTGGCTTCCTATGGTGGAGGCCTTAACAAAGCTCTTCTTGGCTTCCATGAAAGTTTCATGTGCATGCACCAAATCAAAACCAGCTTCCTTTTCTAGGGCCTTGTGGACCCATCCTTCCTCTTCAAGATGTTTTCCTTTATCATCGTCATTTGTTATTCCACTTCTCAGCACTATATTCATGCTCTAATCCTCCTCGCAGGGCTCGACTCTCATCATTTGTAAGTTCTGCATAGGTTGCTGAGGTTGTATCTTTTCTCCTCCATCATATCTATTAGCACCGGGCATTCTTCTATAGTGTTATCAAACTCACTAAAGTATTGACATGATGGCTGTGTCTAATTCTGACACTCCCACGCATAGTGCCCTGGTGTTCCACATTTGTAATAGATAATCTGACCCCGGACTCTACCAGTTCCTCCTCCTCCTCAACTTCATCCCCGACCCTGATATCCTCCATGTGCTCCTCGGTGCCCTACTCTGGAGGCCAAGTTTTTTCTTGCATCTGATATGTAGGTCTTCTTTCCATCATCAGCTCATAGCTGCGACAAAGGTGCTCATCATGGCCCACTAATTTGTAGAAGTTACAGAACAACTGTTGAGGTGTCTGAATGATCTTTTGAAGCAAATGGTAGTTATCCATCGCATGTTGTCGAACAACCTGACAAATAGTGTACCATAGAGCAACCCTTATGCTCGGCCCTACTGGAGCTTTTGGCCTCAGGGGAATTGGTCCTCCTCCTATGATATAGTTCGCGAATATGGGACAATGGTCTTTATCATGCCCCTGGCTCTTAAATTTCAAACACCAGAATTCTGCATGCACCTCTGGTTTAGTCTCCTTGTCTTTCTTCAAGCTCTACAATTCTAAGCAAAGGCTCTGTAACTAAGAGTGAATCTGTTGTACTCCCAAGGTCGCATCCTGAATGGGTGTTGCATGCAACCTCATCGTGATTTCCAGGGCTTCTACCTAATTTCCTATATTTTGTTGCGACAGAGCAATCCTCAGATGGGGCAAATGCAAAGCTATAAACCATTCGCAGTGCTGACCATATGTGAGATGTATGTTAGCTTCTCAAGTCACACATTTCAATATTTGATCTAATTCCCAAGGCATTTCATCAACCCTCGTAGTGATTTCCTTAAATCCAACAACTAACTACGAGTCAGACTTAGGCTTACTAAACTCTTTGTTTAAAGTAGCCTTATTATCTGCTAGCAATGTAAGAGGTTGATCAGAACAAAACTTAATATACCAAGTCAGTGCGTGATCCTGTAGAGTGGTAACCAACTAGGCCTTCTTTATATTGTCATTAGTAATCTGTTGCATTGTTCACACAACATTTGCAACAAAAAAAAAACTGCTTTGTATCTTTGCTCCCTATGCCCTTGAAAATTGGCAGCTTCATTGTGTTTGACATGTTGAACAACGGTGGTGGTGGTGGATGTGTGGGCGAAGGTGTACGTGGTGGAGGTGGAGGTGGAGGTGGAGTGGATGGATGATGTGTCTGTGGAAAACCCTATCTTGTTAGCTAGACAACACTCCATGGTGAGGCCTATATCGCTCCATCATCATCGCTCGAAGGAGGCCCGATCAGTGGGCTATATTCTAGACCTGATTTCTCTCGACCTCTAAATATTTTTCCACTTCACATAGCTCCGAACATCAAGGCAATGCCATAAACCCATTTTTCACATAAGAGCATTTTAATCTAGGTATTCAAATATCTTAAATACTTACCTCGTAGTCCCTTGAAAAATCATCGCTCTGTTTCGCTATAGCTGACGGAGGTATCAACTATGAATTCTGTAACAAATCCTCCTATAAGTCGATCAATACAGTGATCGACAGCTCGCATGATCTTGTCTTAAGAGGCCTATACTTGCCGTACTAGTTTTGAGGTCCACACTATTGGACTGTCAAGCTTCCACCTCCCTTCACAGTTTGCTAATTTAGCTAACCACTCATATAATTCGATCGGGAAGGTGTAGAAGAAAATTTCACGTATCTTCGTATACAAATATCTATCCAACCACTACTCCTTTGACAGGCGCAGATTCATGTTTTCCTATGCTGCGAATTCATGAATTTTTCTATCCAGCCACTTTTCAATTTATTTCTTTGTCAGCTTCTAGTGATGCGACATCACACATCTCCTTCAAGCAGATCCTGGTCCTGGCAACGGAACCATTTTTTGGCTTAGGGGTTCTTGACCCAGGTTCAGAGTTAGTTGCGCCAACCAACGAATCCCTACACTACTAGACCTTTCGGCAAAAACCCACATAGTGCAGGATGCAGTCTTACCTGAAGCCATATGAGGGAATGCAAGAACCAAGTTTATGCATCCAGAGACGAGTGTGATGTCTTTTAGTGCCTCAGATCTTCCTTCGTGCAGATCGATAAGCCCTTATGGCTTGGTACTGTAACTCCTTTAAAACATCCTTCACACCTTCGCGAAGACCTGCGATTAGCTTTTGCATACCCTTATCAGTTGATTTATCCACTTACGCACATCAGAGAACAATCCTAGATTATCGTTCACGTAGATCTACTTAGGTTAAATAGAAAAAATAACAAAATTCATCACAGTCTTCGCAAAAGTACTTAACATGCATTGCGTATATCTATTAAGAGTTATTCAAGAGATTCAGACATCATTAGATTGATATTCCATAAACACATTATTTGTCCACAACATATATCGTAAACATAAGTAAATAGAGATAAAAAGATATACACAATATTTATTTGGTAATCTTCTTTATTGATATTCAATATGGTATTACAAACTCAAAATTACCCTGTGCAATCAGCTATAGGGGTCCACGCACTCAGCTGCGGACTCTACTTAGGCATCTGTGCACTCAACTGCAAAGCCTTTTTCTCCTATATGATTGACGCTCTATGCTATCACTTCTAAGACTTCATTCATTTTCCCATCCAGATATGCCTTAGACTCTCTAAGACACACCTATTTATAGCCTTTTACATACAATCTCATGCTCCACCGACCATGGGTGGGTCTCAAAGTTGACTAAAACTTTACATAAACAAGGGGCTAAAACCCCTTTAAATCCTAACCATCTACGCACTCTGCATCCACAAATCGTGGAGACTTTACATTACTTTACAAAAAATACATCAAAACTTGGGTTATTTTAACCCCAAAACTGACTTAGGGGAGCCCATCCCAACAACGTGTACATGCCAACCAATCGGATGACAGTGGTTCACAGGTATATCAAGTTTGATGGGGAGAAGGCCATGCAAGTATCCCTTGAGATGGAGCTTGAGTGACATGCGAATGAGGAGCTTTTAGCTTCTAAGGTTGAGGGGCCTCAGATTGATGTGGAACAGCCACATGCAGAGGTTGACAGAGTGGAGACATCCACTAAGGTAGAATCTTCTAGAGAGGGAATAAAGTGCACTAGAGAGTCTAAAAAAATTTTGAATGATGCACGGGAGAATGTTGGAGCATCCTCTTCCCAACTCAAACAAAGGAGGTCACCAGAGAGGTGCACTAGATACATGGCACTTATGGGTGCATGTGTTGTGATAGATCCATCTTCCTTTCAGGAAGTAGTACAACAAACGATTTGGGTTGATGCGATGGTGGAGGAGTGTGAATCCATAATTCAAAACATTCTTTTGGATGTGGTCCTGAAACCAAAGGACAAGTCAGTTGTGAGCTCTCATTGGCTTTACAAGTTAAAGCAAGTTGCAGATGGAAGTGTGGAGAAGCATAAGGCTAGATTTGTGGCTCGTGGCTTTTCACAGGTAGAGTGGATTGACTATGATGAGACCTTTGCACTTGTTGTAAGGTACTCGTCAATAAGATCTATTTTGGCACTATTAGCATAGATGGGTTGGAATATCCATCAGATAGATGTGAAGACTGCATTCCTCAATGGCAAGATTGAGGAAGAGGTGTCCATAGAGCAATCCAAATATTTTGAAACCTTAGACTGTGAATCGCATGTGTGCCAACTCAAGAGAGCATTTAATGGGCTGAAGCAAGCACCTTGTGCTTGGTACACCAAGATAGATATCTACTTCACTAGGTTGGGCTTCATGAAGAGTGAAGCGGATGAAAACGTGTATCACATAGTGGTGGAAGGTAAGTTGTTGATCATTATACTTTATGTAGATGACCTTATACTAATAGGTGATGAGAATCTCATAAAATCTTGCAAGGAGGACCTTGCAAGAAAGTTTGATATGAAGGACATGGGGCTCATGCATTAGTTTCTTGGCATGGAGGTATGGCAAGGAGATGGGGAGTTGTTTGTATCCCAGGGAAGGTATGTCAATGAGATAATTAGGATATTATGCATGGAGAGCAGTAAACCTATGGAGACTCCTCTAGCTAGTAACTAGAGGAAGGAGGATGCTACTTCATGGGAAGTAGTGGAATCTATTGTTTATAGGTAGCTTGTGGGTTCACTCATGTACTTGGTCAACACACAACTAGATATGTGCTACGTAGTTAACTAGCTTAGTCAACCAATGGTTAGGCCTACCAAGTTGTATTAGAAGTCGACAAAGAATGTATTGAGATATCTCAAAGGCACTACTCAGTTTGGTTTATGGTACAGATGGACAGATGGAGTGAAGATTCAAGTCTTCACTGATGCAGATTGGGTAGGGAGTTCATCTGATAGGAAGAGCACATAAGAAGGTATCCTTTATTATTAGGTCAACGGAAGTTTCTTGGTATAGCAGGAAATAGAGATCAATTGCACTTAGTTCGGCAGAGGTAGAGTACATGGCTACAAGTTAGGCAGCATGTGAGGCTACCTAGATGAGGAAGATCTTCGTTGGTTTGTTTTATCAGTAGATGGATCCAACAATGATTTATTGTGATAATTAGAGTTGTATCAAACTCTCTAAAAATCTAGTCTTTCATGATTAGTCAAAGCATATTTACATCCGGTATCATCATCTCAGATATTTTGTATGGAGGCAGATCATGTTGTTAGATTACATTCCCACAGAGGAGCAAGATGTTGACATCTTGACAAAGGAATTGTTAAGATGTAAATTCGAGTTTCACAGAGACAGGATCGGGGTAGTTGATAATCCCTTCCTTTTTGAGAGGGAGTATTGAGAAATGGCAACAAGAAATTCCAGTTTAATTTGTCCTTGAATTAAATTGTGAATTAAATTCGAATTCTATTCTCATAGCAACTTAAAATTGTTAAATTAATTTTATTAAACTTACTTAACTTAGGAAATTTGAGTCGGAAGTCTTTCTATCGTCATGTGTATGTTCTCCCTACTTTGTAGGAGTCCAGTATGAGTTAATTAAGAGTTGTAAAATAGAAGACTCAGTTTCATGAGTCAGTTCAATTAAATTAGTTCTCAAATGGATTGAGAGAACTAATAGCGAGTTAACAGTCAGTGGTGTCACTAATGAACTCCACCAGTGCTACTATAGTTAACAGAATATTTACTCATCAGAAACTCATGCATGTCAGTTTTGAGAAAGACCCAGTTGAGACTAGAGTACAGGGAGAGTGTACTATTTCTTTTAGATTTTTCTGAGTTGCATGATAGTGCATGCATTCAACAACTAACCCTTGAGGGATTGCACAGTTGTTAGAGGCTTTATTTCCCTTTAAATACAAGTTATCCTCCATAGGAATGACACATTGGAATAGAGACTTGGAGAGCTTGTGAAGAGGCTAATCTTTGGCCTTGAGCTTTCTTATGAGTTGGAGACTGAATTTGTTGAGTGTTGGGATTGTTCTAGAGAGAACAAGCATTGTAATTTCATCTCGATTTTCCAGATTAATACAAAACAGATAGTGAAGTTTTGAACTGTGGCTTTCCCTGGATATTTATTGTGTTATGTGCCTCTGATTCTCTTCCTCTATTGATTATTTTTTTCTCGATGTTTATGGGCTACCGCTATAAAGAGTAGAAGTAGATTCTTGTCTCTTTCTTTAGAAAATTCCATTAGCTTGTGAATCTATAGGATTTTCTACAATCAATAGGGTGGAAGTTTGTTATGATTAAGAAAGAAAAAATAGTTTGGTCTATATCAATTCAAGCACCCTTCTTCCTGACTATTACCAAGCACTGTGCCACTGTTTTACCACTGAGACTGTTTGAATTTTCTTGAATTCCACACCTACATAGTATCAAGCAGTAATAAAGAAGAGATAGGGGGAGGATTTAATAGAAGGGGACCCTTAGACATGAGGAGAATTCACCAAGACCATCTTGTAGTTTAAATCTTCAGAAACCACCAGTGGTTGGGTTTCTTTGAGCTGCTAAAAAGGTATGATTATGATCTTGCCCATGAATTTGCAATGGAATTACACTCTCAAGAGGAACATAGTGCCAGAACTATTATTAGAGGGATGGTCATCTCTCTCAGTCCTGAAACCATCAACAAGGTGATCCCCTTGCCTATAGGAATTACATGGAGCAAATAAGACAAGAAAGTAAGTTGCACAACTAGTAAAAACTTCATCCTTTCAAAATAGAAGCCTTTAGAAGACAAGAATGGAGTGATAATAGAAAGTATGCCTTATCCTTGTCATGAGGTAGCTTACCATATCCTTAAATATATATCTTGTGAAGGGCGATTAAGTGTGTTTTATGCTACCACTTCAAGTTGATATAGGAGCTAAGATTCAAGGAAAAAAGACCCATTTCTCAAAGACTTATTTTCCCTCATTTCCTTCTTTAGTCAATCATGGAGATGAGTCAAAAGGTAAGGGAAGAAAAACACCAACATTTAGCTCATCATGGCCTCATCAAGTTTATAGTGGTAGATACTCTAAACCACTTGAGAATCCTTATCATATGGAATAAATTTGTTAACATGGATAGGGAGACTTTCATATAAATACAAGCCCTCACACCAGTAGAGACTCCAACCTCTAGTGTTGGAGGAACAAAAGGAAAAATAGAGGAAGAAGAAGGAGAAAAGAAAGAGAAGGAAGAGGCAGCAATAATAGAAGAAGAAAAAAGAAAAACAGAGGAAAAAGAGGTAGTGACAGAGGAAGGAGAAGCAAAGATTAAAGGAGAAGAGGAGGAGAAGAAAGGAGAAGAAAGAATAATCCTTAAGGAGACTCCTCCACCCAAAGAAGTAGAAGACACTGAATAAGAAGCATCGACAACCTTAGCTACATTGGGCATTCTTGTCAAGCCCAAGAGGAAGCAATAAATACCAATTCAAATGTATTTCAGAACTAGGAAGTGTACTAGATTTAGAGAAGGGAAGCCACAAACTCATACAAGGGTTCCTATAATTATTGATGAATCACCAAGCAAAAAGGAAGAAATAGGGCCCAGTGACGGAAAAATTTAGGAGGTCACTCCTCCTAAAATAGAAACCAAGTCACCCATAGCACTTGGGAGTAGGCCTACCACTAGGTCTATCACCTTCATCAAGCCAAGGACACAATCTGCATTTGACGCAGAAGAAAATGAGAAGTTAAAGGAGGATTGAGATTTGCCACAAGAGAGACAGGGTTTGCTACTAGAGGATAAAATCCTGCTACAGGCAAGACAAGGGAAGCTACAAGAGCATAGGAAAGATTCACAAGAGGAATCCACCACCTCAAAGACTATTGGAAAAGACCTACAAGAGCTCTAGGAACCTATCCCAAAACCTAGCTTGAGCTCCTACTAAAACTTCATTGAAGGAGAAAGGATTATCCATGAAAAATTTGCAATCACACTCCTTTATGAGATTGAGATAAAGAGAGGTACAACCCATAGGTGGATGAAAATTGCTAAATATACGAAGGCAGAGAATGTATGCCTCATGGAAGAAAAGGTCATTGAAATGAGAAAAGAGTTAATTTAGTTGAGAATGAGAGATTCCATGATGAAGGAGAAACTACAAGCAAAAAAACATGAGGTTGAGAGAGAGGCTACAGGAGAAAGAAACACAATGTGCCACCATGGAAAGTATTATGACCTCTTTCTCAAAGATTAGTGGCTATAGTTCCAAATCAAAATTGTGGCATAATATGGATCTCTTCCCTTTCAGGACTGCAAGAATTTCATTGAATTTTTCATCCAAAATAACATGGAAGACACAAAAACATTAGCTAAATTTTACATGCACAACCTCACTTTGACAAATAAGAATTTTTGGGATCCTAGTTCAAGATTGGGAGATATGTAGGTTATGACTTTAGTATCCTGGATGACTCACCAGGAGACTGGAGCTGAGGAATTGAAAAGGGTAATGGAAAAGGAGGAAAGGGAACCATTGTATATCAGGGTAGATCTAGTAAGCCCAAAGGTTGTCATTAGTGTTATAGGCCATTTTTTCACATCTAGTTAATAGGCCTTCAAATGGGATCAATTAACATCCTTCAAAATATTTTCATCATCCTTACACAAAGCCCTAAGCATGACTCTCCCTTATCCTTGAGTTTCTATGCTTAACTCTTTCATTTCAGTGATTTTAAGGACCAAAGAACCCTGCATAACTGAGAAACTGCATTGCAGTGCACCCTGAATAACTATGGGGGTGCATTGATTCTATAAATTCAGGAAAAAATAAAAATATTCTGAAGCTTCCTCTTCCAGAAGATTCTAGAGGTTTTTTTAACCATTTACTTTGGATAAACATCTGAATTCTATCTAATTCCACCTTGGATAAATCACCATCTTATCCCTTGAGCTCATCTACCATCACTTTTGGATCTCAATCCTAGATTGGTAAATGGATAAGAATTAATGAACTACCTCTCCTTCCTATCTATTTATCTCATTCCAAAAGAAACTGGTTAGTTGTGGTTGGCTTTTGGAGAATGATTCTACCCTTATGCTATTGTTGTGAAAATGATATTCTCATGTAATTAGGGTGATTAGAGGTGCACTTTGTGACAAAGGAAGGACATTTTAACAACTTGGATGAGCTTTTCTACAATATCAACACCTATTTATGGTTTTAACTCACTCCATTTATATCAAATATACAAAGAGTTCTTTGCTTTCCTTCCCATGGAACAAATCCTTAGTCGATCTTAGGTTGATACTAATGGGAACAATTCCAGAGTCAATCAAGGGAACCCATATGATAGGAATCTTGTTCCTTTTCCTTCTTTTGGAAATATTAGTGCTCCTTATATGGAAACATTGTCCCTTCCCATCTTTACCATTGGTTTTCTAGTTTGGTTATTTTCGACCCCTGTGGTTTTGAATGCCCAAACTGCTTCTCAACCGAGTTCTCCTCCACCTAAATAACATCAACTTCTTGTTGATTCTAAAGTTAACAATTTCCCTTCTTCACCTATTGTTTCTCCATTCCTTTCTTCCTATTCACCTGGTGAAAGTATTGATTCTAGTAACCAGGAAACTAATAAGAATAATAAAAGGACGAAGAAGAAGAAGCAAAATAAGTAGGGGGAAACCAAGAAACCATTGCTATGGATGCAACTAGTATGGAGAAACCTTCCAATAATCCCTGCAAATTTAAATTCCCTTACATGATTTCTAAGGGTGATCACATTCTTAGAGATTTTCCTGGTATTCCCAAGGTATCAGAAGTGTGATCTATAGGATCACATTGGCCTTTCTCATCAACCTCTGTAGATCATGTTGGTGAAAAACCATCCACTAGTGATAGTAAGGTCCATGGGAAAAAGGGTAAAGTTAAATTTTCGTGTAAGCTATGTGAAGGGAATCATCCTATTCACCTTTTTCCTTATAAGGATGAAGTGTGAGAAGTGTTGGAAAACCTTACAGCTTCTTAGCCTTGACTCCTAGCTGGTTATTGAAAGCTTTCTCCCAATCCTCCATAGGTTGGTGTAGTAATTGATCAGAATCCATATCCCGTAAATCCACTTTCTCTGAATGTGAATCTCATGAGTCTATCCCCAACCATCCATTGGTTGAGAAAATGATTACCTCAATTCCACCTTCATTTAATTGTACCTTTCCCATAGAGAGTGAACTTCATATTGCTCAGGTTGTTCTTGTTTCTTTATATTCTAATGAACTCAGGGGCATTCCTCTCGTTCCAATGGCAGAGGGGGGAAATCCTCTCATTCTCATAGCACTGGAGAGAATTTCTCCCATTCCCATGGCACCCCCTTCAAGTAGCATGCTCACTTCCTTTTATTGGAGTCGACTCGCAGGATATCGTCTTCCTCCTTACGTTCCCTTCCAGATCATAGTATAGGACTATAATGTGGTCGTACCTAGCACAATCATAGATGAAGGCACACATGTTAGTATTTTTCCCTCAAATACTTGGCAAGGTTTAGGTTCTCTGCAGCTTGTGCCCATCACCTAGAATCTGTTGGCATTTAACAGAGGAACTAGTCAACTATTAGGGATCCTTCCTAAGTTTCTTATTACTTTGGGAGAAAAAATTGTTTATATCGATGTGATGGTAATACAAGTCCCTTTGGATTTTAATTTAATCCTTGGGTGTTATACAGGAAAATGACCTTCTCACCACCTCAGAGGAGAAAGACATGATGACTGAAGGAATGTCAAGCTAACACTGTCTAGGAACTAACAACCTGCTTTATAAAACTTCCTTGAAAGGTTAAGGGTGTGTTAGTGTCTAGGGTAACTTTGTATGTTACCTCAAGAAGAGTGTTAGTGAACCTAAATGAGTTTCTATGGGTCAAGGGAACAAGTTGACCAAGAAATATCCTGAGATTCTCTCCTATGTCAGCTCACAAAAGTAGGGAAACATCAGAACTCGACCTATTTGGAGGAATTACTAATTCCTAATGGAGTCTACAAATGGGAAAGAGCACAAAGGCATGGAAACATCACTGCTTTTTCCTAATGGAACTCATGAAGGACTTGGCAACCCTATCCTCACATGCTATATATGCAAGGCTAGGGCCATTATGGAAGAGGTTGAACCATTTGAAAGGATTGCATATTTGACTGTCAATTATAGTCTCTGACTAAGGAATTAGAAGACGTTAAAAAGGGAGAGAGAGAGAGGAGTTGGAGGGGTAAGGGAAGGTTGATGCAACTGATGGTTGTAATCACTCTTTTCTACATCAATATAGAACTGCAATTGTGTTGTCCACTCTGCGATGTTGGTAGTATAATTTGTTTATATGTTCATGCAATGTCGTTATTATGAGTGGCTTAGATATATCCAACTAGATACCTTTATATGTTAATGCATTGTTCGTCAAAGTTATATGTTGTGATATTACGTGTGTCTTATCTATGTGTAGGTTTTGATATGGAGCTGGCTTAGGGGTCTTCCACCTAGCTACATTGTGCTCTCCAGCAACACCACAGTAAGACTTGAGGTATTAAGTCGTTCCTGCTTTGATTCTCCTTTGTTAAACATAGATATGCATGCATCTTTGTGATCACTGCAACTAATCTGACTATCTGCCAAGGATCCCAGGAAGATCCTTGAGGGTTTCTACATCACCAAATACCCATGCATTAATCCTTATATCTGAACTGGCAACTCCACTTGGGACTACACTTAGTTCCTAGTTTTTTCCAAGAAAGTTCCTAGACCTCTCTTTCTTCCAGGCCTTCCTATACTTCTTCATTCCCTTTCTAACCACTCAGGACTATACATCACCCCTCTCTCAATGCTCAACCCTAAATCTAATCCCAAAAACCTTCTTTTTTAGCCTTTTTTCTCACTAACGTTGCTTGCTAGTGGAAACAATGCTTTAGAAAGCACTATGGCCTCACACACAGTGCGTTAGTGCTGCAAGTAACTCTCAGTAGCCTCTAGTACAGAGCATTATCCAACCACTTCTTGATAAACAGACTACTCTGTGACCTCCTGGGTTGGAAAATCTGCTTATAGACTAATCAGGGATCTGTAGCTGTGCTTGTTTGATTGATCTGTCTCCTGAACATTTTTTTTTAAGAAGATAGCTTTACTTCTTAAGTTTTTTGTTTTCATAAAAGAAAAAATACAATTTTTTTATTGTCTTCTGCTTAGTTGGTTAGATCTACATTATTTGGTTTCAAAAGTTTTTAGTGAGCATTGTTAGCTCTGTCAGTTATTCTAGTGTTTTACTGAACAAGATGCATGGTATATATATTGATGTATGAATGACACTCCCTTTGTAGAAGCAACTTATTCATCGAAAGTGAAATTTACAAGCATTGTTTTTGCATGATTTGAGTCAGAGTCCCATATAACTTCATACGTCAATGCCCTTACCAAAGACTCTAATGAAATACATTTAAAATATACCTAATAAAATCAATCATAAACTCTTTTTAGAGTAAACAAACATTAGTTTAGGCTAGGATATTGGATTAGGCAGTTGTGAGTTAACTGCCCAAGATCATACACTGAAACTAGTTTCATTAACGAGAGAAATAATTCTGCACTCATACTATAGGTACCACTACAGTAAAAGTGGAGCTAAATACGAGGCAACATCGGACTGTAAAAAAAGATAGCATGCCTTTGCTTACATATCCTTTGGGTATTCTACATATCGGGGATCCATTTGGGGATATCGAAGTTGAGTCGGGGACTCAAGTATCCTGCCCACACAGTGTATTGTCTGCAACTATGTCCTCCTCGGTAGTTTTTGTGATTTGAGGTATCCTCACTGGCCATACTTTTTAGGGAAAAACACAAGGTCACTGGGGTGGGTTGCCCTGGTACCTAACACAGACAAACCTACTCTTTCTTCACTTTTTGGGGGGGTTCTCATCTTCACGAGAGTACTTGGCCCCTTAATCTGAGGTTCGGGTGAAGCTCAAGGGTAATCGTAACTGTACATTTGGCCAAATCCCTCTATTATTCATTGTGATACTGGGTTTCATCTCCAGTGATCAGTGGTTATCAGACAAGGTCATTTCCCTTTTCTTATTGATTGATTTCCTTAGTGTATTTTTTATTTTTTAAGTGCCAAAGTGTTATCACTAAGACTTTAATAAATATCACTATAAAATTTATTGATAAAATTTATTGGCCACCATGGCTACATCCGACCCTTGTCATCAATATAGACGGTTGTTAGATCTTCCCCCACTCATTATGGAGGATTCGCCGAGTCTCAGTGAACCAGATTACCCATCTTCGAGCAATTAGTCTTTTTGATCTAACACTGAATCAGTTTTGACATCCCACAATTCAAGATTACCGGAAGATTTATTTACTGAAGGTTTCATTCCTCCATACAATCCTTCGATCATGAATCCGTTGGGACCACTCTTGATTCTTGTTGCATTTGTACCTCCTATGTCTTTTGTTGGACCTACACCACCCATCCCATTGATGCCTAACGGGTCGTGGGATTTTGTGGACACTTTTGGTCCACCAGCCACCTCCCCAACTGATAGTCAGTACCACACCTCTGATGACAAACCCTACTATCCCACCTGTCCTAGGTTAAAACCCTATCATGACACCCAGCACGAGTGGAACCCAGTATATACCTGGTTCCACCCCTTTTGTCTCAAATCCTGGACCTTCGAAAAGTGCTACATATAGCGCTCCTTATAATGCACAATATAGCATGGTTAGAAAGGGTCCCATCAACAACCCCTTTGGTTTGCATCCATTGTTTAGTTCCAACCCACAGGTTAGATGCCTAGGGGCAATGTTCCCAATATGCACATACCAACTGGGAATGTTATAGTTCCCCCTTTGTTTACAGGACAACGGGGACAATCATTGATTGACATGAACCCGCCTTATGTCAGTCAAGGACCTATAGTTAATTATGTGGTGAGTGGGATCCCTCAACAGGGTCCCAATCAATCCATATGGGCACCCCACTCTCAACCTCAAATGAGTCAAGGGGACGTTCCTTATCCTAGGGGAACTTACAACCCCCAATCTAACAATCCCTATGGAAACCCACAGTACATGATTATACCCCAAGGAAATTACTATTCCACACATCCTGTGTATAATATTGGGGACAACATGATGGGAGGAATGCAAGGATCCTCAAGTCATATGTCATCGCCTTGGTCTAATTCAAGGGCATAAAACACCTTGCCTTTCTTGGAAATGCTTGATATCCCTAACTTGTACAAACTCACAAATGACCCCATCTATCACAACTTACTTTGGCCACCAATCTCGCATAAACTTCTGACAGATATCCTGAAGTTCGAAGGGGAAAAAGGGGACGATTTGGGTACGCACATCACCACCTATCATTTATGGTGTGTTTCTAAGTCCATGGTGGATGATAGTATCTGGCTACGGCTCTTTCCCCGCACCCTTATTGGCAATTCAGCCAAGTGGTACATTGAGTTACCACGCACGTCAGTCAATACCTTTGGCGCTTTAGTGATGGAATTCTTAAAGAATTTTCAGTTACCCATCCACTATGAAAATGGGATGAAAATCCTTACTTTATTATGTTAGGACACTACCACCCACATCTCTGATCATATCCATGAATGGAGACGTAGGCAGAGGCTAGTCAAAGCTCCCCTCCCAGACTCTCTATTAGCGGATTGGTTCTACAAATCTCTTCTCCCCCAAATCACTAAAGATGTCACCTTATGTGGTGCAGTCATGGAAGACCAATCCATTTGTCATGCCCAGCACTTGGATTTCATATATTCGCAGTTTGGCACTTTACACAACATTATTCCCAATGCCCCTTGAAACTCCAATGCTCCCACTACTCAACAACCTGGTGTGCACGCTGATTGTGTTATCAGTGCTACCTCTAGGGCTGTTGTAAAATAACTTAGTGGTCACATTGCCTAGTTGTTAGTTGACTCCTCTACCAAATTGACTGCTCTTCCTACCACCACGTTAAACTCTATGAACTCTACAAAAAAGTACAGTGGTAAGAACAAGAAGAATAAGAAAAAGACCACTCCTTCTGAAGAGTAGTCAACCAAGCAGTACAACCCAAAGCAGAAGTTTGTTGCACCCTCTAACGATGGAAAGGAAAAACCCACCAAATTCCCTTGCAAAATCTATGCAGAAGACCACATGACATATCATTGTCCATGTCTCCAAGAATGCATAGATTTCATTGCTAAAAAGGACACTAGCAGGACCCCTGCAGTCCTAAACAATCCTTTCCCTGCTCAACAGTAGCAGCACCTTATTGCAAACCAACCCCAACCCCCACAAGGGGGCAACGACAGTTCGCATCATCCTTCAGCTGGTGAAGGACCATCTACCGTTTACACCTTTGAAACGGTAGATCTTCAAACTAGAGCCAAAACTTATGGAGCTCCAGTCACTAATGCTAAGGAAGCCTCCTCGAGTCAAAACCCACCGCTGCCTAACGATCTTCATATCGAAAGGCCAGTTGTTGATCTTGTGATTCGCCCCCCAAAAGGGGAACTTCATTGCACAACGCATAATACATCTGCACGTGCTTCCCAGAACTATAGTATTGTAGAAGATTTGGCGCAAGCACTGTCAGACATGCTGGCACTCAAAGTATTGTAAACTTGTCCAACACAAAGGAAAGCTCTGCTTTCGAAAATTGGTGGGATCGACCCTCAAGATTCCATGCTTGCAATTTTCGACATGGACAAATGTAAACTTCCCCTTTCACACCTAATTGCATTTCAGGTGTAAATATTTTTGAAAGGGAGAGGAGTACATAGAACATTCATTGACGAAGGTGCTTCAACCTTCGTCATGTCAGCTTTATGTTGGATCACCTTGGGTTCTCCATCCCTCTCTCCGCCATCAAATTCCCTTGAGGCATTTGATGGCCATAAATCCATCCCAAAAGGTTACCTTGCCAACTACCCCATCACTCTAAGTGGGAAAATGGTAACGACGGACATTGAAGTCGTAGATCATAAACTCAACTATAATTTGCTTTTGGGCCACAGTTGGACTTATGCCATTATGTCCTCAGTCTTCCACCTCACCGTCTTTCCATTGGATGGGAGAATTGTCATAGTGGACTAGTTGTCCTTCTGCACCCCAGATTACTCTTCGTTGCCTAGCAGTACTGTAGCTTTAGTGGATGGCATACCTGACTCTCATGTCAGTATCGGTACCAGCCTTTTGAAGGCTTCTTCCCTGATGGGTTGTTTTCCTCTCCCATCAACCACAGTTCCACAGATGGTCTCTATGGTCTCATCTATTCCTCATGAACCGACTGATCCTTGGATCCTCCCAACCCCTTCAAACATTGACGCTTATGGAGAAGAGATGTCATTGTCACCAGCTGAATTGGCCTACCAAGCCATTCAATATGCATCCAAATCTCCAGTAACTTTGGTCACGACCAACGGTACCTCATCCCCTCCCATAAATTATCCTTCTTATGATCTCCTTAATCAAGTCCTACCATCGGATGGAGCGATTTGATAGATCATGTGTTTAGAAGAGCGACCTTGGGAGGCCTCTCACCATCATGTTTTAGTATCTGATTCGGACACGATGCCCATTCAAATCCTGTCTTATGACATACCTGAAATCATTCCCTCGCCTTATATGACTATCCAAACTTTGGATTCGGAAGGGAACATGGGCAATATTTCAAAGACACTACTCATCGATAATTCAGCCAAGACAGGTATCATGGAAAACATACAGATTGGAGTTGATTGCAATCCCGAGGAAATTGCGAAATTCACCTCCCCTTTTAAAGATTTTCGTGATGTTTTCCCTTAGTCTTATAGGAAATGCATGGCATAGACCCTTCTATTGTCAAGCAAGAGATCAAGAAGTGCCGAGAGTTCTTTTTATGGTATTTTTCTTGCTTGTTAATCCGAAAAATCCTCGAGTCTCCTTCTTTGGGCTCGTTAAACTACCACAAAGAAGAACGAGCATTCTTTTTATGGTAGTTTTTTTGCTCATTAATTTGAAAAACCTCGAGTCTACTTCTTTGGGCTCATTAAACGAATACAAAGAATATATGAGCATGGTTTTTTTTGGGACTTTTTCTTGTTCTTGAACTGAAAAATCCCCGAGTTTTTTGTCATCAGGCTCGTTAAACTCCTATGATGACAATCTGATCAACCCTTTTTCTCTCTTTTTCTAGCTCACTAAACTGAAAAATATTGAATGAGCATTCTTTTTAGTAACCTTTTTTCTTGCTCAAAAAATCGAGAAAACCTTGAGTTCCTTCTTTAGACTCGTTAAAAACTTATGAAGAAGCCCCGAGCATTCTTTTTAGGAACTTTTCTCGCTCGTTAAATCGGAAAAACCCTGAGTTTTCATCATCGGGCTTGTTAAAAACCTACGAAGAAGACATGAGCGCTTTCTTTTTGGGGACTCTTTCTTGCTCTTAAATCGAAGAATCCCCGAGTTTTCCCCTTCTTCAGGCTCATTAAATCTATGAAGAAGGAATGAGCAATTCTTTTTCCTCTTTTTCCTCGCTCATTAAACTAAAAAAATATACTTCGAGTTTTCTTCATTTGACTCGTTAAAATTCAATGAAGGTCTATTGAGTTTTTTGTCGTGTGACTCATTAAAAATTCACGATGAATATTGGGTTTACTCCATCTCCTTGTACTTGTAAGAAAATGAGGAAAACATCTATTGAGCATAGGTTTCTCTTTATCCAGACTCAGTAGATTAACTTACGGAAAAGGAACCTTTTCGGGTATAATATTAAACCTTTGTCGCACCCAGTTAGCAACTATGACAAAGGGACCACCCTGAAGTCATTCTCTATGATATTTTTAGACTCTCAAAATATGAAAATACCACCGAGTTGTCCCGTTTGAACTCATTAAATTAAATAGATGAGGAATAAAGTCACTCTTTACGATCTTTTTAGACTTTTGAAATATGAAAAGACCAATGAGTTTTCTTGTCTGGACTCATTAAACATATAGATAGGGCATAGGGTCGCTATTTTACGATCTTTACAGACTCTTAAAACATCAAATTACCAATGATTTTACCCACCTGGACTCACTAAAATAATTAGATGGGGAAAGTGGACAATACAATTTCTTGGTGTTTAGTATTTTGAAAAGATTTTTTTGGCAATATTCACTCCCTTGAACATGGCACTACTTCAAATAAACCTTCCTTGTGACAGCCTCTCAATATGAACCTTACCATCCTATGAGTTTATTCTATATACCCTAATGTTCTTGCATCTCTATATCCTAACACTCTTTGGTGTTCATGAGTCTAGTGCTGCATGGTTAAAATCGTTGTGTCGTGCCTCCTATTGTTCAAGGGAAAAATTTCATCTTCTATTTCCTCCATCAAACCATAAAGCATATCCTTTTATCATGCCCTCTTTTGCTTTGACCCAATGCTCAAAAGATTCCTCAAAAGACAATCATTCTCGTCCAGTTTCGTGTCAACTGATGTAGGACACCTTATTTCCTACCTTTCACATGTCTCTTCCTATCGACTTCAACACTCTATCTTGGAAGAAGACCTAGAAACACTTCAGTTCCTTGGTACTTGTAGACATTAGTAGCAGGTCACCTTGTGTTTGGTTAGGGGTTTTCATTATTGGCTCCTGGTTAAATGATTCTATGAGTGTTCAACGACAAAAACATTATTCACACTCGCTAGATTGTACTGTGCATCGTACTGACCATCACCATTATCAGTGGCCATCCTCGCATCTGTTAACAGTCTCCATTATTGACTGGTAATCAGACGATTTCATGCATGCTTGACCTCAATGACTTTATTCCCATGTATCGATCTATGTTGTTGTGGTGAAGTAGAAATCAAGACCTTGGGTAGAGGCTTACATCACTCAGCCTTGTTTTCTCTCCCAAGTTGTGTTTATTGTTTTTTGTAGATAGCTCATCAGAATGATCCTATTATGACACAGGTTCTGCATTATGCTTATCGGCGGCTAGCATTGTCATATCTCTTTATTGAGAAAATCACTTTGACATAGCTACTGAGCATGGGAATGCCCAACTCGGGACATGATTTTAGTTGTTTTATATATATATTTTGTATCAGGTTTCTCGTACCACCCAAAGCTCTGATCCTCTCTCTCTCTTTTCCAAATAAAAGGATAGTTATATATAAAGTATTTTTGCCATCATCGTAGCCTCTGATATCACACTTTAGGGGGCATCTGTTATACAGGAAAATGACCTCCTCACCAGCTTAGAGGAGAAAGACATGATGACTGAAGGACTGACCAAGTTCATAGGCCTAGTTGTCAAGATAACATTGTCTAGGAACTAACAACCTTCTTTATAAAGCTTCCTAGTAAGGCTAAGGGTGCATTAGTGCCTAGAGTAACTCTTTATGTTACCTCGAGAAGAGAGTTAGTGAACATAAATGAGTTTCTATGGGTCAAAAGAACAATTTGACCAAGAAATATCCTAAGATTCTCTCCTATGTCAGCTCACAAAAGCAGGGAAACATCAGAACTCGACGTGTTTGGAGGAATTACTAATTCCTAATGGAGTCTACAAATGGGAATGAGCAAAAAGGCATGGAAACATCACTGCTTTTTCCTAATGGAACTCATGAAGAACTTGGCAACCCTATCCTCACATGCTATATAAGAAAGGTTGGGACCATTGTGGAAGAGCTTGAACCATTTGAAAGGATTGCCTATTTGACTATCGAGTATAGTATTTGATTAAGGCGTTAGAAGAGGTTAAGAAGGGGGAGAGAGAGAGGAGCTGGAGGGGTAAGGGAAGGCTGATGCAATTGATGGTTGTAATCACTCTTTTCTACATCAGTATAGAACTACAATTCTGTTGTCCACTCCGTGATGTTGGTACTATAATTTGCTTATATTTTCATGCAATGTTTTTATTATGAGTGGCTTAGATATATGCAACTAGATATATTTATATGTTAATGCATTGTTTTTCAAAGTTATATGTTGTGATATTATGCTTGTCTTATCTATGTGCAGGTTTTGATCTGGAGCTGGCTTAGGGGTCTTCCACCTAGCTAGATTGCACTCTCCAGCAGCACCACACTAATACTTGAGGTAATAAGTCCTTCTTCCTGCTTTGATTCTGTTATGAAACCAGCTCACAAAAAGATAGAAAAGATAGATCAATGCCTTAGAATTCAGCCTCTACGAAGGGGCAACCTCCTTTACATTACACAAATTAATTATTCTTTGATGATTCAAATGACAAAACCTCCTTTCTATATATAGGAGTCTAATGAGTCACAATATAACCCAGCCGACCTAACAATAATAATATAAAGGCACAAAAATAACAAAAGAGGGATTCTATGGGGCACAGTAATAATAATATGGGGACAATAGGGGCACAACAATATTAATAAGGGATACAACTACAATAGTAATGGGGTAATCACTAGTATTCTAGGGACCTAACATGCCCCTCTACTTCAAAAAAGTGTTGTCCTCAATGCTTGAGTAGTTCTGGATGCTTCTGTATAAAATTCTCATCCTCCCATGTGGAATCTTCAGCAGATAAGTTCTTCCACTTGATGAGATACTCCGAAATTGATCACTTTCGTAGCTGTCAAGTTCTTGTTTCTGTGACTGCTTCCTGTTTCAATATAAGTTTTCCTTTCCCGTCAAGTTCTGGAAATATTGTTTGAACTAGGAGCTTGTCGCCTATACCCTTCCTGTTTCAATATAAGTTTTCCTTTCCCGTCAAGTTCTAGAAATATTGTTTGAACTAGGAGCTTGTCGCCTATACCCTTCTTTAAACATGAAACATGGAAAACTGGGTGCACTCGAGAAGCTGCAGGAAGCTCCAATTTGTATGCCATAGTACCAATCTTTTGCAACACCTTGTATAGACCATAATACTTTGGTGATAATTTATTATCCTTCTTAGCTTGCTTGAGGGACATTTGTTTATATGGTTGTAGCCATAGGAATACCCAATAACCTACATCAAAACTTCTTTCACTGCGATGTTGATTTGCCTGTTGTTTCATTCTATTCTAAACCAACACAAGGTTATCCTTTAAGAGTTGGAGGACTTGTTGTTGATGCTCGATGTGATGTTCCACTGCTTGAACCTTAGAATTTTCTCTTAAATATGATGTGATGGATGGTGGATGATATCCATAAAGTGCCATAAATGGGGTCATTTTTGTTTCTGTATGGAAGGAAGTGTTATACCACCATTTAGCCATAGGCAACCATTTGACCCATTGTGTCTATTTATCAGATACAAAGCAATGAAGATATCCTTCCAAAAATTTGTTTACTATCTCAGTTTTCCCATCATATTGAGGATTATAAGATGAGCTATGAGCTAACTGAGTACCGAGACAAGAAAATAATTCTGTCAAAAAATTTCTAGTGAAAATGGGATCTCTGTCACTTACAATAATCTTTGGGTTTCCATGTAGCTTTTGAATTGTTTCCATAAATGGATGTGATAATGCACAAAAGTGTATATACTTCGTAAATCTGTCAACTACCACCATGATGACACTCTTTCCCTCAGACTTGGGTAAACCTGTGATAAAATACATTGAAACCTCCTCCCAACATTGGCTTGGAATGGATAAAGGTTGTAATAGACCCGGGGTCTTAATTGTTTCAACTTTATTTTGCTGGAAAACCAAACAATCTGCCACAAACTTTCGAATATCCGATTTAAGGCCATCCCAAAAAAATTCCTTCTTAACCCTGTGGTAAGTTTTTAAAAATCCTGAGTGCCCTCCTAAGGGAGAAGTGTGCAATTCCATAAGAATCTTTTGTTTGAGTTGGGATTTCTTATAGAGGTATAAGCGATCTTTGTACCATAACGAATCATTTTTCCAGCTAAATGTATCATATGTACTGGAATCTTGTTGTAACTTTCGAATAAGTGCCCACACTTCTTCATCATTCTTCCATTCCTCCCTTGCTTCGTTTATCCAATCTGGTTGGATAATAGAAATGGCACACAACAATGCTTCCACATCCTCATCATTTCTTGAGAGTGCATCTGCCACCACATTTTGCTTCCTTTTTTTGTAGATGATTTCAAAGTCATAACCCAACATCTTTGTGACCCACTTTTGTTGCTCTTCAAAGGATAATCTTTGTTCTAAAAAGTATTTAAGGCTATCATGATCCATTTTTACCTTGAAGTGTCTTCCCATTAGGTAGTGTCGCCATTTCTTAAGTGCATGTAGTATTGCCAACATTTCCTTCTCATAAATAGCTTTGTGTAAGAACTTTCCCTTGATTGGATGACTTTCAAAAGCAATGGGTCTTTCATCTTGCATTAAAAGAACACCAATTCCATTTCCTGAAGCATCACATTCCACAATAAAGGTTTTTGTGAAGTCCGGTTTAGCTAAGACCGGTGCTTGGCACATTGCCTGTTTAAGATGTTCAAAGGCCTTTGTTGCTTTGGGGTCAATGAAAATGCATCTTTCTTCAATAATGTTGTTAGAGGTGTTTCTATTCTCCCATAATTCTTAACAAACTTGCAATAATACCCTGTCAACCCAAGAAATCCTCGTAGATTCTTTATGGATGTGGGGATTTTCCATTCCTTAATGGCTTTAATTTTTCTAGGGTCTGCCTTAACTCCTTCATGAGATACAATATGACCTAGATATTCCACCTCTTGTACTCCAAAGAAACATTTGGATCTTTTTGCATATGATTGTTTCTCCTCCAATAGTTGTAGCACCCTGTCAACATGTTGAACATGATCCTTCCAAGACTTGCTGTAGATTAGTATATCATCAAAAAATACTAACACAAATTTTCTAAGGAAGGGTTTGAAAATGGAATTCATCAAACCTTGAAATGTTGAAGGTGCATTGGTAAGGCCAAAAGGCATGGCCAAAAATTCATAATGACCCTCATGAGTTCTAAATGTTGTTTTCAGAATGTCTTCATTCTTCATTCTGATTTGATGATATCCTGAATGAATATCCAACTTGGTGAAGTAAATTGATCCATGCAATTCATCCAGTAATTCATCAATGACAGGAATGGGAAACTTATCTTTAATAGTGAGCTTGTTGAGCTCCCTATAATCCAGACACATGCACCATGATCCATCCTTCTTGTGCACCAATACAACTGGAGTAGAGGAAGAACTTTAACTAGGTTGAATTATACCAGCCTCTAGCATTTCTGCAACCATACATTCAATTTCACTCTTTTGGGCATAGGGATATCTGTACGGCCTGATGTTTGGAGGAAAAATTCCTAGAATCAGATGAATAGGATGATCATGATCACAAATATGTGGGAGAACTTTGGGAGTCTCAAATACCTTGGAATGATTGTCCAAGACTTTTTGGAGATATGGATAAATAGATGATTTTGATGTGGAAACATCTAGAGAACATAATTGTGAAATTGCACCTCTTTGTTCCCTTTTTAGAAGCTTTGTCATACTGTTAGAGATGATTATCTTTATCAGTTTCCCTGTAGTACCCCTTAATTCAATTTCCTTTCCTTCCACAGAAAATTTCATGAAAAGTTATTGAAAATTAAAAGCTATTGTACCCAAGGATTGTAGCCATTGGACTCCTAGTACAACATCAACACCTTCCATTGGAATGGAAAGCATTGGGCTAGTCAATACATATTATCCCATGGATAGCTTGATATTATGGCACTTTCCAGAGAAATCTATTGTTCCTCCATTTGCAACCATCACTTGACACTCTGGTGCTGGATATAGGAAACAATTCAATTCTTTTTCTACCTTACAATGAATAAAATTGTGGGTACTTCCTGAATAAAGCAACACTATTACCTTTTTCTTCTTGATTTTTCCTTCTATCTTGATGGTTTGAGGAGTGGTAATTCCAACCAATGCATTACCAGATATGGTCGAATTCATTTCTTCTTTATCTAGGCTTTGTTCCTGGAGTATATCCTCTTCTTTTGACCTTTCTTGCTCCTTTTCTTCTTCCTCTTCACAATCTATGTAGAATAATTTCTTCTCAGCACACGTATGACCTTTAGTGTATTTGCTATCACAAATGTAACAAAGCCCTTTTTCTCTTTTTTTTTCCAATTTTTGTGGTGCCAACCTTATAGGTTGTGGAAGACTAGGGGCAACAACACTTCCATCTTTATAGTTGTGATTGGTATGCTTCCTGGTTGCCATAATTTTGCTTTCCATTTTTCTTGCTAACCTGGATGCCTTCTCTAATGAATCAGGTTCCCAAAAGTGAACATCATGTTGGATATTATCCTTTAAATTCCCTATGAACACATCAATCCTATGCTTCTCTGGAATATTTTTTATCCTTATGTTCAATTTTTGGAACTCCTCAATGTGCTCTATTATTGAAACCTTTTGTTTGAGACTTATCAATTGGCTAAAAAAAGTGTTGCTTTTTGTATCCTCATAATGTGCTATCAATTCTTCCATAAAAATTGCCCAAACAATAATTTGTTTACAAGAGCAAAGCCATTGATACCATACAAACTGATTTGGTTCCAAATATAAAGTTGCAATACGTACCTTTTGTGTATTTTGCACATTATTGAGATCAAAAAATTGCTCCATCTGTAATATCCATGTTGCGGGATCCTTGTCATCAAACTTCCTCATATCGATTTTTGGAATATGGTGGGTCTTTGATCCAACATTAGAGTCTATGAAATCATGATTAACATTTCTTTTGTTCGCATCATGAGTTTCCTTTACTACCCTTTCACCATTAGTAAGTATTTCTTATAGAAATTTGTCAAATTTGTCTTCAAATATGCCATGCCTATCTTCAAATCTATCTTCAAATCTATCTTCAAATCATCCATCTTAGCTTCCATGCCATTCATATTAGCTTCCATGTCGTTTATCTTATATTCCATGCCATCTATCTTAGCTTCTGTTAGCTTTTGTGAGAGTGACATTTGTTGCACTTGGTATTGTAATTTTGATATATCATGTAGCATTTCTTCCTCTTCTTCATGAGTCATGCTAGAGATTTTAGGTTGCTTACTAGGTGTTTGAATTTTCTTTCCTCAGGGCATCAGTTACAAATAATAATGCTTTACTATGCCCTTTTAATTCCTTCAAAATTATTTTTCAAACCAAGCTTAAACAAAAATTTAAAAAAATCTACACACCTTTTTTCACTTTGTAGGAGCTCGATATTGCCTCTGATGTATCTCTGTAATTTTGGATCATCCAGTTCTGAAATTGTGATCTGTAGTAGCCCTCTATGTCCTCTTTCCAATTCCACTAGCCTGATCCAAATTAGATTCTCCAAGGAAGAGTTATGCCAAATCTCCCATAGTGACCTGATTATAGACTAGTTCAGTAGAGCGAACTTGTATGACGTGCCACGTGTCCCTGTTTTGACCTTTGGCTCTGAAAAATATAAAAAAGAAACTACAGTTTGTCCTCTTTTTGTGCCTTCTTATGAAATTTCAATCCAATGCTCAGAGAGAAAGTTATGACGATTTTCCCCAGGTCACCTGTTTGGAATGTAATTCAGGAGTCTGCAAAAAGACCAACTTACTCAGATCATATCTCTGCAAATATAGCACAGTAAGCTCTAAAATTTGGACCCGAGGCTCAGTGCGATTTTGTCTCAAATGGGTTTTTTTTTTCTTCTGAAACATCGCAGAAAAAAAGTTATAGAGAAAATGCCACGATGACCTATTTGGAGCAATGAAACCCTAGAACCCAAAGCTCTGATACCAAATGTTATGAAACCAACTCACAAAAAGATAGAAAAAATAGATCAACGCCTTAGAATTAAGCCTCTTTGAGGGGGAAACCTCCTTTACATTACACAAATGAATGATTCTTTGATGATTCAAATGACAAAACCTCCTTTCTATATATAGGAGTCTAAGGAGTCATAATATAACCCAGTCGACCTAACAATAATAATATAAAGGCACAAAAATAACAATAGAGGGATTCTATAGGGCACAGTAATAACAATATGGGGACAATAGGGGCACAACAATATTAATAAGGGATACAACTACAATAGTAATGGGGTAATCACTAGTATTATAGGGACCTAACAGATTCTCATTTGTTAAACATAGATATGCATGCATCTTTGTGACAGCTGCAGCTAATCTCACTATTTTCCAAGGATCCCGAGAAGATCCTTGAGGGTTTCTACATCACCAAACACCTGTGCATTAATCCCTATAGCATTGGGTGTGTCTATGTTTATGTTATGGGAGCTCTTGTCTCTTCACTCTTTTGTGTGATGTGTTTCCTCCATGAAGGAAGAATCGTGATTATTGACCACCGTATTCCTCTTGTTCCAATGGCACAGGGGGAAATCCTCTCGTTCCCACAACATTGTAGAGAAGTTCTTCCATTCCCATAGCACAAGGAGTCAGTTCTCCCATTCCCATGGCACCTCCTTTAGGTAGCATGGTCACTTCCTTTGATTGGAGTCACCTGGTAGGATATTGTCTTCCTCCTACATTCCCTTCCATATCATAGTACAGCCTTATAATTTGGTCATATTAGCACAATCATAGATGAAGGCACATATTTTAGTATTTTTTCCTCAACTACTTGGAAAGCTTTAGGTTCTCGCAGCTTGTTCCTGCCACCCAGAATCTATTGGCTTTTAACAGAGGAACCAATCAATAGTTAGGGATCCTTCCTAAGTTGCTTATTACTTTGGGAGAAAAAATTGTCTATATCTATGTGATTGTAGTTCAACGCCCTTTGGATTTTAATTTACTCCTTGGGAGTGATGAGGTTTATTTCATGGGAGCTCTTGTATCTTAACTCTTTTGTGTGATGTGTTTCCCGCATGAAGGAAGAATCGTGATTATTGACCAGCTTTCATTTTTTGCTCCTAATTTGACTCCCAATCAACCATCTTCCCTAAATGGTCCTTATATGCAAGTTGTATCTTCTTCGCCATAGGTTAATTATGTGGAAACCTATCCCATTCACATACCCATTGATGAATATGAACCTTTCATTATCTTCTCAAGTTCTTCCAACCTAGATCTAGTAGGTGATATCATGAATCATTTACTAGGGGCATTGGAGCTTTATATTTCCATTGGATCCCTTGATATATATCCCTTCCAGATCATCTTTCTCCCATCTAATAAGAACCTCTTGGATGCCATGGTATTTTGGAGGCCATGATCAAGATTGGAGCAGAGTTCATTTTCTTGTTTCAAGCTCCTTAAAAAATGAAATAAGGTTCCTTAAGCAGCGTTCATTTTATTGTGTCAAGATCTTTAAAAAATTGAAACAAGGTCCCAAAGCAAAATTCCTTTACTTGTGTCAATCTCCTTAAAGAATGAAACAATGTTCTTGGAGGAGATTTTTTTTTTCTTGTGTAAAGCTTGTTAAAAATGAAACAAGCTCTTACGAGGATAGTTCTTTTACTATGTCAACCTCGTTAAAAAATGAAATAGGTTCCTATGAGAATAGTTCTTTGCTTGTGTCAAGCTCATTAAAAATCAAACAAATCCCCTTTCAATTAGAGTCTTTGATTTGATCTCGTAAATTTCTAGTTGAGTATTTCACTCGATATCATAGATTAATCTTCATTCCATTCACTTGTTAGTACCCACTAGTCTACTTAGGTGCATGAAATGAAGCTTGGGGGGCATGTACCTCGAATTGAGTCATTATGGTGTGGGCATGTAAACTTATTTCAAGCATAATTGTTCCTCTATTTCAAGCTTTTGTAAAAATGAAACGAAATGCAAGTATAGTTTCCCATGTTTCAAGCTTCTGTAAAAATGAAAACCATTCCCATTTAATCCCTCGTGATTTCCATTTTTATCAACCTATTTTTTTCCAGATGAGCCTTATTTTTTTCATTCCATTGTCACCATATTCTTGGTTGATCCTACGCTTTCACTTGATTTTTACCCTTTCTTCAGGAACCATTGTGATGAGTAGTCTTATTAGACAACCTCTTGACCTTTTCATGTTTTTATCAATTCCATCATGACAAGAACCAGTTGCTACCATTTATACCACTCATTCCTCTAGGAGGAGTCATCTTTCATCTCTTTTCAGACTCCCAAAATATGAAAAGATTGTCGAGCACTTGTCTTTTCGAACTTGTAAAAGTAAATGAAAAGAAATCTACTCAGTATAAGTTTAACCCTTTTCTGGAATGAGATAGACTAACTCCAAGAAAGGAATACCTTAGTCAAACATGGCTAAGAGGCTATCTTGAGTATTTTTTTGTACCTTGTCAGACTTGAGATACTATCTATGAAAAGGGACATCTGGAGTTTCCTTTCTTGCCTTTTTTTGAAACTCTCTAAACATGAAAAAGATGTCAAGTTTTACCTTTGTTGAACTTTCTAAAACATCAAACAACAATGGACTTGTCGAACATGACAAGGCCAAACCACTTCCTCTCAAGGTTCATTAAATATACTTGGAGGGTTTCATCTGTAGGGTGAATTTACAGATCAAGCATATGCTATTCTCCTCAATCTTGTTAAAAAATAAAAAGGTATTGACTAGTATGGTTGGAGAAATTGGGAAAACAAGGTATTCCATTTGCTAATGGCAGTGAGTCACTCTTGAACACGACACTCTTCCACTTCATCTTCATGGCTGTTGGATTGGGTAATCTGCTTGTCTTTTGGTTATCATATAATTTTCAAATCCTCCATTTCAGTTTTAGGTCAATGATGCCAACTCCATTCACTATCATCGGTGTGTTGAAGAAAAGTCATTTAGTTGATATCCATTGCAATACTCTTAATCCTTCATTCCATGTTTACCCTTCCTGATCCAGTTCTGTTTCAACATGATTTTGTCTCAATCATAATACTTGTTTCATGTCATTGATGGGGGATACATCAAGGCCCTTCTACGATGGCCCAATTCCTGTCGACATCAATACATCATCTAGGAAGTTGACTTAGAAACACCCTTCGGTACATTGGTGCTTGCATACATCAATGAAAAGTTTCCTCACTCTCAGCGATAGGTTTACATCAATGGCCTTTGACCAAAAGACTCTATGTGGTGTTTGACATCAACTCATTTATTCACACCATATAGATTGTACTATCGTACCTTGATAGTCATTAACATAATCAATGGTTTATCTCACATTTGTTAATGACTTACATAATCGGTCGGTAATCACATGGTGTCTACCATGTTCGACCTCAGCTCATTGATCACATGGTTAGACTTGTACATTGGTTGGTTGTGTGAAGGATATAGAAGACCTCAGATGTAGTTTAATCAATCTGGGATGCAATTTCAGGAGTTATAAAGAGATCAAAATGTATGATGGCCATGTTCATACAGATAGTCATGGGTCCACCTATTGTCATTTATGGATGCATCTTTTGATCATTTGTAACACCCTCCTCATAGATCTACGTAAGTAACCAGCCAACCAGGGTAAGCATGCGACAAGAGGCTACAATGATTGGATTTGACCTCCAATGTAACCTTAAGGAAGTGGAATCAATGGAACACATCAACCATCCTATCCACATCAGCAACAGAACCCTCACAAGCCATGTTAGCCACTCAAACATCTTGTCCCTAGGTCCCATTGATTTTCTGGACATCTTAAGCCTCGGTTGCTCCCATGCTATAGAAAAGAGAGCATCCAAAAAGCCAAAGTCTCTCTCATAGGCTTGCTTGCCAATGACCAGAGACTAAATTTGCTAGTGCTATCCCAACAATCTTGGGATTTGAGCCACTTTTTTAGGCCTAGAGCCCAAGTCACTACCCAGAATGGAATGATAACTCAGGAATAGGGAAAGAATAGGGAAACAATGATTTAAAATCAATAAGTTGAACAAGACCTTAATCAGACCCCTACTAGCCATGCTAGGCATTTTGTCAAACATATCATAAACATGTAACCTACATGTGTAAACAACAGAATTAAGTGTAGGGATCTCATACGTATCTAAGAATCACTATGAACTTGTTGACAGTGCTAGAACCACCAATATGTCAGTGGATCTCCTCGGTAAGAAGTCCCAACTAGACCTCAAACTGTTTGGTGTAGGAGTCCTGAATGTGGGTCATATGGTATCGCCTTGACCGTGGTTACGCACAAAGGCAAGTAATATGTCCTTGTTGGTAGCAAGGTTATGACATATGAAGTAAGCCAAGGAAGTTGCATGAATGGTTCTAACACATGGAAATTGGGGTGAGCGCGCCCCTTGGAAACCTGTGATAGCACGCGACTTGGAATGGAACACACGAGCGAAGATGCATCACAAACTGGAAAGAAAGTTATATAACAATCCAAATTGATGGTTAAACCAACAACATATCTCAGTAAGATTCATACACAATTATACATAAAGAGTCCATACATGCATGCATAAGAAAAAAATACATATATCACTAGAGTAACCAAGATAGCTGAGATACAATAACAACATATGCACGAAACGTGATGGCTCTATTATATTAAGAAGTGAAAGTTCCAATCATACATTACAACCATGACCAACCACTAGTCCCAATAGCGGAACGTTGTAGTCACTACCACCTGCTCCTCTAAAGAGATGTACTAGCTCTACGTTGTGGAGAAGCCAAGGCTTGTTACAATACTCTCCAAGCTTTCTCTAAGATACTCCTATTAGAAGCTTGGCTGACCAAAAGCCTATACAATGAGTTATGAGGTACTATATATAGCAAAGGGTGGGGTGACCCTTGACATTCCTCTTTATGACTGTTCATCTACCCTCATGACTCTTCAACTACTCTATGACTGTTACATTCAGCTATTAACACTTGAACTTCCACTTGACAAGACATTACATACAATCTACACATGTACCCATGTGAGGAAAAATAGGCTTTAGAAAGACAGGCAAGACATCGCTATGACTCGGAAAACTGTGGGAATACCAACTCTTCAACATACTCGTTATGGTCGATGGTGGTGAACTGGTGCCAAGCTCAGTAGTCCGCGATGGTGTCCGTGTACTCTATGGTAACATATTTCTAGAAATGAACTCTTCCCTCTATTGCATATCGGTACACTACTTTGGCTTCTTTGTCCAACTTGTCTGATAACATGTGCATCATTGTCTTGAGTGCGGCCGGACCAATGAAATATTGATGCATAGTGGTTGCATTGATCGCCAAGTTTGCGTTGGTGGCTATGTGCATCAACTCGTCAAAGTATGATTCTAGCTCCAGTTAGACTTGTTCCTCTGTCTTTACCTTGGTGAGTGTCCCAATAGATGGGATCGCATGTGCATGCACAACAACATCCATGCTTTTGAATACCCATGCATGGTAAGCCTACAAACTAGTGATGAGTTGCGAGAGTTCTTCATAGTTTCATATCTGACTCTGGATGCATGCCTTAAACTCAACCGCTTTGGGCTTCATCATCTTGGGCAAGTGTAATGGGGATCCCTTGTACCTCATTGTCCATGTTTGCATGTATTCAACAAAAATATGCAAGTTTGACAAGATACATGCTCTCCTAGCATAGCACTACTTCTAACCATTGAGATGGACAACTGCCTTATGCACGGTACTAAATCTAGAATACAATGCCCGCATGATTGTCTCAAGGGAAAATACTTCATCCAATATCACCTTCTTCAAATATTCTCGAGCAGATGTTGTAACCATTTCTCCTTCCTATGTGGTCGTCTATAACTCCTTAGCCATTCACTCATTCTCTACTATCAAGAAGCAGGCACTCAAGCTAATGGCTTCAACATATGCTCTAGTAACATTGGCCAATGCTGCTGGATGCTTGCGCACATCAAATATGATCACTCGTTCCTCAAATTTCATAGTAGATGTGTGGTCATCCAAAGTAGACACTCTCCATGATTACACAACTCTATGTTGTGACTCATCGAATGATATGTTGTGCATCTCTTCTTCTCGATTGTCTCTAAGGACCTCAATATCTCCTTCATCACTCGGGACTTGCTCTACTTCTGGATCTGGTGAAGCCGGTGGATTGACCTCTTAGTGGTAAGGCATGAGGTCGATGTCTTACTCTAACTCTAGCTACTACATCTCTGTATCCATCTGCTCAAGTACTCGTTCAATCTCTTGAGTGAAGTCCCACTCCTGCGACTCCTCACCCTGTCTGCTTTGCACTAGCTGCTCTGATGAGTCTACTACCTGTAGGTGCAATTTCATCAATTTGTGCATGTTGTGCCCCCTATTTTATCTATTCCTATTGTGCTTCCTTCTCATGTCTGTGCAACTCTTATTCCTTCCAGAGTTTCTCCTTCAACTCATGCAAATCCTTCACTAATTCCTCCATTCTCTATTTTTCTCTCTGCCTTTGCGCAGTTCTCTTGTCGTGTTGTTGCATCTTTGCCTCTATTACCAAAGCTGCTTTCTGCCCAAGTGGGTCTTCTCTAAACTTGCAACTTTTTTCTACCTCTGCATTGTCAACAATCTTCATCTTGCCTTTGTCGTGCGCTAGTATGTTTACCTATGTTGATGTTGCTTCACTAACCATTCCATAGCGATGTCGACTAGTTCATTGGGCCTGGAGAAGCTGTGACAATATCTCCATGGGTCTTCCTCTTCACAATGACATGCCTTGCGGATCCAAGAAAACTATACTCTCACGCAGTGATCCTTCACAAAACAATGTGGGTCATACGTATTGAAGCTTCAGGTGCCAAAATTAAATTTCTTGAACTCTTCCCTCTCGACATTTGCATGATTAAGATTCTGTATCTCATACAACCCGATCCACAACGAAAGAGTGGGCCAAGGTGCCTTCTTCTTTCGATGCAGCCTAGCTAATAGTCCTACCGAGATGTGGTATGACACTTCTTGCATGACGAGCTTATTCATGGAAAACTTCGGCAAAAATGTGGAGGCTTTTCCATGTTGTACATCCGTATGAAGGTGCCAAACACTGAGGCATACAAATCTACTATATCGATCGGTGCTTGCATTTATGCCTTCGACATGCAAGGTGGATCCTACTCAAATATCATCTTGTACACTATCGTGACAAAATGGTCTAAAAATTGTGTGATGACCCCACAGAATCTGTATTCGGAAAATGGTTTACAATAAGTGTTGACAGAGGTTTCTGTTGATGTACATGCCCACTTCAAGCCTGAGAACTGCTGATGGGAACATATTGCATCCAAGATGTAATCGAACATGTTGATTTTTTCTTGCTGACCTTTGGGTGGCTGTCGAGCTCCTGTTACCTATTCCTTCAGCTTGTGAGCCAACATGTCAGACTAGTTGCATGCTTTGCCTTCACTAGCATGTTGGTCCAATGCGATCCCCCAACCCTGTAGGAAGGTCTCCATTCTCTCTTGGTCATACAAGTGACATGAAAAGATGACCAAGTACTGATACGCCTTCCACAGTATCTTCATCTTGTAAATCTAGTTGTGTTTCATCCTAAGTTTGGCTGGCTCCTTCACCCAGTTTTTCAAGATATCCCTGGAGTTGGAATTGCTAGTGGGTATGCTGAAGGGTGTCTCGATGGTGATCATTGGCTTCGAAAAATGGTACATCTGTTGATGATCCTGTGCACTGAAGGTAGAAATCCCTGTCTTGTAGACACTACTTAACACCATCATCTTGGGATTAGTGTGCGAGATGATTGAATGTATCATGTCTGCGCATGGGAACGCGGGATACCTGCATTGAATCCAGTACAAGCCAGACTTGTGAATGTTCACATAGACTTTGCGGTCTTCAATATCTTCCCCAAATGTGCCTTAGAATGTAGCATTGACCTCTTGCCTTTTCATCTTGATGTATTTGTCTACGATCATGTTGGTGTCTTCGTAAATCAGCAAACTCATAGACACTCACTCAACTTCTTTTCCAGATGTGCTTCCGTCAGTGTCCTTTGATCCTGCTCTCTTGGAGGCCATTGATCCTGAACTATTGAGAGATAGAAGAACACCTACTATATATAGAAACATGGAAACATGCATGGAAATAAATCTCTCAGTTAAAACCAAAGGAATCTTGAGGATTGACATGCAACATACCGGTGGAACTAATGGCAAGGATTGCACAATTTTCACTGGGAAGCTGGGAGACTAACTATTGGAAATAAACAAAAGGCATTCTGGACTGTTGGGAGGCTAGTTGACTACTGGGATTGTGCAATGCACAACCCAGACTGGCATGCTGGATGCTGATATCGCGTAATGCACAATTTCAGCTGGAAAGTGATGCAAGCCCACGGACTTCATTGCGCAAATTTTTGGGCCAGCAGACACTGCCTCTTAGAATTGTACAAAGCAAGACTCGAGGACACTGTCTAGCTAGATTTGTGCATCTTCTAGGAGGAAGGGAGAGCCTTCCCTCTCAGAATTAAGCAATGTTGTCCAGGAAAGGCAGAGTACAGGCCAAGATTGCCCAGACCTGCTGACGGGCAAGTGAAAGCATATGAAGATGTGAATGCATGATGATATTGAGTGTAAGTAGGAGTGAATGATCATGCATGAAAACAGTGAATGCAAGATTCAGAAAATGGAACAACATGCATGTGTGTGAAACGAGTCGCCAAATTCGCAACTGTTCGTGTAAAACAGTGTCGTACATGCAATAGTAGTGAGATGAAAACAAAAACTGAAACAATTCTTGTATAGGCTAACATGCATGCAAATGACAGAAAACATTCACAGAAATCAAGCAGACAACACTTACACAAGCCAAAACACAAAAAGTAACAGAAATGTTGCAAAAGATAATTAAAGCAGACTTACCTGGAAATAGTTGAGTTGGATGTGTCAAATACTCCTGGATGTGATGTGGGATGTTAGAGCTCTAAGATCGATGTGAAGAATGAGCTCTGAAGTGTTGAATAAATAAATTTGAGGCTCATGATGCACATGCCACAAATCTAGGAAAAAGTGACACTTGGAGGAAAGTCTCTAAAACAATCTTTCCATGTAACCTCTAGCTGCTAAAAATAGATCCCTAAAATCTAGGGATTCTTTTTGCATGTTTCTTTTTTCTATTTTGGGAAAAATAATCCCATGCATGCAAGTCAAATTTTCTGGGTCCCAGGTGGAACTGATCAACTTGAAGGCACATGCAACAACCTACTTGATTGAGAGGGATTTTTGCGCAATTTCTGGGAGGAGTTGAGCTGGTTGTTGAAAGGGATTGCACAATTTCTAGGTTGATCTACATGGTTAGGCTAGATTGCAAAATTTTATTTAGGAAGGTTGGTTGACTGCATTGCGCAATTTCTATGCCTAGCAAGCTAGCCAACATATTTGTTCAATTTATGGAGGGAAGGATGGTTCCCCTCCAAAATTGCACAATTTTCTGAGGGAGTTGCTCATCCAAAAGCTGGCCCAAGTCTAGGCTAGATTGCAAAATTTTATTTAGGAAGGTTGGTTGACTGCATTGCGAAATTTCTATGCCTAGCAGGCTAGCCAACATATTTGTTCAGTTTATGGAGGGAAGGATGGTTCCCCTCCAAAATTGCACAATTTTCTGAGGGAGTTGCTCATCCAACAGCTGGCCCAAGTCTAGAGTGGCAGCTTCTAAGGGGAGTGAAGCAAGCTATCATGCACAGGTTGTAAAGCTACTAAAAAACTATTGAAGCTTATGTACTTGATAGTGCAATACATTCTGCTAAGGATGGTTGGTAGAGAGGCTCCAAAATGAAGCTAAGGAAAATTTTTGGAGGGTGGTTGTAGCTGCTACAACATAACCATTATTCCCTCATGTCATTTGTTACATTATCACCTATTAAGCCATAGATACATTATCCATTCATTTACAAGTAAAAATGTGCTGAGATCCATACATAGTTAATGTCATAAAACACACATATAACCAACATAATAACAACAAAAATCCTCATGAAAGTACATACATATAGACCACATATAATCCATCAAAATTCTCACATAAATTCAAGGATAAATAACCTTTCATTAATGATGCAAAAGCCAAACCCGAGATGGGACTTCCATGTTCCACCTGACCATAGAATGGTTGATCCAAATCTCTCTTAAGCCATTCACCCTTATGCCATATTCCAAGAATGAATGTGGGATTGAAAAAAAAAGAACCAACCAAGGCATACCAAGGCTAAACCACCTTAACCTCATCAATAGAAACTAGGCTTTATCGTAATCCATCCTGGATCACTAGGTGATGAGGCTCATCAATAGGTAAATTATATGGACCTTAATGCCACTCTCCGACTTCTTAAAATCAATTTTTCTCACATTTCTTTACATGTTTTGCTATATTTGCTTAGTGAGAATGGTAAAGATGAGATGTTATGTCATGTGGCCTAATGTGAATTAATTGCAGGATTTGGAGAAATTTTGGCTAATTTAAGTGTAAGAACTCGAAGTAGACAAGAAATAGGGATTTTAGGAGATTTGATCGCCCTACTTAACTCCTCACTCACTCAAATATTCCTCCACCAAATCTCATCAGCTCGGAGTTACAAGCAGCCAAGCTACCGAGGTCATTGGAAGCCAAGCCAGTGATAGTTGATCTCGAGTTGGGAACCAAACCTCCCTAGATTTAAGGAAGTTGTTCGTAGCTTTAGTTGTATAAATAAGAAGGCCTAGAGCCTCATTAGGATTCGACTTTTTTTGTTGTAGCCAAGAGGTATTATCGAGCTACGACATTGTGACTGATAACTCTTATGTATTTTTGATATTTTAATGAAAATGACAGCATTCCCTTGATCCAGCAATGAGTTGACTCAGAGGGCTAAAGCTCTTGGGTTAGGGCCCAACCCTAGCAGTAGAGGTTCCTCTTTTTGTACATGTATGCTTAGATTGCATTCATAGTTAGTTGTTGAAGTGATTTTGGTTTTGTTTAATCTGCATGTATTTGGATGATTACTTAGTTTGCTTCCATTTGTGGATAGATAGATCAATGGTACAGTAGTGATAGGAAACACTTTAGAAAATCTTGTGATAGTGGCCTTTGGCTCATCTCCCTTATGGGATCATGGGTTGAGGGTTCCATTCATACAACCCAAAAACAGATTTATTGTGTGATCACTGCATAACTTAGGACTTCTTGTCGAATAGATCACTGTCTCTAAATTCCTTAGAAGTGTGTGCAATTTTCATTTTGATCTCTTGATTTTTCTATGGTTTAGAAGCACTTCCATTCATAAACTTAGCCATTATCTATTAATAACTTTGCTTTTCCTACATTCAACTAATAATTTCCATGTATAAATGAAGAAAAGAGGGTATGTTGTTGCAGGAGCTTATGATCTACAGGGAGACCTCATCTCATTTTCCTCATCCAAATCTTCTCCACCTGCGTTGCCAAAGTCCACCAAGCGCTAATCTAAATTCTTGTTTTGTAAGAAAAGTGGACATTTTCCTTGAGCAAGTCCAACCATCTTGAAGCCTTGAATTGAGCCTTGGGTAGTGTTCACCTCCTCTATGACTTATTTCCCCATCAGACACCTTTTCCCACACGTCATTCCACCTTTCCTACTTCCTTATAAGCTTTTAGCCTGTCTCACGTAGTAAAACATGACATCCTATAGTACTACAGGAAACCCTGTAGCAACCTGTTTTAAGCTCAAATTGACTAGAAATGGTCATCTGAGCTTAGGTTAGGCCTCCACTTTGCTTCCATACCCTTGAATCCATTCTAGACCTATTACCCCATACATGTCTCCCCTGCAAAAGAACAAATTGGTTAAATTAGCATTTGCATTCATAAAACTAAAAATCAAAAAGGCTTTTTCTACAATTTCTAAGTTAGCACATGCATGCAACAATCACAATAGTTCTTAGATAAAATTCCATGCTCAGTTAGTCCAGATAACTAGATGTTATATACAAGGTTAAGTTAGGTTTGTTTTGCAAGAAAAATGTGTATATTCTTAGATAGATGATTTCATGCCACTTTATAGCACTTTCCAATTTAGCACTTTCATTCCCTAGAGTAGGCAGCTTTTCCTTTCTGCATTAAGAATAATTATCCCTTTTCCATTTTCTAGTCAGACTCCTTTTAGTCAATAGAATACTAGTTTGAAAAACCCTAGTGGTTTATTATTGAGAATGCAACAAGATGATGGAGCTTAGTGGAAAGGAGTCGCCTTCACTAAGTGGGCTCGCAGGCTATTTTTGGCGCAAAGTCTATTTTTAGACATATGGATCATGGTCTATGAGTTGCAGGATGCTATTTGTGGATTATTGGTCATGTTGGTAAAAATAGATGGACTTCTATTTTTAGACATATGGGCAATTTCTAATTTTAGACTGCCAGGCTAAAAATAGAACAGTCGAATATTATTAGCTCATAATAATATTTGGACTATAAACATTATCTTATCCTCTTGGAGCACTTCAGTTGGAGCTATGGATGTGGCACATGCAGCTGTCAAAAGGAAATATGATTTTCTTATGGGTCAGTTGAGCTATTGCACGGTGGACTTCAGTTAGAACTCAAGTGATTGACTTTGGCGGAGTTGATTGAGTAGTTGATGGAGTTGTGTTCAGTTTGACTTGGTTGAACTAGTTGTATTTAGTTTAACTGCAAATACACTAGTGATGAGTGATGTGAGTTAATTTTTAATTAATTCACTAATTATTAACTCATAAAGCAACTAAATAATACATCAGTTAACTCAGTGCATGGACAGTTCAGTGGAGACAGGTGTTAGAGGTTGAGATTGCTATCAGTTGTGACTATAGTTGTGCATGAGATTTGTACATGCATTGATGGAGATTGCAAATGAGGATTGCGTAGTACAAGCCAAGTAAAAATGAGCTTGGAATGTAATCATACTCACTTTGGATTGCGCAGTAGAGGCAGGCAGACAGCAGAGGAGATTTGAACCTGTGACTTGATTCAAATCGGAGCTAGTTTGTGTGTAACAGGTGGAGATAGTACTGAGTACTTGAGAGGAGTATTGTACTATGTATTGTTACATGTTCTCTATCATTATAATAAACAGATAGTGTGGGGTTTTGAGATGTATGCTTTCCTCGGGTTACATACTGTGTTAATGTGCGCATGCGATTGATGTTTCATTGTTTTTAATTTCGCAAAATTGATGATCAACGTAGAGGAGGTTATGTATTATGCATGCATTCCGCAATATTGTATAATCAGGATAATCTCTATGAATAAGTGTCATATGATTCAAAATTTCTACATGGTATCAGAGTAGAGTTGATCATCAGATCTATTATTTAGAAAGTGTTTACATTTTATTTCTTCAGGCAGAATCTGTAATCGGGCCAGGTAGCCTTTGGATTCATCCTTCTTTTGGAAGGTGAGATATCTGGTAAAATCCCATACAGTTAATCTCTGTATGAGAAATGCTTTGTTCTCACGAATTTTAGATCATAAGCGGTTGAGTTTTGAGCTGGTGGAATTCGAATTTGCAGCAGTGTTTTCTTGGTGTCAAAGTTGAAATGTATTTCAACGGATTGTGATTGGAGTATGCTCTTGAAGGCAACTCAAATTATATTGCATGGAAAGACAGGATGGAGGCAATGTTAGATGACAATGGGCTGAAGGATTTCATAGAGGCTGAGGTCCCAAAGCCTACTGATGCTGCTCACATTGAGGTTTGGCAAAAGAAGACAACAGAGTGTCGAAGGATTCTGTTGGCGGGCATGAAGGATCACATTGTGTCTAGCCTGCATGGAAAGGCTTCTCCATACTTGATGTGGAAAGTGTTGAAAAATCTATTCCAAAGTAAGAGCAATCAAAGGAAGTTGCATCTCAAGGATAAACTCAAAAACATTAAGTGTGAGAAAGGAGATAGTATGCCCAAGTATCTCACGAAGTTCACTCAATGCAGGGATGAGCAGGGAAGCGTGGGGGTGACTGTCGATGATGAGGACTTGGTGAGCTTGGCTCTCCTTGGTCTTCCAAAGAGTTGGAATTCCTATCAGGACTCTGTCAATGGTCGAGAGAAATTGCCAGGATGGAAGAGACTTTGGTCAGATCTTGTGCAGGAGGAGATCAGGCGGAATACCAGGGACGGATCTTCATCAAAGGCACATGATGAAGAAAATTGCGCTTTGGCTACCAAAGCAAAGAAGGGGAAGAACAAGAAAGCTTCTCATTCCGGTGTGAAAGGCAAGAAGTAGGACATGTCCAAGGTGAAGTGCTTTCACTATCACCAACACGGACATTATGCCACAAATTGTCTGCAGAAGAAGAAAAATAAGCAAGTTGTTGGATCTGTAGTGGGAGAGGCCTTAGCCTCACAGTTTGAGCTTGATTTTTCATTGATCTCATGCTTGGTATCAAGTGTGAAGGGATCGGTATGGTTCTTGGATAGTGGTGCATCTTTTCACATGACAGGAGATCAAGATTTGTTTTCTGATCTGGAGGAGAAAGATCTTGGAGTGCACATCGAGATGGGCAACGCTGGTAGATACAGTGTGACCGATATCAGTACCATTTCCTTTGAGAGGGAGTCTGGTAAACCCTTTGTATTGAAGGAAGTGATACATGTTCTAGGATTGAAGAAGAATCTTATCTCTATGGTGATGTTAGAAGACAAGGGATATGATGTTGTTTTCAGCGAGGGAAAGGCTTTCCTACGCAGTAAGACAACTGGAGAAACCTGGAAGATAGGGGTTCGAGTTAGGAACCTTTATCAGTTGCATGTAGATGGATACGCAGCAATGGCATGCAATGGCATACAGTTTAGTGGAGACAGGTGTTAGAGGTTGAGATTGCTATCAGTTGTGACTATAGTTGTGCATGAGACTTTGCACAATCAAAGGATTGAGTATGCCCAGTGATATAGCCTGTGCTCATGTGATTTCCAGTGTGAGTGATTTTCCAAGGTAAATAGAACTTGGAACGAGTTTGGATTCATTCATTCTCTTGCAGGATTGTGCAGTGGAGGCAGACAAGTAGCGGAGGAGATTTGGAGATCAGATCTGAGCTAGTTTGTGTGTAACAGGTGGAGATAGTGTTGGATACTTGTGAGGAGTATTGTACTATGTAATGTTACATGTTCTCAGTCATTAATATACAAATAGTGTGGGGTTTTCAGCTGTAAGCTTTCCCCAGGATACATATTGTGTTAATGTGTGCATGCGATTGATGTTTCATTGTTTTTGATGCTGCTAAATTGATGATCAACATAGAGGAGGTTATGTATTATGCATGTATTCCGCAATAGTGTATAATTGGGATAATCTCTATGAATAAGTGTCATATTATTCAAAATTTCTACATGGTATCGGAGCGAGCTGATTTGTAGAAGAATTTCTACATGATATCAGTGCTGTATTGATCATCAGATCTATTATTCAGAAAGTGTTTACATTTTATTTCTTCAGGCAGAGTCTATGATCGGGCTAGGTAGCCTCTGGATTCATCCTTCTTTTGGAAGGTGAGATATCTGGTGAATGCCCATACTGTCGATCTTTGTACAAGAAATACTTTGTTCTCACGAATTTTAGATCAGAAGCGGTTGAGTTTTTTGAGCTGGTGGAATTCGAATTTGCAGCAGTGTTTTCTTGGTGTCAAAGTTGAAATGTGTTTCAACGGATTGCGATTGGAGTATGCCCTTGAGGGAGCTCGAACTATATTTCATGGAAGGACAGGATGGAGGCGGTGTTAGATGATAATTGGTTGAAGGAGTTCATAGATGCAAATGTCCCAAAACGTACTGATGCTGCTGAAGTCAGGGATTGGCAAAAGAAGACAACAAAGTGTCGAAGGATTCTGTTGGAGGGCGTGAGGGATCACATTGTGTCCAGCCTCCATGGAAAGGCTTCTCCATATTTGATGTGGAAAATGTTGACAGAATTATTCCAAAGCAAGAGTGACCAAAGGAAGTTTGCGCTCAAGGATAAACTCAGAAACATTACGTGTGAGAATGGAGATAGTATGCCCCAGTATCTCACGAAGTTCACCCAATGCCGAGATGAGCTGGAAAGTGTGGGGGTAACTGTTGAGTATGAGGATATGGTGAATCTAGCACTCCTTGGCCTTACTAAGAGTTGGCATAGCTACCAGGACTCAGTGAATGGAAGGGAGAAATTGCCAGGATGGGAGAGACTTTGGTCAGATCTTGTGTAAGAGGAGATTAGACGACGGACCAAAGATAGTTCTTCATCTATGCATGATGAGGAGAACTGTCCCTTAGCGAGTAAGGTGAAGAGGGGGAATGGGAAGGTTTCTCTTTCCGAATCTAGTTCTTCCAATGATGGGAAGAAGGTTGACAAGTCGAAGGTGCGATGCTTTCGTTGTCATGAGTTGGGCCATTATGCTACTAATTGCCCAAAGAAGAAATCCAAGAAGGGATCCAGGGAAGGATCTAAAGGTGAGGCAATTGCTTCACAGTTCGAGTTGGATTTCACACTCTTCGCATGCATGGTTTCATCCATGGTGGGAAGTGGTTGGTTTCTTGACAGTGGAGCTTCTTTCCACATGACCGGTGACAAAAGTTTGTTCAGTACTTTGGAGGAGAAAGATCTCTAGATACTCATAGGGATGGGTAATGATGAGAAGTATAGTGTCTCAGGTGTAGGCAGGGTTATTTTTCAGAGGGAGCATGGAGTTCGCCTTACCTTGACCGATGTCAAGTATGTACCAGGACTGAAGAGAAACTTGGTTTCGATTGCGATGCTGGAAGATAGAGGCTATGATGTAGTCTTCAGTAAGGGAAAGGTTTTCCTTAGACACATCATCACTAGACAGGTGAAGCAGACTGGCTCACGGGTCAAGAACCTGTATGCTCTTGAGGTTCAAGATGCATGAAAAGCCTTGAGCAGCATGGCAACTGATGGAGACTTGGTGGTTGAGAGGGAGCGTGTATTACCTCTCAACATGCAGAGCCAGAAGAAGTCTCAGACAATTGTGGAGGAGCCACGATTGGTGCAGTAGCTTCAGGAGGTTGTGGAGCAGCCACAACAAGGGAAGCTGAGAGGAGATCGAGTAGAGACATATACTCATGCAGAGACCTCCAGTATGGGGAAACTTAGAGCCAGGTGGGCTGAGGGATCACATGCAGCCATACCTCTAGGTAGGAGGTGGGGTGATGTGGATTGATTGTCCCAAGGAGGAGGGGCAGGATCCTTGAGTTACCCAACCTCTTGGATGAGGCCTTGCTACAGCAGCCTCGATGTGGAGTAGCAGGAACTGACTGATTGGGTAGAGATAGATGCGGATGGAGCGGAAAAGAGAGCAACAATGTAGAGAATCCCAAGACAGCACATAGCATGCAAGTTGTAGCAATGTGAGAGGCACAAGTGTTTTTCACAGTGCTAGGTGGCACAGAGAGGTGTGCAATGGTGCGAGATGCATGGAGATGTTGCAGTAGCACAGATCTCAGAGAGGGAGCACTTTTCAGCAGCAGGTAGAGCTTCAGCATCAGAGTATGTTCCTAGCCCAACAGAGTGGTCAGTTGGGAGTGTTTTTGTTCCAAGTGTTGTTGGAGCAAAGTGGACCGGATAGATGTGTTGCATGCAGAACATTCCAGAGTTACAGGATCGGGTTTGAGAGGAAGCCTTTCTTGTTGAGAGGGAGTGTTGAAAAGTGTGCAACAAGAAATGCTTGTTGAGAATGCAACAAGATGATGGAGCTTAGTGGAAAGGAGTCGCCTTCACTAAGTGGTCCCGCAAGCAAGTTTTGGCACAAAGTCTATTTTTAGACATATGCATCATGGTCTATGAGTTGCAGTTTGTTGTTTATGGATGATTGGTCATGTTGGGAAAAATATATGGGCTTCTATTTTTGGATCATAGCAGGAGTGATCAGAGTCTATTTTTAGACTGCTAGTCAAAAATAGAAAAGTCAAATATTATTGTCTCATAATAATATTTAGACTATAAACTTTATCTTATCCTCTTGGAGCAGTTCAGTTTGAGCTACAGATGTGTCACATGCAGCTGTCAGAGCGAAATATGCTTTCTTTGTGGGTCAGTTGAGCTATTGCATGCAGGACATTAGTTAGAACTCATGTGGTTGAGTTCTGTGGAGTTGGATGAGCAGTTAATGGAGCTGTGTTCAGTTTGACTTAGTTGAACTAGTTGTATTTAGTCTAACTGGCCAATAGACTAAGTGATGAGTTGTGTGAATTAGTTATTAATTAATTCACTAATTATTAACTCATAATGCAACTGAAGAATACATTAGTTAACTCAGTGCATGTACAGTTCAGTGGAGACAGGTGTTAGAGGTTGAGATTGCTATCAGTTGTGACTATAGTTGTGCATGAGACTTTGCACAATCAAAGGATTGAGTATGCCCATGAGAATTGCATATGCCCAATGATATAGCCTGTGCTCACGTGATTTCTAGTGTGAGTGATTTTCCAAGGTAAATAGAACTTGGAACGAGTTTGGATTCATTCATTCTCTTACAGGATTGTGCAGTGGAGGCAGGCAAGCAGCGGAGGAGATTTGGAGATCAAATCTGAGCTAGTTTGTGTGTAACAGGTGGAGATAGTGCTGGATACTTGTGAGGAGTATTGTACTATGTAATGTTACATGTTCTCAATCATTAATATACAGATAGTGTGGGGTTTTCAGCTGTAACATTTCCCCAGGATACATACTGTGTTAATGTGTGCATGTGATTGATGTTTCATTGTTTTTTATGCTGCTAAATTGATGATCAACGTAGAGGAGGTTATGTGTTATGCATGTATTCCGCAATAGTTTATAATCGGGATAATCTCTGTGAATAAGTGTCATATTATTCAAAATTTCTACAGAATATTCTTGCTCTCTCAGTGCGGATGGGGTTGCACATTCATCAGATGGATGTGAAGACTGCGTTCCTCAACGGAGTCATTGAGGAGGAGGTGTACATAGAGCAGTCCGAAGGTTTCAAGATCTTCAGCAGCGAGTCGCATGTGTGCAGGCTCAAGAGAGCATTGTATGGGTTGAAACAAGCACCACGTGCTTGGTACACACAGATAGACAGTTATTTCACCAGACTTGAATTCTCCAAGAGTGAGGCGGATCCTGACCTATACTAGATTGTGGTGGAGGGTAAGTTGCTTATCATTGTACTTTATGTAGATGATTTGATTCTGACAGGTTATCAGTTGTTGATACTTTCATGCAAGGATGATCTTGCTAGGGATTTTGAGATGAAGGACTTGGGCCTCCTTCATTATTTCCTGGGATTGGAAATTTGGCAGCGCAGTGATGGACTATTTTTTTCTCAAGGTAAGTATGCTCAGGAGATACTGGAGAAGTTCAACATGCATGGATGCAAGCCTGTTGATACTCCTCTTCCTGGAGGTTGGAGGAAGGAGGATGCTACTTCAGTGGAGGTAGTGGGTGCCACTATTTATTGACAATTAGTGGGGTTGCTTATGTATCTGGTCAATACACGACCCGATATATGCTATGCTGTTAACCAGCTTTCACAAGCTATGGTTAAGCCAACCAAGCTCTTCTGAAAGGCAGGCAAGCATGTATTGCGTTATCTCAGAGGCACATCGAGATATGGATTGTGGTATAGACAGGACGATGGGGTAAAGCTATGTGGCTTCACAGATGCAGATTGGGCAGGGAGCCCAACGGACAGAAATAGCACATCTAGAGGGATCTTCAGTATTGGGTAGACAACAGTTTCTTGGTACAGCAGGAAGCAGAGATCCGTGGATGAGGAAGATCCTGGTCGGGTTGTTCGGTTCATGCTTGGGGCCTACTGTGATTTATTGTGATAACCAAAGTTGCATTAAACTCTCGAATAATCCAATATTTCATGATAGATCTAAGCACATTGACATCAAGTACCATCATACCAAAGATTGTGTGCAGCGGAGAATCATGTTAATTTCATACATTCCAACGGAGGATCAGGATGCTGATATCTTGGCGAAGGCGTCCACCAGGAGAAAATTAGAATGCCACCGAGGTAGGATAGGGGTTGTAGATAATCCATATCTTGTTGAGAGGGAGTGTTGAGAATGCAACAAGATGATGGAGCTTAGTGGAAAGGAGTCGCCTTCACTAAGTGGGCCCGCAGGCTATTTTTGGCGCAAAGTCTATTTTTAGACTATGTCTATTTTTAGACATATGGATCATGGTCTATGAGTTGCAGGATGCTATTTGTGGATGATTGGTCATGTTGGTAAAAATATATGGACTTCTATTTTTAGACATATGGGCGGTTTCTATTTTTAGACTGCAGGCTAAAAATAGAACAGTCGAATATTATTAGCTCATAATAATATTTGGACTATAAACATTATCTTATCCTCTTGGAGCACTTTAGTTTGAGCTACAGATGTGGCACATGCAGCTGTCAGAAGGAAATACACTTTTCTTATGGGTCAGTTGAGCTATTGCATGGTGGACTTCAGTTAGAACTCAAGTGATTGAGTTTGGTGGAGTTGATTGAGGAGTTGATGGAGTTGTGTTCAGTTTGACTTGGTTGAACTAGTCATATTTAGTTTAACTACAAATACACTAGTGATAAGTGATGTGAATTAATTGTTAATTAATTCACTAATTATTAACTCATAAAGCAACTAAAGGATACATCAGTTAATTCAGTGCATGGACAGTTCAGTGGAGACAGGTGTTAGAGGTTGAGATTGTTATCAGTTGTGACTATAGTTGTGCATGAGATTTGCACATTGTTGTGGGGAAAAGTATCCGACTCGGATGACCCTATCCCTACTCTAAGGGTGACAGTCCTTAACAACAACTGAAAGTAAAGCTTTGATATTTTCCTTTATGAAAGTACAGAGAAGGAAGAAAAGATTGACCAACCGGTGTCTTTCGCTTTTGTCGATCCTATCCTCTCTCTTTGTCTCTTGTTCCCAGCTCCTTGCTCCCTTTGCCAGTCCAGCTACACAAAGATCCTGCACAAACAAGAGAAGGAAAACTAAAAGAAACATGTACTCATAACTGATGCATGGATTAGAGTGAATCAGATATACAAGTAAATACAATACATCAATGCAATACAAGTATATAGGAGAACATTCAAAGCTTTATTGATAGAAGTAAAAGGGTTCTGAGAAGGTTACAACCATCAATGGCTCCAATCCAGCAGCACCTCCCCGGCAGCAAGAAATCTCCTCTTCTCCTCTATAAAATCAATCACCCAATAGCTCTAACTGTAAACCAACAGCACTTCCTTGCTTTGCACAAAATTCCAGCCTCCTTAGTCCTCATAGAAGAGCTCTATATATAGGAGATTTGGAGAAAGGATGAGTCAGCTTGAGGCTGGCATAAAGCTGACTAGTGTCCTCTCCCACTTTAGTTAAACTTCAGTCCTTGAGTCCACTTGGAGATCCTTGCTTACACATGGAGATCAAGTACCTCTTACTCATCACAGGGCGAATCCCTTGAACCAAGTGTCAGTTTGGAAGCTTCCTGGGCAATTGACACCTTGCAGAATGACTGTGCCACTTGGCCAATCTCGCCCAGCGCAGGTAGCCTTCATTAGATTTGACTTTCAGCGCAGGTACAAGGAGGAGCAGTTGCATTCCAGCGCAGATGCTCAGTGGAGCAGCTGACATGATCCAAAATAAGCCTGTTTTTGAGTGTTTTCAGGTGGAGAACTGATGGGAAGTGCTGTGGTTTGCTGACCTTGTTCTTCTAGGGGTAAGAACAACATGTTTAGGGACTGAGGATCCCTGTAATTATTGACATTTCATGCTCCATGCTGCGAGGCACAAAAATGTCTATAACAGTTGCCCCCTAAAGTATGAGGTCGTTTATCGGGTGAAATGCTTTATCTAGAGGGTCCGAAGTTCATTCCAGTGCTGAGGAGGCGCCCTGTAATACAATACAATACAATACATTATTTTTCATTCTGTTTTCATGATCTAGCTGAGGCGGGCATTCCCATGCTCAGCTTTATAAATACATTTTGGTACATATAACAGACGATCGTCTGATGGTAGACTGATAATTCTCTGTTGAAATTATCATCCTTTGAGTAGGATGATCATCTGCTGCAATGATGTACATGGCAAATGCTTTTATATTTCCTGAATATGTATCGCAGCCCGGATGGATGAAACTAGATCCGGGGTCTTCAAACTCGTTCGATCTTCACTCTAAGTACAAGTCGATCCATGTGAGCATTGCGCTGAAGTCGAACATGGAAAGACATCGCTTGATTACCGGTCAATGATGAAAACCGTTAACAAGCGCGAGAGGAATCACCGATAATGATAATGACCCTCAAGGTACTGCAGTACAATTCACGTGGCGTGAATAAAAGGACTTGGCGTCGAACGCCACGCAAAATCTTCTGGTCGAAGGTCATTGATGTATACCTGTCGCCGGAAGTGAGAAACTTGCCATTGAGGCATGCAAGCTTCAAAGTACTGATGGGGTTGTTCCTAGATCAACTTCTTGGATAATGAGCTGAAGTCGACAAGAAGCGATCCGTCAAAGGAGGGCCTTAATGAATCCCACATCAATGACACGGAACGGAGCTAATGATTTTAGTGGAGGTGAAAACAAACTGTGACACATGATTCAGGGTGGCGATCATGAATGGATGAAGGATAATGTATGGCAGTGGATGGGACACGGTTGACACTTTCAGAATGACCTCTCTTGAACATATAACGACACTGATGCGATGGATCGGTAGCATTACCCCAAAATGTGGATGGTTTGGCGAAGACCATGGTGATGAGACCGGTGAATGAAACAACCCAACCCGATGTGGAACGGAGGAAAAGTGTCATGTTCAAGAGCGACTTGCTACCATTAAGCTTTGATGTTCTCCCAATTTTTCCCCAGTCATCTCTGACCAGTACCTCTTTATTTTTGTCAAGCTTGAGGAGGATAACATATGCTTGTTCTATAACCTGCCCTTCGGGCAAGCCCATCGCTATGATTTAACGAGCTTAGCGATAGGGAAACTCGTTCTCGTCTAAAGACAAGTTTGTCGCTATTTAATCATTTTAACGAGTCTAACGACAAGGAAAACTCGGTCCTTTTCATTTTTAGAGAGTCTGAAAAGGTACATAAAGTCAACTCCAGAATTCCTTTTTCGTCATCTAATCCCTTAAGTCCGAAAAAGTATAAAACAATACAGAAGGGATGAATTTTCGATTGCTTTAATGAGCCGAACAAAACAAGCGCTCGATCTTTTTGTGCAATAATCCCTCAGGTCCAAAAAGATTAAAATCTAGAGGAGGGATAGCGTTCCGGTTGTTTAACGAGCTGGAAGGCCAAAACTCGGCAAACTTTTCATATTTTACGAGTCAGTGAAAAGAGCTCAAAGAAGACTCGTCTTTTGAGGAACGAGTGATAAACAGGGATAGCAGCAGATTCCAGGTACAAATTGGAATTTTCCAATCACGGTAGTGTCACAAGGATGGCTAGATGAAATCACTCTTCGCAGATGCTCCTCAAAATGGGTAAACACACATATGAGGGTGAACGACCGGCCAAATGACAGTGGAGGTGATGGATGAAAACACGACCAAGGCTTTTAAGGCTGATAAATTTACGATCGCAATGGTTATTTACCGAGATAGGTTCATTTTTTAATGAGCTTGAACTCTGGTGGAAACTTTTGCTCACACTTTTCTATTTTTTAACGAGCATAAATTCCGTGGTAAAACTGCTCGAATCTTGCGTTTATTTTTTAACGAGCATGAACTATGTGCTAAAACTGCTCGATGATAAGTTTGCATGCCCCCAGCATAATAATGAAAATCGAGGTGCATGCCCCCCAAGCTTCATTGCATTCAACTCGGTGGTTGGAATGAAGGTTTACCTTTGAGATTTGGAAAGGGGATTTGTTTCATTTTTTAACGAGGTTGACATGAGATAGGAACTATCCTCGAAGCCCACTGTATTTACAGTATTTCTATTAGGGCGATGATCCATGCTGACGAAATGTTTAGGAATCTTCCGAATCCATTAGATATAGAAGATTTCATATTGTAGGTTTCCACTGTGGCCACCTCCGCCAGATTACTTGCAGGCGGTAGGGAAAAGTACCCATTAAGGCAGGGTCTTTTAGGAGACCTACTCCAATATTTTGAAGCGAATGATCGCTTCCATGTGTCATTGGAATGCTTCCCGTAACTTGTGAACTGTCGGGGAGGAAAGTTTGTTGGTCGACGACTGTAATCTCTCCTTGAAAGGGAAATGCAATCTTCCTGAAGTAGGTCGACACGACTGCGGCCATGGCATATATCCAGGGCCTTCCTAGTAGGATGTTGTAATCGAGGTTTCCATCAATTACTTCAACATCGACTTCTACTATTTTCCCCCCCAGTTCAACTTGCAAGTTACCTAAAATCCCGTAGGGAGTGTATGATCGTCCATCAAATGCTTTTAAGGTCGTTGACGATTTCGACAAGGGTGGTGAGCCTAAATTTTTCCAGCAACTCATCGACATAAGACATGTAGATGCCCCCTCATCAATAATTGTTCGATGAACAGTTTTGTTGAGGGCTTTCGCTTGAATAAGGAAAGCTAGTTGAGCTGGTAACTTAGGGTCATATTCTTTATGATCAAAGGCCGCAAGATTGGAATCCATTGGGCCAATCCCACCTATTGCTGATAATAAAGTTTGCTCTTGGGAGGGGCAATTTTGCGGTACCTCAAGTGTCGACATAGCGGACGGCGATTGGGCCAGGTCCTCTATTATATTATAATTCTGTGCTATTTTGGCACGAGGATTAAATGTCGATTTGTGTACTACTCCCTTTGGCAACTTTATCATTGGTTCAGGAATGATGGGTGGCACAACTTTGGTCAAAGCTGTCGTCGAACTACTAGGTTGTTCATTAGCCTTGTTATTCGACAGCCATGGATTCCCGTAATCTTTATTCCTTGTCAAAGCATTATTCTGCTGCTTTGAGGTAGACAACATAAGCACTTGGGATCGGGAAGCATTTTGATTAGCAACCAGATTTTGACCAGGATTAGGAAACGGATCAGTCAACACAGCTGAGGTTTTCGGACTCTTAAAGAATCTTTTAAGCTCAGCTTTGCATGGACAATCTGCTGTCCAATGATCCTCATCGCATATATGACACCCCGAAGGGGGTTTCCCTTTTCTCCCTTTCTTTTTCTTCTTGTCTCCTGGTTGCTTCAGTTGTTTGCCCTTGTCGTCCGACACGGCACTTACTTCCGAGGCAAGAAGTTCTTCATTTGCATTTTGATTCGAAGTCTTACGGGTTTTCTTAGACGAATCCCGTGTTGACTTTGAGTTTGCAGTGCCAATCACACCATCGCCGGCATGAGATTCACTATTTGATCCAGGGGGGGGAGGAATTGAAAATTCCGGTCTAGGGGCGTCAGGTATCTTGTCATAGAGCGTGCCAGACTGAGTATATACTAAGTCTAAATATTGGGCACGAGCAATAACTTGCTCCTCTGTTACGACGCCTCCCTTGGCCACATCTTCTGTTATAGCAGGAAGAAGCGACTTTATAAACCACTCAGCTAAAAGCTGATCTGGAACATAAGTCTTTACCATTCTGCGACGACGACGCCACTCATGTATATGATCTGATATATGTGTGGCCGTTGTCTGCTTGAAATTGGTTAAGATCTCTGTTCCAGTTTCGTACCTTATAGGTAACTGAAAGTGTGTTAAGAAAGTCGTGGCTAGGGAACCAAAATTGTCGAAAGAGGCTCTAGGTAATTCAATATACCATTTAGCCGCCGGACCAGTCAATGTCCTTTGGAAAAGGCGAAGCCTTATCGAATCATCATTCAAGGTATTCGACGAACACCACAGATGGAAAGTCATCACATGATTCGACGGGTCTTCGCCAGGATTTCCATTGAATTTAGGAATGTCCGAAGGAAGTTTGTGAGGAATCGCTGGCCACCAATGGGCATAGGTGATTGGATCATTCGTCAATCGATGTAAATCTGGTAATTCTAGAGTCGCCACGAATGGCAACTGCTGATTCAGGTTTGGCGAGGCGTACCCAGGATACGATGGAATTGCCTGAGCAGTAGGCCTTTGCATACCAGCATAATGCAACTGATGTTGATAGGACTGATATGGCTGGTCGGCTTGGCCACTGTAAAGTGGTTGATTTAACCCGTTCTGAATATAGGGTTGCCCACTATTTGCAAAGATCTGTTGCTCAGATCCCTGGTACACCTGTTGAAACTGAGGTTGTTGGTATTGCACCATCCATGGCTGCGAAGCCATGTTTTGCTGTGCGATACTAACCGACGGACCAAGATGCGGGGTTATGGTTCCCGTTTGTATCTGTGTCGTCCCGGCAGTTGGCGATTGTGGTTGTGTTGCAGGGTCAAGGGGCTGTTGCATTACAACTTGGGGTTGACATACAACAGGCATCGATTGAACTTGCGACACGGTTACAATTGCTGGCGTCGTCGGGATGCTAGACATAGGTACACATTGTTGCATGGAATATACAACTCTCGGTTGTTGGGGCAACATAGGCACCCAACCACTCGTCGTAACTTCAGTCAAACCTGAATGCGGTTGAAAACTGCCGTATGGGTATCCTCCTGGAGGGGGAAGTGAAAGGGCATATTGCCCCCCATACGGTAACAATCCGGAGCTCAAGGGTATAGATTGCCTTTGAGGACTGGATGGTCCAAACTGATTTCCAAAGGGATCAATTTGTCTAGTTTCAACATAAGAATTACCGGGTATTATACTGGAAGAACAAACTGGAACAGACCAAGTTGTCATAATAGTCCCTGGGTGGACTCCTTCTAGCTGTTGAGAGCTAGTCGGGACAGCTGGTATGCCGGCAAACATCGTCGAAGTGATAGCAGGAGCTTCTGTTGTCACTGTGTCATTTGGCACAGTCCTAGATGTCGACGGTTGCTCAGACATTTTAAGTCTATCCAATAAACTTCCTAACGATTCTACAGGAACTTCCACTGGCGATGGACAAACTTCTGATGCAGAAGGAAAAAGAGTGATGCCTACTCCAAAATGAGTTGGAGTATTTGCTTGCTGGTCCTCTACGATTTCCTCTATTGCAATCAGACCAGGAGGAAGAGGAAGACCGTCAGGTCTGTAAAAGATTTCTGGTGCCGAAGAAGGGGTTGCTTCGACAGCGACAGTTGTTTGAGCAACAAGACTCTGTGGACCGGTTTCAGATGGAACTGGTTCAGTTATGCAAGTACTTGTTCTCAGACTAGGATCAGTACAACTGTCCCTCTGTCGCTGTTGAACTTCTTCAATAGAGGCAGGGATTCCAGAAATATTAGGAGTGACCAGAATCTCAGATGTAGTTGGAACTATTGTTCTAACTTTAATGGGAGATTTTGACCCGGTCAAGCGAGTTTGCTTCGTCCGTACTACTCTCGATTCCGGAGACAAAGACGGTTGACTCGCGAGTCTCCTCGAACGACGGAGTTCTAATTGACTTTCCTCCATGGTTGCGGATTACTCGATCAACTAAAATACAAAAAGGGGAATTATGTTTCTGTATTGAATGAATTTTATTAGACGCTTTTAGACACAACTTTGCTTTTTCATGTTTTAAGAGTCGAGAAAAAGCTAAAGATGACTCTAGTCGCCTTCGATGTATTAACGAGCCCGAAGTGACAAATGCTCGGTTGGACTTTTTCAGTTATAGAGTTTGAAAAAGGCCAAAAGAAACTGCTCTGGAGATCTAGGCAGAGGGTGTGCCAAACCTTTCGCGAAACCACAGAATACGTTTTACGGTACGGGTGGTCGATCTTCGTGAATGCTGTGTTCACTGCATCGTGATCAGTAGGGCGGCCGACACGGCTTCCTAAGGATAAAGGATAAATGCCTATAGGGGTCTCCCAATATACGCGACGGTACGTGGGAGCACAAGTCCGTATTAGTGCTATCGTCCCTCAGGAGGAATCACCCACCTTCGTAGAGATCGACAGTCACTACGTTTAACGACGCCGGAACACGTCTCTACCTAGACCTCTATTGTGAGCGTTATGTTACAAAGCGTTTTTAGATTCATCCAATATATTTTAAGTTGATCTTGTTTAGCAGTTTGTCTTTCAGGATCACCACGAGATGTATTGGTACAAATTCCTAAATGCAGCTAAAATGATAAGCAAGCTTTTCAATCTTTTTAGCTTTGAAAATCCTAACTACTGAGGGAAAAGAAAGACATCATCTTTTCACACAGATCACAAAGCACAAACTAATGCACTTTCTCCTAGATCAATCACGCAAACTTATCAAAAAATGCAAATGCAAGATGCAGGTATTTCTTTTCTTTTTTCCTTAATGTTGATGTAAGACAAAAAGGAAACTGTTGTATAATTTCGAATTCAATTTGAAGCGTAAACAAACAAGTTTTGTCTAAAATCAAAAGACGCCTTACAGGTACTTGTTTCGACACTAAAAATGTATGAATTCAAACCATAGTATGAAAAACAAACAAACTCAATCAGCTATGAACAGCAATAAAACTAACTCTCAAGACCACTACGACACTTTTACAGTTCTGGATCTAAGAGGTCACAACTATACTGGTTCGCTTTTCACAATGGGAAACTGTAAATGAATCAAGAAATACTGAAAGAACAATCACAGTTTCATCACACAACTGAGGTGGAATAATGTCAAGGACAGTTGGTTTACAGCAAGTACAAAGACAAGCAATCAGCAGCAAAACAACAGTGAAAACAGGGCCCAGACTCAGTAGGAAACCTCAGCAAGACACTGGCTAACTGGTTCAGCGCAGGCTCTGGTCTGTCAAACTGACTTTCAGCGCAGTTCCCAAAGGGAGTACCTGCGCTGAAATGCAGACTGCCTTTGGACAGCCTGCACTGAGACACGAGAGTTGCGTTTACAAGGGTTTCCGGGTCATAAAAATCTCAAAAATTCACTGTTTTTGCTGAAATAAAAAGCTATAGGTCAAGTACAAGCTAAGGGATGATCAAGAGGATGAAAAGCTATCACAAAGAGCACAAGAGTCTTTTGTAGATCAGCTCTTCAAATCATGAATCTGCTCAAAAATGAGCAAGAGTAGCAGCCCCTCTACTTCGCTTTTGATATAGTCAAAAGCTTTTCGATTCGGTACTCTTTGGTTCAGGAAATGAATAGCAAAGATACTACAAACACCAACAAGATACTAGGCTCCCCAGCGGAGTCGCCAGTTTGTTGTGGGGAAAAGTATCTGACTCGGATGACCCTATCCCTACTCTAAGGGTGACAGTCCTTAGCAACAACTGAAAGTAAAGCTTTGATATTTTCCTTTATGAAAGTACAGAGAAGGAAGAAAAGATTGACCAACCGGTGTCTTTCGCTTTTGTCGATCCTATCCTCTCTCTTTGTCTCTTGTTCCCAGCTCCTTGCTCCCTTTGCCGGTCCAGCTACACAAAGATCCTGCACAAACAAGAGAAGGAAAACTACAAGAAACATGTACTCATAACTGATGCATGGATTAGAGTGAATCAGATATACAAGTAAATACAATACATCAATGCAATACAAGTATATAGGAGAACATTCAAAGCTTTATTGATAGAAGTAAAAGGGTTCTAAGAAGGTTACAACCATCAATGGCTCCAATCCAGCAGCACCTCCCCAGCAGCAAGAAATCTTCTCTTCTCCTCTATAAAAGCAATCACCCAATAGCTCTAACTGTAAACCAACAGCACTTCCTTGCTTTGCACAAAATTCCAGCCTCCTTAGTCCTCATAGAAGAGCTCTATATATAGGAGATTTGGAGAAAGGATGAGTCAGCTTGAGGCTGGCATAAAGCTGACTAGTGTCCTCTCCCACATTAGTTAAACTTCAGTCCTTGAGTCCACTTGGAGATCCTTGCTTACACATGGAGATCAAGTACCTCTTACTCATCACAGGGCAAATCCCTTGAACCAAGTGTCAGTTTGGAAGCTTCCTGGGCAATTGACACCTTGCAGAATGACTGTGCCACTTGGCCAATCTCGCCCAGCGCAGGTAGCCTTCATTAGATTTGACTTTCAGCGCAGGTACAAGGAGGAGCAGTTGCATTCCAGCGCAGATGCTCAGTGGAGCAGCTGACATGATCCAAAATAAGCCTGTTTTTGAGTGTTTTCAGGTGGAGAACTGATGGGAAGTGCTGTGGTTTGCTGACCTTGTTCTTCTAGGGGTAAGAACAACATGTTTAGGGACTGAGGATCCCTGTAATTATTGACATTTCATGCTCCATGCTGCGAGGCACAAAAATGTCTATAACACACATGCATTGATGTAGATTGCCAATGAGGATTGCACAGTACAATCCAAGTAAAAATGAACTTGGAATGTAATCATACTCACTTTGGATTGCGCAGTAGAGGCAGGCAGACAGCGGAAGAAATTTGAACATGTGACTTGATTCAGATCGGAGCTAGTTTGCGTGTAACAGGTGGAGATAGTACTGTGTACTTGAGAGGAGTATTGTACTATGTATCGTTACATGTTCTCTATCATTATAATATACATATAGTGTGTGGTTTTCAGTTGTATGATTTCCCCAGGTTACATAATTTGTTAATGTGCACATGCAATTAATGTTTCATTGTTTTTAATTCAGCAAAATTGATGATCAACGAGAGGAGGTTATGTATTATGCATGCATTCCACAATAGTGTATAATCAGGATAATCTCTATGAATAAGTGTCATATTATTCAAAGTTTCTACATTTATCACCCCAGTTGAAAAGTGACAAGAGTATACCATTGCACCTATTGTGTATACAACATTGTCACCTCCAAGTTTGCACGAACCCAGGTTGATGAAGTAAACTTGGTAGCCCTAGGAGTTGCAATATCCTTACTGCAATACTGGAGCTCATCACTTTTTGGCGTCATTGTCGGGGAGGTGTCTAAGTAGATGTGATTTTTGCTTTATTTTTTTCTTCCATTCAACAAATACTTGCAATATTTGCTTTCTTTCCAATTCTGCAAGTAGTTCCATTCAGAAAATAGTTGCAATCTTCGCTTTCTTTCCAATTTTTCAAGTAGTTCCATTCAAAAAACAGTTGAAATCTTTGCTTTATTTCCAATTCTACAAGTAGTTCCATTCAGAAAATAGTTACAATCTTTGCTTTCTTTCCAATTCTGTATAGTTACATTCAGCAAATAGTTGCAAATACTTGCTTTCTTTCCGTTCTACAAGTAATTCTGAAAAGAAACCCTGGAAAAAAAAAATTTCCTTTCATGCCTCATAGGAGTAGAGACAACTTAGGAAAAAAATTTCCAAATACCCCCACCGCATCTAACATCTAACATTCCCTCTTCTTCAGTGGCTATGAGATAGAGGACCCATTAAGCGAACATTCAGAGAACTTTGAAGAGCCTATTGGGGAAGAAGAAGAGACCATTCCACCAACTACACCATGGTTGAAAATAGAAATGGGATTGAAGATAGAGAAGGAGTTGAAAATAAACCTGAGGGTGCTTTTCCCATCAGAGAAACTAATGGAGATGCTAGGATGAACAACATATGTCTTGTCTAACTCCCTCGGTTACTCTGCGCAGTAGCTTTTGCTCTCTCTCTGCTCTTTGCCTTCAACATTCATCTCCCTCTCAATTGATCTCTTTGGGCTCCTTTGAGGCATTTTCCCAGCTTTTCGGCTTCCCCAGCCGTTTCCCTGCATTCAATCATCTCTCTGTGCCTCTTCAGCTTCCCTGCTCCTTGTCTGTTTGACTGGCCATATGGCTCTGCGTCTCTGTGTCTTCTAAATTCATCATTGCCTATCAAAACACCTGCTGTAGCATGACATGATGATCAGGAGCAGTTATAGAAGGAATCGGGGCCGTTTCATGGCAAAATTCTGAAAACTGAGAAAATTGTCTTACACAGAGATTTCCAGAAAATACAATATCGGACGCATATTCCGGATGTGAAATTGCATTCAATCACCCCTAAATCCCCATCAGGTCCACCATTAGGCACCATATCGCATCGCATTAGTGCATTGGGCAAAATCCCAAATACACAGGAAAATCTTCAAAAACCCGACAAAATCCTTTTTATCAGATTTGAAAATTTATCTCATCCACCCTCTAATCATTTCAGGTCCACCTTTGGCTGCAGTCGCAATCTCCACCGTTGATCTGTGGGATCTCTGATCCAATGGTCCACGTCTAGTCAATTTAACGTCTTAAATTGCTCTACATAAATTATCAATCCGGGTATCGTAAACTGATGAAGTGTGGTGCACCATATGTGCTTAGTTAACCTTTTTCTTACTTCGTTGTTTTATAGTTTTTTTTGTTTTTATTTTGGGGTTTTGTTCTTTTTGATCTCCTAAAGTGCCTAATGTAAATGGAAATCCTATTCTAAGGTCTTAAGAATACTTTTAAAGATCAAGTATGGATGTAGATTTCAAGACAAGGTCTATGTCCCTAATGGTAACTTCCAAAACTTAGCACTTCAAAAGATCTTAAAACGTGTTATTGATGGAATTAGTACTTAAACAAAAGTGTAAGTATGCAGCTACTTTAATCAAGAAAAATATGAAATACTGATCGTGAAATCATTGTCTCTGCTGCTTGTCTAAATACGGAAATAAAAGTTAAGCTATTGCACTCAAGCAAAGCAAAAACTGCAAACCAATAAAAAGTAAAATCGAATCACATCATTCATAGTCTTATTCCTCGCCAGGTAGTCTAAGCTATGGCTTTCGGAGATAATCATCAATAGCATGAGCAATCTGATATCTAGTTGCAGAAAAGTAAAACTTAAATCAGATCACATCAATTCATAGTCTGACCCCTCGCCAGTTAGTCTCACTATGGCTTTCGGAGGTAATCATCAACAACTTGAGCAATCTGATATCTAATTGTAGAAAAGTAAACTTAAAATCAAATCACATCAATTCATAGTCTAACCCCTTGCTAGTTAGTCTCGCTATGGCTTTCGGAGGTAATCATCAAAAACTTGAGAAATCTGATATCTAATTGCAAAAAAGTAAACTTAAAATCAAATCACATCAATTCATAGTCTGACCCCTCGCCAGTTAGTTTCGCTATGGCTTTCGGAGGTAATCATCAACAACTTGAGCAATCTGATATCTAATTGCAGAAAAGTAAACTTAAAATCAAATCACATCAATTCATAGTCTGACCCCTCGCCAGTTAGTCTCACTATGGCTTTCGAAGGTAATCATCAACAACTTGAGCAATCTGATATCTAAACTAACTAACAAAGCAAATGAATAAGGCAGAAATCAAAGCATAACTGAAATTGAAAAGCGAAAAAAAACAAAGTCAACAGAGAGGTAAATCTCATGTCACTATTTGATGCAAAAACACGTAAAGAAAAACTAATCTACAATCAACCGGTTGAACACACTTACATGAATTAAAATTGCATGAATGGAAAATATAATCTATCAAATTTGAAAGCAATTAAATGACATAATGAAATCAAAGAAAAATTACAAAATGAAAGCTACTCTACCTTACATTCTAATATGCTCCATGACATCTACTTCACATCTCCTTCCATCTTGAGAACATCAAAGCTTTATTCAAATTATTCAAAATTACAAATTACAACAAAGATCTCCAAATCTTTCCAAAGCCATCTCACAAGCTAACAAGCTTAAGAACTAACAAGCTAAGACTTAAGAACTCACAAGCTAAAAGACTAACAAATGAAGGAGAGAGATCTCCTATTTATACAAAAAGATGAGAAGCCATCTCATTAATGAGAGTCCATGAATCTCTCCCTCTACCTCTAGAGTCCTAATCAAAATAGGAACTGATAAGACACATGTCTTCTTAGAGTTACAATATAATTAGGAGATGTGACACATATCCTCATGATCCCATGATTCTTTCCACTCAAATTCGAATTTGGCCTTAGAGTGCCACATAAGGGTCTTCTAGAAGCCTCCTTTCAACCTACACATGTCAACAATCTCAACCCATTTGTTAGGTATAAGCATATGCACATTATTTTCTAATTTTTAACCACAAATTCACTTAAAAGGCTTAGAATTAATAAAGATTGGAAAAACATAAATGTGGCCCAATGATAATGAGAGTGGGATGAATGTGGTGACATAGTAGTGAAATGGAGTTGAAATGGAGGTAATATAATGGACATAATAGTGAAAGGGTAATGGAAATGAATGACATTTTCAAGACTCAACAGTCCATATATGATCTCAAGCGGTTTAGGAATATGGAGGTTGCTTGCCCGAAAAGGCAGTTTTCCTCTCTCCTTCACCAGCCATGCGTCGTTCATTGTATGGGATTGGGCGGAGCCAGCCTAAAACCGCTTTCCGCCTAAGGCCTGCCCGAAATCCCACCTACGGAACTCAAATTTCATTAATCATGCCTTTATTTCCCCTTCGGGTCCAGTTTTATTGTTTTCAGGCATTTTCCTTTGTATTTTTGTTTTATAGCGGAAATACGAAAATACATAGAAAATCCCCTTTTACCAGATTTCAAATTTTATGAATTATGCTTATGAAATCCGTCAGGTCTGGCAATTGCCGATCTGATTTAATCCTGATTGTCCATTCCTCTCGCGATCTGATGACTGAGATTGCCCGTTGTGATCGCTACCGCATATCGCATTGCATATGACCCAGGGGTTCTGTACATCGTCGATGCCAATTCGCTGATCTGATCATCAACGATCGGTGTATCGCATGATCGGCAATCAGTGTATTGCATGATTGCAATCACCAGGTCGAGGGTCCTAATATCGCACATATGTCTATGTCCAATCCGATACATCAGATCGGCAGATCGGAGTTTCTTTCACCTCCGCTTAAGTCCCACCCTTTGCCTTTTTCCGATGCGATTTCCCTTTATAAGGGTTTTTTGCCATTTTTAGGGGATTTTGCCTCTTTTTCTAAGGAAACAGGGCCTCTTTTTTCTGCACCCTAAGTCTATCCAAAATCCATTTTGGATCAACATAAACCCCTTTTCCCTTCCTCACTCCCATGGCTTGACCATAGAGGACCCATATACCCTTTTGTTTGAGTTTGTTGTCATGAAAAACTTATGATTACACCTTTGGTCACTAGAAGTTGAAATTGTTCCTATCCACCCTCAAATATGCAACCTTGCGCTGGTTCATGGGTTTACCTGGGGACGACATCACCACCTGGGCTTAGATGCAACAAGCCTTCAACAATAAGTATACAAAATATTGCAGGTGCAAAGATACCCAAGTGGAAATTTTTAGAATGACCTTGGGACATGATGAATCTTTGGAAGATGATGAGGAAAGGTTCCAACTCAACTACAAAAGGGCCAGGTGCACCCTCGATCCTGAATCACTTAAGCTAGTCCTTCCTAGAGGGATCAGGGAAGATCTCCTAGAAACCTTAAACCTATTATTAGGTGGGGACATCTATCAGTTACCCTATGATGATATCAAGACAGTTTTAAAAATCATTCTAGTGCATCCAAAAAGAAGGGTAGGGCTAGTCAAGATTTGGCCAGTTCATCCTCCTCTAAAACATCCATAAAAAGTGAAATTGGGAACATGTTGGAAGACTTCAAGATTGAAATGTTGCATACCCTTTCTCTACAAATGGACACCATGCAAATCAAGAGGAAGTGGGAGGAAGTAGAAAGATCCTTAGTTGTCTTCTGCCCTAGATGCACCAAAACGCACCTTAAGAATGAATGTCCATTGAATCCTATGGAGATCTACTCGATCTGTGAGGAGAACCACTCCACAAACAAGTTCCCTTCTCTATCTGGATTGAAATTTGTGTATCAAGGAACTGAAGGTGTCACTGAACAACCTTGTTATATCAACCAAAGGAGGCCTCAAGGACCTCGTCCATACCATCAAGTCATGAAAGGGGCATCCTATTCATATTACAACCCTAACCAGAATGGATCCATTCCCCCTTGGTGCCCTCTTGCTTATCCTTCATGGTCCACACCTTCTCCCTTGTATTTTGCACCTCAATACCATTCCCAACCTGCAAACCAACCATTTCAGCCATATACTCCTCCAGAACATTAGTACAATGCACCATCCCAGGGGTGGAGGCCCCCATTCAACCAATATCCAGCCTTAGTGCCTCCACTTCCATCTCAACCACAACTCCTTCACCCTGATCCACCTAAGAAACCTCATATGCGTTCTTAACCAAATCTGAACCCAAACAACAGGCAGGAAAAATAGGTCGACAATGGGGAAGCGTCTTACCCTTCCTATGTTGTGGAAATTCAAGAAATCAACCTTGGTTTGGAAGAGTTCTTCCCGATAATCAACCTCCATCTCCACCTAAGGAGCTTTAAGAGGAAGAGGAGGAGAGTGTCCCTCAAGCAAATCCACCTCCTTTTCCTAAGATATTAATCCATTCTATCCAGCACACCCCAGAAGAGACTGAACTTCTTGGTGAATTGAAAAACTTGTGTGTTAAAATCCCACTCCTCCAAGCTATCAAGGATGTCCCCATCTACAAAAAGATAATCAAGGAGAAATGCTTCAGACATCCTGGGAGGTGAAAGAAATACACCCATAACATTAATGTCATTAGATAACTCTCTGACTTAATGTTGGGGTCGTTGATTTGCCCAAAGTATCTAGATCTTGGAAGTCCTATGGTAGGTGTGCACATTGATGATATCATTGTCCCCATACCTTGATTGATCTTGGGGCTGCCATCAATGTGATGACTAAGGAGATTATGCTTAAACTGAATCTCCAATGATCATTAAGAAATATCACAGTAGTATTTCAGCTTGCAGATAGGCCCACGGTAGCTCCTCAACAATTTGTTGAGGATGTGATGGTATCCATTGATTCCTGGGAATACCTTGTTGACTTCTTAGTTCTCCAACCTAATACCAAGTTCAATGGTTATCCTCTCATCCTTGGAAGGCCATGATTAGCCATTGTTGATGCTTACATAAGTTACAGGGCTAGGAATATGACCATTGAAAATGGGCATTTGTCTAAAAAATTGGTCTTGTACCCTCCTGCTCAACCATCTCTAGGACATGACTTACCTTTATGGTTATAAGAGGAGGAGGAAGATGAATTCTACTCTTCCCGAATTTGTACCCTAGATGCTACCATAGGAGGGGGGCCACCTGATGAAGATGAACTGATTGAGAAAATCCTCCAGAATTAGCCCCCCAACACCATGTCCCTTGAGGAGTTAGTTAAGAAAGTTGAAGATAACCCTTGGACTGAGTTTTGCCTAGCTAACTCAAGTCCTACTCATGTCAAGATGATAGAATTTTATCCACAAATAACATTGAAAATCAACCCCTCTCTCTCTGCACATCAAGAAGAGGAGTTATGTGACATGCTAAGAAAGCATCTCGATGCCTTTGTCTGGAGTTATAAGGAAATGAAGGGAGTGAACCCTTTGGTGTGTACTCACCAAATTTACATCAAGGAAGGTTTCAAGCCAATGTGCTAACCTCAGAGGAGAATGAACCTAGCCCTCAAGGATATAGTCAAAGAGAACTACAAAAGTTGTTGGATGCATGGTTCATTTACCCCATCTTAGATAGTGAGTCAGTATCTCCTTTGGTTCTGGTTCGAAATAAAAATGGGAAGTGGAGAATCTGTGTAGACTACATAGAGCTAAACAAAGCCACACAAAAGGACCATTTCCCTCTAGCTTTCATTGACCAAGTATTATATGGTCTGGCAGGAAAGAAGTTCTTATATATCCTGGATGGATTCAGTGGTTACAATCAGATCCAAATCATCCCAGAGGACCAAGATAAAACCACCTTCACCTATCCTTGGGGTACCTTTTCTTATAGGGTCCTTCCTTTTGGATTATGTAATTCCCCTACCACTTTTCAGAGGGTAGTCCTGAGCATCTTTGCAGAGCTAGTCCATGACTTTGTGGAAATTTATATGGATGATTTCACCCCCTATGGGTGTGATTTCTTGGAGGCTCTCTCTAACTTGGGAAAAGTATTAAACAAATGCATTGAAATGAACTTATCCCTTAGTCTTGAGAAGTGTGATTTCTTGATGACTGCAGGGACTATTCTAGGTCACTCAATATCCCAAGAAGGACTGCAAGTGGACCTAAATAAAATCGTTATCATAAAGAGGGTCCCTACTCCTCAGAAGAAGAGGGATGTTAGAAGTGTCTCAATTTTAGCGGTATACTATAGGAGATTCATAAAAGACTTCAGCAAAGTAGCCTCACCTTTGTTTGGATAATTAGCCAAGAACTCCAAATTTTCATGGTCAAAAATCTGCCAAGAAGCCGTAGAAACCCTAAAGGAGAAGTTGACAACTACACCTATACTGAGAGGACCAAATTGGGCTCTTCCTTTCCACATTCATGCTGATTCCTCTGACAAAGCTATAGGAGCATCTCTAGGCCAGATAGATGACAAGTTACCTTATGCCATTTACTTCATCAACACAAATCTTTCCAAGGCTGAATTGAACTATATTGTCACTAAAAAAGAGCTCCTAGATGTTGTCCATTCCTTGAATAAATTTACACATTAAATCACTGGTTACCAAACCTTTGTACATACTGACCATGCTTCTATTCAATATTTGATGAACAAGATTGATGTGAATTTCTGAATTATTAGATTGTTACTTTTGTTACAACATTTTGATCTAACTATCATTGATAAGCCTGGTAGAGAAAATGTAGTTGCAGATTTCTTGTTCATATTGGATTTTATTGTAGGTGAGGAAGAAATGATTGATGTCCAGCTGCCAAATGAGCATTTATTCACTATTTTAGTTCTCTCTTCATGGTTTGCTGACATAACCAGCTACTTAGTGACTACACAGTTCCCTCCAAATATGTCCTCCAAGGAAAAGAACAGAATTATAAGGAAAAGTGCACCATTCACTTGTTTTGGGGGAAATCTTTTCAAGATAGGGCCGGATCAAATTCTGATAAGATGTGTCATGGAAGAGGAAGTTTTTGACATCCTTGTGGCCTATCATGACAGGCCTTGTGGATATCACTTTGCAGCCAAGAGGACAACCTTCAAGGTACTAAAAACTGGCTACTATTGCCCCACTCTCCACCAAGATGCAAAAAGATATGCCAGTCAATGTGACCAATGCCAAAGAATTGGGAAACCTACTCCCATGGATGAAATTCCTTTGCAACCTCAAGTGACTTTTGAGCCATTTGACAAGTGGGGCATGGATTTCATTGGGCCCATTGATCCACCATCAGGACAGAAAAAGTACATAATTGTGTGCACTGATTACTTGACAAAGTGGGTTGAAACCAAGGCTGTCAAGGTAGCCACAGAAGAGAAAGTGGTTGAGTTCTTGAGGGAGAATGTGTTTTACAAGTTTGGGTACCCTAGAGAGCTAGTCACTGATCAGGGCACTCAATTCACCTCACACATGATTGAGAATATTTTAATCTAGCATAAGATCGAGCATAGGAAATCAACTCCTTACCACCATCAAGCCAGTGGACAAGTAGAGGTTACCTACAGAGCATTGGAAAGAATTCTCACAAAGGTGGTGAGCAAAAACATAAAATATTGCGTTGGTAGACTAGTGGAGGCCACTTGGGCCTATAATACAACTTGGAAGACAACCAATGGCTTCACCCCTTCTGATTTGGTCTATGGGAAGAAGTCTCTACTCTTCATTTAGTTTGAGTACAACACTTTAATAATGGCAGCACAATTGGATTTGGATGTTACAAAGGTACAACAAGAGAGGTTTCTCCAGCTCAACGAATTAGATCAATTCAAGATGCAGGCCCTCCTACACACAAAGGTGACTCAAGTATAAAGAAAGGTTTGACATGATAAAAATATCAAAGATAAAATGTTTCAAGAAGATGATTGGGCTCTATTGTATTACTCCAGGTTCAAGTATTTCAAAGGAAAGTTGATGACAAAATGGTTGGGCCCATATGTGATAGAAAAGTTCCATGACAATGGGGTTGTTCAGATAAGAACCATTAATGAAGAAGGTATCCCCTTGCTTGTAAATGGGTAAGATTGAAAGACTACAAAAAAGCTCTGTCAAAGGAAGAGTTCCTTAGTAGTGGGCAGTGATGGTGATTGGAGGTGTCTCGGCTTCCACGTCAATGAATTATTGAAGACTGTTGAATTTTTGAAAAAATGAAAAAAAAAAGACAATAAGAGACCTAGGTGAAAACCTCCAGGAGGCACCTAAGGCCCACTTTTGGGTTGAAAACCTTCTTGAGGCAGTCTAAGAGTGAAAAAGAAAAAAAAAATCCTTAGTTGAAAACCTCCCTTGATGCACCTAGGGTAGGAAAATAGGTTTAAAACCTCCTTTGAGTCTACTTGGGTGTCTTTCAAAAAAAAAACACACACAAAAACGTTATGGCAGGGACCTCAAACCTGCCCACTAATTAAATTTTGTGTTTTTTACAGGTTTTCAAGGAAATAAAGGACACCAAGTCCAGAGGGCAGCAAGCCAAGAAAAACCCCATTCCTCCTTCATTCATTTCATATCTTCCATGACCACCATGCATTCAGCATCCATTCTCATCTCCAACCATCAAAAAACCAATCTACAGGCAATTTTCTGACTTCTACAGGATTTCCTATAGTTACTAGAGGAGTTTCCTGTAGTACTATAGGATGTCCTAAAAATATATAGGAATGGAATCCCTGTTGAGAAATAATGATGCAGGCCTAATTTGAGTTTAAAAAAGGAGAAAATTGACCTCACCACATCTCAACCAACACCATTTCATGACCATGTCACCCTATGTGTCCCTCAAGAAATCCACTCCAAAAAAAAAAACAAGGAAAACAAAGAAAAGCTCAAAGGCCATACCATCAGTAGCCTAGCACTCCATCTTCCCAATTTTCACCCCTTCCTCTCCTACTTCAACACCTATTCCTCCTCCAAAGAAAAAAACAAATAAATTTAAGAAAGAGGGAGCTACAAGATTTCATGTAGTACTATAGGAAACCTTGTAGCATTCTATATTACAATAGCAGTAGTCTCCATGGTCCTCCTTCAGCATCCATGCAGACAAATAGTACCAGAAGCCCTGCAAGCACTATGGCACCTATCTAGATCTCAACAACAATAGACAAGGCTAGCACCTTCACATCACAACAAAGAATACCAATCTATCATCCAGGTGAAATCAACAAAACAAGAGCAAAAGATAATATGTACCAAAAATAGAAGAAGCATAGCAGAGCCACCCTCTAGCATGCATCAACTGAGCAAAGGAAGACAAGAGTATGGCACCTCATACACTCTCTCTCCTAAGTACAAATATGATAAAATTGTAAGAATATGAAAAGGTTAGTTTTATAAGCTGAAGGTGGCCAGTTAACTTGGCCACCCTCAACCCAAAAACAAAAAGTTAACTTCTAGTCAGCAGGACATGTGGCAAGGTCACATCAAAGGAAATAAGTCGGAAAGGTGGTCGAGTTAAGTTGTACAGGAGTGGGTGACGATTACGAGATAGGGCTACATGATAACTAATAATAGGCTAATGGTCCAAAAGGAGAAATCATGTACCCTTCCATCTAGCACATCGCTCAAAGGAATCGACCATAAATAGATAAAAATCCCTAATTTTCATGCATACATCATTCATTTCGATATTTAGAGAACTGGAAACACCTAGAGGAGCCATCGAAGAAGAAACCTAGTCTCGATCATCCTACAGTGAGCACCGATAGGAAATGTAGAAAAACTATAGGAAACAATGAGAATTATCAAAAACCCTACGAGGGGGTGCCTAGGGCCCAACTACTCAAGAATTCTCGTCATATAGGGAATTACAGTGAAAGGTAGGTGGCCTATATCCTCCGTGTTTTGACTCGATAGCTAGAAAAGAGAAAAGGAAAATAAATTTTTATTTGTTTCTAGTAATTACAATTTGCATAGAGATAGACAGAATTGTGTGGAGAAATTATGTGGGGATAAAGGAAGAATTGTAGTCATCACCCTCCTAAACTCTAAAGCCTCACTCACTTGGGAAATATCTTAAGCTAAAGCCACCAAACTACATATATTCAGATTGACAGAGAGAGAAAATGACAGGAGGTTTCAACAAAAGGGAGCCCACAAGAACATCTAGAATACATCTCCATCCCCCTGTGATAGAGATATTCAGAAGGCATCAATGGTTGGGATTCTTCAAGCTACTTAGAGGATATGATGATGATTGTTACACAAAAATATCGTCATCATGATTATTTGCAATCAGTATGGGTCTATCATCACTTGTACTGTCCTCCTAAGCAAGTCTCAGACCTCAATTCTTCAAATCAAGCTTTGGAAATGAGAGAAAGACATTAAAAATCAATGTAACTCTGGTTCCGCACTTTCTCTCATGGTCACCTGCGGTCCCGCACCTTCTATGTACAAAAACTGCGTACCTGCCCGCTCTGTCCCTAACGGTGTAGGTGCGGACCCCTGTGAAAGTCATACTTTGTAACCACTCTTGAACACGACACTTTTATTCACCTGGGTTGGGAAATCCTTTGCCTAACAGTTGATCAAACCACATTGAAAGTCTTCAGCCAGTTTCTGGGTATTAACTTTGGGTCAATTGTCACCAAACCATCTGTCGTGTCATTATGCGTTCAAGAGGTCACTGCCAATAAGCCATTCATTTGCAAAATATCTGTCATCCATCTTGACCATCCCTGAGTCAGTCCTTGCAACAAAATTTCTTCAACTTGATCTATGATTTCGTGTTGTGGGCTTGCCTACGACGGATCGCTTTCTATCAACATCATCTCATTATCTAGAAAGATGATCTAGGAATCGTCAGTACCTTGAGATCTGCATGCATCAATGGCAGGTTTCTCACCTTTGACCATAGTTTACATCATTGACTTTCGATCAAAGGATTCCGTGACATGCTCGACATCAACACATTTATTCGCATCTCATGGACTGTACTAGGTACTTTGAGAGCCATTAACATTACTGGTGGTTTCTCTCACACTTGTTAACAGTTTACATCATTGACTGGTAATCAAGTGGTTTCTACCATGTTCGACATCAACACATTTATTCGCATGGATAGAATCGTACTGTTTCGGGAAGTAGAAATGAAGACCCTGGATCCAGTTTCCACAATCCAGGCTGTGAGGAATTTTGTATTCATTATATAATGGACTATTCATAAACAGATAGATGCATCCATACTGTGTCCACATGAGTCTATATTTGTGATGTTTTACAAGATCATTCCTGTATCAGAACAGTAGTTAGTTTCTAGTCAGTTTTTATCTGAGTATGGGAATACCTACCTCAGCGATGATATGATCTCATATATATATCTTGCATTGAATGTTTTTACAAGTTCCAACCGGGTTCTCCACAAGATGATCCTCGAAATGATAAAGTACTTCACTCTTCCTAAATGATAAGAAATCCTCATCTACTACAGACTTCGCACTTGAGGGGGCAATCTGTTACACAAAAATATCGTCACCATGATTATTTGCAGTCAGTATGGGTCTATCATCACTTGTACTGTCCTCCTAAGCAAGCCTCAGACCTCAGTTCTTCAAATCAAGCTTTGGAAATGAGAGAAAGACATTAAAAATCAATGTAACTCTGGTTCCGCACTTTCTCTCATGGTCACCTGCGGTCCCGCACCTTCTGTGTACAAAAACTGCGTACCTACCCGCTCTGTCCCTAACGGTGTAGGTGCCGACCCCTGTGAAAGTCAAAAGGTGCAAGTTTTATCTTTAAAAACTCACTTTGGGTTAATTCTAGAGGTTTCTAGAAGGAATTTTGACATGGATTGTTCGCTCTGAGGTGGTTCATGCATCCCAAAAGAGAAGGAGCTAATCCCTTGATGAGAGGAGCTATCCCTTTGAAGGAGGGCTTTATCCCTTTGAAGGAGGACCTAGTAACCTCCCTCCATTGCACTATAAATACAGGCATTGGGTTGGTTGCTGGAGAGGTTAGAAGCTGAACATTTTTTAGGGTAAATGCTGGTGAAATCAAGACTTCCTATTTAAGCCTAAAGAGGAGAGATCACATACCTTTTTGGTTTCATTGGGGAGTGAGTGAAAATTGTCAAAGTAGAGGAGACTTCTTGTTGGACCCTAGGAGGAGCTTGTACAGTGTCAAGGCAAAGGTTGTAAGGTTATTCTTCTTTTGAATTAATACAATCAAACTCATTTTTCTCAACAAGTATCTTATGTTATTTGTTTCATGGACTCCTTGACTTTCATGTTAAATATGTTTTATGCAATTGGCATTTCAGGTGCTATTTAATTTGTTTGCCTTGTTTGTGTTTGCAGATTCGCGACAAAGGAGCTCATTTGGATCAAAGAAGCGAGGGCATCCACAAGCTTGCGTTGGACCTAAGGTAGGCCCTAAAAACACTTGTTTGTTATTGTTTATCAAAGCATATTTAGAGAAAGATAATGTCTGATTGGTTTGCTTGTCATTAGGTCTTCTTTAGATTCTAGGTAGGTCTATCTTGTCCACAAGATCAACTTATTTCGTGTGACAATGATGTAGCTCGGGAACTTGCAATGTCACTCACACCTCAATCCAGAGTCAGTGCCACTTCTATGGTGAGAGGATTGTCAGTAACAATTACCCCTGAAAGCATTAGCAGAATCACTATACTTCCTCTAAGTTTACAATGGAGAAAAGAGGATAAAGCTAGCAGCACTTATGCCAAGAAGAACTTTTTCTTAGAAGATGAGAAGCCAATTGAGGACAAAAATGTGATTAGAAGGTAGAGAATTCCATATCCTTGGGATGAAGTAAGCTATCACATTCTCAAGTATATTTCTTGTGAGGGAAGGCTTAGTATAGTCTATGGTTACCAGTTTAGACTCCTCCATGAGCTGAGATTTGGTGAAGAGTTACCACCTAATAGAAGACTTAGTGTTCCCTACTTCTTGTTGCAATCAACAATAGACATGAGCATCAAGTTACAGGAAGGAAAGCATCTGTTGTTGGAACATCATGGACTAATCAAGATCATACTAGTGTTGAAAATAATACTAAGAGGGGGGTGAATCAGTATTATCAAATTCTTTTCAATATGCCTTCCAGATTTATACTTTAATTTATTCTTCAGATATTGATCATTAATTTGTATCTCAGTGCCATATAATAATGAACAAGAGAAAGAAAAATAGATAAGCACACCAAAGAACACCAGATATAAGGTGGAAACCCAATGTGGGTGAAAACCACCCACTGCAATATGTCTCTATCTTCTTTCAATTAGAAACTTCTTTCACAAGGATTTTGTATTGGTGCAGTCCTTTACCAGTACGCAGGCTACAACCTGCAGAGAGCTACAACTCTCTCTCGTTTTCCAGTCTCTCCTTGAAGGGAGCTGCAACCACCTTTGCTCTTCTACTTCTTTAAGGACCGTGTTTCATTAATTTTCAGACTGGATCCAAGAAGATCAAATAATCATCAAGTACATGAAAATCACCCAATCTCCTTATACAATCAACCAATGAATCACCCAACTTCTCAGAATGTTGTAAACAGAAAAGTAATACCAGAAATCTAAACCCAAAACTCTACAGCAATAGATAAAAGACAGTCAAAAAATGTTTTAAGATAGGTCCGCAACTTCACCGATATAAACCTGCGGATATCTGTAGCCTTTCTGTGCCTGAACTGCGCAGATCTGCACCGTATCCTTCTGCTGCTCTGCGCACCACCATACTTTCTCCTTCTGATGAACTGCGTACCTCAACTCAGATACGTATTGTACTCTCTGTCTGACCACGTACCTCCGCACTGTTCCTTCTGTGCCTCTGCGTATCTCCGCACCTTTTTTTCTTCTGCGCTACGTGCCTCGCACTGCGCCTTCTGTTGCACTGCTTACCCCCGCACTACGTCTTCTCCTGCACTGCGTACCCCTGCAATTACATCATGGATCGCCTGCGAACCTCTGATTAGGGCCAAATTAACAGTCCTCCAATGTGCCACAGTCAGTCAGATCCACAGATCTGATCATGCGCCCGAGAGATCACGACTTATCAATAGATTCGCCTTAAATTTTCTCCTTGATTTAGATCTAGCTTTTAAAACCAATCACCCAAACATTCAGATCTTAAGATATTCAAATTTCACAAGTGTCTAGCCAAGTGATCTCCTTCCCCTTTTTATAGTCAAACCCTTATCCACACCATGGGACAAAACCATCAAAAACCAATACAAGGGATCCAAACCAGGGTTCAATAAATTAGATCCTATACCATGGGCCAAAACCATGGGATCGTAAAAGATGGGCTAAAAACCAAGGGCCAAACATAGGATACCCCACGTGAGAGTGCTTCTCTGCATTGGAGTGAGTGAACTGGGGGACCGCACCTTATGAACGGTGAACCTGCGGGTATGTCTGTACTCCCTAGATGGTGAACCTGCGGGTCCGCACCTTTTGAACGATGCACCTGCGAACCTCTTATTTTCCATTATTTTAAGAGCCTGAATAGAGTTTTGCCACTTGAGTGAGTTGCTATCAAGTACAACACTTGTACCATAGATCCAAACCAGAATCATAATGCCAACAATCTCCCCCTTTGGACTTGATGGCAACCTCAAGGTCGTCATCGTCATTATCCCCCTTTGACATCAAGGGCAAAGGGTTATTCTCCCCCTGAGACCATGCTTAAATATTTAATCATGCTCCCCCTGACGGTAAACCAAATCTACAAACCATAATCCACCATACACCATAAGAGAAAGAGATAGAGACATATTGCAACAATATTTAGATCAACATCCATGATCTCCTTCTATGCTACCATAATGCCAACAATGCATTATATGTGCTCCCCCTGAACCTGTGCCATTTGATCTTCGACAAATCCATAAGCCAGCAAATGTACACGTATACCACATATGAACCTCATGTACAACCAACAATCTCTGAAACAAATGAGATTCAACAACAAGATGATACATCAACAACCCCCAGCTTTTGCCTGAGGTATTCAAAGGTCTCCCTGGGCAATGGTTTGGTGAGTATATCAGCAACTTGTTCCTTAGAAGGAACATACTCCAACTTGACCTTTTGTTCAAGCACTTGTTCACTGAGAAAGTGATACTTGATCGGTATGTGCTTGCTCTTTGAATGCATGACTGGGTTCTTTGAAATGTTGATTGCACTTGTATTATCACATAAGATGGAGATAGGTGGAGTACAAGTGATTTGAAAATCCTGCAAGGTCTGCATCATCCAAAGGAGTTGAGTGCAACAAGATGCAGCAGCCACATCTTCCGCTTCAGCTGTAGATAAAGCAATCAAACTCTGTTTCTTGCTGAACCAAGATACTAATCTCGAACCCATAAAGAATGCACCACCACTTGTGCTCTTCCTGTCATCCACGCTTCCGGCCCAATCTGCATCTGTATAAGCATGAAGTGTGAGATCTGTATCTCTAGGATACCATAAGCCTTAGTTTTGGGTTCCTTGAAGGTACTTAAAAATTCTCTTCACTGCTTGAAGATGAGTCTCCTTTGGATTTGCCTGAAATCTTCCAACTATTCCCATTGCATGCATGATGTCTAGTCGGGTACCTGTTAAATAAAGTAGACTTCCAATCATAGATCTGTAGGTTGGTTGGTGCACTACTACTGATTCATTATTTTCACTGAGGCTACATCCTGTGAACATGGGGGTACATACTGGTTTTGCATCTTCCATGCCATATTTCTTCAAAATCTGCTTGAGATACTTGGTTTGAGACAAGAAAATCCCGCCTTCATTTTGTTGGATTTGCAATCCAAGAAAATATGTCAGTTCTCCAAGCAAAGACATTTCAAATTCTTTCTGCATCACCAAGGCAAAGCTTTGACTCATAGCTTCTTCATTGCTGCCAAAGATAATATCATCTACATACACAACAAGTATTAGTAATTTGTCATTTTCAATTTTTATGTAAAGATTGCTATCTGCTGATCCCTTTGAAAAACCTTGTTGATGAAGATATTTGTCCAAACGGTAGTACCAAGCCCTTGGAGCCTGTTTAAGACCATAGAGAGCCTTCTTTAGTCTGCATACGAGATTTGGATCATTCCCAAGGATGAACCCATCTAGTTGCTCAATGTACACTTCTTCTTCTAAGTCCCCATTCAGAAAGGCTGATTTCACGTCCATTTGAAAAACTTTGAACTTCTGAAAGCTTGAGAGAGCAAGGAACATTCGGATGGCCTCAAGTCTAGCAACAGGAGCAAAAGTTTCTTCGAAGTCTATTCCTTCTTGTTGAGCATACCCTTCACACACAAGTCTGGCCTTGTTTCTAATTACTTCTCCATTTTCATTCAAATTATTTTTGAAGATCCATTTTGTGCCTATGACATTCTTATCTTTTGGTCTAGGAACCAATTCCTGAGTGTTGTTCTTTTCAATCTACTCAAGTTCTTCATCCATCGCCTTGACCCAGCATTCATCTTTGCATGCCTCTCTTAAATTCTTTGGTTCAGTGGAGGAGAGCAATGCCAAATAGCTTGAGGCTTTTGCAATTGTTCTTCTTGTTTGTACACCTGCTTCTTTCTGCCCCAAAATCTGAGATTCTGGATGATTCTTTTGAACATACCTGGATGGAGTCTTCTCTTCTATCCTTATTTGCTCCTCAAGTGCCTCTTGAGGTTCTTCTTCATCATTTGTCTGATTTGGAGAGTAGTATTCATCCTCTTCGATATTTTCATGATTTAATTTCCTAGGGATGTATCCTTTTTCATCAACCACTACATCAATGTTGTCAACAATTCTTCCAAGTCTTTTATTGTAACACTTATATGCTTTGCTGTGGGGAGAATAACCAAGGAGAATGCCTTCATCTGCTCTAGGTTCAAGTTTTCCAAGCTGTTCATCAGTGTTCTTGATATAGCATTTGCTCCCAAAAATTTTGAAATGCTTTACTGAAGGAGTCTCACCATACCAGAGCTCATGAGGAGTTTGAGTGTTGTTCACTCAGACATTTGTTTTGTTGAGGATAACAACCGCAACAAATGCCGCTTCACCCCAGAAGGTTGCGGGAGTCCCAGACTCATCAAGCATAGCACGAGCCATTTGTTGGACCATTCTGTTCATCCTTTCTACCACTCCATTTTGCTGAGGAGTCCTAGCTGTAGAGAATTCCCTTCTTATTCCATGTTCTTCACAGAAATCGAAAAATTCATTTGAGGTAAACTCCCCACCTTTGTCGGACCTGAGGCACTTAATTTTGTGATCTGATTCGTTTTCAGCCAATGCTTTGAAAGATTTGAATTTTTCGAATGCTTCGTCCTTGTGTTTCATAAGTCCCAACCAAACCATCCTGGAGAATTCGTCAATGAATAATATAAAGTATTCTTCTCCTTGAGGTGACCTTGTCCTAAATGGACCACATACATCTGTATGGACTAGTTCAAGAGGCATGCTGGCTGATCCTTCCTTCTCAGGGAAGTTAGTTCTGGTTTGCTTACCAAACTGACATGATTTACGTATGGTGTTGTCTGGAATTTTGATATCTGGAAGACCACAAACAGCCTGGTATTTGCATGCTTTCCTTATTTGTGAAAAGCTTAGATGCCCCAATCTCCGGTGCCATAACCAATGCTATATCAGTGTTCTTGATATAGCATTTGCTCCCAAAAATTTTGAAATGCTTTACTGAAGGAGTCTCACCATACCAGAGCTCATGAGGAGTTTGAGTGTTGTTCACTCAGACATTTGTTTTGTTGAGGATAACAACCGCAACAAATGCCGCTTCACCCCAGAAGGTTGCGGGAGTCCCAGACTCATCAAGCATAGCACGAGCCATTTGTTGGACCATTCTGTTCATCCTTTCTACCACTCCATTTTGCTGAGGAGTCCTAGCTGTAGAGAATTCCCTTCTTATTCCATGTTCTTCACAGAAATCGAAAAATTCATTTGAGGTAAACTCCCCACCTTTGTCGGACCTGAGGCACTTAATTTTGTGATCTGATTCATTTTCAGCCAATGCTTTGAAAGATTTGAATTTTTCGAATGCTTCGTCCTTGTGTTTCATAAGTCCCAACCAAACCATCCTGGAGAATTCGTCAATGAATAATATAAAGTATTCTTCTCCTTGAGGTGACCTTGTCCTAAATGGACCACATACATCTGTATGGACTAGTTCAAGAGGCCTGCTGGCTGATCCTTCCTTCTCAGGGAAGTTAGTTCTGGTTTGCTTACCAAACTGACATGATTTACATATGGTGTTGTCTGGAATTTTGATATCTGGAAGACCACAAACAGCCTGGTATTTGCATGCTTTCCTTATTTGTGAAAAGCTTAGATGCCCCAATCTCCGGTGCCATAACCAATGTTCATCATCATTACTCAAATAGCATTGTTGTTGTCCTTCTTCGAATATGTATAGATTATTTGGAGTTCTTCTGCCTTTGATCACTGTTTTTCCTGTATCAAGATCACGAATGCTACATCCATTTGATCGAAATATTACCTCAGTTCCTTGATCGCACATCTGACTGACACTCAGTAGATTATGCTTCAAGCCATCAACATACAAAACATTTCCAGTTTTGACCTTTTCTTTCAAATGAGCAGTGCCTTTTCCTTTTATGGTTGCAGGGGTATCATTTCCAAAAGAAACTTTCTTAACCTTTTCTAAAGCAGTATATGATTCAAGTTTTTCTTTATCACCAGTCATATGCTTTGAACATCCACTGTCGATGTACCATAGATTTTCCTGTCCTTCTGCATAAAAGGCTATCCCACATCTTTCTAGTTGCGGTTCCTTTATTCTCCATGTTCGGGTGCTTGAGGCTTGTTCCTTTGTCTGCCGAAACCTGCTCCTGCATTCAAAATCTTCAAGACCGAAGTTATTACAAATAGAACATTCAATTTCATTTTCAAGGGCCGAAAAGTTGTTATAGGTCCTTTTCGTAATCCCGTGCATACTTCTTTGTTTTTGAGCTTCTCTAGTCATGATTGTCTTATAGGCAACATATTGAGCTGCTTTGTGACCAAAGTTATGGCAAGAGAAACATTGACCATTGAAGAAACTTCTACGATTATCAAATCTACCAGCCAAATGATTGTAATTTCTATTGTCATCCATTCTTGAAGCAAATTGAGAAGTTTTTACCTGTGGCTGGTTGTAGCTTTTGTTCACCCTTAAGATGGATTGCCCCTGGTTTACCTGGTAGTCTCTATTTGTTCTTGATGTAATTCGTCCCTGCTTTACCCGATGATCTCCATTGGGCTTTTTCTCATTCCTCCTTGCTGCATCAAGATAACTCTTTGAGGTGGATGCTTGAGATGTTTCTCCATTATAACCCAGACCTGTCTTAATTAGTGGATAACGTTGTACATTGATAATCTCATCCAGAGTTTCAGATCCTTTAACAAACTTAAGATTAAGAACCTTTGTTTTCTCAATTTCTTTTCTAAGGCCAACAATTTCACATTCTAACTTCTCAAGAGATTTTTCTTTTTCATCAAGTTGAAATTGCAGAGTATCAATGATCACATTCTTTTCTTCTAAACATGTCTTGAGTCTAGAAATCTCTTCATAAAAGCCATCCACATCTATAGAATCCAGGTAATCATCATCTTCAAAAGCCATTAAAAGTTTATAATCATTACCTCGTTCATCTTCGTCACTATTTGATAGGCCATCATTGTCTTCATGAGTGTAGTAACTTTTCTTAGTTGCATTCTGTTTCTTGTTCCATCGAACAGGTTCCTCCCTTTTTCAATCTTATCCTTGTGAGGACATTTGGCAGCATAGTGACCGACTCTTCCACAAGCAAAGCATTTGAAAGGTAACTTACCTCGGAATCGTCCAGTACCTTGTTGAAGATTTCTGACAAAATTTGATTCTTCTTCTTCTTCTGACACGTGTCCTGACTCGTAGTACTCGCCTTTGCCTGAAGCCTTGAAGGCAACTTCTCTCCTGTCTGATGGACCTCCTTTCCTCATTTCATAAGCAATTAGAATTCCATGTAGTTGTGACATTTTAAGGCTTTGTAGATTCTCTTTTTCTTCTATAGTAGAAACTTTAGATTCAAACCTAGGGGACAAAGATCTTAGAACTTTTTCAACCACAACAGCCTCTTTTATTTCTTCACCCAAAATTTTCATACAATTAACAATCTCATCTACACGAAGAAAATAGTTAGCCACACTTTCATCATTATACATCCTGAGATTTTCATACTGAATCCTGAGGGTTTGAAGTTTTGCTCGTTTTACCTAATCATCCCCTTCATAGCTCAGAACAATCTTGTCCCATATCTCTTTTGTAGATTTAAACTACATTACCTTGACAAATTCTGATTGAGATAGACATCCTAATAGAGTGTTGACTGCCTTTGCATTTGTTTCATATTTCTTCTTCTCAGCCAGATCTATAGGAGTTGTTGATGGAAAAGTATACCCTGTATCTATGATATCCCAGACTTTTGTACCAAGAGATTGAAGATAGGCAGTAATTCTTACCTTCCATTAAACGAAGTTTGTCCCATCAAAAATCAGTGGCCTAATTGATGCTTCCCTCTCGTAGTTTCTCATGATGCAAGATCTTTCTTCAAGCGATAAAGCTTCTTCCGAAGAACCTGCTCTGATACCAATTGTTGAAAATAATACTGAGAGGGGGGGTGAATCAGTATTATCAAATTCTTTTCAATATGTCGTCCAGATTTATACTTTAATTTATTCTTCAGATATTGAACATTAATTTGTATGTCAGTGCCATATAATAATGAACAAGAGCAAGAAAAATAGATAAGCACACCAAATAACACCAGATATAAGGTGGAAACCCAATGTGGGTGAAAACCACCTGCTGCAATATGTCTCTATCTTCTTTCAATTAGAAACTTCTTTTACAAGGATTTTGTACTAGTGCAGTCCTTTACCAGTACGCAGGCTACAACCTACAAAGAGCTACAACTCTCTCTCGTTTTCCAGTCTCTCCTGGAAGGGAGCTACAACCCCCTTTGCTCTTCTACTTCTTTAAGGACCACGTTTCATTAATTTTCAGACTAGATCCAAGAAGATCAAATAATCATCAAGTACATGAAAATCACCCAATCTCCTTATACAATCAACCAATGAATCACCCAACTTCTCAGAATGCTATCAACAGAAAAGTAATACCAGAAATCTAAACCCAGAACGCTGTAGAAATAGATAAAAGACAATCAACAAATGTTTTAAGACAGGTCCGCAACTTCACCAATATAAACCTGCGGATATCTGCAGCCTTTCTGTGCCTAAACTGCGCAAATCCGCACCGTATCCTTCTGCTGCTCTGCATACCACCGCACTTTCTCCTTTTGCTGAACTACGTACCTCAACTCAGATATGCACTGTACTCTCTGTCTGACCGCGTACCTCCGCATTGTTCCTTGTGTGCCTCTGCGTATCTCCGCACCTTGTTTTATTCTGCGCTGTGTACCTCGCACTGCGCCTTCTGTTGCGCTGCGTACCTCGCACTGCGCCTTCTGTTGCGCTGCGTACCCCCACATTGCATCTTCTCCTGCACTACGTACCCCTGCAATTACACCGTGGATCGCCTGCGAACCTCTGATTAGGGCCAAATTAACAGTCCTCCAATGTGCCACAGTCAGTCAGATCCACAGATCTGATCATGCGCCCGAGAGATCACGACTTATCAATAGATTCACCTTAAATTTTCTCCTTGATTTAGATCTAGCTTTTAAAACCAATCACCCAAACATTCAGATCTTAAGATATTCAAATTTCACAAGTGTCTAGCCAAGTGATCTCCTTCCCTTTTTATAGTCAAACCCTTATCCACACCATGGGACAAAACCATCAAAAACCAATACAAGGGATCCAAACCGGGGTTCAATAAATTAGATCCTATACCACGGGCCAAAACCATAGGATCGTAAAAGACGAGCTAAAAGCCAAGGGCCAAACATAGGATACCCCATGTGAGCACACTTCTCTGCATTGGAGTGAGTGAACTAGGGGACCGCACCTTATGAACAGTGAACCTACGGGTATGTCCGTACTCCTTGGATGGCGAACCTGTGGGTCTGCACCTTTGAACGATGCACCTGCAAACCTCTTATTTTCCATTATTTTAAGAGCCCGAATAGAGTTTTGCCACGTGAGTGAGTTGCCATCAAGTAAAACACCTGTACCATAGAGCCAAACCAGAATCATAATGCCAACAACTAGAATATGCCCTAAGCCAATTAAGAGTCCCTATTCTATGGTCCACATTTACAGATATGGATAGGGAGGATTTAATTGAAGAAATTGAGTATGAAATAGACCCAACCTATAGTGATGAGGAGGAGGAAGAAGAACCTCAAGAAGAAGATGAAGGAGAACCTCAAGAAGAAGAGGAAGAAGAAACTAAAGAAGAGGAGGTAGAGACAAATAAAACAGAGGGAGAAAATAACAGTGGGGAAGAAGCACAAAAGGATGAGGGAAGCCCTGAAACACAAACCAAGGAAGGGGAGCAATCCCCAAGACTGTCTCCTGAACCCACAGAGAAGGAGGCACCTGTAACCTTGAATTCCATAAGCACACCCATAAATTCAACTAGAAAAACGAAAAGGCAGACTCCCCTATATTTCAAAACAAGGAGGAGCACTAGGATAAAACATGGGAGACCACAAATACCTACCAACACTCCTATCATCATTGAATGCTCACCAAAAGGAAAAGAAAAACTAGTCTCCCTGGAAATGAAAGGTGAAGAGGGCACAACAAAATAGTCTTCCCCAAAGTCGCCAATCACCTATGTTATGAGTTTGTTACCAGGTAAACCTTAGCAAATAAAATCAAATAACCTTTGACCCATTTTCAAAAAAGGAAAAGCCTCCTACATGAAACATAGATAGTCCTATAGGAAACTGTGTCAACACTACAGGAAACAAAAAAAAAGAAGTAGGAAGAACAGTAGGGAAAAAGGAAAAGAAAGGAACAGCAACACAAGTACAAGGGGAGATAGATACTCCAAAGACAGTAAAGGCAGCATCCCAAGAGCTGTAGGATCCTAGCCCATGGCCCAACCTCAGCTCCTATTACAGATTCATTGAGGGAGGTAGAATAATACCACAAAAATTTTCCATCCCTCTATTATTTGAGCTTGAAAACGAGAGAGCAACGACACATCGCTGGATGAAAATTTGTAAATCAAATAATGTAGAGGATGTGGGCCATATGGAAGATAAGTTGCTAGATATGGGCAAAGAGTTGAGTGAGATAAGAGACAGAGAAAGAGTTATGAAATCTCAACTAGAGGCTGAGAACACATGGCTAAGGAGGAAGGTACATGAAAAATAGAGCCAATTGGCCACTATGGAAATCCTCTCTATGGAGGCACTCCAGTGCAGGATGCCAGCAAAATCATATACCTTGTACCTAAAAGATCAATGGATGCAATTTTAGATTAAGACCCTAGCACAATGAGGGACTATTCCTTTCCAAGACTATAGACAGATCATTGAGCTTTGTGATCAAAGCACCCTATAGAAAAGGGCCAAGATATATGAATTATACTGACATACCTTAGCCTTAACAAACTTGAATGGGTGGGACCCCAATCCAAAGCTGGGGCAATTACAACTAATGGCCTTGTCATAATGGATGGGCCATGACGAGGCCAGGGCTAAGGAAGTAAAGAGAGTGTTGGAAAGAGAAGAAAAATAGACCCTTCACATCAGAGCAAAACAAATCAATTCCATGGCTATCATTAGCACCCACAACCTCATCACCAAGGATCCCCAACTTGCACCAAGATACCTAGCTACACAAGAGCAAGCAGTCACTCATTTTGATGACACATTGAGATTACTAGGGGATGAAAGCTAGAAAGCATGCCAAAGGATATGGGGCATGTTACCATATAGCCTAAATATTAGGGAGTATCATTCCCCTGAAAGAATGAGGGATGGACTAGAGAGGACCCCACTATATAAGAAGGCACTACAAAGGCTCAAAATCAATTGGATTGGCCTGAAACTCAGTCCACCATTTCTCTTGGGTATGTTAGAAGGAAGAAAGGAAGAAGAAGAAATAAAGCAATGGGAGGAAATAGAGAAACATGCATGATTTTATCCACAAGTGGAGAATACATCAAAAGAAGCCTGGAATGTTAGAGAGGCCACAAGAGCAATGAAATACATGGGCATAGATTAAGTTTCTTAGAGGATGAGAAACACTTTCAGTAGGGGGTGATGATGAGGCTCATCAATAGGTAAATTATATGGACCTTAATGCCACTCTCTATCTTATTAAAATCAACTTTTCTCACATTTATTTACATGTTTTGTTATATTTTTCCTAGTGAGAAGGGTAAATATGAGATGTTATGTCATGTGGCCTAATCTGCGTTTATTCTAGGATTTGGAGCAAGTTTGGCTAATTTAAGTGAAGGAACTTGAAGTAAACAAACAAGAGGGATTTTAGGAGATTGGATCTCCCTCCTTAATTACTCAATCACTCGAATATTCCTCCACCATATCTCATCAGCTCAGAGTTACAAGTAGCTAAGCCACCAAGGTCGTTGGCAGCCAAGCTAGTGATAGTTGAAGACAAGTTGAGCTTGAGTTGGGAGCCAAGCCTCCCTAAATTTAAGGAAGTTGTTTATAGCTTCATTTTTATAAATAAGAAGGCCTAGAGCTGATGAGAAATAGTATTGCAGCAAGAATGATGCAAATCTTGGAGCTACCAACTTTACTTTATCAACCCCGGGTTCGTACAAACTTGGAGGTGACAGTGTTGTATACACAAGTAAAAGTGATGGTTCTCCCTTTTGTCATTGTTCAGCTAGCGAGAGACCACTAGGGTTTTCAAGCCAGACTTCTATGGATTCGGAAGAATATTGGTTCCTTAATGAAAGAAAGAGAAATATACTCTAAGAAAGAGTTGATCTATTGCAATAATGGAAGAGACTAAAATTCACTGCTAGGGCACATCATTTCCTAATTAATTGTTAAGAGTTATGCTTTGTAATGATGCTAAATTAACATGAACAAAATGCTACTATCCTAAGCATAGAATCTAAAAACATCAAACACAAATGCTATGCATGTAAAGGACTATAAGAAATATGTTTTGTCTTTTTATGCCTTTCATGAAAATCCAAGTGTGAAAACTAATCTCTTCTGTTGATGTGGCAAGTGTTTTAGGGGTGCTCATGGATGGCTGGAAGGTTCAGGAGATGGATGGAAGGTTTGGGGGACCCTTGGGTGACCTTGGTAGGATTCCTGGAGGTTTTCCCTCAATTCAGCCTCAAAATAGGGCACTACAGGAAAACCTACAAGATGTACTAGAAACCTACAGGATTCCCTCTATTTCTACAGGATGCAACCGTGATCAAAACGATGGGTGTTGGAGGTGATGGAAAGCATAGGAAAGGTGGTTGATGGGTGGAATGGAGTGAGAAGAGGCCTAGGATCACTCAGAACCCAAAACCAAGTGTACAAGATGGTTGGATTCGCTCAAAATGCTTGAGGAAATTTCTATGTAAAATGATGAAATTGGTGAAGGTTTTGATGAAAACGAGAAATGCCTATGGGTGAATGAAGTTGGAAGGTGGTTTCTTGCTATGAGATATCTGTCTACTTCTAAAGTGCCTACTCTGCATCAAACATATGTAATTTCCAAAAAGTCATGTAAACAAGAAGAATTCTCATAAACTAGAAAAGCAGAATTTAATGATCTAACTCTCTACCTTATGCATGAAGAAACTGTGGAACAACATGGAATCATAGATGAGATTTACTACAAGAATGAAGATAGAAGATATGGAAATGGAATCATACTTTTCAAAACTAATCAAATTCTACCTTAAGTACAAAAAATTCTAAATATCATGAAGGAAATGGAAATATGTCTTTTTGGGTTGCATAAGGGTCTTTTCCTCAAATCGTGATCCTAGAAGGAGGAAGTGAGACCAATACACCTACTAACAGCTTTGTTGAGCCTCTTTTATCCTTTCTATCCTACTACTAATGTAAGGCACAAATGGAACCAAACTAATGAACAATTAATCAAATCTACACCACTTGCAATGGAATACTTCTAACAATAGTTTAACCATGAATCTATGAAACTAAGCTAAGCATAAAGATACAAGAAGAGGAGCATTTTCCACTAGGGTTGGTCCCTAACCCAAGAGCTTCTGCCCTCTGATTTGACTCAGTATTGAATCAAGAACAAACTCATTCTTATTGCCAAAACTGAAAATTACATCAAAAATTCTTCCACAAGTCTGGAGCTCGAAAATAGCTAGAGTTTTACAACAAAAATTTGAATCCTAATGAGGCTCTAGGCCTCTCTACTTATACAACTGAAGTATCCAACGAATTCCTTAAATTTAGGGAGGCTTAGCTCCCAAAATCGAGATGAACTACTCTTTGTCTATCACTTGCTCGACTACCTTCTAATCTTCATGTCTTGGTTGCATGCACTCCAAGATTGGTGGGATTAATGAAGGAATATCCGAATGGGGAAGGGGTAAATGAGGAGGATCTACCTCCTACAATCTCTCTCCATTGTCCCTTTTGAGTTCCAAACCTTAGTCTTTGCCAAAATTCCTTTATTTTCTCTTCCAAACCTGCATTCAATGCATATTAGTCCACTAGGCATAATATCTCACTTTAACTCATCTCATTAAACAAAATATAACCAAAACATGTAATAAGTTGTGAGAAAATTTGGTTTGACTAGGCTAGGATGTGAATTAAGTCCCATATAGTTACCAAATGATGAGGCTCATCATCACCCCCTACTGAAATTGTTTCTCATCCTTTGAGAAACTCAATCAATATCCATGTCCTTCATAGCTCTAGTGGCCTCCTTGACATGCCATGCCTCTATTGTGGTTTCCTCTTCTTTTTCATAGAAACCTACTTTCGTTTCTACCTCCTCCGACTTCCTCTTTTCTTATTCTTCCTTTATTCCTTCTAGCATTCCTAAGAGAAGTGGTGGACTAAGTTTCAAGCCAATCCAATTGACTTTGAGCCTTTTCATGGATTGCTTGTACATGGGTGTCCTGTTCAGTGATTCTCTCATTCTTTGAGGAGAGTGGTACTCTCTCTTATATTAAATTGTATGGCAATGTGTTCCATCTACTAAGGCAAGAATGTATTATGTCATCCCCTAACAAACTGAACATGTCCTCAAAATGTGAAATTGCTTGCGCTTGGGTAGCAAGATACTTGGGTGCAAGCTGAGGATCATTTGCAATTAAATTATGTGTGTTGATGAGGGCCATTGGATTTGATTACTCAGCTCTGATCATAAGGGGCTCAGTTTGTTCTTTTGCCAATATCTTCTTCATTTCTACAACCCTTTCTTCCTCATGGTTCATCCATGATGCCAAAGCCATCAATTGTAAATCTCCTAGCTTGGAATTTGTGTCCCATACATTCAAGTCTGTTAAGGCCATGTTATGCAAATAAATCTCACACATCTTGGCCCTGTCTTCCAATTTACTTTGATCACAAAGATCAATGAACTATCTATAATCCTGAATGGCATGGTGCCTCTCTATGCTAGGATCTTGATTTGGAACTACAGCCACTATTCCTTGAGTTATAGGGCATAGGATTTAGCTGGAATCATACACTATATTTCTTCCAAAGAGAGACTGGTCATACAAGCCAATTGGTTCTCTCTTTCTTACAGTTGTCCTTTCAACCATGGATTTTTTGTCTCTAACTGATTTCTCATTATGGCCTCTTTGTCTCTCAAGCTACTTATATCTCTGCCCATCTCCTTAAGCTTCTCCTCCATGTGACCAATGTCTTCCACTCCCTTGGATTTGGAAATCCACATCCATCGATGAGTTCTGGCCCTCTCCTTCTCGAGCTCAAAGAATAGTGGAATAGAAAATTTTTGTGGAATGAACCTGCCCCCTTCAATAAATTTGTAGTAAGAGTCAAGGTTAGGTTTGGGGCTAGGTTCCTTTAAATTTGGGTCCTCTTCTTTAGTTTCTTCCTGTAGGCTTCCCTCCTTATCCAGTTTTTGAGTCTCCTATAGGTTTAAAAGAGTATCCTGTAGGACTGCTTCAGCTTCATGTAGGTCCTGCAGTGTATCCTGTAGGATTGCTTTTCCTTTGGATGAGGTGGATCTAGTTATAGGCCTTCTCACATAGGTGATAGGAGACTTAGGAGGAGGCATTTTCTCCTGTTGTTTAGGTGAGTCCTCAATCACAATGGGAATTTTGGTTGGTGTTTGGGATTTCCCCTACCTTATCCTTGTGCTTTTCCTTCTCCTCAAATATAAGGGGGTTCGCCTTTATCTTTTGCCTTTATGTTTGAAGGGGTGCTAAGAGTAGTGAGGGAAATTATTTCTTCTCTCTTAGTGGCCTTTGGAGACACCCTAGGTGACTCCTCCTTGTCTTTTGCCTCCTCTTTTTCATTTCCCTTTTCCTCTCTGTTTTTCCTCTCTTCTTCTCCTTCTAGCTCCTCATCTTGTTTATCAGTCTCTTCTTTGTCATCTTCCTCTATTTCCTCATCCTCTTCCTTCTCTTTCTCCTCTTCTTCCTCCTCATCTATCTCATCTTCATCCCTCTCTTCTTCTTCTCCCTCTATTTTAGTTTCTTCCTCATCCTTCTCACTGACAGTAGGATTGATGTCATATGTGAGGGCTTTGATATCCTCCTCTATATAAATGTCTCTGAAAATTTCACATTGGATAGGAATTCTGAGGTTGTGGAGGGCATCTCCTATGATGATTCTAATTAACCCATGGTGGGCTAACTGTTGCTGATTTCCCTCCTTCACTTTTATGCTTGTGTCTATCATTGATTGCAGAAGGAATTATGGTATGCTGAGCCTGTGCTGAGGAGGTGTTTCTGCTCCAAACCTCAATTCTTAAAGAAGCCTAAAGTGATACCCATAAACCACACTATACCTACCCTCACATCGGACGTATTTGATAAGGTGGTACCTCACCTCATTCCAGCGGTATGGTAGGCTTGCTCTCCTTACTCCATTTTTGTCCTCAACAAGCTCTTCTCCCTCTAAAAAGAACTTCTTCTTGGTAATCTGGTTATCTCCCTTGTCTTCCTTTCTCTAAGGCACTCCTAGGGAAGTGTGGTAATTCTTCTTATGAGTTTAGGGGTGAGCTTTATGGAGAGGCCTCTCACCACAACAGTGGCATGAATTTTGGTCAGTGGTATGAGGGAGAGGGCAAACTCTCGGGCCACTTCATCATCATACCCTCTTAATTTTTCAAAATACCCCATCTAGTTATGACATGCGAAGCTTTTTAACACCTGAGAGTGTTGGTGGATTCTCACAGTATTAATGGGCTCCCTTCTATTGAACCCCCCTATCATTTTGTTGATGAATTTGGAGGAGTTGAGATGGTTCACACAATTTTTTTTGAATGCAAAAGTAAATAAATGAAAAAACTATGGAGACAATTCCCTCACACAGCTGCCAAATTATCCACTAGGGAATTTTTAGTTCAATTCTCTTTGAAAAATAGAAGGAATTATAAAACCTACTTCTTCATAGCATTTTTTGTAGCCAACCCCCATGTTTTCCCCTCTGAAACTCCTCTTGGCCAATCCTGTAGACTGTCTATCTGTATCCTATAGGATTCCTGTGTGATCCTATATGATTTCTTGTGCAATCCTGTAGGAGGTCCTACATAGGAGACAGATGGAATTTTCCTCTTATGTAGGTTTCCTGGGTATGAGAGTGAATTTTGCAAGAGTGAGCCTCAAGGAAATGCATGCATGAGTGCATGGGAATCAATGAATATTTCTTTTATGCTCGAGTTATGTGAGGTGGTGTGTTGACAACGGAGGTATGTTTTCTATTTTTGGACCATTGGTTCCCACTACCACCTCATCATTTCCCCCTCATAATCAACTCCCAATTCATGCCTCTGTAGACTTAACTATTTTTGTCCTGCTCTTCTCCTTTTTTGACTTGACTGTTGCCACCTGTGGGAGACCCAATTGTTTTGTCTTCGTCGATTGAACAAAGGTGGCCAAGTTAACTAGCCACCTTTCACTTATAAACCAACTTACTCGTAACATTTACATCTTTTGACTACATTATGCAAATGAGAGAGTGAGTGAGATACTTACCTATGGTGCTAACCCTTGCTGCAGTTGTTGAAGACCGAAGGTGCTTGCTGTGTGTTGGTTGCATGCTATTTTTTCCCCCTTTTTTATTGCTCTCTGATGATTCCTTTGATGTGCAGGTACATGGTGTTGAAGATGCTGGTGTTTCTACTAATTTGGAGCTCCTTATACTCTTAGATCATTATGTTAGAAGCTTGCTGCAATCATGATTTGTATTTTGTGGGATAGGCTACTACAATATTTCCTACAGGATGTCCTGTAGCTGCTTCTTGCTCAAAAATCTTAATCATACACTCTGCTAGGATTTTGAGGATGGTGACATGGATTGAGAGGAAGACTAAGAGTGTAGAGAAATGAGACATACTTAGGTGTTGCTCCCTTCTACTCTTTGTTTCATGTTTTTTCTTTTTTCTCTCTTGAAGACTGTGACAAATATATATATATATATATATATTAAACTTATTTTTTTGATGGTGAATGCAAGGGTGATGAAAGTGGACATAGGTATGGCAATGAAATGGTGATGTAGGGGTGTTATTTCTTTTAAATAGAAGGTCATTTTTTTCCCTAGGATCACTTCCTGTAGGATTCCTAAGCCAATGTAATTCCTATAGGATCATCCTATAGGTTTTCAGGGGATCCTGTAGAAAACACAATCCCCTTGTAAACTGAAGCAAAGGAGTGAAAAAATGGAAGAAATGGTGGAGTGATGAATGACAATGAGTGGAAAAATAAAAATGTGAGTGAAATAGGTCCCTTTTTATCCTCCTTTGTTCTCTGATCGTCCTCCTTTTTGACCTACAAATAGAAATTTTCATTCTTTCTTTTTTATTTTTTCTTTTTTTTTGAAAACAACTAGGCTGCCTCTGAGAGGTTTTCATCCTAGTTGTCTGCCCTGGCGCCTCAAGAGAGGTTTTGACCCAGGGATGTTTTTATTTTCCCTTTTTTTCTTTTTATTTTTTTGATTCCATTAGGCCTCCGCAAGAGGTTTTCAACCCAATAGTGGGACTCAGACACCTCATGGAGGTTTTCACCTGAGTACTTTTTTTTTTTTTTCTCTTTTCTCTTTGTGATTTGATGAGGCAAGAGTTGAAACTTGCTCCACTACCATCATTTTTTTATTGATACCATTAATGAACTCCTACTTTGACAGTAGTCTTTTGTAAAATTTCAATCGGTGTCCATTAACAAGTAAAGGAATGGCCTCTTCATCTATGGTTTTGATCTGCACGGAACCATTATCATGACATCTTTCTATAACATAAGGTCCTAGTTATCTTGTCCTCAACTTTCCCTTAAATTCTTTATATCTGGAATCATATAACAAGGCCCAATCACCTTCTTGAAATTGTTTATCCTTGATGTTTTTATCATGCCATATCTTCCTCTAAAGTTGGGTTACCTCTGTGTGCAGGAGGGCCTACATTCTGAACTCATCTAAACCATTTAACTACAACAATCTCTCTTTTTGTGCACTGCTGAGATCTAGATCTAGTTGGTCTACCATCCTTAGTGTGTTATACTCAAACTCAATGGACAACAAGACCTTTTTCCCATAGACCAGATAATAGGGTGTGAATCTAGAGGTGGTCTTCCAAGTGGTATTATAGGCCCAGGTGGCCTCAACTAGTCTATCTGCCCAATCTTTCCTACTATTGTTAACCACTTTGGTCAAGATGCCCTCTAGTGCTCTGTTGGTCACCTCCACTTGCCCATTAGCTTGTGGGTGATAGGGAGTGGAGGTCCTATGCTTGATCTTGTGCTGGATGAGCAAGTCTTCAATCATGTTGGAGGTAAATTGGTTGCCTTGATCAGTGATCAGTTCTCTAGGGTACCCAAATTTGTAAAATACATTCTCCCTTAAGAACTCAGCCACCTTCTCCTCTGTTGTTGCCTTAATTTCCTTGGTTTCAACCCACTTAGTCAGATAGTCAGTGCACACAATGATGTACTATTTTTTCTTGGAAGGAGGGTCAATAGGTCCAATGAAGTCCATGCCCCACTTGTCAAATGGCTCAAAAGTCACTTGAGGTTGCAAATGCATTTCATCCCTTGGAGTACAATTGCCCATCCTTTGGCACCGATCACACTGACTAGTATATCTTTTCACATCCTCATAAAGAGTGGGCCAATAATAGCCTGCTTGTAACACTTTGAATCTTGTCATCTTTGCTACAAAGTGACCTCCATAAGGCCCATCATGACAGGTCGGAAGGATGTCAAAGACTTCCTCCTCCTTGACACACCTTCTCAAGATTTGATCTGGGCCAAGTTTGAAGAGATTGCCCCCAATCCAAGTGAAGGGGGTGCTCTTCCTTATAATCTTTCTTTTCTCTTTGGAGGACAAGTTCGGTGGGAACTGTGTAGATACCAAATAGTTTTCTATGTCAGCAAACCATGGAGAGAGAACTAAAATGGTGAACAAGTGCTCATCCGGTAACTGGTCATTAACCATTCCCTCTTCACATGTAGGCAAATTTAATCTGGATAAAAAGTCTACAACAACATTTTCCTTACCAGGCTTATCAACAATAGTTAGATCAAACTACTATAATAAAAGCAACCATCTTATAATATGAGCATTCACATTGGGTTTATTCATTAAATATTTTATTGCAGCATGGTTAGTATGGACAAATGTTTGATATCCTGTAATATAATGCCTAAATTTGTTCAATGAATATACAACAACTAGGAGCTCCTTTTTGGTCATTGTGTAGTTCAGTTTGGCCTTTGACAGATTCTTACTGATAAAGTAAATGGCATAAGGAAATTTTTCATCTATTTGACCTAGGGTTGCTCCTATGGCTTTGTGTGAGGCATAAAAATGAATGTGAAAAGGAAGGGCCTAATTTGGGCCTCAGAGAATTGGGGTAGTGGTTAACTTGTTCTTCAGGATGTCTAAGGCCTCTTAACAAATTTTTGACCATATAAACTCAGATTCCTTGGCCAACAACCCAAATAAAGGAGATGCCAACTTGCTGAAGTCCTTTATGAAGCTTCAGTAGTATCCAGCTAATCCTAGGAAAATTCTAACATATCTCTATTTTTGAGGAGGTGGGACCCTTTGGATAATAGCTATTTTGTTGGGGTACACCTACAGTCCTTTTTGAGATATTGAATGACCCAGCACGGTCCCTTCAGTCATCAAGAATTCACATTTCTCAAGAATGAGAGATAGGTTCATCTCAATGCATTTGTGTAGTACATTACCTAAGTTGGACAAAGCCTCCTCGAAATCACCCCCATAAGGTGTGAAATCATCCATATAGATTTCTACCGCATCGTGGACCAACTTAGCAAAGATACTCAGGACTACTCTCTAAAAGGTGGCAGGAGCATTGCATAGGCCAAAAGTAAGGACCCTATAGGAAAAAGTGCCCCAAGGACAAGTGAAGATGTTTTTATCCTAGTCTTTCGAGCTAATCTAGATTTGGTTGTACCTGTTGAATCCATCTAGGAAAGAGAAAAACATTTTCCCTCCCAGGCCATCTACCACTTGGTCGATGAAAGGTAGAGGGAAATGGTCCTTCTTTGTGGCTTTGTCTAGTTCCCTGTAATCGACACAAATCCTCCACTTACCATTTTTATCAGGAACTAACACTAGAGGGGAGACCCACGCACTATCGGAGATAGCATAAATGAATCCTACATCTAGCAATTTTTGCAGTTATTCTTTGACTATATCTTTAAGAGCTAGATTCATCCTCCTTTAGGGTTGTCGGACTGGCTTGCAATCTTCCTTGATATAAATATGGTGAGTACACACTAAGGGGTGCACTCCCTTCATTTCCTTGTAACACCAGCAAAGGCATCCTGATGTTCCTTTAGCATGCTGCACAACTTCCCCTCTTGGAGAACAGAAAGAGATGGATTGATTTTAAAAGTTTTCTGAGGGCTGAATTCTATGGTTTTGACACGGAGAGGGTTGGAATCGGCCATGTACATATCAATTGGATGGTTGTTCTAGGTTTCCTTTACCAGTTCTTCTAGGGACAATGTATTGGGAGTTGGACTTTGGAGTAGTTATTCAATCAAATTGTCATTATCTTATTGTCCTCCTCCCATGGTTGTTTTTAAGGTATACAATTGGGCATTATAAACTTCATCTTCTTCCTCTTCTTCCAACCATAAAGGTAAATCATGTTCTAGAGATGGCTGAGAAGGAGGGTACAAGACTAACTACTTGGACATATGCCCATTCTTGATGGTCATATTCCCAACTCTGCAGCTGATGTAAGCATCGACAGTGGCCAACCAGGGCCTCCAAAGGATGAGAGGATAACCAGTAAGCTTAGCCTTAGGTTGGAGAACTAGGAAATTTGCAGGGTACTCCCAAAAGTCAATGGAGACCATCAAATCCTCCATAATCCCCTCAAGGGTCACAATGGAGCAGTCTGCAAGTTGCAAGACCGTTGTGGTCTTTCTCAATGAACCTTGGAGGTTGAGCTTGAAGATGGTGTCCTTGGTCATCACATTAATGGAAGCCCCAAGATCGATTAGAGTGTGTGGGACAATGGTGCCATTGATGTGCACATCTACTATAGGGCTTCTAGGGTCCAAATAATTTGGACAGATTACCTGCCCCAACATTAAGTCAGACAGTTGTCCGATGACATTAATGGTAGGGGCATCTCTTTTTCTCCTCCCTGGACACTTGAAACACTTCTCCTTAATCAACTTGTTGTAAATAGGTACATCCTTGATGGCTTGGAGGCGTGGAATATTGACACATAGGTTTCTCAATTCTCCCAGAAGTTCAGTCTCTTCTGGGGTAGGCTAGGGTGGTTGAGCTAATCTCTCAATAAAGGGTGGATTTACTTTAAGAATTCTTTCCTCTCTTTCTTCTTCAGCCTCCCTAGGTGGAGGTGGAGGTTGATTATCTGGGAGAACTCTCCTAGATCTCAAGTTAATTTCATGGATCTCCACAGCATAAGATGGATATGATGTCTCTCCATTGTATACTTTTTGTGCCTATCTATTGTCTGGGTTTGGATTTGGCTAGGAAGGCATCTGGGGTTGTTTTGGTGGAGTAAAGTGTAATAGCTATGGTTGGGCAGGTGGTGAAGGCATTAAAGATAGAACATTGTTGTACTGGGGCCTCCACCCCTGGGGTGGTGCATTCTACTGAGGTTGTGGTGGAGCATATGAATGAAATTACTGACTGGCTAGTTGGGAATGATGTTGAGATGCAAAGAACCAAGGAGGAGGTGTAGACTAGGAAGGATGAGCAAGGGGTCCCCAGGAAGGTATGGATGTGGTCTAGTTGGGGTTATAATATGCATGGGATCACCCTTGCATGCCCTGCTGGTATGGCCTAGGCCCATGAGGTCTCCTTTGGTTTATGTAACAAAGATGCTCAGTGACCCCTTCAGCTCCTTGATATACAACTTTGGGTCTAGGCAAAGAAGGGCACTTGTCTGTGGAGTGTTTTTCTTCACAGACTGAGCAAATTTCAACAGAATTCAATGGACATTTATTCCTAGGGTGCCTTGTGGTGCATCTAGGACAAAAAATGGCCAAGGCTCTCTCAGCTTCCTCCTACTTTCTCCTAATGTTCATCGTGTCCATCTGTAAGGCAAGGGTTTGCAACATCTCACTCTTTAAATCTTCCAGCATGTTTCCAATTTCACCCTTGATGGATGAATTTGAAGAGGATGTACTAACCATAGGTTGACTTCCCCTACCCTTCTTCCTAGCTACCCTAGAATGGTTTCTGAAGACAACCTTGATATCCTCATAGGGTAACTGGTATATATCTCCTCCTACTAACAAGTGTAGGGTATCCAAAATGTCTTCCCTTACGCCTTTAAGTAGGACTAGCTTCAGTGACTCAGGGTCAAGTGTGCACCTGGCTCTTTTGTAACTAAGCTTGAACCTTTCTTCATAATTCTCTATGGATTCATCATTACCAAAGGTCATCCTAAAAATTTCTTCTTTAGTATCCTTAGACCTACAGTAGTCTCGATACTTATTGTTGAAGGCCTGTTGCATTTGAGCCCAAGTTGTGATGTTATCCCCAAGTAAACCCATGAACCAATGTAGAGCTGCATCCTTGAGGGTAGATGGAAATAGTTTCAACTTCTGCTCATCATCTGTATAGTCATAGGTTCGGCATATATCAAAAAACTCAAATAGGAAAGTCTTGGGGTCTTCTGTGGTCAGGCCATAGAAATGAGGAAGGGCAGAGGGGCTTATATTTTTCATCTTAGTGTCCCCATTGGTTTCCTTGATGGGGAAGGCACCCTCAACTCTCTCTCTATTCCCTCTGTCATTTCTATTTTCAACCATTGGCTTGGTAAGAATGGGTTCTTCTTCTTCCCTTGTAGGTTCTTCAAATATGTCTGGGTGCTCATGTAAGGGTTCCTCTAGTTCACAGCCACCAAAGAAGAGGGAAGGTTGGCTATTGGATGCAGTGGGGGTATTTGGCAAAAATTTCCCTAAGTTATCCCTATTCCTATAAGGCATGAAAGGAAATGTTTTTGGTTTGGTTTTGTGATTTTTTTCAAATTTTGAAAGTGCTTTGCATAACTGAATTTGCATATTGAATGAAAACTACTAACTGAATGAAAAACTAACTACTGAATTGAAATCTAACTTGTAGAATTAAAATTACAGACTGAATGAGAACTACCAACTGAATGAAAAGATTAGAAACTTGCTTGAAATCTAACTTGCAGAATGGAAAGGAAAGCAAAGAATGCAGAATGAAAATAAAACTAAATTACTTTTGCTGAAATGAAACTAATGGAAGAATAGTAGAAACAAGAAGTAGAAGAAAGAAAGTAGTAATCACATATTACTCAAACACCTTCTTATCGGGAAAACTAGTGTCTATTTAGAGCTGCTAGTCCCACTAAGACGGGTAGCTATCTTAGAAACAAACAAACTAAAGTCACTTGTGTTTTCCTTTATGAGAGATAGATGAGAAAGAACCACAGAGTACCAAACTCAGTCTTTCGCTTGGCTCCTTGCTTGTTTCCTTTCCCCTTTGACAGAACTTCGCCGCTCCTTCCTTACTTGTCCCACTTCAAAGAGCACCTGTAGAGTCAAAGCAACATAATACCATAAAAGCATAGAGATCTATAACCATAAACAATATAGGATCAGATTATATTAACCATACAAATGCATATATCAATACAAGATTCAGAGATATACAAGAATATGGAGGAAACCTCAAATGGCTTTATTGATAGAAGTAGTAGAAGAGAGGATTACAACCCATTGGTCTTACCTAGTACCATCCTCCCAGCATGAAAGCCCTCTTCACCTCATGAAAAGATAAGATCACCCAACAATACAATGTTGCACAGAGAAACCAATAGCACTTCCTTACAAAATACAAGATTCCAGCCTCTAGATCTCTAGGATGAGGGATCCATATATAGATGTTTGCAGGGGGGTGAGTCAGCTTCTCGGATTTTGATTAGTGTCATCTCTCTGATAGTTCTTGGTTCCATTTGGAGATTTCATGATCTCTTACTCATCCCTGGGCGAATTCAAAGAGGCAAGTGTCAAATGAGCAGCTTCTAGAAGATTCTCAGGGTCTCCACCTAGCAAACTGCTTCTGCCATTTGTCTGCTCTCGCTCATCGCACCCTACAGAAGGGATTTCTAGTATGCATCACAATTTTTGCATGTGACAGGTGAGATGCATCGCACCCTTAGCACTAAGCAGTCTGTATGGTCCATTTTTGACCAGTTCTGAGTAGTTTTTCATGGAGAACTTCTAGGAGATGATGTAATCAACTGACCTTTCTCCTTTAGGGTATGAAACAACACTTTTAGGGACTTAGAAGCCCTTGGCTTATGGACATATGTGATTGGGGTTGCAGTGCCCACATATGTCTATAACAGTTGCCCCCTAAAGCATGAGGTCTAAATCTTTTTTATGTCGAGTGAAATGATTTATCATGAGGATCCGAGGTTTTTCGAACTACAAGGTGACCTGTAATAAGATAGAATACAATACATTATCTTCATAATATTTTCATGATCTAGCTAAGACAGGAATTCCCATGCTCAGATTTATAAATTCATTTTTATGTACATAGGACAGGCAACCGTCTGTGTAGCAGACTGATGATTCTTGTAGAGCCATCATCCTTTGGTTTGGATGATTATCTGTGCAGCAATGGTGTACATTTGATGTCTTTATTTTCATGAATATATCACAGCCTGGATGGATGAAACTAGATCTGGGGTCTTCAAAAATTGTTCAATCTTTGCCCGAAGTACAATTCGGTCCATCTGAAAATATGTTCTAGCGTCAAACATGGAAAGACATCACCTGATTACCAGCCAATGATATAAGTTGTTAACAAGCACGAGAGGAATCACCGATAATGATAATGACCCTCAAGGTACTATAGTACAATTCACGTGGTGTGAATACATGAGTCAATGTCAAACACCACGCAAAATATTTCGGTCGAAGGCCATTAATGTAAACCTATCGCCGGAAGTGAGAAACTTGCCATTGAGGCATGCAAGCTTCAAAGTACTGAAAGGGTTGTTCCTAGGTCGACTTCTTGGATAATGAGCTGATGTCGACAAGAGGTGACCTGTCGTAGTAGGGCATTAATGAATCCCACATCTACGACACAGAATGGAGCAAATAATTTTGTGGAGGTGAAAATGATCTGATGATACAAGATTCAGGGTGGCAGTCATGAAAGAATGAAGCGTGAAGGTATTGCAGCGGATTAGACACAAGCTGGGTTGGTGAATTCTCTAAGTGACTTCTCTTGAACATATCGGTAACACTGAAATGGATTGGTAGCGTTAATCCCAAAAAATGGATGGTACGGTGGACCAATGGTGATATGACCAGTGAACGGAATAACCCAACCTGACTCAATCATGGTGATGGAGTGAAAGTGTCATGTTCAAGAGCGACCTACTACCAATAAAGTTTCTTCAATTTTTCTTCCCAATTTTTCCCCAATCATTTATGACCAGTACCTCTTTATTTTTTTCAAACTTGAGGAGGATAACATATGCTTGTTCAATAATTTTCCCTTTGGGAAAACCCGTCACTATGTTTTAATGGGCCAAGCGACAATGAGACTCGCTCTTGTCTGCATGGACAAGTTTTTCGCTATTATTTTAACGAGTTTAACGATAAGGATAACTCAGTTCTTTTCAATTTTGGAGAGTCTGAAAAGAGACAAAAAGGAAAATCCGATTTTCCTTTTACGTAATATAATCCCTTAAGTCCGAAAAAGTATAAAACAATGCAAAAGGGATGACTTTTCGATAGTTTTAACGAGCTGAACAAGAAAAACGCTCGATATTTTTGTGTAATAATCCCTCAGGTCCAAAAAGATTAAAATCTAGATGAGGGATGGCACTTCCAATCGCTTTAAAGAGTTGGAGAGGCCAATTGCTTGGCAATATTTTCATATTTTACGAGTCAGGTGAAAAGAGCTTAAAGGAGACTCGTTTTTTGAGGAACGAGTGATGTTTTTTAGATAGCAGCTGGTTCCAGATAAGGTTTGGAACTTTTTCAATCACAACAGTGTAGGGAAAGAGGATAATAGGATCACTTGTCGCAGTTGTTCCTCAAAAGGGGTAAACAATCAAATGGAGGCGTATGATTGGAAAAAAAAAGAGTGGAGGTGATGGTAAGAACATGACCAAGGTTTAAAAGCTGATAATTATGTGATCGCAATGGTTATTTACCGAAGGTGGGTTCATTTTTTAATGAGCTTAAACTCTAGTGGAACATATGCTCATTGTTAGGTTTATTTTTTAACGAGCTTGAACTTCGCGTAAAACTGCTCGTGATAATGGTCATTAATATCTGATTCACTGTTAACACTATGTTCTTTTGACAGTCATACTACCTATTCAATTGCTCCATCAAACTGATTAGAAATGAGAATACATGCTTGAAAAATGAGTTAAAAAACTAATACCCTACTTAAATTACGTGAAAAGTAACTTAAAAGTAGTTTTTTACCCCTCATTTTACCATTTCATTTGAATTTGGGATTGTTGGAGCTCTGGAGGTGTTTTCCCCCTTGATTTTCATCAGCTGATTTTGGGAGATTCTATGGACGATTTTCAGTGCCGTCTGGACCAAGTAGGAGCTAAACCTGAGCTCTTCAATTGCATTCTTTCCTTTTTGAATTCTGAGCATGTTTTCTTGCTTTTCTGAGCCTCTGGGGTTTGAACAATTCGTTCTGCCCCCATCACACCTAGTATACATCGAAAGGTGTGATGCATACTAGTCCGGCCACTAGCCAGTCAATATGCATCTCACCCAGTACATAGCTAGGGTGCAATGGGTGCAAGGAGGAAAACCTTTGCACTAATTTTTCATGGAAATTTTTCCTGTTTTTTGCCAAATCAGGATCCTAATTCTTCTCTTATTTGTTTTTCAGAGATTCATCAGAGCAAAATGCTTGTTACATGGCATGAACACAAGCATGAAGAAGAGGACATGGTTGCCTTACATGATCCGGGTAGGGTAACTGCATTGCGGAACTGTGGCTTTCTCAAGTTCTTCCGCATTTCTAGCATGAGGCAACAAATCAACTTGTTGCAATATTTCCTCGATGCATGGGATCCTACCAACCAAGTGTTCTAGATTAGAGGCAAATCCATCCCCTTGACTGTTGAAGACATCTACTTCTTGACCGGTTTATCGTGGTGTGGTGCCCCTCTCTCACTATCAAGTTCCTCCCGTGGGGGTGAACCCGTGAGGGATTATATTCACTGATACTGTAGAGAAGGATCTCATCTAAGCAGGGATGACAAGATTAGTATCCGATATGTCACCGACTAGTCCTTGAGGACTATTTTATTCACCTTTGCTAGATTGACTGGTAGCGAAACCCTTCACTTGGCCAACAGGTCCTATATGCAGTATGCCTTGGAATGCCTCGAACCAAAGGTATTCAACTGGTGTGATGCAGTACTTCCAGTGATAAAAGAACAACTTACCAAGGTGAAAAATGGAAGATCCAAGAACTTTGGCTATGGTTCCATTCTGACCACTTTCGCCTTGGAGAAGATCCCACTAATGCAGCCACAATACATTTCACTCGGACCATCAGTACCAACGGAACCACGGATGCAGAGATGGGTCAATCTTATGGCTAGACATGCTGGTCAGTCACAGATTTCATTCTCTAATGCCTTCTTTGAGTGGTTCAACCATCAGGAGATGGTCTTTGCTGAGTATCCATATGCTGGGATGGATTTCCGAGGTGACCCAGATTTGTTGCTGCCAGCCGGCGAGTAGTGGGGTGTTATAGGTAAATGTTTTGACCATATCCCTGTTTACTGTTTTTATAATGTTCTTATGCTTTTTAAATGTTTATCAAGACTAATCAAAACTCATGTGCTCATGCAGATATCGGGCCAGTGCGACCAGTAGTGCGCCTAAGAGCAGCAGCTACCGTTCCAGCAGGAGAGGCTATAGGGAGGGTCGTCCTTGGCAATCTGGATGTAGCCGGGACTCTTGGAGTGTTGCAGGATTAGATCAAGGGTCTCACCCTTGGTATTCCGAATGTGAGGACCAACGAGCTACCTCTGAGATTATAGTGCCATACCACTGGCGTGCTGAGCCAATGGACTAGGCTCTTACGCATGATTGCATAGGTGGTGACTTGTTATCACCAACACCATTAGACTAGGGTGCCCCCTTGCACTTTGAGTTTTTGGGTCATATGACCGATTTTGTCCTGGACACAGAACACTGTACAAACTATAAACAGTTACATATATTTTTGATTTTCGGAGCTTTATTTTGGTTAAGTTATATGATCCTGATGCAAATATTGATGAAATTCTTTTTTTTTACAAATGTTGCAAATGTCTATCTAACACACAATTTGCTAATGAATTAGTTAATGTGTTCAATTTTTTGGAAATATGTTGATATTGAATAGAATCAAACTGACTTTCCAAAATCTTGACCCTTAGTAACATACGATAGATAGCTGGATTCCGAACGGGATAGATGTCGGTAAGCTGTAGAATGACGAGTTGTGAGTCTAGCCTGATGACAAGTTGACGTATGCCATGCGCGATGGCATCAGAGAGGAGCTCTATCAACACGCTGTATTCAGCAATGTTGTTCATCGATTGACCAATACATACCCCTCTGAAACTCACTAACTCGCCACTTGGATCGAAGATGGCCCAAGCTACAGAAGATAGGTTCCATGTACTACGACTTGCTCCATCAGCGTATCCAACAAATGATTCCAATAGGTTCGAAAAATAAAAAAGTGGATTACCTAACCAAAACGATCACTCTTAACGAAAACAAAAATGTAACAAAAGCATATGAAGAGGTTACTACGTTGAGTTAAGCATAGTAACGCTTAAGGTACAACCCGTTTCGGGAATGTGATAGTGGAATCTCGTCATAATCTACTAGCTCGTAGGCTCCTTTTGCCAATACCTGCTTAAAAATATAGGGACCCATCCACAAATACTGGAACATACCTGCTCCCAATTTGTCAGATTCCTGGTCATTAAGTAAGACCAGGTCACCTTCTGAGAAGACACAGGGTTTGACATTCTTGTCAAACTGTGCTTTGACTTGTTTCTTATGTGCTTCATTAGCCAAGGCGGCGTCATGATGGGTTTCATCCAGTTGGATTAATTCCAAGAAACGAGCTTCCTCCTCTGAAGTTCCGGGAAGAAGGTTGACTGCGAGCCTTAGGGACAAAATTTTTCACTGAACTGGTAAGATCGCTTCCAGGCCATACACTAGCTGAAAGGGTGTAAACTCGGTCACATTTCTCACCGATGTCCGGTATGCCCACAAGGTTGAGTACAGGATTAGGTTCCAACTCCGTTTATGGACTCTAATCATCCTTTGCAGCATGCGCTTCAAGACTTTGTTGATCACCTCAACTTTCCCATTAGCTTGTGGATAATATGGAGTAGAGTTGTTGTGGGACAGTCGTAACTTGGTAGCCAATTCAACCATCATGTGAATGTAAAAATGTGATCCATGATTTGTGACTATAGCTTGTGGAACGCCGAATCTGGAGACTACATGATTGAAAAAGAAAAGAGCAATCGTTTCGCCATTGTTGTTTAATGTAGGCATCACCTCGGCCCATTTCATAAAATAGTCAACTGCGACTATGATATACGCATGCCCCCTGGCCGAGGTGGGGTTACATGTCATGAAATCTATGCCCCATTTGGCGAACAGCCCAACAGCAACTACTGGCTGCAGAGGTGAGGGTGGTATTTTGGTTTTGCGATCGAAGATTTGACAAGCATGGCAACTTCTGACTGTGGTTATGTAATCCTTGAATATTGTTGGCCAGAAGTATCTTGCTCATAAAATCTTTTGTGCCATAGCATAAGCAGATTGATGCCCCCCCCATGCGCCTGAATGACAATCATTCAGGACTTTTTTGGCCTCCTCTTGGGTGAGGCACCTTTGCAGAACTGTATCGATACCATGACGGTAAAGTGTATCATCGATGATCATGTAGTCTTTTGCTTGGCATCGAGTACCTCATTGTTCCGAACAAGAGGTATTAGACCTATATGTTTGGGTTTGGAGATAGATGATTATATCTCCATACCACAGATCGGTTGAAGATATCAGAAACAAAGATTCATCCATGATTATTGCTTTGGATGTTGAATCGTTGGACGACGATGGGAAATCACATAGTAACTCTGCAAAAACCAGAGCTTTATTTGATTTGGATTTTACAAATTCTAGATCAAACTCTTGAAAAATTGCTATCCACTTTGAAAATTTTACCCCAAGCAACTGTCACAGCAAGATGTAATTCATGGGGTTGCAATCTGACAAAATGGTACGTTTTTGAAAGAGAACATAGTGTCGAAATCTCTGTATTGCTTGAATAGTTGCGAGAGCCAAATTTTCAACATAGGAGTACTTGCTTTCTGTATCATTTAAGTTTCGACTTAAATAATAGATAGGATGTTCGATTCCATTGTCTTCTTGAACTAAAACCATTGCGATGGTCATATCTACCGCAACCAGATACAGGTTAAAGTCTTTTTGATAATCAGGAGCGTACATTAATGATGCTTTTATTAGGGATTCCTTTAGAGCATCAAAGGAAGCTTGCACAACTTGATCCTAGTTTAAGGGTACTTCTTTTTTCAACAGATGCGTATAACCTTTAGCAAGTTCAGCGTAATTTGGAATGAAGCTCCTCAGAAAGTTTGCCTTCCCTTGGAGTTTCTGAATCTGAAGCAAATTTCAAGGTGGAGGCAGATCGATGATTGCCTGAACCTTACATGGGTCAAGGCGAATCCCATCCTTTGAAACTATAAAGCCAAGTAAACAACTAGAACCGACACAAAACACACACTTGTGCAGATTGAATCATATCTTGTACTGTCGGCAACGTAGAAATATTGCTCTCAAATGCTGCGGATGATCGGTCCGCTTTCGCAAATGAGACGGAAGATCGTCAAAGCATGGTTGAATGATGTTCTTGATGTCATGGAAGGCATAATTCATTGCCCTCTGAAAGGTTGCCCCTGCATTCTTTAAACCAAAAGGTAGCTTGCGGTACGCGAATGTGCCCCACGGACAAATCAATGTAGTCTTTGACTAGTCCTGTGGACAAATATTTATTTGATTATACCCGGAAAATCCATCCATAAACGAAAAGATTTCGCATCCGGCACATTCATCAATTATTTGGTCGATGAATGGTGTAGGGTAGTTGTCCTTTGGACAAGCTTGATTTACATCCCTGTAATCGATGCACACTCTAATCGTTCCTTGATTTTTCATCACAGGAACAATGTTCGATACCCAATCAGTTAGAGGAACTGGGTAAATGAAACCAGCATGGAGAAGTTTTTCAACTTCTGCCTTGATGGCAATGGCTTTCTTTGGGTGCACCTGCCGAAGCCGTTGTCATACTAGTTTGACATCTGGATACATCTTAATTTCATGTTCAACTATGCTCGAGTCAATGCCTAGCATTTCTTCATATGACCATGCAAAGACATCTCTAAACTCGTGAAAGAGAGCGTAATATACTTCCAGTTCTGAATAAGAATAAGATTTTCCGACATCAATATTCTCTACAACATCTGGTTTGGTCGAGATATTTATGGCGATAGTTTCTTCAATATTGGATATATTGCACTCCGAATCCACCGCTTTTATAGTATTTGATAGAAAATAAAAAACTGAAGGATGATTAAGGTGATTGGAGCAATCTTCGTTGTAATCCGAAAGATGGGAACGATGGTGGTAATCTTCCCATGGTGTCTCTCCTATCATCATTGACTGAACAATTCCTTCATCTGTAGCATGTACATGCAACCAAGGATCTGAAGAGGTACCATATTCCTTCGACCTACCTATCCAAACGCTCGATGAGCATTCATTTGGGTTTGCCTCCCATGTCGAGAACATTGATTGCTACAATATTTCTATTGGGCTTGGAGGCAATACCTGGTGATGATCCATGATAACATCATGTTCGGACATCTTCTTAATAGAAGATACCATATTTCAGGTTCCCATCGTGGCCACTTTCTCCAGGTTGTTTGGAGGCAGTAGGGCAAAAGTACCCATCAATGTAGGGTCTTTTAGCAGGCCTACTCCGATATTTTGAAGCAATCGAGAGCTTCCGTGGATCATTGGGATGGTTCCCATAACTTGTGAACTGTTGGGGAGAAAGGTTTGTTGGTCAACGATTGTAATTCCTCCTTGAAAAGGAAATGCAATCTTTCTTAAGTATGTTGACACAATAGCGGCCATAACATAAATCCAAGGCCATCCCAGTAGGATGTTGTAATCGAGGTTTCCATCGATAACTTCAACATCAATTTCTATTGTTTTGCCCCCCAGTTCAACTTGTAAGTTACTCAAAATCCCGTATGGAGTGTATGTTCGTCCATCGAATTCTTTTAACATCATTGATGATTGTGACAAGGGTGGTGAGCCTAAAGTTTTCCAGCAACTCATTGACATAATACATGTAGATGACCCTTCATCAATAATGTTCGATGAACAATTTTGTTGAGGGCTTTCACTTGAATGAGGAAAGCGAGTCGAGATGGTAACTGAGGTTCATATCCTTTATGATTAAAGGCCACAAGATTGGAACCCGCTGGGTCAATCCCACCTATTGTTGTTAATAGAGCCTACTTTTGGGAGGGGCAATTTTGTAGTACTTCAAGTGTCGACATAGCAGACGGTGATTGGGCCAGGTCCTCTACTATATTATAATTCTATATTGCTCTGGCACGAGGATTAAATGTCGATTTGTGTACTACTCCCTTTAGCAGCTTTATCGTTAGCTCAGGAATGATGGGTGGCACAACTTTGGTCGAAGTTGTTGTCGAACTACTAGGTTATCAGTAGCCTTATTGTTCGACAGCTGTGGATTCCCGTAATCTTTATTCCTTGTCGATATCAAAGCATCATTTTACTATTTTGAGATGGACAACATAAGCACTTGGGATGGGGAAGCATTATCGCTAGCAACCAGATTGGTTCCCAGGTTTGGAAAGGGATCAGTCAATACTGCTAAGGTTTTTGAGTTCTTAAAGAATTTCTTAATCTCAGCTTTATTCGGACAGTCTTTCGTCCAATGATCCTCATTGCATATAAAGCATGGATGACCGGGTTTCTTTTTCCCAGATGGGTTTGCAGAATATTTTTCAAGAGATGAATTGTCCTGTTTCTTCTTTTTGCTTTTCACTTTCTTCTTGCCCCCTGGCTGCTTCGGTTCTTTGCCTTTGTCAGTCGACATGGCATTAACTTCCGAGGCAAGAAGTTCGTCATTTTCATTTTGACCGGAAACCGTACGGGCCTTCTTAGATGAAACCTTCATGGTTTTCGTGCTGGTTGTGCCTATCACACCATCGCCGGCATGAGAGTCCTTGTTTGATTTAGGAGGAGGAGGAACGGAAAACTCAGGTCTAGAAGCATCAGGTATTTTGTCATTGAGCGTGCCATACTGAGTATAGATCAATTCTAGATATTGCGCATGAGCAATAACTTGCTCTTCAGTGACAACTCCCCCTTTAGCCACATCTTCTGTAATAGAAGGTAACAATGACTTAATAAACCATTCAGCTAACAGCTGATTAGGAATATATGTTTTTACCATTCTACGACGATGTTGCCACTCATGAATATGATCAGATATGTGAGTGGCTATCGTTTGCTTAAAATTGGTAAGAAGCTCTGTTCTTGTTTCGTACCTTATGGGTAACTAAAAAAGGGTTAAAAAGGTCATGGCATGGGCGCTGAAGTTATCAAATGAAGCTCTAGCCAATTCGATGTACCATTTTGCTACAGGACCAGTTAACGTTCCCTGAAAAAGGTGAAGCCTAATCAAATCATCATTTAGAGTGTTGGAGGAACACCATAGATGAAAGGTCATCACATGATTCGACGTATCTTCACTTGAATTCCCATTGAATTTAGGAATATATGATGGAATTTTATGAGGAATTGCCGGCCACCAAGGGGCATAAGCAATTGGATCGTTAGTTAGCCGATTTAGATCTGGTAACTCCAAAGTTGCCACAAAGGGCAACTATTGATTCAGGTTTAGTGAAGCATACCCAAGATAAGATGGGATCGCCTGAGCTGTGGGTATTTGCATACCAGCATAATGTATTTGATGCCGATAGCTTTGATAAGGTTGCTAGGCATAAACATTTTGATATGATTGATGGTGACCGTTTTGAATATACGACTGCCCATTACCCGCAAAGCTTTGTTTCTCGGGTCCTCGGTAAGCTTGTTGGAATTGCGGTTGTTGATATTGTACCAGCCATGGTTGTGAAACCATTTGTTGTTGTCTAATACTAGCTGTCTGACCAAGATGAGGGGTAATAGTACCCGTTTGAACTTGAGTCACTCCAGTTAAGGAGCCACTAATCAACGATTGTGGTTGTGTTTTGGAGACAAGAGGCTGTTGTATTACGACCTGAGAAACTTGAGGCTGGCATACAACAGGAAATGCTTGTACTTGTGACACCGTCACAATAGTCGGTGTAGTGGGGATATTCGATACAGGTAGACTTGGTTGCATTGAGTATACACCTCTTGGTTGTTGAGGCGATATTGGCACCCAACCATTGGATGTGATTCCAACTTGACCCGAATTCTATTGTGAACTCTCATATGGTTGTTCTCCTGGAGGGAACAATGAAAGGGGCCAGGGCATACTGTGCCCCATACGGCAGCAATCCAGTGCTCAAAGGAAAGATTGGCCTTTGGAGACCGGACTGCCCAAATTGATACTGTTGCGAAGGATCAATTTTCTGAGACTCAACATAAGAAATTCTAGATATTATTCTGGACAAACAAATGGGAACAGACCATACTGTCGAAAGAATCCCTGGGTGGACTTCCTCTAGTGGTTGAGAGCTAGTTGGGACAAATGGTATACCAGCGAACATTTTCGAAGTGGCAGCAGGAAGTTCTACTGCCGCTGTATCAGATGACACAGTCCTAGATGTCGATGGTTGTCCAAACATATAGAGTCTATCCAAAAGACTTCCTAGCAATTCTATAGGAACTTGCGATGAAGGGAGACTAACTTCTAAAGTAGAAGGATATAGGTGGATCCCAGTTCCAAAATGCAATGGAGTACTGGATAGAAGATCCTTCGTAATTTCTTCTATAGCAATTAATCCAGGTGGAAGAGGTAGATCGTCAGGTCCGTAAAATATTTCTGGTGCCAAAGAAGGTAAAGATTCTACAGCGACAAATGCTGGAGGGGTGACACCTTCCGAATCAACCCTAGTTGGAGCCAGTTCAAGAATAGAAGTGTTTACCGTTACACTAGGATCAGTTCTAATGTTCTATTGTAACTATGGAACTTCTTCTGTAGAGGCAGGGATACCAAAAACAGTTGGAGTAACTGGAGTCTCCGAGGATGTTCAAACACAAGTTTCAAACAAACCAGGAGACTTTGACCCAGTTAAATGAGTCCTCTTGGCCTGGAATGGTTTCGTTTCTAGAGTTAAAGATGGATGACTCGTTAGTCTCTGCGAACGATGGCATTTTGATTGACTTTCTTCCACGATTGCGGATTACTTGATCAACTCAAAATAAAAGGGGAGAATGTTATTCCGAATTAAATGAATTTTATATGCTTTGACACAACTTGCTTTTTCAATTTTTAGGAGTCGAGAAAAAGCTAAATATGACTCTAGTCTCCTTCAATTTTTAATGAGCCTGAAGTGACAAGTGCTCAGATGGACCTTTCTTTTAAGGAGTCTGAAAAGGAATGAAAGTGACTACTCTGGAAATCTAGACAGATGGATTACCAAACCAATCGCAAAACTGCAGAATACTTTTTATGGTATGGCAGTCAATCTTCCTGAATGCTATGTTCAGTGAATTGTGATCAATAGGGCGGCAAACATGGCTCCTTAAGGATAAAGGATATAGCCTATTGTGGTCTCCCAATATATACTTGACGGTACGTGGGAGCACAGGTCCATACTGGCACTTGTCGTCTCAAAGAGGAGGAATCACCCAACCTACGATGAAAGCGATAGTTACCAGGCTTTACGACGCCAGAATACGTCTCTAGCCTAGACTTCTAAATGTTGTGCGTTAGGTTCCAAAGCGTTTTTATGTTCATTGAATTTATTTTACAATTGATCTTTCTTAAGAAGTTTGCCTTTAAGGTTCACCGCGTGATGTAGATATACAACTCCTGAATATGCAATCTAAGATGATAAACAGTCGTTTACTCTTCTTTTTGCAATGAAAATCCTAGCTACTAAGGAAAGAGAAGTGAAATTCTTTCAACATAGAGCATATAGCACACACTAGATGCACTGTCCTAAATCAAAATCAACAAGCAGTCTAAATGCAAATGCGCATGCATGTATTTTTTTCCGCTTTCCTAATGTGTGAGTGACAAAAAGAATGCTAAGTACAATTCTTAACTATCTTTTCTCTCAAAGTGACAGTACTAACAATTTTCTCTTCAAAAGACGAAAGGAAGACAAGACAACACTTTGCGATTTCAAATTCAGAAAATGAAAGGAAGACTAAGATGACACTTTGCAATTTCGAATTCAAAAATGAAAGGAAGACTACTTTGCAATTTCAAATTCAAAAAACGAAAGGAAGGCTAAGATGACTCTTTGCGATTTCGAATTTCAAAAATGAACGGAAGGCTAAGAGCGAAACTTTCAACTTCAATTTGAAAACTACTTTCGACACTTGAAATACTATTAGTTCAAATCAAATACAAGAGTAACAGTGTAATCGACCATTAAAAAGAGTAGAATTCTTTTCTTTGACTGAAAACGACACTTGCGACACTTTCAAATCAAAAGACGATAGTTCGATTAAGCTACTTTTTGTAAAGGAGAACTGTAAATGGCGAAAAATACATAAAAACATTCACAATTCTTTGTACAATGGAGGCTGAATAATGCAAAGGAAGGGAGTTTCAACAATGGTATACTGATCACAGATAGCAAAACTCCTGAATAAAGCTGAAGACAATGAAGGAAAAACCAAAATCTGGAGGCAGAAACAGTCTTATCTAATCATCGCACCTGTAACACAGGGAAACAGGGATGCATCCCACCTACTGCACACGGGAGGTGTGATGCATCCAGAATGTCAAAAGGAGACAGTGCGATGATCCAGGGATGAGACTTTCACTTGGTCTTTGGTCACAGTTTGTAGCTTAGTTCAGGGATTTAGGCTGAGCTAATGATAGGCAGTAAACACAAAGTATAGGGGCTGATCTAATGAGGTTACTTGAGCTACCACTAGGGCACTTAAGATGTTTGCAAGTCAGTTGTTCAGTTCATAAACAAACCCAAATATTGACTGAAGCAGCATTGATCTAGTTTGCACTTGCACAGAAAATGCAGTTCGAAGGCTAGCTGGCTTAACTTCAAGCTCCATTTATAGTTTATAAAGCAAACAAATATAAAGAAGCAATCAAACTATTCAATCCCCAGTGGAGTTGCCATTTTGTTATCGGGAAAACTAGTGTCTATTTAGAGCTGCTGGTCCCACTAAGACGGGTAGCTATCTTAGAAACAAACAAACTAAAGTCACTTGTGTTTTCCTTTATGAGAGATAGATGAGAAAGAAGCAGAGAGTACCAACCTCAATCTTTCACTTGGCTCCTTGCTTGTTTCCTTTCCCCTTTGATAGAACTTCGCCGCTCCTTCCTTAGTTTTCCCGCTTCAAAGAGCACCTGTAGAGTAAAGCAGCATAATACCATCAAAGCATAGAGATCTATAACCATAAACAATATAGGATCAGATGTATATTAACCATACAAATGCATATATCAATACAAGATTTAGAGATATACAATAATATGGAGGAAAACTCAAATGGCTTTATTGATAGAAGTAGTAGAAGAGAGGATTACAACCCGTTGGTCTGACCCAGTGCCATCCTCCTAGCATGAAAGCCCTCTTCACCTCATGAAAAGCTTAGATCACCCAACAATACAATGTTGCACAGAGAAACCAATAGCACTTCCTTACAAAATACAAGATTCCAACCTCTGGATCTCTAGGATGAGGGATCCATATATAGATGTTCGCAGGGGGGTGAGTTAGCTTCTGGGATTTTGATTAGTGTCATCTCTCTGATAGTTCTTGGTTCCACTTGGAGATTTCATGATCTCTTACTCATCCTTGGGCAAATTTAGAGAGGCAAGTGTCAAATGAGCAGCTTCTAGAAGATTCTCAGGGTCTCCACCTAGAAAACTGCTTCTGCCATTTGTCTACACTCGCTCATCACACCCTACAGAAGGGCTTTCCAGTATGCATCGCACTTTTTACATGTGGCAGGTGAGACGTATCGCACCATTAGCATTGAGCAGTTTGTATGGTCTAGTTTTAACCAGTTCTAAGTAGTTTTTCATGAAGAACTTCTGGGAGATGATGTAATCAGTTGACCTTGCTCCTTTAGGGTATGAAACAACACTTTTAGGGACTTAAAAGCCCTTGGTTTATGGACATATGTGATTGGGGTTGCAGTTCCCAAATATGTCTATAACACACCTCCTCGGCAACGGTGCCAATCAGTGATGAGCACTAGTATTGCAGCAAGAATGTTGCAACTTCTGGAGCTACCAACTTTACTTTATCAACCCAGGGTTCGTACAAACTTGCAAGTGACAGTGTTGTATACACAAGTAAAAGTGATGGTTCTTTGTTTTTTCATTGTTCAGCTGGTGAGAGACCACTAGGGTTTGCAAGCCAGACTTCTATGGATTCAAAAAAATCTTGGTTCCTTGATGAAAGAAAGAGAAATCTACTCTAAGAGAGTTGATCTACTGCAATAATGGAAGAGACTGAAATTCAATGCTAGGGCACATCATTTCCTAATTAACTGCTAAGATATATGTTGTGCAATGATGCTAAATTAACATGAACAAAATGCTATTATCCTAAGCATGGAAGCTAAGAACATCAAACACAACTAAGATGCATGTAAAGGATTGTAAGAAATTTGTTTTGTCTTTTTATTCATTTCATGAAAAGTCAAGTGTGCAAACTAATCTCTTTTGGTGATGTGGCAGGTGGTTTAGGGGTGCTTATGGATGGTTAGAAGGTTCAGGAGATGGTTGGAAGGTTTGGGGACCCTTGGGTGACCTTGGAAGGCTTCTTGGATTTTTTCCCTCAATTTGGCCTCAAAACAGGGCACTACAGGAAAACCTACAAGATGTACTAGAAACCTACAAGATTCCTTGTATTTCTACAGGATGTAGCCGTGAGAAAAATGATGGGTGTTGGAGGTGATGGAAAGCATAGGGAAGGTGGTTGATGGGTGGAATGGAGTGAGAAGAGGCCTAGGATCACTCAGAACCCAAAACCAAGTGTATGAGATGGTTGGATTCGCTTAAAATGCTTGAGGAAATTTCTATGTAAAATGATGAAATTAGTGAAGTTTTTTATGAAAACGAGGAATGCCTATGGGTGAATGAATTTGGAAGGTGGTTTCTTGCTATGAGATCTCTTTCTACTTCTGAAGTGCCTGCTCTGCATCAAATATATGTAATTTCCAAAAAGTCATGTAAACAAGAAGAATTCTCATGAACTAGAAAAGCAGAATTTAATGATCTAACTATCTACTTTATGCATGAAGAAATTGTTGAACAACATGGAATCATGGATGATATTTACTGCAATAATGAAGATAGAAGAGATGGAAATGGAATCCTACTTTGCAAAACTGATCAAATTCTATCTTAAGTACAAAAAATTCTAAATATCATGAAGGAAATGGAAATCTTTCCTTTTGGGCTACATAAGGATCTTTTCTTCAAATCATGATCCCAAAAGGAGGAAGTGAGGCCAAGACACCTACTAAAAAAATTTTGGAGCCTATTTTATCCCTTCTAGCCTACTAGTGAAGTAAGGCACGAATGGAAGCAAACTAATGAACAATTAATCAAATCTACACTACTTGCAATGAAATACTTCTAACAACAGTTTAACCATGAATCTATGAAACTAAGCTAAGCATAAAGATACAAGAATATGATCATTTGCTGCTAGGGTTGGGACCTAACCAAAGAGCTTCAGCCCTCTGAGTTAACACAGTACTGAATCATGAACAAACTCATTCTTATTGCCAAAACATAAAATTACATCAAAAAGTATTCAACAAGTCTGGAGCTCGAAAATAGCTAGAGTTTTACAACAAAAATTCGAATCCTAATGAGGCTCTAGGCCTCTCTACTTATACAACTGAAGTCTCCAATGACTTCCTTAAATTTAGGGAGGCTCGTCTCCCAAACTCGAGATGAACTACTCTTTATCTATCACTTGCTTGGCTACCTTCTAATCTTCATGGCTTGGTTGCTTGCACTCCCAGCTTGGTGGGATTAATGAAGGAATATCCAAATGGGGAAGGAGTAAATGAGGAGGATTTACCTCCTACAATCTCTCTCCCTTGTCCCTTTCAAGTTTCAAACCTTAGTCTTTGCCAAAATTCCTTTATTTTCTCTTCCAAACCTGCATTCAATGCATATTAGTACACTAGGCATAATATCTCACTTTAACTCATCTCATTAACAAAATATAATCAAAACATGTAATAAGTTGTGAGAAAAGTTGGTTTGACTAAAATAGGAGGTGAATTAAGGCCCATATAGTTACCCAATGATGAGCCTCATCAAGTGCCTCATTAGGATTCAACCTTTTTTGTTGTAACCAAGAGGAATTTTTGAGCTAAGACATTATGAGTGATAAATCTTATGTATTTTTTATATTTTAATGAAAATGAAAAGCATTCCCTTGTTTAAGCATTGATTTGACTTAGAGGGATGAAGCTCTTGGGTTAGGGCCCAACCTTAGCAGTAGAGTTTCCTCTTTCTGTACATGTATGCTAAGATTACATCATAGTTAGTTGTTTAAGTGATTTTGGTTTTATTTAATCTACATGTATTTGGATGATTACTTAGTTTTCTTCCATTTTTGGATAGATAGATCAGTGGTACAGTAGTGACAGTAAACACTTTAGAAAATCTTGTGATAGTGGCATTTGCCTCATCTCCCTTATCAGACCATGGGTTGAGGGTTTCATTCACACTACCCAAAAACAAATTTGTTATATGATCACTACACAGCTTAGGATTTCTTGTTGAATAGATCATTGTCTCTAAATTCCTTAGAAGTATCTGCAATTATCATTTTGATCTCTTGATTTTTTTTATGGTTTAGAAGCACTTCCATTCATAAACTTAGCCATTAGCTATTAATAACTTTTTTTTTTCCTACATTCAACTCATCTTTTACATGTATAAATGAAGTTGTGCATAAATGGAGAAAAGAGTATATATTCTTGTAGGAGATTTTGATCTGCATCCAAGTCTTGTCCACCTACGCTGCCAAATTCCACCAAACCCTAATCTGAATTCTTGTTTTCTAAGCAAAGTGGGCATTTTCCATGAGCAAGTCCAACCATCTTAAAGCCTTGAACTGAGCCTTGGGTAGTGTGCACCTCCTATATGCCTTATTTCCCCATCAGACACCTTTCCCACACTTCATTCTACCTTTCCTACCTCCTTATGAGCTCTCGACCTGTTTCCTGTAGTAAAATAAGGTATCTTGTAGTAGAACTAGGACATCTTGTAGTATTACAAGAAACCCTATAGCAGCCTATTTTAAGCCGAAATTGATCAGAAATGGTCATCTGAGATTAGGTTAGACATCCACTTGACTTACATACCCTTGACTCCGTTCCGGACCTGTTTCCTCATACCTATCTCCCCTGCCAAAGAAAAAATTGGTTAAATTAGCATTTGCATTCATAAAAACTAAAAGTCAAAAAGGTTTTTTCTGCAATTTCTAAGTTAGCACATGCATGCAGAAGTCACAGTAGCTCTTAGATAAAATTCTATGCTCAGTTAGTCTAGATAACTAGATGTTATATACAAGGTTAAGTTAGGTCTCTTTTTCACACAAAATGTGTAGATGCTTAGCTAGATGATTTCATGTCACTTTATAGCACATTCCAATTCAAAACTTTCATTTCCTAGAGTAGGTAGATTTCTCTTTTTGCATTAAGAATAATTTTCCCTTTGCCATTTGGTAGTCAAACTACTTCTAGTCAATAGAAGATTGGTTTGAAAAACCCTAGTGGTTTATCGCCCCAGTTGAAAAGTGACAAGAGTAGACCATTACATCTACTGTGTATATAGCATTGTCACCTCCAAGTTTGTACGAACCCAGGTTGATGAAGTAAATTTGGTAGCCCTAGGAGTTGTAGCATCCTTTCTACAATACTGGTGCTCATCACTAGGCCAACTCAATGAGCACATCATAAGAGGCTTTACTGTGATCTCCACGAGATCACTAGGCCAACTCAATGAGCACATCATAAGAGGCTTTACTGTGATCTCCACGAGATCACTAGGCCAAATAATCATGTATGCCACCAGATTTCGCCACCTACACCATGAGGAATTTTCCCTACTCATAGTTTCTTAGGATTTACTGCAATCCAAACCCAGATCGCTAGGCCCTAAACTAAGACCCACTCCCCAAGATTTACCACATATCCCAAACCAAAGATTACTAGGCCCAATAGAGAGAAAACCACCTCTTGGATTTACCGTATATTTTACCATTCACTAGAAATGATTCCTAGGCCCACCGAGGAAACGCAATCATGGCTTTACTGCAACCCATAGTCTGGCTCAGGGGTCACTAGGCTAGTGGCTTTACAGTGATCCTCAGCTTGGTTCAAGGACCAAATGGCCATGTGCTCTATCATTCAGAGGTCCACCCCACTCAGCTTCAAATACATCTGGAAATCTAGCTCACCCAAAACATGAGAAGCACATCACACCATGGATATCTGGGAATGGAAAGGCTAGGCTGAAAATAGTGTTACACTTGGCAAAACCCAAGCCACGGCATAAAAAGAACCACATGAAATACCATGAATGGAAAATATAGCAAGGAAAATACAAATGTAAATAGATACCTGCAATGTATCATGTTGTAGCTACTTGATCCTACCTTTCCCTGCTTGATCTTTGCTTCCTCTTGCCTTCTTTGCCTTTCTTGCTCCAATGCCAAAATGCTCCAAGAAAAATCTAAGTGTCCAAGAGTGAGAGAGAGGGAGATAATAATGGGAGAGCTCCAAAACTCAACTAACAAAAGGTTACCAACTAATCCTCATAAGCCTTTTTATGAATGGGGCCTCTATTTTCTTCATTTTCCATTATTTTCCTTCAATTTCCTCCTCACATGCAACCTATGACCTTTCACCTCCTTTTTCTCCTAATTTCCATTCTTGTCATAAATAAATGTTCCAAAAATTCCATTTTGCATTTCCAAAGCCTTATCCATTGCTTTTTCCAGTTTCCTTATCCATAATAAACCAAATGAACACTCCCTAGGATGTCTTGCCCAACATTCATCTTGGAATAAGTGTACCACCAACCATGGTTATTGTTTTTGCCTTTATTAAATTTTATTAAATGGAATTTTCACGGGGGTTGTTACAGAACCATCTCCCTTGGGGAAAACCATCCTCGGTGTTATACCACACCAAGACCTCAGCAAAATTGCTAAAAATAAAATATACTACCCATGGAGCTTTATAACATAGCTTGATGCAATATTTACAATGATCACCCTGCTTAAAAGTAAACCAACATAAAAACATAATAACATGACACCCATACTACTTATTGGAGATTTATAACATAGATCATGTTGGTATTTATATTCATATACATATGCACATATACCAAACATCATCGAAGCATATACTAGAACATATACCAAAGCATATACCAAAATCACACCAAAACACCAAGTCAAAACTACTTTGCCTCAACCGAAAACCAAGGAAGGATACATGACCTACATCTAATCTTTCATCTCCCATGTAGCTTCATCGAGCCCAAATTTCTTCCACTTCACTTTAACCTACTCGATTACTTGATTCCGGAGCGTGCACACCTTTTTCTGCAATATACAATTAGGCTCCAGCTAGAATTCTCCATCTAGTTCCACCTGCAATACAGACCAGTCAATCACATGATCAACATCCTTAAAATACTTATTAAGAAATGATACATGGAAAACATCATGTACTTTCACTGTTGGAGGTAGTGCAATTCAATAGGCTACTAGCCTAATCCCCTCAATGATACTAAAGGGACGACAAAACCATGGTGCCAACTTGGCACATGATCCAATCTACAAGGAGCTCTTCATTAGTTTGATGCGTAAGTACATGTTCCCCAACATTGAACTCCTTGAATAACATGTTTGGATTTGAATAGATATTCTTCCTATCTCGTGTTTCCTTTAGATTTTTCTTTATAACCTGCATTTCTTGTTCCATCTCTACCAACATATATAGTCCAATCAACACCCTGTTAACCAGATCACTCCAACTGATGAGAGTATTGAAACTCCACCCGTACAATGCCTGAAAAGGACTCATCCTCAATGACTCCTAATAATCGTTGTTGTATGCGAACGCTACCAAGGGGAGATACTCTTCCCACTTCCATTGCTGATGCACCACATACATCCTCAACATGTCCTCCAACATCATGTTGACCCTTTTTGTCTGTCCATCTGTATATGGATGATAATCTATGTTGAATGCTGACTTTTTGCCCAAACCTACAAATAACTCCTTCCAAAACTTGGAAGTGAACTTCGTATCCCTGTCTAACATAATTATCTTTGGAACACCATGTAACCTGACCACATATCTAATGAATATCTATGCCACATTGCTAGTTGAGAATATAGACTTCCCTGGAATGAAGTGTGCAACCTTCACCAAACTGTCCACAACAACCATGATGGAATCATGTTGTCTCACTGTCTTAGAAAACCCTATAATGAATTCCATGGAAACGACCTCCCATTCCCACTTTGGAATCATGATTGATTGTATTATTACACTTGGATGTTTGCACTCTGCCTTCACTCGTTGACAATCAAAACACCTAGCCACAAACTCTGTTACATAGTTACTCAGATTTGACCAATAATAGAATTTTTTTCACTACATTCAATGTCTTCTGATAACTTGCATGACATGAATAAGGTTTCGTATGAAACGCTCTCAGGGTAACCTTCTTGAGCTCACTTTTATTTGGCACATATATCCTATCTCTGAATCTGACCAATCCATCCATTGTAAGACAATAATCCATACCCTGTGCACCTACACTTATACCTGTACATGTACCCACACCTGTACTACCACTTGGACCTGTACCACTACTTATACCTATACCTATACCTGTACCTTCACCTGTAACTATACATGTAATACCACCTGTACCTGTACCAGCACCCTGCTACAACCTGTGTACAATATCCATATACCTAACATCCTGCTAACCTACCTGCAAAATCCTATCCTATAAGTCTGTCCCATAGGAGGTCATAGCTGCTAAGTGATTTACCTGTACCCTCATGCTAAGAACATTTGACACCCTATTCTCTTTACCTTTGATGTACTTGATCTCGAAATCAAACTCACTGATTGTGGCCAACCATATAGCCGACCTAGCATTCAAATTCGACTGATAAAACAAATACCTCAACCCAGTGTGATCACTCATCAGTACAAACCTCCTACCGAGAAGATAGTGTATCTGAATATTCAATGCATGTATGATCAATGTTAACTTAATATCATGTCGCGGCTAGTTCTAGTCATGCTTGTTTAGTTTTCATGACTCATAGCATACCACCTGTCCATCCTGCATAAGCACTCCACCAAATCCTCTCTTGCAAGCATCTATACATAATACAAACTCTTTTTCTGAATCTGCAATCTGTAGCACTGGTTTATGTGTCAAAAATTACTTAAGCTGCTCAAAACTAGCCTCACACTCCTCTTTCCATTCAAACCTTTTACCTTTCCTTTGCAATGATGTGATATGATAAGCAATCTGCGAGAAGTTCCTGATGAACCTCCTATAATAGCTTGCCAACCCCGTGAAAGATCTCACCTCATCCACACTCTTAGGAGCTACACACTCCATGATGGACCTTATCTTTTTTGGATCTACTACAATGCCCTCCTTGGAGAAAACATGCCCCAAGTAGTGTACCTCAGTCTAAAAGAAACTACACTTGTTGAGTTTAGCATACAACTGATACTCTCTCAACAAGCTCAACACTGCCACTAAATGCTCAGCATGCTCCTCCTCATTTTTAGAATATCCCAGTATATCATTAATGAACACAATAACAAACTTATCCAAATATGGATGCAACACACTATTCATTAAGCACATAAATGTAGCTAGAGCATTAGTTAAGTCAAATGGAACTACAACAAATTTATAATGCCCGTACTTGGTCTTGAACGCAATCTTGTAAATGTCCTCCTCTTTGATGCGTGCCTGATGGTATCCCAATCTCATGTCAATATTCAAGAACATTGCTTCTCCCTTCACCTAATTGAACAAATCATCAATCCTCAGTAAAGGGTACCTGTTCTTGATGGTCACTTTATTCAACTACCTGTAGTCAATGCATAATCTGAGAGTACTATCCTTATTCTTCACAAACAATACCAGTGCACCACAAGGTGTTACACTTGGCCTGATGTATCCTTTTTCCAACATTTCCTTCAATTGTAGCGTTATGTCAACCAACGCAGGTTTGCTCATCCTGTAAGGTGCTTTTGATGCTGAAGCTGCCCCTGGCACTAACTCAATAGAAAATTCTACCTCCCTATGAGGTGGCATCGTTGTAATGTCCTCAGGAAATACATCTTGAAACTGTTGCAAAATTGGGTACCTGTTCAACACATCTGCATCCTCAACCTGCTTACCCTTATCACTATAAATGTGTACTACAAATAGCATACACCCTTTCCTGCGGCTATGTTTTTCTTGCATAGTTTTCACCATCCTAACTGATGTGGCTTTCTTCTTACCCTGCAAGAATCTTGGTTCTCCATTATCATCAACACACTATATGGCTTTGTCATAATAGCTTATCTTGGTTATATGAAGATACAACCAATCCATGCCCAACAACATACTTTATGATCCCAATGGTAATACATTCAAATGTGCTACAGTAGGCATACCACTCAAATCAAATGCACAAGCTCTTACCCAATGATGAACTCATTTTTTCATACATATAGCCAACTGCACTAACCAAGACTATGCATTCAATTCCTTACCCAAACCACACTTACCCACCAAGTCAAGACTAACATAGCTATAATTAGATCCAAGGTCAATCAAAATAGAAATAACTTGATCACAAATCTTACCATCCATATCAATGATAGATGTCTAGTGCTCTTCCTGTCTGTTATCCACTACTCCATAGATACGAGGAAAGCTCTGCCCTACATCCCCAATAGCCTGTGCCTCCTGTGCACTGTATATATGAGACCTACCTCCCTAATTTTGTGGACAATCTCTCTTAAGGTGTTCCTTGCTAAGATTCATTCTTACACTTTGATTTTTGATAGCAATGCTTTAGTTTCCCAATAACTTCCTCAAGTGATCGAGGCTCATCATAATCAATTTGATCTCTAAATGCTAATGGAAAACCACTGACAAATCATTGAACTTTAGCCTTCCCATAACTAATATAGGGTACATACCTCAATAGCTCCCTAAACGTGGTCGTGTACTCTTCATTTATCATTGATCCCATATTTAGCTCATAGACTTCCTTTCCCTTACTGTTGTAGTACCTCTCTCACAAGTACTTCTTCCTTAAAATCCTCTTGAACTCCCGCCAACTCAAATCATATGCCTTGATGTTTCTCACTTGCTTAACATATTCCCACCAAATTCCTTATTTACCTTTTTTTGACGGTGTTGGAACTGCCAACATGTTAGGGGATATCCCTGGTAAGAAGTCTCAACTAGACCTCAGACTATTTGGAGTAGGAGTCCCAACAGTGGGTAGTAAAGTTATGCCTTGCTTGTGATAATGTGCAGAGGTAAGTGTGATATATTTGTCAGATTCAAGTGTGTGACCTTGTAGCAAGTCAAGTGAGCTACATGGGGATTCTAACACATAGAAGAGGAAAATAATTATATCCCTTAGAAGTCTGTAATAGTATGCAACCTGAAAAGAACACACAAGCTGAATGGAATCACAAGCTGGAAATCAAAATAGTCGACAATCCAAAGTGATGGGTTAAACCAACAACATGACTTCAACAAGATTCTTACAATCATATAAAAAATAGTTCATATACAAATGCATAAGTTAAACAACATACATTCCTAAAGTAACCAGAATAGTCAAAGTATAATAACAACATATGCATGAAGACGTGTTGGCTTTGTTATATATATAGTGAAAGTTCCATCTATACGTACACCATTGACAACCACTAGCCCTAATAGTGGAACATTACAATCAGAACCACCTTCTCCTCCAAAGAGATGTACTCGCTCTATGTTGTGGAGAAGCCAAGGCTCATCACAATACTCTCCAAGCCTTCTCTAGGCAATGCCTAGCCAAAAGCTTGGCTCCCAAAAGCCCGTTCTATGAGTTATGAGCTTCTATTTATAACAAAGGGTGGGCTGACCCTTGACATTCCCCTTTGTGACTCTTTGACTACCCTCATGACTCTTCAACTTCATTACATATAACTCTTTACATTACATATGACTATTTTCATTCCACTAATGACACTTGGAATTTCACTTTACATCATGTTTACAATAATAATACATTTTCCACATATGCCCATGTGGGACAAAAATAGGCTTGAGTCAGCTAGATAAGGAAACACTAAGACTCAAATGGTTGTGGAAATACCAACTCGGCAACATCCTCTCCATGCTCCTGAGTGATGAACTGATGCCAAGCTTGGTAGTGCGCAATGGTGTCTATGAACTATTTCACTATGTCTTTCTGGAAACAAACCATTGCCTCCATCACCTATGAGTATACTGATATGGAACCTTTGTCCAACTTGTCCCGTAACATACACAAATTATTCCTAAGCATGGCCAGACATGCGACAAATCTTTGCATGATCTTTTCATTGATCTGCAAATCTATGCTGGTGGCCATGTGCATCAACTGATAAAAGTATGTTTTGGGCTCCAGTCAGACTTGGTTATTCTCTTTTTCTTTGGTGAGTGTTCCAATTGACGAGGTGTCATGCTTTCTCTCCATGACATCCAAACTCTTGAACGACCGTGCATACAAAGCGTCAACATTGGTGATGAGCAGTGGGATTTGCTCATAGTTCCAGATCAGACTCTAGAAGCATGCTTTGTCCAAGTCTACCTGTGGCTTCATCATCTTGTGCAAGTTAAGTGGGGCTCCCTTGTACCTCCTTTTTCATGTTTGTACATGATAAATAATGACATGTATGTCAGTGAGTGTGCACGCTATCTTGATGCAGCGCTACTGATGACCATATAGATGGAAAAATTCCTTGAGCACGGTGACGAACATATCATACAGTCTCCGCATGACTATCTCAAGAGCCAAAACTTCAGCAAGTATCACTTTCTTCATCTCTTCTCTGGCAAATCCTGTTGATTGTTCCTCCCTCTACCTGGCTGCTTGCAATTCCTTAGCCACGCACTCATTTTCTGTTATCGAGAACTTTACACTTGAGCTCATGGCTTCAACATAAGCCTTTGTAGTATCGGCCAAGGCAGTTGGATGTCTTCACACACTTGACACAATCACTCATTTTTCAAAGTGCGCAAGTGATGCATGCTCATTCAGGATGTGCGCTCTTTGTGCTTGAACAACCTTGTGTTATGACTCATCAAAGGCTATGTTGTACAAATTTGTTCCTGAATCATCCTCAAAGAGAATTGTCTCTCCTTATTCACTTAGGACTTTCTCTTCTACTGGAGGTGGTGAAGCTTATGGGGTGACCTCAGTTGCTTTTATCATGAAGTCAATGTCCTGATCTTGTTCCAGTTGTACCATGTCCATGTCCATCGGTTCTACTATCAATTCATCCTTCTGAGAAAGTTCTTGTTCCTATAGATGTTCACCTTGTTCATCATATATTATTGATGGATCTGAGTCTCCAACCTATATCAGCACAGTTTGCATTGTCTGAGCACCTTGCACTTCCTCATGTTCTCGTTCTTATTCCTGTCCCTACTACACTTCCTTCTTTCTTCTGCACAGCTCTTGTTCTTCTTTGAGCTTCTTCTCTACTTCCTCTAACTTCCTCTTTGTCTCTTCTAGTCTTTTCTTATCTCTTCTTTTATGCGCTCCTCTCCTGTTGCGTTGCCACCTCTTTTATTCTATCTCCAAAGCTACTCTCTCAACAAGTGGATCTTTCTTAAACTTGTAGCTTTTCTCCACCTCTGCAATTTTGGAAATCTTCCTCTTGCCTTTGTGTTGCATAGGTTTGTCGCTTGCTACTTCTATTGTTGCTACTCCCTGTGGCGTTGCTTTTTTGAGTGCTACTAGCCACTCTACTGACATGTTGACCGGTTCATTAAGCCTAGAGGAGTTATAGCAATATCTCCAAGGGTTTTCCTCTAGTGAATAACACACCCTATGGATCCAAGGATAGTACACCCTCATATAGTGGTCCCTGCATAAGCCATGCGGATTGTACGGATTGAAAATCTTGTCGTTGAACTTAAACTTCTTGAAGTCCTCGGCCTCGACATCTGCTTATTTCAAACTTTGGATCACGTACAACCCAATTTGCAAAGGAATCATAGGCCATGGGACCTTCTTCTTCCTATGTATTCCAGCTAATAACCTTTTCAAGATGTGGTATGCAACCTCCTGCATGACCAACTTCTCCGTGGAAAACTTCGGCAACAAATGCGAAGCCTTCTCCGCATTGTACATCCTAATGAAGGTGCCATCAAGTGAGACATACCAATATACAATCTTTAACAACACCTCCATTGTTTCTTGGGACATCCAAGGTGGATCTTGTTCAAAGATCATCATGTACAGAGGGGAAACGAAGTGGTCAGATAGTTATCCATGACTCCTCGTTAGCTGCAATATGAGAGAAACTTGCAATATGTGTTCACATCATTCTCTGAAGGTGTTCATGCCCAACCGATGCTAGGAAATTGTTAACGGGCAAAGATTGCATTGAGCAGCTAGGTAGATATGAAGAATCTTGCTTATTGATCCTTAGGCAGACTTCGGGCATTTGATACATGCACTTTCTGCTGAAGAGCCAACATGTCAAACTAGTTGAAAGTTTCCTTCACTTTCTAGTTCATCCAATAAAACCACCCAACTTTGCGGGATAGTCCCCGTGCTCTCTTGGTCATACAGGCAACATGAAAAGATGAACAAGAGTTGGTAAGCCTTTCTGAGTGTCTTTTTCTTGTATATCTGGTTGGGTGTTGTCCTAAACTTTGATGGCTCCCTTACCCAATGCTTCAAGATGTCTCGTGTGCTCGCTCTATTGTTGGGATTTTAGAATGGTGCATTCATCCTATTCACTGGATACGGAAAATGATACATCTGCTGATAATGTTCTACCCTAAACATAGCAAGCTCTACTTTGCCGAAACTGCTCAGTATCATTGTCTCAGGATCAGTGTGTGAGACAATCCAGTGGATCATGTCTGCACACGGGAAGGTCGGGTACCTGCATGAAAACTTGTACAATCTAGACTTATGAATCTTGGCATAGACATGAAAATCCTCCAAATTCTCCTCAAAATTGCCTGTGAATATAGTGTTGATGTCTTGCCATGTGACCTTGATGTCTTTCTCACTACAATTGTGTGTCTTCATAAACGGGCAAGCTCATAGACACCTATTCAATGACATCTCTAGTACTAATTTCAATTGTGTCCTTTGATCCAACTGTCTTGGAGGCCATGGTACTTGTACTGCTGAGAAGATGCTCAACACCTGTTGTACTTGGAGATAGATAAGATGCTCACAAAAATCCAATGTTAGCTAAAAACCATAAAGCAACTCGGGAATCAATCATGCAGCAAAATGGGTGACTATTGGGAAATATTTCACAACATTGACTCTGAGAGGTTGGCAGACTATCAGGTGGAACTATTCATTGAGAAATCCCAACTACCAGTGAGTCCTAATGCTAACTAGAACTACACAGATCAGAGTGTAGATAGGCTGAGTGTGTACTAGAACTGTGCAATGCACATTTTAGCCTAGCTTGGTTGCTGACTGGAACTACGCATTGCGCAGTCCTATTGGGAAAGACTGGGCACTATCTCCCAGAATTGTGCAAAGCAAATCTAGGAGCTAGTTTTAGGCAGCCTCTGCACAATTCCTGGAGGCAAGGCAAAGGATTGACTTCTGGGAATGCATAGTGGAGGCTGGGAGAAGCAATATCTGGGGCAAGGCATCCCAGATCTACCCAAGGGAAACCTGAAAATGTGAAGGAATGAACGAGTGTGCAAAGATGGTGCGGATATGAGTGAATATACATGCATGCAATCCAAGAAAGTGTAGAAATCAGTCAAACAAAAAAACAATGGAGCTCATGAAGAGAGTCGTGGAAATAGTGAATATCAGTTCATAAATAGGGTTATGCATGCGACACTAAGAAAATGCAATGCAAAACTTGAAACAACACTTGTACAAGTTAAAATACATTGAAACACCATCATTTGTTCAATAAAACAAGGAAAACAATGCTTATGCAAGCTAAGAAATAAAAAGCGATAGAAAAAATGGCATAAGACATGAAAAGAAAAACTTACCCAGAAAAGCTCTGCCGACTGTGTCAAAGGTTCCTAGATTCCTCGGGAATTCCAGAGCTCTAAGATCAAATGTGAAGAATAAGCTCTGGGGCATCCATTAAATAGATTTGTTAGATTTAGGGTTTATGATGTGCATGCCACTATTACAGGTGAAACCACCCTAGGGCTTTGGGTTGAGATCCCCAATAGAGCAGAGGGAAAACCTCAACAATAAATGCTCAAACAATCATAAAAAATCCTTTTTCTACTACATCGCGTAGGAGTGTCCTTACCCGATGTCCTTCGTTTGGGTAGATCTCGCAGGGTGCAAACCCTCAGCTTCTCCCAATGTTCTTGGAACCTAAAAATTATTCAAATGGAACATACATGACAGTAGAAATATAAAGGATATACATGATTTTAACTTTAAATGATATAAATAAATGACTAATTATACATCAATATAAGATTCATAAATGAATTGCAACATAACTTTGATGCATAAACACATTTCATATCAGAAACATAACAACATTCCTTTTTATTGAAGTAAGCTATAGATAAGGTGGAGAAATACGACCTGAGTCCTTCTCCGGCTCCAAGCGGAACCATCCTCTGGATCCATCCTTTCCCGACCTTCAGCAATCTTCCTCCATCACCAATACAAGGATATCTCAAGCAAGATGGGGTATATCTATAATCAAGGAAAAAAAGGTTTCCTGAAGCTTTAGGGAGTGCAGGAGGCACAGGGATTCTTCAGACTTGATCAGGGATAATCTCACTATAGTATCAATATCTCATCCTTTCTCCCTTAAGGCCTTCCCATGGAGGTTTATTTATACCTCTCCAAATTAGTTTTTTCAGTTGGGAAATAGTTGGACCACGGGAAATAAGAGGTGAGTAACAAGTAAAACCCGTGAACTCCGTCCGAAATTAAGGAAATTTGATTTTTTTAAGTGTTTTAACATATGTACACAGGTTGGATCTATGCTGACACGCGTGTACACTCTTTTATCATTGGGAAAAGTAGCATATAGGGAATAAAACAGTATTTTTTAGATTTTGGACCAAGTCTAGAAGGAAGGGTTGCCCTAGGCCATAATCAGAGAATCAGATCTACCAAGAGTGGTAAATGGTGCTATAACAGATGCCCCCTAATATATGAGGTCAGAAGGGGTACATGATGGCTGAAATGTATTAAGTGTATGGAAGGAATCATGCCGAGACTGAGGAGGAGTTCACCAGAATTCAGTCTGCCAAGCCATCGAAAGAGATCAGAAAGAAACTGTTGTCTGAGGTGGCCATACCCATGCTCAAAAATAGTAAAGCATGTCCGCATGTCAAGTACAAAAGCAGATCCAATATGCATACAAGTGTAAAGGAACTGGAAATAATGGATCATCTGATCATAATCAAGAAAGTACATGCCTAAATATCACATATAAAGAGATGATCAATGATGCTGAAGTATGAAGCTGATCACTGAAGCCAAGAAACTAGTCCAAATAGTACCAAGTGAACATTATGGAATAAATGGTACTACACCGCAACTCAGGTGCCAGCATGTAAGATGTCGCTATAAGGAACTGCAACATATAATGTGGATAGTGTCAACTAGCAGAAATAGGAGCAACTCACAAGTGAACCAAGACATGCCGATGCAAACCGGAGGTCTTCACTAACCACCATGGTACATTTCTACACAAATGGGAATGAATGATCTAGTTGACCATGTGAGAAATCATTTGATTACCGGTCATTGATGTATACCGTTAACAAACACGAGATTACTCACTGATAATGATGATGAGAGTCAAGGTACCCAGTACAATTTAACAAGTGCAAATAAACGAGCTGTAGTCGAACACTTGAAAGAATCTATCAATCAAGAGACAATGATGTTTTCCCACTATCGATAGTAAAGGAATCTGCCACTAATGACTGCAAACCCTAAGGTACTACCAAACGGACTCTAGATCCCTTTCCCAGAGAAATGAGATGAAGTCAATGGGAAAAGATACACTAGAAGGAAGGCATCAAGGCATCCTTCATCAATCCAGTGTGAGTGTAACGCGTAGGCCAATAATGTGGAAGGAATCAGATGAACAAAGATGTAGTAACCCAACCGAAGCACATTTCTGGTGTACACAAGATGTAGCTAGTGCACGATAGAAACCCTCTAAACCAACCAATAATGAAAGCTGACACAGAGGCGAGGAATCCACCAATAGGGTCAAATGGAAACCAAGGCACTGCATGAATCCCAATGTGTGATAATGAAAGCTGATGTTGAACACAAGGGAAACCACCCAGTCAAAGACCCATGATATTGATCAATGTTGAGCACAAGGTGACCTATCAATAATGAAAATAGGGCCAGGGTGTGGCTCTAGATCTGCCCTCAGAGCAATTTGTCGTAGTCGATAAGGACAAGACCCACCAACAAGAAGTCAATGGAGACCTTCTCAAACTAGCATGAGCAAAGGACCAATAAAACTAATGTGATAATGAACATGACACTGACAACCAGGGATGGCCGACTGAAAAATAGGTCAAGGGACACCACAGAGAGGCCGACTCAGGTTTACTTCCCTTGAACAAAAGCACAACTCAACTATGACTACAAGGCAGCATATGATAACTTTGTATAAGTTTTTCATGCAGGAGGCATAAGAAAACTCTCCATATGATTGGAAGAGGTAACCAATTAGAGGAGGACTGTCTCGATAACAAGGTTAAGGCTCTCCTAAGTCAAACTAAATCACACCCCAATGGAGGAAAGACTTTATTTTGAGTGCTTTGTTCAAGGGCGACACGACTGACTCTAGCTACCATCAAAATAATGTCCCATTCCCGCTCTTTTTTTTGGAATATATATATTTTTTTCCTTTTTATTTTATATGAAGCTTGAAAAAGAATAAAATAACGCTATAGTACAATGGAAAGAACGAATCTCGAAAAAGAAGATGCTCTAGTTCTTGGGAGGGAACATTCTTATACTCAATGCAAGGTGGCGAAACTGGTCAACGACACTAAAAGGAGTGTTCTTTCCACGGGTAAAAGGGTGAGTCAAGTTGTAGAGCCTTAGTGATTGCAAGGTTGTTTTTCATAAGACATGGTCGATAAGTGGCTTAAACATGAGTCCAAGCGAAGCCGGCTCAAGGCCAAAAGGTGCAAGTAGTCAATATGCAATGCAACAGCACAACTCAACAAAAAGGAGCCTCTAGGGTATAAAGCCAGAAAAATAGCGAAGAATTAGAGGAATGAGGCTTCAACGCACAAGTTATGGCAGGACTAAAGAGGACTCCTGAGCCTAAGAACAAAAATTCATCATGGGTACCAAGTGACAACAAGGTACTATCTAGGGCACCCATGATAAGGTAGGCTCTACCACAAAAGTCATGACACTTCTAAGGAAAGAGAAGGTTCCGCATCATATCTTGGTGGGGTCGATCCTAAAGCCAAAATGGCAAAGGAAACTGATAAATTCACAATGTAGGTGAAAAACCTAACCTATATGCCAGTTTGAAGAACCAATACCTGTCAGAGCGGATCAACCATACAATTGTCCAAAGGAGAAATCTTCCAAGTTCTATAGACATAAATAAGTACACTAGACAAGAAGTTAGTACATCCCACATATAAACTTAAAATAAAATCTTGCGTTATAGAATACAAAACTTGAAAATGCGTACCTTATATGTACAATATGGTAGAGCGAACCATGCAGCCTTACATCTTATGCATAATAGTTCTTCGGAACAATCCCCTTGTGAGGCTTGGGCCAAGGACTCCTTTGGTAGTCAAAACTCATGGCTTCAAAGAGTTCCTCCTATGAAGGAAAATCAAATTCTGAGAAATCATGAGAACTACAAGGATCAAAAGAGGGAATTAAGGGGTCCCATGTCCCTATAGGAAGAATCTCTCGGTCAACTGTTGGGACCAAGTCCCAAGAAGGAGAATAATAGGTCAAAGGATCCTTCTTAGAAAAAATTGAACATTGAGGATTCAATGCCACATAATCCACCCGTGGCGACATAGATTCTACTTGAAAACTTGGAACAAACCAAGGGGTATTCTGTAGTAAATTCAAATTAGGGTGGTCATTATCAGATGCAAGCTGATCAATAGTGAAAATATTCCTTTTATGAGGAAAACACATCACTCAAAAGAGTGAAGACACCATAGCATTCATAGCATAGACATAATCATGCCCAAGTATCATATTAAAGTCTAAAGGGCAATCAACCACCATCATATCGATAAAGATAGTCTTCCGACCTAAAGTAATAGGCAATTGAGGAAGAACACCCATAGATTCACTAGGTCTTTTATCATAGGCTAACAACTGATTCTCAGATATCAACAACTTTGGAGAACCTAAAGCTTTCCAAGTCAAGGAGGATATAATACTTGTAGAGGATCCTTCATCCACCATACATTGATAGATGTTTATGGAATTAACTATGACTTTTATTTGGAAAGGTGTAGCAAAAGAAAGACGAAGCTCGACAAGACTATCCCAATCAAAGGAGATACCCCTAGAACTTGGAGGGGGAACATTCGAAGAAACCGGAATGCCCCCTATACTAGAAGACTTTGTACTAGAAATCAAATAGACTCTATTGTTAGGCACTTCACCCCCCCAAAAGAGGAGTGTAATTGATCTGGAATTTATCCAGGACAAAGAATTAAAGGTATTACAGACTCATGTGCATGGATGTGACTATGTTACCTTATGCAACGGATTGATAAGATTGCGAAATACATAGACACTGAAGAAGTTAGAGAAAACATAACATGTAAACATGTAAACATGACAAGTTTAATAAGGAGTACACCCAATGCTCTTGGGCTACGTCTCCTGGTCCAGCCTTCATTGGTGGCCTCTCTATTATGTTTTCAAAGAAGATTTTTTACAACAGTGAGCTCAATTTGAGTCTCACTCAACCGATGTAAATCAGTAGGATTGGACTTCGATCCCCCAAGTCTCTGGAGTACACATACTCTCCTTACTGAAACTCGACCTCTGCTGGTCATAGTAGTATGAGCCCAATCTGAGACTCATACATGACAGGCCTATGCTGAGGAGTTCGCTTGAACCTCTCAAGCCTTCTCGGGAGTACACAAACTCTCTGACTCTCTCTGGCTCTGTCTCGATGTTGCCTTTGCTCTGCAGGTCATCTCGACTTACTTTCTCTGTTCTCTGCTCTTAGCTTTCTTACTCGCTTTTCTCACTGCTTACTTTGTCTCTGTCAGTTCGTGGCTTTAAAGCCAATCTAATTTCTGACTGTTCATTTCTACTTCCCGGCTTTCTGGTTCTCCTACCTCTATCCATTTGAATTCCTCTGTTCTGCGTCATCATCACTGTATAACACCTCACAGGGAGGTGGAAACCTGTTTCATAATGAACTGAGTGTTAGTTCTCTTGGAAATGTTTGAATGGTCATTATTTCCATTTAACTCCCAGATTGCCCGCAAACATGATTCTTCTCGCAACTCCTCATTCATACCAGACTTCAAACTTTATACAACTCGGCCTACTTACCCTGTTGAATGTAGTCATCCGTCAAATCACATGTCCATCGTTGATCTAGAGCCTCTAGATCCTACGGTCTCCATCCATATCGGGCAGGTAAGTTGCATGACATTTACCCGTCCGATGTGAGCGGTTTTCTCTCTCTTCCACTGGATGCATGGCACCCAGTCTATGGCATCATGCGGGACTCAGTGAAAACCGCTTACCACTTGAAGCCCTTCCGATATCCTGCTGGTTTTTGTGTGGGACCCACCTCTGATGAAATCGGTGAATTTCGTACAGTTTTTGACTTTTCAGGTCTGGGTCGCTCGGGGCTTTTCCTTCACTGAGGGGTTTGCCCAACGATATGCGATTAGTGACTTGTCGCTAATTACATATTAGAAGCCTTCCCCATTTCTCAAAAAGACTTCCCATTTTGTTGTTTCGTGGCAGCGTGCGTTACCATGGCCTAACAGTCTGCGCGCTTGACCGAGGGTCCTCGTTGCTTGGTGCTGCTCATAAATTACAACTGTTCGAGGATATTTCTGATAATCTTGACCTTTGTAAGACTTTGAAACTTTGGCATGAATTTTAGAGAGTTATGAAAACATATAGAGTTCTTTAGGATCCAATTCGGATCAAGGCCTTCCCACTGAAAAATCTTTGGACCACCAAAAGTTGGTTTTTAGGCATCAATCAAGTGAGGGTATAGATTCCTCGCTTGCCCAATTTCTATCCATCTTGCACTGCTTGGTTTTGAACCTCTGAGCCCAATCCTGAGGTACTCAACATCCCCTTTGCACGTGGTTCTCACCTTCCTGTCCAGAACTGTATCTTCCTGAATTCATTGAGATATTCAGGCAACAGAACATCAATAGAAGGCAATTGACTTTGCTCTTTGGGATCTTCAATCAATGAAGGTTCAAATAGTCTCAAGTTGTCTGCATTAACAACTAAGTAGATGTGCATGTAAGCTGGTAAATCAATGCGAAATGCATTCTCACCAATTTTCTCAAGTATCCTAAAAGGTCCATGCCTTATTAGCTTCAACTTCTTATCTTCACCTTGCATTCTGTCTTTGCTGATATACAGCCAGAGTTGATCACCAAATTATAAACTATGCTTAATATGATTCTTATCATGCCTTGCCTTGTACTTGGCTTGGATCTTTTCCAACTGTTCCTGTACTACCTGGTGAATCTCTTGGATTTGTACGATGAAATTGATTGCCTTGTCCACGTCACTATGTTCATCAACCGCGATGTCTTTACCAAAGACAAAATCCAAGGGAGACCTTGGTGTAAAACCAAAATAGGTCTCAAAAATGAGATCTTTGTGTGGAAGAATTTTTAGCTCGATTGTAAGCATTCTGCACATAACATAAATGTTCATCCCAAAGCTTGGGATGATTGTTGCAATAGCCTCTGAGCAACTAGATCATTGTCCTATTAACTACCTCTGTTTGGACATCTGTTTGTGGATGAAAGGTTGTGCTCTTCTTCAATCTGGTGTTCATCAGTTCCCACAGACTCGACCAAAATTTCCCAAAAAATCGGATATCGCGATCAGATACAATGGAAGTGTGTAATCCAAAATGAACCCATACATGCTAAAAGAACAACTTTGTAGTTTGTTCAGCTGTAATTTTTTTGTTACAAGGTATTAAAATACACATTTGACTAAACCTATCCACAATAACATATAAATAGTCATGACCCTTTTTATATTTGATGACAAGATGAAACTGTTGTAGAAAACCCATCCACCTATATTGTCTTGATTGCTGCAACTTAGTTTGTGAGTGCAAGTATTGAAGTGGTTGATGATCAGTATGTATAATTGTCTCTTTGCCCATTAAATAATGTTTCCACTTTTTCACACTTTGTACTAATGCATACAATTCTTTATCATATGTGGGATAGCTAACTACTACATAATTAAATGTCTCGGAATGATAACATGTGGGTTTACCATGCTACATCAACACTGCTCCCATGGAATAGTTACTGGCATCGGTTTCAATGTCGAATGGTCTTTGAAGATCGGGCAGTGCTAGTATTGGTGTTGTACTAATCTTTTCTTTTAAGGTGTCGAAGGTGTTGGAATTATGGCATAAGTTTGGAGCTATGGCACAGATGTTGTCCTTGATGGCAACTCTCTTTGGTAACAGATCTCAGTTCAAGCTTTCAGAATGAAGGAAAAGACATATACACAGGTTCATCCAGACGAAGACATGTATACACGCGGGTTAGATGTTTCAAAGACGCGTATGCGTATACACACATTTTCATGCAAAGAAAAGCACATATATGTTGGAGAACTTACCTTTGGTCCATGGTAGTTAGTCCTTGGTATTTGAACCTATGGTTTTGGACCATGGTACCTCATCAGAAGTGTTGATCCCAAGTATTGGGTCTGTGGTATTTCTTATTATGGTTTTGGACCGTGGTATTGTGGAAGGCCTAAAACTATAAAATAGGAAGGAGATCATGTGGCAAAGGATCATCTGAATTATTTAATAACTGATAAAGTGATAGATCTGGAACACTGGTCATTTGGTTATGTTGCAAATCTGAATCTGAATGAAGGAGGAACCTTAGCGCAAAGAGAAGGATAAGTTCTATTGATGGATCATAATCTTTAAGCTTGAATGATAGTATCTTTGTATGATTTTGATCTGTTATATATGGCGCTTGCTTGATCTATAAAACTGATAATCTGGGTTAACTAGTGTTTGAATATCTAAAAGAGCGAATTATCCTTTATAGATATGTATGCAGGTTCAGTGAAGCTAAGGCGCGTATATACGCTGGTTCGGTGAAGGCAAACAACGTATACGCAGGTTGTTCCATATGCAGAAGCATATGAACGCAGGTTTCAGGCTATCAAAGTAGCATATATATTTTGAGTTGTAATATTGCTGCTTCTGTTTATTGCTGCAGTATTATGGGTTCAGAATTTGGTGTGTGGTTACTGATACTGTGTTCTGGGTATAGTTGTCAGAGAATTGTTTACTTGATTCAGTGCTAATTTGCGAAAGGAGATTGTTTGATGCAGATATACTTGATGATTGATTGATGTTCATGGATCCAGTCTGAAAATTTATGAAACGTGGTCCCTGGAAGAAAGAGAAGGTTTTAGCCTTCTGTAGGCCAGCACCTACGTACTAGTATCTTGGCTAGTGCAAGAGCTAAGGGGGTTGTAGCTCCCTTCCAGGAGAAGTTGGAGAACAAGAGAGGGTTGTAGCTCTCTGCAGGTTGTAGCCTGCGTACTGGTAAAGGACTGCACCAGTACATTGTAAAAAGAAGTTTCTAATTAAAAGAAGATAGAGACGAATTGCAGCAGGTGGTTTTCACCCACATTGGGTTTCCACCTTATATCTTGTGTTCTTGTGTGTGATTGTCTTCTGCTCTGTTTTATTGTTCCTGCTTACTGGTTATTTGATTCTGAAACACAGATTAACAATCAACATCTGACAGATAAAGTAAATTATAAGTTTGCATTGTATACGCGGTTTTCTTTCAACATAGTTGCGTATATACGCGGGTTTAATTAACTGAAGTAGCGTATATTATCTGAATTTGAAAAAGGGAATATTTGACTTGATAATACTGATTCCCCCCCCAAGTATTATTTCCAACAATTGGAATCATAGCAGGTCCTTTAGAAGAAGCTTGATCGCTTGAAGGAAGATCTTTCATCATGAGCAACTACGAGAGGGAAGCATCAATCAGGCCACTGGTTTTTGATGGGACAAACTTCATATATTGGAAGGTAAGAGTTATTGCCTATCTTCAATCTCTTGGTACAGAAGTCTAGGATATCATAGATACAGGGTATACTTTTCCTTTAGCAACTCCTACTGATCCGGCTGAGAAGAATAAATATGAAACAAATGCAAAGGCGGTCAATACTCTATTAGGGTGTCTATCTCAATCATAATTTGTCAAGGTTATGCGGTATAAATCCGTAAAAGAAATATGGGACAAGATTGTTTTCAGCTATGAAGGAGATGATAAGGTGAAACGAGCAAAACTTCAAACCCTCAAAATTCAGTATGAAAATCACAGAATGTACAATGATGAAAGTGTGGCTAACTATTTTCTTCGTGTAGATGAGATTGTTAATTGTATGAAAAACTTGGGTGAAGAAATAAAAGAGGTTTTTGTGGTTGAAAAAGTTCTAAGATCTTTGTCCCCTAGGTTTGAATCTAAAGTTTCTGCAATAGAAGAAAAGGAGAATCTACAAAACCTCAAAATGTCACAGTTGCACAGAATTCTAACTGCTTATGAAATGAGGAAAGGAGGTCTATCAGACAGGAGAGAAGATGCCTTCAAGGCTTCAGGCAAAGGAGAGTACTATGAGTCAGGACACGTGTCAGAAGAAGAAGAAGAATCAAATTTTGTCAGAAATCTTCAACGGGGTGCTGGACAATTCCGAGGTAAGTTACCTTTCAAATGCTTTGCTTGTGGAAGAGTCGGTCACTATGCTGCCAAATGTCCTCATAAGGATAAGATTGACAAGGGGAAGGAACCTGTTAGATGGAACAAGAAACAGAATGCAAATAAGAAAAGCTATTACACTCATGAAGATAGTGATGGACTTTCAAATAGTGACGAAGATGAACGAGGTAATAATTATAAACTTTTAATGGCTTTTGAAGATGATGATTACATGGATGTTATAGATGAAGAAGGTATTTATGAAGAGATTTCTAATCTCAAAATTTGTTTAGAAGAGAAAAATGTGATTATTGATTCTCTACAATGTCAACTGGCTGAAAGGGAAAAACATCATGAAAAGTTGGAATGTGAAATTGTTGGTCTTAGAAAAGAGATTGAGAAGACAAAAGCTATTAATCTTAAATTTGTTCAAGGATCTAAAACTCTGGATGAGCTTATCAATGTGCAGTGTTCTCCACTAATCAAGACAGGTCTGGGATATAATGGAGAAACTTCTCAAGCATCCACCTCCAAAAGTTATCTTGATGCAGCAAGGAGGAGCGAGCAAAGGCCTAATAGAATTCATCAGGGACAGTTTACCTCAAGAATGAACAAAGTCTATCAAGAAAATTAGGGGCAATCTACCTTAAGGGCAAACAGAAGCTACAACCATCCACAGGTAAAATCTTCCAAATTTGCCTCAAGAATGGATGTCAATAGAAACTACAATCGGTTGGTTGATAGATTTGATATTCGCAGGAGTTACTTCAATGGCCAATGTTTCTCTTGCCATAACTTTGGTCACAAGGCAGCTCAATGTGTTGCCTATAAGACAATCATGACTAGAGAAACTCAAAAACAAAGAAGTATGTATGGAATCACAAAAAGGAACTATAACAACTTTTCGGCCCTTGAAAATGAAATTGAATGTTCTATTTGTAATAACTTCGGTCATGAAGATTCTGAATGCAGGAGCAGGTTTTGGAAGACAACTCAGAAGGAACAAACCTCAAGTGCCAGAACATGGAGAATGAAGGAACCACAACAAGAAAGATGTGGGATAGCTTTATATGCAGAAGGACAAGAAAATCAATGGTACATCAACAGCAGATGTTTGAAGCATATGACAGGTGATAAAGAAAAACTTGAATCATATAGTGTTTTAGAAAAGGGAAAGAAAGTTTCTTTTGGAAATGATACCCCTGCAGTCATAAAAGGAAAAGGCACTACCCAGTTGAAAGAAAAGGTCAAAGCAGGAAATGTTTTGTATGTTGATGGCTTGAAGCATAATCTTTTGAGTGTCAGTCAGATGTGTGATCAAGGAACCGAGGTAATATTTTGATCAAATGGATGTAGTGTTCACGATCTTGATATAGGAAAAATAGTGATCAAAGGCAAAAGAACTCTAAATAATTTATACATATTTGAAGAAGGACAACAACAATGCTATTTGAGCAAGGATGATGAACACTGGTTATGGCACTGGAGGTTGGGACATCTAAGATTTTCACAAATAAGGAAAGCATGCAAATACCAGGCAGTTCGTGGTCTTCCAGATATCAAAATTCCAGACAACACCATATGCAAATCATGTCAGTTTGGTAAGCAAAACAGAACCAACTTCCCTGAGAAGGAAGGATCAACCAGCAGGCCTCTTGAACTAGTCCATACATATGTATGTGGTCCATTTAGGACAAGGTCACCTCCAGGAGAAGAATACTTTATATTATTCATTGACGACTTCTCCGGGATGGTTTGGTTAGGACTTATGAAACATAAGGACGAAGCATTCGAAAAATTCAAATATTTCAAAGCCTTGGCTGAAAACGAATCAGATCACAAAATTAAGTGCCTTAGATCTGATAGAGGTGGGGAGTTTACCTGAAATGAATTTTTCGATTTCTGTGAAGAACATGGAATAAGAAGGGAATTCTCTACAGCTAGGACTCCTCAGCAAAATGGAGTGGTGGAAAGGATGAACAGAACGTTTCAACAAATGGCTCGTGCTATGCTTGATGAGTCTGGAACTCCCGCAACCTTCTGGGGTGAAGCTGTATTTGCTGCGGTTGTTATTCTCAACAAAACAAATGTCCGAGTGAATAGCACTCAAACTCCTCATGAGCTCTGGTATGGTGAGACTCCTTCAGTAAAGCATTTCAAAATTTTTGCAAGCAAATGCTATATTATGAATAATGATGAACAGCTTGGAAAACTTGAACCTAGAGCAGATGAAGGCATTCTCCTTGGTTATTCTCCCCATAGCAAAGCATATAAGTGTTACAATAAAAGACTTGGAAGAATTGTTGACAGCATTGATGTGGTGGTTCATGAAAAAGGAAACATTCCTAGGCAAGTAAATTATGAAAATATCGAAGAGGATGAAGACTACCCTCCAAATCAGACTGATGATGAAGAAGAAGAACCTCAAGAGGCACCAGAGGAATAGATAAGGATAGAAGAGAAGACTCCATCTAGGTATGTTCAGAAGAATAATCCAGAATCTCAAATTTTGGGGCAGAAAGAGGCAGGTATACAAACAAGAAGAACAATTGCAGAAGCAACAAGCTATTTGGCATTGCTCTCCTCCACTGAACCACAAAATGTAAAAGAGGCATGTAAAGATGAATTCTGGGTCAAGGCAATGGATGAAGAACTTGAGCAGATCGAAAAGAACAACACTTGGGAGTTGGTTCCTAGACCAAAAGATAAGAATGTCATAGGGACAAAATGGATCTTCAAAAATAAGTTGAATGAAAATGGGGAAGTAATTAGAGACAAGGCCAGACTGGTTTGTAAGGGGTATTCTCAACAAGAAGGAATAGACTTTGAAGAAAATTTTGCTCCTGTTGCTAGACTTGAGGCCATCCGAATGTTCCTTGCTCTCTCAAGCTTTCAGAAGTTCAAAGTATTTCAAATGGACGTGAAGTCAGCCTTTCTGAATGGAGACTTAGAAGAAGAAGTGTACATCGAGCAACCAGATGGTTTCATTCTTGGGAATGATCCAAATCTTGTATGAAGACTAAAAAAGGCTCTCTATGGTCTTAAACAAGCTCCAAGGGCTTGGTACTACCGTTTGGACAAATATCTTCATCAACAAGTTTTTTCAAAAGGATCAGCAGAGAGCAATCTTTATATAAAAATTGAAAATGACAAATTGCTAATACTTGTTGTGTATGTAGATGATATTATCTTTGGCAGCAATGAAGAAGCTATGAGTCAAAGCTTTGCCTTGGTGATGCAAAAAGAATTCGAAATGTCTTTGCTTAGAGAACTGACATATTTTCTTGGATTGCAAATCCAACAAAATGAAGACGGTATCTTTTTGTCTCAAACCAAGTATCTCAAGAAGATCTTAAAGAAATATGGCATGGAAGATGCAAAACCAGTATGTACCCCCATGGTTACAGGATGTAGCCTTAGTGAAAATGATGAATCAGCAGCAGTGCATCAACCAACCTATAGATCTATGATTGGAAGTATACTTTATTTGACAGGTACCCGACTAGACATCATGCATGCAGTAGGAATAGTTGGAAGATTTCAAGAAAATCCAAAGGAAATTCATCTTCAAGCAGTTAAGAGAATCTTCAAGTACCTTCAAGGAACTCAAAACTATAGCTTATGGTATCCTAGAGACACAGATCTCACACTTCATGCTTATACAGATGCAGATTGGACCGGAAGCATGGATGACAGGAAGAGCACAAGTGGTGGTGCATTCTTTATGGGTTCCAGATTAGTATCTTGGTTTAGCAAGAAACAGAGTTCGATTGCTCTATCTACAGCTGAAGAAAAATATGTGGCTGCTACATCTTGCTGCGCTCAACTCCTTTGGATGATGCAAGCCTTGCAGGATTTTCAAATCACTTGTAGACCACCTATCTCCATCTTATGTGATAACACAAGTGCAATCAGCATTTCAAAGATCCCTGTTGTTACAGGGAAAAGTGTCTATGCAGAACTACTAATCCCACTAAGGCTGGTAGCTACCTTAGAAACAAACAAAGTAAAACTACTTTCGTTTTCCTTTATGAAAGATAGATGAGAGAAGAATAAAGGATACCAACCTTTGTCTTGCGCTTGGTTCCTTGCTCGATTCCTCTCTCTTCTGATAGTCCTTTGCTACTTGCTTTCTCGTATACCCAGCTTCACAGAGTACCTGTAGAATCAAAGCAGCATAACACTATACAAGAACATGGATCTATTATCATAAACAATCTAGGATCAGATATAAATTGACCATACAAATGCATGAAACACAAATTACACAAGAGTATGGAGGAAAACTTGAATAGCTTTATTGATAATCAAGAAAGAGCCAAGAGAGTTACAACCAGTTGTTCTGACCCAGCATCATCCTCTTAGCAAGTAATCCCTTCTTCACCTCATGAAAAGCTTAGATCACCCCACACTATGATGTTGCCTCAAGAAACCAACAGCAATTCCTTACAAGATGCAAAATTCCAGCCTCTGGATCTCTAGGATGAGGGATCCATATATAGATGTCTGTAAGGGAGATGAGTCAGCTTGTGATTTGATTAGTGTCTTCCCTCTTATAGTTCTTGCTTCCACTTGGAGATTGATGATCTCTTACTCATCCCTGGTCGAATTCAGAGAGGCAAGTGTCACAGGAGAAGTTTCTGGAAGATTCCATGCTTCTCCACCTCGCGGATTGACACTGCCATTTGTCCCTTCTCGCCCATCGCACCCCATAGAAGGGATTTTTGAAATGAAACGCACCCACTATGTGTATTTAGGTGAGATGCAATGCACTTTGCCTATGGAGCAGGTGAAATGATCCAGTTTTGACCAGTTCTGAGTAGTTTTTCATGGACAAATTCCGGTAGAAGTTGTAATCAGTTGACCTTGTTCTTTTAGGGGTTGGAACAACACTTTTAGGGACTTAGGAGCCCTTGGTTTATGGACATTTTATGCTTGGGGTTGCAGTGCCCAAAAATGTATATAACAGTTGCCCCCTAAAGCATGAGGTCGTTAATCTTTTTGATGTCGGGAGAAATGCTTTATCATGAGGATCTGAAGTTCTTTCAAGCTAGAAGGAGACCTGTAATAAGATACAATACAATAAATTATCTTCATAATATTTTCATGATCTAGATGAGGCAGGCATTCCCATGCTCAGCTTTATAAATTCATTTTCATGTACATAGGACAGACAATCGTTTGAGTGTAGACTGATGATTCTGGTAGAGCCATCATCCCTTAGATTGGATTATTATCTGTGCAGCAACGATGTACATTTGATGTCTTTATTTCCTGAATATATATCACAGCCCAGATGGATGAAACTAGATCTGGGTCTTCAATCTCGTTCGATCTTCACTCAAAGTACAAGTCGATCCATGTGAGAGATGTTCTAGAGTCGAACATGGAAAGACATCGCTTGATTACCAGCCAATGGTGTAAGCTGTTAACAGGTGCGAGAGGAATCACCGATAATGATAATGATCCTCAAGGTACTGGAGTACAATTCACGCGGTGTGAATAAAGGACTTGGCGTTGAACACCACGCAAAATCTTTCGGTCGAAGGTCATTGATGTAAACCTGTCACCAGAAGTGAGAAACTTGCCATTGAGGCATGCAAGTTTCAAAGTACTGAAAGGGTTGTTCCTAGATTGACTTCTTGGATAATGAGCTGATGTCGACAAGAAGCGATCCATCATAGGAGGGCCTTAATGAATCCCACATCAATGACATGGAATGGGGCAAATGATTTTAATGGAGGTGAAAACGATCTGGTGATATAAGGTTCAGGGTGGCGGTCATGAAAGAATGGAGCATAAATGTATTGCAGCGGGTGAGACACAGGTGAATTCTCTGAGTGACTTCTCTTGAACATATCGGTGACACTGACATCATGGACTGGTAGCATTAACCCCAAATGTGGATGGTGTGATGTGACCATGGTGATGTGATCGGTGAATGAAACAACCCAACACGACTTGGATGCAGAGTGAAAGTGTCATGTTCAAGAGCGACTTGCTACCAACAAAGTTTCTTCAAGTTTTCTTCCCAATTTTTCCCCAGTCATTGCTGACCAGTACCTCTTTATTTTTGTCAAGCTTGAGGAGGATAACATATGCTTGTTCTATAATTTTTCCTTCGGGAAAACCCATTGCTATGTTTTAACGAGCCTAGCAATAGTGAAACTCGTTCTTGTCTGCTATGGACAAGTTTGTCGCTATTAGGTTTTAACGAGTTTAACAACAAAGATAACTCGGTCCTTTTCAATTTTAGAGAGTCTGCAAAGGGATATAAAGGAAACTCCAAAAATCCTTTTCATCATCTAATCCCTTAGGTTTGAAAAAGTATAAAACAATACAGAAGGGATGAATTTTCGATACTTTTAACGAGCCGAACAAAACAAGCGCTCGATCTTTTTGTGTAATAATCCCTCAAGTCCAAAAATGCTAAAATCTAAAGGAGGGATAGCACTTCCGGTCACTTTAACGAGCTGGAGAGGCCAATGGCTCGGCAATCTTTTCATATTTTACAAGTCAGTTGAAAAGAGCTTAAAGGAGACTCGTTTTCTGAGGAACGAGTGATAAATTCAAGTAGCAGTTGATTCCATGTAAGGTTTGGAATTTCCCAATCACGGTAGTGTTACAAGGATGGCTAATAGAATTAGTCTTCACAGCTGTTCCTCAAAAGGGGTAAACAATCAAGTGGAGGTGAATGATCGGCCAATACAAAGTGGAGGTGATGATGAGAACAGGACCAAGGCTTCAAAGGCTGAAGTACTACATTCACGATGGTTATTTACCGGAAATTGGTTCATTTTTTAATGAGCTTAAATGCTGGGGGAAACATTTGCTCATTACTTATGTTTATTTTTTAACGAGCATGAAGTCCGCGTTAAAACTACTTGATTAATCCAGTCGCATAATAAGGATGTCTCATATATAAAAACGACAATTTTTTCAAATCTTTTCCCCACATCCTTTCTTTATGTAAGTTAGGAAACGACCAATCCTATGAGTTTAAAGGGTTAGAGGACCTACAAATTTAAAAAATAAATGGTAGCTCTTCACTTGCATGCCAAAAGGTTTGCATGGCCCCAGGTATAGAGACATAGAGTTTCAAGGTTACCCCACAATTTCGCAGACAATACATTTTTTTTTCCAAAAAGGCCTACCTCTTTCAGGTTACCAAAGATTGTTCTATTCGCACCGCAAACAAAACACTTCTTCGGCGATGTCTACCGAAATAGACAAAGGCGAGTACCGCAGACGCCTCCACCCACATAACTTTGACGAGGGAATCTTGTTCCATTCCAACCCCCTTTTCCAATTGCGGATGGGAGTGTCAGACTAGTCATATATCTCTTGCGGAAACCTACGCTATACCTGAAGTTTTCCTGCCGAACCAGACCAGGGTGCATGCCCCCTGGGTTTCAGTCATGTCCCCAGAATAACTCACGCTCATTGGGTGGATGGATTGGGGATTGATGAGACATTCCTTGTGTAAAAAGACCATTCAGGGATGGTATATGACTATTTTCTATGCATGAATCGGGGAATGAAAGCTGGTCTACGAGCTTGACCACTCTTCCTTCGTGCGAAAAACACATTACTCTAAAGAGTGATGAGACAATGGCTCCCATGCAATAAATATAGTCTCACCCAAGGAGTAAATTATAATCCAGGGGTCCTTGGACTACCATTACATTCATGTGAACGGTTTTCCCTCTCAATGTTATGGTTACATTGGGAAGGATCCCTAACAGTCGACTGGTTCCTTTGTCAAAACCTGTTAGATTTCTCATCTCAGGCAAAAGCGATGGCGAACCAAGCGCTTTCCAAGCAGTCGAGGAAAGGATACTCACAGAAGCCCCTTCATCTATGATGGTACCGGCCATAACCATTCTATATATTTGAGCAATGATTCAAAATGGTACACTAGCCGGTAAACGGGGTCTGCCTAGTAGATTCCACTCAAAGGAAACAACTAAGTTTCTTGGAGGTGGGACCGAATAGACGGCCGGGTACGACTCTGATGAACTTCCTTCCTATGGTAAAGGAATGGGTAAATTGCCCCCATGTTCATCGGAGGCTGTGCTTATGAAAAGAATTTGGACGGTGTCGTCTTTGTTCTCTTTGGTGACTGTATCATCTGAAGATGGAACCTATGAACGCAAGACCGGGTCAACTGCCACCTCGACCTTTTGAATTTTGTCTGGTATGGGTTCAGATGGTTTATCTTCAATGATAGACGCTTTGGCCGACCACCTGGGCGGGTCAGCGGGATTTTCAACTAGTGACGGACTCGGCAAGAGTTTCTTACATCCAGGAGGAAGTCGTAACAGTGAAACTGGACGATCGTCCAAAACTATTTTAGCCTTGTCGAAGAAGGGACAACGATGGACGGCATGATCGCCTTCACATAGTTTACAAGGAAATTTGCACTTTCCTTTTTGTCCAGGGGCTTCAATTTCACTAGTCGACGGTGTGTTTTCAACATGATCATCAGAGGTTGACAACACCAGGTTGTGCAAATGAGGAGACCAGTCCCTTAAGATCCGAGGGATGCAAGGACAATCTCCATGATAGTGGTCTCCTTTGCAAATGAGACATGGAGATTTAGGCCTGGTTGGTGCAGTGTGTGGGTTTTCGCTAGACGGCACCTGGTTACCCCTTTTCGCCTTTGGCTCCCTCTTCTTCTTCTCTTTCTTCTTCTTTTCCTTCTTCTTCTCAGGTACTTGATTTTTGGCTTTACCAGCCCCATCAAGCGAAGAGGAAGGAGAAGAGGAAGAATTGGACGAAGTAGAGGGTTGGGGGTTAACTCTGGAATTATCTAGTTGCTGACTCGATTGTTCAAGAATTGCGGTGTTCTGAATGACGGAGGTTGAGAAAATCCATATGGGCAAGCCGATTGTCAATCGTGGAAGTGACAATGTGGCCATATGGGGTGCATTAACATCTCCCCAAGAGGAGAAGGGACTAGGATTTCCTCCAAGGGGAACTCCTTGGTTGGTGGATTCCATTTTCTCAACCTAAGACCAACGTAGGAAAGGTGATGATTATTTCGTTTAAAATAAATTTTAGACGCTTTGACAGAACTTGGTTTTTTAATTTTAAAGAGTCGAGAAAAAACAAAAGATGACTCTAGTCGCCTTCGATTTTTAATGAGCCTAAAGTGACAAGTGCTCAGATGGACCTTTTCCGTTAAGGAGTCTGAAAAGGAACAAAAGGAACTGCTCTGGAGATCTAGGCAGAGAGATTACCAAACCAATCGCAAAACTGCAGAATACATTTTACGGTACGGCATTCAATCTTCCCGAATGTTATGTTCAGTGCATTGCGATCGATACGGCGGCAGACATGGCTTCCTATGGATAAATGATAAAGCCTATTGTGGTCTCCCAAAATATACTCGATGGCACGTGGGAGCACAAGTCCGTACTGGCACTTATCATCTCAAAGTGGAGGAATCATCCAACCAACAGTGAGAACAACAATTACCAGGCTTTAAGACGTCGGAATACATCTCTAGCCTAGACTTCTAGATGTTGTGCGTTAGGTTCCAAAGCGTTGTTAGATTCATTAAATTTATTTTATAGTTGATCTTGCTTAAGAAATTTTCCTTTCAGGTTCACCACGTGATGTAGATATACAATTCCTAAAATGCAATATAAGATGATAAACAGTCGTTTTATCTTCTTTGTGCAATGAAAATCCTAGCTACGAAGGAAAGAGAGACAATATTCTTTCAACAAAGAGCAAAGAGCACACACTATATGCACTATCCTAAATCAAACCAATCAAACAGTCTAAATGAAAATGCACATGCATGTATTTTTTTTTAGCCTTCTTAATATGTGAATGATAAAAAGAAAGCTAATGTGCAAATCTGAATTATTTTTCAAAGCGACAATTACTAACAAGTTTCTTTTTCAAAATAAAAATGAAGACAATGACAACACTTTGCGATTTGGAAATGAAACTTTCTTTCGACACTAGAAAAAATACTAATTTAGATCAAATACAATAGTAATAGGGTAATCGACTATCAAGAACAATCAGGTCCTCTTCTATGACTGAAAACGACACTTGCGACACTTTCAAATCAAGAAACGACAGTACAATTACGTTACTTCTTTGTAAAGGAGAACTGAAAATGACTCAACAAATACATAAAAACATTTATAGTTCTTTTCACAATGGAGGCAGAATAACAGCAAGGAAAGGGTTTTCAAACAGAGGTGTACTGACTACAGGCAGCAAAACTCTTGAATAAATCTAAAAAGAGTGAACACAGAAACCAAAATTTAGGAACAAGGCCTTGTCTGATCAGCGCACCTGTAACACAATGAATTTGAAATGCAGCGCACCTACTACACTCGGGAAGTGCGTTGAATTTGAGATTCACATAACAGACAGTGCGCTAGACCAGGGACGAGACTTTGATTGGGTTTCGGGTCACAGTTTGCAGTTCAGTTTAGGGATTTTGGCTGAGCAAGTGGTAATCAGTAAATCAATCACAGGGGTAGATCTAAGGAGGTTACTAGAGCCACCACGAGGGCAATTAAAAACCTTGTAAATCAGTTTTTTAACTCATAAACAAAACCCGGAGATTGACTGAAGCAACGTTGATCTACTTTGGATTTGCATAGAAAATGCAGTTCGAAGGCTAGCTGGCTTGACTTCAGGCTCCATCTGAAAGTTTATAAAGTAAACAAATGTAGATAAACAATCAATCTAGTCGCTCCCCAGTGGAGTCACCATTTTGTTACAGGGAAAAGTGTCTATGCAGAACTGCTAATCCCACTAAGGCTGGTAGCTACCTTAGAAACAAACAAAGTAAAACTACTTTCATTTTCCTTTATGAAATATAGATGAGAGAAGAATAAAGGAGACCAACCTCTGTCTTGCACTTGGTTCCTTGCTTGATTCCTCTCTCTTCTGATAGTCCTTTGCTACTTGCTTTCTCGTATACCCAGCTTCATAGAGTACCTGTAGAATCAAAGCAACATAACACTATACAAGAACATGGATCTATTATCATAAACAATCTAGGATTAGATATAAACTGACCATACAAATGCATGAAACACAAATTACACAAGAGTATGGAGGAAAACTTGAATAGCTTTATTGATAATCAAGAAAGAGCCAAGAGAGTTACAACCAGTTGTTCTAACCCAGCATCATCCTCTCAGCAAGTAATCCCTTCTTCACCTCATGAAAAGCTTAGATCACCCCACACTATGATGTTGCCTCAAGAAACCAACAGCAATTCCTTACAAGATGCAAAATTCCAGCCTATGGATCTCTGGGATGAGGGATCCATATATAGATGTCTGTAAGGGAAATGAGTCAGCTTGTGATTTGATTAGTGTCTTCCCTCTAATAGTTCTTGCTTCCACTTGGAGATTGATGATCTCTTACTCATCCCTGGTCGAATTCAGAGAGGCAAGTGTCACAGGAGAAGTTTCTGGAAGATTCCATGCTTCTCCACCTCGCGGATTGACACTGTGATTTGTCCCTTCTCGCCCATCGCACCCCATAGAAGGGTTTTTTGAAATGCAATGCACCCACTGTGTGTATTTAGGTGAGATGCAACGCACTTTGCCTATGGAGCAGGTGAAATGATCCAGTTTTGACCAGTTTTGAGTAGTTTTTCATGGAGAACTTCTAGGAGAAGCTGTAATCAGTTGACCTTGTTCTTTTAGGGGTTGGAACAACACTTTTAGGGACTTAGGAGCCCTTGGTTTATGGACATTTTATGCTTGGGGTTGCAGTTACCAAAAATGTCTATAACACCTATCATGCATTCAAAGACCAAGCACATACCGATCAAGTATGACTTTCTCCGAGAACAAGTGTCGGAACAAAAGGTCAAATTGGAGTATGTTCCTTCTAAGGAACACGTTGCTGATATTCTCACCAAAACACTGCCCAGGGAGACATTTGAATACCTCAGACGGAAGCTGGGGGTAGTTGATGCATCATCTTTCTATTAAATCTTGTCTATTTCAGAGAAAAATGGGTGTACACGAGTTTCCTGAGGAGGATCCACATACATAGGCCGATTTGTGCAGAGACAGTCGCGTATATGGAGATTTGATGGATATCAGTAGGGACAGGCTCGGGTTGAAGTTTGTCTGATTTGGGTCTAACAGAGACCATCTGGCATAGGTTCAGGGGGAGTAGATAAACTTCTAATGATGCATTGTTGGAATTATATTAGAAGCTTTTGGTTCTAGTTCACAGCTGTTGTTGGTTTCAGGTGGAACAGAGGCAGAGGGAGAACCGAAGGAAATCTTGGTTGCTGATCTGAATGGTGATTGACAGATGCTGCTGCTATCAGTTATTGGTGACTTTCATAAGTCTTGTTCTAGATATTTCGTCTCTATGTGATGTATCTCTTTTGTGGCATCTTTTCTTTGGGTTCAAGGTCATGTAACTGCCTATTTTGGTTTCCCCACTATGCCTGGGATGAACATGTAATGAACTTGGTTGTCATATGTAAATTTCTGATGTATCCCCACTTGGTGGGGTGATGGATGTATGTATTGAGTCTCTTGGTGATAGGAAGGTCTTTTATGATGTATAAGTCATGGTTCTTCTTGAAGAACATCTTTTGCAGATCTTGCCTACAGTCAGGGGGAGCATGGTCAGCACAGCAGGGTAGAAATTTCAGCATGTACTCAGGGGGAGCACAACCCTTTGCCCTTGATGACAAAGGGGGAGAATGACTTTGAGGATTTTTGTGTTGCTATCAAGTCCAAAGGTGGAGATTGTTGTCATTATGGCACAGGTTTGGAGCTATGGCACAGATGTTGTCCTTGATGGCAACTCTCTTTTGTAACAGATCTCAATTCAGGCTTTCAGAATGAAGGAAAAGACATATACATAGGTTCATCTAGATGAAGACGCGTATACACACGGGTTAGACATTTCAAAGGCGCGTATGCGTATACACGCATTTTCATGCAAAGAAAAGGGCGTATATGTTGGAGAACTTACCTTTGGTATGTGGTATTTAGTCCTTGGTATTTGAACCTATGGTTTTGGACCATGGTACCTCGTCAGAAGTGTTGATCCCAAGTATTGGGTTCGTGGTATTGCTTATTATGGTCTTGGACCGTGGTATCGTGGAAGGCCTAAAACTATAAAAGAGGAAGGAGATCATGTGGAAAAGGATCATCTGAATTATTGAATATCTGATAAAGTGCTAGATCTAGAATATTGGTAATTAGGTTATGGTGCAAATCTGAATCTGAATGAAGGAGGAACCTTAGCTCAAAGAGAAGGATAAGTTCTATTGATGGATCATAATCTTTAAGCTTGAATGATAGTATCTTTGTATGATTTTGATCTGTTATATGTGGCGCTTGCTCGATCTATAAAACTGATAATCTGGGTTAATTAGTGTTTGAATATCTGAAAGAGCGAATTATCCTTTATATATCTGTACGCAGGTTCAGTGAAGCTAAGGCGCGTATATACGCTGGTTCGGTGAAGGCAAACAGCATATACGCAGGTTGTTCCATACGCAGAAGCATATGCACGCAGGTTTCAGGCTATTAAAGTAGTGTATATATTTTGAGTTGTGATCTTGCTACTTCTGTTTATTGTTGCAGTATTCTAGGTTCAGAATTTGGTGTGTGGTTATTGTTACTGTGTTCTGGGTACAACTGTCAGAGAAGTGTTTACTTGATTCAGTGCCAATTGGGGAAAAGGAGATTGTTTGATGCAGATATACTTGATGATTGTTTGATATTCATGGATCTAGTCTGAAAATTTATGAAACATGGTCCCTGGAAGAAAGAGAAGGTTGTAGCCTTATGTAGGCCAGCACCTACGTACTAGTATCTTGGCTAGTGCAAGAGCTAAGGGGGTTGTAGCTCCCTTCCAGGAGAAGATGGAGAACGAGAGGGGTTGTAGCTCTCTGCAGGTTGCAGCCTGGGTACTGGTAAAGGACTGCACCAGTACATTGTAAAAAGAAGTTTCTAATTAAAAGAAGATCGAGACGAATTGCAGTAGGTGGTTTTCACCCACATTGGGTTTCCTCCTTATATCTTGTGTTCTTGTGTGTGATTGTCTCCTGCTCTGTTTTATTGTTCCTGCTTACTGGTTATTTTATTCTGAAACACAGATTAACAATCAACATCTAAAAGATAAAGTAAATTATAAGTTTGCATTGTATACACGGTTTTCTTTCAACATAGTTGCATATATACGCAGGTTTAATTAACTGAAGTAGCGTATATTATCTGAATTTGAAAAAGGGAATATTTGACTTGATAATACTGATTCACCCCCCCTCTCAGTATTATTTCCAACAGAAGGATTTCTGCTGTTTTCCTCCCCACTGAAACACCTTGTTCAATCCTGTTAAAGCATGTAAGGGAGCTGCAATCAAGGAAAAGTTAGAAATAAACTTTCTCCAATACTGTGCTACTCCTAAGAAGCTTCTAACTTTAGTAGCAGATATGGGTTTAGGCCAGTTTACAATGACTGCAACCTTAGAGGGATCTATCTTCAATTCACCACCCCCTACAATATGACCCAAATAATTCAAAGATGTTTTGTCAAATTCAAATTTTGAGATCTTAACATAGAGATATTCTCTTCTCAAAACATCTAGAGTCTGCTTGACATGCTTCAAATGTTCTTCCCATGTTTTACTAAATATAAGAATGCCATCCAAATATACTATGAAAAAATCATCAATAAAAGGTTTGAGTACGTCATTCATTATTCTAATGAAAGTAGCAGGAGCATTAGTTAAGCCAAAAGGCATAACCAACCACTCATACAATCCCTGCTTTGTTTTGAAAGCAGTGTTCCATGCATCTTGCTCTGCAACTCTGACCTGATGATAGCCACTATGCAAGTCCAACCTGGAAAAATAAACAGCTTCTTTCAGCTGATCTAATAGATCATCTATGCGAGGAAGGGGGTAACGATTTTTTATCGTTATCTTATTCAGTGCTCAGTAATCAATGCACATTCTCCATGAGGCATCTTTCTTTCTCACTAAGACAATTGGATACCCACAAGGCGATGTGCTAGGTCTTATGAACCATTTCTCGAGCAGCTCCTATACCTGCATATTGATTTCTGCATTCTCTAAAGCGGACAACCTGTACATTCCGATGTTAGGCAAATGAACATCTTGCTGCAAATTAATATCATGTAATATTTCCTTTTTGGGTGGCATACCTTTAGGTTCTTGAAATAGTATATCATATTCTGAAACAACTTTTTCTAAATCAGCTTGTTGTTTAGCATTACAGCCCTCAAATGCATTGGTTTTGTCAAGTTTCTTTTCCTTTAAAACCATCAATAAAAATTGTTTGCATGAATTTACAATTCTTTCATCTTCCCTGAGTTTATGAGAGTATAATTATTCTTGAGTTTATGAGCTCTTACAATATATTCGATTCCATCTTTAACGAGTTGATACTTGTTTTCAGCTCTATAGAAAATAGCTTTTCTATCATACAAGTAAGGACTTCCTAAAAAGATTCCACATATATCCAAGGGAACAATATCTAACTCAACCTCATCTACAAATGTTGACCCAAAAGAAAACCTAAGTTTACATTGTCTAGTCACTTGTAGTTATGCTTTATCACATAACCAACCTAATGGATATGGCTTTTGTGAGGTGTGGTTAGTAATCCCAACTTCTTTACAATTGCTTCAGAAATTAAATTTACTTGTGAGCCACTATCAAACAAAGTATCAATCTTTTGATGCTTGGAAACAACTTGAATATGAAAAATCTCATGCCTTTTCCTCTCATTTTCTCCATTGTCAGTAGATTGTGCAGAATTACTAGTAGATGCTTCAGAATTTTTACCTTTTATACCTGTGGCTGCAATTGTCGTTTCATCTCCTAAGTCTGACCCCAAATCCTTTTATCCTTTTGAATAGTTGCAGTAGTCTTCTTCTTTTTTCCATCGAACTTCTTGGGTCTCAACTCTGGATGTAGAGTCCAGTAGTGTTCATCATCATGCCCATCCTCCTTACAGTGAGTGCATGAAGATTTAGTCTTTTGTACAGTACTTTTCTTCCTCTGTTTCCATTTTTGCTTTCTCTTTTCCTTATTCCTTCTTGCAGTGGGTTTTGATGATCCCCCAACTTCTAAGTTCACATTCTTACCTCTAGCCTTTAGATGTGTAGCTTGAACAGATACCTCATCTATGCTAGTGGGATTAAACATGAGAATGGTATGCTTTAAATAGCTGTGTGGACCACCTATATACTTCAACAAAGTTTCAGGTGAGTCCAAAGAAATTCCTAGAATCAAAGCTCTTATCCTAAATTCTTGGGTGTAACTTTGTACACTTTGCCCTTTTAATTGTCGAAGAGTTTTCCAGCTCATCATGGCTTGCTGCATATAAGCTAGTGGATAGAATTTCTTTTTAATTGTAGAAACAAATTCACTCCAGACAGAAAGAATTTTACCATGATTCTTCATGTCAGCTTGTGTCCTGCCTTCCCACCATACCAAGGCAGTGCCTCCAAGGCGTAGGCTGGCCAGTTGAATCTTACTACTGTCTGAATCAATGCTCTACACCCTGCAATACACATCAATCTGTCTAATCCAATTATCCATCTTCTCTGCATTCAACTCTCCATCATATATTGGTAAATCAAATTTAACATCTAATTTAATCAAAGATGTCTTCTTTTTGTTTTCAGGGCTACTAGGAGGTGTGGGAAGTTTTTATTCTTTCCCTTTGCCTTTAGAGTGGTCATGGAGGAGAGATTCTTCTGCTCCTTTATCTCATTTGGAGTTTGATGAATCTTCCTCTCTACCTTTCTTAAATTCTCTATACATTTCCTCTACCATGGCTCTCATGGTCATGAAACTATCTGTGGAGTGATAAAAAGGTGTCTTGTGAACTCCTAATTACCTCACATTAATTATCAACCCAGGGACGACTTTTTATTTCAAGGGTGTACTCTGTCTGAGGCGGCTATTTACTTAAGAGTAATGTTTCGCAGTATAGTGCTTAAAATGCAAAAGTAAATGAAAGCTGGAAACAAAATCTAATTTGAACAGCAAGAAACTAAATCATTCATTCAAATAACCACCAATCGAGGATACAGTAGCAATAACTCATTCCTCTAGAAATTGATGAAGGAAAAGGAATTAGAGTATGGATCATGGATCTGGGAGCATAATAGCGTCTGCTGTGTCTCACGACAGCCTTGATCCTCCTCCCACACTAAAACAGTAAATGCAAGTAAATGGAATGGAAATTAGAGCATGGACCAAAGATCTGGGAGCTAAGCAGCGACTTGCTGACTCACTACAGCTTCAGACCTTCTCTCACACCAAAGCAATAAATACAAGTAAATGGACAGCAGAAAATAAATGGAACAACAAGTCTAAAATGGAACGGTCGTGAATGGAATCAGCAAACTAGAATTAAAGGAATCTGAACAGCAAACTCTGTTTTAATGGAAGCAAACAACAACCAAGCCAAATCAAATAAATCAGACAACAAAAGGAAATAGAATGGAAACTAATTGGAAATGAAATATGGAACAGCCTACGGTACTAAAATAAATAATGCACACAGCATACAGCGATATTAAGAAATGGTAATCTGAGTCTGATACGCAAGTATTAATCCTGGTTGGAAAGGGTAACGATTGCAATTCTTAATGGAACCACAATGTCATTTGAACAGCAATCTTATGAAGTATAAACCATGGACAAATACAATAATACCAGCTTAAGAAGGTTGCAGCTTGATTACTCCGCAATTAAACCATTCTGTAGAGAACATCAATGTTACATTAACGACTTTAAAGAGATAGCAATACGTTATAAGATCAGAATGCACATTACGACTTTCTTGTTGCGGAGAGCGATATATGAAATATAACAGAACTGCAATAGAAGATAATAAATCACACCAGATTACCAATTCAAGCTGATAATACAAACCACGCATAAACCAAAAAGATAATATACAGCAGCAGCAGCGCACTCCACCAGAGGCTGGGCCCTTAGCCACCAGTGGATGCTGCGGGGTCACTTCAGAATGAGAAAATTGAACAGCACTCCCAAATCTTTTATTAATCAACCAATTGTGGAATCATTACAATAGCAAAGCTTAAGAATTACAGCATGAATAATCCACCATTGTTGTCCATCATTTCTTATTCCCCAAATCCATCATCACGTCTCCCCCAAATCATCCCCATCTCTGATCTCATTTGATCAACAAGAACAAGGCGAATTTGGCTTTGCAGCTGAGATTTGGAGGACGGCCGCAACTGCAAATCAGAGAAAATCGTGCTCAAAGAGCCCTGCGTTTCTCTTAGTACAAGCCGAATTTGGGCAAACTATTCTTTACGAAGATAATTGGGCCCGTTCTGGACAAAACCCATGTTCCGGATTTTCCAAATTCGTCTTCATTTGCTCAGAGTAGATTTGTAATATATGAAGGCTTCTATGATCCAAAAATCAGATCGTTTTGATGCATGGATCATGAGATATAAACAAAATGGTTGTAGGTGAGAGTGCATGATTTCCGAAATTTTATGAACCAATATTTCTTGAAATTGTGTGGATTTGTATTAATGATACGTATGTGTTTTCCAAAAATTACAAGGATTGAGTTCATAGTTTTAAAAAAATATGTGGAAATCAATTTCTGCACTGTGTAAAAATGAAATTGTATGCCTTAAATAAGGAAGAAAGTAGAAAACATCCATCATGCATAGCAATTTCTCCCTCTCTCTGAAAAATTAGCATGTCCTCATGCGATGCTAGAAAACAAATAGAGGTGGTTGCTACCAGCTGTTGAATTCTACGCTTGGTGTAAAACGACATGAAATAAGGGAGGTGTTGAGAGTGAATAAGAATAGCAATGGATGATAAAGAATATAAATGGCGTGGTGATAAGAAAAAAATGAAGGAACACTCCCCCATACTCGGAAATGATATGCTGCTGAAAAATGGGAAGTGGTAGAAATGAAGGATGGTAAATAATGCTCAAAATGGATTTTCATTAGATTCTCCTAAATTTATAATAAATTAGAAAACTATGCAATTTTACCTCAAGTTTTACCTCCAAAAATGTGGAATGACATATAAATACTGGCAGTTGTTGAAGCTGATGTAGGCAGGGTTGGTGCTAAAAGTGATGCAAAAGGTGGAATCCAGGGAAGCACATCATATCTGAAGAATTGTTCACGTTCACGAGCCTCTACTGTGAAGTGCAATAGTGTGGTCATGCTACGAATAGAATTTCCCCTGCATACTTGTTGTTCTCCTGTAAACAAAGCACTATTTTGCATACAATGTTCTTGAATCCGTAATGTTAGTTTTGAATAGAAATAGATAAGATGCATGCAAAATTGCAATTAGAAAAACTCAAATCAACAAGGTATGGCAAAGTGCAGTAATCATATCGCATGCAATCCCATAATGCATACATTCCCCCCTCCAATTAGAAAATGGGTTCCATAACCATAAAGCATATGAAAGGGGTGGTGCTGATGGCAAGGCAATGGAATGAACAATATATCAGTAAGGGAGGCAGAGTACACTCATCAATGATAGGACGGTGAAAGTTATGGTTATTTTGAGAGCAAAGTGTGTAAAGATAGTTATGAATAAGAGATAGGACGCTTTGGAGTGATGATAGTTTATGCAAAACGAAAAAGGACAACAATATGCTAAAAAGATGCTTTGCTGACGGTATTCTAGCTGAAAATGATGTGATTGATCATAAAACAATAAAGGTTCAAACAGGGAAAAAGTTAAGGAAATAACTTCTCTGATAAAAAGAAAAAGAAGAAAAGGGTATTATAATAATAATTGACGATAAGATATAACTTCAATACCATAAGCAGAGCCGCTGCTGCCAGCAAGCGTCCATAGCCTCGGCAGGGTTGCTTTTTAACCCATATGAGCCAGAATCCTCAATTTATAACTAGAGAGTTTCAGTGTTGTTCTACAGAAGAGATCAATGTGCTGGCATGGTAACCAGATAACCACACTGCCATTCACTAGGATGTAGCAAGAGTGATCAGGCCGGCTCGTGATGAGACCTCCTGTTCCAAGGATAATTTGGCTATCCAATGGATCATAACCCTGGTGTGGTGGCCATAATGGGAATGTCACTTTGTTACAGCCTTATGAACATGGTAGGCTGGCTCATAATGAGACCCCCTATCCTCCATCTGCGAACAAAATTTTGTTGTTATTACACATTTTTATGATAAAAAGAGGGAGGCTCAGTACTCCTTAAGAGCAGGGATGGCGGAAGAAGTTGAAGATGTCAATAGAAAAAAAAATATACCCATAATCTCATTTATTACAGACAAAGAAGATTATAACCAGAGATGATGGAACCAGCATAGTATTAAGATAATCAATCAATATCATGTTCAACAGAAAACAATGCAGTAAAGTAGTATATAAATAATTATTTCCCTTCTGAAAAGAATCTATCATCAAGGAGTTGTCCTGTTAAAGATCATAACGTGAATGATATTAACTTGCTTCAATAGAATCCATAATTCTTGTCCTCATAAAAGTAGTGTACTTCATGCCATGAAAGAGAATTAGGAAAATGTGGTTGAGATGAACTATGAATAATCCCATAAGAGAAAGGAAAGGGTTGCCCTCAAAAATATTCCCAAAGTGTTGCTCTTTTGAATGAACAGCAAAAACACTCACAAAGCGGTGTTTCGTGTAAGGAACATCAAAGAAAATGCACACCAAAAAAAACAAAAATACATACAAAAAACGTGAAAATGCAAATGTCGTTCGAAAAATCACAAATGTTGTTTCTTCTGAGAAAGGAACAACAGAGACACTCAAATGTTGTTCCTTTTCGCAAAGGATGAGAAAAAACACACAAGTGCTATTCCTTTTTCGCAAAGGAATAGCAAAATCACACAAATGCTGTTCCATTTCGAAAAGGAACAGCAAAAACACACGAATGTTGTTCCATTTCGAAAAGGAACAGCAAAAACACGCAAGTGCTGTTCCTTTTTGAAAAGGAACAGCAAAGTCACACAAGTGCTGTTCCATTTCGAAAAGGAACAGCAAAATCACACAAATGTTGTTCCATTTCGAAAAGGAACAGCAAAAACACACGAATACTGTTCCATTTCGAAAAGGAACAGCAAAAACACACGAATGTTGTTCCATTTCGAAAAGGAACAGCAAAAACACACAAGTGCTGTTCCTTTTTCGCAAAGGAATAACAAAATCACACAAATGTTGTTCCATTTCGAAAAGGAACAACAAAAACACACAAATGTTGTTCCATTTCGAAAAAGAACAACAAAAACACACAAATGATGTTCCATTTCGAAAAGGAACAGCAAAAATAGCAAAAACACGCAAAGAATGAATTAGCTGTTCACTGCATTGATGTTGAGGATGAGTTGCACTTTGGATGAAGCAACACCTGAAACACAAAATATAAAAGAAATTAGAAAAGAAACAACTTTTTATTATATTTAAAAAAAAAACCATATGTAAATTGAGTTACAACAGCTATGATATTATGTAAAAAAATGATTTTTTTGAAAATTGTTTTAGCAGCAGTGACAAGACATGAATCTTGAAATTGAAATCAATTCCTCATTTGTTCTATTATGAATCCGTTGGGTAATGATTTGGATAAAATTCCTTTGTTTTATAAAAATTTCTTTGAAAAATCACTCGTCCATAAATTGACCTTCTTTATTTTCCCAGGACCTGCAAAAAACGAGTGTCTACCTGCAATAAAACATTCAATCATGGAGAAAGAGAGGTGATCGGGCTCCCTTAATCCAAGAATTATGCAAAAAACAACAAGTAGTTACTCCGTATAACAAATCCATTGAGAAAATAACAAAGTAAAATTTATCTGTCACTTGCGGGAGAGCAATGGCCAATCATGCTAGCCCGCAGTGTTTTAATCACAACTTCTTTGTTTTTCGTCGAAATCGAGTGATTCCAAAGCCAAATGAGAGCTAAATCAAAGGTTTATCTCCAGTAGAAACAGGTTTTAAAAATTCAATCATATGATATGTCAAATTTGTTTAGAACAACCTGCATAATAGAGTCATTTTCGATTACCCGGCTTAGACCTACAGTTGATATTTCAAGCATAACGTTTTCATTTGATGTCGGATTCGAATGATTCAAATTGGAAATGAAAGTAGATTCATTTATTTATCTCCAATAGAAACAGGTTTTGAAGACAAGAACAATTGATAGGTCAAATACTTTAAGGAACAACCGGAAAGACATAGTTTTAAAGGTGCTGATTTACGATAGACAGTCAGTATTTTGATCATAACTTCCCCATACGATATCACAAATGAGTGATTCCAATTGCATTGTAAACTAGATTCATAGGGGAATCTACCATAGAAACAGGTTTTAAAAATTCATTCATTTAGGCCTCCAAAAACGGACTGTCCCAACTCTGTTCCTGAGCTGCCCACTAGATAACTGGTCAATGTTTTGGTTCTAACTTTTTTGTTTCAAATCCAAATTGAGTGGTTCAAATTGGGTTAGAAAGTAGACATCAAGGGCTACCTAGGGTAGAAACAGGTTTTAAAAATATTCACTTTTGGTCCCTCAAAACATGACTGTCCCGACTATTTTTCCCGAAAGTTCATCAAGCCCGCAAGCCAAAAAAATGATATTCAAGCATTTTTTTTAAATTGGTGATAAAAGTGAAAATGAGTGTTTGTAGAAATTATTATTTCTATTATGATTCATCTACATACACAAATAGATTGAAACATTTATCACCAATGTTGATTTCAATAGCGTGTTGCAACAAAAGAAACAACTAGTTTTACAAAAATAAAAAAAATGTGTTTGTTTTATTTCTTTATTTATTTTATTTTCTCCACTATCCTACTCTTCTTTGAGAATTGAATATGTTTATGTATAAGAGTATTTCCAGTGGAACCATGTTAGAAATAAGGCCTCATGTATGCACATAACCAAATTCGAAAAATGCATGTTGATAAAAATTAGGGTATGAGAAGCCAACTTCCCTTGAAAGGATGGTTTCAAAAATTTTGAAGTATGGAGTGATGATGCAAACACGTGATGGAGTGAAACCAATTTTCAATATATCCGTTACTTTCTTGATTTCCCATCATACCATGAAGTTCTTGAGCTTTGAAAATGGTTTGTTGGCGTAACCTACAAGAAACCTCATTTTTTCCATAGCTTCTACAATTTTTGAATTTAAAACATTCTGAATCTCATTATAAATTTTCTTTGATAGCGCATGTGAGATAGAATGGGTGGGAAGGGTGGGTCAATTTGGCAGTTCAACACTGTAAGCATGTTGTACTGGTTTATTGCGGTGAAGGTGTGGAATTAGTTGAGCAGGAAATTCAAAAAAATGTTGGGCAGTTTCTTACCATAACAGAAGATATCCTTCATGTGTTCCTTCGAAGCTCCTTCTTCCAATATTCCTGTCAATTAGTTAGTGAAATGGGTGGTGCTTACATCACCACTTGAGTGAAATTATGTGATTTATTTTTCAAACTTTCTATTTTTTTCTAGTCATTCACAAAAATTCAAACATCTACTTCTACACAATAAAGCAAGAGCAAATCTGTTAGGAAAGCGGACAGTGGAGCAGGGCTTTTACATGCTCTGTACGCAGGTTCTTACCTTCCGTTTTTAAAATCCAACTCTTCCCTAACAGGCACTCATCAGATTCACACTACTCTTTAGAAATAGCTACACTCTCCCCGGCAACGGCGCCAAAATGTGGAGCGATAAAAAGGTGTCTTGTGAACTCCTAATTACCTCACATTAATTATCAACCCAGGGACGACTTTTTATTTCAAGAGTGTACTCTGTCTGAGGTGGCTATTTACTTAAGAGTAATGTTTCGCAGTATAGTGCTTAAAATGCAAAAGTAAATGAAAGCTGGAAACAAAATCTAATTTGAACAGCAAGAAACTAAATCATTCATTCAAATAACCACCAATCGAGGATACAGTAGCAATAACTCATTCCTTTAGAAATTGATGAAGGAAAAGGAATTAGAGTATGGATCATGGATCTTGGAGCATAATAGCGTCTGCTGTGTCTCACGACAGCCTTGATCCTCCTCCCACACTAAAACAGTAAATGCAAGTAAATGGAATGGAAATTAGAGCATGGACCAAAGATCTGGGAGCTAAGCAGCGACTTGCTGACTCACTACAGCTTTAGACCTTCTCTCACACCAAAGCAATAAATACAAGTAAATGGACAGCAGAAAATAAATGGAACAGCAAGTCTAAAATGGAACGGCCGTGAATGGAATCAGCAAACTAGAATTAAAGGAATCTGAACAGCAAACTCTGTTTTAATGGAAGCAAACAACAACCAAGACAAATCAAATAAATCAGACAACAAAAGGAAATAGAATGGAAACTAATTGGAAATGAAATATGGAACAGCCTACGGTACTAAAATAAATAATGCACACAACGTACAGCGATATTAAGAAATGGTAATCTGAGTCTGATACGCAAGTATTAATCCTGGTTGGAAAGGGTAACGATTGCAATTCATAATGGAACCACAATGTCATTTGAACAGCAATCTTATGAAGTATAAACCATGGACAAATACAATAATACCATCTTAAGAAGGTTGCAGCTTGATTACTCCGCAATTAAACCATTCTGTAGAGAACATCAATGTTACATTAACGACTTTAAAGAGATAGCAATACGTTATAAGATCAGAATGCACATTACGACTTTCTTGTTGCAGAGAGCGATATATGAAATATAACAGAACTGCAATAGAAGATAATAAATCACACCAGATTACCAATTCAAGCTGATAATACAAACCACGTATAAACCAAAAAGATAATATACAGCAGTAGCAGCATACTCCACCAGAGGCTGGGCCCTTAGCCGCCAGTGGATGCTGCGGGGTCACTTCAGAATGAGAAAATTGAACAACACTCCCAAATCATTTATTAATCAACCAATTGTGGAATCATTACAATAGCAAAGCTTAAGAATTACACCATGAATAATCCACCATTGTTGTCCATCATTTCTTATTCCCCAAATCCATCATCACGTCTCCCCCAAATCATCCCCATCTCTGATCTCATTTGATCAACAAGAACAAGGCGAATTTGGCTTTGCAGCTCAGATTTGGAGGACGACCGCAACTGCAAATCAGAGAAAATCGTGCTCAAAGAACCCTACGTTTCTCTTAGTACAAGCCTAATTTGGGCAAAATCTTCTTCATGAAGATAATTGGGCCCGCTCTGGACAAAACCCATGTTCCGGATTTTCCAAATTCGTCTTCATTTGCTCAGAATCGCAACCGCAAAACTGTCACTCCTTAAACCAGCGAATTTCTGAGTTGGCAGATTTAAAAATCAAATCTTCAATCTGGAAGTTACCTTGGAGGCTAAAAATGGTGAATAATGTTATAACCAACTTATTAGCACTATCATTGGTAAAATAATGCATAATCATCAATTTATTAGAAATAAAGGAGAATAAATAATATTTATTCATGAGAGCATAAATAATTAATAAAATGGATTTAAATGATAAATTATAATAAATGGCATGATGAAGAATGGTAGAAATGGGTGGAATGAGTGTTCAAAAGTGATAATAATAATGGCATATTAACGACTCTACACTATCCATGAACTGAGAGTCTGATTCCAAGGGACCTTCCTCTGACATTTTCCTCTTAGGATAGACTCTTCCAATTTCAGGGTTAGTTTCAACCAAATCTCCTTCTCCTAATTTAAGCTTTGATCTAGTTAGCATTCAACAACAAAATCTAGCACAAGCTTGTCTAACCTTAGTAACCTAGAGCTCTAATACCACTTGATCTGGAATTTATCCAGGACAAAGAATTAAAGGTATTACAGACTCATGTGCATGGATGTGCCTATGTTACTTTATGCAATAGATCGATAAGATTGCAAAATACATAGACACTGAAGAAGTTAGAGAAAAAATAACAGGCAAACATGTAAACATGACAAGTTTAATAAGGAGTTCACCCAATGATCCTGGGCTACGTTTCCTGGTCCCGCCTTCAGTAGTGGCCTCTCTATTATGTTTTCAAAGAAGAATTTTTACAACAGTGAGCTCAATTTTAGTCGCACTAAACAGATATAAATCAATAGGACTGGACTTGGATCCCCCAAGTCTCTATAGTACATAGACTCTCCTTACTGGAACTCAACCTCTGCTGGTCACAGTAGTATGAGCCCAATCTGAGACTCATACATGAAAGGCCTATGCTGAGGAGTTCACTTGAACCTCTCAAGCCTTCTTGGGAGTACACAGACTCTTTGACTCTCTCTGGCTCTGTCTTGATGCTACCTTTGCTCTTCAGGTTAGCTTGAATTACTTTCTCTGTTCTCTGCTGTTAGCTTTCTTACTCACTTTTCTCACTGCTTACTTTGTCTCTGTAAGTTCGTGGCTTTAAAGCCAATCTTCTTTCTGATCGTTCATTTCCACTTCCTGGCTTTCTGGTTCTCCTGACTCTGTCTGTTTGAATTCCTCTGTTCTGCATCATCATCACTCTGTAACGCCTCACAAGGAGGTGGCCACCTGTTTCATAATGAACTGAGTGTCAATTCTCTTGGAAATGTTTGAACGGTCGTTATTTCCGTTTAACTCCCAGATTGCCCACGAACGTGATTTTTCTGCCAACTCATCATTCATAACAGACTTCAAACTTTATACAACTCGGCCTGTTTATCTTGTTGAATCCGGTCATTCATCGGATCGCATGTCCGCCATCGATCTGGAGCCTCCAGATCCTACGGTCTCCATCCATATCAGGCGGGTAAGTTGCATGACATTTACCCGTCCAATGTGAGCGGTTTTCTCTCTCTTCCACTATACGCGTGGCACCTAGTGTGTGGCATCAGGTGGGACTCAGTCGAAACAGCTTACCGCTTGAAGCCCTACCAATATCCTGCCAGTTTTTTTATGGGACCCGCCTCTGACAGAATTGGCGAATTCTATACGATTTTTGACTTTTTGGGTCCGGGTCGCTTGGGGAATTTCCTTACTGAGGGGTTTTCCCAACGATATGTCATAAACCTTCCCTGTTTCTCAAAAAGACTTCCCGTTTTTTTGTTTCGTGGCAGCGCGCATTACCATGGGCCAACAGTCTACGCGCTTGACCGAGGGTCCTCGTTGCTTGCCACTGCTCACAAATTACAACTATTCGAGGATATTTCTGATAAGCTCGACCTTTGTAAGACTTTGAAACTTTGGCATGAATTTTACAGAGTTATGAAAACTTAGAGAGTTCTTTAGGATCCAATTCGGATCAGTAATCAGCCAGATATTGCACTGGCACAACCATGTTATCAACCAATGGTTAATGAGACTATTGAGAAAACATATCAAATTCAGGAGTAGAATAAATTTCAGACTCGGACCATATACTTTGTACCTCTAGAATACCAGGGCACAAATGAGTAAGATGGTCTCCCTTGCATATCATACAAGGGAACTTAGGTTTAAGACTTCTACGCTTAGGTTTTTTATCAACAACCATTCTGCCAACATGACTAATAGTGGTTTGCGGGGGGTACCCAACATGACTTGCAAAGGTCAGTGACTCTTTCCCAAGAGAGATAAGACTTGTGCCCCCAACCCTACTCACAGAAGCAGGTGAGTCAACAGAAATATGACTCATAGAGGTAGGTGACCCATTTCTAGTATGACTCGCAATGATTAGACTTATGCCCCTAGTGTGACTTGCAGTGGCTGAAATCTCATCTCCAACATGACTTGTAGAGGTTTACGATGAATTTCTAGTATGAATTTTAGTGACTAGACTTTTGCCCCTAGCGTGACTTGTAGCGGCCGAAATCTCATCTTCAACATGACTAGTAGAGGTTGATGATGAATGGATAGAATTATTCTTCTTCTTCATCTTCCTCTTTCTCCTGTTTTTGGATCTCTTATTACAAGAGGGAGGAGGAAGAGGAATCCTAGACTTGTCTTTGAAAGAAGACGAACAACCCATTTGATGCCCTTGAAATAATGCATTCGTTTGAGAAGCTTCAAGAACATCTGGAATATTCAGAGTGGACCACAATGAAACTGGTAGTCCAACATTCAATCTAGGAATATTCAAAGTGGCCATCAAGGGAGTACCAATGTTTACAAAGAAAGGAAACACACAAGGGTCCCCTTTTGGGAGGGTACCTTGTTTGGTTTCCATAAGAATATTGGCCATATCTAACTTATTCACAGATCCTTCCCTTACAAGAATTTACAAATGACTTTCCAAGGAAGATAGATGCACAATCAAAAGTTTTTCCCTTGAGGAGGCAACTCCACAACTTTCAAAAGAAAGATCAAAATCCTTCCAAGATCGACGGAGTGGTAGGTCGGTCACTCAGAATATTAAGTCCAAAAGTGACAAGAAAAAAATACCTAAAGCAAACTATATACAAAGAGCAAATATCACTTGACTATAAAGTCCCTAAAGATACAACCAATCAAGCAACTTCCAAGTATTTTCACTCCAGGTGATGAGGACCGGACACCAAAATACAAGAAAGTGAAGTAAGGGACCTTCCGAAGATAGTTTGGGATAATGACGGCCTAGGCCTACCAGCGAAGGTATCAGAAGTAATTACGCTAACCTCCAAACAACAACCTTTGCCGATGCAAGCACCCAAGCTTTGAAAGGGTACCCTCCATAAGTGTTGTTGAACGTGATGCAATGTCAGCCTCAGGTGCCACGGGATTCCCCTCTGCAGCCACCTATGCAATCCCCAGGAAAGGCCACTATGGATACCAAATCGTATCAAAAGCAGGGTGGAACAGTCATGAGGCAGGATCCAACAAGTAGGAGAGGGGGTATCTCTTCCTTATCTTCACTCTCCCTCATGCTTAACTCCCAGTCATGGAGCTTTCCTAGTCTTTCTAATGATATTTGGCTTCGCTCTTTATTCAACTTCTAAGTTTTGTAGTTTGACCAACCTTGGAGAGTTAACTCTCCACTCACCTAATCCAGGGCCCTAATGAACCTAAACTTGTTGGTGTTTGTTTTAATGACAACAATAAAATTTCTAGTTCATTTTATTAATTGCCTGATTTTATAAGGTTGTTCTTTAAGGCATGGGTAAAAATGAGAGTGAAACTAATGATGTTTTGACACAACAAAAACCAATATAAACATAGCTACATGCAAATGTAGTTATTTTCTGCAATGAAAAGGGATTTCTATAGAGTTCTAGGATTAAAATTATACAAGCAACTTTTTCTTTTTCTAGAAAACACACTCCACACACCCAAAAGCTAACAAAAAGACTAAAATGCCTGTAATGCAAAATATCTTAATGCAAACAATAATAATAGTGCATGGATGCTCATACAAGAAGAAAAATGTGTTTCTTTATAGAGACAATAAGCCAACTTGAAAATGAAGAGGGCCAAAAAAATAAAAACAAACTCTCTCCAAAGCAAGCAAAACAAATTGCAAAAGATCACAATTTGCTTCTCAACAACAAAACAAAAGAAACTGTAAACCAAAAGCTTGGAAAAAGAAAAACAAACACAAAGTTTTTTTAGCTTTTTCTTTTAAAGGGAACAAAACAACTTTTTCAGGTCACAAAATTACTTCTAAAACTGGAAAGATCAATAAATAGGTAGAAGGAGTCTTTCAATCTCAAAAGTTTTAAACTCGAAAATGAATAAAACTTGAACAAGAAAGACTACGAACTTGTACAAACTGACCCAAGTAGCAGCAAAATATTTCAAAAAACTAACAAAAAGGTCAAGAAATAAATACTTTCAAACTTGTCAAAAAGAAAGAAAAGCAATAAGGCCACCAAACAAGGGAAAGCAAAGCAAGAGAACTTGAAATCTGGGTTGAAAAGGAAATTGAAAAAAAATTCTTGTTTTGGAATACTAGAACAACAAAGAACTTCAAAATGAAGCCTTGAATATCAAGATACAAACTACAAACTTCCTTAAGAAGCAAACCTAGGCCAAATATTTTCAGTGAGAAGGAGATTTTGAAAAATACAGCTTGTAGGAAAAGTAAATTCTCCAGACAACAGATGACCATACAACAACAGAAATCACCAGGCTACAAACCTAACTGGGCAAAAATATTTGAAAAATCATCCAAAAAATTCCATACGCGACTGTGTAAAAACACAGAAGCATGCACACGCATTTCTAATACAGGAAACGCGCGTATACGTGAGTCTGCTTTACAGAAACATGCTGGTATACGCTACTATAAACAAAGTAAACAATGTAAAAAAGCTTTATAAGGAAAAAAAATCAAGGTCTGATCAAGAAGATCAGACTTGATGCCTGGGACACTAATGGACCAAACAATACTGTAAAATAAAGCAATCAAGAAAGTGAACCCTAATTGAGAACAAACAACCCAAACCAAGAATAACAAAATTGTTATCCCAATCGGAGTCACCAATTCTGATACGGGTGAAACCACCCTAGGGATTTAGGTTGAGAACCCTAATAGAGTAGAGGGCAAACCTCAACAAGAAATGCTCAAACAATCATCAAAAATCCTTATTCTACTAAATCACGTAGGAGTGTCCTTACCTGATGTCCTTTGTTTGGGTAGATCCCGCAGGGTGAAAACCCTCTGCTTCTCCCAATGTTCTTGAAACCTGAAAATTATTCAAATGGAACATACACGATAGTAGAAACATAAAGGATATACATGATGTTAACTTTAAATCATATAAATGAATGACTAATTATACATCAATATAAGATTCATAAATGAATTACAACATAACTTTGATGCATAAACACATTTCATATCGAAAACAGAACAACATTCATTTTTATTGAAGTAAGCTATAGATAAGGTGGAGAAATATGACCTGAGTCCTTCTTTGGCTCCAAGCGGAACCGTCCTCTGGATCCATCCTTTCCCAGCCTTCAGCAATCTTCCTCCATCACCAATACAAGGATATCTCAAGTAAGATGGGGGATATCTATAATCAAGGAAACAAGGGTTTCCTGAAGCTTTGGGGAGTGCAGGAGGCACAAGGATTCTTCAGACTTGATCAGGGATAATCTCACTATAGTATCAATATCTCATCCTTTCTCCCTTAAGGCCTTCCCATGGAGGTTTATTTATACCTCTCCAAATTAGTTTTTTCAGTTGGGAAACAGTTGGGCCACGGGAAATAGGAGGTGAGTAACAGGTAAAACCTGTGAACTTCACCCGAAATTAAGGAATTTATTTTTTTTAAGTGTTTTAACATATGTACGCGGGTTGGATATATGTTGACTCACATGTACACGCTTTTATCACAGGGAAAAGTAGTGTATAGGGAATAAAACACTATTTTTAAGATTTTCGTTGAAGTGTGGAAGGAAGGGTTGCCCTACGTCATAATCAGAGCATCAGATCTACCAAGAGTGGTAAATGGTGCTATAACAACCACAAATCTAGGAAAATGTGACACTTGGCAGGAAGTTTTTAATATTGATTTTGCATGTAACTCCCAATGCTAAAAATAGAGCCCTAAAATCTAGGGATGCTTTTTCACTTTTTTCTTTTTTTCTTTTTTGGGAAAAGATGCGATGAATGCAAGGAAGAATCAAATTGTTTTGGAGGTAACCAGGCAACCTACAGACACATGCAAAAAGCAACCACTGAAAGGAAGATTTTGTGTTGTTTATGGGCTGAGTGGCTTTGGTTGTCTCTCAAGTTCTGTGAAATTTTCCATACCAAGGTTGGTTACCTACTGGGTCAAGGTAGTTTTGAGCCTTAGCTCACTGTTGGGATGGTATGCATTATTTTCCCAAAGTAAGGTTAGGCTTCCTTCTCTGCGCAATTTTCCAGTGAAAGGCTGGCTACTTTCTTTGTGAAATTTCTAAGTGCAAGGTAGCTATTGGGTTGTTCTGCACAATTCCTAAGGGAAAGACAGAATACCCTCTAAGATTGTGCAGTTTCAGAGGAAATGCAAAGATCGAATGTGAACCAAGTTGCTAGGTTAGCTTGCGGTTAGTGGACATAACAAGTAAGTGAACACAAGTTGTTAAGTGAAATATAAAATCAAATTAAACACAAATACCTGAGAACTACAAGATGGCTACTAAGATTTCAAGGAGGGAGGCTCCAAAATGAAGCGAAGGAAAAAATTTGGAGGGTGGTTGTAGTCGCTACAACAATTGTGACACAATGGTAGAACTCTAGCTCTCTATATGGACCTTGTTTTGTGTAAATTGAGTCTAACTCCTCCAGAAGTATCATTTGATTCTTTGATCGCCATGGCTTCTACACTAGATTACGTTAAAGATATAGTCCCTGCCATTCTCTTCATCGGTCAACACACATACCAAGCCAACTCAACTAAGTTTTTTCAATTGGGGATTACGGGTATATTGGTGCACAAGTGTTATAGACATTTTTGGGCACTGAAACCCCAAGCATAAATGTCCATAAACCAAGGGCTCCTAAGTCCCTAAAGGTGTTGTTCCAACCCCTAAAAGAACAAGGTCAACTGATTACAACATCTCCCAGAAGTTCTCCATGAAAAGCTACTCAGAATTGATCAAAACTGGACCATTTCAACTGCTCCATAGGCAAAGTGTGTTGCATCCCACCTGAATACACACAGTAGGTGCGATGCATGTCAAAAATCCCTTCTATGGGGTGCGATGGGTGAGAGTGGACAAATGGAAGGGTCAATCCGCAAGGTGGAGGAGCATGGAATCTTCCATAAACTTCTCCTATGGCACTTGCCTCTCTGAATTCAACCAGGGATGAGTAAGAGAACATCAATCTCCAAGTGGAATCAAGAACTATCAGAGAGAAGACACTAATCAAATCTCAAAGCTGACTCACCTCCCTTGTAGACATCTATATGTGGATCCCTCATCCCAGAGATCCGGAGGCTGGAATTTTGTATCTTGTAAGGAAGTGTTGTTGGTTTCTTGGTGCAATATCATAGTGTTGGGTGATCTAATCTTTTCATGAGGTGAAGAAGGGCTTTCTTGCTGAGAGGATGATGTTGGGTCAGAACAATCGGTTGTAATCCTCTTTGCACTTTCTTGATTATCAATAAATCTATTCAAGTTTTCCTCTACATTCTTGTATGATTGATGATTTATGCGTTTGTGTGGTCAACGTACATCTGATCCTATATTGTTTATGATAAAAGATCTATGTTCTTGGATAGTGTTATGCTGCTTTGATTCTACAGGTACTCCTTGAAGCTGGGTAGACAAGGAAGTGAGTGGCAAAGACCTACCAGAAGAGAGAGGAATCAAGCAAGGAACCAAGCGCAAGACAGAGGTTGGTCTCCTTATTCTTCTCTTATCTATTTCTCATAAAGGAAAACGAAAGTAGTTTCTAGTGTGTTTGTTTCTAAGGTAGCTACCAGCCTTAGTGGGACTAGCAGCTCTGCATAGACACTAGTTTTCTCGATAACAAAATGGCGACTCCACTGGGGAGCGAGTAGATTGTTTGTTCATCTACATTTGTTTACTTTATAAACTTATAGATGGAGCCTGAAGTCAAGCCAGCTAGCCTTCGAACTGCATTTGCTATGCAAGTGCAAAGTAGATCAACGCTACTTCATTCAATCTCCAGGTTTTTTTTATGAATTAAACGATTGATTTACAAGCTTTCTAATTGCCCTCGCGGTGGCTCTAGTAACCTCCTTAGATCTACCCCTGTGATTGATTTACTGATTACCACTTGCTCGGCCTAAATCCCTGAACTGAACTGCAAACTGTGACCCGGAACCCAATCAAAGTCTCGTCCCTGGTCCAGCACACTGTCTGTTCTGTGATATTCGAATGCATCGCACTTCCCGAGGGTAGTAGGTGCGTTGCATTTCAGTTTCACTGTGTTACAGGTACGCTGATCAGACAAGGCCTTGTTCCTAAATTTTGGTTTCTGTGTTCAGTCTTTTTAGCTCTATTCAAGAGTTTTGCTACCTGTAGTCAGTACACCTTTGTTTGAAACCCATTTCCTTGCTGTTATTCTGCCTCCATTGTGCAAAGAACTGTAAATGTTTTTATGTATTTTTGAGTCATTTTCAGTTCACCTTTAAAAAGAAGTATCATAATTGTACTGTCATTTCTTGATTTGAAAGTGTCGCAAGTGTCATTTTCAGTCATAGAAGAGAATTTGATTGTTCTTGATAGTCGATTACACTGTTACTCTTGTATTTGATTTGAGTTAGTAGTTTCCCAAGTGTCAAAAGCAAGTTTTCAATTCCAAATAACAAAGTGTCGTCATTGTCCTCATTTTGTTTTGAAAAGAAACTTGTTAGTAATTGTCGCTTTGGAAAATAATTTAGATTTGCACTTAGCTTTCTTTTTATCATTCACACATTAAGAAGGGTGAAAACAAATACATGCATGTGCATTTGCATTTAGATTGTTTGTTGGTTTGATTTAGGACAGTGCATATAGTGTGTGCTCTCTGCTCTTTGTTGAAAGAAAGCCATCTCTCTTTCCTTAGTAGCTAGGATTTTCATTGCAAAAAGAAGATTAAACGACTGTTTATCATCTTAGATTGCATTTTAGGAATTGTACATCTACATCACACGGTGAACCTGAAAGGCAAATTTCTTAAGCAAGATCAACCATAAAATAAATTTAATGAATCTAAAAATGCTTTGGAACCTAACGCACAACATCTAGAAGTCTAGGCTAGAGACGTATTCCGCCGTCGTAAAGCCTAGTAACCGTTGTTTTCACTGTTGGTTGGGTGATTCCTCCACTTTGAGACGATAAGTGCCACTACAGACTTGTGCTCCCACGTACTGTCGAGTATATTTTGGGAGACCACAATAGGCTTTATCCTTTATCCATAGGAAGCCGTGTCTGCCGCCCTATCGATCGCAATGCACTGAACACAGCATTTAGGAAGATTGATTGTCGTATCGTAAAAAGTATTCGATATTTTTGTGATTGGTTTGGTAATCCCTCTGTCTAGATTTCCAGAGCAGTCCCTTTCATTCCTTTTCAGACTCCTTAACAGAAAAGGTCCATCTGAGCACTTGTCACTTCAGGCTCATTAAAAATCGAAGGCGACTAGAGTCATCTTTTGTTTTTTCTCGACTCTTAAAAATTGAAAAAACAAGTTGTGTCAAAGCGTCTAAAATTCATCTAATTCGGAAACATACTTCCCCTTGATTTTTAGTTGATCGAGTAATCCGCAATCATGGAAGAAATTCAATTGAAACCTCATCGTTCGCAGAGGCTTACAAGTCAACCGTCTTTGTCTCCAGAGTCGAAACTGTTACGGACAAAGCGAACTCGTTTAACCGGTTCCAAATCCCCTGGTAAAGTTAGAACAAGTGTTCTGACACCATTGGAGACTCCGGTTACTCCAAACATTTCTGGTATCCCTGCCTTTACAGAAGAAGTTCAGCAGCCACCAAAGGACAGTAGAACTGATCCTAGTGTGAAAGTAAACACTTGTGTTACTGAGTCAACTCCATCTACAGCTCATTCGGAGGGTGTTATTCCCAAACATCTATCGTTGCAGATTCTATACCTTCTTCGGCACCAGAAATATTTTACAGACCTGACGGTCTACCTCTTCCACCTGGTCTGATTGCTATAGAAGAGATTGTGGAGGATCCTCCATCGAGTACTCCATCGTGATTTGGAGTCGGGATCACTCTATATCCTTCTTCGTCAGAAATTATTCTACCACCATCGGAATCTCCTGTAGAATCGCTAGGAAATCTTTTGGATAGACTAGAAATGTCTAAACAACCGTTGACATCTAGGATTGTGTCATCTGACACAGCGACGACAAAACTCCCTGCTGTCACTCCAACAATGTTCGTCGGCATACCATCTGTCCCAACTAGCTCTCAATCGCTAGACAAGGCCCACTCAGGGGCTATTTTGACAGTATGGTCCGTTCCTGTTTGTTCATCCGGAATAGTATCCGAGAACTCTTATGTTGAGTCTCAGCAAATTGATCCTTCAAGGTGTCAATTTGGGTAGTCCGGTCCTCAAGGGAAAACAATTCCTTTATGTACCGGATTACCGCCATATGGGGGGCAGTATACCCTTTCATTGTCTCCTCCAGGAGGACAACCATACGAGAGTTCACAACAAAATTCAAGTTATGCTGGAATTACATCTAGCGATTGGGTACCAATACTACCTCAACAACCAAGAGTTGTATATTCGATGCAACAATGCTTACCTATTTCAAATATACCGACTACACCAACTATTGTGATAGTGTCGCAAATACAAGCGTTGCCTGTGGTATGCCAACATCAGGTTTCTCAGGTGGTAATGCAACAGCCTCTTGTCCCTACGACTCAACCAAAATCGCCAACTAGTGGAATGACACAGGCACAAACGGGTACAATTACCCCTCATCTTGGTCAAACAGTCAGTATTGGACATCAGCACATGGCTTCGCAACCATGGCTGGTGCAATACCAACAACCGCAATTCCAGCAAGTATACCAAGGATCTGAGCAACAAATCTTTGCAAATAGTGGGCAGCCGTATATTCAAAACGGTCAAAATCAACCATTCTACAATGGTTATGCCCATCAACCTTACCAAAGTTACCAGCATCAAATGCATTATGCTGGTATGCAAAGACCAACTACTCAGGAAATTCTGTTATATCTTGGGTATGCTTCGCCAAACCTGAATCAACAGTTACCCTTCGTGGCAACTTTGGAGTTACCGGATCTAAATAGGTTAACAAACGACCCAATTGCTTACGCCCCTTAGTGGCCAGCGATTCCGCATAAACTTCCGTCAGATATTCCTAAATTTAATGGAAATCCAGGTGAAGACCCGTCGAATCATGTGATGGCATTTCATCTGTGGTGTTCAGCAAACACCCTAAACGATGATTCAATTAGTCTTTGCCTTTTTCAGAGGACGTTAACTGGTCTGGCAGAAAAATGGTATATCAAGTTACCCAAAGCTTCGTTTGACAACTTCAGTACCCTAGCCACAACCTTTTTGACCCATTTTCAGTTACCGATAAGGTACGAAACGGGAATAGAACTTCTTACCAATTTCAAGCAAACAATGGCCACTCACATATTCGATCATATTCATGAGTGGCGACGTCGTCGTAGAATGGTAAAAACGTGTGTTCCTGATTAGCTTTTAGCTGAATGTTTTATTAAGTCTTTATTACCTTACATTACAGAAGATGTGGCAAAAGGAGGAGTCGTCACTAAAGAGCAAGTTATTGCTCGTGCGCAATATTTAGACTTGATTTATACTCAGTCTGGCACGCTCTACGATAAAATCCCTAACGCTCCCAGACTGGAATTTTCCGTCTCCCCTCCTCCTAAATCGAACAATGACTCTCATGCCGGCGATGGTGTGATTGGTACGACAGAAACGAAATCGAAAAAGGCTACATCTAAAAGAACTGTAAGATTTCCAGTAAAAATGCAAAAGAAGAACTTCTCGCCTCGAAAGTAAATTCCATCTCAACAGATAAAGGCAAAGAAACCAAGCAACCGGGAGGCAAGAAGAAAAACAAAGGGAAGAAGAAGAAATAGGAGGAATCATCACCTGAAAAATCTTCTGCAAACCCTCCTGGAGATAGGAAACCAAAAAATCCATGAAAAATATGTGATGAGGATCATTGGACAAGAGATTGTCCACATAAGGCTGAGCTTAAAAGATTCATCAAGAATTCAAAAACCTTGGCAGTATTGATTGATCCGTTTCCAAATCCAGGAACAAATCTAGTTGCTAGTGAAAATTATTCCCCGTCCCAAGTACTAATGTTGTCGGTTTCGAAACAGCAAAATGATTCTTTGATATCGACAAGGAACAAAGATTATGGGAATCCATAGCTGTCAAATAACAAGGATAAAGATCAACCTAGTAGTTCGACAACAACTTCAACAGAAGTTGCGCCGCCCATCATTCCAGAGCTAACAATAAAACCACCAAAGGGAGTAGTACACAAGTCGACATTTAATCCTCGTGCCAGAGTAGCACAACATTATAATATAGTCTAAGATCTTGCCCAATCACCATCCGCTATGTCGACACTGGAGGTACTGCAAAATTGCCCATCCTAAAAGCAGTCTTTATTATCAGCTATCAGTGGGATAGACCCAAAGGATTCTAATATTGTGTCCTTTAATCATAAAGGATACGATCCTCAGTCACCAGCTCAACTAGCTTTCCTCATTCAAGTGAAATCCCTCAACAAAACTGTTCATCAAACAATTATTGATGAGGGGGCATCTACATGTATTATGTTGATGAGTTGCTGGAAAACTTTAGGATCTCCAACCTTGTTGCCATCTTCAACAACATTAAAAGCATTTGACGGACGAATATATACCCCATACGGTATTCTAAGTAACTTGCAAGTTGAACTAGGAGGGAAAATAGTAGAAATAGATGTCGAAGTAATCGACGGAAACCTCGATTACAACATCCTACTGGGAAGACCATGGATATATGCTATGGCTGCAGTTGTTTCAACCTACTTTAGGAATATTGCATTTTCTTTTCAAGGAGGAATTACGATCGTCGACCAACAAACATTTCACCTGAATAGTTCCCAAGTTACGGGAAGCATTCCGATGATCCATGGAAGCTCCCATACGCTTCAAAATATTGGAGTAGGCCTACTAAAAGACCCTATATTAATGGGGACTTTTTCCCTTTCGCCTCCAATCAATCTGGCGAAAGTTGCGTCAGTAGGAACCTGCAATATGATATCTTTGATTCAAAAGATCTCAAAAAACGATATAAACATGGATCATACGCAGGTATTGCCTCCAAGCCCAATAGAAATATTATAGCAATCAATGTTTTTGGCATGTGAGGCAGACTCGAATCAATGCTCATTACACCGACGGAGGAATTGTTCAATCAATGGTAATTGAAGGGGCGCCATGGGAAGATTACCACCATCGTTCCCATCTTCCGGATTGTAAAGAAGATACTCCTAATGACCTTCATCATCCTTCAGTTTTTTATTTCCTATCAAATACTTTAAACACGGTGGATTCCGAGCGAAACTTGTCCAACATTGAAGAGACTGTTGCCATAAATATCTCAACCAAAACAGATGTTGTAGAGAATATTTTTGTTGGCAAATGTTGTTCTCCTTCAAAACTAGAAATATATAACGCTCTTTTTCATGAATTCAGAGATGTCTTTGCTTGGTCATATGATGAAATTCCAGGCATTGACTCGAGTATAGTTGAACACGAAAGCAAGATGTATCCAGATGTCAAACCAGTACGACAACGGCTACGGCAGGTGCACCCCAAGAAAGCCGCTGCCATCAAGGCAGAAGTTGAAAAGCTTCTCCATGCTGGTTTCATTTACCCGGTTCCTCTAACCGATTGGGTATCGAACGTTGTTCCTATTATGAAAAAACAAGGAACAATCAGAGTGTGCGTCGATTATAAGGATGTAAATCAAGCTTCTCCAAAAGACAACTACCCTACACCCTTTATTGACCAGATAATTAATGAATGCGCCGAATGCAAAATCTTTTCATTCATGGATGGATTCTCCGGGTATAATCAGATAAATATCTGCCCACAGGACCAGTCAAAGACTTCATTTATTTGTCCGTGGGGCACATTCGCATATCACAAATTACCCTTTGGTTTAAAGAATGCAGGGGAAACATTTCAGAGGGCAATGAATTATGCCTTCCATGACATCAAAAACATCCTTCAACCATATCTCGATGACCTTCCGGCTCATTCGTGAAAGCAGACCGATCATCCACAGCATTTGAGAGCGATATTTCTATGTTGCCGACACTACAAGATACGACTCAATCCACACAAATGTGTGTTTTTTGTCATTTCTGGTCGTTTACTTGGCTTTGTAGTCTCAAAGGACGGGATTTGTATCGACCCATGTAAGGTTCAGGGAATCATAAATTTTCCTCCACCTTCAAATTCGCTTCAGATCCAGAAACTCCAAGGGAAAGCAAACTTTCTAAGGAGGTTCATTCCAAATTACGCCGAACTTGCTAAAGGTTATACACGTCTATTGAAAAAGGAAGTGCCCTTCGTCTGGGATCAGGTCGCGCAAGCCTCCTTTGATGCCTTAAAAGAATCCCTAATGAAAGCATCATTAATGTACGCTCCTGATTATCAAAAATACTTTAACCTGTATCTGGCTGCAGCGGATACAACCATCGCAATGGTTTTAGTTCAAGAAGACAACGAAATTGAACATCCTATAAATTATTTAAGTAGGAACTTAAATGATACAGAAAGCAAATATTCCTATGTTGAAAAGTTGGCGCTTGCAGCTGTTCAAGCGACTATGTCCTCTTTCGAAAAACTACCATTCTGTCAGATTGCAACCCCATGACTTATATATTGTCGCGAGAGTTTCTGGGGTAAAATATTCAAATGGATAGCAATTCTACAAGAGTTTGATCTGGAATTTGTAAAATCCAAGTCAAAGAAAGCCCTGGCTTTCGCGAAATTACTATGCGATCTCCCATCGTCGTCCAACGATGAAACATCAAATGAAACAATCGTGGATGAATCTTTGTTTCTGATATATTCAAGCAATCTGTGGTATGCAGATATAATCATCTATCTCCAAACCCAAAAATATAGTCCTAATACCTCCCGCTCCAAACAAAAAAGTATTCGATACCAATCAAAAGACTACATGATCGTCGGTGATACACTTTACCGTCGTGGCATCGATACGGTTCTGAGGAGGTGCCTCACCCATGAGGAAGCCGAAAAAGTCCTGAATGATTGCCATTCAGGCGCGTGTGGGGGGCATCAATCTGGTTACGCTACGGCGCAAAAAACAATTACGAGTAGGATACTTCTGGCCAAAAATGTTCAAAGATTGCATAACCTCAGTCAGAATTTGCCATGCCTGTCAAATTTTCGATAGCAAAACCAGAAGACCACCCACACATCTGCAGCCAATAGTTGTTGTTGGGCCATTCGCCAAATGGGGCATTGATTTCATGACATGTAACCCCACCTCGACCGGGGGGCATGGGTATATCATAGTCGCAGTGGACTATTTTACCAAATGGGCCGAGGCGATGCCTACATTAGATAACACTGGTGAAACAGCTACCCTTTTCTTTTTCAATCATGTAGTCGCCAGATTTGACATTCCACAGGCTATAGTCACAGATCATGGATCGCATTTTCACAATCACATGATGGCCGAATTAGCTGCCAAATTAGGGTTGTCTCACGACAGCCATATTACCCGCAGGCAAATGGACAAGTTGAAGCAATCAACAAGGTCCTAAAGCGCATGCTGCAAAGGATGATTGGAGTCCACAAAAGGAGTTGGCACCTGATCCTGTACTCAACCTTGTGGGCATACCGAACATTGGTAAGGAACGCAACCAGGTTTACACCCTTCCAACTAGTGTATGGCCTAGAAGCAATCTTACCAGTTCAGTGTGAAATCTCGTCCCTCAAACTCGCGATCGACCTTCTCCCCAGAACTTTAGAAGAGGAGGCTTGTTTCTTGGAACTAATCCAATTGGATGAAACCCATCGTGATGTTGCTTTGGCTAATGAAGCCCATAAGAAACGAGTCAAGGCATAGTTCGACAAGAATGTCAAACCCTGTGTCTTCTCAGAAGGTGACCTGGTCTTTACTTTACGACCAAGAATCCGATAAATTGGGAGCAGGTAAATTCAAACCTTTATGGATGGGCCCTTATATTGTTAAACATGTATTAGCAAAAGAAGCCTACGAGTTAATGGATTACAACGGAATTCCACTGGCGCAACCCCATAACGAGTTGTACCTTAAGCGTTACTATGCATGATTCAGTGTGGTAACCTATATGCTTTTGTTACATTTTTGTTTTCGCTAAGGGTAATCGTTTTGGTCAAGTAAATCCACCTTTTACATTTGTCATAGATGTCGAACCTATTGGAATCTTTTGTTGGATATGCCGACGGAGCAAGTCATAGTTTGCGGAACCTATCTTCTGTGGCCTGAGCCATTTTTGATCCAAGTGGTGAGTTAGTAAATTTCAGAGGGGTATGTATTGGTCGATCAACGAATAACATCGCTGAATATAGCGCGTTGATAGAAATTCTCTCTGATGCCATCACACATGGCATATGCCGACTTGTCGTCAGGCTAGACTCATAGCTCATTATACTACAACTCACTGGTATCTACTCCGTCCGAAATCCAGCTATCTATCGCATGTTCCTAAGGGTCAAGATTTTGGAAAGGCAACTTGATTTTATTCAATATCAGCATATTTCCAGAAGCTTAAACACACTAACTGACTAATTGGCAAATTATGTGTTAGATAGACATTTGTAACATTTATAAAAAGAAGCATTTCATCAATATTTGCATTCGGATCATGTAACTTAACCAAAATAAAACTCTGAAAATCAAAAATATATATATAACTGTTTATGGTTTACACATAATGTTCTGTAACTAAGACAAAATTGGTCAAATGACCCAAAACTAAAAATGCTAGGGGGCACCCTAGTCTAATGATGCTAGTGATAAGTCACCACCTGTGCAATCATGCATAAAAGCCTAGTCCATCGACTTGGCACGCCAGTGGTATGTCGCTGCAACCTTAGAGGCAGTTCGTTAGTCCTTACATCTGGAACACCGAGAGTGAGGCCCTCGACCTGATCCTGTAATGCTGAAAGAGTCTCGGCCACATCAAGGTCGTGAAGGATAGCCCTTCCCACAACCTCTCCTGCTGGAGCGGCAGCTGGCACTCTCAGGCGTATTACTGGCCGAACGGGACCAACATCTGCGTGAGAACATGAGTTCTGATTAGTCTTGATAGAATAAAGCACAAGGACATTATTAAGAGAAATGATAAACAGAAATATGGTCAAAGAATTTACCAATGGCACCCCACTGCTCGCTAGCCGGCAGTACCAAATCCGGGTCACCCCGGAAGACCATACTAGCATATGGATACTCGGAAAAAACCATCTCCTGACGATCGAAGCACCCGGAGAAGGTATCAGAAAAGGAAATCTAAGACTGACCAGCATGTCTGGACATATGGTCGACCCAAATCTGCATCCGTGGTTTAGTCGGTGGAGGTAAACCAAGTGAAATATACTGCGGCTGCCTCAGCGGGATCTTTTCCAAGGTGAAGGCGGTCAAAATAGAACCATATCCAAAGTTCTTCAATCTTCCATTTTTCACCTTGGTCAACTGTTCTTTCATCACAAAGAGTAATACATCACACCAGTTGAACACCTTCAGTTCGAGGCATTCTAAGGCATACTGCATATAAGATCGGTTGGCCACGTGAAGAGCTGCACCCCCAGCCATCCTACCAAAGGTGAATAGAATGATCCTCAGGGACCTGTCAGTGACATCTCAGATGATGATCTTGATGTCTTTACTCAGCTCAGATCCCTCTCTACAATACCTGCAAATGTAATCCCTCACAAATTCACCCCCCTGGGCTGAACCTGATAAGGAGATAGGGGCACCCTGCCTCGATAAGCCGGTCAAAAAATAGATGTCCACGACAGTCAAGGGGATGGATTTTCCCCTAATCTAGAACACTTGGCTGGTAGGGTCCCAAGCATCGAGCAAATACTGCAACAAGTTGATTTGTTGCCTCATGCTAGAGATGCGAAAAAACTTGAACAGGCCACAGTTCCGCAGTGCATTTACCGTAACCGGATCATGTAAAGCAAGCATGTCCTCTTCTTCATGCTCACGTTCTCGCCATGTAATAGGCATTTTTCTCCAATAAATCTCTGAAAACAAACAAGAGAAGAGTTGGATCCTGATTTGGTGAGAAACAGGCAAAAAATTCCATTGAAAACTGTGCAAAAATTTCCCTCCTTGTACCCATCGCACCCCCAGCAGTGTTCTGGGTGCATTGCATGCCAACTGTCCAGTGCGCAGGCCAACATGCAATGCACCTTTCGATATAGAAAGGGTGTGATGGAGCCAGAGCGAGTTTTTCAAACCCCAGAGACTCAAAAAAACCAGAAATCAGGCTCAGAATGCAAAATAGAAAGGATGAAATGAAAGAGCTCAGGTTTAGCTCCTACCTAGTCCAGACGGTGCCAAAAATTGTCCACAGAATCTCCCAGAATTAGCTGGTGAAAATCAAGGGGGAAAGAACCTCCAAAGCTCCAACAAACCAAAGTTCAAATGAAATGGTAAAATGAGGGGTACAAGCACTTTTAAATTACTTTTTACGTAGTTCAAGTAAAATATTAGTGTCTTAACTCATTTTCCAAACATGTATTGTTCATTTCTAACTAGTTTGATGAAGCAATTGAGCATGCAGCACAACCTTTGAAGGAACAAAGTCATTAATGGTAAAGTCAATAAATGATCCTTATATCGAGCAGTTTTAACGCAGAATTCAAGCTCGTTAAAAAATAAACATAAGAAATGAGCAAGTGTTTCCCCCAGCGTTTAAGCTCATCAAAAAATGAACCAATTTCCGGTAAATAACCATCGTGAATGTATTACTTCAGCCTTTGAAGCCTTGGTTGTGTTCTCATCATCACCTCCACTCTGTATTAGCCGATCATTCACCTCCACTTGATTGTTTACCCCTTTTGAGGAACAACTGCGAAGAGTGATCTTGTTAGCCATCCTTGTGACACTGCCGTGATTGGAAAATTCCAACCCTTACCCGGAATCAGCTGCTACCCGAATCTATCACTCGTTCCTCAAAAAATGAGTCTCCTTTAAGCTCTTTTCAACTGACTCATAAAATAGGAAAAGATTGCCAAGCCATTGGCCTCTCCAGCTCGTTAAAGTGACCAGAAGTGCTATCCCTCCTGTTATCACTGAAAATTCTAATGCCAAAATTTCTCAGAATAGCTTGAGGACAAAAGCACATAGATCCTTTTGGCAGTTTCGCAGCGCAATCCTGTTTTAGTGATTTCGTAGCGTGCTATGAAATGGGGGATTTTTTCGAATCCATAGTAGCTGTCGTGCAAAATAGTTCTGGGGCAGATACATTTTACAGGTGGCATGTTCTCAAGAAGTCATCATCAATGCTTGTCATTAAGTCTGGTCAGTGTGAGTTTCTTAGAAAGGGTGCAATAATTGGTTCATTGATGGATGCATGACCAATGCCTATCATACAGCCATTTGGGCAGCAATCTTTGTTCAATAGATATGTGGACAGCTATTACAATGATGCTAATGGATCTGTTGGTTCTTCATATCATACAAAGACACTTAAACTCATCCCAGCATGCAGAGGCATAATTTTGTACCTATGTAACCATCATGGACAAAGAATACTAACCTCAATGTACTTATTTTCTGTGTTTTGGTTTATAATGATGCGCATACATGAAGCAGTTGCTTCTGTTTGTTTCAGTCCAGGAAATGATGATATTTTGTATGCAGCATATGCAAAAACAGTTACTTGTTTGGATGTGCACATGGCACCTTCCAGTGGACAAGTGCAAAAGTACACATTCAATACAGAGAACATAAATGCTAGACGGGAGTTTGATCTCTTTTCATCCTTGCCAGAGTCAAATGATCCTAATGTCAAGGATCCCTTAGCTGATGAAAATGGCAATTCAAAACCAAATGAAGTTACTCCCTTAACACATTCCAAGGTAAAGAAACTCAAGACAATCGGATTTTGGCAATAAGCTGTGATTTTTTGAAATTACACAGCAGTTTCGCAGCGCGCTGCGAAACCCCTGTAGCAGCCTGTTTCAGCAGAAAAAACTCTGTTTTCTGCGTTTACTAGCAAATTTCCAGAAAGGATTCTGAGCAGCTGAAAACTTAATTTTGAAAACTGAAAGAGGCTTTTATTTCTAACGTACCAAACTACGAAAACCTCTTTCAGTTTCTTCAAATTCGTTTTGAGGTGGGAGGAATTTATGTTTAAACTTGCGCTACGAAACTGCGAAACTGCTGTAGATGACTGTTTATGTGAAAAAATGAAATTGATGCTGAGGTCAGCAAATCTTAAAGGGATGAGTCGAGGCCAGCATGGAGATTATACAAAGCTATTCAGATATTCAAAAGGTGACAGGTGTGAGTATTTAAGGAAAAGGTGAAATTTTTGTCTTTTGTTAAAGTCTTCCTAAAGTCACTTTATGACCGAATTATTAGGGTTTTGGTTATAGTCTTCGGTGATTTGGTTTGAACACATGTTCAGCTCAGAAGGCTTCCATCTCATTGAATAAGTATGATGATATGCGTTGTTTGGGAAGAATTAAAGAGCAGGGGACATGTGATTAAAGTGATGAAGAATAATGGGAGACAGAGACCGTAAAAATAGAGCACTTCTCTTAGTTAATTAAATGAGCCATCTACGCAACTAGAATCCAAAGCTAGCTCGTGCAGTATATTCTCCTTCAAGATACCTCAACCAAAACAGAAAGAGGACATGTGGCAGCATTCACAAAGGAATCAAGCATACGAGGAGAATGGAATTAGTGTTTTAGTTTGATTAGGATTTTGTGTAATTACAGCTCAGCACTTTGTAATTAATGAATTAGTTAAATAGCATGTAGGAGTAGTTCCTAGGCCTTCGAGCTCATTCTAGAGAGGAGGAATAGATTCCTATAAAGGGATCAGATTAGGATGTAATAGGGGTTGGACATTTTATACAAAAACAGAGTTATTTGGGCCAATGTAAGACTTGTTACAGTAATAGTAAAACAGTGGTTATTTCTTCTCAAGATTCTCAATGGATTATTTTGTTCAAATATGATGGTGGTGTTTTATCTTATATGTTCTTGTACAGCCTTGTTATAACATAATCACTCAGAATTCATTTCTAATGCTCTGACTTCCTGTATGTTTGGCAAGCTGTGGTTTGTGTGAAATATGTTTGAACATCTAATGCAAAGAGCCTTGACTTCCATGAAATGACTGTGCTTTTGTTTATTAAATGTGTAAGACTCCATAGCACAATGAAGACCAATTTGATATGTGTTCAACCAGCTGTTGTTTTCATGAATGAGTGAAGAGTTAGCCATCTTTTGTTGTGATTGATTTCTATTATAAGTCTGTGAGAGAGCCCTCTCTGACTAGGAAGGCTAATTCCTAGTCTAAAGTCTGGTTGAAAGAGTTACATAAAATCTTACTTGGTTGCAGCCCTTAGTAGTGATTTTGTGATAACATTTTGGTACGTCTGCCGGGAGACTGAAGATTACTCACTCCCGTAATTTGAAGATTGGATTTATGAAGGTAGCAGGAGTTCAAAATGATTTTCCAGGCTGCAAAACTACCTTGGCGACTCCATTGTTGAAGAATTCAAAGTTCATACATTCATGGTGATTCCACTGGAGTTATGAAGGATCCAGAAGCTGCCATTCTTAGTTCAAGGTATGCATGCATAGATTTCTCAGGAATTCATGGCTTCCCAAATCATTTTCCCAAGGATGCATATTTTCTAAGGAATGGTCCCAAATTTAATGGAGAAGATTTGAGTTTAACCTTGAAGCATATAACAGATTTTTGTCATTTTGCTGAGCTTCTTAGAGTTAAACATGAAGATGTTTGCATTATGTTATTTTATGATTCACTTCAAGGGAAATGCAAACAATGGATTGAAAGTTTTCCTATCAAATCCGTTAAGTCATTTCAAGACTTATGGCTTATGTTTTTTGAGGAATGGATAGATAGGTCAGAGGTGGTGGCAGACTCTCCCTCAGTTGAAGGTTTTAAACAATGGAATGATGATCATAGTAAAGAAGAAACAAATGAATCTTTTTCTTTGTCATTATCCTCATATTTAAAATCTTTTGACTGCAAGGCAGAGGATAGGATGAGATTTTTGGATGAATTTGCTGAGGACCTTGAAAAAGAAATTGAAGGTTTAGAAGGACAAATTCAGGCATACAGTTTTCATGATCATGATCATTATTCTCAGAAGTTTTCTATGGCAGAACGCAAAGAGACTATGCTGGTTCCTTTCTCTTTTACACTTGAGGAAATGCACACTGCTGTTGAAGGTCAGCTTGCACAGCCGGAAAGTTACAAGAGAAATCAAGCTGATCATGTATTCTGGGATCCTATAGCTGATTACATGGAAGAGTTTTACTCTCCAGTGTTTCAGTTTTCATATAAAGATCAGAGGCAGTTTCAGTGGCAGCGGTCATCACACTGTCAGATTGGCTCTGAACTCCTATGCGGTCAAAGAAATCAAATATCAGATAAAGCAGAGGATTGGCTACATTGGAAATTTCATATTGATTGAGCAGAAGGAAATTGAAATTGTTAGGGTAGGTAGGTAGATAAATGCAAATAAGCTCAAGGTTAACTGAGCATTTCTTTTTTCAGTAGAGGTAGTTTTTTTTCTCCTACAGTCATGCTTGTCAAGCAAATTTCTGTTTGTCACAAATGGATAAGGCACTGGAGCTGCATGTTCTTAGTGTACCACAAGGGCACACTATCCCAAGTGGAGCCACTATTATCACTGAAAATTCTAATGCCAAAATTTCTCAGAATAGCTTGAGGACAAAAGCACATAGATCCTTTTGGCAGTTTCGCAGCGCAATCCTGTTTTAGTGATTTCGTAGCGTGCTACGAAATGGGGGATTTTTTCGAATCCATAGTAGCTGTCGTGCAAAATAGTTCTGGGGCAGATACATTTTACAGGTGGCATGTTCTCAAGAAGTCATCATCAATGCTTGTCATTAAGTCTGGTCAGTGTGAGTTTCTTAGAAAGGGTGCAATAATTGGTTCATTGATGGATGCATGACCAATGCCTATCATACAGCCATTTGGGCAGCAATCTTTGTTCAATAGATATGTGGACAGCTATTACAATGATGCTAATGGATCTGTTGGTTCTTCATATCATACAAAGACACTTAAACTCATCCCAGCATGCAGAGGCATAATTTTGTACCTATGGAACCATCATGGACAAAGAATACTAACCTCAATGTACTTATTTTCTGTGTTTTGGTTTATAATGATGCGCATACATGAAGCAGTTGCTTCTGTTTGTTTCAGTCCAGGAAATGATGATATTTTGTATGCAGCATATGCAAACACAGTTACTTGTTTGGATGTGCGCATGGCACCTTCCAGTGGACAAGTGCAAAAGTACACATTCAATACAGAGAACATAAATGCTAGACGGGAGTTTGATCTCTTTTCATCCTTGCCAGAGTCAAATGATCCTAATGTCAAGGATCCCTTAGCTGATGAAAATGGCAATTCAAAACCAAATGAAGTTACTCCCTTAACACATTCCAAGGTAAAGAAACTCAAGACAATCGGATTTTGGCAATAAGCTGTGATTTTTGAAATTACACAGCAGTTTCGCAGCGCGCTGCGAAACCCCTGTAGCAGCCTGTTTCAGCAGAAAAAACTCTGTTTTCTGCGTTTACTAGCAAATTTCCAGAAGGGATTCTGAGCAGCTGAAAACTTAATTTTGAAAACTGAAAGAGGCTTTTATTCCTAACATACCAAACTACAAAAACCTCTTTCAGTTTCTTCAAATTCGTTTTGAGGTGGGAGGAATTTATGTTTAAACTTGCGCTACGAAACTGCGAAACTGCTGTAGATGACTGTTTATGTGAAAAAATGAAATTGATGCTGAGGTCAGCAAATCTTAAAGGGATGACTCGAGGCCAGCATGGAGATTATACAAAGCTATTCAGATATTCAAAAGGTGACAGGTGTGAGTATTTAAGGAAAAGGTGAAATTTTTGTCTTTTGTTAAAGTCTTCCTAAAGTCACTTTATGACCGAATTATTAGGGTTTTGGTTATAGTCTTCGGTGATTTGGTTTGAACACATGTTCAGCTCAGAAGGCTTCCATCTCATTGAATAAGTATGATGATATGCGTTGTTTGGGAAGAATTAAAGAGCAGGGGACATGTGATTAAAGTGATGAAGAATAATGGGAGACAGAGACCGTAAAAATAGAGCACTTCTCTTGGTTAATTAAATGAGCCATCTACGCAACTAGAATCCAAAGCTAGCTCGTGCAGTATATTCTCCTTCAAGATACCTCAACCAAAACAGAAAGAGGACATGTGGCAGCATTCACAAAGGAATCAAGCATACGAGGAGAATGGAATTAGTGTTTTAGTTTGATTAGGATTTTGTGTAATTACAGCTCAGCACTTTGTAATTAATGAATTAGTTAAATAGCATGTAGGAGTAGTTCATAGGCCTTCGAGCTCATTCTAGAGAGGAGGAATAGATTCCTATAAAGGGATCAGATTAGGATGTAATAGGGGTTGGACATTTTATACAAAAACAGAGTTATTTGGGCCAATGTAAGACTTGTTACAGTAATAGTAAAACAGTGGTTATTTCTTCTCAAGATTCTCAATGGATTATTTTGTTCAAATATGATGGTGGTGTTTTATCTTATATGTTCTTGTACAGCCTTGTTATAACATAATCACTCAGAATTCATTTCTAATGCTCTGACTTCCTGTATGTTTGGCAAGCTGTGGTTTGTGTGAAATATGTTTGAACATCTAATGCAAAGAGCCTTGACTTCCATGAAATGACTGTACTTTTGTTTATTAAATGTGTAAGACTCCATAGCCCAATGAAGACCAATTTGATATGTGTTCAACCAGCTGTTGTTTTCATGAATGAGTGAAGAGTTAGCCATCTTTTGTTGTGATTGATTTCTATTATAAGTCTGTGAGAGAGCCCTCTCTGACTAGGAAGGCTAATTCCTAGTCTAAAGTCTGGTTGAAAGAGTTACATAAAATCTTACTTGGTTGCAGCCCTTAGTAGTGATTTTGTGATAACACCTCCTTTAGATTTTAATCTTTTTGGACCTGAGGGATTATTACACAAAAATATCGAGAGCTTTTTTTGTTCGGCTCACTAAAATTACCGAAAATTCATCCCTTTCGTATTATTTTATACTTTTTCGGACTTAAGGGATTAGATGACGAAAAAGGATTTTTGGAGTTTCCTTTACGTCCCTTTTAAGAATCTCTAAAATTGAAAAGGACCGAGTTATCTTTGTCGTTAAACTCGTTAAAACCTAATAGCGACAAACTTGTCCATAACAGACAAGAGCGAGTTTCACTATCACTAGGCTCGTTAAAACATAGCGATGGGTTTGCCCAAAGGGAAAATTATAGAACAAGAATATGTTATGCTCCTCAAGCTTGAAAAAAATAAAGAGGTACTGGTCAGCAATGACTTGGGAAAAATTGGGAAGAAAACTTGAAGAAACTTTGTTGGTAGTGTTAGCGCTGGAATCTGCCTTAGGCTGAGGGAAGGCGAGACTCAAGGCCACATCAAACCAAGCTCAGCCTCATAGCTAGCCCTACGAGGACAGGAGAGGGCTCTCTCCGAGTCTATCTCGGCAAAAAGTCTTCAAAGGATCTGAGATGACTTGTAATGGATATTGATTTTAGGCTAGTAAATGGATAGGTAGGTTTGATTTAAAAAAAAAATTGGGGTTTTGTTGGAGAAAAGGGAAAAAACAAATTTGGGCTCGAGGATCAGACCAGATCTTTGCATATTTCGAGTTGGGGCAAGGTAGGTAGTAGCTTTAATGCTTTTTGATCATATGTATGGATGGATCAGAATGACAAGGAGCTGAAAAGGGAAAGGGGAAACAGGGATCCTCTCCAGACTGGTGAAAACATATAAAACTAAACAAATTTAAAGGCAGAGCACTGAAAACAATGGATTCAACCTCACTTACTCATTCATTTAGTTCCAGAAGCAAAAGAAGGGAATGCCATACATTAAAACATTAAACAAACTTACACATAACTGATAGAACACACCATTAAAATTGAAAACCACATGAATCCAAACAGGTGCTGCAAAACCTCTGATCTTTCATTTGCCAAAATGCAGAAGATATGTACAATAGTGTGCCAAAACTTTCCCAATAGTCCAACCCTTGCTACTGACTGAAAATATACATAATATAGACCATGCCAACCTATCTCCTAGCCTCTAGGGGTCGAGCTCCTCCTTCTAGGAGCAGTTTGAACTAATTCCAAACATAGAGCTGAAAACTAGGCATCCAAACAACCTGCCTCTAAAAGAAGGGAAACTGATTCATTACATTTAATTTTTGCTATTTGTGAATGAATCATCTAGAATATGTAAATAAGTGCCAAAGTTACATCATATACATCAAATTACATCAAGATAAGTCACATACTACATCAGAAGGTGAAACTGGTGAAAACTGGCCGAATTCCTGAGCTGGAAGATGAAAATTTGACCAAAAATCTCTATGCACCGCGCGCCTGAGCTCTATGCATAGCGCACCTTTCAGCCTACTTTTGGGGCACTTCCTGACATCGAAATCAAACTCACAATAGCTGGTTGGAAAGCCTTGGATGTCTGCTATCCAGCCCAAGTGGAATTTCCCAATTTGGAGCTCATTTTCCCTTTAAAAATTTCATTCTCCCACAAGTACTTCATGCTGATGTAAAGGTGGCAGAAAGGTGATTTTCATGGTGTTTTTGACCCTTTTGATCATCCAGAACTTGATGAAATGCCTCGGCCATACTATATCATGCATAACTTACCATGAAAAATCCAAAACTATAAAGTTTTCCTCCAACAAGTGTCCCAATCATAAGCGAGCGTGTCGACGCGCTACACGTTGGGCTGAAAAACCTGTTTTGCAAGCCAAAAATTTCTCCAAATTTGCTCAAATTTGGAGTGAAGACCCTCCATCATGTATCATGCCCAGCCACCGAAGCCTCAGCCAAAATCCAAAGTGGATTAGGCCTCGTTCGTCGTTTTAATGCTCTGCTCAACCTCCTCTTCAAAATCTTTATTTTTGCTTTGCCGACATGCATGCGAGCCCAATAGTGATGTTTCATATGAAGGAGCATGTCTTTGTCTCCATTAGCCTTCGCCAACAACTCCTCCAGATGTTGATTGATTTTCTCAAGCCAAAATTTCCGCTCAAAAGGTGTCAAATCTCCAGGTCTTTTTCGAGCCAACTTTCGGTCTTCACGGATCTGTCCCAGCTCTATAAGTGTGTGCTGGTCCTCTAGCTACTTATTGCACTGCTCCAAATATTTGATCAGACATTCTGCCTTCAGCAACTTCTCATTCAAGCTATCAATCTCAACCTTCTGCTTTTGGATGACCTCTTTCAGTTTCAAGCCAGAATAGCTCCCATCCACATCATAGAGTGTAACATCAATATCATGGCCTTCTAATGGGATCTCCTCATGCATCGGCCTCTTGCCTCTGTCCTGAACTTGTACTTGTGCTGAAGAAGAAGGCGAGACCCCTTCCATGCCATGTGGAGATAGTACTCGTCGTGTAGCTGCAAATAAGGCCCTGTGGCCTCGCTGGTATGTCACATACACTGGAGCACTAATATGCTTGGTCTCAGGAATGTCAAACTGATGTGAAGGCTCTCCCTCATCATGAACTACCTCGGGAGGCAACTGTAGCGCTGTGAAGAAGTCACGGGAGATGAAATCCTCCCAAGTAATGCCCTGCTGTGTGAGCTGTTGTACCACAATGATTTTGATCAGCGCGTAATGATATATACTTCTATGCTACTGTGCTGGGGTCTTTCTTTGTACAAGATATGTCATCCTCTCTATATTGCGATACATGAAGTATGGAATGCTCATCATACGTACCCTCGTGAAATGCATCAACAAACAAATATGGTACATATAGAGGCGCGAGAACTGCCCTCACAATTGAAATATCGAATAATAAGTATCATCAAGGGTGCAAACTCATCCTTTAGAAATCTAAATGGAAATACCCTGCTTAGCTGCCTTATAAACCCGGGTTTGATGTATGGCTCATAGTAGAATTTATCTAGCTGCTGTCTTTTGTTCCATTCCTCTCCTACATTTGGTATTTCGGTGGCCTGAGCAATGGTCTCTGGCGACAGAATGAAATCTACTCCGGCAAGATTTACATGGCCATCATGTAAGTGTAGAACAAATAGATGAGCTAGCTCATGATGATGTTGAATTTGTGAAATCAACTCACAATAGTGGTAGCATGACTGATAGCAAAAACAATCCATTGCAAGCGAGCAAGCATGCAATTGAGCCAAAGAAGTAGGTTCCTCCCTGAGATGCCTACCACTTTTTCCACTTTTATGAGACCTCTGTGGCACATTAATTTCTACTGTGGAATCACTGTCATACTCCTGTTCATAAACTGAATCCATCTCTGACATTGTGCTGAAATCAGACTGTTTGCAAAATGTATGCTGATATAGGTATAGTGAAGGCAAAAATTTCAGTGTATGCTTTACTCCTCAAATGTGTCACATGTGTATCAAAGTATCATAGGAAAGCCATAATGAGAATAGTTTTGTCAAATGAGTTTGCCAAAAAAAACAGTGTGAAAATGACAAAGGCCGTAATAATGACAGCAGTGATGTAATGGCAAAGAGAGGGTGTGAGGCCAAGGTTAAAAATAAGCATGAACACCACTGAAAATAGATGACACAGGCATATATTAACCCACACAGTCCCTAAGAAGTTTTTGGCTTCATTTGCTTCAAACCCTAAGAAGTGAATTTGGAAATCAACATAGGGTTTTACATTTCACACTTTTTTCTCCACATTCAACACACCATAACCATGTCTAAAATTCACTGAGCAATCATAAAGGACCTACTTGCAAACAGTTGGAGGTGATTTGGCGTGAATCCGGACGAAGGAGAAAAAAAATTTGGCTCTGAATTTGTATGCGTAGCGCGCTTACCCAATGCGTAGCGCGCTCCAAATGCATAGCGCGCATGTAATTTTGCACATGACGGTGATGCCCAATGCGTAGTGTCCGCCCAATGCGTAGCGCGCCTTCTCTGTGCATAGCGTGCACTTCTCCTTCAACTCCACAACCTTGAAACGTTTCCACTTTGTCTTCAACACTCTGATTTGGATTTGCTTTGGGAAACTTGTGAAAATGGTTTGTTTTCCATGCTTTTTAGTGGGTTATAAAATATCTCATATAAAATATCTCATTAAACCATAACCCACTTTTATAATGTTTGGCTTTTCGCACTTTATCATTTAATGCAATTCTGTCTTTGGCTTTTCATTTTTTTTTCTGAATATTTGACTGATGAAATGTCTTGATTTTTTGCAGAGATTTTGGCATTTGGCTTTGAAAAACATCAGAAGCTTGCTATGAAACTTCTTATGGTGAAACAAATACATCAATATTACAAAAACTAAATTTGACAGTTTCCAATTCAAAACAAAGTTTTGAACTAAAAAATGTCTTCAAATGTTTTTGGGAATAAAAATATGAAATAGGAAACTTTCTAAACCAACCTCATGGCCTGCAACCTTTTATCACATGTATCCAAAGACTTGAAACCCTAGACTCTAGGACTAAAGACTCTTTTTAATGAAAATAATCATTTATGACCATGATGACGTGACCTGAACTTCAGTGATTTTTAAGGAATTTTAATTAGCTCTGCAGGTACAAGCATGAGGAAAGACAAGATGACCAGACCCTCTCGTCAGTCAATGGCATGCCCTTAGCGAAATGCAACGAAGTGGAATGAGAAAGACACCTAAGAATGATATGCAAAAAAGCGAACAGATCTCTGACGGAGGGCTGTAGGACTGACTCTAACAGGTAGCGAGTCGCTCTTGAACATGACACTTTCACTCCGCATCCGAGCCGGGTTGGGTTGTTCCATTCACTGGTCACATCACCATGGTTCCATCACACCATCCACATTTGGGGTTAATGCTACCAATCCATCATGTCAGTGTCGCCGATATGTTCAAGAGAAGTCGCTCAGGGAATTCACCTATGTCTCACCCACTATAATACATTTTCTCTCCATTCTTTCATGACCGCCACCCTGAACCGTATATCACCAGATCGTTTTCACCTCCCTTAAAATCACTTGCTCTGTTCCATGTCATTGATGTGGGATTCACTAAGGCCCTCCTATGACGGATCGCTTCTTGTCGACATCAAATCATTATCCAAGAAGTCGATCTAGGGACAACCCTTTCAGTAATTTGAAGCTTGCATGCCTTAATGGAAAGTTTCTCACTTCCAGCGACAGGTTTACATCAATGGCCTTCGATCGAAAGGTTTTGCGTGGTGTTCGACACCAAATCCCTTATTCACACCACATGAATTGTACTGCAGTACCTTGAGGATCATTATCATTATCGGTGATTCCTCTTGCGCCTGTTAAGATCTTACATCATTGGCTGGTAATCAGGCAATGTCTTTCCATGTTCGACTCCAGAACATCTCTCACATGGATCGACTTGTACTTTGAGTGAAGATCGAACGAGATTGAAGACCCCGGATCTAGTTTCATCCATTCAGGCTGTGATATATATTCAGGAAAATAAAGACATCAAATGTACATCATTGTTGCACAGATAATCATCCAATATAAGGGATGATGGCTCTACCAGAATCATCAGTCTACACTCAGATGATTGTCTGTCCTATGTACATGAAAATGAATTTATAAAGTTGAGCATGGGAATTCTCACCTCAGCTAGATCATGAAAATAATATGAAGATAATGTATTGTATTGTATCTTATTACAGGTCGCCTTCCAGCTCGAAAAAACTTTGGATCCTCATGATAAAGCATTTCACCCGACATCAAAAGATTAACGACCTCATGCTTTAGGGGGCAACTTTTATAGACATTTTTGGGCAATGCAACCCCAAAAATAAATGTCCATAAACCAAGGGCTCCTAAGTCTCTAAAGGTGTTGTTCCAACCCCTAAAAGAACATGGTCAACTGATTACAGCATCTCCCAGAATTTCTCCATGAAAAAATACTCAGAACTGGTGAAAAGTAGACCATTTCACCTGCTCCATAGGCAAAGTGCATTGCATCCCACCTAAATACACACACTAGGTGCGATGCATGTCAAAAATCCCTTCTATGTGGTGCAATGGGCGAGAGTGGACAAATGGCAGGGTCAATCCGCAAGCTGGAGGAGCATGGAATCTTCCAGAAAATTCTCCTGTGACACTTGCCTCTCTGAATTCGACCAGGGATGAGTACGAGATCATCAATCTCCAAGTGGAATCAAGAACTATCAGAGAGAAGACAATAATCAAATCTCAAAGCTGACTCACCTCCCTTGCAGACATCTATATATGGATCCCTCATCCCAGAGATCCGGAGGCTGGAATTTTGTATCTTGTATGGAAGTGTTGTTGGTTTCTTGGTGCAATATCATAGTGTTGGGTGATCTAAGCTTTTCATGAGGTGAAGAAGGGCTCTCTTGCTGAGAGGATGATGCTGGGTCAAAACAATCGGTTGTAATCCTCTTTGTTCTTTCTTGATTATCAATAAAGCTATTCAAGTTTTCCTCCACATTCTTGTATGATTGATGATTTATGTGTTTGTGTGGTCAATGTACATCTGATCCTATATTATTTATGACAAAATATCTATGTTCTTGGATAGTGTTATGCTGCTTTGATTCTATAGGTACTCCTTGAAGCTGGGTAGATAAGGAAGCGAGTGGCAAAGACCTACCAGAAGAGAGAGGAATCAAGCAAGGAACCAAGCGCAAGACAGAGGTTGGTCTCCTTCTTCTTCTCTTATCTATTTCTCATAAAGGAAAACGAAAGTAGTTTTTAGTGTGTTTGTTTCTAAGGTAGCTACCAGCCTTAGTGGGACTAGCAGCTCTGCATAGACACTAGTTTTCCCGATAACAACAAGTAATATAAATGTCATATTCTTAGTTTCATCTCTAGTGTTGCTCCACTACCAGCAGGTATGGATACTACCCCGGTGAAGTCATGCAGGGACACAATCATCGCTCCTCTTCCAGTGGGCCTGGTTAGTACCCCAGCGGAGTTACTTGCATCACCTCTCTACGTAGGAAGCCTTTCTCTTCTTTCACCTTTATTTATTTTCTTTTTTATTTTTTTCATTTTTCAAAGAATTGTGCATAAGCACTTATTTATTTTAGAGGCAGAAGAGGGATCCTGACCTATTGAGATAAGAAGAGGTTTTCCCTTCAGAGAAGTATGTTATATATACCTCTGACATACTTGTTAAGGTTTTCCCCCTCACCTTACTCTACTTGACTGAGCTGACAAGGGTTAACCCAAAAAAACCTATTAGAGTAGGTGGTACTAGTTAAAAGTGCAAGCATTGTGTTTTCACCAAGACTCACTTTGAACAGAACATATTTTCCATTAGGGTATCATCGACTGAAGAAAACAAGCTCTTCATAAAGAGAGAGGACAACAGATAACCAAGTGTTGATAGTTGTACAAGTCCTCTTGTACTTCACCTTGCTTGCCTTGAGAGCCACACATGGTTTCATGTGAAACTAAACCTATGGGTGCATAGCAAGAAATAAAATAAGCATGAAAAAAGCACAAGTAAAAGAAAGAAACCCAAGAAAACAATACAAATAAGAAATCGAAGAAAACCTACAAACAAAGCAGAACAAAAGAAAAAACTACTCATACTCCTAAACTAAACAACACATGGGCCCACTCACGTAAAGTGATATTTCCAATCCATCCATTAGCGCATTCGTTGACCCATGTTGGTGAAGTCCTGTTTAACAAGAAAGATAATCATGTAAACCAAAAAACAAGAAATATAAAATAGTGAAGACCAACATGCTCAGAGTTTAAAAGCATCCACAAAAAATAAATGAGTAAAAGTGAAAGATAATCATTATGTGGACATATCATGGTGGTGCAACACACTATGTGCAGACGATGAACATGTACACTCTTTTGACCCTGGAAAATGAGAAAACATAAAAAATGAAGACAAATTATGTTTCGAAAGGGTTCTCATTGTGTATGATTCCTCCAATGCATGAGCGATGGCATCATGTGATTCAGGTGGAGGATGTGAAATTTGTGAACTAGATTGATCTTCAATGTAAATAGGAGAGTGATGAGGAGCCTTGGGTGTTTCTAAAAATTTCTAATCTGAAGTAGAATCGACCTCAAGACAATGAGGATGTAACATAACCATCAGCTCGAGCTGAAGTTTCTCGACAACTTGTTTGGTTTCCACTTTATCAGCAGGTAGATCATCAAAGACTAGTGGCTTAGAAATATCAACAACGAATGAATTAGCATCATGATCCAATGAAGGAGGAAAGAGATCACAATAGCCACAATAAGAAAATTCAATACATTTATGAACATCCTCATGATCTGACAAATCATATAGAGGGGATGATGAGAAAAAATAGTGTTCACCCTCTGTGTGTCCAGAAAGAAAATATGATAGATTGAATGGATTTGCAAAGAAGGATGTGTCCTCTTCGCATTGTAATGACAGATTGACATCCAGTGTGTTCTATGAATGATCGGAAGTAGAAACCTCTGGTGATGAGTTTTCACATGGAAAATAAAAATTGTCAGAATCACAAAAGATGTCACGACAAAGCGGATGAGGTACGGACATAAGGGGTCCATCCTTCGCCGTGGGTTCTTCTTTATATTCCCACACATACTCATCATAAATGACAGTGTAGTTCAGCTACTCAACAAAAACTCCATCGACAACTTGATCCTCGTGAACAACAAATGTGGAGTTCGAAATGGGAGAATACAACATAGTACAATCCCAAGGATGAAAGGAACCAGAGGACGGAGGTTGAGAAAATGAGACATCGTGGCAACCAATAGGTTTGCAAAGAAAATCTGCATAGATATTTAGAGCGGGTGGGATGGGAGGATGTGATAGTTCAAAATATGTGTGCACACCTTCTCCCACCAGCCACTACGGAGCTAGAACCATTTGATGAGAAGTAAATGGAGGGTCACTCGTAACAGTTGTTAGGTTCCTATAGCAATAGGAGTCATAATTTTTGAATGGATAAGATTAAACCTGTAATATGTACATACCTTTGCTTTCTGCAAATGTTTTCCATATTCAAAAAATTAAAAAATGTAAAGAGGGTATGTCCTAAAAGAAAAATCAAAGGAAAAAAAGAATAAAAAAGGTCAAAAAAGATGAAAAATATGAACCCCAAGAAAGAAAATACCATGAAAGTGTGCAAGTCAAAATGCCACTACTATTTACTTTTTGTACAAAATAAATGATTGTGTGCAGTTTGTAACCTATGCCACAATCCATGATAGTCAAAATGTTTAAACTTGGCTATTTCATGCTTTCAATTTCATGCTTATAGATAGAGAATAAAATCTGACCAAACAGTGTAATCTTGGCAGATAAGTAGATTAGGTAGAGTGAATAAAAGGAGCTCAACTGTTTAATCTGAGCCCTTAGATGTAATAAGATTAGACTTAGCTAGATTACTATTGTAAAAGAAAATAAAAATATTTTGATAAGGTTTTGTCAGCTTAAGTGCACCCTAATAAAGAGAAGTAAAAATGGTAGGATGAGTAGATGGGTAAGTAGTAGAAAGGTTGCAAAATTGTGATGATTGTTAGACAAAAGCATATTTATCACCCTCATCATGAAAATTCCAAGTATTAATGAGCAATTGGACATGCATCAAGTCCACAAAGTCAATTGATTAATTTCCCTCACTCATTACACCTTTCACTTAACTAATTTCCAATGAAAAGTCTTAAGTACCCAAAATCTTAAGTCAAAGGGGCTCAAAGCATTTCTTTGACTTATGGAGGGACCGAACCCTCGACCCAATGACTTATAGGTCCTAAGTACTAAAATTCCCCCATAAACATTACCCCCCTTCACTCTCCCTCATTTTCCCAAACAAATCGCTTTTCCTAAGATAAAACACCATTTTTCCTAAGGAAAAGCCATTACCCCCAAGTAAACCCTTTTTCTGAAAAACCCACAAAAATAACACTTAGCCTAAGTTATAATGTGTTTATGAAAAGAAAATTAATTATAAATATACATTATACTTAGCGTTAAATCCATTTTTCGCAATGTTCATATTAACTTTTAATTTTATTTGTATATTAATTCCTGAAAATTAATTCTTTTCCCCTATATATTTAATAAATCCCTTTAATATTAATACCCCATCCCTGAAGTTTGAAATATAAACTTTATAAATACACGAACCTGACAAATGAATTAATTATTCGATCAGTGATTAATTAAAAGTCAAATCCTCCACCAATAAAATCACACCCGATGCATTAATCTCACCCTAATCCCATATTAAATCCAAAACCATCGAGATAATTTCCCATCGGGCCCCCCCACTACCATCCATGCATTTTCATCGACCGATCACCACCCAATCTCCCCCCTTCAAATCCAACAATCCACGTTGATTTCGTATGGGCCCGAAACCTAAACTTTACCCACCCGAAATGGGTTGTTTTCCCTTGGGCCCCCAATGCGACGTGGAACCCGATGAATGGAATCGGGCGGCCTTCCCCCAAAACCACCCAGCACCCAAAAGCGGTGCGAAGAAAACCGCATACCGTCGCTCGCTACATGACAAACTGTCTACTGTTCACTTTGTGCCAAAATTCAAACAAATCAAATGTTTACATATTTAAACACAAAAGCCCCAGTGTTGCTCGTTTTCGCCTGTCTGTGGAGTAAAACCCTATGTAACCCTTCTGCACCACCTGAAGCCTTTGCTACCTGAAGCCTTTGCTAACCAATTCAAACATGGTTTACCTCCCGAAATCACTTTGGACTCACTCCATATACCTATAAAGCTCGATAAAGCCATTAATGACCCTCCCTGTCAACCCAACATTTTCCTAATAGTTTGTTTTGTTTTACAGGCGATCAAAAGACCGCAACCTTGGATAAACAGTCTTAATACTAGTCATAAGACCTGTTTACTCCAAGATTTTTATCAAATCTATTCAAACAGAGATGCAAAATAAAACATACAGTTAAAAGACAAGTAGAGGAAACATGAAATTAAATGATTTACTATTGAAATAGACAATGAAAACCTAAAATATACAGTGAAGTTAACAGGACACAGTAAAGAATAGTCAAAGTGTATCAAGGTTAAAGAGTGTCAGATTGAATACCAAGTCAAGTAAAGTAGCTAGCATGAAGACAAACAACAAGGAAGACAGTTACAAAGAACACAGATTCATGTCAAAGTGAAGATAGATGAAAAAAAAAAGTAAACAATAAAATTAAACATGGAGGTAGTAAGTGTTAAACAGAGATGAAAACACTTTTACCAGCAACAATGAAGTTTATCCAAAGTAAAAGTGAAAAACAGTTAAAATAAATTTAAGGTTAAAAGATGAAACCAAAGCAGAAATGGTACATTCTTCAGAAATTTCCTTTTTAAGTCATAGTGTTGAAGAAACTGTTGTGGCCAATACAAGATTAATTTTGAGAAACTGGAGGAGATTTGTGTTCCTAAAAGGCTAATCTACAAAAACCTATCTCACGTTTTACACAGGTATTACAAAAAGTGATATAAGTACATGTCTTGATAGCCTGTTTTTTGGACTGTGTAAAGTCCTGTTTTTGACATCTTTGTGTAGAGAATATTGTGAACAGTTGGAGCTGAATTTTGGGAAACTGAGAGAGGTTATCTCATAAACATACTTATCTACAATAACCGCTTTCACTTTTGATATATCTATCACGGATTGAGATATAAAAAGGTATCAATGGACCCTAATCTTTCAGAATTTCTGGAGCATAATTCACAAAGAAAGGATGCAGTTAGTGACTAGGATGCCTCATCATCAATTAAGAGTTGCTATCAAATTCGACTTTCACTTCTTTGTCACTATAAATCCATAAAAATAGTGCCAAATAGATTCATTAGTTTTGAATGTCCTTTATTTAAGTTCTATTAGTGTAAAACAATTTGAGATATTTGTAAAACTAGTCTTGATTTTTTTTCAAAATATTTCAGTTTAGAATTTGTATAAATACTTCTTCATTTGAAGTATTTTCGGTGGATTCAAAGTAATTTCTATAGACATTTTTTCCTCTCAAGTTAAAGTGCTATTGTATCAAGACTGGATTGGCTTGCTGGATCAAGGAATAAAGTAAAGACATTTCACAAGATTCTTGTGTAAAGGGGAAATCAAATAAGTATTCTCTCTCTCATGTGTATTATCGTTTTCTTTATGTTTATTAGTAATCATATGTTTTTCTATGAAATATGAATGGTAAAATAGGAATGATATTTCAGAACTTGCTTTAATGCACTCTGTATTGATTGTTTACCTTCTTAATGTTTTCTGCCAAACTATCTTAGTTAGGGAATTCTTAAATGCTCCTTTACTTCGGTAGTTTCTCCTTGTGGTCTATAGTAAAATATTCTTAGTTTCCCTTTGCTCACGATCACCTCCTGCTCTTCATCTTGATCCCGGTCTAAGGATTCTTCATTTCCCTTTCACCCTGGTTAGGACTATCTCATCCATTGAACCTAAAGATTTTCCTTTTGCTTTGCTAGCCTACCCTGTGAACACTCCCTTTAGTGATCTGGTCCAGTTAAGCCATCCTTTGATTGACTCCATAGCCCAATGGCTTGAAGGCCTTGCTCCATCCATCTGTTCCTAGAATTCCACCACCCAACCAAATTCAAAACCTTATGAACACTAAGAACTAGCCTAAAATCCCACCCAAAACAAAGTTAAATTATAAAGAGAGAGCCCTCTCTGGACTTAGGTTGGCTAGAACCCGAGTCTAAAAGATTGTTTTGTGGTTACCTCGGAAATTTCTTTCTTTAACCTTGAGAAAATTCTGAGTGATAACAACAACAACCTTGTTTGTCTAAGATTTGGCAGCTCGAACACCGAGGTATATTGGGAGGGGTTTGAATGATTCTAAGATATGCAGATTTTCAGATATGTGAAGAAGATACTGAAATATTTCATCGAGAAATTTCCAATCAGTTTCATCTTCAAGAATTTGAAAGGAAAGATTACGAAAGCGTTTGCGAAATTTCTCATCAGATTCAACATGTGCTCTCGGTAATTCAATTTTTTTTTATTGAGTGCTCTAGGATTATATTAATAGAAAGCACATGCCAACTCTCTGATCAATTGATCAAAAGAGTGAATAGATGTTGTGGGCAATGTAACACACCATTGCAATGCGTTCCTTCAGAACATGAATGTGAACAGCGAGCATGCAACGTGATCCTCATGGATTTCATTCCTTTCACAGAAACCCGTGACGACAATTCCATGTATAAGCAAGGTTGCTCTGCATTCACCATCATACAAGTTATGTGACAATGTTGTTGGGAAAAGTATCCAATACGGAATGACTCTATCCCACTCTAAGGGTGATATTACCTCAGTAACAATCAAAGCAAAGCTATTTGAGATTACTTCTTTATGAGATGTAAGAGAGAGGAGGAAGAGATCCACTAACCGATGTCTTCCGCTAATGATTGATCCAATCTTCTCTCTTTGCTGCTTGCTCCCAGCTCCTTGCTCTCTCACTAGCCCAGCTACACCAAGATCCTGCAAAATAACAAGAGAGGGAAACTACAAGAAGCATACATTCATAATTGATTCAAGGATTAGAATAAATCAAATACACAAGTATAACAATACACCATTGAGACACATGCATATAGAAGAACCTCAAATACTTTATTAATGGAAGAAGTAAAGTTCAGGAAGTGATACAACCATAAAAGGCCCAATCCAGCATCACCTCCCAGCAGAAAGAAATCTCCTCTTCACCTCCTTCAAGCAAATCACCCAATAGTTCTATACTCAAACCAACAACACTTCCTTACCTTCACAAGATTCCAGCCTCCCTAGACCTCATGAGAGAGCTCTATATATAGGAGTTTTGGAGAATGGATGAGTTAGCTTGAGGCTGGCATGAAGCTGACTAGTGTCCTCTCCAACTTTAGTTATTCTTCAGTTCTTGAGTCCACTTGGAGGTTCTTGCTTCCACTTGGAGATCTAGACCCTCTTACTCATCACCAGTTGAATTCCCTGATCCAAGTGTCATTTTGGAAGCTTCCTAGGCATTGACACCTTGAGGAATGACTGTGCCACTTGTCCAATCTCGCCCAGCGCAGGTAGCCTTCTTTGCAGTTGACATTTAGTGCAGGTACACAGTGGAGCAGTTGACATTCAGCACAGATGCTCAGTGGAGCAGTTGACATGATCCAGAATTAGCTTGTTTCTGAGTGTTTTCAGGTGGAGAACTGATATTCAGTGTTCTGGTTTGCTGACCTTGTTCCTCTAGGGGTAGGAACAACATGTTTAGGGACTTTGAATCCCTTAGATTATGGACATTTCATGCTTCATGCTGTAAGGCACAAAAATGTCTATAACAGTTGCCCCCTAAAGTATGAGGTCGTTTATCGAGTGAAATGCTTTATCAGGAGGATCCGAAGTTCATTCAATCGCTGAGAGGTGACCTGTAATAAAATACAATACAATACATTATTTTTCATTCTGCTTTCATGATCTAGCTGAGGCGGGCATTCCCATACTCAGCTTTATAAATTCATTTTGGTACATATAACAGACGATCGTCTGATGGTAGACTGATAATTCTTTGCTGAAATTATCATCCTTTGAATAGGATGATCATCTGCTGCAATGATGTACATGTCAAATGTCTTTATATTTCCTGAATATATATCGCAGCCCGGATGGATGAAACTAGATCCGGGCTCTTCAAACTCGTTCGATCTTCACTCTAAGTACAAGTCGATCCATGTGAGAATTGCGCTGAAGTCGAACATGGAAAGACAGCGCTTGATTACCGGTCAATGATGTAAACCGTTAACAAGCGCGAGAGGAATCACCGATAATGATAATGACCCTCAAGGTACTGCAGTACAATTCACGTGGTGTGAATATAGGACTTGGCGTCTAACACCACGCAAAATCTTCTGGTCGAAGGTCATTGATGTATACCTATCGCCGGAAGTGAGAAACTTGCCATTGAGGCATGCAAGCTTCAAAGTACTGAGGGGGGTGTTCCTAGATCAACTTCTTGGATAATGAGCTGAAGTCGACAAGAAGCGATCCGCCAAAGGAGGGCCTTAATGAATCCCACATCAGTGACACGAAACGGAGCTAATGATTTTAGTGGAGGTGAAAACAATCTGTGACATATGATTCAGGGTGGCAATCATGGGTGGATGAAGGATAATGTATGGCAGTGGATGGGACACGGTTGACTCTTTCTGAACAACATCTCTTGAACATATAACAACACTGATGCGATAGATCGGTAGCATTACCCCAAATGTGGATGGTTTGGCGAGACCATGGTGATGAGACCGGTGAATGAAACAACCCAACCCGATGTGATACGGAGGAAAAGTGTCATGTTCAAGAGCAACTTGCTACCATTAAAGCTTTGAGGTTCTCCCAATTTTTCCCCAGTCATTTCTGACCAGTACCTCTTTATTTTTGTCAAGCTTGAGGAGGATAACATAAGCTTGTTCTATAACCTGCCCTTCGGGCAAGCCCATCGCTATGTTTTAACGAGCCTAGCGATAGGGAAACTCGTTCTCGTCTAAAGACAAGTTTGTCGCTACTTAATCATTTTAACGAGTCTAACGACAAGGAAAACTCGGTCCTTTTCATTTTTAGAGAGTCTGAAAAGGTATAGAAAGTTAACTCCAAAATTTCTTTTTCGTCATCTAATCCCTTAAGTCCGAAAAAGTATAAAACAATATAGAAGGGATGAGTTTTCGATAATTTTAACGAGCCGAATAAAATAAGCGCTCGACCTTTTTGTGTAATAATCCCTCAGGTACAAAAAGATTAAAATATAGAGGAGGGATAGCTCTTCCGGTCACTTTAACGAGCTGGAAGGCCAAAACTCGGCAAACTTTTCATATTTTACGAGTCAGATGAAAAGAGCTCAAAGAAGACTCGTCTTTTGAGGAACGAGTGATAAACAGGGATAGCAGCAGATTCCAGGTACGGGTTGGAATTTTCCAATCATGGCAGTGTCACAAGGATGGCTAGGTGAAATCACTCTTCGCAGCTATTCCTCAAAATGGGTAAACAATCTTATGGAGGTGAACGATCGGCCAAATGAAATGGAGGTGGCAGGTGCAAAACACGACCCAGGCTTTTATGGCTAATAAATTTACGATCACAGAGATTATTTACCGGAATAGGTTCATTTTTTAATGAGCTTGAACTCTGGAGGAAACTTTTGCTCATAATCGCTTTTCTATTTTTTAACGAGCATTAATTCCGCGTTAAAACTGCTCGATCTTGCGTTTATTTTTTAACGAGCATGAACTTTATGCTAAAACTGCTCGATTATACCAGTCATAAGATAAGAAATGTCCCCTGTAAGATCCCATTTTTTATAGAGCTGGCGCCTTACCAAAGCTATGCTCCCTCTCATCCTTTCTTTATGCAAGTTCGGAAACGGCTAATCCCAAAAACAGATAAATACCCGCTCTTAGCTTGCACTCCAAAAGGCTTGCATGCCCCCAGGTATAAAGTACAATTTCAAGGCTGCCCCTACTTATCCGTTAAAACATTTGTTTTAAAGGGTGAGGCTTGCCTCTTTCTGGTTTCCCAAAGATTGTTTTGTTAACTTCTACAAACGAAAACATTTCCTCGGCACTGTCTACCGAAGTAGACAATGGTGAATGACCTTTGTCAAACACGTAACCTTGACAAAAGAATCCTATTCTAGAACAACCCCTCTTCCATCCACGGACAGGGTACGGACTAGTCATATTCTCTCGCGGAAATTCTACCTTATACCCAAGGTTTCCTCTGCCCGAAGTAGACCAGGATGCATGCCCCCTGGGTTCCAGTCCCATCTTTCCGAATCACTCGCACTCATCGAGAAGGAGGACTGGGGGTGGAGACATTTCTTGATTGAATAGACCATTGGGGGTTGGTATGTGACTATTTGCGATGCGTGATCCCGGAAATGAAAGTTGGTCTACGAGCTTGACCATTCTTCCTTTGTGTGGAAAACACATTACTCTAAAGAGTGAGGAGACTATTGCTCCCATGCAATATATATATAGTCTCGTCCAAGGAGTAGGTTATAATCCAAGGGTCCTTGAACGACCATCACGTTCATTTGAATGGTCTTCCCTTTCAATGTAACAGGCACATTGGGGAGGATCCCTAATGGTCGACTGGTTCCTTTATCAAAACCCGAGAGATTTCTTATCTCAGGCAAAAGCGTCGGGGAACCCAGTGCTTTCCAAGCAATAGAGGAAAGGATACTCACAGATGCCCCTTCATCAATGATAGTGCCAGCCATTACCATTCTGTAAATTTGGACTATGATTCTGAATGGTATACTGGCTGGCAACCGGGGTCCGCCTAGTTGGTTCCAATCAAAGGACACAACCAAGTTGCTTGGCGGTGGGACCGAATACACGGCCGGATATGACCCTGACGATGTTCCTTCCTGCGATAAAGGAATGGGCGCATTGCCCTGATGCTCGTCAAAGTCGGTGTTGATGAAAAGAATCTGGATGGTGTCATCCTTATTCTCTTCAGTGAGGGTGTCATTTGAAGATGAATATTCATTGACGGTGTCATTTGAAGATGAAACCTCTGAAGGCAGAACCGGGTCAACTGTTGTTTCGACCTTTGGACTTTCGTCCGGTCTGGATTCAGTAGGTTCATTTTCAATGACTGACGCTTCAGCCGACCACTTGAGCGGGCCAGCTGTATTTTCAATCAACAAAGGACTTGGCATGAGTTTTTTGTATCCAGGAGGAAGTCTCAATGGTGAAACCGGACGATCTTCCAAAACTCTCTTTGCTTCGTCTAAGAAGGGACAACGGTGGATGGCGTGATCGCCTTCACACAGTCTGGAGGGGGATCTTGCTCCCCCTCTTTGTCTTGAACCTTCACTTTCGCTGGTTGATGGTAAGCATTCAACATGGCTATCAGAGGTTGATGCTCCCGAAATGTGCAAACGAGGGGACCAGTACCTTAGTATCCGGGGAATACAGGGACAATCTCTATGGAAGTGGTCTCCTCTACATATGACACATGGTGATTTAGGCCCAGTCTGTGCTGTGTGTGGATTTTTGTCAAATGTCTTTTGCTTGCCCCCAGTCGCCTTAGGCTCCTTCTTCTTCTTCTCTCTCTTCTTCTTCTCCTTCTTCTCCATGGCAGCTTGGCTTTTACCGGCTCTTCCTTGCGAAGATGAAGGATTGGAGGAAGAGTTATAGGAAGTGGAAGGCTGGTGGGCAGCTCTAGACTGATCTAACTGTTGACTCGACTGTTCAGGAACCATGGTGTTCTGAACTACATTGGTTGAGAATAGCCAAATTGGTAGGCCAATTGTCAGTCCTGGAAGCGACAATGTGGCCATGTGGGGCGCACCAACTTCTCCCCAAGAGGAGAAAGGACTAGGATTTCCATCATGTGGAATTCCTTGGTTGGTACGTTCCATGTTCTCAACCTACAGATCAACGCAGGAATAGGAGGTGATTATGTTCCGTTTAAAATAAATTTTATAACGACGCTTTAGACACAACTTGCTTTTTCACTTTTTAAGAGTCGAGAAAAAGCTAAAGATGACTCTAGTCTCCTTCGATGTTTTAACGAGCCCGAAGTGACAAATGCTCAGATGGAATTTTTCAGTTATAGAGTTTGAAAAAGGCCAAAAGAAACTACTCTGGAGATCTAGGCAGAGGGTGTGCCAAACTTTTCGCAAAACCACAGAATACGTTTTACGGTACGGGTGGTGGATCTTCGTGAATGCTGTGTTCACTGCATTGCGATCAATAGGGCGGCTGACACGGCTTCCTATGGATAAAGGCTTTGTTCCTATAGGGGTCTCCCAATATATACTCGACGGTACGTGGGAGCACAAGTCCGTATTGATACTTATCGCTTCGCCGTGGAGGAATCACCCAACCACTCAACGCTAAGATATTACGTTTAACGACGCCGAAACACGTCTCTAGCTTAGACCTCTATGTGTTTGCGTTATGTTTCAATGTGTTGTTATGTAAATTCAATTTATTTTAAGGTTGATCTTGTTTAGCAGTTTGCCTTTATGGATCACCACGAGATGTATGGTACAACTCCTAAATGCAGTCTAAGATGATAAGCAAGCTTTTCAATCTTTCAACTTTGAAAATCTTAACTACTAAGGGAAAAGAAAGACATCATCTTTTCACACAGATCATAGAACACACACTAATGCACATTTTCCTAAATCAACATGCAAACTGTCAAAATGCACATGCACAATGCAGGTATTTCTTTTCTCTTTCTTAATGTTGTTGTAATACAAAAAGAAAGTTGTTGTATAACTTTGAATTCAATTTCAAGTGAAAGCAAACAAGCTTGTCCAAAATCAAAAGACACCTTAAGATTTACTTGTTTCGAGACTAGAAATATATAAATTCAAACCATATGACGGAAGCAAAAGCTCAATCAGCTATGAACAGCAAACAAACTAACTCTTAAGATCAAAACGACACTTATCACAGGTCTAGATCTAAGAGGCCACAACAAGACTAGTTCACTTTCGTTATGGGAAACTGCAAATGATATAAGAAATACACAAAGAACAAATACAGTTTCTTTATACAACCGAGGCGGAATAGTGGCAAGGAAAGTTGGTTTCATATAGGTACATTGACTGATAACAGGCTGCAAAAACAAGGATGAAAACAGGGCAATAAACAGCAGGGAACCCCAGTAACACTAGGCAAAACTGGTTCAGCGCAGGTAGTACACTGTCAGTTTGACATTCAGCGCAGGTAGCCCCTTCGGGATCTGCGCTGAAATGCAGACTGCCTTCACAGTTCCTGCAATGAAGAGATAAACTTTCGTTTTTCTCAATTTCCGGGTCACAGATTGCTCAAAAATTCACAGTTTTTGGCAAAATCAGAAGCTATCAATCAAGTACACACTAAGGGATGAAAAGGAGGATGAAAATCTATCACTAAGAGCTGTTCAGAGTCCTTGTGGATCAGCTCTTCAAATCATAAACATGCCCAGAAACTGAGTTAGAGTAGCTGCCCTCTACTTTGCATTTGAAAGATCCAAATGCAGTTCGATTCGGTACTCCCTATGTTTATGAAATGAATAGCAAAAACACAAACAACCAACAAGATACGATCCCCAGTGGAGTCACCAATTTGTTGTTGGGAAAAGTATCCAATGCGGAATGACCCTATCCCACTCTAAGGGTGATAGTACCTCAGCAACAATCAAAGCAAAGCTATTTGAGATTACTTCTTTATGAGATGTAAGAGAGAGGAGGAAGAGATCCACTAACCGATGTCTTCCACTAATGATTGATCCAATCTTCTCTCTTTGCTGCTTGCTCCCAGCTCCTTGCTCTTTCACTGGCCCAGCTACACCAAGATCCTGCAAAATAACAAGAGAGGGAAACTACAAGAAGCATACATTCATAATTGATTCAAGGATTAGAATAAATCAAATACACAAGTATAACAATACACCATTGAGACACATGCATATAGAAGAACCTCAAATGCTTTATTAATGGAAGAAGTAAAGTTCAGGAAGTGATACAACCATAAAAGGCCCAATCTAGCATCACCACCCAGCAGAAAGAAATCTCCTCTTCACCTCCTTCAAGCAAATCACCCAATAGTTCTATACTCAAACCAATAGCACTTCCTTACCTTCACAAGATTCCAGCCTCCCTAGACCTCATGAGAGAGCTCTATATATAGGAGTTTTGGAGAAAGGATGAGTCAGTTTGAGGCTGGCATGAAGCTGACTAGTGTCCTCTCCCACTTCAATTATTCTTCAGTTCTTGAGTCCACTTGGAGGTTCTTGCTTCCACTTGGATATCTAGACCCTCTTACTCATCACCAGTTGAATTCCCTGATCCAAGTGTCATTTTGGAAGCTTCCTGGGCATTGACACCTTGAGGAATGACTGTGCCACTTGTCCAATCTCGCCCAGCGCAGGTAGCCTTCTTTGCAGTTGACATTCAGCGTAGGTACATAGTGGAGCAGTTGACATTCAGCGCATATGCTCAGTGGAGCAGTTGACATGATCTAGAATTAGCTTGTTTTTGAGTGTTTTCAGGTGGAGAACTGATATTCAGTGTTGTGGTTTGCTGACCTTGTTCCTCTAGGGGTAGGAACAACATGTTTAGGGACTTTGGATCCCTTAGATTATGGACATTTCATGCTTCATGCTGTAAGGCACAAAAATGTCTATAACATACAAGTCATTCCAAAGATCCTCTAACACTTCAAAATCATGCCCATGAGACAGACATGTCAGAGGTTGAATTGTAATGTTAGTCTGTTATGAAACTAGCTCAAGAAAAGATAGAAAAGATAGGTCAATGCCTTAGAATTCAGCCTCTTCTGTCATGAAAGTTGTGCAGAGATTCAAAATGGAATTTGAAGACTCATCTTATCATCTGGCCCTCCTTCTAGTGCCAAAAATGTTGATGGTGTTGGTCCCACCAACATGCCAGGGGATCTCCCTATTAAGAAGTCCCAACTAGACCTCAGACTTTAGAGTAGGAGTCCCAGCAGTGGGTAGTAAAGCTATGCCTTGACTGGGATAGCATGTAAAGGTAATTCTGATAACTTTATCAGAAGCAAGTGTGTGACCTTGCAATATGTCAAGTGAGATGCATAGGGGTTCTACCACACAGAGGGGGAAAAGAAGTGTATCCCTTAGAAGCCTATAATAGTACATAGCCTGAATGGAACACATGAGCTGAATGGAATCACAAGCTAGAAAGAAGAATAGTCGACAATCCAATGGGCTAAAACAACAACACAACTTCAACAATATTCACACATTCGTATAAAAATAGTTCATACACAAATATGTAAGTTAAACAACATACATTGCTAAAGTAACTAGAATAGTCGAACTACAATAACAACATATGCATGAAGACATGCTGGCTCTATTAGATATATATATATATATAAAGTGAAATTTTCATCCGTACGTACACCATTGACAGCCACTAGCCCCAATAGTGGAACATTACAGTCAACACTGCCTACTCCTCCAAAGATATGTACTCTCTCTATGTTGTGGAGAAGACAAGGCTCGTCACAATACTCTCCAATCCTTCTCTAAGCAATGCCTAGCCAAAAGCTTGGCTCCCAAAAGCCCATTCTATGAGTTATGAGGTTCTATTTATAATAAAGGGTGGGGTGACCTTTGACATTCCCCTTTGTGACTCTTGGACTACCCTCATGACTTTTCAACTTCTTTACATATAACACTTTACATTACATATGACTGTTTTCATTCCACTAATGACACTTGGAATTTCACTTTACATCATGTTTACAATAATAATACATTTTCCACATATACCCATGTGGGACAAAAATAGGCTTGAGTCAGCCAGATAAGACAACACTAAGACTCAGATAGTTGTGGAAAGACCAACTCGTCAACATCCTCTCCATGATCCTCAATGACGAACTAATTCCAAGCTTGGTAGTGCACAATGGTGTCTGCGTACTGTTTGATGATGTCTTTCTAGAAACGGACCCTTGCCTCCATCGCTTCTGAGTATACAGATATGGAACCTCTATCCAACTCATTCTGTAATATGTGGAGCTTAGTATTGAGCACGGTTGAACTGACGACATATCTCTACATGTTCTCTACGTTGATCTAAAAATCTATGTTGGTGGCCATGTGCATCAACTGATCAAAGTACATGTCGAGATCTAGGCAGAATTGGTTCTTCTCTTTGGCTTCGATGATTGTTCCAATTGACGGGTGTCGTACTTTCTCACCACGGCATCCAAACTCCTGAAAAACTGTGTGTATGAAGCCTCAAGATTGGTGATGAGCAACAAGAGTTCTTGATAGTTCCGAATCAGACTCTAGATGTGTGCTTTGTCCAACTCTACTTGCAACTTCATCATCTTGTGCAAGTGAAGTGGGGCTCCTTTGTACCTCATTGTCTGTGTTTATACATGATAAACAACTACATGTATGTATGTGAGTGCACGCACTATGTTGATGCAGCGCTGTTGATGACCATTTAGATGGAAAAATACCTTTCATACGATGACGAACTTGTCATACAGTGTTCACATGATTGCCTCAAGAGGTGACACTTGAACAAGTATCATTTTCTTCATCACTGCTCTAGAGGATCATTTTTGATGTTCCTCTCTCTGCATGGATGCTTGCAATTCCTTAGCCATGTGCTCAATTTACGCTATCAATAACTTCACACTTGATCCTCTGGATTCGACATAAGCCTTCATAGCATCAACCAAGGTAGTTGAATGTATTTGTACATCTAACATAATCACCCATTCTTCAAAGTGTGCAGGTGATACATGCTCATCCAAAATGTGCACTCTATGTGCATTTACAATTTTGTGTTGTAGCTCATCAAAGGCTATGTTGTACACATCTGTTCCCGAATCATCCTCAAGGAGAATGGTATCTCCTTGTTCACTTGGGACTTTCCCTACTACTATAGATGGTGAAGCCTGTGGGGTGCCCTCAGTTTCTTTTGGCATGGGATCAGTGTCCTGATCATGTTCCAGCTATCCCTTCTCTGTGTCCATTGGTTCTACTGTCGGTTCATCCTACTGAGCAAGTTCATGTTCCTATGGTTGCTCACCCTGTTCATCATCTACTACTGGTGGATCTAGGTCTTCAACTTGTATCGGCGCAGTTTGTGATGTCTAAGCACCTTGCTCTTCCTTTTGTTCATATTCTTGTTTTTTCCCTGTTGTGCTTCCTTCTCTCTTCTTTGCAGCTCTTATTCTTATTTGAGCTTCTGCTCTACTTCCTGTAACTTCCTCTCCATCTCTTCCAGTCTTTTCTTATCTCTTATTTTCTGTGCTCCTCTACTTTCATGATGTCGCCTCTTTTCTTCTATCTCCAAAGCTACTCTCTCAACAAGTGGATTTTCCTTATACTTGTAGCCTTTCTCTACCTCTGCGCTTTCGAAAATATTCCTCTTGCCTTTGTTTTTCGCAGTTTTGTTTCTTGCTACTGTTGTTGTTTTTTCTCCCTATGGTGTTGCTGCCTTGAGTGCTACTAGCCACTCTACTGCCATGATTACTGGTTCATTTAGCCTATAGGAGTTATAGAAATATATCCAAGGGTCTTTCTCTAGCTAATGACACTCCCTATGGATTCAAGGATAGTACACCCTCGTATTGAAACTCTTGGTGCCGAACTTAAACTTTTTGAAGTTCTCGACCTCGGCATTTTCTTCTTTCAAATTCCAGATCATGTACAACCCAATTTATAAAGGAAGCATAGGACATGGTGCCTTCTTCTTCCTATGCAGTCCAATTGATAACCTTGTCAAGATGTGGTATGCAACCTCCTTCATGACAAACTTGTCCATGGCAAACTCAAGAAACAAATACAGAGCCTTCTCTGTGTTGTACATCCTGATGAAGGTTCCATCAGGCGAGGTATACCAATGTGCAATTTTCAGCAACACCTCCATTGTTGTCTGGGACATGCAAGGCAGATCTTGTTAAAAGATTATTATGTACAGAGGGGCAACGAGGTGGTCATATAGTCTAGACATGACTCCTTGATAGATGCACTTTGAGAGAAACTTGTAATATATGTTCATAGCATTCTCTGAAGGTTTCCATGCCCAACCCATGCCAGGAAACTATTGATGGGCACATATTGCATCGAGTAGGTAGGAAAGCATGAAGCATATTGCTTGTTGATCCTTAGGCAGAATTCGGGCATTCAATACATACACTTTTAGCTGAAGAGCTAACATGTCAGACCAGTTGAAAGGCTTTCCTTCACTTGCTAGCTGATCCAATAGAACCACCCAACTCAGCAAGAAGGTCCCTATGCTCATTTGTCCATACGGGCAAAATGTGAAGATGACCAAGATCTGGTAAGCCTTCCTGAGTGTCTTTGTCATATATATCTAGTTGGGTGTTGTCCTGAACTTTGATGGCTCATTACCTAATGCTTCAAGATGTCTCTTGTGCTTGCACTGTTGTTGGGAGTGTCGAACAGTGCATCCATCATGTTCAAGGGTTGCGGAAAATGATACATCTGTTGATAATGTTCCACCCTGAAGGTAGCAAGATCTACTCCACTGACACTACTCAGTATCATCGTCTCAAGATTAGTGTGTGATACAATCCAGTGGATCATGTATGTTCACGGGAAGGTGGGATACATGCATGTAGCCTTGTACAATCTTGACTTTTGAATGTTTAAATAGACATGATGTTCCTCCAAAATCTCCTCAAAATTTCCTACAAATATAGTGTTGATGTCTTGCCATGTGATCTCGATGTCTCTCTCAATGAACATATGTGTGTCTGCATAAATGGGCAAGCTCATAGACACCTATTCAACCACATCTCCAGTACTGCTTTCAATTGTGTCCTTTGATCCATCTCTCTTGGAGGCCATGTTACCTATGCTGCTGAGAAGCTTCTCAACACTTACTATACCTAGAGATAGAGAAGACTCTCACCACAAGCCAATGTCAACCAAAAAACATAAATCAACATGGGAGTAATTCATGCAGCAAACTAGGTGACTGTTGGGCAAGATTTCACAGCATTGACTCTGAGAGGTTGGGAGACTGTCAGCTGGAACTACGCATTGCACAGTCCCAACTGCCAGTGAGGCCTGATGCTGACTCAAACTACTTAGAGCACAGTCTAGAGAGTCTAAACGTGGACTGGAGTTGTGGAATGTGCAGTTCAGTCTAGGTGGGTTGTTGGATGGAACTACACATTGCGCAGTACCAGTGGGAAGGACTGTGCATTTTCTCCCAAAATTGCACAAAGCACAACTGGGAGCCACTGTCAGGTAACCTCTGCACAATTCCTAGAGGCAAGGCAAAGACTGTTGAACCTCAGAATTACCCTCTCCTTGACAACTTTTCTCACTTCTTTCCCTTGCTTTTCCATAAGATTACAGATCCCCATCAATGATAACTGATAGGTTTTGTCCTAAGGAGGGCATTAAATGATTGACATGTTATATTTTTATGTTTTTGCTATTTGAATAATTTGTTTCTAATTAGCTACAGAACGTAGCCTATTCTGCAACTAACTATGTATTCCGTAGCTACTTCCATGGTCTGGCAGGTTCCAGGTGTCAAATGAAGAAACCGGCCATGGCCATCTCTGGAATCGTCTCCACATGGATTCTATCCTATTCACTCAACCCAGAATGACAAGGAAGCAAGCTCAAGATAATATTCAAAGGTGGATTCAAACGTATGATACCCGGAAGCAATAGTACTCTTCGTCTACTCTTTCATGGTTAATCAATAAATCCAATAGTTATGTTGCAGCATTAACTCGGATCAGCCACCTATGTTAACAGTTCTATTGCGACCATCTCACTCAAATTCAAGTCACCTGTAGCTGATCAGACATTTACGCAGTCTTGTTGTAATACGTATAGGCCACCTATAGCTAGTTTCCCTCAAAGATAGTTATGCTTATTTCCTTTTAAATACTGATTGTATAGAATTGAGAGGGGTTCGAAGAATTTGATGTATTAAGTTAAAACTTTAAGCTCTGTATTTTTGACTTCATTCCTGTTTATAATATAAAATTGTGTGTTGACCAATGATCTTTTAAAAAGAGAATTTTCAATTAGTTAGCAGCCCACCCCAATCAGTTGTAGAGGGCCCCTGCACTAAAGGAGGTTTTCTTTCCATTAGTTTTCTATTTAGTTTTAATTTCATCATTTTCTTTTAGCAGTATTTCTAACTTAGGTTGATTTCTTTTAGTTTGATTTATTTTACTTTTGATCAGTAGCATAATGTTAAAACTCAATTGTGCATTCTTGTTTCTCCAACACATTCCATGAAAGGAAATGATTTCGTTTCTAAATAGAGTAAGGTTGAAGTTATGAGAATGCATTGTTGACTAGATTACTCACTGTTTTGTTATTTATTTTCTAGTTCAAATTGTCAATACACTGCATTAATGAATGTTTTTGATCACCATTTCAAGTTGATACTCATCCTAAAATAAATGGTTAAGCATTCACTTCACACAATGGTTAAGATCAATCAGTTACCTTCTGCATGTTTTCATTTAGTTATCTAGATCATAAAGTATAGAAAGTTTCTTGTATTCCATCTCAAGAAGGTTATCTTTCAAAATTGAAGGTTAGAGTAACTAGAAGTACTTCAGTTGATTGCATTCTCTGTATTATTTCAACATGCATTACAACTTCACCTTTTTAAGAATTAGATTCATGACTTAGGATTAATGACAAGATAGGATAGATGCTTTGTTTTTCCTTCTTTTAAATTAGATTTTAACTAGTTTTAAGCTCTTGGTTCACTTTTAGGAAGTTTAGATTCAGTTTCTCATAGCTCAAATTGTACATCATTAGGAATCAAAGAATAGAAACCCCTAAAACAATATAAATATACAAAACAACGAAGTAAGAAGGGTTAAATAAGCACATATATCGCACTACACTTCATCAGCTTACAAACCTCGATTGATAATTTATGCAAGCAATTTAGGACACTAAATTGACTAAACAAAGACTTGACTTCTGGGAATGCACAATGCATGCCGCGAGAAGCAAGATCTAGGCCAAGGCAGCCCAGATCTTCCCAAGGGAAACCTGAAAACATGAAGGATTGAATGAGTGTGAAACTATGGTGCAGATCTGAGTGAATAGGCATGCATACAATCCAATAAAGTGCATAAATCAGTCAAACAGAAAAACAACGAAGCTCATAAAGAGAGTTGTCGCAACGATGAATCTTACTGCAGAAACAGGGTTATGCATCTGACACTAACAAAATGAAATGAAAAACTTGAAAAAAAAACTTCTACAAGTTAAAATACATTGAAACACAAATAGTCATTCAATAAAACAAGGAAAACAACACTCACACAAGCTAAGAAATCAAAAGGGACAAAAAAGCGTCAAAAGACATGAAAAGAAAAACTTAATTGGAAAATCTATGTCGATTGTGTCAAGGGATCCTAGTCGCCTCAGGAATTCCAGAGCTCCAAGATCGAATGTGAAGAATGAGTTATGGATCATCCATTAAATAGATTTGTTATATTTTGGGTTTATGATGTGCATGCCACAAATCTAGGAAAAAGTGAAACTTGGCAGGAAGTGTCTAAATTCGATTTTTCCTATAACTCCCAATGCTAAAAATATATCCCTAAAATATAGGGATGCCTTTTCTCTTTTTTATTCTTTTTTTCCTTTTTGGGAAAAGATGTCATGCATGCAAGGAAGAATTGTGATGTTCTGGAGGGAATCGAGCAACCTACCGGCACATGGAATGGACAGCCACTGAAAGGAATCTTCTACGTTGTTTCTAGGTTGAGTGGATCGGACTGTCTCTCAAGTTATCCCCAATTTTCGAGAGCAAGGTTGGCTTCCTACTAGGTCAACACAATTTTGAGCCTCAGCTCATTGTCGGGATGGTTTGTGTTGTTTTCCCAGAGCAAGGTTGGGTTTCCTGCTTTGTGAAATTTTCCATAGCAAGGATGGTTTCCTTATTTTCATAATTTCTAAGTACAAGGCAGTTGCTGGGCTATTTTTCCTAATTCCTGAAGGAAAGACAGACTGCCCTCTAGGATTGTATAGTATCCTAGACAGAACAAAGACCGAAAGTGAACCAATTTTTTGGGTCAGCTTGTGGTTAGTCGATAGAACAAGTAAGTGAACACAAGTTTTTAAGTGAAGATAAAATCAAATTAAACAGAAGTACCTAACCAACACAAGATGGCTACTAATATTTTGAGGAGGGAGGCTCCAAAATGAAGCGAAGAAAAAATTTTGGAGGGTGGTTGTAGCCGCTACAACACCTTTCAAGCTGAAGATCACTACTGTGGCCTTCATGTTATTTGTGTACTCATGCAACTCAAATAATTTGTTCATCCCAAGTATCCAACCCTCTGCATATTCCAGCTTCTTCAAATCTCCATCAAAAGTAGGTTGCTTCACTTTCTTAAAATCATCTAGTAAGTATCCTTTATCATTCCTCTTGTAAGGAAGATAGCGATGACGATCATGATGACTATCAGAACCAGAACTAGAATAATACCTGCACTCATTGCCTCTCCTATCCAGAGTATCCAACAACCTACCATCTCTCATTGTATCAGATCTATCTGACCTGTGTCTACGAGGAGACCTACTACCATATGCCCCATTGGATCTATCCTCATTTCCATGGCTGATCCGAAGTGGCCCTTGTCATTCCAAGTCTGACAAACTCTGAAGGAGTATAGCATTAACCTCTGCTTGTTTTTCTTATGCCTATATGATCTGGTCATTATCTACTTTACAACTCCTTATCTCTTCCTTCTAGCTTCTCAATGTGTCTGGAAAATCAGAAGAGTGCCCCACACCACGTTGCCAATCTGATTCATAGGGAGATTATATGTAGTCTGCCACCTTGCTAGCCATTTGGTCTCTTTTCTGCAATGCATAATATGTCAAATAAACCAAATAACAATAGATCAACGTACCTTAGTTTAATTCGGGGAGGATACCTTTTCTTCAAGAGCATCAAATCAGCATGATACATGTATAACATAATCATAACAATATATAGACATATGACAAGTAAGTGCATCAACACATAAACATCATTATAGCTAGGGTCCAGTCATCAATGCAAGGCCATATCAACAATGCATGCTATGACCTCATGTGTGACAACAACCATTACTCCATTATGCACATTGCGACATGAAACCATACACATTGAGACATGCAACCATCAACATGCATAAGCAAGGCCTAATCAACTACACATATGCATAAACGCATATAATCGAGCGTAAGCGATAAATCCTTGTAACCATCCTACAAGACTAGTACATGTAATCAAACCTACAAGAATGTAGCCTAACATACAAGGATGTACGTAGGAGACATAAAATCAACATGTAAGTGACATGTAACGATATGTAACCAGTCATATACTCGTGATGATGCATTCCACAAACTCAACATCAAATTCGCCATGACAATCTTGCTTCAACTATAATCAATCATCAATCAAATGTAACAAGGACATGGAATACAAGTGTAATAGACACACATTCAACTAACATGCATGCATGACCAACACACATTGCCCATCAAGTCTGACAGGTGAACCATGCTCTGGTACCACTCTGTGACACCCTCCTCACACATCTACCCAAGTAACTAGCCAACCAGGGTAAACATTTGATGAGAGTCTACTATGATTGGATTCGACCTCCTATGTGACCTTAAGGAAGTGGAATCGACAGAACACATCAACCAACCTATCCACATTAGAAACAGAACCCTCAGGAGACATGTCAACCACTCAGACATCTTATCCCTAGGTCCCACTAATTTTCTGGACATCTTAAGCCTCAGTTGCTCCCACACTATAGGTAAGAGAGAATCTAGAAACCCAAAGTGTCTCTCACAGGCTTTCCTGGTAGTGTCTAGAGACTAAATTTGTTAGTGCTATGCCAGTGACCCTGGGATTTGAGCCACTTCTTCAGGCCCGAATCCCAGTTCACTTACCAGAACGGAATGATAACTCAAGAATAGTAAAAAAATAGGGAAATAATGATGCAAAATCAATAAGTTAAACAATACCTTAATCATATCCCTACTAGCCATGCCAAGCATTTCATCAACATGTAACCTATAGGTGTAAACAACAAAATTAAGTGTAGGGATTGCATACTTATCTGAGAATTGCTATGAACCATTTTTCCCTCATGTCATTTGCTGCATTATCATCTATTAGGTCATAGATACGTTATCCATTCATTTACAAGTAAAAACATGCTGAGAGCCATACATAGATGTTGTCATAAAACACACATATAACTAGCATAATAACAATAGAAATACTCACGAAAGTATAGCCATATAAACCACACATAATCCATCAACATTCTCATAGAAATACAAAGAGAAATAACCTTTCATTAGTGATGCAAAAACCAAACTCGGGATGGGACTTCCACGTTCCACCTGACCATAGAATGGCTGAGACAAATCTCTCTTCAACCATTCACTCCCATGCCATATTCTAAGCATGAATGTGGGACTCAAACCAAAAGAACCAACCAAGGCATATCGAGGCTAAACCACCTCACCCTCATTAATAGAAACTAGGATTTACTGTAATCCATCCCAGATCACTAGGCCAATGCAATGAACACATCATAATAGGCTTTACTATCATCTCCACCCAATCACTAGGCCAAACAAGAATGGATGCCACTAGATTTCTCCACCTACACCGTGAATAATTTTCCTTTCTCCTAATCTCTCAGGCTTTACCACAATCCAAACTCGGATCACTAGGTCCTAAACTGAGACACACTCTCTAAGATTACCACATATCCCAAATCTGAGATTACTAGGCCCAACAGAGAGAAAACCACCGCTTGGCTTTGTCGTACATTCTGTCATTCACTGGCAAGGATTCCTAGGCCCACCAAGGCAACACAATCCTGGCTTTATCACAACCCATAGTCTGGCTCGGGGTTCACTAGACCAATGGCTTTACTGTGATCCACATTTGGGTTCAGTGATCCCTATTTCATGTTCTCTATCATTTGGATATCCACCCCACTCAGCTTCGAATCCATCCGGCAATCTAGCTCAACTAAAACTTGAGAACCCCATCATACCATGGCAATCTAGAAATGGCAAGGCTACACTAAAAACAATGTTACCCATGGCAAAACCCATGCCACAACAACAAAATAACCATATGCAATACCATGCATGCCAAATCTAGCAAGAAAAATACACATGGATATCAATACCTACAATGAATCTTCTTGTAGTTGCTTGATCCTGCCTTCCCCTGCTTGATCTTTGCTTCCTCTTGCCTTATTTGCCTTTCCTACTCTAATGCCAAAATTCTCCAGGAAAACGCTAAGTTTCCAAGAGTGAGAGATAGAGAGAGAATAATGAGAGAGCTCCAAAACTAAACTAAAAAAGGTTACCAACTGATCCTCATACGCCTTTTTATGGATGAGGCCTCTATTTTCTTGATTTTCCATTATTTTCCTTCAATTTCCTCCTCACATGCAACCTGTGGCCTTTCACCTCCCTTTACTTCTAATTTCCATTATTTTCACAAATAAATGTTCCAAAAATGCCATTTTTCCTTTCCAAATCCTTAGCCGTTGCCTTTGCCAATTTCCTTAGCCATAATAAATCAAATGAACACCCCCTAGGATGTCTTACCCAACATTCAGCTTGTAATAAGTGTCCCATCAACCGTGGTTATTAATTTTTCCTTTATTAACTTTTAACATGGAATTTTCACCAGGGTTGTTACATCATTGTACATGTTATGTTATCTTATGTGGTGAGTATGGGTATGCCTCCCTCGGAAACAAAGATGTCATGATGAAAATGTATTGTAACAAATGAATCTCATTGGTTGTCCTTGATCTTGACTTGTCACAAGGTAAAGAACTTCAGTCAGCAATCTCCATTTCTGACATTCTGATTTATGTGGGAATCTGTTACAGGCAATTTTGTCACATCTGGTCAATGGGCCTTCAAATAGAATCAATTAACATCCTTCAACATATTTTCATCATCCTTGCACAAAGCCCTAAGCATGACTCTCTGTAATCTCTGAGTTTTTCCCCTTAACTCCTTCATTTCAATGATTTTAAAGACTAGCGCACCCTACATAACTGAGTAATTGCATTGTAGTGTAGTCTCTCCTTCTCTCATGGTGTTATGCAGTGCACCCTACATAACTGTGGGGCTGCATTGATTCTAGAAATTTGGGAAAAAATTTAAAAAAAAAATCTGAAGCTTCCTCTTATATAAGCTTCCAGAGGTTATTTCAACCATTTACCTTAGATAAACATTTGAATCCTAACTGATTCCACCTTGGAGAAATCACCATCTTATCCCTTGAGCTCATCCTCCCATCACTTTTGGAGCTCAAGCCTAGATTGGTAAATGGATAATAATTCATCAACTACCTCTCCTTCCTATATATTTACCTCGTTCTACAAGCACCTGGTTAGTTGTGGTTTGATTTTGGAGATTGATTCTACCCTTATGTTGTTGTTTTGAAAGTGATCTTATCATGCATTTAGGGCAATTGGAGCTGCACTTTTTGACAAATGAAGGACAAGTCAACAACTTGGAGGAGCTCTTCTAAAAGATAAACACCTATTTATGGTTGTAACTCACTCCATTTATATCAATACAAATATTTCTTTGTTTTCTTATATGTGATGTCGTTATTTCATGTATTTCAATACCATGTTGATCTTTTGAATAAAGTAGATAGATGATGCTACATAGATCTCGTATTTTCTTGGCTTTTGTTGTCTGGTTGTGCAGGATCTAATTTTGGCAGTTGTAGCTAGGATTGGAACATTCAAGCCAACGAATGAGTGAAACATATGATAGATTCTGAGTAGGTTTCATCCCTTCATCTACTTGCTTTAAGGAAAACATTGGACCCTTTGTCTTTCTGTTATTCTAGGTCAGTCCAGCAGACCTAGGGAAGATATTCCTGTCTACAATCATAAATCCCGCATAACAATTAGAAATCGTGGCCTCATCTCCAATGATGATGCTTTAGTACCAAAATGAATTTCTACCTAGGAGCAAGCCATTCTACATTATGAAGAGACATTCAAGATGTTGGGAACAGAAAGTCTGAAATCTTTCCAGAGGAGATGGCATGCCTTACCCCATAGTCTACACATCAGAGAATATCACTGTATTGAAAGGTTAAGGAATGCATTGGAGAGGACACCATTGTACAAGAGGATCATGCAGAGGATGAAAATCAGGTGGATAGGACTCAAGCTCAGTCCACCCTTGCTTCTAGGCTTACAAGAAGGAAGAGATGAAGTAGGAGAGTAGAGGGAGTGGACAAAGATAGAGAGGAATGCAGGTTTTTACCCCCAAGAGGGCACACCATCTAAGGAGCCTTGGGATGTTAGGGAGGCCACCAGGGCCATGAAAGAGTTTCACATGGATGACTGAGTTTCTCAGAGGATGAGAAACACCTTCAACATGTGGGGTGATGATGAGTCCCATCAATAGGTACATTTTGAAGATCAATATGCCATCCTCTAACCTTAAAACTATCCTTCTCTTACATTAATTCACATTTTTTGTTATATTATGCTTAGTAAGAGGAGTAAAGGTGTTTTTCATAGTATGTGGCATAATGTGGTTTAATTGCAGGAAAATGAAGCATTTTTAGGATATTACTATGCAGGGGCTTAATGGAGAGAACTATGAGAAAATTTAGGGGGTTTGCTCACCTCTTTAACTCCCTAAAATGGGCTTGGGATCACCATATCCTCTCTCCATTTCGAGTTCATTGGCAGTTGAGTGACTCCTAATCCAAGTGAAGATCAAGAGGAATAAGATCCACCATTTTAGATATCAAGGAGGGAACTACTCCTTCTTTCAACGAAATTTCTCTATAAGCCCTATTGTATAAATAAACTAAAAGAAGATCTCATTAGGATCTGAAGTTTTTCTTCATCTAGGTGTAGGTATTGAGCTTCAAGCTTGACATTGTTATTTTCAACTTTTAGGTGATGTACTAGACCTACACTTTTCGATAATGAGAAGTTGGATTTTAAGCCGTATCTAATTTAGTTTCAGAGGGTTGACACCCTTGGGTTTTTGACCAACCTAGAGGCTTTGGTCCCTCTTCTTGTCCTTATGTTTCTTCTTTATTCCAAGAATTTCATAGTTTCTTTCATTGTAGTAGAGATTAATCTATAAAATCATGTGGTTACAACCTCTACATCATCTTTATTGTGGGAGAATGAGTGGATGGATTCATAAACCATAGCCCAAAAATATTGTGTTTATGATTTCTTGTAAATATATTAGTTTTAGTTTTCATGTTTTACATTTTTATTTTCATATGTTAGAAGTGAGTTTAGTGATTAGATCAGTGGTATTGCATGAATAAGATGTTATTTAATTCAACTCATCTTTTCCATTATAATTTATTTTCTTTTGTTAATGATCAATGGATGCATGCTTGTGATTGATTGCAGGGATAGTTGATCTGTAGGGAAGGGCACCTTCACCACTTCCATCCTAAGCTCCTTCATCTTCTCCTTCCACTTCCAAACTCTATCCCAAAACCCTTTTTTATAAGTCATTCTGCCTAGTACACCGAGAGAACTCATCCTAGTGCAAGAGATGCCTCCAAGAGGTCTTGAGCTTGGCTAGGGGCTCAAACCATCCTCCTTCCATTTTCTTCAACTTCCATCAACCTCTCCATACCATCAAGACAATGTTTTCACCTTCAAAAAACACTCATATGCCCTCTTATAGCATTATAGGTCCGCATGTAACATTACAGGCTACATGTAGAAATCCTCAGTAGAAAACCTGCAGCAACATTTTCCTTCATCAGTTTTGATCCCCACTGCAACTTTGACTTACCATAGATTCATAATGACCCCCAACTATGATTTTATGATCAGGGAAATATCCTAGGCCACTCCAACCCTTCCTTTTCTTCACTGCAAAAATAGAGTAGAGTTAGTTTCTTTATCATGCAAGTAGGTTACTAATTTATGAGCAAGTGTGAACTAGGTAGATGGTTCATGAAATTCTGATTTGTAGTTTGATGAATTATGCAAGATAAATTAGCTCCCTTTCTGCATATAGATGAGGTAATTGATGAATTATACATGATAACATAGCTTTATTTCTACAAGTAGATTAGCCTTTGTCGTTTCATGAATTGATTGGTTAGCATTTACAAGTTGAGTCAATGAAATTTGTATTTTCATAGCTAGAAGCAATTTCCAATTGTACCTTTATCAACAAGCTTTCATTCCAATTTAGTAGGAGGAAGGGTCTCTAAGTAGTTTTTTGTCTAATGTCATAACTGAAGGTGGCATCAGTGGAATCCTATCTTTTGGGCATATAGCACTATCACCCCAAAGTTTGTACATACCCCAGGTTCATAATTTGAGTTGAGGAGCCTTTGCGAGTTGCAACATTCTTGGTGCAATACCAAGGATCACCACCCAGTGCAAGGGGCGTGGAGTAGTGATTGACTTGATAAATAATTAGAAGATCAAATTTTCCTACCATACCATTGTAGGTAAACTTATGCATCATTACAGTAAAGGAGAATGCTCATTGGATGCCACTTCTATTGCACAAGCTTGCAACAAGTGTGAACAGCTAAATTGGTCTTGTTTTTTGTTGAATGAGCTCTTTTATGTGTACGAATATGTTTACAATCTAACTACATATTTTATTTTTGTCTACATGGTTATCATATTAGCAATGATTAAATGGTGTGCTCCAGAAGGTAGAGACTTTGCTAAAGTAGAAATTGGTGAACCCTTAACTTATGCCTTAACTCCCTGGGAAACTATTATAGATTCATCTAATAAGGAATTTAATGAACATGCATTTGATAAATGGTATAATAGGATGGTCCAGGTTACATGTGGTGTTTCTAGTATGTCAATCCCTCTTCTAGAAAAATATTCTCTCAATATGTGCTTTGGTATCAGCTAAAACAACTCATATCTCCATCCCCATATTGTGAATCCAACAACCTTTTCTATGAGAAATTTGCCTTTTTAACTAAATGAAATTTCATTCCAAACATAATTAATTTCATGGCTAGGGGTTTAATCCATGCAGAATTATGGTGAATACATATTTTCTTTTGATGAAAAACAGTCACATGGTTTTGGGGATGACACTCCATCATCCACCAAGAAATGCTCAACAGATTTTGAACAAGAGCTTCACCATTGATGAAGAATTTTTAGGGGTGCAACTCTTCCGTATACAATATTATGTCAGATTTAGGTTCCATATTTCATTCCACTACCTCTGTTATTGTTATTGCCCCTATTTTTGTTGCTCCGCCCACCATTGTCGAAACCATCCCTATTTTCACTAACACATCTGGACTTCTTCATGGAATACACTATCAAAATCCTAAACTTTAGTATTCTATTGTAATCGATATTACTAGAAAACGTGCTATTGTTACTCATGAAACTATCCAAATCATTTAAGAACAAAAACTCCCATCTCCCCCTCATTCTCATCAGTCTTCACCCGAAACTTCTTTAGAATAGACTATTTCTGACCACCTTGGTCCTGGTACCACTATGGGAGATACTGTTGACATGGAGATTGAGTTTGTTTTGGTGAATCCTATAATTTTTATTGAAACCTCCACACCAATATAGACTCAAGTGGCACTGGTTATAATTCCACTTACTTCTTCCTTCGTCATCCCTCCACTAGAACCTACTTCATTGTTCTCTACAGACCAAGTTGCTACATTTGCTAAGGATCCTGAAACGTGTTGTGAAGTTCTCTCTTTAGTTTCCCAGCAACATCATATAATTCCCTTGCTACCTGTTTTGGTTCTTACCAAGCTTCATATGGACATTCAGAAGGAACAAATCCAAGATAGGGAGTCCTCATCCCAAGGTCATTCAGAGAGGTCAGTTGCTAGTGGAAAAACTTTGTAAGATCACTTTTCTCCATCAGATCTTTTTCTTGTTGATGATCTTGAGAACTGGTCATCATCAGCATATTTTCAATTCATCAGAGCTTCTTCCACTCCATTAGAATATCACCTCTCCATTGCCAACTCTAGATATCATGAAACCACCGCTACTTGTGATCATGTTAAAATTGTAAACTAGGGCCAAATTCCTCTTTGGACAACTCATTTGATGGAGATGATTATTTCATTGACTTCCTCTTTTCGAGAGGACCAAAATCGACCTAAATATCATTAAATTTGGATAAGAATAAATGTGTTTTCTAATTTATGCCTACACGTGCAAATTGTAAAGGTCAGCCACATCATCATCTAGGCTCATGAAGCCCAAGAGACATGTCACTTCATTCTCAACGGCTTGTATAAATATGAGAGATGTCAAACCTCATTTGGAATTATCTCATCACACACATTCTTCTCTCTCCTCATCTGATTATTTCATAAATCTTATTGGGAATCTCTTTTCCTCACACATGTGGTAGTAAAGAAGGACAAATTATAGGGTTGAATTGCAGGACTATTATAGGGTTTGACTAGCATTGACTTGGTCCATATTGACCTCCTTTGACTGTGATTTTCATGCAATAATTTCGATTTTGGAGGACCCCATTGATTAAGACAGGAACCAAGGATTTCTGAGCTATATGACGAGGGCTGATCATAGAGTTGATCGCAGGCTTCAAGTGCAGAAGTTGACCAAGTTTGATTATTGTCTTCAGGACTGCTTTGGGATTAATTTGACCACCTTAGAAGGCCGAATTTGATTGGGTATGACGGAGTTGCATAGAGAATGATTTTATGTTGCGTTAACCTATGTTGACTTTCTGGTTAGGGAAGCATTTGACTGCATATTTGATAGGGATATAGCATGTAAATTTTGACTTTTTTACTTTCTCTCTGCTAAGCATTTGATATAATAATAAGAAGAAATTATCAAAGGGTTTCCCCATCTTGGGTTTTTTCCCTGGAATTTTCCAAATCTGGTGTCCCATGTATTTTCACATGCCTAAATAGAAATGGAATAAGTTGGAATATTTCGGGAAGAAAGGAATACTCATCAGCTACAGTGAAAATTCAAAGGCATAGAGAATATAGGTGCTTGGTCAATGAGATGTGGATCTATTATTTATCTTGTTGCCAATCAAGGATGGAGCCTACATCAAATTAATGTCAAGACTACTTTCTTTCATGGCTCACTTAAGGAGGAAGTCTACTTGGAACAACCTTAGGGGTTCGAAATACAAGATCGGAGGACACATGTATACAGGTTGAAAAAATCCCCCTATGGGTTGAAATAAGACCTTAGGGGTTGGTATGAGATAACTAAAAGTTATCCTATGAAGCTAGGATTTATGAGGATCTATGTTTATCCAAACCTATACTTCAAGGTTGAAAAGGACACGCCTCTCATTTTGTTCCTTTATGTTGATGATCTCTTTCTGACTTGTGAAGACCTTCTCATTTGTCAATGCAATAGGTTGTTAACTTATGAGTTCGAGATGAAGGACCTAGGACTGATGCACTACTTCCTAGGCTTGGAGGTTTGACACAATCCAAGCGAGATTTTTCTTTCTCAAGGAAAATGCATTGTGAATTTGCTAGAGAGATGTTAGATGGTCGATTACAAGTCTCTGTCTACTTTGATGGAACTCAACTTCAAGAATCTATGTGGAAGTGTTATTGGGCCCAAATTTGTAAACCCATTCGAGTATCGACAACTTGTGGGGACCCTAATGTTCTTGGTAAACTCTGGACTAGACATATGCTTTGTTGTGAATACAATGAGTCATTTTATGGTTGAGCATCATCATATACACTGGATTACTGCTAAGAATCTCTTGAGATATCTCTGTGGCACAATCAACTATGAGATTGTTATAGACATTTTTGTGCCTTACAGCATGAAGCATGAAATGTCCATAATCTAAGGGATCCAAAGTCCCTAAACATGTTGTTCCTACCCCTAGAGGAACAAGGTCAACAAACCACAACACGGAATAACAGTTCTCCACCTGAAAACACTAAAAAACAAGGCAATTCTGGATCATGTCAACTACTCCACTGAGCATCTGTGCTGAATGTCAACTGCTCCACTATCTACCTGCGCTGAATGTCAACTGCAAAGAAGGCTACCTGCGCTGGGCGAATTGGGACATGTGGCACAGTCATTCCTCAAGGTGTCAATGCCCAAGAAGCTTCCAAAATGACACTTGGATCAAGGAATTCGACTGGTGATGAGTAAGAGGGTCTAGATCTCCAAGTGGAAGCAAGAACCTCCAAGTGGACTCAAGAACTGAAGAATAACTAAAGTGAGAGAGGACACTAGTCAGCTCTCAAGCTGACTCATCCTTTCTCCAAAAATCCTATATATAGATCTCTCTCATGAGGTCTAAGGGGGCTGGAATCTTGTGAATGTAAAGAATTGCTATTGGTTTGAGTTTAGAACTATTGGGTGATTTTCTTTGAAGGAGGTGAAGAGGAGATTTCTTTCTGCTGGGAAGGTGATGCTGGATTGGGCCTCTTATGGTTGTATCACTTCCTGAACTTTACTTCTTCCATTAATAAAGCATTTGAGGTTCTTCTATATGCATGTGTCTCAATGGTGTATTGTTATACTTGTGTATTTGATTTATTCTAATCCTTGAATCAATTATGAATGTATGCTTCTTGTAGTTTCCCTCTCTTGCCATTTTGCAGGATCTTGGTGTAGCTGGGCCAGTGAAAGAGCAAGGAGCTGGGAGCAAGCAGCAAGGAGAGAAGATTGGATCAATCATTAGCGGAAGACATCAGTTAGTGGATCTCTTTCTCCCCTCTTTTACCTCTTATAAAGAAGTAATCTCAGATAGCTTTGCTTTGATTGTTGCTGAGGTACTATCACCCTTAGAGTGGGATAGGGTCATTCCGTATTTGATACTTTTCCCAACAACAAATTGGCGACTCCACTGGGGATCGTATCTTGTTGGTTGTTTGTGTTTTTGCTATTCATTTCCTAAACACAGGGAGTACCGAATCGAACTGCATTTGGATCTTTCAAATGCAAAGTAGAGGGCAGCTACTCTAGCTCAATTTCTGGGCATGTTTATGATTTGAAGAGCTGATCCACAAGGACTCTGAATAGCTCTTAGTGATAGCTTTTCATCCTCCTTTTCATCCTTTAGTGTGTACTTGATTGATAGCTTCTGATTTGGCCAAAAACTGTTGATTTTTTAGCAATCTGTGACCCAGAACCTGAGAAAAACGAGAGTTTCTCTCTTCATTGCAGGCATTGTGAAGGCAGTCTTCATTTCATCGCAGGTCCCGAAGGGGCTACCTGCACTGAATGTCAAACTGACAGTGTACTACCTGCGCTGAACCAATTAGGCCTTGTGCAACTGGAGTTCTCTGCTTTTTGTTGCCCTGTTTTCATCCTTGTTTTTGCAGCCTGTTATCAGTCAATGTACCTATCTGAAACCACCTTTCTTTGCCACTATTCCGCCTCGGTTGTATAAAGAAACTGTATTTGTTCTTTGTGTATTTCTTACATCATTTGCAGTTTCCCATAACGAAAGTGAACTAGTCTTGTTGTCGCCTCTTAGATCTAGACCTGTGATAAGTGTCGTTCTGGTCTTAAGAGTTAGTTTGTTTGCTGTTCATAGCTGATTGAGATTTTGCTTTCGTCATATGGTTTGAATTTATGTATTTCTAGTGTTGAAACAAGTAAATCTTAAGGTGTCTTTTGATTTTGGACAAAATCTTGTTTGCTTTCACTTGAAATTGAATTCAAAGTTATACAACAGCTTTCTTTTTGTAATACATCAACATTAAGAAAGAGAAAAGAAATACCTGCATTGTGCATGTGCATTTTGACAGCTTGCATGTTGATTTAGGAAAAAGTGCATTAGTGTGTGCTCTATGATCTGTGTGAAAAGATGATGTCTTTCTTTTCCCTCAGTAGTTAAGATTTTCATAAGTTGAAAAGATTGAAAAAGCTTGCTTATCATCTTTAGACTGCATTTAGGAGTTGTACCATACATCTCGTGGTGATCCATAAAGGCAAACTGCTAAACAAGATCAACCTTAAAATAAATTGAATTTACATAACAACGCTTTGAAACATAACATAAACACATAGAGGTCTAAGCTAGAGACGTGTTCCGGCGTCGTTAAACGTGATATCTTAGCGTTGAGTGGTTGGGTGGTTCCTTCATGGTGAAGCGATAAGTATCAATACGGACATGTGCTCCCATGTACCGTCGCATATATATTGGGAGACCCCTATAGGAACAAAGCCTTTATCCATAGGAAGCCGTGTCCACCACCCTACTGATCGCAATGCAGTGAACACAGCATTCACGAAGATCGACCACTCGTACCGTAAAACGTATTCTGTGGTTTTGCGAAAAGTTTGGCACACCCTCTGCCTAGATCTCCAGAGTAGTTTCTTTTGGCCTTTTTCAAACTCTATAACTGAAAAAGTCCATCCGAGCATTTGTCACTTTGGGCTCGTTAAAACATCGAAGGAGACTAGAGTCATCTTTAGCTTTTTCTCGACTCTTAAAAAGTGAAAAAGCAAGTTGTGTCTAAAGCGTCGTTATAAAATTTATTTTAAACGGAACATAATCACCTCCTATTCCTGCGTTGATCTGTAGGTCGAGAACATGGAACGCACCAACCAAGGAATTCCACATGATGGAAATCCTAGTCCTTTCTCCTCTTGGGGAGAAGTTGGTGCGCCCCACATGGCCACATTGTCGCTTCCAGGACTGACAATTGGCCTGCCAATTTGGCTATTCTCAACCAATGTAGTTCAGAACACCATGGTTCCTGAACAGTCGAGTCAACAGTTAGATCAGTCTAGAGCTGCCCACCAGCCTTCTACTTCCTATAACTCTTCCTCCAATCCTTCATCTTCGCAAGGTAGAGCCGGCAAAAGCCAAGCTCCCATGGAGAAGAAGGAGAAGAAGAAGAGAGAGAAGAAGAAGAAGGAGCCTAAGGTGACTGGGGGCAAGCAAAAGACATCTGACAAAAATCCACACACAGCACAAACCGGGCCTAAATCGCCATGTGTCATATGTAGAGGAGACCACTTCCATAGAGATTGTCCCTGTATTCCCTGGATACTAAGGGACTGGTCCCCTCGTTTGCACAGTTTGGGAGCATCAACCTCTGATAGCCATGTTGAATGCTTACCGTCAACCAGCGAAAGTGAAGGTTCAAGACAAAGAGGGGGAGAAAGATCCCCCTGCAGACTGTGTGAAGGCGATCACGCCATCCACCGTTGTCCCTTCTTAGACGAAGCGAAGAGAGTTTTGGAAGATCGTCCGGTTTCACCGTTGAGACTTCCTCCTGGATACAAAAAACTCGTGCCAAGTCCTTCGTTGGCTGAGAATACAACTAGCCCGCTCAAGTGGTCGGCTGAAGCGTCAGTCATTGAAAATGAACCTACTGAATCCAGACCGGACGAAAGTCCAAAGGTCGAAACGGCAGTTGACCCGGTTCTCCCTTCAGAAGTTTCATCTTCAAATGACACCGTCACTGAAGACTCATCTTCAAATGACACCCTCACTGAAGAGAATAAGGATGACACCATCCAGATTCTTTTCATCAACACAGACTCTGATGAGCGTCAGGGAAATGCACCCATTCCTTTATCGCAGGAAGGAACATCATCAGGGTCATATCCGGCCGTGTATTCGGTCCCACCACCAAGCAACCTGGTTGTGTCCTTTGATTGGAACCAACTAGGCAGACCCCGGTTGCCAGCCAGTATACCATTCAGAATCATAGTCCAAATATACAGAATGGTAATGGCTGGCACTATCATTAATGAAGAGGCGTCTGTGAGTATCCTTTCCTCTATTGCTTGGAAAGCACTGGGTTCCCCGGCGCTTTTGCCTGAGATAAGAAATCTCTCGGGTTTCGATAAAGGAACCAGTCGACCATTAGGGATCCTCCCCAATGTGCCTGTTACATTGAAAGGGAAGACCATTCAAATGAACGTGATGGTCGTTCAAGGACCCTTGGATTATAACCTACTCCTTGGACGAGACTATATATATTGCATGGGAGCAATAGTCTCCTCACTCTTTAGAGTAATGTGTTTTCCACACGAAGGAAGAATGGTCAAACTCGTAGACAAACTTTCATTTCCAGGATCACGCATCGCAAATAGTCACATACCAACCCTGAATGGTATTTTCAATCAAGAAATGTCTCCACCCCCAGTCCTCCTTCCCGATGAGTGCGAGTGATTCGGAAAGATGGGACTGGAACCCAGGGGGCATGCATCCTGGTCTGCTTTAGGCAGAGAAAACATTGGGTATAAGGTAGAATTTCCGCGGGAGAATATGACTAGTCCGTACCCCGTCCGTGGATGGAAGAGGGGTTGTTCTGGAATAAGGTTCTTTTGTCAAGGTTACGTGTTTGACAAAGGTCATTCACCCTTGTCTATTTCGGTAGACATTGCCGAGGAAGTGTTTTGTTGAAAAAATAACAAGACAATATTTGGGTAACCAGAAAGAGGTAAGCCTCCCTCAATAACACAAATGTTTTGTCTTTGAGTAGTGTTCTTCTCTTGTCACAAGTAGCTGCTCTCTTGTCGCAAGTAGATGTTCTCTTGCGATCTTGCGAATGATCTGTTAAAAGTTGGGCTGACGAGAAGACAAGTATCGCATAAGACCCGTTAAAAATAACGAGAATACAAGTATCGTTAACATTAGACTAGCAAGACGACAAGTAGCTGTGAACACCCAAAGAAAAGCAGAGGTGGGGGAGAGGAGGGGCAACCTTGAAATTGTATTTTATACCTGGGGGCATGCAAACCCTTTGGAGTGCAAGCTAAGAGCGGTTATTTATCTGTTTTTGGGATTAGCCGTTTCCGAACTTGCATAAAGAAAGGATATGGAGTAAAGCTTAGTGAAGATGAAACTCCTTAAAAAATAGAGATCTCACAGGGGACATTTCTTATCTTATGCCTGGTATTTTCGAGCAGTTTTAGCATAAAGTTCATGCTCGTTAAAAAATAAACGCAAGATTCGAGCAGTTTTACCACTGAATTTATGCTCGTTAAAAAATAGAAAAGCGAGATCCGAGCAGTTTTAACACATAGTTCATGCTCGTTAAAAAATAAACATAAGATTGAGCAGGGTTTTGGCGCATTCAAGCTCATTAAAAAATGAACCTATCCCGGTAAATAACCACTGTGATTGTAAATTTATCAGCCATAAAAAGCCTTGGTCGTGTTTTGCACCTGCCACCTCCACTTTCATTTGGCCGATCGTTCACCTCCATATGATTGTTTACCCATTTTGAGGAACAGCTGCGAAGAGTGATTTCACCTAGCCATCCTTGTGACACTGCCGTGATTTGGAAATTCCAACCTGTACCTGGAATCCGTTGCTATCCCTGTTTATCACTCGTTCCTCAAAAGACGAGTCTTCTTTAAGCTCTTTTCAACTGACTCGTAAAATATGAAAAGTTCACCGAGTTTTGGCCTTCCAGCTCGTTAAAGTGACTGGAAGAGCTATCCCTCCTCTAGATTTTAATCTTTTTGGACCTGAGGGATTATTGCACAAAAAGGTCGAGCGCTTGTTTTATTCGGCTCGTTAAAGTTATCGAAAACTCATCCCTTCTGTATTGTTTTATACTTTTTCGGACATAAGGGATTAGATGACGAAAAAGGAATTTTGGAGTTAACTTTCTGTACCTTTTCAGACTCTCTAAAAATGAAAAGGACCGAGTTTTCCTTGTCGTTAGACTCGTTAAAATGATTAAATAGCGACAAACTTGTCTTTAGACGAGAACGAGTTTCCCTATCGCTAGGCTCGTTAAAACATAGCGATGGGCTTGCCCGAAGGGCAGGTTATAGAACAAGCATATGTTATCCTCCTCAAGCTTGACAAAAATAAAGAGGTACTGGTCAGAAATGACTGGGGAAAAATTGGGAGAACCTCAAAGCTTTAATGGTAGCAAGTCGCTCCTGAACATGACACTTTTCTTCCGTACCACATCGGGTTGGGTTGTTTCATTCACCGGTCTCATCACCATGGTCTCGCCAAACCATCCACATTTGGGGTAATGCTACCGATCCATCGCATCAGTGTCGTTATATGTTCAAGAGATGTCGTTCAGAAAGAGTCAACCGTGTCCCATCCACTACCATACATCATCTTTCATCCTTTCATGACCGCCACCCTGAATCATATTTCACAGATTGTTTTCACCTCCATTAAAATCATTAGCTCTGTTCCGTGTCACTGATGTGGGATTTATTAAGGCCCTCCTTTGACGGATCGCTTCTTGTCGACTTCAGCTCATTATCCAAGAAGTTGATCTAGGAACAACCCCCTCAGTACTTTGAAGCTTGCATGCCTCAATGGCAAGTTTCTCACTTCCGGCGACAGGTATACATCAATGACCTTCGACCAGAAGATTTTGCGTGGTGTTCGATGCCAAGTCCTTTATTCACACCACGTGAATTGTACTACAGTACCTTGAGGATCATTATCATTATCGGTGATTCCTCTCGCGCTTGTTAACGGTTTACATCATTGACCGGTAATCAAGCGATGTCTTTCCATGTTCGACTTCAGCGCAATTCTCACATGGATCGACTTGTACTTAGAGTGAAGATCGAACGAGTTTGAAGACCCCGGATCTAGTTTCATCCATCCGGGCTGCGATATATATTCAGGAAATATAAAGACATTTGACATGTACATCATTGCAGTAGATGATCATCCTACTCAAAGGATGATAATTTTCACCAAAATTATCAGTCTACCATCAGACAATCGTCTGTTCTATGTACCAAAATGAATTTATAAAGCTGAGCATGGGAATGCCCGCCTCAGCTAGATCATGAAAGCAGTATGAAAAATAATGTATTGTATTGTATCTTATTACAGGTCACCTCTCAGCGATTGAATGAACTTCGGATCCTCCTGATAAAGCATTTCACCCGATAAACGACCTCATACTTTAGGGGGCAACTGTTATAGACATTTTTGTGCCTTACAGCATGAAGCATGAAATGTCCATAATCTAAGGGATCCAAAGTCCCTAAACATGTTGTTCCTACCCCTACAGGAACAAGGTCAGCAAACCACAACACTGAATAACAGTTCTCCACCTGAAAACACTCAAAAACAAGGCAATTCTGGATCATGTCAACTGCTCCACTGAGCATCTGCACTGAATGTCAACTGCTCCACTATCTACCTGCGTTGAATGTCAACTGCAAAGAAGGCTACCTACGCTGGGCGAATTGGGACATGTGGCACAGTCATTCATCAAGGTGTCAATGCCCATGAAGCTTCCAAAATGACACTTGGATCAAGGAATTCGACTGGTGATGAGTAATAGGGTCTAGATCTCCAAGTGGAAGCAAGAACCTCCAAGTGGACTCAAGAACTGAAGAATAACTGAAGTGAGAGAGGACACTAGTCAGCTCTCAAGCTGACTCATCCTTTCTCCAAAAATCCTATATATAGATCTCTCTCATGAGGTCTAAGGGGGCTGGAATCTTGTGAATGTAAAGAATTGTTGTTGGTTTGAGTTTAGAACTATTGGGTGATTTGCTTTGAAGGAGGTGAAGAGGAGATTTCTTTCTGCTGGGAAGGTGATGCTGGATTGGGCCTCTTATGGTTGTATCACTTCCTGAACTTTACTTCTTCCATTAATAAAGCATTTGAGGTTCTTCTATATGCATGTGTCTCAATGGTGTATTGTTATACTTGTGTATTTGATTTATTCTAATCCTTGAATCAATTATGAATGTATGCTTCTTGTAGTTTCCCTCTCTTGCCATTTTGCAGGATCTTGGTGTAGCTAGGCCAGTGAAAGAGCAAGGAGCTGGGAGCAAGCAGCAAGGAGAGAAGATTGGATTAATCATTAGCGGAAGACATCGGTTAGTGGATCTCTTTCTCCCCTCTTTTACATCTTATAAAGAAGTAATCTCAGGTAGCTTTGCTTTGATTGTTGCTGAGGTACTATCACCCTTAGAGTGGGATAGGGTCATTCTGTATTGGATACTTTTCCCAACAACAGAGATGAGATACACTACCAAGAATTTGAGGCTACATGGATATTTTGATGTTTACTAAGCTGGCAATTTGATAGATAGAAAGAGCACGATAATATGTTGCTTCTCATTTGGGTCTACTTTATTTCATGGATGAGCAGGAAGAAGAAGTTGGTTTCTTTAAGCATAGTCGAGGTAAATATATTGTTGCTAGTATGGACTGTTGTGAAGCTATCTAGTTGAGGAAGTTATTCACTGAGCTATTTGAGCACATACTAGATACCATTGTGATTTATTTCGATAACCATAGTGGGATTTTAGTTCGAGAGAATCATGTGTTCCATGACCACTCTAAGCACATTGATATCAGGGACCACTTTATCTGGGATATGGTACAATGGGGAGTAATAAGGCTCCAAAAACTTAGGATTGATGAGAAGATTGCTAAAATTATCAGGAAGCACTTGGGGAAGGTAAAATTATTAGCTTTTTGAGAGAGAATTGGAGTTGTGGAAGGACCCTCTCATGAGGGTCCCTCTTGAGTTGGACACTGATATTTGGGAGTTCCTCGGGGCTCAGGGTACTTCTTGGAGCTATGAGAAACCATAGGGTGAGTGGTTCTATTGGCTTGAGGGAGATTGGACCCAGGTTCAGAGTTAGTTGCACTAACCAACAAAACCCAACACTATCAGCCCTTTTGGCAACAATCTTCTTAACGCAAACTGCAGTCTCACCTGAGGAAATAATGGGGGATTCTAGAACTAGGTTTCTATGTCCAGTAGGCTATGTGATGTAGTAGTGAGGAGTTTCTTTAATCTAGGGCCCGATCCAACCTTCGAAAAACCTTATCTTCATAATCACATATTTAAATTGATTTCTACTTAAATAGATCTATGAGCTTCGCCTAAGTGGCACAAGTTAACTTACAAAAGTAGATCTGAGCCTTTGTGATGCACTTAATACAATATTACAGTGGGTCAAATCATAACTGAGCATAAAATAGAGAAACATATAAATATATAGAGAACATAGATTTTCTTCAAATATGCTTTATTACTTCAAATATTCACCAAATAAAATTCTTTTGACCCTGCGCACACAGTTGTGGGGGCCCACGTACTCGGCTATAGACTTACAAAGGTCTCCACACACTCAAGTGCAAGATCCTTCTTCTTCACTAGAATACATAATTACATACTCAAAATTTCATTCATGCACTTTCTAAAAAGTTGCCTAATGACTCCTAGATGACTTCCTTTTATATATTTTACATTACCTTACCATGGTCCATGAACGATGAGAAGAAATCAAAAGATCCCATCCCTTTACAAAATAAGGAGATTTGACCTTCCTAAAAGCCCCTTTGACTCTTAAAGTTTGCGCGCTCCTCTCCTCAATTGCGGAGACTTTAAAATCTTACATCAAAATTGACTCAAAACTTAGATAAAAATTAGACCTAGGGGTCCCCATCCCAATAAGCCCCCAACAGAAAGACGTGACTCATCCCAAGTCACTCCATTGGTATGTCCTCAAAGCACACTTTAAGGCTTCTGAACTTTTCCTTCAATGCTTGAAGCTCTATTGTGCACTGTGCTGCGGCTTGCCGAAACTCCTCGACCATCTTCTCACTAGTTGGACCTGTTGTCCTCTGAGATAATTCCAGGTTAATTAATTATGCCAAAGAAGCTAAAATGTTTTGTTCTTTTAAGGTTTTTTGAATGACCAATGTTATGAATAGTTAAAGACAGGTGCTTAAACCTTAACAATGTTGAATATAATGAAAGGTGTGATTCTCTGTCTCTAAATAGTAAATTGATTTATAATTTCATGGATAGAAGAGTTGAAAAAGTTATAACTCGCTAAATATTCAAACTGAGTATTTAGTTAATTATAATACAGAATGCAGGTCAACGATGGTTACAGCTCAAACAAAATGCATTTAATTCTATGAAGATGGTTGTGACAATTTATAAATTTAGAGGAGTTTATAATAACAGAGAGTCTTATAAACTAATCTCTAATATTAATTATAACTTCACAAGGGATTTAAGACAGACTGATATTCATTTTAATCTTATCCATAGCTCTTCATTAAAACTTAAATACATGAAGAATAACATAATGAAACGAAAACATGAGAAAGACTCACAAGGAAACAAACTATTTAAGGCAAATCCAGAATCCTTTCATTAATTCGAAGCAAATATCCAGTTTGATTACAACTCTGATTTGAAAATCTCACCCAAGGGTTCAACCCTTAATAACTTGAATGAGGAGTTATTTATACAAAAACACTTGATTTTCTATAAACATATTTAACAAATTACAAAAATAGTACTAAAATATAAGATTCCAAAAACTGTTGAGCTATTGGCACTGTCTTCAAGGAAGTTGTTGATGATCTAGCCCTACAATGTCTTGCCTCATTGTCTGTCAGTTGAAGGTGAAAGTTACTCAATTATTTCACACAATTTATCCCATCTATCCTCACTTGGTATAGAAAGATTAATTAATTTTCCATAAACTTCATCCACCTCAGTATACTTTTCAAAATTACGCTTATTGACAAAGATATGTTTAATTTCATGCTTGATTAGTAAATCAAAGTTTAAAGCCTCTAAGAAAGCCTTCCCTATAAGATGACCTTTGATATCTACAAATTTGGCTTTATCAGTTCCAATTGTATAAATATTTTTGCAATATTCCTCCACATTGATCAATTGGTCATTTGGTTCTTCTAGTCCTGGAAATCCTCTTTCATTAAGCAAGTTGAACTTAAAATGAAATCTCTGCACAATAGTTCTCAAAGTCTGGCACTTTGTCTCCAACTAAATAATAATATTCTTATTCTGCAAAAATTTCTTAATCTCTAAAATGGTTTATGTTCTATCTGCAATATTATTCTCTTTTAATTCAGCTCTTGTTTTTGAATTCAACACTTTAACCATATCTGTGGCCTCATCTGGTTTTTGTTTAAGTGTTGCTCTGACTTCTTCAATAGTTGTATGGAATTTAGTAATAAGCTCTTCCTGTTAAAAAATAATTTGTATGGAGGGTAAGACTTTAGTTGTACCTTGACTTATATCTTCCCAAATGTTTTCCTTGGCTCGGGCCAAGGTCTGAGCCATTAGTGACTCATTTTCCAACAACTCAATCTTCTTGGGCAGTCTATGGGTCTTCTGCATCTCTTCTACAGAAAGAGTGTCATTCTTTATTTTCCGTGCCTCCAAATTTTTGAATTTATTCTGAATTTTTTCATTTTCCTGTCTCTAGAGAGACAATTCCTTTGTGACTTTATTTAGATCACCTGTTGTTGATGTAGACTTTGTTGTTGTTGATGTTGATTCACTTGTTGTCCCTACAACTGTGATGGGTATAGCTATGATTGGAGCTATGGCCACTTGTGTAGACTCTTCCTTTTCCTTGAGAAAACTTTATATCTGCTCCTCCATCTTATTTATTTGTATATTCTACTCAATGATTAGTTTGAGCATTTCTTATTTATGTTGCTCACTTTCTTCTATCTCCTTGGTTTGAGGATCCTCTACAGAAGGTAATTTGAGCTTCTTCCTAAGTGTTATAATGTCTACATTCTTTTTCTTGATGATGTCCTCTACAAATTTAACGTTAGCAGGATCATACCTAATCTTTATCACTAAATATTCTAATGATTTGACCCTATTATCCTTTCCCAAGGATGATATCTTCTCTATTTCAACTATGACTGCACATTTCAAAGAGCTGTTCTTAACTTTGATAGTGCCATGGCAGTGTTAGTCATGGTGGAGAAAAGCATCTCTCTAGACTTTCTATGCATATCCATTTGGTTGATAGGATGTATTTCTTTTTCATCAAAAGAAAATATGGTTTTCTTATAGTCTGAAGAAGTCTTTGGAAGAGGCACTTGGACTTGTAAGAATAACATTTGCATCCTTCCCTTCTCACTGTCAAATGTTGTCAACAATTTATGCTGTGAAGTAGATGTCTACTTCCAGAATTGAGCATAGACACTGGCCATAAGAGTTTCATTCTTTTTCTTAATTTCCATAAAGTTAGTGAAAATATTAGGTTCATCTTTTTCACTTACTCATGTTGATTGTGTAATCCCCAATATATTCATTGAAGCTGAAGAGGAGGATGGAGTATTAAGGACACTTTCCTCTGATCCTCTAGAAACCTATGAATCATCCAAATTAATAATGATTGGCTATTTATGACCCTGAACAATGATATCTTTAGGATCAGTATTTTGTTTCTTGTGATAGATGATAAACTCTTTTTCACCCTTTGATGAAGATGGTGATTCTTCTCTTGGCCTCTTTTCTTGTTTCTTTGAGAAATGGGAGTCCAGAGGGTAGAATCAGGTATAATTTTCTCTTATGCTTCCTGAAGTGCGTTCTCCTCCCACTGTTCTTGATTCATGTATTTCTCAATCTCTGGTCTGGGAGTGTGATTATAAGGTGTCATTTTGAGTTCCAACCTTAAATTAGAGATTATGTTGAATGGGTCATATGGTCAAGTAAAGCTTGGTTGGAATCCCATCTACTTGAGAATTGAATCTTCTTCAATTCCTACTACTCTAGTATTACATATAAAATGTCCCACTTGGGACTTGATCTTAAACTGAGACTTCCTGTTACCTGAAACAAAATGAATCTCATCCATTTTTATCATTTTCCTGATATATTCCAGAGAGAAAATTCTCATTCGAACATATTTAGGCAGCTTATAAGGAGCTAGTTCCTAGCCATATATCCTTATCTCTGTATAATTATGGTAAAGATACCAGTCTCCAGATTTGGCTTCGTCACTCAGGTGTAGGGCCCTTTTTATCTCCGAACTGATTCTAGGTTCAATCTGGCTATTAAGAAGCGTTGTAACTGGATGAATGAAACAATAAAAAAAATATGTAAATTTAAACTTAGTTTAGTTTATTTTAACCAATTTGGTCCACTGTGATTGGTTGATTTTTTTTATCATCCTGCTTATGCAAATTTATTTACAGCATGTCTCCTTGTTGAAAAAGGAACATATGAACTAGTACAGAAGAGTATTTGAACGCACCCCCAATAGTCATCTTCATCATTTGTTCATGCATATTTTCAGCCAAAAATTGACTATAAGTATACATGAATACTCGCTTGTGCTCTTTGGAGAAGATGTATATATAACCTAGAATAGGTTCATCTACCCATTGGTCCCTATGGTAACCTAATAGGAAAGAAACTAGGGAGATGATTTGTTTGGCTCTCTTTGGGAACATAGAGGCTAGATAGGAGGATTCTTTTTGGGAAGCTCAACAACTTCTGGAAGAAATTTTCTGAAAATTTGCACTCTTTGGGGGAAAGTGAGTTTATGATATAAATCCATGACGACAGCAGCAGAGAAATGGCTAAGGGAGTCATTCTCAAGAATTAACAACATTCCTTTCATGGTTTCATGTGTACGAGAGATTAGAATGTCTCCATTCTAGGCCACAACAGTTCTTTGGAGGGGATTATACCTAGCCTGACACCACATGACCAATCAGGGAATAAGTGGGTTTGAGGGAACATAGACTTGGGCAACAAGGATTCCCACGTATTAATCTCATCCTCTAAATCCTGGTAAGTTTTTTTTAGCTAGTGGTGTAATTTGAGAAAATTGAATTCACACTCTATATCAGTGATTTTGAAGAACTGATATGCTAAGAGGATATGGTCAAGGTCTAGGGTATTGGAAGTCTTAGGATTTTCATAAGTTATGGTTTTGCTGCCATAGGGTTGGGCTTTTCCCTTTGGTGCCATATTCTTATAAAATAGAGAGGAAGAGTAATAGGATATTGATAGGATATATACTTGAACAAAGAGCAGTCTTTGTAGACACTAGTGAGCCTGGTATCTACTTGAAAAAGTAAGCGCATTCAATAACAAAGTTTAATTAGAGACAAGCTTTAAAATCTATAATTTCAAACAGTGGTGATGAAGTTAAGGGAATCGTGTGAAAGGAATGGAGGTTTTATTTATAATAGAAAATGAATTACTGTTAGGATTAAACTGTTACCAAACGACATTTTGGAGCATTAATAAACAACGAGAGACTAGTAATGGGCAAGAATGTAACGGGGATGTAGCAATGGGTATGGACAAGTGGGAGAATATGATTAGAGGATGGAATGCATGGGAAGTGGTGTGATAACCGTTGGTGGGATGACGTGTTGACGTGAGTAGGATGAGTGGATTTCGGAGGGGGGAGGGTAGTGGTAAGTGGCATTGAGCAGGGGGTTGCAAAGTTGTGAGGGGATGACACTTTGCAAAGGGCACGCTAAAAGGATACCACTTGTTGGACCCCCTCCCCCCTTGTCGTTAACGTGAAACAGGGGAAGGGGGTGCGAAATGACTTCCCCACCGTTCATCTGAGCGGGGAAAAGGATCACCGTTGAAAACAAGCCGCTCAATAGAGCTTGGCGAAAATAATATTTTATTGTTTTGTGACTTTGGAATAAAAAAACATTTTATAGCTTTATTACATATATTAGATATCATTTTTGGGATTCAACTGCATTAAGTAAGTCATTCAAACGTATGACCATTTCCATGAGAGGTAGTCGTAACTGACTAATTTCTCATGATTTTTGAATAGTTCACTTAGCACTCATTGCATCGGGTGATGCTCACAGGGGTGAAGAAGTGGGATTGAAACTAGTGAAATGTGGAGAACGAATCACATAGCATCAATCATCACTTCCGGGGCTTGCACCCGGTAACCAGGACTTCCCAGGAGGTCACCCATCCCAGAACTCCTCTGGCTCAAGCGCACTTAACTGTGGAGTTTTTCCCACAATCAAGCCCACTTAGCTTGCTACCCCATTTGCAAAACCTTAGCAAGTATTGTGCCTCATGAACCATTCAAGTAGAGATCCCTTGACTCTTTTTTGAATTTAAGTATGGGGGATTTACGCAGTGCATTATATTAGATATCATTTTTGGGATTCAACTGCGTTAAGTAAGTCATTCAAACGTATGACCATTTCCATGAGAGGTAGTCGTAACTGACTAATTTCTCATGATTTTTGAATAGTTCACTTAGCACTCATTGCATCGGGTGATGCTCAGAGGGGTGAAGAAGTGGGATTCAAACTAGTGAAATGTGGAGAACGAATCACATAGCATCAATCATCACTTCCGGGGCTTGCACCCAGTAACCAGGACTTCCCAGGAGGTCACCCATCCCAGAACTCCTCTGGCTCAAGCGCGCTTAACTGTGGAGTTTTTCCCACAATCAAGCCCACTTAGCTTGCTACCCCATTTGCAAAACCTTAGCAAGTATTGTGCCTCATGAACCATTCAAGTAGAGATCCCTTGACTCTTTTTTGAATTTAAGTATGGGGGATTTACGCAGTGCATTATATTAGATATCATTTTTGGGATTCAACTCCCTCCAAAACTTGATTAACTCCTAATTAAAGTAGAATTATTTTTTGAATAGGCGCATTTGATCTAGTGGCCATTTTATTTTTCCTAATTCTATTCTAACCTTACTCTAGTATATTTTACATTTGGCCAAGATTTGAGTATATTTGGTAAACTTTTCTTCCTATTCTATCCTATCTAATTCATGTTCAACCAAGATTAAACAATTTGGTGAACTTATTCTTTAATCTAGAGACAAAAATTTAAATGATTTGATCATGGTTAAACTGTATGATTCAAACCAGAATATTAGGTTGTGGCATTTAAACAAGCTGCACACAAAAACCCTAATTTATTTCTAATGCAAATATTATCCTTTTCTAGTGGCATTTAAATTTTCTCACTTATACAATTGTTTTTTTCTTTTCATGGGGTTTCTTTTCATCATTTTTTATTGCATTTTCATTCTTTTATTCTATTTTTTTTACCCTCTTTTTGTAAAAAAGACTAACTTATGAAAACCAAATATGTGAGAACGTCAACTTCAACTAGGGACTGCTTACTCCTGCGGGATGCAGAGATCTTGCATATCCATGTGCCTTCTCCTTGGTCTAATGGGGTCTCTGTTGAAAATAATTACACACTGCATGTAAAACAAAACAATCTGGTGATGTACAAACGATATATGTATGAAGGAATCTCAATATTGGATATAATTCTTCAAATATTTCCCATTGACACGCAATGAGGAATATTGTCCTTCCAAGTTCTGCACTATAAAAGTATTATTTCCTTTAACCTCTGTAATGCTAAAAGTTCCAAACTAGAGATTATCAAACTTTCCATGTTTTCCTTTATCTCCCCTTCTGGCATCCCATCTTAATACTAAATCTCCTTCTTTAAAATCTCTTTCTCTAGTCTTTCTATCAAACAAACTTTTCATTTTGTTTTGATATTTCTGAAGATTATAATGAACTTCACCTTTTTTGTCATTAAGTTCTATAATCTGATTTATTCTTCTAGAAAAATCATCATGTTCTTCATTTGCTTCTTGTTAAAACCTCATGACAGGAAAAGCTAGATGTGTAGGAAATATGGCTTCCTTACCATAAAAAAGTTGAAAAGGAAATTTACCTGTTGACCTCTTTGGAGAAATCATGTTTTCCCAAACTACATATATGAGACGGCTATCTCAACTCCTTTTGTGGTCCTCTAGTTTTTTTCTTAATGACTTTAACCAGACTCTTGTTTGAGGACTCTGCCAGTCCATTTCCTTGTGGATAGTAAGGAGTAGAATGATGCAACAAAATTTGGTATTTCTAACAAAATTCAATCATCTTGACATTGTTGCATTCTGTGTAACTATCTATTTGGGGCATCCAAACCTAAACAGTATATTCTCTTCAATAAATTTAATAACTATAGTGTCAGTTGCATTTCTAACTGGAATTTCCTCTACCCATTTGGTAAAGTAATCTGTGGTAGTCAATATCCATCTATGTTGGCTACTTGATGGTGGATGAATTTCCCCAATGAAATCCAATCCCCATTGTAGGAAAGGTGCTTGAACTAGTACTAGAACTAGAGGAAGTGTTTCTAATCTCTTCTTTCTAGCAAACAATTGGCATTGGGTACAGCTTCTAACCTTTTCTCCTACTTGTGCAAACAATGTGGGCCAATAAAATCCTGCTCTTAAAATCTTATATGTTGTAGCCCTCCAAGCATAGTGTCCTCCACAAATACCTGCATGAAATTGATCAATGATTCCTTTTGTCTCACTTTTTGTCAAGCAAAGTAAAAGGATGTTGAGTGGGTCCTTCCAATATATATTTGCATTGATAATATAGTATTTTATGGCCTTCAACTTCAATGTTTTACATTGATTCTTTGTAAATTCAGATGGACACTCAAAATCTCTAAGAAAATGCACAATATCAGTGTACCATTCAGATAACAAAAATTTCTCATCAATATGAATCAGAGTTGATTGGATTGAAGATGAAGGTTCTTGTGGATTCTTCTCTGCTGAAATATGAGAAGGTTCTTGTGGATTCTTCTCTGCTGGAATATAAGAAGGTTCTTATGGATTCTTCTCTGTTGGAATTTCAAAAATATAATTAATTCCCAAGACTTTACAATTTGACTCAGCTAAGAGTTTAGCCAAGCCTTGACCTTTTACTAAATTTGTGGTTTTGATAATAAGATCAAATTCCAATATCTTGGTAATCCATCTCCCTCTTCTTCCATTAGTATCAGGTTGTGTTAACACAGTTTTAACAGCACTATTGGGGACATAGGCAATGATGGAAGAGTGAAGGACATAGACTCTAAAATCTTTCAGTGCTTGAACTAAGGAATATGCATGTTTTTCAATGATATCATATTTAAGTTCAACATCCCTCATGACTTTACTGAAAAAGGCAATAGGTTGGTCATCTCCATCCCCATTCTTTTGCAAAAGAACAATAGCTAAGGTAGTTTCAGAGGCAAAGGAAAAGATGCTAAATGGTTCAGAATAGTTTGGACTAGCCAGTATGGGGGCTTCTGAAATGGCTTTTTAATCTGGTCAAAAGCATATCTTGCTGGAATTTTCCATTTAACTTCATGATCTTTCCTCAACATATCAGTGATATCCTTAACTATTTTAGCATAATTAGGTATAAATCTTCTTAAAATTTTGATTTTACCAAGAAAAGCCTGAATTTCCTTCTTATTCCTTGGTAATGAAAGTGATTGGATAGCTTAAACTCTTTTAGAGCAATGATTCCTCCTTCCTTAGAAATAATATGGCCAAGCAATTTTCCTTCTTTGAGTGCAAACATGAACTTTTTGGGATTAAGAGAAATCCCAAACTTCCTACACCTGTCAAAAACTTTCCTCAAGTGCTTTAAATGTTTTTTATCAGAATTAGAAAAAACAGTCAAATCATCAAGATAAATGACAACAAATTTGTTTGTCTTACCCACAAATGCTAAATCCATAGCTCTTTGAAAGGTAGCTCCAACGTTTTTTAATCCGAAAGGCATACTTGCATACATAAATGTACCCCAAGAAGTTGTGAATGTTGTCTTTTCTCTATCTTCTGGGCTCACCATGATCTAATTGTATCCATAAAAACCATCTAACATAGAATTTCTATTAGAACCTAAAACTTTTTGAAGCAATTGGTCCATCTTGGGTAATGGATAATTAACATTCAAAGATGATTTGTTCAAGTTCCTGAAATCTACACATGGTTTAATTTCACCATGTTTCTTTCTTACTAGAACTAGATTAGCTACCCGATCAGAATATCTCAATGGAACTATGATCTTGTCATCAAGTATCTTTTTAAGCTCTTGTTCAATGGTAGGAAGAAGGACATGATTAATTCTCCTTAAATATTTCTTAAAAGGTTTAGCTTCTGGTTTTAAAGGGATTTTATGCTCAATGAGAGTTGTATCATATGTCTTTAAGTCACTATAAGACCAAGAAAAGGTATCTTTATAATCTCTAAGGAGATCTAAATATTTATCTTTTACTTCCATTGGCAAGGATGCAAATATTTTCATATTTCTGATTTCTTCTAAAGTTTCAATATTACATTCTTCTATATCTTCCTCAGGTGAATTTGATAATGGATTTTTAGGAACATCGTTATGATCAAACAACATTTCAAGAGGAACCAAGCCCTTAGGAATAAAATCGTTAGATAAATGAATGATAGTATGATCAACAATTCTAGAGTTAAATTGTGAATTTTGATTTTCCTTATTGGACTCATTATAATCCAGCTATTCTTCTTCAATTTGCAAGGATGAAAATTCATCAATTACTTGCACAAAGGATTTTAACTTTTCATCATCATCAAATATTTTCCAATGTTTAAGATTTTCAGGAATTGATGGCCTATACGTAACTTGAATTTGATATTGTACAAGAATTTGATCATGAATTTTAAAAATAACTAGCTGAAACAGCTAAATAATCTGCATGAATATTTTCATCCCTAGGAATAGCAATAATGTTAAATGCTTGAAAGAAATTATCCACTAAATCACATACCTCATTTCTATAAAATATAAGTCTAGGATGCTTGGTTTGACAAGGATTCCTTACTTGTTTGAAAATGAGTTTTGAGTCACTGAATACACTTAGATTTTGTACTTTAAGGCTTTTGGCTAATTCCAATCCTATAAGGAAGGCTTCATACTCTGCTACATTGTTTGTCACATCGAATTCAAGCTTACAAGATTGAGTTATATTTTCCTTGTTTGGTGAAACTAGTACAATACCAGCTCCAGCTCCTTCCTTTGAGCAAGAACCATCAAAATATAACTTCCAAATATCAGTCTTAATGGTCTTTGGTTTTTCTACAATGCTTTCAATACTAAGATGAGTATTTTGTAAGCTATTTGATGATAATTTAAAACATCCAAATTCTTGATCTACTACATAATTGGGATGGTTTCTTGCTTGATCTGATTTGCAAACAATATTCATGAATCTTACTTCTCTATATAATCTGATATGCGCATGCCCATATGCAAGAATAGTAGCATAAGACATGTCCAATTCACGAATTCCTCCTAATTTGGCACAACAGGATCTTGATAATAAAATGCCAAATATAGGAGGGATATCAGTGACTACAATGTCTAAAACGACACTCTTAATAGGGATTTGAGCTAAAGTGACCACTAGATCCTTTATAAGTCCAAGACAAGGTACTTTCTTGGAGTCAAAAGTGTATAGATCATGATAAGTTCTGGTAACCTCTAATTGAAGTTGGTCCATGATTACCTTTGGCATCAAATTATGGGAGGCTCCAGAATCTAACATGCAGTTATATAATAAGAAATCATGAACCTTTAGAGTCACATAGAAAGGTGGTACATTTTCATCAATCATATCTAAACTGGGACCAAAGAATACTAAAGGTTTTACATCATGTAAACTTATTACATATCCTTATGCATCAACACTGGATGACTAGATCCATTTAGAAACTTGATTTTTATATCCTAGATTCTTTGAAAGTTCAGATAAAGGAATGGGTATTTTGACTCTTTCTAATTCCTTTTAGACATTGAAAGTGGTTAAAGCAGTTTTATCAATTGAAGTTGTTTCATTTGACTAATTCAATGGTTGAAGTGTTGTTGTTTGAGATTCGGTAGATTTGATTTGTGGTTCATTTACAATGGGATTTTTGGGAGGTCTATTAGGCCCTCACCTAGGTCTTAATTCATATCTCTTATTCAGTTATGTAATCAGAAATTCATAAAGGATTTGATACTTCAAAACTTGTGAGCCTTCTTGATCTTGTTGAGAAGATTGATTTAAAGGAACAGAGATAATAGCATTTTGTACAGATGAATGATCAAGATTATTTATATCCTTAGTAATCAAAGGGCTAGTGTCTTCAGGTTGTTGATCATCAATCATCAATGGAGGTTGAATTTGTTGATCAGTATTTGGTCTTTATAATATTTGGGTTTGAGGAGCTCTCTTGAATTGAGTTTGAGGTCTAGCAGCAGTTTGTTGAATTGTTCTAGGTTGAGTTTCTATTTTTGAAATTCTATTTGAAAGGTTTCTAAGTAATGAAGTGATTTCATCTATCTTTTGATCTTACTTTTTCCTTGGCTTTCATTTTTCTCTCATTTTTTTCTGCCTTAGCTTTAAGTTTAGTTGACGTTGACCTATTGGCTTCAACTTCTATAGAATTTGTTTGCATGTCTTCTAGCGTATGGGATGTCTTTCCCTAATCATAACTGCAAAATCATCTTCAAATTATTTATAAAATCTAACTTTGGCTGCCATTACTAGTGGTTTACAGTCAGGTGGCATCTTATGATAAAGTTTATTGAATCTTTTTATGAAATCTACCACTGGCTCACCATGGTTTCTTTTCAGTTCTTCAAATTTTGTCAGATAGTAAACAAGATCCTTCTTAACCCCCCACTGATTCTTAAATATGGTAGGTAATTCATTCCAAGATTGAATAGAATCAACTCTTTGTTATCTAAACCAAATCCTAACATTCCTTTCTAGTGATTGAATAAACAGTCTCATATATACATCTTCATGTTCTATGTTCATGTTATCAGCAAAATCGAAGAAGGCAACTAAATGATCTTCAGCAGACAAGCCATTTTCTCCATTAAACCTTGGTAGGTGTTTTAAATAGCCATCAGGAAAATTATTGAGTATATTAGGAAGTTGTAAAGAAGCATACCTAGCTTGAGAAATAGGTTGAAAAGAAGCCATATTTGAATATGAAGAAGAATTGGTAGAAGATGTGGTAGATGATGAGGTAGAGGATGATGACACTGTAGGTGAAAATGTAGGCGTAAAAGTAGGAGAAGGAGGAAAAGAGGGTGGAGGATCTTTTAAAATTTTTAAAAGTTGTTTTGATAACTAACTTATGAACCTCTGTTTCAACTTCTTCTTTATTTCCAAACAAAAGATTTGAATATACCGAAAATTTTTCCTCTGGTTGATCAAAAGTAGATGGAAATGTATAATGAGTGGGGAGATAAAATTAGTAGGTTTTAACAAAGGTAATTGTACATCCAGTTCTTCTTCTGACTTGGGTGAATCTGAAGCTATTTCTGTAATTTTATATGATTCCAATGAATGGACTAAAAGAGATGACTGCAGATTAAATCTTTTGGATAGTAGTTCTAAAACCCTAGGTGTTAAGTTAGCCAAATCTAATGGAGATGGTATATACCTAAAGGGATCAGAGGCTGAAATATCTTCAAGTTGTAAGGATACGGAAGAAGAGTTAAAAGCCTCAAGTTTCCTTCTTAAAGAGGCTTCTCTTACCAGTCTCTCTAGATCCAATAATGGAGAAAAAATTTCAGAGTTAGAATGAGACCTGGTATGTCTTGAAGGAGCCAGTTTGGGTTTGTAAAGTCGCCAGGAGAAATATTTTAACCTACTATTCCCTTATTCACCTTAAAGGAAATTTTTTATCATTGTCCAAGGGAAAAATACTTCAATTTCCATTCCTCGGCAACGACGCCAATCTGATGTTGTCCTTTGAGATAATTCTAGGTTAATTAATTATGCTAGAGCATCTAAAATGCTTTGTTTTTTTAAGGTTTTTTGGATGACCAATGTTATGAAAAGCTAAAGATAGGTGCTTAAACCTTAACAATGTTGAATATAATGAAAGGGTTGATTCATTGTCTCTAATTAACAAATTGATTTATAATTTCATGAATATCATAATTGAAAATTTTATAACTCACTAAATATTCAAACTAAGTATTTAACTAATTATAAGACCAAATGCAGGTAAACGATGTTTACAGCTACAACAAAATGCATTTAATTCTATGAAGATGGGTGTGACAATTTATAAATGTAGAGGATTTTATAATAACAGATAGTCCTATAAACTAATCTCTAATATAAATTATAACTTCACAGGGGATTTAAGATAGACTAATATTCAATTTAATCTTACCCATAGTTCTTCATTAAAACTTAAATACATGAAGAATAGCATAATGAAATGAAAACATGAGAAAGATTCACAAGGAAACAAACTATTTGAGGCAAATCTAGAATCCTTTCATTAATTTGAAGAAAATCTCTAGTTTGACTACAATTCTTCTTTGAAAAGCTCATCCAAGGGTTCATCCCTTAATACCTCGAATGAGGAGTTATTTATAAAAAAAAAACTTGATTTTCTAGAAACATCTTTAACCAATTACAAAAATAGTACAAAAATATAGGAATCCAAAAAATGTTGAGATGTTGGCATTGTCTTCAAGGAAGTTGTTGATGATCCAGCCTCAGAATGTGCTGCCTCATTGTTCGTTAGTTGGAGGTGAAAGTTACTCAATGATTTCACATAAGTGATACCATTTGTCTTCACTTCGTATAGAAATATTAATTAATTTTATATAAACTTCATCCACCTCGATATGCTTTTCAAAATTAGGCTTATTGACAAAGATATGTTGAATTTTATGCTTGATCATTAAATCAAAGTTTAAAGCCTCTAAGAAATCCTTCTCTGTAAGATGACCTTTGATACTTGCAAATTTGGCTTTATCGGTTGCAATCGTATAAATATTTTTGCAATATTCCCCCAAACTGATCAATATGTCATTTGGTCCTACTAGTCCTGGTAATCCTCTTTGATTAAGCAAGTTGAAATTAAAATGAAATCTCTGGACAACAATTCTCAAAGTCTGGCACTATGTATCCAACTGACGCATAAGATTCTTCTTCTGCAAAACTTTCTTAATCTCTAAAATGTTTTTTGTTTTATCTGTAATCTAAATCTCTTCTAATTCAGATCTGGTTTTTAAATTCAACACTATAATCATATATGTGGCCTCATCTAGTTTTTGTTTAAGTGTTGCTCTAAGTTCTTCAAGAGTTGTCTACCATTTAGTAATAAGCTCTTCTTGTTCAAAAATAATTTTTATGGAGGGACAAACTTCTATTATAGCTCAACTTATATCTTCCCAAATGTTTTCCTTGGCTTGGACCAAGGTCTGAGCCATTAGTGACCCATTTTCCAACTCTTCAATCTTCCTGGTCAATCTGTGGTTCTTCTGCATCTCTTCTACATAAATAGTGTCATTCTTTATTTTCTGTGCCTCCAGATGTTTGAATTTCTACTGAAGTTTTTCATTTTCGTATCTTTGGAGAGATAATTCCTATATGACTTTATTTATATCACCCATTGTTGATGTAGAATCTATTGTTGTTGATGTTGATTCACTTGTTTTCCCTGCAACTATGATGGGTATAGTTGTGATTGGAGATATGGCCACTTGTTTATACTCCTCCTTTTACTTGAGAAAACTTCCATCTACTCCTCCATCTTCTTTATTTGTATATTCTTCTCAATGATTAGTTTGAGCATTTATTCTTCACGTTACTCGCACTTCTATATCCTTGGTTTGAGGATCCTCTGTAGAAGGTAATTTGAGTTGTTTCCTAAGTGTTGTAATGTCTACATTATTTTTCTTGATGATGTCCTCTACAGCTTTAACATCAGCGGGATCATAACCAATCTTGATCACTAAATCTTCTAATGATTTGATCCTATTATCCTTTGCCAAGGACAAAATCTTCTCTATTTTCAACTGTGACTGCACATTTCAAAGAGTTGTTCTTAACTTTGACAGTGTCACGGTAGTGTTAGTCATGGTGGAGAAAAGTATCTCTTGAGATTGTATATGCATGTCCATTTGGTCGATAGGATGTATTTGTTTTGCATCAAAAGAAAATATGGTTCTCTTATATTCTGAAGAAGTATTTGGAAAAGGAACAAATGTTGTGAACAATCTATGATGTGAATTAGATGTATGCTTCCATAATTGAGCATACACAATGGCCTTAAGAGTTTCATTCTTTTGCTTAATTTCCAAAAAAATGTTGAAAATATTGGGTTCATATTTTTATCGTACTCATGTTGACTGTGTAATATCCAATAGATCCTTTGAACCTGAAGAGGGGGGTGGAGTATTAAGAAAATTTTCCTCTGATCCTGTAGAAACCTGTGAATCATCCAAATTAATAATTATTGCCTCTTTCTAATCCTGAACAATGGTATCTTTAGGAGCGGTCTTCTGTTTCTTCTAAAAGATGATAAACTCTTTTGCACTCTTTGCTGAAGATGATGATTCTTCTCTCGACCTCTTTTCCTGTTTGCTTTGAGAAATGGGAGTCTGGAGGGTAGAAGTAGGTAGAATTTTCTCTTCTACTTCCTGAAGTGTGTTCTCCTCCCACTATTCTTAATTCTTGTATTTCTCAATCTCTAGTCTGGGAGTGTGATTATAAGGTGTATAAGGTGTTGTTTTGAGTTCCAAACTTAAATTAGAGATTATGTTGAATGGGTCATATGGCCAAGTAAAGCTTGGTTGGAATCCCATCTACTTGAGAATTGAATCTTCTTCAATTCCTATTACTCTAGTATTACATATAAAAGGTCCCACTTGGGACTTGATCTTAAACTGAGACTTCCTGTTACCTGAAACAAAATGAATCTCATCTATGTTTATCATTTTCCTTAAATATTCCAGAGAAAAAATTCTCATTCGAACATATTTAGGCAGCTTATAAGGAGCTAGCTCCTAGCCATATATCCTTATCTCTATATAATTATGGTAAATATACCAGTCTCCATATTTGTCTTGGTCACTAAGGTGCAAGACCCTTTTTATCTCCAAACTGATTCTAGGTCCACTCTGGCTATTAAGAAGAGGTGTAATTGGATGAATGAAATAGTCAATAAAATCTGTAAATTTAAACTTAGTTGAGTTTATTTTATCGAATGAGTTCCATTGTATAAATGATTGATTGATTTGTTGATCATCCTTCTTATGTAAAGTTATTGGCAGCATCTCTCCTTGTTGAAAAAGGAACGTATGAACAAATGTTATTTGGAGGGGATTATATCTAGCCTGACACCACATGACCAAATTAGGGAATAAGTGGGTTTAATGGAACATAAACATGGGCAATAGGAATTCCCATAGATTAATCTCATTCTCTAAATCCTCGTAAGTTTGTTTTAGCTAGTAGTGTAATTCGAGAAAATCGAATTCACACTCTATATTATTAATTTTGAAGAACTGACCTGCTAAGGGGATATGATCAAGATCTAGGGTATCAGAAGTTTTAGGATTTTCCTAAGTCAGGGTTTTGCTACCAGAGGTCTAGTCTTTTCCCCTTGGTGCCATATTCTGATAAAATAGAGAGGAAGAGTAATAGGATATTGATAGGATAGATACCTAAACAAAGAGAAGTCTTTGTAGACACTGGTGAGCCTAGTATATGCTTCAAATAGTAAGCGCAGTCGATAACAGAGTTTATCTAGAGCCAAGATTTAAAACCTGTAGTTTCAAATAGTGGCTATGAAGTCAGGGGAATTGTACAAAAGGAATGGAGGGTTTATTTATAATAGAAAATGAATTACCGTTATTATTAAACCATTATCAAATAGGATTTGCAAGAATTAATGTACAACGGGAGCCTAGTAACAAGCAGGAATGTAATGAGCATGTAGAACTCGGTATGGACAAGTGGGATAATATGAGTAGCAAAGGGAATGTGCGGGAAGTGGAGTGATAATCGTTGACAGGATGATGTGTTGACATGCGCAGGATGAGAGGATTTTAAAGGGCAGGGGGTAGTGGTAAGCGGTATTGAGCAGCGGGGATAGTGGTAAGCGGTATTGAGAGGGGGGGTACAAAGCTACAAGGGGATGGCATGTCTCAAGGGGCCCATCGAAATGATACCACTTTTTGAAACCCACCCCCCCCCCCCCCCCCTTCCGTTAACTCAAAACGGGGGAAGGGGGTGCAAAATGGCTTCCCCATCATTGATTTGGGTGAGGAAAAGGATCACCACTGAAAACAAGACGCTCAATAGTGCTTGGTGACAATAAAATTTTATCGTTTTGTGACTTTGGAATAAAACAATTTTATAAATTTATTACATATAATTAATCACCCTACAAAACGTGATTAACTCCTAATTAAATCAGAGTTATTTTATGAATAGGCACATTCGATCTAGTGGCCATTTTATTTTTCCTAATTCTATTCTAACCCTACTCTATTATATATTTTACATTTGGCCAAGTTTTGAGTATGTTTGGTCAATTTTTCTTCCTATTCTATCCTATCTAATTCATGTTCAATCAAGATTAAACAATTTGGTTAACTTATTCTTTAATCTAGGGACAAAAATTTAAATTATTTGATCATGGTTAAATTGTATGATTCAAACTAGAATATTAGGTTGTAGCATTTAAACAAGTTACACACAAAAACCCTAATTTATTTCTAATGCAAATATTATCCTTTTCTAGTGGCATTTAAATTTTCTCACTTATATAATTGTTTTTTTCTTTTCATGGGGTTTCTTTTCATCATTTTTTATTACATTTTCATTCCTTTATTCTTTTTTTTTACCCTCTTTTTTTATTGCCACAAGCTTGACCAGTTAGAGATTACAGAAAAAATATCATGCTTTGTGACCAAATAGGGCAACTCATACCATATGCCCTCTGCATCTTTCTTCGCATGTATGTATACATTGTGGAAATCTTCTTTGAAGTTCACAACTACGTGATATTGGGTAAATAACACTAGCAATCGTCATGGTTTCTGGCTAACTACAATGCACAGATCCATCTCAAACAACACCCAAAATAACTTATTCTCGACCACCCAACTTGGATCTTTTGACGCCCACAACGAAGCGTACCTCAAAGCTTTGCACAAGTCAGGGTCAACATTAGGGAACTACGACTAGTGGGTGGTTCTCCAAGCTATCAAAGCAATCAACGGCAACAACCGTGCATAATGGAAGGGTTTCCCATATTCCTAGGCCTCGTGACAATCATCCAGAAACTCTTCCTATAGGTATCATGCCCAATTAAACTGCACCTCTTGGCTGCACTACACAACAACTGAATTATTGGGGTTGGCACCTTATATTCCCTCCACTTCCTCATAATCTTACCAGCCAGAATGGGTGTGGCAAAGGCAACAGCCTTATCAGAAATCGAGCTAATAGCATAGCCTCTTGACTTCTTGACGACATTAAAATCTTTCTTCGCCTGGTCTGTGACCTTCGTTTCTTGAGACTTGCCAACAAAAGCACTAGCAGGGTATGGTCCTACACATGGCAGTGCAGTGATCCTCCTGATCAGCATAACGTCAATTGGGATCCTCTCCCCAAGCCATAAGGCTCCTTTGTGCACCAAACTCAGTAACTAGCACACACATATTATATTGATGTTGTTGGCCCAAAGTGAGGCACAATAAACATATTTAGTAACCTAACACACTGAATCCCAGCTTCCCACATCACTGGTTCAAATCTCATCACACCAAACTCCTCATAGTCTACCACCTTCAGGTATTTACTCGGCTCAAAATGAGGGAATTTCACCCTGTCCACTAAATCCCAATCCTCCATGCACAATTGCGGTACCTATGCCAGCAACGCTCCTTCAAAGGGCACATCTTCAGGCAGCAAAGGTGTACAAATGGAAAATTTTACTGCATGAGGGTCCTTGGTCACATTAGCAGTTGGATTTCTTGGTGGCATATATGGAGGTAACTGCAAAATTGGTTCGGGCTCGTCAACACTTAAGTCCTCAACTCCTGTGTTAAGTTCTTCCTCCTTTAAGTCAAACGACTCCATTGGTTGCTTATTTTTCTATTTTTCCATATTTTCCTTGATTCATTGCTCAGTAGTCGCCTTCCTAGGTGACTGCCTTATCGGTGGCTTTTGTATTTTCTTCTGCTTCTTCATTGCTATTGCTTCTGCTAGTTCTACCATTGTTGTTGCCACTCCTGCAGTTGTGGGCTTTGGTCTTGGCGATCTAGGAGTTGTGGTGTGTGTAGGATGGGCATCAATCATGATTTTTGTTAAACCTCATTCCATAAATTCCCAATAGACATCCTGCCAATCCTTACCATACATGCAACACTTCTCTCAACTCAGACTTAGGCGCAAAAGTTCACCAGATTCCTGCAAGAGGCAAAGTGTCCAAATGTAGAGCGGGATGCCATATTTATAGACAAATTCAAATTCAAATTCCTTGAATGCCTTTAGATCCTCATCATAAATGAAAATTTGGCAACATATTTTCATAAATATGCTCCTTAAATGCACTTCCCTCTCTTCCTTTAACAAAAAAATCATGGTCAAATCAACTGTAGTTTTTCCAACGGTCACATTTTTGGTAGGTTGTGCTAGATCCTCCCTTAGTGCATAGCTACACTGTCATAGCTTTCTCCACCTGCGCCATCTCCTTAAACATTGTGCATCTCTCCTTCTTTGATAGAACCATTTCTTGGCAGAGTAGTTTATAGTTATGCACTTCCTTTCAGCTACCCGAAGCATTAAGAATTTCCTATTAGCATATAGTCATTAAATCCTTCTAGGGGTGGGATCATCCCTATATATATTTAATCTTCTTAAATTAATCCTTCCAGGAAACAACTTCCTATTCATCTTTGTGAGCTTAACTACGCCACCATCTAAAATATCTTAGATCACATAGGGTCCTAGCCAATGCATCTGAAACTTCCCTAGAAACTTTGTGAACTTGTTGTCATACATCATGACAAAAATATCCATTCTTAAAAGTACGTTGCTTAATGTGGCGATCATGCCATGCCTTTTCCCTAGATTTTTGCACCTGCTAATGAAAACTCACCAAAAAGCAATCCTCCTTGATTGCAAGCAGCTACGCTAAACGTTCCTCCATGCAGTTGTGATCTTCCATCTCAGTTACTACTGTGATCCTTAAGCTGGCCACTACATACTCCATTGGTATCACTGCTTCTTATCCATATACCAATTTAAACGGTGTTTTCCCTGTCAATTTCTTAAAAGTTGTCCTATATGCCCATAGAACCGCTGGTATGTACACATCCTAGTCATTCCTATTAACATTACATATCTTCGTTAAAGAATTCTCCAATATTTTTTTAAAATCTTCGACAGTTCCATTCGCTTGGAGATGATATGGTGTACTCGTCTGATGGTAAATTTGGAATTCTTCTATCAACACCTTAATTGTTTCATTCAAGAAGTGTGAACCTCAATCACTCATCAGGATCTTCGGGCATCCAAACTGTGACAAAATATACTCAAATATAAACTTCATAGTAGTTTTTGCATTGAAATCCTTCACGGGCTATGCCTTGGCCCATCTAGTCAAGTAATCTGTCGTAGTGATAATATAACATGCACCTGTCTTCTTCCCTAGTGGATTAATTGGTTCAACGAAGTCAATTGCCTATTTATCAAATGCTTGCAGTGTGACTTGTGGAGTTAAGGGAAATTCATCCCTTTGTGATGGTCTTCCAGTCCTCTGACATACATCGCATGCACTATAGTATTCCTTAGAATCTTTGTGTACCATAGGCCACCATAATCCTAATCGTTGAATCTTCTGTGCAGTTACTTTACCTGCATTGTGTCCTCCTGTGACACCACCATGCGCTTAAGCCAGAATACTATTTCATTCATACTCAGGTACATATTGGTGTAGAAATTCATATGATCGAATCTTATATAAGTGTCCCACAATCACTGAAAAATTTGTAGCCTTGAGTACTAGTTCCTTCTTTTGTTGCATTGAGTATCCTTCGGGAGCTATGCCAATAGACAGAAAATAAATAATTTCCGCAAAATGTTCATCATCAACTCTGAAGATTTGCGCATCAAGTAACCATGCATCAATATTAGTGGGTTCTTCGCCATTCTCGATCTTAGAGAGGTTATCAAGTCCAACATTCAACCTCCCCGGCTTAACTATCACTTCAAAATCATACTCCTGGAAGAGAAGCAAGCATCTAGAGATCTTCCCCCCCAACACAGGCTTATTGACCAAGTATTTTAATGCAGAATAATCTGTGTACATTTTAAAGTGTGCACCTAGCAGGTAATGCCTAAATTTTTGTAGTGCATATACCACGGCCAATCCTTCTCATTCTATGGTTGAATAATTTCTCTTTGCCTTATATAGTTTCCTACTTGCAAAGGAATCAAATGATCAATATCTCCTTCAACTGTTGAAATTCAACATGCACATGAAATTATTTCTTCTAATCCAGGAATACTAGGATTGGTGCAGTAACCATCTTCTCCTTAAGAACATCCAATCTCTTCTAACAATCATCATCCCAACAAAACATAGTGTCCTTCTTCAACAACCTCTCCATTGGCGCAGTGATTTGCGCATATGCCTTTATAAACTTCCTGTAATACCCTATATTACCCAAAGTTGCACGTAGCTATTTTACATTCCTGGGTGGATCCAAATTGATAATTACATTGATCTTAGCAAGGTCAACCATCAACCCCTGCTTGCGTATGACATGTCCCAATAGTATTCCATAAGGTAGATAGAAAATACATTTCTTCAAATTCAAGGTAATATGATACTTCCCGCATGTATCCAACATTAGGCGCAGACTAGAAACATGTTTCTTAACTAACCCAAATGCTATTCAATCGTCAAAGTAAACCTTCAGAAACTTGTGAATAAATTCTTTAAATGTTGCGAATACCACCCTTGAAAATATTGCAAGAGCATTTTTCAGTCTGAAAGGCATAATTGTATATTGGAATGAATCCCACTCTGTAGCGAAGGTATTCTTTGTCCTATTTTCCAGGCAAACTTAATTTGGTGATATCCTGAAAATCCATCTGTGAACGAATAAGCCTCATGTCCACCAATGTTTTCTAGAACTTCATCTGTAAAAGGCGTAGGAAAGGGGTCATGTATGCATGCATCATTTAACTTCCACAGATCTACGCAGATCCTTATATCACCCTTTGTTTTCTTTTCCTGGACCACCATTGGACTGACCCATTCTGATTCTTCTACTAGCTCAATTATACCTACTTCTAGCATCTTATCCAGCTCGTCTCCTACCTTTTCCTTCTACTTGGGGTTCAATCGATATGGGCATTGCTTAACAGCTTCACATCTAGCTTTAAATTTATCTTCATCACACCCAAATCACCTACTATACCCTTCAATTCAGAGAACTTTGTTGGAAATAAGTCTTGATATTCATGCAATAATTCAGCAACCTTGCCTACCATGTCTTCATCCCAATAGTCACAAATATGCGCAAACTCTAGTTCTGCTTCTGAGCCAATATTTACTTGTTTTGCCTTTACTAGCAGTGATATATGAGGGATTTCTACATCAAGTCCTGCAACATCATGTATTCCCTCTAACTCAGGAATATTAATATTTCATGGATCCTCATTGCGTTCTTCCGTAGTAACATTGTAGCATTCCAAAGCATGTTGTAGCTGCGCGCTCAAGTCATGCTGCATCTAAGTTATAGGTTCTATTAGCATTTAGAAGATTGCTGACTTAATCACCTGAAGCAACCCATGAATGCATTTGAACCTGTCTTCAAAGGTGAATGTCAGCAAGAAACTCTCCTTCATTTCATCCCAATCAACAGTTCTGTGTCGCAGCTCAATCTCCAAATGCTAGTTCATCAGTATAACGTCTAAGGTATGAATAAAGATATGTACCCACTCCGGTTAAGGTAACTCACCCTAAGCCTTAGTCCATCAAGCTAGATGTTTGCGTAGATCATTCTTAACTGTTTACTTTGCACTGAGTCATTTTGTTGCAAAGCCAAATCTTAATCTCATTAGTCTATGGTATTCCTTCCAATCATCAATATTATCCTTGTGGGTTCCCCACGATCTTGCATGCATAGCACTTAAAGCCAAATAAGGAGCCTAGAACCTATGTCCCTCTGGTACGTCTCTTTCAAAAAGGTCAATAAAAATATTAAAATCATCTAGCCCATTGTAATAACGCAATTTACAGACTTCAGTTGATATACAGTGCATAGACTTTGTAAGTCTATTGCATCGTAATGTAGAGACCTCATGTAACTGATTATGCCAGTTTTATAATTCTTCATCTGAATCTAATTGGCATGAACTATCCTTCTCCCAACTGATCCATCCATCCCTAGTGGGATTAATATAGTCTTCATCTCACGTAGTGAGCTTATATATGTGATCAATTTCTTCTTCATCATAGTCATCGCGGGCTAGCTCTGTGTATCGCACACCTTCAGTTGGATCCAATGGAACAACCACTCTAAGGCCATTCTTTTCAAACACCATGCTTCGCTTCTTCAAATTAATAATAGCATTCATGTAAAAAGCCAAATCAATCCCAAGCAATGCTAGGTATGGATTAATGTCATCTACTATTTCAATAACCTCAAAATCTACGAGCACGCAATATCGTTCAATATCTACAACCACTCCATTTAGGCAACTCAACAGAATTATGTTTTGTTGGTTTTCCATGCGCAGCTAGATTGGCGACCACTACAACTTAGGTTTCCCCATACGTTCCCAAGTCTATTTTGGTAGTACATTAGCATCAAATCCTAATCTAGAATTATCTGATCCATGTTAAAATCACCAATTTGTGTTATCAACTTCATCTCCCTACCAATCCTTTTCTTGCTTCGGTTCACCTTATTTACTATGTGTTGTTCTAGTAACAACTTGTCCTTGCTAGCGCAGTTATCTATCAGTTCTTGTAGTCCCTCAACTACCTTCTAGTTCCTCAGAAACTTCATGCATGTCTTCAGAAATGACTTCAGCACTATGGGATCAGAGTCCTCCATCGTAGTACTTTATTCAGATTTCTCTTTTGTGGGACTATTGGTATCTAAGTTTTAGAAATGAAACACCTAGATCCATAAAACATTTTCTTATCTCCAGAAACATCTCATTTTTTCTTTGTAAGTCAAATCCAACATTCTTCTTTCCAACCCTATGAACCCATGTATCCAATACCGGCTCCTTGCCTTCTACCTTGTCTTCACCAGTGGCTATACCACTTCGCATGGCTATATTGACACTAGGATTTTCTTCACACAGCTCAGATCTCATTATCTGAATGTTTTGTTTTTCTTGTTGGTTCTTCTTTTCCTGCATCTTTGCTATTAATACAAGACAATCTTCTATAACATGATCAAATTTCTTACAGTATTGACAAGAAGGATGAGTTGGATTCTGAAAGTCACACGTAAAATGGCCTGGTTCTCCATAGTTGTAGCAGATTATTTAGGCCCAACCTCTTCCAGTGCCTCCTCCTCCTCGTCTTCCCTATCCTTGGAATCCTCTGCGAGCCACAAGTGAGACTTGGTCATTCTACACGCAGTTTTTAGCATTCATCATATACATCGGGGTTCTTTCTATCATTAAGTCATAGTTTTGGTAATCTCTTTCAATGTTGCCAACCGATTTACAAAACTTGCAAAATAGTTGCTTTGGTGATTTTACAAACTTTTGCAATAGATAACAATTGTCTGTCGTATGCATTCCTGACACTTGGCAGATACTATACTAGACACTTGAACAAGCACTTGATCTAGCAGGAGATTTTGGTTTTAGAAAGTTAGGACCTCCCATAGCTATATAGTCCTAGTACACATGGCACTAATCCTTATAGTGGCCTATAGCCTTGCACTTCGTGCACCAAACTTTATGGCGTAGTCCTGACTAGACCTCCTTTCCATTCTTCAGATCCTGCAATTCCATGTGAAGACTTGCTAACTACGAAAGGATCTATTGGACTTCTCTATTTGTATCCTGGATCAGTGAAGCTTGTAGCTTCATCGTTATCTATAATGCTTCGGCCTGATATCCAATATTTTGTTGAGACAATGGCAGTCTTAGGTGTGGAAATAGTGAAGCGATGTACCATTCCTTATGTTGTTCATCTAAAATTTGAAGATTAGATTGTATCAATAAGCACTTCAACCTCTGATCTATATTCCATACAGACTCATTAGCTGTCTACTTGATCTCCTTTATTTCAGTAACACATTGGGCTTCTGATTTCGGCTTTCTAAATTTTGCGTTCAGTGTAATCTTTGTCTCAGCTAACATAGCATTCAGATTGGTTGTACTATATTTGATATACCATGTAAGTGCCTTATCCTGGAGCACTATAACCAGTTGATATTTCTTCATGTCACTATCATTGATATGCTTCTCCTTCCACATAGCTTCTACTACAAACCAAAACTAATCAGGATCCTCTGATCCCTAACCCTTGAATACAAGCATTTTCATTGTATTCTCCATACTGAAGAATGAAGGTGGAGGTGGAGGTGGGGGTGTAGTTGTATGAGGTGGTGATGAAGGTGGAGATGGGGTGGATGGATGCTTAATCCCAGAATTTCACTGACCTTCTGTCTACGGCACACCTCCAGGTGTGTTAGGGCTTGTCCTTTCTCCTTTATTGTCTAATTATCCTAATAATGGATTGTACATGCCCTCAATATATTTGTCCCAATTGGATATGAATATTTTTCTGCTTCACATAGATCCAGTCTGACCTCTTTTAAACATCAATTCAAATGCGTAACACCATTTATGCACAACAACATTTTAATCTATGTTTTTAGCGAGCTTAGGTACTTTCCTCTCAGACCCTTAAAGAATCGGTGTTCAACTTTGTGATAAGATACTGATGTATCAATTTCAAATTCAGTGATGTAACCACCCAAAATACTATCGATCCAATAGTTGAAAGCCCTTGCAACCTTATTGGATCGATAGTTACTAAAAATGACTAAAATTTTCATATAAATTACCATTTTTTAGTCAATGACCAATAGTGGCTAATTTACAGTATCTTATAATGCGACCAAATTTTAGTCGTATTTAGCTTATTCATTAATTGGTTTTCTCAATTTTATCATCTAGTAGTATATTTACTCATAAATTTGTTCATTAATTCAGTCATCAATTTAGTCATTAATTTCCACAATTAATGACCAAATACAGAACAAAATATACTACTACATGATCACCCAAGAAAACCAATTAATGACCAAAGAAATATGACCAAAATGTTGGTCGCGTCATAAGATACTATAAATTAGTGACTAATAGTCATATATATGCAAATTTTAGTCATCGTTTGAAACCAATTAATGACCAAAGAAATATTACTAAATTTTGGTCATGTTATAAGATACTGTAAATTAGCTATTAATAGTCATTTATATCAAAAATTTAGTTGACATTTGTAATCACAAATTAATCATTTACAGTAGTCATTTATCTTTTTTTGGTAGTTTCATATTCATTATATAAATGACTGATTTAGCAGTTTATATTCATTTCATTTACTTTCATTAATAACCATTAAAAACAACTAATTTAGTTGTTGTATACTCGTTTTATTTGCATTCATCATTAATCAATATAGACTACTAATTTAGTAGTTTTAGTTTTAGATTGGTTTTATGTGTTCATTATTAATGAACATAAATTAATTAGTACGATTTTGCGACTAAATTAAAAAAAATGTCATAAAATGTGCATTTTCACCTAATATGAAAATGCAAAGTTACATAAGTTAATTATAATACTAAATAATATCAAGTACAACTATAAATAACTACAACCACATAAATTATATTATATGAAATAACAGGTATTAGAATGAGTTTCCAACTTAATATTGGTTGGGCTACAACTTACACCTGAAATATTGTTTTATCATTGCAAACCATTATCATTGTGTTGTCAAGGCATTGCAGGTGAATTCACCAACTCTAAAGACTTCACTATCATTATGCACGATATATATTTTAAAGGCATCACTAGACCAACTCTCTTCTCTCTCTTTCTGCATTTGTTGCTCCAGTGTTATTGTTCTCCTCTTTCTTCAATTCCTACTTCTTACCATCAATAATAAGTTTCTCTTCTAAAAATGAAAGAAGACACAATGTAAAGTATAAGACATGAGAAACGATGTGTTATCACTTAGAACTATAGTTCATGTATATAAGGTTGTCCATAAGTTTCATATAAGGGTTTTCAGTTTTGTGAATAGGTTTATTGGTGTATGTCAATTTGAAATTTGAATTTCAAAGGGTATTGATGTGAATTCGTGTAAGGAAAAAATCATTAGATACTCTCCATCATTGTTAGTTAAAGCATGTCATGTCATTAGTACTTTGCGCAGTTTCGCAGCGCATGTTTGATTGGTCAGTTTAGCTGCGAAATGATGTTTTCGTTTTTTCGCAGCATTCTGTTTGTCAGCCATTTAGTAGCGCATCTTGTTAAGTTTGAACTGTCCGCGCTACGAAATCGGGGTTTCAGGGTTTTTTGTAGCGCTCTTCCTTTGAATGTCAAATCCGAGAGAGGTGAGTCATAGGTCCGTTCATGATTGTCAGTTTACGTCCTCTCCATGTCATGATAAACCATCATTCCGCCATAAGGTCCAGAGTCATGCATTTGAGTGTCAGTTTAAGGGATTTTACAAGGAATGGTTATATCATAATGGGTTTTTCATAATGTGTAAACATGTTTGCTGTATGAGAAGCCCAAGTTCTTATTTAAAGGGATCATTGCAAGCGAGCCTGCACTCCAAAGTCGAAGTTTGTTTTCGCGCTACAAGCTACCATTAGTTCTCTGTGTGAAAATATTCAAAGCAAGATGGAAAAGAGGGAACATCGATCCGGTAAGTGTGTGAGGACAGAGCCGGAGGGGTTAGATGTTACTCTCAGGGATGAAGGTGTAGCAAGAGCCTTTCGAAATGCTGGTTGCTGGAGGTTTTGCGAAAAATTGAAGGGAGGACATGCAGAGGTAACGAAGGCTTTCGCATTAAATTTTACTGGACTGAATTCGAAGGTGTCAATGTTAGAGTTTCCTGTGTCTCCTGAAGTTATTTCCACTGTCACTGAAATTCCGAGAGGTGGTCAAGAATGTTTCAAAAACTTCAAGTTCGACATGAGTCCCTGTAAAGAGTTTTTGAAGGAACCTTATGTAGATGAAGACCTCACCAAAGCGGTGCCAAGGAGTTATATAAAAGAAAATTATGCTATGCTCCTCACATGCATCCAGAAATACCTGACATGCGAGGGTAGGTACAATAAAGTTTACTCCTACCACTTCAAACTTTTGTTACATTTCACAGGTAAGGTTTCAATAGACATACCTTTCTATTTGTTCAGGAGCATTAGCAAAATGTGTGATAAAATTCAGTTAAAGAAAGATGGTTGTGAAACATCCCTGTTTCATCATGGTCTAGTAAAGTTGCTGGTGTTGGATAGTTTACAAAAAATTGGCAGAGATTGGGATTCATTTGTGTTTATGGCCGGCTTCCCAAGAAAAACAGGCCTCACTCCATTGCCTATGAGAGAAAGGGAAGAAAGGAGTGAAGAACCCACTTTGGCTGAACTTAGAAGAGAAGTGACAGACCAAAAGAAGCCTAAAACTAAATCAAGGAAATCAGAGAAGTCTGTGGCAGCTAAAGAGACACCTGAATCATCAGTGAAGAAAACTCCTAAGCCATTATCTAAGGAGACATCTAAAGTATCAGAAAAGGAAACTCCTAAGTCATCATCTAAGGAAACACCTCAGTCATCAAAGCAGAAGATTCAGAAAAAGAAGGATGAAGCTAAATCAAGTGAAGTTGAAAGGATTTCAAGGGTGAGAACCAGAGGTCAACTAAACAAGGAGAAAGGTAAGTCAATTACTGTGGAAGAAAGCCCTATTTCAAAAGGTAGTTTAAATGACTTACTTGAAGCCATTGAACTAGAGCAAGATCAGCCAATACAAATTGAACCACTAGAATTTGAGCAAGATCACTTGGTGCAGCCAATGCATATTGACCTCACTCAGTCTTCACCTGAAAGTTCTAAAAAATCAAGGGCTTCTAAAAGGTTGAAATTTGAAGAACCTAGTAAAGAATATGCTTTTAAGCCACGCAGACCAGTCACAAGAAGGCAAATCAAAGAAGTGGAGAAAGCGCAGAAAGAAAAGGCACCTTTAGAAGTGCCTAGGACAGAGGTACTTGAGGTTTTGACCGGAATAGTTCAAGCAGCCAAAAGTAAGAACAAGGATGATAGGGTTATCATCAGTCAAGGTGGAAATGTTATTGCTATCAAGAAACAAGCTGGAGCAACAAAAGAAGAAATACCTCAGATTAAAAATGTTTCTAAGGAAAGGGCAGTAAGATATGCAAATTATAAAAAGGCTGTAATGAAAGGCAGAACAAGTTTGATCAGCCAAACTGACTCAGTCTCTGATGCATATGTGTGGACGGTGCCAGCTCTGAAGCAGGCAAAAATCATGAAACAGATGAATACAAGCTTAAGAGCAGAAAATAAGATTTTAAAGGAAGAAGTCAGCAGTTTAAAGAAGAAGCTAGGCAAACTAGCTAATTAATCCAAGGGGAAATTTGCCTTTCAAGTTTTGGTAAATTTTGGCTGTCATCATTTTGAAACTTTTTGAAACTTTTTGAAGTCCTTACACCTGTGTAAAATAGCTGAAGAAATCACAGAGTTAAGTCATTGTTGCTTTAAGGTTCATATGCTTAGTTTTGATTACCTACAGCAGTTTCGTAGCGCGCTACGAAACTGCTGTAGATGACTGTTTATGTGAAAAATTTGAGATTGAATGCTGAAGTCAGCGAATCTTAAAGGGATGACTCGAGGCTAGCATGGAGATTATATAAAGCCATTCAGATGTTTAAAAGGTGACAGGTGTGAGTATTTAAGGAAAAGGTGAAATTTTTGTCTTTTGTTAAAGTCTTCACTTTATATCCGAATTTTTAGGGTTCTGGTAGGGCTACCGAGACTTTGAGTGGTACACCTGTTCAGTTTATGAGATGGCCAGATCATAAGGTTTCTTCCATCATACGTGATTATTAGAGGATTAAATGGCTTGAAGCATAATCTTAAATGCATGAAGACTAATGGGAGGCAGAGACCGTGAACATAGGGCACAGATTCTTATCAGTTGATGAATCATCCACATATCAGGCATCCGAAGCTGCTCATTCAGTGAATGTTCTTCCAGCATGGCTTGGCTATTATTGAAGTGATACAGGTGTCAAATTTCAAGAACGCATCAATGCACACGAGGAGATAGACTTGAAGTTTCAATGGGAATGGAACCCTCTGTTTTCACAGCGCAATACCTTTGTAATTAATTAGTTTGTTTAGATATGGATAAGATAATTAATGATAGGATTCCGAGCTCCCTTCATGCTTGTTGAGGAGTCTCAGGTAGTAGTATTTTGGTTTGCTATATATAGAAATGACTGTGATGTAAAAAAGGTTGGACATTTTATACAAAAACAGAGTTATTTGGGCCATTGTAAGACTTGTTACAGTAATAGTAAAACAGTGTTTATTTCTTCTCAAGATTCTCGATGGATTATTGTGTTCAAATATAATGGTGGTGTTTTATATTATATGTTCTTTTACAGCCTTGTTATAGCACAATCACTCAGAATTCATATCTTATGCTCTGACTTCCTGTGTGTTTGGCAAGTTGTGGTTTTTATGGAGTATGTTTGAACATTTAATACAAAGAGCCTTGACTTCCATGAAATGACTATGTTTTTCTTGTTTACTTAGTGTATGAGACTCCATAGCCCAATGAGGACTAGTTTGATATGTATCCAACCAGCTTTTGTTTTCATGAATGAGTAAAGAGTTAGCCATCTGTTGTAGTAAAGGATTTTTATCAAGAGTTTGTGAGAGAGCCCTCTCTGACCAAAGAGGCTAATCTTTGGTCTAAAGTCTGGTTGAAAGAGTTACATGAAATCTTGCTTGGTTGCAGCCCTCAGTAGTGATTTTGTGATAACACGATGAACACTACAATATAAACTAAATTAGTCTACAAAATATTTATATGAAATATACCTCAACATCAACAATGTCAATGTCATTTTTCCCCAAAAAAGAAAGAAACTCAAACAATGTTTCTTCAGTTGGGCAATAGTGGCCACTATGTGGCTAGATGACCTGTATAAACAAAGAAAATAAAATGTTTCCATAGAAAAGAATACATTACAAACATAGTATTCAACCATCAGGAAAATCTTAGGCACAATCATGCCAACTAAATTACATTGTAAAAAGCTCAAATTGTAGATAGCTAGTGAAGAACTTGAGTGTTTTGTAGTTGACTTAGTGATACAATCTTTGAAATTTATTATGATTGGCTTTCCAGTTTTTTCAATGTAGTATTTTTCACAAAATTTATATACTTAAATATTTCGCAAGGTTTGAAATTTTTTTTGAATATTCCTATTATAAATATTATAAATATGATAATGAGTATACCATGGATATACAAAAGGGAAATTAGTGCTAGGAGTGGGATAGTCAAAGGAAATGTTCTTTATTTCAAATAGAGCGATAAGTGAAAGTCTTTTTCAATTTGAGGGATGGATTAACTATTGTTATGAAGGAGTTATCGAGATGACTTTTTTTTTCTCTTTTAAAGCTCTAAATGACTTGAGTAATAAAGACTTTAGAATAGATTTTGTTTGGGTAGTATATATATATATATATATATATATATATATATATATGAATTTATTATCAAAATAATTATAGACAAAAACATTAAAAAAAACCAAAACATTTTCATTATTTTGATTTATATTTTAATAGTAATAAAATATCAATAAGTTCCCATTGCAGCTCAATTAAAAAGTACAAACCCAAATTAATTGCCTATTTCCCTAAATACAAATATATATGTAGATACAAACTTAACATTTAAAAACTACTTAACTTAATTTTCAAAAAAAATGAATTACAATTATTAAAAATTTTATATTTATAAACTGACCATTCAATTTTTATGAATATAGAAAATACAAAAAAAAAAAAAGAGTTTTTTAATGAAAATACATGCATTTATATTAGGTCACGCAACCAACAAAAATGGAAATGAATGTTGCACATGATGAAGGTAACTTCGTTAAAAATAATTGAGGAGAAACCCTCATAAGTTGGGCCCTTCAATTTGTGTGTCATTCGATTTTTATGAATATAAAAAATACAAAAAAATAGTTTTTTAATGAAAATACATGCATTTATATTAGGTCACGCAACCATCAAAAATGAAAATGAATGTTGCACATGATAAATGTAACTTTCTTAAAAATAATTGAGGAGAAACCCTCATAAGATGGGCACTTCAATTTGTATGTCAAATTCTTCACCAGTGTAGTGGAGGTGATTGTCAGCCAAGGATCGACCTCATTAAACATTTGGTCAGCATGTGTGGAGTAGACAGAATTTCTCTCAAATTTATGTTTACGGTATCAATCGTGTGGTCTGCACCATGTGCACCGAGTTCATCAACTAGTTTCAAAAGTGAAATGAATCCTCACACAAATGAATTAAAAGTGAGTAAAAAGGGAGTAAAGGACACTTATTGTTAGACCACAAATTGGGAGTATATAATCAGAGGCAAGGCTGCCCTATTTTCACAGTTCATTGCAACACCCCAAAGAGAGTCTTTATTTTTTAATTCTTTCAAAATCACTTATTTCACAACATAAGTAACTCTTGTGATCTTTAAAACTGGCTACCTTACTTGCCATAAAACAGAACTCCATTGCAGGCCTCAAGAATATATCAAACTGCACTCCCAGAGGCTCTCCATCCACTCTAAATTCGCTGAAGAACCCTTCACAAAAGAACTTAGTTTGGTCTAAACGACTGGGCTACAATAACCCTTCCCTTCGCTTGTCTTTCCTTGAGACTTAGGGCTAGTAAGATACCCTAAGTGACCTTCACTTGACTTCCTTTCTCTCTTTCCTCCAAGATCGAACCAAAGATAGCCCCATCGCAGAAACCCTAACTTCGACTTGCACATGGGAGAGAGAGAAGTAGCCCAAGCTCTTCGAATTTCTTCAACCTATTCCTCGTCCTTCTTCTTCGACCACTCTTAGCCCGCTTATTCGCATAGAATGAAATGTGAGTGAGTGAGGCTAATGGAGGACAATTTTTTGTTTATATTTAGGCTTCTTCAAGGGTAGATGTGGCTCTTCATGTAGGCCGACTTGACAACTTATAGGTCAGCCTGATCTTGGAGGTATTTTTACACTTTAAAGACAAAATACTTTTTCCTTTACAAGATACAATGTTCCCATAGGGTCTTCAATATATGAAAATCTCTCTTAAACCTAGGAAAAACCCTAGAAGCACTCAATGGGTGCTTGACCTATAAAATAAAAGAACTTGAGCATGAAACCCATGCTCCAATAATAACAATTTCTCTTCATTTTTAGGCCGATAGGTCTTCTTTTGAATCAGTGCATCTCTGGTTTCCATCTGACGTTTGTGCACAATGTTTTACACCCACCCTTATGCTCCACCCGAAATCTGTGTGCTTGGAGTTCTAGGAGGGTCTGACAGATTAGAGTGTGCGTAGAAGAAAAAATGGTTAGGCACTTATGCTTCATGTTAATGCCATGATCCTCTCAGCGGCTCAATTGTACTGTTTCCACCATGCATTCATTCATGTGTGTAATTAGGAGCAGTCTTGTATCCATCAAAAAGGTTTAACTATCATTAAATAATGGAGTGCTCCAATCCCACATGCGTAGCATCAATTAACTTGCACTCCGGAATAACTGGAATTTTGTTTGAAGAAAAATTTCTTGTATCAAGCAGAAATTAAATTAACTCCACTCCCACATGCCTAGCATCAATTAACCTGCACTTTGGAATAAATGGAATTATGTTTTAAGAAAACATTTAGGCATCAAGCATAAATTAAATTCATATAAAACCTACAACTGTTTATTTTAAAAGCTTGCAACTATTTGTTTTAAACTTGAACATAAAATTTACATTCCAAACCTCACTCAATAGAATGCAAAATACTATGGGATAACCGTTGTCCTGTGTCAAATTTTGTGATTTAGTAATTTATCTGCACCGTTGTTTGTAGCTAGCTTGTCCAATATTTCAATATCCGAACAAAAAATAATCTTCATGAAGAATATTGTCTCACCAGGAAAGTGTTTTGATATTGGAACCTCTTATGATTTAGGAATCACCAGATAAGTTTTCCTAAATAACTGGAATTCTATTTGAAGATTTTCTTTTAGTATTAAGAAAAAAATAAATTCATATAAAGACTTCAACTATTTCTTTTCACTCTGAATGGAAAATTTACATTACAATCCTTAATCGAATGCAAAATCTGGTGGGATAATCGTTGTCTTGCATCAAATTTTGCGATTTAGGAATTTATCTGCATGACTTGTCCAATCTCGGAATATCATAATGAAAAATAATCTTCGTGAAGAATATTATCTTGCCTGTTAAGTGTTTCAAGCTTGGCACCTCTTACAATTTAGAAATCACCAGATAAGTTTGCCTAGGGCCAGCAATAATGCTAGTAAACCCACTTGTCGAGGGTCACCTATAGTGTTGGAAAACGAGATTAATGCGTACTAATAGCTTCGTCGCCTCATCTTTGTCAGTTCGGTAAAAATATGCATTTAGAATCCCTTATATTGTGGTGGAGTTCGAACTCAAAGAAGGTCCAACATAAGTAACAGAAGAAATGCTAAAATCAAACAAAGGATTTCTTATTCAAACCACAAAAGTTAAGGCCCATAGATAACATTCAAGGCTAGGCTTCTAACATCAAAGGTCACTTTTCTGGAAATCTTGACTTCAACTATAACCACCAAATCAACTATGGAAATCTTCACTTCCATCAATACTTGCATAAAAAACAATGAGCAACTCGGAAAACACCATAGATGAATTACAAATAAATGTTGATGAGTGGAGCAATGTTGTTTCTCCTTTCCTTCAGAGCATTAATAATTTGACAAAACTTACACCTCACTCACATAACAAAATCTACAGTCTTCAGAAATAGTTATCTTTGTCTTCAACTCCCATATGAAAATAACAAAATGTTGTACAACCAAACACAAAAAGGGATGCAAACACCAAAAACATGGCTCCCAGCCCAATAACATCAGCATGATTTAGGATAGAAGGTATTGCAATGCTCCCAATTATAGAAGCTCCAGTCAAGAATTTTGCTGCATCCACCCATCTGTTATTACAAATGTTGAAAATGATAGAAAATATCAGTTGCACACTACTTCAGAATTTGCAAAAATGCTGAATAGAGTGGATGTTGTAAAACATGCCCTCCACCTTCTGTAGAACTAATAACTGAAGAATCTCCAGGTCCAAAAAATAACAATGGTATTGGCAGCATTACATACATAATGGCTGCAAAAAAAATCCACCTTCCAACATTAGTTTCACACTAGTGCAGTTCATATCTTGAATTGTGTCTTCCATGATACCAATAGGAAAAAAAATCTTTGGTCTCAAATAGACACAAGAAATAGTACTTATTAGCATAGGCCACCAATTCTTGTATAAAGCACAAGCCTTCTTGTCACATGAGTGTTGGCATTATGAGACAAGTGTTGTCCTTGATGGAAAATCACACAAATGACAGATCATAGTGCAGCAGGTCAGCAACAAGGATTTGATGATCAGACTACAATAATGAAGAAAAAATATATATACGCAGGTTCATCGTGACCGAGACACGTATACACGCGAGTTAGACGTTACAAAGGCGTGTATGCATATACACGCACTTTCATGCAAGGAAAAGTGTGTATATGTTGGAGAACTTACTTTTGGTCTGTGGTAGTTAGTCCTTGGTATTTGAACCTATGGTTTTGGACCATAGTATCTCGTCAGATGTGTTGATCCCAAGTATTGGGTCCTTGGTATTGGTTTGTTATGGTTTTGGACCATGGTATTGAGCAAGGCCTAAGACTATAAAAGGAGAAGAAGATCATTAGGCAAGGGTATGGAAAAAGTCTTGAATATCTGATGAATGAGGAGATCCAGTATGCAGGTTATGGGTTGATGATGCATTGCTTGATCTCAGCTAAGGAGGGATCTCACCGGTTGATGGAGAACAAGATCTAAAGATAGATCGGGATCAAATGGTTTGAAATGAACTATCTCTATATGGTTGATTATGCTTATTCTAGATCTGTATACTGACGCATGTAATGAACTGAACTGGGTTTAACTTAAGTTTGAAATCACTGCAAGTCATGATTGAATATTTATAGATCTATACGCAGGTTGGATTTGATGTAAGCACGTATGTACGCGGGTTTAATTCATTGTAGTAGCGTATACCATTTGAGCTATGATGTCTGAAGTTACAGGTGGTTCTGATTGTTGATGACAGTTTAATGGTGTCAATATTCTGCATATTCAGATTGGTTGATTGTGTTTAGCTTCAGTATTGAAGGATGAGAACTAATATTGGATCAGGATCATAATGACTCATATTTATGTGATCTGATGGACTAGATCTAGGTGCTAACACATATATTACCCTTGTATACGTAATGATCTGGGTATGTCTGAAGTCAGGAAGTGCAGCGAAGTTATGAATAAGTAACTAATGACATATACACTGGTTCGCTTTGGTGAAGTTGCATATACACGCTGGTTCGGCACTTCCAAGTAGCATATGCACTCTGATGCATGATTTTGATGGTACAGTTGGTTCTGATTGTTGTTGCAGAGTTATGTTGTCTGCTCTGTGTTTTGGTGGCTGTGTTGATTGACAGGGTTTCAGTGTTTCAGTGATTCAGAGATTGATGATGCTAGTATTGATTGTTTTGTGCTTCAATGATATTTATGGGTCGAGTATGAAAATTTTATGAAACGTGGCCTTCAGATTATAGTGTTGTGCTTCAGGAGTATCCAGTCTGAAAATATATGAAATGTGGTCCCTGGAGGATGAAAAGAGATTGTAGGCCGGCGCCTACTTACTAGTACATCAGCTAGTACAAGAGCAAAGGGGTGGTAGCTCCCTTCCAGTAGCAGCTGGAGATCGAGTGAAGATTGGAGCATTCAGTAGGTAGGCACCTACGTACTAGTAAATGGATCAGCTAGTACAAGAGCTAAGGGGGTTGTAGCTCCCTTCCAAGAGAAGCTGGAGAACGAGAGAGGGTTGTAGCTCTCTACAGGTAGAATCCTGCGTACTGGTAAAGGACTGCACCAGTACAAAATATTGTAAAATGAAGTATCTTATTGAAAGAAGATAGAGACGACTTGCAGCAGGTGGTTTTCACCCACATTGGGTTTCCACCTTATATCATGGTGTTCATGTGTGCCTGTTGTGTGTGATGATCTATTATGTTTTACTGCACCTGCTTACTGTTCATATGGTTAATGAAGTTCTGATGCACTAACTAAAGATCAACATTTAATGGATTAACTGAATCATAAGTATTTTGGATATACGCTAGTTGCATTAGACACAGTTGCGTATACACGCAGGTTCCCTTGAATGAAGTAGTGTATATGTATCTAAGTATGGAAATGAAAAAGTTTTATTGATCTGATAATACTGATTCACCCCCCCCCCCCCCCCCCCCCTCTTAGTATTATTTCCAACAATTGGTATCAGAGCAGGTCCTTTGGTAGAATCTTGATCGCTTAAAGGAGATCCGTGGAACAATGGGAAAGAAGCTTAAGAAGAAAGCGCCTAAGCAGAAGAAGACATCTCAGAAGAACTATGACAGTGGGAGAATCGATTATGGATTATGTGGAAGAAGCACTTCAGATTCAGAATCATTTCAGAATGAAGATGAACTATCAGGTATGAATTTGTTATCCTTTGATGTTCCAGCTATCTATCCATTTGGAAAAGATGAAAGTGATAGCGAAACAATTGAATTTTCTTTTATGGGTGAGCAAGAAAGATATCAAATAGAGGTAGAATTTAAAAGGTTTACTGACAAAATTAGAGATCAACAAGATCTATTGAACAAAAGGGAATGTGTCTTCAAAGAAGAAGCTGCCAAACTAAAATCTCAACTAGAGGAAGGAAACAAGGTAAGAAAGTTATTTAAGGACAAATATCAAAAGTTGCAGGATGAAGTAACATCACTAAGAGATGAAGTCAATGAAAGAAGCACAACCATCAAGAAACTCAGAGATAGATCGAGTTACTATGAAAGTATTGAAGCCACGATTCGCTCGCTAAAATAAGATCTTGAAGAATCAAAGAAGTAGAATAAAAGACTACTCCAAGCTCATGAAAATGAAGTTCTTGAACTAAGACGTCAGTTGGAAGAAGAAAGAAATGCTGAAGAAAACATGAAGAAGCAGTATCTTGAAAAGGAAGAACAACTTCAGATTGAGGTAAATATCTTAAAAGGTAAATTAGAAGAAAAGGATAAACTGTTGCGATTTCAAGATAGTACTAAAGCCTTGGATGATATTCTTAGTAGTCAAAGGTCTCCTGCTATCAAGACTGGTCTTGGTTTTCATGAATCTATTGAAGGTGAAACTAGTTCACAAGGTGAGGCAAGGAACTCTAAAGAGAAATCTAAAATGATCAACAAGGAGATGAGAGAGATGAAAGGTCAACCCCATCAACAATCAAGGAAAGAGATTCTTCAAAGAAAATCTTTCACTCCTAGCTATGGAAGTAATAGTCGGCCATTTACTCAGATGAATAATATTGAATGTTATGAATGTCATAATCTTGGACATGTTGCAGCTAGATGCAGAAGAAGAATGGTTCAAGATCATCACACAGGAAGATCATCACATTCCAGGTACTTTAATGGATATTTCTTTGCTTGCAATATGTTTGGTCACAAAGTTACTGATTGCTACAGAAGGAATATGAAACATGTAAGATGTTATGCATGCAACAAGCTTGGACATACAGCAAAGGAATGTAGAAACAAAGTACGGGCACCATACCAAAAGAAGAAAACATCATCACGCTTGAAGATATGGAAGAAGAAGGAAGTACAGTCAGAAAGATGTGGCACAACACAATATAATCAGACATAGCACAGCACAAACATAACAGAATCAGGGGGAGCTGAAAGTGTAAAACTTCAGTGTCCTGAATCTCATACGCATGTTTCTTAAAGGGAAGGCCCGTATATACGCGAGTTAGACACTGCAAAGTCGCGTATATATGTCAGTCTGAGGAAAAGCAGTAGGGAAAGGCTCAGAAAAAGGGTCTAATAATGATTCAGTCCATTATTTGCTCTATTTGTTTATAGTTACAGTCTGCTGAGGATGTGTGGAAATGCTTTGATACTTGTAAGATTAGAAGTGTTTTGATCCTAACTTGATGATGATGATGTCTTGATGCTTATTGCTGATATATGCATGATCAGATCTAACAAATGGCACAGGTTGAGGGGGAGCATATGCCTTTAATAATGCATTGTTGGCATTATGGTTAATAGTCCTTGGTGATGATGCTTATATGGCTAAATGATATATCTTGCTATGATGTGGTTATGAGTTGTCCATGATAAAATCTCATATGATTCTTGGGGTTACATAGTTGATGTTCAGATCTTATTTGTGGATTGATTCTTAGATGGTGCATATATGATGCTTACATGGTGATCTTCATAAGGATAAGGAGAAGTACAAAGTACTTGGTAATGGGCCACTCATATGCTACTACGGTCATATACATAAAGATCATATAATACAGTTATGATGCAGGCACTCATGTGGATAAGGATTGTTGTTGTTGATGATATCAAGAAGTTTTGTCAAATGAGCTTGAGCTCAAGATACATAGTGTTGATACATGGATGACTACTCAAAGTTGCTTTGTTGGAGACACGATGATGAGTTCTTATCTATATGATACTTACATATGTTGACTGATGCAGATGTTCCCAAGTAATGATACTTGGATCATGTAGATCTTGATGTTGATGAAATGGCTATGGTGGTTTCACACATGATATAATGTGAATGACTCTGTATGACATATGCAGAATTCTGTTCAAAGGGATGAATTGATGCAGACATACCTTGTTATAGGTTGATGACTTATACTCTACAGGACATTTACAGGTTGCTGATCTGGAAGTGGTTGTACGCGAGTTCTATGAGTAATATCCACGTATATACGCTTGTTTCTGTGGATACAGTCATGTATATGTTGGTTTGAAGGAAATCAGTAAGAAGGGTCTGATATGGGTCTGACAGAAACCATCTGGCACAAGTAGATTGGCTGAAGGAGAACATGATTGCTGATGATTGACAGATGCTGCTGATATTAGTCTTGCGCTTGATATTTGGTCTCTATGTCATGTATTTCTTTTATTATCAAGGTCATGTAACGGCCTATATTGATTTCCCCACTATGCCTGGGATGGATGATGTAATGTTCTTGCTTTATCATGTGTAAACTTTTGATATATCCCCACTTGGTTGGGAGATGGATGTATGAGTCTTTGGTGCTAGGAAGGTCACTTATGATGTATAGAGTCATGTTCTTTCTTGTAGAACATCTTTTTTCAGACCTTGCTTACAGTCAGGGGGAGCATGAACAGCACAATTCAGCAAGAGCAGAGCTTTAACATGTACTCACAGGGAGCATGGTCAAATTGGTACAACTTGGCATATACAAAGGGGGAGCTCATTCAGAGATTTCAGCAGGTACTCAGGGGGAGTATGGTCAGTAGGATGTTTATCACAGAAAGTGAATATCTTGGTCCGCCCTTTTCCCTTGATGTCAAAGGGGGAGAGTGACTTGGTGTTGTTGCCATCAAGTCCAAAGGGGGATATTGTTGGCATTATGATGCATGTGTTGTACTTGCTGGCAACCCACTCATAGAAGAGCATCTCTCTTAGTTATAACTATATGAATCTTCAGAAGAGATATCAGATGTGACTGAATGCATGGGATGCAGGATAGCTCAAAGGAATTAGATGATAGTTCTAAGTGTGACAAGTTAGCTTTGCCATCAAGTCCAAAGGGGGAGATTGTTGGCATTATGAGACAAGTGTTGTCCTTGATGGCAAATCACACAGATGACAGATCATAGTGCAGCAGGTCAGCAACAAGGATTTGATGATCAGACTACAAGAATGAAGAAAAAATATATATACGCAAGTTCATCGTGACCGAGACGTGTATACACGCGGGTTAGACGTTACAAAGGCGCGTATGTGTATACATGCACTTTCATGCAAGGAAAAGCGCGTATATGTTGGAGAACTTACTTTTGGTCCATGGTAGTTAGTCCTTGGTATTTGAACCTATGGTTTTGGACCATAGTATCTCGTCAGATGTGTTGATCCCAAGTATTGGGTCCTTGGTATTGGTTTGTTATGGTTTTGGACCATGGTATTGAGCAAGGCCTAAGACTATAAAAGGAGAAGAAGATCATTAGGCAAGAGTATGGAAAAAGTCTTGAATATCTTATGAATGAGGAGATCCAGTATGCAAGTTATGGGTTGATGATGCATTGCTTGATCTCAGCTAAGGAGGGATCTCACCGGTTGATGGAGAACAAGATCTAAAGATAGATCGGGATCAAATGGTTTGAAATGAACTATCTCTATATGGTTGATTATTCTTATTCTAGATCTGTATACTGCAGGGAAAATTTTAAGAACCCCCTCTAAATTTACATGTATAATAAATGGGCGAATCTCCATGGTATATAGGAAAAATGGAAGGCGATTTTATCAATAATATGATATGTATATATAAATTTTTGGTGAATCTCTCACTAGGCATGGCGAATATTTTACTCAATTATAAAATCTTGTGTTTATTGAATACACAAATGAAATCATCGCATTTCTTTAAAATATCTTTTGAAACCAAAATTACCAAAATTACATATAGATAATCTAGTGGGTGTAGGATAAAATTCACCCGTGCCATTCACAGAAAGCATGAGAAAAAACCTAATACTATATATAAAACCAAGAAAAATTCAAATTCATCACTTCTAGGGACCTCGTAACCACCTTGCCAATACACAAGTATGTTCCTGTTTGCAGTTAGAAAAATTACCCAAATTACAATCTGTTTACTCCAGCATACGTTGGAAAGTTATAGAAGGATGACTAGTGCAATCAATCCATTCCTTTTAGCCCTGGATTTGTTTCAGTTTAAAACAGAAGTATACAAATATACTTGTCCAATGTCTATGCTTTAACCATTCACCTTAAGATGTTTTTACAATATAATTTCCTAAGTCTATTTATTATCTTCATTATCATAAAAACCAACCTATATCCATCTCAACTCCACATCTACCACTCTTAGGGGGATGAAATCTACTTATCCCTCTGAGCACTTGGTAGACCGAGAATTAAGATGGATCTAAGATGATAGAATTTCCCGTTTAAATAGTCTATGCTCACATGAATACCATGGTATTACCATGGGTCAATACCAAGGGTTATCATAAACCTGGAGCTTAAAAATTACTATTAGTAATTTATAAAAATTAATAAAATTAATAGTTCATTTGTATTTTATTTTTTATTTTAACCAAGCTAAAATGTTTAACATACATTAAATTACAACATCCATTTTTACTCTTGATCGGATCAAATATTTTTTCACTCTATGCTAGTTTGCATATCACGATATTTGATACCTCTCGGGGGTTAGTAGATCTAGAGTAAAGATGGATCTATGCTGGTTTAATTCCCCCATTTAAATAGGCTACATTCTAGGTGAATACCATGGGAAAATACCGTGTGCCATTTTGGTGAATACCATGGGTCAATACCATGTGTCATTTTTATTTTTATTAATACTAATATTAGGGTTAATAATGTTTTTGTGCATGGTATTAATAACAATCTAGTCCATGGTATTTGTCCCATAGTATTTTTCCCATAGGTTTCACCTAAATATAACGCATTTTTTGAGTGTTCGTAAATATAAGGTGACTTATGGAGTAAATATATAAAAAATGTTTTATTTGTTTACCATACCTCCCGTTTATTTATAGTTTTATTAATTTACCATACCTCTTTTACAAATATGGTATTTGGCCCATAGGATTCACTTAAATAAAACCTCTTTCTTGAGCCTTCATAAATAGAACGAGGGTTATGGACTAAATATAAAAAGAGGTTTTATTTATTTACCATGCGTCTAGTTTATTTATATTTTTATGTATTTACCATACCTTTTGAGTAAGTATAAAAAGACGTTTTATTTATTTACCATACCTCCACTTTACTTGTACTTTTATTTGTTTACACCCTTGCATGTATATAAGGTGACTTATGGAGTAAATATAAAAAATGTTTTATTTATTTACCATACCTCTCATTTATCTATATTTTTATTAATTTACCATACCTCTTTTATAAATATGGTATTTGGGCCTTTGGCCCATAGAATTCACTTAAATAAAACCTATTCTTCAAAACAGGTGAATGGATTCACTTAAATAAAACCTATTCTTCAAAACAGGTGAATGGATTCACTTAAATAAAACCTATTCTTGAAAATGGGCGAATGGAAGGTTGTAACTCCAAATTTCAAGGGCTAAATTTACCTTGTTTACCCTCTCCCTTAAAATAAGGTGGGCTATTTGAGGTGATTTGTAAAAATGTACTATGATACAAAATATTCGCCCACTAAAAATTTAAAACCCCTTAATTTCGCTAAAGGGCGAACATTCACCCCTAAAATTTTCTATGGTATACTGATGCATGTAATGAACTAAACTAGGTTTAACTTAAGTTTGAAATCGCTGCAAGTCATGATTGAATATTTATACATTTGTACGCGGGTTGGCTTTGATGTAAGCACGTATGTACGCGGGTTTAATTCATTGTAGTAGCGTATACCATTTGAGCTATGATGTCTGAAGTTACAGGTGGTTCTGATTGTTGATGACAGTTTAATGGTGTCAGTATTCTGCATATTCAGATTGGTTGATTGTGTTTAGCTTCAGTATTGAAGGATGAGAACTAATATTGGATCAGGATCATAATGACTCATATTTATGTGATCTGATGGACTAGATCTGGGTGCTAACACATATATTACCCTTGTATATGTAATGATCTGGGTATGTCTGAAGTCAGGAAGTGCAGCGAAGTTATGAATAAGTAATTAATGACATATACGCTGGTTCGCTTTGGTGAAGTTGCGTATACACGCTGGTTCGGCACTTCCAAGTAGCGTATGCACTCTGATGCATGATTTTGATGGTACAGTTGGTTCTGATTGTTGTTGCAGAGTTCTGTTGTCTGCTCTGTGTTCTGGTGACTGTGTTGTTGACAGGGTTTCAGTGTTTCAGTGATTCAGAGATTGATGATGCTAGTATTGATTGTTTTTTGCTTCAATGATATTTATGGGTCGAGTATGAAAATTTTATGAAATGTGGCCTTCAGATTATAGTGTTGTGCTTCAGGAGTATCCAGTCTGAAAATATATGAAATTTTAGTTTGCAGATTACTGTGGTGTGATTTTTGAATGGAGTTCGGATTTTCCACAGTGTTCATGTTTTGTAGTCGACATTTCGAGTCTGAAACTAGACTCATCATCAGGACAAAATGTGAGGAGAAAAGAAGGAAATGTTAGGTATAAATATGAAAAACCCAGGATGTGAAGACCAATGGCCGACTCTTTGCCTCATTGATAATTTAATTTATTATTGTCATTTAAATTTTTTGATTTTACAATTTAATTATTTTAATAACTACCTTGTAATTATTTTTAATTTTTATATTAATATTACAATTTTATATTTTGTCTTATTTTATCATTATGCCTCATAATTAAATTCTTGCTTATTAATTATGGTTTATGCTTATTGATATTTATGATGCTATTCTTAATTGATTAAAATGAGACTTTATTAGTATTGTTATGTAAGTTTGTTTATTATGTCTTCTTATAAATTAATTTATTTGTTATTAAAATCTCTTTTTGTAATTCTTAGATTATTTAGTATTATTCTTATTAGTATTTTAATATTTAATGCTTTTTTGTTTATATTTATTATTTGTTCTTGTTAATGTTATTCTAATTCTATATTATTATTTTGCTCCTATTATCTATATTATTATTAATGATATTTGCTCTGATCTTAGTTGAAGCTCCTCTATATATACTTATTGTTACCTATTATAATTGATATTTATTATGATATTTATTAATGCTCTACTATATGTACTTATTAATTTATCTATTATTTATCTATTATAATAGATGTTTGTTTATTGATAGTTGCTAATCTATATTATTATATATGTTATTTACTAAGATATTTATTAATGTTCTTCTATACATGCTTATTATATCTATTATAATTTTTATTTGTTTTTATATTTGATGAGGTTCATGTTAGCCTTATCATTTATTTAATATTAATGTTATTAATGCTTCTATTATTTGCATCCATTAATGCTTTTTATACCCTTCTTATTAGATGTTTAATTTTATTATTATTGCATTATAGTAAATTATTAGGTTTCTTCTTGTCTCGGATTCTCAAGAGTAGCATGGTTAGTTTTATTATTATGATGGCAGGTTAGGAATTTCTAACATCATTATTAGGATTATTAGCGAGGGTTAGCACGGGGTTCCAATTTTTGCTAATCTCCATGCCACCATCCCTATTAAGGTTTTTAGGATGTTTAATGATTTCAATAGCTTCCCTAACTTTACGCTTGAATTGGTGTTCTACATTAGCAATGACTTTGGTGTCTTCTAAGCAAATATGATGATTAGTTTTACCTACATGCTCAGCTAGGGCTGAGGATTTGGTTCTTTCGTTACGAATGTCTGCACTATGCTCTTTGAGTCTAATCCTAACCGATCTACCAGTTTCTCTTATGTATTGATCCCCACAAGAAAATTTGATGATATAAACTCCTTTTTGCTGAAGTTGCTCTTGGTTATCCTTAACAGATCTCATTCTTTGCTTAATGGTAGACAAGGGTTTGAAAGCAGTTTTTATATTTTTCTTGTTGAGGATTTTGGCTATTTTGTCAGTGACTCCTTGGATGTAAGGAAGGCAGGTATTGGAGGTTGGGTTGTCTTTTGTTTTGTTTTTATTGTTATCAGTTTTTGCTTTTTGAATGGCTTTGTATATGTTTTCATTGCTGTACCCTAGGTTGGCAAAGGTTCTTTTAAGGTAGGAAATTTCTTCATCGGTATGGTTTATATCAGAGATTCTATAAGCTCTAGTGAAGAGGGTTTGTAGTACCCCCATTTTTTGGGCGGGGTGGTGATGAGAGTCGGCATGAAGGTAGTTATCTGTATGGGCTTTCTTTCTAAAAACTTTGTGACCAATGGAACCATCCTTCCTTCTAATGAGGAGAATGTCTAAGAATGGAATGCAATTATTTTCTTCAACTTCCATGGTGAATTTGATGTCTTCAGACAAGCTATTGAGATGATCCAGGAACTTGCTTAGCTCTTTCTCGCCATGAGGCCAATTGACACTGGTGTCATCCACAAACCTAACCCAGGATTTGGGTTTTAGTGGATATGAATCTAGCGCCTTCTTCTCAAATTTTTCCATGAAAAGGTTTGCCATGATAGGTGAGAGAGGTGATCCCATAGCAACACCTGAAGTTTGTTCAAATATTTCGCCCTGGAAGGAGAAGAAGGTTGAGCGGAGACAGATTTCGGCTAATTTAGCGGTCTGGGGATCTGCTACATCTTTAACTACCTGAATAGCATCATCTAGGGGAATTTTGGTGAAGAGCTGGACTACGTCAAAACTCACGATTTTGTCTCCTGGTTCTAGCTTGGTGTTTTTTATGTGATTTACAAATTGATTGGAGTCTTTAATGTAAGAGCTAGTCTTACCCACTAGCGGGGATAGAATGCTAGCGACGTACTTGGCTAACTCATAAGTGGGAGACCCTATGGTGTTGACTATGGGTCTTAGGGGGACATCTTTTTTATGAATTTTAGGGGCTCCATAGATCCTGGGGGTGATTTCGCTGTTAGGAGTCAATCTCTTTTTTATTTTATCATCAAGGCTTGTTTCTTTAATGGCTTTCTTTACGAGGTTTGTGATTTTGGAGATGGGGTTTTTATCTAGCTTTTTGTAGCTACCACTATTGTATAGGTGGTCTTTCATTTTGTTTATATAATCTACATAATCCATAACGACAGTGGCGCCTCCTTTGTCGGCTTTTAAAATGACTATGTCCTTATTATTTCTAAGGCTTTTTAGGGCTTTAAGTTGATCAGGGCTTAGGTTTCTTCTGGGGGGCTTGGCTTTTCTAAGGATAACAGCGACCTCTTGCCTGATGAGCTCTTTGTCATATATAAAATTGTAATATTAATATAAAAATTAAAAATAATTACAAGGTAGTTATTAAAATAATTAAATTGTAAAATCAAAAAACTTAAATGACAATAATAAATTAAATTATCAATGAGGCAAAGAGTCGGCCATTGGTCTTCACATCCTGGGTTTTTCATATTTATACCTAACATTTCCTTCTTTTCTCCTCACATTTTGTCCTGATGATGAGTCTAGTTTCAGACTCGAAACGTCGACTACAAAACATGAACACTGTGGAAAATCCGAACTCCATTCAAAAATATATGAAATGTGTTCCCTGTAGGATGAAAGGAGATTGTAGGTCGGCGCCTACGTACTAGTACATCAACTAGTACAAGAGCAAAGGGGGTGGTAGCTCCCTTCCAGTAGCAGCTAGAGATCGAGTGAAGATTGGAGCATTCAGTAGTAGGCACCTACGTACTAGTAAATGGATCAGCTAGTACAAGAGCTAAGGGGGTTGTAGCTCCCTTCCAGGAGAAGCTGGAGAACGAGAGAGGGTTGTAGCTCTCTGCAGGTAGAAGCCTGCGTACTGGTAAAGGACTGCACCAGTACAAAATATTGTAAAATGAAGTATCTTATTGAAAGAAGATAGAGACGACTTGCAGCAGGTGGTTTTCACCCACATTGGGTTTCCACCTTATATCATGGTGTTCATGTGTGCCTGTTGTGTGTGATGATTTGTTCTGTTTTACTGCACCTGCTTACTGTTCATATGGGTAATGAAGTTCTAATGCACTAACAAAAGATCAACATTTAATGGATTAACTGAATCATAAGTATTTTGGATATACGCTAGTTGCATTAGACACAGTTGCGTATACACGCGGGTTCCCTTGAATGAAGTAGCATATATGTATCTAAGTATGGAAATGAAAAAGTTTTATTGATTTGATAATACTGATTCACCCCCCCCCCCCCCCCCCCCCCCCCCCCCCCTCTCAGTATTATTTCCAACAATGAGCCCAAAAACAAATGAGGAAAACCAAAACAAAAAGAAAGATTTGAAAAAACCATAGACAATATGACTCAAATCATAATTCCAGAAAAAAGTTACACACCAGGAATTGCAAAATGATTTCAGCCGAAACCATAATCGCCAAAATAGAAAGCCTGCATGAATGCAAGCAATGTTGCACATATGTTGGCAAATCAGCCATCTAAGTCTGCCACAACATATAAGAATTTCAATGTCAAACCAATGTCTTTGCACCTACACTGATGCACAGAACATTGCCAATTGTTGTAACCATTTCAATGTCATTGTAAATGCATCACAAGAGAACAATATACATATTAAAATAAATTGTTTACAGGAAATTGATACAATATTGTAATGTTTCAACTTTTAAAGATAGAATGATGCAAAGCTCAATAAAAGTAGGTAGCAAACTTGGGAACCCTGAGAATGGTGCATCTCAGACTTAAGTATGAATCACAAATCAATTATAAAAAGCATAATATTTTAACCGGGTTCAAGGCATTGCAGGGTTGAGTTCTTTGCACTTACATTGATGCATATACCATTGCCAATTGTTGTAACCATTTCAATGTAATTGTAGATGCATCACACAATTTTTTACAGGAAGTTGATATAATATTTTAATGTTTCAACTTCCAATGTTAGAAATTTTCAAAGCTCAATAGAAATAGGGAAGAAACTTGGGAACATTGAGAATGGTGTGACTCAAAGTATGAATCACAAATCAATTATAAAAAAAGCATAATATTTTAACTAGGTTCAAGGCATTACTGGGTTGAGTTCCCAATGAATCCAGACGATAGAAAATTGGGAGCCTATGATGCCTTCATAAAAATGAAACTGATTACCATGAATATGCATTAAAAAAAATAAAATTTTCAAACCAAGATAGTCTAAAAAACTCAGATTTGTAGATGGATAATTTTTAGATTTCTAAGTTTGGCTTCCATAAATCACAACATAATGGGGAGAAGTTTGAGTTAGCTATTAAATTCTGCCAAGAAAATGTTGGAATTAAAAAGAGTGTTGTCTTTGACTCTTTCTAATATTCTACATGCCATATCCAACTATAATTGTATTCCATGAGACCACGTTTCTTGCTAACATACTGTTAAAAAAAATTGTGCAATATGTATCTTCCCACATTTTGGCATACATTTCGATAAGGGAAGTCACAACAACAACATCCAGATCAAATCCATTTCTTAGTATATAACAATAAATAGACTTGGTGTAAAGTTGCTAAATGGGCACATGCCGGAAGCACACTCACCAAAGTCACAGAGTCAGGTAACTCATCAGGTTTCATTTGATTCAAGAATGTGAAGGCTTCGTGGTCATGTCCACTTTTCACATAACCAATAATCATTGTATTCCATGAGACCACATTTGTTGTGGTCATCGTCTCAAATAATTGGTTTGCAGGTTTTATGTTCTCACACTTGGCATACATGGATACAAGGGAATTTTCTACAAAGATATTTGTTTCAAAACTACTTTGAATCATGTAATCATGGATCCATTTTCCTTGTTGTAGAGCCTCCAGATGGGAACATGCTGAGAGGGCACTCATGGTGTTACTTGAGTTGGGTTTTATAGATTTTAATAGCATTTGATTAAAAACTTAAATTTAATATATCAATTGATTTTTTCTTGATTATGGAAACCACGTACAACTTCTTCAATTTAAAAAAATTATCGATGTCTCCTTGCACCTTTTATGGCAATTTATAATATAATTTATAGGAATACATTTCGTACTTATGAAGACTGAACCTAGTTACACATTTTTTCAACATTCCAATAATCAACACTTTGTGTGGCCTTTTAGAAACCAGTGAAACAATTATACATATTGAAGGCATATTTCCCAAGTGGTACTCATGATCTGTCACAACATACTCTTACTGATGCACCATTGTAGGCAAATGAATTTGTTTGGGTACATTACATTCAACCCTTGAAATGTTGTCTAGATGGCTTGTGCATTGGAGACTAGAGGATTTTGTCTATTGCTTAAGATTTTAAATAACCTGAATTTTCACTTGTGTTCATTTAGTATTAAACTTCCACTTCACCCTCTCCCTGACTTCAATAAAGTGGCCTCTAAGGTCACTTTCAATTTTCGAGAACTGGGACTAGAGGTGATTCTTATTCCCATCCCTCCATGTGGACATGCTCATGATATCTTCGCATTTTACAATTGCTTAAATTTCTTGCACTACTTTCTTTTGGAGAAAATGAGTAAATAATATTGATCACCCACAGATATTTAAACTATTTGTGCCTTGGTACATGTTTTAAAGTGCATTAATGGAATAATCATGTTGTTGGATGCTTCCATATATTTATGATCTAAGCAATTGTTACCCCTCAAAACACATGTCTTTCTAAGGCACTTTGCACAATAGTGTGATGGACATTTATAGTAGTTATATTCATCATTCCAAGCAACTATATTTTATATACCTGTTGAGTTATTTTCCAAGAGAGTTCAATTATTGTAAGAAGGGTGTACACTTAGAGGGGGCTTAATACTCCCATTTTTCCCTCATCCAAAGATAGAAGTAAATCTAACAGGGATCATGAAGGAGAAGTAAAATCACTTGCCTTCTTTAGATATATTTAAGGAAGGATTAGGTAGAAGTATTCTCAAGACTTTCAAGAGATATACAACCAAATACATCAAACCACAATATAGTGGGGATATAGTCCATTGGGATAAAAATAAATAAATTTCTCATTCTAGGCATAAGGTTGTTATTCTTATTGCTAGCTCTTACTTTCTCCATAGTTGTTTTCATGTCTTGATGGGCTGAAAGTGTTAACAAGATCAAGTTTCAGACTTCTTCTCAATAAGGAATACACTTATTTTTTTTCCCTTTAGCACTTTGAGAAGATGTTTCCAGCAGAATGAGGTCTTTATGCCAATTCCTTGAGGACAACTTGTGTCTTTGAAACCTAGGGCTGACTTGTGTATTTTAATGATGAACAAGTATTTGTATACTTATTTGGGGGCACCTTTTGGTTTTTTATTCGGTGGCTGGCTCAAAAAAAGAATATTTATTGGGTGATTTTGTTTGATTTTATTATCTCATATAGATTTATCAAAATGGCACCATGGATTAAATCTTTGGAGACAGAAAATTATGATACATGCACACAGCCAGGAATCTTGCTTGGGGGCTAAATTGAAGGTGTTTACAAAGAACAAAAACTTCAAGGAATATGTGGAGGTGAACATCAGGGAAAATCCAGTGATAACTTGCATGGAAAGGCATACCCTAGATGTCACTAAAATAAATATCTCAAAGCACAATCAAAGCTTGGCATAAGTAAGCAACTCGGATTTGTATGCAGGGAGGTACCCTTCCAACATATTGTGGGAAGAAATGTGTGGATATTTTGCAAGAGTCGAAAGAAAAAAACCTAAGGAATGTATCAAAATTTCAATAGGCAATGAATAAAAGAGAACACCAAGAAGCTTGTAAACACACCTATCCATAATGGTCAGCAATTGCTTTCTCACATCCTGGGCTCTCCTTCAAGAGCGAAATTACACAAAATTTTCAAAACACCAAGTACCTAAGAAGTTTTTTTCCTTCCAAACCTCATACATGGATAATAATGTTAAGTGGTCCCCTTCTAGTTGGAAAAAAGTTTCCCTTTTTTGGTCAGCCTGAGCTTGCTTCTCTTGAGGCCTATAGAAAATGTTCTATGTCTGGAGCATTTCTATTATGGTCAAGATATCATCACTACAGCCAAGGTCAACATTGGAAAGGAGCATCTTTGACAAAGGAGGTTGCAATGGAAATTCAACCATTTTTCTCCCCAATTTGGTTAGAAGACCCTCCTCATCCAAAGCTCCTAAATTGTACAGTTGTTCCATTGTAAATATAAGTGCTTGAGGAGGATGGGGATCCATAAAATCAAAGGAGAGGATGTCATTGAGTCCCACCCCTCTCAAATCATGTGCAAGATACCTCTCACCCATTTCTGGCATTGGATCCTCCCATGGTCGATTCAAATCCTTAGGAATGGAATCCATCATGGTCCTTTGTTGTTGTTCTTGAATCTCCCTTCGCTCTTCGCAATGCGATGACTGCATCATTGTTGCTTTCTATAGTGAACCATCGGGATTATTCATAAGTGAAACATCGATCGAGTAACGATTCTGCCCCTACAATAAATCAGGATCATCCTCATTCAACTCAATCTTGAGCTCCTCCTCAGCAGTACCCTCATCTTGGTAAAGCATGCCATCACCATATTTGTCATACATAGCAAATTCGTTCACATCCAAGACCCCAGATGCAACCAGCTGCTTTGCATCCCACTTCTCAGGAGAGCTCATTCTCTTTAGGGGCCTTGAAGAAGGCATGTTTCTCTCCCCATCCAAAATGGTGATACCTGAAAGTCCAGTCCTCTTTGTGAGAGGCTGATTGGAACTACTAGGATTGGCCCTTAGAGTATCATAATCAGTGCTTTTCTTCATTGGCAACAAGTCCTCACCAATTTTTTAATCAACATCCCTCAAGGAAAGGCTCATTTTATGTCTTGATATAGAAATAACCTTGACCCAAACCTCTTGATCTCTCTTAACGACTTCCTTTTCATTAACCACCCTCCTACTTACAATCTGTGAAATATGGACCAAAACCTCTTTCCCTCGAAAATCATTCAACTGGACATAGCACCCCATATCCATGACCCTGAAAACCCTACCCCGATAAACCCCAAATTACTCGGGCTCCTTATTGTAGTTGTTCTGCTCCTTATTGTAGTTTGTTCTAACAAAGGGCTAGCTTGAAAACCTTGGCAAAGGGAAGGTTTCAAAGGAAGCGATGTCTCCCCATGTTGAAAAAAATAAAATTTTCACCATGTTGAAGAAGGTCTTGGACATTAAAGTTGATAAAATGAGTCAAGAAGAAAGCATTTTTGGAGATCGTGCATTGCTAACTGACATTGAACCAACACAAAGATGAGGCTTCAGCTGTGAACAAATGGCTTGAAGAGCTGGAGGCTCTTCTCAATCAATCATAAAAAATTGTGCATCAGTGTACGGTACCAATATGGGATGTTGTTTCTCTATATCGAACCAGCAAGAAGGTCACCAATTTAGTTACAGATATTGACAAATAGCTAATGTCTCCTTTGGATCACATGGTTCAAACTAAAAAGAAAATTCGGAATATTATGGAGGGAAAAACACAAATTAATAAGAATATAGAAGCTTTGGCTATGTCTTCAAGCAGATTTGCAACCATTTCCCAAACGACTCATGCTCCAATGGGCTTAAGGGCTAAGTTGATTGACGAACGCCTTATCGTGAGACAAGAAAAAGCTTTTGCAAATCTGGAGAAAATGGTAATAGATGATGTAGTTAGCAACATTGGCGTGCTGGGCAAGGGTGGATCGGGAAAAACTCTGCTTCTCAAGCAACTCTTCAACAGTGAAAAGGTGTGTAATCACTTTAGCGATGGTTTATTACTTTGGCTCATTGTTTCGCAAAATCCAACTATTAAAATTATGCGGAATGAGCTCTGCACACAAATAACCTTGCAAAAAAATGTGGATTTGGGTAAAAATATGGATGAAGATGATGTAAAAATATGGTTAGAAGACCAAATTATTCATGCCAACCATGTGATTCCATTGTTGGTAGGAGAAGGGTTGCTGGCAAGGAAGGATCACCATCAGCATAGCTACGACAAATTCACGATAGGAAAGGTTTTTGTTAAAGATAACTATTAATAAAAATGGGTGAGAAATATTTGATTAAGGTGAATGGAAGTGTGATAAATTAAAAAAGGATTTACCAAAACTATAAAATCTTTGATTGAAAACCTAAATTTATTTGGTTGAGAACTTCCAAATTTCAAAACCAAACTAATAAATTCTTTCTTGAACACATATAGAAGGTAAAAAGTGGAGAAGACAATTGAAAATAGAGATTATGATAGTTACATCATGTAAAAAAAATTGACAAAGAACTTGTATAAATATATTTTGATTGAAAACCTAATGTAGTTGGTTGAGAACCTCCAAATTTCAAAACCAAACTAATAAATTCTTTCTTCAACACATAGAGAAGGTAAAAAGTGGAGAAGAAATTTGAAAATAGAGATTATGATAGTTACAAAATGTAAAAAAAATGCTTGTTCCAATATTGTCTGGGGGATAGACGTGGGTCTTCATTGTTCAGGTCAACAAAATATTTATTGAGATGGGGAATGATTACATTGTGCGCTAATAAAATAATTTTTTCTTATATTCTTATTTAGTAGTAAATATTGAGGACTCTTTACATCCTTCTAATTGTGATCATTATTTTCAGTATTTGTGGTCCCATTTTGTTACACAATAATTGGTTTTGCAAAGCACACACAAAACATCCTCTATGCCATTTTCCAATAACTATCACAAAAACCCCAATCCTTTGAATTTTGGGTAAGTTAAATAGGTTTGTAATCTTTAATTTTGGGTAAGTTAAATAGATTTTTAATCTTTAAAGTTTGAATAAATATGGAAGGTCAAGAAGAAATAATTTTTGGTCCTCCATTTGAAAATGATGAAGAAGAAATTGAATAAAATTTTCCAAATTCAATGCAAGGTCAAATTCTGGTTTGAGGCATAGATCTTGAAATATTCTTGGGAAAGGTAAATGTTGCACAACCTATGTCCATGTCCAGCCCCAATATAGGCCCTCTTTTGTTCGAGTAGACCCAAGCTTCAATTTTCATAAAGGAATTGAGTAATTTTGATAAAGCTTTGAGAATTTACTATAACATTTTGTCACATGATGGTTTTGGTACAGATTTGGGAATTTCAAATAAGAATTTGTCACATGATGGTTTTTTCCCCTCTAGAAATCAGTTTTGGTCCAAAAATTGTAAAGAATGTAAGGTGAAGCCTCCATGAGTAGACCTGAGCCTATTCAATATTCATTATACATTAGCACAACAAACAAGTCATCCTTAGTCATGTATATGAAAACAGACTGATTATTTTAATATTTTTTAAGTGGGGGTTAAAAGCTGATACATGCCATAAGGTGGAAAAAAACTTTTTCTTATTTCCAAAATTTTGAAAATTATGAAATCAACACTTTCTAACACATGCATTATCCCATGCCTTCTTCTTCGATGATATGTCAGTCTTTGACATTGAGTGTGATAGTGAAAAATACATTAATTTCATTACAGTCATGTCCCAGGGTACCAGTGAAATATAGACAAAAAAATCTGTGGTAGATATTCACCTTGAGAACGAAATGGGTCTCTTTGAGGCAATCGATGAATATGTTGGCTTAGTGAATGAAGAAGAGAATGATGGTGAATTAAAATTATGTTTGATGACATTTATTGACAAGGAACAATAAAAAGAATGCTTTCCTAATGGCATACATTTTGAAGACATGATCTACCCTATGTGTCCCTACACTTGGTCCACTTAAGAGAGAGAGGATGACCTCTATCAAAGATGAGGGCATCTAGTGTGAAGGCTCTCGAGAAGATATTAACCAAGACGACAGTGTCAAAATTGGATCTAGAAGGGCATATAAATCAAATGCATATGGACCCACAAGCCAACCCAACAACCATACTCTTTAACTTGGTGACAATTGAATGAGATCTTTGGGATACGAAAGATGGAGAGATCAACCACGTAACAACCTCAATCAATAGGCATATTGAAACATAGGTATCCTCTTGTTTCACCAATGACACTTTCCATATTTCAAACCTAAAAGTTCCATGCCCTTGATCTGTGACTTCTAATCTCTATGATCTGGTTGATAACATTATGACTAATTTGATGCATATGAAAGGATCTAATTCCATGATGAATCACTACCCTGAGAAACAAATGGCCCTTTGTTTTAGAGAAATCGGAGTGGATGATATTTTCATTAGTTTTCCTAGCCACATGTGTCTAGATGTAGAAAAAACAAAGATGAGAGAAAGGGCTTGCTCTTTTATTTTCACCGAGGGGCATATATTGGATCAATTCATCATGCATTATCACATTAATAAATAAACATCGATCGATTGGTGGCATAAGCATCCAATGGAAAATGTTGTGGAGGAATGTTGTTGACAGAGATATTTGGGACATAAAATATGGAGAGATCAATTAGGTAACAACCTCAATCAGTAGACATATTGAAACAAATGTCTCCTCTTGTTTCACCAATGACACTTTCCAACTTTCAAACCTAGAAAATCCTTCCCATTGATCTATGAATTCTAATCTATGTGATTAGGGTGATAACATTATGACTAATTTGATGCATATGAAATAATCTAATTCCATGATGAATCACTGCCCTGAGAAACCAATGGCCCATGTTTTTAGAGAAATTAGAGGGGATGATGTTTTCTTTAGTTTTCCTTACCACGTGTGCCTAGATGCAGAAAAGAAAAAAAAACATTGATGAGAGAAAGGTATTGCTCTTGTATTCTCACCTAGGTTCATATATTTTATTAGGTCATCATGTAGTATCACATTAATAAAGCAACATTGATTGGCTAGTGGCATAAGCATCTAATGGAAAATGTTGTGGAGGTAAACACAACCACCCATTCTAGTGGCCCTCATGTTTATGATTAGTCACATAGAGGTGAAAATGAGGTGTTAGCTATATCTAAATCAAATACAAGTGGCTTTATACACCAAGCCCAAAATGATGTTGACAATTTAGATATTGGATGGAAACACTCATTCAAAACTGTAATTGATGAAATTGTTTCTATAGACCAATCTTTCCCTAGGGAAATAGTTCAAATATGTGAAGAAAGATTTATATGGAATACAGTTCATATAATTTTGAAAAAAAATGTTGAGATAATAAATGGTCTCTTCTTTTCCATATCTTCATGGAAACCTATGAAAAAACTTGAGGATACCTAGGGCACTATGGTATATCCTTGGTTTCAATTTTAGTCTTCAACACACTTCTTTTCTAAGTTTGGCACAACATTATATATACTTATATGACAACATAGTTACATATCTACTTGGGTTAAATTATTAGTTTACTAGATCAATCCTCAAGATAGAGTTGGAAGCAAAGCAGGGAAATATTTTGTGGTTTGATTAACATAGCCCAATGCAAGGGTGGATCAAAATATCCTATATCATTTCATGTCAACATTTGACATAATAGAAGATGTTTTAGATTGGCAGATACACATGCTTATTCACAAAAAAGTAGTGGACAGAAATTCCAACTTGCAACCATCCATATTTTGACTTCTCACTGTTTCACTTCCTAATGAAGCACATACAAAGGGATAGTGGATTCATGAAGTATTGAAGTGGATACAAAGGCTATTTGACTTCACCTAGCAGCTTAATAGAGCACCAATAGTGGTTTTCTCAATATATTGGTGCTCTCGTATGAGTTTGGCAGAACAAAAACTAGGAACTAGATGGATTTCCACATATATCCAAGAGGATAAACCTTTTACATGGTAATATGAACATTTAATAAAATATATAGAGAAATCTACTCCTATTCCTATTTAACCTAAGCTCATAAAGTTCTTATTTAACCTATTCTAACCCTCCAATTGAGTCAAATATTACATCAATATCATCTATATTTATAACATAACAAGCTATCAAAACATGTAAGAGAAAGGAATCAGAATCCAAAAAACATAGTGCACAATTAAAATGACTAACATAAATGACTAATTTTCAATATTGTAGTACTTTTTAAGTAGTCGTATTTTTGTTCCTAAACTAAATTAGTCATTCACATTAGTCATTTTTAGTTGCGTTACTTATTATCTAGTTGTGTATTTTAACCCGATACTAAATTAGTCGTTTTTAGTTGGGTCACTGAAGATTGCTCATTTTTGGTCGTATTTAACTTGGAAACTTTGTGGGGAATAACTTTTTTAGCCACCTAGTCAATAATTTCATCATTTTCTACTAGTGGTTTTTGTATGCTCTAGAATTCAATCTCAAATATGCGACCTTGGGAAAAACAACATAACTTTCTCTCTCAGAATCACTTTTGAATTTCGTAAAAATTGGCTGAAAGTGCACAGAATTTTGTTTGATTTGTATCATTTTCAAGGCCTAAGGTTGAAAAATTGACACGTGACACTTCGTACAAGTTCACTCTACTAAACCAGTCGATAATCAAGTCATCATGGGAGATTTTGCATAACTCTTTCTTGAAGAATCCAATCTTGGTCTGACTTGTGGTGTTGGAAAGAAGACTCAAAGGGATACCAAAGGATGAAATTTCAAACCTTGGAGATCCAAAATCACAGAGATACAATAGTTTATTATATCGATCTCTTAAAAACAAGAAAAGTGTGTGTGATTGTTTTAAATTTTACATAACTTTTGTTTGAAAAATCAATTCGAAGTGATTCAAAGGGCATAGAGAAGCATTCATATCATTATTTGATTATAAAATTCCTTGAAACAAAAAAAAATAGATACACCTAGTAAGCAACCAGAAATCTATTCTATGATGCATGAAGAAGAGGAAGAAAAGCAACATGATATATCAAAATTACGAGACCAAGTGAAACAAATTTCACTGTCACAAACAGTAACCAAAAATGAATTGGAAGTGATGATGAATGTTGAGATGGATGGTTTAAAAGGAAACATGGATGGTTTAGAATAAAAAATAAAATGGACATGGAAGGCTTGAAGGATGGTTTAGAAACAAAAATAGAAGGCTTGAAAGATGGTTTAAAAGCATAAATGGAAGGTTTGAAGGAAGGTTTGACAAAGTAATGCTTCCTAATGGCAACAAGGTATTCCATGAAACTCATGATGAGAACAAAAATAATATTAATTATGATTTTAGAGACTCTAACTTTGGGTTGAATACCTACCACATTCCAAAGATCAATATGAGGAAGTTTGATGGCAAGGATCTGGTAACATGGATACTACAAATGGAGAAATATTTTGATCTACATGATGTGAAACCTTCACAAAAGGTATGTATTACATATTTATATTTAGAAAACAATCAGTTTGTATGGTATAGATAGATTTGTTCTCATAAACCACTTGTCACCTGGTCAATTTTTACAGAGGAAATGACATCACATTATGAAGATACAAAGAGAAACACCTTCTTTAGCCAATTGATAAATCTCAAACAAAAGGGTTCAATGGCGGAGCACATTGTATACTTCCAAAAATTGAATATTAGGGAAACTGATATTCCATAGGAGCATAGGATTGACGTCTTCATAGTGACTTTAAAGGATAACATCCAACATTAGGTTCATCTTTGGGAACCTATTTAATTGGAGAAGGCATTCAAGGTGGAAAGAAAAGTTGAAAGAAAAAATATGGAAACAAGGAAGTCTAACACTCACAACTATAATGATGGAAGTGTTGTTGCTCCTAGTCTTACACAACCTACAAGTTTGACACCAAAACAATTGGAGGAAAAAAGAGCAAAAGGGCTTTGTTGCAATTATGATAGCAAATACAATAAAGGTCCTAAGTGCGCAGAGAAGAAATTATTATACATAGATTGTGAAGAGGAGGAAGAAAAGGAACAAGAAACATCAAAAGAGGAGGATATACACCAGAAACCAACCCCAAAGAAAAAATAAATGAATCCGACCATATATTATAATGCATTGGCAGGAATTACCACTCCTAAAACTCTCAAGATAGAAGGATATATCAAGAAGAAAAAGGTAATAGTTCTGATTGATTCGGGTAGTACCCATAATTTTGTTCATTGTAAGATAGCCAAGGAATTGAATTAGTTCCTATATCTAGCACTAGAGTGTCAAGTGATCCTTGCAAATGGAGGAACTATAAATTACTCTTGAAAGTTCCATAATATCAAGCTAACCATGGGGGAATATTTATTGAATAGTCCAATGTTTTCCATTCCAATGGGTGGTGTTGATGTTGTACTAGGAGTCCAATGGTTACAATCTTCGGGGACGATAGCTTTTAATTTTCAAGAACTTTTCTTGAATTTTTTTTGGGAAGGAAAGGTAGATGAATTAAGGGGTATCACAGGGAAACTAGGAAATATAGCAGCTCTAATTTCATGAAAAATATTCTAAAGAAATAACAATGGGGTGGAATTGCACAATTATGCTCACTGGAGGTTCAAACATCGAAATCATATATTTCTCTAGATCTCCAAAAAGTCTTGGACAATTATTCCAAGGTATTTGATACTCCAAAAGGCCTCCCACCTATTCATGATCAAGATCATGTAATTCATTTGATTCCAGGAAGTGTTCCTCTAAACATCAGACCTTAGAGATATCCCTATACCCAAAATAGTGAAATTGAGCATATGGTTGCACAAATACTAGAGGCTGGCATAATTCAACCTAGTCAAAGCTTTTTCTCAACTCTAGTAGTATTGGTCCACAAGAATGATCGATCATGGCGTATGTGTCCAGATTATAGGGAGTTCAACAAGATCACTATTAAAGATAAATTCCCCACTCTTGTCATTTATGAAGTGTTGGATGAATTACATGGAGAATTTACTTCACCAAGTTGGATCTTCGTTCATTATATCATCACATTATAATGAATACTCAAGACATTCTGAAAACAACATTCAGAACTCATGAGGGTCATTATGAATTTTTTGTCATGCCTTTTGGCCTTACTTATGCACCTTCCACATTTCAAGGTTTGATGAATTCCATTTTAAAACCCACCCTTAGAAAATTTTTGTTATTATATTTTGATTATATACAAATATACAAGAAGTCTTGGAAGGATCATGTTTGATGTGTTGAAAGGGTGTTCAAACTATTGGAGGACAAACAATTATATGAAAAATCCCCCAAATATTTCTTTGGAGTACAAGAGGCGGAATATTTCTTGGGTGTGTATTATATTCTTTCCACGATTAGTCGAACACGTGGGAGGGGTGTAGATCTATAAAAAGGGTCTCTTTCACCTCTAATTACCTCACATTAATATGTCAATCTGGGAGAGTTTTTTTATTTCAAAGAGTGTCTCAGTCTGAGGCTATCATTTTCCAGAGTAATGCTAGTAGTACAATGTTCAGAAATACAAGAGTAAACGGATGCTTGTCTACAGCTTAACTACTTCAAAAGAGTAAATCACACACTCAAAAGACTAAGCAACTTATCAGTCAAGGGTTCAGTAGCGATAACCCATCCCTTTGGAAACTGATGGAAAAGGAAATCAGAGAACAGATCGTGGATCTGGGAGCCAGACAGTAAATGCCAAGGCTCACTACAGCCTTAGATCGTCTCCCACACCAAAATAACAAATGCCAGTAAATGGAACGACAGATAAGAAAATGGAACAGCAAATAAGAAATCGAACAGCAAGTCTGTAATGGAACAGCAAATCCGAAATGGAACAGCAATTCTTAAATGGAACAACAGCTAAGAAATAGAACAGCAACTAAGTCTCACAAGCAGTAACAAACTTAATCTATCAAATCAAATGCATTAATCGTAATCAAATGGCAATCTTTCACTCTTAAGGCAGATCGAACAGCACACACCAATGGAACAGCACTGATTACTGATAAGTTATGGAACAGCGCTTGAAAACCATATATGCACACAACACACCTAAATAGTAATCTGACCTAAGCATCAATCTCAGCTAGAAGGAATACGACTGCATTTCAAAGTAGAACAGCATTGTTCATCAATTTAACAATCATAAAGGACATAACTCCCAAGATAAATTTGGTAATGTGAATGTACAGCACAAAAGCTCTGTGATGGAATAGTAACAATATTCTATCAAGACCAGTAATATTAGATCAACTCTGAAAAGAACAGTAATATGATGCAGAGTCAATACAATAGTTATGTCTGTGGAAACCTTAATGAATTAAACATAACAGAGCATGTGATGTAAACTTATAAAACACATCAGATTACCAAATAACGATGATAAGCAAACCATGCAGAAGCCAAACGTAATAATATAGGAGCAAGTGTCCTCCAGGGCTAGGCCCTTAGCCTCCAGGGGTACACCGCTTGAGGTTAATCCAAACTCAGAGATGAAGTAATCACCAAGTTTGTATTAATGCATAAAGAAAAATTACAATAAACCAGTTCTTATCGAGACTCGATGATCAAAGTTTTGATCTTAACAGAAATTACATAAAAACATAATCATGTCTAACTCCCTCTCGAGCTAACAGTGTTGTCCCTTTTATAAGGGTGACGGCGGAGATGTCTAAGTGCAAAAATAGATAAAACAACGATCCCTCAGGATCAAGGATCCTGAGGGATTCACCGAACCATTAATCCTTAATCATTTCTTTTCTCTCCTGCGCCGAGCTGGTATCTCCACCTCCTTTTCTGGGCCAATTTGCTTTGATTTTCTTCGCCTTGTTTGCATTCGGTCTCCCATCAAAGGGAAAATAGTTATCTCGTCCTTGTCCTTTCCTTTAGAATGGCAACTTCTCGTTTTCACTCCTTCCTGCATGAGGAAATGAAAATTGTCAGCGTTTTAGTCTTGCATATTAATATCACGTGTTTTGTTATAATTCTTTATCGTTTTCCAAGTTCATGATGCAAAAGGTTTGCAAGTTCTATTGAAAAGATACTGAAATAATCATCAAAAACATACCTTTTTTAGTACTCCACACACCCCCCTGCTTACCCTGTTTCATGCCCTCATGAAAACGTTGTAGTTGACATGCAAGGCAGTGAGAGAATAGGCTGGAGATGGAATCTCATGCGGAGGCCTACAGCCATGATGAGTAACTAGGTAGTCAAAGAAATGGCATGTCTGACCCTCGGGCATCTCATACAGGGCTTGGTATCCAGGTGCAGGGTGCCAAATAATTGGACTCCGGAACCTATATCCTAACCAGGATGGCCCTGCCCTCAAAATGATTTCGCCATAAAGGTGCAAACGGTTGGCAACTAATTTAAAATTCTCATACTTAAACGGTTCCCTGAGTTGGTTATTCGGATTAGAGATTTGATACTGAAATTTAGCTGCATCAATGGCAAGGTCTTTGATGGAAAGAAAGTATTCTAATCCCCGTTGAATGAGTGCTTCATGCATGGGTCCTAATGTTTCAATTACACCCAGAGTCTTCATGAGGTTTCTATGTGCTTTCCACAACTGTACTGGGTTCCTAGGCTCAACCCTTACCCACAAATCGAAGTCGTTTTCTTGCCTCTGGAAAGTATTATAGGCTTTAAGCCATTTAATATGATTAACCCCAAATGAGATGAATGCCTGCAATTGGATGTCTCCAACAAAGGGGCCAGGGTTCAACTCAGTCTCTTGGTCTAGTACAAGGTTATGTAAATAGAACTCACACAGCACTCTCTAGACTTTTACCCCGTAGTGCTTACAGTAGTCTATAAAATCATTGACAGTGTTAATTTGGATGGGAGCACCTGCTTTAACAGCTTTTATTTTTAATTGAAAATACCGTTCCAATAGAAATAGGGCATAATTTTTGGCAGGGGCTCTACATGCTAAGATGTCATTGTATAAAGAACACAAGGTATCCATCTGCTTGATAACAATATCTAGCCTACGAGTTACCTTTGCAACTTTCTCTTGTTCCTTCCGCCAACCTTCAAAAGCCTAGCTTTCGGATTGATTGACATTCCTAAGTTGCTGTTGTAGCTCTTCATACTTTTCACAAGGGACCGTTTGCTCTCTAAGCTTTTCTGCTTCTTGTTGGGCTTGCTTCAACCCCTTTCGCAGTGTTACTATTTTTGGATCTCTTCTCCATGCAGCAGTGGAGGCCGGGAGTTTTACCTGAACTTTCCTATTGCGTTGCTTTGAGTTCAGAACCCTTATCACTCCTGAAGGTGGCGCCTCCGTCTGAATTTCCTTATCACAGGTCATCATGTCATCCATTTCTATTTAAACTTGAATATCAGTCTGTTGTTGTTCCTTTCCAATTGGAACAGCAGCTTGGTTTTCGACAGGGTTTTGAACAGCAGGACGAATTCTGATCCTCCGCCCCTTTGCCTTGCGGGGTTTTGCTGGAGTGGTCACCTTTTTCCTTCCTGAAGTCCTTTTTACCCTCTGTCTTGCTTTCAAATCCCTAATCTGCTGGTGGAGCAGGACTATTATGTTCAATAATCTCTATTGTTCCTTTCGCAATTCTTTGATTTCCAAAATTTCCTTAAAAGGAACAGCAGGCTATTCACTGTGGCTTGGACTGTGACTAGTCCCCGGATCTTCCTTCTGGGGTGTTTCTTCATTTTTCTGCTCTGTCTGTTCTAGGGCAGGAACCCTAACTGGTTCTGTCATTTCTTGGGTGACTTCTCTTTCTTCCCTCGCTTCCTCCGGAATTTCTTCCGGTGTCTTCTGGTTAGCAACGGATTGTTCTTGTTCAGTATCTCCTATTGTTTATTTATCATGAACAGGAAGATTTTATTCTTCTACCTCCTTTGCATGTGGTTCTTCAGGTGCATTTTCCTCCTGGGGTTTCTTTTCGTCATGGAGGTATCATGGGCTGGAAGGTTGGTCATATTCACCCATATTGGCCAAGACTTCGGCCAATTCATCTTCTCCCACTGGGTCCTGCAATGGGCTACCTTCCTACTGTTCCATTTCCTCCTCCTGCTCAGATTTCTCAGCTTCTGTTTCAGAATGCTCGGCTCCTTCCTCATTTCCTTCTTCGGATTGCTCAACCTCCTCTTCAAATTTCTCGGCCTCTTCTTCTGGCCGTGAGGGTTTCTCATCTTCAATTTCTACTGGCCGGCTAGTGTTTTCCAGGAGCTTTTCCAGCCTCCCTCGTATTCGTGCTAACCGGACCGATTTATTACGTTTTTCTGGTTGTTCGGGTGTACCGGTGGCGTGCTTACGCTTTTCCAATTCCTTGATTTTTCTGGACGCTCAGATGTACTGGTGGCATGTTTCTGTTTTGCTAATTCTCTGCGTTTTTCTGGACGCTCTGGTGTACTAATGGCACGCTTACGTTTTGGGGATGGTGTTGTCAACCCCCCATCTATCATTGCAATTAGCTCTTCCCAACTGCTCTGCTGTTGGGTGAGGCTATGACTGAAAATTAACCGAATCAACCCATGATGACTAACAACTGACTCTACATGCTGTGCCTTTTTTATGCTCCGTGCAACGTCATGAAGTAACGAATTCAAAAGTGCAGGTAAATTTACAGAGCATTTCTGCTTTAGAACATCTAAGAGTTTAATATGTCGTGGTCTTACCGCGTCTTTTCTGCCTTCACAGGTGATGTAGCTTTGAACGGTCCTTGCTAATTTTGCCCAGGGCTCTCCTAACGTTGCTGGTAGAACTCCCTTTCCTTTAATTGCCAGGCTCTGGCCTTCGTCTTGGAAGATTTCTATAATCTTCTGCAATCTCTCCTTTTTTAACGTCCATACAGGTCCAGTGGTTGGTAGTCCCAAGACTTCTGTGATTATGTCATCGGTGACTGTTATATGTCTCCCCCTCACTGTGGAGTAATCCTCTTGCAAATTCTGCAGGAATTCAATTGCCACTGTCTCATTAGACTCCTGCAAGCAATTGAGATAAGTCAGCCACCCTGCTCTTGCCAGGATTTCCCGGGCAGCAGCGGAGACTGTCAACACCTGCAGTTCCCTCCGGATCGCTCTTCCTCCCATGGTTTCACTGTAAATTCTCAATGGAACGGCAGCTGTTCATGCTGTTTGAAACACAGAGAGGCTAATGGACACAAGACTTGTTCAAAAAAACAGAGTATACCATAGAAATGGCTTATGAACAACAATTCGTGCAAAAAAAAAAAAAAAAAATAGCAAGCCATTGAGCCATGCCATACCCTAGTACACAACTTTCCCGAATAGTGAGCTGACACGTAATCCAGGGAATAATGAGGTTAACCTCCCCCCCCGGCAATGTGATAGGCTGTCCCATCCATCAAATAAAGGAGCAGCACCCGCTCTGAAACAGAGTCATAAAGGAACAGTGTATAAAAATATGCCATGTTTACAAAAACAACGAATTACCAAAATCGAGGCGTAGAGTTAGATCACTTATTATGTAAGAGGCTATTGTGATATGATGTGAGGCTGGGAAGATAAGACATCTATCATACTTTCTAAATCTCCTGCGTTCATTGAGGCTTGTACAGTTTGGGAAGGGATTTTTATTCATCGGAATAAGAGTCTACTTCAACCAATATGCCCTTAGGCACGGCTATACACAACATAGAAATAACACTTGGAAAGGGTGGACAATTGGCTAGAGCAGCAGGTGCTGTAGCAGAACTGATCGCAAAAGAAGATCGATCGGCCACATTAAGATTACCATCTGGAGAAGTTCGTTTAATATCTGAGAACTGCTCAGCCACAATTGGACAAGTGGGTAATATCACTGCAAACAATAGAAGTTTCGGTAAAGCCGGAGCTAAACGTTGGTTGGGTAAGCGTTCTGAGGTAAGAGGAGTAGCTATGAACCCTGTAGACCATCCTCATGGAGGTGGGGAAGGAAGAACCCCAATTGGCAGGAAAAAACCTGTGACCCCCTGGGGCTATAGTGCACTTGGAAAGAAAAGTCGGAATTGTTCTGCCATGATTGGTGATAATAAATTTACATGTGTTATATAATTCGAGGAATGATATACGATTAATTACTAAGGTATAAGAAACAGAAGGGTGTTAATAACTCACCTATTGGTGTAAATAATGTGACTTCAATACCATTAACAGTGCTCTGCTGCCGACAGGTGTTCATAACCTTGGCAGAGTTGTTTATTTCACCCATGGAACCATGATCCTTTGTGTATAGTTAGGGAATGTAATGTCAAAATGTAGGCCACTATGCTGGCTTGGTGACCAGTTAACCATAATGCCATTCACAAGGAAGGAGCGAAAAGTGGGCAGGTCGGCTTGTGATGAGACCTCCTGTTCCAAGGGTTGTTTATTTGATATACCTTTTGGACCATATCCCTGGTGTGGTGGCCATAGTGGGAATGCCACTTCGCTTTCGTCCTCATGATCATGGTAGGCTAGCTCTTGATGAGACCCCCTATCCTGCATTTAACAACTTATAAGTCATGTTTACTTTTTTTTCTTTTTCATAAAGTACTTCCCTTATTTCTACACAAGGGGTGGTTCAACACTCCTTGAGAGTGGGAATGGTGGAAGAAGTCTTAACATCTCAATAGGAAGATATAAACCCTTTGCTCTTATTCCTAAATAATAATCAAAGAGGAAAAAAAAGGGTCGTCATAATAAAGATGAACAATCATAGCAGAATTAGTAGAATGATGATAGCAGAAGATGATAAATAGGTGTGTCCTTCCTTTTGTCCTCTTACCAATACAGAGCCTTATAAAGATAGCGATTTATGATTAGCTGATTTCAGTATGTTGTGATTGTGTATCCATTGCATAAGTGCATAGCTGTATTCTAAAAGACTGAAAGAACAGGAGCAATAAGCATCCTTAATTTAGATCAGCAAAAGGAACAAGTTGTTTCATAGTGTTGTGGGGAAAAATGCCTATGCAGGACGATCCTATCCACCTAAGGTGTGACAGTGCCTTAGCAACAAACAGAAACAGCTATTCTAGTATTCTTCCTTTATGAATTAAGAATGAAGAGAGATGGATGGACCAACCGGTGTCTTTCGTTTGTCCCTCGATCCAGTTTCTCTTCTCTTTGGGAGTTCCCAGCTACTTTCCTTCTCGCTCGCCCAGCTTAAAGAGGTTTCTGCAAGATCACAAGAAGAGAACACTACACAAAGACATGGATTCATATTCATAACTAGTTCAGGATTAGAAATAAACTAAACATACTAATGCAATCATACATCAAAGATACACCAGTATATAGGAGAAACCAAGATAGCTTTATTGATGAATAACAAGGTTCAGGAAGAGATGCAACCCAGAGGGCTCCAATCCAGCATCTCCTTCCCAGCAAATGAAATTCCTATCTTCACCTTCCTTCAAAGCATTAAGAACCCAATGATTCCAACCTCAAACCAACAGTAATTCTTTGCAATAACAAAATTCCAGCCTCTAGATCTCATGGAGGAGAGATCCATATATAGATGTTTGGAGAGAGGATGAGTCAGCTTGAGATCTGACTAGTGTCCTCTCCCTCTGTCAATTCTTGCTTCCACTTGGAGGTTCTTGCTTCCACTTGGAGATTGAGAACCTCTTACTCATCACTAGTCGAATTAACTGAGGCAAGTATCATTGAGGAAGATTCTAGAAGCTTCCAGGGTCTTGACACCTTGTTGAATGAACTTGCCATTTGTCAATTCCCGCTCAGCGCACCCTAGTAGTGCTTCTACCTGCGTTGCAGTGCAGGTAACCAGTGCAGACTTTGCATTTCAGCACAGACACCTAGTGGAGCCTCTGAATTGATCCTGAATTGACTTGTTTTTGAGCAGTTTCTGGTGGAGAACTTCTGTGAATTGCTGTGGTTTGTTAGCCTTGTTCCTCTAGGGGTAGGAACAACATGTTTAGGGACTTTGGATCCCTTAGATTATGGACATTTCATGCTTATAGCTGTAAGGCACAAAAATGTCTATAATAGTTGCCCCCTAAAGTATGAGGCCGTTTATTGGGTGAAATGCTTTATCAGGAGGATCCGAAGTTCATTCATTGCTGGGAGGAGACCTGTAACACAATATAATACAATGCATTATTTTTCATACTGCTTTCATGACCTAGCTGAGGCGGGCATTCCCATGCTCAGCTTTATAAATTCATTTTTCTGTACATAGAACAGACAATCGTCTGATGGTAGACTGATAATTTTGATGAAATTATCATCCTTTGGGTAGGATGATTATCTGCTGCAATGATGTACATGTCAATTTCTTTATCTTTCCTGAATATATATCGCAGCCCGGATGGATGAAACTAGATCCGGGGTCTTCAAACTCGTTTGATCTTCACTCTAAGTACAAGTCGATCCATGTGAGAAATGTTCTGAAGTCGAACATGGAAAGACATCGCTTGATTACCGGTCAATGAGGTAAACCGTTAACAAGCGCGAGAGGAATCACCGATAATGATAATGACCCTCAAGGTACTATAGTACAATTCACGTGGTGTGAATAAAGGACTTGGAGTCGAACACCACACAAAATCTTTCGGTCGAAGGTCATTGATGTATACCTGTCGCCGGAAGTGAGAAACTTGCCATTGAGGTATGCAAGCTTCAAAGTACTGAAGGGGTTGTTCCTAGATCAACTTCTTGGATAATGAGCTGATGTCGACAAGAAGTGATCCGTCAAAGGAGGGCCTTAATGGATCCCAAATCAGTGACACGGAACGGAGCAAATGATTTTGATGGAGGTGAAAATGATCTGATGACATATGATTCAGGGTGGCGGTCATGAAAGGATGAAGGATAATGTATGGCAGTGGATGGGACACGGTTGGTTTCTCTGAACGACTTCTCTTGAACATATGGCGACACTTATGTGATGGATCGGTAGCATTACCCCAAATATGGATGGTATGGCGAGACCATGGTGATGTGACCGGTGAATGAAACAACCCAACCCGACTCAGGCACGGAGTGGAAGTGTCATGTTCAAGAGCGACTTGCTACCATCAAAGTTTTCTTGAGTTTCTCCCAATTTTTCCCCAGTCATTGCTGACCAGTACCTCTTTATTTTTGTCAAGCTTGAGGAGGATAACATATGCTTGTTCTATAACTTGCCCTTCGGGCAAGCCCATCGCTATGTTTTAACGAGCCTAGCGATAGTGAAACTCGTTCTCGTCTAAAGACAAGTTTGTCGCTATTTAATGTTTTTAACGAGTCTAGCGACAAAGATAACTCGGTCCTTTTCATTTTTAGAGAGTCTGAAAAGGTACGTAAAGTCAACTCCGAAAGTCCTTTTTCGTCATCTAATCCCTTAAGTCCGAAAAAGTATAAAACAATACAGAAGGGATGAGTTTTCGATAGTTTTAACGAGCCGAACAAAACAAGCGCTCGATCTTTTTGTGCAATAATCCCTCAGGTCCAAAAAGATTAAAATCTAGAGGAGGGATAGCTTTTCCGGTCGCTTTAACTAGTTGGAAGGCCAAAACTCGGCAATCTTTTCATATTTTACGAGTCAGATAAAAAGAGCTTAAAGAAGACTCGTCTTTTGAGGAACGAGTGATAAAACGGGTTAGCAGCTGATTCCAGGTACGGTTTGGAATTTTCCAATCACGGCAGTGTCACAAGGATGGCTAGTGAAATCACTCTTCGCAGCTGTTCCTCAAAATGGGTAAACAAGCATATGGAGGTGAATGATCGGCCAATGGAAAAGTGGAGGTGGTGGGCAAACACGACCAAGGCTTTAATGGCTGATGATATTATGTTCACGGTGGTTATTTACCGAAATAGTTCATTTTTTAACGAGCTTAAATGCGGGTGGAAACATTTGCTCGATGTTATGTTTATTTTTTAACGAGCATGAACTATGCGCTAAAACTGCTCGGATCTTGCGTTTATTTTTTAACGAGCATGAAATGTGTGCTAAAACTGCTCAATTCTTGCGTTTATCTTTTAACGAGCATGAACTGTGTGCTAAAACTGCTCGAATCTTGCGTTTATTTTTTAACGAGCATGAACTGTGTGCTAAAACTGCTCGATTAACCCAGTCATATGATAAGAATTTCTCATTGAGATTCTATTTTTTATGGAGCTTCATCTTACAAAGCTTTGCTCTGAATCCTTTCGTTATGCAAGTTCGGAAACGACTAATCCTACAAGTTTAAAGGGTTAGACCTACAGGTTTAAACGGAGGACCTAAAAATTTATAAAAAAAAAATAGTCGCCCCTTGCTTGCACTCCAAAAGGTTTGCATGCCCCCAGGTATAAAATATGATTTCAAGGTTACCCTTACTTTGTCCACCAAAACATTTGTTTAAGCAGGAAATGCCTACCTCTTTCAGGCTACCCAAAGATTGTTTCATTAATCTTTCAAACAAAACACTCCTTCGGCGATATCTACCGAGATAGACAAAGGTGAATGACCTTAGTGCCAAACACGTAACTTTGACAAAAGAATCTTATTCTAGAATAGCCCCTCTTCCAAGACGGACAGGGTACAGACTAGTCATATTCTCCCGCGGAAACCTACCCTATACCTAAGGTTTTCCTGCCGAAGCAGACCAGGACGCATGCCCCCTGGGTTCCAGTCATATCTTCCTCGATTACTCGCGCTCATCAGGAGGACGGACCGTGGGTTGAGACATTTCTTGCGTGAAGAGACCATTTAGGGATGGTATATGACTATTTGTGATGCGTGATCCGGGAAATGAAAGTTGGTCCACGAGCTTGACCACTCTTCCTTCGTGCGAAAAACACATTACTCTAAAGAGTGAGGAGACGATGGCTCCCATGCAATATATATAGTCTCGTCCAAGGAGTAGGTTATAATTCAAGGGTCCTTGAACGACCATCACGTTCATTTGAACGGTCTTCCCTTTCAATGTGATAGGCACATTGGGGAGGATCCCTAAAGGTCGACTGGTTCCTTTATCAAAGCCTGTCAGATTTCTCATTTCAGGCAAAAGCGCTGGCGAACCAAGCGCTTTCCAAGCAATAGAGGAAAGGATACTCACAGATGCCCCTTCATCAATGATGTTGCCAGCCATTACCATTCTGTATATTTGAACGATAATTATGAATGGTATGCTTGCTGGCAAACGGGGTCTGCCTAGTTGGTTCCAGTCGAACGAGACAACTAGGTTGCTTGGTGGTGGGACCGAATAGACAATCGCATATGACTCTGAAGAAGTTCCATCCTGCGATAAAGGAATGGGCAAATTTCCCCCTTGTTCGTCGGAGTCTGTGTTGATGAAGAGAATTTGGACGGTGTCGTCTTTATTCTCCTCTATGATGGTATCATTCGAAGATAGAGCCTCTGAAGGCAAAACCGGGTCAACTGCCGCCTCAACCTTTTGACTTTCGTCGGGTAAGGATTCATACGGTTCATCCTCAATGATAGGTGCTTCGGCTGACCACCTGAGCGGGCCAGCCAGGTTCTCAACTGCTGAAGGACTTGGCAGGAGTTTTTGATATCCAGGAGGAAGTTGCGCTCGTAAAATCAGGCGATCTTCCAAAACTCTTTTAGCCTCGTCTAAGAAGGGACAATGGTGGATGGCATGGTCGCCTTCACACAGTTTGCAGGGAAATCTAGCTTTCCCTCTCTGTCCTGTGGCTTCACTTTCACTAGTTGACGGTGCGCTGTCAACATGACTATCAGAGGTTGATGCCACCGAATTGTGCAAACGGGCAGACCAGTCCCTTAGTATCCGAGGGATGCAGGGACAATCTCTGTGGAAGTGGTCTCCCTTGCATATGACACATGGCGATTTAGGCCTAGTCAGTGCTGTGTGTGGATTTTTGTCAGACGACACTTGTTTGCCCCCAGTCGCTTTTGGCTCCTTCTTCTTCTTCTCTTTCTTCTTCTTTTCCTTCTTCTCCTTAGGAACTTGGTTTTTTGTTTTACCAGCTCCGTCAAGCGAAGAGGAAGGAGGAGAGGAAGAATTAGATGAAGTAGAAGGCTGGTGGGCAACTCTGGTCTGGTCTAACTGTTAATTCGGCTGTTCAGGAATAGCGGTGTTCTGAACGACATTGGTTGAGAAGAGCCAGACTGGCAAGCCAATTGTAAGTCCTGGAAGCGACAATGTGGCCATGTGGGGCGCACCAACATCTCCGCAAGAGGAGAAGGGACTAGGATTTCCACCAAGGGGAATTCCTTGGTTGGTGTGCTCCATTTTCTCAACCTAAAGATCAACGCAGGAAGAAGGGGTGATTGTTCCGTTTAAAATAAATTTTAACGACGCTTTAGACACAACTTGCTTTTTCAATTTTAAAGATTCGAGAAAAAGCTAAATATGACTCTAGTCTCCTTCGATGTTTTAACGAGCCCGAAGTGACAAATGCTCGGATGGACTTTTTCTATTATAGAGTCTGAAAAAGGCCAAAAGGAACTACTCTAGAGTTCTAGGTATAGGGTGTGCCAAACTTTTCGCAAAACCGCAGAATACTTTTTAAGGTACGGGCGGTCAATCTTCCTGAATGTTGTGTTCAGTGCATTGCGATCAGTAGGGCGGCCGACACGGCTTCCTAAGGATAAAGGTTTTATGCCTATAGGGGTCTCCCAATATATACTCGACGGTACGTGGGAGCACAATCCGTACTGGCGCTATCGTCCCTCAGGAGGAATCACCCACCATCAGCGAGATCGACAGTCACCAGGCTTTACGACGTTGGAACACGTCTCTAGCCTAGACCTCTATGTTGTGCGTTAAGTTACAAAGCGTTGTTAAGTTCATTCAATTTATTTTAGGTTGATCTTTTTAGAAGTTTGCCTTTTGAGGTTCACCACGAGATGTATGATACAATTCCTAAATGCAGTCTAAAGATGATAAGCAAGCTTTATATCTTTTCAACTATGAAAATCCTAGCTACAAAGGGAAAAGAAAGACACCATCTTTTCTCAAAGAGCAATCAGCACACTCTAATGCACTTTTCCTAAATCAATCATGCAAACTATCAAGATGCAAATGCACAATGCAGGTGTTTGTTTTCCGCTTTCTTAATATTGATGCCTAAAAAGAAAGCTTTTTGTACAACTTTGAATTTGCTTTTAAATGACAAATACAAAAAAGTTTACTTTTTCAAAACCAGAAAGGGTAGAAGAGAATACAACACTTTACGACTTTCGAAATGAACACTTGTTTCGACACTTAAAAGAGATAAACTCAAACCAAAAGCAAAAGTAAATATATAATCAACTGCAAACAGCCAATGAACTCTCTCCTAAGATCACAATCAACAGATCTGAATCAAGGGCTACAGGATGATTATTTCACTCTTGCAAAGGAAAACTGTAAATGACGCCACAAACACATAAAAACACTCACAGTCTTTTTGTACAAAAGGAGGCAGAATTTAAGCAGAGAAAAGGAGTTATCAGACAGGTACCTACGCTGGTTACAGGCTGCAAAAATAAAAGATCAAAACAAGGCAAAACAGAGGAGAGAACCCCAGCTGCACAAGGCCTAACTGGATCAACGCACCCTCAACACAAGGGTTTTGACATTCAGCGCAGGTAGCCTTCACGGGACCTGCGTTGAAATGCAAAACCTCTTCACAGGGTCTGCGCTGAAGGAGAAACGAGAGTTTCTCACTGGGTTCTGGGTCACAGTTTTCTATTTAATCTACAGTTTCAGGCCAAATCAAAGCAAAAAGCAAGGTACAATCAAAGGGATGCTTTGAAGAAGGGCTAAGATCTATCACAAAGGATCATCAAATCATCTGTGAGTCCATTGTTCAGATCATAGACAAATCCAGTGATTGGATCAAAGCAGCAGCTGTCTACTTTGCATCTGAGAATAGCAGATGTAGTTCGATTGTTGTTGTTGAGTCTATGAAACAAACAATGATAGAAACACAAATAAAATGACTAAACAGATCTCCCCAGCGGAGTCGCCAATTTTTTGTGGGGAAAAATGCCTATGCAGGACGATCCTATCCACCTAAGGTGTGACAGTGCCTTAACAACAAACAGAAACATCTATTATAGTATTCTTCCTTTATGAATTAAGAATGAAGAGAGATGGATGGACTAACCGGTGTCTTCTATTTGTCCCTCGATCCAGTTTCTCTTCTCTTTGGGAGTTCCCAGCTACTTGCCTTCTCGCTCGCCCAGCTTCAAGAGGTTTCTGCAAGATCACAAGAAGAGAACACTACACAAAGACATGGATTCATATTCATAACTAGTTCAGGATTAGAAATAAACTAAACATACTAATGCAATCATACATCAAAGATACACCAGTATATAGGAGAAACCAAGATAGCTTTATTGATGAATAACAAGGTTCAGGAAGAGATACAATCTAGAGGGCTCCAATCCAGCATCTCCTTCCCAGCAAATGAAATTCCTATCTTCACCTTCCTTCAAAGCATTAAGCACCCAATGATTCCAACCTCAAACCAACAGCAATTCTTTGCAATAACAAAATTCCAGCCTATAGATCTCATGGAGGAGAGATCCATATATAGATGTTTGGAGAGAGGATGAGTCAGCTTGAGATCTGACTAGTGTCCTCTCCCTCTGTCAGTTCTTGCTTCCACTTGGAGGTTCTTGCTTCCACTTGGAGATTGAGAACCTCTTACTCATCACTAGTCGAATTCACTGAGGCAAGTGTCATTGAGGAAGATTCTGGAAGCTTCCAGGGTCTTGACACCTTGTTGAATGAACTTGCCATTTGTCAATTCCCGCTCAGCGCACCCTGGTAGTGCTTCTACCTGCGTTGCAGTGCAGGTAGCCAGTGCAGACTTTGCATTTCAGCACAGACAGCTAGTGGAGCCTCTGAATTGATCCTGAATTGACTTGTTTTTGAGCAGTTTCTGGTGGAGAACTTCTGTAAATTGCTGTGGTTTGTTAGCCTTGTTCCTCTAGGGGTAGGAACAACATGCTTAGAGACTTTGGATCCCTTAGATTATGGACATTTCATGCTTATAGCTGTAAGGCACAAAAATGTCTATAACACATAGGGAGAGCAAAAGCATGCAAGTGGTGTTCCTTTTGGAAAAAGGGCCAACAAGAGACCTCAAATAGCAAAAAATGCAAATGTCGTTCCTTTGAAAAAGAAACAGCAAAACACACAGATGTTTTTCCTTTGGAAAAGGAACAACATAACATTCCAATGTCGTTTCTTTGCAAAAGGAACAACAAAATATTCCAATGTTATTCCTTTGAAAAATGAACAGCAGAATCAAAAATGTTGTTCCTTTCGAAAAGGAACAACAAACACACGGAAATGTCGTTCCTTTTGAAAAAGGAACAGAAGTAACTTAAAAATGTTGTTCCTTTGAAAAAGGAACAGCAAAAAGTGCAAGAAATGTCGTTCCTTTGGAAAAGGAACAACAGAAATCAAAAAATGTCGTTCCTTTGGAAAAGGAACAGCAAAACACGCAGATATGCCATTCCTTTGAAAAAGGAACAACAAAACAAGCAAATGCCATTCCTTTGGAAAAGGAACAACGAAAATAAAAAATATTGTTCCTTTGGAAAAGGAACAGCGAAAACACTCAAATGCCATTCCTCTGGAAAATGACGTTCTTTTTGAAAAAGGAACAGCAAAACATGACAGCAAAACATTAATTGAAAAATATTTACAAAAATTGATTCAAAAGAAAGAACTTATGTACAAACTGTAAAAAGAAATGAATTCCTTAATAAGTTACAGGTGAGGAAGACTTCTCTTCCTCCCCCAAAATCTCCATATCAGAGTCTCGGCGTAACTTCTGGCAGAAGGACTCCCGAGTGAGTGGTTTGTGATAGAGACGAACTTGGTGGCCATTTGCCTTGAAGGCATATTCAGAACCATCAATAGTGATTAGAGTAAGGGTCCCATTGACATGTACCTTCTAGATTTCGTATGGTCCCAACCAATGAGTCTGGAGTTTCCCAGGGAAGTCCTGAAACTTGGAGTCGTACAACAGAGCCCAGTCTCCCTCGTGGAAGACTTTATTTTTGATGAGAGCATCATGCCATTTAGCTCGCTGCTGTTGGATCAGGGCAGTATTTTGAAGTGCAGAGAGCCTAATTTCGTCCAACTCATTGATCTGTTGTAATCGATTAATCTGTGCCTCGCTTAGATCTAAGCCGACTTCCTGTGTTGTCCATAATGTTTGGATTTCGAATTCTATGGGAAAAATGGGTTGTTTTCCAAACACTAATTGATAAGGTGAGTAACGAGTGGTGCTTCTCCATGTTGTTCTGTAAGCCCAGAGTGCTTCAGGTAGTCTAGCAGCCCAATCACGTCTATGTGACGCAATGGTTTTCGTTAGAATTGCTTCTATTATTTTATTGCTACTTTCTACTTGTCCATTCTCCTATGGGTGGTATGGAGTAGTGATTTTATCCTGGACATGATAATTGTTGAGTGTTGCAGCTGGTTCTATTTCCAGAAAACTGTGGTCCACCATCTGTAATTATTTCTCTTCGAAGGCCATAACGTACAAATAGATGGAACAGGAACTGTATGACAGAGTCCTCTGTAGCTCTAGGCAATGCTTCTGCTTCAACCCAGTTGGTGACATATTCTGTTGCCACCAAAATATATGTTTTCTAGTTTGATGATGGGTTAATAGGTCCAACGAAATCAAGAGCCCATCGCTCGAATGGTTCAATGACTAACTTTGGTTTCAGAGGCATCTCATCAGACTGACTAGGGCATCCTGCTCACTGGCAGCTGTCACAGGCTTGGACAAATTTCTTTGCATCTTTGAAAACCGTGGGCCAATAATACCACGTCTATAGCACCTTATATCAAGTTTTGCGCTCACCAAAATGTCCACCACATGGTCCATCATCACAGGCTTTTAAAATGTCAAAGATTTCATCTTCTTGAACGCATCTCCTGATATGCATGTCTACCCCTGTGTGAAACAAATAGCCCCCAATCCACGAGAATCGAGCACTCTTCTGAACAATCTGTTTTCGCTCATTAGGGGTTAGATGTTTTGGTAGTTTACCTACTACTATGTAATTGGCAACATCAGCATACCAGGGTGTTTGAATAGCAACAGCAAACAGATGTTCATCCAGAAATTGATCCTCAACTACTGCTGCATCGATTGGCTTTGGCATTCTTGAGAGAAAATCTGCTACAGGATTTTCTTTTCCTAGTCGATCCTTGATTGTAATATCAAATTCCTGCTATAAAATTAGCCAACTAGTTATTCTGCCATTTGTGACAGGCTTATTTGCTAGATATTTTATGGCAGAATGATTTTCATACAAGATAACAGGATATCCAGTAATGTAATGTCTAAACTTATTGACAGCATGTATTACAGCTAGGAATTCTTTTTCAGTAACAGTGTAATTTAATTCAGTAGGGGATAAATTTTTGCTGATGTAATAAATAGCATATGGTTTTTTATCCTCTTCCTGCCCAAGGACTGCTCCAATGGCTGTATCTGAGGCATCAGATGATATCTGGAATGGAAAATCCCAATTTGGTCCTCGAAGGACTGGGGCTGTGGATACGAGCTTCTTCAAATCCTTGAAGGCACATTCACATTTTTCTATCCAAAGAAAATCAACGTTACCAGTTAGTGCATATAGGGGTGCAGCAATGTGCGAATAATGTTCTATAAATCGCCTATAATAACCAAAAAATCCAAGAAAATTGCATACCTCTGTTTGAGTGGTAGGAGTGGGAATAAGGAAAAGTATTTGGATTTTGGCCGAGTCTACCTGAATGCCAGCTACTGAAATATAGTGTCCTAGAATAAGTCCTTCAGTCATCATCATATAACATTTTTCGTGGCTCAAACAAAGCCTGGTATCAATGCAGCATTGTAGGACTTTCTCTAGGGTGTCCAATGCTGGATCGAAATCATCTCTATATGGTGTAAAGTCATCCATATATACTTCAAGTCCGTCATTTATTAAATTTGCAAAAATGCTAAGGATAGCCCTTTGGAATGTGGCAGGAGCATTGCATAAGCCAAAAGGTAAAACTCAGTAGGCAAATGTTCCCCAAGGACAAGTAAAAGTAGTTTTGTCTTGGTCTTAAGGGGCAATCTGAATCTGATTGTATCCATTGAAGCCATCCAGGAAAGAAAATAATTTCTTTCCTACTAAGGTATCTAATACTTGGTCGATGAATGGGAGAGGAAAGTGGTCTTTTTGTGTTGCTATATTTAGCTCCCTGTAGTCCACACAGATTCTCCATTTCCCATTCTTTTTTGGTACCACCACAAGTGGAGAGACCCATTTACTATCAGAGATAGGATAGATAAAATTGACATCTAAAATTTTTTGAAGTTCAGCTTTTACCACATCTTTTAGATGAGGATTAAGTCTCCTTTGAGGTTGACGAATAGGTCTGGCATCTTTTTCTATATAAATGTGGTGTGTACATAATTGGGGGTCAATTCCTTTCATATCAGGGTAATCCCATGCAAATGCTTCTTTATATTTCCTTAACAAATTGATGAGCTTCGTTTCTTGATGAGGTGTGAGGTTGGCATTAATGTTTAAGGTTTTTGCCAGTTCAATTTCCACAATTTTACTATTTGCAACAGAAGTAACAGGTATTGTTTGATCATGTGTATCTTTCATAGGATCGTCTTCTAATTCATTATCAAATGCTGCTTCTATCATGTGACACTATGTGCAGGATCTAGATTCAGTTTGACTAATGAAATTATTAATGGCATCATCTTCTGTTTGGTCTTTAAAATCAAGTGCCTCTTGTATAGTTAATGGAGATCTAATGTTATCAGTAAGGTATGATACAGGGTGCTTATTAGTTTTGATTATTGTGACACTTGGCTGCGCTGGAGGATATATAACTAAATTCTTGATATTTGGTCCTTTGGTTATGGTCATATTTCCTTGCCGGTAGCCAATGTAACCATCGGCAGTGGCAAGCCAAGGTCTACCTAAAATCAGCGGGTGTCCGTCAAGTCGGGTTTTGGGATTCATTATCAGAATCGGTTGGATATTCCTAGGAATCAACAGAGACCATGACATTATGTAGAGTACCCTCTGGCCTAACCATGGATCGGTCAGCCAATTCTAGCAAGGTAGAGGTGGGTTCTACAGATGTAATGCCTAGCTTTTGGCAAGTAGTGGTTGTTAAGATATTAATTGTAGCTCCTAGATCAACTAAGGCATTAGACAGGGTCTGACCATAAATTTGGACAATTACAATTGGATTTCTTGGGTCTTCATATTTAATGGGTGTTTCTTTCCCTGATAGTAAGTCAGATAAAGTGCCGACTACTTGGACTCTTGGATTATTTGTTATATTCCTCCTTGGTTTCTTTATGCACAATTCTTTGATAGTTTTTGCATATATGGGGATGTCTTGAATGGCTTGGAGGAATGGAATTTTTATGTACAGATTTTTTAATTCTCCCAGAATGTCAAAATCAGGATATTGTATAGGTCGAGGTATGACTAATCGTTCTAGGAACGGAGGAGAGGATGTGGTTGCTTGATTATGAGTTTGTTGTTTATTCACATCCTCTTGTTGTGACAGATGTTCTCTGGGTAACTGATCTTCAATCTGAACTGTCTTATCTCCCTCGGTTTCAATAATACGGCTAGATCTTAACTGAAGATCATTGCACTCCCTTAGATCGGCTCCTATTTCTGGTGTTTCTATAATTTGGAGAGATTGGACTGGTCTGTTATTTGGATTGGGGTTTGGTTGGGCTGGGAGTTGCAGTCTCAGATTAGACTAGGGATTTTGTTGTAAGGCTCGCAGTGTAGGTTGAGGGAGTGGAATAGTTCCTACTGGCTGATGCATCGATCTCTGCCAGTTTGTCTTCCAGGCTGAACTTTGTGAAGTAGGGGGAGTCCATTGTGCAGGATATGGGCTACCTTGCCAATATGGTGGAGTATAAGGGAAATTCGGCCAACCAGATTGGCTTGCCTGATTCAACCACGAGTTTGAAGAAGGAAACGACTGTGGTGACTAGTTTGGAAACAGGGGTTGGGATTGACTTTGCCACATATTATATTGTTGAGCATTATACTATGGAGGCTGAAAAGAAGAAGTTGGGTCTGAAAACATACCAGATTGTCTCGGTTGCCACTGACAGCGCTAGTTGATCAAATACACAGATTTTGTTTCTTCTTCCGCTTCCTTATATACCGCTTTCAATCCAAGAAGTGAGGGGTAGCTCTACGTAAGGTGATATTTTGTACAGATGGTGCATGTTTGGATTGTATCCAGTGGACACTCCTTGTGACTATGCTTTTTCCTGCATCAGGGACAGAAGATCGCCAAATTCTGTTCTGCCTCCATTTGCTTCTGTTTGGCCTGCATAATATCAAGTTGTGTAGTTAGTGTCCCTAGAATATCCGTTTTAAAATTTTCCAATAAATTTCCAATTTCTACACGTGTTACTCCTTCTGTCGAAATTTTATTATCTCTTACAAACCGATCATGTTCTGCCAGTTTTACTTGGTGAGCCCCAGTATTGTAGCAATAATGTTACAACTCCCGGAACTCCCTTCTTTAATTTTATCAACCCGGTAGTTCGTAACAAACTTGGAAGCGACGGTGTTGTATGCACAAGTACTAGCTCTTGCCGCAGCTGTCACTTGGTCAGCTGGCACAAGTCCACTATGAGCTTAAGCCAACTTCTATGAGCTCTTAGAAGAAGATTTTTAATTGATGGATGAAAGCTAACTCGAAGGAAGCTAATCTAATCGCAAAAAGAAACTCAAAGCCAAAAAGAAACGCAAACCCTAGCAAACCCTAATTCTACCAGCTAGTCCTACTAACGCAAAGGAGAGCATGAAAACTACTAAAAGAGAGGCCATTACTTCTATGCAGGTAAAATACATGTGTCTAGACTACCTCTATCTGAAGAAAACATCTTTTTGTATTTTTGTTTAAGTTGTTGGAATTATCCTGCATGTGCTTCTAACTATTTTTGACTGTGCAGAGGTGGATCAAGGAGGAGAAATGCTTGGGAAAGGTTGGGAAGGTTCATATAGGGTCTAAGGGGTCCCTAACACCCTTCTAGAGAGTCTCACAAAGTTTGGTTGCCAAGAAACCACGTTTATGAGCTTCTACAGGAAGTCTGCAGGGGTTCTACAGGATGTTCAGGATTTCTACAGGATGTTCTGTAATTCTTCTACAGGATGTTTCGAAATGGGATTTTGGAGCATGGATGGAGGGAAAAAGAGGGAGGAATGAGTATGGAGGTGAAATAGGGGTGTAGGGGAGTTCAAGACTTGGAGGATGGAGTTGAGGAGAAGGTGTAGATGGCTGGACTTGTTCCAAGAAGACTGGAATAATGTTGCACAAAAGGTAGGGTTATGAGGGCAATGTGGCAACGTGAGGCAAGAAACCAAGTTAGGAGATGGAGAAGATGGGTTTGAGGGAGTCAGGGCAGATAGAGAAGTGGTATAGGTGCTCTGCAATTTTTGTTTCCAACTGAACCAACAAAGACATGCAAGAAAACAAAGATCTAGTTATGCTACCCTAATATGATCTAGCTAACAGAAACGAGAATGGACAACAGCTTTATTTGCAAGGAAACCATGTATATTAACTATGAAATGAAACATTCAAAGATCTGAACATGTAACCAACCTCTGCAAATGAAAACAACACACTAAGGATTGCATGGTAAAGCAAACTAGTGTTTTTGTTTGGGACAGCACGGTTATTCCAACTCCAACCCCTGATCCAATAAGGAAGAGGTGAAACCAAAAGTGTTCGTTGACCCTTTTTTGGAGCCTTTTTCTTGTTATTATCCTACCAATCTATTCTAACCATGAGAAGCTACTTTAACCATCAAAATAAATCTAAATAACAAAGCAAGATTTAAATATAAATAGCAGATTTTATTCTAAGAATGCAGCAAAAACACACAAAGATAAACAAAGGAGGTACTGGGCGCTTGAGATGGGCCCAACCCCAAGAGCTGTAGCCTCCTAAGAGAGATTTAGAGCTGGTGCAAAGCTAGATTCATCTTTATTGAGCAAGAAAAGAAGAGTTACATCAAAACTGTCCACAAGGAGAACTTGAAAATGAGCTGAAAGCAAAGCTAATCTATTGCCTAAAAATCGAAATACAAACTAGCTAACTTCTACCTACAAAATGACTAACCATTGGCTAACTACTAGCTCCCCAAAATGACTAACTGAAATGAGGCCCTAAGCCCTCTTATTTATACAAATTGAGGACCCCAACAGTCCTCCTAAACTTTAGGGACTCGGCTGCCCAAGACTTGTACTTAACAGCAGTCCTACTTGACTTGCTTGGCTGCCCTTGTGCTAATTGATTTGGTGGCCCTTGAAATCCGAGCTGATGGTGGAGAATTCGAGGTAAGGGCCCATAAATGAAGGGAACACCTTGCTAAAAATACTCTCCACGAATTTGGCTGCCAAGTGCTCATTTAAACCATTGATTTTGTCTCCAAATTGACCAAAAAGACTACACAAAGCACACATTAGACTTGTTGGCATAATGACTAACCCAATTCACTCTATTAGAATAAATATAATCAAAAACATGCAATAAACTAATGAGAATGGTGGATTAAGTCGAATTAGGAGGTTGAATGAGCCCAAATAATTATCCATTTTTGGGGCTCATCATTACTCTTATGCTACCTCTCGAACTCTTGATACATAAATCAATAATGTCAGCAAAAGTTTTTGATAAATATCCCCTTTTCCCATGATGTTTAATGTTTCGATCCATTGTTCCTTCATGCCCCTTATCAATGTTGTTTTTAACACATTATCAGGTAAAGGTAGTGATGCATAAGGAGATCTTTGTAGATTATACTGGAAACGTTCCACATACTCCTCTAATGTTTCATTCAGTCTAGCTGTCATCTGGAATATTTCATCCTTTAGTTCTCTAGACCTGCAATAATCCTGATATTTTTTAGAAAAGATTCTTTCATTTGATCCCAGTTATTTATAACCCCACCACCTAATCCCATAAACCATCTTAAAGCAGCTCCTTTTAATGTAGAGGGAAATAGTTTCAGTTTCTGGGGGTCGGTGGTGTAATCATATCCCCTGTCCAAAACATCAAATTCAAATAAAAATGCATCCGGATCTTCTAATGTAAGACCGTGAAATGTAGGGATATGTTGAAGAGGGATTTCTTTCATAGGCGCATTTGCTGCAGAATCCACTATAGGGTATTGTAATGTAGAGGTTTGAGTGTTTGGCTGATTTTAAGCCATAGGGTCGAATATATGCCAATAACCTTTTGGAATATCTAGGAGGGTATTCCTAGGTTGAGAGGGAATGGCTTTGACAGAAATAGTTTTAATAGCACTTCCTCTATCTGGGAAAATGAGAATGCCTGATGTCTGAGGAGATTGAGTTTCTTCAACAATGATTTTTGCAACACTTCCCTTGTCTGGGTTGTTTAATGGCTGAGTTGTTCCAATAGGAGATGTTGGTTCCTTGGTTTCCCCTGTCTCTCCTTCACAAAGGTTGCTAAAATTCCCTTCCTGCAATAGTTCTGGAGTAGAATTTTCAATTTCTTGAAAGTCATGTTCTTCAGTTTGACTATGCACCTCAGCAAAGGCTACAGATGGTGATCCTGTGGCCTGAAGGGAACTAGTAGGCTATTTAGAAATGATTTTCCTGGGTCCTACTGATGGCTGAGATTCTGCTTTCTTGTAGATTTCGTCTATGAAGGTCGTTCGGCCAAGGGTCACCGACCCCTTAGCTTTTTCTTGCTTGGGTAGAGGTTTGGTATTTTCTCTGGTTTTTTCTGCCTAGTCATGCACTTAAATTAACTACTAAATTCTATTCAAACAAAGCAACAGCAAATCTATTAGGAAAGCGGACAGAGGAGCAGGGCTTTTACCTGCTCCGTACGTAGGTTCTTACCTTCCATTTTTAAAATCCAACTCTTCCCTAGCAGGTTCGTACACTACTCTGAAAAAAGGACAAATGGCTACACTCTTTCCACGGCAATGGCGCACTATAAAAAGGGTCTCTTTCACCTCTAATTACCTCACATTAATATGTCAATACGGGAGCGTTTTGCTATTTCAAAGAGTGTCTCAGTCTGAGGCTATCATTTGCGAGAGTAATGCTAGTAGTACAGTGTTCAGATATACAAGAGTAAACGGATGCTTGTCTACAGCTTAACTACTTCAAAAGAGTAAATCACACACTCGAAAGACTTAAGCAACTTATCAGTCAAGGGTTCAGTAGCGATAACCCATCCCTTTGGAAACTGATGGAAAAGGAAATCAGAGAATAGATCGTGGATCTAGGAGCCAGACAGTAAATGCCAAGGCTCACTACAGCCTTAGATTGTCTCCCACACCAAAATAAAAAATGCCAATAAATGGAACGGCAGATAAGAAAATAGAACAGAAAAGAAGAAATCGAACAGCAAGTCTGTAATGGAACATCAAATCTGAAATGGAACATCAATTCTTAAATGGAACAGCAGCTAAGAAATAGAATAGCAACTAAGTCTCACAAGCAGTAACAAACTTAATCTATCAAATCAAATGCATTAATCGTAATCAAATGGAAATCTTTCACTCTTAAGGCAGATCGAACAACACACACCAATGGAACAGCACTGATTACTGATAAGTTATGGAACAGTGCTTGAAAACCATATATGCACACAACACACCTAAATAATAATCTGACCTAAGCATCAATCTCAGTTAGAAGGAATACGACTGCATTTCAAAGTAGAACAGCATTTTTCATCAATTTAACAATCATAAAGAACATAACTCCTAAGATGAATTCGATAACGTGAATGTACAGCACAAAAGCTCTGTGATGGAATAGTAACAGTATTCTATCAAGACCAGTAATATTAGATCAACTCTGAAAAGAACAGTAATATGATGCAGAGTCAATACAATAGTTCTGTCTGTGGAAACCTTAATGAATTAAACATAACAGAGCATGTGATGTAAACTTATAAAACACATCAGATTACCAAATAACGACGATAAGCAAACCACGCAGAAGCCAAACGTAATAATACAGGAGCAAGTGTCCTCCAGGGCCGGGCCCTTAGCCTCCAGGGGTACACCGCTTGAGGTTAATCCAGACTCAGAGATGAAGTAATCACCAAGTTTGTATTAATGCATAAAGCAAAATTACAATAAACCAGTTCTTATCGAGACTCGATGATCAAAGTTTTGATCTTAACATAAATTACATAAAAACATAATCATGTCTAACTCCCTCTCGAGCTAATAGTGTTGTCCCTTTATAAGGGTGACGACGGAGATGTCTAAGTGCAAAAATAGATAAAACAGTGATCCCTCAGGATCAAGGATCCTAAGGGATTCACCGAACCGTTAATCCTTAATCATTTCTTTTCTCTCCTGTGCCGAGCTGGTATCTCCACCTCCTTTTCTGGGCCGATTTGCTTTGATTTTCTTTGCCTTGTTTGCATTCGGTCTCCCGTCAAAGGGACAGCGGTTATCTCGTCCTTGTCCTTTCCTTTGGAACGGCAACTTCTCGTTTTCACTCCTTCCTGCATGAGGAAATGACAATTGTCAGCATTTTAGTCTTGCATATTAATCTCACATGTTTTGTTATAATTATTTATCGTTTTCCAAGTTCATGATGCAAAAAGGTTTGCAAGTTCTACTGAAAAGATACTGAAATAATCATCAAAAACATACCTTTTTTAGTACTCCACAAGGGGGAATCTCCCCTTATTCATTGCATCGGGTGCTACAGGGGGGTCACAGGGGGTGGGGGGGTGCAGCCCCCCCCTGTCAGGGGGTTTTAGGGGGATGGTATCCCCCTACATGGGGTCCGAGGTAGCACCATAGGAAAAAATTAAAGGACCCTATATTAGGTGGGAAAACCTGCCTATGGTTTTGGGCATGATGGTTTTCTACCCATGGTATTTTATAGATCCAGTCAAGGGAACTACGGATTTGTTCTAATCCGGGGTTAATGGATTGGGGTTTATGAATGCTTCAACATGTATATATATGTATTGTAACATTGAAAGGAACATAACGAAAAAATCAATTTAGTAGTCCCGGTTTTAAGATCTAGGGGAAAATCTTTGTGTATATTTTTTTTATGTTTTATGTTCTTGCCATTGTTTATTTTCTATTTTTAGAATTAATATGCAGGTGATTTGTATACAGGGTTAAAAGCTACAATAATTAGGTCATATTGTATCTCATGAGGGTGTTAAGGTAGACCCTAACAAAATTAAATCCATTAAGAAATGGAAAATCCCCACAACCATAAAGCATCTTCGAGGACTTTTTAGGTTGACAGGGTATTATCACAAGTTTACTAAGAATTATGGCAGAATAACAACACCTCTAACAACATTAATGAAGAAAGATTCATTTTGTTTGACTCTAGAACCAACTAAGGCCTTTGAACATCTTAAAGAGGCAATGTTCCAAGCACCAGCATTAGCTACGCCAAACTTCACAAAAACATTTATTGTGGAATGTGATACCTCAGGAAATGGAATTGTTGTTTTTTTAATGCAAGAAGGAAGACCCATTTCTTTTGATATTTGTCCAATCAAAGGAAAGTATTTACACAAACCTATTTATGAGAAGGAAATGTTCGAAATACTACATGCGCTAGAGCAATGACGACCTTACCTAATAGGAAGACACTTCAAGGTAAAAACAAATATTGATAGTCTTAAATACGTTTGTGAACAAAGATTATCCTCAGAAGAGAAGGAAAAATGGGTCGCAAAGATGTTGGGTTATGACTTTGAAATCATCTACAAAAATGGAAGCAAAATGTTGTTACAGATGCACTCTCAAGAAAGGATGAGGATGTAGAAGCATTTCTTTGTGCTATTTCTATTATCCAACCTGATTGGATAACCAAAGCAAGGGATGAATTGAAGAACGATGAAGAGGTGTGGACATGCATTCAAAAGTTGCAGCAAGATCCCAGTACATCGGATACATTTAGCTGGAAAATTGATTTATTATGGTACAAAGATTACTTATATCTTTGTAAGAATTCCCAACTCAAGCGAAAGATTCTATTGGAATTACACACCTCCCCCTTAAGAGCACACTCAGGATTTTTAAAAACTTACCTCGGGGTTAAGAAGGATTTTTTTTTAGATGGACTTAAATCTAATATTCAAAAATTTTGTGGTAGAATTTTTGGTTTACCAACAAAATAAAGTTGATACAATTAATACCATGGGTCTGTTACAACCTTTAGCCCTTCCAAATTAGCATTGGGAGGAGGTCCCAATGGATTTTATCACAGATTTACCCAAGTCTGAAGGAAAGAGTGTCATCATGGTGGTAGTTGATAGACTTACCAAGTATGCACACTTTTGCAAATTATCTCATCCTTTTAAAGCCAATATAGTTGCTAATGCATTTATGGAAATAATTCAAAATCTACATGGAAACCCAAAGATTATTGTAAGTGACAAAGATCCCATTTTCACTAGAAATTTTTCGACAAAATTATTTTCTTGTCTTGGTACTCAATTAGCTTATATCTCATCTTATATTTCTCAATATGATGGGAAAACTAAGATAGTGAACAAATGTTTGAAAGGATATCTTGATTTCTTTGTATCTGATAAACAAACTGAATGGGTCAAGTGGTTACCTCTATCTAAATGGTGGTATAACACTTCCTTCCATACTGCAACTAAAACTACCCCATTTATGGCACTTTATGGATATCATCCACCATCCACCACATCATCTTTAAGAGAAAATTCTAAGGTTCAAGCAGTGGAAGATCACATCGAACATCAACAATAATTTCTCTAACTCTTAAAGGATAACCTCACTCTAGCACATAATCAAATGAAACAACAGGCAGATCATCATCGTAGTGAAAGAAGTTTTGATGTAGTCGACTTGGTGTTTTTACGGATACAACCATACAAACAAATGTCCCTCAAGCAAGCTAAGAAGGATAATAAATTATCACCCAAGTACTATGGTCCTTATCAGGCATTGCAAAAGATTGGTATTATGGCATACAAATTGGCACTGCCTACATCTTCCTGAGTACACCTAGTTTTCCATGTTTCATGTTTAAAGAAGGTTATTAGTGACAAGCTCCCAGTTCAAACAATGTTTCCAGAACTTGACGAAGAAGGAAAAATAATATTTGAGCCAAACAGTCACAAAATAATAACCCAACTGTTATGCAACCAGCTCACAAAAATAAAAATCAATGAATAAATATCCTCTTTGAGGTGGAAACCTCCTTTACACTAAATAAATGAAAAATTATTGGATGATACAAATGACAATACCTCCTTTCTATATATAGGAGTCTAAGGGGTCGCAATATAATCAGATCCTACATAACAATAATTATGTAAGGGCACAACAATAACAATAATGGGCTTCTATGGGGCACAATAATAACAATATGGGGACTACATGGACACAGCAATAAAATTAAGAGGGCTACACTAGCAATAACAATAAGGGGCTACAATACTAGTATATGGACCTAACATTCCCCTCTCCTTCAAAAAATTGTTGTCCTCAATGCTTGAGTAGTTCTGGATGCTTCTGTATAAAATTCTCATTCTCCATGTGGAATCTTCAGTAGGTAAGTTCTTCCACTTCATGAGATACTCTGAATTGATCGATTTCATCGCTATCGGTTTCTTGTTTCTATGACTGCTTTAGGTTCCAATGTGATTTTTCCTTCCTCGTCAAGTTCTGGAAATATTGTTTGAACTGGGAGCTTGTCACCTATAACCTTCTTTAAGCATGAAACATGGAAAAATGGGTGCACTCGGGAAGATGTAGGAAGCTCCAATTTGTATGCCATAGTACCAATCTTTTGCAACACCTTGTAAGGACCATACTACTTTGGTGACAATTTATTATCCTTCTTAGCTTTCTTGAGGGAAATTTGTTTGTATGGTTGTAGCCGTAAAAATACCCTATCACCTACATCAAAAATATTTTGCTACAATGTTGATATTCGTATTGTTTCATTCGATTTTGTGCCAAAGTGAGGTTATCCTTTAAGAGTTGGAGAACTTGTTGTTAATGCTCGATGTGATCTTCCACTGCTTGAACCTTAGAAATTTTTCTTAAATATGATGTGATGTATGGTGGATGATATCCATAAAGTTTCATAAATGGGGTCATTTTTGCTGCAATATGGAAGGATGTGTTATACCACCATTCAGCCAGAGGTAACCACTTGACCCATTGTATTTTTTTATTAGATACAAAGCAACAAAGATATCCTTTGAAACATTTGTTCACTATCTCATTTTTCCTATTAGATTGAGTTTCATAAGATGAGTTATGAGATAATTGAGGACCCAAACAAGAAAATAATTTTGTCCAAAAATTTCCAGTAAAAATGGGATCTTTGTCACTTACAATAATATTTAGGTTTACATGTAGCTTTTAAATTGTTTCTATAAATGTAGTAGAAACTATATTGGCTTTAAATAGATGAGATAATGCACAAAAATGTGCATACTTGGTAAGTATATCAACTACCACCGTGATGACACTCTTTCCTTCCAACGTGGGTAAATCTATGATAAAATCCATTGAAACCTCCTCCGAACATTGGTTTGGAATGGCTAAAGGTTGTAACAGACCCGAGGTCTTAATTGTCTCAACTTTATTTTGTTGGCAAACCAAACATCCCGCCACAAACTTTTGAATATCAGATTTAAGTCCCTCCCAAAAAAATTCCTTCTTGGCCCAGTGGTAAGTTTCTAAAAATTTTGAGTGCCCTCCTAAAGGAGAGGTGTGCAATTCCAAAAGAATATTTTATTTGAGTTGAGAATCCTTACAAATATATAAGTGATATTTGTACCATAATGAATCATTTTTCCAGCTAAATGTATCATATATACTAGGATATTGCTGCAACTTTTGAATGAGCTTCCACACTTCTTTTTCATTCTTCCATTCATCCCTTGCTTTGGTTATCCAATCTAGTTGGATAATAGAAATGGCACAAAGAAATCCTTCGACACCCCTATCCTTTCTTGAGAGTGCATCTGTAACAATATTTTTCTTCTCGTTTTTGTAGATGATTTCAATGTCATAACCCAACATCTTTGTGACCCATTTTTTATTCTCTTATGAAGATAATATTTGTTCCAATAAGTATTTAAGACTATCATGATCTGCTTTTACCTTTTAGTGTCTTCCCGTTAGGTAAGGTCATCATTGCTTTAGTGCATGTAGTATTGCCAACATTTCCTTCTCATAAATTGGTTTTTGTAAATACTTTCCTTTGATTGGACAAATTTCAAAATCAATAGGTCTTCCTTCTTACATTAAAAAAGCACCAAATCCATTTTTTGAGGCATCACATTCCACAATAAATTTTTTTGTGAGTCTAACATAGCTAACACCGATGCTTGGCACGTTGACTCTTTAAGATGATCAAAGTCTTTAGTTGCTTCCAGAGTCCAAGAAAATGCATCATTATTCAGTAATATTGTTAGAGGTGTTGTGATTCTCCCATAATTCTTAACAAACTTGGGATAATACCCTGTCAACCTGATAAATCCTTGAAGATTCTTTATGGTTGTCAGGATTTTCCATTCCTTAATGGCTTTAATTTTGTTAGGGTCTACCTGAACACCCTCATGAGATACAATAAGACCCGGATATTCCTCTTCATGTACTCTAAAGAAACATTTGGCGGGTTTTGCATATAATTTTTTCTCATCCAATAGTTTTAGCACCCTGTCAACATCTTGAACATGATCCTTCCAAGACTTATTTTTGATTAGTATATCATCATAAAATACTACCACAAAATTTCTAAGGAAGGGTTTGAAAAGGAAATTCATTAAACCTTGAAATGTAGAAGGTGCATTAGTAAGGCCAAAAGGCATGACCAAACATTCATAATCACCCTCATGAGTTCTAAATGTTGTTTCAGAATTTCTTCAGTCTTCATTCTAATTTTATGATATCCTGGACAAAGATCCAACTTGGTGAAGTAAATTGCTCCATGTAATTCATCCAACAATTAATCAATGACAAGAATGGGAAATTATCTTTAATAGTGAGATTTTTGAGCTCCCTATAATCCGGACACATGCATCATGATCCATCATTCTTATGCACCAATACTACTGGAGCAGAGAAAGAAATTTGACTAGATTGAATTATACCAGCCTCTAGCATTTCTGCAACCATACGTTCAATTTCACTCTTTTAGGCATAGGGATATCTGTAAGGCATGATGTTTGCAAGAACACTTCCTAGAATCAAATGAATAGCATGATCATGATGAAAAATAGGTGGGAGGCCTTTGGGAGTCTTAAATACCTTGGAATGATTTTCCAAGGCTTTTTGGAGATTTGGATAAAAAGATGATTTCGATATTTGAATCTCTAGTGGGCATAATTGTGCAATTACACCCCGTAGTTATTTCTTTAGAATATTTGTCATGCCATTAGAGTTGATTATCTTTCATGTTCTCCCTATGATACCCCTTAATTCAACTTCCTTTCCTTCCCAAACAAATTTCAAGAAAATTTCTTGAAAATTAAAAGTTATTGTACCGAAAGATTGTAACCAATTGACTCCTAGTACAACATCAACACCACCCATTGTATTGGAAAGCATTGGAATATTCAATACAAATTCCCCCATGGTTAACTTGATATTATAGCACTTTACAGAAAAATCTATAATTCCTCCATTTTCAACCAACACTTGACACTCTAGTGCTGGATATAGTAAGAAATTCAATTCCTTGGCTATCTTACAATGAATAAAATTATGGGTACTACCTGAATCAATCAACACTAATACCTTTTTCTTCTTGATATGTCCTTCTATATTGAGAGTTTGAGGAGTGGTAACTCCTGCCAATGCATTACAAGATATGGTTAGATTCATTTCTTCTTTCTCTAGGGTTGGTTCCTGGTGTATATCCTCTTTTTTTTATGTTTCTTTTTCATTTTCTTCCTCCTCTTCACATTCTGTGTAAAATAATTTCTTCTCAACACACTTATGACCTTTAGTGTATTTGATATCACAATTGTAACAAAGCCCTTTTTTCTCTTTTTTCTTCCAATTATTATGGTGTAAGCCTTGTATATTTTGGAAGGCTACTAGCAACAACACTTCCATCTTTAGTTGTGAGTGGTAGACTTCCTTGTTGCCATAATTTTGTTTTCAACTTTTCTTGCCACCCTGATTGCCTTCTCCAATGAATCAGGTTCTCAAAGGTGAACCTCATGGTGGATGTTATCCTTTAAATTCCCTATGAAGACATCAATCCTATGTTCCTCTGGAATATCATTTACCCTTATATTCAATTTTTGGAAGTCCTCAATGTGCTCCGCCATTGATCCTTTTTTTTTAGATTTATAAATTGACTAAAGAAGGTGTTTCTCTTTGTATCCTCATAATGTGATATCATTTCCCGTGTAAAATTGACCAAGTGAAAAATGGTTTACAAGAAAAAAGGCATTGATACCATACAAATTGATTGGGTTCTAAATATAAAGTTGCAATGCGTACCTTTTGCGTGTGTTGCACATTATGGAGATCAAAATATTGCTCCATCTGAAATATCCATGTTACTGGATCCTTGCCATCAAACTTCCTCATATCTATCTTTGGAATATGATGAGTCTTCAATCCAACATTATAGTCTATGAAATCATGATTAACATTTCTTTTGTTCTCATCATGATTTTCATCTAATACCTTTTTGCCATTAGGAAGAATTTCTTGTAGCAATTTTGTCAAACCTGCTCTCAAACCTTCCATGTATGATTTTAAACCATCCTTCAAACCTTCCATGCCTTATTTTAAACCTTACATGTCTAATTTTAACCATTCTTCAAACCATCCATCTTAGGTTCCATTTCATTTTTGGTTACTCTTTGCGAGAGCGAAATTTGTTGCATTTGGTTTCGTAATTTTGATATATCATGTTGCATTTCTTCCTCTTATTCATGTGTCGTAGTATAGCTTTCTGGTTTCTTACTTGGTGTTTCCATTTTCTTACTTAGAGTCATTTTGGAATACAAAAATGATATTTATGCTTCACTATGTCCCTCAAATCACTTCAAACTGATTTTTCAAACAAAACTTATGCAAATTTTAAAAAAATACACACATTTTTCTTTCTTTGTAGGAGCTCGGTATTGAATGTACTGTATCTCTATAAATTTGGATCGAGAAGGTATGAAACTTTGTCCTTTTGTATCCCTCTAAGTCTTCTTTCCAATTTCACAAGTAAGACCAAATTTGAAATCTTCAAGATAAATTTATGCCCAATCTCCCACGATGACCTGATTATGGACTAGTTCAGTAGAGCAAAATTGTATGGAGTGCCACATGTTACTTTTTTTACCTTCGGCCCTGAAAATGATAAACAAGATACTACAGCATGTTCCCTTTCAGCCATTTTTTACTAAATTCAAATTTGATGCTCATAGAGGAAGATATGATGATTTTCCCAAGGTCACCTATTTGATACGAAATTCGGGAGCATGCAAAAACCCTAACGTCTTTGGATCATATCTCCGAAAAAGTGAACCAAGATCTGAAATTTGTACATGAATTTCATCAGGATTTCAGCTCATCGTGGTAAAAATTTCAACTTCGGAACCTTCGTAGAAAAAGCGTTATAGCGAAAATGTCATGATGACCTATTTGTAGCGGCAAAACTCTAGAATCCAAAGCTCTGAAACCAAATGTTATGCAACTAGCTCACAAAAAGATAGATCAACAATAGAAAAATTATCCTCTTTGAGGGGGAACCCTCCTTTACATTACATAAATAAACAATCCTTGGATGATACAAATGACAATACCTCCTTTCTATATATAGGAGTTTAAGGGGTCACAATATAATCAGAGCCTACATAACAATAATAATGTAAGGGCACAATAATAACAATAGTGGGCTTCTATGGCGCACAATAATAAAAATATTGGGACTACATGGGAACAAAAATAACAATAAAGGGGATACACTAACAATAACAATAAGGGGCTACACTAGTAGTATAGGGACCTAACATCGATAGCTACCGAATCGATTAATTTCAAAGTATCTCATTAAGTGGAAGAGATTACCCACTGAAGGATCCACATGGGAGGATGAGAATTTTATATAGAAGCATCCAAAACTACCCAAGTGTTGAGGAAAACACTTTTTTGAAGTAGAGGGGCATGTTAGGTCCCTATAATACTAATGTATTCCCCTTATTTTTATCGTTAGTGCAGTCCCCTATTGTTATTTGTGTGCCCATGTATCCCCCATGTTGTTATTGTTGTGCCCCATAGAAGCCCACTATTATTATTGTTGTGCCTTTACACTATTATTGTTATGTAGGCTCTGATTATATTGTGACCACTTAGACTCCTATATATACCAAGGATTTCTTATCATTTGTATCATCCATGAATTTTTTATTTATGTAATGTAAAGGAGGTTTCCCCCTCGAAGAGGATAATTTTTAAGTCGTTGATCTATCTATTGTATTGTTTTTTGAGCTGGTTGCATAACATGAGCTTATATATACATATATATGTGAAAATGATTAAAGAGAACTCTTTTTCATACATGCGACTTGAGAACTTCTAAGGAGATGAATTTCCATACCTAGAAATAGGAAAACAAAAATGGGATAATAGACCCCAAAAAAAAAAGCACTAAGATAAAAGAAAACCATGATCTAAAAAAAAAATTGTAAGATTTATTGTACCATTGGTAATATAAGGACAAAATATAATTTAAACACATGATGATGTGTAAAAGAAAATAAGGCACATGAAACTAGTATGTGTATTGAATACTCTCAATACAATGTATTAAAGTAATAGAAAATGTTTGTGTACAAATTATTGAGTGAGTAGTGGTAGCTAACTCACAAGTTGTAAAGATATAGAAGCTCATAAGATAATCTAAACCAAAAGATTTAAAAAAAATTCAGGAATTCTCCTGAATACTCATAAATAAAATACATAAATATTGGACCAGGGAATCTGAATATGCTAGACAGAAATACTCAATCTAAACCAAAATATTCAATGCATCCAACCTATAAGAAAAGAGGAACCAAGTAAGAGTCAAGGGTCTCTTACTTGTGAGGAGAGAATTCGTGTAGGGATGTCAAGAAGCCAAGTAATGGTTTATGACATACTTATGAAAAACTAATACAGGCTATGTCAGTAAAAGTAAGAGGATAATTCCAAGTAAACGATGTACACAAAGATATCTTTAGCAAAAACAAATAGGCTATGAAGGAAGGTGAATTACTTGTACAAGTTTATTTTCCAAGGGAAGATACTGGTACCATATGAGGGAATAGAAATATCAATATAAATTTCTATCACTCAACAATAAACCCAGAGAATAAAAGAAATTAAACACTGTGAATTAAATTGTAATTATTATACAAAGTATAACCTTAAGTTAGGTAGAGTATAAACCTAAGAGAAATATAACAAAGTATAAACCCTAAGGGAGGTAAACAAACCTTTACTGTTGGCTGAAAGAAGCAGCTTACAACTAATACTATAGGCTTGATCCTCAAGGCGAATACCCATGTAATGTCACCCTTCAGTAGGATTCAAGGAATATTCCAGTAGTGAATGATTCCCACAGACCCCTGCTCAATGCATTACACATGAGTTAGAGAACAAAATAAAATGAGAGAAAACAAGGGTTGAAACTCGATAATTAAATGACAAGGGAGGAAAAGAGAAATTACTAGTAGGGTATAATAACCCTATTCGATGAAGGGTTTAACTAAGAGGTTTCCCAAATATTCCCCACTCTCTAATATACACACAAAAAAGAAATGAGTATCAAAAACAAAGGAATAAAAAATATCCATTTAGTGAAATGAAAAAGAAGTGTTAGGAGAAGTAAATATACCCTTTTGGGTTATTTTATATGCACCTATAGGAACCCTTTATGACTAAATTTAACATAAATTCACCATGAGTGAAAGGGTTTTGGAGGAACAGAGACTAGAGATATGTCTTGGGCACCAATCTAGTAGCCCAAAAATATTCAACCTACAAATGCTACCCAACGAAAGAGGATTAGTAAAACAGTTACTTCATTTGTTGCTAAATTAGAAAAAGAGAACAAGAACATAGGAAAACCCTTAGTCCAATTGTAAAATTCTTATCGTCCACCATCTCATTCAGAACCCAATCCATCGGCTAGATGAGATAACTGGTGGGTAGGAAATAGGGTAAATGCTTGAGTAGTAGAAAAAATAGAGAGGATGAATTTGAATTATTTCCCTATAGAGGAAGAGTTTCTAGAAATTAAAGACAACAAAACAAATGATTTGTGGGGAAGGTAATCTACCCTAGAAAATTTTCAAGAGTTGATAGATCCACCATCAAATTGTTGCTAAGGTTCCCCATCGCTTAAACCCTAACAATCATGTGAACAAAGAAATGTGGATTAAGTTTATAAAAATACTCATAGATTGTTACTGGTACACCCCTACTTATAAGAATAGGTATGTTGGGCATCCAATATTGCAAGCATTTTTTGATAAATCAATTGAGTAGTAATACATGCTATAACTAGTGAATTCTATTCCATGATTGTTTGTATATTGAGGAGACAAAGAAGCTAATAACCTATGGAATTAAGGAAAACACCACATAGCCAAGCCAAAAAATACATAAATGTGTAAGTTAAAAAAACAATAGAGTTACCTATATTACTCTGTTAAAGAGTTGGTAACAGTGGATGGATATGTTCAAGACATAAGTTGGGATGTTTACACAAGAAATTATTCCTAGAAAAGTCTAAAATTATATGTATGATGGTTATCTATTAGTGTTATAGAATGTTGTATATTTTGATGAAGATGTGGATGTTGTGTATGATGTGAATTTAATATGTAAGGATAACCCTATGTTATATTGATAATGTTTGTAATATTGTTAGTTACTTGCACAAAACTAATTCGGGTATATAACTTACAAGCATTGTTATGCATATATGTCTTATATTAGACATCTACTACAATTTGTCTGGAAGGCAGGTAGGAAAGACTTAAGAGGGTAATCTTGGTATTAAAATGTGAAATACCCAATTGTTACACTAAATACTCTTGGAGAGTAGTTATATAACTTTATGGGTACAAAGTCTACAACTACCTCTTCACATGAAACTTGCTTAGAAAGGGGCTACTAAGAGCTGGTTTTTCACCAAATGGTTTAGAGAGAAGGAAGAACTTAGGAAATAAAATGATGATGGAAATGTTTATGGTCAAAATAAAAAGCTAGTAATTCCAAATGAGGAGTAAACATGTATGTTCATGACTAAATATAAATAAGAAGTAAGCCATGAAGGGACATAGCTTACAACAACGTTATGAAACATAAAGAGTTTCTAAAATCAAACATAGATAATATAATAGTTAGCAAAATTAAGTGAAAGATGTTTGAGAACAATTGTGGAGCTAGCATGATTTACAAGATTACATGCTTATATAGCCAAGAGTTCAGTCAAAATAGAAATCACACCATATATACCAAAAAGGTTTGAAAACCTTCTATATAAATAACCTAGTCTGAGAATTATGATTGAACTGAAGGAAAACATAGAGTATATACACAAAAGAAAGTGTATACAAGAAATTGTTAAGGTATGTATATACCCATAGAAAACTTGCTTAGAAGAAGGGTTGAGAACCCTATATTATATAAAATAAAATATAGCACAAAACATGATGTACCCAAAAAGAGTTTGTCTAGCCATACTCAAGGCTAACATTTGTTACAACCTGTTTAGATATGTAGAACATCTATATCAAGGAAAAAACATATACTAATAACATAACTCAAGTATGAGTATGTCAAATGATATAACATATGGTTATAAATAAACGTCCATGGTTTTCATGAGTAGGATTTGGTCTTCATGACTAATAATACTTGTGAAAGAATTAATATTATCAAAGAAATATTATTAACTAAAAAACTAGTATACACTTCTAGAAATTCCAAGAGAAATATTTCTTGTCCTCCTTGATTAAGGAGTCACAAATATTGTGTTTCTTGTAGCTTAAATTTCTTAAGTTTCAGAGTATGTGATTGTGTGATGGGGATTTCCTGGTACAAACACACTTGAATAAGCTAAGAATGTTGGCATAAAGCATGGCTAGTTATATTTTCAAGAAAAAGAAACATGAGAAATCAAGTAATTGTGTGATATAGAAGAATTACTAGTGTAAAATCCTTGTTTCAAAAACACAAGTGTTGGTAATTTGGCATAGAATATCACAATATTTCATAAGTGAGAGAAAATCAGTCTTGAAAAAAAAGAATAAAGCATCTTGATACTCTCAAATTAAAAATGGCAGTGACGATGACATATTGGTTACTCTAAGACACCAAAAAAAACATGATCAACACTTAAGAATAATGCTGCAAACACTCATAAAACATCAACTTCACACAAAATTACATAAGTGTAAATTTAATCAAGACCAAAGTCAATATTGAGAACATGTAATTTCCAACGAAGGAATTACAATAGTCCCCAAAAGGGTTAAAGAAATCCTTGATGGGTATATGCCTGAAATATGTAGTGGACATCAAATATTTATGGGGTTACATAACATTATTGTAAATTCATGTAATGTTTCTCTAATTGACCTATTTTATAACAACTTCACAGAAGAAAAGAGTTAAGTTTTTTTTGAACCAAAAGTTACAAAACAGTTTTGGTTGGTTGAAATGGTTGTCACTATAACCCCTATACTTAAAGATTGATTTGAGTTGATGTAGCAAGATAAACATGAAATATTTCGATTAGATTCCATGGAGTAGAGTAGCGGAATTTCAAAAGTTTATGGATGAGTGATGTAGCCATAACTATGAGGAGAAATCTCTTAACCTAGCTCTTTCTAGTTTGATGTATTGTTTTTAAAAGTTTTGAGGAGATACCATAAATTGATGAATGATAACATAGGAATGAAAAAAGAAAATGAAAAAGATGTAATATTTTAGAGATTAATGATCACTAAATAGATATCAAATGATAAGATGTTAGGTGCATACAATAATGGATGTGCATGCATGAAGACTTTGTGGAGTCTGTTGTCCTAACATGATTCATGTGACTAATAGCACATTAATGATAAACATGTAACTCAAAGCAAGTTGACAGTCAATTGGGAGACCAAGGAAATTGTTGCATGCAACCTTGAAGATTCAAGGGTATGGAAAATAAGATGATGATGAGATAACGGCACAAGTTACACTTATTCATGTTGATATGTGTGTTGTGATTGCAATAATAAGATGTTGATACCAGTCAATGGTACTCTCCAAATAAGTTCTCTATTTTTTTTTATTGATTATGGACTTTAACTACAGCCACATTTAAAACATAGTTGAAGGCTTGATTAAGTGCATGATATGAGTATGTGGTTAGGAGGTTACATGAAAGAATGATCATGTTTAAGACAATTGTACTAACATAATGTGGGTTGAGACAACTAATATGCAAATGAGTGCAAGGGGAAAGGACCCATGGCTATTGCACCAACCTAGATCCATCTTAACTTCGGATCTATCAAACACCGAGAGGGATCAAATATCTCGATGTTTAAACCTTTCCACAAGTTTGGCACTAAAAAATTAGGTTTTCACCTCAAGATATTTGATCCCTCTCGTCACTTGATAGATTCGGGGTTAAGATGGATCTAGGATAGTTTATATTATATCTCTCCCTTATTTATATTTATATTATATTATATGTCTCTGTATCATTGTAATATATTTAAGAAAGTATCTAAAAACAAAAGAAAACAAAAAACATAATTGGTTGTAAAATATTAAACTTATATTTTGGATCAATCATGTTAAAGAAAATACAATATTAAAAAACTTAAAAGAATCATGCACTATCTTTTGGATCAATCATGCCAAAGAAAATACAATAATAAAAAACTTAAAAGAATCATGCACTATCTTTCCTCTATCATTTTTAGTCACTTTTTTGTCTCTTCACTTAGATCCTTGGTTAAGATGCATCTATCCGTATTTTTTATAGTATTATTTATATCATGCACTATCTTTCCTCTATCATTGTTAGTCACTTTTCTTTGTCTCTTCACTTGGATCCTTGGTTAAGATGCATCTATCCCGATTTTTATAATATTATTTATATTATATAAATTTTACATATGTATATATAAAAGTATTCTAATTTTTTATTTTATTAAAACCTCCTTATAATGTCGATGTGAATATTTTTAGTAGACATGAGGATGGAGCCATGGAGGGTTTAGATATATCTCAAAAGTAATTATAACTTTTTTTGTTTTTAAATTTAATTAAAATATGTCATAAAATTAAATTAAAATAAAATATTTTGATTGTGAAATAAGTTATGGTTTTGGGCATGTGGTATTGATAAGCCATGGCATTGGCCCATGGTATTGTAACATAATAATTAAAATCTTAGATCCATAATACAATAAGCAAAAGTCTAGATGGCTCATGGGATTGATAACTATGGCATTGGCCCATGGTATTATGATTTTCTTTTATCTAAATAATTGTTCGTAATTTTATTAAGAAAAACAAAATTAAAATATAACAAAGTAAATCTCATTATTTGTATTACTTGGCTCAAATCATTTATTGCACTAAAAGAACATGGAATATTGTGTTGCTATTATTATTATTATTATATAGCAAACATTAAAAATGTTAACATACAATCTTTCTTAAATTACATCAAATGCCTACACATCTACAATATATTGGATTGTAGAGATGAAAATGTAACCTCCAAACACATAAATCAACAACCTGCAATGCAAGAAGAAATGGGAACTTGAGGGAGTCCCTCGAGTTGTGGGAAATTAATGGATGAGATGTAGGGAGAATGTTTGCATGTAAGTTTTGTTACAAATTTCTTCTTTTCTTTTATTATGGACCTTGAGCATGATCATTATGCTTTTTTATTTGCCCAGTGTTGCTATCGTGGTTTTCTTTGTTCTTGTTCTTTCTTCTTTCCTTTTGGTTTGGTCATGATTGTTTGTTGGGTGTGATAAAGGATACAAAGGAAGCTCTCGAAGGAGAGTTAATTGAGACACCAACCAAAAGTGTAAGACCTTAGTAAAACCCTGTGCCAATTATAAATGGCACTAAGGTGAATAGAAGAAGTGACAGAACAACTAATATGGACGTGGTTAAGTCGAATTGGATAGAATATACATTGATATAACTGTAGAAATTCCTACTGTAGGTCAACAGATTATGCAATATACTAAAGCAAAATACAAGATCTACTTCTACAAAAAACTTTTCAGAAGCTTAATCAAATATGAGAAAGATCAAATAGAACACATAGAACTGAGAATGAGAAATAAATCACACATGAACATAGTAGAATAACCCGGGGAAAGCCTCAGCCTAAAACCCCAATCTCTGTATTATCATACAAGTGGAAATATGTTCAAGTTACAAAAAGAACCGGCTCACAAGCTATCCTGCTCTCTCTGCAATCAAACAATACAGCTCACAGACTGAATAGACACTAGATATGCCTTCCCTCAACCCTCAAAGCCTCATATTTTCTTGCACAGTTTTTCTTAGGGTCCAACGATGCCACCTGTGTGAATTGGCCTCATCACACTCACTAAACTGAAGAAGTAACAGCGTAATCTCCAAGGAATGAATTCCTTCTACATGCAAGAGATATGCACAATGGAATATTCCTGCAACTGATAGTACACTGTCCCTCCATTTGATGTCAACTGGGCCTCTGTCTAAACTGACATGCATGAGTTATTTATGAGAGAATATTCAGTTATCTGAAGTGCAGCAGTTACATGCATGCATGCATTAAGTAATTGAGCTCTCAATTAATTCAACAAACCATTTGAATTAATCTAACTAGACTTGACTCAGTTAACTGAGCCAACTAATTACAACTCAATATTACAACTCATCCTTATCTCTTTAGCTTATGGATAAATTCCTCAATCAATGGAGAAACTGTTGCATGTCCCCACATAGACTTCATGTTTGATTTTCTACAACTAATTAACTCAAGATGAATTAATTAATTATTTTACAAACAGCTGCTAAGATCAAATTCGAATTTTACTTCTCTATTTTAGTTCAGGGACTAACTAAAATAGGAAGGTATCCTGAAATGCTATTTATAGCAGTGCTAAATTTATCACTTCTATATTTAACATTTCTTGTTGCTATTTTAAACACTCCCTCTCAACAAGAAAGGGATTATCAGTAACCCCAATCCTGTCTCTGTGGAACTCGAACTTGCATTTTGACAATGCCTTTGTCAAAATATTTGCATCTTGTTCCTCGGTCGAAACATACAACAACAACATGATCCTCTTGACCACACAGTCTCAAAGATGGTGATATTGGATATCAATGTGCTTGGACCTATCATGAAAAACTAGATTCTTAGAGAGTTTGATACAACTCTGATTATCGCAGTATATCACAGTTGGATCCATCCTCTGACCAAACAATCCCACTAGAATCTTCCGCATCCAAATGACCTCACATGCAGCCTAACTAGTAGCCATGTATTCAGCCTCTACTGAGCTAAGTGCAACTGATCTCTATTTCCTGCTGTACAAGGAAACTACAGCTGAACCAAGGTTGAAGATTCCTCTAGAAGTGCTCTTCCAGTCTGATGGAATCCCTACCTAATCCGCATCTATGAAGCCCTAAAGCTTCACTCCCTCTATCTATCTGTACCACAATCCGAACAGAGATGTGCCTCTGAGGTATCTCAACACATGCTTCACTGCCTTCCAAAATAGTTTGGTAGGTTGAACCATAGCTTGACTCAGCTTGTTCACTGCAAAGCATAAATCGGTTTGTGTGTTCACCATATACATAAGTGAACCCACCAGCTTCCGATAAACAGTAGCAGCTACTACCTCACCTGAAGTAGCATCCTCCTTCCTCCAGTTCCCAGCTAGAGGAGTCTACATGGGCTTGCACTTCTCCATGTGAAAGTGTGTGAGTATCTCATTGGCATACTTTCCTTGAGACACAAATACTTCACCATCTTTTTGCCACACCTCCATGCCTAGAAAGTAGTGCATAAGACCCATGTCTTTCATTTCGAACTCTCTTGCAAGGTCCTCCTTGCAAGACTGTATCAGCTGATCATCACCTGTCAAAATCAGATCATCGACATAAAGAACAATGATCAATGGTTTACCTTCTACCATGATGTGGTAAAGGTTCGAATCTGCTTCACTCTTAGTGAAGCCCAACCCAGTGAAATAGCTATCGATCCTATTGTACCAAGCACGGGGTGCTTGCTTCATCCCATACAAAGCCTTATTGAGTCGGCACACATGCGACTCACGATCGAAGGTCTCGAAACCCTATGGCTGCTCAATGTACACCTCCCCCTTAATATTCCCATTGAGGAATGTTGTCTTCATGTCCATCTGATGGATCTTCCAACCCATTTGAGCTAATAGTGCCAACTTCGATCTCATAGATGAGTACCTTGCTACAGGAGAAAAGGTCTCATCGTAGTCGATCCCCTCGACCTGTGAGAAACCATGGGCAACAACCTTGCCTTATGTTTCTCAACACTGCCATCAGTTGCTTGCTTTACCTTATAAAGCCATTTGGAACTCACCACTGACTTTCCCTGAGGTCTTGGGACAACATCCCACACACTATTCCGAATGATAGAGTCATACTCCTCTACCATTGCATCAACCCAGACTGGTTGCTACACTACCTCCTCGAATGAAGAAGGTTCGATATCTACACACTCCCCAACCAGGGCCATGTACCCAGTGTACCGCTCGGGCGACCTCCTTTGTCTATGTTGAGAAGATGGTTGTCCCACATTCTCCCGCACATCCAGCATCAACCTGTCAGCTTCCCTTCAGCGTTTTCGCCCATCTCTGGAATTCTTAGCATGAGTGGATGTCTCCACTCTTGGATCCTCTACATGCGGCTGCTCCACATCAATTTGAGGCTCCTCCTCCTTAGGAACTAAAAGCTCCTCCTGTGCATGCAACTTGAGCTCCCTCTCAAGTGATAATCACATGGCTTTATGCTCATCAAAATTCAGATCCCTGCATACCACTGTCCTCTGACTGGTAGGCAGGTACACCCGATAGTTGTGGGGTGTATCCGTGTACCCCACAAGTATTCCCAACTCAGCTATTGGATCCAGCTTCTTCCAGGCATCTTTGCTCACATGACAGTAAACTGATGATCCAAAGATTTGGAAGTGACTCACATCTAGTTGCTTCCCGAAAATGGCCTCCATAGGTGTCTTCATTCCCAGTATACGGTGTGGGCTTCTGTTCTGTAAGTATACTGATGTATTGCATGCCTCAGCCGACAAATGCAGTGGTAGGCTTTGGTCATACAACATTGCTTGATCTACTCCCACAATCGATCTGTTCTTCCTTTCGGCCACCCCATTCTGCTATGGGTTATTGGGTGCCGTCAATTCCCGTTTATTCCTTCTGCAGCACAGAAATATTTAAATTGTTGGGATACATACTCTCCACCATTTTCGCTACACAAGGTTTTTATTTTCTTTCCAAATTCTTTCTCTACCAAGGCTTTAAACTCACAAAACCTCAAGAAGGTCTGATCCTTCTTTTGCATAAAGTAGATCCAGCATCTATAAGAAAAATCATCAATAAAAATAACATAGTACCTTTGTTTAGTGGTGGAGGTTGTAGAGAAGGGTCCACAAACATCTGAGTGAACTCGCTATAGGCTTGCTCCAGCTCTATTGTCTCGATTTGGAAATGAATATTTCACATACTTACCCAAGGTACAACCTTTGCATCTATTCGTCTGCTCCATTTTTCCCTTGGGTAGTCCGGTAAAAATCTATTGCGTGATCTTCAGGGCTCCATGGTGCAAGTGGCCAAGTCTTCTATGCCATAGCTCACCAACATCTTGGCTCTGCACCATCTTAGCTTTGGAACTCAATGCAGAATAGTCATCTACCTCCAGCTTTTAGAGATTCTTTACTCGAATCCCAATTCGCTTGGTCTGTCCACTACCAATATGCCTCAGGAATACCTTTCCTTTACTAAAGACTACATCATAGCCTTTATCTTCTAGCATAGCAATAGACACAAGATTCTTCTTCAGACCTGGTACATACTTTACATCAGTTAGGGTGAGGGGAGCTCCACGCTCCCTCTAAAACACAATCATACCTTCACCTGAAACACGGTACTTTCCATCATCACCCATCTTGATCTGCGTCTGGAGATCCTTCTCCTTCAAGGTACTGAAAAGATTCTTGTCACCTAACATGTGGAATGAAGCTCCACTGTCCAGGTACCACACACATCCCACCATGGATGAAACCATGCATGCGATAAGCAAGAAATCCAACTCAAACTATGAGGCCAGTGCCTCACCATCAGATCCCTTCGAGGAACCCTTCTTGGATTTCTTCTATGGACAATTCGTAGCATAATGGCCCACTTCATGACAATGAAAGCATCGCACTTTCGATTTGTCAAACTTGTTCCCACCATGGGAAGAACCGGATTTGGGATGGGAAGCCTTCCCTTTCCCTTTCCTAGCTTTACTCACTAAGGCTAGATTTTCCTCATCATCTTGCTTCAATGACGATCCATCTCTGGTGATTCTTCTTATCTCCTCCTACATCAGATTCGACCAAAGTCGTTCCCAATCTGGCAGTTTTTCTCTTCCATTAACCGAGTCTTGGTAGCTATGCCAGCTCTTAGGAAGACCAAGGAATGAAAGAGTCACCATGTCATCATCAGCAATCGTGATCCCTACACTTCCAAGCTCATCCCTACAGGTGGTGAGCTTGTTCAGATATGTATAGATCGTGTCGCCCTTTTCACACTTGATTTTCCGAAGCTTGTCTTTCAGCACCAGCTTCCTCTGATTGTTGTTGTTCTGATATAGATCTTTCAATGTTTTCCACATTGAAAACGATGTCTCCTTCCCATTCAGACTCGAGACTATGTGGTCTCGAACTCCCTCCAGAAGGATTCTCCTTGCTCTAGCCACACATTTCTTCCATTCCTCCAATTTTGTAGCATCAGTCGGCTTGGGGACTTCTTGATCAATGAAGTCCTTTAGACCGTTATCCTCTAATACTGCTTCCATGCAATCCTTCCAGGCTATATAATTCGAGGTGCCATCAAGGGCATACTCAAGTCTTAAACCATTGAATGCCATTGGTGAAATTGAGATGTGATAAGAACTCGATTTCTATATTCAGTAACTTCAAACTTCGAACTTCTCCCTTCTTGTATACTATTCTTTGCTTTGATCACCTTGTTGAGCCTCAAACCTGCACCTTCCTATACACCCTCTCAGCCTTCCTTTTCCACTTATTTCATCCACCCAGCTGTTAAATCATTGCATTGTAGTTTAAAAAGAGCTTTTTACATGGGTTTCTGACTATGCTTATGACTGTTGTTTGGTTTAGTTTTTTGTTCATGCAGCTGCGGAAACTTGTCAGTTTCCGCAGCCAGCACAGGTTTCCGCAGCCAGCACAGGATTCCGCAGCTATTTTGTTAAAAGTTGTGCTACAGGTGTCCTATGAAGAAACGATCCACATGGGCAAGCTCCAGGTGACAGACACATGGAACGTGTCCCTTCAAACCAGCCAAATCATCCATGGAAGGTCACGGTCAACGGAGGTCAAAGGCAAAGCCAACCAAGGAGTTCAGCGGTGGCACGTCTCTGTTTTGAGCACGTGAACATTACGTGGCACAGTCCTCAGCTCACGAAGACACCGGCACACCTGGAGATCATTTCTGTAACCTGAATCTAACAGCTACCACTCCGGAGATTTAATAGACATGATGACAGTTACGCTAGATCTCGGTTGAAGGGATCTACGTGTCTTTGGCAACACAGTCAATAGCGTAGGAGTTAGTTAGTTAGTTTCAGCATTTTGTCATTATAAATAACGCGTCGATGAACGCTGTAAAAAAAGCTTTTGGATATGTAAATTCTGAACTGTTGTGTTATCACCCCACTGTTCATATATATGTTGCTATTTTAATATATGAGAAGACTTTTTTGAGTTTATTCGTGTGACTACTTGTTGACCAGCTGAAGTGGCAGAGGGCCCCTGCGCGGTGAAGCCTTGTAAAGTTTTCATTTGGTTTTATTATGTTCTTGTATCATTAGCTTGTACATAACACACTGGATTTCAGAGATCTGTGGTTTGTGTTATTTGAATTTCTGATCGGAGAACCCACAGTAATGGAGTTTTTACACCAACGTTTCGAATCCCAAATGGGATCCATCATCAGGGAAAAGAGAAAGATGAAGAGAAAGATGATAAAAAGAAGAGCCAGATGGAGGGAATAAATACTTATGAGGGCAGAATGATAGAGGTAAAGCACAGGTCGGCTGGAAAAATAATGAAACCTAATTTTAATTTTAATTTTTAAATTTAATTTTATTTATTGATTTTAATTTTAATAAATTAATTTTAATTTTAATAAATTAATTTTATTTATTTAGTAACTTTAAAACAAAAACATTAAACTAAACATTTTAAAAATAATTTTAAAATCATAAAATTATCTAGATACTAAAATAGATAATGATAAAAATATCAAAAAATATTTTTAAAAACCTGAAACCCTAATGGTAATAATATCTAGAAACTAGAATATAAATTTTAATATTTTAATATTTAAATCAAAACCTAATAACATTAATATTTATATAACTTAAAGACATAACTAAGAATTTATCTAAATATTTATCTAACCTGAGGTCTAAATAAATTCATATATATATATTAGAATTACAAACAATCAAGCCTACAACTTCAAATACATATATTAAATTTAATCAAAATCAACCCTAAAGCTTATATCAATCACAAAAAACTGAAATAAATATTATAATATCATAACATTAATAAGATATAATCTTTATATAAAATTATTATCTAAAAGTAATGTAAATATATTCATAATATATTAATATTAATAAATATGATACTATAAGATAATGACACTATATGACAAAATAATGCTAATATATAAGACCTATAACTTAATAATAATAATAATATATATTGCTATATAACTCTAATATTAATCTAAATATGAATAAATAACCTAATGACTATATAACCTAAAAAATTTTGTTAAACTAGATCACTATATGACTTAAAACATTTTTATTTTTATAACATAAAGTCTTAAATAGCTTAAAATATGAAATATTAATAAAAACCTAACCACTATCTAAATAAATTCAAATTAATAATAATTAATAAAACCTAAATTTTATATTAATTCAACATTAAAGACTAGACTATAATAAGAACATGCATTAATGCCTAAATAATATTAAAAACAAACCATGAGATTATATTAATAATTAGGGTTCTAATATAATATAATATAAATAACCTAAAGATAATATTACTATGAACATCAAAACACTGCCATTGTCTCTAATTACTATGGAAACTTAAATTCATATCTATCTAGATAACTATCTTACCTGTTAGACAACTTACCTGCTTAGACAACTTACCTGTTAGACAACTTACCTGGGGCCGAGCTGACGTTTCTTGATTTCACTGATCAGGGGAAGCCAGCTTCCGCTAATCTCCAAACCGCCGTCTCTGTTCAAATTACAAGGGTGCTTCAAGATTTCGAGGGCTTCTCTGATTTTCCGTTTCTGATGCTGCTCCTCTCTTGCGATGATTGAGGCGTTTTCTAAGCAGATGTGGTGTTTAGTTTTCAACGAGTGTTCTGCCAAGGCTGAGGTACGAGATCTTCCTTTCCTGATGTCAGCGCCATGTTCTTTCAGTCTTGTCTGGAGGGAGCGACCAGTTTCACCTATGTAGCTTTTCCCACACGAACAGTCTATTTTATAGACTCCTTTGAGCTGCAGTTTATCAATATCATCCTTAACAGATTTTAAATTTTGTCTGATGGTACCGGGAGCTGAGAATTGCGTTAGAATGTTTTTCCTTCTTAGGATCTTTGCCATTTTATCTGTGACCCCATGGATATAAGGTAGAAAAACCCTACCATCATGAGGTTGATCCTCCTCTTTAGGTTTGGGAGAGGACAACCTTTTTTCGGCTTTCTTTATGGCTTTTTTAATCTCATGATCCTTGTAGCCTATATTTCTGAAAGTTGAGATTAAATGCCTCTTCTCTTCATTTATATGTTCTGAGTCAGAAATTCGGAGGGCTCTAATGGCAAGAGTGTTCAGAACGCCAAGCTTTTGGGCTGGGTGATGGTGGGAATCCGCATGAAGGTAGCTTTCCGTGTGAGTTGATTTCCTGAAAACCTTATGGCCCAAAGAGCCATCCTCTTTTCTGATGATAAGAATGTCCAAGAAAGGGATGCTCATATTTTCTTCAAGCTCCATAGTGAATTTTATATCAGGGGAAATGGAGTTAAGGTGATTGAAAAACTTGTCGAGCTCTGCTTTACCATGGGTCCATTTTATATTGGTGTCATCGACAAAACGCTTCCACCATGCTGGTTTTAAGGGATAAGATTCCAAGGCCTTCTTCTCAAAATATTCCATGTACAAGTTGGCCACAATTGGCGAGAGGGGAGATCCCATTGCTACACCAGATGTCTGTTCATAAAATGTTCCTTGGAATGTGAATACAGTTGACCTTAAGCAGACTTCAGCCAGCTTTGCGGTTTCTGGATCGGTGACACTTCTTATGACCTGAATGGCTTCATCAAGAGGAATCTTCGTGAATAAGGAAACCACGTCAAAGCTTACAAGGATGTCATCCTTTTCCATTCTTTCATTTTTAATAAGATTCACAAAGTCATGTGAGTCTTTAATGAAGGAGTCAGTATTTCCAACCAGGGGCTTCAGAATCTTGGCTACATATTTAGCAAGGTTTGATGTTTCTTAACTCACTGCTGTTTATATTTTCACCTCTGTATTCTTATAACTGTCAACTGATCAGTGCTTTTCTGCAGGTTTTCTTAGGCAGCCCGGGCAAATTTTCATCTTTTTGATAACTATTGACATATGAGATCATCTTGTCCTTCCTGCTAACTTTCATTTTCTGAAGTTTAATTTCAGTACTGTCTTTTCAAGATTGTGATTTGCTTATTTTTTTTTTTTTCTGTTATTCAGATATCATACTGCTCATCAATTTATGGTTTCTTTCTATAGTGAAGTGACTCTATTAGCAAGAAATCAAAATATTACTAACTGTAGTGTGATTTAGTTATCATATTACTTAAACTTATTCATGATTGCTTCCCACAAGGTAGATTGAGCTGAAGGGTAAAGGATCAGAAGAGTTGAAGTAGTGTGATTAGTTTCCTTTCTGCAATTTAATTTCTTGCAACTTAGTTATCATATTGCTTAAACTTATTCATGGTTGCTTCCCACAAGGTAGATTGAGCTGAAGGGTAAAGGACCAGAAGAGTTAAAGTAGTGTGACTAGTTTCTTTTATGCAATTTAATTTCTTTCCATTTAGATAGCATATTGCTTGACTTATTCATGATTACTTCCCACAAGGTAGATTGAGCTGAAGGGTAAAGGATCTGAAGAGTTTAAGTAGTGTGAATTAGTTGTTTTGTTTTTGGTTTGAGTTGCTTTAAGTTCAGTTTTTACTTTCTTTTCATTCAGCAGCAAGGATACTGGGCCATTATCATTAGTTCATTGTTTCATGCATTTACTTTCTCTTAAGAATTGATTTCAGTTTAGTTGTTTTAAAGCTTTCTTCTTGAGCACTTTCAAGTTTAATAAAATCACTGTAGAAACCACCATCACCATCCATACTTCATACTTCACTTTCATTTTCACCATCACACATTAGGGAAAGATAAATCCAAAAATAAACTAAAAACTCAAAAACGACAAAAGATTAAGGAAATGGTTATCTAGTACATATATTACACTTCACTTCGTCAGTTTACGAACCCCGGATTGACATTTTAAATAGCAATTTAGATCACACTAAATTGACCAAACATTTTGGCATCGTTGCCGAGGAAGTGAAATTAGGTAGCCAATTTCTAAAAAAAAAACAAGAAAATTTCAAGGAAGGAAAATTGATAACCTCTCAAAGTATGCTCTCCTCTTGCATTTAGAATGATCTGGAGGATCAGAAAAGAGAAAGTTATTGGTTTAATAGTTTCTTGAGTATGCTCTCTTCTTGCACCTAGAGGGACCTAGAAGATCAGAAAGAGAATTATTAGCCCGACTTGAAGAAAAATAAAAAAAAATGACATGCATAGAGCAAGTGATTCTAGGGGAAGGTTTTAGTTAGAGCCAAGAGTTCGATTTTTACAACTCCATCTACTTCAAGGAATAGACAAGAGACACCTCCATCATCTCCAACTTACACTCCTAGCCCTAGGATTCCTAGAATTCAAGAGGCAGTAGTTGACTCTCCCACACCTTCCATCGAATCTGAATTAGAAAGAGATCATTTCCTTCCTTCTACAGAGAGACAAATTGTAGTTGAAGAAGTAGAATCATCTGAAGAAGAAGAGGGAGAAATTCCTTCTCGTTCACCCTTAGTAGAGGAACCAGAGGACTTTGAAGTCTCTAGGGAAACTACCATGACAGAGGAAGGAGCAAATGGATTTGGTAGAGGTAGAGGAGGAGGAGGAAATAATGGAGGAGGTAGAGGTAACATTGGGGGAAATAGGGATGGAGATAACTCATTCGGATTTCCTATAGTCGATGAGGACTCCCGAGCCACAATGAAAAACATCTCACCATTTGTCCTCCCAAACTTCCATGGGTTAAGAAATGAGGACCCAGAAACATTTCTATTTGAGTTTGAGGTCGTGTGTCGAACTTATGATTATCTGGAAGACTCTCAAAAACTCAAACTGTTTCCTTCAACATTGAAAGGAGCAGCTTTGAAATGGTTCATGGGGTTACTCACTCAATCCATTAGGACTTGGAATGATATGAAACAAACATTTTTAGATAGGTACCTGGACTATTGTATGCCCACCAATCACAAGGATGAGGTATTCAAAATGGTGCAAAGAGAAGATGAAAACTTGGAGGATTTACTTGAAAGATTTCAATACAACCTGAAAAGAGAAAAAATGAGTAACTTAGATGAGGAGACCTTGAAAGCCCTTCTATTAAAAGCCATTAGAGATGAATGGATAGATATTTTGAACATGATGGGAAAAGGAGACATATCTCAACTTCCACTTCATGATATAGCAGAGCTATGTGTCCATCTCTCAAGGGGGAAATCTAAAACTCAAAAAGGGCCTAGAGATCCTTCTCTTATCAGAGCAAACAAATCTGCAACTGGATCAGTAAGTAGGGCTGAGATTGGCAACATGCTTGATGAATTCAAAACTGATATCTTAGGGAGTCTTAGTGAGCAACTAGACACTCTTAAGATTCACAATAAGCAGAAAGCTGAAGCTGAAGCTTTGGCCATCTTTTTCCCAAAATGTAGAAAGAAACATGCTCTAAGGGAATGTCCCTTGGATGCAAAAGTTGTAGAAACATGTGTGATTTGTTCAGAGAATCATGAGACCAAGGATTGTCCTTCAATTCCTGGACTCAAAGCTGTCTTTCAAGAAGATCCAGATACAATCGAGTCTCTCTATTTTGTTGCAAGGAGACCTTGGCAGGGGCAACAAAATCAAGGGTTTAACAACTCTATGAATTTTCAACCCCCACCAAATTGGAATCCTTGGCAACAACCTTGGTCCCAACCTCAAAATCCTTTTCAATCATGGGTACAAGGTATGCAAAATCCTTATGGGAGATTTTCTCAATTTTATCAATATCCTCCATCTTTTCAAAACCAACAAGCTCCACAACTTCCAAATCAAAACCCACAACTATCATTGCCATTTCCACAACAACAACAACCTTCTCAACAGAATCCAAATTCTCAACTCTTGCTTCCATTCCAACAAAAGTCAAATCAACTTCCTTCTCAGCCATTGCCAAACCCCAATAAAAAAAACCCTCAAAATGCTTACATGATGGAAGGTCAACAATTTCCTGCCTATATGATTGTTCCTCTCAATGATGTACAACTCAGATCAGGTAGAGTCCTAGATAAGCCTTCTATAGATGCTCAAAAGCAAATCATTTCTGAGGAAGATTCTCTTGAAGCCAATAAGGGTTCTGAAGCATCTCTTCAAAACCCAAGCACTCAAAAAGAAAAAGAGTTAACCCCCACAACTCCTATAGTTGAGCAACCTGCATCTTCATCCACACCTCCTTTTCCTGAAAGATTACAAATTGACAAAGGGGTGGAAAAACAAATCTTGTTTCCTGACTATGATTTTCTAGATGAATTGAAGAATGTCTGTATCAAGATTCCCTTGTTACAAGCCATTAAAGAGATTCCTATTCTAGCAAAAACAATAAAGGAGTTGAGTCTTAAAAGACCTGGAAGGAAACCAAGAGATACAAGAAGAATCCACCTGGTAGGAAAAATTGCAGATATCATGATGGGAAAAATTACTATGCAGAAGTATGTAGATCCCGGTAGTCCAATTGTCAAAACACATATCAATGGGGTAGAAATACCAAATACTTTGATTGATTTAGGGGCTGTTATCAACATCATGAGTAGACAGACTATGGAACAGCTAAAACTTCCTAATCTTCTTTTTACACCTACTTTATTGCAACTTGCAGATCGATCAATTATTAAACCAGATGGTGTATTAGAAGACATTTCTGTCTCCTTAGACTCTTGGGAATATCCAGTGGATTTCATGATTTTAACTCCCAAGAGTAATCTAGGAGGACATCCTCTCATCTTAGGAAGACCTTGGCTAGCCACAGCTGACGCTTTTATCAGTTGTAGGTCTGGGGATATGTATATTTCTGATGGTAATTCGACAAAGAATTTCAATCTGTATCCTCCAGCAAAAGCAATTACAGAAATAGGAGATAGTGAGTGGGTTGATGATGAAGATACTATACAACCTGTCTTTACCATTTCTGAGATCAGTGAAGATAGTCAAATTTTGAACACATTAGAAAACTTTGAAACATCTTCAGAATATGACCACACACAACTTCAGTTGGATTCTGACATTGAGTGTCTATAATCTAGACAAATGTCTCTTTTCTCTATGGAAGAGTTTGGTAGTTCCGCCATTGAGATTTTTCCAGGAAAAACATTGAATATCAACAAAAACTTGGAAAAATCACAAAAAGAAGAGCTAACCAAAATCTTGCAAAAACATTCTACTGCATTTGCATGGGAGTATACCGATATGAAAGGTATTGACCCTAAGACTTGCATTCATCACATCTACATTGAGGAAAACAGTAGACCAATCAGACAACCTCAAAGAAGGATGAATCCAAACCTTAGGGAGATAGTGAAAGAAGAGCTCTGAAAGTTACTTAATGTAAACTTCATTTATCCAATTTCAGATAGCCGGTGGGTTTCTCCTTTGGTTATAGTACCTAAAAAGAATGGTAAATGGAGGGTTTGCATTGATTACAGAGAATTGAACAAAGCAACTTTGAAGGATCACTTTCCTTTACCCTTTATTGATCAGGTATTAGATACTTTAGCAAGTAAAAAGTATTTCTCATTTTTGGATGGTTTTAGTGGTTACAATCAGATTCAGGTAGCACCTGAAGATCAAGACAAGACCACATTTACTTGTCCATGGGGAACTTTTTCTTACCGAGTACTTCCTTTTGGATTATGTAATGCACCCACAATATTTCAAAGGGCAGTACTAGGAATCTTTTCTGATCTAATTCATGATTGTGTAGAGGTTTATATGGATGATTTTACAGTTTATGGTAATTCATTTGAAGAAGCATTAGAGAATTTGGACAAAGTCCTTATAAGATGTAAAGAAACAAACCTTTCATTAAGTCATGAGAAATGCTTTATGATGTTTACTGAAGGGATTGTTTTAGGACATCATATTTCAGGGGATGGGATTAAAGTTGATAGATCAAAAGTTGAAGTCATCTCCAAGTTGCCTATTCCAAATTGTCAAAAAGATGTTAGAAGTTTTCTTGGATTTACTGGATATTATAGAAGATTTATTGAAAACTTCACCAAAATAGCATCTCCACTCTTCAAATTACTTACAAAAGACTGTGAATTCAAGTGGGATCCTGATTGTCAATCTGCATTTGAAACTTTGAAAACAAGAATATCTGAAGCACCCATTTTGAGAGGGCCAAATTGGAAACTTCCTTTCCATATTTCTACAGATGCTTCAAATACAGCTCTAGGAGTTGTGTTGGGTCAAAAGGATTTAGTTCCTTATGCCATTTACTACACCAGTAAAAATTTGACTCCTACTGAGTTAAATTATACTGTGACTGAGAAAGAGTTCTTAGTTGTTGTTCATGCAATCAACAAGTTTAGAAATTATATAACAGGCTATGAAACTTTTGTCCATACTGATCATTCTGCAATTAGATATCTCATGAACAAACCTGTTACTAATGGCAGAGTTACAAGATGGCTTTTACTTTTACAAGAATTCAATATTACTGTGTTAGATAGACCAGGGAAACAAAATACAGTAGCTAATTTCTTGTCTAGAATCCAAAATACTAACGAAGATTCTCCTGTAGAGGATAAGTTTCCAGATGAATATTTGTTTGCAGTAACTACTAAGACTCCTTGGTATGCAGATATTGCTAACTATTTGGTTACAGGGAAGCTACCTACACACTTATTTCCTAATGAGAAAAGGAAAATTATTCAAGAGAGTTCGAATTATTCATGGATTTCTAATGAATTGTTTAAGACAGGGCTAGATTGTGTGATCAGAAGATGTGTTCGGGAAGATGAAATGCCTGAAATCCTCAAGGCATGTCATGATGAACCATGCGGTGGGCACTTTGCTGACAAGAGGACGGCCTATAAAATCCTTTCTTTAGGATATTATTGGCCTTCTCTCTTTAAAGATGCAAAACAATATGTCAGAAGGTGTGACAGCTGCCAGAGAGTTGGGAGACCGACCCTTTCAAATGAAATGCCATTACAGCCACAGGTACTCATCGAACCCTTTGAAAAATGGGCTTTAGATTTCATTGGACCCATTAATCCACCATCTAGACAAAAGAAATATATATTGGTTTTCACTGATTATGTCACTAAATGGGTAGAATCCAAGGCATTGCCTTCTGCCACTGAAAATTCAGTTGTTCAATTTCTTTTTGAAGATATTTTTACTCGTTTTGGTGTCCCAAGAGAAATTGTGACAGATCAGGGAAGTCAATTCACATCTAACTTGATGGAGAAGCTGATGGAAGAATACAAAATCAAGCACAGAAAATCTACTCCTTACCATCCTCAAGCAAATGGTCAAGTGGAATCTACAAACAAAGTTCTTAAGAGCATCATCACCAAAATTGTTCATCTACACAGAAGAGATTGGGCAGAAAGGCTTCTTGAAGCCTTATGGGCCTACAGAACTACATGGAGGAACATAACAGGACATTCTCCCTATGAACTTGTTTATGGGAAAGAAGTCCTGCTCCCCATTGAATTTCAAGTCAAGAATTTCAAGATGGCAGTTCAGTTGGGGATGAATCTATCAGAAGCCCAAAAGAACCGAATGGAGCAGCTGAATGAGCTAGATGAGATCAGACAAGATGCAATTTTAAGGACTGATCTAGTTCAACATCAAAGAGCTAAGTGGCATGACAGATATATTAAAGAGAGAAAGTTTCAAGAGGGAGATTGGGCTTTACTGTTTGATTCCAAGTTTAAAGACTTCAAAGGGAAGTTTCAGACTCATTGGCTTGGGCCATATGAGATTGATAAAGTCTTTAACAATGGAGAAGTAAGAATCAAGACCATTGATGAATTTCAGACTCCTCTTATTGTGAATGGCCACCGATTGAAGATTTATCATAAGCCACTTTCAAAAGAGGAGTTTGTCAAAATATTCCAAGAGAATTTTGCAATAAGGCTGGTGGAGAAGAATCCTTCTCTCCCACCAGCCTAATCTTTGTTTCTTTCAGTTTTTTTGAAAAAAAAAAAAAAAAAAAAAAAAAAAAGAAGAGAAAAAAAAAATGTGTATAAGCCTGAAAACCAATCCCAGATTGGCGGTCTTATGCAGAAAATATAGAGTGAAAATCAGGGACACCTAACACTCTATATTTTCCAAAAAAAATCTCCTCTCCTTCTCTTTCCATCTTCACTTCATCTCACTTGTCATTGCACTTCACCTCCATCTCATTTTCATCTCCATTCCACTTCATTTTCACTTCACTTCACTCATTCCATTTCACTCCATCAATAAAAAGTCCCCTTCAGGACTATTTTCATTCAGATTAGTTCTTTTCTAACTATCTTTGTGCAGACAAGGGGGTGTTGTCTCAGTTTCCGCAGCTGGGAACCGTTTCCGCAGCCATAAGCAGTTTCCGCAGCCAGAAACGATTTCCGCAACCAGTATCACTCTGTTTTCAAAAATACAATCAACTGTTAGTGCCATAATCATGAAATGCAGGTGTAATTGAGCTAAAGACATGGGGCATCTCCAAGATATCAAAGAAGAGCAACTGGTTAGAAACCTTGAGCAAGAATTGACAAAGTTTCCAAAGGTATGATCAAAAAATTCTTTATCAAATAACAATTTAAGTCATAATTACGTATAGTCATTAAACCATAACAGGCTCTCCTATGTGCAGTGATTTGATATATTAGCCCACTATCACTCTTATTCCGCGATATCACTCCACACACCTTGCATTCATTTCCCTAACGGTCTCATGATTACTACGAGTTTGAACTCAAGTATGATTGTACTTCTAGTTATTACTCGTACTCTTGAGACGTGACCTATTGTGTTACGGCTCTTCCCAACCGTAATTTCCGCAACCGTCTGTTGAGACATATAAAATCTCATACACAGTCATCCGACTCGAAAGAATCCTGCCGTTACTCCACTCGCTTATCACTCCACTCATATTCCACTTATACCATACTCCTTGCATGCGTCCACATTTCATTTTATGAACTTGTTTACCACTGCTCACCCACTGTTCTTCCCGTAATTCAGGTATTTCCATTCACTGCTCTCTATTTCCGACTGCAGTCACTACAGTTTGCTCTAAACCCTGATTGCAGTCACTACAGTCATCCTAAACCCTGACTACAGTCATTACAGTCTATCCTAAACCCTGTAACAGAGCTATTTTTTCCCTTAACCCTCACACGCAGAAGAACTCTCAGTGGAATTTAAAATAGAGGATGGGAAAATTACTGAGAGCTGAGCCGGAAGGACCGAAATACTTGGAGGGTTATCCTCAAGTTAAGGAATTGCTGAAGAAAGTCAGATGGCTACGATTTATCCAGAAGTTTAAAGGCTATAACAAGTAGGTGACCAAAGCTTTTGCAAGGTCCTTTAATGGAAAAACAGTGGAGGTTGGAGACTTGAAATTCACAGTGACCGAGGCCACAGTAGCAGCTGCCACGGGCCTACCTCAAGAAGGTGAAAGGTGGTTTAAAAATGGAAGTGTGGACTATCAAATATGGAGAACCATGCTACAAAACTAAGGTATGGATACAACTGTATTTACAAGAGGCATCCCTGTTCATGTATTAAAAGAGGAATGGTCTAGTCTACTGTTAGTCATCCAAAAATTTATCACGTGTGAAGGTCGTTTTGGCTCTATGTATATGTATCATGTCAGACTGATGATGAATTTCATAGACAGTCACACTCTTAATTTGCCTCATTTTCTGCTATCAAGTTTGAAAAAGATGAGTTTTACAGTTCAAAAACATGTAGGCAATATTGAACCTCATCTCTACCATCATGGGCTCATAAAAATTCTTATTGAGGATCAGTTGAAGAAAACTAAGGATACTTGGGGGCAATTCTTGACAAGAAACTACTTCCAAGAGCCGTCTGAGGCCTCTGGAAGCAGTCCATCAAAGATTCCAAGGAAAAGTAGGAGGAAATAAAAGAACATTACAATCCAAGACTCCCCTACAATAGAAATTCAAGAAACAGTCCAAACAGAAGAAGAAGACCGAGTTAAAAGTAAGAAATAGAAGAAAGAAAAAGGCAAGAGAATCATTCAAGATGTCTATCCATCCCCTGAGCAATCCATAGAAGAGGATTATCAACCTCTGTCAGAAAGATTAATAAATCTTCAAACTGCTGTTATAGCCAAGAAAAAGGAAAAAGGAAAACAAAGTGCACAAAAGAAGAGTACTAGTTCATACTTAAGAAGGAGCACTAGGCTAAAAGGGAAGGGGAATAAAACCAAAGAAAAACAGTCTCACTTTATTGATTTAGGTGAAGAGACACTTGAAAAATCTCCAGCCCAGCCAAGCATTGAGTCAAGTCCTCCACGTGAGGAAAGCCCTTTTCAGCCGGAAAGAGAGAGCAGTCCTCCTCCACCAGATTTTGAGTTTAGGCCGAGAAAGACATCTGAGGTAGATTCTAATCTACAAGAGGCATACAATTACCTGGAAACCTTAGAACAATCAGCTGCAGGACCAAGTACCTCTCTGCCACCTGATGCACAAGTTCAGTCTTTGAAACAGGAAATATTTGAGTTAGAAGTCCTAAATAGGCATATCATACAAGAAAATGAAGCACTCAAAGAGCAGAGTAAAGTAGACAAGATTGTCCATGATAATACTATGCTCCATTTAGGACTGTGGCAAAAGAAAAACAGAAAATTGAAGAAGAAGTGCAAAAAGTTAAGCAGAGCATTGATTAACCTCAAGTTCAAATGCCTAGTCACGAAGCCAAGGATGATGTTAGCATCAAGGAAGAAGAAAAGAGGGCTAGATGTCCTTCAGAAGCATCAGAACATATGGATTAGAGGGAAATAACTCAATTTTGGTTGCATGAGGACATGCAACACCTTCACAGTGGGGGTATGTTAAGCCTCAAACCTGCACCTTCCTATACACCCTCTCAGCCTTCCTTTTCCACTTATTTCATCCACCCAGCTGTTAAATCATTGCATTGTAGTTTAAAAAGAGCTTTTTACATGGTTTTCTGACTATGCTTATGACTGTTGTTTGGTTTAGTTTTTTGTTCATGCAGCTGCGGAAACTTGTCAGTTTTCGCAGCCAGCACAGGTTTCCGCAGCCAGCACAGGATTCCGCAGCTATTTTGTTAAAAGTTGTGCTACAGGTGTCCTATGAAGAAACGAGCCACATGGGCAAGCTCCAGGTGACGGACACATGGAACGTGTCCCTTCAAACTAGCCAAATCATCCATGGAAGGTCACGGTCAACAGAGGTCAAAGGCAAAGCCAACCAAGGAGTTCAGCGGTGGCACGTCTCTGTTTTGAGCACGTGAACATTACGTGGCACAGTCCTCAGCTCACGAAGACACCGGCATGTCACCTGGAGATCATTTTTGTAACCTGAATCTAACAGCTACCACTCCGGAGATTTAATAGACATGATGACAGTTACGCTAGATCTCGGCTGAAGGGATCTACGTGTCTTTCGCAACACAGTCAATAGCGTAGGAGTTAGTTAGTTAGTTTCAGCATTTTGTCATTATAAATAACGCGTCGATGAACGCTGTAAAAAAAGCTTTTGGATATGTAAATTCTGAACTGTTGTGTTATCACCCCACTGTTCATATATATGTTGCTATTTTAATATATGAGAAGACTTTTCTGAGTTTATTCGTGTGACTACTTGTTGACCAGCTGAAGTGGCAGAGGGCCCCTGCGCGGTGAATCCTTGTAAAGTTTTCATTTGGTTTTATTATGTTCTTGTATCATTAGCTTGTACATAACACACTGTTTGATGTTTCTTAACTCACTGTTGTTTATATTTTCACCTCTGTTTTCTTATAACTGTCAACTGATCAGTGCTTTTCTGCAGATTTTCTTAGGTAGCCCGGGCAAATTTTCATCTTTTTGTTAACTATTGACATATGAGATCATCTTGTCCTTCCTGCTAACTTTCATTTTCTGAAGTTTAATTTCAGTACTGTCTTTTCAAGATTGTGATTTGCTTATTTATTTTTTTTTCTGTTATTCAGATATCATACTGCTCATCAATTTATGGTTTCTTTCTATAGTGAAGTGACTCTATTAGCAAGAAATCAAAATATTACTAATTGTAGTGTGATTAAGTTATCATATTGCTTAAACTTATTCATGATTGCTTCCCACAAGGTAGATTGATCTGAAGGGTAAAGGATCAGAAGAGTTGAAGTAGTGTGATTAGTTTCCTTTCTGCAATTTAATTTCTTGCAACTTAGTTATCATATTGCTTAAACTTATTCATGGTTGCTTCCCACAAGGTAGATTGAGCTGAAGGGTAAAGGACCAGAAGAGTTAAAGTAGTGTGACTAGTTTCTTTTATGCAATTTAATTTCTTGCCATTTAGATAGCATATTGCTTGACTTATTCATGATTACTTCCCACAAGGTAGATTGAGCTGAAGGGTAAAGGATCTGAAGAGTTTAAGTAGTGTGAATTAGTTGTTTTGTTTTTTGTTTGAGTTGCTTTAAGTTCAGTTTTTACTTTCTTTTCATTCAGCAGCAAGGATACAGGGCCATTGTCATTAGTTCATTGTTTGATGCATTTACTTTCTCTTAAGAATTGATTTCAGTTTAGTTGTTTTAAATCTTTCTTCTTGAGCACTTTCAAGTTTAAAAAAATCACTGTAGAAACCACCATCACCATCCATACTTCATACTTCACTTCCATTTTCACCATCACACATTACGGAAAGATAAATCCAAAAATAAACTAAAAATGAAAAAATGAAAAAAGATTAAGGAAATGGTTATCTAGTACGTATAGTACACTTCACTTCGTCAGTTTACGAACCCCGGATTGACATTTTAAATAGCAATTTAGATCACACTAAATTGACCAAACACACCTTTGCTCTAATACCATGCAGAAATTCCCACTGTAGGTCAACAGATTATGAAATATACTAAAGCAAAATACAAGATCTACTTCTACAACAAACTTTGCAGAAGCTTAATCGAATATGAGCAAGATCAAATAGAACACATAGAACTGAGAATGAGAAATCAATCACACATGAACACAGAAGAATAACCCGGGGAAAGCCTCAGCCTAAAACCCCAATATCTGTATTATCATACAAGTGGAAATATGTTCAAGTTGCAAAAAGAATCAGCTCACAAGTTATCCTGTTGTCTCTGCAATCAAACAATACAGCTCATAGACTGAATAGACACTGGATATGCCTTCCCTCAACCCTCAAAGCCTCATATTTTCTTGCACAGTTTTTCTTGGGGTCCAATGATGCCACCTGTGTGAATTGGCCTCATCACACTCACTAAACTGAAGAAGTAACTGCGCAATCTCCAAGGAATGAATTCCTTCTACATGCAAGAGATATGCACAATGGAATATTCCTGCAACTGATAGTACATTGTCCCTCCATCTGATGTCAATTGAGTCTCTGTCTGAACTGACATGCATGAGTTATTTATGAGAGAATATTCAGTTATCTGAAGTGCAACAGTTACATGCATGCATGCATTAACTAACTGAGCTCACAATTAATTCAACAAACTATTTGAATTAATCTAACTAGACTTGACTCAGTTAACTGAGCCAACTAATTACAACTCATCCTTATCTCTTTAGCTGATGGATAAATTCCTCAATCAATGGAGAAACGGTTTCATGTCCCCACATAGACTTCATGTTTGATTTTCTACAACTAATTAACTCAAGATGAATTAATTAATTATTTTACAAACAGCTGCTAAGATCAAATTCGAATTTTACTTCTCTATTTTAGTTCAAGGACTAACTAAAATAGGAAGGTATCCCGAAATGCTATTTATAGCAGTGATAAATTTAGCACTTCTATATTTAGCATTTCTTGTTGCTATTTCAACAATAACAACCATGAAAATAACATGAAAGGAAGTTTTCCTAAACTTTAATCATGCATGGATGATGAATATTTGATATTTTAAAATCAATATAAAAGCATAATGATGTTGTATGGTGTGACATATCATTAGTTGAGAGCCATCATAAGTGGCAAGGTAAGTAATGAGTCCTTAAAAATAATATGACAATTGTGTAAATGGTATAAAAATGGAATTTATATTTTCCACGTTTTGAGTTACGCGGTGAAGTCAATTAATAGATTCCATGCCACATGGAATATCCATTAGGTAAGTGTATAAGGGACCTATTACTATTATTGATGTGGTAAAGACCATTATTGATGTGTTTACATTGATGTTGCTAACCCTTGTTAGGTGTATGAATGAAAATTGACATCTACATAGCATAAATGACGATATGCTGAAATTGAATGAGAATTTTAGACATGTGAAATTTTCTCCAAAATAGATCTATTGCTCAAATTAAAGTGAAATGGAAGCACTTCATCCCTGAGGATGCCACCTTAGAGGTGAAGGAAAAAATGTGGGAGGCATTTCCTTCACTTCACAAAAGTTATAAAGGTAGAGGAAACATTGAGGATGATGTTTAATTCAAGGGAGGAAAGATGTAGTACCCCTAGTGAAATTGCTTTTGCAAACATTTAATTTTATAATTACTTGTAAATGTTGAAGTGGAAATAATGGTTATGGAGGACAAGACTAAGTAGATTTACTTATGTAAATAATTCTACATTAGTAAATAAATTTGTCTTTTCTCTTGGAAATGATATGGGTTGCAAACATTTTATTTTATAATTACTTGTAAATATTGAAGTGGAAATAGTGGTTATGGAGGCCAAGATTAAGTAGATTTACTTATGTAAATAATTCTACATTAGTAAATAAATGTCTTTTCTCTTGGAAATGATATGGGAAATAGCACGTGAGTAATTTGGGCTTCCTTATTGTCCATGTAACTATTGGGCTTCCTTATTTTTGGGCTTCCTTATTTTCCATGTAACTATTGGGCTTCCTTATTTTCCATGTAACTATGAAGTGGTTAAGTCTAAGGGTGGACAGGAAAGAGGAAAGTGACAGAGATCACAACTATAAACTTCTCAAATTCTCCCAAAATTCTTGGGAGAAATACTGGCACTAGGAAACAATATAACTAGAGAAAAATGGTATATTGAGTGGAAAGATAAGCATAGCTAGAGAGAAATGTTATGCTGAGTGAAAACATAACAATAAGAATAGCTGGAGAGAAATGTTTATTTATGAAGGAAAAAAGAGACTTTTTTCCTAAATTGAAAAATCCCAAGTAAATAAAAAAGGTGGGCAGACAAGCAGGATGTTGCTAGAAAATCTCTTGTGAAGGAAAATAATAAATACCACTAAGTAAAAACAATTTGGACATTATTCAGAGAACAAAGAGAAAGAGCAAGAAACCTGAGCTCTGGGGGAGTTGTGGGGTGTGCAACTCATTGGTTGGGATGAAGACGTGATTTCTTGTAGCTTTCCTAAGGGAATTATTGCTCGTCAGACAAGTCGTTAATTGTGTTTAAGCGCATATACTCTCTTGTGCAGTAGATAATTGTTTCAATTTCAATGAGATATTGTCTATCTAGGGAACTACACATTGTTAAATTAGTGGGATTTAATTGTTAATGAATGATATTGACTTATGGAAAAAGCTATAGTGAATGTGGTCAAATATTATTCATACATATTAAATAAGGGAGTTAATGTTATCTAGATAAGTATAATGACTGTGTTATAACATGATTTGATGCTCTTATGAATGTTTTTATTCATGAAGTAATCACTTATTTGTGAAAATGTGTATATACTAACTAGTGGGTTCCCTTACTAGTTCCAAAATAATGTAGACTTCTATCGTATGAACCAGGATATGGATTCTAACCAATGTATGGCATGTAGGTTATTTTGAGACAGAATGAAAAATGCTTCTATGAATACAAATAGCGATGATGTTTTTATGGTATAGTAATGAAGGTAAAATTATGAATACAAATAGGGATGATGCTGCTATGGTATAGTAAGGAAGATAAACTTAACCCTTAGACAATAAAGTTGCTTGAGTTTAACGCAGAAAATGCTAATTGAACATAGCTTGCCAATAGTTTGAGTATTTGTTATATGAATATGACAAAGAGGTAGTGTAATTATCTGATAAATGAGAATAATACATAAGTAGTATAAGAACTACAGGAAACATGTAATAAAAATTCAGCAAGAGAAGCTAGTGTCATATATCTATTATTACATATTTAGGGACAAGCTTATCCAGTAATTCAAGCCATTAGTAGGGACAAGAATGTTAAGATTCTCTATAAGGAAAGGTCATAAAACTATGTTACCTAGGTAAGTTATGGTTACAAAAGGGTCTAACTTTAGATCTATGTAGTAAATAACAAAAAACATAGATTCATTTTATTCTCAAGATTGAGGTGTTACAGTGAAATTTCAATTAGGAGTAAATTCCATGTAGACACACATACCCAGTTTCAATTGTAACTAAGGGTAGATCCTATGAGTAAAATATTTAAGATCTGTTTCCAGTGGAAATACAGAAATTGAGACAAAAAGTGTATGCTAGGATCGACAATAAATAATTATATCCTAATTCACTAAATGGAGATTAACTAATCATGATCCAATAGCTTCAAGTAGCATATAATAATACTTGAATTTACTATGTGGGAGATGAGCTTAGCCCAAAAGCAGAGGCCTGAAGTAACTTTGATATATATATATATATGAAAACAAATAGAACTCTTTTTCATACATTTGAATTGAGAACGTATAAGGAGACAAATTTCCATACATGGTAATAGGAAAACCAAAGTGGGATAATAGACCACAAAACAAACAAGAGTTGATCTAAAAGAAAAACATGATCTAAAATAGAACCGTAAGAGTTATTGTACTCTTGGTAATACAAGGATAAAATGTACCACATGAGAGTGTGTACAAGCAAATAAGGCACATGTAACGGGTATGTATAAATTCATTATATTAAGTAATAGTAAATGTTTGAATACAAATGCTTGAGAGAGTAGTGGTAGCTAACTCGCAAGCTATCAAAGATGTAGATCCTCATAAGAGAAGCTGAACCTAAACATTGAATCAATGTTTAGGTGTTTCCTTGAATATTCATAAATAAAATACATAAACCTTAGACCAGGGAATTTGAAGATGTTAAACAAAAAAATTGAGTCTCAACCAAAATACTCAATGCATACGACCTATAAAAAAAGAGGATCCAACTAGGATTCAAGGGTATCTTACTTGCATGGAGGGAATTCATGTAGGGACATCGAGTAAAGGTTTACAACATACCTATGACAAATTAATACATACTGTCAGTAAAAGTAAGAGGAAGACTCTAGGTAAATGATGTACACTATGATATCTTTACCCAAAACAAATAGGGTATGAAGGAAAGTGAATTACCTGCACGAGTTTCTTTTCCAAGGGAAAATACTAGTACCACCTGAGGGAACAAAAAATATCAGTACAAATTGTTATCACTCAACAATAAAACCCAAAGAAGAAAAGAAAGTAGATATTGTGAATTAAACCTTAATTATTATACAAAGTATAACCTTAAGGGAGGTATAATAGAGTATAAACTTGTGGGAAATATAACAGACTATAAACCCTAAGTGAGGTAAATGAACCTTGTACTTCTAGCTAGAAGAAGCAACTCATGGCTAAGCCTATAGGCTTAAGTCACAAGGCAATAAAAAAATGCCACCCTTCAGCAAGCTGCAAGCGAAATTCCAATAGTGAACGATTCCCATAGACCCCTGCTCAATGCACTACACAGGAGTCAGAGACCAAAATAAAATGAGGGAAAATAAAGGTTTAAACTCAATAAACAAGTGACAAGGGAGGAAACAAGAAATTATTTGTAGTGTTTAATAACCCTAGTCGATGAAGGGTTTAACTAGGAGGTTGTCGAAAGATTACCCATGTTCCAATATGCGCACAAAAATTAAATGTATTAAAAACATAAGAATAGCACATAACTATTCAGTGAAACGAAAAGGAAGTGTTAGGAGAAGTAAATACTCGTATGAGTTATTTGATACTCACTTGTAGAAACCCTCTATGGCTAAAGTTAACATAAAGTCACCATGAGAAAAAGGGTGTTGAAGGAACAGAGACTTTAGAAATGTCTCAAACACCAATCTAGTAGCCCAAAAATATTCAACTTGCAAAAGCTACCCAACAAAAGAGGATTAGATGAACAATTACTTCATATATTGCTAAATCTAAAAAAGAGAACAATAACACGGATAAACCCTTGGTCCAAACTTAAAATACTTACCATCCACCAGCTCATTTGAAACCCAAGCCATCTGTCAGATGACATAATTGGTGGGTAGGAAACATGGTAAATTCCTAAGTAGCAAAGAAACCAGAGGCAGAGTCGTTGACAACTAAAGACAACAAAACAAATGAGTTGTGGGAGGGTAGTCTACCCTAGAAAAACTCGATGAGTTGATTCATCGTGGATTATCGCTAAAGATCCCCACCATTCAAACCTTGACCATCATGTGAACAAAGAAAGTGGGACATGGCTAAGGACACCATGTGGCCAAGTTCATGTGGGTGCTAAAGGGGGAAAACCACGTATATAAAGAATTGAGAACCCAAATGAAAGAGTAACATTTAAACCATAAAAGAGAATAAGTCTCAAAGTTAACTGTTTGAGCATAATGATAAGGCTCTCATGCATATTTCAATGTGTTGTTGTTTTAGGTTAGGTTATAACATTTATATATATGATAATAATGGATCCACAGGTTATCACCTAGGATAATTAAAAGGATGACCATGTGGAAACAACTTCTCCTAGTGCCCACTAATACACATAACTAGAGAAAAATCATTTTACAATAAGAACAAACTTATATATATATATATATATATATATATATATATATATATATATATATATATATATATATATATATATATATATATATATGCATTAGGAATGCCAAATATTATGTATAATGCTTTTTTCATATAGTAATGGAGAGAACCATGGTAAATTTTAGGGGCGAATTTTAGCCCAAGGGTGAAATTTAAGGGGTTTTTCATTTTAGAGGGGTGAAATTTTTATAAAACACCCATTTCATATATTTAGCCCAACTTTTATTTAAAAAATAATTATTTTTTTCATTTTAGCCCAAAACAAAAGGGGCGGATAAACTATGAAAAGACTCATTTGACCCGATTCACCTGGTTTGGGAGGTTATATTCCATTACAATCACCCGATTTTCTGCTTTGCAATGTTAAATTTGTTTGCAATTGCCCATTTTCTGGTTTGGGAGGTGGTTTGGGAGGTTGTATTTGGTCCCAATCGCCCTGATTTCTTCTGTGAATAGCTCCCTATTTTCAAATCTGGTTTTCATTGATGGTAAGGGTGTAAATAAATAAAAATATAAATAAAGTGGAGGTATGGTAAATAAATAAAATCTTTTTTTATACTTACTCCAAAGGAATGGTAAATAAATAAAAATATAAATAAACTAGAGGTATGGTAAATAAGTAAAACCTTTTTTTATGTTTAGTCCATAACCCTCTTTCTATTTAAGAAGGATCAAAAAAGAGGTTTTATTTAAGTGAATCCTATGGGTCAAATACCATATTTATAAAATAGGTATGGTAAATTAATAAAAATATAAATAAACGAGAGGTATAGTAAATAAATAACACATTTTTTATTATTTACTCCATAAGTCACCTTATATTTACAAACACTCAAAAAATTCATTATATTTAGGTGAAGCCTATGGGCCAAATACCGTGGACCAAATTATTATTAATACCATGCAAAAAAAATTATTAACCCTAATATTAGTATTAATAAAAATAAATATGGCACATGGTATTGACCCATGGTATTCACATTGAATGTAGCTTATTTAAAGGGGGAATTAAACTAGCATAGATCCATCTTTACTATGGATAAGCACCGAAAAGGAAATTATTATTAATACCATGCAAAAAAACATTATTAACCCTAATATTAGTATTAATAAAAATAAATATGGCACGTGGTATTGACCCATGGTATTCACATTGAATGTAGCCTATTTAAAGGGGGGAATTAAACCAGCATAGATCCATCTTTACTCTGGATCTACTAAGCACCGAAAAGGATCAAATATCATGATATGTAAACTATCATAGAGTGAAAAAATATTTGATCTCTCTGGGGGCTCGGTAGATCAAGAGTAAAAATGGATCTTGTAATTTAATGTCACTTAAACATTTTAACTCGGTTAAAAAAAAATCAATTATTAATTTTATTATTTTTTATAAATTACTAATAGTAGTTTTTAAGCTCCAGGTTTATGATAACCCATGGTATTGACCCATGGTAATACCATGGTATTCATGTGAGCATAGACTATTTAAAGGGGAAATTCTATCAGCTTAGATCCATCTTAATTCTAGGTCTACAAGTGTTGAGAGATAAATAGATTTCATCCCTGTAAGAGTTTGGTAGATGTGGAGTTAAGATGAATATAGGTTTGTTTTTATGATAATGAAGATATTAAATAGACTTAGGAAATTATATTGCAAAAAACATCTTAAGGTGAATGGTTAAAGCTACATTTAGTCACTTCACAAAATTTAGTAAAAAATACCAATATCTCCATTAATATTGGTTTTTCTGATTTAACAAAAAAAAACAAAACAGTGAAATCTTATCACTCTTTCTGCATCACCCTCGCAGAAGAGAGATAGTCACCCTCACATAAGAGAGATAGTCGCTGCCTAGATTTCCCACCATTTTTCAAACATTCTCAATATGATATCTTCATGAAAAGGTTAAGGTATTGATGTTGGATTAATTGTTTGAAAAATATGTTGGTTTGTGCAACCTTTCATCTTCTCTGTTATTCTTAGTTTGTCGTAATGATCTGTAGGGGTTGGACCACTACACCATATTGTCCTAAAAGGCAGAGATTGTGCACCAAAAAGGAAATTAATCCACATGTTACAACGCTACTAAAAAATGTAAGACATATGAAGGTAGTGAATTATGCTAATAAGAAATTTAGATTGGGAGAGACGTAATTAAATTTTATTATTTAATTGAAGATTTCCAATTAAAATAATAATAAATCTACATTTATATATTTATATATTGATTGGAAGGCTTCTTACAACAATCACTTCTTTCCATTAGATCCCCTTCAGGCCTTTGGGATACCTACTACTTTCTTATATTATATAGTTGGGGCTTGCTACTTGTTGGCGTGTTGGGGTAAACAAAATTGATGTGTTTTTTTTATCTCGCACTTGGATTCTATGGAATAAGGAAGAAATTTGATTTTCAGTTTCTCATCCTGATAGATAAATGATTGTAGATGAAGATTTTATCTTAGCAACTCTGTCACAAGGACATTCTGTATATTTTATTGTTTCTCAGTACAAAATCAAGCAATTTTTTTTTTTTAAACTCAACATTGGTTGCATTTAGGAGCAAAGAGTTGTCTCCATGTCTTCTTCACGCAAGAAAGTTGTATGGTCCAATGATCCTGCCATATGACTGTTGACAGCTAGCTTGCAGTACAAGGCTATCTTTGATGATGAAGCAGTAGTAGTAGCTTGGTGGTGGGGAAGATTTGGAAAGTTAAATCTTCAATGAAATCCATGATTTTTATGTGGTTGGCCCTAACGAATAATGTTTTGATGTGAGAGGTTCTACAAAATAGGGCAAGGTAGGGTCTTGGAATTTGTACTCTATGCAAATGTGAAGGGGAAACAATAGACCACGTGCTGGTGTTCATTTGTATTTTTTCTCAGGAGGTATGGGGTGTTATTCTCCCCTTATTTGAGGATAGGGTACTTGGTAGGAGGCTTCCTTGTTGGACTATTTGATGATAGAGCACTCAAATAACATAGATCATTGCCCCTGATTGCCTCTAGATCCATTTGGACAGGAAAGAAGGAATAACAATTTTGTAGACAAGGAGATCCCTCCTTTTCAGGTACATCATCAAATAAAATACCTATATGAAGGCATAAAAATGACTCCAAAGTTTAAAGTTCCAAGGTGGGTTGCAATCTAGAGGTTGATAAAACTTATCCATGGTCTTTCTTTGTCGGTGCTTACCAAGGTGATATTATTGTTATATATAATATCTACGAATATGTCTGATATAATTGTTCTATATATTATTTGTGATTCGAACCCAAGTCAGTTGCTCCTGCATGTGTGATATTCTTGTTCTGTATATTATCTATGATTTGAACCCAAGTCAGCAACGTGCAGGAGGCAAATTCGAACTGGTGCTGCTTTTGGTGTCTTTCATGTCTACCTCTGCCAGAGAATTATCCACAATACATCAAGTTCTGGATTCACATGTCTCCTGATATTTGATTATTTTTCACATTTTGAAGTGGGCACAAAGGATAGCTCTTGTTTTAGGTGCAAACATATTCATTGCAGGTCATAATGGGCAGTGGAGCAGTAGGGATGGGCTTGTTGGGTCAATATAATTTGAACCCAACTGCAAATTTGATGCCCAAAACTTCACAACTAGTTTTGGGGGTTCCCTGGCAACAAAAAAGAAGAAAATTAGGAGGTTTGAAACTTTGAGGTCGTGCCCATCATATAAACCTTTTTGTATCACAACAAGCTTGACAATGGGAAATCCTTTGGCGTTCATGCTGGCGCAACCCTGCAACTTCCCAAGTGTGCATGTTGTTCACAATTCACGCTATGATTTATTTATTTATGTATTTGTTTTTGGTTGAAATTGCTACATGTATAGATAGCCTGTGTGACATCCTTGATAATATTTCCATTTGAAGACCAAGTGAAGAAAGCATAGATCATAGTTGAATATAGTTTAACTTGGAGGTGTTTAGAAGATTCATTTGTGAATTGAGTTGCTGCAAATAAGCTTCTTATCTTCATTTAATGAACTATGTCAAATACCTCGGTTTTATTTATAGTTTTGTTGAGTTAATGGTTAGTGAATGGCTTGATAAAGAATTTGTTCTTGATCTGGATTCCCCTCGGATGCCAGCAAACAGAAATTGTAGACCTCAATAATACAATTAATGCTCCTGTCAAACCATGCCTCAGTTACCGAGGGTACTAAATTTATTGTGATTTCTTTATCTAGTTTGTAAATTACTCCGTGCAGAGGGAAAGCAGAGCTTTGTAGATCCTCCTCTGAGTGAGCTCGATCCTGAAATGAATGTGATAATTGAGAAAGAAAAGCAGTCGCAATTCAATGGCTTGGAACTTATTTCTTTTGAAAATTTTACATCCTGGGTGGTTATGGAAGTTGTTGGATCATGTCTAACAAACAAGTATTCAAAAGGACTCCCTGGTAAGAGGTAAGTGCCTAAAGATATAACTTGGAATGTGAAGAATGGAACCATCATGATTGTGATTGTGTCTGAGCTACTTGGCAGTTTCTTCTTGCCACTTGGTATTTTTTTCTTGTTAAACTCAGTTTCTCTTAGCTTTTGGACCTGTACTTTTTAGTTTGAATGTTTGACATGTGTGTAATGGTTTCTGGGTTCAGTGTTATAGTGTAGAGACCTGTAGTTGTTGCATGAGTATCTGTTATCATAATGATGGATACAGTTGTTGGACACTTTTCTATATTTATTCACTACTGTGTTGGGTTGGGATTTATGCCATGCATATAATATGCTGGCAATGAATTCATTGACCAAAGTGAGAGGCTTTGCTAGCAGAGGGCCCTAGAAGCATTCCATCTTGACAATAGTACATGGGGTGTTAATTTTCAACCATTATCTCGATCCCCAACTAATTTTGTTGTTTATACAACTCTCCTCCAACCACATCATCGCATTATGGTGTGTATGGTTCTAAACTACGAACCTCCTTTGATAAGATTATCATTCATATTTGTGCATGTAACCTGTGAAAATTTTCTTTGCAACGTTTAGGGTTTGGACTTACCACATGGAGGGAATCTGTCTCATGGATTCATGATAGCAAAAAAGCGAGTATCTGCTACATCAATTTACTTTGAATCAATGCCATATCGTCTAGATGAGTCCACAGGTGAGCTCACATTTCCAGTCTAATAATAATTAGGAGGGAAACAGTTCCATCATTGAAAAATATTGAACCAATCTTTTGGGGAAGTGTTCAAAGTGTTAATGGTTGGGTTTGTTTTCTTGGGTTATAGGATTCATTGACTATGAGATGCTTGAGAAGAATGCCACCCTTTTTAGGATCAAGCTTATCATTGCTGGTGCTAGTGCATATCCCCGAGATATTGATTACCCTCGCATGAGGTAGGTATTGAAGCTAGGTATTTCTACATATCTTATAATGGCAGTCCTTTAAAAAAAATTTCTTTCCAGCAATGTTTATTCTAGCGTATTTTATTAATATGTTCTTATAGTATGTAATGTTTGATTTTTTTATGATTTTTAGTACTAAAAAGTTTGTGGTTTGGGAAGATTGCCAATACAGTTGGGGCATACTTAATGATGGACATGGCACACATAAATGGTCTCATCGTTGCTTCTATAATGGCCAATCCATTTGATTTTTGTGATGTAGTAACAACTACAACGCACAAGGTGAGTTGATGTTATTAATTTTCTCTACACTTCACCCTTTCAATTAAAAATATGACTATATTAGATGGATATTTTTTTGGATCTATCTTAATGCTATATATCTGTGCCATTCCCCCCTTGTAGACGAAAAAGAATCCCATCAATGTTCAAGAAACGGTGAAGAACTAAAACAAATATGCCATTCCCATCACAGGAGGAGTGATTATAGAGCTAAGAGGTGTAGATTTTCCTTTTGACTCTCTTACATGCTCTTTGATTCAGTTTCTTGTTTTCATTTTTTTATGTTCTTTCTGTTTCTTATCGCTACTAGATCAAAGCTTTGATGAAAATCATTACGTTTCTTGAATTGTTTGTCAATTGTTTCACCTTTTTCCTTTCATTTTTATCTTTCTGATATTTTTCATTCTGAAATACTTTCGGATTGGAGGGTTGTGATTTTTAGTCTTTACGAGGTTCTTGTGGAGGCATGATATTCTTTAGGAAGGAACCAGTATTAGGGGTCAACCTAGAGACAACCATAAAAAATGTAGGTTTTCCAGGGTTACAAGTCAATCTGAGTTCTCCTTCCTTTCCTCCATCATCCATATTGTTCTCCTGCTCACTAATATCATAATATTGGATATATATTTTTTGTATCATTTCGTTTCTAAAAGATACATGAAATAATTTGTGGCTTTCTAGGGAGGACCACATAACCATACCATAGGAGGGTTGGTTGTTTGTTTAAAACATGATGTAACTGCAGAGTTCAAGGCTTATCAAGTACAAGTGTAGCACTCTCACATGTCTAAGCTTCTGTAAAATTCATGCATGTGAATTATTTTTTGAATGGATTTTGTTTCTTATCAAAGGTAAAATAGTTTTAGTAAGTTGTAGAAAATTTTTGAGCCCTTGCAAAGAGTCTAATGGATTTGGGTTACAATTTGGTCTCTGGTGGTAGTGAAAATCACCTAGTTCTAGTTGATTTGAGGCCCTTGGTAAGGATCCTCTGTTCATATGCTGGAGTACACAACCTACTTGTATATTTGTTTCTATTGGATTTAGTTGTTTGAATGTAACATGGTATATATTAATAGGCTTGGACAAGGCATTGATGGTGTAAGAGTAGAGGACGTTTTGGACGTTGCATCTATCACACTGAACAAGAATTTTGTACTAGGTTACATGAATTTTTCTTTGTATATTTAGATGTAAGGGATTCATTGATTTTCCTTTCTCCATGGGATGATATAGCTTACTTTAATACCTTACATTTTCAAGTGATAAAAGTGTTATGGTTCCTGGTGGTATATGCATAGGGACTCCTGCATTAACCACTCGTGGGATTCTTGAGGATGACTTTATTAAGGTTGCAGATTTTATCCACGAGGGGGTGCAAATAGCCATTAAGGCTAAGGGCTTTGTGAAAAGTACAAAATTAAAATATTTTATATAATTTATTAAGTCAAACAATTTCCAGCTACAAAATAGCATTGTTGATCTCAAAAAGCGGGTTGAATCATTTGCTAGCCAATTTCCATTGTCTGGTGTTGGCACTGAAAATCTTAGTTAGATATATGACGTGCTCACAAGATCAGAAGTGTCCTTTATTAACTTTTAGGTTGGGCTTCAATGACGATAACCAGGTTGGTAAGATTTGGTTCCATGTGTATATTATAGTGATGAATAATGTTTTAAGCTGAATTTTCTCTGAATTTATGTGCTTTCCCAGCATTGGCATTAACAGATTCTATTCCGATGTGTTGGATGTTGAGTTTGCCATTTTATTTATTGGAAATTATGTACGACTCTCTTTTTGTTCATCACAAGAATTTTGGGTTGAAAAATATTGATAACTTGTATGGAATCTATTATATCACTTATTTATGTTGTGTGACGATGGATATTTTATATAGCTTGGAAACCAATATTCCATACTTCTCAAGGGCCCAAGTATTGGGAAAATTACATAGTTTCATAAATTGTGTTCACTAAGATACTTCTACACATGCACAGATTCCATGTATACATGACACATTTGCAATCAATTGTGCTTCTAAGATTTTATTGTTACATTCATCATCTCACATAGGCTGGCAAGAATTGGTCCCATTTGTAGATTATCGCAATGAAACATGTTGAGATTTGTATTTTCTTGAATTTATGTTCTTTCCCAGTATAAGCATACAGATTTTGTTTTGGTGTGATGGATGTTGAGTTTTCTATTTTATTTATTGGCAAAAAAAGTCTACATAATTTGTATGGTACACCCTTTCAATCCTTCATTTTCTTGAGTAGTTATTTAGACTCTCTTCTATTGGTTAGGACTAAGTAATAGGAATAGTAGGCATAAAGACTTAGGTAGGAATAAATAGAAAGAAAGTGATACTGTTACATTTATTGTACACACCCTTTATAGAATGAATTTACCACCCTATCCATGGTTTATAGATAGAATTGATGTAGCTTGAGTAGGTATTTACACAGGGTTTGATTACTAAATTTACCACTTTACACACCCTTTATGTGTTTCATTTGACTGGTTGACTACTCTTACTGTTTTGAATTATATTAGTATTAGTTAGTATATTAGATCGATTGGGACTTACACTATTAGGAAGCTACATCCTGAGTTTATTGAGTCTATAGAATCAAGCTCTCATTTAGTCTATAGGACAGAGGAATGAAAAGTATATAGAGACAAATTTGAGAGCCAAAAACACAAAAAATAAGTGGAGTATTTGATCCAATTACTATTGGATTCACTTATTCCAAACAAGTGTATATATAATTTGTTATGGAGTTTTATGGGGTGAAGAAAAAAGTGCAAGGATTGTTGGATTAAGGCTGTGAGACGTGATGTGATGTGCTTGAGGACTGTAAAATATACCATGACTAGGTGGTATCTATTTTGCCAAAATTGCATAGGACTTGTAACTAGTCCCATACACAATAAGAAGCCCCTTGTGGAGGTATGCCAGTCCACGAGAGGTGAACATGTCACTTGGGGGAGTTGAACCCCAGTGGGCGTGATAACAACACCCCTCTTTCACTAACTAGGTAAGACCCTATTGACAACATTGTTTAGCTTTTGATTTAATAGTCTTCTGGTCTTAATTGTCTTAACAGGAGAGGGTATTATTCAATGGAATCATAGTATCTAAATGATGAACATGGGTTAAGTTTTGTTTCAAAATATTTGACTCTTGAATGCTCAAATTTTTGTGTGACCACCAAATGCAAGGCCTTTCAACCAACTGGATGTTCAAAGTAGCACAAATTATAGTGAGTGCAGTCTCACATTGCTAGAGATTGTTTTCAGTTGGAAGTGCTAAAAAGAATAATGGGAGTTTGCTAAACTGGGATTGTGAGACATATGAGTAGTTGCTTTTATACCTTGGTGAACTTTCATTTGCATATACATATATTCCAACTAATCTCTCCTTGAATTAGCAGGATGTAAAAGATTTTGTGAATGGTGGGCATGGTGTATTGGGATGTTTCCATTAACTCAGGTTCTGAACATCATGATTGAGTGTCAGGTTACAGGTAAAAACTTGGCATGTTTTGAATTAGTAATAATTTCTTTCTCAATGAAAAATTTTCATCTGCATATACATCCTAGTTGGGCTCTCTCGAAAATGGCAGAATATAAAACTTTTGTTGTTGTGTCATGGATGGCATAAAGTAATATGATTTAATTAGCTCAGGTTTTCATTAGGTCAGGTGTCGAAGATCAGGATTGAAAGTCATCTACAACCGTGGTGGTTTATCAAATAGTAATGGTGTTTTAATGAGAAACCTTCATTTGCATGTACATTCCAACTCGACTCTTTCAGAAATGGTAGAATGTACTTTTGTGTTTTGAGTATTATTGGTTAAATAAAGTAACATTATTTAGGCAACTCGGTTACTGCGTAACATCCATGATTTTCCTGTGTCTAGTCATCATCTCAAATTCTTGTGCTTGTTTTTTTTGGTGCAAACTACAAAATTGAGAGTTTTTTGCTTTTGATCAGCTACTCTGATTTTTCAATGGGAATTTATGTCTGATAATGTGGTGATTGTGCATGATTTGTTTTAATTCCTACACAGCTGTTGTGATATGTCATTCATCAAAAGATAACATTTTTTTTCAGTCTGGATTATTTTTCATTACTCCGCTGCCAAAACACAGAAGTCCCTACTGGGTTATGCATGTATTTGATTCTTGGGATTTTATGTTGGAAGTTCCTCTGTTGTTCGTTGTAATACATTTGAAATTAAACATGAGGTGTTGTTTGTGGTGTAATAATACATTTGAAATTAAACATGAGGTGTTGTTTGTGGGGTAATACATTATTCTTAAGCAGCACCTCTTGTTGATCAATGCTTTGAATCTTTTTGTATTTGATGTCATGATCCCCAGTCATTCCTGCTGTAATGGAGATTGTTCTCGCAAGAATTATTGCATGCTTAATGTATTGTCCTGATACAGTGACCTAATTATGTTTTTTTATTGTTGCAACTCCATTGATATTATTGTCAAGTTCTCATTGGTTCTATTCAATTGGAATCAATGCCTCATGAGTTTGTGATAAACTAGGGGAGGGAAGCCAGTAGTGGAATGGGGACCAATAGTGGAGATAGAACTTGACCTCTGAAGCTATAACAAATCAGAACATAGCACACCGATAACACATTATAAAAGTGGTATTAAAATAATGAAGAATGCTCACAAGTTTAAAAATAGTCCATAAACTCACTAGGCATACAATTGTCTAGAAAGTGACTCTTATTTCACTACCATACAAAACATCATGTCCAAACACATGTTTAAATTCTCTAACGTAAAGACACTTCAAATCCTTAGACATTAAGAACCATCAAATGTTTAGTCCAACAAGGTTCAATTTTGATGTATAGATTTACTATCACATCTGACAGAGAGGTTGATTGCTAGAGAATGTCTACAATAAATGATGTTACAATATGTGTAACCTCAAGCCCATATAGAGCCCAATTCTTCTTTCCCCGTGTGCATTTGATTAGACATGAATAGGTAATGCTTATCATTCAATGCTTTCCATGACCGACCCCTAAGTTTGCAATCTATAACGCAAATGAGTAACTTATTCAACTATGTTCAAAATGACCATTAATCAAATCAATCTTCCAGGGCCATTAAACATTTTAGAAGCACCAGCATTGGCTAGGAGAAACTAAGAGCCCCTAGATCATAATCAAATCAATCCTAGACACATATATCATCATTATGCATATGCAATCCATGTCGATGACCATTCACCACTCAACTTTCCAATGGAATGTTATACATTTAATCTATAATTCATGGAAGCACCATTGCGGCAACTCAGTTTACAATACTGCTCTCTAGATCACTGTCAGAATTTCATACAATGTATCTTTATTCTTGGGACTCATCAATCAAGATTTCCAATGGAGCATTATAAATCTAAACCATCATTAATGGAAGCACCATTTCTTCAACTCAGTTTACAATACTGCTCTATAGGTCACTGCAAACATTTCTCTCACCATGAATCTTTAGTTAGGGATCAACACTATTTCATAAACTCTCTCCTTTTAAAGTTTTGTTTCTTGTCACCTATGTTTACCTTAAAGTTTTTCGTTTCCTTGTTGCTATGCACTGCATCAACCTCTATTATTCTACAATATTTGTTTGTTTAATGTTTTTCTGTCATGCACGAGGAAATAGTGTTGCTCTTGTGAGGGTAAGAATGCAAGTGACAAGGGTTGATCATCTACAAAACTCTTCCTCAAATGAGGAGTTAAATCCGGTAGGTTTTGAAGAGCATAATGATATAAAAGTTGAAGAGCATATGATGTAGATGTTGAAGGTGGTGCTTCTGCATGAATTATAGTGCAAGGTGCAAGTTTAACCAAGAATATTAGTGTTAATAGAGGCCGAACTAAAGAGGATATGCTGAAGGAAATTGATGATGTTGACTTCAATGGATGCTTAATAAGAGTTGCAGTGAGAAAATATGGAACTCACCGGTATCAATACATTAGTGGCTAAATACCTCATGCAAGGAAGAAGAAGAAAGGGGTTATTATAGTGTTAATTGAACAAAAGGAGGAAATAGTTGATTGGTGTAAGGAGATACTTGAAATTGGCCATGATCTAGAGTTGATACAACTTAAGGCTAATGTTGCTCCACTTTGAGTCCATTCAAATATGGATTTTAGGGAAATCAAGGTGTGCAGGAGTTAAGAAAATATATCAAAAGCTAGTATTATGAACAATTGAAATCCTAGATACAGACAAAGCTATGGATTTACACCCCACAATTATGACCAAGTTCTATTACACTCTATCCAAGGCATACAAAGATCATTCATACAGTTTACAAAATATATATGCAATTGTGACGAGTTTCCTTTCCAAGTTGGAAGGAATTGTGGCATGTGGATAAATGCCAAGAGAATGAGTGAAAATGTGCCAAAGTGTTTCCTAACAACAACATGGATAACTATATTTTGTTGTGCAATTACAATTGGTTTATCAATGTCTAGGCTATATTTGTTTTAGGGAAATAAAAATATGAAGAACCATGTCAAGAATTGTGAGCAAGGAATATCTGTGGTTGCACATCCTAATGCATGGATGACTAAATAATTGTTTATGATTTGGCTATACCATTTTGTCACTTTTTACCTGGAGGCGTCTATCTTACAAACATATACTTGTTAATTTTTTATGGCCATCACAACAACATAGTTTTGCGAACCATAGAGGCAAACACGATAGGCATACATAGTGTTGGCACTGCTTAGACATTACTCATAAGTTGCAACCCCTAGAAGTGTTTTTGAGACTTTTAAGAATTATTTAAGGTTTGAGAGAATAAATTGGATGGCAAAGAACCCGTGGAGAGAGGTAAAAAGGTTTGAAACAATTGAAATTGCTAGCATATCTATTGAAAGGACCTTGACACTCTCTAATATTAATGTGAAATATAGGTGCAATGGAATTTGGCTAGTCAATTATGATGTTCTTACCAATTATGAGGCTTGTAGCCAAGTTTTTGAAATACCTGGTGATAAAGATGCAAAAGTTGTTATAAACAGGTTGAGTCTACCTCAAGGATGTTATCATCTATTAGGTGATGATGATGAACATGGCAATGCTACTTAAGAATATGATGGAGCAATTCAAGAAATAATAGTAGTTTTTTATGACAAAAACCACATATAAATTTTACAAATGCTAATCAAAATGAAATTGTTGAAATGAATATGATTGAAGGTGGTCGAGTGATGGGAAGCATTAATGAGCTGTAGAATTTTCTCTACAAATCAGCTAGCTCACTGATATCATGTAGAAATTTCACCTGCAGATCAAACTGATATATGCAATGTACTAGAGCATAATACTATATTTACATCTACCATAAACTTTGCGGAAGCTTAATCAAACATGAGCAACATCAAGCATGAACAAATATAACTGATAAGAAGGAATCAATCACATAACATAGAATATATCACTGGGGAAAGCACCAGCATAAAACCCCAACTCTGTATTATCAATCAAGTGGAAATCCTCAACGACATACAAAAAGAATCAACTCAAAAGCTATCCTGCTCTCTCTGTACTCTGATGATCTGTATCATGAACCAATCTAGCCCTGTATATAAAGGCTGCTCCTCTGGTCCAATCCCCTATTTCCTTGCACAGTTTTGATTGGAATTCAATTACAAAAGCACATGTAATTGTCCTGATCATACCTACTGTCAACCATAGGTCCAACTACGCAATCCTTGAGGACACTAGTTCCACTTGCATGCAAGGAATATTCCAAAGGAAGATCCAAGCATCTGATAGTACATTGTCCCACATCTGATCTCAACTGGGTCTCTGACAGAACTAACATACAACAGTTATCCATGAGTGAATCCTCGGTTATCTAAAATAATAGTTGTCACATGCATGCAAGCATTAACAAACTATATTTTATTATTTTAACAACTTGTTAAAATAATCTAACTGGACTTGACTAGTTAGAACTAAGTCAATTGATTCTCTCAGTATAGAACTCATACTTATTCCCTCAATCAATGGGACAACTCATGTGCATGCTCACAAAGACTTCAAATTCGAATTTCCTTAACTAATTAACTCAACTAAATTAATTAATTAATATTTTCAACTGTTGTTAAGACCAAAATTAATTTTACTTCCTATAGACTAGGGATTGCTATAAATAGGAAGGGACTAGAAATGCTATTTTTAGAACTTTCTATTTTTAGCAGTTTCACGTCTCACCCAAGGTGGCCAATGACCTCACTAGCTAAACTGTTATTTTTAGACATGCTATTTTTAGGACTTCTATTTATAGCACATTCTAAATTTAACATTTCTTGTTGCACATATTTCAACATGAGCAATTTGCATTGCCAAGCCAAGTGACCCTACATGAGTGGTTAGCGGAAGCCATGATGAATATGAATTGAAATGATCTTTACGAAAACTAATGAAGAAATCCTTAACATGCCTTCATTGTGCTGGGCCATAAGGTGTTTAGGTGGTGGGTTTCCAAAGTTACATAAATCCTTTACTGTTGGTCTATTAAACTCCATCATTCAAGGTAGGAACCATTTGTTGGTTGGGTAAGATACAACTATTCAGGTAAGAGAAAGGAAGGTCAGTAAGTAAGGTGGGCATGTTTCATTTTCCTACTTGCATAAAGCCTTCTTGAAGGGGAGGGACTTTTAACAGAATGACTCAAAACAAAAGATTGCATCGTAAGACCACAGGTAAGGTTCATGGGTATGGGATTCCCTCGATTCAACACTTCATGACATGGTAGAATGACTTTCATAACTTATATATTTCTTGAAGAACGGAGTGTAATGACCAAATATCATATGGAAGGATGAACTATCTGAAGGTCGATGGCTTAACCCGGAGAGCGAATGAATGTGTTTATAAATTTCCCCTGCAAATATAACAACTTCTCCTTACAATGAGGCTGCAAATTTGTAGAAGCAAGAAAGTCCTTTGTCACAATTAGGCTAGCATTTGAGAAATTGGTTTGATATGGAATCAACAAGGTAGTGATGAAAACACAAGGAAACAAAAGTTGGGAGAAAAGTAAAACAAAATTTGTACAAACATTAATCTCTCATAGCTTAACAAAAGTGGTAGAGAAAAAATTAATTTCTCCTACCTTGACAGAAATGGTGGTCAAGATCAACACATACAAGAACTTTGTTGTGGAATATTATCAAAACTAATAGAAGGGTATGAAAGAGTGTACAGTGAGAACAAAACTAATAGAAGGCTATTAAAGAGTGTACAATAAGAACCTTGACAAACACGGCCACTGAAACTTGCAACATTATTTGTAGGAAGAGAAAATTATGTTTCTTTTTTTCCAAAACATGTATGTTAGTATATTACAGTTTAATAAATATGTTTTTCTATTATCATAAATGGTTTCATACTTTAACAAAACATTCTCCAAAACTTTACAATGTTTTATTATTTAGTAAAAGATTTGTCAAGATCTTACAAGATTTTATAATTCAGTGAAAGATTCGCCATGACTTTACAAGATAATATAATCTGGTGAGATTCGCCATGACTTTACAAGATAATATAATCTGGTGAGAGATTCGCCAAAAAAATATATATACATATTATATTATTGATAAAATTACCTCCCATTTTTCCTATGTATCATGGATATTTTCCCATTTATTATACATATAAAATTTAGGTGATTCTTAAAAATTTAGGATAGAGAGAACCTAAAAAAAACTCATATAGTTGATTCATATTCAACAATCATTAGCTACAAAACTTAAAAACAAAAATAATTGATAAAAATTGTAAACAATGAGAAAAATAGTTAAATTTTTTATCATATACACAGAAAAAACTGTCTTAAAGCCGAAAAAAAATATTAATTTATAATTTGCATGCCAACTACCATATATTCAGCTTTGCTAGCCACTGAATAATTATGGGTGGACCAATGAGCCACACAGTTAGAAAAAAACACCTAAGAAATCACCAGCTGATGATCTTTTATTTCTGGATAATTTTAGATATTCAAGTTCTACAATCACAACTTGATAAAAATCTCAAGTGGGGGAGTTGCAGTAATCAGTGGCCTGGACCGCTAAAGTAGGTATCTCGTGACATACAAAGATGTAATTGCGGTGACTTCTGTGTTGGAATGACTGGCACATTCGTGTTTTTCTTGACCACTTGCAAAACCAACCATCACATTAAAGACTCAGGACACGAGAAAACAATTTTAATTCACACAAACCAACTTAATACTTCTATTATGAGATAGAAAAACGGGATTCAGGTCAGATTCAGAGGTTCTTCATGGCGACACTGACATGCCAGACAATGCAAAGATTGCTCGTACCAAACTCTGATATCCCGACACTTCATCTCGTAGTATACAAAATGCCAAACGACCTTTAGAACAATCACATTACAATATATAGAGAAACCCTGTATAAATATTTCAATTATTTGATCCCTTGGCCTTTGTGGCCTTTGTGGCCTCCACCATGTCCAAGGATTTATCCCTGGAATGGTCCTTTTTCCAGAACTTGAAGCTGAACAGTCTCACCCTCTCCTGTAACATCACCTCCACTTGCTCGAAGGACAGGCCCTTGGTTTCAGGCATGAAGACCAGGGTGAAAAAGAGGCCAGCCACCGCTATGCAGCCGAACAGTAAAAATGTATCAGAGGTTCCAATGGCCACTGTCAGAGTGAGAAATGTCTGTGCCACAATCAAGTTGGAGATCCAACATGCAGTTGCAGCAATTCCTCCACACAGGCCCCTGAACTTGAGAGGGTATATCTCAGAATTGACCACCCATGGAACTGTGCCCATTCCAGGGGAGAAGAATGCGATGTAGAGAGCCAGTCCAATAATGGCCAGGAACCCCATTTTACTTGGGCATCCTCGAGTGAACCATGGACGATTGCCGATTTTGCTGCAAATATCTTTGGTGGTGGAGTTTGCAATCAAGCATGCTCCAGGCAGAAGCTGCAAAAGAAACACGAAACACAGATTATATCAGTACATGGAAATTGATGGTTTGACAGAGTCATGAAACACAGATTATATCGGTACATGGAAATTGATGGTTTGACAGAGTCATGTAAATCAAATTTTGTGAGTTTTTTATTACATATATATGGATTCACTAGTCTGAAAAATTCTTAAGTACATAATTTACAATCCAAATTTGTGACCTCAATAAATAATTACAAAAATTGTGAATAAATTAAACAAAATATACTTTAAAAAACGCTCCAAAATATATAACAAATAAACAAAAACTAAAAAAACCTATATATTCTTTTATCAAGAAACAGGTACAGGAAAAAAATTAATATAGATTAAAATTCCAAATCCCCAACATTTCCACATGTCAATGGAAAGATATAAAGATAAAAACATGGAGATTTAACAGTCCAGAATATTAAATTTCACTGAACCCAATACCCACACATGTTCATGTAACAAAATAACAAAATAGCTTACAGCATCACATATAAAAGTCTTATAATAGTGACCTGACACCCACATCACAGTCAACTTGCAGTGATAGGACTACTACCTAGAAGGATCACAGGGATAACAAAACCCAACATCCAACATTTAGACATCTTACCGTAGTAAAATAACTTGTAATGCCACATGATAGACAGGTTCTACAATCCTTAATAAGCCATCACAACCAAACCACACCGAGATTGCAGACATATCAGTAGTACCAGCCAGGATGTAAGATAACGATGGTACTATAAATTCAATATAGTGATATGACTGGTTTTTATTTTGATTGGTAGATTTCAGGAATATTTGAGAAAAAAGGTCTGTTTAGCTGCTGTCATTGAATTTCAAGATACTTTCTGAACTTGCAATTGGAATAAGTTCAACCAATAATATGTCATTATTGATATGTCACACTATTATTTTAAGATATTTTCACTGCAATTGAAATAAATTATACCAGTAATATGCTACTATTGATATGTCATTACACAGAGCAAAATTACAACTATTTGAATTCACTTGCTTTATCAAATTTCCCAAATATTTCTGAATCTGCAATTTCAACCTACAAACCACCCAATAAAAAGCAGAACAAATCAAGAGAGAATTTGAAAATACCTGATTTCCTGAGGCAGCACAGAAGCCACAGTCCGGATTGGCCTTCAGGCATCTCGTACAGTCCCAGATCCCTGGGGCTTCTGCATAAGCTGGGCAAGTATAGTTGGCGTAATGCTGGGTTGCGACACTGCTCACCAGAGGCGAGTGGTGCGCGGTCTGATAGAAAACACCGGCCAACATTCCCAGAGCCAAAATACATCCGCACAGACTGAATATCACGAGTTTTTTCCTTCCCGCTTTGTCGATCAGATAAATGCTCGCAATGGAACCGGAAGCGTTGAGGCCCGATGTGATGAGCGAAAGCAGGAGAGCGGTCTGGTTGGAAGCGAATCCAGCCAATTGCACAATGGTCGGACTGTAATACATAACGGTGTTGATTCCGACAAATTGTTGAAATACCTGCAGAGGATGACAATAGCCCCAAATCATGAGCAGAGCTTACCATATTTTTCCACTGGTTTATACTTATCTTGCTGCAACCCCAATACTATAGTTGTTGGTAGATACTGGTGTAATGACAATAGCCCCAAATCATGAGCAGAGCTTATCATATTTTTCCACTGGTTTATACTTATCTTGCTGCAACCCCAATACTATAATTGTTGGTAGATACTGGTGTATAATTAGTCAGATTAATTGGGTTTATTTTGGGTGGTTAAAAAGAATTATTTTGTTTTCCGTACTTAGATTTAATTCTCAATCCAGAAATTGTTTTTATTTTGGGTAATTAAGAAAAATTATTTTGTTCTTTCCACTTAAATTCAATTTTCAAATCCAGTAATTATTAGTTCTTTTCTTTGTTAATTAAAATTATTTTAAGTTATTAATGAAATTTATTTTATCTTTCATATTTAAATTCAATTTCTATAATTAATAGATTAAATTAATATCTAGTATATTGTTATAATGGTTTTTGAGTCTAATTATTGAAAATATGTGAATATCTTTAAATCCCTGAAAAATATCTTATTTTTTGAAAATTATTTTATCTTTACTTATGTTGTGTATTGCATGAAATATTATATATTTGTTTATAAAACTAAATGAATTTATCTTTCCCCCACAAATTTTTTCCCTTCACACAAATCGAACTTTAAATTTTAAATTATAATGTAACATTAAATAACTATTTTTTACAACAAAAAAGACATCTTTATCTTATCTTGATTGATTGCAGATTCTGGAAATATCCCAAAATGAGATAAACAATCAGACAAAATAAAGGTGTCAATTGTTTTACGTCGATACTGTCTATAAGATTGTAGATTTTGATTGCAGATTCTGGAAATATCCCAAAATGAAATAAACAATCACAAAAAATAAAAGTATCAATTGTTTGACCTCGCTACTGTCCATAAGATTGTAGATTTTCTTCTAATTACTTAAATTTTAAACAACTAATTTTTCCGAGAAGAAAAAGCATTCTTATCCTGATTATAAATTTTGGAAATATCCCAAAATCTGGCAAAATCGGGCAACATTCAATTGACATATCCCAAAATCTGGCAAAATCAGACAACATTCAGGTCAATTGTTTGACCTGTACGTGAGATTCTATTCTGTGATATTCTTCCCAAAATCTACAATTGGGATAAGTTCAGCACTGTTAGTTACTTACTATTTCTTAACAATGTTGCCTTATTTCAATTTTATTTTTACCTGAAGGCCCACACCCACGAACAGCGCATATCGTATTTCTTTGGTAGACCAAAGCTCCGAATACCGAACGTTGCCCGAGGATCCAAGCTGCTGTTTTTCCAGCTCCAAAGTTTCCTTGAGGGATTGGATCTCTTCTTCAACCTCATCGGGCGAGTATATCCGTTTCAGAACTGCCACAGCCTCGGCTTCTCCTTTCTGCAAATCATTTCAGACGATCAAATACGAGGAAATCCAGGTCAATCAATCAAACTACCAGAATTTCAAGATAGGGTTGACTAACTACCTTTCTGTACAACCAACGGGGAGATTCCGGCAGGGTGAGCATCAGAATGAATTGCAAAAGTGCTGGCATGCCTGCAACGCCCAGCATCCAGCGCCAGGTTCCCGGTGCCTGTTGATCAATCAAGAATTTTCAAACGATCAAATTGATATAATTTTGCCAAAGAATTTTAGAATGGTTTCCGAGTGTGAAGTGTTCACTCAAAATATGAAGTATATACATACACTATCTTCAATATTATGTATATACACCATTATAAATATTTTGTATTTTAATTTTTAATAAATTAATAAAGTCGGAACAAGATTCTGTAAACTTTTATTTTATATACACAATTATTACTTTGTTTTGTTTTTTTAAATAACTAAAATCTGAACAGAACTCAAGATCAAACCTCACGAGAAGTGATAAAAAATAACTAGAAAACAAAACTCAAGATCAAACCTCAACCTCAACCTCACCCTGAGTGATTAAAAACAACTAGAAAACAAAACTCAAGATCAAACCTCAACCTCACTACTAGTGATAAAAAACAACTAGAAAACAACTAGCCTAATGACCAGCTTAAAGACTGGTACACAGCCTTAATTAAAAGGGTATTTCCTCTGCAATCTGTTTTTATGACTGGTTGTTAAGGAAAAGATTTTCTGGTTGTTGATGAAAAGATTTTTCTGGTTTTATGACTGCATACCTTGGTGAAACCGAGATTAATCAGATAAGATAAGAACTGGCCTCCAGTGATCAGGAACCCATTAGTACTAACTAACGCTCCTCTCACTCTGGCAGGCGATGACTCTGAGATATACAGCGGAGCAGTCATGGAGGCCATCCCCACGCCCAATCCCACAAACACTCGCCCAGATACCAACACGCTCGGGTTCGGCGCGGCAGCCATGAGAATAGCTCCGAGGAAAAACAGAGCATCCGCCAGCAACAGCGCGAATCGTCGCCCGAACCTATCGTTAACCCAACCCCCAAAAGCCGCCCCGACTATCGCGCCAGCAACGGCCATGCTAACTATAATTTCCTGCAACCAACAAACCCAACCAATCAACCCAAACATCCAACTAAAAACAAAAAACAAAAAACCATTCAGATTCATTAAATTCTCATTACCTGTAGCGTGGTGCTGTGATCCACTTGTTTAAAATCATCTCGAATGTACAAGAGAGCTCCGGAAATGACTCCTGCAAAATCAGCCACCATTATTAGACATCTCCCAAAAAAAAAAACTGCCCAGCATGAATCAAATTCCTCTCCATGCAAATTTAGAACTGCCCAGCATGAATCAAATTCCTCTCCATGCAAATTTAAAACTGCCCAGCATGAATCAAATTCCTCTCCATGCAAATATAAAAAAATTATTCTGGTTAAAGATCTCAACCAAAACGACCAAACATTAATTTTATCTTCAGATCTAGAAAGCATCAAGAGAGTAAAAAATTTCATTCCCTCTCAAAAAAAACATGGTTAGTGGTTCTTCAAAGAAAAAATCCTCTTTGTGCAAATCCTCTGCAAATTTCTTTAACTTTCATTCCCTTTCAAAAACCCATGGCTAGTAATCCTTCAAAGAAACAAAATCCTTTTTATGCCCATCTTCTGCAAATTTCTTTACATTGTTGAGTTTCCACAATCAATTTTTTTAAGATATGTTTTCCAGATCTATCACATAAAAAAATTCTAGAATTTTAGTTTGGTGCATCTCATAAGTGTGATTTATCTAAAAAAACACACTTATTAACATGCACCATTTGTAAGAGGAGCTTCGGCATAAATCACATATAGAGATCTTTGTGGACGCGTTTCGAACCAGCAAGTGTGGCTCATCGTCAGGACAAATTATTACATCTTCACCTCTCTTTTTTTCAAAAAAAAATACTTGATGGGATGAACCATGCTGTGTGGTTCAAGTGATAAATTTCTGATAAATTTCTATGGGATGAATCTGAAAGATGAATTTCAAATCAATTCTAATCTCATAAGTTTCAATTCAAATCTTTTTTAACAAAAAATTTTGACCATCTTTTGAAAAACACTCCTTATTCACCTGTGTCATAGCCAAAGAGCAAGCCTCCAAGGCCGGCTGACAATGCAAGCCTCAAAACGAACGGGTTTTGTCTGATCAGTGACAGACAGTTTGAGAATTCCTCTTTATCGGGCTTTGTCGGACCACCCTCCATCTGCTTCACCAAAGAAGACAGCAATGGCGTTTCAGAAATTCAATCAAAAAAAAAACCAGCAACAACAAGCACAGAGACTCAAGGCATGCTAAAATTGCCTTAGCATTCCCTGGCAACAGCAGCAACAGGAACAGTAACAGCAACAGCAATAGTTCAACAGTATTACGGAGCAACTTCTTTTTTTTAGTCTGCACTTCCAACCTTTGCCTCTCAAACTATTCTCCCCCTTTGGAGTCTGCGGCCCTCCTTTTATAAAGCAAAAGTCCGGTGTCCTGCCCGCTGTAACTATTCTTTCACCCCCCGAGTAAATCGTGGGACGGGGAGTTATTAACCCTAAGTCATGGCATGCTGGAATTTATACATGCCGTCTTGTAGTTCGTTGCTGAATCTGCTACGTGTCGCTCTACCGTAGGAGGCAGAGAATCACTTGAATTTAGTTAAGCCTAGAATGGATGGATAAACCTCAGAGAGAGTTTGAGTCTAACCTGGACTTCTCCGATTCCCCCGTTCTCGTACATCCTTAACGTCCCCATGACATGGGCATGGGGAATTTAAGGGGCAAATTTCTATTAGTAATCTCAAAAAAATAATGCATTTTAGTTGCATGTCTTGTCCAAATATTGTGTTTGGTCACGATATTTTTAACAAAACTATTATTAATCTTTTTTCTAGTTAATATTTTTTTAATATGGTTGTTTGAAATTTTTAGCAAAACTATTTTAATCTTTTTCTTGGTTAATATTTTTTAATCTTGTTGTTTGAAATTTTTAGCAAAACTATTTTTAATATTTTTCATGGTTAATATTTTTTAATCGTGTTGTTTGAATTTTTAGCAAAATTATTTTTAATCTTTTTCTTTGTTAATATTTTTTAATCTTGTTGTTTGAAATTTAGCTAAAAACTTCATGGCATTGGCTATAAGAGAACCGAAAGAGCGGGTCCAGGTGTCCGCGGGTCCCAGGTGTCCATCTTCCTTATGTACAGGGGGCCACAGATAAGATTGTTAGGATTCTTAATAGGCATAATGTCCCCTCGACCTTTAGACCCCTCAACACCATCCGTAAATCCCTCAGATGTGTGAAGGATCCTATCAACCCTAAAGACATGAAAGAGGTTTATATTATTCCTTGTTCCTGTGGGGCACCCTATATTGGTAACACTGGTCGCTCCATTAGTCAAAGGATTAGTGAGCATGCAGCTGACCTCAGGCATAGGAGAACCAAGTCTTCCGCTTTAACTGAGCATGCAGAGACTATCAATCATCATGTCTGCATAGAGGAGGGAGTGTTATCGCTAGGGTTTCGCAATTCCATCACCGAAAATTTAGGGAAGCCCTTGAAATTGAAAAAAGACCGAACAATGGACGGATGGAAGATAAGTAGCTGCTGGATCCCAACCCTCTCTTCCTAATTGAAGGATTATGATTTTTATTAATTAACTTATTTACCTTGATAATCTTTTCTTGTTACTTATTATTATTATTATTATTATTTTATTTATTTTTATTTTTATTTTATTTATTTATTTATTTTTATTTTATTATTATTTATTTATTTATTTATTTATTTTTATTTATTTTATATTTTTTTATTTTAATTTTTTTTTATGGTTATTTTTTACGTTCTAATTAATTAACTAATTTATTTTTATTTTATTTATTTATTTTAGTACATTTTATAACCAGTTTCTTTAATTTACATACATTAATATTTATTTATGTATTTTTATTTTTATTTTTATTACCTCATTCCAATTATATATATTTTTTAAGTTACCTCGTTCCTATATTTTTATTAATCCTAACTAACTTTTATTAACAACCTATTATTATAATCTTTATAATTTTTAATTATTAAATAAATAAATGAATTAGTTTTTTAACTAACCATTAACCCCAATTAAAATTATTTTATTTTTGAATAATAATTAAATAAGAATAATAAATAAATAATAGTAATAATAATATTAATAATTTGACCCTGGTCCCGAGGTCAAAATTGGTCGTTGGTCGAATTAGCCGTTGGAGACTCTGCTCAGACTATTTAACATGCTAAGTTGGATCTGTTTCTTCAACTTGTCCTGACGATGAACCACACTAGTTGGTTCGAAACTCGTCGACAAATGATATTCTATGTGATTTACGTTGAAGAATCTCTCATAAATAAGTATATTTTGTCAGCTAATTTTATCTAAATTTTAGTTAAAAATTTAAAAGAATTTAGTTTAACTAGTAAAAAATTTTCATCAATTTTATTTAAAATTTAGTTAATTTTGAAAAAGGTTAAGAAATTTGACACTGCTAAAGAGCTTAGCCTAAGATGGAGAACACGGAGCTCTGGTTCTAGGGTTTAACGAATCACTTGACAGAGGGTACCAAGCATCCATGGAGACACAGGGAAGAGGGAGCTCCACTCCCTCCTACAGTTATATGGTAGCAAACAAAGGAAGAGGAGGGAGAAAGCACAAACCTCCACAGCCCTTGGAGGTCAAGGCAAAAAACACAGAAATGCAGTAGGCGAAAGGCAGCAAAACCAATGCAGATCAAGGGGCCCATGAAGAAGGCTATCAAGAGGAGAAAGAGGAAGACATAGGTCAAGGATTAGAGAACAGAGCTAAGATGGGGCCTTGTAAACCCAAGACCACAACTAAACCTCAAGTTATTTTGAACGATCTAGCCCTGCAAGCGCACAAGGATCACATGGCTAACTATGCCATCATATGTAAATTTATGGGAGTCTGGCCATCAGAGAAAGCGTTGTACACCTGGATAAATACAACTGGAAACCAAAGGGGGAGTTAAATATACATCTTGGATCCAAAGGTTTTTTCACTGTGGTGTTTACGAACATGGAAGACAGAGACAGAATTTTTGAAGGGGGGTCATACTTCTTTGCAGCTGCTGATCTCTATATGCAGCCATGGACGGTGAACTTTGTGCCAGAACAGGAAACCTTCACTTCGGTACCGGTATGGATTTGACTATACTCCTTACCCTTAGATTACTGGATGCCTGAGTCTTTAAAAGCTATAGGCAATAAGTTAGGTCATTTCTTAAAAATTTCAGAGGCAACTCTAAGGGGAAAATATACATCCTATGCCCGTATATGTGTGGAGATGGACCTATCATGAGCCCTTCCATATGAGGTCATTCTATAAGTCTATGACGAGGAATGGGTTCAAGCAGTTGACTATGAACATATCTCGTTCAGATGTCACAAATGTCATGTGCATGGGCATCTATCCAAAGACTGTCCTCTCAATAGTAGGGAGGAAAACCTAAACACCAACAAAGGAAAAGACCAAATAGGTTTCACCAAAGAGGAGGAAAATGAAAAGGAGGAGGAAGGAAGACACAAAAGAACCCTAGTGTGAATGATAAAACAAAAAGTTACAACAGTTTTGAGATCTTAGGAGAAAAAGAAGTTAATGGAGGGAATAAAAAGAGTACAGAGACAACCAGGGGGAAAGAAAAAGAGACCAACTTGGAGTACATTCAAGAACAGAATGAACACACAGTGGACCCTTTGAGTACCATGGAAGTAGAAAAAGACCAAGAAATGACTCAAAGTGAAAGTGGTACAGAGGATCAAGATTTACAGGAGATCTTGGAAAGAGAGAACCTAGAGTTGGAAAAGTTTCAAGAACAGGGAGGCAACCTACGAATAAACTCCATCCCTCAGGAGGACGTGGACAAAGTCCAACAGATATTCCTTAACAAGGCACATTAATCAACTATAGGGGTCAAAAGGGGACATGACAACTAGGAAAACAAAGGGACTTCCTCAATAGGATTAATAACAAGAAAACTAATAAAGAATACAGGAAAGAAGAGGGGAAGAAAAAGACAGAAAGAACTACAATTGGAGTGTGGAAAACTCATGATTGATTTAGGAAGGATGAAAGACCTTTCTAGCTACTCCTTCATAACCCCACCTCAATGAAGATCACAACCTGGAACATTAGAGGACTAAGGAGCAGAAGAAAACAGAGGAATCTAGGTAAAAGGATTAAAGAGGAAAAACTTGATATAGTATTCATACAGGAAACAAAATGCTCTATGGAGAGGATCCGTGAAAAACATAATAAATGGGTCAATAGATATGAATACCTTGAAGTCAAGGCAAATAAATCTGTTGGTGGTATTCTCACTCTCTGGGATCCACAGAAATTTGGTGTGATTGATGCAGAGGCATCTAGACATCACCTTTCTCTAATTTTCCAACCAGTGGGTAACAGACAATGTTACATTATCACCAATGTCTATGGTCCGCAACCAATGGAGGACAAACTACGACTTCTCACAACACTGGAGGATATGAAAAAGAGATACCCAACTCTACCCTGGATTCTTGGAGGTGATTTTAACATAACAAAATCACTCATGGAGAAGAAAGGAGGAACAAGAATACTTGGTAGAGACTCAATTGCCTTCCAGAACTTCATCACCAATATGAAATTGGTTGATATGGAAACAAGCAATGGAATCTTCACCTGGAATAATAAAAGAGGGGGCTCTACCCAAGTGGCCTCAAAATTGGACAGATTTATGGTTTCAGAGGATCTTCTTCTCAGGGGAAGCAGCATTACTGCACTCATACTACCTTTTGGAGGTTCAGATCACTGGCCTGTCCAATTGGAAGCTTCCCTTTTTGGCAAACCAAGGAACACCCCCTTCAGGTTTGAGAATGTGTGGCTCACACATTCAGATTTCCTCACAAACATTGAACAATGGTGGAAGGAAGAGCTTCACCTTCAAGGCACAAAGATGTTCCTTCTTCACTGCAGGCTCAAACGCATTAAAGGCAGACTCAAAGAGTGGAATAAAAAGGAATTTGGTAACATCTTCAAAGCTAAAGGAGAGGTGGAAAAGAAACTAAAGGAAATAAACCAGATTCTTATCACAGAAGGCTATACAGATGAAAGGAAAGAGATGGCAAAGTCACTCCAGTAGGAGTGGGACAATAGATGCCTTCGAGAGGAAATACTCTCGAGACAGAAATCCAGAGTACAATGGATTAAAGAAGGGGAGAGAAACACCAAGTTCTTTCACAGATCCACCATAGCTCACCAAAACAACAATAGAATTGTGAAACTTACGGATCAAGATGGTCTAGAGAGAAACACTCATGAAGAGATGGAGAAAGTTCTACTCCAACATTTTCGGAAAATTGTTGAGGAAACCTCGAAAGACAGACACCATTTTACGGAAAAATTCACTCAATACATCCCTAAATTAGTTACCAAAGAAGATCATTTCAATCTCAATAGGCCAGTATCAGAGGAAGAAATTGAGGAAGCCGTGAAAGAGATGCAAAATGGGAAAGCACCAGGTCGGGATGGCTTTAATGTGGATTTTTTCAAAACTTGTTGGAGGATAGTGAAACAGGACATCCTAGAGGCAGTGGAAGACTCTCGAAGATATAAGAAAGTCTTAAAGGCATTCAATGAATCTTTCATAGCCTTAATCCCCAAACAGGAGAAGGCCACCTCTCTAGACATATTTCGACCTATAGCATTAGCAATGTGATATACAAAATTATATCCAAAGTTATTGCCAACCGTCTCAAACCTCTCCTCCCAACCCTAGTGTCGGAGGAACAAACGGGCTATGTGGAAGGAAGACAAATTCTTGATAATATAATTCAAGCATATGAAACAGTTCATTCACTCATAACCAACAAACAGGTAGGAATGATAATGCAGCTAGACATAACAAAGGCCTATGACAAACTTAGCTAGTCATACATAAAATAAATTTTAAAAGCCTATGGCTTTGATCACAATTGGATCAAATGGGTTATGGCACTAGTTACCACTACTAGCTGTTCAATTCTTCTCAATGGCACTCCTTCCAAAACCTTCAAGCCTTCCAGAGGTCTCAGGAAAGGAGATTCTCTTTCTCCTTTCCTCTTCATTCTAATGATGGAAGGGTTAGGAAGAGCCATCAGAGCAGCTAAGGAGGAAGGGAGAATTCAGGGTCTGAGACTCACTCAAGGTGGGGACACGGTGACACATCAGCAATTTGTAGATGACACTATGCTTCAAGGAACACCCACTGTTAAGGAAGCCAAAGCATTCAAACAGATTCTGAATGAGTTTGCCAGGGCAGCAGGCACAGAGGTAAGTCTCACTAAATCAAAGATTTTCTTTTTCAATACAGATATTTCAATTCAAAGAAATATTTCCAGAATTTTGGGCTTTCAAAGGGAGTCACTGCCTGTGAAGTACCTGGGAGTTCCTCTCACTGACAAACCACTTCATAAGGATATCTGGGAGCCTGTTCTTAATAAACTAAAAGATAAGATCAACAAATGGACAAACAGAGCTCTAAATCTAGCAGGGAGACCGATTCTCACTAAGTTTGTCCTCCAAAGTATCCCTATCTATATGCTATCTTCCATTCCAGCATTAGCTGGTGTAATGACAAATATAAGAAACATTCAAAGAGACTTTCTCTGAGGGAAAGGGGAAGAAAAGAAGAAATGGGCCCTTGTGGCATGGAACAGAGTATGCAAACCTAAGTCCCATGGTGGCTTGGGTCTTCATGACCCAAGAATTCTAAATAGAGTTCTTGGAGCCAAAATCTGGTGGAGATGGCTGAACAAAATACAAGCCCCTTGGGCAAAATTCTGGAAGCACAATATGCTAGTGAATGGCAGGAGGAAAATCTTATCAGAATGACTAGACAAGTAAAAGGTTCTGCAATTTGGAATAGGGCATCGGGGAACAGGGCCCTAATCCAAAACCATAGTTTCTGGGAGATCAGAAATGGGAACCGGGCTTGGTTCTGGGAGGACAATTGGCAGCAGGAGGACAATCTCTGAAGTGAAAAATTAGCAGACATTCACACTGATACCATCAACAAAGGACTAAGGTGGGTAAGTGACTATTGGGACCAAGCAAGGAACGATAAGAAATGGAGAACTTGGAAACTTCTAGATTATAGTGGAATGGGCATGTTGCATACTCAAGCTATAGCCCTTCAAGGTCTTTTAGACAAGAGACAAATCTTGAACTCAAACTTGAACGATCAACTAAGATGGGGGAAGAACAAGACAAGTCTCTTCAACCTCAAGGAAGCCAAAAGAATAGATGCCGGGCTAAACCTTCGAAACACTGATAAGACGTGGAAAAAAATCTGGGAAAATCCTCATCGAATGAAAGTAAAACTGTTCAAGTGGCTGGTTCAACAAGGCAAGATTCTGACATGGGATAACCTAAGAAAAAGAGGCTTTTTTGGCCCCTCAAGATGTCATTTATGTGGACAACATGAAGAAACTACAAATCATCTACTGAATAGATGCACCTTCACCACAATACTCTGGAATTGGGTTGGAGAAGTCTTTGGGCAGATAGACAAAATTGTTAATGACATCACTACTACTTTGAAGAATTGGAGGAATTTTTTTTCAGGAAATGAGATCATTAACTCCGCTTGGATGCTGCCCCCAGGATTCATAATCTGGAATGTTTGGAAGGAGCACAACAACAAGATCTTCAAGGAGAAACCGAGTCCGGTGAGCAGCATCCTTAAGTTGATCCTTAAACAACTTAAAGAGACTGTTCATATCCTGGGAAGTGCTACTACTGGCAAACCCATCAGTCAAAGAGAAGCCAGAATTTTGGAGAAGTTAGAGCTCAAGGTTCTTCCCCCTCAGGGTTCTATGCAGATTAACAAGAAGACCTCAACAGACAAGTCTTCTTGGCAACCCCCTTCTCATGGATTTTTAAAATTCAATATAGACGGGGCTTCAAAAGGGAATTCGAGAGAAGCTGGTTATGGAGGGGTCTTGAGAGATGAGGAAGGAAACATACAAATCATCTTCCACAGTTATCTAGGAAAATCAACCAACAATATGGCTGAGCTCATGGCGATGGAATCATGCCTGGAAATACTGCTCAAGCACAACATTCACAATGTCATCATTGAGGCTAACTCGGAATTAGTCATTAACTCAGTGAAGAGGATAAATGTTGGCGCTACTCCCGAGAAAATCTCAGAACATTGGCGGCTTCTACAAGTTTACCAAAGAATCTAAGTGCACCTACGAAGGCTGAGAACTCTTAGGTTGGTGCATGTTCGCAGGGAAGCCAACAAAGTGGCGGACTGGCTTGCAAATGAGGGAGTTTGAAACAAGCATACTGACTTGTGCTACTGGTGGGAGGAGATAACGGATGACAGGTTGAAGGAGGGATGCTCATTCAGGGCCATCAGAAACTGACAGCAGCATCAGGAAAAATCAAGAGTCAAAATTCCTAAAGCAGAACCACATAGACGGGGTCTCGTCGATCCGGATTCATTATGAAATGTTTTGACTTATGTGAGGTCCTTTTTAGAATGCAGGTCTATGTCGATCTTCTTAACCCAGGTAACAACAATCTAGTAGTCTCAGAGGGATGGCCGGAAGGAGGGCTCTTCATCTTCCTTTGGCCCTTGCGTCGGAATCCAGACTTTCCTGGCAGGCGCAAAACCCCTGTTTGTATTCCTGTGATCACTTTACTGCCCTCGGGGTGGTTTCCGGTATATCACAAGCTCTTTAGGCTAGAAGCGGTTTTTTACAATCGGGAGCGATTCCACTCACCACGTGACACGTGGCTTTGGGTGGGGAGGGAATACCGCCCTCATCGCGCACTAACTATTAGTGATTTTAGTCCGCGCGATATGACCCTGAATTAAGTGAGGGCATTCAACGGTCGGGATTGAACGTGCATGTTGGTGGGACCAATACAATGGTTATGTTTCGAGCGGTTTGCATGACCTCATGGAAATCGCGCACAATCGATGGATTTCAGGTGGCAAAAGTGATTGACGGATATGCCAAAAATGGACCCGATATACTTATAAATTATGGTTTACAGGGTTCATTGGGTCCGATGTGTTGGTTAAAGGGTGAGCTTGTTGGCCACCCAATATGCTTGTCATCCGTTTGATCTTCAGCTTAGAATCCAACGGTCAGTTTTGGACTGTTGGTTTATTTGGTCATCTTGCGACCATGGGTTGGGGTGGGACTGCCCTTTTTGTGAGCCCCACCGTCGAGGTCGCCGATTGTACACTATTTCTCTTTTTATTTGAATAAGAAGGATCCGCTCTTGCCTTAGCAAAAAACAAAAAAAAAAGGTTAAGAAATTTTCTTAATATTGAATTTATATATCTAAAATAATATTGAACTTATTTTTATATTTAGAGATATCTATTTTATTATTTAATTTTATTTGAAATTTAATTAAACCAATGTAACTTTTTAATCAATTTTATTTAAAATTTGGTTAAATTTTTCAATCAATTCTATTTAAAATCTGGTTAATTTTCTAAAAAAGTTTAAGAACTTTGGTTCTCACTGAATTCACATATATAAGTATTGAATATATTTATATATTTAGAAATATATTTAGCAAGTATATTTTGTTAGTTAATTTAGTAAGTTAAGTTTATCTAAAATTTAGTTAAAATTTTGAAAGAATTTAATTTAACCAATGTAAGTTTTGGATCAATTTTATTTAAAATTTGGTTAAAATTTAAAAAGAAAGTTAAAAACTTTATTTATTTATATATATATATATATATATAGAATATTTTCTTAATTTATTTTATCTAAAATTTTGATTTAAAAAATAGATGTTTCAATAAACTAAATTTATTTATAGATTTAAAAATATATATTTATATTTAACAAGTGTATTTCTTTGATTAATTATATTTAAAATTTAGTTAATTTTTTTTTTAAATTAAGAGCTTTTTCATTTCAGTGAATCTAATATATGTATTAAAAATGCAAATTCACTAATGAAAAATTACATAACCAAGATTATGATGATGGTTATCTCATAATCAAAGAATTAAAACATTTAAACTTCTCGTTGATTACTTAATAATATTTTGTTATAATAAGTTGTCTCTATCAACATCAACATTTGTTAAATGGATTAAATTGACCCAAAAAAACATAAAGATTCAATTATTTATTTTAGATTTGAAAATGTATATTTCATAGGTGTATTTCTTTGAATAATTTTATTTTTTTTAATTAAAAAAATTAAAACCTTTTATGAATTTATATATATATTTAAAAATACAAATTCTATACAAAAAAAACTACAATTTCACCAAAAATTACATAATCATAATTTTAATGAAAATTGCATTAAAAAATGGAATAAATTTCTTTTTTAACATTTAAGAATGTTTTGTTAGTCTCCATCAACATCAACAATTATTAAAAAAATTAAACTCACCCCGGAAACATAGGGAGCAATAAATTATTTTTCCATAAAATTTGTTTCTTATTATTTTATCTATACAATTTCAAACTTTGAAAGAAAATTTGAGAAAGAGTAATGTATTTCAAACATTAAAAGAAAATTTGAGAAAGAGTAATGTTTTTGGTACAAAGATGGCCTCTTTGTCAAACCATAATTATAAGGCTTTGACCTTACTCCCAACATTTTGGTGTGGGTGACAATGTCAAATCTCCCTATTTTTATCTATATTATATGAGTTTGAGCAATAGTTGAAAGTACTTTGGTTAGATTTCTTACCTTTGACATAAGTTAACCTTAAAAGGACCTCAAGTTTTATAGAATTTGATTTAAATATGTTGAATAAGATAGTACTTTCATATTGGTTATTATTGTTAGATCTTGACATAATATTATTTAAATATGATTTCCATAGATAGGTTAAAGGCTAAGGTCTTTTTAGAAAAAGGAGGAAGACATCAAGCATAGATATTGGAATTACTATCATATGGATTCTCATAGTGTTAATTCAAAGAGGTTGTAGTGCATTGGTGCCCTAGAACAACAACACTGGTTAAAACTTGTGCATTTGAAGTGAGTCACGTAGTACTAAAGAGAAAATATATATTTCTAACAAATGAAATAATGTGAATTCTAAATATCCCTAATAATAACAAGAAACAATAAACAACATATATTTAGCAAGTGTGAAGTGGTGAAGCTTTATCACATAAGGTAGTTCTAGAGAGTTGTTTTTCCTTGTTGGATTCATGAACTAAATCATGAAAATGTGGTTTTCAATCATGGAGTTTGTCAAAACAAAGGTAGTCTGAAAGATGTTGGTCAAAAGACTAAGGTTTTTAAATAGAATATAAGGAAAACAATGAACCTAGATAGTGGGGTTACTATTGAATGAACCATCCAAGGAAAAGTCGAAGAATAGATGTATCTCACTAAAGCTTTTGGAAATCAACCATCCATGTGACCCTCAAAGTGACCCTAACAAAAACAACATTTAGGAAATGAATTTGGGATACATTTCTTGAGGCATTCCCATGTGTTTTTCATGATTTTGAGGCTTTAACAAGTGTATTCAAACTTGGCCACAATTTTTTTCCCAATGGGCAGCATAGAAAGTCACAAAAGCATAGCAACAAGAAAAATGTATGTTATGGTCCCTAGAAGACTCCTAATTTTTATTTTTATTTTTTGTTCATTCGGCTAGGCATACACAACAGTAAATTCTTGTTAGCATTAAGACTATGGGATATTATGGTTTTAGGGATATTTTGGGAATTGTGAGAAAATATAGCTTTAAATTATTATTATGGTTTTTTTGTAAATGAATGTAGCATTGATATCTCTTCCCAAAAATAAATAGCACCTATTAAACCATTTTCACCTTTCTTGGAGTAATATAAATTGGTTTCCACCATATTTTTTTATTACTTTTATTAATTATTTATCCTATCTTTTATTTCATGTTGATTATAATCTATAAAAATCCACAGAAGTCCCAACAATTAGACATGGATTTGGAGTCTTTGCTAATGAAAGCAACACTATATACAAAGTTTATTGGTATGACAACGAACCCCTCAATGGGGCAAAGAAACAACACAAACCAGACAACTTGTAGAAGGAAAAGGAAATAATTACTTCAAGATAATTAACACAAGTTAGATAGATGTTTTATTAGAGACTCAACCAATATTCACACCATTTTCTAAATGGAAATATGTTAGAAAGAACAAGTGGAAAAGGGTAACCTCATGAACTCTCAAGATAACTAACTAGGAGAAGCAATCATGATAAAAATATATTTATAAATCATAGCATAATCACTTGTTAAAACATGGGGTTACTATAGCATAATTATTAAGAGATATTCACACTTCACAAAAGGGGTCAAGAATTGAATATGGAATCCTAACGTTAAGATTATAAGTATCACAAATTGAAAACCATACCCAAAGAAGGATATATGTATATGGGGTTTCTCATTTTTGTAATATTGTTCATTTAGTATGTATTTACCAATAAAATATTAATCCACCCCATACCTAATCCTTAGTGAAGTAGAATATTCCAACATTTTTCTTTGTCCCTTTTCAACCCTTTCTTCATTATAATATGATTTTTTTTAAATTTTCATGCTTGGAAAGTTAAAATCAATTTGTCAATATTGCATATTGTAGGTGCTATTTAGGTTTTCAAGGTCGATTAGCCCCTTTGTGACATTAATGTTCTATATTTTTTAATGTTTTACGTTAGATTTGGCTCTCTACATTTTACTTACGCTTCATTGAAATGTCAAGATCATTAGTTAGTTATACGGCATCAATCCCCAAGTATCCAAACATGTAGTGATTTAATGAGTGAAACAACTCAAAATTTATGATGAGTTTATTATTTTTCATCAAGGTAAAGTTCCTCCCTAAACTACTCATTATTTCAAAAATTCAACAATCTGGGTTGTTTTAAAATTGGCAAAACCCCTAATAGTAAAGTTCAATTGTAAAATTTTCCATCATTTAGTTAGAACTATAACTTTCAACAAAAGCATTGTCTATTTATTCAACGTCAATCTCCAATTATTTGAGCATAGGTTGACATAATAAATGGACATGCACAACCTTTTAAATGAACTTACATTTTTCTAGCAAGGTAAAATTACGCCCTCATTAAGGAAAAATTTAGAAATTGAATTTTTTCCATGGGCTAATTTCCCATGGTTTATATTTTCCAAAAAATGATTCACTGATATCCATTTCATTGACCCAAAATTTTATAACATAGAAATGTTTTATTATATCAATTGCCAAAAGTTTCTAGAAGCTATATTAAATACTTAAAATTTTAATATTTTTACAAAATTATTGCTGAAAATTTTATTGTTGCCATTTTAATAATTAGTAAATTTAGTCAAGGTTTCTACAGTTTAATGTTATGTAATCCTAAAATTTTCCACTCTTATCCACTCACTTTTTGAAATTTTAGCAACTAAGTCATTTTAAATTGGTTAAAACTCTTATGGGTAAAGTTTCATGGTTGAAATTATCATCAATCACATGGAATTATAATTCCACCAATATTTGTTTACCACTTATCCATCTTCAAACATCACCCATTCAAACATTGAATGAGATAATATACCAACTCAACTTTTTCTAAGTCTACTTTTTCCTAATGAGATAAAATTTAATCTAAACCACTCATTTTTCATAATTCAAATCATCTCAAATGTCCATATACGAGGAAATTCCTACCTAATTGAGAAAAAATATGACTTTATGTTATTATTAACTTACTCCAAACATACTTCCATACCTTTCACTTTTTTTTCAATATATCATTACATACTTTAAGCATTCTACATGTTTTTGTTTAAGATCTAACCAAAATTATTAGAATAACATATTTGAATTGTTCAATTTATAATGAGCACCTCCAAACTTTTTCAAAACTCTAAATTCATTTATACATTTAAAAAAAAACATTTCAAAATAATAATTTTGCCTAAATTCAAAAAAAAAAATACTACTCAACTTTATTATTTATCATAAAATTGAACATCAGATAACAACCATTAAAATAAAATTTAACATAATAACTACATCTATCAAATAAATAACAACTTTTAAGACTAACCTCCACATAATAACTACATCTAAGTAATTAGGTCATTAAAGATAACCATGACTATGATGAAAAGGTGGAGATGGGACCATAGTGGGGGGTGCTGGAGGACTTCAAAGTCACGCAATTCTCTTTGTGGATTACTTATCTCGAGATAAGTTAAGTATAAGTGGTGGGGAAAAGCAATAAATGCTAGTGTGGTTCAATCAGTCAAAATCCCTTTTTCAAAGGGGGGAGTGATATGCGGGAAGGATTTACAAATTTACTTTCCCTGAAATTTTGAAATCGAAATTTCAGGGAAAGTACAATTTAATGTGCCACGCAAATTGTCCAATTAGTTTCAATTTTGTTTTAATCTATTAATGCCTTGACATGGGAAGATTACATCACTTGAAAATAAAAAATTTCTTGGAATACACAAAATTTTAATTCGAATATCAGTCTATAGTCAAACCTTGCATCTATTAGCCTGTTTTGTCCTTCACTAAAAAAATAGATAAATAAAGATGTTAGATATATCCAATAATACCTTATTTAAATTTTATTAATTTACTTTTCATGAAATATGTAAAATATTATAGATTAGTTGTTTAGGATAATGATAATAGTTATTTTTTCTTAAACATTGGAAATTTATTTTAACTTAATTTTCAATTGATAATGATAATAGTTCTGGTGAATTGTTATTCAAATGTGTAAATTGACTTATCATCATAACTTATGAAAAAGACATGTCACCTGAAATGACTTGTTGTTTTGTAAAAGGATAGGCTTTCATTTTTGTCAAATGTCTTCGAATCTTGTGCTTTAGTTTATTTCGAGGAGCATGAGTTCTGAGTTAATCAAAAGCATTTTTTTATAATTTCTTCTATGATATTATAATAATATAAGGCATAATAAAAAAGTAGATGTGTCTGGCCATTGGTCCACCACTAGGAAAACCAGACTAGTAACGTAATAACAATTTCATTGTAAAAAAGAACGTAGCTTCTAGAATGTTATCATAATCAAAAGATTTGAGATTGTTGGTATCAGAGTTTGATCTATCTAACTTAGATGTTATCTAAATTGGACAACATTTATACTATGAGGTAAAATCATATCAAATAATAAAGAATAGATCATGATTATTCAGATATTGTAACCTCATTTTCCTTCTCTAGTTTCTCATCTTCTTCTTCAGTCTCATTAAACTCTAGATTGGCTACTTTCTTAGTAAGTTGAGTGACTTTGTTGTCCAATATATGCACTTGTAGATGGATGAAATCTATACAAAGTAGAATTTCCTATTGTTTTTCACTTATCTTTGCTAAGACCTTTCCCATAATTTTTTTTATTTGCAAGTGTATGTCAACCACCGACATGTATATATTATATATCCCCCCCATTGGTTCTTGTATCTAGGATCCATTGGCCTACATTATATATGACCACTTCATCATGTAAGAATCTGATTTCTACTCTAGCCTTATCCTCTGCTATGTTTATTTCTAATCGAATAGTTGGGCTTATTCTCTAGAGAATGTTAGGAAAATTTTCTACATATATTTGTGCTCTGGTTTGAGGATAGCCCCGTCTCTAGACCTGACTTTGTTATGTCGACTTGCTTTGTTTCTAGGATTTCTTTCCAAGGATAAGATATCTTCTAAACTGGAACTATGGAATTTGAGAAGAGAGAGCATAAGGACATGGAAGAGAAGGGTTGGGTAGTATATGACATTATATTAAATAGAGTTTATGGCCATCGAAGCATGAGTGAGATGGAAAACCTAAGAGTTCAAAGATTGTTCTTATTTTAATAAGCTTAGAGAGAACGAGTGCAATGGGGTAGCTATGATAGAAATAAGTAAGGGGTTGAAAGATAAGGTGTCTAGGTGGGAGGGAGTTAGAGTGAAAAGGAGTTGTAGATAGTGGAGCTTAGCCTTGCAAATCAAACAAATTTGAAACATAATTTCATGGAGTGTATTAATTATTATGGCTATCTAGGTGCAAAGAGTCTAAATATAGAGAAGAAAATCCCTACTTTTGCAAAATGGGGTAAGAGAAGCATCTACGTAAATAGGGAATGTGCCTAGAACCAAGAAAAATCTTATCCTAGTGCACATAGTCCAAAAAGATCAACCTTGCAAGTGTTGATGCTTTTGAGTGTTAGGATATTACATAGAAAATAGTTAAGTATAACTTGGTCAGGCGTAGAGTTAGGTAGAGTGTGTTTCTTTACTATGTACTTTTGTAACTTACAATCTGTCAGTCACGATATGTTCTATACATGAAGTGATTCGACGGTTCATTCTCTCCTCGATATTATCAACACTTGATCCGTGGCTTAACACCCGATTGGTTTATGATCTCTATTTAAAGAGCATGGAGGGTCATTTGTAAGGTGACCATTCATGAGAGAATTTTATGTAAATTTTCTTTCTTTTAAATTAATAAATTGCCTAAAGTGGCCGCGTTGGCTCAAGTCATGGACTGTTTCCCTCTTTGAGGTTTTTAACCACGTCAAGGATACTGGTGTATTGATCTGTGATCTGTTTGTGAGCGGTATCCTTTGGTGTTCTATCTGAGGAACTTACCCTGTAAATTCATACATGGTATTAGATTTATTTGAGGGCTGCATCCGTTGGTGATCCAAATCCAAAGTTGATACAACTGCTTCTGATTGTCATTTCCTAGATCTATTGTTTCCGACTGCTTTCGGGTCGAAAGGACTGCTCTATTGTGTTAGGACCATCTGGTCCAGTGAGGAACCCATTTAATTTCACACGAAAAGGTTTATGGTAGCCCTAGCTACGTCATTTTTAAGATCTGGAGGTATACAGTCTTTATTTGCAGTTTTAGTTATTCATCTCTCTGTTTCTTTCGATTTATTTAGCTCTCTATTTTATATTACCAGATCTATACCTTTCATTTCTGCTTACGCTCTTTGCCCCATGACTATGTGCGATTTGGGTAAATCAGAAATATAAAAGAAGGATTTTTCTCATGCGTATGCTCTTTTCCGTTGCGTCTTAGTGTGATCTCGGAAAATCAGAAACATTGAGTAAAATATTTAGTTTCTGGCGAAAGCTAACTTCAAGCCATAAGGTTTGGTTTTTTTTGCATGTCCGTGTTGGGTTGTGTGTTTTTTTGTTTTGTAGGCAAAAAAGGGTTTTTTCAAGTAAGCATGCACTCCAAAGCTCTAGTGACTAAAAAAACCCCTTCCTCTTTTCCAAAAATTACTAACCTTTTAATCTAGTTCACTTGGTCGAAAGTTACTTTATGAGAATAGAGGTCTTGGGTTCAAGGCTCTTTTTGTTGAGTTACTTTTTCAAAAAATCACATGTAACTTATGTTTTAAAGTTACTTTATATAAAAGTGTTCTCACCCATTATAAAAAGTGAGTCACTTATAATTCTAAAGTCTCTTTATCTTTTATTTAAGTTATAATTTAGTGGGTAGCTCATAAAGTACCATTATAAAAGTGACTTTCACTTATTTATAAAATTGGGTCACATAATTTTTTTTTTTAAAGTGAGCTAATTAAGATTAAGTTTGGAAAGACAGGGTATTTTTTTTTTAAATATTAGATTATCATTCACTTCCGCACATTCATGTACTTTGTTGGCATCTTCAACAACTTTTCTTCAAAAAACTATAACTTCTTCATCTGAAAGTTGTTTTCAGAGCCATTTTTTTTTAATTGGCCTAATTTTTCGAGATCTTTCCATTGGAACACTTAGTTTCAGCATATACAACTTCAGTTTCTGTTAAAATTGAAATTCCATGCCAAGTTATTCTTGACAACACCAACTACTTCCAATGGGTGTTCTACATGGAGGATTTACTTAGAAGTAAAGGTATTTATAGAATAGCCTCACGCCAAGAGTCTAAACCTAAATATGAAGATAAGGCATTCAAATGGGAAAATAAGCAAGATCAAGCACGTGGGTTGATAGAGATGTCTATTTCTCCAGACCTTAGATTCCATATCACAGAACTTGATACCCCTGATAAAGCAATGAAACAACTCAATAAAGTTTTTGGAATTAGAAAATGAAATTAGAGTCCGTCAACTCGAAAATGAGTTGCTTACGTTGTACCCCAATAATTTTTCTTCCATTGAAGATTTTTTGTCCAAGTTCAAGACCCTTAGACTTCTCTTGGGAGGTGTTAAGGTTAAGAAACAAGATGGTAGCCTTATCTATTCCATTATTGCTAAGTTAGGACCAGCCTACTCTGTGTTTGTTTCCACCTTCCATTCTACTAGAGAAGCCTTTATTTCTCAAGGAAAATCCTACAAGTCCTCGTATTTTGATGTATTTTGTGATTCTTTAATAAGAGAACAAGAAAAATTCTTACATCTTGGTCTTCTTAATCTTGGAAACTCTTCTAAGAAAGCCTTAGCCACCCTGCAGCAACCAAGTTCAAAGAATCCTAAGAAGCAGCATCCTAAAAAGAATAGTCCTAAACCAACCAAGGGTCCTAAGCACTTTTAGTCTCAAAATGAAAAATCAATTCAACAAAATGATAAGGCAAATAAAAACAAAGGGAAGAAGACTGATAGACATTGCAACTTTTGTAATCGAGATTGCCACTTAGAATCCAAATGCTTGAAGAAGATGGAAGCCTTGGAAGCAGCAATGAAGAAGCATAACATCCATTTGGAGCACACTTCAACCTCAATTTCTTCTTCAGGAATAGCACTTTCTACATGTGGTTGTTAAGCATCTAGGTCTGGTTATGCACTAAATGTATCTTCTTCTTCTCATTCTCATGAGTGGCTCATTGATTTTGGAGCTTCTTATCACATGGCCAAAAACAAAGCCATGTTTTCTTCTTTAAATGATTGTAACACCAAAAATATATATGTTGGTGATGATAGATCTCTTAGTGTTGTAGGGACTGGAACTATTCATCTAGACAATGGTCAATTTAATGATGTATTATGTGTTCCAACCTTATCCTGCAACCTTCTATCTATATATCAGATAACTCATTCAGGTGAAGGTAAAATCATTGAATTTTCACCTCATGATGTTGTAATTAAGGACCTAAAAGATCTTAGACAGATTTTAGCTACTAACATTGCTGATAATTCTAGAAGGTTGTATAAGTTTAACAACTTTGGGTCATCAACTCTTTCCTCGGTATTTGTTGCTCATAATGATGAAGTGAACAAACTTTGGCATGAGCGATTTGGTCACTTAAACTATCGCTCCCTTCAAAATCTATGTAAAGAAAATATGGTGACAGGTATTCCTATGGTATCTTGCAAAGATGGTGTTTGTTCCAGATGTGCACTCGGAAAACTTCATCGGGATAGTTTTGAAAAACGTGCCTCTTGGCACGCCTCAGCCCCTTTACAGCTTGTGTATGTGGTCCACTTCTAATTGTTTCATTCTCTGGCTACAAGTATTTCTTAACTTTCATTGATGATTTATCCAGACGCACTTGGGTATACTTCTTAAAACTCAAAAGTGAAGTATTTAACATGTTCTTGGACTTTAAGGCCTTTGTTGAGAAACATTTTGGACATAAAATTCTTAAGATAAGATCTGATAATGGCGTAGAATATGTTAACAAAAAATTCATTAACTTTTTCACTAAGCATGGAATTCAAATGCAACATATTGTTCCATATACTCCACAACAAAATGGTGTAGCTGAAAGGAAGAATCACACCTTAAAGGAAATGGCTAATTGTATGATTCAATCTAAAGGACTTAGTCTTAATGTTTGGGCAGAAATAGTTAACTGTGCAAATTACATAGTAAATCACACTCCTACTAAGGTTTTAAAGAATATCACTCTAGAAGAAGCATGGAGCTCAATTAAATCAGATGTAAGTCACTTTCATGTTTTTGAAAGTGAAGCATGGGCCCATATTCCCAATGAGAAACATAAAGCCTTAGAACCTAAGAGTGAAAAATGTATTTTTGTTGGATATTCTAAAGATGTCAAAGGATATAGACTTCTTTCACCTAAATCCAAAAATGTTATCATTAGAAGAGATGTAAAGTTTGCTGAAAATATATTGGCCTACGAGCGTAGTTCGGCAGACGTGCCACCTCTCTCTATCCCTTCTACTTCTGAAAATATTTATTCTTTAGATGATGACAGTGAGGATCACAATCCTACCCCGCCTTCTTAGGATCCTCCTTTAGCTCAGATTCCAAAATGGGTCTGTACTACTCAGGATGCAGTAGGTTCTCTTGCAGGTGATCCTACAGATTAGCGACGCACACGTTCTCAGTTCGATAGAGCCTCTTCCTTACTGGCTCAAGCTTTAGCGAATTATGATTCTGAAACCTTTGTAGAAGCTTCAGGCCATCTAGATTGGGATGCATCTATGAATGAAGAATATTGTTCATTATTGGAAAATGATACATGGGATCTTGTTCCTCTTCCAAAGGGAAGAAAACTTGTAAGATGTAAATGGGTTTACAGAACCAAGTTTGGACCAGATGGAAAAGTTGATAAACATAAAGCTCATCCTGTTGCTAAGGGATTTTCACAAGTTGAAGGCATTTATTATACTGAAACCTTCTCCCCTGTTGCCAAAATGAACTCTATCCACCTCGTTCTTTCCCTTGTTGCCTCTTTCAAATGGGAAGTCCATTAGATGGATGTTAAATCTGCCTTCTTGCATGGGGACTTGCATGAATAAATCTATATGGAACAACCTCCTAGATTTATAAAAACAGACTTCAGCCTTGTATGTTGGCTTAAGAAATCCCTTTATGGTCTTAAGCAAGCCCCCCGGGCTTGGTATGCCAAAATGGATAAATTTCTTTTAGATACTATCTTTTCTAGGTGTCATTCTGACAACACTGTCTACACTAAGAAAATGGTTAAGTCTCTTATCATTCTTTTTCTTTATGTTGATGATATTATCCTTACTGGTAGTGATCCCAACCATATAAACCATGTGAAGTCCAGCCTTAAAAAGCTGCTTGAAACGGAAAACTTAGGACACTTGTATTATTTTCCCAAAGAGGAAGAGAAGCTTCATAATCTAGAAGCTTCTAGAGCAGCGAGCTGGAGGTGGTTTCACATAGATGAAGTCGAATCCTCCTAATTTGACCTCTTGGTCTCATCCCTATGAGCTACCTCCTTGAGATGTGCAACTAATCCTATATTTGGAGGAGTCCTAACTCCCTCTCCCAACCTATAAATTCCTCCTCTCCCATTCCCAAATGGTTGGTCTATGTCCATTTGCACCCCTATGCTGAGCTTGTGCTTAGAGGCTATTCATTAGACTTGGAGAAGGAGTGTTTGGAGAGTTTCTTGGCTTGGAATTGGATTACCACTCAAGGAGATCCTTTCAACATCAAGGCTATGGTTGTAAGCTTCCCTTTATTCTTTAAATAATATACAACTATTGGTTCATCTTCCCAAAATATATATGTTCATGTATGTATTAGCTTGGCATTCCTTGATCAGCTAAGTAGGTTATTATTGGATTTGCTATTGGTTTTGGCATGCTTTGTTGTATCTTGATTACTTGTGCAGGTACATAAGATCTAAAAGAAGAAGGAACAAGTCCGTGACATAAGTGGTTTGAGGATCTCAACAAAGGAAATCGAAATAGCATCAGAGTGAGGTAGGTCATCTCTCTCATTCTACTTTTCAATTATAATCTAGGAAGATGTCTAGTTTCTAGACCCACTCATTGGGCTAGAGGGATCATCTCTATCCACAGAGAGGATTAACATTGTCAAAAAAATTGTGACTCTACTGGGGAGACTATGACCCTTTCCTTCCCTTCCTCCAACTTGTCTTTTGACGAGTTTGACCAATCATTCATTTTTAGACCTCATTGCTTGTCTATAGTCAGTGTCACATTCTGGTAGATGTCTGAAGGTTGTTAATTTGACCGTTCTTGAAGATTTTGAATTTCCTTTTTGTTTTCCTCAACCATCGCGTGTTTGACCCTAAAAGTCATGATGATATCATGGGTTTTTTAGTTACAATAGCAATGATCGCTACTTTCCTCCTAACAGGTGTGATGATTACAGAGAATTAATAAATTTAGGGTTTTCCTTCTTATTTTCATTTCCGTTTTCCTTCTCCCAGTGATTTACCATGGTACTCTTCATTGACTCTGTTATTGTCTAATTTCAATTGTCTTTTAACTTTGTTTGAGTGTGCTTGAAATTTTATTAGCCTTTAGGGTTTCTAGGTCTTCTAGCTCAACCTTCGTCCACCATTGGTCTTCTGATTAGAGATCAGAGATAAATTACCTGTGTTAAAGAGTCTTTGTGTGTTCAGACATACTTGGCATATAAATTTTTGGTTCTTGTGCCTTAATTTGTTTTCATTAGTGGATATTGTGAAAGTCGCTTAAGCTTCATTTGACAAATGATAGATTACAAATCGATTGTCTTATTGGAATCAAAAGGAAGTGTTTTCTTTGAAGTATTTTGTGTTTTGAAAAGTGAAAGTGAAAGTGCTATTCTTTTCATAGTTTTCGAAGCATTTTGAGTTGCATTCAAAGCATTGATGTGAAAGATATTTTTACATTTGTTGGATTTCTTGCATTCTCTTTTACTTTGCACTAGATTACATTAGTTACATTTGAAAAAGAGAAAAAATCATCATTATATCTTAAGGAAATTTTTCTTTAAGATTTGTTTTGGTAGTGCATTTGCTTATCATATGAAAGATTAGATTTCATATTTTGCATTTAGAATTTGGAGATTTTCATGGATGCACTTTTGCATTTGGTTTGATGCACAATTTGAGTGATCTTCTTCCCTACATAGATAGTTTTCATCGAATTGAAGTATTTCATTTCATCATCTAGTTTTCATTTTAGGAACAGGTAACATCGTTAAGGACTTGAAATTGAAACATAATTACAGGATCAACTTTAAAATATATCAATTAATCTAAGGAGAATTTGAAACATTAACGTTCATATCTAGTGGTCTAGGTTAGAGATGTGTTCTGGTGTGTTTAAAACTTAGCAGCTGCCGTTCGCTTCGTCATTAGACAATGCTAGCACGGACTTGTGCTCCTTGTACCATTGCGTATATAAATGGAGACCCCCATAGGTTGCAAACCTTTATCCATAGGAAGCTAAGTTTTCTGCCCTATAAACGTGATACACCGAACACATCATTCGAGGAGATTTCTTACACGTATGTCAAGTCCTTGGTATATTTATTTGTTGAGGTGTATATTGTAGTTCACGGTTACTTGGTACTACTTTTACCTAGATTCACCGAAGCAATCATTTGATATTTTCTGACTCTTTAAATTTGAAAAGATCATCGAGCAACTTGTCCTTTCAAGCTCGCTAAATCATTGAAAGCGACTAGAGTCACCTTTTCACCCTTTTCTTGACTCTTAAAAGATGAAAAGGTAATGTTTTTGTTTCTAAAAATAACTACCCACAATAAACATGTCGAACCCAAGCAGTTGCTTCTTGGACCAATATTGTGCCTTCTAGGTCAAGTCCCGATAAGTTATTTTATCCCTCCATCAAGTGGACAAACTGTGCCAACACATGGAGGGAAATATCTGAATATTCCTCTTATGTCAGGTGAAACCAATGTGAGTGGATTACAAACTCACATGGTTGGAATCAATCAACCTTTTTATGGCACTATTCCTAACCCTGTTGGTCCGTCCAGGTTAGGTAATGTCCAATATCAGCAGCTGTATATGGCTCACCTCCCATTCCAATAGGCTTATGCCCCATATGGTTCACAAGCCTTGGTTAATCTGCCTTACATTCCTCAAGCTGGACCTTATGTTTAGCTTGGTAAATCCGCTATTCTTGGTGGATATGGTCAGATCCAGTTCGAGAAATATCAATACCCTCAGGGTATAACTCCAGGAATTTTCCAGTTACCCTTGCAATATCAAGGCGAACCTTTGCAACAGTAAGGGAAGCCTTCGCAGCAGTAAGAGAAATATTTGTAGCAGTAAGGGAAAGAATTGCAGTAGCAAGGGAAACTATTACAACAACAAGGGAAACCTTTATCGCAGTCACAACAACCTTTGCAGCGACAAACTCAGTTTGTTCAGCAGTCGTCCCAACCTTTTTCCTCGCAAGGCCAACCTCTGCAGCAACAAGGTCAACCTTTACAACAATAAAGTCAGCCTTTGCAGCAACAAGGTCAGCCTTGGCAGCAATAAGATTTATATGTGTATCAGCAAGGTCAGTCTTTGCAAGGTCAAGGTCAACTATTGAAGTAGCAGGATCAATCTCCTTACGTCCAGGGTCAATAGGTTCAGTAGCCTTATAACGTGTATGCCATGTACAATGCTTATCAGTGGCCTATGGCAGGGTAGTATCAAGCCTACCCTAGACCGAATCCACCTTACGGGCGAGGTAACCCTCAGTGGGGACAAAATCAAGTTCCATATGGAAAAAATCCTTACCAACAAGGATGGACTCCACAGTTTGGGTCTCCTCAAAGGCCCTATATTCCGTTTAGCACGCAATTTCCTTTCTTGGCTATGTTGGAGCTGCCCTATGTCTTGAGGCTCATGAATGATCCCATTCTTCATTCACCTTACTGGCCTCTAGTTTCGACAAAAATTCCAAGCGATTTCCCGAAATTCGAGGGAAAAGCGAAGGAGGATCTGCAAGACAACGTGATGAAATATCACCTCTGGTGCTCCTCTAATTTGTATGTCGATGATTCTATCCATCTTCGACTCTTTTGGAGAACTATCATAGGTGTTGCCGCTAAATGGTACATCAAATTGCCTTGAGGTACCTACGGTGACTTCAACTCTCTCGCTATGGATTTCCTCACTCATTTCCAATTTCCAGTTTGATATGAAACTAGCACTCATTTTCTTATGTCCCTTAAGCAAGACACCGTGACCCACATTTTTTATCATATCCATGAATGGAGATGTCGGCATCGCCTCATCTAGTTTGAGATTGTTGATGAGTTTTTGACATAATGGTTCACAAAATCATTCTTCTACAAAATTGCTAAGGACATAGTTATGGGTGGATGTGTTACTGAAGAGCAAGGTATTGCCTATGCCCAATATTTAGATTTGGTCTATTCGCAATCTGGCACATTGTATGAGATGTTACCTGATGCTCCGAGACCATTATCAGATCTGACAACATCAAATTTTCTAGATACTCCATCTATTGATGGTGTAATTGGTTCTGTGTCTCAGACTTCTGCGAAAGCTTCTTTGAAGTAGAAATTTGTCTCAAACACTGGTTCCAATAATCCCTCCAAAAATTCATCCAGTCCTGGTAAAACCTCTAAGGTACATGAGAGTATATCGTAGCAGATAAGGCCTCTAAAGGTAAAAAGAAGGGAAAAGGTAAGGCCAAAGCTGATGCCCCTAAACAAGACCCTCCTAAATCATATGCTGATGATGCTTCTAGAAGAAAGCTGAAATATCCTTGCCTCATCTGTGAGGAGGATCATTACACTAAATATTGTCCCCGACGATCTAAAGTTAGTCGCTTGCTGAAAGGGACTCCGATTGTCTTAAAATAACCCTTTCCATCATAGCAGACCCAGTTGGTAGACCAACTTCAGTCTTCTGCTTCCTCAGGTTCCCAAGTGTTCATGATGCAAGTTCGTCAACTATCTCGATCGCTACTCAAACTAAGGACTATTAAGCCACGTCTAAGCAGACGATGGAGAAAGAAGCTACCAATACTCCTTCTACTTCTACTCCATCTAGTTCTGGTATGCTCCATATCGAGCACCCTAACAGTGAGTTCGTCATTCGACCACCTCCCAAAGGTGTTCTTCGGAAGTCATATTTTAATCCGAATGCTAGAGCTGCGCAACATTACAATATTGTTGAGGATTTAGCTCAAGCACCTTCAACGATGTCTGCCTTGGAGGTTCTTCAATCCTGTCCAATGCAGCAGAAGTCATTATTGTCTTCTATAGGTGTTATCGATCCTTCTTATTCGAGTCTGATTACTTTCGATCTAGAGAATCATGTGCCTCATCTTCCTCATCAGATTGCATTTCTGATACAGGTCCTTATCAAAGGAAAGACGATTCATCGAACGGTTATTGATGAAGGTGCCTCTACCTGCATCATGTTAGTTTTGTGTTGGAAAGCCATTGGCTCTCCTTCTCTTAACCAATCTCCTAATACCTTGGAAGCCTTTGATGGCAAAGGTTCACATCCATACGGTATTCTCACAAACTTGCCGATTACATTAGAAGGAAAGACTGTTGAATTAGAAGTAGAAGTTGTAGATTCCAATCTCAACTACAACCTTCTTCTTGGGCGAAGCTAGACTCATGCCATGTTTTGTGTGGTGTCTTCTTTGTTCTGTGTACTTCGTTTTCCTCATAAGGAAAAAATTGTCACAGTTGATCATCTGTCCTTCTTTTCTTATGGTTCATCGAACCAAAATGTTCCTTACATGGGAAATACTAAGATTCCTTATGAGAGTGTGGGGGCAGGTATCTTAAAAGACTTTTCTTTAATGGGCACCTTTTCTCTCCCACATGTAAATGTTCATTTGGTCAATATGATCTCGGAATCTATGGATCCTTGGATTATCCCTACTGACGATCAAATTGACTCATTTGGCGATGCTATGCCTTTAAGTCCATTGGAGATAAATGATTAAGAAATTGTCATAGCTTTGATGGCCGCTTCAGAAAGGCATACTGTCTTCAGTATGAACCTGGACACTTACGTGCCATCTCCCTGGCTGGGTTCTTGGGATTCTCAAAATCCTTTGAATGAGACATTACCCACCAACAAGAGTATCATTGAGGTCATGTCTCTGGATGAAATTCCATGGAAAGGTCTACATCATTGTTCTTATTTTCTTCCTAGCCTCCCTTTCTTGAAGCGCTCATTCTCCTACACCTCCACTTCAGACACCTGTCCTGGTACATGAAGTCTTGTCAGAGGGTAATATGGGAAACATCACTACTACATTTCCTCTTTACATTTCCATTAAATCAGGAATTGTCGAGAACATTCATATTGGGGTTTCTTATTCTCCAGATGAGATCAAGATTTATACTCAGATTTTTAAAGAATTCTGAGATGTTTTCACCTGGTCATACGAGGAAATGCTTGGTATCGATCCAGCCATAGTGGTGCATGAGGTTTCGAATTATCCTGGTACTAAGCCTGTTCGACAATGGCTTCACCCTGTGCACCCTCGAAAGGCTGCTTCTATCAAAGCAGAAGTAGAGAATCTTTTGAAACTGGGTTTGATTTATCCTATTGCATTGATGAATTTGGTATCCAATATCATCCCTGTTGCCAAAAAGTAGGGCACGATATGTGTTTGTGTTTATTATCGTGATATCAATCCCACGTGTCCTAAAGAAAATTATCCCACTCCCTTTATTGACCAAATCATCGACGAATGCGTTGGGAGTAAGATTTTTTCGTTCATGGATTATTTTTCTGGTTATAACCAGATAGACATTTCACTTGCCGATTAGCATAAAACAACCTTTATCTATCCCTGGGGTACTTTCTCTTACAAAATCCTTACTTTCAGTTTGAAGAATGCTGGCACTACCTTCCAATGAGCAATGCCTTATGCATTTCATGACATTCGACAAATTGTTCAGCCATACCTCGATGAATTACCAGCTCATTCAGCTAAACTTCATGACCATCCAGACCACTTAAGAGCCATCTATTGACGATGTCGAAATTAAAATATCCGTCTCAATCCACACAAGTGTGTGTTTTGCGTCGAGTCTGGCCAGCTCTTAGGTTTTGTGGTGTCTCATGAAGGTATCAGGATTGATCCTTTGAAAGTTGAGGCCATAGTCAATTTACCCCCCCTACATCATTACTGCAATTGCAAATCCTATAGGGAAAAGCTAATTTTCTCCACCAATTTTTCCCTAATTACACCGAAATTACCAAGGGTTTTATTCGCTTGCTTAAGAAGGGGATCCCTTTTATTTGGGATGAAGTTTCCCGGGAATACTTCGATGCTTTAAAGAATGCGTTGATTAGTGACCCTTTACTGCACCCCCCTGGGGCGATTATCGCGGTGATTACTTCTTGTATTTGACTACAACTGATGCCACTACTGCTATGGTGTTAGTTCAGAATGATGACGACAACAACGAGCATGTGGTTTATTATCTGAGGCAGAATCTTTTTGATACTAAGTCTCGATATGCTCATGTTGAGAAGCTTTCCTTGGCGGCAATGCATGCCATCCAAATATTTTGACACTATATCCTTTTACAGAAAACCACTGTGATTTCTGATTGTAACCCCATGACATATATACTAACTCGTCAGTTACTGGGGGGAAAAGACTCCAAATGGATTGTTATCCTATAGGATTTTGATTTGGAATTTGCTACTGCCAAATCAAATAAATCGCTTGTCTTTGCTAAGTGATCTGTGCTCTTCCGTCTGCAAGCACTCCAACTGATTTTACTAAGCAGATACCCGAAAAATCTCTATTATTGATCAACACTCTTGACCCATGGTATGGAGACATTATTTTTTATCTCCAAACCCAGACTTTCTGATCTGAGTTGTCTTGATCCAATCGACACCAGATTTGGCATCAGTCCCAACCCTATTGGATCCTCGATGATACATTATATCGGTTCGGTGTGGACTTTGTTCTTCACAGATGTCTCATCCTTGAGGAGGCTGAGCAGGACTTAAATGATTGCCACTTTGGTTCCTGTGGAGGTCATATGTATAGATATGCCACTGCTCAAAAAATCCTCCTCTCTGGTTATTTCTGGGCTTCTATCTTCAAAGTTTGCATTCTAGCTATCCAAAAATGCCATGAATGCCAGATTTTCAACCACAAGCAACGCACCCCACCCGCACCCCTACACCCAGTAATTACCGTTGGCCCATTTTCCAAATGGGGCATTGATTTCATGACATGTAACCCTCGCTTGGCTAGGGGGCATGGTTATATCATCGTCGCCATCGACTATTTTACTAAATGGGCCGAGGCAGTGCCCACATACAATGCCGACGATATTACTGCTACTTAGTTCATTTTTAACCACGCCATAGCACATTTTGGTGTCCCTCAAGCTATCATGACTGACCATGGATCACATTTTTGTCAGCACATGATGGCAGAGCTGACTTCTCAGTTGGGCCTTCGACATGATAGTTCAACTCCTTATTATCCACAGGCCAATGGCCAAGTTGAAGCAGTCAATAAAGTTTTGATTACTATGCTTCAGCATACCATTGGGAAGCACATAAAGGATTGGAATTTAATGCTATTCTCAACTCTTTGGGCTTACAGAACTTCTGCTAAGATGACCACTGGATTCACTCCATTCTAGCTGGTGTACGGTTTAGAGGCAACTCTTCCAATCAAATGAAAAATCCCTTCACTTAAGCTAGCTATCGAACTTCTTCCGAATACCTCACCTGAAGAGGAGCGACTACTGTATCTTGAGAGACTTGACAAGACTTGTTGCATTGCTGCAATGGTCATTGAAGCTCAAAAGAAGTGAGTCAAAGCTCATTTTGACCAAACCGTTTCTCCTCACACTTTTGTTGAAGGCGACTTGGTCCTTCTTTACGATCAAGCCAACGATAAATTGGGGGTAGACAAGTTTGAACTCATGTGGCATGGGCCATACATCGTCAAGTGTGTCTTACAGAAAGGTTCCCATGAGCTATGTGATTATGAAGGAAATGCATTGTCACAGCCCCGTAATGGGTTGTATCTCAAAAAGTATTATGCGTGAAATTCATGTAATAACTTTTGTACATTAGTGTGTTAATTCATTAGTGTGAGTTTTTAGTTTTTGGTGTGTTTGTTTTCTTTGCAGACATGTTTTTTTCTGCTTACCCTGTGTTCCACTCGGTTTGTAGATGTCGTCAAGCCATTACATTGGTTTTGCTGATGGTGCTTGTTGTAGCACATAGAACCTCTCTTTCACAGCATGGGTACTCTATGGCCCTAATGGCGAGCTGATTAACTTACAAGGTATCTGCCTTGGTTGAAAAACCAATAATATTGTTGAATATAGTGCAGTTATTGAACTCTTGTCAGAAGCTATTGCTCTTGGCATTAGGGATTTACTTTCAAGTTGGATTTGCAGCTCATTGTGTTACAAATAATCAATCTTTACTCAATGAGAAATCCACAAATATTGCGTATGTATCTATGTGTTAGATTGCTGGAAAGAAATTTTGATTACGTTACATATCAACATATTCCACATAATTTAAATACATTAACTGATGCATTAGAAAATTTTGTTCTTAATAGATATTTATGCCATTTATAAAACTGAATCATGTTATGAGCACATAAGTAGAATAAAACATGCATATATATATATATATATATATATTTTGCATCTCCTAGAGTGTTTACATCAAAATGTCAAAAAATAGAGTGTTCTAAGACACTTGGATTTCAAAGCCTACAAAATGTGTAAAATACCTAGATAAGCTATCAAATTGCACAATGCTCATGATAGCATGAGACCGCCCTGATCGCTCGGTCTAGTAGTCAACACAGTCTCGCAGAAACTCCCACAATGTGTCTCTGCCAACGAAGTGGAACATCATCGATAATGGCATAATTTGGAACTCCTCAAGTTATTGCCTCCAAATTTCACTCCATCTCAGCTAAGGGGTCAGCCCCTTCTTCATAGTCCGCAGCCACTATCAGATGAGCAACTCGTCGTGCTATTGGCAACATGTCTGGTGGTCTCTCTAGTCCCACATATGCACATTTATCATAAGTTGAGTCTTAGTTTACACTTTTACAAAAAATCATAAAACTTGAAAAAATCTAAAAAAACAAGTTTTTACCTGTATCGGTCCATTGTTCGCCTGGTGGCCGAGGTAGCTATGGATCCCACTTGAAATCCGTGCTACCATAAGCGTATTCATCTACTAGAAGTAGTTGGCATTCTAGCCAATCAAAAAATAGTTGTGGATAATGCATGTGTTGACCTGTGCCTCCTCGAGGCATGAGCTCGCTCCATCTCATGAGTCTTGGATCTCAGGGGGCAGGATCTGGTACCTCTGACCACTGATACTAGAATAAGGGCACTCACTAAAAAAGAAGGTCACCAGTATAGAACGAAACCCAAATTGCTTCAGGTTTCCATGCTTCCCCTTGGTTAGTTGACCTTTCATGTTTTCCAAAAGGTCTCCACATTAGTTGAAGACGGTGGGGGTCAAGCATGCGATAACATATTGGAACTGGGATTTTGAAGCCTCATGCAAGGTTTGCGTGGTGGATACACGCGCCATAGTGAAAAAAATTGTTCTCAGGATAAGGTTGTTGGTGATTGTCGCAATCTTCACCTTACCTCCATTGGTTATTTTAGCACCAGGACAATACCTCTGGACTAAACCCCTAGTACTCTCACCTCCTTGGCAAGATCTAAAGAGTTGAACTGCTTCCCCTCCTTGGGACAATCTGTTGAGATTGCAACAAGATGATGGAGCTTAGTGAAAAGAGTCGCCTTCACTAAGTGGGTCCGCAGGAAAATTATGGCGCAAGTTCTATTTTTGATCACAGTGTGGATGATCACAATGTGGGTGACCACAGTGTGAGTGATCATAGTGTGAGTGATCACAATGTGGGTGACCAAAGTGTGGGTGACCACAGTGTGGGTGATCAAAGTCTATTTTTAGACTGGCTGTCAAAAATAGAAAAGTCAAATATTATTGTCTCATAATAATATTTGGACTATAAACTTGATCTTATTCTCTTGGAGCACTTCAGTTTGAGCTACAAATGTGGCCCATGAAGCTGTCAGAAGGAAGTATGCTTTTCTTATGAGTCAGTTGAGTTGTTGCATGCATGACTTCAGTTAGAACTCAATCAGTTGAGTTTGGTGGAGTTGATTGTGGAGTTGATGGAGTTGTGTTCAGTTTGACTTGGTTAAACTAGTTGTAGTTAGTCTAACTGCAAATAGACTAATGATGAGTTGTTAAACTAATTATTAACTCATAATACAACTATAGAATACATCAGTTAACTTAGTTGCATGTCAGTGCATGTAAAGTTCAGCAGGGATAGGTGTTAGAGAATCATATTGCTATCAGTTGTGACTATAGTTGTGCATCAGATCTTGCACAATCAAGGCATTGAGTATGCCAATGAGTTTGCTCATGTATTTGCCCAGTTTGTAGCTTCTGCTCACGTCTTACACATTGTGATTGATTCTTTGGAGGTGAAATACAAGTTTGGTAGACCATTCTCATTCATTCTTGAGCAGGTATTGAGCAGTGGAGGCAGGCAAGCAGTGGAATAGATTTGGAGATTAGATCTTAGCTGTATTGTGTGTAACATGTGGAGCTGGTATTGGATTGCTTGTGATAAGCATTGTACTTTTTAATGTTACATGGTCTCAATCATTAATATACAGATAGTGTGGGGTTTTTTTAGTGAGATGCTTTCCCCGGGTTACATACTGTGTTAATGTGTGAATGCTCTTGATCTTTTATTGTTATTGATGTTGTTATATTGATGATCAACATAGAGGAGCTTATGTATTGTGTATGTATTCCGCAATAGTACATGATCAAGATAATCTCTATTGAATATGTGTTAAATTATTCAAAATTTCTACATGGTATCAGAGCTAGATGATTTGTAGAAAAAGTTTCTGCATGGTATCAGAGCTGTTGATCATCAGATCTACTATTCAGGAAGTGTTTACATTCTATTTCTTCAGGCAGAGTCTGTAATCGGGCCAGCTAGCCTCTGGATTCATCCTTCCTTTGGAAGGTGAGATATCCGGTGAATGCCCATACAGTCAATCTCTGTACGAGAAATATTGTGTTCTCACGAATCTTAGATCCGAGGCAGTTGAGTTGGTTGTTGGTGGAATTCGAATTTGCCGCAGTGTTGTTGAAATGTCTTTCAACGGATTGTGAATGTTATTCCAAAGCAAGAGCGACCTGGCACTCAAGGGTAAACTCAGAAACAATAAAGGTGAGAATGGATCTTCATTAAAGGAATCCGATGAAGAGAATTGCGCTTTGGCTGCCAAAGCAAAGAAGGGGAAGAACAAGAAAGCTTCTCAGTCTGGTGCGAAAGGCAAGAAGCAGGATATGTCAAAGGTGAAGTGTTTTCACTGTCACCAGCACGGACACTATGCCACTAATTGTCCACAGAAGAAGAAGAACAAGTAGGGTGCTGGATCTTCAGCAGGAGAGGCTCTAGCCTCACAGTTTGAGCTTGATTTTTCATTAATCGCATGCTTGGTTTCAAGTGTGATGGGATCATTGTGGTTCTTGGAAAGTGGTGCGTCTTTTCACATGACGGGAAATAGAGATTTGTTCTCTAATATGGAGGACAAAGATCTTGGAGTGCACATCGAGATGGGCGATGATGGTAGATACAGTGCGACCAGTATCGGTACCATTTCCTTTGAGAGGGAGTCTGGTAAACCCTTCGTATTGAAGGAAGTCATGCATGTTCCAGGATTGATGAAGAATCTCATCTCAGTGGCGATGTTAGAAGACAAGGGGTATGATGTTGTTTTCAACGAGGGAAAGGCTTTCCTGCACAACAAGACAACTGGTGAGACCCGGAAGATAGGGGTTCGAGTGAGGAACCTTTATCAGTTGCATGTAGATGGATGCGCAGCAATGGCGGGAAAGGCAGAAGGATTGGTGAGCCGGGATGATGGCGAGTTGTGGCACAGGAGATTGGGTCACCTTCACCATGCAGCCTTGAAGATACTGCAGCAGATCACTACAGGGCTTCCTAAAGGCACACTTGCGCAGTCAGATCAGTGCAAGGGGTGTACTTTGGGGAAGTTTGTGAAAGCCACCTTTCACGAGAAGGATAGTCACGCCACGACAATCCTTGAGAGAATTCACACAGACGTGTGTGGACCTTTCTCAGTTGCTTCGACAGCAAAACACAGGTATTATGTGATTTTTGTTGATGATTTCTCTCGTAAGTGTTGGATCTTCTTCATGCAGAAGAAGAGCGAGACATATTCAAAGTTCTGTGAATTCAAAGCACTGGTCGAGAAGGAGTCGGGGAAGAAGGTGAAGGCTCTTAGGAGCGATAATGGTGGTGAATACATCTCAGACGAGTTCAAGGATTTCTGCAAGGCAGAAGGGATTCGTAGAGAGATATTAGCTCCCCATAACCCACAACAGAATGGGGTAGCTGAGCGGAAGAACAGAACGATTGTGGGTGCTGCACGGGCAATGTTGCATGATCAGGGCCTACCCCTTCACTTGTGGGCGGAAGCATGCAATACAACAGTTTATGTGCAGAACCGTTGTCCTCATAGGATACTTGGCATGAGTACACCTGAGGAGACTTATTCTGGTAAGAAGCCTGATCTTTCTCATTTGAGGATTTTTGGTGCTAACGTTTACATGCATGTGACGAATGATGCCAGGAAGAAGTTGGAGCCGACCACAGAGGTTGGGATATTTGTGGGGTACACTGATACGCCCCACAACTATCGTGTGTATTTGCCAGACAATGGTAAAACTATTGTGCGACGGGATATAAAATTTCAGGAGGAGAAAGCCATGAAGTGTTCGCTTAATAGGGAGCTACACTTGCATGCAGATGAAGAGCTATTAGTTCCTAAGGATGAGCTTCAGGACATGGATCAACCACAGGACGAAGTTCATGGAGTGGAAGAGACCACTCATGCAGCGCCAACCATCAGAGGGCGAAAGCGCTTGACAGAAGCTGAGCGACTGGCTCAAGATGCAGAGAAAGTTGTAGGACCACCTACAGCCCAATGCAGGCAGAGACAGTCACTTGATCAGTACGCTGGATACATGGATCTGATGAGAAAGTGTGTTGTGACTGAGCCATCCTCTTTCGAGGAAGCTGTGGAGGATCCCGCATGGGTAGACGCCATGGTGGAAGAATATGATTCTATTGTCAGAAACAGTGCATGGGAGATTGTTCCTAGACCGGAAGGGAAATCAGTTGTGGGTTCGAGATGGATCTACAAGGTCAAGCAGGCAGCTGACGGGAGTGTGGAGAAGTACAAGGCAAGATTTGTTGCCCGAGGCTTTTCACAGATAGAGGGGATCGATTATGAGGAGACCTTTGCACCTGTCGCAAGGTATTCTTCCATACGGACGATTCTTGCTCTCTCAGCACAGATGGGATGGAACATTCATCAGATGGATGTGAAGACTGCGTTCCTCAACGGAGTCATTGAGAGGTGTACATTGAGCAACCCGAAGGCTTTGAGGTCTTCAGCAGCGAGTCGCATGTGTGCAGGCTCAAGAGAGCGCTGTATGGGTTGAAGTAAGCACCACGTTCTTGGTACACACGGATAGACAGCTATTTCATAGGACTTGGATTCTCTAAGAGCGAGGCGGATCCTAACCTATACAAGATTGTGGTGGAGGGTAAGTTGCTTATCATTGTACTGTATGTTGATGATTTGATTCTAACGGGTGATGAGATGTTGATATTGTCATTCAAGAAGGATCTTGCTACAGAGTTTGAGATGAAGGACTTGGGCCTCCTTCACTATTTCCTAGGATTGGAAATATGGCAGCGCAGTGGTGGAATGTTTGTTTCTCAGGGCAAGTATGCTCAGGAGATAGTGGAGAAGTTCAACATGCATGGTTGCAAGCCTGTTGATACTCCTCTTCCTGGAGGTTGGAGGAAGGAGGATGCCACTTCGAAAGAAGAAGTTGATGCCACTGTTTATCGACAGTTGGTGGGGTCACTGATGTATTTGGTCAATACACGACCTGATATATGCTATGCAGTTAACCAGCTTTCACAAGCTATGGTTAAGCCTACCAAGCTCTTCTGGAAGGCGGGCAAGCATGTATTGCGCTACTTGAGAGGCACATCGGGATATGGTTTGTGGTACAGACAGGAGGATGAGGTGAAGCTATGTGGCTTCATGGATGCAGATTGGGCAGGGAGCCCAATGGACAGAAAGAGCACATCAGGAGGGGTCTTCAGTATTGGATCGACAACAGTTTCTTGGTACAACAGGAAGCAGAGATCCGTGGCACTCAGTTCAGCGGAGGCCGAGTATATGGCAGCAAGTTTGGCTGCATGCGAGGCTATATGGATGAGGAAGATCCTGGTTGGTTTGTTCAGTTCTCATTTGGATCCTACTGTGATTTACTGTGATAACCAGAGTTTCATTAAACTCTCGGCTAATCCTGTATTTCATGATAGATCTAAGCATATTGACATCAGGTACCATCATATCAGAGATTGTGTGCAGCGGAGGATCATGTTGCTTTCATACATTCCAACGGAGGATCAGGATGCTGATATTGTGACGAAGGCTCTCACCAGGAGAAAATTCGAGTACCACCGAGGCAGGATAGGGGTTGCTGATAATCCATATCTTGTTGAGAGGGAGTGTTGAGATTGCAACAAGATGATGGAGCTTAGTGAAAAAGTCGCCTTCACTAAGTGGGCCCGCAGGCAAATTATGGTGCAAGTTCTATTTTTGATCACAGTGTGGATGATCACAGTGTGGGTGACCACAATGTGAGTGATCACAATGTGAGTGATCACAATGTGGGTGACCAAAGTGTGGGTGACCACAGTGTGGGTGATCAAAGTCTATTTTTAGACTAGCTGTCAAAAATAGAAAAGTCAAATATTATTGTCTCATAATAATATTTGGACTATAAACTTGATCTTATTCTCTTGGAGCACTTCAGTTTGAGCTACAGATGTGGCCCATGCAGCTGTCAGAAGGAAGTAGGCTTTTCTTATGAGTCAATTGAGTTTTTGCATGCATGACTTCAGTTAGAACTCAACCAGTTGAGTTTGGTGGAGTTGATGGAGTTGTGTTCAATTTGACTTGGTTAAACTAGTTGTAGTTAGTCTAACTGCAAATAGACTAATGATGAGTTGTTAAACTAATTATTAACTCATAATACAACTATAGAATACATCAGTTAACTCAGTTGCATGTCAGTGCATGTTTAGTTCAACAGGGACAGGTGTTAGAGAATCAGATTGCTATCAGTTGTGACTATAGTTGTGCATCAGATCTTGCACAATCAAGGGATTGAGTATGCCAATGATTTTGCTCATGTATTTTCCCAGTTTGTAGCTTCTGCTCACATCTTACACATTTTGAGTGATTCTTTGGAGGTGAAATACGAGTTTGGTAGACCATTCTCATTCATTCTTGAGCAGGTATTGAGCAGTGGAGGCAGGGAAGCAGTGGAATAGATTTGGAGATCAGATCTTAGATGTATTGTGTGTAACAGGTGGAGCTGGTACTGGATTGCTTGTGATAAGCATTGTACTTTGTAATGTTACATGGTCTCAATCATTAATATACAGATAGTGTGGGGTTTTTTAGCGAGATGCTTTCCCTGGGTTACATACTGTGTTAATGTGTGAATGCTCTTGATCTTTTATTGTTATTGATGTTGCTATATTGATGATCAACGTAGAGGAGCTTATGTATTGTGTATGTATTCTGCAATAGTACATGATCAGGATAATCTCTATTGAATATTTGTTAAATTATTCAAAATTTCTACACAATCCTGTGATGAAGTAGATATCCATCTCCTCTAGTTCTAGTGCTTGGACTTTTATGATGAAGATCTCTCGATCTACATCCCAAATACTGATCAGATAGGGAAGAAATTCCATTTGAGCCATTAACGCTGTGGTCCTGAAGAATTTTAGCAGCCCACAATTCCTCAAAGTGTTTATGTATTCGGGATCTTGAGCTGCTTGAAAGTCTTCAGCCTCATGGCCTCTTTCTTTCCACTCCAAGACCATATTCTCCCGAAAAACAACATTTAAACACTTATTAATGCCTTTTTCATGGATCAAAATCATCATTTTTTTCTTAAAAGAGAGTTTTATTTCTCTAAAAGCCGCCCTCAGCACCATCACACCTGTTTTCACAAACAGTTCAATTGCATTGCGCAAGCCTTTAAGCTCAAGTGTGACCATCGCAGGTTTGATGACCATATTTGCGATGGTCACCGATGCCATAAATTTTTAAAAATCATCCTTTCTAGCATAAAAATCACCATTTAAAATGCATAAAAAGTAATAAAATGCATGGTACCCTGGATCTCTTGCAGCAACCACTGAAAATTCAAGAGAATGAGGGCACAAAAAGCACTTTCAAAGCTCAGTTTGGTAAAATGGTAAAGATGAAATTACTTTTACCTAGTTATAAGTTTTGAAAGTCATTTTGTGAATATTTTTCGTAATATTTTAATATTTTCTCTCGATATTGGTGATGGGTGTGTTTCTTGTGTAGTTACAAGTGCCTTCAATGTGAACAACGATCATTATTAACTGATTCTGGGAGTTTTATTTTATCTCTTTTTGGGACCCATTAAACAAATGAAAAAGGAACCCCCCTAAAGTCATCTTTCAACTCTTTTCTGACTCTTGAAAACTGAAAAGATTGTCGAGTACTTGTTGTTTTGAACTCGTTAAAGTAAATGAATCAATGTCACCTCAGTATACGTTTACCCATTTTTCAGGCTGAGATTGACTATTTACAAAAAAGTTACACCTTGGTCGAAATGGTCAAGAGGTTCCCTTAGATATTGTTTTCTACCTTTTCGGGTTCGAGGGACAAAATACGAAAAGGGAAATGTTGGATTTTTCTTTTTCATTTCTTTTTCAAACTCTCTAAATCTGAAAAAGATACCAAGTTATTATTACGTCGAGCTCGTTAAAACTTTACGATGAAAGACTCGTCACCATGATGAGACCAAGCTTTTCCTTCCTAGGGCTTGTAAAACTTACTACGATGGATTCATTCGAAGAATGAATTTACATGACAATCATATTCTATCCCTTCAAGCTTGTGATAAAAATAATCGGGGTACTTGCTAGAAATAGTGGGGAAAAATGAAGATGAGACATCCTTTGTATAGGCAGCATGTCGCTCTTAAACATGACACTTTTTTGCTCTTGTTTCGGGTTTGGGATATCCTCACTCAGTCACTTGTTCTCTCGGATTTGGGTGATCCATTTTGCCTCTCATTTAACTATTCTACACTGTCATTATGACCTTTAGTCCTATGTCGAGTCAGATGTTGCCACACTTTGGATTCGTGTCATCAATATGTTCAAGAGAAGTCCAATCTACAATTATTTACATATACATTGTTTGAGTCATTGCTACAGTCCTGAATATTATTCCGCTTTATTCTTTGTTTCATGTCGATGATGGGGGATTCATTATTTCCCTCCTTCGACAGGTCACTTCCTGTTGACTTTAGCTCATCATCCTAGAAGATGACTTAGGAAATCCCTTTCATTACCTTAGAACTGGCATGCCCTAATGGTTAGTTCTTCGCATTCGATGATAGGTATTCATTATTTCCTTTCGATAAGGTGATTCCATGAGTGTTCAACCTCAACTTCATTATCACATTCACGGATTGCACTGTTGTACCTTGAGAGCTATTGTCATTATTGGTGGTTTCTCTCGTACCTGTTAACGTCCACATCATTGGTTAGTAATCAGGTGGTTTTCTAGCATGTTCGACTTCAACACATTTATTCACATGTTAGGATTTGTACGTTGATCGAGTCGGGATGGAGCGCAAGACCTTGATTCTTGTCTGTTATGACTTAGGCTACATGGATTTATATGTCATTCATGATTGTACACATGTTTCTACTATACGAATGGTTGTGACCATACCATGAGACTTTATATCTATGATGATCCTTGTTATTTGGATGGCTACGCCCATACCATGGATATTTTCATATAGTATTCATCATCTGGATGGCTGTGTCCATGCCGTGGATTCATGTCTTGATCTCAGATATGTATATGTATATGCATCCTTGATTTGCAGGTCTCCTAACAGTGCATGTCCTTGTCCTTGCCAAAATCTCGTAAAGCATCTCAGCCATCACTCCTCATTCTGCCTTCATGCTTTAGGGGGCATCTGTTACACAATATTTTGTCACACTTCCTGCACTTCCTTGTGACATACCCTTAAGTTCCTAAAACATGATCATTATATCGTATACTTATCCATGTATACAGCTCAGATCCCTCCTTTAACTTTGCTTGGAAAATCTCTGGAGCTTTCCCTCAATAAATAGCTCTTAAAAACCTAAAATGAGGGTCATGGCCCTTATGAAGTTCAAAACCATGATGATCACCTGTTGCACCGTGTTAGTCCAATGATGGCATCGCTCTTTTCCCTTGCATACTCACGATGGTCTCAAAAAGGAAGTTTTCCCAAAGAGGATGAGAAGCTTCCAGAGTGGCGAGTTGGGGGTTGTTTCACATAGATGAGGTCAAGTCCTCTTAATTTGACCTCTTGGTTTCATCCCTATGAGCTACCTCCTTGATATGTGGGCCTAATCCTATCATTGGAGGAGTCCCAGCTCCCTCTCCTAACCTATAAATTCCTCCTCTCCCATTCCCAAATGGTTGGTCTATGCCCACTTGCACCCTTATGCTCAGCTTGTGCTTAGAGGCTATTAATTAGACTTGGAGAAGGAGTGTTTGAAGAGTTTCTTGGCTTGGAATTGGATTACCACTAAAGGAGAGCCTTTCAATGTCAAGGATATGGTTGTAAGCTTCCCTTTATTGTTTAAATAATTTACAACTGTTGGTTCATCTCCCCAAAATATATATGTTCATGTATGTATTAGCTTGGAATTCCTTAATCATCTAAGTAGGTTATTAATGGATTTGCTATTGGTTTTGGCATGCCTTTTTTTCTCTTAATCACTTGTGCGGGTACATAGACACTGAAAGAAGCAAGAACAAGTCCGTGACACAAGCGGTTCAATGATATCAACAAAGGAAATTGGAATAGCATCAGAGTGAGGTGGGTCATATATCTTGTTCTACTTTTCAATTATAATCTACGAAGATGTCTAGTTGATTGTCACTTCAGTTGCTAGACCCACTCATTGGGCTAGAGGGATCATCTCTGTCTGTAGAGAGGATTAACCTTGTCAACAAGATAAGTACCTTGACGTTGGCAAAAGTTCTCCTCATAATCAATCCCCTCAATCTATGAGAATCACTTGGCCAAAAACCCGGCATGTTACTTCTCCAAACTACCATCTGTTGGATCTTTCACCTTATACAACCACCTGGAGCCAATAACTGATTTGTCCGTAGGTTTGGGCACAACTTCCCAAACATTCTTCATGATGGAGTCATACTCATCCACCATGGCATCCACCCAAACCTGTTGGGAAGCATACTCTTCAAAATAAGATGGCTCAGAATCTATCGATTTTGTTATTAGTGACATGTATCCTATGTATCTATATGGTGATATACATTGTTTGTGCAAGGAACTAAGAGGTCCAACCTGCTCCTTCGATTCTTGTACTAATCGGTTAACCAATATTGTCCTCTTCCTCCCTTCTCTAGGAGTCACTGTGTGAGTCGGTGCCTCCACTCAGCCTGCTCTCTGATCCTCATCATGTGGTGGCTCCACATCATCCTCCTAGAATTCTCTCTTGCCCTTAGGCAAGGATCGGCTTTGTGAATTTGATTGAGGCTCCTCCTTGGGAGCTAGAATCTCATCTTCTAGTGATATGATTAGCTCTCTCTCTAGATAAATCCTCATTGATTTCTCCTCATCAAATCTCACATCCCTTCTCAAAACAGTCTTTTTGAGAGAGGGAATGTACACCCTATAAACATGAGTTGTCTCAGTATATCCCACAAAGATCCCCCTCTTTGTAGTGGGCTCCAACTTCTTCCTACCATCTTTGGACACATGAAAATAAACCATGGACCAAAAAATGTGAAAGTGGGAGACATTTGGCTACCAGTGAAATCCTCCTTAGGTGTAATCATCCCAAGAACTCTATGAGGACTCCTGTTCTGAAAGTACACAACTGTGTTGCATGCCTCTACCCAGAAGGTTAAGGGCAACCCTTGGTCATGAAACACATCTATAACAACCCCAACAATACTCCTATTATTCCTCTCTAAAACCCCATTTCGCTGAGGGTTATGGGGTGCAAAAACTCTCTCCTAATGCACTCCTTGGCAAGCAAATATCTAAAGGCATTCGAGACATACTATCCTCCATTATCACTCCTCAGGGACTTGATTTTCTTCACCGTCTCATTTTCCACTGAGGCCTTGAATTTCACAAACTTGGAATATAATTCATCTTTCTTATTCATGAAATACATCCAACATTTACGAGAAAACTCATCGATGAAGATCACCTAATACATGTGTTTGGCGAGTGAAATTGTGGAGAAGGGGTCACAAACATCTGAATGAACTCTTTCCAAAATAGCTCCAACTTTGTTATCTTGAGCTTGAAAGGAAGATTTGGAATACTTTCCAAGAGTGAATCCCTTGCACACATCATGTTGATCAAGGGTGCACTTTGGTATCCCAGAGGTAATATTTTGGAGTATTTTCAAAGTTCCATGATGTAGGCATCCCATGCGCCCGTGTCAGAGATCTCCAACATCTCAACCTTGAACAAGATCTGCTTTGTTGTTCAAGGATTCACATGCATCAACCTCCAATTTGTATAGGTTCTTGATCGTAACACCAATATGCTTGACCTATCCTAAAGCATAATTCTTGAGGTAGGCCTTCCCTTTTTTGAATGCTACACCATACCCTTTGTCCTGATCAACGACTGTTACTGTGACATGATTTTTCTTCAATCGTGGGACATACATCAAATTCTTGAGGTGGAGAAGGGAAGCAAACTCCCTCTTAAAGCTTATTGTACTATCTCCTTTGGTCATATATATGCCATCATCTCCAAGTTCGATATGAAATTGCATGTCTTTCTCCTCCAAATTGCTGAAGAGTTCTTTATCCCCTGTAATGTGGAATGAAGCTCCAAAATAAATATACAAACAATACCTCGAACTGAGATTTCCATGCAATCCATTAGAGAGAAATCTAATTCAAATTGAGAGGAAAGTGCTTCTCCTCCTGCTATTGCTACAACATGCTTCTTGGATTTCTTGTTTGGACATTTTGTAGCATAATGTCCAAATTCATGACAATGAAAAAACTTGATTTTACTAAGATTCTTATTTTTCTTGCCTCCATTCTGACTAGATTCAATTTTTCCTTAGGCATTATTGCCCTTAGATATATTCCCTTTTACAATGAAATAGAAGTTCCCCTCATCATCAGTTCTAGCTGAAACTCCATCCCTTGTGTTCCTCCTTATCTCTTCTTGTATGAGATCTGACCATAGTCTCTATCAATCAGGGAGATTATCTTAGCCATTCACAACATCCTGGAAATTATGTCAGGATTTGGGAAGCCCAAGAAGAGTAAGGCTCACAAGATCTATTACTGGAACCATCTTTCCTACACCTCCAAGTTCATACCTCACTTGAGAAAACCTGGATAGATATGAAAAAATGGTCTCATTCTTGCCCATTTAAATGTTCCTCAATTTGTCGTTCAAAGCTATTTTTCTGGCATTACTACTACTTTCGAATAGATTAGTAAGGGCCTTCCACATCTAGAATGAAGTCTCCTTCCCATGCAAATTTGTAACAATATAGTCTCTAACTCCTTCTCGGATCATCCTCCTAACTTTGGTAGTTTCCTTCCACCATTGAGTCAGTTGTTGTGCATCTGATGCAAGAGGTTTAGGAATATTAGTCTTGATGTATTCCAAAAATCCATTATGATCTAACACAATGCCCATTCTGTCCTTCCATGCAAAAAAAATTGAAGTCCCTTACAGGGCATGCTCTGTCCTCAAACCATAGCAAGACATATTTCTTGCACTTATATAATTCCTGCACTAATTGGTCTCCTCTTTAATGCGCTTTGAATTTGATCAAGGAACTTTGTTTCTATCTTGTTTTCAACTATGATACCATGTAGAAAATACTTGAAACCTTTCAACTGCTAATGAGAGAAATTGATCTATAAAAGACACAATATTTTTGTACCAAAATTTCGTGGAAAGAAAAAAATGAATAGAAAAAATGGTCACACATAGAACACAATAATTTATCTCGGGAACATAACTGGGAAAAACCCATCTTGCTTGTATTAAATCAACATAGAAATTTGATCTATTACATAGAATATGCTTCAAGCCTGAAGCTCCCTGCAATACTAATAAACTCTCCTCAAGAATTTCCCAACACTTAGGAAAATAAGGCCTGCTAGGAAGCTCCTATTTCCTAGTGCAAATTTGCCCCTAAAAAATAGGAATTTCTCATATTTCCTTGTGCAATTTGCAAGAGAAATCCACCTATTCAATCTCCAAGCCTATACACAAAACTTGTTGTACAATAATGAATTAAAATCATGCCTTCATCCAATATCAATAAGAAATTCAAATTGCGTGACCTATTAGGGCTAATTTTAGTAGTTGTAACTAGTTAACTTAGAGTAAGTTGAGTTAACAAAAATTCAACTACTTAACTAAACTCATAACTATGTCTATTTTAGAACTAGAGATCAATTAAATGACAAACACTAGAATTAAGTCCACTAGATAGCTAATTTTAGCCATCAACTAGTCCACAATTCACTAAAATCCATCTAACTCAAATGAACTAACAATAACTCAGTGATAGGCCACACCACACAAGTTAATTGATAGTTAACTCAAGCATTTATGAGATTAAATTTGAATTGGAATATTTGACTAAGGCATAAGTGAAAGAAGTCATTCCTTGCTACATTTTCAACAAACTAGCGAGGATTAAGCATCATTTTGGCATCCCACTGGTAGCAACAAGACCTTTGGCAAATCCAACAGATCCCATCCCAGTAGCAACATTTGACACATACCCTGTTACTTGACTATGTCTATGGTTCTACTCTTATATTTTTTTGTTCAAGGGCAACTAGGCCAATATCTAGATTTAGGCTAGATGTTCGTCAACTCAGTTAGTTTCCATTTGTCTCTCTGATCTCTTTAGTGAGTGTATTTTTGGTTATGGTCTAGTATCCCCTGTGAGAGATCAATATGATTTTTTGTAACCCTTGATGTAATCTCATGTAGTTGAAGTTAATAGAATTCAATCCACAAAAAATATAATGATAGTATGTATAATACATATCTATTATTGCAAGGAGAGGTGCTCTACAACCCAGTATAGAGAAGATGTGTAAGTGTAATGTAATGTAAGAAAGATAGTATGTCAACATTTTTTAATGTCAGCTCAATATATTGAATTTATAAAACGTAAAGGATATTATAAAATATTACCAAATGCCATTAGTTATCTAATATCACGATTATATAATCAATAAATTATATTATATTAAACTTATCCAAATATCATAATAGTATTAAATAAGAAATAATATAATAAATTTAAATAATATAAAATATTCCGTGAAATTAAAAATTATTATCTAATACCATGGGCAAATATTGTGGATTACTTAATACCACAGGCTACTTAATACAATGGGAAAACATTGTGGGTTACTTAATATCATGGACCCATAAATAGTGAATGGTAAATCAGTCTAGCCCAATATGGTAGAGATGTTGTAAGGTAATGTCTTTAACATTTTGACTTGGTCAAGTTACATAAAAATAAAAATAAAACTAAAAATAAAATAAAATAAAAATAATAAAGATCAATAATTATAATAATCAATAAAACATTTTGACTTGGTCAAATTACATAAAAATAATTAAACCAATCTAGATCCATCTTAACTCTAGATCTAAGAGGGATCAAATTCTTGAGACGTAAACCTCTTTTAGAGTGAAAAGAGATTTGATCCCTCTCAAGGCTTGGTAGATCCAGAGTTGAGATAGATCTTTAATAACAATAGTGTTGGTATGGGATAAGAAGATTATATCTATTATAAACTAATATAATGTTAACATTTAAGAGTGGCTGGGGTTGGTATATTATATCATATAATGTTAAAAGTGTTTAATGATAAGAGTTAAGGTGTTTATCTATATATATATATATATAAAAGGATAGAGTGATAATTTATTTAATTACCCTATTATACTATCTAAGAAATCAATGTGAAGACACCATTGGTCAAGATACAAGGGAGAGATTCATACCTAAGAAGGTGTGAAACTAGTATGTGGCATCAAATCGATCCAATTATGACTAATCTCAATACCACCATCCCTATTAAGATTATAGGATTATTTTATTATCTCAATGGCTTCCTTGATTTGTCTCTTTGATAGTCATATTCTCTAGCGATGATCCTAATATTCTCTAGATAAATATGATATTTAGTTTTCAAGTTATGTTCAACAAAAGCTTAAGTGTGTGATCATTCATCCTTAATGTCAACTCTACACTCTTTTAATCTTCTTTGCAAAAAGCCCTATTTCTCAAATATAACTTTTACCACCCGAGTAATCTATTATGTATCCATATAATATTTTACAACATTTTAAATTAAAATGTTATAATATCATATTTTTGATACATGATTTTTTTCAATCTATATCAATATGAAATACTATTGATGTGTATTTGGTGTCCTGCCCAAGATAGAGATCCAAGTCCTAATAACCCTGCTAAATGATGGTTCAACATGGATTCTACTTCCTGGAACCAAGCCAATTTTGGGGCAGCTTTGTGATAATGGAACCAACCAGCAAAAAGCATTAACACTGCAAAGATCAATGCACCAATTGCAGTGCAGTGAAGTTGTAATTCACTGGTTATTCCAGATGCTCGCCAAATTTGAAAGAACCCAGAGGTTATTTGTATCCTCGAAAACCTCCATCTACATCCCCATTCAATATTTCTTGGCCTATATTGACCAAACTACTTAGACACTGGTTTAATGTGAGAATCTATTATGTATCCACATAATATTTTACAACATTTTAAATTAAAATATTATAATATTTTATTTTTGATACATGATTTTTTCAATCTATATCAATATGGAATACTATTATCTTACAAACTTGAAAGGACAAATATCAACCTTTAAATTATTTAGTAATAAAGATTATATTTTGAACTTGAAATGGTTCCAGGTTGCCAATCACTTTTGAAGATGATTGGAAAAATAAAAAACCATCATCATGACTGAACCGATTCGAATCTGAACATTACTTAATAACATTTAACTTTTTGGAACACCTGGTTTCAAAACACGTTTGAAAACAAACTCTTTTTAGTAAATCGAAACATGTGGGGCACTTTGTTTGGTAAAAAGTCATTCCACAACTAAAAGCAAGAGTCCTCTTCCATAACTAAAAGCAAGAAGAAGCCTTTGCTAAGTCAAACTAACATCAATGAAAAAGGGATGGATATCAATATAAAGTGCAACTATTTAACGAGATAAACTGCAACTAAAGTTTGTGTATAAGAGGATGTGAAAAGAGTGTATAATTTTATTGTACCTAATTTCAATGATGAACCTAAAATGTATTGGTTTTCTTTAGTAAATGGTATTTATGTTGAGATTGTATTTTTGCTCAATGGTGGGAGACTTGAAGGTGTTTTAGGAGATATTAATTTTTTGGTTAAGGTTGTAAAAGTTAATTTAACAAAGAGGATAATTAATATTTGTTTTTATTTATAAATGTGATTTGATTTATCATTGTTATTAAAGGAAGATCAAGTTATTTGAAATAATTTATTGGTGGTTCATAATAAGGTATATTTTTTCTCTTGTCGAATGTAATTGGCTCTTTTTAGTAAATGGTATTTATGTTGAGATTGTATTTTTGGTTAATGGTGGAAAACTTAAAAGTGTTTCATGAGATATTGGCTTTTTTGGCTAAGGTTGTAAAAGTTAACTTAACAATAAAGTGAGGATAATTAACATTTTTTTTTATTTATAAATGTGATCTGACTCATCATTGTTATTAAAGGAAGACAAAGTTATTTAAAATAATCTATTGGTGGTCCATAACAAGGTAGACTTTTCCTTTTGTTGAATGCCTATAGGTCATGGCTTGTCAGCATGGTTACTTGTGTTGAAGGAAGATTGGTTCTTAGCTAATAAGAAGCAATTTTAAATATGTCAGCATGTTTACTTGTGTTGAAGGAAGATTGGTTCTTAGCTAATAAGAAGAAATTTTAAATCCGACTCAAAGATAAAAAATGGTTTCAACCTAGTTATTACCCATAAAAAGCTAGCCTTCACTTGTGGACATTATTGAAACTACATAAAATAAGATCATGTTCCTTTTATTAACATATAATGCTATTCCATACATTAAACTAGACATTATATGTGATTCTGGAAAACATTTAATGCTTATTTACATTATGTTATTCTTATATACTTTACAAATTTAAAAATATAAATAACTATTTTGTAATTAATAATCTTTTCAAAATATCATTATTAATTTAAAAATATAAATAACTATTTTCTAAATAATAATCTTTTCAAAATATCATTATTATTATGAAACAACTTTGTAATTTATGATGAACAAGTTTATTGTTTTTATTTTAAGTTAGATGGATTTTCTATATCAAATGTGAAAACGAGATAGTACATAAATAAGGTTGTTGGTTTATCACTAGGGAAATTAGATCAACAACATAAAAAATCAATTTTGTCCATGATGTCTAAGCGACATTATCTATCAAAACAATATATTAGATGACTTTAAAACTAGGTAATTCATCACTTGAATTTATATGTCTTATATGCGTGTGTATTGCAATCCTAAGTAAGAGGAATAATATCATTAGAGTTGATGATTTGGATATATGTAACTGGTTGGCTTGATATCCATAAATTTGATGCTTATGTAATTATTTTGTAAACCACTTCCTTAATTTGCAGGTGGAACTCATATAATTGGAGCAATATGGATAGATACTCCTCACTTCTCTTGATTAGGAGCTTGCCCATTGTTGTCTTTACCTACTAGTATAAGCCAATGGTTTTGAAATACTTAACATTAGAGGTTTTGGAAGTTCTTGTGTTGGGGACCCATAGCTCTGTCTTCTTGCAAACTTCCTGACCATGTAGGAAACTCTATTTGTGCCCCTTGTTCAACTAATTTGGTAGTCTCTCAGATGGCTTGAGGGGTGCACTTGCGGTGAATTTCCTTGGAGGATTCTTCTTTGTTCCAAGCATAAGTGAGATGCCTTCAGTGCAGACCTCTTTTGTTGTTTTTATTCTTTTGTCAAGCCATGTTGGTTGGATAGAGAAATGTTGCTAAGGAACTACCATGCCAGAGACTTGTAAATAATTTCTAGTGATGATCCCATATAAAAGGTAGAGTATAATAATCCAAAGGAAAATGGTTTGAACATAACATTTCTATGTGAGATTATCTCTAATAGCAGACCAAAGTAGAAATAGAAACAGGATGGAGGCATGGAAGTACCATGCGAAAGGCCCATTATAGTCTTATCATTCATGGTGAGGCATGAAAATTGAAATATTTGGAAAGAAGTATGATGCAAGAAAAGGACCATGGTTACATAAGCCATAATGGATTTGTAAACCTCTCAATGTTCATTAAAAGCCATAAAGTTTTGCATGTTACATGTGCTCTAACTTGTCACTAGGTTCCTCTAGAAAGATGGGAGAGATGGGAGTGAAAATTTTCCACTCCTCGAAGAATTATGTATCCCCATCCCCTGATTCAAGGGCAAAAAATTTATCATTTTTTACATTAAAAAAGTCAATTTAACTATGGTTTATAATATTATTTTTATTCTTTAAAATAATATCATTGCATGAAGAGTATGAAGGTGCTTTAACATCTAATATAGGGAGATGTTTTTTGTCAACTAGCCCATGTGGGGATTTGAGATGGTGAGCTTTTTGCAAGGAGAGCCTTCATAGTATGCCCATCCATTGTCAACTCAAAGCCCCATGGATAATATTGAAGAAATATTATCACATGGCATTACATTAAATTTTTTAAAATTTTTTAAAATTATATATATATATATATATATATATAAATATAAATATATATAAATATATATATATAAATATAAATATATATAAATATATATATATATATATATATATATATATATATATATATATATATATATATATATATATATATAATAGATTTTTTTTAAAATTAAATTAATTTAAATTCATCTTAAACAAAAACGTATTAATCAGATTTCTTAAAATATAATTAAAAAAATTACGCATTAAAAATCTTGATCTTTTGATGGCTAAATTCAAATTTGAAATTCGTCTTTAATAACAAAAATGTTTATTGAAAATTATTTTTAATTATATATTTCTAAAATACTAAAAAATTATAAATTTTATTTAGTATTTTTTTGTTAAGTTATGTGAATAATTAGATGAATAACTCGTGGCTTGAGTAAACATGAATCAGAGAAATTTAAGCTATCAAAATCAATCACTCGAGGATCGTACTCACCGACACTGAGTGGCCGCTACATCCACAAGAAAATCTAGGTAGATCAACGCAAAGGGATCTACTCATTGGCCAAAATAGCAAGGTCTAACCCCAAGGGCATCAAGGAGATTTGACCCCATGACCTCCTAATAGGTGAGATACTTAACAATAAGAACTTGACCAACTGAACTATCCCTTAAGGCTTAGTGACCTTTTTAACTTTGTTTTTCAAAATAAATTTTTTCCTTTTAATTTTTATTTTTTTATTCTTTCCTTTTAATTTTTAATTTCCTCTTTTTTCTATTTGATGTTTCACACATATTTATATTTTAATGTATTAGTATCATTCATCTCTAATCATAGTATATGACGCATCTCAACTACTATATGATATATCTTATGGGAATATGCTAGCATCGGTTTCTTGGCATTGTCTAAGTTGAGCCAACTCGTCATCAATTTGAACAAGAAAAAGATTGAATTGCAAAAGACAAAAAGTAGGGAACTAATAGTCCCATATACTATTTTTAGTCTCGTGGACTTTAAAATATCATTTCATTTATTTTTCTTAATGTGTAATAAAATTAAAATGGAAAAAATCAACATTCAATTTTTTTTAAATATAGATGACTATAATATATTTTAAAAAATAACAATTTTTATAAAAAAATAAAATACAAAATTAATATTAATTAATTTAATATTTTTAAAGTTACCCTATAAGCATAAAACTTAAACATCATTAATGTTTTTTTTTTCAAATATAAATGATTATAATATATTTTAAAAAATGAATAACTTTTATGGAAGAATAAAATACATAATTGATACTAATTAATTTAATATTTTAAAAGTTCATCTATAAGTATAAAAATTAAACATCATTATTATATATTAAGGCTTGAAAAATAAAACTTTAAAAAATATATATAATTCAAACTATAACACAAAACTCATTGATTTAACGAGTTTAAGGATGAAGACGACCATTTATCCATATGGGTATCTATATAAAAATGATGGGCGAATTAACGTTTACCACTATAAAACCATGCACAATAAAATATTTTATATTGAGTTATGCTGTCGGGGAAAGTAAAATAACGTATGTATGTGAATTTAATTGGAGCCTTGAAAGGTGTTATTGCTTAATTGGGGGAGATGATTTGTTTGGCATCTTTCATGTGAGAGGATAGGAAAGAAATATCTTATTTTTGGAGTTTGGGAAAGATTAGGAAATAAAAGAAAAGAATCTTTTTTAAGGTATAATTTTTTGTTAAGAATATGTTGTTATGGATGGTAAAGGTAAAGCATGACCATTACAAAGTATTGATGATGATGTTGTTATTATTGGAAAAGATGTTAAAGGATGGCAAGGAATCAAACAGGTGTTTAGGATCAATTATAAGAAGGATGAATCTCAATATGGATGAAGGAGCTACAAAGACTTTAAGGTCAATTCTTGGAGAGTAGATCATCTCTACTATAAGTGAAACCCACTCAGATGGAAGGAGCTCTGAAAGAGCTTTCCAACGGTATGTGGAAGACAAAAATGGTTTCCTAGTTTGAAAGTTAGAGCCAATCAAAGCTAGCTACCCCAAAGTCATATTGTGCAGAGTTAAAGTTAGTTGGAGGTGCTTTGGAGTGTGTATTAGTTTGGTAGAGTTGTCAAACATAATAGACTAGTTGGTGGCACTGTTATCTAGAGGACTGGGCTAAATTGGAGCAACAAAGCAATAACAAGAGCATGGGATTGGTTCATGGTGGAGCCCATACAATAGCTTGACCCGACAGAGGGATCCCAACAGGTACACCCCGGAGAAAACTTAAGGAGTTCTTAAGGATTGAGCAGGATGACGCAAGCCACAGTTAAACAACAAACATGACAGTCAACGAATCTCTCGCCACGCATCCCCCACAAATGGATCGAAAGAATTGTGCGGAGGTCCACATCTTGGTCATTAATGCACAGGAAGGGTGGGACAAAGCTCTTTCCAAAAACTGTTGATCACAAGATCAACAACTATGGTTTATTGCACTAACCCACCCCCCTCAAAACCACAAACAACTTGAAGGGGAAGGGCGCAAACCATAAGTGGTTTCGTGACAATGGAATAGGTAGAGCGACATGGTGAATGGAGATAGGCGACACAATGTTAAAATGGGCTAGGACCTTTAGAAATTTTTATAAAAGAAAATAAGGAAAAACTAGGTCTCAGGAACCCCTTTCTCTCTCCTCTTATAATAGAGAGGTGGCACAATATGATTGGCTCACAGGGATGACGAAGGTGCACAAGTGGATGATGACATTAGCAGTGATGTGGCCCAATGGGAGGTAGACATGTGGCAAGTGTTTTTGGGGTTTTTAGTTACCTAAGTAGGTCATTTCCAAATGACACGTGGACCACTCACAGAGCACCACTTGGCGAAGGTGGTGTAAGCATGATGTCATCTCACTAGAAGGAACCTATAAGGATTTGAAATGGGGCATAGAGGGACCAATGAGCTAACAGAGTTGGTGTCAGTGAAAAGTAAGCCCAAAACTACTGTGATTGGTGAATGGTGTAGCGGGTAGAGCACACCGGGACATGTCATCCCTAAAGGTCTAACCTGAAGGAATTTTTGATGGAACAAAGTTGAAGCACTAGAGGATAGCACTGGGACATGAATGCAGTATGATTGGCAGAGCGTGGACCAATGGAAGAAGTGGAAAGGCAGACCCCACAAGATACCTCACCCCGCAAGGCCTATCTTGGAGGTAATATAGAGGCGCATAAAGGATTAGGGCTAAGATTTATGACAAGTGATAGAGTGTGAGACAAAAATATTATCGTCAAGTGATGATTCTGTCAAGAAATGAAAAGCGTGCCTAGGACTCAATTTTGCAGTGTTTTTATGTGTTATAAAACTAGGGCCCATCATGGAGGTTTTTCATTATAATATAAGTCCTAAAGGGCCATAATTCAAAAGGGTTAATGGAGACTTAGTTTGGCATTGTAAGCACTTAGTTTAAGACTTATTTGGTGATAGTGTTTTGCAACAACCTTTTAATAAAAATATTTGGGCCTATGTAGAAGTTATATGGGCACATGGATGAATGGGTTGAGAGATGGAGCCAAACTGATATATATATATATATATATATATATATATATATATATATATATATATATAGATATATATATGGATATAATGCAATAGTGGTAAAGACCTTTGGGGCTAGAACAAAGAAAATGACTTGGAGTTATATGATTGGTAGCACTTTTAATATAAATCCTATGGGTTTTGGTGTGATGAGTTAGCAACTTAATATGATAGTTCTTTGGAATAAAGTGCTTGGGCCATGATCAAAGGCTTTGGATGAATGAGTCGACAACTTTGAGTTTGGAAGTTAGGCTAAACAGAACAATAAGCGCTAAAATTGCTAAAGTTGACATGAATGAGGCAAGTGGAAGCATTTAGAAACATGGATAGTATAAACATGAAAAATTGGTAGTCTCTCTAAAGTTGGAGATTAACTAAGAATAGAAAAGCACTGCTAAAACATGTAACTCACCAAAATTGAGAATAACAATATTTTAACTAAAAATTTCTTGAAGTAATAGGTGAGGAGTAAAAGAAAAATTAGAGAATAGGTTTAGAAGAGCTAGTTGAACATGGAAAAGGAAAAAATAATGGATTCATGCAAAGAGCAAAGAACAACTTAACTAAAGCTCCAATTCCAAAAATATTAGTCCATAATTCTTTAAAATTTGAATTCAAGCAACAGGATGAGAGGTTTTTGGTGTGAAGAGATGCACAATGGTTGTATGCATCAAGGGTCAATCAATCACTAGATTTGGTATTTGAAAGGTGTTTTAGAGATGCAATGAGTGCATTGGTGATGGGTGGAAGGATTGATGTTGATGGTATAGTTTGGTGTGTTCAATAATGCGAAATTACTGAAGGTGATTTTATTAGTAATTAAAGATTGTTGAAGGTGTTTGTAAGGTGGTTTTAGAGGAAGTTACAATGAGAAAATTTGTTTGTTTATGAGGTAGGTGGTATATCAGTTCTAGTTTGAAAATGGATGAAAGATGAATCAAGAGGTTCAAAAAGTGATATCTTGTAGAGCAAGGGTTGTAGCTCCTTCCATTAGGTGTTGGTAAATGTGCAGGGGAAAGAATATCTTTTAGTAGTAATTGATAAACAAGAAGGGGAAAGAGTCCCTTTCAGTAGAGGCTAATAAACGAGCAAGGGAAACAATCCCTTTCAGCAGAGGCTGATAAATGAGCAGGGGTAGCAGTCCCTTTCAGTGAATACTGATAAACGAATAGGGATAGAAGTTCCTTTTAGTAGTAGTTGATAAACCTACAAGTTGTAGTTTGCGAGGAAATGATGTAGTCATGTTGAAGCTTGTAAAAAATGAAGTTTGGTGTCTTGTGTATATGTTGCTCATGTGCTTGATATTATGATGTTAATTTTTACATGATTGAGTTGTGGTGATGTTGATTCATGAATGATTGTAAAAGTGTTTGAAAAGTATAATTTGGACACACTATTGATTCACCCCCCCACCCCTTAATAGTGTCTTGGCTTCCATTGTTTGTAACAACTGGTATCAGAGCCAATGTCCTTCAGAATCAGTTTAATAGTTGCAAGGAAGATCAGATATCATGGAGAACCAGGACTAGATTACCTCAGATGGAGTTCCATTTTTGAATGGCTCAAATTATACAACTTGGAAGGTAAGGATGAGAGTCTATTTGCGAGATATTAATTTGGATGTATGGCTATCTGTGGAGAATGGAGTAATAGATGATAAGTGTGATAAAAAATATAGGAAGGAAATCATGAGAGGGTTGTCTAAGTTAGATATTGAGAAAGTAATTTGTTTTAAGATTGTCAAGGGGATATGGGATAAATTGCAGTCCATCTATGATATAGACATGCAAGTTGCATGTGATGTCAAGAGGCTTTCCCTGGAGGATGGAGCAATCAAAGATTCAAAGAGCATTGAAGATCATGAATCAGAGGATGATTCTCCTGTATCAAGAGGCCAAGTTGTTGATCAACATGGTTCAGAGAGGATGCAATCTACAAGTAAGTTGTTATTATGTTGTTATAGTAGAACAATATGCCTTTTATCTTCAAATTTCTTAACTACACGTACTATTGAAGAAGAGAGTTGCTCATCTAGTTGTAGTGAAGATGGAGCTACCTTAATAGAAATAGAAGATATGGACATTGGTCAAGAAGACAATGGGTCCACCTCTGACAAGGAGGAAGAAAGGACATCTCATGTGTTAGTAGAATAATCCCTAGAGCTATTAAGCGAACCAACTCTTAAACAAGATGCGAGTGAAATTGAAACTTGTTGTGAATCTAGTTGCTCCTCTATTGAGTTGGAAGATATTGAAGAAAATATGTATTTGAATACGTAACTCATATCATCTCTTGATGACATTAAGAAATTAAAATCCATTAGTATGGAGCTAGAAGAAGAGAATAGAACATTACCTTGTATAAAAAGTTTGGACAAGTTCCATTGTTTCACCCAAAGGAGATCATATTCTCATAAGAAACCAGAACACTATTAAGAAGGTGGGGGGATGAGTATTATGAAAATTTAAAATCTTTCTTTCACAAAGTAAAGAACTCTTAACACTACCAAAAACAACCAATAGCACATGAAACTCATAAATCAGGACACAAGATAAAAATGGAAACCAAACAGGGAAAACTGCCAATTCTCTTTCTATTATGATGCAATTCAAGCTCCAACTTCAGGTACATCAATTTGTAGGCTACGACCCACTAAAAGGTTTCAACCCTCATTCTTGCTGCAAACACCAACTCGCTGGTTTCTAAGGCTCCAACCTGAGGGAAGCTCAAAATCCCTAATTTATCGGCAACCACTAAAAGGAAGCTCCAACTCCCTAATTTATCAACACCCATGGAAAGGAAGCCCCGAGTCCTTGTTGTGCAAGCACTAAATCACAAATCCATCTTTATCCTTCTTTCACACAATTTCATACTCAGGCCACGAAAGATTTCCTTCTACAAAATAATTATATATCCTACTCATAGAATCACCTATCTCAATACACCTTTGATTCCAACTACATCCATTTCTACTCATTCTCTATTACTTATAAATAATTTAGAGTTTTTGTTGAAAATAGCAACACGAAATGCTAAAAATAGAATTGCTAAAAATAACACTGCTATAAATAGCAGTTCAGCCAGTGTTGATCTTAGCAACAATGGATGGAAAAATGGAAGTGCTAAAAAATGCATTCTATAAATAGAATTTCGGGATACCTTCCTATTTTAGTCAGAACCTAAACTAAAATAGTGAAGTAAAATTCGAATTTGATCTTAGCAGCTATTTGTAAAATAGTTAATTAATTCGTCTTGAGTTAATTAGTTAAGGAAAATCAAACATGAAGTCTATATGGGGACATGCAACAATTTCTCCATTAATTGAGGAATTTATCCATCAGTTAAAGAGATAAGGATGAGTTGTAATATTGAGTTGTAATTAGTTGGCTCAGTTAACTGAGTCAAGTCCAGTTATATTAATTCAAACAGTTTGTTGGATTAATGTAAGTTCAGTTAGTTAATGCTTGCATGCATGTAACTACTACACTTCAGATAACTGAGTATTCTCTCATAAATAACTCATGCATGTCAGTTCAGACAGAGACCTAGTTGAGATCAGATGGAGGGGCAGTGTACTATCAGTTGCTAGAATATTCCATTGTGAATATTCCTTGCATGCAGAAGGAATTCCTTCCTTGAGGATTGCACAGTTACTTTTTCAGGTTTAGTGAGTGTGATGAGGCCAATTCACACATGTGGCATCACTAGACCCCAAGAAAAACTGCACAAGGAAATAGGAGGATTGGAGGGCTTGAGGAGGACATATACTATGTCTATTCAGTCTATGAGCTGTATTGTTTGATTGCAAAGAGAGCAGGATAGCTTGAGAGTTGATTCTTTTTGTAACTTGAAGAAGATTTCCACTTGTATGATTATACAAAGATTGGGGTTTTAGGCTGAGGCTTTCCCCGAGTTATTTCTTCTGTGTTATGTGTGATTGATTTCTCCTTCTCGGTTATATGTGTTCTCTTGATCTTGCTCAATTCGATTAAGCTTCCGCAAAGTGTTGTAGAAGTAGATCTTGTATTGTGTTTTAGTATATTGCATAATCTGTTGATCTGCAGTGGGAATTTCTACAGTTTCTAATTGTAGTTTTACCAAATTTTTTAACTTTAGCTCTATAATTAAATCTTCTCTTAATTCACTGTCTTATTGTTAACTTAATTTATTTGGCTTATACATACGAACAATCCAAATTTATACCCAACATGTTGTTCTAAGGTGTTCTCTGTGTTTAATTTCTACTTTTAAACAACTCTAGTGTTCACATAGAGTTTAGTAGCACTTCTGTATTTAGAAGACTTCCAAGTATAGCGAAGCACTGCCAAATATGTCCTACTATGCCAAAATCATGACTATGGACCATTTTACATTAGCTCCATATGTCTTGAACTTGTAACACAAGCTAAACACAAATCAAGACTATAGATTCGTTTGTGCCCTTATCATATGTTCTCATCACTTTATGAGGCCTAGGGACCCAAAGAACCCTTTATAATGTGCCCAGATTTCTTTTCAAATGTCTTGAAGGCCTAATTATATGTTGAAGCCCTTAGCTTTTTGTATCGTGGGCTAAACTTATTGAAATCAAGACTATATGTCAATAACTATGGATCTTCCTGCACCCTTATTACATGTCCCAAGGCTTTGTTCAAATGGTCCAAAGGCATGAAATTCATTAACATGAGAATTATTCACCTTCAACTTCTGCCATGATTCCTGAAACTAATGGAATGTTAGATGATAGAAATCTTCTTGTATGTAATGCCCTCCTCCCACATCCGCCCATGTAACCATGCCAACTGGGGTAAACATGAGACGAGAGGCTGCTATGATCAGATTTGACCTCCTATGTGACCTTAAGGAAGTGGAATTGATGGAACATCACACACAGTCATCCAACATCATCAACAAAATCCTCAGGAGATAATTCAACCACTCAGACAACTTGTCCCTGGGTCCCATTGTTGTTCTGGATCTCTTAGGCCATAGTCACTCTCATGCTATGGGAAAGGGAGCGACCAAAAACATAAAGTCACTCTCATAGGCTTGTTTGCTAGCAATGAGGGACAAAAATTGTTAATTCTATTCTAGTGACCCTAGGATTTAAGCCACTTTTTCAATCCTAGAGCCCAAACCACTTCCTAGAATGGAGTGATAACTTAGAATCAGTTTTAATATGGAGAAACAATGATGCAAAAGAAATGAAATGAACAAGACCATAACCAAACCCCTACTAGCCATGACAAAAAATTCATCAAGCATATCATCGAAATGTAACCTATAGGTGTAAACAACATAATTAAGTGAAGGGATCTCATATTTATCTGAGAATCAACATGAACGGTTGTTCCATCATGTCATTTGCTGCATTATCATCCAATAGGTCATAGACACATTATCCCTTCATGTACAAGTAAAAACATTCTGAGATCCATACATAGCTTCTGTCATAAAATATACATATAACCAAAACAATAGGAACCAAATTACCATAAGCATATCATCCATGAAAACCCACATATGCATTAATACATTTACGCATGAAAATCAAGGGAATTAATTTCTCATTAATGAATGCAATGGACCAGCCAAAGATGGGACTACCACGTTCCACCTGACCATAGATTGGCTGAGCCAAGTACCTCTTAAGCCAATCACCACTGTGCCATATTCCAAGCATGAATGTGGGACTCATAGAACACATCAAAAAAACCAATCAACATGGATGCCACCAGAGTTCTCTGCCTACACGTGAGGAATTTGATTTCCTCCTAGTCTCTTAGGATTTATCGCCATCCATAGTCTGATCCAGGGATCACTAGGCCCCACACTGATACATACTCTTGAAGATTTATCATGCATTCCATCTCGGGACCACTAGGCCCAACAGAGATAAAATCCACCTCTTGGCTTTACCGTATATCTCGCCATTCATTGGCAAGGATTCCTAGGCCCACTGAGGCACAAAATCTGACTTTACCGCAACTCATAGTCTGATTCAGGGGTTACTAGGCTAGTGGCTTAATGATCCACAATCTGGTTTAGGGACCACTAAACCATGTTTTTGTCAATTCAGATATCCACCCCACTCAACTTCGAATCTAATCCAGCTATCCCACATAAACCGAATGAGAGAACCCATCTCATAAAAGCTATTAAGAAATGGCAAGGCTAGGTTGAAAATACTATTACACCTGGAAAAACCCATGCCATGGTAGAAAAGAACCACATGCAATCCCATGCATGCCAAATCTAGCAAGGAAAATACACATGCATGTTGATACCTGTAATGAAGCCTATTGTAGTTGCTTGATCCTGCCTTTTACTTCTTGATCTTTACTTCCTCTTCCCTTCTTTGCCCTTCTTTCTCCAATGCCAAAGTGCTCCAATAAAATTCGTGTCCAAGTGAGAGAGAGAGAGAGATAGAATAATGAGAGAGCTCCAAAACTCAACTGACAAAAGGTTACCAACTAATCCTCAGAAACCTTTTTATGAATAAGGCCTCTATTTTCTTCATTTTTCCATTATTTTCCTTTAATTTCCTCCTCACATGCAACCAATGACCTTTCACCTCCCTTTTCTACTAATTTCCATTATTTTCATAAATAAATGTGCCAAAAAATGCCATTTTTCCTTTCCAAAGCCTTAGCCATTTCCTTTGCCAATTTCCTTAGCCATAAACAACCAAATGAACACCCCCTAGGATGTCTTTCCCAAGATTTAGCTTGGAATAAGTGTCCCATCAATGGTGGTTACTGTTTTTAAATTTTATTACATGGAATTTTCACCAGGTCTGTTACAGAACCCTCCCCCTTGGGGGACACCGTCCTTGGTGTTCAAACACACATATACCTCAGACACTTGCTGAAAGAAGATATACTACTCATGGAGCTTTATAAGACAACTCGATGTAGTGTTTACAATGAAATACTTCTCAAAAGAAAAACATCATGAAAATATGACAACATAGCGCATAGTGGAGCTTTATAACACAACTCATTAATATACACATATATACATATATACATTTGCTCAGCCAGCCAATAAAAGGATACGGTTCCTACATCCAGAATAAGGGAATCTAGAGGCTCACACCTCCACCTTCAAAGTAATATCAGGATTTACCTCCTTCCCAGGAAGTCTAGAATCCACTGCAAAGTCAAATATGCATCCAATGTCCAGTGTTATAATCCTTCACGACTTGTCCTCTCAACGAACATGTACCAACTCATTGTTCTCGGGATCACTCCCAATGTGCATATGGTTCCATATGGAAATGATAATGACAAAAACAAATCCATCCCCAACCTTCCCTTCTCTACTACACAGTCCCTCGGGAAATTAGGTCAATCCCTTCCATGCAGTCACTCACCTTCCAAGTTCTGCTAGCACCCCCATCCCAAGCAGTCTGTATTCCTTGCATTGGAAGATACAAAAACCAAGGCATATACCTACCTCAAAACCATCATACTGGTCATAGCATGCTCATGGAAATCAATGGACACTATTGGGTACCAGTGTCTCACAATGGCCCTGCTCATGAAGTGCTTTACCATTATACTACTGCATGTTCCAATTTATTTTGTTGTTGCTTCCTGTTGGATACCTATACCAATAGGTTTCATATTTCATGATTGGCAAGAGAAAGTCCAAATATGCTCTGCTTTGAGTTCACAAAGATCCCATATTTCCTAGAGAACAAAAAGGTGTGTAAGTGTCTCAATGTTGAGGACTTTATTTTCAAATTTTGATGGATGATCCAACTGTTTAACCTGGATCATGCCATGTTTCAATTTTGTGTTATAGAATAGAGAAAGAAGTCTGTCCAAACAGCCTAATCTTGGCAGACAAGTAGTTCAGGTAGAGAAGAAAAGGTTTCCAACAGCTCAATCTGGGACCTTGGAAGAGATAAGGTTAGAGGTAGATAGAAAAGAATAAAGAAAAAGCCAAAGAAAAGAAAAGGCAAGTAAGGGTTTGCAAGTCCAAGTGCACCCTCCAAGGAGAAACAAAAAATGCTAGGTAAGCAGCTGGGTAGGTAGTTGGGGTTGCAGAAAGTGATCCCTATCATTGCAAGAATGGTGATGATGGGCAGCAAAGTAAAAGGCTACAGCAGGAGCATGACTAACCTCCCTCTCCCCCTTCATTTCATTACTAACATTCCCTTTCTTTTAGCTGAGATTTATGGAGAAAGATCATGGTTTTAGGTAGTTCTGGTTCATTAAGAAGCCACATTTCTTGTCTAAAGTTCTTTTAGTTTTAATCTGCATTCAAAACCAAGTTTGTTTCTTATAAACTCAATAGTTCCCGCATCCACTTACCCCCTCCTCCGTATTAACACTAATTCTATTGTATAAATCCTTTACATCCCCTTTTCCCCATAATATTACTAACACCAAGGTGTATAAATCCCAAACTCTTATAAATGCCCACCCCCTTGGCATTATAGCCAATAAAGTTACAAATCAGGGATCAAATGACATCAGGTCATGTTGATAAACCTATGCCAAACACCCCTTTTTCCTCATAAGCAAGTTCCTCTATCTCTACCCCCTTTTGCACATAAAACCTTTAAAAAAGGCCCTAAACCCCACCTTACCCGCTTCAAAGAGCCAAAAGAGCATAAAAACCCACTTTCCGCCTGTTAGCCAAGGTTGGCGCATATAATTATTTTTATCATAATACATTAGAAAAGCGCTCAAACCACGTTTATCTGCCCCCGCCCTCATCCGTATATTCCACACATGTCACCTCCCCGACGACCGTCAGATCAAAGGCCTACAGATCCGACGGCCCTGATCGCATCGGACTGCATCTGTCATCTGACCATTACCCGTACTAACCCCACGTCACGTCTGCTGTCCTTCCGCCGTCCGATCATCACCCGCAGATCCAATGATCATCGTGACGTCGGAACTCATCCGATGACCGAACGTTATCTTCCGACGTCCGTATTTGGAGGACGTCATCCCACTGCTACGTGTCCTCACCACCACGCGTCGGAGGTACAGCCGATGGATACCGCCCCCGTGCAGAAGGCGGTGCGATATGAAACCATCGCTGGTTTCCGGTTTCCCCATCCCACCCGCACGTCACCGTCACGTCAGCAAACACGTCAGCGCCCCGTCACCCAGGTACGCTGCCCCGTCGACCTCCCTGTCCCTGCCATTGGTCCACCTGTCCTGCCATGTCACCGCCACCATGTACCAACCAGACAGCGCCACGTCACCCGATGACGTCAGCATGACATCATCCGACCTTGACCCCACCAATGACGTCATGCTGACGTCAGCATGAATTCGCGCCAAAAACGTAAAAAGGTCTATTTTAGCCAAAAGTTCGCGTTTTTTGGTCATTTTGTGTGTTCGTCGTTATTCTGCTCTGCATGCAATCAACGTCCAAATTGTCTACCAACCTGCTAAACTGACCAGAAGACCTCCAGCGCACCAGTTCAACCTGCGGTCATGACCTCTGCTCGTTGTTTTACCAGGTATTCCTCATCATTCATCCTCTGTGCGCTTGCGATTATCTATTTAACGCTTTAGAAAGCTTAAAGAAAGCCGAAAATCAGAAATTCACCACTGAATTCCTCAGCAAAGCCTTGAAGTTCCAATTATCACTTCGGAAAACACCAGCCGAGCCTTTTCCCAGTGGCATTCTGCTAAGAAACCAGGTCCTGTCTGCGCAATCGTGGCAGGCGCATTTGAAACCAAATTTTAACATTGAAAGGTGCCAGAAAAGCTAAGCTTCGCTCTTAATTACCATAAAGCAGCATTTCAACTGCTGCAGACCCTGCATTCACCTTTTCTCAGGCATTTTCACCCTTCTCTGCAAAGAAACTCTGTTGTTATTGATCTACATAAGTGACACAATCCCTAAGCAAAACAGAAACCTCAAAGGAAAGTCATGGACCCCCCTGTAGCTCCCATAGCACTCAATGTGGCTCCCCTGAATGTTCCTAATAGAACATTTGACACCAGAGCATTGGCAGACCTGGACTACAAGATAACAGAGGAAATGCTGAGCAGAAGCAGGTTCCATCTGCAAATATTAAACGAGATAAAGATCAAACATGAGAGGGGAACAGACATCCTGGGAATTTGGGATTCATTCCTCCCAATATTCAAACTTCCTCAGGTTAATCAATTCCCTGAGCTTGTGCACATAGTTGCTGAACACTATGATGCATCCCAGAGGGCAGTGCTAGATGCTGAAGGTTCAATGCTGTTTCTCATTACCCCTGAAGCCATCAGGGAGATGTTGCAATTCCAGACAGAGCAAAAGTTGGTCCCACTGTCACTAGCTGATCTAATAGTACAGGGAGCCAAAACCACAGAGGCCCAAATCATTAAGGTCAACCAGCTCTTCATCAAGGCTGGCACTCTGCAAGTTCCTCCTATCAACTGTGTTTATCTTAACCAGTTGGGCCTAGACCTGGTTGATATGATCAGTCCCATCTTGGGATATGACTCAATAGAGCATGTGGATGAGACAATCATACAAATGATGCTTATGTTTTCCCCAGGAAAAAAGCCAATCCACTATGATTATGCAGCATACATATCAGACAAAATGCATGAACAGTTGATGAATTTGTCAAGAGAAAGAGTGTTTAGGTACACCTCCTACCTATATCATCTGCTCATATACTTCCAGCATGATAAATTCTCCTTCCCAAAGAAGAGAGTAGATGCACAGGGCAATCTGAGATCAGTAGTATATTGGACATCTGTTTTCCACATATCAAGCCACTCTCCATACACCTACTGTGAGTTTATTGATCTTTTCATCCATCCAGCCTTGACTCTACTGATTGATTCACCTCCTCCTAGACTGACAGATGACATGAAAAGGTGCCTACATCTGTCAAAAGTATACAGTATTGGGGATTGGTATCTCTACCAACACCACACCGTCATCAGAATATATGGGTGTGAATTACCCCCATTTAGACTACCCAAATTTGTGCCCATGAGGCTATTTGCCTTAGAATATTTCAGGCAGTTTGGCTATGTGGATATGTTCCACTTCTCAGGCAGAGGCAAGAAAGCACAGCTGAAAATCAAGAGCCAACTTGGCCATTTAGTCTACAATGAAAGGGATGAAGGGTGGAAGGAGGCAGATAGAATACTGGTGGGATTTGGTTTGAAGTACAGTTTTATATGGAAACCCTATGACCCCAACAACTTCATCACAATGAGGAGACTCAAATATAAACTGTCTGCTTACGGTCATTATAGCCTCCCCCAAATTGAAAAATATGCCAATCAAAGCAAGTGGAAAAGGGGAACTCTAGAAGAAAATATGACTCAAGAAGAGCTTAATCAAAGAGCTCTGAACAATCAAAAGAAGATGGCTGACCTTGAATTTTATGCACAGGTCCCCTCACTGCCAAGCACACAAATTGGACCAGCAACCTCCTCTTCAACTACTCCACATCAAACTACAAGAGTTGCTGGAAAAGTATCAGAAAAAGGAAAGGAAAAAGAAATGGAGGCAGAAAAAGAGATGGAGCAAGAGCAACAGCAGGAACAGCAGCAAAATCAAAGTCAGCAAGGAGAAGAACAAGCAGAAGAACAAGCAGAAGGGCTACAGCAAGGGCAACAAGAAGACATAGGACAGCAAGAGGAACAGCAGCAAGAAAAACAAGGACAAGAGCAACCTGCTCAGCAAAAAGAAACAGTGGATACTCCTCAGACCACTGAAAAAGTCATGCCTACAAGGCAAGACACTACATCTGATGCCTCGGTCCTCCAAACCCCTCAAAAGGAGGACACATTTGTCTTTAGGAAGAGGGAAAGAGAAACTCCCTTGGCATCCTCTATAAATCAAGGAGAGAAAAGGCAAAGACTCAACGATTTTCCAGAAGAGGATATAGCCATCAGAGAAGCACTGGGCATGGGCCCACCAAGTCAAGAAATCTCAGCAAGTTCCTCCCAGCAGGAACTAGACAGGACAATGGGAGGGGAGGTCAGCTCCTCCAGCCAGCAGAAAGAAGAAAGAGTGAGCATAAAGCAGCAGTTCATAGACATTAAGAGGAGGAGTGACCCAATCAAAGTTCAATTATATAATCACCTACTTAACATGGCTCCTTCCAATCAGCAGAGACTCATGTCTGCTTTTGATGTAGGTGAGGGCAAACTGACATTGAGTCATTTTATGCCTACGGCACTCAAGCCACAGTCTTCTGCTGATTATCTCAGGACCAATTTAGAGGTCCTTGCCAAAGACATACACCCCATGGACAAAATTGAGTTGCATAAACAAACAGGGGAAATGGTGTATGCTTCATTGGCCGATAAGACCTTGGACAACTACAAGTTAACAAGCAGTCTGAATGCTACAGCTTCCCAGCTGGAGCTAGAGAGAGCCTCTTCTCAGGCCAAAGACAACAGGATCAAAACCCTGGAAGAAATCATCATAGAAATTGGGCACAATCCCAATGATATCAAAGGGATACAAGAGATCTTAAAAATCAGAGATGCTGATATGGCTGCACTAAGAAAGAAGGTCAAACTTCCAGCCACTATCCATCCACAGACCGATGAAGTGGCAAAGCAAAGGTATGAGCAGGATTCCACTGCTCTATTAATTTCTGTTTACAAAGAACTTATAAAGGCACAAGAAAAATTGGGGAAATATGAGGCCACACAAGCACCTCTGAAAGGATCATCAACACAAGTACAAGAAGGACAAACATCTCAGCCCCCTCCACAGGTCATTAATCTTGAGGAGACTGCTCCTACTACTGCACCTCCACCTCAGCGGGCTGAACAACCAGCGACATCTACTTCAGCAGCACCCACCAGCACAGATCAGAGCTTAGACATGCAAAAGCTAAAAGCGAAATACAAGCTTTAGAAGCACAAATGATGCAGCTGAATGAAACTAAGGAGCAGCTGGCCAAGGTGAATGAAAGGCATGACAAAACAAAAAGAGAAGTAGGAGAGAAGGCCAAAGAAATCAAAGCTCTTAAAGACAAAATCAAGGAGCTTGAGAAAGAGCTAAAGCTAGATAAAATCATAGCCGAAATCAGAGCAATGATATGGTCCAATATTGGTAAATCCATCAATAACCAATGGCCATACATTGAGACAATCCATGAGCAACTGGAGCTCATTCCAAAGGCGCAGAGGGAAATCAGAACATCAAGGGCCTTATTGGGGAACATGCCTGAAATTGCAACAAAAATGATCAATGTGCTCAATCATAAGACAAGTTCTCAGTTGACCATCATGGGAATCGCAAACAGAACTGATACTATCCAAATGATCAAAAGGGTTCTTACTCTCAGAAATCTGGTGCAAACCTTAGACAGAAGAACCTAGGATATGCAAACTGAGGTAAACAGGTTCATTGAGAGGTTTCGGGTATTAGAAAGTAAAGGACTCCCTAGCTTGCTGAACAATGGAGGGAGATTATTCACCCATGAAGAATATGCCAAGAGAGTGAATGTTTTTGCCTCATCACAGGTAAATGAGAAGGCCAGCACCTCAGAAGACACAGGGCCTATCACAGGATAGATTTTCTATGGTAAGATAGAAAATCTACTTTTTATAATGAATGAAATGAATCATCTATTTGATGTAGCTCCCAATTTTTTCAAGTATACAGAAGCGGAAGAGACAATGCAGGCCATCCTCAGGCATCAGCTCCCTACACAGGAATGGTGGACAGATGCCATCCAGAGAATTTTGTAAACATTAGGCCATGCATCAATTCCTGTTTCTTCTATAAATTTTGATGGAAAGAACAGTCAGCAAAATCAGCAGGCATCATAAATTCAAAGCTGAGCCAACACAGCAGATGAAGCAGCCAACAAAGCAAGAAAGACAAACGCAGCTGGCAAAGCCGAGAAACTCATTGCGCAGGCAAAAGTAAATGCGTGCCTACAGGATCGATACATAGTAATGTAACCGACTCAGTGACTCCTTAAAGTCAAAACAATCATCTGACAGACATAAAGGGCATTTACTCTGCATTTAACGTTGTAATAACTTCCTGCCTACTTTCTGAACACTACTGAAGATATTTTCTCTCCCTCAGATGACTCAATGCCTGAGATATTTTGTATACATATTTCTATATAAACCCCTTCGCATAAGATAACAGGGGTTGTTGTAATTTTCCTTTTAGAGCTCTCGCTTGCTGTAAGATTCTCAGAGAAATAATACAAAGGGAGAATGGAATTTCCAAAGCTTGGTGTACTTTGATGCGTTGTGATGAATGGTGAATGTTGCAGGATTCCAGAGTGTTTCATAAAACAATAAGTTTTTCTTAAATCTCTGTATTTCATGTTTTTCGAGTCTTTTGTTCTCTTTTGTTGTTTAAATGTTTTACACTTAATAGCAAAGTAGAAGAATGGTTCCAGGATTTAATCTATGATTACCCTGAACTCAAACTGAGCTATTATCCATGTTTTCTTCAGATACAGTAACAGAAGTGTAATTCTTAATTGCTGCACTTTAAAACTATATCTTTCACAGTGATAGACATTCCCAGGGATTCAAGTTTGCCCCTGTGACATCTGTCTTTTCTCATAACCAGTTTGGTGGAAACATTTAAAAATGAGTGAAAATTCTTGAATGCTTTCATTGTTTGTCTTACCTGTTTCCTGTTATTAATCAAAATTTGTTCTATGAAGCATCCAAATGGCCCTGTAAGTTTCACCGGTTCATCTCAAAGTTTCTAGACACCTACAGCCACAGACTCCATTGCCCAATGACACTTAACTCTTTGAAAACTACATCACAGAGACCTGAAAGGAATTCTTCAACCAAAACATAAACAAAACCTGTGCTCAATACCTAGCCTAAAACACTATCATTACAGATACAAATCATAAAGAGAGAGCCCTCTCTGATCACAGTTTGGCTAGAAACAGTGATTAAAAGATTGGTTAGTGGTTACCCCGGCCGTATTCCCTTGGGAGTCATAGGGAACAACCTGGGTGTTAACATAATTGGCGACTCCACTGGGGAGCATTAAGTTTTTTCAATTACTATCTATCTTCCAAAGCTACCATCAAGCCTGAAACTAGCCAGGAGGCCTTAGGACTGTTTCTCTAATACAGGGACAGCTTTAGGGAAGAGCTAATTAGGGAAACTTCATCCTAGCTTTGAAACCTATATAGTCATTCCAGAATTCTTATTCAGTCCTTATACATATAAAACTTCGGTATAAAGTTCTAAAGGAAAACTTAGAAGCTGGCTCCCAAAAGAAACCCAAGGCACACTAGGGCAAACCCAGACCCTAATCAACCCATCATTGTTGATAACCCAAATATCATTCCGAAGAACATAAGGAGACAGCAAAAGCAGGAGAAGCCTGCTGATTCAGATATAAGTTCAGACCAACCTATCCTCATTCCAACTCCTTGCAAAGTCCTTTTCCGTTCCACACCTAATTCCCCTAGTTCATCATCAACCCCTCAAAGTCCTCCTCCCCCATCCATCTGCACATACTCTTTCAACCAGTTTCCCGCTTGTTACCCATCCTATTAACCCTGTTACACCTGTAATCCCAGCTGTCCCATTTGTTCCTATTAACCCTATAAACCCCATAAACATGGCTAACAGATATGCACCTCTGCAGATACCAGCCAACGCTCCAGCTCTACCCCAAGACTACCAAACCAAAATCTCATTCTTTGACTCCCATGGCCCTTTGACAGCTGTCCAGCATGCTAAAAAGATGCAAGACCACTTTGAGACCTATGAAATAGATGATGACAGTATCAGGATGAGAATTTTTGTTCAAAGCTTAACTGGGGATGTCAGAACTTGGTTTAGATCCCTGAATGCTAATTCCATTGCAACCCCTGAGGTCCTATACCAAGAGTTTACCAACAGATGGGAGAAAAAGAAAGATCCACTCCACATACTTGGTGAATATAACACTATTAAAAGGGGTCCCCAAGAAACAGTGTTGGAATATTGTGCTAGGTTTAACAATGTATATAATGCTATCCCCCAGAACTTAAGGCCCCCTCCTGATTTGGCCTTGTATAACTTCCCTGATGGTTTTGATTCTGATATGGCCTATCAGTTGAAAGAAAGAGATCCTCCAACCCTTGCAGAAGCCCAAAGGGTTGCAGTCACTGTAGAGGCTAACCTAATTGCCAAAAGAAACAGGGCAAAGTTGGAAAAGAAGGCTGGCTTCAGAGAAGAGCCCTCGGGTTTTGATCAAAAGTTGGATGCAATACTAAACAGCATGAAGAGACTGGGTGAGAGAGTGGAATCAGTTGAAAGAAAATCATCATGGGAGGCATCACAAAACAACCCTCCTAGAAACCCAAATTTTAGGAGAACTCAGAACCCAAACATAGGAAAAACAAGTGCTGACCAAGATATCAGACCCCCTTTTCAAGAAAACTATGCAGAAACTTCCTCAGCCAATCAGCTCAATGAAGATCCTGAAATCAACTTAATGGGTCTGGATGGTAAAAGCCATGTCTTTTTAACACAAGAAGACCATGAGGAGGATGAAAGCAAAACATTCCAAACTCAATCAGAAGAATCATTTGACTTTAAACAAGGATATGATACTGCTGTCTATGAAGTCCACAAACAATACAAATTAAGGAGTAGGACTGTGAATGTAAATCAGCCTGAAAAGACAAAAGAGAAACAACAGTCTAGAGAAACCTCAGTCACAGAACTTAATGACAAAACAAACTTGTCTACAAAAGAAGTAGTGGTTGAGGAGGTCACTGAATTACTGTCCCCACTAAAACAGCCCATGGCAACCTCGTCCTCTCACCCTAACCCAAACATTACCCCTCAAGACATGAGTGTAAGGGGCAGGTTCCAAAATCAAGATGAAATCCAACAAGAAGATTTAATGAACAGAGAAAGGACTGCTACCTGTGACTCCAAAACCCAAGTTGACAAACCCTTTGACCTAGGAGCAGAGATTGGCAAGTTAAAGGTAGCAATTCCCCTTTCAGAGCTAGCCAAGCATGACATATATAAGCAACAGATCAAAAAATCCCTTCAGCTCACCAACAACAAAGATGATGTAAATGTGCTAGATGACACTCCAGAATTACTGTTTGGACCAGAGGTAGATGGAAAAACAGTAGTCACAGGGGTTTTACCTTTTTATGTCAGCTTGCATGTACATGATAAAATACTGCACAATGCAATGTTTGACTCAGGTGCCTCTCATAACCTGATGCCAAAAGCAGTCATGGAAAGATTAAACTTGGATATAACAAGACCATACAAAGACCTGTTTTCCTTTGATTCTAGCCAAGTCAAATGTTTGGGCCTAATAAAAGATTTATGTGTGTCCCTGGTTCAATTTCCCAACAAAACCATACTAATGGATGTTGTAGTTGCTGATATCCCACCCAAATACGGGATGCTGTTATCAAGATCATGGGGAGCCAAGCTCCAAGGCTCCCTGCAATTAGATATGTCATATGCAACTATCTCTGTCTTTGGGCAACCAAAAAGACTTTATAGGGAAACACTCATGAAGTATATGGTCAGCAGTGAGGAAAAGCCTCAAAATTTTCCAATATATGCTGTTCATTCGGACATAGACTCCTTCATCCTCTTCAATGACAGCGCAGACCTCTCCAACAATGACATTAGGACCGAAACACTCATACAAGAGCAAAACACTGATCAAACAAGTAGCACCTGCCAAACTTCAATCAGCCCAACAATACACATTAACCCTCCTCTAGTTGTCAAAGATTGTCAAACAAGTGATGAAATTGTCCTAGAAAATAAATGGGAAAAGAAACCCCAACTCATGCTCACATTGCCATCCCATAAACAGAATTTTAAATCTCCTGTTCAGCAAGATATCCGGTGGATCCTAGAGTTTGATGGCTCAGTTAACAAGTTAGGGGCAGGGGCTGGAGTGTGGATACATAACAAAGAGAAAGATTATGCAGAAGGTAGGGCTTATAGATTGAATTTTAGATGCACTAACAACATGGCAGAATATGAAGCTCTGTTACTAGGCCTCAAGATTGCCAAATCATTACAAGCACCTAGCCTCTCCATCATGGGGGACTCTGATTTAGTAATTCAACAAGTAAAAGGGAATTTTGTCACCAATGACAAAAGGCTGAGGTCCTACAGGTCTGCTGTAATTGAAATATTAGAGACCTTCCCTGAGTTTGTTATCACAAAAATTTCAAGGGGCCACAATCTCCATGCACATAGCTTGGCAACATTTGCCAGCACCTTCAAATTCCCATTAGAACCCAATAACTGTTTCACAGCCGAGGTCAGATACAGACCCTCTATTCCAAACAATGTCAGAGAATGGCAAGTATTTGAGGATGACATGCAAATAAACAATTTTCTAACCTTGCAAAAAGAATTCATAGGATTAAATATTGATATTGATGGAGCATGTCAATCACAAATGCTTGAGTCAGCAAATCAATCACAAATACTTGATGGAGCATGTCCATCACAAATACAGTTTCAACAGTCTGCTCACCCAATGTCACCTAGGACAGCAAAACAACTACTCAGTCCAACCATTTTCAACAATAAAAACATTCAGCAAATTAACCAAATTGACTGTGAAGAGATGAGTAATGTTGAAGCTGAAATCATACAACTCAAAGACAATTTCCTTCCAGTAGGCCTTACCCCACTAGAGGATATTTTTGACTCAAATGACATCCCTAGGAAGCCAAAGATGCAGCCATTAAATGCAGCAGTTGAAGAATGCAACATTGGTACTATTGACAAGCCTAAAATAATAAAGCTATCTGCTTCTTTGCCCCCTGATCAAAAGCCTAAGTACATTGATCTCTTTAAAGAGTTTCAAGATTTCTTTGCTTGGGGTTATGAGGATTTAAAGTCCTATGATACTTCTGTCATCCAGCATACCATTCCCCTCAAGCCTAATCAAAAACCATTCAAACAGAAATTGAGAAGGATCAATCCTGTGCTCCTTCCTTCCATTGAAAAGGAATTGCATAAAATGTTCAAAGCTGGCATCATAGCACCAATTAGGTTCTCTGAATGGATTTCAAATTTGGTCCCTACAAGAAAGAAAACTGGTGAGATTAGACTTTGTGTAGACTTAAGGAATTTGAATCAAGTATCACTCAAAGATAACTACCCCTTACCCAAAATGGATCACATTCTTCAAAGAGTAGTAGGGGCTTCAAGGATATCATTGCTTGATGGATTCTCAGGCTTCAATCAAATCCTAGTACACCCTGATGATCAAGACAAAACTGCATTTACAACCCCATGGGGAACTTTCAAGTATGTGAAAATGCCCTTTGGATTAAAAAACGCAGGGGCAACGTTTCAAAGAGCAATGGACATTGCTTTTGCAAAAGAGATTCATGACTTCTTGGTCATTTACTTAGATGATCTAACACCCTTTTCAAAATCTGACCAAGAACACTTGAAACATTTAAGACAGATTTTCATAACATGCAGGAAATATGGTATTTCCTTAAACCCCAAGAAGTCATTATTTGGTTTGGAGGAAGGGAAACTTCTAGGACATATTATTTCAAAAGATGGCATAAGAATTGATCCAGATAGGATACAAGCTATCCTACAAATGCCTCACCCAAGGAATGTCAAGGAGCTGCAAGGATTCTTAGGAAAAATCAACTTTTTAAGAAGGTTTATCCCAAATTTAGCAGAATTAATCAGATTACTAAACAATATGCTAAAGAAAGATTCAAAGGTCAAATGGACTGTTGAAGCAAAACAAGCTTTTGAAAGTATAAAATTGGCCTTGACTCAAACCCCAGTGTTAACTAATCCTCAGTTTGACAGAGACTTTATTATTTTCTCATTTGCCTCCCAGCATACTATTGCTGCTGTATTATTACAGAAAGATGACCAAGGGAATGAAAAGCCCATTGCTTTTTTCAGCAGAGCTCTTAGAGATGCCCCCTAAAGTACCAAATAATGGAGAAACAAGCCTATGCTTTGATCAAAGCTATTAAAGACTTTAGGATTTACATCCTTTACTCCCATGTTGTGGCTTATGTACCTAGTCCTATTGTCAAAGACATTCTCACCCAAGAAAACTTAGAGGGTAGGAGAGGAAAATGGATTGCCAATATACTAGAATTTGACATTGAAATAAAGCCTACAAAGCTGATAAAAGGGCAAGGTTTGGCCAAATTAATGACAGAAGCAAATTTCCAAGCCTTAGATATCAACCAACTGGACAGTGAAACAGAGCTGGCGACTCCAAAGATCAATGTAGCCTTTGAACAATCTCCTTGGTACTCTGATATCTGTTATGTGTTACAAAACCTGTGTGCTCCCCCAGGACTGTCCAGAACTAAGTGTAGGTTCCTAAAAATGAAAACATCTAGATTTTGTGTGATGGATGGAAATCTACTTTGGAAAAACCATGAAGGTATATTGCTGCACTGTCTAATAGAGAATGAAACTAACCATATCATGCAAGAATTCCATGCTGGAGACTGTGGTGGACATTTGTACTGGAAGTCCACTGTGGACAAGATATTGAGGGCTGGTTATTACTGGCCCACTATGTTCTCTGATGTTAAGAAATTCACAGCCTCATGCCACAAATGCCAACTGTTTGAAGGCAAAAGACAGCTGCTGCCACTTCCTTTGAAGCCCATTGCAACAGAGAGACCTTTTCAACAATGGGGCTTGGATTTCATTGGGGAAATTCATCCCTCATCTTCAGGGCAACACAGATGGATTCTAACAGCAACAGACTACTTCACCAAGTGGATTGAAGCTGCCCCATGCAGACAAGCAAATGATTCAGTAATCATTCAATTTTTGGAAAACAATATACTGGCTAGATTTGGCTGCCCAGACAAGATAATAACAGACAATGCTGCTGCCTTCAGATCCAAGAAGATGGTGAACTTCTGCCATAAATTTCACATTACTTTGGGCCATTCTACAGCTTACTATCCTCAAGGAAATGGCCTTGCTGAATCATCAAACAAAAGTTTGATAAATATCATAAAGAAAGTGCTGGAAGAGAACAAAAAGAACTGGCATAAGAAACTAGTAAATGCTTTATGGGCAGACAGACTAACAACTAAAAGATCAATTGGGACCAGCCCATATGAGTTAGTCTATGGATTAGAGGCCAGATTTCCTTCATCACTAGGAGTGCCGGTTATGAAACTTCTGCAAGAAAGCCAAGCAGAGCCAAATAATATGCAAAGAAGGATTAATCAGATAATTTGTTTACAACAGACCAGAGAACAAGTTTTCAGCAGAGTGTAGATACTACAAGAGAAACTGAAAAGGGCTTTTGATAGAAGAACCAAAGCAGAAGATTTCAATGTAGGGGACAAAGTTTTAAAGTGGGATGCAAGAAGAGAAGAGAAAGGGAAACATGGAAAGTTTGACTCTTTATGGAAAGGACCATTTGCTGTCCAAGCAGTACAAGGGAACAACACCTATTTCCTCAAAAGTCTTACTGAAACTGACTTGGATGAAGGTCCTGTCAATGGCAGGATGCTGAAGCACTACTTTGACTATTCCCCATGAGTGGAACCTAAGGATTCATTGTATATATACAGATGTACATATTATCTTTTGTTTTAGATTGTAAAAAGCGGTTTTCCCAAGTGATTCACCAAGCAGCAAGAGGCTGATAGAATCAGAGGTCTTCCAAAAGAGAAACACACCATTTTGACACATTGAGGTAGCAAGTTTCAAAGATTGGTATGGGCAGCTAAGGAGCAAGGCAATCTGACCTGCTGTTCTTGGTCTTTCAAAAGAAAAACCATCCCCATGTGGAGCCACTGTTGGATACCTATACCAATAGGTTTCATATTTCATGATTGGCAAGAGAAAGTCCAAATATGCTCTGCTTTGAGTTCACAAAGATCCCATATTTCCTAGAGAACAAAAAGGTGTGTAAGTGTCTCAATGTTGAGGACTTTATTTTCAAATTTTGATGGATGATCCAACTGTTTAACCTGGATCATGCCATGTTTCAATTTTGTGTTATAGAATAGAGAAAGAAGTCTGTCCAAACAGCCTAATCTTGGCAGACAAGTAGTTCAGGTAGAGAAGAAAAGGTTTCCAACAGCTCAATCTGGGACCTTGGAAGAGATAAGGTTAGAGGTAGATAGAAAAGAATAAAGAAAAAGCCAAAGAAAAGAAAAGGCAAGTAAGGGTTTGCAAGTCCAAGTGCACCCTCCAAGGAGAAACAAAAAATGCTAGGTAAGCAGCTGGGTAGGTAGTTGGGGTTGCAGAAAGTGATCCCTATCATTGCAAGAATGGTGATGATGGGCAGCAAAGTAAAAGACTACAGCAGGAGCATGACTAACCTCCCTCTCCCCTTCATTTCATTACTAACATTCCCTTTCTTTTAGCTGAGATTTATGGAGAAAGATCATGGTTTTAGGTGGTTCTGGTTCATTCAGAAGCCACATTTCTTGTCTAAAGTTCTTTTATTTTGATCTACATTCAAAACCAAGTTTGTTTCTTATAAACTCAGTAGTTCCCCATCCACTTACCCCCTCCTCCATATTAACACTAATTCTATTGTATAAATCCTTTACATCCCCTTTTCCCCCTAATATTACTAACACCAAGGTGTATAAATCCCAAACTCTTATAAATACCCACCCCCTTGGCATTATAGCCAATAAAGTTACAAATCAGGGATCAAATGACATCAGGTCATGTTGATAAACCTATGCCAAACACCCCTTTTTCCTCATAAGCAAGTTCCTCTATCTCTACCCCCTTTTGCACATAAAACCTTTAAAAAAGGCCCTAAACCCCACCTTACCCGCTTCAAAGAGCCAAAAGAGCATAAAAACCCACTTTCCGCCTGTTAGCCAAGGTTGGCGCATATAATTATTTTTATCATAATACATTAGAAAAGCGCTCAAACCACGTTTATCTGCCCCCGCCCTCATCCGTATATTCCACACATGTCACCTCCCCGACGACCGTCAGATCAAAGGCCTACAGATCCGACGGCCCTGATCGCATCGGACTGCATCTGTCATCTGACCATTACCCGTACTAACCCCACGTCACGTCTGCTGTCCTTCCGCCGTCCGATCATCACCCGCAGATCCAACGATCATCGTGACGTCGGAACTCATCCGATGACCGAACGTTATCTTCCGACGTCCGTATTTGGAGGACGTCATCCCACTGCTACGTGTCCTCACCACCACGCGTCGGAGGTACAACCGATGGATACCGCCCCCGTGCAGAAGGCGGTGCGATATGAAACCATCGCTGGTTTCCGGTTTCCCCATCCCACCCGCACGTCACCGTCACGTCAGCAAACACGTCAGCGCCCCGTCACCCAGGTACGCTGCGCCGTCGACCTCCCTGTCCCTGCCATTGGTCCACCTATCCTGCCATGTCACCGCCACCATGTACCAACCAGACAGCGCCACGTCACCCGATGACGTCAGCATGACGTCATCCGACCTTGACCCCACCAATGACGTCATGCTGACGTCAGCATGAATTCGCGCCAAAAACGTAAAAAGGTCTATTTTAGCCAAAAGTTCGCGTTTTTTGGTCATTTTGTGTGTTCGTCGTTATTCTGCTCTGCATGCAATCAACGTCCAAATTGTCTACCAACCTGCTAAACTGACCAGAAGACCTCCAGCGCACCAGTTCAACCTGCGGTCACGACCTCTGCTCGTTGTTTTACCAGGTATTCCTCATCATTCATCCTCTGTGCGCCTGCGATTATCTATTTAACGCTTTAGAAAGCTTAAAGAAAGACGAAAATCAGAAATTCACCACTGAATTCCTCAGCAAAGCCTTGAAGTTCCAATTATCACTTCGGAAAACACCAGCCGAGCCTTTTCCCAGTGGCATTCTGCTAAGAAACCAGGTCCTGTCTGCGCAATCGTGGCAGGCGCATTTGAAACCAAATTTTAACATTGAAAGGTGCCAGAAAAGCTAAGCTTCGCTCTTAATTACCATAAAGCAGCATTTCAACTGCTGCAGACCCTGCATTCACCTTTTCTCAGGCATTTTCACCCTTCTCTGCAAAGAAACTCTGTTGTTATTGATCTACATAAGTGACACAATCCCTAAGCAAAACAGAAACCTCAAAGGAAAGTCATGGACCCCCCTGTAGCTCCCATAGCCCTCAATGTGGCTCCCCTGAATGTTCCTAATAGAACATTTGACACCAGAGCATTGGCAGACCTGGACTACAAGATAACAGAGGAAATGCTGAGCAGAAGCAGGTTCCATCTGCAAATATTAAACGAGATAAAGATCAAACATGAGAGGGGAACAGACATCCTGGGAATTTGGGATTCATTCCTCCCAATATTCAAACTTCCTCAGGTTAATCAATTCCCTGAGCTTGTGCACATAGTTGCTGAACACTATGATGCATCCCAGAGGGCAGTGCTAGATGCTGAAGGTTCAATGCTGTTTCTCATTACCCCTGAAGCCATCAGGGAGATGTTGCAATTCCAGACAGAGCAAAAGTTGGTCCCACTGTCACTAGCTGATCTAATAGTACAGGGAGCCAAAACCACAGAGGCCCAAATCATTAAGGTCAACCAGCTCTTCATCAAGGCTGGCACTCTGCAAGTTCCTCCTATCAACTGTGTTTATCTTAACCAGTTGGGCCTAGACCTGGTTGATATGTTCAGTCCCATCTTGGGATATGACTCAATAGAGCATGTGGATGAGACAATCATACAAATGATGCTTATGTTTTCCCCAGGAAAAAAGCCAATCCACTATGATTATGCAACATACATATCAGACAAAATGCATGAACAGTTGATGAATTTGTCAAGAGAAAGAGTGTTTAGGTACACCTCCTACCTATATCATCTACTCATATACTTCCAGCATGATAAATTCTCCTTCCCAAAGAAGAGAGTAGATGCACAGGGCAATCTGAGATCAGTAGTATATTGGACATCTGTTTTCCACATATCAAGCCACTCTCCATACACCTACTGTGAGTTTATTGATCTTTTCATCCATCCAGCCTTGACTCTACTGATTGATTCACCTCCTCCTAGACTGACAGATGACATGAAAAGGTGCCTACATCTGTCAAAAGTATACAGTATTGGGGATTGGTATCTCTACCAACACCACACCGTCATCAGAATATATGGGTGTGAATTACCCCCATTTAGACTACCCAAATTTGTGCCCATGAGGCTATTTGCCTTAGAATATTTCAGGCAGTTTGGCTATGTGGATATGTTCCACTTCTCAGGCAGAGGCAAGAAAGCACAGCTGAAAATCAAGAGCCAACTTGGCCATTTAGTCTACAATGAAAGGGATGAAGGGTGGAAGGAGGCAGATAGAATACTGGTGGGATTTGGTTTGAAGTACAGTTTTATATGGAAACCCTATGACCCCAACAACTTCATCACAATGAGGAGACTCAAATATAAACTGTCTGCTTATGGTCATTATAGCCTCCCCCAAATTGAAAAATATGCCAATCAAAGCAAGTGGAAAAGGGGAACTCTAGAAGAAAATATGACTCAAGAAGAGCTTAATCAAAGAGCTCTGAACAATCAAAAGAAGATGGCTGACCTTGAATTTTATGCACAGGTCCCCTCACTGCCAAGCACACAAATTGGACCAGCAGCCTCCTCTTCAACTACTCCACATCAAACTACAAGAGTTGCTGGAAAAGTATCAGAAAAAGGAAAGGAAAAAGAAATGGAGGCAGAAAAAGAGATGGAGCAAGAGCAACAGCAGGAACAGCAGCAAAATCAAAGTCAGCAAGCAGAAGAACAAGCAGAAGAACAAGCAGAAGGGCTACATCAAGGGCAACAAGAAGACATAGGACAACAAGAGGAACAGCAGCAAGAAAAACAAGGACAAGAGCAACCTGCTCAGCAAAAAGAAACAGTGGATACTCCTCAGACCACTGAAAAAGTCATGCCTACAAGGCAAGACACTACATCTGATGCCTCGGTCCTCCAAACCCCTCAAAAGGAGGACACATTTGTCTTTAGGAAGAGGGAAAGAGAAACTCCCTTGGCATCCTCTATAAATCAAGGAGAGAAAAGGCAAAGACTCAACGATTTTCCAGAAGAGGATATAGCCATCAGAGAAGCACTGGGCATGGGCCCACCAAGTCAAGAAATCTCAGCAAGTTCCTCCCAGCAGGAACTAGACAGGACAATGGGAGGGGAGGTCAGCTCCTCCAGCCAGCAGAAAGAAGAAAGAGTGAGCATAAAGCAGCAGTTCATAGACATTAAGAGGAGGAGTGACCCAATCAAAGTTCAATTATATAATCACCTACTTAACATGGCTCCTTCCAATCAGCAGAGACTCATGTCTGCTTTTGATGTAGGTGAGGGAAAACTGACATTGAGTCATTTTATGCCTACGGCACTCAAGCCACAGTCTTTTGCTGATTATCTCAGGACCAATTTAGAGGTCCTTGCCAAAGACATACACCCCATGGACAAAATTGAGTTGCATAAACAAACAGGGGAAATGGTGTATGCTTCATTGGCCGATAAGACCTTGGACAACTACAAGTTAACAAGCAGTCTGAATGCTACAGCCTCCCAGCTGGAGCTAGAGAGAGCCTCTTCTCAGGCCAAAGACAACAGGATCAAAACCCTGGAAGAAATCATCATAGAGATTGGGCACAATCCCAATGATATCAAAGGAATACAAGAGATCTTAAAAATCAGAGATGCTGATATGGCTGCACTAAGAAAGAAGGTCAAACTTCCAGCCACTATCCATCCACAGACCGATGAAGTGGCAAAGCAAAGGTATGAGCAGGATTCCACTGCTCTATTAATTTCTGTTTACAAAGAACTTATAAAGGCACAAGAAAAATTGGGGCAATATGAGGCCACACAAGCACCTCTGAAAGGATCATCAACACAAGTACAAGAAGGACAAACATCTCAGCCCCCTCCACAGGTCATTAATCTTGAGGAGACTGCTCCTACTACTGCACCTCCACCTCAGCGGGCTGAACAACCAGCCACATCTACTTCAGCAGCAGCCACCAGCACAGATCAGAGCTTAGACATGCAAAAGCTAAAAAGCGAAATACAAGCTTTAGAAGCACAAATGATGCAGCTGAATGAAACTAAGGAGCAGCTGGCCAAGGTGAATGAAAGGCATGACAAAACAAAAAGAGAAGTAGGAGAGAAGGCCAAAGAAATCAAAGCTCTTAAAGACAAAATCAAGGAGCTTGAGAAAGAGCTAAAGCTAGATAAAATCATAGCCGAAATCAGAGCAATGATATGGTCCAATATTGGTAAATCCATCAATAACCAATGGCCATACATTGAGACAATCCATGAGCAACTGGAGCTCATTCCAAAGGCGCAGAGGGAAATCAGAACATCAAGGGCCTTATTGGGGAACATGCCTGAAATTGCAACAAAAATGATCAATGTGCTCAATCATAAGACAAGTTCTCAGTTGACCATCATGGGAATCGCAAACAGAACTGATACTATCCAAATGATCAAAAGGGTTCTTACTCTCAGAAATCTAGTGCAAACCTTAGACAGAAGAACCCAGGATATGCAAACTGAGGTAAACAGGTTCATTGAGAGGTTTCGGGTATTAGAAAGTAAAGGACTCCCTAGCTTGCTGAACAATGGAGGGAGATTATTCACCCATGAAGAATATGCCAAGAGAGTGAATGTTTTTGCCTCATCACAAGTAAATGAGAAGGCCAGCACCTCAGAAGACATAGGGCCTATCACAGGACAGATTTTCTATGGTAAGATAGAAAATCTACTTTTTATAATGAATGAAATGAATCATCTATTTGATGTAGCTCCCAATTTTTTCAAGTATACAGAAGCGGAAGAGACAATGCAGGCCATCCTCAGGCATCAGCTCCCTACACAGGAATGGTGGACAGATGCCATCCAGAGAATTTTGTAAACATTAGGCCATACATCAATTCCTGTTTCTTCTATAAATTTTGATGGAAAGAACAGTCAGCAAAATCAGCAGGCATCATAAATTCAAAGCTGAGCCAACACAGCAGATGAAGCAGCCAACAAAGCAAGAAAGACAAACACAGCTGGCAAAGCTGAGAAACTCATTGCGCAGGCAAAAGTAAATGCGTGCCTACAGGATCGATACATAGTAATGTAACCGACTCAGTGACTCCTTAAAGTCAAAACAATCATCTGACAGACATAAAGGGCATTTACTCTGCATTTAACGTTGTAATAACTTCCTGCCTACTTTCTGAACACTACTGAAGATATTTTCTCTCCCTCAGATGACTCAATGCCTGAGATATTTTGTATACATATTTCTATATAAACCCCTTCGCATAAGATAACAGGGGTTGTTGTAATTTTCCTTTTAGAGCTCTCATTTGCTGTAAGATCCTCAGAGAAGTAATACAAAGGGAGAATGGAATTTCCAAAAGCTTGGTGTATTTGATGCGTCGTGATGAATGGTGAATGTTGCAGGATTCCAGAGTGTTTCATAAAACAATAAGTTTTTCTTAAATCTCTGTATTTCATGTTTTTCGAGTCTTTTGTTCTCTTTTGTTGTTTAAATGTTTTACACTTAATAGCAAAGTAGAAGAATGGTTCCAGGATTTAATCTATGATTACCCTGAACTCAAACTGAGCTATTATCCATGTTTTCTTCAGATACAGTAACAGAAGTGTAATTCTTAATTGCTGCACTTTAAAACTATATCTTTCACAGTGATAGACATTCCCAGGGATTCAAGTTTGCCCCTGTGACATCTGTCTTTTCTCATAACCAATTTGGTGGAAACATTTAAAAATGAGTGAAAAGTCTTGAATGCTTTCATTGTTTGTCTTACCTGTTTCCTGTTATTAATCAAAATTTGTTCTATGAAGCATCCAAATGGCCCTGTAAGTTTCACCGGTTCATCTCAAAGTTTCTAGACACCTACAGCCACAGACTCCATTGCCCAATGACACTTAACTCTTTGAAGACTACATCACAGAGACCTGAAAGGAATTCTTCAACCAAAATATAAACAAAACCTGTGCTCAATACCTAGCCTAAAACACTATCATTACAGATACAAATCATAAAGAGAGAGCCCTCTCTGATCACAGTTTGGCTAGAAACAGTGATTAAAAGATTGGTTAGTGGTTACCCCGGCCGTATTCCCTTGGGAGTCATAGGGAACAACCTGGGTGTTAACACTTCCAATTCTTGCAGTCGATTTCAACTATCCAACTAGGCATTTTCATGCTTCCTATACCAATCATATAATATCCATTATATTCAAAATAAGTTGAAATAACTTCAAATCATACCTCATTTGTAGCTCCTCAATAAGGTATACTTGCAATCCTGTTTACTTCTTGTCATAATAAATCAAACTAGCATCTTTGACCAAATCATCATGTATAAACACATCACATTAGGTTAGCTCAAACACAACCATCATAGATCAACATCATAAATCACATGTAACCATCATAAACCAGAATCATAGATCACATGTAATCATCATATACCATAATCATAAATCACATGCATAATAAAACTAAATAAAATGTTGATACTTATCCTTTCATCAATCCTTAGCTTCTACCTTTGTCTTTATTCCATACACACTTTGAATCAGTTGCCACACCAGACAAACACTCAGTGCCTTCTCCTAAACCATGTGCATGTACACATAGTGTGCATCACATACATACAATCACACACTACATACAACCCCATGCAATACATGCACCTATCCCTAACATAAAAGACATACACCTACACCTGATGTACAACACAACACAAATATGTATATAGAGTGCACCACAATGAATGCATATTTCACAATACCATGACTACACAATGCACATTCATAGTACCTCATGCCTGCAACACAACATGTACGAGACACACTCAATCCCACATGTACACCAGTACCACATGTACAAAGCACCACTTGCACAATGTGTGCACAATATCACATGTACATGACACCACTTGTACAACGTGTACACAATGCCACATGTACACTACACGATTGTACAATGCGTACACAATACCACATGTATATAGTACCGCATGCCCGTAACACAACATATACAACATGCACTCAATCCCACATGTACACCAGTACCACATGTACAAAGCACCACCTGCACAATGTGTGCACAACATCACATGTACACAAAACCACCTATATAATGTGTACATTGTTATAGCCTAAATCTACGTTAGGCTGAGAAAGGCAGGTCTAGGGTAACATTAAACCACGCTTAATCTGGTAGCTAGCCCTACCAGGTCAGGAGAGGGCTCTCTCCTTGTCAATCTCAGGAAAGATGGAAAATAATGCAAGAGATGACTGATGTAAATACTAATTTTAGGCTAGGTATATGCTCAGAGGAGTTTGATTGAGTTTTATGGTTGATTGCTGGATCAAATGTGAAAGGCAGTTTTGGGTTCGGGGAATGAACTCAGTCTTGCAGAGGTTTCTGTGGGGCGAGGTAGGAAAATGCTTTAGTACTTCAGATTAGGTGTAATGATGAGTCTTGAGACTGGTGAGGAGTTGGAGAGGGCATGAATGTGTCATGAGTCCTCTTCAAACAGTAGAAAACATGTAAAACTAATGAAACCCTAAGGTAGAGCACTACAACATCAATGATTTCCACCTTTATACTTGATTCATTTAGTTAAGCAGAATAAAGAGAGATAATGGCACACAGAAACATATGATTACTTGAATCACAGAAGGAAAAATAATACTAAGTCACCTTGCCACAAGAATCCCACAAAATGCTGCAAACCCTGGTCTATTTCCTTGCCAAACTACAGAGATGATGTACAATAGTGCTCAAAGCATTCACAAGAGTCCAACCTTTACAAATGACTGAAAAAACACATGATATAGACCTCCAAACCACTTGTGCTATCCATTAGGGGTCGAATCCATGAGAAGAGGGGTGGTTTCAACCATATCTAAACTAGGAACACAAAAATAGGTAGTGGAACAACTTGCCTCTAAAACCTAGGAAACTGATTCATTCAACTCTAAACCACCTACAACTAATGTATCTACCTTATCAAGTCAATTTTTATCATTTTTACATCATAATACATCAATTTACATCATGTCACATCATGAATTTGACCATAAGAGAGAAAAAGTCAAACTAGAAGAAAACTAGGCGAAAAACAGAGTTTTTGAGCAAAATTGGCACTTTTTCATCCTCTACGTAGCGCCATTTTTCTGTGCATAACGCTTTTTCCAATCTACTTTTGGAGGGCTTTCCGAGGTCAAAATCAATTGCAGGATAGCTTGTTGGAAATCCCTGTGAGTCTACTTTCTAGAACAACTTGAATTTTTTTATTTGGAGTCCATTTGCCCCTCCAAAATTGCAATCTCCCAAGACTGCTTCCTGTGTGGCCAAAAAGTGGCAGAGAGGGCATTTTTGAGGTGTTTTTGGCCCTTTTGGAGGTCCAAAACTTGTCAAAGTTTCTTAGTAATTTCTGGACATGCATAATTTTTTATAAGGAATCCAAAAATTCCATTTTTTAATTCAAATGGAGGTCCCCATCAAAAGCGAGCGCTAGGTGGCACTACGCACCTGTCGAAAAAGCCTGTTTTTTCCTTGAAAAATTCAAAAATGCCAAAAAGTTCACCAAATTTCTTGAAATTTGGCATGAGTGATCTATGTCAAGTGCTGTGCTGGACCAATGTAGCTTCAACCAAGATCTTGAGCTTATATTTCTCTTTCTTGCTCCTCAATGTTCTCCTTAATTTGGCTTTTAGGTTTCTTATCCTTGTTTTACAAATTTTGTTTCGGGCCAAATAGTGATAAGCCATGTGGCGCAACATCTTTTTCTCCTTGTTGGGTTTCTCAAGCAACATCTCCAAGTGCATATTCACCTTCTCCAACACATATTCCCAATCATTTTCTTTTTGTTCAATGGATGTCAACTTGCCCTTTGCCCTCTTAGACTTTTGGCGGTTTTCTTTGATGACTTGCATCTCCAGGAGTTCTTGTTTGTAGGTAAGTTGCTTGTTTTCTTGCTCAAGGAAGTTGATAATCCACTTAACCCTCTCAAGGTTAAGTGATAAGGCTTGGATCTTAGCTTATTTCTCTTTGATGACCTCCTTGAGTCTTGAGCTTTGGGAGCCCAAATCAATGTCCTCTTCTTGAATCAAAACAAAATCTCTATCTTGACCTTCAAAAGGCCCTTCATCATGTAAAGGATACTTTCCTTTATCCTGTACCTGTACTGTTGAAGAAGAAGGCAAAGCCCCTTTGACCCCAGTTGAAGATAGAATTTTCCTGTGGTCTAATGGAGGAAATGAGACCCCTTCCACCCCAGGTGGAGATAATACTTGTTTGGCAGCTGCAAATAGTCTCCTTGTGCCCTTTTCATAAGTGACAAATACTGGCAGCCATGTAGTTTGAGTCTCATGAACCTCTTGCTGATTTGAAGGACCTCCTTCCTCTTGAAACACTGATGGGGTCACTTGAGGGCTTTTGAAAAACTCATGTGAAATAAAGGTATCCCATGAAATGTTCAACAAGCTCAACTGATGCAAAATAACAATCTTGATCAATGAAAAACGATAAATTCTATTGAATTGCTGAAGAAGAGGTTTCCTTTGCACCAATGTAGCCATTTTCTCAATATTTCTACATATGAAATAGGGGAGGTTCATCATCCTCACTCAAGTGAAATGCATCGATAATCTAACATGGTAAGTGTACAAGCGAGAAAACCTCCCTTCATAGGTGAAATATTTGATAATGAGCTTCATGAGTGGAGCATAAGTGTCCTGTAGGTATCTGAAAGGAAAGACCCTACTGATTTTCTTTTGATAACTAGCCTTGACATAAGGCTCATAATGCTCTTTGCCCACAAGCTGTCCTTTGTTCCACTGTTCACCCACATTTGGAATACCTGTTGCTGCAACTATGGTTTTAGGTGTCAAAGTGAAGGAAACACCTGCTAAGTTCACCTGGCCATTGTGAAGATGCAGGACAAATAGTCTAGTAAGTTCATGATGATATTTCACCCTTTCCACCATCTCACAAAACTGGTAGCAAGACTGATGTTTAAAGCATGTTACTGCAAGAGGGCAAGCTAGTAACTCTGTGAGAGTGGTGGGCTCTTCTCAGATGTGTTTTCCTCCCTTATGTGGTTTTCTTGGTGCATGTACTTCTTGGGAAGAATCACTCATAGTTTCTTCATCCCTTTCATAAGCTGAATCTATTTCCATACTTGCAAATGTGGAGTGTAGAATGATGAGTATGAAGAGATTTTCTCAAGAATAGGTGACTATTGTTTTCTTCTTTGGGATTTGATCGTTTGACTGATAGTATAAGTGGAAAGGAAGGTGTTGATGTTGGTTGTAAGGTTACTAGGGAATGATAGGGTTTAGGAAAGGGACATTAGGGTTTGGGGAATAGTAGGTAATATGTATAGGGTTTAGGGTTTGGTGATAGGGGGTAGGATGAGTGTCAATGGGAGAGGAAAAGGGGAATAAAATTAGGGAAATTTAGTGCAGAGGGATGGGATATGAGAAAATTATGCAAGGGAGTGAAAATAGCAAGAATAACAGAACCCTAGATAGTTTTGCAAGACAACTGTGAAGCAACTTAAGGTTTGATTTTCACTATTCAAAACACCATCAAGGATGACGAAATCTCTTGTTATGGCAAATGGGAGGGTTTACTTACTTGAAGGGATAGTATTTGCAAATTTGGAGCTTTAGAAAATCGATGGCATGAGTTTTTAGCTTGGTTGACAGGTGCGTCGCACCATCACCCAGGTGCGTAGCACTTGTTGAAAACTCTTTACAAATCCTGCGCCCGGTGTGTAGCATCTGGTAGGTGCGCCGCGCTGGGAACAATCTTGAAAGTTGCTGCAACTTTCCATCTTTTTGTCTCAAATGCGATTTTGTCTCTTGCTTTCTCTCACTTTAGCACAAAATGATGTCTTCAACACAAATGATCCCTTTATATACAACTCACTTTAATTTTTCATTTAAAAAATACCCACTTTGTAAAGTTTCTTTCCACTTTGCTTTTATTGTAGTTTGGCTCTTTTTTGTCATTTGATGGACTAATGCTTGGATTTTCTTGTCTCTTTGCAGTAGCTGTAGTGCTGGAGTTTGGCGAGGTGACCCAGGGTTGCAGATGATGCTTTATTACATATGAAAACAATAAAATTACATAATCTTTTTACATAAAATAGAGAAACTCTGTTTTCACCTCAAAACAGAGTTTTGAGGTAAATACCCTTTATGGAGCAAATCATCAGTAGATTTTGTGCTTTTATGAACTTATTGATCATCCTCATGTGACTACTGGCTTCTTATTGAGATTTTGAAGACTATGGTGGTAAATCCTAGACCTAATGAGACCTGAAAACCATAAAATGACTTCTGCAAGTGTACTGATAAAAAAATGACAGTAAATGACCTGAATTTGTGAAAATAGGCCAGAGGTAAAAACCATGAGGGAAATTTGATAATGAACCACTACCATAAGATGATCCATGATCAATGGAGTGCAGCTGATCGGATGGGACACCTAAAATGCATGAAAAAAGAGAAATTTTGATCTCTGATGGAGGGATGAAGATACTGACACTAACATACACAATGCCACATGTACACTGCACCATTGTACAACGTCTACACAACACCACATGTATATAGTACCACACACATGACACGCATGCAACACCACATATACACACCTCCACATTCACGACAGATACACAACACCACCTGCACACAACACCACTTGTACAACATGTACACAACACCACATGCACACAACAACACTTGTACAATCATGTAGACAACACCATATGTACATAGAACCACATGTACAACATGCACACAACACCCCCTATACATAGCATTGCATATCCAACATGTATATAGCATCATCTGTACACAACATTGCATATCTAATCATGCGCATAACACCATATGTAATATTCGCACAACACTATCTGTACCATCCTGTACATAACATTGCATAAACAACATGTACACACACTATATATACACAACACCACATGTGCGCACATCATATATGCAACATGTACAACATATACAACATATGCACAACAGTAGTACCACACATCCAAAACGACAGTGTCCTTACCAAGAAACCTTGCTTCTAGTGTCTTATCCATTCTTATCCTAGCATGCTGTAGACCATACTGCTTTCATTTTGCCGATGTATCCTTCGGTATAACCTGTCCATAACATAAGCATAGGCATAATACAAGAATACAATATAAATTCATATTCACATGATACTAACCTCATATATTTTTGATGACTACTCTACCCACTTGATTCCTCATAACCAAGAACTTCTTCATGCCATTTGCCTGCATAAGCAATCATTTCACCACAAGAATGGTTCTTGATGATCTGTCAAATAGTGACATAGATACATGGATACATATATACATATACATAAACATTAGAATAAAAAATGATGATACTGTCAGACGATGATATGCATACATACATATATATACACATAAATGTTAGAGTTAATAATCATGATCCATGACGAACCATGTCAAACATGACATACATACATACATACATACATACATACATACATACATACATGTATACATATATAAACATCAGCATAATCATGATCATAACATAATTACCAGATAACATATGGTCTAGGTTAAAAGAACTTCCTTTATTCATGAAAAACATGCACAACATTGAGAACAATCATTCCAAACATAGCCAAGGCATCCGACACCTTAGATCCATTTACTTTACCTTTTTGGTTACCTTTCCATGGATTTACTGCCACCATTCATTTACCACAATGGACCAAGCCAGTCCAACCGACTGTCATAGTCTTACCTTCCGCTACACTTGCTCGAGCTTCATCCATGTCTTACATTATGTGTTGGGTACCACACAACTCTCCTCGAGCTCCATTAACTTTCCTCTTTCCCAACCAATTCCCAAGACTAAAAATAATAAAAGGCAAGAAAACAAACAACAATAAGAAGATCATGAAAACCAAAAGCAATACGACACCACAACACAGTGGCATAGTTATGCACCAGACATAATCAAAATCGAAAATCAAGTGCAACAATCGCAAAAGACAAAAAGCACAAGATGAACAACAAACACCATGACTCAATCCCCATGGTTCCCAAGGAAAAATCGATCTGAGCCTTCTTCAATATTTCATGGCAACCTCTCTTGCCATGCAACTCCCTACATCATGTTGTCATTAACACATAATTGTTAGTGCATAAATAAACATAACAATACACTAGTTACCTCATCTTGCTATTTCAATCACGTTGCTTGCAACTAAACACATCGATGCCATCTCTCAAGGGACTCTAATCCTTTGACAAATCAACTTGTAACTAAAGACTAGCTAATATACCTGTCAAGTACATGTTCATGAATATAGCATGTATCCACATAATGCAAAAAAAATCAAGGTTAAGAAGACTTCTTGTATACAAATCACTCATTCTTTTGGAATTAGGGTTTCCAAACATAGCCAAAGGAATTCTTTCCCATGTCCTTACCTTTTTACCTTGCTACATTCGAGGCTTACTATGTACTATCACATCACCCAGTTGTTAGTTATATAAACACATCAAATACTACCTTGTCACGCTAATACCAAGCGTGTTTCCTTCCACTGCTCACACATGTCAACCACATGTTCCAAATATCAAGGCAGTCATATCTATCGATTTGAAATCAACTTTTACAAACAACCATGTCATAACCCATAGTCAATTCATAGTCATTAGACATAATGCTACAACTGTCAGCTACATTCAAGTATATATCAATTGTCTCAACACATATGTGTTAGTACAATCATCTTAAAACAAGATCATTGGAACACATACTCATATTATCAAATTCATCAAACATTCAACCAACTTGCAAACATACCATGTTAAATAAGTCAACTAGACACCAAACACTCAAACACCAAGTAGATGTCATAATCAAACAGTCAAGCATAAGGTAGAAGACATAAACAAGTTCATACCTTAATGTATCTCAGGGGAGACAATCTTATCTACACAATCAATCTAGTTAGCATGATATAACTTCTCAACACATCAACTCAAACATAAATAAGATCATGAAATCCAAAATAGTCACTAGCTAACAACATAACTCATACACAATTATCATGCAAGGTCAATCTAGATTAGTATAACACCATATTACAAATATGTTAGCTCATACCTGAATGTCATAACCATAACCATATGCATAGGTCAAACCAGGTTACCACAACACATATAACATCAAGATATTCAATGCAATGAACGTAACCATCATGCATATGACCAATCCAAATTACAACATCAATATCTCAATGAAATAACCGTAATCATCAAGTTAATAGCATATAAAAACAATAAGACATATATCATGCTCATCAACAACATATAACCTAATCATCAAGTTATCTAACATAAAACAACAATATTAGTGCTTACAACCACATGTTACCATCATTCTTGACTATCTCACACATGTGATTATAACTATACTAATCAACTATCATCTATCATGTACGTAACCATAACATTAAAATACATGTACATAAACCTAATGTATATAACCCTAATTCATATAACAATCCTTAACCTACATACCTAGATGCACAACATACAATCCTGTATGATGACATGCTCTTGCCTCGAGGTCCAATGCAACAATTTCACTTTGATGATCTACATCTCATGCTTTACTTCATTCAACGCATTATCATCATAACATACCAATAGCACCGTGATGACCCAAATTTCATACCATGACTTCACAAGGCATGTTTGACCTACTATTCATGCATAAATATAACCAAGACCATACATGCATAACGACTACATATAGACATATAACACATGATTAAAAAACCATATACACATCCTTATAGCTAGAGTCTAGTCATCAATGCATGACCATATCAACTTCACAAACCATGATCTCATGCATGAAAAAAACCATTACTTCACTGGCATTGCCACATGCAACCATCAACATGCATAAGCAATGCATAATCCATTACACATACACATGAACACATGTAGTCGAGCATAAGCGATCGATACTTGTAACCAACCTACAAGACTAATACATGTAATCAAACATACAATAATGCAACCTAACATACAAGGACGTAAACAAGAGACATACCACAAAATGTAAGTGACACATAACAATATGTAACCAGTCATATACTCATGACGATGCATTCCATAAAATCAACATCAAGTTCCTCATGACAACCTTACTACAACCATGATCAACATTATGCAATGCAACAAGCACATGGAATGCAAGTGTAGGAGACACACATGAAACTGACATGTATGCATGACCAACGCACACTTCCCATCCAGTCTAAGGGGTGAGACATGTTCTGACACCACTCTGTAACACTTTCCTCCCACATCCACCCAAGTAACCATGCCAATCGGGATAAACATGAGATGAGAGGCTACTATGATCCGATTCGATCTCCTATGTGACCCTAAGGAAGTGGAATCGATGGAACATCACACATAGTCATCCAACATCATCAACAAAACCCTCAGGAGACAAGTCAGCCACTAAGATAACATGTCCCTAGGTCCCCATCCCGTTTTGGATATCTTAGGCCATATTCTCTCTCCTGCTATGGGAAAGGGAGCGACCAACAACATAAATTCGCTCTCATAGGCTTGCCAGCCAGTGACCAAGGACTAAAATTTCTAGTTCTATGCCAACGACGCCATGATTTAAGCCACTTTTTCAGGCCTAGATCCTAGGCCACTGCCCAGAATGGAGTGATATCTTAGAATTAGTAAAAGTACGGGGAAACAATGATGCAAAAGGAATAAATTGAATAATACCATAACTAGACCTCTAGTAGCCATGACAGGCATTTCATCAAACATATCATCAGCATGTAACCTACAGGTGTAAACAACATAATTAAGTGTATGGATCTCATAATTATTTGAGAATCACCATGAATCGATGTTCCCTCATGTCATTTTCTGCATTATCATCTATTAGGTCATAGACACATTATCCATTTATGTACAAGTAAAAACATTCAGAGAGCCATACACAGATGCTATCATAAAATATACATATAACCAACATAATAGGAACATAATTACCATAACCATATCAACCATCAAAATCCACATATACATTAATACATTTACACATGAAAATCAAGGGAATAAATTTCTCATTAATGAATGCAATGAACCAACCAAATATGGGACTACCATGTTCCACTTGACCATAGATTGACTGAGCCAAGTCTCTCTTCAGTCAATCACCCTCGTGCCATATTCCAAGCACGAATATGGGACTCATAGAACACATAAAAAAACCAATGAACATGGGTTCCACCATAGTTCTATGCCTACACCTTGAGGAATTTGAGTGCCTCCTAGTCTCTTAGGCTTTACCGCAATCCACAGTTAGGATCACTAGGCCCTACACCGAGACATACTCTCTAGGTTTTACCATGAATCCCATCTTGGGACCACCAGGCCCAACGGAGAGAAAATCCACCTCTTGGCTTTATCGTATATCCCGCCATTCACTGACAATGATTCCTGGCTGTTGGGATGGGGTCCCCTGGGTTAGTTTTGTGGTTAAAATAACCCAAGTTTTGATGTATTTTCTGTAAAATATGTAAATTCTCTATGATTTATGGATGCAGAGCACATAGATGATTAGGAGTCAAAGGGGTTTTAGCCCCTTGTTTATGTAAAGTATGAGTCGGCTTTGAAAAGAAGGTATAAATAGGTGTGTCTTAAAGAGTCCAAGGCATGAAAGGAAAAAAGATAATGGAGATGTAATGGGTCAATAGAAGAGAAGTATTAGCGCAAAGAAGTGGGTCAAATAGGAGAGAAAGGCTTTGCAGATGAGTGCGTAGAGGTCTAGGTAGAGTTCACAACTAAGTGCACGTACCCCTGCAGCTGAGTGCGTAGGGAAGTTTTGACTGTAAAACTAAACTGAAGATCAATAAAGAATATTATTGAAGAATTCCTGTGTATATCTTCTTATCTTTGTTTATTTATGCTTGCAATATATGTTGTCGATGAATAATGTATTTATGAAATATTGATCTAATGATGCGCGACTCTATAGAATAAATCTTAATAATTGTACGCAATGCATGTTAAGTACTTTCCCGAAGACTAGGATAAACTCTATTATGTTTATTAAAATACTTAAGTAGATCTCTATGAGCTCTGATCTAGGGTTGTTTTCTGGTGCATGTAAGTGGATGAATAGACTCTTAAGGGTCCGCAAAGACCAACCGTAGACCTTTGTAAAGGTCTAAAGGCTGTTAAGATAAAGTTGTAGTACTGAGCCCTAGGGGCTTATAGTTTTGCACGAAGGCAGATCTAGGGTGCTAAAAGACATCACACTAATCTCTGGATGTGTAAACTTGGTTCCAAAATCCCCCCATACTATTTTGGGTGAGACTATAGCCTGTGCTACACAGGTTGTTGCCGAAAGGGCCAGTAGTGTAGGGTTTTGTTGGTTGGCACAACTAACTCTGAACCTAGGTCAGGACCCCCTAAGCCAACACTAGGCTCATCGAGGCACACAATCTGGCTTTACTGCAACCCACAGTCCGGTTCAAGAGTTACTAGGCCAGTGACTTCATGATCCACAGTACGGCTTAGGGACTACTATCCCACATGTTTTTCAATTCAGAGATCCAGCTCACTCAGATTCGAATCCAATCTGACCATCCCACATAAATCGAATGAGAGAACCCATCTCGTCAAGGCTATCAAGAAATGATAAGGCTAGGTTGAAAATACTTTCATACCTGGAAAAACCCATGCCATGGTGGGAAAAAACCACATGCAATCCCATGCATGCCAAATCTAGCAAAGAAAATACACATGCAAGTTGATATGTGCAATGAAGCCTGCTGTAGTTGTTTGATCCTACCTTTCCCTGCTTGATCTTTGCTTCCCCTTGCATTCTTTTCCTTGCTTACTCTAATGCCAAAGTGCTCCAAGAAACTCTAGGTGAGAGAGAGAGAGAGAGAGAGAGAGAGAGAGAGAGAGAGAGAGAGAATAATGAGAGAGCTCCAAAACCCAACTAAAAAAGGTTACCAACTAATCCTCAAAAGCCTTTTTATGAATGAGGCCTCCATTTTCTTCATTTTCCATTATTTTCCTTCAATTTCCTCCTCACATGCAACCTGTGAACTTTCAAATCCATTTTCTCCTAATTTCCATTATTTTCATTAATAAATGTGCCAAAAAATGCCATTTTTCCTTTCCAAAGCCTTAGCCATTTCCTTTGCCAATTTCCTTAGCCTTAAACAACCAAATGAACAACCCCTAGGATGTCTTGCCCAACATTTAGCTTGGAATAAGTGTCCCATCAAGCTTGGTTATTGTTTTTAACTTTTATTACATGGAATTTTCACAAGGGTTTATACATTGCCCCTCGAATTTTTAATCTTGGCTTGTTTCCTTACTTCACCTTCCTCTCCAATACTAGGGCGAGACATGAATGTTATAGTCAATAGGTAGAGACATTCTTGTTTCTTGGTCTCATCCTCTCAATCTCAACCATTTCCAATATTTTCCACTATCATGACCACCAATAGCAAGATAATGTCATCCATGCTTCCACATGTCATTCACTAGTGAGTCCATGTGTAATCCACTTTTGGGCAATTGGGCACTTGAAAATGTTGAATTTTTATTCCACGTGTCATCCACCTATATTTACACATCATCTCAGGTGAACGTCATGATGATGTCATCATTTCCATTTCACCCTGCTACTTGTACTTTTTCCCCATGTCATCACAATTCATCAAATGAGCTAGTGTCATGTGTCTATGCACCATGTCATCATTATAGAGAAGATGGGGTCTCAGATTTGTGTTTTCCACAATTTTCCATTTTTTTTTTATTTGAACTCTCTCCTTGCAACCTTGTTGTCCTCTCATTGTACAAAATATTCACCATCTCAGACATATCATAGAAATCCTTTCTAAAAGCTCTCTCATCCTCAGACATCAACTCTTGTCCTTCTTCATGTGCCATGACTGGTGTAGTTTTTGGAGTTTGTGATCTCCTTGAACCAATTTGATGGTTTGGTTATTCAAGCACTCCTTCTCCTCTTCTCAATTTAGACCTTTTAATGGTTCATGAAAACATTTGCAAAAACTGTCAAACCTTCAAAACAACCATGCTTTGATAACAAACTACTTTGAAATAAAAAAATTGAAGGTTTCTTGAAAAAAATTGCAAGCTAGTTTATGTCTTGTGGGTAATGGATCAAAATTGCAAAAGCATGTAAACTTATTAAACTTAGTTAAGTTTTGCATATTTAAACAGAGAAAAATAGAAAACATGCGACATCACAAAACAACAATTTGATGACAGAGTTCACCCCTCTTAGGCTACATCTCTAGGTCCAGCTTCTAATGTTGTCCCTTTAGATTATATGCTCAAAATGTTAATTACATCAACATAAAATGCTCAAATCACAAAAATAGTGCTGCCATTGTGTCCAGAATACCTAAAAACCCCTTTGTAGGCTCTGCTTGGGATCCAAAAGGCTGAAAAATCGCCAAGTTAGGCCTCCTTGTTGATTTCTCTACTATCTTTCCTGCAAAATGACCTCCCTCTAAAAAATGGCAATGAATTCCCCTCTTTGAAGATCTTCGAGGTGACAATTTGGCATGGGTTCACCGCTAATTCCATCATTCATTGTGTAAAATGTCAGACATTTAATTTGGCACATGTGCCCTTGTTTTCCACCCTTTTATCAGTCATGTGGCACTCAATGTGGCTAGGGGCATGTCCCAGAGGCCACGCGCTTGCCGACTTCATGTGTTTGGTCATATGATGGGCCATGTGGCCGCACATTGAGCACCACATGCCATCCCTTCTCTACAGCCCCCACCAGTGGTTCCACTATTTCGAATAGGACCAGGGCTAGGGCTTCCTGCCCTACCCCTCTCACCTTACACTTAGTCTCGATACTACCATATGACTCAGTGATGGTTCCATGTGCCCCGCCCCTCCCACCAATGCCATAATTGTATCAATTTAAATAAAACTATCCTGTCATGTACTAACAAGCACTTCTGGTGGTGTAACGATATGGTTCTTGGTTTTTCAATGTGATGTCATGGGTTTGATTCCCAGATGTCTGGTTCGCCAACTCGGACCAATTTTGGCCCTATTTGGAGTGCCACATGACACCCTACGATTAGGCCACATGTCACTCCATGATTGGCTAATTCCCAACACTTAATGAATCGTAGCTCATCACGTGTCCTTCAGGTGTCAAATTTTGATTGGCCTCGTACTGTCTAGTTAGTGGATGACACCAACATGACATCTAGATGATGTTGGTGCCACATTAGCATATGGATTTCCCACTCACTTGCCCAGTCAACCTTGCAAGTTGACTTTTTAGATGTTCACCAAAAAGTTCAGAACATGATAACTTTCACATACAATATCAGATTGAGGTGATTCAAGTATCATTGGAATCAAAATGATGAGATCTACGATTTGGCACTAGATTAGAAATATTTTGAGCACTTCTAATTTTGAGCATATTAGTGATCCCCTAAATCAGAGTAAGTGGTTGTTAAGAAGGTTTTTAGGCATTTTCCTGTGAGATTATGTTATCACAAGATCAATCAATAATTTTTAAAGAGCTAACAGTGGGAGTGTCAGTGCTGATTTGTAAAAAATAGTGTTAATGCGCTAACAACCAAAGTAGCAGCAAAAATTTGTAAAAATGAAAGGTTAAAACTCTAATAGCTGGAGTATTAATGCCAAATGAAAAAATTCAATTTTTTTTTTTTTTTTTATTTCCAAATAAAAGAGATGATGGAGCACACATCAGTGAAGGAGCGACAATCTATCAAACGAGTGTTGTCTAAGCAGATGTCAGTAAAAAAAACTTTGTTTTACTATGTTTTTTCTTGTAAAATGCAGTAAATTCGGGCATAATTTCCGAACATATGGAAACGAATTTTCTAAATATGAAAGAGGATTTTGTCTATAATAGATGCATTAACAAAAAAATCTTTCCATTTTTACACAGGTATAATGGTTTAAGATATTAGAAAGTATATTTGAAGCATATTCTCAGGATTTTGCGATTCAATTTTTTCCGTTTTAGCCACTGTTTTAAAAATTAGTTTTGCAAACAACTAGGGATAAATTTTTGAAAACCCAAAGAATTTTTTGTATAAAAAGGGTGAATTAACAAAAACCTCTCTAATAGTTTTCACATATATCACGGTTTGAGAGATTCAATTTGATCTTTGAATCCTATTTTTCAGGAATTCGCTAGAATTAATATTTTCTATTTTTAGAAAAAACGCCTAATCAAATTTTAGTTGGAGAGCCACTTTATCAAATTCGACTTGGGGATCCTTAGCATCAACCATGAATCCATAAAAAAACATGATCTTCATATACAAAATATTATTTCTTTTGTTTTATGTTGGAACAAATGTAATGTATTTAGTTTGGATTAGATATACACTCTTTTATATTTAGCAATTTGTAATTAAGTATGAACAAGAAACTTGCATTAGTTTATAATTTTCCTATAAAGACAAGATCTATAGAATGAAGAAGGATTCATATTTTTTCAAAAATCAAACCCGGTGTATATTATTTATGATATTAATAGAACTTGCTACAAGTAGTATTACAAAATTTCAAAGATTCATGTGTTGAAGGCTTCTAGTTAGTTTCCTATGGTGTTTTTCCTCTTTCTTAGTCCAAACTTGAATCCATTTCTCTTTAGTAATTCGAATAAAGGTTATGAAACAAAATTTTGTGTAAATTCTATATTTCAGGTTATTCATATTTCATATATGTTTTTCAACTTAAATGTCAATTGTAGAATTCACATGGTTGCTTTGTTTTTTAATGTTTACTTCTACTATCTCCTACCATCTCTCATTAATGATTTGTCTAAGGAACCTTCAACTATATTCCCTTTGTTAGACTGATTTGTACAACCTGTAGCTAGTGTCTTTGTATAAGGAACTCCATGCCTAATGGTTTTACCTTTCCTTTCCAAACCAATTTTATATGATCCAATCAGATCTAGCCATTGTTCTAAGTACATAACCAATCATATTTTACTGAGTTATAGAAGGGATCCCCCTTCAAATTGAAAGGGTTAGCTTTCAATTCAAAATATCGGTTAGACGTTACCTTAGAGGTTTTCCCTTACAACTAGGGTTTTGTCTAAGTGATAACGGATTCAATGCCAAAATATCAACAAAAAAGGAGATTCCATACTTGAAAAATATCACAATGGACCAACTACTTAGTACTCTTACAACCTATGGGATCAACCTATGGGATGAGAGTAGGTAAAGAGAATAATAAACCAAAGGAGGTAACATTCAAGGTGTCTAAGAAGGATGAGGATTACAAAGATCATCGAGAATGTTCTAGCCGTGAATCTGATCAAGAGCTAGCTAACTTTTCCAAAACACTAAAACATGGATCAGGGATGTATAAAGACAAACGTCCCTTTAAATGATTTGATTATGGAAGAGTTGGACATTTATCTTCCAAGTGTCCCTATAAAGAAATTAAGAAAAGGAAAAAGATCAAAATCCCAATGTAAAAACTTAGAAATATCAAAATAAAATATCCTTTAATAAGAAGGGGAACTATGTAGAAATTCCTTATGGAATCAAAATTCTAATTGTAATTTACTAAAACAATAGACTCGAATCTACTCTACTCATCAACGAAAAAAATTAAACGATCACAAAATCATGAATAATACAAAAGAAATAATTCAATCAACACATTACACAATGATTTTCCAGGGAAAGCCACAAATAAAAAACGCTACTATTTGTATATTGCATTAGTTAGAAAATATGAGAATATTAAAATTCTTTGCTCAAGCCCAAGAAACCTCTACACTATCTTTATCTATCTCAATGCTTCCTAGACAATACTTGGCCAATAATTAACCAATTTTCTACTTTCCCAAGTCCCTATTTCCTTGCGTTGTTTCCTTGGGAATTAGGCCCATTATAAATAGGGAAATTCCTCAATATGAATTGCACAATCCTCATAGGCCTTCCTCTGACTAAATGAACCCCCTGTACAATCCAGATGATAATACAACTAATAGTACACTGTCCTTGAACTCCAATCTCAACTGGGTAACTCTTAGATCTGACATGCATGAGTTATTTATGAGCGAATCATTAGTTAGCTAGTTGAACACATGAAGCATCACCCCACTGTCTGACCTCCTACTATTTCCTCCATTAGTTGGAACTTGTTTAACTACCTTTAACTCACTTATACTGAATTAATTAATTACAACTCAAAATAAACTGAACCAGGGCTCCTATAATGTAGGATACACTCTACATGACTCTAGTTAGACCCTCAAATCGAATCAACTAAACCAACTAAGTCAATTTAACTTAGTTAACTTGCACAAGTTGTCTTGTGATGTGGAATTACAATTTTATTCCTAATTCAATTCAAGGAAAAAATTAAATTAGGATTTTCTTGTTACATTTTCAACGCTCCCTCTCAACAAGAAAGGGATTATCAGATACCCAAAGCATGCCTCTATGAAACTCAAATTTTCCTCTTGATAATACCTTATCCAAGATGTTTGTATCCTATTCCTCTATAGGAATGTACTACAACAACACGATTCTCCTCTGCACACAATCTCATAGATGGTGATACTGGATGTCAATATTCTTGGACCAATCATGAAAAATTGGATTCTCAAAGAGTTTGATACAACTCGGATTGTCACAGTAAAGCATTGTAGCATCCATATGCTGACCAAATAACCCAACAAGAATTTTCCCCATCCAAATTGCCTCATAAGCTACTTGACTAGCAACCATGTACTCTTCTATTATCGAACTGAGTGCAACTCATTTTTTCTTCCTGTTGTACCAACAAACTGTTGTTGAACCAATACTGAATATTCCCCTTGATATTCTTTTCCTATCAAATGGATTCCCTACCCAATATTCATCTGTGAAGCCTTTTAGCTTCACTCCCTCTATCCACCTGTACCAAAGACCAAACTGAGTGGTGCCACTGAGGTATCTCAACACATGTTTAGCTGCCTTCCAATAGAGTTTGGTTAGATTACCCATTGCTTCACTAAGCTAGTTAACTGCCAAAAATATGTCCGGTCATGTGTTTACCAAATACATAAATGAACCCACAAACCGCATGTAAATAGTAGCCTCCACTACTTCACTAGAAGTAACATCTTCCTTCCTCCAATTTCCTGCTAGAGGAGTCTCCACGGATTTGTGGCTCTCCATGTGGAACTTCTTCAGTATCTTGTTGGCATACTTTCCCTAAGATACAGACAGTTCTTCATCTCCTTGCCATATTTCCATACCAAGGAAATAAGGCATGCGCCCTAGGTCCTTCATCTCAAATTGTCTTGTAAGATCCTCTTTGCAAGAATTTACCATCTTCTCATAACTTGTTAGAATTAAATCATCAACATGTAATAATATAATAAAAAATTTACCTTCAACCACAATATGGTAAAGGTTTGCATCTGCTTCACTTTTGGTGAAGCCCAACTTGGTGAAATCGCTGTCAATCCCGGTGTACCAAACACTGGGTGCTTGTTTCAGTCCACACAACGCTCGCTTGAGTCTACACACATGTGACTCTCTATTGAAGGTCTAAAATCCTTCCGGCTTATCAATGTACACCTCTTCCTAAATCACTCCATTGAGGAATGTTGTCTTCACATCCATCTGATGTATCTTCCATCCCATCTGTGCTAAAAGTTCTAGAATAGATCTGATCGAAGAGTACCTTGCTATTGGAGAAAAGGTCTCCTCGTAATCAATTTCCTCCACCTGAGAGAAACCTCTGGCCACAAATATGACCATGTGTTTCTCCAAACTCCCATCTACTAATTGATTTACCTTGTAAATAAACTGGGAACTCACCACTAACTTGTCTGCTGGTCTTGGGACCGCTTCCCAGACATTATTTCTGATAATGGAGTCATACTTCTCTACCATGGGATCAACCCATACTAGTTGTTGCATTGATTCCTCGAATGAGGATGGCTCAATATCTACCCTCTCTCACATCAGAGCCATGTAGCCAGTGTAATGATCTAGTGACATCTTATGCTTACATTATGATGTGGGTGCTCCCACATTCTCTCTAGGATCATGCATCAATATATCAGCTTCTCTAGTGCACTTCCTCCCATCTCTGAAAGTCTCTACATGAGTGAGTGCTTCCAATACCTGGTCCTCTACATGTGGCTGCTCCACATCATATCGAGGTTCTTCCTTTGGAGCTAAAATATCCTCATCTCCATGCAACTGAAGCTACCTCTCAAGGGAACATCTCATGGCCTTCTCTTCATTGAAATTCACATCTCTACGAACCATTGTCATCCTATGAGATAACAGGTACACCTGATAGTTTTGAGGTGTATTAGTGTAACCCGCAAATATGCCCAACTCAGTTGTTGGCTCTAGATTTTCCCTTGCATCTTCGGTAACATGACAACAAAATTATGAACCAAAGATATTGAAGTTTTCCACATCTATTTTCTTACCTAAAATATGTTCTTTTGGTGTACTTATCCTGAGAATCTGATGAGGACTCATGTTCTACACATATATAATTGTGTATCATGCTTCAACCCACAAGTGCAATGGTAGGCCCTGATCATATAACATTTCCTGTGTAGCTCCCACAATACCTTTTCTCTTCCTTTCAACCACCCCATTTTTTTGAGGGTTATGGGGTGCTATTAACTCGCATTAAATGCCTTCTAATGTGCAAAAGTTATTGAATTCATTCGACACATATTATCCACCATTATGGCTCCTAGGAGCCTTCACTTTCCTGCCAGTGTCTTTCTTAACAAGTGATTTAAATTCACAAAATTTAGAGAACGTATGATATTTCTTCTGCATGAATAAAATCCATCACATATGTGAGAAATCATCTACAAATATTATATAATACTTGTTCTTAGCCGTGGAGGCTATCAAGAACGGTCCACACACATCTAGGTGAACTCTTTCAAGAATCGCTTGGGCTTGACTGTCCTTGTCATGAAATGAGGCTTTGATGTACTTCTAAAATATACACCCTTTTAATGTATCTCTCTTCTCTAGTGCACCCTTATGAAGTACTATAGAAATCTATTGCATGATCTTCAAAGCTTCATGGTGTAAGTGACCCAATCTTCTATGCCATAATTCACCGATGTCTCAGCTCTACATCTTGTATGCTTTTGTGCTCAAGGAAGCATAATATTCTACATCCAATTTGTAGAGGTTCTTCACCCAAACCCAAATCTGCTTCACTTGTCCTGAGGCTATGTGATGAAGGATATATTTTCCTTTGCTAAATATAACATTGTAGCCATGGTCCTCCAATGTATCAACTGAAACCAAATTATTCTTCGGACCCAGAACATACATGACATCATTTAATGTGAGAGGAGAACTAGACTCCCTCTGAAAAGTAACAACATCAATTTCGGTCGTGTTATACCTTGCATCATCTCCCATTTCAATGTGCATATGGAGGTCCTTCTCCTCCAAGTCACTAAAGAATTATTTGTTGCTGTTCATATGGAATGAGGCTCCATTATCTAGATACTACACACTACCCATCACCGATGTCAACATGCAATAAATGAGGGTGAAATCCAAATCAAATTGTGAAGCAAGAGCTTCACCTGCTGCTCCTCCTAAGGGCTTCTTGTTGGCTTTCTTGTGTGGACACTTCGTGGCATAATGTCCAATCTCATGATAGTGAAAATGTTTAATCTTCGAAAAGTCCTTCTCCTTCCTTGCTTGACTAGAATCTGATTTGGAATGTGATGAATTCCCTTTCCCTTTATTTTCCTTTCCATCCAAGGTACATTCCTCCTCACCGTCATTATCGGATGAGTATCCATCTCTGGTGTTCTACCAAATCTCTTCTTACACCAAGTCGAACCACAAATTCTCCCACTCTGGTAGCTTCTCCTTCCCATTTACCGAATCCTAGTATTTGTTCTAGCTCTTGGGAAGGCCTAGAAGTGTTAGGCTAACCAGATCATCTTCAACAACTGTAACACCTAGAATTCCAAGCTCATCCTGACATTGGGTGAACTTGGTCAAGTACTTTGGTATTTTGTTGCCCTTCTCCATCTTGATTTTCTTGAGCTTCTCCTTCATTGCCAACTTCCTGTGGTCACTGTTGTTCTGAAAAAGGTATGTCAAAGCCTTTCACATGGCATATGGAGTCTCCTTATCGTGGAGGTTCGAGACAATATGATCTCGAACTCTTTCTAGTATGATCCTTCTTACCTTTGCAAAGCATTTCCTCCAGTTTGCTATATCTTGAGCATCAGTTGTTGGAGGCTTAGGAATATCTTTGTCTATGAATTCCTTTAGCCCATTGTCTTCCAACATTGCCTCCATCCTATCCTTCCAAGAAATATAGTTCAAACTACCCTCAAGGGCCTATTCGAGTCTCAATCCATAGAACGACATCATGCTGGCTACGAAGAATGATATTGCAAATTCAATTTCACCTGCAAAAGACAAACTCATATTCTCCTCTTCTAGATTGATTTTTTCTCTGATACCATGTATAAAATCCATGTAGATTCAAACTACTAATTGTAATTTACTAAAACAATATACTTGAATCTACTCTACTTATCAGTCAAAATAATTAAACAATCGCGAAATCAGGAAGCATACAAGAGAAAGAATTCAATCAATACATTACACAATTATTTCCTAGGGAAGTCCACAGCTAAACCCCTACTATCTGTATATTGCATTAGTCAGAAAATATGAGAACATTACAATGCTTTACTCAAGCCCGAGCAACCTCTAAACTATCTCTATCTGCCTCACTTATTCCTAGACAAGCCTTGGCCAATACTTAACCAATTTTCTGCTTGCTGGTGGGCTCCAGTATTGTAGCAATAATGCTACAACTCCTGGAGCTTCCTATCTCTAATTTTATCAACCCGGTAGTTCGTACAAACTTGGAAGCGACGGTGTTGTATGCACAAGTACTAACTCTTGTCGCAGCTGTCACTTGGTCAGCTGGCACAAGTCCGCTAGGGCTCAAGCCAACTTCTATATGCTCTCAGAAGAAGCTTTCTAAATGATGGACGAAGGCTATCTTAAAGGAAATTAATCTATTTTGCAAAAATGAACTGAAAGCCAACCAAAACATGGAAACCCTAGTAAACCCTAATCTGACTAGCTTAACCTCTAGGATGCAATGGGTGGAGTGCAAGTGTCTGGAAATGATGCCATTACTTCTAATGATGTGAAATGCATGAACTTAAACTACTTTGATTGAAAAGAACATGTTTTTGGATTTTTGCTTAATTGGTTGGAGTGATGATGATTTTGTTTCTTATTAGGGTTTGGTTGTGCAGAGGTGGTGCGAAAGGAAGGAAAGCTTGGGAAAGGTCAGGGGGCTAGGAGAGGTCCCAGGGGATCCTTAGCATCAGTCTACAAAAGTCTACAACGTTTGGAGGCTCGGCAACCAAGTTTGCAGGCTCCTACAGGATGTCTGCAGGGGATCCTACATGAAACTCAGGGATTCTACAGGAAGTCTGCTAACTTCTACAGGATGTGCTGTAAGTGGAAGTTTTGGGTGATGGTGAAGGGATGGAATGGTTTGGGTGGATAGGTGAGGTGGAGATGGAACTTGTGATGGCTCAGGGGCAGAGGAACAAGATGGAGAGAGAGTGCACGGAGTTGGTTGGTGGATAGAAGGATGGGATCAACAAAAGGTCAAAAGGACGAAGCTACGTGGGCAATGAAAGAGTTGGAAGGTGAACGAGCTGAACAGAGGCCGAGTAGGTGGCTTGAGGAGAGGTCAAGAAGAAGAAGAAGGAAGTGGAATGATATGGAGCAGTGTAAATGAAACAAATGACTTATGTCTTGCACCAAAAACGAGAATTCATTAACCTATGATACCTGTGCCATTAAACCTATGAACAACAATGTAAAACCGAGAAAAGAAGCCGTGCATGGAATGAAAAATGTAGAAGTATGGTTCAATATCAAAAGTGCATGGATGGATCTTCAATGACTATGTTGCAGCTTGCATGGAAGTAAAAGACTGCGTTTCTTTTTGGTGGTTGGTATGGACTGCACCCCAATCCCTAAACAGAGATGGCAGTGATCTCTAACAACCTTTTCTTGGAGCTCCTGTGTATTACAAACCTCCTATCCGAATCTAAACAACTGAAAGCAAAGTAACCTTAAGCTAATCCTACTCAATCACACAAAAACTAAATCAACAGACTGTAAATTCGAATTGCATGTCAAAGTAAAGAAACAAAGTGCTGGAACGAAAGGCAAATAACACTACAAAACAGAGGAGGTCTATTGCTCTCAGGTTGGGCCCTAACCTGAGAGCTATAGCTCCCTTAAAAACTCAGAATTAGATCCAAATCTGCTTGCCTTTATTCATAATCAAAAGTCTAATGTCATGCCAAAACTGGCTTACAAAAACCGAGCTGTAACTCGTGCTCAGAGATTACAATAGTAATTCCAAAAGTTCAAAAAGCTTCTAACAAAGGCTACGGCCTCCATATTTATACAAAATGAGGATCAAGCTGGCTGCCTCCATTCGTGGAGCTTGGCTGTCCAACTGAGAGTCAAACTGCTGATCTTGTAGAACGTGTTGGCTGCCTTTGAGCTCGGTGGGGAGAGGTATTAGAGCTCGGAGTTAAGGTGAAAAGCACGAGGGAAGTCATTTAAAGCTGTAGACAACCTCCCTATAAACATGCAATGCCACCTTTGCTGTCTCCTTGTCTCCTTTTGCGTGGTCTTTTGCTCTCTTTAATGCCAAGAACCTGAAATCATCATGTATTAGTCACATAGATATAATGCCTGCCCTTCTTCCTACAAACAACACAAATATACTAAGAGATGAATGCATAAGTGGTAAAATGTGAATGGTTGAGCAAGGTAAGTAGGCCAATATGAGCCCAAATTGTACAAAATTGGGGCTCATCACTTGCCCAAGTCCCTATATCCATGTGTTGTTTCCTTGGGAATTAGCCCCCCTATTAATTAGGGAAATCCATAAATATGAATTTTTCAAACCTCATAGGCCTTCCTCTGACTGCATGCACCACTAGTACAATTCAGATGATTATACAACTGAGAGTACATTATCCCTGAACTCCAATCTCAACTGGGTAACTCTGAGATCTGACATGCATGAGTTATTTATGAGTGAATCATCTGTTAACTAGTTGAAGACATGAAGAAACACCCCACTATCGGACCTCTTACTAGTTCCTCCATTAGTTGGAATTAGTTTAATTGACTTTAACTCAGTTAAACTGAATTAATTAATTACAACTCAAAATAAACTTACCCAGGGCTCCGATAATGTAGGAGACACTCTACATGAGTCTAGTTAGACCCAAAAATTGAATTTACTGAATCAAACAAGTAAATTTAACTTATTTAACTCGTGAAAGTTTACTTGTGATGTGGAATTACAATTATATTCCTAATTTAATTCAAGGACAAAATTAGATTAGGATTTTCTTGTTTCATTTCAACACTCTACTCAAAAGAGGACAAATCCACATCAGAATATAATAGTGAAGGTTCTTCAGAAGGTGATTCCAATAATTTTTTGCTTATGGCACTTCAATCTGACTCCAAAACAATAATTTCTCAAATGTTGAGGAAGAAGAAGAGGTAGGAGTAGTGGATCTAGAAGGAGAGCTCATTAGTTCTCTTGATGAATTGAAGAAGGCCATGACGAAGAAAAAGAAACTAAACGAACAATTGTTGCAAGCTGAAGAAGGTATGTATATGTTGATAATGTGGATTTTGTTTATCAAAGAGAAAAACTTGAAGAATCCATTAAAAGTAAAGACATCTTAGCACTCTTATTAGACGAAAAACAAAAAACACGTGAAAAACTAGAGGAGGAGAATATACTCTTGAAGAAAGAGTTGACCAAGAAAAAGGAGGATATGATTTTAGAAACATGTAAAGGAGAGATATGTCCTTGAAATTCAAGTTAGAGGAAGCAAAATGGAAGGAATAGGTTCTAAATGACTTGATTCTTGAATGGGAAGAAAATTGTCACAGTGTCGAAGTAAAAATTGACTCCTTGATAACAAATCTTGAAAGGTCAAAGATTGAGAAGGATCTAGGCAAAATATTTTTTGAAGGGACAGAGAAGTTAAATCACATTATGAGCAGTCAAAGGCTTCCAAAGAACAATAAATGTCTACGATACTCTAAATCGCAAAATTCTACTATGGAAAGATGAGTTTCAAGTTCATAGGATTCAAATACCCCTCAAGTTGTTCAATGGTTCTTTAAAGTAGAATCAATGAAGATAAACAAAAATCGATCCATAGAGGCACTCAGCATTGGAACAAGAATGCTAAATTCTCAAGCAAATCAGACCATAGAGAAGTGAACCGATTAGCAAGATGACAAAGGTACCTACGACCAACTCAATTTAGTCAATTCTCAAATTTTTGGTACCCAAAATTATTTTATGGTCATTGCTATAAATGTCATATCTTTGGACATAAAGTTATTTTTTGCAGAAGTGTCAAAGTTGAAAGAGATGAGAATTTCAAATATAGAAATTATCAGAACTATATAACTCAAAACAGTTTCCCTAAGAATTAGAATCACTTCTCTCCTCTAATGAATGAAGTTGAATGTTTCAAATGAAATAATTTTTGTCATAAGGAAAGTGAGTGCAAAAGAAGGTTTGAGTGCTCATCTAAATCATAATATACTTGGTAGCCAGATTTCCTGAAGGACAAGAAGAGTTGGAAACATAAGACTAAGAAAACCATGGAGTGTGGGCTTTCCTTGTTTGCATATGACCAAGAAAATAGATGGTATATAGATAGTGGTTGTTCTAAGCACATGACTAGGGATTAGAGTAAATTCTTGTCTCTTAAAGAAATGGATAAAGAGGAAAATGCCACCTTTTGTAATAATTCTCCAACAAGGATTATTGAGAATGGCATAGTTAGTCTTGATAGAGGACCAAGGATCAATATGTGCTATATGTAGAAGGTCTCAAGCACAATTTTATCAATGTGAGTAAAATGTGTGGTAATGGCTACAATGTCAATTTTTGATCCAAATATTGTGATATATGGAAAGAAGAAAATGGAAAGCTAGTGGGAAAGGAAGTTAGGACTCAAAATAATGTATACACATTTGATGACTCCAGAGTGAGCTTCCACCTAGGTAAAACAATTGAAAGTTGGTTGTTGCATAGAATAATTTTTCATATAAATTTTGACAACCTATTAAAAATCAGCAAGATAGAAGTTGTAAGAGGATTGCCAAAATTGCCAAATCTCGATAACTCAATCTACAAGTCCTTCCAATTTGACAAGAAGACAGGAAATCAGATCAAGAAAAAATAATTCTCAACCTTTAAACCCCTGGAGCTGATTCACACTGATATCTATGGCCCAACAAGGAAAAAATCCGAAGAGGGGAAAGGTACTTTATTTTGTCTATTGATGATTTTACCAAAGTGACATGGATAATGTTGTTTAAAGAAAAATCAAAAGCTCTGAATAATTTCAAGATATTTAAGGCATAGGTTGAAAATGAGAAAATTATAAAGATTAAATGTTTAATATCAGATAGTGGTGGAGAATTCAATTCAAGAGGGTTTTAAGAGTATTGTGAAGAACATGCCATAAGGAGGTAGTACTTAGTGGCCAAAACTCCACAACAAAATGTAGTAGAGAAAAAGAAACAAAAAAATTTAGTAGATGGTTAGAGCTATAACGGATGAAGTCGAGGTACCACACACCTTCTGGGGAGAAGCAACATAAGCAACTATCTATCTAGCAAACAAAACACAAATGAGGTCTAACAGTGATAAGACTCCCTATGAGTTATGGAAAGGGAGACCTGCATTAGTGAAACATTTCAAAGTGTTTGAGGGAAAATTATATATCAAAATAAATGATTAATCTTGGAAAATTTGATCCTCGAGATGATGAGGGTATATTTCTTTGGTATTATGTCAAGAGTAAAGGCTACAAGTGTTTCAACAAGAGGACTAAAAGGGTTGAATACGACATTGATATTGTTGTGGATGAAATATTTCCACAATTAGAGCCATCACGAGACGTTGAGAACTAGAATGAAGTAGAAAGTTTAGTCTTCGAATTCTCAAACCAAGAAGAAGAAAAAGTAGAGGACAAGGTTGAAGAAACAAGTACAATAATGCAGAGGCCCAAAACGCCTTCCAAGAATGAGCAAAAACAACATCTATAATTTCAAATTATTGGTGATCATAGGCTCAATGTTCAAACTAGAAAGAAATTCCTTGGTAGTCCAAGATGTGATAATATTGCCTTGTTGTCACAAATCTAACCCAAAAATATCAATTAGGCAAATGAATACAAGTTCTGGGTGAAAGAAATAACTGAATAATTGGATGAAATTGAGAAAAATGATAATTGGGAGCTTGTCCCTAGACCCAAAGAGAAAAATGTTATAGGAACCAAATGGGTCTTTAAAATAATCTAAATGAGTAAGGCCAAGCCATAAGGAATAAAGCATGACTAGTATGAAAACGATATGCTTAGATAGAAGGGATATATTTTGAAGAAACCTTTGCACCTGTAGCAAGATTAGAAGCCATCATAATGTTACTTTCTTTTCTAGTCACAAAAACATTAAGTTATATCAGATAGACATGAAATTGGCATTTCTCGATGGTGACTTGGAAGAAGTATATATAGAGAAACCATAAGGCTTCATGCTCTCAGAAAATAAATATTATGTTTAAATATTGAAGAAGGAATTGTATGGGCTCAAATAAGCCTCCAGAGCTTGGTAAGTTAGGTTGGACAAATATATTCAGTAACAAGGTTTCAAGCCAGGGACTGTAGATAACAATCTATATATAAAACCTGAGGATGATCACTTATTGATAGTTTTGGTTTATGTAGATGATATAATCTTTGGAAGTGACTTAGAAAAATTGGGACACCAATTTGCTGAGTCTATGTAGAAATAATTTGAGATGTCTATGACAGGATAACTATCATTCTTTCTTGGACTGCAAATTTATCAATTCAAATATCACATCTTCATCTCCCAATCCAAGTATTTAAGAGAAACATTGAAGAAATTTGGGATGGAGGAATGCAAGCCAGTTAGTACCCCCATGGTTACTGGTTGTAAGCTATGTAAAGAGGATGAAACACCTTTGGTAAATCAAATAGTCTATAGATCAATGATTGGAAGCTTGTTATACCTCACAACCTCAAGACCAGACATTATGCAAGTAGTGGGTCTAGTGGCTAGATTTCAAGCCTACCTACGAGAAAGCCATGTCATTGTTGTAAAAATGATTTTCAAATATTTGCAAGGCACAACAGAATATGGGTTGTGGTATGCCAGAAGTAGATATTTTAAGCTAAAATCTTATACTAATGTTGATTGGGTAGGAAACCTTGATTAGAAGAAAAGAACCCTTGGAGAAACATTGTTTTTGGGAGATTGTATAGTGCCTTGGGTCAATAAAAACCAAGGCTCAATCTCATTACCAATGGATAGAGTAGAGTACATTGTTATAGACACCCGTTGAACACAAATTATATAGATGAAGTAGACCTTAAAGGATATCAAGATAGAGTTAACTGATTCAATTCCAATCACGTGTGACAATACTAGTGTTATCAACATCTTTAAAATTCTCGTCATGCATTCAAAGGCCAAGAACATTACAATTAAGTTCCATTTATTAGGAGAACAATTTGTTGCTAATGTTTTTCAACTTGAGTATGTGGACAATAATGAGAAACTTGTAGATATATTCACTAAGACACTACCATGATAACCCTTAGAATATCTTAGGTAGTGAATAGGAGTTGTGTCTCCTCCAACCAAATGACTCGATTTCAATATGTCATGGTAGCTACTCAGTTTGTTGGATCATTTAGAGAGTAGGTTGCAAAGTTTTAAGGGGAGTTTCTTTCATTGGGTGAATCCTTTTCCATTGGGTTCAAAGAGAGAAAAATGCTCTTGATTGGAATGCTTATTGATGCCAAGGGAAGTGTAGAGATGGAGAGAAACCTTCTTGGTTTTAGGGGGATTTTGGTATGTTTCCATGAATTCCAAAGGGGGAGATTGTTGAGCATAAAATTTGTATTGTTTTAAATTTGGAAAGGAAGGAAGAGGCATGGTGTGTCAAGTTTAGAGGGAATCCTATGGTTGTTGCAACACTTTAGTACAGAACCATCATAGTAACAGGTTGATTAGAGAAGCTAGAATATTATAACTATGGTGGTTGGGGTCCTATGATTTGAATGAATTTATACCTTAGGAGATCAAGTCATATGCTCCTATGAATATCTTAGTTGGAAAATTCTCAGAAAGATCTTTCCAATGATATGTTGAAGTCCAAAAAAAATGCGTCCAGGATAGAAAGTTATGCGCAGTCCAAGTTATGAATGCCAAAAGTCAAACTTAGTGACCTGGCCATGGACCCCAATCTAGTTAGCATATAATGGCACAAGAGGAACAAGTGGCAGAGTGGCATTCGCTGTATTGTATCTCAAAAGGTACAATGCAAGGTCCCTCCTGGGACACGTAATCTTGGGAGATTGAACCTAGATGCTTCAAAGGATGACACAAAAGAAAAGAGTTTTGATGATGGGGATCCAGGATGTGTTGGAGGAAAAATAGAAAAATAAACCAATTAGAGTGGTGAAAAAGAAGCCATGGGACCCCAATTACAACTTATTGCAGGAGGCCTTTCCCAGAAGAACCAAATTTGTGTGTAGACAGAAGAGTCGGGGTGATATATGCCTGAGAGGACATGGCAGAGATGGAATGTAGAAAAAAAATGCATTGTTAAGTGGATATTGAAATGCGTGACAAAAGTCCCACTGGGACACATCATCCAAGAGGAGCCTCACAAAAATAAAATAAAAGGGGCATGGGAGGCAGCTCCAGAATGACTTGGCACCAACCTAATGTGGTATAGATGACGACCCAATCATATAAGATCATAGAGGTTTTACAGTGGGTCCATATGTTGCACACCATCCTAGTTGTCTCATAATTGGTCCATGTGCATAGCTAACAGTCCAACATGACACATCATCCCAAAGAATTGTTCCTGGATGAATCTCGAAGAGGAATATTATGAAAAGGGTCAAGGAAATGGATTCGAGGGATGGAAATGTTGTTGACATTTGATGGTTTTTTCAATCATCGAAAGGCGCGGCCAAGTTCTCAGTTATGTGATTATTTTGTATGTTTTGTGATCGAGGGTCATTGAGTTTATTATAACAAAAAATGTCATGGGGAGTTTATAAAGGGGCTTAATGCTTGTGAACATGGATAAGTCAGATGCTTTGTTAAGGGTCCCTCTATATTTGGTAGTCATGCCAAAATTGGTTATTCGTCGTATATGGTTTATCCAATATTGAATGGGTCAACAAATATTTTAGCCTAAGCACTGTAATATGCATCTACACCATGTCTAGAGCTCTCTGTAGTTGGTTTGTGAAAACAATGAATATGTCAAAAACTATTTTAGCCTACTCACTATAATAGGAATCTATGCCATATATGGAGCTCTTTGTAGTTGGTTTGTGCAGGTAATGAACGAGTCATCAACTGTGTGATTTGCATGATGTGAATGGACATGTTAAATTTATTAATGGAGATCAAAACAACATCTATGTATTGCATCACAAAGTACATCTTGAGTGTTGGAGAGTAATGTGATTTAAAAAATAAAAATTGAATGGCGGAGCACTCTGATTGTCCAAGAGGAGTGAGAATGAATTCCAAGCATGGATGTTAGGTCCCTATTATACTAGTATATTCCCCCATTATTATTTTAATTGCAGCCCTTTATTGTTATTGTTGTGCCCCTGTTGTCCCCATATTGTTATTATTGTGCCCCATAGAAGCCCACTATTGTTATTGTTGTGCCCTTACATTATTATTGTTATGTCAGCGCTGATTACACTATGACCCCTTAGACTCCTATATATAGAAAGGAGGCTTTGTCATTTTCAACATCCAAGAATTTGTGTAACGTGAAGGAGGTTTCTCCCTCGAAGAGGCTAATTTTGAAGTCGTTGATCTATCTATTATTCTACTTTGTGGGCTAGTTCCATAACATTTGGTATCAGAACTTTGGATTCTAGGGTTTTGCCACTTAAAACATGCTATCATGGGATTTTACTTATAACTATTTTTCTACGAAACTTCAGGAGCTGAAATTAAAATCCATTTGAGACAAAATGTTGGTGAACTCCATGTATGGATTTCTGATCTTGTCTCACTACATTTTTGGAGATATGATGTGAGGAATTTAGGGTTTTTGCAGGCTCCAGAATTCGATTGCAAACAAGTGACATTGTGAAAATTGTCATAAATTTCTCTCTGAGAATCATATTACAATTTCATAAGAAGTAATAGAAATATGTCAGAATATAGTTTGTTGGGTATAGTTTTCAGGGCCGAAGATCGAAATAGTGACATGTGGCACTTTGTACAATTTTGCTCTACTGAACCAGTCTATAATCAGGTCATCGTGGGAGATTGGGAATAACTCTTTCTTGGAGAATCCAATCTCGATTAGAATTTTTGGTTTGGAAAGAGGACTTAGAGGGCTACCATAGGAAGAAATTTTGGACCTTGAAGATCTGAAATTACAGTGATACATCAGATTTAATATCGAGTGCCTACAAAGAAAAAGAAAAATGTGTGTAGTTTTTTTGAATTTGCATAAGTTTTGTTTGAGAAAGTAGTTTGAAGTGATTCAAATGGAATTGTGAAGCATAATTATCATTAATTGATGACTCGAATGAAGAAAATGGAAACACCTAGTAAGCAACCCAAAATCTCTAATATGACACATGAAGAAGAGGAAGAAATGCAACATGATATATGAAAATTATGAGACCAAGTGCAACAAATGCCGATCTCACAAAAAGTAACAGAAGCTAAGATGGATGGTTTGAAGAATGAAATCAATGGTATAGAAGAAAAACTGAAAGGAAACATTGAAGATTTGAAGAAAGACATGGAAGGTTGGAAGGAAGGTTTGACAAAATTGCTACAAGAAAGGCTTCCTAATGGTGAAAATGTAGTAGAGGAAAATCATGATGACAAAAAAAGAAATGTTAATCATGATTTGAAGAAATAAAACAATGAATATTTGAAGAAATATGCAACAAGTTTTAAGGAAGGTTTGAAAAAGTTGCTACAATAAAGGCTTCCTAATGGTGAAAAGGTAGTAGAGGAAACTCATGATGAGAACAAAAGAAATGTTAATCATGATTTCATAGACTCTAATGTTGGATTGAAGACCCACCACGTTCCAAAGATCGATATGAGGAAGTTTGATGGAAATGATCTCGTAACATGGATACTATAGATGGAGAAATATTTTGATCTCCATAATGTGAAAGACACACAAAAGGTATGCATTGCAACTTTCTATTTGGAAGCCAATTAGTTTGTATGTTATCGATGACTTTTCTTTCGTAAAAAAATTGTCACTTGGTCAATTTTTACAGAGTATCACATTATGATGATACAAAGTGAAACACCTTGATTAGCCAATTGATAAATCTCAAACAAAAGGGTTCAATGGTGGAGCACATTGAGGAATTCCAAAAATTGAATATAAGGTTAAATGATATTCCACAGGAGCATAGGATTGATGTGTTCATAAGGACTTTAAAGGATAACATCCAACTTGAGTTTCACCTTTGGGAACCTGATTCATTGGCGAAGGCATTCAGGTTTGCAAGAGAAAATGAAAGCAAAATTATGGAAACAAGTAAGCCTACCACTCACAACTATAAAGAAGGAAGTGTTGTTGCCCCTAGCCTTCCACAACCTACAAGGTTGACACCACAACAATTGGAAGAAAAAAGAGAAAAATGGATTTGTTACAGTTGTGATAGAAAATACACTAAAGGTCATAAGTCTACTGAGAATAAATTATTTTACATAGATTGTAAAGAGGAGGAAGAAAAGTAACAAGAAACGTCAAAGAAGAGGATATACACCAGGAACCAACCCTAGAGAAATAAGAAATGAATCCGACCATATCTTGTAATGCATTTGTAGGAATTACCTTTCCTCAAACTCTCAATATAGAAGGACATATCAAGAAGAAAAATGTAATAGTGTTGACTAATTCAGGTAACACCCATAATTTTATTCATTGTAATATAGCTAAGGAATTGAATTTCTTCCTATATCCAACATTAGAGTATCAAGTAATGGTTGCAAATGGAGGAATCATAAATTTCTCTGGAAACAACCATAATATCAAGCTATCCATGCAAGAATATTTATTGAATAGCCCAATGCTATCTATTCCAATGGGTGGTGCTGATGTTGTAGTAGGAGTCCAATGGCTACAATCTTTGGATACGATAACTTATAATTTTCAAGAAATTTTATTGAAATTTTCTTGAGAAGGAAAGGAAGTTGAATTAAGGGGTATCATAGGGAAACCAGGAAAGGTAATCAGCTCTAATGACATGACAAAGCTTCCAAGGAAATAACAACCAGTTGTAATTGCAAAATTATGTTCACTAGAGGTTCCCACATTGAAATTATCTATTTCTCCAAATATCCAAAAAGTCTTGGACAACATTCCAAGGTATTTAAGACTCCCAAAGGCCTCCCACCTATTTGTGATCATGATCATGCTATTCATTTGATTCCAGGAAGGTTTCCTCCAAACATTAGGCTGTACAAATATCCCTATGCTCAAAAGAGTGAAATTGAACATATGGTTGCAAAAGTGCTAGAGGTTGGTATAATTCAACCTAGTTAAAGTTATTTCTTTGCTCCTGTAGTATTGGTGCACAAGAAGGATGGATCATGGCACATGCATCTAGATTATAGGGAGCTAAACAAGCTCACTATTAAAGATAAATTTCCCATTCCCGTCATTGATGAATTATTGGATGAATTACATGGAGAAATTTACTTCACCAAGTTGGATCTCCGTTCACGATATCGTCAAATCAGAATGAATATTGAAGACATTTCAAAAACAACATTTATAACTCATGAGGGTCATTATGAATTTTTGGTCATGCCTTTTGGCCTTACCAATGCACCTTATACATTTCAAGGTTTGATGAATTCCATTTTCAAACCCTTCCTTAGAAAATTTGTGTTAGTATTTTTTGATGATATAGTAATCTACAACAAGTCTGGGAAGGATCATGTTCAACATGTTGACAGGGTGCTCAAATTATTGGAGGAGAAACAATTATATGCAAAAAACTCCAAATGTTTCTTTGGAGTACAGGACAAAGAATATATGGGACATATTGTATCTCATGAAGGTGTTAAGGTAGACCCTAGCAAAATTAAAGCCATCAAGGAATGGAAAATCCCCACATCCATAAAGCATCTGTGACGATTTCTCGAGTTGACAGGGTATTATCGCAAGTTTATTAAGAATTATGGGAAAATAGCAGCACCTCTAACAACTTTACTCAAGAAAGATGGATTTTCTTGGACTCCAAAAGCAACAAAGGCCTTTGAACATATTAAAGAGGCAACGTTCCAAGCACTAGTCTTAGCTGTGCCAGACTTCACAAAAACCTTTATTGTGGAATGTGATGCCTCAGGAAATGGAATTGACACCATTTTTATGTGAGAAGGAAGACTCATTGCTTTTGAAATCCGTCTAATCAAAGCAAAGTATTTACACAAAACTATTTATGAGAAGGAAATGTTAGCAATACTACATGCACTTAAGAAATGACAAGCTTACCTAATGGGAATACAGTTCAATGTAAAAATGGATAATGATAGTATTAAATACTTTTTAGAACAAAGATTATCTTGAGAAGAGTATCAAAAGTGTGTCACAAAGATGTTGGGTTATGATTTTGAAATTATCTACAAAAAGGGAAGCAAATGTTGTTGCATATGAACTCTCAAGAAAGGATGAGGATGTGAAATCATTGCTTTGTGCCATTTCTATCATCCAACCAGATTGGATAAATGAATAAATGGATGAATGGAAGAATGACAAAGAAGTGTGGGCACTGATTCAAAAGTTGCAGCAAGATCACAATACATCTGATACATTTAGTTGGAAAAATGATTCGTTATGGTACAATGATCACTTGTACATCTGTAAGAATTCCCAACACAAACAAAAGATTCTTCTGGAATTGCACACCTCTCCCTTAGGAGGGCACTTGGGATTTTTAAAAACTTACCATAGGGTTAAGAAGTATTTTTTTTGGGATGGCATTAAATCTGATATTCAAAAGTTTGTGGAGGAATGTTTGGTTTTCCAACAAAATAAAGTTAAGACAATTAAGATCCTAGGTCTGTTACAACCTTTATCCATTCTAGGTCAATGTTGGGAGGATGTTTCAATGAATTTTATCATAGGTTTACCAAAGCCCGAAGGAAAGAGTTTCATCATGGTGGTAGTTGGTAGAATTACCAAGTCTGCACACTTTTGTGCATTATCTCAGTCATTTAAAGCCTGTACAGTTTCTACTGCATTTATGGAAATAATTCAAGAGCTACATCAAAACCCAAAGATTATTGTAAGTGACAAAGATCCCAATTTCACTGGAAATTTTTGGACCGAATTATTTTCTTGTCTGGGTACTCAGTTAGCTCATAACTCATCTTATCATCCTCAATCAGGTGGGAAAACTGAGATAGTGAACAAATGTTTAGAAGGATATCTTTGTTTCTTTGTATATGATAAACATACACAATGGGTCAAGTGGTTGACTCTGGCTGAATGGTGGTATAACACTTCCTTCCATACTGCAGCAAAAATGACCCCATTTATGGCTCTTTATGGATTTCATCCACCATTCGTCACATCATCTTTAAGAGGAAATTCTAAGGTTCAAGCAGTGGAAGATCACATCGAGCATCAACAACAAGTTCTCCAACTCTTAAAGGATAACCTCACTTTCACGCATAATAGAATGAAACAATAGGCATATCAACATCACAATGAAAGAAGTTTTGATGTAGGTGACTTGGTATTTCTAGGACTACAACCTTACAAGTAATTGTCCCTAAGAAAGCTAAGAAGGATAATAAGTTATCACCAAAGTGTTATGGTCCATACAAGGCATTACAAAAGATTGGTACTATGGCATACAAATTGGAGCTTCCTACATTTTCTTGAGTGCACCCAATTTTCCATGTTTCATACTTAAAGAAGGTTATAGATGACAAGCTCACAATTCAAACAATATTGCCAGAACTTGACGAGGAAGGAAAAATCTTATTGGAACCTAAAGCAGTCACAAAAACAAGAACTTGACAACTACAAAATCGATCAATTTTAGAGTATCTCTTCAATTGGAAGAACTTACCCGCTGAATATTCCACATGGGAGGATGAGAATTTTATACAGAAGCATCCATAACTACTCAAGCATCGAGGACAACACTTTTTTGAAGGAGAGGGGCATGTTAGGTCCCTATTATACTAGTGTATTCCCCCATTATTATTTTCATTGTATCCCCTTATTGTTATTGTTATGCCCTTGTTGTCCCCATATTGTTATTATTGTGCCCCATAGAAGCCCACTATTGTTAGTTTTGTGCCCTTACATTATTATTGTTATGTTGGATCTGATTATATTGTGACCCCTTATACTCCTATATATAGAAATGAGGCTTTTCATTTGTATCATACAATAATTTTTCATTTGTATAATGTAAAGGAGGTTTCTCCCTCGAAGAGGCTAATTTTGAAGTCGTTGATCTATCCCTTATTCTATTTTGTGAGATGGTTGCATAACAATGGAAAAACCACCAGAGTCCACTCTCAAATATATCATAGCCACAATTGTTGAGTAATTAAATCTTTGATAGCGTGCAATCTGACTTGTAGAGCTTTACGAAGCTACAAAAGGAGGCCATAACAATGTTATTTGGCTGAGTAAATTGAACTTATATGCACAATTTTAATTGAAGACCATTGTGTCATACTGTATGTGGAATGTGGTAGGTGATGAGTGACATATTGCATCATTCTCTATGATCTTGCTGAACAAAAAACTCAAGAAACACTGAGTCAAGTAGGGGAAGCATTATTGTATGTTAAGTGTGAGAGTGTGAATAGTCATAGAGGCTATGTGTATGCATAACTATAATGGTGGTTGAAAGTTGATAATTTTACAAACTAATGGAGGGCCGAGAGTAGAGTTGATGAAGTAGTGAAGTGTGTAGTGTAAAGAGGGTATTGTAGACCAGAGAGGAAGGAGCTTTTTGTGACAATGAAACAATTTCTTTATATTTTTATGTATTAGAAGTATGCCATTGTACTCAGTTTGAAATTGTATGAAATGTAGAATAGTTGGCTAAAGTAGTTTGTGGCCTGCATTTATAATATGAGTTTGGTGCCTCTGGGTAAGTTGTGGCTTGCTGGTTATTTGGAGGGGGTTGGGGCCTCCTTTGAGTGGGTTCTCACAAACAACAATAAAAAGTAGAGTGGTGGTCTTCCCATTTGGGTTTTCACGTTAAATACTTGTGTCCATGTGTATGTGTTGCTCATGATGTGTGTTCATATGAACATCTTAATATACTATTTATGTAATTAATGGTGAATGCTTAGATGATATTAAAAAATTAAATTAACATTAATCAATGATTCACCCCCGCAGCTCAGTAATTACTTATTCCAACAATACTTTGGGAGTTATATGTTATGGAGGTTAGGGTTTGTGAACAATCATGAAATGAATTTTAAACATGTTAGCTTGGTATTTTAGCTATATCTTCTTGTCTAGAAATTTTTAGAGTGAGAAATATTCAAGAATTTTGGGAGACATATAGAAGTACCTCAAGTATAGGTTCCAAAATTATATTTCAATAATTGGACATGTGGACACCATGCAAATTTTCATGTGGAAAGAGGTAAAAAAATCAACGAGTTTTGGGAAAGTTACTATAACCTTTAGTTGGAACATCAGATTCAGTTCACACTTCTGGAATTGTAGAAAATACATACGAGAGTATCGCAAAAAAAGATCTGGAAGGTCTGAATATCAGAGATATATCAATAAATCTTCAACATTTATGATATTCTCAAAATTAAGGTATGCAATTTACTATTGACATAATTTTTCATTAGAATATCCCATCTTGTTTTTTGGTTGTAATAAAGAGGAGGCCCTATTATTATTTTCCAACATGCCTCCAAAGAAATATACTAAACCAATTAAATCTACTGAAGGCTCATCCTTAACTCATGAATAAAGTGAAGCCTTTGAATTTAGGTTATGTTAAATAGAGAAGAGATTTATTAAAATGGATGGTAGTATGTTGAAAAGGGTGGATTTCTCAGGTTCTCAAGAAAAGTTTAAAAGAAAAATGTAAAATAAAATGAATGGAACTAAGAAAGGAATAAAAAATAATATAGATAGAATATAATTGAAGATGAATGAAAATAAGGAAGGAATAGAAGGGAAGAAGAATGAAAATAAGGAAGAAATTAAAAAATCTATGATTTCCATAGAAAATATTCTGTTGGAGAGGCTTCCTAAAAGGGTTGTGGAGATCCAAGGAATAGTGAACATAAGGAGAAGCATGTTGTTGAGAATCAATCTCATATGGGGAGTATGCTAACACAATGTTGTAGTGGCTACAACCACCCTCCAAAATTTTTCCTATGCTTGCTTTTGGAGCCTCCCTTCTAAACGATAACAGCTCATCTTGCACTAATCGAGGTACTTATGCTTTGATTGAGCCTCATTATTTAGATCTTGTCTTGTGTTTGATTACTTGGTTTACCATATAACCCACAAGATGATCTCTTGACTTGGTTTTCATCTAGTTCCGGGCTTTCCTTAGAGAACTGCACATTCCTTGAGGGAAATCAACCTTGCTCTCCGGAATTGCTTAGTCCAAGTTGATAGTGAGATTTGAGCTCAAAAATTGCACAACATTAGATAATAGCCAACATTGAGTTAGGAAATTGTGCAGAGCATGAGAGGCAGCCTAGAGTCACTAAGCCCAAAAATTGTGCAGACCTCACGGTGCTCAGAAATTGCCCAGTGCACGAGCTAAAGAGTTTCCTAGTCCTTCCCAGAACTGTGCAATCTTTCCGAGAAATGCATGGAAGGTTCCCTCCCCCCCAAAAAAAGGAAAGTAAAGGGAAAACATCATTCCTATGAAGTAGGGATATATTATTAGTTTCCCAAAGGTGGCACATTGTTATCTTTAGAAGTTTCTGCCAAGTGTTGCTTTTGTCCTTGATCTCAGGCATGCACATCATAAATTCCAATTTGCTAAATTCTATATAATGGATGCCTCTAGAGCTCATTCATACATTTTATCATTAAGCTCTAGCATTCCCGAGGAGATCAAGGAGACTTCAGAGCATTGTCGTCACTTTTCTAGGTGAGTTTTGTTTTTATCACATTTTGCCACTTTTTCTATTTTTTTTGTTTGTTTAGCTTGTGAGAGTGTTGTTTCACTTGTTTATTTGAATGAATGCTAGATTTTAAACTTTTTTTTAGCTTGTACAAGTGTTGTTTCAAGTTATAGATTTCCTTTCTTAAGTGTTGCATGAGTTTTCCTGTTTTTGCACCAACGGTCGCCGTTGTGGTGACTCTCTTCACATGCTTCATTTTCCTTCAGTTTAATCAATTTTTGAACTTGTTTCACATGCATGAATCTAAAATTAGTCATATCTGCACTCAACCTCACATCATCCTTCATATTTTATTTTTTTCACACTTACTATGGGAAAATTTGGGCTACCCTTGCTGGGATCTCACACCTCACTACATGCACTGTGCAATCTGGGAGATCAAGGCTTCTACCTTGGCTTCTAGAATTTCATAGAGCCTTGACCCAACCTAGCCACAACTACGTAGTTTCAGTATCTAGTCTCCTAGGTTGGCCATTGAGACTGTGCAATGAGCAGTCTCTCCTAGGCCATGGACCAGACTGAACTGCAACATTGCGTAGTTCCATTCTTCAAGATTCCACATTGACTACTGGGACTATGTAGTACGTTGTTCCCACAAACAGTTAATCACCCCTGTCAGTAAAAATTGCACAATCCCTCTCATCGAATGCCATGATTACTACTTGATCATGTTGTGAAGTTAGATTTGTAAGAGCTCATGTTTGCTTTCCATGAGTTTCCTTTCTATCCCACATGTACCACACTTGTGAAGCACTTATCTCCAACAGTAATTGTACCATGGCACCAAAGAGAGCTGCTTCAAGAGAAACCACTGAAGACAACATTGGGGATGCCATTGAGAAAGCACCAATTTACTCACCAATATATGTGGACACTCAACTATTCATAGAAAAGGAGTCAACACTAACATGGTAGAAAGTCCAACAACAGTAACAGAAGGCAAAAATCTAGTACAAGATCATGGAAAGAGGAAGTTGTTAACATAATAAAGGGAGAACAAAGCTAAAAAGTGAAAATGGATTCAATCTTCATGCAGGAAGCTTTGGGAGTAGAAGCAAAAGGAAGCAGAGGACACAAACAACTGAGCAGAGGAAGAGAGAAAAGAAGAGCTTGTAGGTAGAATAATTAGGATCGCAGCAAGAAGAACAAGAACTGAGGGAAGGAAGGGAGTTGAGGAGGAAAGAATAGGAAGAGAATAAAAAGCAGGAAGAAGAACAAAGGCAAGGCATAATGACAGAGAAAACAACTCCAATACAGGTTGATGAGCTAGAAAATCCAACAACTGAGGAAGAGAGTGAGCAGATGTAGCTTCCCTCGCCAATGATAAACACAAGAACCAAGTCTAGCTAGAGATCGATGAGTACGTGGAGAAGCTAAGATGAGAGGCAACGAGGGAATACTTGGAGCTGAACGCACACAACATGCATAACTACATCGGTGGTTTGGTTAAGGTTAACACACTGCTCATGCTTCAGAATGAGTTGGACAAAGGTTCCAAGACCATATACCCGGATGTTATGGAGGAAAGAGTTTTCTACTAGAAAGATGCCATCAAGTAGTTTGAGGACATCATCTTGCAGTACCAAGCTTGGCATCAGTATGTGACCAAGAAGCATCAAGTGGAGGTTTCTGAGTTGGTATTTCCCGAAACTTCAAAGTCATAATGTTTTGTCTTGTTAGGCTATCTCTAGCTTATTTTTCCTTAAATGGGTACATGTGGAAATTGTAATATTATTTGTAAATATGTTGTAAGTGAAGTTCCAAGTGTCATTAGTGGAATGTCAAAATTCATCATGTGATGTAATGAGTTATTTGTAAAGAAGTTGAAGGGTCATGAGGGTATTCAAAGAGTCAGAAAGGGGAATGTCAAGGGTCACCCCACCCTTTTTTATAAATATAACCTCATAACTCATAGTACTGGCTTTTGGGAGCTAAGCTTTTGGCTAGGCTTAGTCTTAGAAAAGGCTTGGGAGTATTGTGACGAGCCTTGGCTTCTCCACAACGTAGAGTGAGTATATTTATTTTGAGGATCAAGTGTTCTTGACTGTAATGTTCCACTATTGGGGCTAGTGGTCCTCAATGGTGTATATATGGATGGAAATTTCACTTATAATAATAACATCAGAGCCAACATGCTTTCATGCATATGTTGTTATTATAGTTGGACTATTCTGGTTGCTTTAGCAATGTATGTTGTCTAACTTATGCATTTTCTTATGAACTACTTTGTATGCAATTGTACGAACCTTGTTGAATGTGTGTTGTTGGATTAACCCATCACTTTAATTTGTGGACTATTCCGCATTTTAGCTTGTGATGTCATTCTGCTTGCTTGTTCCTTTCAAGATGCATACTATTACAGGATTCTAAGGGGCACACTTCCTTTTCCCCTATGTGTTATAACCCCCATGCATCACACTTGACTCTCGCAGGGTCACACACTTGCTCTCACCCAAAGTTATCTTACTTACCTCTGCACGCTATCGCAATCAAGGCATTACACTACCACCCACTACTAGGACTCCTACTCCAAATGGTTTGAGGTCTAGTCGGGACTTCTTATCGGAGAAATCCCTTGAATGTTGGTGGGTCTAGCACCATCAAAACACAATTAGAAAGAACAAATTATAAATCACATAACCATAATGATGAAATTTCAATCCAAGATCCGCATCAATAGGGCTTCAAGGCAACACCAAGGAACTACTACATTTTGAAGATTAATACGAGGAAATTTTATGGTAATAATCCTATAACATGGATATTTTAGATGGAGAAATACTTTGATCTACAATAAGTGGCATCCTTACAAAAGGTAAATATTGCATCCATGTTTTTAGAACAAGACCAACATGTATGGTATCAATGGATTTGTGAAAGAAAAAATGATTCTGTTATATCTTGGTCCATTTTTATAGAGGAATTGATAACACATTATGGGGATATTAAGAGAAACACATTATTTAGTCAATTTGTAAATATTTGACATAAATGTCTTTTTACAGAGCACATTCAATAGTTCCAAAAGTTGAGTCTTAGAGTAAAGAACATTTCATAGGATAACTTGTTAAACCTATTTATGGGTACCTTAAAGGAAAGAATCCAACATGAGTGCATATCTTTGAACCTAAATATCTAGAGCATGCTTCCAATATTGAAAGGAAAGATGAAAGTAAAAATATGACCACTAGAAAATTGTTCACTAATAATTATAGTGAAAATCATGATGCATTTCCTAAACCAATAAGGTTGAATCCTCAATAAATAGATGAAAGATCAAGAGCAAAGGGAATATGTTTCAACTATGGAAACAAGTATAGTAAAGGGCATAAATGCAGTGAGAAGAAATTATTCTAAATAGGAGGTGAAGATCAAGAAGATCAAGAAGTGGAAACTTCACAAGATATAAATCTAGAAGAAACTACTCTGACAATGTCTTATCATGCATTAGACGGCATCAATACTCCAAAATCCCTCAAGATAGAAGGATATATTAAAAATCAAAGGGTAACAATAGTGATTGATTTAGGTAGTACTCATAACTTCATCAATTAAAAATTGGCCAAAACTCTTAATTGCTTTGTATATCTAGCACCAGAATTTCAAGTGATGATTGTAGATGGAGGTACCATAAATTATTCAATGAAGTGTCATAAGATTAAGCTGAATAAGGGGGAGTATTTATTGGTTAGTCCTATGATTGCAATCCAAAAGAGCATTTCTAATGTTGTATTAGGGGTCTAATGGTTACAATCATTGGGACCAGTGGCCCTTAATTTCCAAGACCTTTTCATAAGATTTTTCATAGAAGGAAATGAAATTGAGGTTAGAGGTTTCCAAGGGAAACCTAGTAAATTTATTAGCTCTAATGGCATGAAAAATTTTCTAAGATGGGGAAACCAAGGTGTAGTTGCACAATTATGTTCATTAGATATTAAAACATCTCTATCCTCTACGCTAGCAAATCTTCAAAAAGTTATCAACAATCATGTTAAGGTACATGAAGAAATTCCTAAGGGTCTTCCAGTTATCCAAGAACATGAACATGCTATTCATTTGCAAACAAGAAGTGTGCCATCTAACATTCAGCCTTACAAATATCCACATGCACACAAGAGTGATATTGAGCATATGGTTCAAGAAAAGTTAAATAATATATCATTCAACTTAAACATAGTTTTTTATCTTAACCAGTGGTGATGGTTATGAAAAAGGATGGTTCATGGTGTATGTGTCAAAACTATAGAAAACTAAAAAGAATGACAATCAAAGTTAAGTTTCCTATTCTTTTCATTAATGAATTGTTAGATGAATTTCATGGAGTAACTTTCTTTACTAGGTTGGATCTTTGTTCTGGATATCATTAAATTAGAATGAGGCAAGAAGACATTCTCAAAACAACCTTTAGAACACATTAAGGTCATTTTGAGTTTTTGGTAATGCCATTTTCACTTGTAAACACACCTTCATCATTTCAAAGTTTGTTGAATTTTATTTTCAAACCATTCCTTAGAAAATTTGTGCTAGTATTTTTTGATGACATAATAATTTACAACAAATCTTGGGAAGAACATATATGACATGTTGACAAGGTCTTGAAAATATTGGAAGAACAAAATTATGTGCAAATCCTTTCAAGTTTTCCTCTATGTTTCAAGAAGTGGAATATTTGGGTCACATTGGATCACACAATGGTGTCAAGGTGGATCCTAAGAAAATAAAAGCTACGAGGGAATCACCAATCTCAAATACCATGAAGAAAATTAGGGGATTCTTACGATTGATAGGATATTACTACATATTTCTCAATAATTATGGTCAAATAGCAAAACTTCTAAGAAAACTACTGAAGAAGGAAGCATTTTCTTTGATTGAAGAAGCAACTAAAGCATTTAAATAACTTAAAGAGGCTATGAGTACGACTCCCATATTAGCAATGTCTGACTTCAAAAAATATTTATTGTGGACTGTGATGCCTCAAGCCATGGTGTCTGTGCCATTTTGATGAAGGAAGGAAGACCCCTTGCCTTTGAAAGTAGTGAACTTAAAGGAAAGAACTTACTCAAACCCAACTATGGAAAAGAAATGCTAGCCATACTACATGTAGTTAAGAAATGACATTCATACCTAATTGGAAGAAACTTCAAACTAAAAGTAGATCATGATATTATGAAGTACTTCTTGGAGAAAAGTATATTTTTAGAAGAGCAACAAAAATGAATCACAAAGATGTTGGGTTATGATTTTGAAATTATCTAAAAAAAGGGAAAACAAAATATTATGGAAGATACACTCTCAAGGAAAGATGAAGACACAAATGGTTTACTATGTGCGATTTCCATTCCACATTCTAACTGGGTGGAAAAAGAAAGGATAGAATGCTAGTAAGATGAGAAGATATGAAAGATCATTCAATAGTTATAGAAGGAACCCGATGAAACAAAAAAAATTACCTAGAAAAGTGATATGTTATGGTATGGAGATTTATTATATTTATGTAATAATTCTCAATTCAAATAGAAGGTCCTATTGTAATTACACACTTCTCCTATAGGAGGAAATTTAGGGTTCTTGAAGACATACCATAGGATCAAGAAATATTTTTTTTGGGATGGTCTTAAAGAAAATGTGCAAAAATTTGTGGTGGAATGTGGGGTGTGCCAACAAAATAAATGAGAGACTATTAAGACCCTAGGGATCCCTCAACCATTAGCCATAACAAGCCATCATTAGGAATAATTTTTAGTGGATTTTATTATTTGTTTATGCAAATTTAAAAGAAAGAGTTTAAAAGTATGCCCAATTTTGTTCTCTTTCTCATCCTCTTAAAGAAAGTACCATGGAAAAAGAAGTCATGGAAATAGTCCAAAAACTACATGTTTCTCAAGCACCAACAAGAGTTTCTCAAACTATTGAAGGGAAACTTGGTTATGGCACAAAATAGGATGAAACAATAAGCAAATAAACATCACATTGAAAGGGAATTTGAAGTGGGGGATTGCATTTTTGTGAGGCTACAACCATATAAACAAATGTACCTCAAGTAACAAAAGAAGGAAAAAATATTAGCTCCAAGGTATTATGGCCTCTATAAGGTGTTGCAGAGGATTGGAAGTATGCCCTAAAAATTGGAGCTACCTCCATCTTCATGTGTACATCCAGTTTTTCATGTTTCTTGCTTAAATAAGTTCATCGATGATAAGATTGGTGTACAATCTATTCTACTAGCACTACAACAAAACTGTGTGATTAACATCCATTTTTGCTTCCTTTTTTGCATCTAGAGCCCATTTTTGGTGCTATTTGAATCCATTTATCAAATATGGTGCAAAATTTGATGTAAAATTTGCACCGGGTTTTGCACCAAGTTTAGCACTAGGTGTTGCACCAAGTTTTGCATGAGGTTTTCCACCAACTTTTGCGCCAAGTCTTGCACTACCCTTTTCACTAGGTTTTGTGCCAGGTTTTGCATCAATTTTGGAACCTAATTTTTCTTTCACCTAATTTTGCATGCCCTATTTCATTCACTTTTTTTTCACCTAAAAGTGCATCAACTTTTCCATCATTTTTTTCATACCATTTTGCAACATTTTTTTCATCCATTTTTGCATCCCTTTTTGCATCACCTTTTGCACCAAGTTTTGCATCAAGGCATGTGCCTAGTTTTGAATCTACTTTTGTTGCATCCAATCTTGAATCTTATTTTTCACCCACATTTGCATCCTCTTTTGCATCCATTATTGTGTCCACTTTTACATCCACTTTTGTTGTGCCACAATTTGCGCCTAGTTTGGAACCTACCTTTGCACCCACTTTTTCTTCTAATTTTGCCTCCATGTTTGCATCAAATTTTGCATCTACTTTTGCATCCCTTTTTTAATCCATTTTTGTGTCAAGTTTTTCATAAGGTTTCAAGTCTCAATTTTCATCTACTTTTGCAACAACTTTTGTTTCATCCACTATTTCACCCATGTTTACATCTAATTTTGTATCCCTTTTTTCATTTTATTTTTCATCAAAGTTTGTTTATTTTTTTGCATCTATCATTGCACCCACTTTTGTTGCGCGAAAATTTGTACCATGTTTTGTACCCACTGTTGAACCCATGTTTGTTTCCACTTTTTAATCCACATTTATATCCTCTTTTGCATCCAAATTTGCATTAAATATTGCATCTCTTTTTTCATCCACTTTTGTGTCGGGTTTATGCATTGGGTTTTATATCTTGTTTTGAATCCACTTTTACATCTACTTATGTTGCATCCAATTTTGTGTCCACTGTTGCCCCCACATTTGTGGCTACTTTTGCATCCTTTTTTGCATCTTGTTTTGCATCCAAGTTTTCATTTTATTTTGTTGTATCCAATTTTTCATCCACATTTGTTAAGACACAATTTGTGCCATGTTTTTCATCTACCATTGCATACACATTTGCTTCCACTTTTACATCCCCATTTGAATCCTCTTTTGTGTCAAATTTTTCTTCAAATATTGTGTATGTTTTTGCATTCCCTTTTGCATTCCCTTTTGCATCCACTTTTACGTCAGGTTTGGCATCTCATCTTGCACCTACTTTTGCATCTACTTTTGTTTCATTCACTTTTACATCTAATTTTGTGTCCACTATTTCACCCATGTTTGAGTCCACATTTACATTCATTTTTACATATGATTATAATGCATCCAAGTTTGCATCCTTTTTTCTTCCAAGTTTGTGTTCATTGTTTCATCCTTTGTTTCACCACTATTTGTGCAAAGTTTTGCACCTATTGTTGCACCTATGTTTGCTTCCACTTTTGAATCTGTATTTACATCCAAGTTTACATTGACTATTGCATCTATATTTCATCTAATGGTAAAGTTTACCATTTCTTCACATAACATAATGGTTGCAAGTGAATCCCCATTAGGAGGATCGCCTACATTGCCCCCTTGTGGAGGTGAAATATTTGCAACAATCATGATTTGGCATTATTGCTGAGGTGGGAAAGAATTGTTCAACATAACAGGTTGTGTGGTGGGATTTCACTAAGTACCATTCTCATTGACCTCATCCAAATGTGGACAATGATGTTTCATATGGACCCTACCACAAATATTGCATGGAAACTTTATATTTCGCTCTTTATTTCCCCTAGCATTTGCAATTGGAGCTTGTAGTTCTTTCTACTAATTCAAATTAGTTTTCTTATTCTTCTTCTTTTTACCAGCCAATTTTTATTGTATACCTAATAATGTGGACTAAACCAAGATAATGGTGGTAGTTTGGGTATAATTTTTAGTTGTATTGGCTCTAAGTGCAGTCGACGCAAGAATATGAGAAATAAATAGCTAGTTTAATGATCCAAAAATGGATCCTGGATAAACCTCTAAGTCTAAAAGACTTCATATAAGAGGTAAAAGGTGCCAAACGGCACAAATCCTTTGTAAATCAAAGGAAAATGAAAGTTGTAGCCTACTCTCAGAAATAGTCTCATTGTAGAGATCTTCTCATTCTGAATCCAATGCAAATTGAATGGGCAAAAACAGACTTCAGATGAAGGAGTTAGCATAAACAGAAGTTTCCACTTTTGTTCTTTGGGAAAGAGGCTAAAAACATGAGAAAACAGCAAAAAATGAGCCTATCGGAGGTCAAAGAGGCAGTGAACAAGAACCGTCGGATATGACCGATCAACGGTCCAGATCCGATCGGCAATCGCAATTGGCGGTGGCAGTCAGCGGGCAGTCGGAAGCATAACATGCGAATGCGACTAGGTCGATGTGATATCGTGATCGTCGATATCGGCGATACCAAAAGGCAGAGGTGGGACCCCGGGCAATGCGATGGTGTGATCGCCGAAATTAGCGGATCACAATCGAAGCTATACATGGAGCAGGGCCGATATGTTATATGTTATATAAGCGATGCAATGGTTGGAATTGATGGGGTGATAAGCCAGAGTTAATATATTTTGAAGTCCGTTCATTATTTTTAATTTATTTTCGTGTATTTTGTTTATTAAGCGAAATACAAAGAGGAGCACCAATGCAATGTAAACCGGACCCAAAAGGGTTACAAAATGAAAATATATAACATTTCAAATCCGCCCAAGGCCATATTTGCATTATTTTCCATGTTTTAACGTATTTTAAAAATACAAAGGGGAAACCTATGGAGCAGGCATTGCGACATGCGATAGCGACTCACTGTTGAACCCGATAGGAAAATAAAGTACATTTATGAAAATTTGAAGTCCAGGAATAGTGTTTCCTGTGGATTTTTCCGTGTATTGCAACATTTTCCTATGTTAACACAGAACGAATGTTTCTAGGGAATTTTAAGCACCAGTGGTTGCTTCCGTTATGGAATAGGTGGTGTTCATCCTCGAGCGCGTTTAGCGATGATTTCTAACACTTAGCGGAAAAAATAGGAAGACAAAGAGCACGAGAGGGACAATGAACATATAGCACTGATTTGGCTTAAAAGCCACAAAACAACAGATAACAATGGCTACTGAGTTGTTGACAGTGGCCGAGTTGTTGTTTGTTGCTGAATGCTGAAAGTAGTAGTAATAGAGCATTGAGTGAGCAGAGAGAGAGAGAAGTAGAGAGCTACTACGCAGAGCAGCTGAGGGAGCCTTTGGGGTCACTTGAAGTTCAAGTGAAAAGCCAGAAAGTTGAAGGTTGCAGAAAGCAGAAAGAAGCCAGAGCGAAGAGCCAGAGAGCCAGAGCCAAAGAACCAGAGTTAGAGCCAAGAGCCAGAACCAAGAGCCAAAGAGCTAGAGTCAAAGCCGAGAGCCACAACCAAGAGCCAAGAGCAAGAGCCAGAGCCAAGAGATAGAGCTTCAAGAGCCAGGGGATTAAATGGTGTCTGAACCCACTGTTTTTGTGTAAAACATCAGGAGTTGGGGCAAGAGCTTGTAAAAGAAAAATACTAATACCATAATCCCAGAGAGCCTAGTTGAATTAACTAGAGCTCATGGAGATGTAGCCCAAGGGTTGTGGGTGAACTCCAAATTAATTCATTGTTTTTGTGTGATTGTTTGTTGCTGCCTTATTCACCGTTATATGAACTTATATATATGTTTAAGCACATTCACATATCAGCTAAAACAATAGTTTCTAAAGCATATAATCAATTTAAACAAGCATAAGCATGCCCTATATTGTCAAGGATTTTTAATTCTGCACTGGTTAATCATTAAGACTTGGGAATATTCAAGCTTTGGAAGTGGGAAAGGTTCTTGTAAGCTAGACAAGAAGCCTAAGTGCCCCATTTTCAGATCAGGTGGTATCAGAGCCAAGTTTGGTTAACCACACCTTTAAGGAAGGTCATATTAGAATGCTTGGGTGACAGAGCAAAGATTGCTTGTCTAAAAGGTGTTTGGGCAGTCAAGGATGGAATTTCTTATTGATTATATGCTTGTTTGCAGACTGACTATTTGCTGAGTTTGCAGAGGTGAAGGGAAAGATATTGGTAGGTCAGTCCAGGAAGGATAAGAAGGAAGGAGGGCTGAAGGCATTATTCTATCCCAAAGGACATCAAATTAGTCCTTGGAGCACAAGAGGTTTGTTGCAAAATGTTGCTTGAATAAAGCTCTTTGTTAATCTCGTTTGAAGTTCTTTGTTCATTAGCATAATGACAACTTCTTCAAGTGAGTCCTCAAATTCTCCTTTCTTCATTAAAGTCTTTGATGAAGACATGAAGCAAGGCTTGTTCATCATGATGAATATGGTGAGAGAAATGTATGAGGATGGAAGGAAGAGCATCATGCTTAGAAAGCAATTGAATTCCGTGGAGGAAGAGAAGCAGATGATTTCTGACAAATTGCGGGAAATGGAGAGGCAACTTCATATTGCAAATATGAACATGAAAAGGATACATGAGTTGGAGTCACATCCCTTTGTTGCCCAAGAAGCCTTAGTCAAGTACCAGCTTGAAGAAGAGGTAATCCATTCCAGTTTGTCTTCAAATTCTTCTGAGACTGCTTGTATTGGTTCTTTTGAAAAACATACTAAAGGCATAGGTTCCAAGATATTGTCCAAGATGGGCTATGAAGGAAAGGGCTTGGGAAAGCATGCACAAGATATTTTAGAACCAATAATAGTTGAGGAAAGGCCTAAGTATTTGGGTCTTGGCTATGGACAGTCTTATGGAGATAGTTCCAAAGCTTTCATGAATGACATTGAAACAATCCCAAGAAGGAGTTTCATTTCATGTCCTCTACCTCAGAAGTGTGAAGGTTGTATTCAAGAGGAATACAATAGCTTGAAACATCAATTGCAGGATGCAGGTGTTTAGAATCACACACTTGAACCAGAGAGTTGGGGAGACTCTAACAGCCTTGAAGAGATTGATGGTGTTCCAAAGGGAGCCACTTCTTCATTTTCTTCACCTCCTCATGAAGGCAATAAAGGTGAAAGAGGTAGGTATAAATCTGGTTCTAAACACATTCCTTTTGATTTTGTAAAGCATGATAAATTTCCACATAAGGATGGGAAAAGAGTTACATGTTCCTTTTGTGGTTTGGATAACCATGATGCTTCTAGATGTTGGAAGAGAATGGCCACATATAGGGAGCAGAAAAAGGAAAAGAAGTAAGAAGCCAAAGGTCCATTGGACAAGGAAAATCATGCTGTCAAGAGGATGCACATGCAGTGCACTTACTCCATTAAGCAAGGACATCTTGCTACAAAATGTTGGACACTGAATCCAATAATGCTTCCACTAAAGTTGAAGAAAGTGAAAAGGGAAGATGGAAGAAATGGAAAGGAATATTCCATGAATGATGTGTCTCAAAGCGATTCACATGATGATGCTGATGTGCAGACAAAGGTAGTACCTTTGAAAGGGATTGGTAAGAAATGGTTAGAGTTCTTATTCAATTAAGACTGCATGTCTATTGATGCATCTACATTATATTTCATTACAGCTTCGAAAGTACAGTGTACTTAAGTGAAAGTTGAAGGATGAAATGCATGCATGAGCATGAGATGCATGGATACACGGATGTTGATGATTTCCTTGTTTTTAAACATGTATGTGTAATTAACTTGCAGGGTTGATTGCTTTGACATTCATGTGATGTCATGTTGACTTGGGAGAAGTTAACTTGGTCTCCAAATGGAGATAATGGTGAAGTGTTTCATATTTTGAAAAAGAGTCCTAATGGTATTTTTCTACATGCTGGACTTGAAGGGTCATTTGTTTAAATTCATGTTTTGTGGGCTTGTTATCTAGTCCATCATTTGTATGTAGATGTGAGACATGGAGGTGTTCACAAGATGTGAAATCTGCTTCTTATGTTGAAGCACAAGTTAGTCCATCCAGTTGTTGTCTGTATGCCTATTGTTGTTAATAGTTGTTGTTGGCAGCTTGTCAAATAGGTACAAATGAAAGTTTTGTGGAGCAAATGTACTTCACATTTGTTTGAGCCACCTTGGATCAATGATCAAGGCAAGGAAGCTCAAACTACCTTCTATGACAATTTCAGCAGATGTTCTGTAGGAAGGCAAGGAGGAAGATAGTTATTCTGAGGAAGACCAACCCATCCAAGCAGGGAAGTGGTCAGAAACCTTCGTTCAGAGGCACTATGCAAAGGCAAGTGTAGGGAGGCTAGAAGAAGAGGGTGAGTCACTCTCATTTATTGTTCAGATCAGTATATCAGTCTTTTGGAGACCAAAAGTTCTCTTAGTGGGAAGGTGTGATCCAAAAATGGACCTTGGATAAACCTCTAAGTCTAAAAGACTTCATATAAGAGGTAAAAGGTGCCAAATGGCACAAATCCTTTGTAAATCAGAGGAAAATGAAAGTCACAAGTTGCTCTGGGAAATAGTCTCATTGTAGAGATCTCCTCATTCTGAATCCAACGCAACTTGAATTGGCGAAAACAGACTTCAGATGAAGGAGTTATCATAAACATAAGTTTCCCCTTTTGCTCTCTGGGAAAGAGGCTAAAAACATGAGAAAACAAAAAAAAATGAGCCTGTCGGAGGTCAAAGAGGCAGTGAACAAGAACCGTTGGATCTGGCCGATCAACGGTCCAGATCCAATTGGCAATTGCAATCGGCAGTGGAAGTCAGCAGGCAGTCGGAAGCATAACATGCGAATGGGACTGGGACGATGTGATACCAAGATCGCCGATATCGGCGGATTGTAATCGACGATACCACAAGGTAGAGGTGGGGCCCCGGGTGATGCGATGCGATCGCTGAAATCAACGGATTGCAATCAGAGCTATACATGGAGCGGGGCTGATATGTTATATGTTATATATGCGATGCGATGGCTGGACCCGATGGGGCGATAAGCCAGATTTAATATATTTTGAAGTCTGTTCGATGGAATTTTTAACATATTTTCGTGTATTTCGTTTATTAAGCGAAATACAAAGGGGAGCATCGATGCGATGTAAACCGGACCTGAAAGGGTTCCAGAATGAAAATATATAACATTTCAAATCTGCCCAAAGCCATATTTGCGTTATTTTCCATGTTTTAATGTATTTTAAAAATACAAAGGCGAAACCTATGGAGCAGGTATTGCGACATGCGATAGCGATTCACAGGCGGACCTGATAGGGAAATAAAGCACATTTATGAAAATTTGAAGTCCGGGAACAATGTTTCCTGTGGATTTTTCTGTGTATTGCAGCATTTTCTTGTGTTAACACAGATGCCTGTTTCTGGGGAATTTTAAGCACCGGTGGTTCCTTCCGTTATGGAATAGGTGGAATTCATCCCCTAGGGCATTTAGAAATGATTGCTAATGCTCAAAGAATCGATTCGAGTGGACCAAAACATGAAGACAAAGAGCCCAAGAGGGACAATGAACAAATAGCGTTGATTTGGCTTAAAAGCCATAGAATGACAGATAACAAGGGATGTTGAGTTGTTGACGGTGGCTAAGTTGTTGTTTGTTGCTGAATGATGAAAGTAGTAGTAGCAGAGCACTGAGAGAGTAGAGAGAGAGAGATCTGGAGAGCTACTATATAGAGCAACTGAGGGAGCCTTTGGGGTCACTTGAAGTTCAAGTGAAAAGCTAAAGAGATGAAGGTTGCAAAAGGAAGAAAGAAGCCAGAGAAAAGAGCCAGAGGGCCAGGGCCAAAGAGCCAGAGTCAAAGTTAAGAGCCAGAACCAAGAGCCAAAGAGTCAAAGTCAAAGCCAAGAGCCACAACCAAGAGCCAGAGCCAAGATCCAGAGCTTCAAGAGCCAGGGGATTAAATGGTGTCTGAACCCACTGTTTTTGTGTAAAACAGTAGGAGTTGGGCCAAGAGCTAGTTAAAAAAAAAGACTAATACCATAATCCTAGAGAGCCTAGTTGAATTAACTAGAGCTCATGGAGATGTAGCCCAAGGGTTATGGGTGAACTTCAAATTAAATCACTATTTCTGTGTGATTGTTTGTTGCTGCCTTGTTCACTATTATATGCAATTATATATATGTTTAAGCACATTCACATATTAGCTAAAACAACAGATTGTAAAGCATATAATCAGTTTAAACAATCATAAGCATACCCAATATTGTCAAGCATTTTTAATTCTGCACTAGTTAATCATTAAGACTTGGGAATATTCAAGCTTTGGAAGTGGGAGAGGTTCTTGTAAGCTAGACAAGAAGCCTAAGTGCCCCATTTTTAGATCATTTATCCTCTTAGCCAATTGAATATAACCCATTATTCAAACTTAGAAGAGTTTGGCGCTTTCACTACAATTAACTCCTTGATACTACCCTACACATATCTTGGATATGGAGGAAGGCCCAAACGATGTTCAATTCGATTCAAGTGTTTCTCTAGGTTCTTCATGGAAATTTGTAACTCATCCAACACAAGGACGACTCCCTCCTTGGCCTCATTGTGATCCAGCAATAGAATACCCAATAGAATTTTCAAATGATGGTAGATATCAACAATATACATGTATTAGTTGTATCTTCCTCTAGTGTGTGTTGTGTTAAGCACCCAAAATGCTACCTCTCCAACAACTTTGATATCTATCAAACATATGTCCTTTCCTACAATTTCATGTTTCACTTCCATTATTTTTTCATGAATATTCAGTGGGTGTGGTTGCAATACAAAGGTGCTAAAGCTTAAGATTTATATTGGGCTCAAAAGCCTCCTTGTTTTATGTAGTGGGCCATTCCTTGTCGGATTTGAGTGCATCGATGATGAATTGTAAGCTTGAATCAATGATAAAATAAAATTCCTAAATATGAACATTTTCTCAAGATATGGAAGTGAACGGTATTGGAAGTTAAGAAGGAGAGGAACCTGGGAGATGAGGGATTTTCTCAAGGATGGATTCAGAGAAGAACTTAAAAGAGAAATATTGTTCCTAAATTTAAAAATATATCCAGAATGAAGGATAAACCCAGCTAAACTTGACTATAACAGTCTAAGTGAGGGATTGAGAGTTGACACGACAAAAAAGAAAAGAGAAAACAATGTAACCAATTCCCAGGGGATGCATTGGGAGATAACACTAGAAATAAAGGAAACAACAAAGGGTAGAAAATTATCCACTATATAGAGTTAAAGTAGTATCCCTAGAGGAAACCTCCTATGGAATTATTGTAGTTGAAGAACAATAACCCATGAATGCTAATAATTGACCACATTACAAGGCCCCATAGCCTGAATTAACATCTACCTCATGCAAATTATGATTGATTCTTGGAGCAAATGGCCACACCTACAAATTATGAGTGTTACGCATAGGCATGTAGGCTAAGAATGAAACCAATTATGGCTCTAGAAATACATACCCCAATATCATAACTACTATTAATTTCAACTCAGTTGCAACCATTAAACCAATACTATTTCCAGAGGGATTTGACACCAAATTGGAGTGATGTCAAACGATCCTCCATGCAACTTCATGATGGATTGTTAATGAAAATGGAGAGGGTGCATGTCCACATCCTCATCTGTGAGTGCTTGATGGGATGATGGCCATGCACCCTCCCACCTAGAATGTCTTAGTCATTCCATCTAGGGATATTTGTAAGTATGAGATTTCAAAAATTTATATTTAAATTTAGTTAATAAATATATAATAACCTAATACTTACAATAAAATCTTTTTCTAAGCATGTGCACACTCCCTCTCTATATATACTCTATTCTATGCATATTACATTAAAAAATTAAATAATAATAAAAACACATGTTTAAAAAATTTCCCTTTACATGTATGTGGTTATATGTATTATGAGGATTACAATAAAATTAATAATAAGAATTTTTATAGAGAGATATATGAAATTTATAGATAATATAAATAGTATTATAAAGAACAAACATTTTAATTATGAATCTATTAAGTGTCAAGAGGGATTACATCTTTTAACATTTTTTCACTCAAAATGAGTTTGCATCTTGAGAGATTTGATCCCTCTCGGCATTTGATAAAGCCAAAAAAGATCTATCTTAATTACAAATCTATGATGTGTCAAGAGGGATTAAATATCTCAAGGTGCAAATATTTTCTTACGTTTTGCATTCAAAAAAAGGTGCAAATATTTTCTTACGTTTTGCACTCAAAAAGAGGTTTACATTAGTAGAATGTTTACATAACCAAAAATTCAATCCTCCTCTATGATTGGTAGATTTAGAGTAAAGATAAATATTTTAATCAATACAATCTCCTTTTATATTTTACAAATTTATAATAACCTAAATTAATATTAATTTTACCTTACTCCTATATTTTAGAAAAATAAAATATAACTTCAACCTAAATTAATATAGATTTTAGTTTTTATGAACTTTATGCATGAAACATCATGCGGACATCAAAATTAAATATTAATATAATCCAAATATTTTTTAAGAGATTAACTTCTTCCAGATTAATCACAACAATAATTTTAGGGTCAACATTTAGAACTCATCCTCATGACATAGATGGAGGACCTAATCTAACAAGAAATAAATAATGGGGAGATGTTTAGAAAAATCAAAGAAAAAAGAAAATCAACATTAATTAGTCTAAAACTAATAAAATAAAAAGTGTATTTAAATATATAAAAACATAAAAATAATAAAATACAACATAAGAAAAATATAAGTATTTAAAAATATAAGTATTTAAAAATATGAATATATTAAAAATATATTATTAGAAGTTATTTTAAGAAACAAGAACATTTTTTAATTTGTTATGAAAATTCCTATAAAAAAGGCTAAATTGTGGGGCTAATAGTATTAAATTAGATATCATGTATAAATAAGTAAAAGAAAACTTTAATTAGTCAAAAAAACTAATAAAACAATAAATTATTTAAATAAATAAAAAGAATAAATATAATGTTTTTTATTAATATAAATATGATATACTATTAGAAACCATTATTAAAAATAAAAAACATTTTTTAAATTGAATGAAAATAAGGTTATGAATAGTCTTATAAATAAGGCTAAATCGTAAAGCTAAAATATAACTAAATTGGAAATAAAATGGTTTTAAATTAGATATTATGTATTAAAAATAGAAAGAAATATATTTTTTTTTAATTAAATAATTAATAAATTTTTTTTAGCTTCTCCTTTTTTCCCTATTTTATTTATTTATTTTTGAATTTCCTTAGATTATAGTTTTTTCCTCATTTTTTATTGGTAAATTTCCTTCCTACTCTCTTTTTTCACTCCTTATCTATCTATATACTATGTCAATATATCTATCTATTTTTCCTTATAACAATTGCATAACTAAGAAGAACAAGAAGCATATAAGCTTCCAATATGTTACACATTCAATATACTTTTAAGATTAGAGGTTTTATTATTGTGGAATGCATATATTTATTGCTACATTTAGTTTTCTAATACATGGTTTGATAGATTTGATTTGCTAATACAAACATTTTGTAAGAAGGGTTTGTTAGATCTAGTTCACATATACAAGTTTTTGCTAGAAGAGTTTGCTAGATCTTGTCTGTTGATACAAGGGGTTTTCTAGATCCAGTTTATTGATACAGGGGTTTGCTAGATCTAATTCACTGATACAAGTGATTTCTATCTCTAGTTCGTTGATATAGGGGCTCTAGATAGAGGGTTTTTATTGGATTTTTATTATTCTGGAATGCATATATCCATAGCTAATACATGGAATTTAGATAAAAGATTTTTATTGTTCTAGAATGCATATATCCATAGTTAGATATATTTCCCTTCCAACAATAATACATGGGTTTTGATAAAAATATTTTATTGTCACGACATTCATATATCCATAGCTAGATCTACTGCTCTGATGCATCGGTTTTGATAATGCAGGTCTAACAATGATAAGAGCTCCATAACTCAAAAGCTAAAGAAGCATTAAGGTTTGAGCACCAATTTTTCTCGACTTAGTTCAGTTACTTTAGAGAATAGAGTATTTCTATTGTTATTAAATTTATACATTGATAGTAGCTATAGTTCCCTAATACAAGTGTTTTAATAAAAAAAAGGTTTGCATATGTGGAGTTGTAGCCACATTGAATAATTAATCGATGTTTTTTCCATGTTCTAAACATATAGCCTCCTTTCCGCCAAATTCTTCCTTCACGAGAATGGCGGGGTATTTACCTTGGCCATTTTATTCACTTGATGGAATTTTCAATCAAAAGATATTTAGATTTATATTCAATTTATTGTTTTTGATTTATAGTGAATCTGGTTAACCCATTCACTAGATATTATGGAATCATGGAAGCCATATTTAATGGTTAGCGATTTGTTACTTTAACTATCAGCATAGTATATGGTAATCCATATTTTTTATTAATTATTAATTTATATTGAATTTTGATTTAATATTAACCTTTTCAACCATGAGATATTTCAATTAATATTGAAATTGTCGTTTTTTTACTTTTAATGAATCTGCTTAACCCATTCACTAGATAATATGGAAGCATCACAACTATATTGAATGGTTAGATATATATTATTATAACTGTCAACATAGTACATGGTAATCCATATCATCTGGCCTAACATCTAATACAAGTTATTTAATAATGCAAGTCCATCCAATGGTTTCACACATGAGAAAAATGAATTCACAGTATAGGAGAAAGGCATGCATAATTTTAATGTTATGCTTTTGCAAATTTCTGTTGTTCAAGGTTGCATCGTTAGAATTTGTGAGTGGCCTCTTCTTCTATGCAAGTATATGTGCATGTGGAGGGCTTTCCAGATCTCATCCCCTCCATATCTCTAGTATATGCCGCATCCATTCCCACAGTATATGCCATGTGTCGCATCTACACCATTTGTTTATGGTCCTCCATTGGTTCTCCTCTGGCTCTTGTATTTGAGGCTTCAATACCAATGAAAATAGTAGAAACAACCTTGGATCCTGTGCCTGAGGCTTCAACACCACCAGCAATAGCAAAAGCAACCTCAGATCCTACACTTGAGGCCTCATCACCACCAAAAATAGAAGAAACATTCGTAGCACCTGCAACCACTTTTTGTCGACAATTTCTACTTTTGAAAGGTCAGGCATCAGGTATAGACCATCTAAAGCAGATGGAAACCTTTGAACCCTTATCCATATCATAGCTATTTTAAAATACCTCTAACCTTATGCATATGATATCATCTAAAGCATATGGAAACCTTTGGATTTTTCTCCATATTTTAAGAGGTTGCTAAACGTATGTATATTATACCTACAATGTTTGGTTATAAAAATGATGTATATGATAACACCAAAATTTGGTTACAAAATTTATGAATATGATACTACCACTTGTATGTCAAAGCTTTCATTTGTTGAATAATAGTGTGATCAAGGCTCACAACCTCACTACTCATTATGGTGCTCTATTCACCACATATCACTGCATTATAATATTAAATTTTATATGTCTTATGCATATTTTAAAAATTATCAACATTATTTTGATGCAGAATTATTATGTATGGTGATATCATTAGCTTCGGATGGGTGTTTTGAATTTACCTTAGAATAATGTCATTCTTAAAATATTTTTATATGGTAATCACACATTTGAATTTTAGTTGATTTGATTAAAGATGATGATGATATTATTAGTATCATCTTGTTACTTTATATATGTTTTGAAAATTGTCAATGCTTTTTTTATAAAATTATTATGTATGATGACATTACTATTTTTGGATGGATGTTGTTAATTTACCTTAGAATAATGATATTTGCGATAGGAGTTGATTTGGTAGTAATATATGTATATTGACAATTGTAAATGATTTTTTGATGGAGAATTATTATATGATATTGCTATTTCTTTGATGGATGTTTTCAATTTACTTTAAATTTATTTACAAACATTATGTTATCAATTCGAATTGTGATATCTTATTTAATGATATTTAGAAACTGTAATATATTTCACTATGTAATTGAAATCAGTAACATGAACCCATAAAGGGGTTCATAAATGGAGAAAAAAATTACACTCTAAACAAGAAGGCAAATGTGGATGTAATCATGGATGCAAAATTGTAAGAATAATTGGATGTTAAACTATGCATTAAGAAAAGATGAAAATAAGGAAAAAAATGGTTTGAAACTAAAAGTAAAAAAAGGTGCAACACTAGACACATAAGGGAAAAAAATAGGGCATAAAAAAGGATACTAGATCGGGTAGAAACAAGGATACAGTGAAAGTAGATGCAAAAATGGAAAAAGAACTAGACATAAAATTGAATGAAAAAGGGGATGCCAAGTTGGGTGCTAAAAACAAATAAAAAGGGATGCAAATTTAGATGCCAAATGAGGATCCAAAGCCTTGATGTAAAATTGGGATGCAGAATTGGGCTAAAAAAGGGTGAAACCAAAGACACCATATTGGATGCCAAAAATGATGCATAACTAGATGCAAATTTAGACTCAAATCTAGGCACAAAATGATATGAAAATGTGGACACAAAATGAGGAAGAAAAAAATATGAAAATTTGGATGTTGAAAAGTTTGAAAAAATAGACACCTAATAGGATGCAAATTTGGATGCCAAAAATGGTGCAAAAATAGGCACAAAAATTGGAGCAAAACTAGATGCAAAAATAAATACAAAAGTAGAAGCAAACATCGACATAAGACTAGATGCAAAAAATGGCACAAACTAGATGCAAAAAAATGCATTAAATTGCATGCAAAAGATGGTTTAAAATTGATGTAAATGATGGCATAAAACTGGAAGCAAAGAATGGCACAAAATAAGAAGAAAAAAATGATGAAAAAGAAAATTCAAAAAATACTACAAAACTAGAAGGAAAACCTGTCATAGAATGAGATGAAAAATATGATGTAAAAAAAGATGCAAAATATGGTGTAAAAAAGGATGAAAAATCTAGCACAAAAAAGGACACTTTAAAATGTTTACAATAGAGCCAGGTTTAGCAACAAGCTTCTCACCTTAATAGGAAAAAAATGCACTAAAATTTGGTGCTAAATCTAGCGCAAATTGCCTATTTTGTTGTAGAGTAGAGATTAATTAAGAAGGGAAAATAATACTAGAACCAAAGAAATTTTTGGAAAAAAGGATTAAGCAACTGAGAAATCAAGCAATTACTGAGTACCTCATCAAATGGAAGAACCTAGTAGTGGAAGAAGTGACAGGGGAAGATGCGTTTTTCATGAAGAAACACCCATAGATAGTTAAGTGTTGAGCAAAACACTTCTTTGAATGGGAGGGGCATGTTATGCCCTATATAATCCTTATAAAAAAACCCCTTTATTAATTCCTATATATTAAATGATTAGATTTCTACTGTTATATTTTTATGTAGGCTAGAACCTGTCATGGTCCCATTTTATTATAATTTATCTTTTGTCTCCCACATATATACTTAGGATACCTGGTCTTAGGATCATCAAACATAATCTTGTTCAATGTACTTATTTTCCAAGGAGATTCCCCCCTTGAAGTGGAGTTTAGTTATTGCTTTCTTATCATTGTTAAGGTTCAAGGATCATAACATGAAACAATGATTAAATTGATTTGCTTTGGGAAAACAAGAAGAGATGCATATTTGAGAGAGAAAGAAAAATTACTTGAAATGGTTATAAGTTCTACCACTAGTCAAATAGACTCAAAATCAACCAAGGATACTATTTCATAATGTAACTAGACAATAATTATCAACATTAAGGATTTAGAATATGAAGAAATAGGGGAACATGGAAATGAAGTACAAAAGATAAGGAAAGAGAAAAATTTGTGAAAGTAGAGTAGGTAAGGAAATAATAAGAAGTAAAAATAATTAAAAATACATGAAAATAGATGAAGAGATGAAATGAAAATAAGGAGAATTAGCAAGAAAAGAGCAATTTTAAAAGGATGAGCTATTGTAAAAATAAGAAGGAATGAAAAAAGAAAAATAGAAAGAGGCGAAGAAGCAAATGCAGAAAGAGGAAGAACTAAATTAGAAAGAATCTAGGCAATAGATGCCAAGAGAGGAAGACTAGAGCTAGAAGGAAGTAGAGTAAATAAAAATTACTAAAATTGGAGCTGAGAAGGATATTGAACCACAAAATCCTTCTAAAATGTCTATAACTTTAGGTGGTATGCCCACTAGTTCAATTCTTGACATATTTTTTTCAACATTGATGGATTTAGATATATTTGCACCTATGTAAGACACAATTATCACCTTAAGTATCAATGCCTTACAAAATTAAAAGAAAATTATTGTTAAGGAAAAAGGGAAGAATAGAAAAATGGAGTATCTTGAAAGTGTATAACAAGAATCAATTTCGATATGGAATGCATTTCATCTAGATGATAATGAGTTTGTAGAAGAGATACTAAATGTTTTGAGAGCATTTGTTTATGCAAACAAATGATATATCAATAAATTGAGGTCACAATTGAAAGAATAAAAATAATAAGCTATGTTGTCACAACAACAGATTAAGAATAAAAAGGAAAGTGAAGAAAATTACAAAAAACAAATTGGTTAATTAACTGATAAATTCAATAATGATTTTTATATAATGAAGGAATGTCATGAGAAATAAGTACATTATTTAAGAGAACAACACTCTCAACATGTCATTGAGTTGAGGTATATACCAGGCAACCAATTCATATAAATCTCAAGTGTTAGAAACACGTTTTTTTCTTGAAGTCCAACTTGAAGAATTGAAAAATAAACAAGGAAGTATTATATTTTTAAAGATAGAAGAACCATTAATCAACGGGAAATTTTTCAGTTTAAAAATAAATTTTATAAAACATTAAATGAGATTGATTCGTTTCATGATAATATTACTGAATAATCTTACATAGTTAAAGCTCATAGCATCAAATAAAAAGGTGCATAGGTGTATTTGGACAATTTAAATTTATGGCATGAAAAGTTCATTGATACTCTTAAACAACTTTCTAGGTTAACAGAAGAAGTGCATCTTTATTTGTAGTTTTATTTGGATGCTTAGTTTTGAAAATGCCATTTTATGCAGGAAATTATAACTTAAACCAATAGGAAATGCTAAAATGTTTGTGATGAAGAAATGGAAAATATTGAAGAATTTAAAATTGTGAGGCTAGGATGGTAACTCTTGAACTTGTATTGCTATTGAATTAATAGGAATAGATTTGTATAACATAAAAGTGTGACCCTTGTGATTATTTTTCAGTAAACAAGGAGTATCATAATTAAGATGCTTTACGATGGTCCTTGCAACTTCAATAATATTTCCTCCTCTACTCAAGTCATGAAAATAATGTGTTATCATATGCTTTCCTTATATATAAATTCCCACCAAACATTTGAATATAATGACCTTGTTCATGAATTTGAATAAGGGAAAATAGGTTTCTTTATAGTTCTAGAAGGTAGAGTACATCATGCAAAATGAAATTAGCAAGTATCAATAGTTTAAGCCCGATGGTGCTAAGTTCGGATGGGTTGATACTTGACTTGTTTTCAACTTACACTGATCCATCTACATTGTCACTAAGGTCTTTAAAGAAGTCTTTCAAAAAGTTCATATGGAAAGCTGCACATGTATTAAGTATTCATGCATCTCTCTCGAAGAAAATGAAGTATGAATCAAATCTGTCGTTACTCCAATATTGCAACAAGAAACAATATAAGGAGTAGATTTAGGCGCTCTAACTTTAGATGTATATGATGTTTTATCTTTATCTCCTTTCTATTTTCAACTATTTTTTATTTTCTCCTAGGGGATTCTACATGTTCTTGCATCATGTCCATCTTTGTTGTACTGAGTGTAGTGAAGACTTGATTTTTCTCTTTGGTGGTGTTTACCCCCCTACCTCTGAAGTTCTTTCTTCCATGTCCTCTTTTTCTTCCACTTCTTTTAGGAGAATCACATGAATAATTCTTCTCTTTTTGAGAGAAGAACACTACTTCTCCATGGAATGGGTTTTTTGTCTTCCTCTTCCCAAAAGATTTATTTCAGTCAACAAAATTTTCTACTAGGGTTTCAAAAGTAATGGCCTCAAGTTTCTCGCTAGCATTTAGGGATTCAAGCTAGTGATAGAATGTAGGGTAGATGGAATTGAATAAGGCTATGGGAGGGATGCCCATATTAACTCTAATGGGATATACATAATGTATTTTTGGCTCTAATATCTAAGGCTAGGGCTAGGGTGTTATCATATTTCAACTTAAGGTTGAATATTTTGACCATCAATTGAAAAATTTCTAATTCTGAGTCTAAGTCATATATATATTTCAATTTTTTCAGTGCACCATTAGAACTTATAATTGAAACTATATGGTGACTCACTTCTTCACTTATAGAAGCAACAATAAGGGGATAGTATTAATTTCCCTTGTTCCACCGAATGGCTATATCTCTATTTAATGTGGGCTTGGTAGGTGCATTATCATCCTTGCCCTCAAAGATTCCCTTTGATAAGTCATTAAAAATGAGGGTATGATTGATCTTTCTTAACCATTCTTTATAGTGCTCTTTTCTAGTTAGAACTATACTGACAATAGAGATGCAAGATTGAATATTTAAATAGATCCTTGAGCTAAAGTATTCATAATTTATGCTTCAACTCAGATAATACAATGAATAAAAACAATCTTAAATAGTCCCATTTCCCTTCAAAAAATAATAATAATATACCCTAATTCTCTATAGTAAACATTCATGGATTAATTTCATAGTATATCACATTAGTACTACAAAATACTTTAAAAAAGAAACATACAACTCATATATTGGTACCAATATCTCTGAAAATGTGGAACACCATCGATAGAACTCGATCCAATATCCTCAACGAACCCATGAATTTCTGTTGGAAGAGCTCAACATTAAAAGTAACTTCATTATGCAGAGTTTTGTGGAATCATTTAGTTACTAGTTCCTTTATTAAAAAAGAAAATAAAGGTAAAGGAATCACATTATGTAGAGAAAGGTTTCAAATAAACAATCCATAGGCTTGGTAACCCTTGTCATGGAATCATTATTTTTTAGACACCCCATGGAAATGTTTGTGGATATGGTTTGTAGCATTGTCTCTTGCATTCCACTCAAATCACATCAAACTCTTCAATCATCCACACTGACCAAATCATCTCACATAAAATTCCATAATGTTTCAATCCTCTCAAATCAAAGGTAGATTACTAGCACGTGAGTTCAAAGGTAGTAGACATTGGGAACCAGGTGGTTTGTCTACCTGTGAGGGTGGACATAGATATCATTGAATTCCAGGTCATGGACATCCTTTTTGTGACATGAAAGTGGTTTGGGGATACCAATGAGCCACACTAGAGGATGCATTCCAACAACAGTACTTGAATCTCATGGGATATTATCTAGAGAGGGTCGTTTCAATGTAAGTGAATCCATCCTAGAAGGAGAGGAAAATTTCAATCTAATGGGAAGAGCATATGTCAAGAATGGTTGTAGACATGAGAGATGGAAAATTTAGTGCATTATAGAGATGGAAAAATAGAGCATATGAAAGGGATGGCGGAGGAGTTACTGAGTCTAGAGGAAGTGCCTAAATTTTGCTTTGATACCATGTCAGGCTAGGATGGTAACTCCCAAAGTTAGATTTTTATTGCATTAATGGGAATAAAATTATATATCATAAAGGAGTGACCATTGGGATTAACCTTCCAAGGTAGGTTCCTATTGTAATTGTTCATATTTCCCTTTATTTACATATTTATAAGTTATTTAGCCAATCCCCGAGTATTAGGTCTCTAACAGAAGTGCCAACTTTAAGATTCCTTGGGGAATTAATTCTAGTCATAAACTGCCTAACTAATGCATGTTGAGACAATTAATTTTTCCTAAAGTATCAACTAAATACTTTACAATAGATTGTCAACCCGAGGTCTTGTCTTTCTATTTCAAGATTATCCGCACAGATTATGCAAGAGAAATGCTAATATGACTAATCACTATTATCCTAATGGAAAGATAAACTACAATGATAAAGGAATCAACCCATAACACAATTAAGAACTCTTCTTCTAACTAAACCAAACCACTCAAAGCATCAAATCCTAAAAAATTTCTATAGGAAACAACAAAGGAAAACTATCAAACATTGAGTTGTTACCTAAGGAACAACAACTATAAAATGAGAGAACAACACTAGAGAATTATATTATCGAAAGGAATTTAAGCAATGAAAAATAATGATCCTATAATAATATACAAGAACAACAATAAAGTAAGAACAATCCCGAATTAATTAGTTAAAGTAAATCCACTTTGCAACAACCAACTGTAATTTATATTTAAAACATAACATGAAATTTGACAATTATTTAACTAACAGGCAATTGTAAATTGAAAATGATTAAGAAAATAAATAACCAAAGTGAAATAAAAAATGCAGATGTAATGATACAAATGAAGACAGCGTTGCTTCCAGGATCGGGCCCAAATCACCAGAATCGAACTACCTTGTAAAAGGAATCAACACAGAAAATTAACTATGGATAATAAAATCTTTCATTGAATTATAGAGGATCAATTACAATCAATGTCTTCTCAAGTTCACAACTTATGTCAAAAATATTATAGCTAAACAACCTCTCTCAAGGCTCAATTCCTAGTCTTTATACTATGACTGTAGTAAATTTATTTTTGATAAAGAAAAATCCTGAGAATTGGAAGATTCTCAAGATGCTCATTTTAAGTCATAAGAAATCTTAATATTTCCATATGACCAAGTCAGAATGCTATCCTTAACCAATTTTATCCAAAAAAGGATCAACAATATCAAGCTATCTGTTCTTCTATGATCAATCGAAGGAACAACATCAAAGGCAAGATCATCAGTAGATTCCTGTTCAAAATAAGGATCCAACTGTGAGTAAATAACACTTTCGTGATCGATTTAGTTCATAGAGGAAATAAAATAACATAAATAAATTAAATGATTTTAGAATCCATAGTACATAGATTATCATGTCCCAAATCCAAGAAAGACTTAGGAAAATAATATAAGAACTAAGAAATGAGGTACAAAAATTATAACAATTATGAAGCCCAACATCACCCCTCAACTGACCTTTTCGCATGACCTCACGCAAACAAATGATTAACATGAAAGGTAGTTAAAAAGTAAGCTTCATAAGACTCTTCTCCTCTATGTCTGAATCCATTCCTATTTCTTTGTTCTTAAAAGGCCACATACGTACCTTCCTCTAATAAATCATAGTTAGATTTATAATAATAGTAAGGGCACCAGAGCATGGGACATCTACCTACACCATATCCAATTGATACCTTTTTCCAATACCAGGTGAACATAGTCCTGTACTCTAGTCATGTCATACTGAAAATTATGGAAGCCAAAGGGTTCTCTATTTTTTATTTCATTAGATGATGCTTGCCATCTCACTTTGTCTCCATGAAGAGCCTCGTCTCTGATATCTCCCAAGTATTCGAAACCTGAATGTAAGACAACATTATGAATCTGTGCAACAGTATAAAGAACACCATGTTTTTCTATGAAGAGACCATGACAAATAAGTGTGCGAAAAGGGTTTTGAGGCTCTTCTCTGACCCAAAGATCAAGACCATGCTCTCTCCTCTGGAAGGTGTGGTAATATTTTCCCCATTTCACCTGGTTTCAGGAAAATGATATGAAGGCTTGGAACTAAATGTCTCCAATAAATGGAACAAGATTCTCATTCACATGTTCCTCCAAAAATAAATTGTGCATATATAGTTCACACAAAAGGTAATTTGTGTGCTTGTCCTATTTATGGAAAGCAGTGATAAAATCTAGGACATATTTGAACTCATATGGTTTCGTAGACTATACAACTTTGATTTTGAACAAGTATTGCTCAAGTAAAAAAAAGGAATAATTATGGGTTGGGGACCTTTATGCCAAGGCATCTGAATAAATGGAGAAGCTTTCCTTTATTTTCTCTGTAGCCATTTTTTCAGTTGTCGTACTTTCCTTTACAATCTCTTGTTTTATTTTCTTAACATCTCAACTTCATTAAGGAGTTTACATTTTTCTCTATCTCTCACAACTCTGGTGCTTCCAGTCCTTTGAACAAATTTTTTAGCCAAAGTTGTTGGGGGAAAAGGAGAGGAATTACCAATTATCACCTTGGGCTTTCTAGCAGTAACCTCCTAAATAGATTCAATCATCAAAGGGTCAATAAATGAATTGTCAACTTCCATTGGTATTGTATTAGCTACAAATTTCAAGAACTCCTTGACAGGAGGATCAATCTGAGGTCCAACTAGAAAATCAGTATTTCCATCTTGACCTTAACCAATCATATATTCAAGGGGAAATTGTGTAGTCATCTCTTCCATAGAGGAGGGATCCAATACAATAGCGACAAAGTATTGAGAATTCTCTAGTAGAAAACAACTTCAGGGTCACCAAATTATTCCAGAATGAGAGTAACTGAAGAATTGATGGGGGAGGTTGCAAATAGAAAATTAGGTGAAGTCTTCTGGTCAAAAGGGTTTTCTGGATGAGCTACATATTATTCTATTGGAATAGTCATTGATTCTCCTAAGTTCATAGTTTCTAATAAGTTCTCTAACCCTTATAATACTTGATATACTTCCATTTCCTATTCTGTCTGTTCCGGGGTTAGTGAGTCTTGAGTTGACTTTTCTCCAAGGGTTTCCTGTTGTGTCCCCTCTGCATTGGAGAATTCTTGAGTCAAATTTTCTTCTGGTAAATTCTGAAGGGGATCTAAAGAAATATGACCTTGTTGTAATTTTATTAACCTAGTTGACCTTCTCCTTTTCTTAGGTAGTGAGGCTAGAAAATATGCCATTATTTTCTCTTCTTTACTAAGTTTTTGAGGATTTGAAGTTCGTGCAGTTTCCTGTGGGGTATCTTCTGTCATCAAAGTTTCATTTTCCAAATAAATGCTTTGGCCAGCATCATGGTTTCCTAGGAACCCTTCCTATCTCTGTTGTGGTTGAATCAAAGTTCTTACAACTAATAATTTGATAAGCCCATGATGACTAACAACCGAGACTTGGTCTTTGGATCTTCTTAGCCTAACAATAGTTTCATGCAACAATGAATTGAGAAAATAAGGAAGGTTTAGAGTTACCTTTCGCCTTAGAGATTCCATTACTTTAAGATGACACCCCCTCACGACATTGTACCTTCCATCACAAGTAATATATTGTTGAATGACACCTACTACTTCTTCACATGGCTATAGTAATGAATTGGGGTTATACCCCTTTCCTTTCCTGACCAACTCTTCAATAGGATTTAGAAACAAGAAAGTTTCATTCTGGAGTGAAGTATGTATTTCATACCGTTTTTCTCCCTCTTTCGGAAGACCTGTGACTTCTAATCTTGTGCCTTCACTCACTTGTACCTATATTTTTTTTAGCATTGATACACCATTATCTGAATTCTTTGTGAATTCCAATGCCATTTCATGATCAAATTCCTGTAATCGTCCAAAGTATTCTAGCCATCCTGCTTGGTTTAAAATGTTGTATGCTTGTTCCATGGCCTATAATTGAATGGGTTCATAACATATTGAATGGCCTCCCACTATCGGTTGTTCAACATGAAGCACTTTTGTGGCTAGAAACAATAGAATTCAAAATATATTAATACTACAAAAAATATAGGGACTCAACAACCATTATATGCAATGATATTTTTGGAAATTCGAGTAACAAATCATGTATCAGTACCTCCTCACTCCTAATAAATTTGAAGGCTGACCATGGCTGTCAGTCTGTCTTTTAATAGGTTGGAAGATTTTAGCATTATTAAGAGATAAGGTGGTGTTAATTAGGTGTGGTAGGGTAACCGTAAAAAAAAATGGAGGATGAGGGATATCTGTGGCATGCGAGATATCATTAAGTCATTTATTAATTCAGAGGTGTAATGATAAGGTTGATTATTATAATACGTGGAGTATAAGAGTGAAGTAAAGGCATGCCAAGATTTTTAGGAATGGTTTATGGGTGGAAAAAATATTTTCCAAAGGAGTTTCTTTAGAGAAAAAAATATTGATTGGAATACAGAATTTCCAAAAATATTATATCCCTGATATGTAGAATTATAATTAGTTTCTCATGATAACTAGCATCACCACTTTCTAGGAGGGTTTTATAAAATTCCATAATAAATCTAACGATCTTCCGTTATTAATTTTGAGGAGACAAAATAGCCAACTTAAATTGTAATATTTGAACTTAATTTAATACCATAGGCATATCCCCTATTGCCAGCAGGAATCCATAGCCTCGACGGGGTTTCCTTTTAACCCATTGAGATGCCAATATCCCACTAACTAGGGAATATTCATAACTTGTGTTTTATTTTTATAAACCATCACAAAAGGCCATTGTTTTGCTGTGGCAACCATTTAATAGCAATTCCATTATTGGAGCTAATGAGGTGAACAAGCCGACTCGTGATGAGACTTATTGTCCTTTGACCCAAAAACCAAAGGCCATTACCCTAAATTGGTGACTGAATGTGGTAATGTCACTCCGCTAGATCCTATGATCATGGTAGGTCAGCTCGTGATGAGACCTCCTATCCTCTGTTTGATTTTCAATTTTCTTTGTTATGATTTTTTTTAATCATAAAAGATTACTTAGTGAATGGGGTGGCATATCAACTCCTTAAGAGTTAGGTATGGTGTGAAAAGTATTATAATAATTAATTTTTAGCTCACTAATTTTGTCTCCAAAATTTACTTCTCAAAAATATCGTAGAATCAATAAAACTTGGAGTGACAGAAAGCTCCTTAAGTGGTAATAGATGGAATGCATCATGACTACTTTTATATATTTATTACAAGATTAGGGGAGTTAAAAAATTATGGAAGTTCAAAATCCTGATAATGATTTCTTATAAAACATTCTCCTATGATAATCATTAGGAAAATTAGTTGTCCAACCATCATATCAAAAGAGGGCTTAAAATATTCCTTACCCTAAATAAATAGAAATATTAACAAGCTAGGGAAATAGTAATCATGTCTAAGGAAACAACAACTGTGGTTAAGGAAACAACAAGTATGATGACTGGTGTTGTGACTCAGGAAACAACAACAGTGACTAAAGAAACAAAAATTATGATGACTAGTTTTGTGACTCAGGAAACAACAATTGTGACTAAGGAAACAACAACTGTGATTAAGGGAACAACAACTCTAATTAAGGAAATAAAAATTGAGAGTAAGGAAACAACAAGTGTGACTAAGGAAACCGTAACTATGATTAAGGGAACAACAATTATAATTAAGGAAACACTAATTCCGAATAAGGAAACAACAACTGTTACTATATTATAATAGCGGTGTTTTCATAAAAGTATTAGCGATGTTTTCTCAAAGTAAAAAAGCGTACGTACCATAAAAAAGACAAAAAAATATTTACATTATGTACATAATGAAAGAGATTTCATTTTTTTTTAACCTATTTGTGAGTTTGGGGACATTTCCCCGATCAACGACAACTTGCAAATTCACATCATTATTAATTTCATGAAGAAAAGATTCTCGTGTAAGTAGCTAGTGATACATACAAATTTGGTGCCCATTAGAAAGGAAAGAAATGCCAGGATTATCAATCATAGTGAGGCACACCATTTTTTTATCATAAACATCAGTAACTTTGTAAGGAACCAACCATCTCATTTGGAGTTTACCTAGAAATTCTTGGAATTTGGAATCATATAACAACTCCAAATCGCCTTTCTGAAAGGCTTTTCTTTTAATCAACTAATCGTGTCTTTTAGCTCTCTATTGTTGGACTATGGTTGTGCGTTGTAAGGCAAGAAGACACATTTCATCCATTCTTTTGAGTTGTTGTAGGTGCTATTTTTATGCCTCTGTAAGATCCAGTCTGACTTCCGTAGTAGTTATTAGAGACTTGACTTCAAACTTGATTAGAAAGATAGGTTCCTTACCAAAAATGAGCTAATAAGGTGAATAACCAATAGTGTTGCACCAAGTTGTCCGATAGGCCCATAAGGATTTAGGAAGATCTGAGGCCGAGTCTCAGCGGTTTGCAGATACTCTCTTAGTTAAAATCACCTATAAGACTTTGTTTGTGTTTTCCACCTGCACTTTTTCTTGTGGGTGGTAAGGAAAGCTAACTCTATGTTTAATATGGTATTTTTGTAGAGTGGCTTTAATTTTATGAGTAGTGAACTGTGATCCCCCATCACTTATAAGCTCTTGAGGTAACCCATATTGAACAAATAGTTTGAATAAAAAATTGATAACTACTTCTTCTGTGGCCCTTGAAAGTGCTACCACTTCCACCCATTTGGTTACATATTCTATACAGACTAAAATATATGTCTTCTGATTTGAAGGTGGATTAAAGGGACCTAGAAAGTCCATTACCCATCTTTCAAATGGTTCCAATACAATTTATGGCTGAAGGGGAATTTCATCAACCTAAATGGGATGACCCATTCTTTGAAAACTATCACAACTCTAGACATATTTATTTTTGTATTTAAATATCTTGGGCCAAAAATAACCTATCTATAATAACTTATGTCTAGTCCTTCAATCAACAAAATAGCCTCCACAATGTTCATCATGACAAGCCCTGAGGATATCATAAATTTCATCTTCTCTAACACATCTACGAAATTGAAGATCAACCCCTATGTGGAAGAGGCAACCATCCATCCATGAAAATCATGCAGTGCGTTGGATAATAAGCTTCTTTTCCCGGGATGACAAGTGAAATGGAATTTTTCTAGCTACTAGGTAATTTGCAACATCAGTATACCACGACTTTTTGGCAGTCACAACAAACATATGTTCATCCGGGAATTGGTCTTCCATTGGTAGAGGGTCAACTATAGATGGGATCCTTGACAAGAAATCTTTGACAAGGTTCTCTTTTCCTGGCTGGTCCTTTATAGTAATGTCAAAATCCTTTAATAATAGTAACCAACAAGTTACTCTACCAATGCTAAAAATTTTGTTAGCTAAATACCGAATAGTAGAATGATCAATATATAGAAAAACTAGATATCCTATTATATAATAACGAAATTTATTTATAGTGTAAACGACGGCCAAAAACTCTTTTTTCTGTCACAATATATTTTAACTCTCCAGGTGTGAGGTTTTTGCTAATATAAAAATTGTGTAGGGATTCTTATCCTCTTCTTGTCCGAGAAATTATCCTATCATTGTATTTGATGCATCTCATGATGTATGGAAACAATTTGGTCCCCACAACATGGGAGTTGTTGAAACCAACTTTTTTAGATCTTCAAAAGAAGTATCACATTTATCAGTCTACTCAAATTCCACATGTCCAGTTAATGCATACAATGATGCTGCAATTTTTGAAAAATGTGTTATGAGACGATGATAATAACCAACATAACCAAGGAAAATATGTATCTATGCTGGCATACAAGGAGTATGGAGTTTAAGAATTACCTCGATCTTAGATGGGTCTACCTAAATACTTATAACATAGATAAAATTTCCCAGGACTACACCTTCTATCATCATCATGTGGCATTTTTCATTACTACGGCATAACATGGTAGCTATACATCTTGCAAGAATATTTTTGAGATTATGTAAAGCTTGATCAAAATCATTATCACAAGGGGTGAAATGATCCATATTTTTTTTTTCTCAGTAAAAACTAATTCTATTAAGAGAACGTATGGTAAAATAAGAGATTACAACCAAGAGAAGCAAGAACACAGGCAGCCAGAAAGGATAGGCTATCCACCTCGGTCCCTAAGAGAAGATGAGAAGAGAGCAGTGCTGAGAAAGAAGAAACAAGAGGAACAGAGGAGCAAGAACAGAACAGAGGATTCTACCCAACATGTGTAGAATCAACTATTTGACATTTTTTCCCTTTATTTTTACCAACTTTGACCCAATCAAGAGGACTTTGCTGAGCTGGCATGATTTCCAAACTGAGTTGTGCTGACGGAGAGGTATCCTTGTCTGAATCCGAGGTGGAGGATTCATGATTCCTTTTTTGTGAGACTGGTAGGACAGACGAATCCACAGGACTAGTCGAGGGCGGATCCTGTGCCGGCTCTGCTGCCAATCCTTCCTCATTCTCTTCCTCTTCATCCGAGCTGAAATCAAAATCGTCCATGGCGGGAGGATCATGAGGCTTCTAGCTTTTGTATTTTTTCTTAGGATTGGCTTTCTTCTTTTGGGCCGGAATCGTGGGAAAAAAGTTCTGAAGGTGTCCTGTATGATGGCAGTTTCAACATCGAAAGGCTATGTTCTCGTAATCCAAGGTTTGAGTCCAATGGAAGTCTCCAATTTTGAGATTGATCTGGTCCTAGAGACCTTTGCTCATGTCTATTTCTGCACAGATTCTAGAAAAGGTGTATAAGCCCTTTTCCCCTCTAGAGATGTCTGTGTCTAAAAAGTGACCTAGAGAATTGCCAATCCCTTGGAATACAGCAAAGTGCCATAGATGCACTGGGAGGTTTGGAAGTCTGACCTAGATGGGGAGTTTGGTGATGACTGTTGTAGAGGGATCGAAATATGGGAACCAAGGGGTGAGGAATAAACCAGTTGCACCCTAGAACCATGGGCCTTCAGTTAAGGCTTTTTGATAGTCCTCACCGAGAACAAACACTACAATGAAGAAGCTCTTTGAGCATAACAGAACCTTGCAATTGTTGGTCCAGTTAGAGTGAATCCATTGGTAGAGGTCTGCTGTGCATGGCCATAGCCCATTGAACCTACAAATAGTGCCATGATCTGCAAACTTTTGGGTTTGCTCATCCAACATTGGATGCTTTATTTCAATGAAGGGGGTTTCCTCCAATTTATCCACCAAAAAAGGCGAGCCTGAACTGGTGGAGCCGTTCTCTTAGGAAACTGTGCATGGACAGCATCCTCGTATGAGAATGCCTTAGCTGAGGATGACTGTCCAACTGCTCCCCCTCTCAAACGAAGGGTAAAAGCAATGGAGGCATTTCTATTAATGTTGTAAAAAGACAGGGGGTAAAGATCCTCAAGTTGTTTACCTTCGTGGAGAAGTTGTTGAGCTGTAGAGGGAATCCCCAACTTGAGTTCCAGAGATGCGCTCACCCATTGTAGCAAAGTTTTGCCAGAGATGAGCCTGATCAGGATCTGGAACGAGGTAGAGAGATCAGAGTTCTGATTTCCTCTGAGACAAGAGAGGGCAGGAACTTTGAAGGGCCTTCTTTTCCTGAACTTGCCGCAAGGGTTTGTGAGGAGATGAGGAGAGAGTCCTAAGGACATTGAGTTTGTCATTGCATTACGCCGAAAAGAGCTTCCAGATGCTCTGTCCAGGCTGATCCAGGAAGCTTAAAGAGTTTTGAAGGTCAAATACAGAGTATTGGCTATTCTGGGGGGATAGAGAAGGCATTAATAGGAATGAGCAACCTTCCAGGGCAAGGAGTTTCTTCCCAAGAGCTGCCGCCTGGGGAAAAATGAGAGCATATTCTACAAGTTCGTCCTTAGCCAATGCATCTGCAATCTGATGGGGGCAACTATAACTAGATGCAGCATCAGAGGGCCAAGAACTGGTTGCCCCAAAGTTTAGATCGGAAAAAATTAGAGGGAGGGGAGTTCTCAGAAGATTTTTGAAAATGTGCGGAACAGAAATGAAAGAATGGGCGTACATTCCCTGATTGAGTCGCGCATCTCCAACATCAACAGAGCCGAACAGGGGCCAGACGGTGGCAGAAAGAGAGGAGGCAGTGGTATTACGTCTAGGGTTCATCTTCAGAGTTGCCATCAGTTTCCTACTCAACCAAATTTTATCTCTAATGGAAGTCAGACCTATCTCGGTGAAATCATCCATATATAGTTCAAGCCCTTCATTAATTAAACAAAAGAAAATGCTCAAAATTTCTCTTTGAAAAGTGGTTGGTGCATTGCACAACACAAATGGTAGGACTCTAAATACAAATGTTTACCATGGACAGGTGAACATAGTTTTATCTTGGTCTTTAGGAGTAATCTGGACTTGATTATACCCACTATAAGCATCCAGGAAACAAAAATATTTCTTTCCAACAAGTGTATCAAGGACATGGTCTACAAATGGAAGAGGAAAATTATCCTTTTACATGTCTTTATTTAGTTCTCTATAATTTACACAAATTCTCCATTTTCCATTCTTTCTAGGGACTACCACCAGTGGTGAACCTACCGACTGTTAGAAAATGGGTATATAAAATTAACATCAAGAAGTGTTTGAAGCTCCTCTTTCACTATGCCCCTAAGGTGTCGATTTAATCTTCATTAGGGTTGGAAAACGGATTGAGCATATTTCTCAATATAGATATGGTGTGTGCACAACTATGGATAAATTCCCTTTATCTAAGAATATTCCCAAGCAAAGGCTTGTTTATATTTCAGAAGAAATTGGGCCAGTTTTTCACGATGAAGGTCATCAAGATTGGCGTTAATATTCAAGGTCTTGCCAAGTTCAATTTTTACAGGGATGTTATTATGAACTACAGTCGTCGGTATATGCTCATTGTTTAAATCCTGTTGTGGATCTCCTTGGGGTTCATTGTCAAGCACAACTTTTAGCACCTGACACATTGAGTTTCCTACGGTGGAAAGTTGGTTAATAAATCCATTAATTACATCGTCCTCAAATTGTATTTTAAATATAAGAGCTTTATCAATAGTGAGGGGATAACATAAATTTAATTCTTTATATTCGGGAGGGAACCATCTAGAATTGTTAGCTGGCATGCCAGGTCTAACGGGTGGATATAGAATGAGATCCTTGATAATAGGTCCCTTGGCGATGGTCATGGTTCCAATTTGACACCCAATGTATGCATTTGTGGTGGCAAGACATGGTCTGCCTAATATTAGTTGGTGTCCCTCCAACTTATTTTTAGGATTGAGGACCAAAAAATCCACTTGGTATTCCCAGGAGACTACAAAAACAACGATATCATCTAAGGTTCCTTTTTATTTCACTACAGATCTATTGGCTAGTTCCATCATGGTTGGATATAGTTTAAATATGGTTATTCCAAGGAGGCCACAAGTTTCTAGTATTATAATAACTATAATAGCTCCTAATTCCACTATGGTCTTTGGGAAGTTATGCCCCTGAATCTGGAAAATGACTACAGGGTTTTTGGGGTCATCATATTTGATAGGTATCTATTTTCCTAATATAAGATTAGAGAGTTTCCCAAGAACATGGACCACAGGGGAATATTTTAGTTTCATTCTAGGATTCTTAACACACAACTCTTTAATCATTTTAGCATAGATGGGTATTTCTCTGATAGCTTGTAGGAGAAGGATTTTCATACATAATTTTTTTAGTTCCCCTATGAGATAAAAGTCAGAATATATAGGTAATTTTACTATGGCTAATATCTTAGGGAACATGGGAGCAACGTCTATAATATTAATATATTCTTTTTTTTTAATTGGTTTACTGGATGATTTTGTTTCAGTAATAATTACAGTAAGAGGAGAGTGTTCTGTCAAAGGATGCTCCTTAGTAGGATTTTCATTTTCTGGTTTCTCTTGATTCTTTGGATAATATTCTAGAAAGATAGTCCTCCTAGATCTTCGATGTTTCATTACATTTTAAAATGGGAGGACAATAGTTCTGGGTTTCTACGATTTCTAAAAATTTCACAGGAATTTTGTTTGGGTTTGGATTTGGCTGTGCAGGTAGATGAGGACATAATGGAGGTGGAGAATTTGGAGGTAGTTGAAGTGAGGGTTGTAGTGGTGGTTGTGACTGAGGCAACATTCCCATCAATTAATGGATTGGTCTAGTGGGGAACTACCAATTCTGAGACCATATTGGCCCTTGGGTTGGTTTCTTTTCCCATTGTGGAGAGTATGGGTTGTTTGGTAAATTCTACCATGAGGGTGCGAGATATTGTTGATTTGGCCAAGAAGGACCAGAAAATGATTGTTTTTCTAGGGTGATGAAGTGTATGGATGAGACTACCAGGCAATACTATAATGTTTTTGACCCTGCCAAGTTAATCCAGAAACAATTGTTGAGGAAATTGCCCAGGAAAAAAAGCGTAGAAGGGTCTTGTATCGTACCTGGTGGGCGATTATGCCATTTTTGTCTTTTTTCAATGAAATATGTTGGTTTTGGTTCTTCCTCAACTTATTTTAATACAAATTTAAATCCAAGAAGTAAGACACAATGATCAGTTGAGTGATCTTTGGTACAGATAGCGCATATCTCGATTATGTCTAGTGGAAATTCTTTACGACTGTGCCTTTTTTGACAATGAGGACAGAGAATGGCGAATTCCTACTTTGCTTCAAACTGCTTCTGTTTTACTTGTAAAATTTCCAACTATGTCATTAGTGTACTTAGGATATCAGTTTTAAAATCTTCTAAAATACTACTATTTTCTGCTCGTGTAACTACTCCTCCTGCAACTTTGTTAGATTTGTTGAGAGCATTGTGAGTTCCAAGCTTAATCCGTGTACTCCCACATGAACATCTAATACACAATTTTACAATATCATCATATTATTCTTTAGAAATATCACCGTGCCCCATTAAATTGAGTGTTTCTATCCATTCACCTTTCATGCCTCTACTTAAGGGAGTTTTCAATGCATCCCTAGGTAAAGTGGTACATACTAATCTTTGTAAATTGTATTGAAATATTTCAATATATTCTTCTAAGGTTTTGTCTTCTTTTGATTTCATCTTGAATATTTTCTCCCTTAAATATTGGGATTAACAATAATCCAGGTATTTAGTAAAGAAATATTATTTAATTTGATCCCATGAATTGATAGTACTATGCCCCAATCCCATAAACCATCATAATGTTGGTCCCTTTAAATTAGAGGGAAATAAATTTAATTTTTGGGGGTTGTTAGTCTAATCATATCCTCGACAGAAAACATCAATTTCAAACAAAAATGCATCAAGACCTTCAGAGGCCATAACATGAAAATTTGGGAGGTTTTGAAGTGGGATAAACTTCATTGGTGCATTAGCCTTTGGATCAATGATGTGATATTCTATGGTTGAGGTTCTTTTCCTTATTACCTGGTTTGTAATATTATCAAATATATGCGAATAAAATTTAGGAATCCCATATTCAAGAGGTAATAACTGAAAAATATTGGTATATTGACTAGGTTATGGGCCTTGACTAGGTCTTACAACATTGCTCAATTTAGGAATTTCAATTTCTCTTCTCACAATGTGTGTCGCAGAAGATTCCTACTCAGAAGTTTGGGGATATGGTTCACTTGTATTTCCTCTTCCTTCCCTTAGGTTTCAAGAGTGCCCCTCACCCTTGCTAAAAGGATTGAGATTCATGTTAGGTGTATCTTGGAAGCTCTTCTCAAATCCTAATTTTTTATCATGAATCTCAATGTTAACTAAAATAGATGACTCTGCTGCTTGAGCAGAAATAATAGTAGAGCCCTTCCCAGATATTGTTTAGGGACCTACCGATACTTGAGACTCTTCCTTCTGAATTATTTTGTCTATGAAGGTCATTCTTCCAAGGCCAACTTGACCTTGGCTTTTGGTATTTTTCGGGGTAGATTTATGATCTATCTCTACCTGATTCCTAGTCCTAGGTTTCTTTCTAGTCATACAAACTAAACAATGTAAATGTATCAGTCGAGAGTAGGCACCACCACAAGCCTTATTTTTCACTAGGGTGCATATGCAGGTTCTTACCTTTCGTCTTTAATATACAATCCTCAGAGATACAACTAACACTCTCTTTGACAACCTCCCCGAAAACGACACAAAAATGTTGAGCCAATTAATTGTTCCTAAAGGACCAAATAACTACTGCACATTAGATTGTTAACCCAAGGTCTCGTCTTTCTATTTTAAGCTTATTCACACAGTTTATGCAAGAGAAATGCTGGTATGACTAATCACTATTATCCTAATGGAAAGCAAAACTGCAATGACAAAGGAATCAACCCATAACATAATTAAGAACTTTGATTATAACTAAACTAAACCACTCAAAGCATCAAATCCTAAATACTTTCTGCATGAAACAACAAAGGAAAACTATCAAACACTGAGCTGTTACCTAAGCAAAATCAAATATAAAATGAGAGAAAAACACTACTGAATTATATTATAGAAAAGAATTTAAGCAATGAAAAATAATGATCCTAGGATAATTTACAAGAAAAAACAATAAAGTAACAATAATCCCAAATTAATTAGCTACATAAAATCCACTTTGCAACAACCAATTGTAATTTCTATTTAAAACAAAACATGTGATTTCAAAATTACTTAACTAACATGTAATTGTAAATTGAAAATGATTAAGAAAATAAATAACTGAAGTGAAAGAACAGAGCACATATTTATTGATACAAATGAAGACAACATTGCTTCCAGGATCAAGCTCAAATGACTGGAATCAAATTACCTTGTAAAATGAATCAACACAAAAAATTAACTCTAGATAATAAAATCTTTCATTGAATTAGAAAGGATCAATTACAATCAATGTCTTCTCAAGTTCACAACTTAATTCAAAAATATTATAGCTGAACAACCTCTCTTCAGGCTCAATTCCTAGTCTTTATATTGTGATTGTAGTAAATCTATTTTTGATAAAAAGCAATCCTAAGAATCTAAAGATTCTCAAGATGCTCATTATAAGTCACAAGAAATCTTAATATTTATGGATGACCAATATTTATGGATGACCAAGTTGGAAGCCTGTCCTTAACCGATTTGGTCCAAATAAGGATCAACAACATCAAGCTATCTTATCTTCTACAATCAATCCAAGGAACAGCATCAAGTGCCAGCTCATCGATAAATTTCTGTTCAAAATAAAGATCCAACCGTGAGTAAATAATGCTTTTGTGATAAGTCAGTTCATAAACGCAATAGAATAATAAAAATACATTAAATTCTTCTAGAATCTATATTATATATATTATCATGTCCTAAATGCAATTAAGGCATAAGAAAATAATATAAGAAATAAGGTGAGGAAATTATAACAATTATAAGGCCCAACAATATAGAAAAAATTGAGAAACATCAAATACTTTAATTGAAGAAATCACTTATTGGTGCAATAATTTAGTTTAGAGCTTAATTTGTAAGCTAGAATAATGTTCAAATTCTATTTCTTCACACAGTTAAGATGAAAAAAAAATCATCTCAATATTTAATTTGATTATATAGCTGTCAACTCATCATGAAAGCTCCATGACCAACCCATATCACTTAATTATTTGATAATGTTGCAAGGTGAAAATATTATCTTGAGCAACAAGGAAAAAATATAAATCAAGAATCCTACACATCCATGGAGGATATTTATTCTTAATACACTTGTATTTTTTTTATAGTATTTTTAGATACCAGTCAGTAAGAAGTGGAAACTTTAACTTTCCCTTCTTTCTGGAAATATTTTTCTATTTAATGAACTTACCAAGCCAACTTATGTGTTGGAAAATTTTGTACCAAGAGTTAGATATCATTATAATTTTGAAATACAATTTGCAATTAATTAAAAATTTTGTAAGTTATATATATTATTTTATTGCCATAGTTTATGAAGAATTTCTTTCCATAAAATTAGTTTGAATTAATTTATAAATGTATTAGTAGAAGGTACAGACAAATTTACTTTGTAAGTGATTCATCACCCTTAGTGGATATTTGTACTTGTTTAAACCATTATTGATGGAAAATTTGAATTTGTTATTCTTTTCCTCGGTACTAAATTTTTGGTTAAATCTGTTGATCAGTTAATTCAGTTGATGCTCTTAGCTAGGATAGATATATAATTAGATAGTTTTACATTTTCATTTAATTTATTTGAATATTTGAATACTTATTTAAATAACAATTTGGATTCAATTGGTTCCTCTAGGGAGGAATTGGAATTATTTTTTCATGTATTTTAATTGGAAAACATAGCCCACACATTAGTTGGAAATTATCATATCAAATGACCTAAACTCTAATTGGAACTTGCCATTAGGTAATCAACTTTAGTTAATGTAGGATCTAATCCACATATCAACACTTATTTGGGGCATCATTCACCTCCAAGTGGGATACATATACCATTAGTTGGTTAGTTTTAAACCAATAATAGGTCTCAAAGTACAACTAAGTTAAGGATAGGAGTTAGGACAGCAATAGCCATTTTCCGTAAATAAAGCTTCTTGAGCCCAAGCTCCATTAACACCTCCTATAGTTTCTTGAAAACCTTTAAGTAATAAACTTTCATGAACATATTCTTGAATAACCACATGGGACCCTATTGGGTATCTATGGCTTATTGAGGGAATAACGGTGGTATTAATAAACCATATCATAAGCGCTAAATATTAATGTGCCTTGGGCCCATAATGAGAACAATTCTTGGGGCCATGGTTAATGGTTTCATTAACATCCAAGTGGGATACAAACAACATCAGTGGGTTTTGTGCAGTGGAAATGGGCCTTGAATCCTAAATGTGGATGGGGGAAATAGGGGGCTTATAAATTAATTGGAACTTCGTAAGCTTACACACCAAAACTAGAGGAGGGGTAAAGTTGGAACTTAGGCCCTAAACATATATTTTCATTCTCAATTACCATGAATAAAATCTTTAAACTAAAACATAGACACTCTCTTGGGGGTAATTTTCATTAGAGTTAGATATGGGTGTCATTAGGATGTTTTTTGCATCAAGCATGAGTCATGGGTAAGAAAGGAAAAAAATTGCCTCGAGTCCTCTAATGCACAAGATATTTGAACAAGTCCTTGAACCAACATAAGAGTCATTTGTAGGGGATATTTACAAGCCTCTAAGTGGGATGCATTCACCATGATAGATAATTCAAGCCAACACATCTGACCTTTCTACATATCATTCATCTCTAATTGGGATGGGGCACCATAAATAGGTTAGCTCTAAACCAAGGATTGGATGCAAGGGTTAATGAAAATCAAGGGATTACAATAAGAACCTTATTCCCTAACCAAAGCCTCTCAAGCTCAAGTTCCATAACAAACACTCAAATCCCATGAACCTTATGTTATAACACTATGAATGCATCCTAAAACCACCACTTGGGACCCTTGTAGGGTATCATTGGCCTACATGAGGGATATGAGTGCCATGATTAAACCAAACACATATCCTAAATAAGAATTTGTTTATATCCCATAATCAGGATGGTTCTCAACACCGCGCTTGAGGTTATTTAGAATCTAAGTTGGATATAGGTGCCTTGATTAGATTTTTGTATAAATTCCTTGAAACCTTACAAATAATGATGAGAGCAAATTAATCACTGAATACACAACATTTATCTACCAAAAAATTGTGGAAAGAAAACAATGAATAGAAACATAATCACACATAGAACACACAATATTTTTTGGGAAATCAATTGGGAAAAACCCCTTCTTTCTTGTATATATGAATCAATTGGGAAACATAACCTATTACATAAAATATGCTTCAAGCCTAAATCTCCATGCAATATTGATCAGCGTTGCACAAGACTTGCCCAACACTTAAGCAAATAAGGCATGTTAGGAGCTCCTATTTCCTAGCGCAAATTTACCCCTAAAAATAGGAATTTATCCTATTTCCTTGTGCAATTCCCAAGATAAATTCTCTTCCTTGATCCTCAAGCCTTGCACAAAAGATCCTATGTATAAGAAATAAATACAAGTGTGTCTCCGTCCAATCTCAATAGGAAATTCGAATTGCATGACCTACTAGGGCTAAAAATAGAAGTTGTTGCTGTTAATTGAGAGTACGTTGAGTTAACAAAAAGTGAACTACTAAACTAAAATCAAGTTTATCTCTATTCTATAACTAGAGATTAGGTAACCTAAGAACACTAGATTTAACTCCACTAGATAGCTAATTTTAGCCATCAACTAATCTACAAATCATTGTATGCCATATAACTTAAAAAAACTGACAATAACTCAATGATAGGCCACATCACACATGTTAAATGTAAGCTAACTCAAGAAACTATGGGATTTAATTAGAATTTGCATCTTTTATTAAGGCACAATTCAAAGAAGCCATTCCTTGCTACATTTTCAACGCTCCCTCTTAGCGAGGAAGGGATTCATGGAAGAACCTTGTCCACCTGGATTAGTCTTCAACTCTACCAAGTTCTCTGTTGCTCCAACTACTCCCTTTGAAATATAAGAATTATCTACTTATGTTGAACTTGATTTGAAGACCTGTTCTTTCCCACCATGCGTTGTGAGTCCATCACTTTAGTCGTAAGTGACATATACCCCGTGTACTTGGGTGTCTTCTTCTCGATGCTGGGAGATTCAACTCTCTTCTGAACTCCCCAAAACAATTCCTTTTCCCTCTGACTGGATTTTTGTCTCCACTAGCTTTGCGCTATGGTCCTCATCATCATCCTGCTGGTTATCCCAACTACCAATGAGATTAGACAAAAACTGAGATACTGGATGAGACTCCGTCTTAATATTTCTATCTTGCTCTCTCTCAACCATGTCATATCTACTTCGAGAACTCTCTACCTTGCTACTCAAGGTTGCACATGAATCAACCTCCAATTTTTAGAGGTTCTTGATCTTGACATCAATTTGTTTGACTTGTCCTAAAGAATAATGCTTGAGGTAGGCCTTCCCTTTGCTTAATACAACACCATACCATTTGCCTTCAAGGACTGCTACTGAGACAAGGCTTTTCTTCAATCCTGGATGATACATAACATTCATGAGATGGAGAAGGGAACTAGACTCCCTCTTAAAGCTCACTGTACCAATTATTTTGGTCATATATCTGTCCTCATATCCAAGATCGATATGGAATTCCATGTCTTTCTCCTCCAAACTACTGAAGAAATATTTATTCTGTGTCATGTGAAATGAAGCCCCTGAATTAATATACCACTCACGGCCTTGAATTGAGCTTTCAATGCAAGATATCAAAGAGAAATACAATTTGAAATGGGAAGAGAGTGCTTCTCCTTCCACTGTTGTTGCATTGTGCTTGTTTGATTTCTTGTTTGGACATTTTGTAGCATAGTGTCCAAAATCACGACAATGAAAACACTTTATCTTTGTAAGATCTTTCTTTTTGTTGCCTCCATTCTGAGTAGATTTGATATTGAATAGGGCCTCCTTTCCCTTGGATTTCTTCCCTTTTCCATCTGAAGCAAAGTTCTCTCATCTTCTTTCCTAGATGAGACTCCATCCCTTGTGCTCCTCCTTATCTTCTCCAACACAAGATCCAACCACAGTGTCTCCCAATCAGGGGGCTTATATTTTCCATAATGCATCCTCGAAACTATGCCAAGATTTGTGAAACCCAAGAAGAATAAGGCTCACAAGCCCTATTGATGGAATTGTTTATCCAACACCTCCAATTTATTCCCCCAGTTAAGAAAACCTGGATGGATATGTAATAATGGGCTCATTCTTTCCCATTAGAATGTTCCTCAATTTGTACTTCAAAGAATGTTTTTTGGCATCACTATTTCTTTCAAATAGATTAGCAAGGGCCTTCCAAAACTGGAATGGTGTCTCATTCCTATGAAAATTTGGAACAATATGGTCTCTGACTCCTTCTAAAATCATCCTCTTAGCTTTGGCAGTGTCCTTCATCCATTGAGTCTGTTCTTGTGCATATGATGTAGAAGGTTTAGGAATATCAATATTGACGTATTCCAAAACCCCATTATCATCTAACACAACCTCCATTCTTTCCTTCCATGCACGTAAATTTGAAGTCCCTTCTAGGCATGCTCTATCCTCAAACCATATACTGACATGATTCATGCACTTGTAGAATTATTGTACTAAATCATATTCTCTCCAACTCACTTTGAATATGGTCAAGGAAATCAACATCTATCTTGTATTTAGCTCTGACACCATGTGGAAAATCCTTGAAACCTTACAACTACTAATGAGGCAAACTGATAAAAACAGTCATTGGATTTCTCTACCCAAGATTTGCGGAAAGTAAACAATGAATAGAAACATAATCACATATAGAACACACAATATTTCTTGGGAACCCAACTCGGAAAAACCTTTGATAGCTTGTATTGAATCAACTAAGAAATATGATCTATTATAGAGAATATGCTTCAATCCTGAAGCTCCTTGCAATATTGATCAACTTTGCACAAGAATTTCCCAACATATAGGTAAATAAGCCATGTTAGGAGCTCCTTTATCCTAGTGCAAATATTCCCCTAAAAATTAGGAATTTATCCTATTTCTTTGCACAATTCCCAATAGAAATTATTAGGCTTGATCCTCAAGCCTTGCACACAAAAACCTGTGCCCAATAAATAAATACAGTGGTTCCTTCATCTAATCTCGATAGGTAATTTGAATTGCATGACCTACTAGGGCTAAAAATAACAATTTTTGTTCTAAATTGAGAGTAAGTTTAGTTAAGATGAAGTCAATTACTCAACTAAGCTCAAGTATATATCTATTCTAGAACTAGATATCATTTGCTGACAGACACTAGAGTTAACTCCACTAAATAACTAATTTTAGCCATCACCTAGTCCACAACTCACTATATGCCATCTAAATCGAATTAACTGACAACAACTCAGTGATAGGTCACATAACACATGTTAACTAAAAGATAACTCAAGCAAATATGAGATTGAGTTCGAATTGGCAACTTTGACTAAGGCACAAGTCAAAGAAGCCATTCCTTGCTACATTTTCAATAGTTTTGTGTTGTGGAAATGGGTCTTTAGGCTTAAACATGGTCAAGGGAGCAAATGAGGAGCTTAGGTTCTTCACTTAAGTACCATGGCTAGGGAAGGAAAACACTTGGTCCTTAGGCATTAAAGATAGCTTTCAAGGCCCAATCACTATAAATAATATCTATAACCATAACAAAATCACTCTTTAGGGGGTAGTTGGTACTATAATTTTGTATGGATGTAATTATAAGGTTTTATAAACCAAGGATGGGTTTCAAGGCTTTATCCATGGTATTAGAGAAGAAACAAGTGCCTTCAAATATTGTTGAATCCTCTTAGGCTCAAGAGAATTGAAAATTCCTAAAACCAACACTTGAATCCATTACAGGGGAAATTTATAGGCCTTTCAATAAGTTATAGGCACCATGAATAAGCTTTTTATATTTGAAATGGGCCTTAGGGCTTAAACATGGTTAAAGGGTCAGAAAGGAGTGTTAAGCCCTAATTGAAGCTTCTCAAGTTCAAGCACCATGAACAACTCTTAAAGATTGCAACATGAATCCTCACTAGGGTAAACTTTGGCTTAGGATTTGGATTTAGGTACAGTTAATATTTATAGATGGGCTAATTTTCCAAACTTTTTGAAAAAAAAAATTCACCAAATTCTTTTTTTTTTAAAGGTTTGCCCAAAGTTAATAGTATAAAATTATTTTACATTAAAAATGCCAACATTTTACATAAATAATATGAAATCATTAGGAAATTCAATACTTTTATGAGAATATCACGAAGCAATTTATAATTTGCATATCAGAGACGAGTAAGATTCACCAAATTTTCTAAACTTGAAGATAAATTTCCGTCTTTAAAATTTTCCATAAATATTTTTCGAATATATAATATTAAAAAATAAAATAACATTAACATATATATTATCAATATTAATAACATATTATCGATATTAATAACCAGCTAAATAATTGAATTAAATACTAATAACCAGCTAAATAATTGGATTAAAATAATTAAACTTTGAGGTACAAACCCTTTGTAATATATTTTACTTTTAAAAAATATATTGCCCTTCACTAAAATAAAACATAAATTTATCTAATTTTATAATTTAACCATTTTCAAAACTTATTTATTTATGGAATTATACTATAATGATTTTGATACTTTATTCTCAACATCTACATACAGAAAAGTGATCTTTATAAACTTACTGATTTAAGAACTTCCCTAATGTTAAGGGGTTGAAAATACATTATATTATTATTAAATATTATTTTTGAGTTTGGTATGGTTCAGCTCTCAACCCTCTTTTGAGTATGATGCAAGAAAACATCATATAAGAAAACATCATCATGAGGTGATATGAATATTAACGCAATCAAATAATGGTGGGACCCTTGTCTGTAAAAAGTCATTCCGAAGAAGAAACCTTTGATAAGTGGTGAATCCACTTATGTATGATCTTAAAGTTGATAAGTTAGGTCCATGAAAAGGGACGCCATATACATTATAATGTTTTAATTTTTTTTTTTTTATACTTTTTAAAAATAGAAAATGTTAAAAATTTATATTTAAATAAAGTAGTGGGTATAATTATAATTGATATAGTATTTTGTTTTATATTTTAAATTAAATGTTATTAGAAAGTATGCACTATTCTTAAGGATCATAAGGGATATTGGATTTTTTTAAGAACAGTAAGTAACTTTACTCACTCAATTTTTTTTAGTCATTTATAGTTTTCATTTGCTAGGGCAAGATGTTTGTGAGATTTCTGGTTTATGTGACAAATTTTATATTGGACAAATTAGAATATTTTTCAAAACCATATTAAAGAATATATTGATGATATTGGTCATAATCATATTTCTAAATTAGCGAGCATTGAACATGATTATAACTCTAGACAACTTATCTACTTTGACCAAATCAAACCTTATTACTCTACTAATATCGTTTTGGAAGTGGTTGAAATTAAAAGGCATCCTAACGATTCTATTTTATATGATTCATATAAACTTACCCAATGTTCAAATCCTATAATTCATCGACTTAGTCAATATAAGTCCTCCCTTATTTGTTATGCTTAGGAGTTCTCTCATTTTTTATTCTTTTTTTTCATTTTAGCTTGCAATTTCTTCTTCTTTAACCATTGCTCAATTTTTTTTCCCTCTCATCTTTTCATTCGTCCATATGATTATCCTCTATAGTTTGTCTCTGTTTCCTTTGAAGTAATTTATATCTTTTTATTATCGTTATTCTCCTTTTACACTCTTTATTTACAATGATTTTAAATTTTTTTTTTTTATAATATTTTCATAACACCCCCACACACTGCCATTTTTTTTAAGTCAATGCCTAATTATCAAAGTTTAAAAATATTGTTTTTTCAAACATATATCAAATTAAGTTTCTATAAATTAAAACTCCAACACTCTCATTTGATATCTTTCTAAATCTTCTTTTGTCCTTAAAGATGAGTGAAATCTCCACTACAAACATTGGACATTTCACACCCATGCACATAATTTATCTCCAGAAATAACTCAAGTAATATTAAGTAGGATGAAATTGCCTTTTGATCTTGTAGTAACACCTAAAGGTGTTTATGAGTGGCTAAGAGCTCAATTTCCTTGAATGTAAGGAAGTAAGCTAATCACCTAAGACCTAAAGGTATTTTGTGAAAGTGAAATGTTTCCCCCTTATGGAATACCAACATGTTATTAAGTGGCATAGGTTTATTGAATAAGGGTGAAGTGATAATTCACATTAATAATACAATTTAATTATGATTATTTTATCTTCATTTCCTAATACAAAAAAAATTATAATAAGTTTTACCACTTAAAGAAACAACAACTAAACTTTTTGTGAAAGTTTATGTGTCCGTATATGTGTGAATATAGAAAAATCTCACAATATTAACTATCTATTAATAACTTACATTAAAATTAATAGTAAACAATGTCTTAAGTACTTAAATATAAAATGAATGTGGATTTAAATCTAAAAACTAGGTACAAATAAATAATGTAGGTAATTAGCTAGTCATAGTAAACATAAATATCAATTTAATTAAAAGGGGTAGTTTTATATTCAAAGGAGTAACATGATCATTACCATTTAAATTTCAACAGTTAAATATTGATTCATCATTAACAAGTGACATGGAATCCAATCCATTATTATTTTTTATAAATAAAAGAACTCTATTCAAAATTAATTAGCATGTTTAGATTAAATATAAATATAAAAGTGTTAAGCCCACAACATGCCTCTATACACATACCAATTGTTTTTATTTTATTTTATTTTAATGAAGCTCAAACACTCCATTTTCATTGAGATCTAAGTTTGTCCTAGAAAAAACTTAATCCCATATAAATGATAATCAATGAGTGGCATAACACTCATGCTCATGAGTCTTAATTTTAAGTATTTGGCACACCTTAATTTCATCATTCAATCAATTTTAAAGGTGGAAGAGCTCAGTCATATTTGTAGAATTTTTTTTTCATATTATAGAGTTTGAAGCATAGAGTCGAAACTTTTTACCTAAGCCTAACCTGATTGTAGATTTGGCTCGTTGATTGGCCCAACCATAAATGTAATTGTTGACTTTGTGGTTGAGTCTTCCAATGACCTCAAACTACAATTTGATTAAGGTTAGACAAACATTCTTTCCCTTTGCATTTACCATTATATCAATGATAAATTTCCTTAACAATGATTCTTCATCCACTTAAGGATGAATTAGGATTAAATTAATGTAATTGGATCATTTAGTACAAATTAATGACATACGATTAATCTAATGTTATTGCATCATTTACTAAAAATTACTCCTATTATGTTTTGTTGCTTGAGTTAGTGTGATCATCACTTGTCCCCAACATTCATTCAAACAAATGTGACTTGGTCCATAATTATTTCTTCATCACATGTCTTAAAATGTTCTTATTAATCATCCTCATGTTAACAAATATGAGTGCAACCTCTCTTCATATGGACCTAACATATTGATTCAACCTCTGTTCATATGGACCTAACTGATTTATTTACTCTTTTGGATGGACAAGTATGGGTTCTATCTATATTGTTTTCTTAGAGGAACAACAACTATATTTAACAAGAAAGTTTTATTGAATAAGCTTTACTCTTTTGGATTGGACAAGTATGTTACTTTCTTGCTTGTGAGTGTGTTTTCTTGTTGGATATTTCCTACTAGTGCATACTTGCTCGTAGGCTAGGGTTTTGATTTTGAGGGGGTATTTTTGAATTTTTTCCTTTGGTTTATTTTGATATTAATTAGTAGTAATGATTTTGTTCTTACTTTTTTATATAAGAGTTTAATCAGAGCGTGTGAGGTAGGTTTTCATCATTGCATTTAAAACATAAAATATCATACCATTCTCTACATTGGTTTCATCAAAGACCAATATTTACATGCACACTTCTTTGCATGGTTTTATCTGAAAGACTAATCTAAAACACCATATTTGTTTCATCAATACACTCTTGACATAATAAAAAAGCAATACAATTAATTCCTAATTAAAATAGATTCGATATTTTTACTTTTTTGGTAGCAAACCCACAACATCTTAGGTTAGGGTCTTGGATTAAGGGAGTGAACTCTCCAAGACCATGAAAAAAATCCTAGTATCCTGAGTTAGGGAGAGAAATTTGACTTGGAGTGGTGCATTTATTGGGAATCCCTTCCCACACAAGGGCCAATCATGAGGTCCCATTGAGGCCATCAGAGTGATCTTGCCTGCTTCATTGGCCTTGGTGGCATTGGTTTGCATGTATTATTTTTGGGTCTCTCTAGGGAGGATTTGGGATTAATTTCCTTGCCCTTGCATGTTAATCTGACTGGCCAATATTCCCCCAGGTTGAATTGTTATTTTCGGTATCTTTAGTGGTCATTATATTAGGGAACTAATATGGGCGATGACAAGGGGGTCATGCTTGTTGTACCCGGGTAAAAAAATATTTAGAATTCACTTGGTTCTCTTGGGGAGTGCTCTTTAACTCATAAGAAAACTTTATTTTAGGCATAAGATATTTTAAGTACGAGGCTATTGTAATGACTGAACCATTTTTTCATAGACGACCTAGGAATTCATTAACTAGGCTTTAGTTATGGGAGGATCCCTTTGATCTATAATTTTCATTCTTGTTTCCTTAGACTGTATAGATGAATGTTGGTTGGTCATGTCTAGTGGCCTTAGGTTGTTTTTTCATGTTTATGACACCTTTTGGCCACCACCATGGTGGAGTTTCATTTGCATCATTCTCGTTGCCTTTAGGGGCTTGCTCCCTATGAGGATAACTTGCTTAACTGTAGATGTAAACTTAACCATACTACTACCATAGATACAGCTATGTCACAATGTCACTTTGGGTGCTACTCAAGGGGCTAAACCTTTTGTTCATTGAGTGGTTAGCCATAGTCTTCCACCTCATCTCCATACCTTGATACCCATCTCTTCAAGTGGGGGTGTAGACTTGTATTGATCTTTACATAGTCCTTTACCTGTGTTATTTATGGATAACATCACTACCTCCATGATAAGACCTCCTATGCCCACACCTATAGTGATTTATGTTCTTGGAGAAATCACATCCATATCTAACTCTATGATCATAGGTCATTTTCACACCACGTCCAGTAAGAATCCTTTCTCATTTTGATAGAATATTTAGGAATCCATTTTCCTTCCATATAGTACATCTATCATCATACCATTAGTACCTCCACATTAGAAACCACATAATCTTCATTCATATTTAGCAGAGGCTCTAGCTTAGCCATGACTAACATACCTATGTCCAATGATGGAGGGTCAAAATTCACGTTCACATCTAAATTCTTGGGCCCCATGATGGGTGTCAACGTATCACTAGGGAGTACAAATATACCCAATAATGGATCTCCTTATGTTTAAAATCCCTTTATATAGTCCATGTCATCCTTTAACTCAACTTGGTTCATAAATCATTTTGGAAGTCAATCGTCAAGGGATATATGTTCTAGAGAACCATGAATTTTCCATGGAGTGTTCATTTTCCCACTGGGGTCATTCAATTTAGGGGAATTAACCATCATAATGTTTACACGGGTTTTGGAGTAAACACCTTTAGCCAAACCACTTCCTTCAGTCAATGTAATATTGGAAACCAAGGTATGGGTGGAGCACCTCCTGCTCTTGGGTCATAGGGGGAAACTACCCCTATAAACATCATTCAACTCACCTTTCTTAGAAACCATTTATTTTCCTAATATATTTAAGTTAGTGAAAAAAACCATAAAGCATAATATCTCATGGCCACTAGTCCTATATAAACTTCTAGTAGACATACCTAAGTTAGATGGTAAGCCTGGAGAAGACCTTGCAACCCACATTACCACTTACCACTTGTGGTGATATTCCAACATTTTCTTGGATGATAGCATAAGGTTATTTATTTTCTAATAAACTCTTACTAGTGGTCCTACCGAATGGTACATTGAATTAGAGTGCACCACTTATGATAATTTAATGCCTTTAGTATAGGCCTTTGTCAACCACTCTCAACTTCATGTTAGGTATGAGACTGGAACTAAAATTCTCACTAACTTATGTTAGGATACCTCCACTCACATTTCTTATCATATCCATGAATGGAAAAAGAATAGACAGTCTCTTCAGAACTAAGTTCCATAATGAGTTGTTACATGAGTGGTTCACTAAGACCCTCTTGCTAAGGATTGTTGAATATGCGACAATGGTAGGAGCCCAAACTGAGGAACAAGCCATCATGCATGCCTATCAAATTGACTTGATTTATTCTTAAGGAAGTACCTTATATGGCATCATTTCTAATTCTCCTTGGTCATCAATAGATAAAGTGAATCACAAACTTGGAACCCATGTCGATGATGGAGTTGGGTCCACATCTTTTGGAAACATAGGCCAATTAGTCTCTTAGATGGTTCAAATGAATATCTCTTCTAATACCTAGACTAAATGTTAGCTACGTGGGGCCTGAACCAGGTTCAGCAGTGAGTTTAGCCAAGCAAATCCCAATACTACCAGCCCTTTCGGAAATAGTCCGTGGTGCACGGACTGAGGTCTCACCCGAGGTAGTATGGGAGGGTGCTGGAACCAGGTTTCTGCACCCTAGGGATGCCTTGATGAGGTCTAGGAAGTTTGCGAACCCAACCTGCGCGCTTGCGCTACTCCGCGCAGCCGTCTGACCTTTGCAACTTGTGCGACTGCTTCCACCCAGCTTTGCGAAGAGGTGCTATCTAGATCCTTTATCCTTACTATGTTATTATTATAGATCTTGACTTAATTATGTGTACCCAATATTATTATTAGCCATTCAACATTCATAAACACGTGCGCGCAATCATAAAACTGTAAAGAGATGCATAGATACAATCGAAGCATAAACACCCCGATCTACGAGCAGATGCACGATATTTCAAAATCAACTTATCTTTTATTAATCATCTGTTCAAGTACAATCCCAACTCTGCCTTGCGCACTCAGCTGCAAGGGTCCGCGCACATAGCTGAGGACGTTACTAGGCCTTTGCACACACAGCTGCAGAGCCTCTTCCTACTACTACAACCCAAGAACCGGACATATAGACTCAGAGCTTAATTCATCATCCAAAAGAACATCATATGACTTAAGACTGACTTCACTCTTAGAGCCTCACTCTATTTATACAATCCCATGGTCCGCGGACCATGGGTAGGCTGACATACCATACATTAAATTACATTATTTTAGGGCGGACAACCCTAGACTCTCGTACTCTATGCCCACATTTCGCGGGGTCTTTACATTGCACTTGACCAAAATTTATGCTTTAAGCCCCAACAACCCGCTATGGGGAGATCCGCTGCTCAACACGCCCCCAACACAATCATCATGACTCGTCCTTGAGTAACTCTGTTGGCGCGGTGATCTTCGCGCAAAGTCCATCCAACTGTGCTTGTGTTGCACGAAGGTCTGCAACTCACCATGTTGCCAACGTTTCGATCTGCTCCATTTTTGCTTCTGAATCATCTGCGTCCGACTCAATTTTCTTCTTTGGTACCAACTTCTAGTGCTTGTGTTTATAGTCCCGCACCCCTGTCTGACTTCTTGGGTCGCGAAGACTGTGCTTTAGTCAGTTAGTTAGATAGCCAACCCACCCTTGTAGGGCTTCAGGCAACTACCATTTACTCTTCCTGGGAAGGGTTCTCCATTAAGTTTGACTAGTTGGACCGCGCCTCTGTCTGTAACTTCTTTTACCACATATGGTCCTAACCAATGCATTCTGAGTTTCCCCAGAATTTTTTCGAACTTGCTGTCATACAACAACACTAAATCGTTTACCTTGAATGTGCGCATCTTGATATGGCAATCGTGCCAGGCTTTCTCGCGCTGTTTCTATACCTGCTGATGGAATCCTACCAGAAACCGTTCTTCCTCAAGTTCTTCTAATTGCACAAGTCTCTCTTCCAAGGCTTCGTGTTCTGACATGCCTGTAATTTCTGCTATCCGAAAACTAGGTACGATGTATTCCATTGGCATGACAGCTTCCATGCCATAGACTAACCTGAAAGGTGTCTGACCTGTCAATTTCTTGCACGTGGTTCTGTATGCCCATAATACGACAGGTATGCACAGGTCCCAGTTGTTTCCCTTAATGGGATTCACATCTGGTTTCAGAGTGATCTTCATCATCCCTAAGTCACTAATGATCCCCTTTAAGTCCGTGATTTTGGTCAGGAACAAATCTTGATATTCGTGGAGTAACTCGGTGACCTTATCTACCGTAGCATCGTCCCAATAGTCCCCAAGCATCGCGTACTTTGGCTCTGCGTCTACACCAATGTTTACTTGCTTTATTGTTAGCAGCGCAGTGATTTCGGGATCCTCAAATGATGGTCCTCAAACTTCACAACACCCTTCAGTTTCTGGAATATTAATATTTCGAGGGTCACCATCATCCGCCTCTACTTTCACATTATACCATTCTAGGGCACTACTTAACTGGGTTACCCATGCTGGTTGACCTACTTGTCGTGGTTATTGTGGTATTTTGAAGATGGTGGCTTTTACAGCTTACAGTGCGTCGTCAACAGTATTTGACCATTGGTCTTCATGTGTGAATGTTAACAAAAATCCCTCGCACAAGAAATTCCATTCGCTTGTACCATGTCAAAGTTCTGTCTCAGTATACCAATTCATGGGTATGACATCCAGGGAATGGTAGAATAAGTGTACCCATTCCGGCTGAGGCTCTTCCCCATAAGCCTTGGTCCATTTCGCGAGGTGCATGAGCGGGTCATCTCGCCCATCATATTTATCTTCTATCAGTAGTTGTGGTTTCCCAAATTGTAGTCACATCATCCTTCTACATCTGCACTAGTTTTCAAAGTTTCCTTGATGTGTTCCCCACCAATGCGCAGGTGTCGCGCGCAACGCCCATTTCAACGCATCGAACGTTGTTGTTCCAGTACTCCGCTTTCAAAATTGCTCAAGAATTCATCCACCACTGTCAATCCATCATATGTTGGCAGATCTCGGGCCTCGGTTGTTATGCAACGCAGTGATCTAATCATCATGTTGCAATTCAGCATTGTCACTTCGTTCAACCGATTGTGCCAGTGTTCATCTTCCTCGCCTGAATCCACGGTGCAAGATCTTGCGCACTCCCATGAGAACCTTCCATCTGGAGTCAGATTCACCCAATCCTGATCGCGTGCAGTTATCTTGTAAATGCAATCCAGCTCATCATCGATGTCATCATCATGCACAAGTTCAGTATAGCATGCTCCTTCGCCTAGATCTAGCGGAACTTCTACACGTAGGGACTTTCTCACGAATATCATCTTCCACTTCTTCAGGTTGATGACTCCATTCATATCAGTGGCCTAGTCTATTCCTAGCAACGCGAGATAAGGATTGTTGTCATCAACAATCTCTATCACTTCAAAGTTCGTCTGCGTGCTCACGCCTTCGATATCAACTATTACCCCTTGTAACCTCCTCATGGGAAAAATCTTCTGTTGGTTTGCCATTCGTAATTGAATAGGGGACCATTGTAACGCAGGCATGCCCATGCGTTCCCATGTCTACTTAGGTAACAGATTTGCGTCGTACCCCAGGTCCAAGATTACCTGATCCATTTCGTATTTACCAATCTCCGCCGTCAACCTCATCTCACTTCTAGTGTGCAATGTATGCTTTCCCAGTTTCTAGACTACGCGCAGTTGACCCGACCCTACGCACCTAGTGATCAACTCTTATATTCCTTTAACTGCCCTATTATCGCGTAATAGTTTCATGCATGTCTCTAAAAAGGTAGTAAGAATAGAAGGATCCATTCCTGGCTCTGGTTGATCCTTACTACCAGAAGTAGAGGGCTCCGCGAAGCTCTTCTTAGCTTCCATGAACGTCTCCTTTGCGCGTTCAAAGTCAAACTCAGGTTCCTTTGTAGGAGCCTTGTGAACCCACGTATCTTCCTTGAGCTGCTTCCCGTTATCTTTCCCTATGGTCACACCACTTCTGAGCATCATGTTCACATTGGGGTCTTCATCGTGGGGTTCATATTTCATCATTTGGATATTCTAAGTCGGAGGGGACTGGAGTACCCATTTCTCGCGCATCTGTGTTATTAATGTAGGACAATCTATCATTTGATGATCAAACTAATTGCAATATGAACAAGACATTTTCATTGGATTAGTACAATTGCGGGCATAGTGTCCTGGTCCTCCGTAATTGTAGTAGATGAACTGTTAGCGGCCCCTTCCTGGCCCCATTCCTCCTCGTCCTTGACCTCGACCCTGAAATCCAGTGCACGCCATTCACGCAGTTGGGTCGAGGCCTTGTGTTTCTATCTGCATTATAGGTTGGGGTCCACTCCATCATCAACTCGTAGCTGCAACAAGTATGCTCGTCGTGGCCCACCCACCTATAGAAATTACAAAACAACTGCTGCGGAGTTTGTGTATACTTCTGCAATAGATGAAAATTGTCCGCCGTGTGTTTTCCTCCTGTTTGACAGATTGCGCACCATAACGTGGGGGTCGTACTCCGCCCTGCGTTTGCTTCTGGTCTCAACGGCATCAACCCCCTCCTGCCAAGTAGTTCGTGAATACTGGACAGTGATCCTTGTCATGGCCCTGACCTTTGCATTTTATACACCATACTTCATTGTACGCCTCTAGCCGCGGTGCCCTATTTTGCTTCAAACTCTGCATCTCCAAGCATAGATTCTGTAGTTGCATGTGGATTTGTTGAACTCCTAGCCGCGGATCCTGTATCGGTGTTTCATGCAACCTCATTGCCATTTCCAACACTTCGGCCTGGGTTGAAAGCTTCTGCTATGAGAACCCCGTCCTCAGGTGGGGTGTCAAAGACACCACAAACCATGCGTGGTGCTGCACATCCGTTAGCGTCATATTAGCCTCACAGATCATACTCTTCAGTCACTGATCTAGATCCCATGGTGTCTCGCTTGGAAGAATCACGATCTCTTTAAATCCAATGATTGACTATGTCTCTGATTTCGATTGGCTAAATTCTCTGTTCAACACATTTTGGATCTCTGTTATTCCTGCATTTGGGTGATCATTGGAATGCTTGATATACCATGTCAACGCACGATCCTACAACGCGCTCACTAATGTAGCCTTCTTATGTGACCCCTTGTTCTTCCCACACTGCTCTTACCACGAACTAGAACTGATCCGGATCCTCATTTCCTACTCCTCTGAATACGGGTAGCTTGATTGCGCTCACCATACTAAACTATCGGGGTGGTGGAGGTGGAGTGGGTGGAGATGGAGGTGAAGGAGGTGAAGCAGAGGGTGGCGTAAGTGGAGGTGGTAACTGTGGAATACGCCGCCTTATCAAACTGACCACACTTCTCACGAGCGAGCTCTTCCTTGCTTTCTCGCGAAGGTGAAATCAAGTGACTGTTTCCTAACTCCCCGCTATCTTTGTAGATTCTTCCGCTCCACATTGTTCCAAGAATTAATGAATTCGCATCACCCGTTTTTCACATAGAAACATCTTAATCCAGGTATTTAGGGATTTAATGTACCTACCTCGCGGTCCCTTGAGAAAACATAGCTTTGATTTGTTGTAGCTCACGGTCATGTCTATCACAAACTCAGTGATAAATCCCCCTATTATTTGGTCGAGCCAATGGTCCACAGCTCGCGTGATCTTATCTTTTGATGTCTCTAGTCTACACACTAATTCTGGAGTCCACACTATTGGTTGATCGAGCTTGTACATTCCCTGGCTATCGAATATCCTCGAGATCCACTCATACAGTTTAGAAGGGAAGGACGCGAAGAAGATCTCGTGGATTTCTGTATATACGTAGCGATCCAGCCACCTCTTCTCGGATATCTACGGAGTTCTGTTTCCCTGTGTCACGAACTCGTGAAGCTTTTTGTCTAACCACACTTCAATTTCTTCCTTCATAGGGTCCCAATGGAACGACACCAGACATCCCTTAGGCAGATCCTGGTCCCGGCAATGAAACCATTTGTTGGCTACATGGGGCATGACCCAGGTTCAGCAGTGATTTTAGCCAAGAAAATCCTAGCACTACCAGCCCTTTCGGCAATAGTCCGCGGTGTGCGGACTGAGGTCTCACCCAAGGTAGTATGGGAGGGTTCTAGAACTAGGTTTCCACACCCTAGGGATGTCTTGATGAGGTCTAGGAAGTTCGCGAACCCAACTTGCACGCTTGCGCCGCTCCATGCAGCCGTCTGACCTCCACAACTTTTGCAACTGCTTCCGCGTAGCTCTGCGAAGAGGTTCTATCTAGATCCTTTATCCTTACTATGCTATTATTATAGATCTTAACTTAATTGTGTGTACCAAATATTCTTATTAACCATTCAACATTCATAACACGTGCGCACAATCATAAAATTGTAAAGAGATGCATCGATACAACCGAAGCATAAACACCCAGATCTATGAGCAGATGCACAATATTTCAGAATCAACTTATCTTTTATTAATCCTCTATTCAAGTACAATCCCAACTCCGCCCTGTGCACTCAGCTGCAGGGGTCTGCGCACACAGCTGCAGAGCCTCTTCCTACTACTACAACCCGAGACCCAAACTTACAGACTCAGAGCTTAATTCATCATCCAAAATAAGATCATATGACATAAGGTTGACTTTACACTTAAAGCCTCTCTTTATTTATACACTCCCATGGTCCACGGACCATGGGTAGGCCGACATACCATACATTAAATTACATTATTTTAGGGCAGACAACCATAGACTCTCGTGCTCTGTGCCTGCATTTCACGGGGTATTTACATTGCACTTGACCAAAATTAGGGCTTTAAGGCCCAACAACCTACTATGGGGGGATCCGCTGCCCAACACTAAAAATCCTTCTACTCAAAATCCTAATTATTTTTCCTCACCTCCAAGGTCAACTCTATTCATTCCACATCAACCAATCATCGTCAACAACTAGGAGGTAAGAAGAAAAAGAACAATTCTAACAAAAATTCAAATGTAGAACAAGGAGAATCATGAGCCCATGAGAATTCTAGGAGTGGAAAAAAAGAGAAGAAGAATAACTATTCCCTTGAAATATTTGTGGGGAAGACCATCTCACTCATGAGTGCCCCTAGATGGATGAGATGCATTGATACTTCTTCTAGCAACTTGATTCTCATCAACCTATTGCCTTGAAAAATCCTTTTCCTACCCAGCAAAAATACATGGTTGCTAACTCTCCACCATCTTAGTAAGGGGGAAGTGGGGGAAGAAAGTATAATCATGCCTTGTATTCTATGCATGATATCTTTATGGTAGAGAATAACATTAATATCACTACCAAACCACACAATTATGAGAATATTAAGAGTGAAACTTCTACCTCTGAGCCCATGATGAAAACTCCACCTAATTTCCTTCTTCATTTTGATAAGCCATTATTTAACACTGCTCCACACCCTACTGAGGGTGAGCTTTAAAAGGCTATGCATAATCATAATGCAAGGACCACCCACAACTATAGTATTGTTGAGAAGTTGGCTCAGTTTGTGGTTGTTGTGTCTGCACTTGAAGTATCGTAAAGTTTCTTAATGTAACACAAAGCACTTTTACCTGCTATTGGTGGAGTGGATCCCTCAGATTCAAATATCATGACCTTCAATCCTTAATTATGGAAACACCTTCTTCAACATCATCTCGACCTATAGATAATGGTCAAGGTCTTCAGAAAGTGCGTTCATAGGACAATATTTGATGGGGCAGAATCTACATGTATAATTTTTTCAAAATGTTGGAAATATCTAGGTTCACTGATATTGTCTCCCCCTAGTTTAACGTTAAATGATTTTGATGGACATACCTTGCAGCCTCAAGGGGTGTTCTTTGCTTCGCCTATTAAGCTTGGGGGAAAAATGATCTCAATTGAAGTTGAGGTCATTGATGCACTGCTAGATTATAAACTCCTACTTGGGCGAACTTGGTTTCATACAATGATAATTTTCACGTCTTCAGTCTTCCATGTCATGATGTTCACCCATCAAGGTAAGATAGTTACCATTAACTAGTTGACCTTTCGCAAGCCTGAATTGCAATTTCACAATAGTCAATCGATACCCTTTATAGGTGATACCACCACTCTTTCTGAAAGTATAAGGAAAATTATGTTTAAATACTCCTTATTGATGGGAACACTTCCCCTACTTCCACTTGAATTTCCATAGTTATCTAACTCTATTAAGATGACCATGTATATCTCATATGGTTTTGATGGGTCCATCGATCCTTGGATAATTCCTTCTCCTAAGGACAATGGCATGTTTGGTGATCAGATGCCTTTAAGCCGTGCTGATTTGGCTTACCTAACTATCCAAATGGTGACTCTAACCATGATCCAAGTTCTTCCCATGATGTTGAATTTTCTACATATTACTTCCCTGCTTTGGCTTTCAATCATTCTTGTTTCTATTACATCCTTGATACCATGATGCCATCTAATGAAGCCATACTGGAAGCCATGATGGTCTCTGATCTACCTTGGGAAGAGTTACACAATTTCTCTTTATTCTTCCCTTGTCCAGAATAGTTAAATGAATACTTGCATAGTCTTGTTTCTTCGTGAAATGTTAATTGGGTGCAAGATCCTGGCATCCCCCACGATGTGTTCTTTGAAGGGAAATTTGTGAACATTTCTCCTAATATAGCCATTGATGTTTCCAAGAAACCTTGGGTTATTGATAAATCTATGATTGGAGTAATTTCCCTCATGATGAGATTGCTAATTACACCACTCCTTTCCCCACCATCATGACATTCTCCCTTCATCTTATGAAATGATGCTTGGTATTGATCCATGGTTTGTTGCAAAATTTCTTCATTCTCAGTCCTTTTACCTAGTCCCATTGATGGAATGGATTTATAACATCATTCCAATCACTAAAATACAAGGTTCTATTCAAGTCTGTGTCAACTATAGGGATTTGTGTCAAAATAAAAAGGTCCTATCCATCTTTGTCTTAATCATAGGGGTTTTCCTAAAGCATCCTCCAAATGGGTTTCTAACATTGTTCCTGTCATCAATAAACATGGTTCTTGTCTTTTCTCTATGGAATTAAGGCCCCCTTCCTATCTGAAGTATAATGATCCTGATGGGAACACCATTACAAATCCCCCATCCTAATGGGCTCTCTCTCAAGAAGAATTATGCCTAGTCCACTAGGCGTAGTTCCCTATACATATGCAATTAGTATGCTTTTTCCTTTCTTTTGTATGTGTGTCATATTTTGGTATACTTATTATCATGTTTGATACTTGGTTTTCAAATGTTTTTATCCCATTTGATATATCTAGGAAATGCCAATGGTGCTAGTGGTAGTTCCTAGAACATTACTTTCACAACCTGGTTGGTCTTTTTTCCCACTGACAGACTTTTGAGTTCAATGGGAATCTTTCTTGGCCTTGCCACTAACAATGTAGTGGAATACAACATTTTCATTGAATTATTAACTAAGGCCATAGCTCTAGCCATTTGTAAGTTGGTGGTCAATATGGACTCTTAGCATGTGGTGTCACAGTTGAATCGTATCTATCATGTCTTGCATCCTATGTTATTTCATCATTATCTAAGGGTACGTCTACTTGAATTTTCATCTGATTACATAATTTATCAACATGTCCCTCAGAGTTCTAATGCATTGGATTATTTGTTGGATAAATATGTGTTAGAATGACATCTGTCACATATGTAATCAATATAAATTAACATTCATGTAAATAGAACATATGGAATCCATTACACATCATCAACACATCCATAAGTAAAAAAATGAAACTAATATGTATACATATGTAGAATTTAGTTTGCATATATCAAAAATAGATCAAAACTAGTATAGTAACAAAATTGGGCTCAAAGGACTAGTCTCATAAGCCTGTAGTAGATACACTAATGTCTAGCAAAAAAATCCTAGAAGGGAGAATACATAGTGGAATCCTGCAAACTACTCACCATTGTGTTAGAAAATCATAAAGGCAGAAATATTTTATTTTATTGATAATTATTTTTTATTATAGTTATCTTCTTTTACCGTTCTTATCATCAAACAACTACCAAAATATAGACATGAAGATCAAGGAAAGGGGATGTCAGACCAGGAGGTAACTCCTCAAATCAAAACTCATTTTATTCATTTAGGTTGTTCATTATTATATACAAGAGGGAGTGACTATTCGGTTCATCTCCCGATGACTCTCTATCTTCTCTATTATTTATTTACATTAATTATAGCTGTACACTTGATTAGGTGTCAACATTCCCCCTCTTAATCTAAAGGGATGTTGGTGAGTCCAAGCATCGTTCTAAACCTTTCTAGCTTTTCTCTTCCAAGTGCTTTGGTGAAGATGTCTGCAATTTGCTCATTAGTGGAACAATGTCAGAGATGGATTGTTTTGGCCTGAACATGATGTCGAATAAGATGATATTTAGTATTGATGTGATTTGTTTGATCATGGAACTTTTGGTTCTTGGCCAACTTTATTGTAGAGGTATTGTCAATCATGAGTGGAGTCGATTGTACTTGTTTTACCTGCAAATCTTTAAGAATTTTCCTAAGCCACACAATTTCTTTTGTTGCCTCAGCTGCTGCCACATATTCTGCCTCTGTTGTGGAATTTGCTGGAACTGATTGATTGCATGATCTCCAGGAGACAACTCCTGATCCAAGACTCATAGCATAACCTGAAGTAGATACCCTAGTTTCTTTGTCTCCATCGAAGTCTGAATCAGAGTATCCAATAAAGCTGAGGTCACCCACCTGTGTATACTTGATTCCAAAGTCTTGAGTTCCCTTCAAGTACTTTAGAACTCTTTTTGCAGTAGACCAATGTCCCTCACAAGGCTTCTGCATAAAACTGGAGAGGATTCCAATAACAAACGAAATGTTTGGTCTGTTAGTAGTTAGGTAGTTGAGACTTCCTACAAGTTGTCTATACTTTGTTGCATCCTCAAATTCTTTTCCTTCAATGGATGTGAGCTTTAAGTTTTGTTCCATTGGAGTAGTCAGAGGATTACATTCAGTCATGCCAAACCTGTTCAACAGATCTCCAATGTACTTCTTTTGAGAAAGGAATATGGACTTCGGATGTTGAGTTACTTCAATACCAAGATAGTAATGAACATAGCCCAAATCAGTCATTTAAAAACCTTTCTTCAATTCCTTCTTTATGGATGCAATGTAGCTTTCGTTGTTCCCCATCATCAAAAGATCATCTACATATACCACAAGATATACAACTATTTTTCCAACTTTCTTGACAAACGAAGTTGCATCATCAAGATCATAATGTTTTAAATTGAGTTTCAAAATATGCTTAGTCACTTTTTCATACCAGGCTTGTGGTGATTATTTGAGGCCATACAAGGATTTCACAAGTTTGCATACATTATGTTCATGTCCTTTCATAGCAAATCCTTCAGGCTGGGACATAAAAACATTTTCTTTTAGATCTCCATTCAAGAAATCAGTTTTTACATCCATTTGATGGACTTTCCAACTGTTCTGAGCTGCTAGGGCAAAGAGTGCTCGGATGGTAGCCCATTTTGCTGTGGTGGCAAAATTTTCCTCATAATCGACCCCTTTCTTCTGTGAAAAACCTTTTTCCACAAGCTTGGCTTTGTGCTTGTCAAGTGAGCCATCAACTTTATACTTGTTCTTGTAGACCCACTTGTAGCCAATTGGTTTATTTCCCAATGGAGGATCAACCAGCTTCCAAGTGCCATTCTTTATTAGGGAATCATACTCCTTTTGCATTGATTCTTTACATTCATAATGAGAAGCAGCTTCTTTGAAGGAAGTTGGTTCAAAATCTCTAGACAAATTGAATTCACAATCATAAGAAACATCCATATCAACAGGTGAATCAGAGTCATCTACCTCCATTTTTCCGGTTTGAATTTCTAGTTCCTGTCTTTCCAACCTCATCAGGATGAACACTTTCAAGTGTCTTTGTCAGCCACTTTTGGGGACCTTTCTCAGATGGTCCAGGCTACTCCGTTGATTGAGTTGGGACTGAATCAAGATTGAGACTCCCAATTCTGCCAATCACATCACTCAAAGTATCATCTGTTGTTGGAGTTTCATGTAGGGGAGAGAGTGCTTCAGAAGAAGATTCCACAGATTGATTTAGTATAGTAATACCCCCTTCATGATGTGGAATCTGATTATCAAATTCTTGAAATGATTTTCCATTTGTGAATCTATCCAAGCGATCAAGTTTCCTTTCAACAAAATTGTCAGTTTTGGATGATTCAAGAAAGATTACATCTCTAGATAAAAAAAAAAAAAAATGTTGACTTCATCATAGAGACAGTATGCTTTGGAGGTGTTTGAATACCCCAGAAAGATACACTTATGACTTCTTGCACCAACTTTGTTTCTATGTACCTTTGGTATCAAGGCATAGCATGTGGAACCAAAGACCCTGAAATGCTTTATCGAAGGAATGAGCCATTCCACATTTCATAAGGAGTCTTGTTTCTGATAGCATTAGATGGACATCTGTTCTTTATATATATAGCGCATGGAACTGCATCAGCCCAAAACATCATTTTTTCATTTTTGAAGAACAACATGGAGCGTACCATATTGAAGATTTTCCTATTCATTCTTTCAGCTACACCATTCTGTTGGGGATTATAAGGCACAGTTGTTTGATGTTTGATCCCATGTCGGCGAAGATAGTTTTCAAATTCATTTGAAGTGTATTATTTTCCTTTATCAGTGCAAATAGAGCTAATATGAGATTGTGCATCATTTTCAATCCATGTATGAAAGTTCTTGAATGTTTGAAAAGCATCAGATTTGTTCTTTAATAAATAAACCCAACACATTTTGGTGTAGTCGTCAATAAATGTCATCATATATTTATTTCCATTTGCATAAGAGATAGGCATTGGACCACATAAATCTGAATGAATGAGTTCAAGTTTTCTATGTGCTCTGGAGTGTGAATGATGAAAAGACTATTTTCTATGCTTTCCTAGAATGCAAGCATCACATTGCTTAAGCTTCCTAGGAATTGTAGGCAAAACAGAAACATCATTTTTCTTCAACAAGTGGAGGCTTTCATAGTTCAAATGTAAAAATCTATCATGCCATAATAAACTTTATGGAAGTGTACCTTCTTCATAATGAGAATTGTGTGAGAAACATTGTGCACGAGAAGAGGTACCCTACAGCTTGAGAAGCCTTTCTTCTTTTATCCCTGTCATGACAAGTGAGTGGTCAGATGCTTTTCTCACCTCAAGCTTGTCATCAAACATATGAATGGAGTGACCTTTCTCGCGGATGTGGACCAAGGATAGCAAGTTTCTCCTCAGCAGTGGGAAATATAGAACATGATGCAGAAGAAAGTCTGGAAGACCAGGCAATTTAATCCTGATTGTGCCAAGCCCTGATGGCTTGAGTTTTTGATTGGTCTACAAAGTATACTGCTCCATCAACATTGTCAATACATTCTTCAAAAAAATCTTTTCTATGAGTCATGTGCCAAGTTGCTCCTGAATCAAGCAACCAATCATTTTTTGAAGAAGCAAGTGAAGCATTAAATAAGTCTTCATTTATTCCAATATTACGCCACAACATAATGAGTGGATTCAGGTGCTTTACCTTTGTTTGTGTCATTCATTTTACCTTTGGGTTGGTTTCTTTGCTGCTCAATTTTGTCCCAAGGTAACTTGCATGTGGAGGCATCATGTGATCCATTTCTTTTGCAGCATATGCAGTGCAAATCTAACTTTTCTCCTTGAAAGTGTCTGCCCCCCCTGCCTCTGAAATATCTTCCTCTTCCTCTTCGACCACCTCTTCCTCTGGAAGAATCTTAGGAAAGATTATTTTCTTTATGAGCAAGGCACACAACCTTTTCAGAAGATTCAGGGGTTGTCTTCTTTTCAAAATCTTTCTCTCTTTTAGCAAATTTTTTCACAAGGGAGTCAAAGGTAATATCTTTGAGATTTCCATTTGCTTGCAATGACTCAAGATAATTGGAGTAAGTAGGATAAAGTGCCTTGAGAAAAGTGATCAGAGGAATATCCAATTCAACCTTAGTGACTTTGATATCATGCATTATAGATTTTACTTCGGATGCAAGAGCAAGAGGATCATTATTTTGTAATTCAAGGGTGAAGAGTTTAATCATGAGTTGAACAAATTTAAGTGCAGAGTGTGAGTCATAGAGTTCCTTCAACTTTTGTAAAGCTTTGAATGCATTTGAAAATGGAGAAATGTGTCGACTCACCTCTTCACTTACTGATGCTGCAATCAATGCATAGGCTTTGCTATTCTTATTTTCCCAAATGGCGAGCTCCTTGTCTGAGGTAGGCTGGACTGGTGCTTCGTCTCCTTCTCCAACACACACTCCTTTCCATAGCTCATTAAAAATGAGAGCGTGTTGGATTTTCCGTGACCATTCAGGATAAATCTCCTTACCATTGAGAACTATTCCCACAATAAATATGATTGAATGCATACGTTATACCAACATCGTTATACCAAAATCATTCAACCTGGTATCGCCTTCTTTCACCCGTATACAAGAGTTTGGCATTTAAGAGATGAACCACAGAGAGATGAACGGTGTTAAGAGATGAATGATGGAGATGAGCGGAGGAGGGCCATCGATGGCAACCAATCAATGGCTATCGCAAGCAAAACAAGTTGGGGCGATAAACACGGCTTAAAGGCGGATTTCAGGTTACAAGAGGGATTTTGGGTAGATAAAAAATGGTAAGTGGTATTGAGAAGGGAGCGCCCAATTCCACTAAGCGATTGACACGTAGAAACTAGGGGAGAGAGAAAAACCGCTCGTATCGGATGGGTAACTCTTGTGCAACTAATGCACTCGAAATCACTATAAACCGTTGGATCTAGAGGTTATGATCAATGGTGGAGATTAAAAGGCACTTTCGAGTGGGTAACCGTCGTGCAAGTGGTACCCTCGAAATAAATTTCAGCCATCAGATCTCGAGGTTGAGATCAACAGTGGAGAATGAGCGAGATAAAGTGAAACCTTGGGAACTGTGTCCAAGCAGGTTTAATGAAGGGTATGATCACATCGCAAACATGCAATGGTATTGATTGGGGCAAGATATTTGCAATATGCGATTAAAAAGCAAACCCGACGATATTTATATATGGGTTTATAACACTTGAGATCCGGCTCAAGGGAATATGAAAAAGGATATACTTGAATACGAAAAAGGATATATGGTTCTTCAATGTGAAAGGGTATATATACCATACTCAAAGCTGGAGGAAATCCAAGTCATTACAACACCTTCGGCTTCAACAGCTAGCTCCAATGCAATGCACTTCAATGAATGTATTAAATGATAAATGAGATTTCACAGGGATTTGACAGAGATGTTAGCTTGTAAAAGATGCAAAAAAAAAGGCAAAACAGTATAGGAGTTACAAATTAGAAAGGAAGCCAAAAAATGGCGCCTTCTCTGATACAATGTTAGACCAGGAGGTAACTCCTCAAATCAAAACTAATTTTATTCATTCGGGTTGTTCATTATTATATACAAGAGGGAGTGAATGTTCGGTTCATCTCCCAATGGCTCTCTATCTTCTCTATTATTTATTTACATTAATTATAGATGTACACCCAATCTCTCTGATTAGGTGTCAACAGGGGATATAATCTCTCAGCTAGGGAAAACCCCCTCTTATATGGGAAAACCCAAAAAATTCTCTTCTCTTTCTTTAGAACCACATCAAATGAGACAACCAAGACAACTAGACCAAGTATATTCCTCCAACCACCAATTTAGCCTCCCAAGAAAATATTTTTCAAACTGGTCAAGCCCTTCAATAATCAACAAACTTCAAGCACATCAAAACAAGTCATCCAAGCTCTCAACCCTCTCTTTTACTTCTAAAATTTTTGGCTTGCTTCTTTAATCTGGCACCTTTAGACTTGCAATACCTCCAACTTCTCACGTGTGTGGTAGAATATAATAAGTTTCATACTGTTGCCCTCTTTGCTTAGGCTTCTAGTCTTATTCACTAAGCTTCCTTCACTACTTGCTCTGAATTAGTCTCTTATTTATATATTTCATACTTCTTCTTTTCTTCTAGAATTTCATATCAAATTCTCCTTGGTTGTAGTCCATACTAGGTTTAATCTAGTGCTATATATAGTGGTTTGAATCACCTTTATGAGTTTGACATGATGATATGGGCGAGCTGACTTGGTGGAGGAGGCATAACAGACAACTTGACTCAATTACAAATTTATTTCTTGATATAAAAAGCCAAGAAGGGTCTATTACATGATGAAAATGACTAAGACTCATGACACAAACCTTAGAAGCACACAATGGGTGCTTTGACCTAGAAGTAAAATAAATAAAGCATGAAACCCATGCTTATAAACAATTTTTCTTTTTCTTTATTTTGACAAAAATATTAAATCATGACCTAAATACAATTATGAAGACCAATACTAGTTACATTTTTCAAAACTTCCTCTTAAATAGGGAGGTTGTTATGAAACCAGCTCAAGAAAAAGATAGAAAAGATAGATCAATGCCTTAGAATTCAGCCTCTTCAAGGAGGAAACCTCCTTTACATTACATAAATGAACAATTCTTGGATTATACAAATGAAAAGACCTCCTTTCTATATATAGGAGTCTAAGGGGTCATAACATGATCAGAGCTGACATAACAATAATAATGTAAGGGCACAATAATAACAATAGTGGGCTTCTATGGGGCACAATAGTAATAATATGGGCACTACATGGGTACATCAATATAATAAGTGAGTTGTACTAATAAAAATAAGGGGTTACACTAGTAGTATAGGGGCCTAACATGCCCCTCTCCTTCAAAAAGCGTTGTCCTCAACGCTTGAGTAGTTCTTGATGCTTCTGTATAAAATTATTGTCCTCCCATGTGGAATATTCAGTGGGTAATTTCTTCCACTTGATGAGATACTCTGAAATTGATCGATTTCATAGCTGTTGGGTTCTTGCTTCTGTGACTGCTCTAGGTTACAATATGATTTTTCCTTCCTCTTCAATTTCTGGCAATATTGTTTGAATTGGGATCTTTTGCAACTTTTGAATAATTGGCCATACTTCTTTGTCCTTCTTCCATTCATCCCTTGCTTCGTTTATCCAATCTAGTTGGATAATAGAAATAGCACAAAAAAATGCTTCCACATCCTCATCCTTGAAGAGTCTTCCCATTCGGTAAGGTCGCCATTTTTTAAGTGCATGTAGTATTGCCAATATTTCCTTCTCATAAATAGCTTGCTTGAGATGTAGCGGTAAAAATACCCAATCACCTACATCAAAGCATTTTTCACTACGATGTTGATCTACCTATTGTTTCATTTGATTTTGCACCGAAGTGGCGTTATCCTTTAAAAGTTGGAGAACTTGTTGTTGATGCTCGATGTGATCTTTCACTGCTTGAACCTTTTTCTTCTTGATATGTCCTTCTTGATGTAGTGGTTGATGAAGAAGGAAACATTACTAGGCAAGCAAAATTATGAAAATATGGAAGAGGATGAAGACTACCCTCCAAATCAGACTGAAGATGAAGAAGAACCTCAAGAGGCACCAGAGGAACAGACAAGGATAGAAGAGAAGACTCCATCCAGGTATGTTCAAAAGAATCATCCAGAATCTCAAATCTTGGGGCAAAAGGAGGCAGGCGTACAAACAAGAAGAACAATTGCAGAAGCTTCAAGCTATTTGGCATTACTCTCCTCCACTGAACCACAAAATGTAAGAGAGGCATGCAAAGATGAATGTTGGGTCAAGGCAATGGATGAAGAACTTGAGCAGATCGAAAAGAACAATACTTGGGAGTTGGTTCCTAGAACAAAAGATAAGAATGTCATAGGGACAAAATGGGTCTTCAAAAATAAGTTGAATGAAAATGGGGAAGTAATTAGAAACAAGGTTAGTCTTGTTTGTAAAGGGTATGCTCAACAAGAAGGAATAGACTTTGAAGAAACTTTTGCTCCTGTTGCAAGACTTGAGGCCATCTAAATGTTCCTTGCTCTCTCAAGCTTTCAGAAGTTCAAAGTATTTCAAATGGACGTGAAATCAGCCTTTCTGAATGGAGACTTAGAAGAAGGTATACATTGAGCAGCCAGATGGTTTCATTCTTGGAATGATCCAAATCTTGTATGCAGACTGAAAAAGGCTCTCTATGGTCTTAAACAGGTTCCAAGGGCTTGGTACTACCATTTGGACAAATACCTTCATCCACAAGGTTTTTCAAAAGGATCAGCAGATAGCAATCTTTATATAAAAATTGAAAATGACAAATTGCTAATACTTTTTGTGTATGTAGATGATATTATCTTTGGCAGCAATGAAGAAGCTATGAGTCAAAGCTTTGCCTTGGTGATGCAGAAAGAATTCAAAATGTCTTTGCTTGGAGAACTGACATACTTTCTTGGTTTGCAAATCCAACAAAATGAAGATGGTATCATTTTGTCTCAAACCAAGTATCTCAAGCAGATCTTGAAGAAATATGGCATGGAAGATGCAAAACCAGTATGTATCCCCATCATTACAGGATGCAACCTCAGTGCAAATGATGAATCAGCAGCAGTGCATCAGCCAACCTATAGATCTATGATTGGAAGTCTACTGTATTTGACAGGTACCCGACCAGACATTATGCATGCAGTGGGAATAGTTGGAAGATTTTAGGGAAACCCAAAGGAAAATCATCTTCAGGAAGTGAAGAGAATTTTCAAGTACCTTCAAGGAACTCAAAACTATGGCTTATGGTATCCTAGAAATACAGGTCTCACTCTTCATGCTTATACAGATGCAGATTGGGCTGGAAGCATGGATGACAGAAAGAGCACAAGTGGTGGTGCATTCTTTATGGGTTCCAGATTAGTATCTTGGTTCAACAAGAAACATGGTTTGATTGCTTTATCTATAGCTGAAGCGGAATATGTGGCTGCTGCATCTTGTTGCACTCAACTCCTTTGGATGATGCAGACCTTGCAGGATTTTCAAATCACTTGTACACCACCTATCTCCATCCTATGTAATAATAAAAGTGCTATCAGCATTTCAAAGAACCCAGTCATGAATTCAAAGACCAAGCATATACCTATCAAATATCATTTTCTTCGGGAACAAGTGCTTGAACAAAAGGTCAAGTTGGAGTATGTTCCTTCTAAGGAACAAGTTGCTGATATACTCACCAAACCATTACCCAGGGAGACCTTTGAATACCTCAGGCAAAAGCTGGGGGTAGTTGATGCATCATCTTGTTGTTGAATCTCATCTGTTTCAGAGATTGTTGGTTGTACGTGAGTTTCATATGGGGTATACACGTACATTTGCTGGGTTATGGATTGGTCGAAGATCGAATGGCACAGGATCAGGGGGAGCTCATTCAGAAATTTCAGCAGGCACTCAGGGGGAGTATGGACAACAGAGGAAGAGAATATCTTGGTCCGCCCTTTGCCCTTGATGTCAAAGGGGGAGAATGACTTTGAGGATCTTAGGGTTGCCATCAAGTCCAAAGGGGGAGATTGTTGGCATTATGATTTAGGTTTGGCACTATGGCACAGGTGTTGTACTTGATGGCAACTCACTCAAGTGGCAGATCTCTATTCAGGCTCTCAAAATCATAGAAAATGAGATACCCGCAGGTGATCCTAAGAGAAGCTACGGACCCGCAGGTACGCCGACCAAGAAGTGCGGACATATCCGCAGGTGCTCCGTTCAGAAGGTGCGGACCCCAGTTCACTCACTCCAATGCAGAGAAGCGCGCACACGTGGGGTTTCTTATGTTTGGCCCTTGGTATTTAGCCCGTCGATCATGATCCTATGGTTTTGGTCCGTGGTATAGGATCTAAAGTATTGAACCCCGGTTTGGATCCCTTGTATTGGTTTTCGATGGTTTTTTCCCATGGTGTGAATAAGGGCTTGCCTATAAAAAGGAAAGGAGATCACTTGGTTAGGCACTTGTGAAAATTGAATATCTTAAGATTTGAAATTTTGGGTGATCGGTTTTAAAAGCTAGATCTAAATCAAGGTGAATTTTAAGGCGAATCTATTGATAGGTCGTGATCTCTCGGGCGCATGATCAGATCTGTGGATCTGACTGTTTGTGGCACATTGGAGGACTGTTAATTTGGCTCTATTCAGAGGTCCGCAGGCAATCCATAGCGTAGGTGCGGGGGTCCGCAGCACAGCAGAAGGCGCAGGTGCGGGGATCCGCAGCGCAGCAGAAGGCGCAGGTGCGAGGTACGCAGCGCAGAAGAAGGCACAGTGCGGAGGTACGTAGGGGAACAGAAGGACCAGGTGCGGAGGTACGCTATCAGGCAGATAGTGCAGGTGCGGATCTGAGCAGAGGTACGTATGGCAGCAAAAGGAGTAGGTGCATAGGTACGCAGAGCAGAAGAAGGACCAGGTGCGGATCTGCGTAGTTTAGACATAGAAGAGCTGCGGATATTCACAGGCTTCTATTGGTGAAGTTGTGGACCTTTCTTGAAACATTTGTTGGTTGTCTTTTATCTATTGCTGAAGAGTTCTGGGTTTAGATTACTGGTATTGCTGAAGAGTTCTGGGTTTAGATTACTGGTATTGCTGATCTGGTTACTGCATTCTGAGAAGTTATTGGTTGATTCATTGATTGGGTGATTCACATGTACTTGATGATTATTTGATGTTCATGGATCCAGTTTGAAAATGTATGAAAAGTGGTCCTTGGAAGAAAAGAAGTAGGGGGTTGTAGCTCCCTTCCAGGAGAGACTAGAAAACGAGAGAGGGTTGTAGCTCTCTGCGGGTTGCAGCCTGCGTACTAGTAAAGGACTGCACCAGTACAAAATCATTGTAAAAGAAGTTTCCAATTGAAAGAAGATAGAGACATATTGCAGCAAGTGGTTTTCACCGACATTGGGTTTCCACCTTATATCTGGTGTTCTTTGGTGTGATTATCTGTTTTTCCTGTTCTTCCTCATTATTATATGGTACTGACATACAAACTAATGATCAATATCTGAAGAATAACTTAAAGTATAAATCTGGAAGATATATTGAAAAGAATTTGATAATACTAATTCACCCCCCTCTCAGTATTATTTCCAACAGGTTCCAAAAAAAAATTGTTCGTATTTTTTGATGACGTGCTAGCCTATAGAAAATCTCGGGAAGAGCATATGAAACATGTTGATAGGGTCTTGAAAATATTAGAAGAGAAAAAGCTATATGGAAAGCATTCTACGAGTCCCTCTAGGGTTCAAAAAGTGGAGTATTTTGTTTATATTGCGTCTCATGAAGGTGTAAAAATAGAACCTAAGAAAATTAAAGCTATGATGGAATGGGAAATCCATAAAACCTTGGAGAAACTTCAAGAATTCTTGGGATTTATAGGATACTATCATAAGTTTTTCAATAATTACAATCAAATAACAACACTTTTAACAAAAATACCAAAGAAGGAAGCATTTTCTTGGACTCGAGAAGCAACAAGATCTTTGAAAACTTAAGGGGGATATGTTTATGACTCCTATCTTGAGCACACATGAATGACTTCACCAAAAAATTTATTGTCAAGTGTGATACATCAAGCCATGACATTAGTGTAGTTTTAATCCAATAAGTAAGGCCCCTTGGATTTGAAAGAAACCAAATTTAAAGATATATACTTTTTTGAAACCAATTTATGAAAACAAAATATTGGCCATACTATGTGAAGTTACGCAATGGTGCCATCAACTAATAGGAAGGCACTTCAAAGTAAAATCAGATCATTATATTTTGAAGTACTTCTTGCAGAAATAATTATCATCAAAAGAGAAACAAACATGGGTTACAAAAATGTTAGTTTATGACTATAGAATTATCTACAGGAAATGAAAACACTATATGGTTGTAGATGCACTTTCAAGGAAAGAAGAAGAAATAGAGGGTTTACTACGTGCTATTTCTATTCCACAATTTTATTGGGTGGTAGAGGCAAGGACATGATGGAAAAAATATTAGAAGGTATGTGATATCCTTCCACAACTACCAAAGGACCCAAGTGTATTAGATAAATTTATGTGGAAGAATGATCTACTATGGTATCAATATTTCTTATATTCATGTAAGAATTCTAAACTCAAACAAAAGATTCTCTTGGAATTACACACTACTCTTATAAGAGAACATTTAGTTTTCTTGAAAACTTAACATAAAATGAATAAGGAGTTTTCTTTGGGAGGTCCAAAAACTAATGTTCAAAATTTTGTGGCTCAAAGTGTGGTTTGCAATAGAATAAGGGAGAGACAATCAAGACCCTAGTTCTCCTATGACCATTAGCTACACCATGTCAATTTTGGGAAGAATCTCATTGGATTTTGTTACAAACTTGCTTAATTATGAAGTAAATAATAGCACTATTGTATTAATAGATTCATTAACGAAGTATGTCTATTTTTTCTCGCTTTCTCATCCTTTTAAAGAAAGATAGTGGCAACAACATTCATTGAACTAGTGAAAAATCTACGTGTGATCTTGACGATTATTGTAAGTGGAAGAGATCTAATTTTCACTTGGAAATTTTGGGCTAAATTATTTTCTTGTTTTGGTACTCAATTGGATCATAGCCCTTCTTATCATCCTCAATCTGATGGGCAACTAGGGTTGTGAATAAATGTTAGAATGATATCTTTTTTTCTTTGCATACGATAAACAACACTTTGGGCCACATGATTCCCTTTGGTTGAGTGGTGGTGCACAATATCCTTCCATACTTATAAAAAATGTGCCCATTTATAACACTTTATGAATATCTTCCTTCATCGATCACATCAACCTTGAAAGGGACTGTAAAGATTCAAGTATTGGATGAACACGTATGGCACCAACAAGAGGTTCTAAAAACTTTGAAGGGAAAATTGACTATAACACAAAATAGGATGAAGCCACAAGTAGGACAAAATCACAATGAAAATAAATTGAAGTGGGGGATTAGCCATTTTTGAAGCTACAACCATATTAATAAATGTAACTAAAGCAAAAAAATAAATGAAAATAAATTAGTGCTCAAGTATTTCGACCCCTACAAGGTGCATCGAAAGAATTAGACGTGTGAATTACAAATTAGATTTGCCTCTATCTAATAGATGGAATGACCTTTTTTAGGTATTTTTTATGGTTAATTTTACCAAGATTATAGTAGGCATTTTAAAGAATTATAAGTTGTTTAATTTGCAAAGTTTTAATACCTAGAAGTTTTCTCAAGAACTGGATTCATTTATACGTTCAAAAACACATTTCAAACTACAAAAAGTACAAAAAAAATAATAATCGTGCTCAAAATTGTATTACGAAACTCTTAAAAAAATACAACCCTACTTAATTTAATTTAATTTAACTATATATATATTTATTTATTTATTTTATTTGTTTAATAATTTTTTTTACATTTTAAAGGAATAAAAACCCCAAACACTCATCTTTAAATTATATTATAATAATTAATCAATATATATTTAAACTTCAAACGTTTGGTTTCAACCCACTTTGGAATATGATGAGAAAAAATTAACTTCATCATCATGAATATTAATTCTTTCAAGTAAAACTAAGCATGAATATTAATTGTAGAAGGTTATTACAAATCATGTGGTTCTCACATAAGGATGACTCTCACAAATCATGTGGTTCTAACATAAAGATGGTTCTCACAAATCATGTGGTTCTCACATAAAGATGGTTCTCACAAATCACGTGGTTCTTTTGTAAAAGGTGGTTGTCACAAAAAGATGGGACACTTCGATTCCATAACGAGAACCATTATTAGAAGAAGCAAAAGTGTTTACTTAAATACAGAGACAAAACGCAAAATACATTTTGCATACATACATAAAATAATCATTATATAAATATAATTCATTTTTACGTATTTTTATAGTTTCACTGGTTGAGTCATTAATTGGGAGGTCAAAGGGTCAATTTTTCTTGATACTCTTGGGGTTAGATCTTGCTAGTTTGGCTCACGACTTTAAAAAATTCATTTCAGAATCGATTTGCCCAGACTTTTCATAGATGTAACGACCACCCATGAACTACAATTTTGTTAGTTAATCTTTCAAATATATTTTACATATACTATTTATATTTAAACATTAATTTATTTCTTAATGTTAAAATTATTTTCAATTAATTAAAAAATTGTTTTCTTCCTATTTTAAAAAATGAGTTAATAACCCAAAACATACAAATATCTAATAAGAAAAAGAGGCTTCCTCGTTATAGACCATTGTTAGATTATTTCTCGTGTTGTAATTTCTTTTATAATAGTTGTGATGAATAAAACCAATTTGTGTATTACAATCAATAATGATTATAGTGATTTCGTAGTGATAACTAAGTTTTAATAAGTTTTTGAAAATAAAAAAAGACCAAGGAGGGAAAAAATATTATTTATTTAAAAATTTTAAGTAAAAGGTTTATATATATTAAATATGGATGTACAAACTATTAATAAAAAACAAAAATTATCTAACATCATCAATAATCCATTAAAATTGATAAGTGGATATGTCACAAAGTGATTATTCCTCGTCAAAGAAAACAAATCGGAAAGAAAAAAAAAATTAAGTTGAATGTAAAAACTTAAAAGTAAATAAGTACTAGGTTGAGGATAGAATTTTAAAAAATAAACGAGTACGGGGTTCAATACGAAAACTCTAATGTAAATGAGAAATAATTAAAACAATAAAAATATAACACTCATTTACTTGAATATTCAAGTTACAATATATAAAATAGTAAAAAAAAATAAAAAATAATAATAATAATAATAAAAATGATAACAATTTAAGTATTAAACCATATTAATAAATATATCTCAACAATGAGATGTGAAATTGGCCTATGATATATTGAAAAAAAATGAGTATCTAATGTTTTTTAATTTAATTTTTTCTATTTAAAAATAAAATTAGATTTCTAATTAATAGCCCTTTTGACTAGTTAATAAATATATCTCAACCGTGAAATTGGCCTATGATATATTGAAAAAATGAGTATCCCATGTTTTTAAATTTAATTTTTCCTATTTAAAAATAAAATTAGATTTCTAATTAATAGCCCTTTTGACTAGTTATAAAATTTAATTTAAATTTTCTAAAAAATATTTTTAGCTTGCAATTGCGAGAGGGGATATTAAATATTTTTAATATTGAATGCTTTTTAATTTAATTTTTTCTATTTTAAAACTAAAATTAGACTCCTAATTAATAACCTTTTTGACTAGTTATAAAATAAAATTTAAAAATTCTAAAAACTAGTTTTAGTTCGCAGAAAGTCCAATTTAATAACTTGTTTAATAACTTGTTGGTTAGAAATATTGAAAACTTTATAACATATTAATGCAAAATTAAAGAATTTTGACTTGCAAATGAAATACAGGTTCCCTATTTTGATAGGGACTAATAATAGGTCGTGACTTAACGAGACATTAAAAAAATATATGGATTTTAAATCTAAAAACTTGTAGACAATAAACAAAATAATCAATTAGTTAGTCAAAATAAAGATACATAGCACCATGAAGTAGATAAAATAGAACACATATTGAAAGGAATAGAATGACCATTAGGGTTCAAGTTTTATTTTTAAATGTCGATTCATAAATAATTGAGAAGGAGATTTATCCATCATTATGTTTATGGTGGTGGTGGTGGTTAACGTCGATTGAGACTAAAATTTGGTCTATCGGACCTAAAGAAACAAATTAGTTTAATTTAAGATTTTATTCCTATGCTCAAAAAGCTTCGAGAGAAGCCTCCCGAGCTCATTGTAATTTTGACGACGTAAAAGGCTAGGAAGGTCAGTATTGCAACAAAGATTTTGAAACTGAGATTTAATGTGGTTCGCAGGGCACTCTAAGAGGAAGTGATTTTCATCCTCAATGTTTGTATTCTCATGGAGATGGAAGAACCTTTCCATCCATGGTGTTTTAGGAACTGCCCAACGACCCGTTTCACTATGGAGCTCATGAGAGTTTGTTCTAATCTTGGCTATATTAATTTTCTTCTTTGAGCTAGTTAAATTAGAGAGATACTTTTGATCTTCTAGGGTGGGGTTGACGACCTCCTTATAATATCTTAATTTTCTTTTAGCTACTAAGTCTTTCTCATTGTAGGAATTTACAGGGTAAGTTCCTCAGAAAGAACACCAAAAGGACACCGCTCACAACCAGATCTCAAATCAATACACCAGTGTTTTTGACGTGGTTAAAACCCTCAAAGAGGGAAACAGTCCACGGCCTGAGCCAACGTGGCCACTTCAGGCAATTTATTAATCAAAGAATGAAAATTTACATAAGCTTTCTCTCATAGACGGATTACCCGAACAATGACCCTCAATGCGCTTTAAATAGAATTCATGGACCAATCGAGTGTCAAGCCACGGATCAAGTGTCGGTAATACCGAGGAGAGAGTGAACCGTCGGATCACTACATATCGTGACTGTCGGATTGTAAGTTACAAAATGTACAACAGTAAAGAAACACACTTTACCTAACTCTGTACCTAACTCTATACTAGACCAAGTTGAACTTAACTATTTCCTATGTGTCGGAATATCCTAACATCCCCCTTAAGAACAACTTGGGATAGGATTGAAGGATTTACAAATATGACACAATAGGAGAAGGAAGGAGGCACTAGAGCCTATCCCCCCTTAGTGACAACTTCCTGAACTCCAAGCATATATCGAAGTTTAGTGAACTTCGCCTCTGTGAGAGCCTTTGTGAAGATGTCTGCAACCTGATCATCTGTTGAACAATATTGCACTTCAAGAACATGGTCATGAATGAGCTTTCTGATGAAGTGCATGTGTAGTTCAATGTGTTTGCTGCGCTGATGCTGGAATGGATCTTTGCATAGCTGAATGGCACTTTGATTATCACACCAAAGTGTGGTTGGATGCTGCTGCTCAAAGCCAAACTCTGATAGGATCTGACGAAGCCACAAGGCATCCTTACTAGCTTCCACGGCACCACGATACTCTGCTTTTGCTGATGAAAGAGAAATGGCAGCCTGTTTCTTACAAGCCCATGTAATAGGTCCTGAACCAAGAGTGAAGACATAACCGGCAGTAGACTTCCGATCATCAGGGTCACCAGCCCAATCAGAATCAGTGAAACCAACTAATAGAGGAGCTGCTTTGGCACTGTAATGAATCCCAAACTGTATTGTACCTCGAACATAACGAAGTATTCTTTTAGCTGCTTTCCAATGACTTTCACGGGGGTTTTGCATAAAACGAGCAACAAGGCCAACAACAAAGGAAAGGTCAGGACGAGTATGGGTTAAATACAAGAGTTTTCCTACAAGTTGACGGTATAAGGTAGCATCAACTTCAGGAGAAGTACAAGAGACTGAAAGTTTGACTCCAGACTGAAAGGGAGAAGGGGCTGGCTTACAGTCTTCCATGTGAAAATGACGAAGAATATCACAAGCATACTTGGACTGGGAAATGGAAATACCCTCCTTGGATTGCAAGACTTGAAGACCGAGAAAATAGTGTAAGTGTCCTAAGTCTGTCATTTCAAATTTCTTTTTAAGGCTGGAATTCACATGGTTTATAAGGTTGGGATCACTACCAGTAAGAATAAGATCATCAACATAAAGAACAAGGATGATAAGAGAGTTGCCCACTTTCTTGGTGTAGACAGTATTGTCAGAATAACACCTAGAAAAGCCAGATTCTAAAAGAAAGCTATCCATTTTGGCATACCAAGCTCGAGGAGCTTGCTTGAGACCATAAAGGGATTTCTTAAGTCGACATACAAGGCTGGAGTCTGTTTGTATGAAGCCAATGGGTTTTTCCATATAGATTTCTTCATGCAAGTCCCCATGCAAGAAGGCAGATTTAACATCCATCTGATGGACTTCCCATTTTAAAGAGGCAGCAAGGGAAAGAACAAGGCGGATAGAGTTCATTTTGGCAACAGGGGAGAAGGTTTCAGTGTAGTCAATGCCTTCAACCTGTGAAAAGCCCTTAGCAACAAGACGAGCTTTATGTTTATCAACTTTCCCATCTGGTCCATACTTGGTTCTGTAAACCCATTTACATCTAACAAGTTTGCGTCCCTTTGGTAGAGGAACAAGATCCCATGTATCATTTGCCAACAATGAATGATATTCTTCATTCATAGCTGCTTCCCAATGTGGATGGCCTGAAGCTTCTGCAAAAGTGTCAGGATCATGATTTACTGGAGCTTGAGCCAGTAAAGAAGAGGCTCTTTCAAACTGAGAACGTGTACGTCGCTGATCTGTAGGATCACCGGCAAGATCACCTGCTGCATCCCGAGTAGCACGGACCCATCTTGGAAGTTGAGGATCCTGAGAAGGTGGGGGAGGATTGTCATCCTCACTTTCATCATCTGAAGAAGAAATGTTTTCAAAAGTAGAAGAGATAGGAAGAGGTGGCACATCCGCCGGACTAGGCTCGCAGGCCGATTTATTTTCATCAAATTTTACATCTCTTCTAATGATAACATTTTTGGACTTAAATGGAATAAGTCTATAACCTTTAACATCTTCAGAATATCCAACAAAAGTACATTTCTCACTCTTAGGTTCTAAAGCTTTATGCTTTTCATCTGGAATATGGGCCCATGCTTCACTTCCAAAAACACGAAAGTGACTTACATCTGGTTTAATGGAACTCCAAGCTTCTTCTGGAGTGATATTCTTTAGAACCTTAGTAGGAGTGTGATTGATTATATAATTTGCACAATTAATTGCTTCGGCCCAAAAACTAAGACTGAGTCCTTTAGATTGCAGCATACAATTAGCCATTTCCTTTAAGGTGCGATTTTTCCTTTCAGCTACACCATTTTGTTGTGGAGTGTATGGAACAGTATGTTTCATTTGAATTCCATTTTCGGTGCAAAAGTTGATGAATGTGTTTTTAACATATTCTCCACCATTATCAGTTCTTAACTTAAGAATTTGATGTCCAGATTGTTTTTCAACAAAGGCTTTGAAGGCCAAAAATGTGTTAAATACTTCGCTCTTGAGTTTTAAGAAGTATACCCAAGTGCGTCTGGAGAAATCATCAATGAAAGTTAAGAAATACTTGCAGCCAGAGAATGAAGCAACAGGAAGTGGACCACATAAATCACTGTGCACAAGCTGTAAAGGGGCTGAGGCGTGCCAAGAGGCACGTTTTTCAAAACTGTCCCGATGATGTTTTCCGAGTACACATCCGGAACAAACACCATCTCTGCAAGATACCATAGGAAGACCTGTCACCATATTTTCTTTACATAGATGCTGAAGGGAGCGATAGTTTAAGTGACCAAATCGCTCATGCCAAAGTTTGCTCACTTCATCATTATGAGCAACAAATACTGAGGGAAGATTTGATGACCCAAAGTTGTGAAACTTATACAACCTTGTGGAATCATCAGCAATACCAGTAGCTAGAATCTGTTTAGGATCTCTTAGATCCTTGATTACAACATCATGAGGTGAAAATTCAACAATTTTACCTTCACCTGAATGAGTTATCTGATATACAGATAGAAGGTTGCAGGATAAGGTTGGAACACATAATACATCAATAAACTGACCATTGTCTAGATGAACAATTCCAGTCCCTACAACATTAAGAGATCTATCATCACCAACATATATATTTTTGGTGTTACAATCATTTAAAGAAGAAAACATGGCTTTGTTTTTGGCCATGTGATAAGAGGCTCCAGAATCAATGAGCCACTCATGAGAATGAGAAGAAGAAGATACATTTAATGCATAACCAGACTGAGATGATTGACAACGACATGCAGAAAGTGCCATTCCTGAAGATGAAGTTGAAGTTGAAGTTGAAGAATGCTCCACATGGATGTTATGTTTCTTCATTGCGGCTTCCAAGGCTTCCATCTTCTTAAAGCATTTAGATTCTAAGTGGCCATCTCGATTACAAAAGTTACAATGTCTATCAGTCTTCTTCCATTTGTTTTTATTGGTCCTATCATTTTGCTGAAATGATCTTTCATTTTGAGGCTGAGTTTGCTTAGGATCCTAGTTTGGTTTAGGACCATTCTTTTTAGGATATAACTTCTTAGGATTCTTTGAATTTGGTTGCTGCTGGGCGGCTAACGCTTTCTTGGAAGAGTTTCCAAGATTAAGAAGACCAAGGTGTAAGAGTTTTTCTTGTTCTCTTATTAAAGAATCACAAAAAGAGTCAAAGGAAGGGGCCTTGTAGTCTTTTCCTTGACAAATGAAAGCTTCCCTTGTAGAATGGAAGGTGGAAACAAATACAGAGTAGGCTGGTCCCAACTTAGTAAGGATGGAATAAATAAGGTTACTATCTTCTTTCTTAACCTTAACACCTTCCAAGAGATATCTAAGGGTCTTGAATTTGGACAAGAAATCTTCAATGCAAGAAAAATTATTAGGATCCAATGTAAGCAACTCATTTTCAAGTTGATGGGCTCTAATTTCATTTTTAATCCCAAAAACTTTAGTGATTTGTTCCAATGCTTCATGAGGAGTCTCAAGTTCTGCAATATGGAATCTAAGATCAGGAGAAATAGACATCCCTATCAAACCACGTGCTTGATCTTCTCTATTTTCCCATTTTGCAGCCTTGTCTTCATCTTTTGGTTTCTTCTCTTGGCCTGTGGCTATTCTGTAGAGACCTTGACTTCTAAGTAAATCTTCCATGTAGGCGATCCATTGGAAGTAGTTAGTGCTGTCAAGAATGACTTGGCATGGACTTTCCATTTTTTTTTTTTTTAAATTGAAGCTGAAGATGTTGAAAGTAAGTGTTCCAATGGATAGATCTCGAAAAATTAGGCTGTTTTAAAAAAAAAGGCTCTGAAAAAGGCTTCCGGATGAAGAAGTTATGGCTTTTTGAAAAAAATTTGTTGAAGTTGCCGGCAAAGTGCGCGAATGTGCGGAAATGAAAAAAAACGTCCCCACAAAATGGAGATTTGAACCCAAGACCTCTACTCTCTTAAAATAGCTTTGAACCAATTGAGCTATACAAAAAATTTGAGAGAGAGAGAGAGGGGGGGGGGGTTTGCTTGGGTTGCGTGCTTGCCTTGAGAAAGCTCTTTTTTCCTACAAAACAAAAACACAAAACCCAACACGAATATGCAAAGAAAAGCGAACCTTATGGCTCAAAGTTAGCTTTAGCCGGAAACTAAATATTTTTCTCAATGTTTCTGATTTTCCAAGATCACACTAAGGTGCAGGGAAAAAAGCATACGCATGAGAAAAAAAACTTCCTTTCTGTTTCTGATTTGCCCAGATCGCACAGAGTCGCAGGGCAAAGAGCATACGCAGAAATGAAAGGTATAGATCCGGTAATAAAAAAAAGCTAAATAAACAGAAACCGAAATAACCAGAGAGAAAATAACAGTAAACTACAGATAAACATTGTATACCTCCAGATCTTAAAAATGACGCAGATAGGGCTATCAGAAACCTTTTCGCGTGAAATGAAAGGGGTTCCTCACTAGAACAGATGCTCCAAACACAACAGAGCATTCCTCTCGGCCCGAAAGCAGTCAGAAACAGTAGATCTAGGAAACGATAGCCGCATGCAGTTCTACCGGCTTCAGATTTGGATCACCAACGGACGCGGCCCTCAAATAGCTCTGATACCATGTAGGAATTTACAGGGTAAGTTCCTCAGAAAGAACACCAAAAGGACACCGCTCACAACCAGATCTCAAATCAATACACCAGTATTTTTGACATGGTTAAAACCCTCAAAGAGGGAAACAGTCCACGGCCTGAGCCAACGTGGCCACTTCAGGAAATTTATTAATCAAAGAATGAAAATTTACATAAGCTTTCTCTCATAGACGGATTACCCGAACAATGACCCTCCATGCGCTTTAAATAGAATTCATGGACCAATCGGGTGTCAAGCCATGGATCAAGTGTCGGTAATACCGAGGAGAGAGTGAACCGTCGGATCACTACATATCGTGACCGTCAGATTGTAAGTTACAAAATGTACAACGGTAAAGAAACACACTTTACCTAACTCTATACCTAACTCTATACTAGACCAAGTTGAACTTAACTATTTCCTATGTGTCGGAATATCCTAACACTCACACCTCATTTTTTCTTTGAACTTAGAAGTAACAATAATTTTAATGTTATTAATGTTTTGCAATGCAACATTCTCGTTGATCTCCCGATGGTTTAACCATGCCCTAGTGTCTTTATACCAACCTCGTTTGAGCCTTAGGTGGTTTTGGCTGGAATTTAAAGCTAGCATAGGAAGTCTATGGTCTCCTATGTTATTGAGTTTGTGATTGTCTAACAGAAGCCTAGTCATAGCTAGGCTCTCGATAGGGGAAAGACCCACTTCTATAAGGAGAATAGGATAGGGTGTGTTTCTTTTAATTTTGATGTTATACGTTATAAAACGCTTACGGATTTGCTCAATCTTTCTCTAGGATTCTCTAGAGATGCTAAAACCCCAAACCTCACATCCATATAAGATAATCAGAGTGACTAAAGTTTCAAAGAGGAACTTCTTTCTATCCCACATTATGAGGTTTGTTGTTTTACAATTATTTTCAAGACCAAAATAAGCTTTCCATCCCCCATTAATCCTTTTCTCAATGCTATAGTTCTAGTTGAGCTTGTGGTGAATATCAATTCCTAGGTACTTGTAGGAAGACACTTCCTCCAAGTTACTATTGTCATACATAAAATTAGTGTAAGTGTCCTTCTTGGATTTGATAATCATAACTTTTGTTTTGTTAGTGTTAACAATCATACCCATGGTAGAGCTTGTGAGGGATATAATTAAGGTGTATATCCATAGAATTAATGAGCTTCATCTATAGATACTTAACATTTTTAGCTTGAATATAAGTATGAAATTGTTCACCCCACAAGATGACCTTATACACATATCAAATATTTCTTAACCTTTGCAAAAATGTTCGACCCCTCCTTTCATTGTCTTGTGATATAGCTTTCTTCAAGGAACGTTTGCTTCATTCCAAATCACAAGCAATGAGAGCTATGCATTTCATGTGTGTTAGTCTTATTTTGAACCATTTTCCATTTTTTAATCTCAACATTCAATGTGACACTAAAGGTATAATAGGTCATTCATCTTTATGTCACTAAATTATCATAATGTTGTGTTTAAAGCATAGAGTTATAACTTTATTTGCTTTGAATTTGATGATATATTAGAGAAAAGCTACATAAACTAATATTATTCATCTATCAATTTAACTTCACAATCATTATATGAGTGCATCTTCACTTCAAGTGTACCTAACTTATCACCTAGATTTTTGTGTGAAATAGGATGACTCCTATCCCTATTCTTTTCATACAGAGCTAATAATTATCCTTATTACCAAGGTTTTGTTGAATACAATACTAGTTGAGCTCATCTATAACTCCATCGAACCATAAATGATCTAGACTTATTACTTGTCTCCATTTAAGAGACTGTGACATCAAGTTACATTAGTTTGTTTGTTCAATACGGTGCAAGCTCAACCTTATAAATGGGCAACTACAGATAAACCTCAATAGTTTCATGTCATCATTCTCAATGCGAGTGTTGAGTGCCTAGACAGTTGAATATATGTTTGACCCTTGTAATGTAATAAAGTAGTTAGAAATATTTTCATTAACATTTGAATTTAGAACTCTATTTAAGGATTTAAACATTACACCTACACATGGTCCACACATGGGATGAGAAGGTGCATTTATTTCCCAATCTTAATTTGGATTTTTTTTTTATTGTATATTAATGCAATTGGATTAAAAAGAACTTCGTCTAGTTATTGTCCTCTACGTTGGTGTTAGAGATAACTGAATCACTTTTCAGAAATTTATATTTAGGAAAATCATAAGAGGTGATTTATTGACATTTCAAGATCTTAGATGTATCCCAATACTAAGGGACACAATTATTGCATACCTTGGAACCAATGCATTCCAAGTAAATACCTTAAATAATGGGTCATAAAAGGATCCTATGTTAGATGTTGAAACCTTTAAATTGGAAATCTATTTAATTGATGCATTAATATTGAATTCCTTGTAATAAAAGAACTCATCGTGTCTCAATGGTGAAGTATTATTTTCTTTCTTTTTGTAAGTTGTAGTTTAATCTCTCAACACAATCCTTAAGATTCTCATCTTCCTCTTCACGCAATTTTGATACCTCTTCTCCTCCTTCCCTGGATTTACAATAATCTCGATATTTTTTCAAGAATTTCTACTTCATGTTCCCCCATTAACCGATGCCACCTTTGTCGAGGCCCATGAACGAACATAATGTTGCATCTTTCAATATGGCAGGAAAAACTTTAACTTCTAAGAGTTAGTTAAATAATAATAGATGCTATAGAGGACATTGAACTAAAAATTGAAGGTATCAGGGTCTTCCTTACAGAGACCATGGAAGTTCTATAGTGTTGAGTGAGGAATGTTCTTCATTTTAGCATATGATTTCATTTCTATGACAGGTCATATGAAGGATTCATATTATTTCTTTACAAGTTGATTTTCCATTCCTTCCAAAGGAGTATCTTTTGCTTCTGAAGGTTCTTTTGGAGAGTCAAAAACATTCCTACTTTCTTAGTGGTACTCTTTAGAAGGACATGATTCACTTTCTTGAGGGTTTTAATCACCAAATTGGTTTTCAAGGAGGTATTATTTATGAATGTAAATATCTATGATTCATATTTTATTAAGAGATTTTTTTAGTAAAATCACATTTGTAAATATTTTGTTGACGCATTTCGAACAACCCAATGTAGAGATGTTTTTTTCTCCATATAGGTTTTCCTGATGAGCTAGAAGGCTAGATTATCCAACATCAAATATACTATTGTATTAGTTATCTATTCAACTCCAAATTATTGTGCAAGGATTTATACCGTGGAAGGTCCATGATTCTTCTTAGCAGGGGAGCTTGTTATTCACATCAAATAATTTAGCTGACCTTATTATTTTCCCTCTTATGAATGTCTTGCAATGTTAGTATGGGGGTGTTCTTGATATAATCTACCAAGATATCCCTACTCCTAGGAATCTAACAAATCAGAATAAAATATAAAAGGTCATAATAATCAATTCTTAAAACCCAAAGAATTAGAAAATAAATCTACATAAAAGATGACACAAAATTGGCCATATTGTTGACAGTTTCCCAGAAACAACATCAAAATGAAGGGAATTCCAATCAATTTTAGTTTTCTTAATGATCAATTGGTCGACTATGTAGGTAAATTGTTAACGAAGTGTTCATTTGGAACTTGTGAACTATCATGAACAATCTATGCTAGTGCAATATGGTATGTGTTATCAACTTGTAATAGTATAATAGTTGTGACAATTCAAGATATGGATTATTTCACAGGTAATTGTTCTAGAAAATCACACAACACTTTCAAGAAATAAGGCACAATTGTAGGAAAGGAAACACACCAATTACTAAGAGAGACTTGTTCTAGTGTAATGACATTCTTGGTTGGATGTAACAAAGATTCAATGGAACATTCCTATAATGCCTTGTATGATGATAAAACAAGCTGGAAATAATTCTGAAGCCTGAAAGAGTTCTTAATCACATGTTATCACCGAAAACAAAGTAAAATTAAGCTACATGCTAGTTGCAGTAGCAAGTAGATTGATTGAAAAAAAGCAAATCCATTCACCAATCGTTAATCTTATGATTATTTACTAGAATAATATAACTTAGAGTCATAATAGCAATTAAACATTGTAATTATAACAATAAAAAAAATCATAATTAAAGCAGAAGGTAATTCAATGTGTTGCAGTGAAGGAAACTATGAGTTGCAATAAAAAGGAAATTAACAAAATTACATTGAAATGTAAATCATATAGTGGTGATATTTACTATTTGTAAATTAACTAGAATGGTAAAGAATAAGCTACCTTCTAGCGCTACCTAACATTACCATACTAAGGAGGGTTCTCTTCCTCCTTCGACAATACACTGGAAAACCTTCAATCACACAATAACACTATGAGTATCAAATGAATGGAACATAAGAGTATTCCTATTACAAAATAAATAAACTATAAAACAATTGGAAATATTTTTTTTATCATTATTATCCTCCTCCAGCTTCAAAGGAAGCCAAGTACTTACAAAAATATACTAATGTCTAAAATGGGTCATATCTAGGGTGTCTATCTTGAGTGAATCAGGTGGCACATACTGCTACAATAATACATTCAAAGTTGGTATGATTTGGGAAAAACCTAACTTACATCAGTTGGGAATCATTGGAAGTTGAGTTATCTTTCCTAATTGGCCACCCCTCACCTTCCTTTCCTTCCATCATGAGAAACACATGTTGGTTATACAAATGGAGAATTTACCATTGAGTTATTATAATGTGCCATAGTTGCAACAACATAAGTTGGTGAATAGGAGTTGCATAAATAGAAGTTGCAGAAATAGGAGTTGTAGCAATAGAAATTGCAGAAATAGGATTTGCAGCAACAAATGTTATGGAAACATGAGTTGCAGGAATATAGAATTAAAGAACTCATGAGTTACTGTAGCATCATTGGTCTTGGGTGAGTTGCAACATCCCTTTTAGTGATCAAGCTAGAGTTGTAGTGTTGTAGAGAATTTATAGTGGTGGGATGGAAGAGAGTTGCAATACTCTATCAATAACACAACTCATCAAGTTGGAACACCTGTTATGGAGTTACAAATATAATTATAGTAACATGGACGAGTTGAATCCATATGGAGGAGTTGGAGCCACATTCGTTTGCTCCTATCTGACAATATTATTATGAAAGATGATTTTTTTGCAAGATAATGCATAAGAACAAGCATAAAAGTGGTGAAAAATTGATTAGCCATACCTACACCATGAATGGGGTGATAGTGGAGAAAAATTGCATAAAGAGATGATGGAAAGTAGAAGAATGATATAAAAAATGTTATAGACAAGCGTTGAAAATATTCCAATTTGGACACCTATCAATTCAATAGAACATAGGTTATTAGAATAGGGTCACACACAAGGATTATAATTAGGTAGAAGAAGAGTGTATGGATTACATAAATATATGCACTCTTATCAAATACACTTCCACTGAATGCTAACTTCCTTCACTTAATCCTCATAAAGTTTGAATTTGTCTATTGGACAAAGTTGTTGTTGGGAAAAGTATCCAATACGGAATGACCCTATCCCACTCTAAGGGTGATAGTACCTCAGCAACAATCAAAGCAAAGCTATTCGAGGTTACTTCTTTATGAGATGTAAGAGAGGGGAGAAAAAGATCCACTAACCGTTGTCTTCCGCTAATGATTGATCCAATCTTCTCTCTTTACTGCTTGCTCCCAGCTCCTTGCTCTTTCACTGGCCCAGCTACAACAAGATCCTACAAAATGGCAAGAGAGGGAAACTACAAGAAGCATACATTCATAATTGATTCAAGGATTAGAATAAATCAAATATACAAGTATCAATACGCCATTGAGACACATGCATATAGAAGAACCTCAAATGCTTCATTAATGGAAGAAGTAAAGTTCAGGAAGTAATACAACCATAAAAGGCCCAATCCAGCAACACCTCCCAGCAGAAAGAAATCTCCTCTTCACCTCCTTCAAAGCAATCACCCAATAGTTCTAAACTCAAACCAACAACACTTCCTTACAGTCACAAGATTCCCGCCTCCCTAGACCTCATGAGAGAGTTCTATATATAGGAGTTTTGGAGAAAGGATGAGTTAGCTTGAGGCTGGCATGAAGCTGACTAGTGTCCTCTCCCACTTCAGTTATTCTTCAGTTCTTGAGTCCACTTGGAGGTTCTTGCTTCCACTTGGAGATCTAGACCCTCTTACTCATCACAAGGCGAATTCCCTGATCCAAGTGTCATTTTGGAAGCTTCCTGGGCATTGACACCTTGAAGAATGACTGTGCCACTTGGCCAAACTCGCCCAGCGCAGGTAGCTTTCATTACAATTGACATTCAGTGCAGGTACAGAGTGGAGCAGTTGACATTCAGTGCAGATGCTCAGTGGAGCAGTTGACATGATCCAGAATTTGCTTGTTTTTGAGTGTTTTCAGGTGGAGAACTGATATTTAGTGTTGTGGTTTGCTGACCTTGTTCCTCTAGGGGTAGGAACAACATGTTTAGGGACTTTGGATCCCTCAGATTATTGACATTTCATGCTTCATGCTGTAAGGCACGAAAATGTCTATAACAGTTGCCCCCTAAAGTATGAGGTCGTTTATCGGGTGAAATGCTTTATCAGGAGGATCCGAAGTTCATTCAATCGCTGAGAGGTGACCTGTAATAAAATACAATACAATACATTATTTTTCATTCTGCTTTCATGATCTAGCTAAGGTGGGCATTCCCATGCTCAACTTTATAAATTCATTTTGGTACATATAACAGACGATCGTCTGAAGGTAGACTGATAATTCTCTGCTGAAATTATCATCCTTTGAGTAGGATGATCATCTGCTGCGATGATGTACATATCAAATGTCTTTATACTTCCTAAATATATATCGCAACCCAGATGGATGAAACTAGATCCGGGGTCTTCAAACTCATTCGATCTTCACTCTAAGTACAAGTCGATCCATGTGAGAATTGCGCTGAAGTCGAACATGGAAAGACATCGCTTGATTACCGGTCAACAATGTAAACCGTTAACAAGCACGAGAGGAATCACCGATAATGATAATGACCCTCAAGGTACTGCAGTACAATTCACGTGGTGTGAATAAAGGACTTGGCGTTGAACACCACGCAAAATCTTCTAGTCGAAGGTCATTGATGTATACCTGTCGCCGGAAGTGAGAAACTTGCCATTGAGGCATGCAAGCTTCAAAGTACTGAAGGGGTGTGTTCCTAGATCAACTTCTTGGATAATGAGCTGAAGTCGACAAGAAGTGATCCGTCAAAGGAGGGCCTTAATGAATCCCACATCAGTGACACGGAACGGAGCTAATGATTTTAGTGGAGGTGAAAACAATCTGTGAGATATGATTCAGGGTGGCGATCATGGGTGGATGAAGGATAATGTATGGCAGTGGATGGGACACGGTTGACTCTTTCTGAACAACATCTCTTGAACATATAACGACACTGATGCGATGGATCGGTAGCATTACCCCAAATGTGGATGGTTTGGCGAAGACCATGGTGATGAGACCGGTGAATGAAACAACCCAACCCGATGTGATACGGAGGAAAAGTGTCATGTTCAAGAGCGACTTGCTACCATTAAAGCTTTGAGGTTCTCCCAATTTTTCCCCAGTCATTTCTGACCAGTACCTCTTTATTTTTGTCAAGCTTGAGGAGGATAACATATGCTTGTTCTATAACCTGCCCTTCGGGCAAGCCCATCGCGTTTTAACGAGCTTAGCGATAGGGAAACTCGTTCTCGTCTAAAGGCAAGTTTGTCGCTATTTAATCATTTTAACGAGTCTAACGACAAGGAAAACTCGGTCCTTTTCATTTTTAGAGAGTCTAAAAAGGTACAGAAAGTTAACTCCAAAATTCCTTTTTCATCATCTAATCCCTTAAGTCCGAAAAAGTATAAAACAATACAGAAGGGATGAGTTTTCGATAACTTTAACGAGCCGAATAAAACAAGCGCTCAACCTTTTTGTGTAATAATCCCTTAGGTCCAAAAAGATTAAAATCTAGAGGAGGGATAGCTCTTCCGGTCACTTTAACGAGCTGGAAGGCCAAAAATTGACAAACTTTTCATATTTTACGAGTCAGGAGAAAAGAGCTCAAAGAAGACTCGTCTTTTGAGGAACGAGTGATAAACAGGGATAGCAGCAGATTCCAGGTACAGGTTGGAATTTTCCAATCACGGCAGTGTCACAAGGATGGCTAGGTGAAATCACTCTTCGCAGCTGTTCCTCAAAATGGGTAAACAATCATATGGGGGTGAACGATCGGCCAAATGGAATGGAGGTGGCAGGTGCAAACACGACCAAGGCTTTTTATGGCTAATAATTTTACGATCACAATGGTTATTTACCGGAATAGGTTCATTTTTTAATGAGCTTAAACTCTGGAGGAAACTCTTGCTCACGCTTTTCTATTTTTTAACGAGCATAAATTCCGCGGTAAAACTGCTCGATTATATGGTCAAATTTTGATTTTTTACCATTACTAGCTTTTCTCTTTTCAAGTATAGTACTGCATTTTCAATTGCTGCAACAAACTTTGTTAGAAATGAATAATATTTGCATGAAAAAGAGATTATAACCCTAATATTTCACTTTGAACTACGTAAAAAGCCATTAAAAGGTGTTTTTACCTCTCATTTACCATTTCATTTGCATTTTGTTTGTTGGAGCTCTGGAGGTGCCTCTTCCCCCTTGATTTTCACCAGCTGATTCCGGGAGATTCTGCAGATGATTTTCGGCGCCGTCTGGACCAGGTAGGAGCTAAACTCTAGCTCTTTCTTTTCATGGTTTTCTTTTCCAGTTTCATGCCTGTTTTTCAGTCTTTCTGAGCCCCTGGGGTTTTGCCAGGGCGCCCTAGTTTTAGCGCAGGTTCCCCTTTCGAAACCTGTGCTGAATGTCAAGCTGCCTTAAGGCAGCCTGACCTTCAGCGCAGGAGGGACACTCTTTGCCTACGCTGGGCTCAGAAAACTGGGTTTTCAGGTCATTTTTTGATGATTTTTCGCCAGTTTTTCATCAAAATCAGGAACTTACTCCTTCTTTGTTTGCTTTGCAGGGAACTTTGAACAACATGTCCCTTACATGGCGAGAACGAGAACATGAAGAGGAGGACATGATTGCCCTCCATGATCCGGTCATGGTGAACGCGCTGCGGAACTGTGGCCTGCTGAAGTTTTTCCGTATCTCTAGCATGAGAGCACATATTTCTTTGCTGCAGTATATGCTTGATGCTTGGGATCCAGTTAACCAAGTATTCCAGATTAGGGGAAAGTCCACCCCCTTGCCCATAGAGGACATGTACTTCTTGACTGGATTGTCAAGATGAGGTGCCCCCATTTCCTTGTCAGGTACGGCCCGGGGGACCGATTCCACCATAGATTATGTCCGCCAGTATTGCAGGGAAGGTTCTCAGCTGAGCAGAGACGGAAAGATTGTTATCTGTGAGATTACTGATCGGGCTCTCAGGTCCATTCTGTACACTATTGGTAGGATGGCCGGCAGCGCAGCTCTACATGTTGCCAACAAATCTTATATGCAGCACGCTTTGGAGTGTCTCCAACCGAAGGTATTCAACTAGTGTGATGCAGTACTTGTTCAGATGAAAAGTCAATTGACCAAGGTAAAGGATGGGAAGCTAAAGAAATTTGGATTTGGTTCTATTCTGACTGCCTTTACCTTGGAGAAAATCCCACTGATGCAGCCTCAATACATCATACTCGACTTGCCTTCTCCGACCGAGCCACGCATGCAGAGGTGGGTTGATCACATGTCTAGGCATGCTGGTCAACCTCAGATTACTTTTACTGAGGCCTTCTTCAGGTGGTTCGAGCGCTAGGAGATGGCATTTTCCGAGTATCCATATGTGGGTATGGATTTATGAGGTGATCCGGATTTGGTGTTACCAGATGGCGAATAGTGGGGCGCCATTGGTAAACTCTTTGACCATATTACTGTTCACTGTTCTTATTTATAATGTTGCTGTGCTTTATCCTATCAAGACTTTTAATTGTACTCTTGGGTGCATGCAGATATTGGTCCTGTTCGTCCAGCAGGTCGTCCGAGACCGCCGGTTGCTGCCCCGGCAGTGGAGCCCGCTAGGAGAGCTGTTATTCGCGACCTCGACGATACTGAGACCCTTACAGCTGTGCAGGAGCAGGTTGAGAGCCTTACTCTCGGCATTCCCGATGTGAGGATTGATGAGTTACCTTTACAGCTGCAGCGACACACTACTGGTGTACCTAGACGATGGACTCGTCTCTTGCGCATGATTGCACAGGCCGTGACGTGCTATCATGAGCACCACTAGGCTAGGGTGCCCCCTAGCATCTTTTTGAGTTTCAGGTCATATGACCAATTTTGTCTTGGTTACATAACATTATGTATGAACTATAAATAGCTTATATGTATTTTGATTTTCGAGTTTTATTCTGTTTGAGTTATATGATCCATATGTACAATCTTTGATGATATGTCCTTTTTATAAATGTTGCAAATGTCTATCTAACACATAGTTTGCCAATGAGTCAGTTAATGTGTTTAGGTTTCTCGAAATATGTTGATATTGAATTGAATCAAATCATCTTTCCAAGATCTTAACCCTTAGGAACATGCGATAAATAGCTGGATTGCGAACATAATATATACCATTGAGTTGTAGTATTACGAGCTATGAGTCTAGCCTGACAATTAGTCGGTGTATGCCACGTGTGATGGCATCAGAGATTAGTTCTATCAACGCGCTATACTCAGCGATGTTATTCGTTGATTGCCCAATACACACACCTCTGAAACTTACTAACTCGCCGCTTGGATAAAAAATGGCCCAGGCTGCGGAAGATAGGTTCCGCGAACTACGACTCGCTCCGTCGGCATATCCAACACATGTCCCCAGAAGGTTCGACATCTGCAACAAATGAAAAAGGTGGATCACTCGACCAGAACAAATACTTTAGCGAAAAAAAAATACAACAAAAGCATGCAGGTTACTATTTAAGCATAGTAACGCTTGAGGTACAACCCGTTGCGGGGCTGCGCCAGTGGAATTCCATCGTAATCCATTAACTCGTAGGCTCCTTTTGCTAACACTCTTTTAACAATATAGGGGCCCATCCATAAGGACTTGAATTTACTTGCTCCCAATTTATCGGATTCTTGGTCATAAAGCAAGACCAAATCACCTTTTGAGAAGACACGGGGTTTGACATTTTTGTCAAACTGAGCCTTGACTCGTTTCTTATGGGCTTCATTAGCCAAATCGGCGTCGCGACGGGTTTCATCCAACTGGATTAATTCCAAGAAATGAGCCTCTTCCTCTGAAGTTCCGGGGAGGAGATCAATTGCGAGTTTAAGCGACGAAATTTCGCACTGGATTGGCAAGACTGCTTCCAGGCCATACACCAGTTGAAAAGGTGTGAACCCGGTTGTGTTCTTTACCGAGGTTCGGTAAGCCCACAAAGCTGAGTATAGGATTAGGTGCCATCTTCTTTTATGAACCCCGATCATCCTTTGCAACATACGCTTCAGGACCTTGTTGATTGCCTCAACTTGTCCGTTGGCTTGCGGATAATATGGGGTAGAGCTGTCGTGAGATAGCCCTAGCTTGGCAGCTAATTCGACCATCATGTGATTGCGAAAATGCGACCCATGATCTGTAACTATAGCCTTTGGTACGCCGAACCTGGTGACTACATGATTGAAAAAGAAAAGGGCAGCTGTTTCACCAGTGTTATCCAATGTAGGCATCGCCTCGGCCCATTTGGTAAAATAGTCAACAACGACTATAATATACCCATGCCCCCTGGTCGAGGTGGGGTTACATTGCATGAAATCGATGCCCCACTTGGCGAAGGGCCCAACATCAACTATTGGCTGTAAAGGTGCGAGTGGTCGTCTGGTTTTGCTATCAAAAATTTGACAAGCATGGCAACTTCTGACTGCGGTTATGCAATCTTTGAACATGGTTGGCCAGAAGTATCCTGCTCGTAAGATTCTTTGTGCTGTTGCATATCCAGACTGATGCCCCCCACACGCGCCTGAATGACACTCATTCAGGGCTTTTTGGCCTCCTCATGGGTAAGGCACCTCCTCAGAATTGTATCGACACCATGACGATAAAGTGTATCACCGACGATCATGTAGTATTTTGCTTGGTATCGTATACGTTTTTGTTCGGAGCGAGAGGTGTTAGGCCTGAACTTTTGGGTTTGGAGATAAACTATGATATCTCCATACCACTCGTCGCTTACAGATATCAGAAACAAACTTTCTTCCACGATTGACTCTTCCAATGTTTCATCGTTGGACGACGATGGGAGATCGCATAATAATTCTGCGAAAACTAGAGCGTTCTTTGATTTGGATTTCACAAATTCCAGATCAAACTCTTGAAGGATCGCTATCCATTTTGAATATTTCCCCCCAGCAACTGTCGCGACAGTATATAAGTCATGGGGTTGCAATCTGACAAGATGGTAGTTTTCCGAAAGAGGACATAATGTCGAAACCTTTGAATCGCTTGAACAGCTGCAAGCGCTAGTTTTTCAACATAAGAATATTTACTTTCTGTATCGTTTAAGTTTTTACTTAAATAATAGATAGGATGTTCAATTCCATCGACTTCTTGAACTAAAACCATCGCAATGGTCGTATCCGCTGTAGCCAGATACATGTTAAAATCTCTTTGATAGTCCGGGGCGTACATTAATGATGCTTTTACTAGACAATCTTTCAGAGCATCAAAGGAAGCTTGTGCCACCTGGTCCCAGACAAAAGGTACATCCTTTTTCAAAAGACGAGTATAACCCTTAGCAAGTTCTGTGTAATTTGGAATGAACCTCCTCAGAAAGTTTGCTTTCCCTTGGAGTTTCTGAATCTGAAGCAAATTTGAAGGTGGAGGTAAATTAATGATTGCCTGAACCTTGCAGGGGTCGAGACGAATCCCATCCTTAGAGACTACAAAGCCAAGTAAGCGACCAGAACCGACGCAAAACACACATTTGTGTGGATTGAGTCTTATCTTGTAGTGTCGGCAACGTAGAAATATCGCTCTTAAATGCTGCGGATGATCAGTCCGCTTTCGCGAATGAGCCGGAAGATCGTCGAGATAAGGTTGAACAATGTTCTTGATGTCATGGAAGGCATAATTCATCGCCCTCTGAAACGTCGCCCCTGCGTTCTTTAAACCAAAGGGTAATTTTCGATAAGCGAATGTGCCCCACGGACAAATAAATGCAGTCTTTGACTGGTCCTGTGGGTGGATATTTATTTGATTATACTCGGAAAACCCATCCATAAATGAAAAGATTTCACATCCGGCGCATTCATCAATTATCTGGTCGATGAAGGGTGTAGGGTAGTTTTCCTTCGGACAAGCTTGGTTTACATCCCTATAATCGACACACACTCTAATCGTCCCTTGTTTCTTCATAACAGGGACAATATTCGATCCCCAATCGGTCAGAGGAACTGGGTAGATGAATCCAGCATGGAGAAGTTTTTCAACTTCCGCTTTAATGGCAGCGGCTTTCTTGGGGTGTACCTGTCGAAGCCGTTGTCTTACTAGTTTGACATCAGGATACATTTTAATTTCATGTTCAACGATACTCGAGTCAATGCCTGACATTTCATCATATGACCAAGCAAAGACATCTCTAAATTCGCGAAAAAGAGCATTATATATTTCCAATTCTGAAGGGGAACAACCTTTGCCGACATAAATATTCTCTACAACATCTGTTTTAGTCGAGATATTTATGGCGATAGTCTCTTCAATATTGGATAGGTTTCGCTCGGAATCCACCGTGTTTACAGTATTTGTTAGGAATTCAAAAACTGAAGGGTGATAAAGGTCACTTTGAGTATCTTCTTCATATTCCGGAAGAAGGGAACGGTGGTGGTGATCATTCCATGGTGCCCCTTCAATCATCATTGATTGTAAGATTCCTTTGTCAGTCCCATGTACTTTCGACCAAGGATCTAATGGGGTTCCATATTCTCTAGACCTATCTACCCAAACGCTTGACGAGCGTTGATTTGGGTTCGCCTCCCATGCTTGAAACATTGATTGCTATAATATTTCTAAAGGGCTTGGGGGCAAAACCATTGAATGATCCATGTTGACCTTCGTGGAAGATATCATGTTGCAGGTTGCTACAAATGGTATATTTCCCATATAAATAGGAGGTGGTAGTGCGAAAGTTCCCATCAATGTGGGGTCTTTCAATAATCCTACTCCGATATCTTGAATTGAATGGTTGCTCTCATGGATCATGGGAATGCTTCCTGTAACTTGTGAACCATGAGGGAGGAAATTCTGTTGGTCGACGATCGTAATCCCTCCTTCAAGCAGGAACGTGATCTTCCTAAAATAAGTTGACACAACAGCTGCCATGGCATAAATCCATGGTCTACCCAGTAGGATGTTATAGTCAAGATTTCCATCAATGACCTCAACATCAATTTCTACTTTTTTTCCTCCTAGTTCAACTTTCAAGTTATTAAGGATACCGTAAGGGGTATAAGTCCTTCCGTCGAAAGCTTTTAATGTCGTCGATGATCGCGACAAGGTTGGAGATCCTAAAGTTTTCCAGAAACTCATTGACATAATACATGTCGAGGCTCCCTCATCAATTATTGTTCTGTGAACAGTTTTGTTGAGGGCTTTCACTTGAATAAGGAAAGCTAGCTGGGCCGGTAACTAAGGATTATATCCTTTGTGATCAAAGGATACAAGATTGGAATCGTAAGGATCAACCCCGCCAATTGCTGATAACAACGCCTGCCTTTGGGTTGGACAATTTTGTAATACCTCAAGAGTCGACATAGCGGATGGCGATTGGGCCAAATCTTCCACTATGTTATAATGCTGCGCCGCTCTGGCGCGAGGATTAAATGTCGACTTGTGTACTACACCCTTTGGCGGTTTTATCGTTAATTCAGGGATGATGGGTGGTACAACTTCTGTCGAAGTTGTTGTCGAACTACTTGGTTGATCTTTACCTTTTTTGTTCGACGGCTGAGGATTCCCATAATCTTTGTTCCTTGTCGAAATCAAAGCATCATTTTGCTGTTTCGAAACCGACAACATAATGACTTGCGATGGGGAAGCATTTCCACTATCAAATAGATTTTGACCTGGGTTGGGAAATGGATTAGTTAACACAGCTGAGGTTTGGGAACTTTTAAAGAACCTCTATAACTCAGCTTTGAATGGGAAATTCTTTGTGCTATGATCCTTATGATCACATATTAGACATGGATAATTTTGTTTCCCTTTCCCAGGAGGGTTTGAAGAATTTTTCCCAGGGGATGACTCACCCTGTTTCTTCTTCTTCCCTTTGTTTTGTTTCTTCTTGCTTCCTGGTTGATTGGTTTCTTTGCCTTTATCTTCTGATACGGCATTTACTTCCGAAGCAAGAATTTCTTCTTTTGCATTTTGGTACGAATTCTTACGGGATTTCTTTGACGAAGCCCTTGTCGATTTCGCGTTTGCTGTGCCAATCACGCCATCACTGGCATGAGAGTCACTATTTGATTTAGGAGGGGGAGGAATTGAAAATTCCGGTCTAGGGGCGTCAGGTATTTTGTCATAGAGCGTGCCAGATTGGGTATAAACTAAGTCCAAATACTGTGCACGAGCAATGACTTGCTCCTCTGTTACGACTCCCCCCTTGGCCTCATCTTCCGTAATAGCCGGAAGTAACGACTTTATAAACCATTCAGCTAATAGCTGATCGGGAACGTACATTTTCACCATCCTACGACGACGACGCCACTCATGTATATGATCAGATATATGGGTGGCAGTTGTCTGTTTGAAGTTGGTTAATATTTCTGTTCCCGTTTCATACCTTATCGGTAATTGAAAATGGGTCAGGAAAGTCGTGGCTAGGGAACTAAAATTGTTGAAAGAGGCCCTTGGCAATTCAATATACCATTTAGCCGATGGACCTGTCAATGTCCTCTGAAAAAGGCGAAGCCTTATCGAATCGTCGTTTAGGGTGTTCGACGAAAACCATAGATGAAAAGTCATCACGTGATTCGATGTGTCTTCACCTGGATTTCCATTGAATTTAGGAATGTCAGATGGAAGTTTATGAGGAATCGCTGGCCACCAAGGGGCATAAGCAATCGGATCGTTGTTTAACCGGTGTAAATCGGGTGACTCTAAAGTTGCCACGAATGGTAACTGTTGATTCAGGTTAGGCGAAGCATAACCAGGGTACGATGGAATCGCTTGAGCAGTGGGCCTTTGCATACCAGCATAATGTAATTGATGTTGGTATGATTGATACGGTTGGTGGACTTGACCACTGTAAAGTGGTTGGTTTTGACTGTTTTGGATATACGGTCGTCCACTATTCGCAAATATCTGCTGCTCAGAACCTTGGTACACCGCTGGAATTGCGGTTGTTGGTATTGCACAAGCCGTGGTTGTGACGCCATGTTCTGTTGTGCTATGCTAACCGTTGGACCGAGGTGTGGGGTAATTGTACCCGTTTGGACCTGTGTTGCCCCACCAGTTGGCGATTGTGGTTGTGACCCATGTTCAAGAGGCTGTTGCATTACAACCTGAGAAATCTGAGGTTGACATGCAACAGGTATCGCTTGAACTTGTGACACTGTTACAATAGCCGGTGTGGTTGGGATGTTCGTCACAGGTACACACTGTTGCATAGAATATACAACCCTTGGTTGTTGAGGTAGCATAGGTACCCAACTACTTGATGCAATTCCAGTATAACCTGAATACTGTTGTGAACTCACGTATGGGTACCCTCCCGGAGGGGGTAATGAAAGGGCATATTGCCCCCCATGCGGTATCAATCCCGAACTCAAGGGGATTGATTGCCCAGATTGACCTCCAAATGGATCAATTTGGCGAGTTTCAACATAAGAGTTGCCGGGTATTACTCTGGATGAACAAACTGGAACAGACCATACTGTTGAAATAGTCCCTTGGTGGACTCCTTCTAGCTGTTGTGAGCTAGTTAGGACAGCTGGTATGCCGACAAACATCGTCGGAGTGACAGCAGGGACTTCTGTTGCCGCTGTGTCATTTGACACAATCCTAGATGATCACAGTTGTTCAGACATCTTAAGTCTATCCAATAGATTGCCTAACGATTCTACAGGAACTTCCACTTGTGGTGGATTAACCTTTGATGAAGGAAAGAGAGTGACCCCGACTCCAAAATGAGTTGGAGTACTTGCTTGCGGATCCTCTGCAATTTCCTCTATCGCAATCAAACCCGGTGGAAGAGGAAGACCGTCAGGTCCGTAAAATATTTCTGGTGCCAAAGAAGTGGTTGCTTCGACAGCGACAGTTGTTTGAGGAACAAAACTCTCTGGACCGGTTACAGATGGAACTGGTTCAGTTATACAAGTATTTGCCGCCAGGCTAGGATCGGTATTACTGTCCTTCTGTGGCTGTTGAACTTCTTCTATAGAGGTAGGGTTTCCAGAAATGTTAGGAGTAACCGGAACCTCAGATGCAGTTGGAACACTTGTTCTAACTTTTATAGGAGATTTTGAACCGGTTAAACGAGTTCGCTTTGTCCGTAATGTTTTCAATTTCGGAGACAAAGACGGTTGACTCGTAAGCCTCCGCGAACGACGGGGTTTCAATTGACTTTCTTCCACTATTTCGGATTACTCGATCAACCAAAATACCAAAAGGGGAAATTTGTTTCCGAATTGAATGAATTTTATTAGACGCTTTTAGACACAACTTGCTTTTTCACTTTTTAAGAGTCGAGAAAAAGCTAAAGATGACTCTAGTCTCCTTTGATGTATTAACGAGCCCGAAGTGACAAATGATCGGTTGGAAATTTTCAGTTATAGAGTTTGAAAAAGGCCAAAAGAAACTGCTCTGGAGATCTAGGCAGAGGGTGTGCCAAACCTTTCGCAAAACCACAGAATACGTTTTATGGTACGGGTGGTCGATCTTCGTGAATGCTGTGTTCACTGCATTGCGATCAGTAGGGCGGCCGACACGGCTTCCTATGGATAAAAGATATATGCCTATAGGGGTCTCCCAATATATACACGACGGTACGTGGGAGCACAAGTCCGTATTAGTGCCACCGACTCTCAGGAGGAATCACCCACCTTCGTCAAGATCGACAGTCACTACGTTTAACGACGTCGGAACACGTCTCTAGCTTAGACCTCTATGTGTTTGCGTTATGTTTCAAAGCGTTGTTAGGTTCATTCAATATATTTTAAGTTGATATTTTTAAAGTTTTCCTTTCAAGGTTCACCCCGAGATGTTTTGATACAAATTCCTAAATGCAGTCTAAGATGAGAAGCAAGCTTTTTCAATCTTTTCGACTTATGAAAATCTTAACTACTGAGGGAAAAGAAAGACAACATCTTTTCACACAGATCAAAGAGCACACACTAATGCACTTTTTCCCTAAATCAACATACAAACTTATCAAATGCAAAATGTAAAATGCAGGTATTTCTTTTCTCTTTCTTAATGTTGGTGTAATACAAAAAGAAAGATGTTGTATAATATCGAATTCAATTTCAAGTGAAAGCAAACAAGCTTGTCCAAAATCAAAAGACACCTTAAGATTTACTTGTTTCGACACTAGAAATGTATGAATTCAAACCATATGATGAAAGCAAAAGCTCAATCAGCTATGGAAAGCAAATAAACTAACTCTTAAGATCAAAACTACACTTATCATAGGTCTAGATCTAAGAGGTCACAGCAAGACTAGTTCACTTTTCGTTATGGGAAACTGTAAATGATACAAGAAATACACAAAGAACAAACACAGTTTATTGATACAACCGAGGCGGAATAGTGGCAAGGAAAGTTGGTTTCAGATAGGTACATTGACTGGTAACAGGCTGCAAAAACAAGAGTGAAAACAGGGCAATAAACAGGAGGGAACCCCAGTAGCACTAGGCAAAACTGGTCCAGCGCAGGCAGTACACTGGCAGTTTGACCTTCAGCGCAGGTAGCCCCTTCGGGAACTGCGCTGAAATGCAGACTTCCTTCACAGCACCTGCACTGAAGAGACAAACTTTCGTTTTTCTCAGTTTCCGGGTCACAGATTTCTCAAAAAATTCACAGTTTTTGGCCAAATCAGAAGCTATCAGTCAAGTACACACTAAGGGATGAAAAGGAGGATGAAAAGCTATCACTAAGAGCTATTTAGAGTCCTTGTGGATCAGCTCTTCAAATCATAAACTTGCCCAGCAACTGAGCTAGAGTAGCTGCCCTCTACTTTGCATTTGAAAGATCCAAATGCAGTTCGATTCGGTACTCCCTGTGTTTATGAAATGAATAGCAAAAAACACAAACAACCAACAAGATACGATCCCCAGCGGAGTCGCCAATTTGTTGTTGGGAAAAGTATCCAATACGGAATGACCCTATCCCACTCTAAGGGTGATAGTACCTCAACAACAATCAAAGCAAAGCTATTCGAGATTACTTCTTTATGAGATGTAAGAGAGGGGAGAAAAAGATCCACTAACCGTTGTCTTCCGCTAATGATTGATCCAATCTTCTCTCTTTACTGCTTGCTCCCAGCTCCTTGCTCTTTCACTGGCCCAGCTACAACAAGATCCTGCAAAATGGCAAGAGAGGGAAACTACAAGAAGCATACATTCATAATTGATTCAAGGATTAGAATAAATCAAATATACAAGTATCAATACGCCATTGAGACACATGCATATAGAAGAACCTCAAATGCTTTATTAATGGAAGAAGTAAAGTTCAGGAAGTAATACAACCATAAAAGGCCCAATCCAGAAACACCTCCCAGCAGAAAGAAATCTCCTCTTCACCTCCTTCAAGGCAATCACCCAATAGTTCTAAACTCAAACCAACAACACTTCCTTACAGTCACAAGATTCCCGCCTCCCTAGACCTCATGAGAGAGTTCTATATATAGGAGTTTTGGAGAAAGGATGAGTCAGCTTGAGGATGGCATGAAGCTGACTAGTGTCCTCTCCCACTTCAGTTATTCTTCAGGTCTTGAGTCCACTTGGAGGTTCTTGCTTCCACTTGGAGATCTAGACCCTCTTACTCATCACAAGGCGAATTCCCTGATCCAAGTGTCATTTTGGAAGCTTCCTGGGCATTGACACCTTGAAGAATGACTGTGCCACTTGGCCAAACTCGCCCAGCTCAGGTAGCCTTCATTACAGTTGACATTCAGCGTAGGTACAGAGTGGAGCAGTTGACATTCAGCGTAGATGCTCAGTGGAGCAGTTGACATGATCCAGAATTTGCTTATTTTTGAGTGTTTTCAGGTGGAGAACTGATATTTAGTGCTGTGGTTTGCTGACCTTGTTCCTCTAGGGGTAGGAACAACATGTTTAGGGACTTTGGATCCCTCAGATTATTGACATTTCATGCTTCATGCTGTAAGGCACAAAAATGTCTATAACAAAAGTGTTGCAATATTTTGAGAAAAAGATACAATTATGTGAAATGGATGTATGGAGTGTGTCATCCATTGAAAAATGACATCTACAAAATTCTATCATGGAGTAAATTGAAAAATCCACATAATTAAACTATGCATTCCCTAAAATAAATACATTAAAAAGTTTAATAGGGAAATTTTCACTTTTGAAGAATCCTATAAAACAACATAGTTTCGCTCATGATAGTTGATGTAAAATGATTTTTGAACAATAGGAAAACTACATTAAAAAGGTAGTTTGAGAAGAAACCCCTAGTTCACTTGAGGTTAAGTTGTCATTGGTTATTACAACCAATATTAGAGATTATTTATATAGTAGAATTTAGGAATATATATGTTATCACTAAATAAACATGCACTCATTTCCACTATCTAGGAATGACCAATAGTAAAGAACAACATGTATAGGTGTACTAGAGAAGACTAGAAAAAATCATGAATCAAAATAACTAAACTTTCCTAAGGTTCTCATTTAAAATATCAAGCAATGTGGATTTACTTTAGCAGTTTTGAATGGATCACAATAGTTGTTTCTTTGATAGCCCCATGGATATGTGCAAGTGATAACTTAGTAGACCATGGACCACTTCACATTAAATGAGTAGCCATCTTCTAACAAGAAAATCCTAGCTAACTCAATATTGAGTTATTCTACTCTTGAATTGGAATTAAGGAGCCCCTAAAGGACCCCCCTTATCTCCCACTAGTTCAAATCACAGAAATGAGATAATGGGGGCGAAGGCATGAGCTTGAGCCTATAAATACCATTAGAATTGGGACCAAAACAAGGGATAAGCCAATGTAAAATTATTCTACCAAATTACCATGCCAATTAGAATTTCTTTGTGTTCAAAGAACTCACCATTGATAACTCTCATAGGATTTCCTTAAGGAGAGATCATCCTTGCAAGGAGAAGGAAAATCATACCTTCATTTAGGCAAGTAATAGGGCCCCTTTAAAATCCCTTTAGTGTCTTTGGGATTAGTTTGTAACTTTTTTTATCAAGCAATAAAGAAAAGTCTTTCTTCCCTACTTATTTTGTGCATTTCTTTTGTTTTTTATCATTCTTGCACTATAGCTAATGCCCTTTGATAGATATAGACACATTGTTCATTTATTTATGTATTCATCTTGATAATAATTTTCTTGTTGTCTCTATGTAGGGAACAACAACCTTGTAATATATTGGATTTTGGTACACCATTTCACCAATAGACAAACAACAATATAGGGTATTTTTTATGGTACAATTTTCAAGGATTGTTGTAATATAAATACTTATAATACCTGGAAAAATGAAGAAGAAAATTATTGGCTAGAATGTTTCAAGTAAAGATATTTGTTTATGTAGGATGAATGTTGTGGAATGAATATTCCAAGGTGTTTTATACTATATTTCATGCGTTTTTGAAACATTATTAAAATTATTTCATTTATTTGATTCAATCATTTCTCAATAATTGTTTTTTGTTAATATTATTTTTCTTTCTAAAAAAATATTACTATGCAATCTAGTAATTATAGCAGAAATACGTCTCAAAAGTTAAAATATAATTAATGATCAACTTCTTATTGTGTCTAACAACTAACAATTGAAATAACATTTTATGTTTTTCAATTATTCATAAGATAGTACATTTTATTTCCTATTTATCAATCCTCAAAAAATTAAAATATAAATATCACAACACTTTTAGAGTTCAAAAAAATTCCATTGAATCATTAATCTAGAGGGATCTTCCACACCAAATAGGGGAGAGTCTAGTTAGGGCTGTTCATTGTTATTAACCACTACTGTTGACATCTAAGTATTTTTATTTGTTTGTTAACCCCAATATAAGCTCCTTATTGACCCTAAAACCTATTATTAAGCCCTATATATTCAGTGGATACATTTCTATCACTATATTGTTATGCGAGATATAATATCTCATGGTCCCACTTTGTTATAATTAAACCCTTTGTCTCTAATATGTGTGTGTGTGTGTATACTAATGAGACCTAGTTTTAGGATCACAAATTGTTTCTCATGCATTGTATTCATTGAAAAATGAGGGGTTTCCATGAAAAAGGACTACACTTACTAGTTCCTTATCATTTTTAATTGGCATGGTTCATAACATTTTGTATCAAAGATCATCATCCTAAGGTTTTGCTGCTTCAAATAGGTCACGTTGGAATTTTTACTATAATTTTTTGTGGGAATTTTCAAATAGTGAAACTTGTAGAATATTGAGGAGAAATCTTGAGGAAACTATTACTCAAATTTAATATATTGGTTTATTATATTTTCAATAATATTTTCTAAGGAATTTATGGTTCTTGAATTCTCTTAAAATCGGTGTCAAAAATGTTAGTTCAACATTTTCCCTATAACATTTTTTCTTGGGAATTTTCATATGAAGAATCTTTGATCATATTGAGGAGAATCATAGTGAACATGTGGTTGAAATTTCATTCTTTTTTCACTATACTTTTGCATATATGCTCTAAATAGTTTAGGGTTCCTGAATGCTCTTGAAATTAGTCTCAAATCGGTTAGTTTGGACTTTTAACTATAACTTATTTTCTAGGAGGTCTTAGATGGTTAAAATTAGATCATATTGATTGGAAATATATAGGAAAATCTTATTCAAATTTTAGAATTTGGTTTTAGATTTATAGTCTAAAAAGTTAGGGATGGTGAAGGATCCTAAATTTTTTTTCGAACATGTCAGCTTCGTATTTTTTATATAAATTCCTTTTTGGGACTTTTCAAGCTAATAAACATTTAGTTATATCAAGATACTTATAGATGGAATTATATTTGAAGAATTGCACAATGCCATGCTTAAAAGTTTGTATTAGAAATATGTTGTCACTAATGGAAAAGGTGACGAGGGCAAAGACAAAGGCAAAGAAGATGACTGGAGATTGTGAGAATTTGTTGTCAAGGAGGTGTTCATAGATGTCAAGTATAGATATGGGGTTACTACATAAGGAGGATGTCATAGGTTTCAATGGTATGTGTATCTATATCAAAGGTAATGAAATGTCCAAAGTAGAAGAAGCAAGATAATGTATGGAAAAGGAAAAGCTCAGATGTTTCTAGGCAAATTGGTGAAAAGTAGTGGCAGAGCTAATTTGTTAAGGTGTAGAGACTTTGGAGACATTTATTATATAGAAAATAACCTCAAATGTAGTTGGAAGCCACTTAGATGGATAGAGCATTGAAAAATATCTCTAGTGATATGTTGAAGTTCAAAAATGGCCTCTTGGATCGTAAGTTATTTCGAAGTCAAAGTTGCAGAGTTATATTGGTGAAGGACCATTTGGAGCAAGTTTAGTTTGGTGGAATTTCCAAACATAGTGGAGAAACTATCTAAAGGACCAGGAAAATGTGGCCTAACAAAGGAGTATCAGGAAGAATTTTTATTAGTGAACAGATGTCCCACAATAATATCTCATCCCAATGGGATTACCCTAGAAGGATTCGAAGGCACACATAAGAGGATTGTCTACTTGCCACGAGTACTAAGGAATGTCTTTCGAGGAATAATTTTAAGTAGCACAACAAGTGAAGCCCAAGGTGACATAACTTTAGGTGGAGTCAATAGGTGCATGTGTGATATATTGGCTAAGTTTCAATGTGGGAGGTCCTCACTATACAACTCAGCCTGGGAAGGATATCCTAGAAGAAATAAAGTGCACATAGGGGTTTAGGCCCAAGATGGTATATGGCCAAGAAAAATGTCATGAGGAGTGTTGTAGTAGTGTGAAAAGAGGACTAGACCCTTATAAAATTTAACTAAGAGATCCATTGCAAAACTAAAAGTCCAAGACCCCTTTCTCTCTCCTCTCTTAGGAACATGTGGAAATATTTTGTTGACCCATGATGAATTCAACATGAAATCAGTATGAAGGACGCATGGCAAGAAGATTTAGTGTTTTTGGGTTCCCTAGTGGGCCAAATTTGATTAACACGTGTCACCACTAAAATGGAACCACATGGTGTTGGTGACATGTTGATGGTGCTAGACCTACCAACATGTCAAGGGGATCTCCATGGTAAGAAGCCCCAATTAAACCTCAGACCATTTGGTGTAGGAGTCCTAGCTGTGGGTCATAAGGTAATGCCTTGACCGCGATGTCGCATAGAGGCAAGTAAGATAACTCTCTCAGTAGCAAGGGTGTGACCACCGTAGTGAGTCAAGGAAGGTGAATGAGAGGTTCTAACACAAGTGGGTTAGGATGATTGTGCCCCTTGACAACCTGTATCAGTACTCAGTAGGGAAGGGAACACACGAGTGAAGATGCATCACAAGCTCAAAAGAAAATTAGTCGACAATCCAAAGTTATGGTTAAACCAACAACACATCCAAAACAAGATTCATATAGTTGCATATGAATCAGTTCATACAGAAATATGTAAGTTAAACAACATTCATCATTAAATAAACTGGAGCAATCCATCTACAATAACAACATATGCATGAAAATGTGTTGGATCTTATTATATAAATAAGTGTAAGTTCCAATCATAAAATACATCCATGTAAACCTGCGAGCCCCAATAGTGAAACATCATAGCCACATCTACCTACTCCTCTAAAGAGATGTACTAGCTCTGTGCAGTGGAGAAGCCAAGGCACGTTACAGTACTATCCAAGCTTTCTTCAAGATAGTCTTAATAGAAGCTTGGCTGACCAAAAGCCCATACAATGAGTTATGAGGGAATATTTATAGCAAAGGGTGGGGTGGCCCTTGACATTTCCCTTTGTGACTGTTCAACTACCCTGATGACTCTTACATTGACTATTGACACTTGACATGACTCAACATTACAATGCACATGTACCCATGTGAACACAATGGCTTGAGAAAGTGAAACTAGACATCATTCTGACTTAGACAACTATAGAAGTCCAACTACTCAACATACTCATGTTGATCAATAGTAACATATTGATGCCAAGCTTTGTAGTCTTTGATAGTGTTTGTGTGTTCCACGGTGACATCCATCTGAAACCTGACATTCGCCTCCATAGCATATGGGTACACTTCTGGGGCTCCTTTGTCCAACTTGTCTAAAAGCATGCACATCATTGTATTCAATGTGATTCAACCAAAAACATACTTGGGCATGATATCTACACTGATAGGAAAGTCTGGGCTCGTGGAAATGTGCATCAACCCATCGAAGTACGAGTTAAGCTCTAGTTGGACCTGCTTCTTGGTCTTCGTCTCAGTGAGAGTCCCAAGTGATGGGATCACATGTGTATGCACGCCAACATCCATTCTCTTGAATACTCGTGCATTGGAAGCCTGCATGCTAGTGACAAGTTGTGGGAGGTCCTCGTAGTTCTAGATCTGACTCTGGATATGTGCTTTTAGCTCAATCGCATTTGGCCTCATCATCTTTGGCAATTGAAGTGGGGATCCTTTGTACTTCATCATCCATGTTTGCATGTCATCAACAATATCATGTATGTTTGTCAAGATGCATGCTATCCTAGCACATCGCTACTGCCATCCAATGTGATGGAAAGACGCCTTGTGTGCGGTACCAAACTTGGAGTACAATGCTCGCATAACTGTGTCAAGGGACAATACTTCATCTAGTATTGTCTTCTTCAATTCAGCTCGGGCAGACATTGTCACCAAGTCTCCTCCTTTCTTAGTCACCTGTAGTTCCTTTGCCATTCTCTCATTCTTAGCTATAATAAAATTAACACTTGGGGTAGTGTCTTTGGAATACACTCTAGTTGCATCGGCCAAAGCAGCTGGATGCTTGCGCACATTAGGAACAGTCACTAGTTCTTCAACTTGCACAGGGGATATTTGATCATCCGGAGTTGACACTCTACGAGACTGCACAAATCTATGTTGGGATTCATCAAATGAGATGTTGTGGATCTATTCTTCCAATTGATCACCAAGGATCTCAGTGCCTCCTTGATCATATGAGACTTGTTCTTCTTCTAGATGCATTGAAGCAGGTGAGTCGACCTCTTTGTGGTGAGGCATGAGGTCGGTGTCCTATTCAACTCCTTCTGCTCCATGTTTGCATCCAAATATTGAAGTGCATGTTCTATATCATGAGAAAAGTCTTGCCCCTATGATTGTTCACCTTGTTTGCTCGATGCCAGATTTTCATATGAATCAACTACTTGCACAGGCGGTGCTTTGTCTATTTGCACGTGATGCACCCCCTGCTGTATCTAATGCTATTGTGCTTCCTTCTCTTGTTTGCACAGCTCTTGTTCGTTTTGGAGTTTCTCTCTCATCTCATGCAACTCCTTCTATGCTTCTTCCATTCTCTTTTTATCCTTGTGCCTTCATGTGATTTGCTTGTCACGTTGCTACCTCTTTGCCTCTATAGCCATAACTACTTTCTCTACAAGTGGATCTGCTCAAAACTTGTAGCTTTGTTCCTTCTCCATGCAATAAAAAATCTTCCTCTTCCCTTTATCGTTCACTAGTATGCTTGGCTCTATTGTCACTGCTTCTACCACTGGTGCTCTCCATGATGCTGCTTCACACTGCTTCATTAGCCAATCCACAATAAATCCGACTGGTTCACTGGGTCTAGAGAACTTGTAGCAATATCTCCATGGGTCCTCCTTGGCCCAATGAAATTCCTCGTAGATCCAGTTGAACTAAACTCTCATTCAATGATCCTTCACAATGCAATGTGGGTCATACAGATTGTAGCTTTGGAGGTCAAACGGGTATTTCTTCATTAGTTCTGCTTCGACATTTGCTTTCTTGATACTCCAGATCTCATATAACCCAACCTGCAATAGAAGAGTGGGTCAACGTGCCTTCTTCTTCCGCTGCAGTCTAGCTGTCAATCCTTCCAAGATGTGATAAGCTACTTCATGCATGATAAGTACATTCAAGGCAAACTTTGGAAGAACATGTGGATGCTTCTCCACACTGAACATTTAGATGAAAGTGACAGACAGTGAGGCATACCAATCTACGATACCTATCAATTCCTCCATTACTTCCTTTGACATGCAGGGTGGATCTTGTTCAAATATCATATTGTATAAAGGGACAACAAAATGGTCGGACAACCGTGTGATTACTCCTTTGAAGATGCATTCAAACAACAACATGAAATATGTGTTCATAACAGTCTCCGCCAGTGACGATGCCCACTCCAAGCCCGGGAACTCATGTTGAGCACAGACTACATCTAGGATGATCTTTCTCTCATCATCTTTCTCTATTCCCTGATGATGGATCCCATTTGGGATTCGAAACGTCGGTGTATAAATTCTTCAACTGTGGATTCTCCGGTCAAAAATACAAAAATACATCTAGGATGTAGCCGAAGATGTAAATATCTGCATGCATACCTCCAGGTGACTGTTGAACCTTCATGACTTGCTCCTTCAGCTAATGAGCCAGAATTTCGGACCAGTTACATGGTTTTCCTTCTCTAGCTACTTGGTCCAATGCAACCATCCAACTCTGTGGGAAGGTTTTCATGCTTTCTTAGCCATACAGTTGAAAAGAAAACATGATTAAGTATTGTTATGCCTTCTTCAGTGTCTTTTTCTTATAGACCTAGTTGGGTGTCATCCTCAAACGAGCTGGCTCCTTTACCCAATCCTTCAAAATGTCTCTGGAGTTAGCACTATTGTTGGGTAAGCTGAATGGAGTCTCCATGACAGTCATGGGCTTTGACATCTGATACATATCATCATAATCCTATTCCAAGAAGGTCGCAAGATTCGTCCCACTAATGCTACTTAAGGTCATTGTCTCAGGATCAATGTGAGAGACAATCCAGTGTATCATATCCGCACATGGGAACAAGTATATCTGCATGCAATCTAGTACAAGCCGGTCTTGTGAATGTTCACATACACTTGACAGTCTTCGAGGTGTTCCCCAAAAGTTCCTACAAACATTTCATTTACTTCTTTCCACTTCAGTTTGATATCCTTGTCTAGATACAACTTTGTGTCTTCATAGATTGACAGACTAGAGGACACTTACTTAGCTACTGCTCCAGCTATATTTCCATCAGTGTCCTGAGATCCTGTTCTCTTGGAATCCATTGAGACATATCAACACTTGAAATGCATGGTAAGAAATCTGTCAACTAAAACAAAGCAAATTCTAGGGAATGACACAACACATACCTCAGAAACTAATGAGCAATATTGCACAATTTCTTCTGGGAGGCTGGGTGGCTGGTTTCCAGAACTACGAAAAAGTCATTCTGGGCTATCTAGGAGGCAGGATTGGCTGCTGGATCTATGAAATTCACAATCCATGATGGTTTTTGGCTACTGGGATTATGCAATGCGCAATTCCAGCTGGGAAGGACTACAAGCCTAGGGACATATTTGAACAATTTCCTAGGCTAGCAGCCACTGTCCTCCAGAAATGCACAAAGTAGTCTTGGAGGCTAGTGCTTGGAAAAAATGTACATTTTTGGAAAGGAAGGCAGAGCCTTCCTTCCCCAGATTGCGCAAAGCAATCTCAATGAGGCAAAGTCCGGGCCAAGGTTGGCCCAACTCGTTAACGAGAAACTGAAAGAAAATAAGATAGTGAATGCATGGCGACACTAACTAGAAGTAGAAGTGATTTATCATGCATGAAAAAAATGAATGAAACATTCAACAAATAGATCAACATGTATGTGGGTGAAGGAGTTCGTTGGTTGGGAGAATGTTTGTGCAAAACAATTTCATGCATGCGACAACAGTGAGATAGCAACGAAAACTGAAAAAGAGCTAGGACAAGCTAATATACATGTAAACGACAGCAAGCGTTGAAATAAATCAAGAAAACAACACTCATACAAGCGAATACACAAAAACCGACAGAAATGCTAAAAAAGACAAGTTGAGGATGCTTACCCATGAATAGCTAAGTCGGATGTGTTGAAGAGTCTTGGATGTGTTGTGGGGTGTCAAAGCTCCAATATCAATGTGAAATAATGAGCTTTGATGCGTCGAATAAATAAGTTTGGGCTCATGAGGCGCATGCCACAAATCTAAGAAAAAGCGACACTTGGAAGGAAACTTCTAAAACAACTTTCCATGTAACCCTTGGCTGCTAAAAATAGCTCCTTGAATCATGGGATTCCTTTTGCATGTTTCCTTTTTCTATTCCGTGAAGAACAAATCATGCATGCATGCAAGTCAAGTTTCTTCAGTCCCGGGTGGAACTGGTCAACCGAACTGCTCATGCATGTAGCTGCTCAACTGCTTGAGAAAAATGTGCATTTATTGCTAGGAGCTGGGTTGACTGCCCAAGAGGTTTGTGAAATTTCTAGGTAGAGAAGTTGGAGGCTACCTAGAATTGCAAAAATTCTGGGCTAAGCAGCCCTGCTGGGGAAATTCACACAAATCCTGCTAGGAGTGTTAACTAGCAGGATTGCACAATCCTGGAGCCCAGCAGGATGCCAGAGAGGATTGCACAATTTCTGGAGGGAAGGCTGGTTGCCCACCAGAGATGTGCAATTTTCTAGGGGAATCTCCTCAACCTGTAGCTTGACCAAGTCCGAGTGGTCAACCTGTGATGGGAATTCATCAAGTTGTGCTCCACAAGCTGTCTTTGTGCATGAGAAACACTGAAGCTTGTGTACTTGATGAAACAAGACAAGGTGTTGTGTAAGGTTGGTAGGGAGGCTCCAAAATGGGCTAAGGAAAAATTTTAGAGAGTGGTTGTATCCACTACAACACTTGGTGACACACTAGTAGAACTCCAGCTCTTTGAATGGACCTTGTTCATGAAAAGTAAGTCTAACACCTTTAGGAGTATTTTTCAATTCTCAGCTCATCTTGGTTTCACATTGGCTTGATTGTAAGATGTAGCATCTGCCAAAATCTTGGTCGATTGACAAACTTTCTAAGCCAAGGAAACACATTTGTTTCAATTGGGGTTGAGGGGTATATAGGTGCACAAGCAGTATAGTTACCAAAGTCTTAGTTTCATCTTTGGTGTTTCTCCACTGCCAGCAGGCCTAAAAAATACCCTAGTGGAGTCATATAAGAACACAAGCATGGCTCCACTATCAACGATCCTGGTCAGTACCCCTGCGAAGTTACTTGCATCACCTCCCTACGCAGGAAGCCTTTCTCTTCTTTCGCCTTTTTCATTTTTGATTTTCTTCATTTTGAATTTTCTTTTTCATTTTTTCAATTGTGAATAACGCTTATTCATTTTAGAGACAGAAGAGGGATCCCGACTTATTGAGAGAATAAGAGGTCGTTCTAGTAGAGAAGTAGTTTATTGTATCTTTGACGTGCTTGTAAAGGTTTTTCCCCCTCACCTTACTCTACTTGACTGAGATGACAAGGTTTAACCCGAAAACAACCAACTAGAGAAGGTGACACTAGTTAGTGTGCAAGTGTTGTGTTTTATCTAAGGTTCACTTCAAACAATGTGTATTTTCCTTCGACATATCATGGACTAAAAGTAAGAAGTTCTTTATATAGAGGCAAGATGATAGATAACCAAGTAGTGATAGCTGTACAAGCCCTCTTGTACTTCACCCAACTCGTTTCAAGAGTCATGCATGGTTTCATGCAAAACTAACCTAGGAACGAAACAAACAAACTAACAAACATCAAAGCAAAGAAAAAGCAGAAGCAAAAGTGAAAGAAAAACAAGTAAGAAAACAAGCAAGTAGACATAAAGTGAATAATCAAACAAGCATGCAAGTAAACTGGTTGAAAGCAAAAATTACTCCTACTCCTACACTAATGGTGCATGGGCCTGATCACGTGAAGTGATATTTCCAATCTAGCCACCGGCACGTTGGTAGACCCATGTTTGTGGAGGTTTGGTCTGTGAGAAACCTAGTTGTGTGAACCAGCAAACAAGAAAGATATAACAATAAAGGCAACCACACTTCGTGTCTAACAATGCCCACATGACCTAAGCGAGTGCAAGTGCATGATGAGGAGTTCATGGACTTATCATGGTGTGTAGTGACACTGCGTGCAACTTTGAAGAATAAGCACACTTTTGACTGGGACATGCAAGCTAATGAAAGAAACAAAAATAGCTTACGTCGTACATGTGTGCTTGCAATGTAAGATTCCTCCAATGCATGAGTGATGGGATCATGTAGTTTGAGTGGAGGATATGTGATTTGTGTGTGATATGGATCTTCAATATATACATATGAATGATGAGGAGCATTGGGTTATTGAACATTTTCCTGACCGGAAGTGAGACTAACCCCTAGAGAGCGAGGACCTAACGTAACCATCATCTCGGGCTGAAGTGCCTTGACAATCTTGGGTGTTTCAACTTCATCATTAGGTGGATCATCTCAAATTGGTGGCTTTGAAAGATCAACTGTGATAGAGTCATGATCATGATCAAATATGGAAACAAATGGATCAAGACTACCACGATCAGAAAAATCAATGATTTCATCGACATCATCATGATCAGATGAATCAAACAGAGAGGAAGATGAAAAGTGAACAAAATCATCGTCTATGTTTCCGGAAAAGATAGATGAAAGATCAAGTGGATTTTCAACAAATAACTTATCCTCTCCATTGTCGAATGATGGACCAACATCCGGTGAGTCCTGCGAGTGATCAACAATGGGTGCATTCGTGGATGAAGGCATACATGCAAAATCATGGATTGCAGGTTCACCAAAGATGTTAGGAAAGAATGGAGGGGGCTCGAATGGAAGGGAGTCATCCTTCACCGAGTGTTGATGCTCAAGCTCCCACTCATACTCTTCATGAATGACAACACATGTTGGTTGTGAAACACCAACTCCATCAATGGGTTGTTCCTCATTCACAACAAGTGAAGAGTAAAGAATGGATGAACACAAGATAGCATCATTCAGAGGGACACCTGAGTGTGAAGACAGAAGTCGTAGAAAATAATGCATATGAGAACTCAAAGGACTCAGAACCAAGTCTATGCGAAAATTGAGTGAAGTGATGTTGGGAGGATGTGAAAGGTGAACAATTGTTTGAGCATGATCCTCAACATCACTGGGCAGTGGTGGAGTTTTTGAATGAGAGGGAGGCATATAGTCATTTGACACAGTGCCTGCATCCACATGAGATTGTGCAGCTCCATCAATGAAGAATGTTGAATGAGGCTTGATCTCAAACTTCTTCTTGGGATGGGTAGATTTCTGAATACAGTACTCAAATCGGTCCCAAAGATAAGAAAATTTCATCTGGCTCCTCAGAACTTGAAACTGCAAGTCGCAGAAGCACTGCAAAAATCAATAACTAATTCATGGGAAGCCCTCCATTATTGTAAAATTTCATGGTCAAGATGTTCTGGGTCAAAATGATAGAACGTTTCTTCAGTAAGATCACAAAAGTGCTCAAATGAATACACACTGTCAGCTAGTAGGTTGAGCAGCCAATGGAATGGAGATTCGTGAAGTGTGTACGCAAGCAGCAAACCAACTTGTTCATCAAAAAAATCGTCTTCCTCATGAAGCATGGAAGAAAGTCATGTAAGTACTCAGGCTAGACCACTTTGCCTTCACCATCATACCTGAAAGTGGACAAGAGATCGAAAAAATTCCCCGTGATGGAGACATCTTCATGATTTGAAAAACACCACGGGGGAAGAAGAGTGCAAGACTCCATGAAAGATATGCATAGGTTCAAAACTGGATGAGAGGACACAACTTGTCAACTGGCCCTCCTTCTAGCCTGTAAATGTTGATGGTGCTGGACCCACCAACATGTCAATGGGATCTACCTGGTAAGAAGTACCAATTAGACCTCAAACCATTTGGTGTAGGAGTCCCAGTAGTGGGTCATAAGGTAATGCCTTGATCTGCCTTGATCGCGATGTCACATAGAGGAAAGTAAGATAAATCTGTGAGTAGCAAGGGTGTGACCACTACAGTGAGTCAAGAAAGGTGAACGAGAGGTTCTGACACAAGTGGGTTGGGATGAGTTCACCCCTTGACAACCTGTATCAGTACCAAGCTAGGAAGGGAACATACAGGCGAAGATGCATCACAAGCTGGAAAGCAGATGAGTTGACAATCCAAAGTGATGGTTAAACCAACAACACATCTGTAGCAAGATTCATATAGTTTCATATGAAGCAGTTCATACACAATTACATAAGTTAAACAACATACATCATTAAAGCAATTGGATCAGTCCAACTACAATGACAACATATGCATGAAAATGTGCTACCTCTTATTATATAAAGAAGTGTAAGTTCCAATAATACAATACATCCATGTAAACCTGCTAGTCCCAACAGTAAACGTTACATCCACATCCACCTACTCCTCCAAAGAGATGTACTAGCTCTGTGCAGCGGAGAAGCCAAGGCACATTACAATATTGTCCAAGCTTTCTTCAAGATAGTCTTAATAGAAGCTTGGCTGACCAAAAGCCCATACAATGAGTTATGAGGGAATATTTATAGCAAAGGGTTGCGTGGCCCTTAACATTCCCCTTTGTGACTATTCAACTACCTTCAAGAATCTTCACCTACTCTATGACTGTTACATTCACTAATGACACTTGACTTACACTTGACATGACTCAGCATTACAATACACATGTACCCATGTGAACACAATGGCTTGAGCAAGCCAAACTAGGCATCACTCTGACTTAGACAACTATAGAAGTCCAACTGCTAAATGTCCTCATGCTGATCAATAGTAACATATTGATGCTAGGCTTCGTAGTCTCTGATAGTGTCTGTGTGTTTCGCAGTGACATCCATCTGAAAGCATGCACATCATTATCTTCAATGTGGCTGGACTAGCAACATACTTGTGCATGATGTCTACACTAATAGGCAAGTCTAGGCTAGTGGCGATGTGCATCAACTTGTTGAAGTATGAGCCAAGCTCTAGTCAGACCTTCTTCTTGGTCTTCGCCTGGTGAGAGTCCCAAGTGATGGGATCGCATGTGTGCACACCACAGCATCCATGCTCTTGAATACTCATGCATGGGAAGCCTATATGCTAGTTATGAGTTGTGGGAGGTCCTCATAGTTCTGGATCTGACTCCAGATACATTATTTCAGCTCGACCGCATTTGGCCTTATCATCTTTGTCAAGTGAAGTGGGGCTCCTTTGTACTTCACCGCCCATATTTGCATTTCATCAACAATAGCATGTCTATTTGTCAAGATGTTTGCTCTCCTAGCACATCGTTGTTGCCATCCATTGAGATGGACGACTGCCTTGTGCATGGTACCAAACTTGGAGTACAATGCTCACATAACTCTGCTAAGGGATAATATTTCATCTAGTATTTCCTTCAACTCATCTCGGGAAGACATTGTCACGAAATATCCTCCTTGTTTGGCCACCTCTAGTTCCTTCGCCATTCGCGCATCCTCAACTATAAGAAAACAAACACTTGAGCTAATGACTTTGGCATACACTCTAATTGCATCGGCCAAAGTAGCTGGATTCTTGCATGCATCAGTCATGATCACTCATTCTTCAACTTACACATGGGATGTTTGATCATCTAGAGTTGGCACTCTGCGAGACTACAAAACTCTATGTTGGGATTCTTAAAACAAGATGTTGGGCATATCTTCTTCTATCTGATCACCAAGGATCTTAATACCTCCTTGGTCATCTGAGACTTCCTCTTCTTCTAGATGCATTGAAGTAGGTGAGTCAACCTCTTTGTGGTGAGGAATGAGGTCATTGTTCTGTTCCAACTCCTCCTGCTCCATGTCTACATCCAACCATTGAAGTGCATGTTCTATCTCATGAGAAAAGTCTTACCCTACGATGGTTCACCTTGTTCGCCTGACGCCAGTTGTTTAGATGAATCAACTACTTGTACGAGCACTACTTCATCTATTTGCATGTGATGCACCCACTGCTGTATCTGATGTTGCTTTTCTTCCCTCTCCTGTTTGCACAGCTCTTGTTCCTTTCATAGTTTCTCTCTCAGCTCATGTAACTCCTTCTCTGCTTCTTCCATTCTATTCTTATTCTTTTTCCTTCGTGCGATTCTCTTGTCGCGTTGCTGCCTCTTTGCCTCTATAGCCATAGTTTCTTTCTCTACAAGTGGATTTGGTTGAAACTTGCATCTTTGTTCCTCCTCCATGCCATTGAAAATATTCCCCTTCCCTTTGTCATGCATTAGTATGCTTGTCTCTGCTACCACTACTGCTACTACTACTACTTCTAGTGCTCTCTATGATGTTACTTGTTGGAAATAATACTGAGAGGGGGGGGGGGGGTGAATCAGTATTATCAGATCAATAAAACTTTTTCAATGCTCAGAAACATACACGCTACTTTCGTTAAGTGAACCCGCGTGTACACGCGACTGTATCTAATGCAACAAGCGTATACCCAGAGATCTTATAATTCAGTTAGCTTTAATCTTCTGTAAATGCATCAGAACATTATTAAGTATATTAATAGTAAACAGGTGCAGTATAACAGAACATAACATCACACAAGAGCCACACACATGAATACTATGATATAAGGTGGAAACCCAATGTGGGTGAAAACCACCTGCTGCAATTCGTCTCTTTCTTCTTTAATGAGAAACTTCTTTTACAATGTACTGGTGCAATCCTTTACCAGTACGCAGGCTACAACTTGCAGAGGGCTACAACCCTCTCTCGTTTTCCAACTACTCCTGGAAGGGAGCTACAACCCCCTCAGCTCTTGTACTAGCTGATCCATTTACTAGTACGTAGGTGCTGACCCTACAACCTTCAGGGACCACGTTTCATCAATTTTCAGACTGGATCTAAGAGTACAAAACAAACATTACTGCAATACAATCATCAACTTATACTTGCATCATAATTCATTAAACAACCCAATACTGAATCACTGAAACCCTGTCATCAAGAACACAGAACCCAAACCAGAGCCCAGAACTCTGCAACAACCACTAGAATCAGCAGCAACCTGAAATATCAAATCTTTATTATGCATACGCTATTTCACTGTACCAAAACCACGTGTATACGCGCTTTCACCAAAGGCAACCCGCGTGCATATCTATAAATAGATTCTTATGCCTTCGCTGTCAGATCCGACCCTTGCCAAAACGTCCCGAACAGATAACCAGCAATACCAGATCCTCTCACTGCGTCAGACACACAATACATATCTTTGCCTAATGATCTTCTCCTTATATAGCCTTAGGCCTTGTTCAATACCAAGAGCCAAAACCATAGTAACACAATACCATCAACTTCAAAACTAGGGATCGACACGCCCGTCGAGACACAATGGTCCGAAACCATAGGCACAACTTCCAAGGAGTAACCGCCATGGACCAAAGGTACTTTTCCACATACACGCGTTTTTGATGAAGCCAACCTGCGTGTACACGCGACTTGGGCTTAACGAACCTGCGTGTATGAACTTTCTTGCCATGCTGTACTAAGATCTGTCCTCTGATTAAGTTGCCATCGCCTGTACCAACGTCTGAGCACCTGTACCAACCTCTGAGTAAGTTGCCATCAAGGACAACACTTGAATCATAATGCCAACAATCTCCCCCTTTGGACTTGATGGCAACCACCACACCAAGTCACTCTCCCCCTTTGACATCAAGGGCAAAGGGCGTACCAAGATGTTCTCTTCTTTGGTATACCTTCTACTGTCCATACTGCTGTCCATACTCCCCCTGAGTTCATGCTGAAGATTCTGATTTGGCTCCCCCTTTGTATATGCCAAAATGTACCAATCTATCCATGCTCCCCCTGAGCAGATGCAGGATCTAAGACCAGCCATTCAGATTTGTACCATAATCATCAACCTGCAATACTATTCCTTTGATCAAACAACAAGATGTATCATTTAGTTTCATCAGCAATCCATAATGCCAACAATGAATTATTTGAAGTATATGCTCCCCCTGAGTGTGAGCTAACCATGACTGAACCATTTCCTGAGTCTGTTCTGCTGCCCGCTGAGCCTGAGCCAACCATGACTGAACTTGGGTTTGTTCTGCTGCCCTTTCTCCATATACGCGACTTTGCAGCCTGTAACTCGCGTATATATGCGACTTGTCTTCATTATATCAGCGTATGCAGGATGGAATACTGAATTTCATTACTTTCAGATTCCCCTGTGTCTGTTATGTCAGCTGATTTAGTTATGCCACACCTTTCTGTCTCTGTCTTCTTCAATTCCTGCAACTGTGATGATGTATGGTCCTCTTGTCTTGAATTTTGAAATCTTCTCCTGCATTCCCTTGCTTTATGCCCATAGTTGTTGCATGTATAACACCTTATATTTTTCATGTTCCTTCTATCACAATCAATTGCTTTGTGTCCATATGCATTGCAGGCAAAGCAATACCCTCTGAAATACCTGGGATGCGATGATCTTTATTGAACCATTCTACTTCTACATCTGGCTGCAACATGTCCAAGATTATGACATACATAACATTCAACATTCTTCAGCGGAGGAAATAATTGTCTATCACGTCCATAGTTAGGAGTAAAGGATCTTCCTTGAGAAATTTCTTTCCTTGGTTGTTCCTTGAGCATTTCAGATTTCTCATTAGAGTTTCTTGCCTCACCTTGTGAACTAGATTCACCTTCAACATATTCATGAAAACCAAGACCAGTCTTGATAGCAGGAGATCTTTGACTATTAAGAATATCATCCAAGACTTTAGAACTATCTTGAAATCGTAAAAGCTTATCCTTTTCCTCTAGTTTACGTTTCAAGATATTTACCTCAACTTGATGTTGTTCTTCCTTTTTCAGATACTGCTTCCTTAGGTTTCTTAAACTTTTCTCCCTTCTTCCACTTGTCGCTTTAGTTTGATCACTTCATGTTCTTGATCTTCAAGATCTTCTTTTAGAGAGAGGACCTTTGATTCAAGTCTCTGAATAGTTGTGCTTTGATCTTTTGCTATATCCTGCAATTTCTCCCTTACCCTGGTTTCTGTCTCCAATTGTTCTTTTAATTTGGCAACTTCTTCAGTTTCTGCATTCTTCTTTTCATGTGCCATGAAACTTTTAATATCTTCACTATTATTGGATGAAGCATTCTTCTTTTCATGTGCCATGAGACTTCTAATATATTCACTATCATTGAATGAACTTTTAATATGGGTATAATAGCTTCTACCATCTTCTTCAGATATCTTTCCTTTGTTATGAGGACATCTAGCAGCATAGTGACCAACTCTACCACATAGAAAACATTTGAAAGGTAGCTTACCTTTGAACCGTCCAGTTCCCTGTTCAAGATTCTTGACAAAATTTACCTCATCTTCTTCCTCTGACACTTCGAATGCGGCCTCTGGTGGTACCTCTTGTCGCATTTCAAAAGCAGTTAAGATCCTGTGAAGCTGTGACATGGTAATTTTCTGCACATTCTCCTTTTCTTCTATGGCAGATACTTTAGAATCAAATTTAGTAGACAGAGATCTCAAAACCTTTTCAACTAAGACAACTTCCTCAAATTCTTCACCCAGATCCCTCATACAATTCACAATCTCATCCATACGCAGGAAATAATTAGCTACGCTTTCATTACTTCGCATCTTAAGAGTTTCATACCGGATTCTGAGAGTTTGAAGCTTTGCTCTTTTTACCTGATCATCTCCTTCGTAGCTTGTAACGATTTTGTCCCATATTTCCTTAGCTGATTTGAAATGCATGATCTTCATAAATTCTGATTGAGTCAAAGTACTCAATAGGACAGTAACTGCTTTGGCATTGAGCTCATATTTCTTTTTCTCCGCTGGATCTGTAGGAGTTGCTGATGGGAATTTGTATCCTCCTTCTACGATTCCCCAAACTTCTGCTCCAAGAGACTGTAGATATGCAGTGGTTCTTATCTTCCAGTGAGTAAAATTGTTCCCGTCAAAGACTGGTGGCCTGATGTGTGCCTCTCTTTCTGGATTAGCCATTCTGATGGATCTTTTCCTTCAAGCGATCAAGCTTCCTCTGAAGGACCTGCTCTGATACCAATTGTTGGAAAATAATACTGAGAGGGCGGGGGGGGTGAATCAATATTATCAGATCAATAAAACTTTTTCAATGCTCAGAAACATACACGCTACTTTCGTTAAGTGAACCCGCGTGTACACGCGACTGTATCTAATGCAACAAGCGTATACCCAGAGATCTTATAATTCAGTTAGCTTTAATCTTCTGTAAATGCATCAGAACATTATTAAGTATATTAACAATAAACAGGTGCAGTATAACAGAACAGAACATCACACAAGAGCCACACACATGAATACTATGATATAAGGTGGAAACCCAATGTGGGTGAAAACCACCTGCTGCAATTCGTCTCTTTCTTCTTTAAAGAGAAACTTCTTTTACAATGTACTTGTGCAGTCCTTTACCAGTACGCAGGCTACAACCTGCAGAGGGCTACAACCCTCTCTCGTTTTCCAACTACTTCTGGAAGGGAGCTACAACCCCCTCAGCTCTTGTACTAGCTGATCCATTTACTAGTACGTAGGTGCTGACCCTACAACCTTCAGGGACCACGTTTCATCAATTTTCAGACTGGATCTAAGAGTACAAAACAAACATTACTGCAATACAATCATCAACTTGTACTTGCATCATAATTCATTAAACAACCCAATACTGAATCACTGAAACCCTGTCATCAAGAACACAGAACCCAAACCAGAGCCCAGAACTTTGCAACAACCACCAGAATCAGCAGCAACCTGAAATATCAAATCTTTATTATGCATACGCTACTTCACTGTAACAAAACCGCGTGTATACGCGCTTTCACCAAAGGCAACCCGCGTGCAGATCTAGAAATAGATTCTTATGCCTTCGCTGTCAGATCCGACCCTTGCCAAAACGTCCCGAACAGATAACCAGCAATACCAGATCCTCTCACTGCGTCAGACACACAATACATATCTTTGCCTAATGATCTTCTCCTTATATAGCCTTAGGCCTTGTTCAATACCAAGAGCCAAAACCATAGTAACACAATACCATCAACTTCAAAACTAGGGATCGACACGCCCGTCGAGACACAATGGTCCGAAACCATAGGCACAACTTCCAAGGAGTAACCGCCATGGACCAAAGGTACTTTTCCACATACATGCGTTTTTGCTGAAGCCAACCTGCGTGTACACGCGACTTGGGCTTAACGAACCTGCGTGTATGAACTTTCTTGCCATGCTGTACTCAGATCTGTCCTCTGATTAAGTTGCCATCACCTGTACCAACCTCTGAGCACCTGTACCAACCTCTAAGTGAGTTTCCATCAAGGACAACACTTGAATCATAATGCCAACATTACTTCATGCTGCTTTGCTAACCACTCCACAGTGAATATGACTGGTTCAATGGGTCTGGAGAAACTATAGCAATATCTGCATGGGTCCTACTTGGCCCAATGAAATGCCCTGTAGATATAGTTGAACTGAACTCTCGTGCAATGATCCTTCACAATGCAATGTGGGTCATACGGATTGTAGCTTTGGAGGTTGAAAAGGTATTTCTTCATCAGTTCTTCTTCAACATCCGCTTGCTTGATACTCCGGATCTCATATAACCCAACCCGTAATGGAAGACTGAGCCAAGGTGCCTTCTTCTTCCATTGTAGTCTAGATGTCAATCCTACCGAGATGTGATAAGATACTTCCTGCATGATAAGTATATCCAAGGAAAACTTTGGCACAACATGTGGAGGCTTCTTCGCACTGAACATTCAGATGAAAGTGTCAGATGATGAGGCATACCAATCTGTGATACCTATCAATGCCTCCATTGCTTCCTTTTACATGCAGGGTAGATCTTGTTGGAATATCATCTTTTACAAAGGGACAAAAAAATGGTCGAATATCTGTGTGGTTACTCCTTTGAAAATTCATTCAGACAACAACTTGAAATATGTGTTCACACTAGTTTCCATTGGTGACCATACCTACTCCAAGCCTAGGAACTCATCTCAGGCACAAACTACATCTAGGATGTAGGTGGACATGTAAATCTCTGTATGCATACCTTCGTGTGACTATTGAGCCTTCGTGACTTTCTCCTTTAGTTGATGAGCCAGTATGATGGACCAGTTACATGGTTTTCCTTCTCTAGCCACTTGGTCCAATGCAACCATCCAACTCTATGGGAAGGTTTCCATGCTTTCTTATCCATACAGTTAACAAGAAAATATGATCAAGTATTGGTACACCTTCCTCAGTATCTTTGTCTTATAGACCTGGCTGGGTGTCATCCTGAAACGAGCTGGCTCCTTTACCCAATCCTTCAAAATGTCTCTAGAGTTAGCATTGTTGTTGGGTAAACTGAATATAGTCTCCATGAAAGTCACAGGTTTTGATATCTGATACATCTCACCATAATCCTCTTCCCAGAAGGTCGCAAGCTTCATCCCACTGATGCTGCTTAAGGTCACCATCTTGGGATCAATGTCAGAGATGATCCAGTGTATCATGTCCGCGCATGGGAACATGAGATATCTGCATGCAATCTGATACAAGTTGGGCTTGTGAATTTTCACGTACACTTGACGGTCTTTGAGGTGTTCCCCAAAATTTCCTGGAAAATGTTTCATTTACTTCTTGCAACTTTAGTTTTATATCCTTGTCTAGATATAACTTTGTGTCTTCATAGCTCGACAAACTAGAGGACACTTGCTTAGCTGTTTCTCAAGCTGCATTTCCATTAGTGTCCGAAGATCTTGTTCTCTTTGAAGCCATTGAGATAGATGAACGCCTGAAATATCTGGAGAGAAGAAACATGCATGGAAAGAAATCTATTAGCGTAAAAAAAGCAAATTCAGGGGAATGACACAGCACATACCTGGGAAATAGATGAGAAAGATTGTGCAATTTCTTCTGGGAGGCTGGGTGACTGGTTGCCAGAACTACTCAAAAGGAAGTATGGGCTGTCTGGGAGACAAGACTGGCTATTGGATCTGCACAATGCACAATCCAGGCTAGCTGTTGGCTGCTGGGATTGTGCAATGTGCAATTCCAATTAAGAAGGACTGCAGGCCTAGGGACAGATTTACGAAATTTCCTAGGCCAAAAGTCACTGTCCTCCAGAAATGAGAAAAAAATTCTTGGAGGCTAGTGCTGGGCAAAAATGTGCATTTCTAGAGAGGAAGACAGAGCCTTCCTTCCCTAGATTGTGCAAAGCAGTCTCAGTGAGGCAAATTTCAGGCTAAGGTTGGCTTGACTCACCAATGGGAAACTGAAAGAAAATAAGATAGTGAATGCATGGTGACACTAAGTGGAAGCAGAAGTGATTGATTGTGCATGAAAAACATGAATGAAAGATTCAACAAACAAATCAACATGCATGTGGGTGAAGCAGTTCGCTGGTTGGGTGAACCTTCATGCAAAACAGTTTCATGCATGTGACAATAGTGAGATAGCAACGAAAACTGAAACAAAGCTAGGACAAGCTAGTATACATGTAAACGACAACAAGCGTTCAAATAAATCAAGCAAACATCACTCATACAAGAGAATACACAAAAAATGACAGAAATGTTGAAAAAGACAAGTTGAGGACACTTACCCATGAATAGCTGAGCCAAATGTGTCGAAGAGTCCTAGATGTGCTATGGGATGTCAAAGATCTAAGATCAATGTGAAAAAATGAGCTGTCATGCGTCAAATAAATAAGTTTGGGCCCATGACGCAAATGCCATAAATCTAGGAAAAAGTGACACTTGGAGGGAAAATTATAAAACAAGTTTGCATGTAACCCCTAGCTACTAAAAATAGCTCCCTAAATCATGGGATGCCTTTTTCATGTTGCCTTTTGCTATTCCAGGAAGAGAGAGTCATGCATGCATGTAAGTCAAGTTTCTTCGGTCGTGGGTGGAACTGGTCAATCGAACTACTCATGCATTCAGCTACTCAATTGCTTGAGAAAAATGTGCATTTCTTGCCTGGTGCTGGGCTGACTTCCTAGGAGGTTTGTGCAATTTCAGGGTAGAGCAGCTGGCTGTTGTCCATATTTGTGCAAATTTTAGGCTTGGCATCCCTGCTGGGGAAATTTGTGGAAATCCTGCTGGGAGTGTTCACTAGCAGGATTGCATAATCCTGGAGCCCAGTAGGCTGCCAGATAGGATTGCGCAATTTTTGGAGGGAAGGTTGGTTTCCCTCCACAGATGTGCAATTTTCTAGGGAAATGTGCTCGGCCTTAATTGGACCAAGTCTGGGTGGTCATCCTATGAGGGGAATGAATCAAACTCTTCTTGACAGGTTTCCTTTATGCATGAAAAACACTGAAGCTTGTGTACCTAACGAAGCATGACAAAGTGTTGTGTAAGGTTGGTAGGGAGGCTCCAAAATGGGCTAATGAAAAATTTTGGAGAGTGGTTGTAGCCGCTAAAACATGACATCAACATGACGATAACCTATAAGGGATTACTTAGAAGGTTTTGAGAGATGCAAAGGTAGAGAGTATTGGCTGAATAGACATAAAGAAGACATGGTAGTTGTCGAGGACAAATCATACCAATGGGCATGCAATTGGTCCATGAGCCCAAGCGAGGGCTCCCACAAGACACATCAACCTAATCTGTTTAACCCAGAAGGTTTATAAAGTGTTCAAAGGAGGCTCCTTCGGGTTGAAAGAGAACTGGGATAAGATGGAAGCTAAGGATAAGACATGACCAATAGTAATAAGGCATAGGGAAGCCCCATGTTGCACGTGTAATCCCATAGGATTTATCCTAGAGAAAACAAAAGGCACAAAGGGAAATATGGCTGGGATAACGAGCCCGTGAGACAGAGATATTGGAAACATTTAACAATTTCATCAAGTAACAGAGGGCATTCTTAGGTTGTGTTTTCTATGGAATTTTCATGTGGTAAAGAACCACGGGCCTTCAGGTTGATTACAACAAAAAACAACACGTGCACATTAAAAAGGGCTTATTTCCTTAAGCTTGAACAAGTCGACGATTATTAAAAGAACCAAAGGCCAATGAAAGGTGTTATGCAATTTTTTATATAAAAGCGCTTAGGGCCTTGAACATATATATAGTCTTGATTAAAACCCTTTGGGGCTAAAATAGAGAATAATGGGTCTGTAGAGTTATATGGTAACACATTTGTGTTAAATCACTTTGGTGCTTAAATCAAAGGCATTTGGATGGATGAGTCATCTGATTTGGAATTTAGCATATATGCCAAATATAATAAAGTGTAGAGTTAGAAAAGAAATAAAGGAATGAATGAGTTAGTAGTAGATTAGGAGTGTGGATGAGTTTAGAGGAAGATCTGGAAGTTAAGTTAAATTCAACACTCAGGCAGTTTTAGAAAAGCTCAGCGAAATCTTGATAGAAAATCTAAAACATCAAATTTAAGTAATTTAGCTAAGAATTTCTTACAAAAATAGGTGACAATAATTTGAAGACTTGGAGAGCACATTTATGCATGACTAAAAGCTGAATATGACTAAAGTCCAACAACCAAAAATATCAATCCAAAATTATTTATAAGAAAAATTTGAGCAATCAAGGATTGATACTACTGGTGTATTGAAGTTTTTATTAGTAATCAATGATTTCTAGTATGTTTGATGTTTGATCAATAATACAAGATTGTTGAAGGTATTTTAATGGTGGTTTTGGTGAGCAGTTGAGATGAGAAATTTATTTGTTTGTGAAATACATGGCTTATTGATTCTATTTTGAAAATGGATGAAACATTGATCAATGGGGCTAGCAATTGGTAGCTTACATTACATGGGCAAGAGTCCCTTTCAACAGTAGCTGATAAACGAGCAGAGGAAAAAGTCCCTTTCAGCAATAGCTAATAAAAGAGAAGGGGAAAAAGTCCCTTTTAGTAGTAGCTAATAAATGAGTAGGGGAAAGAGTCCCTGTAAGTGAAAATTGATAAAGAATCAAGGGAAATAATCCCTTTCAGTAATGGATGATAAAAACATAGGTGTATTAGTCCATTTTAGTGGTAAATAATAAACGAGCTTATAAGAGTAAGTGAAAGCATAAGTAAGATAGAACGGATAAAATCCCTTGTGTTTAAGTGTTGATAATTGAGGATTAATTTTCAATTGAGTACTATAAGAGAATAGAGGATAATGATTAAAAATAACTATGGAAAATTACTAAGTAAATTTAAGAGTGTATGGTAAGAGTATTATACCTACATTAATTAGCTAAAAAGGAAAAATTTTAGGTTTGTTTAGAAAGGTGTATTACAACTTTTGGCTGACCTTTTCTTTGAGGGTATGGAATGCTGTAGACCTCTTCAACTTCATGTCCATCTTCTCCCACAAAGTAGTCTAAAATTCACTAATAAATCTCATACTCTTGTCTAAAACGATGCTCCTAAGTATTTTAAAGTGCTACACCTATCCAAAGAATAACCTTGTTGCTTCTTTTCCATTGGTGGTATTTCTAGAAGGCATCAGAACACACATCTTGCTGAACCTATCAACTACCATGAATAGGTAGTCATTTCCCATTCTAGTTGTTGGTAAATCTCACACAATGTCCATGGAAATTCTTTCCCAAGTACGAGTGCATATAGGGAAGGGATCATATCTTGTTCTCTAACTCGAGCTTGGTGATATCTAGAATTTAAGTCTAGGTTGGTGAAGTATTTCTCTTGCTCAACTGATCTAGAGGATCATCTATTATGGGAAAGGGGTACATGTTCTTAAGAATAATTTTGTTTGAAACCCTATGTAATATACACATCTTCCATGTCTCATCCTTCTTTGGTGTAATTATGGTAGTTGAACCACATGGTGATGTACTCGGTTGAATGACACCCTACTCTAGTAGTTGCTACAACTATTTGTTCACCTCAATTTCTTCTATAACAAGTTTTATATACAAACCAATGTTTGGGGATGGGGAGTCTTACAATAGGTATATTTCATGCTCCATTTCCTTCTTGGGTGGTAGCCCTTTTGGATCCTGGAACATATCCATATATGTTTGTAGCAATTCTTCTAGTTGTTGTTTCTATTTCTTAGTACACACCTACAAGGATTCTTGTTTATAATGTTGGAATTGATGTCAAATGGAATTGAAGTAAGGATAGAAACTAGAAGAGAACAATGACATAAAAATTTACAAATATTAATATCAACTCATTATCTACACAATGTAGATATCAAGAAGGTTAAAGTGTCACCAAAAGAAGAAGAGGAAAAAATCCTTCATACATTTTAGAATCATCATTTGAATATAACACAAAAGTAAAGAGTTGTATAGGTTGGGCCAATCTCCTCATGAAGAGAACCATAAATCTAGTTCAACATTCAAAAAGCCAATATTTGATACACATAGAAAAAGAGTAAGTATGATCAAAGTACATATGACAAATATTCAAAAATGTGTATCGGATTCAAAGGTCTCGAGTTCAAAAGACACCTAAGTCACATTCGGGTGATATTGTTGGATGAATTAAAATTAGCTTTCCTTGTCGGTTTCATGACATGTGCCTAAAATCCTTTTGATAATCCATTAACTGTAGTGATGCATCTATTTAATAACACCTACAATTTTTGGTGTAACGAAAATCTTGATTCCAAAAAGTGGTATCCTCCCTATTATGACATGTCATAAATGAAGAAATATCCATTGATATACTAAGAGAAATAAATTAACAAAATCCATTGCATTAGTTGTGAAAAATATCAACCTCAGGGGGATCAAAGATCATACACATGGGATAAAGGCGCGAAACACTTCTTATTTATGCCTAGACACTTGGTGCATTTAACATGAATTGTCACATGAATGGAAACATAAACCAAATTCATGGTGTCATCTATGGGCATGTGTTTAGTTTCAAAATGAAGCATCAATTTCTTTGATATTCTTATTGCACTTGAATCACAACATTTTCATGCACCTCTACAATATGATCAAATATTCCAATAACACATTTTGATCATAACATCTGTTGAATTATGGTACATGTGTTTTCGTTGATGGTAACCCACTGATAGGTCAGTTCAGATTTGATAAAGGGAAACTCACTTTGTAATAGGTCAATTCAGAGGTAACACGGTAATGGTACAAAAGAACAGGATGATGGGACAAAGGACTACAGATCAGAATCAAATAATTGAGGAAAAAGAATGTTTTTAGGTATATTAAGTTGTATACGTGGGTTCACCTAGTCCAAGTAGCGTATACAAGTGGGTTCACTGTACAAAAGGAGCATATACGTAGGCATGAACTTTCACAAGAGGAAAATCAAATATGGGATGGAAATTTAAGGAAAATTAAAGTTAAAGAATACCAAGGGTCCATACCATGGTATCAGCCCATAATATTGAGTGGAATAATGGTTACTTGATCCCATCTAAGAATACCACAGATTCTAAGTGTTGTTTTGGTCCGAGGTATTGAGAAAGGCTAAAACTATATAAGGAGGAGAAGATCAAAGGGCTAAGTGTGCAAGTGAAAGGGCTTTTCATGAATACATCTATCTGAAGTATATTTTATGTTGTAAGGGCTATGGTTATGATATATTATGAAATATCTTGTGCACCTTTGATACAATGTTGGATCAGGATCATGAGACCTGAAATGAATTATTATTCTATGATCTGGTAATGTATGGGCTAGATTCGAATGCTAAAAAATGTTTTATTCTTTAAATATTATGATCTGGGTATGTCTAAAGTCTGGAATAGTTGTGAATTTATAAGTTATTATTTGCAGAGCTATACATTGGTTTGCCTTGGTGAAGGCACGTATACACGCTGGCTCGGCATTTCCAAGTAGTGTATGCAGAAGAAAAGCTTGCTGTTCAGAGATGACTGATCTATCTAATCAATGTTGTTGTTTTACTGTTTCCTGTCAATGATGTCTTCATTAGATCTGAAATTAGAACTGACTGTATAAGGAGATTGATTCTGATTGATTGATTGATTGATTGAGTAAGAAGGGTGATCTTTGCTACTATCTATTTAGAACTCTGTAATTTGACAGTAGATCTTTAGAATATTCTGGTTGGTACAGTTTTGTTTCAGAGGTTTATATGATTCATTATTTTTGGAGGTATATTTAGGTTTGGCTAAAGGAAGTAGCGTATACATGCTAGTTGGTTTCGCTGAAGTGGTGTATACATTCTGACATATGATTTTTGAGGTTGCAGTTGGTTCTGATTGTTGATACAATGTTATGGGTTCAACTTTGTGTTCTAGTGATAGTGGTATGACTGTTCATATTGACTAATTGTTGGTAGATGTAGTTATTGCAGTGGTGATTAATTTTGAGCTTCAATGTTACTAATGGTTCCAATATGAAAATTTGAGGAAACGTGGCCTTGATATTGTGTTGTTATGTACTAGGAGTATCCAGCCTAAAAATTTATGAAACGTGGTCCCTGGAAGAAGAGTGAAGGTAGTAGCCTTCTATAGATTGGTGCTTATGTACTGGTAAACATCTTAGCTAGTACAAGAGCCAGGGGGTTGGAGCTCCCTTCCTATAGAATCTGGAAAATGAGAGAAGGTTGTAGCCTTCAGTAGGTAGATGCATGCATACTAGAAAAGTTTGCACCAATACAAAATTTGTAAACACTTTTTATTATAAGAAGATTGAAGATTGAGACGACAGTAGTGGTGGTTTTTTCCAACATTGGGTTTCCACCTGAAAAATCATGGTGTTGCTTATGTGTATTGATTTATTCTATTCTTACTGCATCTATTTACTACTTAATGCATCACAATTTGATTTAAGACAATGAATTAGCTCTTTATTATTCTTTATAGTCGCAGACATAAGATGGTTGGTTTCAGAAAAGTAGTATATACTGTTTGAAAAAGGAAATTTTAATACTGATTCACCCCCCGCCCTGCTCAACATTTTTACCATCAGTTGGTATCAAAGGAGGTCATTCAGAAGAAGTTTGATCACTTGAAGGGAGATATATCAAGATGATCAATCATGAAGGCATGGGATCTATTAGACAACCAATCTTCAACGTAAATAACTTAGCATATTGGATGATAAGAACTAGAGCCTATCTTTAGTCACTTGGAGCTGATGTTTGGGAAATTGTGAAAGGAGGATACCAATATCCAGCAGTAGTCGCCACAGATCCGGCAGAAAAGAAAGCATATGAAAAGAATGCCAAAGATGTCAATGCATTATTGGGAAGTCTATCAAAATCGGAATTCGTCAAAGTCATGCAGCTCAACGTAACCAAAGCAATATGGGAAAAAATGATTCAGAGCTATGAAGGATACTCCCAGGTAAAACGTGCTAAGCTCCAAACTCTTAGAATTCACTATGAAACTCTCAATATGCAAAGTGATGAAAGTATTTCTAGTTACTTTTTACAAGTAGATGAGATTGTAAATTGTATGAAGAATCTGGGTGAAGAAATAAAGGAGGCTACTTTAGTAGAGAAAATTTTGAGATCTTTGTCTTCTAAATTTGAGTCAAAAGTATCTTCCATAGAAGAGAAGCAGGGTCTTCATTCTCTTCCTGTTGTTCAACTTCGTAGAATTTTATCTACCTTTGAAATGAGGAAAGGAGGTCCATCAGGTATTAGAGAAGCCGCTTTCAAAGCTTCAGCAAAGGAAGATCTCAAGGAATCGGGATATATTTCAGAAGAAGATGAGGTAAAGTTTGTAAAGAAGCTTCAATGAGGTTCCAAAATATTCAAAGGTAAGCTTACATTCAAATGTTTTTCTTGTGGTAGATTTGGCCATTATGCTGCTAAATGTCCTCATAAAGACAATTATGAAAAAGGAAACGATTTTTCAAAAGGTAATAGAAAATAGTTTGTTAATAGAAGAAGTTATTATACTCATGAAGATAGTGATGGCTTGTCTAATAGTGATGAAGATGAATCTGAACAAGATTTTAAACTACTCATGGTTTATGACAATGATGATTTTATGGATTCCTTAGAGGAGGAATATTTTCTTGAAGAAATCACTCAACTTAAAATCTGTTTGGAAGAAAAGAATATGGTCATAGACACTTTGACACATCAACTCACTGAAAAAGAAAAGAACAATGAAAAATTAGAATGTGAAGTAGTGGGTCTAAGAAAAGAACTTGAGAAGACAAAATCTCTTAATCCTAGATTTGCTAAAGGATTAGAAACCTTAGATGATATCATCAAGATTCAACACTCTCCACTTATAAAGACTAGTCTTAGATACACTGGAGAAACATCCCAACCAGAAAAGCCTTTAGTCAACACTAGAAACTATCTTGATGTAGCAAAAACTAGTGAAGAATGCATCAATTCTCAGCAAAATCCTAAAGGTACTCCCCAGGTAAATCATGCTCATTTTACTCCAAGGGTGAACATCAATAGAAGCACCAATCAAAAGGTGAACAACACCAAAAGATTTTATGATCATAGAAACTTCTTCTTTAATGGAAAATGTTTTTCATGCCATAACTTTGGTCATAAAGTTTCTCAATGTATTTCTTACAAGACTATCATGACTAGAGAAGCAAGAAAACAAAGGAGCATCACGGGTATCAAGAAAATCTCTTATAGTAACTTTTCTCCTCTTGAAAAGGAAATGGAATGTTCATTTTGCAGTAAATTTAGTCATGAAGAATTTGAATGCAGGAGCAAATTTTTGCCAACAATTCAAAGGGAACAAACGTCATCAAATTCCAAGGCATGGAAAAGGAAGGAATTTCAATAAAAAATATGTGGCATAGATCTATTTGCAGAAGGACAAAAAAATCAATGGTACCTTGATATCGAATGCTCTAAACACATGATAAGTGATAAAGTTAAACTCCTTTCTTACAAAGCTTTAGAAAAGAAAAATAATGTCTCTTTTGGACATGACACACCCGCTGTCATTAAGGGTAAGGGTTCTATTTATTTAAAATAAAAGGTTAAAGATGGAAGTGTTATGTATGTTGATGGTTTAAAGCATAACTTGTTGAGTGTTAGTCAAATGTGTGATCAAGGAAATGAAGATGTGTTTGGATCAAAAGAATGTGTGGTTCGTGAGCTTGACATAGGAAAGGCCATAATCAAAGGTACAAGAACTCTAAGCAATCTATATATACAAAAAGGAGGTCATGAAAAATGCTATCTAAGCAAAACAGAAGAGAACTGGTTATGGCACAAAATATTTGGGTATCTAAGATTTTCTCAAATAAGAAAAGCATGCAGGCTCAAGGCGGTCCGTGATATTTTAGATATCATCATCCCAAAAAATTCCATCTGTAAACCATGTCAATTCGGTAAGCAAACAAGAGTTCAATTCAATGCCAAAGAAGGATCAACAAGTAAGCCTGTTGAACTCATTCATGCTAATTTTTTTGGGCCAACAAGGAAAAATTCACCTCATCAAGAATAATACTACATTTTATTCATTGATGACTTTTTCAGAATGTGTTGGATTGGTTTACTAAAGAAAAAAGATGAAGAATTTGAAAAGTTTAAATTCTTCAAAGCTTTAGTTGAAAATGAATTAGATCTAAAATCAAATGTCTCAGATCTGATCAGGGAGAAGAATTCATATCAGATGAATTTTTTGAATTTTGTGAACAACATGGAATAGAAATACATTTCTTTATTTCCAAAACTCCTAAAAAAAATGGCGTGGTGGAAAGAATGAATAGAACACTTGAACAAATGGCTTGAGCTATGCTTGATGAATATGGAACCCCTGACACCTTCTGGGGTGAAGCTGCACATACGGCAGTGAATATTCTCAACAAAGCTCATGTTAATGTAAATAGTGATCAAACTCCATATGAAATTTGGTATGGTAAGCCTCCTACTACAAAACACTTCAAAGTTTTTGGAAGAAAAAGTTTCATAAAAGACACTGATGAAAAACTTGTTAAGTTTTAACCCAGAGCAAATGAAGGATATTACTTGGTTATTCATCTAGAAGTAAAGGATATGGATGTTATAATAAGAGACTTTTAAAAATTGTTGAATGCATTGATGTTGTAATTGATGAAGCATGCAGAAATCTGGAACATTCAACATCAACAAAGGAAGATGATAATGATGAAGACAATGAATTATTTCCCACATATAATCGAAATGATATAGAGGAAGAAACCAATGAAGCGTCAAAAGAATATACACTTGACAGGGAAAAGGTTCCATGCAGGTATGTTCAAAATAGTCATCCAGAATCTCAAATTCTAGGAGAAAAAGGGTCTAGAGTATAGACAAGAAGAACTCTTGTAGGAGCTTCTAGTTATCTAGCATTATCATCCTCTATAGAACCACAAAATGTAAATGAAGCTAGAAAATATGAATGTCGGGTTAAGGCCATGGATAAAGAACTTTACCAAATTGAAAAGAATGACACTTGGGAATTAGTTCCTAGACCTCATGATAAAAATGTTATAGGAACGAAATGGATATTCAAGAATAATTTGAATGAAGATGGAGAGGTTATTAGAAATAAAGCAAGGCTTGTTTGTAAAGTGTATGCTCAACAAGAAGGTATAGAAATTGAAGAAAAGTTTGCACCTGTTGGTAGACTTGAAGCCATAAGAATGTTTCTCTCTCTTTCAATTTTTAAAAAATTCAAAGTGTATCAAATGGATGTAAAATCTACATTTCTTAATGGAGATTTGGAAGAAGTTTATATTGAACAACCAGAAGGATTCATTCTAGGAAATGATGCAAAGCTTGTATGAAAACTCAAAAAGGCTCTACATGGAATGAAACAAGCTCTAATGGAATGGTATTATCATCTCGACAAATATCTTCATCAACAAGGTTTCACAAAAGGATTTGCAGACAACAACTTATACCCAAAAATTGAGAATGATAAACTGCTAATTATTGTTTTTAATGTTGATGATATCATCTTTGGCAACAATGAAGAATCTATGAGTCAGAGCTTTTCTTCTATTATGTAGCAACAATTTGAAATGTCTTTACTTGGTGAACTAACTTATTTTCTTGGTCTACAAGTACAACAAACAAAAGATGTCATCTTTCTTTCACAAACTAAATATCTCAAGTAGATTATGAAGAAGTATGGAATGGAATATTCTAAACCATTATATACTCCAATGGTAACAGAATGTAGTATTAGTTCTAATGATGAATCTCCTACATTGAATCAACTAGCTTACAAATCTATGATTGGATGTCTACTTTATCTAATAGGTACCAGACCAGATATCATGCATGTAGTAGGAATTGTTGGAAGGTTCCAAGAATATATAAAGGAATCACATCTTCAGGTTGTAAAAAGAATATTCAAATATCTCCAAGGAACTCAATACTTTGGTCTATTGTATCCTAAAGATACATCTCTCACTATTCATGCATATACAGATGCAAATTGGGCTAGAATGTTGATGACCGAAAAAACACTACTGAAGGTTCATATATATGGGATCACGATTGGTATCTTGGTTCAACAAGAAACAAAGTTCGATTTCCTTATCTACAGCTGAGGCAGAATATGTGGCTACTGCATCTTGTTGCACACAACTACTCTAGATGATGCAAACATTATAAGGTATTCAAGTCACTTGTTCTCCGCCCATCTCCATTTTATGTGATAATGCAAGTTTTTTTAGTATTTCGAAAAATCCAATCATGCACTCCAAGACCAAGCACATGCCCATTAAGTACCACTTTCTGTGAGAACAAGAGCTTGAACAAAAGGTTAAATTGGAGTATGTTCCCTCTAAAGAACAAGTTGCTGATATATTTACCAAACCACTTCCTAGAGAAACATTTGAATATCTCAGACAAAAGCTGGGAATAGTTTCTGCATCATCCTGCTGTGAAAACTAGTTTTTAGAGGAATGTTTCCTATACACGGGTTTCATGAAGCAGAGTTGCGTATATACACAGTTTTTTGTGGCTGTATTTGTGTATGTGTTTTTCTAATAGAAAAATAGTGGTTCAGACTCAAAATCAGTTTCTGACATGGGTGTTCAATGGTTACAATCTACTGATATACTTTGTTCATTACTATTTATTTGATTGATGAAGATTCCTTGATGAATGAATTGTTGACAATGCACAGGTAGTACAGGTTCAAGGGAAGAATTAGCCTTCAAAAACATTATGCATTGTTGGCATCATGGTTGCTGAATTCAGCTATGATCTTAGGTATTCATAACATTGTTGTAAAGGTCATATAAAGACCTATGGTGTAATAATATGACTCTTTCTGTCATAGTCTATTAATGAGTCCTTTTGGACATATGATGTAATTTTTAAGCCCACTACACATGGGAAGGATGATGTAATAATTGCTATCTTTCAGTCATATATGAACATTTGGTATATCCTCACTTGGTTGGGTGATTGATGTATGTATGAGTCATTAGTGATAGGAAGGTCATACTCACATAGTTGAGTTATAGAGTCATGTTATTCTTTTGAAAAATATCTCTGCAAACTCTCCATGTACCAAGGGCGAGCATGGACAACATAGTATATCTCAAGGGGGGGAATATATTGGTCGCTCCTTGCCCTTGATGTCAAAGGGGGAGAGTATAGTATCTTTGTTTTGCTTGATATAAATAATAGGTCCTACAGCTTGAAGTGATCAACACCAATATGGTTGCCATCAAGTCCAAAGGGGGAAATTGTTGGAATTATGGTACATGTGTTGTCCTTGATGATAACCCACTCATAGGTCAATTCAGATTTGATAAATGACAACTCACTTTGTAATAGGTCAATTTAGAGGTAATAGGGTAATGATACTGAAGAATAGGATGATGGGACAAAGGACTACAGATCAAAGTCAAACAATTGAGGAAAAAGAATGTTTTCAGGTATATTAAGTTGTATATGTGGTTTCACCTAGTTCAAGTAGCGTATGAAAGTGGGTTCACTGTACAAAAGGAGCATTTACGTATGCACACACTTTCACGAGAGGAAAAGCGCATATGGGATGGAAAATTAAGGAAAATTAAAGTTAAAGAATACCAAGGGTCCATACCATGGTATTAGCCCAGAATATTGAGAAAAATAATGGTTACTTGATCTCGTCTAAGAATACCACATGTTCTAAGTGCTTTTTTGTCCAAGGTATTGAAAAAGGCTAAAACTATATAAGGAGGAGAAGATCAAAGGGCGAAGTGTGCAAGTGAAAGGCTTTTCATGAATACATCTATCTGAAGTATATTTCATGTTGTAAGGGCTATGGTTATGATATAATTTGAAATATCTTGTGCAGCTTTGATACAATGTTGGATTAGGACAAGAGACCTGAAATGACTTATCCTTGTATGATCTAATAATGGATGTGCTAGATCTACATGGTAACACATGTTTTATTTTTTAAATATTATGATCTAGGTATTTTTGAAGTATGGAATAGCTGCGAAGTTATAAGTTATTATTTGCATATCTATACGTTGGTTCACCTTGGTGAAGGCATATATACACGTTGGTTCGACATTTCCAAGTAGTGTATGTAGAAGAAAACCTTGTTGTTTAGAGATGATTGATCTATCTAATCAGTGTTGTTGTTTTACGGATGTCTGTCAATGATGTCTTAATTAGATCTAAAAGTAGAACTGATTGTATAAGGAGATTGAGTCTGATTGATTGATTGATTGAGTAAGAAGGGTGATCTTTGCTACTATCTATTTAGAACTTTGTAATTTGATAGCAGATCTTCAAAATATTCTGGTTGGTACAGTTTTGATTCAGAGGTTTTTATGATTCAGTATTTTTGGAGGTATACAAAGGTTTGGTTAAAGGAGGTAGCATATACATGCTGGTTGGCTTCATTGAAGTAGCATATACATTATGACATATGATTTTTGAGGTTGCAATTGGTTTTGATTGTTGATACAATGTTATGGGTTTAGCTCTGTGTTCTAGTGACAATGATCTAACTATTCAGATTGACTGATTTTTGGTAGATGTTGTTATTGCAATGGTGATTAATTTGACCTTCAATGTTGTTGATGGGTCCAGTATAAAAATTTGATGAATGTGGCCTTCATATTGTGTTGTTATGTACCAGGAGTATCTAGTCTAAAAATTTATGAAACGTGGTCCCTGGAGGAAGAGTGAAGGTAGTAACCTTTTGTAGGTTGGCGCCTACGTACTGATAAACATATTAGACAGTACAATAGCTAGGGGGTTGGAGCTCCCTTCCAGTATAGGATGGAAAATGAGAGAAGGTTGTAGCCTTGAGTAGGTAGACGCCTACGTACTAGAAAAGTCTACACCAGTACAAAATTTTTAAACACTTTTATTATAATAAGATTGAAGACTGAGACAACAAAAAAGATGGTTTTTACCAGATTGGGTTTCCACCTGAAAAATCTTGTTGTTGATGTGTACTACTTATGTGTGTTGATTTATTTTGTTCTTACTGCATTTGTTTACTACTTAATGCATCACACTCTGATTTAAGACAATGAATTAGCTGATTATAACATATGCGATGGTTTCATTATTTATAGTCAGGGGCATATGCTGGTTGGTTTTAGCAAAGTAGTGTATATTGTTTGAAAAGGAAAATCATAATAGTGAAAGTTAAAATACTAATTCACCCCCCCCCCCAGCATTTTTCCCAACAACATCTACAACACATTGACATCAAAGCATATTTATGCATATGGAAATCTCCATGCAATGAATTAAATTGAGACGTTTTTCTCAAATTTTATATATTTGATTGGAAAACTACTTGTTCAAAACTAACCTGTCTAAAGGCAAAGAATGTTTCATTTCAAAGCTCGAAATTCCAGAAATGGAAAGGAAATCAAAATAAGTTTTAACCTTCATCCCTAGTTTTAACTTTCATTGAACCCTTGCAGCAAATGTTGTGATGTAGATGCCTTGTAGATTCTCAAGACAAAAGAGGTAGGACCATGATGTTGCCATCAATGCCAAAGGGGGAAAATGTTGGTATCTTGGAATTAATTCGAAATGTACTTTAAGTAACGAGAAGAAGAAGAAGATAAAAATGACAATTATAAAGCTACAAATATGAAGATCAACTTATTCTCTGCATAATATATTTTTCAAGCAATCTAAACTGTCAGCAAAATAATGAAAGGACAAAAGGCTTCATGCAATTTACAATCATAATTTGAATATAATACAAAATTAGCGAGTTGTAGAGTTTGGGCCAATTTCCTCATGAATAGAACTATCAGCGTAGTTCAACATTTATAAAGCCAATATTTGATACAAATATAAAAATAGTAAGTATGATAAAAGTACATATGACCAATATTTAACAATTAGTTTGCTATTATTAACTCTTTTATAGAATAATTTTTGTTTAAAAATAATAAAACATATGTCTTGCTAGAATTGACCAGTTTCTTGGCTTCGTTGGCACTTACCAACAAAATTTCAACTTGCCTTTGTGCTCATTTATGGTGAACAATTTTCCATCCTTGTCCAATCAATACTTTTTGGCTATCTGCATAAATATTACATCACACATATAATATAAGGGCTTCCAAAGACCACCCCACATACCTCAAGAAAAACTACATTTGGTCCTACTTCATCAATAAAATCAACATTGATAGCAAATCTAATTGCATACTTATTTATCTAGCCCAATGGATATGTCCTTAGATGATCATGAACTTCCAATCCTAATTTGTTGACTATATTTACTGTAATGAGAATCATTTGCAGTCCTAAGTCAAATGGACCATAAATCTTGGTTTTTTTAACCTGTATATCTATATGGAAGAGTGTAGCCTTTTTGTTCTCTTCCTATTAAATAATAATTCTTAGATTCACCTTCTTCTGCGTGGATGTACAAAAAATATTCTCATCCACGTCTAAGATAATTTCATCATGTATACCTAAATCAATGGCCATGATATTCTTCTTCTAATTATATTTCCTTTTCTTATGCAAGTCAAGTTTTGGATATAATTTCCAATAATTCTCCTCTATATGATCGTACATGTTATAGTGGTTAGTGGTTGTTGTGATCTTTTCATTTTTGTGTTGTGGATACCATATTTTTATCATTTTCCCCTTTAAACTTTTGTTTCCTTTCCTTAGAAGTGTTATGATGCTCATTTTTCTTTGATCCACTTCATTTCCCTTTCTTTTGGTTTATGTTCTCCAGGTATTGTGCCCATACACAAGCCTAATATTTCGATATAGTATAAAAAAACATCCCTTGCTTCCATAAATAGCTCTTTAGATTCCCCAAATTCTTGAGGAGTAAATCTAGGTTCTTTGGGGAGATACCCAACATTATGGCCATCTTTCTAAATTCTGTAGTGCACTCTTGTACACTCTACCCCTGCTTCTACCTGAAGTAGTGCCAAAAGATTCATTAGTCCTATACATACCCTATAAGATAAAATTGTGACTTTGTGAGGTTTCTAAATTCCTCCCACTTAGCCACTAGAGGATGTCCCTCAACCCTCAATGTTTATGTCTGGATTTCCCACAAATTTAGGACATGGCTCTCTAATTTTAGCTACACAAATGAAATATTCTATTCTTCCTCTATATGATTAACACTAAAATCAATTATGGTCACTGCAACAAGTTATTTAGATTCATAGCATCAATATCACCTTAATATGGGTTGACGTCAACTTTTTCTTACATTTTAAATAGGGAATGTAATTGGTTCATGACACTCAAACTGAGTTGATTTTTTTAGATTCTTTCTTTGGCTCAATACATGTTTCTTGTTGTTCTTTTCATCTTCCCTTCATTAAAATTTTTCAGTATCTTCTCTCAATAGCCAAAGATTATTGGTTAGGGCCACGTTGAGGAGTTTCAAGTTATGGTTTATATATACAACTTGTGCTTCCATCAACAAAAACCTATCCTTTAAATGTTCATGAGGATTATTCATAGATTCGTTGGCTGTGACTCATATTTTATGACTTTTGTCTTACTCGATTTGGATACCCTGAAAATATCCATAATATACTCAAAGAAACCTAGTTTTATACCAATATTATTTGTAAACTACCATGTATATTCCATTGGATAGTTTTCCAAAACATATATCATAAATCTACACTATGAGTTTAGATTTCTAGACTTATAAACAACTTTTTATCACATATGAATGCAAATTATAATTATGCAAAAAATATATTAAAGAAATAAAAAATCACAAACCATTATTGAAACAGGATATTGTGAAACCCTTTGGGAGAAAAATCATTTGGAAGGTGAGGTTGCCCTGCTAACTTTATTTGAAGAGAAAATGTTTATGAGTACAAAAAGTAAGGCACATGGCCCATGGGTTACTACAGTGCACATATCCTCACTTTTTGGTCTCTCCTTATCCCTCTTCACTACTCTTCTCTTCTATGGAAGAAGTGCACTAAAAAATAATGGAACCCCTTTTCCTCCTAGTGGCTCGATTACAACACATCCAATAGAAAACCAATGTTTGTGTTTGAATCCTTCAACTCTTAAATAGAGCTACAATATGGACTCTTCTAGAGTCTTCTTCATGATGGTCACATGTCTATCCCCTTTTCCATGAGAATGGGGCATGATGTGGCATCCTCTTGAATTTGTAGAAAATCTTTGAAACCTTGCAACTGTTAATGAGATAAAACTGATAACAAAAGATACAATATTTCTCTACCAAAAATATATAGAAAGAAAATAATGAATAGAAACGAAATCATAGATAGAACACAAAATATATCTAGGTAACCCAGCTAGGAAAAACCCCTCTTTCTTGTATTATCAACTGAGAAATGTGATCTATTACAAAGAATCTGCTTCAAGCTTAAAGGATCTACAATATTGATCAACCCTCCAAAAGTATTTACAAGTACTTAGGAAAATAAGGTCTGTTAGAAGCTCCTATTTCCTAGTGCAATTATTCCCCTAAAAAGTAGGAATTTACTCCCATTTCCTTGCACAATTCCCAAGAGAATTTTATCTACTTGATCCTCAAGCCTCTTTCTCTTCTTGCTTCTCAAGCTCCTACACAAAAAAGTGTGTATAATGAATGAATATATTTGTTCCTTCAATTAGTCTCAATAGGCGATTCTAATTGCATGACCTACTATGGCTAAATTTAGTAGTTGCAACTAGTTAACTAAGTGTCAGTTGACTTAAAATAATTCAAACTACTCAATTGAACTCAAGAACTCAAGTCTATCTCTATTCTAGAATTAGATATTAGTTAACTAACAAAAACTAGTAGTTAAGTCCACTAGATCACTAAATTTTAGCTATCAACTAGTAAACAACTCACTCAAATCCATATAGCTCAACTTAATTGACAATAACTTTGTGATAGGCCACATCACACATGTTAATGGAAACTGACTCAAATATCTATGAGACTGAATTCAAATTAGCATTTTTTACTAAGGAAAGAGTCAAAGAAGCCATTCCTTGCTACAATTTCAATACTTCCTCTTAGAAAGGAAGGGATTCTTGGAGGAACCTCGTCCATCTAGATTTGTCTTCACCTCTCCTAAGTTCTTTTCTACTACAATTTCTCCCTCTAAACTATAAATTGTCATGTACCCTATGTATATGGGTGTTTTCTTCTTGATTTTGGAGACTTAACTATATTCTGAGCTCCCTTAACCAAATCCTCTTTCCACTTGGCTCAAACTTTCCCTATACTAGAAGTCTTTAACTGAGTGGCTACCTCCACTCACTCTAGGCTATGGTCCTCATCATCATCCTTTTGATCAACATAACTCTCAACTAGATTAGACTAAAACTAAGATACTCAATGAGGCTCCATCTTAAGAGCTCTACCCTACTCTCGTTCAAACACCACATATATATTATGAGAACTCTCTGCCTTACTACTCAAGGTTGAACATGCATCAACCTCCAATTTGTAGAGGTTCTTGATCCTCGCACAAATTTTCTTAAATTGTCCTGAAGCATAATTCTTGAGGTAGGCCTTCCCTTTGTTAAATACTACATCATACTCTTTGTCTTCAAGGAATACTATTGATACAAGGTTTTTATTCAATCCCAAAACATGCATCGCATTCGTGAGATGTAGAAGGGAACTGAACTCCCTCTTAAAGCTCACTATACCTACTTGTTTGGTAATGTATCTTCCATCATCTACAATATTGATATGGAATTTCATGTTTTTATCCTCCAAACCACTAAAGAAATAGTTATTCCTTGTCATGTGAAATAAATTTGTTGTATCAATATACTACTCATGACCTAAAATTGAGCCTGTCATGTAAGCTATCAAAGAGAAATCCAATTCAAACTAAGAAGAGAGTGCTTTTTCTGCTGCTGCTGCAACATCATGCTTACTAGATTTCTTGTTTGGACATTTTGTAGCATAATGTCCAAACTCATGACAATGAACACACTTGATCTTGCTAAGATCCTTCTCTTCCTTGCCTCCATTCTTACTAGACTCGGTTTGGCCTTGGGCCTTCTTTCCCTTGGATCTCTTCCCTTTTCCAGCTAAAGAAAATATCTCCTCATATTTTGTCACAGATGAGACTCCATCCCTTGTGTTCCTCCTTATTTCTTCCTACACAATATATGACCACAATCTCTCCCAATTAGGGAGCTTATCTATGCCATTCACCACATCCTCAAAAATATGCCAATATTTGTGAAGCCCAAGAAGAGTAAGGCTCACAAGATTTATTGATGAAATTGTTTTCCAACACCTCCAAGTTCATCCCTTACTTGAGTAAACCTGGATAGATATGTTACAATTGTCTCATCCTTGCCCATTTGAATGTTCCTTAATTTGTTCTTCAAAGTAATTTTTCTGGCATCACTACTACTTTCATACATATCAATAAGGGCCTTCCACATTTGAAATAGATTTTCCTCCCCATGCAAGTTTGGAACATTATGGTATTTGACACCTTCTAGGATCATCCTCCTATTTTTGGCAGGGTCCTTCCATTGAACCAGTTGTTGTGCATATGATGCAACATGTTTAGGAATATCATTCTTTATGTATTCCAAAACCCCATTATCATCTAACATAGCCTCCATTATTTTCTTCCATGTACAAAAATTTGAGATCCCTTCTAGTACATGCTCCATCCTCAAACCATAGACTGATATGATTCATACACTTGTAGAATTCTTGCACTAACTCATCTCCTCTTCGATGTGATTTGAATATGATCAAGGAACTTGGTATCTATCTTGTTTTTATTTATGATACCTTGTTGAAAATCCTTGAAACCTTGCAAATTCTAATGAGATCAAACTAATAACACAATACAAAAGATTTCTTTGCAAAAAATATGTGAAAAGAAAATAATGAATAAAAACACAATCACACATAGAACACAAAATATGTCAAGGGAACCCAACTCGAAAAAACCCCTCTTGCTTGTATTATCAACTCAAAACTATGATCTCTTACAAATAATCTACTTCAAGCCTTAATACGTTGCAATACTGATCAAATCTATATAAGACTTTCCCAATGCTTAGGCAAATAAGGTTTGCTAGAAGCTCCTATTTCCTAGTGCAATTATTCTCCTAAAAAGTAGGATTTTCCTCCTATTTCCTTGTGCAATTCCCAAGAGAATTTTCTCTACTTTATTCTCAAGATCGTACACAAAAGCCTGTGTATAATGAATAAATAGGTGTGTGCCTTCATTTAGTCTCAATAGGTTATTTGAGTTGCATGACCTACTAGGGCTAAATTTAGTAGTTGCAAGTAACTGAGGGTTAGTTGAGTTAACAAAAGTCAAAATATTCAACTAAACTCAAAAAGTAAAGTCTATCTCTATTTTATAACTAGAGTCCAGTTAACTGACAAGCACTACTCGTTAACTCCACTAGATAGCTAAATTTTAGCTATCAACTAGTACACAACTCACTAAAATCCATATAAAACGAATTAAATGACAATAACTTAGTGATAGGCCACACCACACATGTTAACTGAAAACTAACTCAAATATATATGAGATTGAATTTGAATTAGCATCTTTGACTAAGACACAAGTCAAAGAAGCCATTCCTTGCTACAATTTCAATATAATTATGGTGGTTAAAACAAGAAGGTCAACTTTTGAGTGGTAAATGTTTTGCATACAAACTCTAATTGAGGTAATTGTTATGTTGTTGGAAAGGTATTTGTGCGTATAATGGGAAGAAGAGGTGAAATACTGAAGTATACAATTTTTAGCCCCAAAAAATTACTCTTGATGCCTCAAAATTATCCTCAAAGTTTTGAGACCTTAATTTTCCAAACACGGTCCCACCAGTAAAAGCAGTCTTGGGAGTTGATTCCTCCATCTTTTCCACTTTAAAAGCATTGATATGGATGAAAAACAATATAATTATCTAATCCATTTCCCACCCCCTCTACATTAAAATGTTAGAAATGATATTAGTTGGTATTTTATGTCTTCTAGAAGCCTTTCCTTCTTAGTTGATGCTCATATATGTGCATCATGATCTGAGTACGCACAACATTAAAGTTGAGAGTAAGAATCATTAATTAGTTTTGAATGTGGCTTGTTTACTACTCTTGACACCCTCTCAAAGGCACAAATATTTTGAAATATCCCTCACTATTTTCTTTGACCTATTTAACTCTCCTCACCTCTAAAATATTTGTTTTCCTCCATGCCTTCATTTGTACTTCATGGTTTTGTCATTTCTTCATCGCTCCCCATCTAATTTGACAATCAATGCATCCCACTCACTAAATTCATGTGAAATCCACTACCAAATAGGGTTCCTATGAGTTTCATTGTGCTCTCTATAAGAAGACTAAATATTTAAAAATATTTGTGTGGGCATATAGCTAGATTAAAGACATCCACTGTCAAATAACATATTTTGTACTAGACTTGGCAACCAATTATTAGTGGTTAACCTGCAAAAGTGTTAGCAGATAAAACATTTCCTATGGTGGCTAATAAGCTAAAAATGATGATGAGGCTTTAAAACCCTAGAAGAAGTAATTATTAATATGTTATTAAATATATCTACATGAAAAGGTTAAAATAATAGAAAACTAAGAAATAAATATTATATCTGAGACATATGATAATAATAAAAATTATATACCCAAAGAAAGTGTTTTAATTAAAGAAGAATGTAGAGAAGTCCTCTAAAAGTGGTTCAAGATGACCTCCTCCTTTGGAAGGTTCTTCTACGATTCCTTCTTTTAGTTACATTATCTTCCTCTCTTAAAATGACTAACTATATTATTCACAAAATAAAAATAAAAGAAAAGAAATATGGTGAGGATATAATGGAGAACACTCAAATGTTATACAATCAAAAGTTCAACAATGATAATGGTAATGGTGAAATGAGGAGAAAAATCTTCTCTATTTACAATAAAATTCTAAGTCATAATTGATATGGTCCAATAATAAAATATTTGTTGGACCAAGTCATGACCTGAAATTAAAAATTCAAGGTTCCTTGAAAATGTTTGCAAGCTAGTATATGTTTTGTGGGAAATGGATCAAATTTCCAAAAGCACATAATCTTAGAAATTTTAATTAAGTTTTACAGGCTTAACCAGAGAAAAATAGACAGCATGCAACATAACAAAACAACAATTTGATGACAAAGTTCACCCCTCCTAGGCTACATCTCTGAGTCCAATTTCCAAACTTGGCCCTTTGTATCATATGCTCAAAATGTAAATTACATCGACATACAATGCTCAAATCACAAAATAATGTTGCTATTGTGTTTAGGACACCCAAAAACCCCTCTGCAAGTTATTCTTGGGCTCAAAAAGGTTGAAAAATGGATAAGTTAGGCCTCCTCCTCCATTTCTTTGCTATCTATCCTGCAAAATGAACAAAACTAGAAAAAAGGAAATGAATTCCCTCTTTGGCAGAACCACCAAGAAACAAATTAGCATGGGACCGGTGGAAATTCCACCAAAAATTGTGCAATTTGTTAAACGGTTAAATGCATCAATAGGGACCACGCAATGATTCTTTAGCCTTTGGGGTTGGTCATATCATATTCTATGTCACCAAGGGCATGAGCTAGAGGCCACATGCCCATCATCTCCATGTCCATGGTCATGTGGGCACGGGCTAGGGCCACACGCCACCCCTCCTCCGCAACCCTGCCTATGGTCTCGTGCCATAAATGGAATTGGGGGCTAGGATAACTGCCTGCCCCCTCCACTTCTGCCATGGTGATAATGCATGCCATATGACTTGGGGCTAGGTCCATGTGCCTTGATCCCCCTGCTAACTCCAAAAAAATTACATTTTAAAAATAAATTTGTCACAAATTATTATTAAGTGGATTCAATGGTGCAATGGTTCAATGATTGGTTTATAACTATGAGGTCATGTGATTGAACTCAATAAAGGCCTGTTGACCCACTAACCAAAATTTTTGCACAAAATATGAGGGCTACATGGTGCGCTCCGAACATGATAATCCAACTCTTCAACATTATTTCCTTGACTCAAAGTTGCATAAACATCTTTAAAATCTTCATCTTGAGCATATTTCTCAATGTAACTTAAATGCATGATTGAGTTATGCTTCATAATGACAAATGCATTAACAATATGCCTTGATAACAAATCAACAACTTATTATATATACCTTTTTTGTACGTGATTACCAAATGAAATTGTTGAAGGAACGTCATCCACCTGAAATATCTAGCTTGTTGTAGCTTGGTTTGCAATTGTAAATATTGCAAAGGTTGATGGTCAATAAGAATAATCATTTATTTACCCATCAAATAATGCTTCCACTTCTTCATGCTTTGTACCAAAGCATACAACTCTGTATCATAACTTGGATAGTTAATTACAACATTGGTAAAGGTTTTAGAATTATAACAAATAGGTTTGCCATGCTACATCAAAACTTCTCGCATAGCATAATAACTTACATCTGTTTGAATCTTAAATGGATGCTTAAGAGCTGGAAGTGCTAGAACTAGAGTTGTAAATATTTTCTCTTTCAATGTGTCGAAGGTTTTTTGCTACTTGTCTTCCCACTGAAAGACCTATTTCACACTTTTCAAAGCATGTAATGATGCTGGAGTGAGTGAGAAAGCTATAAATTTTCTATTGGGTTTCTCCAAAAAATGTCCTAACTTATGTTACGTTGTTGGGTTTAGGACAATTCATAACAACCTCAACTTTTGAGGGATCAATATTCAATTCACCCCCTCCTACAATGTGACACAAACAAACTAAAGAGGTTTTCCCAAATTCACATTTAGACATATTTAAATACAATCTCTCTTTTTTTAAGACATCTAAAACTTGTTTCACATGTTTGACATGCTCTTCACAAGTCTTACTAAAAATCAGAATATCATCTAAGTAGACTAAGACAAAATCATCAAGGAATGGTCTCAACACATAATTCATAACTCTTGTGAATGTTGTAGGTGCATTGCAAAGCCCAAACAACATAACTAACCATTCAAATAAACCTTATTTTGACTTGAAAGAAGTTTTCCAGATATCATCTTCGGTAATCTTTATCTAATGATAAATGCTTCTCAAATCTAACTTAGTGAAGTAAACAACATCCTTTAATTGATCAAGCAAATCATCAATGCGAGGAAGAGGATAATGATTCTTTACTGTGATCTTGTTCAAAGCTCTAAAATTCACACACATGTGCCATGTACCATATTTATTTGGAGTGAAGACAATAGGAGACCCACAAGGAGATGTGTTAGGCCTGATGACCCCTTTGTTAAGTGGCTCTTGAATTTGCTTCTTGATTTCTTCATTCTCCAAAATTGACATTTTTTACATGCCAATATTTGGAAGTGGTGTATCCTCTTGCAAGTGAATCTTAGGTTGGATTCCTCTTTTAGCAAGCAACCCCTCAAGTTCCTGAAACATCTTGTCATAAGTGTTAACAACTTCAACCAAATCATGCTTGAGTTTAGAATCAAATCTTGTTAAAGCTTCACATTCAACAGTATCTTTGGCTTTAATCTTCAACAAACACAAAATTCTTACTAGCATTTACAATCCTTTTCATCTGGCCAACACTAATAATAGATAAGTCCATATTTTATTGATGTGCTCTAACAATATATGCAAATCCATATTTAAAAGGATGATATTTTTTCTCATGACGATAGAATATGGATTTTTGGTCATACAAGTATGGGTTCCCTAAAACAATTCCACATATGTCAAGTAGTACAACATCAATCTCTACCTCATCTATAAAATTTGTAGTGATGGTGAATTTGAGTTTACATTTTCTTGTCACTTGAAATTTGGAATCTTCACATACCAAACCCAAAGGGTAAGGCTTAGTATGAGGTGTAGTCTCTAGATTTAGTTTCTTGACAATTGGCTCAGAAATAAGATTTAATTGGGGTCCACTATCAAACAATGTATCAACTTTTGTATGTTTTGTAATGACCTTGGTATGGAAAAGCTAGCTTCCTTATTTATCATTGTAAGACTCAATAGGCTTAGTATAAGAACTAGTACCTACATTAGAAGCTTTACCTTTCATTCCTATGGTTGTGATTTTGGTTTCGTCACCTGAATCATATCCTAAATCTTGTTGAGTTGTTGAAATAATCTTTTGTTTCCCCTTCTTATTGAAATCTTTGGTATCATTTATGGATGTAGTTTCCAAATATGGTCTTCATCATGGCCATCTTTTGAGAAATGTTTACAGATAAGTTTCTCTCCCTCTTTCTTGATTGTAGCATCCTTTTTTCCTTTGCCTTTAAACTTCCCCTTTCCCTTGTCTCCATTTTTGGATGGTTTCTAACTAGTCTCTTTAGGAACATTCCTGCCTCTTGATTCTAAATGAGTTTCTAGAACACACACTTCATCTAGATTGGTGGAGTTAAACATAAGTATAGTAAGTCTCAAATAACTATGTAATCCACCTATGTATTTAAGGAGAGTGTCTTGTGAAGAAAAATCAACACCCAAGATTAAAGCTCTTCTTCTAAATTCTTATTTGTAACTTTGGACACTCTGAACTTTAGCTTGTCTAAAATTTTGCCAATCCATAATTTCTTTTAGCATATAACCTAATAGATAAAATTGCCTTCTTAATGTAGCTATAAATTCATTCCAAGAAGAGATAATTTTACCACTTTCCTTCAAATATTCTTTATTTTCTTCCTCCCACCAAATGAGGGCTGCGCTTTCCAAACAAAGAGAAACAAGATGGATCTTTCTAACATCATCATCAATATTTTGAATCCTGCAATAGAACTCAATTTTTGAACCCAATTATCCAACTTTTCAGTATTTACTTCCCCATTGTACATAAGAAATTCAAACTTGACACAAAGATTAAGAAAAGGAGACTTAGCATGTCCTTTTGTATATCTAGGAGGAGTATGCCTAGGTGTTGAAGGAGGTGAAGAAGGAGGTGAGGATGTAGGTGAATATGGAGGTGGAGGTGGAGGCTTGCCCCCATCACCACCATTACATTTTTTTTATTATAAATTTATCCTTGCAACTTTTCCATCCTCTCATTGTACAACACTTTCACTATCTCAGAAATATCATAGAAAGCCTTTTTGAGAGTTCTCTCATCCTTAGACATCAACTCCTTTCATTCTTCATGTGCCATGATTGGTGGATTTTTTGGAGTTTATGACCTCCTTGAACCAATTTAAGGGTTTGATTCTTCAAGCACTCCTTTGCCTCTTCTGAACTTGGACCTTGTAATAAGTTAAAAACACTTGCAGAAACTATCAAACCTTCAAAACAACCAAGCTCTGATACCAAACTAATCTAAAATTAAAAATTGGAGGTATCTTGAAAAATTTTGCAAGCTAGTTTATATATTGTGGGAAATGGATTGAAATTGAAAAATCACGTAAACTTAGAAATTTTAATTAAGATTTGTAGATTTAACTAGATAAAAATAGACAACATGCAACATCACAAAACAACAATTTAATGTCAAAGTTCACCCCTTGTGTATGTCTCTGGGTTCAACTTCCAATGTTGACCCTTTATATTATATGATCAAATGTAAATTACATCAACATATTGTTGAGATATGTTGTGAGTGATGGAAACATGGTGATGAAAATAAAGTGTTTGGTGATGGTAGGTGGTAGTAGGAGGAACAAGTGTCAAAGAAATACCTCAAGGAGCGGGTTCCAAGCACACAAGAAGGGAAAAATATCAAAATTGGTGTAGTAGTTTTGAACAAAATCAATGCAATATATTTGGAGCTATTTTTTGAGCACTAGATCATCTTAGGTGTAGGTGTAAGCCACCCATATGGTTAGAGCTCTGCAAGATATTTACAACGAAATATGGAAGTCCTCAAAATGCTTCCTGGATCAAATGTTAGAGCCAGTGAAAGTAATATGACCCCAAGACCTTCATAGAAGAGTTAAAGAGTGTGGATAACCTTTGGCACATAGCCAAAGTTAGCTAAAATTCAAAACTCAGTTCCAAGACCGGCGGAGCCTCTAAGTGAGAGCTCCGGGTAGATATGGAAAGAACAGGTTGGAATAGAGGTGGAGCCCACTTGGCAGGCTTACTCTGAAGGAATTTTTTCGTGTCCAAGTATAAGCAACTGAGAGTAAAGAGTCGGGACATGAAAACTACACATTGTCCAAAGGAAACCAAGTGGAGCACACTCGACGGTAATACCCGAGTAGGTGCACCCCAGAGGTTTGTTTCGAGAAGCAAGCAGTTAAGCGATGGGAGGTAAGTGTTGGGACATGACAACTAAGGAAACATACCAATGTAAAGGTTGTAGGAGAATGCCCACTCCGCCAGCTCAGCCTACGAAGGATGGTCCCGAAGGTTTATCTTGTTAGGATAACATAGAAGATAGAGTAGATGAGCATTGGCCCAACTAAAAACAAAGAAAAAAAAGAAAATGGCTAGTAAGTCGAAAAACAAAATAAAAAAGAAAAAGGGTGCAAAAAAAAGGTTTGGAGGACCTACTCTCTCTCCTCTAGGAGGACAGGTGGCAGCATGTGATTGGTGTGGATTAAATCAGAGGATGACATCAACATGGACATGTGGTAGGTGTATTTAGAGTTTTTGGGCACTTGAATGGCCCTTTTCTGAGTGACACATGTCACCCACTCACATGTCAACACATGGCAAGAGTGACAACAAGGTGATGTCATCCCACAGGACACGAGCCCAAAATATTCATTTTTTTATATTTTGTGGCGGCTCTAAGAAGAAGGGACCTGGAAACAAAGGCAGAGCAGAAACCAATAAAGAGAGTGTAGGGTGGTCCGCATAAGACATGTCAACCCCGAGGTATGACCCTGACAGGTTAACTATGGTGCACATAAGTGAGTGCGTCAAGATTTTAGCGACTACTAGCCAAGTGCCCACACTAGGGCCTATGCCATATGTTAGAACTAGGGGTGCAATATATAAATAGTTGTGAAGGCTTTTGAAAGCAGCTAAGCATTGTTCCTTGCTTTCCTCGTGTAGAGGCATGACCAACAGTGTAGAGTCGTTAGCAAAGGAAATAGGACCACGACAAGACTTGAAAGGGCTTACCACCCGAGCCTTAAGCCAGTGGTCGCGGAGACCCAATATTATGATGAAAAAACATGAAAATGAGCTAATAAAAGGTGCTTAAGCTCAAATTTGGTGGAACCAACAGTTTGGTAGTAAATTTGTGAGTTAAGCAAAACTTAACTGCAACTAAAACTAGAATAAACACTTCTAAAGTCTGTAAAGGAATAGTTTAGCTAAAAAATGGAAATAAGCTTGGTTCAAATGGCATAAAAGGTTGGTTAAGGTTTGATAACTCAATGAACACATGCATAGGAAAAAATTTAATAGGACAAAGGAAAAAAAAAAGGCTTCATGCACAATTTAAAAAATAAACAAATGTAAAATTAGAAAAAAGAAAAATCTATAAAAACAGGCCTAATCAAGTAGAATGTGTACAATTTTTTTTGATACAGAGCTTACGGTGCAACAAGGTGTTGGTATGATGATTTTTGTAGGTGTTTGTTAGAGGTGACTGAGATAAATTGTTTGTTTTGAAAGGAGAGAAGGAAGTCATTGATCTTAGTGTGAAAATGGATGAAAAATGGAAGAGTGGGTGTCAAAGCAAGTTTTAGCTTGCTGATTAGGGGTTGACTCTCCTTCAAGTGGGTGTTGGAGAATAGTTGGGGTTGTAGCTCCATTCAGTTGCAGCTGATAAATTAGGAAGTTGTAGATTCCTACTGGTTGTAGCCAAAACATTGTATTTTCATGTTGCATCTTGCCCTATGAATAAAATAGAGAAGTAATTTCTGAAGTTACTTGTTCCTTGAATATTCCATTGATTTTTGAAGTAGTTTTGTATCATATTTATCGTTGAAAGTTCTCTTTATTGTCTTATTATTCTCACACAACAAAAAAGAAATTTTGAATTGGTAATATTGTTGCAATATTGATTCACCTCCCTCTTAGTATTGTCTTGGTTTCCAACAATTTTTATGAGAGAAATTTTACCTGTAATCATTGTAAAAACTGGAAGAAAGATCAAGGACCATGGAAAACCAGGAAGGAGATTTTATAAATAAGGCACCTATGTTCAATGGAATAATCTATGTGTTTTGGAAAGTGAGGATGAAGACCTACATTCAATCACTTGGAGTTGATATGTGGGATGTTGTGGAAGAAGAATATCAAAGACCTCCAATATTGGTTTCCAAAGATTAGAAGTTGGAGTTCACATGCAATCCTAAAGCAATACATGCCCTACTTCTTGGCTTACCTGAATCATAACTTGTCAAGGTGATGGATTGCAAATATTCCAAAGAAATCTGGGACAAGATGAGCAACTACTATGAAGGAGACAACAAGGTAAAGAAAGCTAAACTCTAAGGTTTTAGGATCAAATTTGAATCATTGAGTATGCATGATGACAAATATATTGCAAAGTATTTTCAAAGAGTTGATGAAGTTATGAACACCATCAAAGGGCTTGACGAGAAGCTAGATGAAGATGTGGTGGTTTAAAAATTGCTGAGCTCTCTTATTGAGAGGTTTAATCCTAAGTTGTCAGCCATTGAAGAAATGGAAAATTTGAACACTCTCACTCAAGATCAACTCCTTGTAATAATCAATACCTATGATATGAGGAGTTATAAATGAAAGCCTATAGCCAAAGAATCAACCTTCAAAGAAGAAAATAAGTGCAAGGATGAGCATGTTGACACATGATGTGAATCCGATGAAGAATAAGTTAGCTTTGCGAGGAGGCTCAAGTGAGGATCAAGCAATTATAAAGGTAAGCTTCCCTTTAAATGTTTTAACTATGGCCAAGTTGGTCATTATGCATTAAAGTGTCTTGAAAATAAGAAAAATGATTATGATCGTAAAGAAAAATTCAAGAAGGTTCAAAAGGATAGAAAGAAGGCTAAGAAGAAAGGTTTCTATGCTCAAGATGAGAGCTCATCTGAAAGTGAGCTCAACCAATCCTCATATGAGGACAAAGATGATGAGAGCCCTAAGGAATTTAAGTTGATGGCCATTGAAAATTTGTAAGTTGATGCTATTAACTCTGATGATGATGAAGGAGAAGTTGATCTTGATGGAGAACTAGTAAGTGCACTTGTGGAAATAGAGAGGCTGAGAAAGAAAAAGAAAATCGAAAAATAATCTTTGAGACCCATTACTTCTACAATTAGGAGAAGTAAGAAAATCAAAGAAACCTTGAACTAACAATTGATTGAAAAAACTAAAACGTGTGAGAAGTTGGAAGGTGAAATTGTGTTGTGAAGGAAAGAGATTGAAAAGGATAAAACACAGCTCACTTTCAACCAAAAGTTTTGAAAAGGGACTGAAGTTCTTAATGAGATATTGGATGCATAGTGAGCCTCCTTAAATCGAACTAGTCTAGGCTATGAAGTTGAGTCTAATGCAACAATTGAAATAAAAGGTAAAAAGGGAATTACCTTTTTCCCCCAACAAAAGAAGGGTCCACATAGCAGCTAGAAGACAATTTTTTTTTTGAGAAAAGTTAACAATGACAATAAAAGGAGCATGTTGTCCATACTATTTGAGCTACCCAAAATTTTGCTCAGTGCAGAAGGAAATCATTAAGGAACATTGCTATCTTCCCAGGGTAATATTTTACATGCACCAGTTATGTCCAAAAAGCAACAAAGTGTAGAGTTAATCTCTCTTACATACAAATTAGACCTAGTAGAAGAATTCGGCAAAGAGGAAGCAAATTTGACCAATATGTTGTGAAGTTGAAATACTTCATTTATGGTCAAGTATATTGGTTCAAAAACCCCTCATTTTGAACCACATCCACCTTATGGCCATTTCATTGTTGCATGATGTTTGGGTAAGGGGACACCTATTTTTTAGGGTCCAAAAGAAGACATTATCTCAAACCCTCATATTTCATCTGGTAATATCAACTCTAGTACAATAATTCTTTCTCATATTGAAGAACTTCTAGAGTCCCATATCACTCTATATCACACTAGGGTTGATCCACTTAATCATTACTACATCAACACAATCCCTTAGACATTTTTGTTTTTTAGCCCTAGTTTTGTCTAGGTGAGCATCATTTCACTATATCCCAAGCCACTCCTTGGTATGGTGACACCTCGTTGAAAAACCATATATTTTGTGCCTTTGACTCACATATGTAGTACCAAGTGTGATTGGAACTCCACCATTTCCTTTCTCCTACTATATTCATCCCTTCTTCCCATAAGAAGATAACCAATCCACAACATGATGGTAACATATATAAACACATTATTTTCGAAGTTGCAACCCTTGTGCACATGTGTATCACCACCATTAGGGTCATCCCCACAGCATGTACATACACATCCACTAGGGGCATCATTCCCACCTTTTCATAACCGATCCTTCAACCATCATTTTTTTTTGGGACGTATCTCATGCTTGGGGCATGGTTACCGCTCGGGCCACTTTTACCTTTCATACTTATCCACTCTTGATCAAGGCCCCAAATTTCTATATAAGTTTGATTATCCTCTCATTCTAAATCATTTGACCATTTCACCTAGAAGTGATTTAATAAACCTATTATTAATTATTTCTTCTTTATTTTACCCAATTTTATTAATTGACTCAATTAATCATTATATTTTGAGTTAGTTATCTAAGTAAAGGTTATTAACCATTTCTTTGACCTTTTCCTTCAATAAATAATAATAAAATACCAAAAGTGGTCAGATAATTATTTGGTCCAACACATATTTTATTATTTCACCATATCTAGTCTAATATAGCATTTTATTACACACACACACACACACACACACACACACACACACACACACACACATATATCTATGTGTGTTTTCTCCACTCATATTTAGAATGACCATTAGAGTCTCACTATTTACCACTTTTTTCTCTACATAATTCTAAAAAAGAGAGTCACTACAACAAAAGGAAGGGGATACTAAGAACCCTCCAAAGTATGAGGATATTACGAGCCACATTCATGTAACTTCTCCACAAGTGATCTATATTCATTAATAAAAAGCTTGTTCATTGGGTATAAAAATATGGTAATTCTGTTACATTTTAAAATTTTGTAGTTTATTGCATATTTTCTATTCTACTCTTATAATTACAAAGGTCTATTATATAATCATAATGATTATTATTGCTTCTAGGGTTTTCTAACACTCGTTTTGTTGTTAGCCTACTAGAACCATCACAGGAAAAGGAATTTTTCTAACTTTTTCACAGGAAACCCACTAACACAATTTTTTTTTGACAATGTAAGGACCTAGTCATAAGGGTTTAATCATTTTATGTCCCACTATATCATGAGATTGATCATATATGGGGACTAGATCACCTTCATGGTAGACACAATGGTGGACCTTTTGTTCATATCGGGCTTTGGTGCACCATTTTTCCACTTCAATTCTCTATAAAGAAACTTGATGGTCTTCATTGGCATGTTCTAACATAATGGCCCTCTCTTATAAGGGAGAAGTGTCTAGGAGTAGTTTGATGACAAGGTGAAGGATGGGATTCGGTGCTTGATTGGTAATAATACCTACCCTCAATGGATAATATGGAAATGAGTGAACTTAGTGGTGGTGTTAACAAACATTCTATAGGCCATACAGAAGAAAATTAAATTCCAACTGTTTTTTTGTTATTTACCATCCATTAAAGCATGGTCTTAAGGATCTTGTTGACAACTTCAACTTGTCCATTCCTAGGGTGGTTTATAAGACGATGAATATTTGTACTCAAAACCTAAAAATTAAGCTAGCTCCTACCAAATCTCATCTTCAAAGTGTTGTCCATGGTCAAATACTGATTTCTTTGAAATACCAAATAAAGCAATGACATGGTTAAATAACAATTGGGCCATGGTTTCCACGGTGTTATTGCAGGTGGGCATGGCCTCATCTCATTTGGTGAAGTAGTCAACATCCACAATGATGTAATTATGACCATTGGATGAGGTGGGTTTACACTCCATAAAGTTGATGTCCCATTTGTAGAAATGACCAACATAAATAATAAGGTGAAAAGGGGTGTGAAAAACCCTTGCCTTAGGGGAAAATATTTGGTAGTTAGGGTAGTGTTTGACTACCTCAGTGTAGTCTCTAAATAGAGAAGGAAAAATGTATCCAACTTGAATGATTTTATGAGCAATGGCCATTCTATAGAGGTGACCACCACAAGAACCATTGTTCAAGCATTTAACATTTTCTCACTTTCAACATGAGTGAGGCAATGGCATAGAATGGTATCAATACCATGACAATAGAGATAAGCACCTAGCATAAGGTAGTGAGGGGCTTGGTGATGAATATGTTATTGATCATCATTTGTTAGAGGAAGTGGAAATTTATGGGTTCGCAACCATGTGAGTATATCTCCATATCATGGGTTATTAGATGATATGGTGAACATGTGTTTATTCGAAAGGTCATCATCTAAGTGAAAGACTTGAAAACTAGTGGGAAATTTATAAATTAACTTGAGAAGTTACAAGCATTCTTACTTTTGGGTGTTACAAATTCTGAGTCAAATTATTAAAGGATAAAAGTCCAGAGCATACTTGCTATTGATAATGCATAGATTCAACAAGAATGCAATGCGTTTGGAATTAGTAATGACCTTGGTGGTGCACATTAACATATAATGAAATAGATTATGGACAAAGAAAACTATATCCAATTCCAACTTCTCCTCATTGGAATAGGACATTGGGGGTCCATTGAGGTTATTGCTAACATAATATATGACATGTTTGGTTTCCTCACCATCTTATTATACTAGTGTCTTAGCTATTTCATATGTGGAAGTTGATATCTACAAGATGAAGTCATTTTCAAAGTTAGGTTGACTAATCGAAATAGAAAAGTTGAGGGAATGTTTCTATGCTTTGAAGGATTGTTGGGCCTAGTCATTGCATACAAATCGAATATCATACCAAATGAGATGAAGAAACCCATGAGATGTGGTGGCATAATTTGGAATGAATCTACACAAGAAGTTGGATTTCCCTTCAAGGCTCTAAAAATGGATCAGCTACAAGGTAGAGGGAGTTCAGTGTTGGATTAAAATTTGAGAGGATAAATGGTAATGCTGGATTTGTACATAATGAATCACATAATTTGAACCATATAGTGAAAAAGACACACTTAAGATGGTTAAGTAATATATTATACTTGTGACATCAAATAAATAAGGTAAAAAGATCTTCTAAATGTTACAACCCTTGTTTTGAATAGTTAGTGATATGACATGGCGTGTTGAAATGTGGTTCCATTGTTCTTTAATTTGAAAAGAGTCACTCTATATGTGAAGGTTCTACAAGGACCGGTGAAAGTATTTTTATGTTGATCTGTAAAGTGGGTAATAATCTAGTTGTATCTTGAGAATCCATTCATAAAAGATAGAACCTCATGACCCACACACTCATCAATGATTTGGTCAATAAAGGGTGTAGGGAAATTTTCTTTGGGACTTTCTTTACTTAGATCTTGAAATTCCTTACAAACACGTATGATGCCTTGTTTCTTTAAAACCGGAACCAGGTTGGATACCCAAGAGGTATAAGTGATACCATAAATGAATATTGCTTATATGATATTATTAATATTTGAACCTTAATATCATCATGTTTGGTGGGGTGACTAGGCCTTTTGTTTCAGTGGACCAAGAAGGAAACCAACTAAGTGTCATTGCGATGCACAATAATGGATGGATTGAGACCAAATATCTTAGAATAGGACCAAGAAAATATATCTCGAAATTCTTTGAATAACTTAGTGTATGTGAAAACTTCTTTAGGTGTGCATTTCTCCTAGCGAGATGTATTTGTTAACTCCAATTTTGCTAGAGATATTCACCTTAATGGTAGGTGAAATATTGGCCATATCCGCTTGTTTGAAATCAACTAGGGAAAGGATGGGGTTCCTAAACCAATCTACTTTACCATGAATAAATTATTTTTATTCCACAACGTATTGGTCAGATGGAATTTGTTGTTATGGGAGAAAATGGGAATGATGATGCATATCATCCCATCAACAATATGGTGTGGTCATAGACTCCATAATGCCTTCATCAGTGGAAGATTAAAATGTGATAATGTGAAGGAAAACATTATTGCGATGATAAAGAGTTATCTAAATCATCATCATGGGAGACATGGTTCATATGCGCAATGTCTAGTGAGGGAGATCGTTGACTAGTGGACTGAAGTTCCACCAATTTTAAGACTATAGTGACATCAAAGTTGAAGGTATTTCTGAAGGTACACAATCAAACTCTCACTAGGATTCTAAAGGTGTTGATCCCATAGATGATCACAAGTAAATAATATGTACAAGTTTTTTTTCCATCTCCATGTCAGAGGTGCTAATCATGATGATGTATTGACTAGTTCCCTTCCCAGAAAGAGAAGAGGTGCTAGGTGCTATAAGTAGAGGAGTGGAAGATCGACTATGCGAAGTGTACATTTCGTGAAGATTGATGAGTGTATCATACAAATTTTAGAGATGTGGGTAGTGATGTGAATAATGTTTGTACATTTCACATGGAGTGCATGGATTATTTATGTGTAATGCTTTAGTTTTATTAGATGATGTAGGGAGAGTGAATTACATCTCGAGAACCATTTGGCATGGCTAAAGTTCACCCAAGGTAATGAAACCCTTTACCCAAGGGAGAGTGCGATAGTTATTGGTGGCATGGCCTTGAATATCATCAGAAGCACATGGTGGTGTAGGATTAGGTGTATAAGGTTGAGAAGCCACAAACAAACTTGTCCTATTAGTGCCCCCTTTCTTCTTAGCTTTTTCCCCTTTACTAGATGCTTGCACAATAGGATAAAACCCCTATTGAGGTTTCGGTGGAACTTAAGAAAAAAATGGAGGCATTAGGAAACTTTGGATGGGTATTAAAGAAAAATAGGGTTTAGGATGGTTGGGAGGGGTATTGGAAAGAGAATCCAGGTACCAAAATGGAATCCCTAGTGTGAGATTAGGAAAATACAACATAGCTAGCATAGGTGTGCTGACTACTCTTATTGGTGTTAATGGTATATAATTAAATGGATAATGGATAAGGGGTACACATACATGCATATTAGTTGAATTTGTGACAACATATTACTAAGGTGTTGGTTTCTAGAAAGAGGGACCAGGCTGCTAAGAAGCTTGAGACCCAAACACCATGCAAACCTAAGAGGTGTTAGGTGTAGTCAAAATAGGTGGTGGGCCATAATATGCCCCAAGAAAAGAGGAATCCTTATAGACTCTAGGAATGATCTCAATGGGAGAAGGAAATGTTTATTTCCGACCATTGAGGAAATGACATTATTAGGATTCACCTGAAGCATAATAGTATGTCAATTGGTTAATAGCGACAATCTTCCCATTATGGGGGAAGCTCATGGTATGATATACAAAGGAATTAAGATCCTTTATGTTGTACATGAAATTACATCCTAGCAATGAATTATCTTCTAAATGGGTGTCAACAACCTCCACATTTAAAAAGACTTGCTTTCTAGCCAACTTTGTAGGGAAATTGTGGTAAACACTTATTGGTTGCGAGAGTCTACCATCATATTATCTAAGTTTGATCATAAATGACTAGAGGTTTACATGTATGAGCTATTTCTAGACCTGTGTGGATATCACATATGTGGATTCCCCTTCATCATTGATAAACCAATGAATAACAATGTTCTAAATGGATGTAGGTATCTGAAAAGAATAGGATGGGGGGAAATGTTGAGACTCTGTTATCAATGTCAAAGACAATCATTCAATCATTAGATGGATCCATAATGCCCAAAGAAGAGAGGAGAGCCTTACATTGTGAAGGTCACATCTAGGGGACTTCTAACACTCACATAGTAGTAGGAGACTATTTCGTGTCTTATATAATACCATAATAATGGGTGGCCCATGGAAGGGAAGTGGTAGAATTACGATGTAATGTTCCCTTGATATTGTTAGGAGGAACCTCAACTATTGGTTAGCGCATATCTAGAGTACCATTTGTTGACAACATAAGATCTATGGATGATGTTAGTGGTATCTTATGAGGAGACACATATCAATGTGACTGAGTGGATAGATTTACATTGGAATAATTAATCATTACGATCTGATATGTTACATTCCTAGTTTGTGTGGGAGGGAGAGTAGGAGGAGCATTATGAACATCATGAGTGGCCATGTACCCTTGGTTTGGGAATAGTCTTAGAAGCATAGCTAGCTACAAAGGAGGTGGAGTGGAAGTAGAATGAGTTTCATTCTCCTTTGTTGTAGTCTCTTGATTTTCTCATATCTTATACATCTTAGGGAGGAGGGGACACTCGTAAGTGTAATGGCTGCATGTACCACAATAAGCACAAGGCATTTTCATTCAAATATACATGTTTATATTGGGTAAATTTCCATGTTGTTGATTTATAGTATTTTATTTGTCATCTTGGTTGGTATTAGGCTTTTTTCCTTAGTTACCTTGGTTACCTTGATTTTGGGAATTTTTCTTTCCTTTACCCTTGATCCTTTTCTTCAGATTAGGTGGATTGTATACATTCTAATAAGCATGCACATGAACTTGCTAAGGAGGTTCCTAGTGAGGCATGGGAGGTTGAGGTGATGGCGTCCAAGGGAATGGATTCTTGGATGTGGATATAATAAGGGTTCATTGTCACATTCTGATAGGTAGGTGGTGTACATGTTTCCCTAGGAACATGCTGATGTGTATGGGAATATGCATAAGAGCTACTTGTGCCTCCTTGTGATGAAATGAAAGAGGGAGCTAAGGGAGGGTAAGTGTAAGTGGAGTTGCCCCACCCACCCTCGGGCATTGCCATATCCCATCTATCCTTATAGATATGGGGAAGAATATTGGTATGCTACAAACCCAATCGTACAGTCAACAACATAAAATTCCCCTGGTGTAAAATGACCAATTGGGAAAGAACGAGGAGCATCAGGGATGAAAGTGTATAAATATCCCAACTAGGCATAAATCAAGTCTTATGCATTGTTTTCTGAATTACCTCTTCCTTTGTTTGAGGGAATGTTTAAGCAACATCCTTGGAAATGGGATGAAGAGGTACCATTTCTTCCCAAAACCACCACCTACAAAAAATTACCACTATGGTTACCTTTATTTGTTGGGGGTGAGAGACTTTCAGCTTTTGGGCATCAAATTTGGATCTAGATTCCAATCTAGGGGTTTGGATCCTCAAGGGGAACCAACATTATTCACAAAGTAAGCCTTACCCCATTTACAAGTTTCTTTTGCACATCAATTTTTACCATTGGATGGTGAAGGATTTTAAGCTCCCTATTAGACAACCATGTATGTCTCAATGTATAGTTATTGATGGGTGTTATTTGGATTTCAATCCCACTAATCCTAACCTAATTAAAAGATTATTTTGATTCCCAAGTGGGCTTAATAATTTTTTTTAAGATAGGGTTGATGTTAAAGGCTCAACTTGGGGTCTCCAACCAAGAATTGTTTACTTAATGGTTTTTAGGTGTGTGAAAAAGTGTGTGTGGTACAACTTGAAAATAATTTATTTTCCACTAAAATAACATGAAACAAATTGAATATAACAATAAATAAATTGTTGCAGTAAAACATAAATTGTTGATTCACTAAAAGAAATTTATTAACCACCCAATTAGAGGCTTTAGTGCAAAGAGAGGCTTGAAAATGGGAAAAATGATGTTTTAAATTATGATAAATGACAAGGACAGAAATGAAATCTGATCTATTTTCCAAAAACCAACATAATGTAGAGGTTATAATAGGGAAATAGGGGTTTAAGGGTTACAAATAAGTCATAAGAATATTTACTCAAGATAGACGTTTAAGAGAGCTAGAAAATGGAAGATGAGTAAAAGGAAATATAGGAATTTATCAAACTCAATCTCTAATAAGAAAATAGGTTTTCAAATCTGTAAAGAATAGTGGTGACAAAGGGTTTTTCTAGCCTATGGTAGTAAACTCCCAATTCAACCTCCCAACCCACTTTGGTGGAGAATTACTATAAGCCCTCATGGGGTTTATTTTTTCTCCTAGAAAAGAAATGAATATATCTAGGCTTACTGACCGACTATGAATAGGATGGGACTTAGAACCTTACAACCAATAAAAAGCAAACAAGAAAAGGAAAAAAAATGTAATTTTTGAAATATTTTACTAATATGAAAAAATACATGTGTTGTCTCTTGTAGGTTTTGAGGAATATAATGTATTTCATAACACATATATTGGAGCCAAAAGTGCATTGAACAACTAAGGTTTCAGCTTGAAACCTACATTGACTTGGTAGGGTTTCTATTTTTAGGGTCTGCTCAAATTTTTTCATTTGCTACACTGCCGAGATGTCTGACTTGAAAGAAAAAAAAAGGAAAAAAATACTAATTCTTTCCAAATAATAAGCACAAATAATAATTTCCTAAAAATAGGGAAAATAAAGAAACAACTTACAAAAAACCACCATGAACTAAAGTTTTTAGCTCCCTAGTGGAGTCACCATATGTTAGTCATTTTCCCACACAAGAGTTAGAAAATAAAACTTTTCCTATGATGGCTAATAGGCTAACAACAATGATGAGGGATTAAAATAGATCTACATGAAAAGATTAAAGGAACAAAAAGGAAGTAAATATTATATTTGAAACATATAATAATAAAAAACTTCCATACCAAAAGAAAGATTTTTAATTAAATACACATGTAGAGAAGTCCTTTAAAATTGGTTGAAGATGTCCTCCTCATTGGGAGGGCTCTTCTATGATTCCTTCTTGTAGTTGTTGTGGCTACCTCTCTCAGAAAGACTGGTTGTACTTAGAAAATAAAAATAAAAGAAAAGGAATATGGCGAGGCTCTAGTGGAGAGCACTCAAATGTCATAAAATCAAAAATTGGATGACGATAATGGTCATGGTAAAATGAGGAGACGAAAAATGTTTATTTATAACAAAATGTCCAGTCAAATTTGATATGGTCAAATAAGAAAATATTGTTGGACCAAATAAATATGTAACTAGTTTTGGTATTTTATTATTATTTGTGAGAGAAAAAAAGTCAAAGAAATGGTTAATAACATTTATTTAGATACATAACTAAAAAAATAATGAATTCTTGAGTTAATTAATAAAAAATGGTAAATAAGAATGTTTAAAATATTAAGTAATAATCAATAAATAAATGATTTGTTAAATTGTTCCTATGGAAATGGAATATCTGAGTGAAAATATTTAGAATTATTTTCACTTTAAGGGGTAAAAATATGAAAATAACATAAAATTAATGAATTTATGGGTTATTCTCATGTGGGTAAATTAATTAATGGAAATAACTGAGAAAAGGTGGCTCCTTAGGCTATTTACTTAGGTGAAGCTAGGTTTTAATGTGTAAAAAGGCATATTGCATGGTGTATTTTGATCCACCTAATGAATGTCTAGGTGGTTACTTTTTATATGATAACACCAATCATATCTAAGATACTTTTTTCCTAGAATGTTGGAGCTGTATTGGCACATCAAACCCTTCATTTCCCATTAACTCGTTGTTGAGGAAGTGGAAGGTAAGGTGCTTAAGGATTTCTTGGACTAGAATAATAAGGGTGAATGCTCATAAAGCTCTTCTCATGGATAACAAATAAGCATGGTGAGGTCATGGACTCAAAATTAGTATATTACCCCAAATATCATCCAATTAATATTATTGTAGATAATCCGACCAATTCAAAGCCTTCAAGGATTAGTCCCTTATTTCATTCCTTCTCATCTTGCTTCACTCATATAATATAATTTGGTAGTTTTGGTTTCCATTAAGGAAAATTTATCCTTTTGAGAAAAATATATATTTTAATCTATCCAATTGGTTAACTCTATTCAGCCTTGTATCCCTAGTAAGTTGATCAAAAATTTATTTATTATGAATTTTAGAAGCATATTGGACCCAATATACACTCTTATTTATGTACCTCGTTGAATTTTTCATAATGTATTAGAGAACTTGCAAAAAAATAAATCTCAAAAAATGAATCATAAACAAGATATTCAAAAGTGACCAAACTTTATTTATGAGAATTGTTATAGGGAAACACCTTACAATGAGCCTTTTATAGAAGGAATGCACTCATGTTAACTTCCCCTTAGGTTATGAAAACCTCTAAATTAGTTGAGCTCCAAATATAATATTCTTCCACATAGGCTCCATAAATAGTAGTCCATCCTTAGGAATAGCTATCTACATAAACCTATTCATAACCACCTCATAATTATCTAGTTTCCTTGTTTAAACAGGACACAATACATTTATTCCATGTCGACTAACTAGTGGGACTTATTTAATCATAACAAAATTAGTGTACCTATTCCACCTCATATTTAATGGCCACTATATTATATTTTTATTTCTATAATGGCTCCTACCACCCCCTCATTATGCCCCTATGGATGACACCAACATTGTCTTACTCCTTGGAAGTGTGATTTCTATCTCACTTTTAGAAGTGCATTATCTCTCACTTACAACTATAATGTAATTTTATTGCTCTGTTTTCAAATTGCAAAATTCTTTACTTTTGGAAGTGTGATTTTCGAATTTAGCATTTGACATTTTAGTCATCATAACTCCTTTTCACCTTCATTTGGACGATGCAATGTTTCCTCTCCCCTCCATGTTTGGAGCTATGATCTACTCATTTTCTATACAATTTGATAAAATTGTGATCGTGCAATAAAAAATGTTAGTTCTAACATTTGTACTAAGTTGTATTCTAGAATTTTTCAACAATTTTGATGTGTCTTGAGTGACATTGTTATAAATTTCTAAAACAAAATATTAGCATAGGTCAGGGTTAAACATATATGACTAATATATGAATATGACAACATAAATTAGTAATATTTATTACCTATATTTCATTCAATATTAGTAGTATAATCATTTTAGTGTGATTTATTAGATCAATTAGGAGCTTCATGTTGAATTAATTTTTAAATTCATGAATGAACCCATGCTTCATGATAAGGCAGTGAGCACATGTTCATAGAATATAATTACTTAAATTCACTGCAACTTTGGTCAAGTACCACTACAAGATGCTTATAACATAAGAATCCAATGACACTACATAGTTGGTTGGGTTAGTAATTAGTAACATTTTGTATCGTTATATAACTAAGAATGATTATTCTCATGTTTTTTTATTTTTAATAAATAAGGAGTTAATGACCATTCTATTTTTATTATATTATAGAAATAATATTACCAATTACCTACATTAAGTAAATAATTTTCAAACTTACCAGCTACCTAAATCCTATATTTCTTACCCTTATGACAAGATAACCATTGAAGCTATGTCACAAGGATATGCAACGAAACTCTGTCACCCTATCCTTGGAAAAATAAGAATTATTCAAGTCAAACTAACCTTGTTGTTGACAAGACACTTCAACATTATCCAACCAACCTTCATTTTGATTCCTAACCTAGCTAGGCTCTTAAGTAATGACTTTATTTCAGCAACTAAAATATGTTGCCACTTTGTTACTTAGGTTCAATTTGTTAGGTTTTTTCTATGAATATATGTTCACTTAAAATACTCAAACAAAATTATCCCACCATTTATTTTATTTGTCCATCTATTATTATACTTTAGGATGATCATAAAGGGGGAATATATGGGGTTAAAATATATATATGAAATTGGGTAAATGTAAATGAAATAATATAAATTTGAATGAATGAGTCACATGTGCAATGTTGAATAGGTATATATAAACATCATGTAGTCATTACTAACGAAAAAGTGATTCGGATTCATGAATATATTGGGGTATTTGGAGGAGATTCATTTATTCTTGAGGGAATTATTTTATAATTCATCCCCTTGATTTATCTTAGAGTTTTTATCCATTCTCACTGCTCTAATTTATATAAGAAAGATGAGATACATTAGTACTTATTAAATAATAGGAGAATTTCCTCGAAATAGCAAAATACATTCTGATAAGAAAAATGATGAGAGGGGGGTGAATCAATATTTTTAATTCACTTAATCTTCGATTTTAAATTCACTATGCTATATGAAATTGTTATTTAGGAAACTCACATGTATATGCAACTTCAGTGAATGCAAATTGCTTATATCGAGATAACTAATTTTTCATGAATTTCAATAGATGTTTAACTTTAACCAGTGCATCATTATTTCATTGTACTTTTATTAAGCAGTAACTATTAGTAGTAGGAGTATATAAACCATAACACATGAGAAACAAATAAATCACATATGGACACTAGGATTTTAGGTGGAAACCCAATGTGGGAGAAAAACACTGTTGTTTTTTTCTCTATCTTCTTTCTTATTGTATAAATATATGGTTCATTACATCTTGTACTAGCACATACTCTTACCAACACGTAGGATCCTACATCCCAGAGGATATAACCTCCACTCATTTTCCAACATATCTTGGAAAGGAGCTACAACCCTATGATATCATTTACCAGCACTACGAAAAGGAATCGCCTACCCCCTCACTGAAGGCTGCAACGCTCAGTAATTTTTGGACCATGTCTCATAATTCACACTGGATCTTCCTGTCAATCAATCATCAAAACATGCAGGCCACCTTTCATCAATTTTTTACAGTGGAACCACACCAACAATAATACCAAATTGAACCACAAAATATGAATATAATCATTGAATCACCACTAAATACCAATCACTAATAAACTGAATCACTAAAGCAATTGAATCACTAAATACTAAACCAATCCCAAGTAACCAATCAACCAATAATTGATCAAATCAATACCAATTAACCATTAAAGCTAATGTCCAACCATTCACTAATTAATCACATTGTTAAATACCAGAGAGTCATCATAGAAGAATTGTGCAATCACTGCAAACCCTGATCAAATTTACTTCAGTACATATATGTGATTTTTCCGAGTCAAAACCGTGTATATATGCGCTTCCTCTGCATAAAACATGTGTATAGATCTCAAGTCACAAAATATTGAATACATACCAACTGAATCACTGAACCATTGAAGTACAAATTCTGAATCACTACAACAACCAATCATAGATATACCAATACTAAATAACTAAATACCCAATCACAAATCTGTAGTATCATCATTGATCAACATACAAGGTCACAACAAAATAAATCAAATCCACACTGTCAAATATAGACCATTCTGATCAAGACATAAGTGACGAAAAAAAAAAACCAATTTCGTCAACTGTTATCACCAAGCAGTAATTCAAACTCTGGAATATATACGTGACTTCAATTAACTAGATTTGTGTGTATATAGGCTTATCACATATAAAACCCACACAGATATATATATATATATATATATATATATATATATATATATATATATATATATATATATATATATATATAATTTTTGGTCATGCGGAGGTGATCTTCAAAGTCGGCGAGTGAGTTTCAATGGGAGCGAAGGCGGGAACAGGAGTGCAGCGGAAGCAACCAGGGTTTTGGTTCTCTGAGGGATTCTCCCCATGGATGGGCACAAAGGAGGGAAATCTACTCCTTCCTTCAAGGAGGCGGTGGTCAACAAACACAAGAAGCCCCCGGATAGAGGCAGAGGTAATGAAGAGGAAGGAAGGAGAAACAAGGAAGAGGAAATAGATGGTTCCATTTCAAAGGAGAAGGAAAGCATAAAAGACAAAGAGGAAACTGACAAAAAACAGGGAACAAAAGACAAAAAACAGAAGGGACTGTGCAAACCCAAGGCTGAAATCACTCCTAGAGTGGTATTAAATAATCCAGTGCTGCAGGCGCACAAGGAGCACATGCAGACTTACGCAATCATATGCAAATTCATGGGGTTATGGCCCACTGAAAAAGTGTTGCAAACTTGGATCAGATACCACTGGAAGCCTAAAGGAATCATTGATCTTCACCTAGGGTCCAAGGGTTTCTTCACTGTAGTGTTCACCAATATTGAGGATAAAGATAGAGTGTTCGAAGGTGGGCCCTACTTTTATGCAACAACAGGACTCTACATGAGGCCATGGATGATGAACTTCGTTCCGGAGAGGGAAACTTTCACTTTAGTCCTGGTTTGGGTAAGACTGTATTCTCCACCTTTAGATTATTAGCAAATAGAATCACTAGCTACCATAGGAAATAAATTAGGAAGGTTCGTTAAAGCTGCTAAAGCCATAAGAAGGGGAAAATATACATCCTTTGCAAGGATCTGTGTGGAGATGGATCTATCTGGAGCTCTCCTAGATGAAGTCATCTTGGAGGTTTACGATGAGGAATGGGTGTAGATAGTAAACTACGAGCATATTCCATTTAGATGCCGTAGATGCCATGAACATGGGCACCTTCTAAGAGATTTCCCTCTCACTAAAGCAGAAATCAAAGGAAATACTAACACAACGAAAGATGCAGACAATTTTCACAAAGTAGTTCCTAAAGGAAAAAGTGGTAAAAAAGGGCCAAAGCAACACCATGCGGGAGGACAAAAGCCTAGTCAGAATCAGTTCCAGGTTCTTGAAGAGGATGAAGAAATAGCAGTAGAAGATCAAGTAATGAAGGAAGGTAATGAAAAGAAGGATAAGGGAGCAGAAAATGACCACGCACAGGAAAATGAAGAACGGAAGGGAAACATGATGAGTGATTCAGAACTGGAAATGGATCAGGAAATGAACCAAAGTGAGATGGAAATGGAAGACAATGAACTACAGGAGATTCTGGACAGAGAAAACCTAGATCTAGAAGGGTTCTTGAATCAGGGAACTTTGGGCGGGGTAGAATCGCTACCACAAGAAAAGATCAATAGAATACAGTAGTTATTCCTATGGAAAACTCAGGCCAAGGGTTTGGAGGAAGGAAGAAACACTGAAAGACAGAGGAATGAAGGGGGGAAGTAGTCAAAACGACTCCAGGGCTAGCACTGAGAAATCCAGGGAAAAAAAGAGGCAGGAAAAAGCAGAACGAGCTACTGATGGAATGTGGAAAGCTCATGGTAGACTCAGGTAAGATGAAAGATCTAACCAGTTACTCCTTTACCAATCTTTAATCATGAAGTTCACAACTTGGAATATTAGAGGTCTAGGCAGTAAGAGAAAACAGAGATTGTTGAATAACAAAATGCAGCAAGCAGCCCCGGATATAATTTTTGTCCAAGAAATGAAATGCTCTATTCAAAAGTTGAGACAAATACATAGTAAATGGCTCAACAAATTTGAGTTTCTAGAAGTTAAAGCTGAAAACATAGCAGGGGGTATCCTCACTCTCTGGAACCCCAAAAGATTGGAATAATTGATGTGTAGGCAACAAGGAATTATTTATCAATGGTCATACAGCCTGTAGGAGACAAGGACACTTACCTAGTAACGAATGTTTATAGCCCCCAAAGGTTAGATGACAAAATCCAGTTTTTAGACTCCTTGTTGGATCTCCGGGCCAGGCACCAAGGGTTACCCTGGGTCATAGGAGGAGACTTCAATATGATCAGATCTCTCTCGGAGAAAAAGGGGGGCACTAGAGCTCTAAATAAAGATTCCTCAACCTTCCAAATCTTTTCAGAAGACATGAAGCTTGTCAACATTGAGACAAACAATGGCTTCTACACATGGAATAATAAAAGAGGAGGGGACTCCCAGGTTGCCTCCAAGTTAGATAGATTCATGATCTCTAAGGATCTCATGCTTTTAGACAAGGAAATAATGGCATAAATTCTACCTTTTGGAGGCTCAGATCACTAGCCGGTTCAAATGGAGATCAAAGGCATAGGTACCCCAAGAAACTGACCTTTCAGATTTGAAAATATCTGGCTCTCAAACCCAGATTTCAGTAGTAACATTGAAAAATGGTGGACAAAAGACTTGCAGATTCAGGGATCTACAATGTTCATGCTGCACAAAAGATTAAAGCACATTAAAATGAGGCTTAAAGACTGGAACAAGAATGAATTTGGAAATATTTTTGCAGGAAAGAAAGCGGTTGAAAACAAAATCCTGAAGCTCGACCAAGCTTTGATCAAGGAAGGATTTGATAAGGAAAAAAATGATCAGGTAGAGAAGCATCATCAAGAATGGGAAAAGTTGTGTAAACAAGAGGAAATTTTTTGGAAACAAAAATCTAGAGTTCAATGGCTAAAGGAAGGAGAGCGCAACACTAGATTTTTCCACAGATCCACAATAGCCAATAGGACTCATAATAGGATATCTTTGATCAAGGACGAGGACGGGCAGAATCACCAATCCCATGTGGATATAGAAGCTGTGCTAGTGAGACACTTCCGAGGTATTGCCCAGGAAAACTCCTTAGTAAGGGAACCTTTCATCAAAGACTTCACTAAACACATCCCCAAGTTGGTTTCCAGAGAGGACAACAGTAATCTAAACAGACCGGTAATGGAAAGGGAGGTCAGTGAGGTACTTAAGGAAATGCAAAATTGTAAAGCTCCAGGTTTGGATGGTTTCAATGTGGATTTCTTCAAAGTTTGTTGGAACATTGTCAAAAAGGACATTGTGAGGGTAGTGGAAGATTCCAGGCTGAATAGAACTATTTTGAAAGCTCTCAACACCTCCTTCATCACCTTAATTCCAAAGCAGGATAATGCTCAAATGCCAAAAAGATACAGGCCCATAGCCTTATGCAATGTAGTATACAAGATAATTTCCAAGGTAGTGGCCAATAGACTCAAACCATTGCTACCTATGCTGGTTTCGGGGGAACAATCTGGGTACGTGGAAGGCAGACAAATTCTAGATAACATCATTCAAGCTCACGAAGTTGTTCACACGTTAACTAGCAAAAGGAAAGTGAGTATGATAATGAAATTGGACATATCCAAAGCTTATGATAAAGTAAACTAGACATATATTATGAAAGTGCTCAGCGTGTATGGTTTTGATCATAATTGGATCAGATGGGTCATGGCCTTGGTGACTTCCTCCAGCTTTTCAATTTTAGTTAATGGCTCTCCCTCTGAAATTTTTCTTCCTTCCAGAGGACTCAGATAGGGGGATCCGCTCTCACCTTTTCTTTTCATCCTCATGATGGAAGGGTTGGGGCGATCCATTAAGCATGCCAAGGCAACCGAAAAATTCGACGACTCCAATTATCGGAGAATGGTCAAGTCCTGACCCATCAATAGTTTGTAGATGATACCATGTTACAGGGAATTCCCACAGTCAAGGAAGCACTGGCTTACAAAAAAAATTCGAATGGCTTTGCTTTGGCTACAGGTATGGTGGTCAATCTTTTTTCTTTAATACCCACATTACCATTCAGAGAAATGTTTCTAGAATTCTTGGCTTTCAAAGAGAGACCCTCCCCTCTAAGTATTTGGGAGTTCCTCTAACGACCAAACCTTTACATAAGAGCATATGGGAACCACTAATTATCAAGATGCAAGATAAGGTCAAAAAATGGACATTCAGGTCTTTAAATCTGGCTAGTAGACTGGTCCTTACAAAGGCTGTGCTCCAAGCTATCCCAATCTTTATGCTATCAGTTCTCCCAGTGCCAAAAGGAGTCTTACAACAATTTAGTACTATACAAAGAGACTTTCTTTGGGGCAAGGAGGAAACAAGGAAAAAATGGGCTTTAGTGTCATGGGAAAAGATCTGTAAACCTAAGAACCAAGGAGGTCTAGGATTGGATGATCTAGAGATTCTCAATAAGGCTCTTGGGGCCAAGCTTTGGTGGTGGTGGGTTAAGGATCCCAAGGCTCAATGGGCAAGCATCTGGAAGGAAAAATATGCTAGCTCCTGGCATTATTCTGAGCTAATAAGAATGTCAGGGAATTTGAAGGGCTCTCCCATATGGAATAAGGCCTGGGAGAACAGAGAGGTGGTTCAAAAAAATAGTTTCTGGGAAATCAGAGATGGAGATCAGGCACTATTCTGGGAGGATAAATGGAAACAAGAACCAATTCTCTTGAAAGAATAATTTTTGGGCCTCAAACAAGAGATAGACAACCAAGGTTTAGTAAAGGTAAAAGACTTTTGGGATAATTCTCACAATACAGGTAAATGGAGAACATGGAAGAAGATAGATGGCAGAGAGGACAACACCCTTAACAGTAGAGCAGAGACCCTAAAAAGGATGATGGATCAGAGGATGATTCTTGTCACCAAAGGGCAGGATCAGTTAAGATGGGGTAACAACAAAGAAGGCAACTTCAATATCAAGGAAGCAAAAGATATTCTCCTAGAGCTGGACTCCCAAGGCTCGGTCAGAATTTGGCAGAAACTGTGGAGAAGCAAAAGCTAGACAAAGATCAAACTCTTTATGTGGTTGGTTCACCATAGGAAAATACTAACCTGGGACAATATTAGAAAGAGGGGTATTTTGGGGCCCTCCAGATGCCAACTCTGTGGAGCACAAGAGGAGACAATGGAACATCTTCTCAATAGCTGCATTTTCACCTCCAGGTTATGGGATTTCTTTGCCAACATCTTCAATCAGTCTGACAGAGACAAAGATAGTATCACTAACACCCTAAACAATTGGAGAAATTATGGTTCGGATAATGAAGTTCTTAACACTGCCTGGGCTCTCTTGCCAAGTTTCATAATATGGAATGTGTGGAAAGAAAGGAACAAAAGAATCTTCAAAGAAGAGAAGAACACCTCTCTTCACCTACTGGAGCAGATCTTGAAACAGTTAAAAGAGACAGTAGGCACAACAGTTAGGGATCTCCCCAAGAATCCTCCCTCTGAAACAGAATTGAGAATACTCAAGCAGTTAAACTTGCAGGGGCTCATTCCACAAGAACTGGATAGGAAAATAAGCATGAAGGAAAAGGCCAAAGAATTTTGGAATCCCCCCCCGGAAGGTTTTCTGAAATATAACATCGATGGAGCATCAAAAGATAACCCGGGAATGGCTGGCTTTGGAGGAGTTCTTTGAAATGAACATGGAAGCATCATCTCCCTTTTCCATTGTCATTTAGGAAAAGCCACCAACAACATGGTGGAACTAATGGCATTGGAGCAGTGCTTAGAACTTCTGAAACAGGACAACTGCCAAAATGTGATAATAGAAGTGGACTCAGAGCTAGTCATCAATGCGGCCAAGAAAATTAGTCACGGATCAGGGCCGGAAAAAGCTACAAAACACTGGAGGTTACTAAGGGTGCTCCATAAAATTCAGGATCATCTGCAGGGACTACGCACACTTAAATTCTTCCATGTGCATAGAAAGGCTAACAAATTGGCTGACATTCTAGCCAACCAAGGGGTGACATGCAAAGATAGCAGAGTTTCGATGAGTTGGCTGGAAATGCCACAGAACGACCTAAAAGAACTTTGCCATCACCAAGCGGAAGAAGACAGACAAGTATATCAGAACAACACTAAGGAAAATGATAGGCAATGAGTAGATCGTTCTAGAATTTTCACTTTTGGTCAGACAGGTCTAGGGAAGTTAGCACACCAGAGGCGGGCCCAGCAAAGATGGTGGGCGCAACAACGAAAATCCCCAAAGGAGGGCATCTGGTTCTCACTGTCAGGAGAAAGGCAGAGAAGAATGACCGATGGCCCTGTTCTGGCAGCTTCATCTCCCTTTTTTTCTAGGGTTGGGAGTTAAAACCACCTCTCAAGTGGCTTCGGTGTGATTGCACCGCTTTCAAGCCGAAGGTGGTTTTGCAGTCAAGGTAGCAATACCATACACCTATTTACACGTGGATGAGGGACGAATGTGAAAACCACCCTCATCGCACATTAAACTTTGGTCATTTCAGGCGTGCGATGGTCAGTGCTACCGTCCGATCTTTGCATGCCCGATCAACGATCGGGATGAGGCATGCTGTTTGGTGGGGTCGGGGGGTTAAGCATCTGGCTACTTTATGGAGTGATATGCTTCTCCTACGTCGGATTAAAAAAGTGAATGAACGGTTGTGATTAAGTGTCAGACTCAGTGTTTGCTGGCGAGGGTATTCGGGGGAGAGTTCATGGGTCCTGCGAATCCCGAAGCTTGTTTTTGTCAATTCTCAAAAGTGTTACGCAAGTACTTTTTGAGGTTGAAGGACATAGATTTTTTAGGACTTCTTTCTTTTCTGACTTTTTCCACTCTGTTGGGTGAAAATATGTATATGTTGTAAATTACGTTTGGTTTATAGAAATAGAAGGCACGTCTCTTGCTTAAGCAAAAAAAAATATCTATCTATCTATCTATCTATCTATATATATATATATATATATATATATATATATATATATATATATATATATATATATATATATATATATATATATATATATATATATATATATATATATATATATAGATAGATAGATAGATAAATATCCAAAACCTAAATATGGAAAAAATCTAAAACAAATTATTTCAAAATATATATGTGATTACTGCGAGGCATATCTGTGTATGCACACGACTATTTAGAAGAAAAACTATGCACAAATGTTTAAATTACTAAATCGAATCTTTGCTACAAATCACATATCAAAACCAAATCTATCCGCACATACTGTCAAAGGTTATAGATCTCAACAAACTATAGTTATTTGTTAGTTGTTTAAACATTTTGCAACAAGCAAATAAATTAAGCATATATTCATTATAACTTCATATCTTTCATATTCGAGCCTTCTCCTTGCTCCCTGGTGCACACCTATTTCAAATCAAATCACACAAGAATAAACCCTTACATTGCACACTTAGCTCCTTGATATCCTTCTCCTTATATGTCTTTTCCCTTTTCCAATACCACAGGAAAATCCCTTGGTAATGTTGTTGGTATTCATTTGATAGGATCAAATAGAGGTTGCCAAAGCAAGACTATGGTAAATTACCATGGTAATGGCCTCTAGTATGCAATTTCCCATGCTTCAGATTATGCAAATGACTTTTGTTCATAGATTCTGTGTATGTACGTGACACATATTCATAGGGACTTCATATACTCTTAAAACTTCACATGTTGATCTCTTCTTTAAGTGAAACATGTAACAAGGTTGTCAAAACACTTTCCCATTTCTGCAATACTTGTGCCAATATTCCTATCATCTGCATTAGTTCCATAATCATATAACCAAGTTGACAACAAGGAAATATTTTTCAAGCAGGTTTCCATCAAGGAAAACACATTACCCTTAATGGAAACACTTTCATATATTCAAATCACTTTTTCATCAATGATGACTACAAGATCTCTCTTGATATACATTCACACATTATATATGTGGCCTCTTTATTAGGATGACCACTATTACATAAACAATTAACCCAACAAAAATTTGATTTAAAATTAAAATAAAGCTAACATGTTGTAGATGTTTGTGAAGATATTGATTAGTGGCCTTTCTACTATGTATCCTTACCGAAGTGGCTTAAATAAGAGGGAGAGAAACTGAGACAAATTTCTATGGGACTTTGTGACCTTCACTCCCCATTTACTTCTAATTGTAAGTATCTCTCTTTTTACCTTCATCCATTTATGTAGAGAGCCTTGCATCCCATATTGTTAGCTTATTGAAAGGCTCCTATGTATAGTTGAGAACTTATCAAGTGCATTTAGTTTCTTTTAGGGGCTAGAGTATTAATTTTTTAGGATGGGGCTTTCATTAGGCTACTTTATATGGATATATATAAACACGAAACCACTTATTTCACCACCTAAGTACATAGTGATTTATTTTTTGATTAATTTTCTTCATTAATTACTTTGTTACTTTATCCTTTGTTAAACATATTATAACCAAGGAACGGAATTTGAATCTAGGGGCCATGGATTCCTTAAGGAGATTATCAAATAGGCTATGAGGCTTTCAAAATTTGTTCATTACTAAAAACATCATATCCCCTCCTTGATGAGTCAAGTTTTCCCATATATCCCACCCTCGGGAAGTACTCTCAAATTCAAGAATTTCATCTTATTCATACTCAATGTCCACATCCCTCTTTAGGACTATTGGTTCATCTAGTTTTAGAACTACTTCTTCTTCAACCAGTTCATCTTCTCTCAACCCATGTTCGACATCGATTATTACCATGGCTTGAACTAATATTGGAAGAAATACAAGAGATAATGACAACTAACCTTACCTTCCTTATATGGTAGGATTGAATCTCCTTGATTTGAAATTTTTTATCAATGATCCTATCCAACAATGATATCGGTTATACCCAATAAGCTATATAAGCTTCCCTCATACATCCTTTTAAATTTCATCCCAAAAATGATCTACCTAACCCCATTATGTCTTTCCACCTTTGCACTACTTGAATAACATAATCAAACAATCAATTACTAAAAAACATTTAATACACCCTTATGGGTGTGGTTGCCAAATGATACATAGACTAAGTATGCAATACCTATACCACATTTGAAACCATCTCAAAGGTATTATTTACTTTCTTTAATCTTCTAGTTGACCATGACATATGAATTGAAATTCCAACCAATTGCCATAATTTTATGGCCACCCATATCATGGACCATGTCAATGAATGAAATTGAAGAAGTTATTGATGCAAAGGCAACATTGATGATAGATCTTTATGGTTCAATTACTATATTAAGTTCTTCATCCCATTTCTAGGCATATAAAAATGAATATACTTATGAGTGAGGAGAAATCCATCCAAAAGGCACAATAGGATGACCTCATTTATTTATAGTCTAGTTATTTAGATATCATTCTTCTTGATGCCCCTTGTTCTCACTCACATGATTTTGCTATGCTAGGGGAATCGTATGTGGTTGATGGTATTATTGGGTGTATTTAATGTATATATTCCCATCTTGATTCCCCTAGATGTTGTGAGTATGGTAAACCATATGGTGGGATTAGTAGATGATATGATTTAGTATTTTTATGGAAATCATCACTGGAATATAATTATGTTTTAGATAAAAATGCAACTTCACACTAGGAAATTGAATTTTGTGTGTGTAGTATAATTTAGTGCCGTAAAACCATTTTATTGTCCCATATTTCACAATATCAACAAATCAATATCAAAATTCTAGGAATTATTCTAAATTTATAATCAAAATTGGGGAAAAACTAGTTGGAAAAATATGAGCATAAAAGGTCCAAATCATATCATGTTTATACTCTTTCGAAAGAAACAAGAAAAACCAAACAATTTGATCATTGAATATGAAATAGATACTTCGACATAAATATGGAATGTTAGATAGATGTTTTACTAGAGTCACAACTACAATTTTCCCAAATTTCAAGGTGCAAAGATGTCAAAGAGAATAAGGGTTAAAGAATAACTTGTGAACTCTCAAGGTAACCAAATAAAAGAAGAAATAGCAATAAAAATATCTTAAGAAAGCATAATCCAATCAAGTCAAAACATGTGTATAGTAAACCATAACTATCAGTGGTTATCTACACAGCAAAAGTGGTTAAAAATTGAATTTGAAACCTTAACCCTAGGACTATAAGTGTTAAATATTGAAAGTCATACCCTAGAAATGACATATATAAATGTAGTTTCCATTTTTCATATTATTATTCAATGAAAATTTATCTACAAACAAAGTATTGATTCACCCAAGAATTGATCTTCAATGAATTAGGATAAATAATTAAATATTTCAACCTCTCTCATTATTATTTTTCTATCCTTTCTTCACTAGAATTTAACAAATTTCTTTGCAATGTTGGAATGTTGAAATCAATTTTTCAATATTGCATATTATAAGTTCCATATAGTGTACCAATGCCGATGAATCACTTTATGGCATCATTGTCAATTATTTATGCATGTTTTGTGTTATATTTGGTTCATTCGATTATGCATATACTTTATTAAAAGTGTCAAAATCATTGGCTAATTACCTGGCATCAATTCCCAATTCTCTAAATATTAAGTGATTTAGTAAGTGGAGAACCCCTATCTCTTTAATGAGTCTAGTTTTTCCCAAAAAGTTTTTCCTTAATCCACTCATTTTTTTTTAATATTCTAACAATTTGAGTTCCTTTAAAATGATCATAACCTTGTTAGACTAAAGTTCCACCATAATCAAGTCAATTTTTGAATATTCCAAAGAATTTGAGTTATTTTAGAATGAGCATAACCTCCTAAGAGTAAAGTTCCATAATAACAATTCTTATCACCTACTTACAACTATAATTTTCTAAAAATTTATTAACTAGTTATTCAATGTCAAGCTCCAATTATCCAAGCATGTTGACTTAATAAGTGAACAAGCCAAACTTTTCAAATAGGTTTGCTTTTCTATGTAAAGTTTCACTTTTTTCCACTTATTTTCCAAAACTATGATAATATGGACCATTTTAAAATGGCTCAAAATCCCTTATGGATAAGGTTCCATGGTCAAAGTTCTCATTAATTACATGGAACTATAACTTAACTAATTTTTTTTCTAGTTATATAAAATCAATCACTAACTATCAAAACATGGAATGAACTCAACTTTTTTCTAGTGAGTTTACTTTCTTCAATGAAGTTTCATTTATCTAATCTATCTTTTCAAAATTCAATATCGTGGTTGTAATCTAATTGTTCTAAGTTTTGAAAGTTTTCCAGCCATATTTTCCAGCGAATTTTGCTTAAAATATGGTATGAATTTGTTAAAATGACAAGTTTGATTTGTGAACTCTGCATATTCCAAGTGCCTATAAACTTTTCATGGTGTTGAATCTATTTATATATTCAAAAATGGATTTTAAACAACAACTAAAAACTATTTGACAAAAAATTGTTTTGTTGAATTCTAGCCAAAAACTCTAAAACATAAAATAATTAAATATCATTAAATAAAATAAATTGATTAAAAATTTACCAAACCCTTTAGAAATAAAAATTTATAATAAAAATTTCCATCAGTTAAATAAAAATATAAATTTCAACCAAATTTGCCCTATTTTTTTGAGGAATTTTTTTTATAAAAAACTAAAATTTTCTATTTATTAATTTATGCCTTCAAACTCAATACTTTATATATATGAAACATACTCAAAACAAATATAAAATGAAGTAATTTGGTAAAGAAAGGTAACCATAGTAAAAAAATGGAGATGGGACCATATAAGGCTGTGTTTTGTAAAACGGGAAGACTTTACAAAGCTACAAGGTCCAATAGCTCCTCATGCAATTCTGTTTATGAATTATTTATCTCACTACTCATAATAAATAAAATTAACTTAATTAGGTAAAGAAAGGTAAGTAATTGATAAAAAAAGTGGATAGGGACCATCTGAGGTGTATCTTCTAAAATATGAAGACTTTAAAGAGCTAAAGCCCCAATAGCTGCTCATACAATTCTCTTTATGAATTATTTATCTCTAAATATATAAGTGGGGTACAAAGAATGAAATTTTAGTTTTGTCACAAATTTCAAAGGTGAAGTAGAAAAGGGAGTGATTTGTGGGTATTCACAAATTTCAAAGGTGAAATAGAAAAGGGAGTGATTTGCGGGTATTCCCAAATTTCAAAGGTGAAATATAAAAGGGAGAGGGAGCAAATGTGTCAACGAAATTTATCCACCAAATGTTTTCACTTTGACTTAATTTATTAATTGTTTTAGGAAGTCCAATTGCATGGAAGACTACATGGCTTTTAAAATAAAAAATTTCTTAAATATCACTCAGATTTCTCGATATCAGTCCATGCTTAATCTAATATTGACTATTTTATTTATATTTTATAAGGTAGTATAAGTAATAAATGAAATAAATTTTGTGGAGAATCTAGCAATATAATTTTTAATTAGATTATGATTTTTTGTTAGTTAAAATATACTTATGAATACATAAACATTTTGAAAAAATTTAAAATATTTAATCTTTGTCAACTAAACAATTTAAAATATGGTTTAAAAAAATTTGAAGATGATTTTGAATATAATTAAAAATGTTAAAAAAGAGTGATTTAATTTATTAATTAAACTACCCAATTTTTTTACAATCTTAAAAACATATAAATTAACAATAATAAATGTCCTTAAACATGGTCAATAACAAATTACACTTCATTTAATTTTAATTTATTAATTAAAAATTATTATAATTTAGTTTTTAAATGATTACATATAGATGTGGTTTATTATTATTCATATGATTCAATTTATTTTATTGATGATTTGTAAGGGTAAGGGGTAAATATTTAGCCTCATCTCATATATTTGAATTTTGAATAATTTTATAGATGAAATCTTAGTTACTCAAAAACATATTTAATTATTATTTGAAAGTAAAAAATAATTTTAAATTAAATAATATAGATAAAAAAAATTAATATTCTTTACCAACCATACTCATTATCAAAACTCTCTATGAAAATTACTATAATATGATTATATGCGTGTGCTTTTAATTACATACATAAAACAAATACTTATTTCATTTATATTGTATTTTTTATAAAATAAACTTTTAATTTTAACTTACATAGAATCATTTTTATTTAATTTTTAAATTAAAAATATTAAAAATATTTTATAATTAATAATTTTAAAAATATTATTAGAATATAATTTACAAATTTAATAATATAAATATATATTCTAATTTAAATAATCATTTTAATGCTATTTTTTATATTTAAAAGTAAAATGATATATAAAGCATATTGATGATGATGATGGTGGTTAACGTTTGCTGAGACCAAACTTTGGTCTACCAGACCTAAAGAAACAAATTATTTATTTTGATTTAAGATTTTATTACTATGCTCAAAAAGCTTGGAGAGAAGCCTCCTGAGCTCACTATAATTTTGACATTGTAAAAGGCTAGAAAGGTCAGTATTGTGACAAAGATTATGAAATTGAGATCTAATGTGGTTGTACGTGGGGCACTTTAAGAGGAAGTTGTTTTCATCCTCGATGTTCCTATTCTCACATAGATGACAGATCCTTTCCATCCATGGTGTTTTAGGAACGGCCCAACGACCTGTTTCACTATGGAGCTCATGAGAATTCGTTCTAATCTTTGCTATATTAATTTTCTTCTTTGAGCTAGTTAAAAGAGAAAGATACTTTTGATCTTCTAGGGTGGGGTTGATGACCTTCTTATAATATCTTAATTTTCTTTTAGCCGCTAAATCTTTCTCACACCAATTTTTTTCTTTGAACTTAGAAGTAACAATATCTTTAATGTTATTAATGTTTTTCAATGCATTATTCTCGTTGATCTCCAAATAGTTTAACTAGGCCCTCGTGTCTTTATACCACCTCCGCGTGAGCCTTAGGTGGTTTTGGCTAGAAGTTAAAGCTAGATTAGGAAGTCTATGATCTCCTATGTTATTGAGTTTGTGCTTATACATCATAAGCCTAATCATAGCTAGGCTCTCGATAGGGGAAAGACCTACTTCTATAAGGAGAATATGATAGGGTGTATTACTTTTAATTTTTAGGTTATATGTTATAAAATGCTTCTGGATTTGCTCAATTTTTCTCCAAGATTCTCTAGAGATGCTGCAACCCCAAACCTCACATCCATATAAGATAATAGGAGTGACTAAAGTTTCAAAGAGGAACTTCTTTTTATCCCACATTACAAGGTTTATCGTTTTACAATTATTTTCAAGACCAAAATAAGCTTTCCACCCCCCATTAATCATTTTCTCAATGCTATAGTTCTAGTTGAGCTTGTGATGAATATCAATTCCTAGGTACTTGTAAGAATACAACTCCTGCAAGTTATTATTGTCATACATAAAATTAGCATAAGTGTCCTCCTTGGATTTGATAATCATAACTTTTGTTTTGTCAGTGTTAACAGTCATATCCATGGTAGAGCAGAAATCCTTAAGAAGCCTGAGTTGCTTATCAAGATCAGATGGGCACCTTGCGAAAAGAACAATATCGTCAGCATAGAGAAGAAGGATGACGACTATACCAGCTAAGATCATGCCAACACATCTTGCTTCCTCTAAATAGCCTTCAATCTTGTCGATGTAAATGCCAAATAGGGTAGGTGAGAGAGGGCAACCTTGTTTAACTCCGATATTACACTTAATATCTTTTGACCACTCCTCATTACTCTTTAAGAATTATAAATGTAAAAATTATAATGTTAAAAATGATATATATATATATATATGTATATATATATATATGCTCATAACTTAATAGTGTCACTTTAGTGTTATCATCATATATGTGATGACATCTTCTAATATCTTTATATATATATATATATATTTCAAATAATTTTATTTTATATATTTAAAAAAAATTATAATATCATATTAATAAAAATTTTAGTTGACGTATAGTTGTCTCATGCACTCAATATCTCAAAAACACAAAGAATCTTCAAATTTTTTTTCCCTAACCTAATTTTGTTTTATATATTTAAAAAAATTATAATGTCATATTAATAGAAATTTTAGTTGATGTATAGTTGTCTCATGCACTCAATATCTCAAAAACACAAAGAATCTTCATAATTTTTTTTCCCTAACCTAAAAAAACTAAATTTTCCATTTTCTATTTTTATACATCCAATTTAATGTCCCTTATATTTTATTTATGCATAATGAATTATTTATATATATATATATATATATATATATATATATATATAATATTATATTAATCGAAATTTTAGTTGATAAGCTATGTATAGCGGTCTTATGAACTCGGCATCTGAGAGAAAAAAAATCATCTAACAACATAAAAAGGATAAATCCAAAATTGTCAAATATATCTATCCATTCCTAATAATCATAAGTAACGTAAAAGTCTTTAAAGTAAATTGTGCGTAAGTACATTTTAAAACTAATATTTAAGAAAATATTCTACGATTTATTAGACTCCTTTGTCCAATGTGAACCAACTTATAGACTCCTTTGTCCAAATGTGAACCAACTTATAAAATTTCATATTAGCTCTCCTATTACAAGAAGTCAACTATAGTTGACACGATTATCAAAAATTGGAATTTCTTGGCCTATGGGAGGTAATGTGAAATTTTATACGTTAGGCAACTCTATTCTTCCAACGAATGATTAAGGAGTTCCCATAAATGTGTAAATTGAACATTCTCTCTTCTCAAGCCAAGCCAAACATAAAAGTGAGTTTACGAGTTATAATCCTATAAAAGTTTTATTTCATTTTTCATGGTACCTCATAAGGTTATGCAAATTTTCTTTCATTTTTCATGGTACCTCATAAGGTTATTCAAATTTTTGATAAATGGAGAACATCTCTAATTTTTCATGGAGAATTTCGTTGAGGTGTTCAATTATAAAAATTTTAAGGCATGTCTTTATTTACAAGGTTGAGAATTCTTATAAATTTATTTTTTGAATTTGTTTAGCAATCATTCATATGAGCATAATCATAAAATGAATAATCATTTATAGACATCAAGTATAGATGACACAATCATTTATAGACATCAAGCACAGATGACACTAAGATTTTAGGTGGAACCCTGTAAAGGGAGAAAACCACAACTTTTCTTTTTCTCTTCTTAAATATTTCTTTACATATGTTCACTGGCATCGATCTGTTAGAAGAACCAAATCCCTTGCCATGTTTTGTTGACACCCACTAGCAAGAACCACCCACTCCTTTTCACTATCTTTCTAGCACCCACCATCAAGAAGCAACCACTCCATTGTACTATTTCATTGGAACCCATTAATAGGAAGCACCCACTCCCTTTCACTATCTTTCTAGCACCCACCATCAAGAATCATCTACTCGCTTGCACTGTATCACTGGCACCCACTAGTAGAGAGCACCTAATCCATCACACTATTTCATTGGCACCCATTAGCAGGAAGCATGTACTCCATCAAATCAGGTTAATTGGAGCCAACCAACTATAGGCACCAACCCCAAAAATCAATATGGACCTCCATTTCATCCACCCGTATCCACATAATTCAAAATAAACTATCAATTCCTCTCTTCTCAACAACACATTCACTCCTATGTCATAAACAACACATCATTACTAACAACCTCAACACCATATCTGTTATTAGCAATCCTTTCTCATTACAATGCATAACATTAACTATGAAAATAAAGATCATAACATATCTTGTATCACCAATATTCTAATTCTCAAACCAAACAATATCATCAACATATATAACCTAGTGAAAGAAATGCAACAATTCTAAACTTCAAATAATAGCTCTGCTCCACATACAATCTCCATTGGCAAGTAATGTTCCTATAATAAGCCTTTTGAACGTAAACCCTGGATAATTAAAAGAAAACATCTCTTGCAATACAATCCCTAAACCATCATAATCATCATGATAGCCACAAATTTATCATCTTAATCAATACACAGACTTAAAACCCAACATTACCTTAACCCTTAGCAGTAGACTCATTTCATATGACCCTGTCACAAGCATATTATTCAAAACCAACCTAGCTAACCGGTTACCAGTCTAACTGGCCGGTTAGTAGGCCCATCGGTTGGAACTGGTCAAAAGACCGAGTTAGACAGCCTCTGTGGCCAAAAAAGAGACCTAATCGGTCCTAACTGGGTGCTTTAGGATCGAACCAGCCGGTTCCATCCTAAACCGGTCGGTTACCGATCAAGACCACTGTGAGTCCAGTCATCGCTTTTTTCAATTTCTTTTAGGGGTTCTGGAGGGAAAGTAAGGGTCCTTTCCCTCCAAAAACACCCTCTCCAAGCCTTTAAGAGGCCTTTCTCCCTCTCATTTATCTCACACATCTCATTTGGAGTGTTTGTGAATTTTCTTGGGAGCTTAGAGAATGTTGATTTTTTGCTGGAGTAGTGGAACAACAAAGTTTAAGCTAAGTAGTAGTCATCATGCCTCCAAAAGCCATAGATACTGCATGGGTTCATTGTGATATGATTGATGGCAAAATGATCTACAAATATTGCCAAAAATCCATTGAAGGAGGGGGTATTAACAATTTCAAGCAACACTTGGCTAGGATAGGAGGCCATGTAAAGCCATGTGGAGCACCAAATGAAATAATAGGGCATATTAGGGCAGAATACGTTCAGAAGTTTGAGACTGAAGTCGCTAAACCAATAGAGAAGTTTTTGACTGCAAATTTTGGGAGTTGAGACTCAACCAATTGAGTTTGATCATGATGACACATGAGAAGTTTTAAGTGATAATGTTGATCACTATTATCATATATGTAGACTTGAGTCTTGTAGTAGGCCACTGGCCCCATAGTTTGTAGGCTTTGTTTTTGCACCCTAGAGGCCATTTAGAGCTTCATTGCTTATGTATTTTATCAATGATATGTATTGCACTCGGTGCCATTTTGATATATTCACCTTTACATGGTATATAAATGAGCAATCTTTGCATATTTTGTCTATATTGGCTTGGAATCATGGTTTTAAATCTTAAAAATAACTTTCTTTCATTAAAAAATAATTACTTAATGTATTTTTCTAAAACCCTTTTGTTTAGACCAAACCAATCTCTGTTAGACCGGTTCTGGTTGGTAAATTGGTTCATTAGGTGGACCGGTCCGGTCACCAATTCTAGTTTTAAAAACATTGGTCACAAGATAAAAATTTTGAGTACAATGAATACATGTTTTTTGCTTAGAATGATTGGGACACACATCTCACCATATTCCATTTCAAAGCATCTCATTGATAACATATTTTACAAAATCAACAAGTTCACTACTTCTCTAACTTTGTGTGTGTCCATAGTATAAATCATGGAAAACAAAGAATAATAACATAATCATGCAATTCTAGCATCAACACTTACTCTCTCATAAAAAAAATAATTATCATCACAACAAATCATCTTCTATCATTAACAACACCCTCATTCTATCATTAGTTAACACAAATCATCAACCTTACACTAAAAAAGTAGTAACTTTGATCTCTAAAATTGTAACATTGTGAATTCAACCAACTCAAGCTTTAACATCAAAAGACAAGCATCCAAGCATCATATGACATGAAATAATATAGTAAGAAACTATAATCCATGTTGTAGTAGTAAAAACTTGACTTACTCTTTTGATCACAAAATTTAATACCACTAACCTCACTATCAAACAAGTAGTTAAATAACAAAAATTGAGAATATGTAAGCAGGTTTTACAGTCACAATATTAGGACAAGCAGACTTCATCACTTTAGTCTACTAATTCAAATCCACTAAGGTTCTAATGTTTTTTTTCTCTTCTCAAAATGGTATCATGCAAACCACACACCCTGCTGAGCAACAATTTGAAATCAGTAGTGATAGAGATATAGATATAGTAAGAGTATTTGGTTCTTTCCTTCGTAGACCACAGGCCACTACAATCCAAGACGCTTGTAATTCCACATTGTCTAGAATGCATATAGTATGAGATTCAATCACATTTTTTGTCATCATTATTTTCTTATTGGATTAAATTCCAACAAAATTAAGTACACATCAAACCTCATATCATGGTTTTTCTCCATATCACACTAGAACATAAAATATAAGGTAACTGTCAGAACCAAACCTTTGATTACACATGTTCCATGCAACAGTACACTGCACTTATCCAAATCATGGACTAGGTTACTAGTGATCATAAACCCATGACACACTCACAGGACACATATCATGACTAGTTGACAACCAAACTATCCATGATCATAACATTGGGTCAAATGTGATTGATCTCTTGCCTTGATTGACTAATCAAGCCAAAAAACATGACCCCCATTAAAAAGTACCATTTAGGTATATGATCACACCATTACATGATTTAATATTGAAATAATACACGAATTTGATTGCTTCACTTTATACAAGTTAGATCACTATATCAGACCATGCAACTAGAAGACACAACTGTAGATCACACATTGCACTATCAATTCACTAGGGAATAAGCTTGCACACTTGATTTCTCACATTTTTTCCATAAAATATAGGGTGAGATCATATATGAACAAGATTAGAACAAGCATTGCACATGTCACGCCTTCCTTCCACACCTTACAAACTGAACTTGATTATTCCCTACGCACTGAGTCTCTGCATAAGTTAGCCATATCCCTATACTAAAACAATTGATAGAACCCATTACCCTAATCTAACCACATGATAATTCATGAGACCATACACCATATCACACACTAACTCTATGCATGATTCATGTGACAATCGTTGATGCATTATATAGTCGTATTTTCACTTCAATAGATTAATCCAACCAACAATACCTTGGGAATTTACCATGGTGAATTTTACTATAATTAAGATGAGATGAAACCAAGAAGCCATCATGGGATGGAGAAAACATTGGGTTTTGAGGCACTGACTAGGGATTTTTTTTTTCACTACTTGGTACCATTTACATAGGCTATAGATGAGAACCCTGCATAAATTATGCAATATTGACAATGTTGCTCATTGTAATTATGTTGGATTTCTAGGAAATTCCAGTGTAAATGTTGTGATTAAAAAGTTATTCAAATTCCTTATTCTTTGATTACTTCCCTATATCATCAACATTAAAGTATTTCCAATATATCTGTCTCAAGTATCAAAGTATTGCTACATTACTGTTGACATCAATGCCAACCCAAAATGATGCCAACATCATTATCAAAGAGTGTGTCTCCAAGTTCTAGGGGAATACTAATATGATATGCATGTCCTGAATGTAATGTTAATAGAATATCAATATGCTTTGCATGACACATTTTAAAATGGTGAATTATTTCATTTTAAATAACATTTGGTTCCTTACTAATTATGTTAATGAAAAACTCCCTTTGTAGACAAAAGCGATCTCCATAGATCTGGTCAACATATCTACAACAAAACAAATAGGAACAAGAAGCATTCCCTAGGTTTAATTGCAATCAAATTATGAATGGAAATGCAAGTGGGATGATCTCATACCTTTTTATGAAGGTTGTACTCACTAGTTGTTTGTTGTAGCTTACAATCTCATCCTCAATGCTCGAACAAAGGACCTACAAATAAAAAAACAAACCATCAAATCACATATAATCCAAAAATTATTGATCAAAACCTATATATACAATCAATGACATATATACCAAATATTACCAAACATATCGAGAAGTATTTGTGGGAAAGAAACATGTAACTTTATTATAATGAAGAAAAGGTTATAACCTGAAGCCATCTTGATGTTTTAAATCCATTTTCAACCGTTCTCTATTCCAATTCCTTGCCTTCAAAAGTCTTGAGATCAAAGGTTTGATATTTTAGTAGAGTTTCACTAAAGCCAAAATCCTTTATGAGATTTTCTAACTAACCATATTAAAGGAATATGGTTGTACTTGTAGGGTTGGGAAAGGATAAGAGGAGGATAAGTGATGGAGGTTGAGATCCAAAAAGTTAGGGATGCAAGTCAGTTCCATGTTGCTTAGAGGAGATGACATCCATGAGGTTTTTATTCTATAATATTTTCATACTATTTAATTTTACCTTCGTTAAAATAATTTCTCACGCTGTAAACTAGCAAGCAACAACACTATCACACATTAACAATTATGGAACCTACAAAAATGAGATATGTCACAGATTGTCAATGCCCAAAATGTGTTATCCTCTTGAATTTGGGTTTTTAAAGGTATTTGAAGAAGACTCTTATCTTCCAAGAAAAGGTTTTTCTTCCATATTTTTCATGGATTAATGGAAATGATACTTTGCATGACAAAGGATAGGGGTACTACAACAATTTACATGAATGTGAAAAAATAATATGTTACAAAATTCCTCCTAAAGTATGAAGTCAAAAAGGAGTTATGACTGAAATAATTTAATTATCATTCAATGGAACTAAAACAAAGAATAGACTGGTAAAAAAATTTCCAACAACAATCAAGGAGTTAAATTACAAAAATATCATATGACCATATTTCAAGTAGGCATCCCCATACTCATAATACAAGTGACTCAGAATATTTATGGACAAGCATAAATCCATTTCAAATGAGGAAGCTCATGGCCACTAAACATACATCATGGATCCATTCCCACATGAGTTAGTAAGAACATAGTAACTAAACATATATTGCGGATTTATGTAACAAATATAAATTCTAAAATAACTACATCAAAACATAGATATAACAGACATGATATAGAGTATTCATATCAATCTAGCCATTCTATTAATTTAATCATGTGAATCAATTTGTTGAGGTCAAACATGGTACAAACTACCTAATTATTGGTTAATGATGAAAACCATTAATGGATTTGAAAGAAACCACCAATAATGATACTAGGTTTTAAAGTACTCAAGTACATTCTATGGAGTGTGAATAAATGATACAAAGTCAAACACTCATAGATTCAATCAATCTAAGGTAAATGATGCAAACCTATTATCAAAGGAGAGGAAACCTTCCATTAAGGCATGCAAGCTCCAAGCTATTGAATGGGTTTGAAATCAAATTCATAGATAATGTGCCGAAGTCGATTGGAAATGACTCATCTTAGGAGGGACTTGACGTATCCCCCATTGATGAGACAAAACATGTATAAATGCGTGAAATATAACAGAGCAGAGAGTGATTTAGGACTGACTTAGGGATGATTGGTGGGACATAAGGCATTGAGGAATGTAAAAACTAGCTAACTTAGGTTGAACTTATCTTAAACATATTGATGATATGAAAATTGTCTTAGCAACAATGACCCAAAAAGTGGATCATAGACCAAAGTTTAAGACTTTTCAAAGGAGTATGACCAAGAAGAGACAAGCTCTAGTGTCCCTTCTTGGTGAGATAGCTTTGATGACACTTGGAGAGGGTGATTTTGATACAGTGATATCAATATTATGCATGTCAAACTTATGTATATGCTTGTATGTTATAGACCTGATTTAGGTCACATGGTTTCTACATGCATATGATATAGACTGATTTTGGTTCAGTGCATATTATCTATGTTTTCTCTTTTTGTATCCTAGTTTGGACATAGGTGTATGATATGGATCATGATCCAAGATTTAGAAACATAAATCCATGGATGATCATGGTTATGTGGAACATATGGTTAATTATGAATTATGGATGATACATGATTTGTATATATATGTTTAATCTTGTATCGGGAGAGATGTGGTAAGCAGGGCTCGTTATTTGCAAACAAGGATGCTCAAATTATAAATGACTATGGAAGTCATGATATATGATTTGTATGATTATATATGTTTAATATTGCACTGAGAAGAATGTGGTAGGGGATGTGGTTATTTTAAAACAAGGATGTTCAAATTATAAATGATTATGGAATTCATTTCTTCAAAACCAAAATGATTGTCGAATTCATGCACAATTCTTGGTCTTGGGACAAGACATTACAAACAAACACTTAGATGCATATGTGCTCACAATCAATACCTTAAGGTTAAGCATGGAGTTTCAAATAAGATTAGATGAGAAGCCATTGAAATTAGGGTGTGGAGTCCTAAATATATGAAATATAAAGACATGGAGTCTTGGATCTATATTTAAGGATTAGGGTGCAGAGTCTTGAATATTTAAAAGATCAAGATGTGGAATCTTGGATCCTTGGAGTAGATCAGGGTGTAGAGTCCTTAATGTACTAAGGAAAGGAGATGCATGTGATAGGGATGTGGAATCCCTATTCAGTGGAAGAAAAATACTAGTCATGCGCACCTAAAGGATGGATTTCCTTAATAAAATCTCATTTCTGACAATTATGGAGTGACTTTCTAAAAATAGAAAGTCATGTCTAGCATCTCAAGTATCAATTTCCAAAAACAGTAAATCACCTTACATTAATTGGTAATCAAGTATAGTTGAAGGAAAATCAGTTAGCTTATCTATAATCAATTGTAATAGTTCAATCTTGACTTAATCATCAATTTTATTATTATTATTATCTTTTATGAGTCTACGATATTATTATTAAAACGAATTACAAGTCACCTTCACACCTCTCTCCTTGATGACTTTCGTGGATCTACATAATTCTCTCTCTTAATGATACATTACACACTCTCTTACACACTCACGAAAGACATGGCATATTCTTCTTACACTCATTAAAAGCATGTCAGAAAAGATTCCTCTTACACTCTTTTTAATGCATATGTTAGTCTCTCCTTAACTAAGGCATGCATAACTCTCATTAATGGCATGAGTCACACTCATCTATATGGAATATGTTATCTTTTCTTAAGGCATGCATATTACTCCTCCTTTATGACATGTTGATGGTGTTGGACCTGCCAACATTCAGGAGATCTCCCTGGTATGAAGTCCCAACTAGACCTCACACCATTTGGTGTAGGAGCCCCATCCGGTACGATGGCCCAGTTGCCATTATCTTCAAGGTTTGACTTCTAAAGCTCTTGATTTTCAACACATGAGAGTGGTCTACTTTGTCTTCGAACAACAAGGTTCACGTGCCTAATGAGTTCTTAGTGTTACTTGTGTTTACGTTCTTTCACTGCGGAGGGAGAGGGTCAAAGAGAGTGTCAGGTTGAAAGGGAATAGTGCTAACTCTACTAGAGACACACAACACAACAAGACATGCACAACTTCCGACAGAGTAGTCCACACAGATGCGACAGTCACAAACCCAAGGTTAACAGATAGCACGTACAACACCTAGTGGAATAGTCCACATGAGTGCAATAGGTGTTATAACAAATTTACATGAATGAATCTGTTGAGTGTTCAGTGGGATAGGCCAAAGGGCCGAGACAACATTAACAACTTATACAACACATTTTCATAAGAATATATATTAGAACAACTAAAATAGTTCAACTATATTAACACAGGTTAAAGAAACATGCACTACAATTTTCAAAAGAATAGTCTTACAAACATTACAATACATGTGTGAAAATGTGCTAGCTTATTATCAGGCTTCTCAATTAGGAAAAAGTTCTAAGACACATTGGTACACCATATATCACTAACCCTGATAGTGGGGCATTGGAGCCACTACTCACTCCCCAAAGAAAAGACTATAGACTCTCAAGACTATGTGGGAGGAGCCAAGGTGAAAAGTCCTTTGCATGTACAAATGAGGGGTATTTATAGCCAAGGGTAAAACTGACGCTTTTGACTGTTCGAATTCCCTCATGATTATTTGACTTACATGACTCTTCAACTTTACATAACTCTTCAGATTTACATGTGGGTCTCTTTGACTTCAATGTTACATTACATTGATTACAACAGTGTAGCCCACAATAATGATGTGGCCGAGATGACTCATGACACAACACGACATGACATAGTTGGTATGTTCATGTCGGTACTAGTGTGAATGTAGAGTTGCGGTGTTGTTGAGTGATGGATCTCCTATTTGTGTATCATAGCTTCACCTCTGCATGGAAATGTGTGCAGAGTCTTTGAAGGTATTAGTGTTTTCTTGATGTTTCATGTGCACATTGCTCCTTCTCTTATACTTTGACATGCTCCATGTGTTCGTCTATTTGAGAACAAATCCCTTCGCATGCATTCCTTATTTGTCCATTCACGAATAAATCTCCTTGAATGATCTCCTTGTTCATCTCGTTTGTCATCGTGTCATGTCTCATCCATTTACTGGTATCGACAACCACTCATGGCGAGACGACATCAAATCTGAAAATCTCCTAATCTACCATGTTGCATTATCGCTCGCTTTCAGATGCAGGTAACCAGGAAAGAGGAGAAGGATATACAAGTGCGCAAGATAGATTTCAAGTTGGAATGCGGGCTTTAGGGACTATTCATGAAAAATACGCAAAGGTCAGTAGGAGCCTGAGATGCAAAATCTGGATCGGTAGCAACTGTTCATAGGATCTGGCTCAGTTGGAAGGCAGATCTGCACAATTGTTTTAGGAAAACAATATTGACAGCTAAGGGAGACTGGCAGTGAAAGATGCACAATTTCTCTGTGGAGTTGGTAGCAGGCTGTGGGAGGCTACTTCAAAAAATTCTATATTTTTTCTATGGATATGGCATAGCATTGTGGGAGTCTACGGGAAAAAATTGCACAATTATTGGGAGGTTGGCCTGCTAGACATCCTTGCATAGTTTCTGAGATGAGTGGGATGTTGGGCAACTGGGGGACTGCTAATGAAATCTGCTTAGTTTTCTGGGTGAGCAGTAGGCCGACTAACTGGGTGAATGGATGGAAAAATTGCCCAATTTTTTGAGGGAGACAGTGATGGACACATGGTGTTTTTCCAGCATGTCTGCGCAACTTCTTTAGTTAGTAGAGTGGGAATGCTTGATAGGTTTTGCGTAATTTTTTGGAGCAGTGAGGCCGAAGGTCACTACCTAATCAAAATCTCTGGTTGACTAGCTAAAGGCTCAATTGATGTGGTTGGGGTCAGCGCAGATTGAAATGGCTTGCTGGGAATCTTCTACGCTATTTTGGGTGACAGTTGGTTGAGTTGATTCCAGGATTGCACAGTGCAAATTGCCTCGGAGGCAGTCTCAATCTCCATCCAATTCTGGGTAGCAATACATGATGGCTGAGAGTTGAAACTATTCAATGCAAGTCAATGGACATCTGGCTATTGGAGGTTGGTCTGACCGACAAAGTTTCAAGAAAATGACCAAGTGTGTGAACGAGTGAATTTGTACATGCATGACCTTGTGAACACACACTCAACATGACCTGATGACAAGACACCTCGAACCATCTAAATGACATACACTCATTGTGACTGACTAATGGTGTTAGCGAAAAGCATGACACTTGTGATAGATCGTCAAACGACCATCACAAAACTTGTCTAACAGTGCATATAACTTCGTGTGTGAGTGCAACAAATGTTTACATTGCGAACACAACTTGTACACAAGAAGGCAGAACTTGTGCATGGCCTGCAAGCATGACATTGTGACCAACATGAAAAAATATGTTTGATGAATGGTCAAGCGAGGAGGGTGAAAATACTCAACATGGGCTCATAGGATGAGCCCAAGTCCTTGCAAAATTAATGGAAAAAACCAAAGGAAGGCTCTAAAATTGAATGCCAACCAAACTTTTGGAGGGTGTTGCAGCTGCTACAACACTTGGTGGCACACTAGTTGAACTCTAGCTTCTATGTTTTGTTCCATTGACAACATAGGGCATTGGTATTTCAGGGAGTATTGAATTGTTGTGTGGGTTACTTCATGTTGTGGGGAAAAGTATCCGATGCGGATGACACTAACCCTTTCTAAAGGTGACAGACTTTAGCAACAACTGAATGACAAAGTTTTCATGTTCATCTTTATGAAAGCACAGAGAGAATGGAAATAGGGTCAACCAACCTGGTGTCTTGCGCTTAGTCGATCCTTGTCCTTCTCTCTTTGTACCCGATTCCCAGCTCTTTGCTCTCCAAGCCGATCCAGCTACACACAGAATCTGCACAACAAAAGGGAGCAAACTACGAGATACAAGCAATCATAACTGAAGCATGGATTAGGTTGCATCAAATATACATGTAAACACAAAAGCATCTATGTAAAACAAGTATATAGAAGAACATGCAAACTTTATTGATAGAAAGTAACAGGGTTCCAGAGGAAGTTACAACCAATGATGTTGGCTCCAATCCAGCAGCACCTCCTCGGCAGCAAGAACTCTCTTCTTCACCTCTAGTAAAACAATCACCCAATAATCCTGGCAGTATACCAACAGCACCTCCTTGCTTATACAAAATTCCAGCCTCCTTAGACCTCATAGAAGAGCTCTATATATAGGAGGGAAGAGGAAAGGATGAGTCAGCTGGAGGCTGGCATATAGCTGACTAGTGTCCTCTCCATCTTCAGTTAATCTTCAGTTCCTGTGTCCACTTGGAGATCCTTGCTTACACATGGTGATCAAGTACCTCTTACTCATCACAGGGCGAATCTCATGACCCAAGTGTCAGTTTGGAAGCTTCCTGGGCAACTGACACCTTGCAGGATGACTGTGCCACTTGGCCAATCTCGCCCAGTGCAGGTAGCCTTCATTGTTTTTTACTTCCAGCGCAGGTACAGAGTGGGACAGTTGCAATACAGCGCAGAAGCTTAGTTAAGCAGCTGACATGATCCAAAATAAGCCTGTTCTGAAGTGTTTTCAGGTGGAGAACTGATTGGAAGTGCTGTTGATTGATGACCTTGTTCTTTTAGGGGTAAGAACAACATGTTTAGGGACTGAGGATCCCTGTAATTATCGACATTCCCTGCTCCTTGACGCGAGGCACAAAAATGTCTATAACAGTTGCCCCCTAAAGTATGAGGCCGTTAATCGGGTGAAATGCTTTAGCTAGAGGGTCCGAAGTTCGTTCCAGTGCTGAGGAGAGTGCCCTGTAATACAATACAATACAATACATTATCTTTCATTCATCATTATTCTCATGATCTAGCTGAGGCGGGTATTCCCATGCTCAGCTTTCTATAAATACATTTTGGTACATATGACAGACGATCGTCTGAAGACAGACTGATAATCTTCCGCTAAAATTATCATCCTTTGAGGAGGATGATCATCTGCTGCAATGATGTACATGGCAAATGCTTTTATATTTCCTGAATATATATCGCAGCCCGGATGGATGAAACTAGATCCGGGGTCTTCAAACTCGTTCGATCTTCACTCTAAGTACAAGTCGATCCATGTGAGAATTACGCTGAAGTCGAACATGGAAAGACATCGCTTGATTACCGGTCAATAATGAAAACCGTTAACAAGCGCGAGAGGAATCACCAATAATGACGATGACCCTCAAGGTACGGCAGTACAATTTACGTGGCGTGAATAAAGGACTTGGCGTCGAACGCCACGCAAAATCTTCTGGTCGAAGGTCATTGATGTATACCTGTCGCCGGAAGTGAGAAACTTGCCATTGAGGCATGCAAGCTTCAAAGTACTGATGGGGGTGTTCCTAGATCGACTTCTTGGATAATGAGCTGAAGTCGACAAGAAGTGATCCGTCAAAGGAGGGCCTTGATGAATCCCACATCAATGACACGGAACGGAGCTAATGATTTAGTGGAGGTGAAACAAACTGTGACATATGATTCAGGGTGGCGATCATGAAATGGATGAAGGAAAATGTATGGTAGTGGATGGGACACGGTTGACACTTTCTGAATGACCCCTCTTGAACATATAACGACACTGATGTGATGGATCGGTAGCATTACCCCGACTGGATGGTGTGGCGAGGACCATGGTGATGAAACCGGTGAATGAGACAACCCAACCCGATGTGATACGGAAGAAAAGTGTCATGTTCAAGAGTGACTTGCTACCTCTAAACTTTGATGTTCTCCCAATTTTTCCCCAGTCATTTCTGACCAGTACCTCTTTATTTTTGTCAAGCTTGAGGAGGATAACATATGCTTGTTCTATAACCTGCCCTTCGGGCAAGCCTATCGCTAAGATTTAACGAGCCTAGCGATAGGGAAACTCGTTCTCGTCTAAAGACAAGTTTGTCGCTATTTAATTATTTTAACGAGCCTAACGACAAAGAAAACTCGGTCCTTTTCACTTTTAGAGAGTCTAAAAAGGTACAGAAAGTCAACTCCATAATTCCTTTTTCGTCATCTAATCCCTTAAGTCCGAAAAAGTATAAAACAATACAGAAGGGATGGCTATTCGGTACTTTTTACGAGCCGAACAAGACAAGCGCTCGATCTTTTTGTGTAATAATCCCTCAGGTCCAAAAAGATTAAAATCTAGAGGAGGGATAGCTTTCGGTCGTTTAACGAGCTAGAAGGCCAAAAACTCGGCAAACTTTTCATATTTTACGAGTCAGTGAAAAGAGCTCAAAGAAGACTCGTCTTTTGAGGAACGAGTGATAATCAAGGATAGCAACTGATTCCAGGTACAAATTGGAATTTTCCAATCACGGTAGTGTTACAAGGAGGGCTAGGTGAAATCACTCTTCGCAGCTGTTCCTCAAAATAGGTAAACACACACGGGGGTGAACGATCGGCCAAATGAAATGGAGGTGATGGATGAGAACACGACCAAGGCTTTTAAGGCTTATAAGTTTACGATCGCAATGGTTATTTACCGAGATAGGTTCATTTTTTAATGAGCTTGAACTTTGGCGGAGGAACTTTGCCCACACTTTTCTATTTTTTAACGAGCATGAATTCCGTGGTAAAACTGCTCGATTCATGGTCAAATTTAATTTTTTACTTTCATTAGCTTTTCTCTTTTCAAATGTAGTACTTCATTATCAATTGCTGCAACAAATTTTGTTAGAAATGGATAATAATTGCATGAAAATGAGAATATAACCCTAATATTTAACTTTAAACGGTGTAAAAAGTCATAAAAAGGGGTTTTTACCTCTCATTTACCATTTCATTTGCATTTTCTTGTTGGAGCTCTGGAGGTGCCTCTTCTTCCTTGATTTTCACCAGCTGATTCCGGGAGATTCTGTGGACGATTTTCGGCGCCGTTTGGCCCAGGTAGGAGCTAAACCTTAGCCCTCCAGTTTCATGGTTTCCTTTTTCAATTTCATGCCTGTTTTTCAGAGCTTCTGGGCCCCAGGGGTTTCATTAGGGCGCCCTGGCATCAGCGCAGGTTCCCCTTTCGAAATCTGCGCTGTATTTCAGGCAGCCTTAAGGTAGACTGAGTTCCAGAGCAGGGGGAACACTCTCTGCCTGCGCTGGGCCTAAAAGAGCTGATTTTGCATGAGTTTTTTGATGATTTTTCGCCAGATTTTCATCAAAATCAGGAACTTACTCTTTCTCTTGCTTGATTGTAGGGAACTTTGGACAAAATGTCCCTTACATGGCGAGAACGAGAACATGAAGCGGAGGACATGGTTGCACTCCATGACCCAGTCACGGTGAACGCGCTTCGGAACTGCGGCCTGCTGAAGTTCTTCCGTATCTCTAGCATGAGAGCACAGATTTCTTTACTGCAGTATATGCTTGATGCTTGGGATCCTGTTAACCAAGTATTCCAGATTAGGGGGAAGTCCTTCCCCTTGACCATAGAGGACATGTACTTCTTGACTGGGTTGTCAAGGCGGGGTGCTCCCATTTCTTTGTCAGGTACGGCTTGAGGGACTACTTCCACCAGAGACTATATCCGTCAGTATTGCCGGGAAGGTTCACAGCCGAGCAAAGACGGCAAGATCAATATCCGTGACATCACTGACAGGTCTCTCAGGTCCATTCTGTTTACTATTGGTAGGATGGCCGGTAGCGCAGCTTTGCATGTTGCCAACAGATCTTATATGCAGCACGCCTTGGAGTGTCTCCAACCGAAAGTGTTTAACTGGTGTGATGCAGTACTTATCCAGATGAAAAGTCAATTGACCAAGGTAAAGGATGGGGGGCTGAAGAACTTTGGATTTGGTTCTATTCTCACTGCCTTTGTCTTGGAGAAAATCCCATTGATGCAACCTCAGTACATCTTGCTTGATGTGCCTTCTCCGGCCGAGCCACGCATGCAGAGGTGGGTTGACCATATGTCCCGGCATGCTGGTCAACCCCATATTACATTCACTGAGTCCTTTTTTAGGTGGTTCGAGTGTCAGGAGATGGCATTTTCTGAGTATCCATACGTGGGTATGGACTACCGAGGTGATCCGGACTTGGTGCTTCCGGATGGCGAGCAATGGGGTGCTATTGGTAAAATCTCTGACCATATCACTGTTTATTGTTTTCATTCATGATGTTTACTGTTCAAAACTGATCAAACTCTTGGGTGCATGCAGATGTCGGTCCTGTTCGTCCAGTAGCTCGTCCACGGTCGCCAGTTGCTGCCCCAGCAGCAGAGCCTGCTAGGAGAGTTGTTATTCGCGACCTTGGTGATACTGAGATACTCGCAGCTGTGCAGGAGCAGGTTGAGAGCCTTACTCGTGGCCTTCCGGATGTACAGATTGACGAGTTACCTTTACAGTTGCAGCGACACACCATCGGCGTGCCTAGACGATGGACTCGTCTCTTGCGCATGATCGCACAGACCGTGACGTACTTTCATGAGCACCATTAGGCTAGGGTGCCCCCTAGCATCTTTTTTTTAGTTCTAGGTCGTATGACCAATTTTGTTTTGATTACAGCACATTATGTACAAACTATAAACAGCTTTATATATTTTGATTTTCGGAGTTTATTTCAGTTTATTTGTGATCCACTTACATAGCACCGATGCATCTCTTTTTATATATGTTGTAAATGTCTATCTAATACATAGTTTGCCAATGAATCTGTTAATGTGTTCAAGTTTCTGGAAATATGTTGGTATTGAATTGAATCAAACTCCCTTTCCAAAATCTTAACTCTTAAAAACATACGATAAATAGCTGGATTGCGGACTGAAAATATACCAGTGAGCTGTAGTATCACAAGTTGTGAGTCTAGCCTGACAATTAGTCGGCGTATACCATGACCAATGGTATCAGAGAGGAGTTCGATCAACGCACTATACTCAGCGATATTGTTTGTTGACCGTCCAATACACACACCTCTGAAACTCACTAACTCGCCGCTTGGATCAAAAATGGCCCAGGCAGCGGAGGACAAATTCCGCGTACTACGACTCGCTCCGTCGGCATATCCCACATATGTTTCAGAATAATTCGACATCTGCAACAAACGAGAAGGGTGGATTACTATCGAAACAATCATTTTAGCGAAAACAAAATACAACAAAAGCACTCAGGTTACTATTTAGGCATAGTAACGCTTGAGGTACAACCCGTTACGGGGTTGCGCCAGTGGTATTCCGTCATAATCCATTAACTCGTAGGCTCCTTTTGCTAACACCCTTTTAACAATATAAGGACCCATCCATAAGGACTGAAATTTTCCTGCTCCTAATTTATCGGATTCTTGGTCGTAAAGCAAAACCAAGTCACCCTCAGAGAAGTTGCGCGGTTTGACATTCTTATCGAACTGTGCTTTGACTCGTTTCTTATGAGCCTCGTTCGCCAAAGCGGCGTCACGACGGTTTTCATCCAACTGGATCAATTCTAGGAAACGAGCCTCTTCTTCTGAGGTTCCGGGGAGGAGGTCAATTGCGAGTTTAAGTGACGAAATTTCGCACTGGATCGGTAAAACTGCCTCCAGGCCATACACCAATTGGAATGGTGTGAACCCAGTGGCGTTTTTTACCGAGGTTCGGTAAGCCCATAGTGCTGAGTACAGGATTAGATGCCATCTTCTTTTATGAACCCCGATCATCCTTTGCAACATACGCTTCAGGACCTTGTTGATTGCCTCAACTTGTCCGTTGGCTTGTGGATAATACGGAGTAGAGCTGTCGTGAGATAGCCCTAATTTGGCAGCTAATTCGATCATCATGTGATTGCGAAAATGCGATCCATGATCTGTCACTATAGCTTGCGGTACGCCGAACCTGGCGACTACATGATTGAAAAAGAAAAGGGCAGCTGTTTCACCAGTGTTATCCAATGTAGGCATCGCCTCGGCCCATTTGGTAAAATAGTCAACAGCGACTATAATATACCCATGCCCCCCGGTCGAGGTGGGGTTACATTGCATGAAATCGATGCCCCACTTGGCGAAGGGCCCAACAGCAACTATCGGCTGTAAGGGTGCGGGTGGTCTTCTGGTTTTGCTATCAAAGATCTGACATGCATGGCAACTTCTGACAGCTATTATGCAATCTTTAAACATAGTTGGCCAGAAATATCCTGCTCGTAAGATTCTTTGTGTTGTTGCATATCCAGATTGATGCCCCCCGCATGCGCCTGAATGACAATCATTCAGGGCTTTTTCGGCCTCCTCATGGGTAAGGCACCTTCTCAGAACCGTATCGATGCCACGACGGTAAAGTGTATCACCGACGATCATGTAGTCTTTTGATTGGTATCGTATACGTTTCCGTTCCGAGTGTGAGGTATTAGGCCTAAATTTTTGGGTTTGGAGATAAACAATGATGTCTCCATACCACTCATTGCTTACTGATATCAGAAACAAATTTTCATCCACGATTGACTCTTCTGATGTTTCATCGTTGGACGATGATGGGAGATCGCATAATAATTCCGCGAAAACTAGAGCTTTCTTCGATTTGGATTTTACAAAATCTAAATCAAACTCTTGAAGGATGGCTATCCATTTTGAATATTTGCCCCCAAGCAACTGTCGCGACAGTATATATGTCATGGGATTGCAATTTGACAAAACGGTAGTTTTCCTAAAGAGGACATAATGTCGAAACCTTTGAATCGCTTGAACAGCAGCAAGCGCTAGTTTTTCAACACAGGAATATTTACTTTCTGTGTCATTTAAGTTTTTACTTAAATAATAAATGGGATGTTCTATTCCATCGTCTTCTTGCACTAAGACCATCGCAATGGTCGTATCTGCTGCAGCAAGATACAGGTTAAAATCTCTTTGATAGTCCGGGGCGTACATTAATGATGCTCTTACTAGACATCTTTCAGAGCGTCAAAGGAAGCTTGCGCAACCTGGTCCCAGACAAAAGGTACATCCTTTTTCAAAAGACGAGTATAACCTTTGGCAAGTTCTGCGTAATTAGGAATGAACCTCCTCAGAAAGTTTGCTTTCCCTTGGAGTTTCTGAATCTGAAGCAAATTTGAAGGTGGAGGCAAATTAATGATTGCCTAAACCTTACAGGGGTCGAGACGAATCCCGTCCTTAGAAACCACAAATCCAAGTAAGCGACCAGAGCCGACGCAAAACACACACTTATGTGGATTGAGTCTTATCTTGTAATGTCGGCAACGTAGAAATATTGCTCTCAAATGCCGCGGATGATCAGTCCGCTTCCGCGAATGAGCCGGAAGATCGTCGAGGTAAGGTTGAACGATGTTCTTGATGTCATGGAAGGCATAGTTCATTTCCCTCTGAAACGTCGCCCCTGCGTTCTTTAAACCAAAGGGTAATTTTCGATAAGCGAATGTGCCCCACGGACAGATGAATGCAGTCTTAGACTGGTCCTGTGGGCGGATATTTATTTGATTATACACGGAAAATCCATCCATAAAGGAAAAGATTTCACATCCGGCGCATTCATCAATTATCTGGTCGATGAAGGGTGTAGGGTAGTTGTCCTTCGGACAAGCTTTGTTTACATCCCTATAGTCGACGCACACTCTTATTGTCCCTTGTTTTTTCATAACAGGGACAATATTCGATACCCAATCGGTTAGAGGAACCGGGTAGATGAATCCAGCATGGAGGAGTTTTTCAACTTCCGCCTTAATGGCAGCGGATTTCTTCGGATGTACCTGCCGAAGCCGTTGTCTTACTGGTTTGACATCAGGATACATTTTAATTTCATGTTCAACTATGCTCGAGTCAATGCCTGGCATTTCATCATATGACCATGCAAAGACATCTCTAAATTCGCGAAAGAGAGCACTATATATTTCTAGTTCTGAAGGGGAACAACTTTTGCCGACATGAATATTCTCAACAACATCAGATTTTGTCGAGATATTTATGGCTATGGTCTCTTCAATATTGGATAGGTTTCTTTCTGAATCCACCTTATTTACAGTATTTGTTAGGAATTCGAATACTGAAGGATGGTATAGGTCGTGATGAGTATCTTCTTCACATTCTGGAAGAAGGGAACGATGGTGGTTATCATTCCATGGTGCCCCCTCAATCATCATTGATTGCAAGATTCCTTCGTCAGTCCCATGAACTTTTGACCATGGATCTAATGGGGTACCATATTCTTCGGACCTATCTACCCAAACGCTTGACGAGCGTTCATTTGGGCTCGCCTCCCATGCCTGAAACATTGATTGCTACAATATTTCAATAGGGCTAGGGGGCAAAACCACTTGATGATCCATGACGACTTTGTCTTCTGCGACCTTCGACGAAGATACCATGTTGCATGTTGCTACAAACGGGATATTCCCTTCATGGAACGGAGGTGGCAACGCGAAATTTCCCATCATTGTGGGATCTTTTAGCAAGCCTACTCCTATATCTTTTATTGAATGGTCGCTCCCATGGATCAGGGGAATGCTTCCAGTAACTTGTGAACTATTAGGGAGGAAATTCTGTTGGTCGACGATCGTAATCCCTCCTTCAAACGGGAATGCGATCTTCCTAAAATATGTCGACACTACAGCTGCCATGGCATATATCCATGATCTTCCCAGTAGAATGTTATAGTCAAGATTGCCATCAATGACTTCAACATCAATCTCCACTGTTTTTCCTCCTAGTTCCACCTTAAAGTTATTTAGGATTCCGTACGGAGTGTACGTCCTACCGTCAAATGCTTTTAATGTCGTCGAAGATCGCGACAATGTTGGAGATCCAAGAGTTTTCCAGCAACTCATCGACATGATACATGTCGATGCTCCCTCATCAATAATCGTTCTATGAACAGTTTTGTTGAGTGCTTTCACTTGAATAAGGAAAGCTAATTGCGCTGGTAACTGAGGATCATATCCTTTGTGATCAAAGGATACAAGATTGGAATCTTTAGGATCCACTCCACCAATTGCTGATAACAATGCCTGCCTTTGGGATGGGCAATTTTGTAGTACCTCAAGAGTCGACATAGCAGATGGCGATTGGGCCAAATCCTCCACTACATTATAGTGTTGCGCCGCTCTGGCGCGAGGGTTGAATGTCGATTTGTGGACTACTCCCTTAGGCGGATTTATTGTTAATTCATGCGTGAGGGGGGGTACAACTTCTGCCGAAGTCGTTGTCGAACTACTGGGTTGATCTTTCCCTTTGTCGTTCGACACCGGCGGATTCCCATAATCTTTATTCCTAGTCGATATCAAAGCATCACTTTGCTTAGAAACCGACAGCATAAGCACTTGAGACGGGGAAGCATTTCCACTATCAACCATATTCTGACCTGGGGTAGGAAACGGATCAGTCAACACAGCTGAAGTTTGGGAACTTTTTAGGAACCTCTTTAACTCAGCTTTGAACGGACAGTCCTTTGTCGAATGATTTTCATCACATATTTGGCATGGATAAAATTGTTTCTTTTTCCCAGGAGGGTTTGAAGAAGTTTTTTGAGGGGATGATCCACCTTGATTCTTCTTCTTCCCTTTGTTTTGTTTCTTCTTACTTCCTGGTTGATTGGGGTTTTTGCCTTTATCCGTAGATACAGCATTTACCTCCGAAGCAAGAATCTCCTGATTTTCTTTTTGATTCGAAATCTTACGGGCTTTCTTATTCGAATCCCTTGTCGACTTAGCGTTTGCAGTTCCAATCACGCCATCACCGGCATGAGAGTCACTGTTCGATCCGGGAGGAGGAGGGATTGAAAATTTTGGTCTGGGGGCATCAGGTATCTTATCATAGAGCTTGCCCGACTGAGTATATACTAAGTCCAAATATTGAGCATGAGCAATAACCTGCTCCTCTGTTACGACACCTCCCTTGGCCACATCTTCTGTAATTGCCGGCAGAAGCGACTTTATAAACCACTCAGCTAATAGCTGATCCGGAACATAGGTTTTCACCATTCTTCGCCGACGACGCCACTCATGTATATGATCAGATATATGTGTGGCCGTTGTCTGCTTGAAATTGGTCAAGATTTCTGTTCCAGTTTCGTACCTTATAGGTAACTGAAAGTGTGTTAAGAAAGTCGTGGCTAGGGAACTAAAATTGTCGAAAGAGGCTCTAGGTAATTCAATATACCATTTGGCCGCCGGACCAGTCAATGTCCTCTGGAAAAGGCGAAGCCTTATTGAATCATCATTCAAGGTGTTCGACGAACACCACAGATGGAATGTCATCACATGATTCGACGGGTCTTCGCCCGGATTTCCATTGAATTTAGGAATGTCCGAAGGAAGTTTGTGAGGAATCGCTGGCCACCAATGGGCGTAGGCGATTGGATCGTTTGTCAAGCGATGTAAATCTGGTAATTCTAAGGTCGCCACGAATGGCAACTGCTGATTCAGGTTTGGCGAGGCGTACCCAGGGTACGATGGAATCGTCTGAGCAGTAGGTCTTTGCATACCAGTATAATGCAACTGATGTTGATATGACTGATATGGCTGGTGGGCTTGGCCACTGTAAAGTGGTTGGTTTAACCCGTTCTGAATATAGGGTTGCCCATTATTCGCAAAGATCTGTTGCTCAGATCCCTGGTATACCTGTTGAAACTGAGGTTGTTGGTATTGCACCATCCATGGTTGTGAAGCCATGTTTTGTTGTGCAACACTAACCGACGGCCCAAGATGCGGGGTTATGGTCCCCATTTGTATCTGTGTCGTCCCGGTAGTTGGCGATTGTGGTTGTGTTGCAGGGTCAATTGGCTGTTGCATTACAACTTGGGGTTGACATACAACAGGCATCGATTGAACTTGCGACACGGTTACAATTGCTGGCGTCGTCGGGATATGAGACATAGGTACACTTTGTTGCATAGAATATACAACTCTTGGTTGTTGGGGTAACATAGGTACCCAACCGCTCGTCGTTACTTCAGTCAAACCTGAATGTGGTTGAAAACTGCCATATGGGTATCCTCCCGAAAGAGGAAGTGAAAGGGCATATTACCCCCCATATGGTAACAATCCGGAGCTCAAGGGTATAGATGGCCTTTGAGGACTGGATGGCCCAAAATGATTCCCAAAGGGATCAATTTGTCTAGTTTCAACATAAGAATTACCGGGTATTATACCGGAAGAGCAAACTGGAACAGACCAAGTTGTCATAATAGTCCCTGGGTGGACTCCTTCTAGTTGATGAGAACTAGTTGGGACAGATGGTATGCCGGCAAACATCGTTGGAATGGCAGCAGGAGTTTCTGCTGTCGCTGTGTCGTTTGGCACAGTTCTAGATGTCGACGGTTGTTCAGACATTTTAAGTCTATCCAATAAACTTCCTAACGATTCTTCAGGAACTTCTTGTGGCGATAGACAAACTTCTGATGCAGAAGGAAAAAGAGTGGGACCTACTCCAAAATGAATTGGAGTATTTGCTTGCTGGTCCTCTACGATTTCTTCTATTGCGATCAGACCAGGAGGAAGAGGCAGACCGTCAGGTCCGTAATAGATTTCTGGTGCCGAAGAAGGGGTTGTTTCGACAGCGACAGTTGTTTGAACAACAAGACTCTGTGGACCGGTTTCAAATGGAACTGGTTCAGTTAAACAAGTACTTGTTTTCAGACTAGGATCAATACAATTGTCCTTCTGTTGCCGTTGAACTTCTTCAATAGAGGCAGGGATTCCAGAAATATTGGGAGTGACCAGAATCTCAGATGTTGTTGGAACTTCCGTTCTGACTTTAAAAGGAGATTTTGACCTGGTCCAGCGAGATCGCTTTGCTCGTACTACTTTCGGTTCCGGAGACAAAGATGGTCGACCTGCAAGCCTCCCTGAACGACGGGGTTTTAATTGACTTTCCTCCACGATTGCGGATTACTTGATCAACTAAAATACAAAAAGGGGAATTATGTTTCCGTATTGAATGAATTTTATTAGACGCTTTTAGACGCAACTTTGCTTTTTCATGTTTTAAGAGTCGAGAAAAAGCTAAAGATGACTCTAGTCGCCTTCGATGTATTAACGAGCCCGAAGTGACAAATGCTCGGTTGGACCTTTTCAATTATAGAGTTTGAAAAGAGCCAAAAGAAACTGCTCTGGAGATCTAGGCAGAGGGTGTGCCAAACCTTTCGCGAAACCACAGAATACGTTTTACGGTACGGGTGGTCAATCTTCGTGAATGCTGTGTTCACTGCATCGCGATCAGTAGGGCGGTCGACACGGCTTCCTAAGGATAAAGGATAATTGCCTATAGGGGTCTCCCAATATACGCGATGGTACGCGGGAGCTCAAATCCGTATTAGTGCTATCGTCCCTCAGGAGGAATCACCCACCTTCGTAGAGATCGACAGTCACTACGTTTAACGACGCCGGAACACGTCTCTACCTAGACCTCTATTGTGAGCGTTATGTTACAATGCATTTTTAGATTCATTCAATATATTTTAAGTTGATCTTGTTTATCAGTTTGTCTTTTAGGATCACCACGAGATGTATTGGTACAAATTCCTAAATGCAGCTAAAATGATAAGCAAGATTTCACAATCCTTTTAGCTTTGAAAATCCTAACTACTGAGGGGAGAGAAAAACAATATCTTTCCACACAGAGCACAAAGCACAAACTAATGCACTTTCTCCTAGATCAGACACCCAAACTTATCAAAAATGCAAATGCAAGATGCATGTATTTCTTTTCTTTTCCTTTAATGTTGATGCTTAACAAAAGGAAAACTGTTGTATGACTTTCGAATTCAATTTGAAGCGTAAACAAACAAGTATTGTCTAAATGAAAAGACGCTTTACAGGTACTTGTTTTACACCAAAAATATATGAATTCAAACCATAAAGTGAAAACAAACCAACTTAAACAGCTATGAACAGTAATAACACTAACTCATAAGATCGCAATCTAAGAGGCCACAGCTACTAGGTTCGCTTTTCACAATGGGAAATTGTAACTGAAACAAGAAATACTGAAAGAACGTTTACAATTTCATCACACAACTGAGGCGGAATAATGTCAAGGAGATGAGGTCTACAACAAATACAATAACCAGCAAGCAATCAGCCAAAAACAAGTGCAAACAGGGCCAAGACACAAAGGAAGAGCTGAGCTAGACTAAGGCCAACTGGACCAGCGCAGGCACTAGTTCACCAGTTTCACTCTCAGCGCAGTTCCCAAAGGGACTACCTGCGCTGTAATGCAGACTGCCAGTGGACAGCCTGCACTGACTTACGAGAGTTACGTCTGCTAAGAATTCCGGGTCATAAAAAGCTCAAAAATGTACTGTTTTGACTGAAATAAAATGCTATGGGTTAAGTACAGGCTAAGGGATGATCAAGAGGATAAAGATCTATCACTAAGAGTAAGGATTCATCTGTAGATTAGCTCTTTAAATCTTGAATTTTCTCAGCAAAGGAGCAAGAGTAGCAAAACCCTCTACTTCGCTTTTGATAGAGTCAAAAGCTTTTCGATTCGGTACTCCTTTCTTCAAGAAATGAATAGCAAAATACTACAACAACAAGATACTAGGATCTCCCCAGCGGAGTCGCCAGTTTGTTGTGGGGAAAAGTATCTGATGCGGATGACACTAACCCTTTCTAAAGGTGACAGACTTTAGCAACAACTGAATGACAAAGTTTTCATGTTCATCTTTATGAAAGCACAGAGAGAATGGAAATAGGGTCAACCAACCTGGTGTCTTGCGCTTAGTCGATCCTTGTCCTTCTCTCTTTGTACCCGATTCCCAGCTCTTTGCTCTCCAAGCCGATCCAGCTACACACAGAATCTGCACAACAAAAGGGAGCAAACTACGAGATACAAGCAATCATAACTGAAGCATGGATTAGGTTGCATCAAATATACATGTAAACACAAAAGCATCTATGTAAAACAAGTATATAGAAGAACATGCAAACTTTATTGATAGAAAGTAACAGGGTTCCAAAGGAAGTTACAACCAATGATGTTGGCTCCAATCCAGCAGCACCTCCTCGGCAGCAAGAACTCTCTTCTTCACCTCTAGTAAAACAATCACCCAATAATCCTGGCAGTATACCAACAGCACCTCCTTGCTTATACAAAATTCCAGCCTCCTTAGACCTCATAGAAGAGCTCTATATATAGGAGGGAAGAGGAAAGGATGAGTCAGCTGGAGGCTGGCATATAGCTGACTAGTGTCCTCTCCATCTTCAGTTAATCTTCAGTTCCTGTGTCCACTTGGAGATCCTTGCTTACACATGGTGATCAAGTACCTCTTACTCATCACAGGGCGAATCTCATGACCCAAGTGTCAGTTTGGAAGCTTCCTGGGCAACTGACACCTTGCAGGATGACTGTGCCACTTGGCCAATCTCGCCCAGCGCAGGTAGCCTTCATTGTTTTTGACTTCCAGCGCAGGTACAGAGTGGGACAGTTGCAATACAGCGCAGAAGCTTAGTTAAGCAGCTGACATGATCCAAAATAAGCCTGTTCTGAAGTGTTTTCAGGTGGAGAACTGATTGGAAGTGCTGTTGATTGATGACCTTGTTCTTTTAGGGGTAAGAACAACATGTTTAGGGACTGAGGATCCCTGTAATTATCGACATTCCCTGCTCCTTGACGCGAGGCACAAAAATTTCTATAACACTTCATCTTCCCCACTTACCCCATGGATATAAATGGTTCACCTTTCACCAACTTAGTCAAACACAACAACACGTTTTAGCTTGATCACATTATTTTGAAATTGGAAAGGGTAGTTTGGCTCATGAGTTAAAAATTTTCAGAGTATAAGTTTTCATCTCTAATGTTTCTCCACTACGAGCAGGCCTAGACAGTACCCTGACAGAGTCACATAGGAACACACACATTTCTCCACTACCAACAAGGATGGTCAGTACTCCGGTGGAGGTGCATGCTTCACCTCTCTGCACAGGAAGCCTTTCTCTTCTTTCGCCTTTGTATTTTTTAAAGGGATTGTGCATAGGCACTTATTTATTCTTGGGGCGGAAGAGGGATCCCAACTTATTGAGAGCAAAAGAGTTTGTTCCTTCAGAAAATCATGTAAGACCTCTAACATAGGTTTGATTGTTTAGATTTTCCCCTTCTCCATTTCTACTAGTTGGATGAGCTTAATCACGTAGAGTAGAAGGTTAAGTACAGGCATGGGGTTTCCCAGTGTGGACACAGGTTCATGGTTGGACCCAAGCTCCCCTTGTAGATGGCTTGTATTTCTTTTCAAGACTTCATTAACCGAAGGTTACAACCAAGAAAAAAGAAGACAAGTGTAGGACTGGCCAAGTACTACAGTGTCACAAGACTCTTTAGGTCTCAGCCACATACTCATTCTAAAGCCAGAACTCAGTGGAGGGCAACAATTATTTACAAAACAAAAAATAGTAGGATACTAAACAAACAAACCAAAACGAAACAAAAATAATAAGAAAAGTGAAAAAGAAAAATAATAAGCATCGCACGGGGTGCAACCCTAACTTACTGAAAATAATGTTTGAGATCTTGGTCGTTGGCAAGAAGGTTGTTAATCCTCTCGTCAAGTGATTGCAAACGGTATGTGTGTGGGCCAAGATTCTTATGTACAATGTATGGACCAATCCATAGGGACTGAAACTTCGTATGCTCACCTTTGTCTTCATGGGTTTTATCCCATTTCAAGACTAAGTCACCAATATCAAAGTTAGCATTCCCTGCAGACTCCTTATCGAGGCATCTCTCGATACAATTCTGGTGGAGTGTATACTTTTATTTTTCTTTCATCCAGTTTCTTCCTGTAGTTTGTGAATTGTATCCATCCCATATTGAACTAGCAGATAAGGCTTGCCTTAGGATTCTTGAGACAATTGGAGTGCAGGAAAGTAGATGTTAGGTGGTCGGATGGTTTCTTTCCCATACACCAGGAAGTATGGCGAGATATTCAGAGAGGTTTTGGGTGTTACGCGGTCATCCCATAGGGCATTCATTAGGGAAAAGTGCAAGTTACACTGCTTAAAGTAAATGGTATTTTCTATTATGTGGACAAGGTTTTTGTTTGTAGATTTTGCGAGACCATTTCCCTGCAGGTAGTAGTTAGATGAGTGTTTCAGCACAATACCATATTGCAATGAAAAATCATAAAGCTTCAAATATGAAAAGTAAGTTTCATTATCAAACAAAGGTGATATCGGGACACCAAAGCGTGAAATGATTTTCTGTTGGAGGAAGATGATGACTTCCTGGTCGTTCATTTTCTTGAGCATAATAACCTCTATCCACTATGTGAAATAATTAGTTGTTGTCAAAATGTAGCGGTGTTGTTTTGATGAATGTGGGAAAATTTCCACGATGATGTCCAGGCCCCATTATTGGAAAAATTCAATCACTACAACAGGGTGCAGTGGGGCTGTTGACCTTCGTGTTTTGCTGGCACATCACTGATAGACCAGGCACTTGTAGGCATAGGCGTGTGCATCCTTGAATAATGTGGGCCAATAGAAATTGGCTCACATAACTTTGTGTTCAGTGGTATTTCCCATGAAGTGGTCCCCGTCTGGTCCGTCATGCAGATCATGCAAAACCTTCTCTGATTCATGTGCCTCTAGGCACCTGAGTAATATTTTGTTACTATGCTTTCTATAAATCACTTCATGCACCAATTGATAAGGTAAATCTTTAAGGTGTAGTGCCCTCTTTTGTCTCATGGAGAAGTGAGAGGGTATGATGTCATGTTCAAGGTATTGGAATACATCGTTGTACCAAGAGTTTCCACATGTAGTGGGTGGTTCTCTCTCTACATCATACATCTCGATTTCTTGTTCCCAACCAGTGAGCTCTTCTTCTTTCTCTTGTGTGTGTACTGCCTCATCATGCAGGTTTATAAAGACCATGACCCTTGATAGTGTGAACTGGTTTGATGTCAATATCATACTCTTGCAAGCCTTTCATCTAGTTCACACGTTGTTCACCTAGCTCTTGTTGTACGAGCAGTGAGCGGACTACTGGGTGAGGCACATAAAATATTCAATGGTTCTTGAGCAAGTAGGGTCTGAAGTGTTTCACCACCTTGAATACTACATATGTTTGTTTTTCAATGCTGAGGTAGTTGACTTTGGTTCCCTGCATTCTTGCACTCATGAAGGAGATGGGACGTTCATCTTTCAACTCATCCTTCTGAGTGAGTACTACAATAAGCAAGTTGTCGGAGGTGAAGGTGTATAGCAAGAAATATTTGCTAAAATCTGGGCTGTAAAGTGCAAGTGCTTCTATTATATCCTGCTTGATATGAATGAATGCATTCTTTTCCCTCTTGCCCCAACTATAGCCTTCATCCTTCTTGATCATGTCTTGCATTCATTTTACTATCTTCACGTAGTCCGAGATGAACTTCTAGAGGAAGTTTATCTTTCCCAAGAAGGATTGCATTGCTTTCTTATTGGCTAGGTGAGGGATTTGTGTGATGGTCTAGACCTAGTATGGATCAACCTTCATGCTGCTTCTGGAAATGATGTGCTTAAGGAGGTTCCCCTTAGACACTGAAAATATGCTCTTTTTGGGATTCAATGAAATCCCATATTTCTGGTATCTCTCAAAGATTTTACTCAGGTGGTGTATGTGGTCTCACCATTTTCTGGAAAACACAATCACATAATTGAGGTACACCACTATGCTCAGTCTGATTAGTCCATGGAAAGTGGTGTCCATGGCACGCTAAAAGGTTGTGCCTGCATTCATAAGCCCAAACAACATTCGTCTCTATGCGAACGCCCCCCACTTCGTACAAAAGGTACTTTTGAGGCGATAAATTTCTACTACTAGGACCTGATTATATCCATTAAACTTGTCAAGTAATGAAAACATGTATGCCCTGAATGTTGTCTATAAAATATGCTCCATATACGACACGAGGTAATTGTCTTTGTTTGAGGTGTGGTTCAAGTTTCATAAATCAATGCACAAGCAGATCTCCCCGGACTTCTTTCATACATGAACAAGGTTGGAAACCCATGTGGAATGATAAACTGTGTATATGATCTATGCATCCAACAACTTGGTCAGCTCTTTCAGCATAGGATCTATAAGGGGTTCAAGTGATGAATGGACTTTCCTTAGCTTCTGTTGAAACGGCTTGTCCCCTTCCTTGATTGGAATGACATTTTGGATGATTCACATGTCGTAAGTTTTTAGATCATCATATGTCCACGTGAACACATCCTGGTATTGTTTGAACAAGTGAATAAAGGCTTGTCGCTCCTATTGCGTGCAACACATACCAAGATTGACGAACTTCAAATCTTTTTTTGTTCCCAGGTATAGTTGTTCATGCATCATGTTGGAGCTTTGGCTTTTGCTATTCCTTGGCCCCTGAAAGTGGTTCTACAACTCATAGATATTTTCTAAAGATACCACACCCTTGGGGATGAGGTTTCCTTTCTCATCATTAGACACATCTTGCAGAAATTTCTCATTCTCATCTTCATCAATCGTTGCATCTTTGAAGACATTAGCATTGGCCATGAAATGCAATATCTGTTGATCATTATCAAAAACACGTAAATTAGTTATGTTATCATGGATAGATAACTTATACAAAATTTTAACTGGAAATCTATCCCTAAGTAGTGACATTCTAGAAGTTGTGTCTGCTAAGGCATTAACAACTGAATTACGCGTTCTTCGCACAACAATGATATTAAGTGCTTGGAAGTTAGATATCAGTCGTTATACCTCTTGTTGGTAAAGTTTTAAATGAGGTGATAAACAATGTATGGTGTTATGTATTTGTCATACCACTATTTTTGAATCACCTACCCCTTTGAGTGTGACCACATTGAGGCTAATGGCCTTTTGCAAGCCCAACATGAGTGCTTCATAGTCAGCAATGTTGTTTGTGCACTCGAACTCCAAGCAACTTGAAATCAAATGTTTCCTATTTTTTGAGTCAAACAAGACACACTCAGATCCAGAACCATCCTGTGTCTTTGATTCGTCAAAGTACATGGTTCACAACTCATTTGTACACAACTTATCTATACACAGACTGTTTGACGTGCTTGGATTACTGCTACTGCTATTGCTACTAGTGTTACAATGTGATGTACAAGTTTCATTTCCATCACTTGGCCAAGGAAGGAGACCCAACTGCATGTTTGGTGGGGTTGGAGCTGGCTGTGCGAGATAATACCCCAAGATTGTTTCCAAGGGGCAGTTACCGAACATGAGCTCTGCAAAGGCCAATGATTCATTCTCAACATTGATGGGAGTGACATTGTGCCTCATGTATCTCTTGGTTAATACCCATATTTGATTTATTTTTCCCTTATACGGAAGCTACACGTGTGACCAGTTTGTAGCAGAATACCCATTCAACTTGCTAGACTAGTCTCTACTGAGCAGTAAGTGATATGATTCTAGTATGTCCACAGCAACAATGTTTATGCACTGGCGAAATTGATTATCATGAGATATTCAGATGATCACATCTCGAAGTTAACCAATGGATGGTACACACATCCGATCGATTTGGATGATCTGCGCGGATATCTTGCTCCATTACACATTGATCCTTTTGGCAATTGAGAGGCATGATTGTTGGGTTGTGTTATATTCTTTCCATGAATAGCCCCTTCACATAATTTTTTTTTTGGCCCTATATTAGGTGTGCAAACCTACCTATGCTTTTGTGCATGGATTTTGCACATGGTTTTGGGCACGATGGTTTTTGGTCCATTGTATTTTGTAGATCCGATTAAGGGAGCTACAGTTATGTTCTAATCCAAGGTTAAGGGATTGGGGTTTATGGATGCTTTAGCATGTATATATATTTATTCTAACATTGAAAGGAACATAATGAAAAATCAATCTAGTAGTCTCAGTTTTGGGATCCATGGGAAAATATCTGTGTATATTTGTTTTATGTGTTACTCTCTTGCCATTGTTTATTTTATGTTTTTTATAATTTGTATGTAGGTAATTCTTGTATGGGGTTAAAGCCTACAATGATGTTGGCTATCGCGCCAGAATCAACCAAACAGTTGTGCACATTACAATTAAAGATTTCAAATGAAAGTGGGAATGGAGGGGAAACAAATTTTGCTTCTTCCATCCTTAGTGTGTTTAGCAAAGTTGATAGTGATCCAAGAGATGTGCTTGCTCCCTTGTTGGTAGAGGTTGCATTGTCCATAGATTTCTTCCCCAGTGCATGTAGTAGAATGTGTCGCTGACCTTGAATCTTAGCCAACTTGAAAAAACTGATGTTTGTGTGATTTTTGTTCATGTCTTCTATGATATGCTAATCAAGAGTAGGTACAACCACAAAGATGTCTAAGGTGAGACTGGTGTTCGTGTTGTTCGATAGAGTGTTCTATGTAGGTTTTAACCCTATACAGAAATTACTTGCATACAAATTCTAAAACATAGAAAATAAACAATGCGAGAGCATAACACATAAAACACATATACACAGAGATTTTCCCCTGGATCCCAAAACCGGGACTATTAGTTTGATTTGTCATTATGTTCCTTTCAATGTTACAATACATATTTATACATGCCAAAGCATCCAATACCATGGGCTGAAAACCATCGCGTCCAAAACCATGGATCGAAAACCATCGTGTCTAAAACCATGTGCAAAAATCATGCACAAAACCATAGGTAGGTATGCCTGACCTAATATAGGGTCCAAAAAAAATATGTTATGGGGCACTGCCCTAGACCCCATAGAGGGGGGTTACCTGCACCCCTCAAACCCCCTTTGACCCCCCCTTCTATGCAATCAATGCAACGGAGGGGGGCCCTCCACCCCCCTGTCTAAACCCCGGTTAACTATGTGGGCTAGTCATGGAAAGAATATAACACAACCCAACATTCTCCCACTTGTTGTTTTCTTTCCACAGGGGGCCACAAGAGCACTTAGTCATTTATCCAACCTTGCAATGCCCATTGATTCTCTACGCCAAGAGAACTTCTCAGAGCTCACAGATTTTGTCACTGCATCTGCAGTATTCGTCAAAGCGTCCACCTTTACCAGCAACACCTTTTTGTCTTCTATCATATCCCTCACAAAGTGATACTGAACATCAATGTGCTTTGTCTTTGAATGATATGCAGGGTTCTTTGCCAAGAAAATTGCACTTTGGCTTTCACAGTCTATCCTTATAGCTCCCTGTACTAACCCCATACTTGAACACAATCTCTGCAACCAAACTGCTTCCTTGCTTGCATGAGTGGCTGGCATGTATTCTTCCACTGTAGTTGATAGTTCCATTACAGATTGTTTCTTACTCATCCAACTGACCGCACCTCCAAATATGTTAAACACATATGCACTTGCAGATCTTCTCTGATCTAGATCTCTATCTGAGTCTACATCAACAAAGCCACGAATATCCAACACTCTATCCAATCCTTGTCTTCCTTGGTAGCGCAAACCATAATCACTAGTGCCACACAAATACCTGAAAACCCACTTCACTATTGTCTAGTGCTCCTTCCCTAGTTTTGACATAAACCTTCACAATACTCCAATTGCATGTGCAATGACTGTTCTAGTACAAACCATTGCATAAATCAGGCTACCGACTGCACTTGCATATGGAACATGGGACATGTCCTCTTCCTCTTCTTCTGTCTTGGGACACTATTCAGCAGATAACCTCACACCTATAGGAATAGGAACCTTCACCGGTTTATTATTCTGCATATTAAACCCCTGCACTATTGTCTCAACATACTTCTTATGGTTTAACCTGGGGTTCCTCTTTTCCCAATCTCTTTTAATTTCCATGCCCAAAATATAGTTTACAACACCAAGATCTTTCATTTTGAATTTGGAGGACAATTGGGTCTTCAAATCCTGGATAAATTCTTTGTCATTTCCAAACAGCAACATATCATCCACATACAAGACCAGATAAATAACACGGTCACTAATTAATTTAAAATACACACAGTGATATGCTTTGCTTCAAGTGAATCTAAGTCCCTGTATAAATGTATCAAATTTCTAATACCACGTCCTTCGTGACTGTTTTAACCCATACAAAGACTTCTTTAACTTGCATACCATTTCTTTCTTACCCTTCACCACAAAACCTTCCGGTTGCTTCAATAGATCTCCTCTTCCAGATCCCCGTGAAGAAATGTTTTCTTCACATCCATCTATTCTAGCTCAAAATCGAAAGCAGTAGCAACAGATAAAAATAATCTAATAGAAGCTACCATAGCAACAGGAGAAAAAATATCACCAAAATCAATTCCTGGCACCTAGGAATAACCTTTTTCTACCAACCAAGCTTTGTATTTCTCCACCTTTCCTTCTGCATTTTTCTTCTTCTTGAACACCCATTTGTTGCCAATGGGTGTCATTCTAGCTGGCAACTCCACCAGATCCCAAGCATCATTTTTGTGCAAAGATGCCATTTCATCAGCCATGGCCTCTTTCCATCGTTTGCCATCCTCAGAATCTATTGCTTCCTTCATAGTTCTGGGATCATCATCAGTAACAGATAAAGAAAATTTTGAACGGAAAGTATATGGACTATACCTTTATGGCTGCCTTCTTTCTTGAACTGATCTTTTCACACCCAGAGTTTGTGGCTCTCCATATTCTGATTCCTCCTCTACAGTAGAGTCTGATTCTTCCTCCTTAAGCTCAAACTCTATCTTCTCAGATTCCTTTGGTTGGACTTCATGTTTAATACATATTTCACCTCTCTGAACACCACATCTCGGCTTTACACAACCTTTCTTGTTACTAGGTTCCAGAGCTTATAACCATTTAAACCATCCTTATACCCAATAGAGAAGCACTTTTCATATTTACTATCCAACTTGGTTCTTTTGTCCTTTGGAACATGTACATATGGATCACATCCAAATACCGTTAGATGTGAAAGAGAGGGTTTCTTACCACTCCATACCTCTTATGGAGTCTTATCCTCCAACGCTGATGAAGGTGATCTATTGACTAGGTAACATGCTGTCTCCACCACCTTTGCCCAGAATTCCTATCCTAACCCGGAACCACTGAGCATGCTTCTTGCCCTTTCCATCAACGTATTGTTCATTCTTTCTGCGACTCCATTTTGCTCAAGTGTGTATTGAGTAGTCTTCTATCATGCTATACCACACTTCTTACAAAATTCTTCAAATTCCTTGCTGCAAAACTCTCCACCGTTATCTATCCTCAACACCTTTATCTTCTTCTCTGTCTCGTTTTCCACCAAAGCCTTAAATTCTTTAAACTTGTCAAAGACTTTAGATTTCTTCTTAAGGAAATATATCCATGTGTTCCTTCAGAAGTCATCTATAAATAATTCATACATCACTATGCACAAGCTCTAATATCTGTTTCTCCCTCTTACCACCTGATGAGCCCCAAATTTTGGTACAATTTGGGCTCATTTGGCCTACTTGCTCTGCTCAAACCATTCATTTTTATTGCTTATGCATTCATTTATTGGTTTATTCGTGTTGTTTGTAGGAAGAAGGGTAGGCATTCTATCCACGTGACTAATTCATGATGATTTCAGGTTTTGGCATTAAAAGGGAGCAAAGACTACGAAAAAGGAGACAAAGAGACAATGAGGTGGCACTGCTGGTTTTTAGGAGAGGATGTCCACGGTCTTGGGGACCTTCCACGTGATTCCCACCATAGCTCCGAGCTCCAATCCATCTCCCCACCGAGCTTAGAAGTAGCCAGCTGTTCGACAGGAACAACAGTTATAACTGTTATACAGGAACAACAGTTATGACTGTCCTACAGGATCAACAGTTTAAACTTCAGTTGGATAGCCGAGCTCCTAAAATCAAGGACACCTGTTGGATGATCATTTTGCATAAATACTGAGGCCGTAGCCTTGGATAGAAGCTTTTTGAACTTTTGTATTGCTCTTGTAATTTGGAAGTACGAGCTACAGCTCGGTTTTTGTTCCTCTTGTAAGCCAATTTGGCATGTCATCAGACTTTCGTTTATGAATAAAGGCAGGCAGATTTTGATCTCATTCTGAGTTTCTAAGGGAGCTATAGCTCTCAGGTTAGCGCCCAACCTGAGAGCAATAGATCTCCTCGGTGTTGTAATGTTGTTGCATTTCATTCCAGCACTTTGAGTTTTTACTTGAACATGCAATTCGAGTTTACAGTTTGTTAATTTAGTCTTTTTCATGAGCTTAGATATGATTAGTTTATGGTGATTTGTTTTCAGTTGCTTAAGTTCGATATGAGGATAGTTATAAATCATTGGAGCTCCAACAAAAAGGTTGTAAAGGCTCACTGCCATCTCTGTTAGGGATTGGGGTGCAGTCCATAACCAACCACCAAAAAGAAACGCAGTTCTTCTCACTTCCATGCAAGCTGCAACATAGACATTTTCATTGAAGATCCATCCATGCACTTTCGACATTGAACCATACTTCTACATTTAACTTCCATGCATGAGTTTCATTTCTTGGTTTTCCATTGCTGTTCATAGGTTTCATGGCACCGTTATCATAGGTTAATGAATTTCTCGTTTTGGTGCATAAGTCATTTGTTTCATTTACGCTGCTCCTTATCACTCCACTTCCTTCTTCTTCTTGATCTCTCCTCAATCCACCTACTCAGCCTCCGTCCAACTCATTTACCCTCCAACTCATCCATTATTCACTTAGCTCCATTTACTTACACTTTCGTTGATCCCATCCTTCCAACCATCAACCCACTGCATTCACTCTTCCTCCCTCTGATTTTTCTGCTCCTGAGCCATCACCAGCTCCATCTCCGTCTCGCCTATCCTCCCACACCACTCCAACACTCCACCATCTCCCAAAAATTCCACGGCCAAACATCCTGTAGAATTGCACAGACTTCCTGTAGAAACCCCTGAGTTTCCTGTAGGATCCCCTGCAGACTTCCTATAGAAACCTGAAAACTCGGTTGCTAAGCATCCGAATGCGGTAGGCTTCTGTGGAATGATGCTAGAGACCCTCTGGGACCTCCCTTAGCCATCCTGACCTTGCCCATGCTTTCCTTCCATTCCAACCGCCCCTGCACAACCAAACCCTAATCAGAAGCATCATCACAATAAATCCAACCACTCAATGAAAAAATACAAAAACATGACTTTTCAGATGCAAGTAGCTTAGATGCATGTATTTCAGTTCACTGCAAGTAATGGCATTAGTGGTAGTTGTTTCATTCACAGTTTTGCATAGTTAGGGTCTAGCTAGTTAAATTAGGGTTTACTAGGGTTTTCATGCTTTATTGGTTTTCAGTTACTTTCTGCAATTAGACTAGTCTCCTTTGAGTTAGCTTTCATCCATCATTCATAAAGCTTCTTCTGTGAGCCTATAGAAGTTGGCTTGAGCCCTAGCGGACTTGTGCCAGCTGACCAAGTGACAGCTGCGACAAGAGCTAGTACTTGTGCATACAACACCGTCGCTTCCAAGTTTGTACGAACTATGGGGTTGATAAAATTAAGAGACAGGAAGCTCCAGGAGTTCTAGCATTATTGCTACAATACTGGAGCCCACCATCTTTTTGGCGCCGTTGCCGGGGAAGCGTCAGAGTATTAGTAATTGTTGCTTTTCTTGTATTTTCTTACTCTTACCTTCTGCTAAGTAGTTTACTTCATTTCCATTATGCAAAAGTAGCATAGCATTTCCTGCTTTCATAGATTAGCATTTCCTTATTTCATAGATTAGCTTATCCTGCTTTCCTAGATTAACATTTCCTTTCTGCAAGCATAGACTAGCATTTCCATTCTTACAATTTTATTTGAGCAAAGTAGACTAGTTCTTTCCTGCTTTCAGTTTAATTCTGCATCCTTCATAGTTAGTTGTAGATCAATTTGTCTCAGTTTTGTAGGTACCAAAAGAAAAGAAAAGCAAAAGCAATCAAAAGAAAAAGAAAGTATTTTCCATTTCATGCCTCGTAGGAACCGAGATAGATCAGGCAAATTCCTACCAAACACCCCCACCACATCACTGAGTCACCCTTCTCTCTTCTTTGGTGACAGTGACCCAGAAGAGCCTATAGGTGAACATCCTGAGATATCCAAAGACCCTATAGTAGAAGAAGAGTTAGAGACCAATCCATCTGAAGCTATGGCTGACAATAGAAGAGAAGATGATAGAATAGAAGGTGCCTTCCCCATCCGAGAGGCCAATGGAGAGATGAAAATGAAGAACATTAGCCCCTCCGCCTTACCTCACTTCCATGGGCTGACCACTGAAGATCCAGATACCTTCCTGTTTGAGTTTGTTGTCCTTTGTAGAACCTATGACTATACTGAAGATGAGCAAAAGTTGAAACTTTTCCCTTCCACTCTTAAGGATGCAGCACTACGCTGGTGCATGGGCTTACTTGGGAATAGTATCACCACTTGGGCTCAGATGCAGCAAGCTTTCAACACCAAGTACCGGGATTACTGTAGGTCCAAGGAAACAAAGGGGGAAATCTTTCGGATGTCCATGGGAAATGATGAGTCCTTAGAGGATTATGAGGAGAGGTTCCAACTAAGCTATAAGCGGGCCAGGTGCACACTTGACCCTAAATCCCTCAAGTTGGTCCTGCTCCGAGGAGTCCCCGAAGACCTCTTGGATACCCTGCACATGTTATTTGGGGGGGACATTTACCAACTGCCTTATGAGGACATCAAGACTGTGTTTAGAAACCACTCCAGGGCAGCTCGGAAACGAGGTAGAGGAAACCACCACTCAACTAGTGTCCCTTTCTCCAAACATGAGCTTGAAAATCAATTAGAAGATCTTAAGAGTGAGGTGAGACAAACCATTGCCATGCAGCTTGACACATTCAGGATTCAGCAAAAGAAAGAAGAGGCTGAGAGAGCCTTGGCTGTCTTCTGCCCTAGGTGCACAAGGAGGCACCCTAAGAACGAATGACCATTGCATTCGGTTGAAGTGTGTTTCGTTTGTGAAGAGGACCATCCCAAAAATCAGTGTCCAAACTTACCTGGGTTTAAAGCCATGTACCAAGGGACAGAAGCTCCCACAGAGCCTCTCTATTACCTCAACCAAAGGAGGCCTCAGGGATCTAGACCTTATCAACAGGGGATGCAAGGGGCATCTCAAGCTTATTACAGCCCCAACCAATCGACTCCTATGCCTTCCTGGGGTCCCCCTGCTCATCCCTCATGGTCCATGCCTCCTCCATGGTCTTATCCACCTCAGTACCCCACTCAACCTACTTCTCATTCATATCACTCACATGCCCAGCCACAGCCTCAATGGAATGCACCTCAGTCGGGGTGGAGGCCCCAATACAACATTCCTCCTGCCATCTTGCCTCTGCCACCAGTTCAACCTCAGCCATTACCTCCTGCTCCTCCAAGGCAGCCTCAAATGCCTGCTCAACCAAACCCGAACCCCAACAATAGACAGGCCCAACAGGTATACACTGGGGAAACCTCATGCCCTACCTATGCTGTGGAGATCCAGGAGATCAATCTTCGATATGGAAAGACTCTACCAGATAACCAACATCCTCCCCTAGAGGATGAGGAAGATAAACAGGAAAGTGAACCAAAGGCTATTCCACCCTTTCCTGAGAGACTAATAGCCACCACACAACCCAACCCAGAGGAGGAAGAGATTTTGGGTGAGCTCAAGCAGTTGTGTGTAAAAATACCACTTCTCCAAGCCATCAAGGATGTGCCGATATACAACAAGCTGGTTAAGGAGAAGTGTTTCAAACACCCAGGAAGACGGAAGAAAGATGCCTCAACTATCAATGTCATAGGACAACTGTCTGACCTTATGCTAGGACAAGTCATCTACCCAAAGTACCTAGATCCTGGAAGTCCTGTAGTAGATGTTCACATCAATGGCACCATTATACCTCACACCTTGATTGATCTGGGGGATGCCATTAATGTGATGACCAGGGATACCATGCTTAAGCTTAATCTTCAGGGTTCCTTGAGGAAGACCTCGACAATACTGCAATTAGCAGATCGCTCCACCGTGACTCCCGAAGGGATTGTGGAGGATGTCTTGGTCTCTATTGACTCTTGGGAATACCCTGCAGACTTCCTGGTTCTGCAACCAAAGGCAAAGCTTACTGGATATCCTCTCATTTTGGGAAGGCCTTGGTTAGCTACTGCAGATGCTTACATAAGTTGTTGTGCAGGAAACATGACCATAAAAAATGGTCCCATGTCCAAGCAGCTAGTCCTATACCCTCCTGCCCAACCCTCCTTGGAGCATGACTTACCACTCTGGTTGGAAGAAGGAGAGGAAGACGAGGTGTACTCAGCACCTCTGTGCACCTTAGATACCACTAGAAAAGACCACCCAACCAAGGATGACTTGATCAAGACCTTGATCCAGAATCCACCTTCCAGTGCACTACCCTTAGAGAAATTGGTGGAGGATGCCTAAGCTAGCACCCTAGTGGATCTTTGTACAACCAACCCTGTTACTCCCAGAGTCAAGAATGTGGAGTTCGGCCCTAAGAAAGCATTGAAGATCAGCTCCTCCCTATCTCCTTCCCAGTAAAAGGAGCTGTGTAGTCTGTTGGCCAACCACCTAGATGCTTTTGCTTGGAGCTATAAGGAAATGAAAGGAGTCCATCCTTCGGTCTGTACCCATCATATATACATCAAGGAGGATTGTAAACTGGTTAGGCAACCTCAGAGGAGAATGAATCCAGCCCTTAAGGACATTTCCAAGGAAGAATTGCAAAAACTGTTGGATGCCGGATTCATCTACCCCATCTCAGATAGTGAATGGGTGTCCCCTCTAGTGTTGGTTCCAAAGAAAAATGGGAAATGGAGAATCTGTGTGGACTACCGAGAACTGAACAAAGCTACCAAGAAGGACCATTTCCCTCTCCCTTTCATAGATCAAGTGTTGGATGGACTGGCAGGAAATAAGTTCTTCTCTTTCCTGGATGGGTTTAGCGGGTACAACCAAATCCAAATCAGCCCGGAAGACCAAGATAAGACCACCTTCACTTGTCCTTGGGGTACCTTTGCCTATCGAGTCCTTCCGTTTGGGCTATGCAATGCTCCTGCTACCTTTCAGAGAGCTGTTTTGAGCATCTTCTCGGAGCTGGTCCATGATGCAGTAGAAATCTATATGGATGACTTTACTCCTTATGGGGCCAACTTCCAGGAAGCATTTTCCAACCTGGGAAAAGTCTTAACCAAATGCACCGAGATGAACTTGTCCCTTAGTCCTGAAAAATGTGAATTCCTAATGACTGAAGGGACCGTGCTAGGCCATACCATTTCTTGCCAAGGATTGCAGGTGGATCCTAATAAAATTGCTCTCATCAAGAGGGTTCCACCTCCTCAAAAGGTCAGGGATGTCTGGAGTTTCTTGGGATTAGCAGGATACTACCGGACCTTCATTAAAGATTTCAGCAAGCTAGCCTCGCCATTGTTTGGCCTGTTGGCAAAAGATGTGGAGTTTAATTGGACTGACGATTGTCAGAGGGTTTTAAATGAATTAAAGGACAAGTTGGTGTCGGCCCCAATCCTAAGAGGTCCAAACTGGGCCCTACCTTTCCACATCCACACTGATGCCTCGAAAAAAGCCATAGGTGCAGCTTTAGGGCAAGTTGAGCAAAAACTTCCATATGCCATTTACTTTGTTAGCAAAAACTTGTCCAAAGCTGAGCTGTATTACACTGTAACCGAGAAAGAATTCTTGGTTGTGGTCCATGCACTGAACAATTTCCGACATTATATTACTGGTTACCAGACCTTTGTACATACTGACCATGCTGCTATTAGATATTTAATGAATAAACCAGATGTGAATGCTCGTATTATTAGATGGTTACTTTTATTGCAGCAGTTTGATTTGACCATTGTTGACAAACCAGGTAGAGAAAATGTAGTTGCTGACTTTTTATCTAGATTGGATTTGTCTGCAGATGAGGATGGAACAGTGGACGACCAGATGCCTGATGAACATCTATTTGCTATTTGAGTACTCTCTCCATGGTTTGCTAATATAGCAAACTATCTTGTTTCAGCACAGTTCCCTCCACACCTATCTTCCAGAGAGAAGAGCAGAATCATCAGAAAAAGTGCCTCATTCACTTGGATCGAGGGCAATCTGTTCAAGCTTGGCCCCGATCAGATCCTAAGGCGTTGTGTAAGGGAGGAGGAAGTCTTTGATATCCTCCTCACTTGTCATGATGGGCCTTGTGGAGGGCATTTTGCAGCAAAGAGAACTGCCTTCAAGATCCTGCAGGCGGGCTACTATTGGCCCACACTTCATCAAGATGTCAGAAGATATGTCAGTCAATGTGACCAATGCCAAAGAATGGGGAAACCGACCCAAAGGGATGAGATGCCTCTCCAACCTCAAGTGACTCTTGAGCCATTTGAGAAGTGGGGCATGGACATTGTGGGCCCAATCAACCCCTCTTCGAGGAAAAGGACTTACATCATTGTGTGTACTGACTATTTGACAAAGTGGGCTGAGACCAAAGCAATCAAAGCAGCAACAGAAGAGAAGGTGGCCGAGTTCCTAAGAGAGAACATCTTCTATAAGTTTGGCTATCCAAGAGAGCTGGTCACCGATCAAGGGAGCCAGTTCACCTCCAACCTGGTTGAAGATCTCCTAGCTCATCACAAGATCAAGCATAGGACTTCCACCCCTTATCACCCTCAAGCAAATGGGCAGGTGGAAGTCACCAATAGAGCATTAGAGGGGATATTGACTAAAGTGGTGAGCAGCAGCAGAAAGGACTGGGCAGATCGCCTGGTTGAAGCCACATGGGCTTACAACACCACTTGGAAGACCACCACCAGCTTCACACCGTATGAGCTGGTCTATGGGAAGAGAGCTTTGCTGTCCATTGAGTTTGAATACAACACCTTGAGGATGGCAGCTTAGCTGGACCTAGATCTCAGCCATGCACAACAAGAAAGGCTATTGCAGCTGAATGGCCTGGATGAGCACCGAATGCAGGCCCTCCTTCACTCAGAAGTGGTTCAACTTCAGAGAAAGGTGTGGCATGACCAACATCTCCATGACAAGCAATTTCAGCCGGGAGATTGGGCTTTGTTGTATGATTCCAGATACAAAGATTTCAAGGGGAAGCTGAGAACCAGATGGATAGGACCATATGCAGTGGAGAAATGCCATGACAATGGATCTGTCCTCATTCGAACCATTGATGAGGAAGCCATTCCCATGCTTGTCAATGGGCATCGTTTGAAGATCTACAGGAGACCTCTCTCAAGACAAGAGTTCATCAAGACTATAGAGAAATCTGTATTGGTCATAGAGAAGGGTTCTGCCTCTGCCTCTGGCATACCCTGAAGAAAAAATATCTAAAAAAAAAAGAAAAAAAAAAAAAAAAAAAAAAGAGAAAAAAGAAAAATAAATAAAGATCCTTGGGTGAAAACCTCTCTGAGGCGCCCAAGGCAGGTAGTAGGGGTGAAAACCTCATTGAGGCGCCCCTATTGTCTTTCAAAAAAAAAAAAAAAGGAGAAAAGGTGAAAAGATCCTTGAGTGAAAACCTCTCTGAGGCGCTCAGGGCAGATGGCACGGGTGAAAACCTCTTTGAGGTGCCCCTGTTATCTTTCAAAAAAAAAAAGAAAAAAGAGAAAAAAGGAAACAAAACAATAAGCAAAATATGGTAAAATTGCATGCAGGTTGCAGATGTTCTATGGAGGAGAGGAAGCCCTTCAACTCAGAGCCAAGAGTCCTTATCATGCTGTCAAGGAACCTCACCAGCACCTCCTCCAAGGGTACCCATGTTTCTTTTCAAGGTATGTGCAATTTTATCAAGGTTCAAATCTTCTACAGGAAGATGTTGTCTTTCTACAGGAAGATGCAGTCTTTCTACAGGAAGGCACGGATTTTCTACAGGAAAGTACAGACTTTCTACAGGAAGGCCGAACTTTCTATAGGAAGCTCTGTGTTCTACAGGAAACTTCCTGTAGAAGTTTTGGACGGCAAGAATTCATCTTAGAGGGAGATTTAGCGACTATGGATTCGTTCGGATGCATGCAAGCCTCTGTTGGCACCCTTGCACAGTGCTGTCATCTTGCTCCACCATCCTTGTCGGCATGCGGCCAAGTTCCCTGCACCAACAAAGAAGATCGATGAGCTCTCGCGGGAAAAGTCATTTTCAAAGTTAAACAAATGCTGGGATCTCATACCGCAGGCATCAAGAGCTCGGGGAACGTGATTGAAAGGCCAGAACCTCAGTCGTGCAACATGCACCTAAGGAGAAAGGACGGTTACGAGACACCTCGCGGGAATCCTGTAATAGTTCAACCTGCTCGAGTGGATACCATTCACAGCACCTCCATCTGAAATGAAACGCGGGCGCATGCAAGCAAAACATCCACTCCATCGTTGGCAGCCTGTAACCACGAGCCTCCGGGTCTGTGTAAGTCGCATGCAGCAGGTAGATCCACTCACCATCGTCCAAGAACTGGAAAAATCGTGTGCAGCCACGCAGGTAAGTGTCTCAACCCTTCCTTCCATCAAATCGCATGAATCTTACTTTGAAATTGTTTGCAAAGCATAAAATTGAATGGTTGAGCGGCCGTATGGCCAGTCGACTGGCCACGTCGGCTAGTTAAAGTGTAATTGGATGTGTGGGTGGCGGCCGCGACAGAGAGAATGAACTGCACGCACGTGAGAACACTCTCGTCAGAAGCATGAGTTTAACAGGAAAAGGCGGCGGAAAATCTGTGGGAATGAATGCGGCAGCAAGTGAATATGCAGGCCAATGATGGATGACGTCGCCCAACGGTCTGGCGGGGATAGCTCATCCCCCGTGCCACGGATTGTGCCGATTCAAAATCTAATCGGCTAGATCATGCGCATGCATTTATCATCCAACACTTCAAAATCGGGTGGCTATTCGGATCTCCTCTGCACTTTGATACGCCGAGCTGTTGGCTAACAGAACGCCGGTAAAGCACACCTCGAGCGCGGGCCAACTATAGTCCTCCCCGAGAATTGCACACTGCTTCTACAGGAACGCAGTTCTACAGGAACGCAGTTCTACAGGAGCGCAGTTCTACAGGAATGCAGTCTACAGGAACACAGTCATCTACAGGAAAGCGGGTGCCTCACAAAAAAGGTGGCCAATTAAAGAGGTAACCCTGAACTCTTCATGTAATTGGTTAGTAGAAGTGGCAAGGCCATCGTCCACAGTCGGGTCATAAAGATATTGGTGGAATTGTTGTTTGTTGTGCCTATGCTACCGTTCTACAGGATGTCGGTATAAGTAGACTGTGTTGAATTTTGTATGTGCATGCTCTGTCTTAATAGACCAAATTTCTTTTGCATTTGCCACCTTTAATTAAAACGACCGTGTTCATCATGCCGGGTGGGTTTATAAGACGGGAGCCCACTGATTCAACTAAACTAAGGGAAAACCCGGCGGTGGTAGAGCTCTTCACCATAGCATAATGGATGCCTTTTTGTGATAAGCTGCAGGGCTACGATGATGAAGTGGCCGAAGAATTCTTGTAGGCTCTGAAGCCTAAATCTCAGACACTGGCCACAGTAAAATTCAGAGGTCTGAGCCTCAAGCTCACCCCAGAACATATCAGTCAGATCACAGAACTTCCTATGGATCTGCTGTGGGATAAAGAGGAGAGAAAGCTGAGTCAGCAGGCAAAGAAGGAATTCTTCCCACCTGAGGAAGAATTCTCGGAGGACAAAAACCGGGTGCGAAGAACGAGCCTGTCACCACCTTGGAACGAAGTAAGTTTGCAAATCATGAAATATATTACTTGTGAAGGTCGTTTCAGCATCGTGTATGCATATCACTTTCGGCTGCTCACTGAATTGAGGCACCGAATTGACCTTCCTGTAGAACAAAAACTGAGCATCCCTTATTACCTCCTGCAGTCTCTAATGGAGTGTGCTACAAAGCTGAAAGAGGGAATACCAGATCAGATAGCCCACCATGGGCTGATCAAGCTTCTTGTGGAGGATGCATTGCATTCATATAAGGTTCCCCTCTCATGGGAATCCTTCCGGAATTTGACAAAAGATGGGGACATTAAAATGTTGATCGAAGAAACGGGTTCCTCCAGCAGTGAGGAACACGAAGCAGTGGCCAAGGAACAGAGGGAAGAAGGCCAAGAGACCCCAACAACAGTACAGAAGAAAGAACAAAGGAAGAAGCATGAGGAAAAGGAGGATAAAGAAAAAGGTGGCACACCTATCTTGTCAGCAAGGGAAAAGAGGATGAAGAGCAGAATGGACAAAGCTGAGGTGGTCCACGTCAGCCCCAGTACCTCAACAGCACCTACACCCAAAGCAAAAAGCAAAACTCAGGCAGGAAAGCAAGCGGAAGTGGAGACACCTGTGTCTACAGGAAAGCAGAAACAGGCTTCTACAGGAAGCCCGAAAACAAAGACACAGGCTTCTACAGGAAGCCCGAAGATCATTAAGGAAAAGGCTTCTACAGGAAGCCTAAAAACAAAAAAAAAGGCTTCTACAGGAAGCCCAAAAGCAAAGACCAAGGCTTCTACAGGAAGCCCGAAAATCGTTGGAGAACAGGCTTCTACAGGAAGCCCAAAAACGGAGACAAAGGCTTCTACAGGAAGCCCGAAATTGCAAAAACAGGCTTCTACAGGAAGCCCAAAGACAAAGACAAGGGCTTCTACAGGAAGCCCGAAATTGGAAAAAGGGGCTTCTACAAGAAGCCCGAAAGTCATTGAGAAACAGCCTCCTACAGAAAGTCTGAAGACAGAGAGAGGTCCTTCTACAGGAAGCCCGGGAGTGGCCAAACCCGGGTCTTCTACAGGAAGCCCAAAAGCGGGAAAGAAAGAATCTTCTACAGGAGGCCCGGAAGTGGGCAAAGCAGGGTCTTCCACAGGAAGCCCGAAATCTGAAAAGGAGGGGCCCTCTACAAGGAGCTCTGAGAGAGAAAAACGCAAGAAAGAGAAGGCTGGTATTCTAGAAAAAGAGGCAGCAGCGGCACTGGCCGCCCTTAGTACACCTCCAAAATCGAAGGAGAAGAGGGAGAGAGAGACCCCTCTACCATCTGAAGCCAGGAGAAGAAAGAGGATGACCACGGACAAGCCACTGCCTCCACCCAGCAGCCAAACCATTTTAGGGGATGTCCCTACTTCACCCAGTGCAAGAACCCCCTCTAAGACATCAGCCACCCCCGAGAAGGGGAGCCCAAAAATAACTTCCTGGACACGAAAAATAGGCCAATCGCCTTCCGAAGCCCGGCTCAAGGAAATAGGAAAGGGGGAAGGAGCATCACCTTCGTCACCACCAGGGGCAGCAAAGGCAGGGCCGCCAAAGATAGGAAAGGAAGCAGCGCCACCCTCGGCAGAAAAGGCAGGACCACCAAAAACAGGGAAGGAAAAGCATGCTCCGGGCTCTAGTTCTCAGCCAAAGATGAGGAGCCAGGGCAAAGTTGCTCAAGGATGAGCAAATAGTTTAGCTGGGGGGTGATGATGAGCCCCAAATTTTGGTACAATTTGGGCTCATTTGGCCTACTTGCTCTGCTCAAACCATTCATTTTTTATTGCTTATGCATTCATTTCTTGGTTTATTCATGTTGTTTGTAGGAAGAAGGGTAGGCATTCTATCCACATGACTAATTCATGATGATTTCAGGTTTTGGCATTAAAAGGGAGCAAAGACTACGAAAAAGGAGACAAAGAGACAATGAGGTGGCACTGCTGGTTTTTAGGAGAGGATGTCCACGGTCTTGGGGACCTTCCTCGTGATTCCCACCATAGCTCCGAGCTCCAATCCATCTCCCCACCGAGCTTAGAAGCAGCCAGTTGTTCTACAGGAACAACAGTTATAACTGTTCTACAGGAACATCAGTTATGACTATCCTACAGGATTAGCAGTTTAAACTTCAGTTGGACAGCCGAGCTCCTAAAATCAAGGACACCTGTTGGATGATCATTTTGCATAAATACTGAGGCCGTAGCCTTGGATAGAAGCTTTTTGAACTTTTGTATTGCTCTTGTAATTTGGAAGTACGAGCTACAACTCGGTTTTTGTTCCTCTTGTAAGCCAATTTGGCATGTCATCAGACTTTCGTTTATGAATAAAGGCAGGCAGATTTTGATCTCATTCTGAGTTTCTAAGGGAGCTATAGCTCTCAGGTTAGGGCCCAACCTGAGAGCAATAGATCTCCTCGGTGTTGTAATGTTGTTGCATTTCGTTCCAGCACTTTGAGTTTTTACTTTAACATGCAATTCGAGTTTACAGTTTGTTAATTTAGTCTTTTTCATGAGCTTAGATAGGATTAGTTTATGGTGATTTGCTTTCAGTTGCTTAAGTTCGATAGGAGGATAGTTATAAATTATTGGAGCTCCAGCAAAAAGGTTGTAAAGGCTCACTGCCATCTCTGTTAGGGATTGGGGTGCAGTCCATAACCAACCACCAAAAAGAAACGCAGTTCTTCTCACTTCCATGCAAGCTGCAACATAGACATTTTCGTTGAAGATCCATCCATGCACTTTCGACATTGAACCATACTTCTACATTTCACTTCCATGCATGAGTTTCATTTCTTGGTTTTCCATTGCTGTTCATAGGTTTCATGGCACAGTTATCATAGGTTAATGAATTTCTCGTTTTTGGTGCATAAGTCATTTGTTTCATTTACGCTGCTCCTTATCACTCCACTTCCTTCTTCTTCTTGATCTCTCCTCAATCCACCTACTCAGCCTCCGTCCAAATCATTTACCCTCCAACTCATCCATTATTCACTTAGCTCCATTTACTTACACTTTCATTGATCCCATCCTTCCAACCATCAACCCACTGCATTCACTCTTCCTCCCTCTGATTTTTCTGCTCCTGAGCCATCACCAGCTCCATCTCCATCTCACCTATCCTCCCACACCACTCCAACACTCCACCATCTCCCAAAACTTCCACAGCCAAACATCCTGTAGAATTGCACAGACTTCCTGTAGAAACCCCTGAGTTTCCTGTAGGATCCCCTGCAGACTTCCTGTAGAAACCTGCAAACTCGGTTGCTGAGCATCCGAACATGGTAGGCTTCTGTGGACTAATGCTAGAGACCCTCTGGGACCTCCCTTAGCCATCCTGACCTTGCCCATGCTTTCCTTCCATTCCAACCGCCCCTGCACAACCAAACCCTAATCAGAAGCATCATCACAATAAATCCAACCACTTAATGAAAAAATACAAAAACATGACTTTTCAGATGCAAGTAGCTTAGATGCATGTATTTCAGTTCACTGCAAGTAATGGCATTAGTGGTAGTTGTTTCATTCAGAGTTTTGCATAGTTAGGGTCTAGCTAGTTAAATTAGGGTTTACTAGGGTTTTCATGCTTTATTGGTTTTCAGTTACTTTCTGCAATTAGACTAGTCTCCTTTGAGTTAGCTTTCGTCCATCATTCATAAAGCTTCTTCTGTGAGCCTATAGAAGTTGGCTTGAGCCCTAGCGGACTTGTGCCAGCTGACCAAGTGACAGCTGCGACAAGAGCTAGTACTTGTGCATACAACACCGTCGCTTCCAAGTTTGTACGAACTACCGGGTTGATAAAATTAAGAGACAGGAAGCTCCAGGAGTTGTAGCATTATTGCTACAATACTGGAGCCCACCACCACCAGAGGGGAAACTCACCTGATTATGCTTCCCATATACACAATTTTCACAGAAATCAAAATCCAAAGAGCTATTACTCATACCTTCTACCATACCTTTACCATGAAGTATTCGAAGGCCCTTATCTCCAATATTTCCAAGCCTTTGATGCCAAAGTATGGTCTTCTCTCTAGAGACCACTACATTTTCTTTTCCTTTTTCAGGAACCATAGAACTTTTGCACCCATCAACAACAGTTCTACCTTTTAGTTTGTACAGAGTTCCAATCCGAACTCCCCTCATTAGTACCAGTGCTCCCCGAACCATCTTGCAGGTGTCCTTCTCAAACACTATTTTTACACCTATATCATCCATCTTGCTTACAGAAATCAAATTTTTGGCCAATGCAAGAGTATGCAGAACAACCGGAAGTGTTCTAACCCTTCAACCTTGCAACTTCAACTTTACTTTTCCACGACCAATGTTCTAGCCTTCCTGTCATCCCCCAAGAAGACATCACCACCATCATATTTCTCATACTTGTAGAACAACTCTATATGGGGAATGAAATGAAAGGATGCACCTGAGTCAATCAACCATGCCTCATGATCTACATGTGTACATGAATAAGCGAAGTACACATCCCCACCTTCATCTGAGGTGGGTTTTGCCTCTGCAGAAGGAGTATCATCAAATCCCTTTCCCTTGTTAGGAGATTTAGATTTATAGTCCCTTTTGTAGTGCCCTTCCTTTCTGCATTTCTAGCAAACAAACTTTACAGGTTTTCGTGGAGATTTAGATCTCCCTCTAGATTTAGATCTCGCACTTGATGACCTATTTTTGTTTTTGTTCTGGGACTGTCTCTGTATTGACAAGGCATCACTATTCTGGCTCTCCATATTTTTCCGTATCATCTCCTCCACTAGCAAGGATGAGACTATCTCATCAAACTGCAAGGTAGTTTCATTGCTACCTATTGCAATAACCAAACTATCCCATGAATCTGGTAGAGAACACAACAAACTAATGCACTTATCTTCATCTGAAATTTTAATACCAACATATAATAATTGACTTATCATAGTATTAAATACATTTATATGCTCTATCACTAAGTCTCCATCTTTCATCCTCAGGTTATACAACTTTTTCCATAGGAACACTTTATTCACCAGACTTAGATTGGTAAAAAGTCCCTAACTTGTCCCACAAAGCCTTCACTGTAGCTTCCCATGATACATTTAGCAATACTGAATCTGAGACACACAATTGTATTGTGCTCTTTACCTTTCGATCCAACTTGTTCCATTCTTCATCAGACACTCCCATTGGTTTAGTACCTGGATCTACCGCAATCCACTGATATTTATCCACCAACAGATCCTCCTTCTTGACTTTCCACAACTCAAAACTCTGACCATTAAATTTCTCGATCTCTATCTTTCCATTTCTCACCATCTTCTTTCACCACTAGAATTGATCTCGTAGATCTCCCACTAAACTAGGTCTACCATAGGCCCGAGCAAAACCCCTCAGCAACAAAGGCATCCCCTTGAAGCCAAAATAGCTCTGATACCAAATGTAGGTTTTAACCCTATACAAAAATTACTTTCATATGAATTCCAAAACACAGAAAATAAACAATGCGAGAGCATAACACATAAAACACATATACACATAGATTTCCCCTGGATCCCAAAACCGAGACTACAAACTTGATTTGTCATTATGTTCCTTTCAATGTTACAATACATATTTATACATGCTAAAGCATCTAATACCATGGACAAAAAACCATCACGTCCAAAACCATGGACCGAAAACCATTGCGTCCAAAACCATGAGCTAAAAACAAGCACAAAACCATAGGTAGGTATGCTCAACCTAACATAGGGTCCAAAAAACAAAATTTTCCAGGGTGCTGCCATAGAACCCATAAAGGGGGGTTACTTGCACCCCTCAAAGCCCCTGTGACCCCCCCGCTACGCAATCGGTGCAACAAAGGGGGGGGGGGGCTCTAACCCCCCAATTAACTATGTGGGCTAGTCATGGAAAGAATATAACAAAGCCCAATATTCCACAGTTTGCTGCAAATGGATGTACTCTTGTTTGCTTATGTCTTCCTAGGCTTTCTTTTTCTTTTCTACTTTCATATGGCTAGTTGATCAACCTTCCTTATTAGTTCAAGCCTCTGTTGCGTTTTCCTAATTGTAGGGGGAGCCCGTTGACTTTTGAGGTTGTATCGATCATTTTTATTTTGGGGTTGCTTCTTGATGTTTGTCTTCTTTGCTTCTCACAAGCATTGATACATGTTGATCACCTACCCAGTGCTTGATGTCTCATTAGGTGCCGCACGTTCTTCGTCGTCTATTTCTCCCAACTAGCCCTGTAAACTACTCACTATATTTGGTGTATGGTCACACACTAAGCCTCCAACTCATTTCTAATCTGAACAAGACCCCTTTGGGTGCTTATCTTCCTGAAATGAGAAAATTTGGTTATTTTCTCATTGTTCAGCCCGAAACATTGAGTTGGAGCTCTGTATACTTTCATTCAGGAAACGATTGCTGCCTGGTGACATGTTTCCTTATCTCTATCTAGGCAGTTAGCTACTTGCAGATGTTTTGATTGTTCGTTGTTTGATCTCACGCACTTATGTTGTCAAGTTATTTACAAGACAAGTAAGGGTTTCAATATCACTTCCTTCCTTGTCTTTACCCTTGCTTGCCATAGCCTGGGTCTTCCTCCTTGTGACTTTGGAGTCCTTCGTTGGCTAATCATCATTGATGACTCCAATCGCGCGTAGGTCTTTCTCAACAATGATTGCCTCTTTGCACTTTTCTAGTAATGTTGGTTTCGCAACTCGGTTGATGAACTGTGTTTGGAAGTGCGGATGTGTAGTAATCGACAGTGATGGAGTCATGAGGTTTCATGTCCGTTGTAAACTTGGTCAATATGTGCAAAAAACTTTGATTTAAATATTTGACCTTTTCTTTCACCTCCATCTTTAGGCTACCCAACTCTTTGAGTAACATGACTGGGGTCTTGTCCATGCGTTTTATAGTAATGTTGGTTTCTAACTCACTTGCTGAACTATGCAATGCTAGTTGGAAGTGTGGACATCTAGTAATCGACAGTGATGGAGCCATGAGGTTTCATGTCCACTGAAAACTTGTTCAATATGCACAAAAACCTCTGATCGAAATCCTTGACCTTTTCTTCCACCTCCATCTTCAGGCTTCCCAACTCTTTGAGTAACATGGCTAGGGTCTTGTAACATGGCTCGGGTCTTGTCATGGAAGATGTTGTATTCCTTGGATCAGTCCGATAGCTTTCACGAACTAACGGGTGATGGGACAAATGGAGCAGAGGTGCTAATAAAAAAATTCATGTTCACGTATGGGAGGTGAGGAGTAACCAAATTTAGAGTCACACATAGGTGATAGGGATTGCAAGTTACTACCTTGACTAGATCATTGACGAGTGGGTGTAAGAATACATTCAACCATAACCAACTTGTGGCTCCACCAACATTTAAGGGATCTCCCTAGTATGAAGCCCCAACTAGACTTCACACCATTTGGTGTAGGAGTTCCATCCATTACAATGGCCTGGTTTCCATTTGTTGGAAATAATACTGAGAGGGGGGCTGAATCAGTATTATATAATTCTTTTAATAAATCTTCTTTATTTGTTCTTTGAATTATTTTTGCATGTCAGTACCATAAAATAATGAGCATGAACAAAAGAAAACTGATAGTCACACCAAAGAACACAAGATGTAAGGTGGAAACCCAATGTGGGTGAAAACCAACTGCTGCAATATGTCTCTATCTTCTTTCAAATTAGGAACTCCTTTTACAATGGTTTTCTACTGGTGCAGTCCTTTACCAGTACGCAGGCTGCAACCTGCAGAGAGCTACAACTCTCTCTCGTTTTCCAGTCTCTCCTGGAAGGGAGCTACAACCCCCTACTTCTTTTCATAAAGCATCAAATGATCATCAAGAATATAACAGTTACAGACCACTACAGTTATCAGATCAGCAATAATAGAACTAACCCAGAACACCTTATCAACAGAGAAATTCAATCAACAGAACATCTTAAGACAGAGGCACATTTTTCCCTTTTGTGGCCTGCGTTGCAACGCAATTCACCTTCTGCTTTCCTGCGTACACCCGCAGGTATCCTTCTATTGCACTGCGTGCCCATCCTCTATTCCTTGAACTGCACGATGTCCTGTTGCTGCAGGGACGCACGCAGAAACACTATCGCGCCCCGTCCTTTTGCTCCAGGGATGCACCTGAACCTTAGTCGCTCTGCATCCCCACGCAGATCTCCTGTTACTGCACTGCGTCCCGGATGCACCTGAACCCTTCCGCGCCTGCGTCCCAGCGCACCTGAACCCTTCTGCGCCTGCGTACCGACTCACCTGAACCCTTACTGCACCTGCGTACCTCCGGGCATAGATGATTTCAAGACTTCAGAAGTAACCCAGACAGTCAGCTCTACAGATCTGAACATGCGCCGAAGAGATCTTGGTCTATCAGTAGATTCGCCTTATTTAGATATAGACCAGATCTAGCCCACATAAGATATTCAACCCAAAACATACTCAAGCCAAATGATCTCCTTTGCTTTATATAGGAAAGCTCTTCCTTAAAACATGGATCAATACCACGAGCCGACACCATAATAACCCAATACCGTCGGCTAAATACCAAGAGTAAAACATAAGAAACCCCATGTGTGCTTTTCTTTGCCTTGAAATGTGTGCATTGGGGGGACGCACCTCCTGAACGGCTGCCCTGCGTATCTGGACGCAGTCCCTGCATGGTGTACCTGCGGGTACGCACCTTCTGAACTGCTTTCCTACGTCCTTCTTAATTTTCAACAAATTGAGATCCTTGCCACGGGAGTTGCCATCAAGTACAACATCTGTAACATATAGCCATACCAGAAACATAATGCCAACAATCTCCCCCTTTGGACTTGATGGCAACCTCACAAACCTTAGCTTCATTCTCCCCCTTTGACATCAAGGGAAAAGGGGTATGCTCCCCCTACGATCATGCTCCCCCTGAAAATGAACCAGATCTGCAGCAAAGAACCATAATCCACCATGAAAGAGATAGAGACATATTGCAGCTATTTCCAAGATCTCTTTCTGACCATCCTCCATAATGCCAACAATGCATTATATGCTCCCCCTGAACCTGTACCATCAATCAGAAAGGTTCAACAATAAGATGATGCATCAACAACCCCCAGCTTTTGCCTGAGGTATTCAAAAGTGTCCCTGGGCAATGGTTTGGTGAGAATATCAGCAACTTGTTCCTTAGAAGGAACATACTCCAACTTGACCTTCTGTTCAAGTACTTGTTCTCGGAGAAAATGGTACTTGATTGGTATGTGCTTGGTTTTTGAATGCATAGCCGGATTCTTTGAGATGTTGATTTCACTTGTGTTATCACATAAGATGGGGATAGGTGGAGTACAAGTGATTTGATAATCCTGCAAAGTCTGCATCATCCAAAGGAGTTGAGTGCAACAAGATGCAGCAGCAACATATTCTGCTTCAGCTGTAGACAAGGCAATCGAACTTTGTTTCTTGCTGAACCAAGATACCAGTCTGGAACCCATAAAGAACGCACCACCACTTGTGCTTTTCCTGTCATCCATGCTTCCGGCCCAATCTGCATCTGTATAAGCATGAAGTGTAAGATCTGTATCTCTAGGATACCATAAGCCATAATTTTGAGTCCCTTGAAGATATTTGAAAATTCTCTTTACTACCTGAAGATGAGTCTCCTTCAGATTTTCCTGAAATCTTCCAACTATTCCAACTGCATGCATGATGTCCGGTCGGGTACCTGTCAAATAAAGTAAACTTCCAATCATAGATCTGTAGGTTGGTTGATGTACTGTTGCAGATTCATCATTTGCACTGAGGCTACATCCTGTGACCATGGGTGTACATACTGGTTTTGCATATTCCATACCATATTTCTTCAAAATCTGTTTGAGATACTTGGTTTGAGATAAAAAGATTCCTCCTTCCTTTTGTTGGATTTGAAAGCCAAGGAAATATGTCAGTTCTCCTAACAAAGACATTTCAAATTCTTTCTGCATGACCGAGGCAAAGCTTTGACTCATAGCTTCTTCATTGCTCCCAAAAATAATGTCGTCTACATACACAACAAGTATTAGCAATTTGTCATTTTCAACTTTTATATAAAGATTGCTATCTGCTGATCCTTTTGAAAAACCTTGTTGATGAAGATATTTGTCCAAACGGTAGTACCAAGCCCTTGGAGCTTGTTTGAGACCATAGAGAGCCTTTTTCAATCTGCATACAAGTTTTGGATCATTTCCAAGAATGAACCCATCTGGCTGTTCAATGTATACTTCTTCTTCCAGGTCTCCATTCAGATAGGTTGATTTCACGTCCATTTAAAATACTTTGAAGTTTTGAAAACTTGAGAGAGCAAGGAACATTCGGATGGCCTCAAGTCTTGCAACAGGAGCAAAGGTTTCTTCAAAGTCTATTCCTTCTTGTTGCGCATACCCTTTACAAACAAGTCTGGCTTTGTTTCTAATTACTTCTCCATTTTCATTCAATTTGTTTTTGAAGACCCATTTTGTTCCGATAACATTCTTATCCTTTGGTCTAGGAACCAGCTCCCAAGTGTTGTTCTTTTCGATTTGCTCAAGTTCTTCATCCATTGCTTTCACCCAACATTCATCTTTGCATGCTTCTTTCACATTTTGTGGTTCAGTGGAGGAGAGTAATGCCAAATAGCTTGAAGCTTCTGCGACTATTCTTCTTGTTTGTACACCTGCTTCTTTCTGCCCTATAATCTGAGATTCTGGATGATTCTTCTGAACATATCTGGATGGAGTCTTTTCTTCTATTCTTGTTTGCTCTTCTGGTTCTTCTTGAGGTTCTTCTTCTTCATTATTCTGTCGTTGGGGGTAGCCTTCATCTTCTTCTTCATGATGTACTTGCCTAGGAATGTATCCCTTCTCATCAACCACTACATCAATGCTATCAACAATTCTGCCAAGTCTTTTATTGTAGCATTTGTATGCTTTGCTATGTGGACAGTAACCAAGAAGAATGCCTTCATCTGCTCTAGGTTCAAGTTTGCCAAGCTGCTCATCAGTATTCTTGATATAGCATTTTCTCCCAAAGATTTTGAAGTGCTTTACCGAAGGAGTCTTACCACTCCAGAGCTCATGAGGAGTTTGAGTGCTGTTCACCCAGACATTTGTTTTGTTGAGAATAACAACCGCAGCATGTGCAGCTTCACCCTAGAAAGTTGCGGGAGTTCCTGATTCATCAAGCATAGCACGAGCCATTTGTTGGACTGTTCTATTCATTCTTTCCACAACTCCATTTTGCTGAGGAGTTCTAGCTGTAGAGAATTCCCTTCTTATCCCATGTTCTTCACAGAAATCGAAAAATTCATTTGAGGTAAACTCCCCACCTCTGTCGGATCTGAGGCACTTAATTTTGTGACCTGATTCATTTTCAACCAAGGCTTTGAAGGATTTGAATTTTTCGAATGCTTCATCTTTGTGCTTGATAAGTCCTAGCCAGACAAACCTGGAGAAATCGTCAATGAATAATATCAAGTATTCTTCTCCTCTAGGTGTTCTTTTCCTGAATGGACCGCATGTATCTGTATGAACTAGATCAAGAGGCATGCTAGCTGATCCTTCCTTCTCTGGAAAGTTAGTTCTGGTTTGTTTTCCAAACTGACATGATTTGCATATGGTGTTGTCAGGAATTTTGATATCTGGAAGATCACGAACTGCCTGATATTTGCATGCTTTCCTTATTTGTGAAAAGCTTAGATTCCCCAACCTCCGATGCCATAACCAGTGCTCATCATCCTTGCTCAGATAGCATTGTTGTTTTCCTTCTTCAAATATGTACAGATTATTTGGAGTTCTTTTGCCTTTGATCACTGTTTTACCTGCATCAAGATCACGAACAAGACATCCATTTGATCTGAATATAACCTCGGTTCTTTGATCACACATCTGGCTGACACTTAAAATATTATGCTTCAATCCATCAACATACAAAACATTTCCAGCCTTGACCTTTTCTTTTAACTGAGCAATGCCCTTTCCTTTTATAGTTGCAGGAGTATCATTTCCAAAAGAGACTTTCTTTCCCTTTTCTAGAGCAGAATAAGAATCGAGTTTTTCTTTATCACCTGTCATATGCTTCGAACATCCACTGTCAATGTACCATAGATTCTCCTGTCCCTCTGCATAAAATGCTATCCCACATCTTTCTGTTTGAGGTTCCTTTATTCTCCATGTTTTGGTGCTTGAGGCTTGTTCCTTTTTCTGCTGAAACCTGCTCCTGCATTCAGAGTCTTCATGACCAAAGTTATTGCAAATAGAACATTCAGCTTCATTTTCAAGAACCGAAAAGTTGTTATAGGTCCTCTTTGTAATCCCTGTCATACTTCTTTGCTTTTGAGCTTCTCTAGTCATGATCGTTTTATATGCAACAGATTGAGCTGCTTTGTGACCAAAGTTATGGCAAGAAAAACATTGTCCATTGAAGAAACTTCTGCGGTTATTGAATCTACCAGCCAACTGATTGTAGTTTCTATTTTCATCTATTCTTGAACCAAATTGAGAAGATTTTACTTGTGACTGGTTGTAGCTTTTGTTCACCCTTAAGATGGATTGCCCTTGATAGTTTCTGTTTGTAATTCGTTCCTGCTTTACCTGTTGATCTTCATTGTTCTTTTGCTCATTTCTTCTTGCTGCATCAAGATAACTTTTTGAGGTGGATGCTTGAGAAGTTTCTCCATTATAGCCCAGACCTGTCTTGTTTAGAGGAGACCGCTGCACATTGATAATCTCATCCAAAGTTTCAGATCCTTTGACAAACTTGAGATTAATAGCTTTTGTTTTCTCAATCTCTTTTCTAAGACCAACAATTTCACCTTCTAATTTTTCAAGATGTTTTTCCTTTTCATCAATTTGAAATTGTAGAGTATCAATGATCATGTTCTTTTCTTCTATACATCTCTTGAGTCTAGTAATTTCATCATAAAGGTTATCCACATCTACAGCATCCATATAATCATCATCTTCAAATGCCATTAACAAATTATATTCATTACCTTGTTCATCTTCATCACTGTTTGATAGACCATCACTATCTTCATGAGTGTAGTAGCTTTTCTTATTTGCGTTCTGTTTCTTGTTCCATCTAGCAGGTTCCTTTCCTTTGTCCTTATAAGGACATTTTGCAGCATAATGACCTACTCTTCCACAAGCAAAGCATTTAAAAGGTAACTTACTTCTGAACCTTCCAGAACCCCTTTGAAGATTTCTGACAAAATTTGATTCTTCTTCCTCTTCTTCTGGGACGTGGCTTTCTTCATAATAATCTCCTTTGCCTGATGCCTTGAAAACAGCTTCTCTTCTGTCTGATGGACCTCCCTTTCTCATTTCATAAGTAGTTAGAATTCCATGTAGCTGAGACATAGTAAAAATTCGTAGAGTTTTCTTTTCTTCTATTGCAGATACTTTAGATTCAAACTTGGGGGACAATGATCTTAGAACCTTTTCAACCACAATAGCCTCTTTTATTTCTTCACCCAAATTTTTCATACAATTAACAACCTCATCTACCCGAAGAAAATAGTTAGCCACACTTTCATCATTATACATTTTGAGAGTCTCATACTGAATTCTGAGAGTTTGAAGTTTAGCACGCTTTACCTATTCATATCCTTCATAGCTTGTGACAATTTTGTCCCATATCTCTTTTGCGGATTTATAGTGCATTACCTTCATGAATTCTGATTGAGATATACATCCTAATAGAGTACTGACTGCTTTCGCATTTGTTTCATACTTCTTTTTCTCGGCTGCATCTGTAGGAGTAGCTGAAGGAAAAGCGTAGCCTGTCTCTACGATGTCCCAAACTTCTGTACCAAGAGATTGAAGATATGAAGTAACTCTTACCTTCCAATAATTGAAGTTTGTCCCATCAAAAACCGGTGGCCTGATTGATGCTTCTCTCTCGTAGTTGCTCATGATGAACGATCTACCTTCAAGCGATCAAGCTTCTCTGAAGGACCTGCTCTGATACCAATTGTTGGAAATAATACCGAGGGGGGGGTGAATCAGTATTATATAATTCTTTTAATAAATCTTCTTTATTTGTTCTTTGAATTATTTTTGCATGTCAGTACCATAAAATAATGAGCATGAACAAAAGAAAACTGATAGTCACACCAAAGAAAACAAGATGTAAGGTGGAAACCCAATGTGGGTGAAAACCACCTGCTGCAATATGTCTCTATCTTCTTTCAAATTAGAAACTCCTTTTACAATGGTTTTCTACTGGTGCAGTCCTTTACCAGTACGCAGGCTGCAACCTGTAGAGAGCTACAACTCTCTCTCGTTTTCCAGTCTCTCCTGGAAGGGAGCTACAACCCCCTACTTCTTTTCATAAAGCATCAAATGATCATCAAGAATATAACAGTTACAGACCACTACAATTATCAGATCAGCAATAACAGAACTAACCCAGAACACCTTATCAACAGAGAAATTCAATCAACAGAACATCTTAAGACAAAGGCGCAGTTTTCCCTTCTGTGGCCTGCGTCGTGACACAATTCACCTTCTGCTTTCCTGCGTACACCCGCAGGTATCCTTCTGCTGCACTGCATGCCCACGCACTATTCCTTGAACTGCACGGCGTCCTGTTGTTGCAGGGACGCACCCAGAAACACTATCGCACCGCGTCCTTTTGCTCCAGGGATGCACCTGAACCTTAGTCGCTCTGCGTCCCCACGTAGATCTCATGTTACTGCACTGCGTCCCGGACGCACCTGAACCCTTCTGTACCTGCGTCTCGGCGCACCTGAACCCTTCTGCGCCTGCGTACTGACGCACCTGAACCCTTACTGCACCTGCGTACCTCCGGGCATAGATGATTTCAAGACTTCAGAAGTAACGCAGACAGTGAGCTCTACAGATCTGAACATGCGCTGAAGAGATCTTGGTCTATCAGTAGATTCGCCTTATTTAGATCTAGACCAGATCTAGCCCACATAAGATATTCAACCCAAAACATACTCAAGCCAAATGATCTCCTTTGCTTTATATAGGAAAGCTCTTCCTTAAAACATGGATCAATACCACGAGCCGACACCATAATAACCCAATACCATCGGCTAAATACCAAGAGTAAAACATAAGAAACCCCATGTGTGCTTTTCTCTGCCTTGAAATGTGTGCACTGGGGGGACGCACCTCCTGAATGGCTGCCCTTCGTATCTGGACGCAGTCCCTGCATGGTGTACCTGCGGGTACGCACCTTCTGAACTGCTTTCCTATGTCCTTCTTAATTTTCAACAAATTGAGATCCTTGCCATGGGAGTTGCCATCAAGTACAACATCTGTAACATATAGCCATACCAGAAACATAATGCCAACACCATTATCTTAAAGGTTTTCCTTAGCTTTTTCTTTTTAGCATGTAAGTTTGGTCTACTTTGTCTTCGAAAAATGAGGTTCACGTGTCTAGTGAGTGCTTAGTGTTACCTATGTCTAGGTTCTTTCACCACAAAAGGAGAGAGTGGAAGTGAGTATTAGGTTGAAAGGAAATAGTCCCAACACTACTAGAAACACAAAACATAATAGGACATGAAAAACTTCTAGCAGAGTAGTCCAAATAGATGTGGAAGTCACAAACACAAGGTGAACAGATAGCACATACAACACCCAACAGAATAGTCCACACAAGTGCGACGGGCATTATAACAAGTTTACATGAATGAATCTGTCAAATGTCTGGCGAGATAGCCCACACGGACAAGTCAATGTTAATAAATTATACAACAAATTTTAGTAAGAATATATATTAGAACAACCAAAATAATTCAACTATCTTAACATAGGTTAAAGAAATATGCACTATAATTGTCCAAAGAATAGTCTTACAAACAATTACAATACATGTTTGAAAATGTGCTTGCTTATTATCAGGCTTTTGAATTAAGTGAAAGTTCCAAGACACATCGGTACACCATACATAACTAAGTTCCACTGGTCACTCCTTAAAGAAAAGACTACAGACTCTCAAGACTATGTGGGAGGAGCCAAGGTGAAAAGTCCTTTGCATGTACAAATGAGGGGTATTTATAGCTAAGGGTAAAACTAGCCCTTGTGACTATTCAAATTTCCTCATGACTATTTGACTTACATGACTCTTCAGATTTACATGTGGGTCTCTTCAACTTCCACATTACATTACATTGATTACAACAGTGTGTCCCACAGTAGTGATGTGGCTGAGATGACTCATGACATGACTCAACACAACAGAGCTAGTATGTTCATGTTGTTGTTGGTGTGTATGTCGAATGATGGATGTCCTCCTGGTGTATCATAGGTTCACCTCCGCATGGAAAGGCGTGTGGAGTCATTGATGGTCTTGGTGTTCGCTTGATGTTTCATGTGCATGTTGCTCCTTCTCTTTTACTTTGGCATGCTCCATGAATTCGTTCGTTCCCGAAATAATCCCCTCGCATGCCATCCTTTTTCATCCCATTCATCATCACATCATGTCTCATCCATGTACCTGCATCTACAATCACTCATTATGAGACGAAATCAAATACAAAAGTATCCTAATCTACCATGATGCATTTTAGCTTCGTTTCAGATGTTAGTGGCTCGGAGAGAGGACAAGGCTATGAAATTGCACAAGATAGATTTCAAGCTTGGATGTGGGCTCTAGAAACTATTCATGAAAATTGTGCAGACATTAGTGGGAGGCTGAGATGGGAAATCCAGATAAATAATGATTGTCTGCAGGATCTGGCTTGGTTGGAGGGTACATCTACACAATGTTTTGAGGAAGACAATGCTGGAAGCTAAGGGAGACTGGTAGTGAAAACTACGCAATTTCTTTGGGGAGCTAGCAGGGGATGCGGGAGGCTGCTTGGAAAAATTGTGCAATTTTTCTAAGGAGATGCCAGCGGGCTGCGGGAGTTTGCAAGCACAACTATGCAATTAGCTTGCTATACATCCTTGCGTAGTTTCTGAGTTGAGCGAGATGTTGGGAAGCTCGGGTGCTTCTTATTAAATCTACGTAGTTTTATGGGTGAGTAGCAAGTTGACTAACTAAGTGAATGGCTATAAAAGCTACACAATTTTTTGAGGGATATAGTGATGGACATTGGGTGTCTATCCGACATGTCTACGTAGTTTCTTCAGTTAGAAGAGTGGGCATGACTGGCAAGTTTTATGCAATATTTTGGAGGAGTGAGGTTTGGGGTCATTGCCCAGTAAAATTCTCTGGTTGACCAGCTAGGGGCACAGTTGATGTGCTTGTGGGAAACACAAATTGAAATGGATTCCTGGGAAACTTTTGCACTATTTTGGGTGACATTTGATCAAGTCGATTCCAGGATTACGCAGTGTAGACTGTCTGGGAAGCAGTCTCAAGATCTATGCAATTATGGGTAGCAATACATGATCATTGAGAGATGAAACTACACAATTCATCTCAGTGGATGTCCGGCTGTTGGAGGTTGGTCTGGTCAACATAGTTTCAACAAAATTACCAAGTGTGTGAATGGGTGACACCGTACATGCATGAACCCATGAACACACACTCAACATGACTTGACAACAAGATACCTCGAACCATCAAAACGACATACACTCAGTGTGATTGACCAATGTTGTGAGCGACAAGTGTGACACTTGTGATAGATCGTCAAATGATCTTGACGACACTTGGCTGAAATTGCATACAAATTCATGTGTGAGTGCAATGAATGTTTACATAGTGGAAAAAAGTTGTACACATGAAGGAAAACCTTGTGCATGGCCAGAACATGACTGCAAGGATGACATTGTGACCAACATACAAAAAGATGTCTGATGAACTGTCAAGCGAGGAGGGTGAAAAAAATAAACATGGGCTCATGGGATGAGCCCAAGTGCTTGCAAACATCAAGGAATAAAACAAAGGAAGGCTCCAAAATTGAATGCAGGCCAAAATTTTGGAGGGTGTTGCAGTCGCTACAACATGACAAGAATTTGTTGCTCCTAATATATATGGGTCTCATGTTTTCTCACATGGGATAGAGAGGTGGATGGTGATACCAATAGGTTGAGATATTTGAAGAATATTATGAGAGGGATAGATTTGGAGAGTAGTCAAATGCTAATCTAAAGTACTAATTAGCTCTACCCAATGCAGTTGAACATGAGTGGTATTGAGAGGAAGTGAAACTTATCTTCCTCAATGTTCCTTGTATATCTCTCTACTATTATATTTTGGTACTATTTGTGAGCTTATAACACTTAGGGTTTTAGGTGGGGGCAGGGGGGGTCCCTTGATATGGTTGGGTGGAAAACTATATGGTTCAAATGAGTTTGTTAAGGAATCAGATTGGTCATATTCTCAATGATTGGAGTTGAATATCTCATCAACATTTCAGAAAGGAAAGCCAAATATTGTTGAAGGTAATTGCAATAGAGAATTTTCTAAAGGAATTAGGTAAGAGTTTCATGAGTTATTGTTTTGTTTCATTTTAATTGAAATAGGTAATTAGAAGCATGTTTTAGAAAGTATTTTAGGATATGTTTCCAAGTATTTGGAAAAATACCTGAATGGGAAATGTTATTATTATTATTTTCTTAAATTATTACGCATGAATAAGTGTTAAGTTGCAGCCCCCTGTAGAAGCAAGAGATGGATGCATACCCAAAATATATTTGGAGGAATTACATGACCAACCCCTAAAAGAAAATGAAACAAAAATGGAAAGCAAAATATGGTTTGGAAAATGAAAGGCTTGAGGTAAATTGAGGCAATTTTCAATCATTTCATAGTATATGTTTCATATTCTTATAAATAATTCAATGTGTTTGTGATTCTATTTTTGGTATAGTTCTGTTAGTTATAGGACTACAGACTATTTGATAGAAATCCTTAATAGATGTAGCATTCAAGGCTCCCACATGTTTGTCAAATTGTAGTAGCAGTTGCAGTAATGTTTTCAACTAATGTCAAGGAAAGTAGCTTTCCATGTTGTAAAATGTTTGATTAAATACATGTATCAAGAATTCATATGGTGAACATAAAAATTCATAGATTCAATGAATAACTCATATTAGCATAATTTTGAGTTTTCTTTCTTCATGTAGAGTTGTAGATGAAAGTTTTCATTCCATGTGTCTGACAAAAGTGGTAAATGAGATCCAAAGTTTTGTTGTTTTAAAGAATTGTATCCCTTGGATGTTTGGTTGTAATTCGGATCAACATCAGGGGGTATTCATACCTTTGGACCATGTAACCCCAAATTTGATTCAAAAAAGATGTTTTTTAGAACCTGAATCATAAATTCGAGCGATTTTGCGAATTGTTGTTGCCAACTGTGTTTGCATATTTTCAAGATTTTTTTTAAACCAAAGTCCCTATTTTAATATGACAAAATTTGTCAAAATTTTCCTTCAAAGATTATGATTGCCAAGTGTTTGATAAAATGCCTAAGTGGTCGTAGATTGCATGCTTGCAAACTGTTTGTCAAAATGGCTCAATGGTTGTAGATTTTATGCACATAAATTGTTAGAGTAAATTTCTTAATGAATGTAGATTTTGTGTATTACAAATTTATTGAATATATTTTCAAATGGATGTAGCTTCCCGTGTCTAGAATTTTTTGTATGAATATGAACATGAATATAATAAATTTGTTGAAGTGTAAATCAAGAATAGTTTAGTAGGACAATAGTTACTTTTATCACCTAAAGTTATCATGAAAAATGCGGTCGTTGTTGGAAACAATTTATAGTAAACAATTTTGTAGGATTTAATTACTTGTGTAATTGAGCATAATAAGTTGTCTAAGTTGCATGTATTCAGGGTGAATCCTTATACTTCAATGAATGAAGAAAAAAACTATTTGTGCCCAATTTGGTAGCTCCATTGTTTTATTTTTCATGTTTGAAGAATAATACACTTCTAAATTTGTAACAGTGGTTGGTCTTGCTGCAACATTCATTATACAATTCTCATGATTGAAGCAATGCCATTTTGCAAATATTTGTTTAGCCTTAATAATTAGGAATGGTAATTTTTAGTTGATGAATTTAGAAATGTTATTGGGTAAATATCTTTTGTGATTCCATTTCCATTTCATAAACATATGAATATATTTTTTGATGAAGAGAGGCATATTCCTTCCTCAATTGCCTTGTTACTAGTAGGTTAATAATCATACTCTTATATGTGATTTTTGATATAAAATCATGATATTTTAAGTTATTGTAGCATACTGTTTTAGTTATGATGTCAATGCTCAATAAGTGGAACTTATTTAGCATAATATAGGAGATCAAATACGTTAATCTAGCTTAATTCACACACAAGGAATTATGGTAGAATTTATTCCAATCTTACTTAGAGATATCATATAAGTATGAAAAGAGCACATGCTTCTTTTAAACTTGAGGAGAAAAGTGTTTTCAAATTGTTTTTAAGGTAAAGTTGTCCCCGACTTCTTATGTCCTATCACTATATTAAAATAGATGAGGGAACATGATCACATGATAACTAAGTTAGTAAAAAAAATAAAAAATGGAGTAATCGTGTTCAATGTGAACTTACTTCTCTATACTATTGATGGTTGGAAAGGTGGGGCCTTACACAAGTGGATTTCCCAAGTTTGGCACAAGCAGTGAGTTAGTGTCACGTTCAAGAGAAATTTTTTCCATTAAATGTTTTTAGAGTTTATATATATTCCCTTCCAAAATTCCTCCCACCATTTCTAGTGAATACCTCTTTATTTTTACGCAAGCTTGTGGAGGATAAAATATGCTTGAAGCATAACCTTGTCCTTCATAGTATTTTTAACCAAACCTAGGGAGTGGATAGTCCTAATTTACATATTGGTCCTTCATTGTTTAAATTTTACAAGTCTAGTGAAGGCACAACTTTATGCCTTCTTATGTTTAGAGAGTTTGAAAATAAATAAAAAAAGAAACTCCAAGATGACATTTTTTGTTTATATTTAATGAGTCTGAAAAGATGATAAAGTATAACTTGGTAGATTCTTTCAACATAAAATTTTAACAAGCCCAGAGAAAAAAAATCTCGATGATTTTTCATATTTAGAGATTCTAAAAAGAACATAGAGAAGAATCCAAGGGAGTTGTTTTTCATAATTTAGTCTCTTAGGGCCAAAATAGTATAAAGCAATACAAAATATCACTTTTCTAGCCAGTATTGACTAGAGTATTCCTTTTTTGTGATTAATTTACTCAGTGCAAACAAGAGATAAACTTATATCGAATAGATGCATGTTCAAATCCTTTAATGAGTGTGAAAGGAAACAATATCACTCTAAAATATTTTCATTTTTAGGGAGTCTGAAAGGAGCTCAAAGTAAACTCCATAGGGTTATTTGTTGATATAGTTTTTATGAGAAAGAAAAAGTGATAAAAGTATGCTCAGTGATTTATTCTCATGTATATATGAGCACAAGAAGGAACAAAGATTAATCTTGAGATAGGTTTCATTTTTACATGATCTTGAAACAAAGAAAAAACTATGCTTGAGATAGGTTTCATTTTCACACAAGCTTTGAACAAAGAAAAAACTATGCTTGAGATGGGTTTCATTTTTACACAAGCTTGAAATAGAGAAAAAGTATGCTTGAAATAGGTTAATTTCCCCCCAGCATAACCTTTAAAGGATAGTGGCTTAATTCTAGCATATTGACTAGATGGACATGCCCTCGAGACTTTATGGAGGGAAATCTATTTAATTTTTTAACAAGCTTGACACAAGAAACGAACTATGTTCATAGTAACCTGTTTCATTTTTAATGAGCTTGGCGTAGAAAAGCAACTATGATCATGGTGACCTATTTTACATTTTAACAAGCTTGACTTCAAGAGGGAACAATGCTCATGCTGACCTGTTTCTTTTTTTATTGAGCTCGAGAGAGAAAATTAGCTATACTCATGGTGACCTATTTCATTTTTTAATGAGAATGACATAGAAATGGAACAATGCTCATGAAACTTACCTTGATCATGGCTTCTAATAGGGCTAAGCCCCAGATGGAAAGCATTTTAAGGGGAACAAATCAATCATCTCTTCCAAGAGGTCTTCATTGGATAGAAGAATAATTCTCTATAAGTAATACATTCTAAGGGAATCAATAGGGGTAGGAAGATTAGGTTCTAGTATCCCCATTGAGGGGTTCACCATGTCAGGTACTAGATCTAGGTAAAAAAATTTGAGCAATCTAGGGCATTAATGATTAGGTGATTCCTCTTCTTGATAATTACTTGAGATACATTTTTACTTCTTGTATTATGATATTCTATTTGTTATATTATGGATGTGTTCTTTCCATTAAGAAAATTACATATGAATAATAGAAGACAAGAGACACAATATTCTGACTTGTTAGCTAGGGCCAAAACCTCTCACTCTTTGAGAGGTCAAACCAATCAAAAAATTATTCTTATATATCTTCAATTGAAGGACACCAAGACCATGACAAAGACCCTTGAATTTAGTGTGTAGGTTTTAACCCCATACGAAAATTACCTACATACGAATTCTTAAAACACAAAAAATTAACAATGCAAGAGCATAACACATAAAAAACATGCACATAGAAATTTTCCCTGGATCCCAAAACAGGGACTACTAGCTTGATTTTTCATTATGTTCCTTTCAATGCTACAATACATACTTATACATGCCAAAGCATCCAATACCATGGACCGGAAACCAGTGTGTCGAAAACCATGGACCGAAAAGCATCACATCCAAAACCATGTGTGAAAAACATGCACAAAACCATAGGTAGGTCCACACAACCTACTATAGGGTCCAAAAAACAAAATTTTCCATGGCGTTGCCCTCGACCCCATAGAGGGGGGTTACCTGCACCCTTGAAACCCCATGTGACTGTTATGAAACTAGTTCAAGAAAAGATAGAAAGGATGGATCAACGCTTCCCTTTTTTGTAGATGATTTCAAAGTCATAACCCAACATCTTTGTGACCCACTTTTGTTGCTCTTCAGAGGATAATCTTTGTTCTAAAAAGTATTTAAGGCTATCATGATCCGTTTTTACCTTGAAGTGTCTTCCCATTAGGTAGGGTCGCCTTTTCTTAAGTGCATGGAGTATTGCCAACATTTCCTTCTCATAAATAGCTTTTCTTAAAAACTTTCCCTTGATTGGACGACTTTCAAAAGCAATGGGTCTTTCATCTTGCATTAGAACAGCACCAATTCCATTTCCTGAAGCATCACATTCCACAATAAAGGTTTTTGTGAAGTCCGGTGTAGCTAAGACCGGTGCTTGGCACATTGCCTCTTTAAGATGTTCAAAGGCCTTTGTTGCTTCCGAAGTCCATGAAAATGAATCTTTCTTCAATAATGTTGTTAGAGGTGCTGCTATTCTCCCATAATTCTTAACAAACTTGCGATAGTACCCTGTCAACCCAAGAAATCCTCGCAGATGCTTTATGGATGTGGGGATTTTCCATTCCTTAATGGCTTTAATTTTGCAAGGGTCTACCTTAACTCCTTCATGAGATACAATATGACCCAAATATTCCACCTCCTGGACTCCAAAGAAACATTTGGATCTTTTTGCATATAATTGTTTCTCCTCCAATAGTTGTAGCACCCTATCAACATGTTCAACATGATCCTTCCAAGACTTGCTGTAGATTGGTATATCATCAAAAAATACTAACACAAATTTTCTAAGGAATGGTTTGAAAATTGAATTCATCAAACCTTGAAATGTTGAAGGTGCATTGGTAAGGCCAAAAGGCATGACCAAAAATTCATAATGACCCTCATGAGTTCTAAATGCCATTTTTGGAATGTCTTCAATCTTCATTCTGATTTGATGATATCCCGAACGAAGATCCAACTTGGTGAAGTAAATTGATCCATGCAATTCATCCAGTAATTCATCAATAATAGGAATGGGGAACTTATCTTTAATAGTGAGCTTGTTGAGCTCCCTATAATCTGGACACATGCGCCATGATCCATCCTTCTTGTGCACCAATACTACTGGAGCTGAGAAAGAACTTTGACTCGGTTGAATTATACCAACCTCTAGCATTTCTGCAACCATACGTTCAATTTCACTTTTTTGGACATAGGGATATCTGTACGGCCTGATGTTTGGAGGAGCACTTCCTGGAATCAGATGAATAGCATGATCATGATCACGCATAGGTGGGAGACCCTTGGGAGTCTCAAATACCTTGGAATGATTTTCCAAGACTTTTTGGAGATCTGGAGAAATAGATGATTCCAATGTGGAAACATCTAGCGAGCATAATTGTGCAATTACACCTCTTTGCTCCTTTCTTAGAAACTTTGTCATACCATGAGAGCTGATTATCTTTCCTGGTTTCCCTGCAATACCCCTTAATTCAACTTCCTTTCCTTCCGAAGAAAATTTGATGAAAATTTCTTGAAAATTAAAAGCTATTATACCCAAGGATTGTAGCCATTGGACTCCTAGTACAACATCCGCACCTCCCATTGGAATGGAAAGCATTGGGCTAGTCAATACATATTCTCCCATGGATAGCTTGATATTATGGCACTTTCCAGAGAAATTTATTGTTCCTCCATTTGCAATCATCACTTGACACTCTGGTGCTGGATATAGGAAGCAATTCAATTCTTTTGCTACCCTACAATGAATAAAATTGTGGGTGCTTCCTGAATCAATCAACACTATTACCTTTTTCTTCTTGATTTGTCCTTCTATCTTGATGGTTTGAGGAGTGGTAATTCACACCAATGCATTACAAGATATGGTCGGATTTATTTGTTCTTAATCTAGGCTTTGTTCCTGGAATATATCCTCTTCTTTTGACCTTTCTTGCTCCTTTTCTTCTTCCTCTTCACAATCTACGTAGAATAATTTCTTCTCAGCACACTTGTGACCTTTTGTGTATTTTCTATCACAATTGTAACAAAGCCCTTTTGCTCTTTTTTCTTCCAATTGTTGTGGTGTCAACCTTGTAGGTTGTGGAAGACTATGGGCAACAACACTTCCATCTTTATAGTTGTGAATGGTATGCTTCCTAGTTGCCATAATTTTGATTTCCATTTTTCTTGCTAACCTGAATGCCTTCTCTAATGAATCAGGTTCCCAAAGGTGCACATCATGTTGGATATTATCCTTTAAAGACCCTATGAACACATCAATCCTATGCTCCTCTGGAATATCTTTTACCCTTATGTTCAATTTTTGGAACTCCTCAATGTGCTCCATTATTGAACCCTTTTGTTTGAGACTTATCAATTGGCTAAAAAAAGTGTTGCTTTTTGTATCCTCATAATGTGCTATCAATTCTTCCATAAAAATTGCCCAAGTGATAAATTGTTTACGAGAACAAAGCCATTGATACCATACAAACTGATTTGGTTCCAAATATAAAGTTGCCATACGTACCTTTTGTGTGTTTTGCACATTATTGAGATCGAAGAATTGCTCCATCTGTAATATCCATGTGGCGGGATCCTTGCCATCAAACTTCCTCATATCGATTTTTGGAACATGGTGAGTCTTCAATCCAACATTAGAGTCTATGGAATCATGATTAACATTTCTTTTGTTCTCATCATGAGTTTCCTTTACTACCTTTTCACCATTAGTGACCCTTTCTTGTAGCAAGTTCTTCAATTCTTCCATGTCTGTCTTCAAATCTATCTTCAAATTTACCATTGAATCCTCCATCTTAGCTTCCATGCCATTTATCTTAGATTCCACGCCATTTATTTTAGATTCCATGCCATTTATCTTAGATTCCACGCCACTTATCTTAGCTTCTGTTAGCTTTTGTGAGCGTGACATTTGTTGCACTTGTTCTTGTAATTTTGATATATCATGTAGCATTTCTTCCTCTTCTTCATGAGTCATGCTAGAGCTTTCAAGTTCCTTACTAGGTGTTTGCATTTTCTTTCCTCGGGGCATCAGTTATCGATAATAATGCTTTACTATGCCCTTTGAATTCCGTTAAACCAAGCTTAGATAAAAAATTTAAAAAAAAAACTACACACATTTTTTCAATTTATAGAAGCCTGATATTGAATCTGATGTATCTTTGTAATTTCGGATCATCCAGTTCTGAAATTGCTACCTATAGTAGCCTTCTACGTCCTCTTTCCAATGCCACAAGTCTGAGCCAAATTGGATTCTCCAAGTAAGATTTATGTGAGATCTCCCACAGTGACTTGCTTTTAGACTAGTTCAGTAGAGCGAACTTGTACGACGTGCCACGAGTCACTGTTTCAACCTTTGAATCTGAAACACACATACAAGAAACTACAGTCCGTCCTCTTTCTGTAACGTTTTACTAAATTTCAATCCGATCCTCAGAGAGAGAGTTATGACGATTTTCCCCAGGTCACCTGTTTTGAATGTAATTCAAGAGTCTTCAAAAAGGCCAACTTCCTCAGATCATATCTCCGAAAATATCACGCGAAAAGCTCTGAAATTCGGACCCAAGGTTCAGCGCCAATTCTTCTCAAATGGTGCTTTTTTGCGACTTCTGAAACGTCACAGAAAAAAAGTTATAGCGAAAATGCCACGATGACATGTTTGGAGCAGCGAAACCCTAGAATCCAAAGCTCTGATAGCAAATGTTATGAATCCAGCTCAAGAAAAGATAGAAAATATAGATCAACGCCTTCGAATTCAGCCTCTTCGAGGGGGCAACCTCCTTTACATTACATAAATGAACAATTCTTGGATGATACAAATGACACAACCTCCTTTCTATATATAGGAGTCTAAGGAGCCACAATATAATCCAGCCAACCTAACAATAATAATAATATAAAGCCACAAAAATAACAATAGAGAGATTCTATGGAGCAGAGAAATAACAATATGGGGGTAATAGGGGCACAACAATATAAATAAGGGGTATAACTACAATAGTAATGGGGTAATCACTAGTATTATAGGGACCCAACAGTGACCCCCCCGCTACGCAATTGGCGCAACGATCTAACCCCTCCGTTAACTACGTGGGATAGACATGGAAAGAATATAACACAACCCAACATAGTGACCTCCCAAGACCCTTATCACTAGCCCCATTAATGTTTTACCTCTTCCCTCTCTCAACTTCTTTGTAGATTCTAGAACTGCTATTCACCTTCTAGTTGTTGGCTTCATTCCCTTCTAGATCTCAGCTTCCTTGATCCTTTGGTCCTCAACTTGTTCTTCTTCTTCACTAGCTTGATCCTTAGTCTTCTCTTATAGGCTAATATCACTACCACAAAAAGCCTAATATATTATTCTTCGACTCCTTATAAAGACGCCTTATACCGATATAATAGACAACAACTACTTGGGCTAGTTGTGGAAATAATATACAAACCAACATTCTCCCGCTCAATGTTTTGTTTCCACAGGGACCCACAAGACAGCTTCGTCATTTATCCAGCACTGCAACTCCCATTGTTTCTCTACACCAAGAGAAATTCTTAGAGCTCACAGATTTTGTCATTGCATCTACAGTATTCTTCAAAGTGTCCACCTTTACCAACAATACCTTTTTGTCTTCTATCATATCCCTCACAAAGTGATCCTATCATCAATGTGATTTGTCTTTGAATGATATGCAGGGTTCTTTTCCAAGAAAATTGCACTTTGGCTATCAAAATCTATCCTTATAGCTCCCTATACTAACCCCATACTTGAGCACAATCTCTGCAACCAAACTGCTTCCTTTCTTGCATGAGTGGCTGCCATGTATTCTACCTTTGTAGTTGATAATTCCACTACAGATTGTTTCTTACTCATCCAATATACTGCACCTCCAAATACGTTAAACACATACCCACTTGTATATCTTCTCTGATCCAGATCTCCAGCCCAGTCTGCATCAACAAAGCAACAAATATCCAACACTTTGTCCAATCCCGCTCTTCCTTGGTAGCACAAACCATAATCACTACTATCTAGTGCTCGTTCCCAGGTTTTGACATGAACCTGCTCAATACTCCCAGTGCATGTGTAATGTCTGGTCTAGTATAGACCATTTCATACATCAGGCCACTGACTACACTTTCATATGGAACACAGGACATGTCCTCTTCCTCTTCTTATGTTTTGGGACACTTTTCAGCAGATAACCTCACACTTATGGGAATAGGAACCTTCACTAGTTTATTATCCTGCATATTAAACCTCTACAGTATTGTCTCGACATACTTCCTCTGGTTTAACCAAAGCTTCCTCTTTTCCCGGTCTCTTTTAATTTCCATGCCCAAAATATAGTTTGCAGCACCAAGATCTTTCATGTCGAATTTGGAGGACAATTGGGTCTTCAAATCCTGGATAATTTCTTTGTCATTTTCAACCAGCAAAATATCATCCACATACAACACCAGATGAATAACACGGTCACCAATTAATTTAAAATACACACAGTGATCTTCTTTACTTCTAGTGAAGCCAAGTCCTCGTATAAATGTACTAAATTTCTAATACCACATCCTTGGTGACTGTTTTAACACATACAAAGACTTCTTTAAATTTCATACCAATTCTTTCTTACACTTCACCGCAAAGCCTTCAGGTTACTTCATCTAGATCTCCTCTTCTAGATCCCCGTGAAGAAATGTTGTCTTCACATCCATCTGTTCTACCTCAAAATCAAAAGCATCAACAATAGATAAAAGTAATCTAATAGAAGTCTCCTTGGCAATAGGAGAAAAAATATCACCAAAATCAATTCCTGGCACCTAGGAATAGCCTTTTTCTACCAATCGAACTTTGTATTTCTCCACCTTTCCTTCTGAATTTGTCTTCTTATTGAACACCCATTTGATGCCAATGGGTTTCCTTCCATCCAGCAACTCCACCAGATCTCGAGCCTCATTTTTTGTGCAAAGATGTCATTTCATCAACCATGGCCTCTTTCCAGAGTTTTCCATCCTCTGAATCTACTGCTTCCTTCACAGTTATGGGATGATTGTCAGTAAAAGACAAATCAAAATTTGAACAGAAAGTAGATGGACTACACCTTTACGACTGCCTTCTTTCTCAAATTGATCTTCTCACACCCAAAGTTTGTGGCTCTTCATCTTCTGATTCCTCCTCTGCTGTAGAGTTTGATTCTTTCTCATTAAGCTCAAACTCTATCTTCTCAGGTTCCTTTGGTTGGACTTCATGTTTAATAACATCTTTCACCTCTCTGAACACCACATCTCAGTTGTACACAACCTTCTTTGTTACTGGGTTCCAAAGCTTATAACCCTTTAAACCATCCTTATACCCAATAAAGATGCACTTTTCAAATTTACTATCTAATTTGGTTATTTTCTCCTTTGGAACGTGCACATATGCATCACATCCAAATACCCTCAGATGTGAAAGAGAGGGTTTCTTACCAGTACATACCTCTTGTGGAGTCTTATCCTCCAATGCTAATGAAGGTGATCTATTGACTAGGTAACATGTTGTCTCCGCCTTCTTTGCCCAGAATTCTTGTCCTAACTCAGCACCACTGAGCATGCTTCTTGCCCTTTCCACCAAAGTCTTGTTCATTCTTTTTGAAACTCCATTTTTCTCAGGTGTGTATGGAGTAGTCTTCTTCCATGCTATACCACACTTCTTACAGAATTCTTCAAATTCCTTGCTGTAAAACTCTCCATCGTTATTTGTCCTCAAAACCCTTATCTTCTTCTCTATTTGGTTTTCCACCAGAGCCTTAAATTATTTAAACCTGTCAAAGACTTCAGATTTCTTCTTAAGGAAATATATCCATGTATTCGTTGAGAATTCATCTATAAATGATACATAGTACACAGACTTACCGAGTGATGGAACCTTCACATGTCCAAACACATCACTATGCACAAGTTCTAATATATGTTTCGTTCTTTTACCACCATAGGGGAAACTCACCTGATTCTGCTTTCCATATACACAATTTTCACAGAAATCAAAATCTAGAGAGCTATTACTCATACCTTCTACCATACCTTTACCATGAAGTATTCGAAGGCCCTTCTCTCCAATATGCCCAAGCCTTTACTGCCACAACATGGTCTTCTCTCCAGAGACCACTAGATTTTTTTCTCCACTTTTAGGAACCACAGAACTGTTGCACCCATCAACAACAGTGCTACCTTGCAGCTTGTACAGAGTTCCAATCTGAACTCCCCGCATCAATACCAGTGCTCCTCGAACCATTTTGAAGGTATCCTTCTTGAACACAGTTTTTACACCTGCATCATCCAGATTGCTTACGGAAATCAGATTTTTGGCCAATGCAGAAATATGCAGAACACCGGGAAGTATTCTAACCCTTCCACCTTGCAACTTCAACTTTACTTCTCCACAACCAACGATTCTAGCCTTCCTGTGATCCCCCAAGAAGACATCACCACCATCATATTTCTCATACTCGCAGAACCACTGTCTATGGAGAGTGAAGTGAAAGGATAAACCTGAGTCAATCAACCATCCCTCATGATCTACATTTGTACTTGAAGAAGCCAAGTACACATGCCCACCTTCATTTGAGGTGGTTTTTGCCTCTGCAAAAGGGGAATCATCAGATCCCTTTACTTTGTCAAGAGCTTTAGATTTACAGTCCCTTTTGTAGTGCCCTTCCTTTCTACATTTCCAACACACCATCTTTACAGGTTTTCCTAAAGATTTAGATCTCCCTCTAGATTTAGATCTCCCACTCAATGACTTATTTTTGTTCTTGTTCTGGGACCGTCCTCGTACAGACAAGGCATCACCATTATAGCTCTCCATATTTTTTCGTCTCATCTCCTCTGTCAGAAAGGATGATACTATTTCATCAAAATGCAAGGTAGTTGCACTGCTACCTATTCCAATAACCAGACTATCTGATGAATCTGGTAGAGAACACAACAAACTAATGCACCTATCTTCATCTAAAATTTTAATATCAACAGACAATAACTGACTTACCACAGTATTAAATGTGTTCAAATGCTCTGTCACTGAGTCTCCATCTTTCATCCTTAAGTTATACGACTTTTTCCGTCGGAATAGTTATTCACCGGAGACTTAGATTGGTACAAAGTCCCTAAATTATCCCACAAATCCTTCACCATAGCTTCCCTTGATACATTCACCAATACTGAATCTGAGACACACAATCGTATTGTGCTCTTTGCCTTTTGATCCAACTTCTTCCATTCTTCATCTGACACTCCCGTTGATTTAGTACCCAGATCTACCACAATGCACTGATCTTTATCCACCAACAGATCCTCCATCTTGAGTTTCCACAACTCAAAACTTTGACCATTAAATTTCTCAATCTCCATCTTTCCACTGCTCGCCATCTTCTTTCACCACAAGAATCGATCTTGCAGATCTCCCACTAAATAGGGTTTACCACACGCCCGAGCGAAATCCCTCAAAAACAAAGGCATCCTCTTCAAACTGAAACCAATTTGATACCAGATGTAGGTTTTAACCCTATATAGAAATTACCTACATACGAATTCTTAAAACATATAAAATTAACAATGCGAGAGCATAACAAATAAAACACATATACGCAGAGATTTTCCCTAAATCCCAAGATCGAGACTACCAGCTTGATTTTTCATTATGTTCCTTTCAATGTTACAATACATATTTATACATGTTGAAGCATCCAATACCATGGACTAAAAACCATCGCGTCCAAAACCATGGATCAAAATCCTTTGCATCCAAAACCATGTGCGAAAAACATGCACAAAACCATAGGTAGGTCTGCCCAACCTAATATAGGGTCCAAAAAACAAAGTTTTCTGGGGTGCTTCCCTAGACCCCATAGAGGGGGGTTACCTACACCCCTCAAACCCCCAGTGACCCCCCCGCTACACAATTGGTGCAAGGAAGGGGGCCCTTCGGCCCCCCTCTAACCCCTTGGTTAACTATGTGGGCTAGTCATGGAAAGAATATAAAACAACCCAACATAGTGACCTCCCAAGACCCTTATCACTAGCCCCCTTGATGTTTTACCTCTTCCCTTTCTCAACTTCCTTGTAGATTCTAGAACTACTCTTCACCTTCTATTTGTCAGCTTCACTCCCTTCTAGATCTCGGCTTCCTTGATCTTCTAGTCCTCGACTTCTTCTTCTTCTTGGCTACCTTGATCCCTAGTTTTCTCTTGTAGGCTAATATCGCTACCACAAGAAACCTTATATATTATTCTTTGGATCCTTATAAAGAGGCCTTATACCCATACAATAGACAACAACTACTTTGAATTGCTTTTGATACCTTCAACTCTACATTATTTGCATGTGGGAGGATAAACTGACCCAAAACTGAAACTAGAATATCTTTGTTTTTCTTTCTTCTTTCTTCGTTGATATGGAGACTTCTTTTGGAGGATATTTCTCACTTCTTGTTCGACCTGCTTGACCAAATTCATGCCTTTCGAATGAGGCCACGTTTGGGTATATATACAAGGTTGTTGATGACCCTTAGGTTGACATGAGCTCTTGGGGGAAAGTCGACTTCATCTTCTAGATTTCTCCTTTAGTTGTAGGTTGACTTGTAGAGGGATAATGACAAGGTATTGGAGGAATACTTTACAAAAACACATAGGACTCTTTACAATCTTTAATATGACTTCTTTACATGACAATGCCTCTTTTATTCTTTTATGAGTAGATGACAAAATTAATAAAGGCTCTCAATGGGAGCCTTGAATCAAAAATAAAATATCTTTCTCATGCAACCCATGTTGCTAGATTTTTATTCTTTACATCTCTTTACATAAAATCACAATTACATGTCATTATGAAGACTGAACCTAGTTACACTTTTCAACACTCCCTCTTAACTATGAAGGTATTCATAATGGTACTTGGTCATTCTCACTCTGAATAATTTCTCATAATAAGAATCAGACTGGTAACCCATTTTTTAGCATCATATCAACCAACATTGTTACATTTCAACATTTTGACGAACAATCCTATCCCTCCACAAGATCAGATCTTAATTCTAGTGAGACCAATGATTTATAGACACTCTCATCATTGTCTCTCTCAGAGCATACCCTGCTCGGGTACTCAAGGTGCGTTCCATGACAACTATTCTTATCTTGGACACCCTAGCCTTCAAATAATATTAGTACTCCATGATTACTCTTCTATTGGATGCACTTTCTCATCCTGAAAGAGTATTGGATGCCAAATGATTACCCAATCCTCTCATTTTGTCTTCCCAGGTGAAGCCAAAATCATGTGTCTATGTCTCCCACTCAATTAGGGAGGAAATATTTATTCCATTAAAAGAATTTACTCATACCTACACAAGGAATCTACCTAATCTCCCTCTTGGCTTCGGAATTTCTAAGTTTCTTCCAAGTAAGAAACTTTCTTGGCTCCCTTTAAAAATAGGGACCTTGAACAACTTCCCAAGGGGAGATGATGGCGAAACTAGTTGCTTGAAGAAATCCTTTCTTTGATGTCATGAATTTCTTCTTTGTTGTGGAGACTCCATATCTTTGGGACTTATACATAGTGCAAAAACCATCCATCACTTTCATCAATTAGTCATGTCATCATTCCTTTCATCAAAAAGTGATCCTATCAATCTTCATCTGGTGTTTCTTAATGTTCTACTACCTTTATCATTCTTTTTTTTCCAGAAGGTTCTTTCAACCTTCTACAAGGTTATTCATGGAAGGAATTCATAGTTATTCCGTTCGGTAGTCCTGCATAAGTCCATCTAGATAATAGTTTGTAAATAATGAATACATAAATTATAATTACCTTGTGATGGTATTTCATCATGACATCTTCTTGTGGGAATCAACATCCTGCATATATGTTGACACATCTCCTTAAAGCTACGTATTATCAAGGGTATCCATCTTTTTCCAGAATTTTCATTAAAGTCTTCATATCTTTCTAGGAGATTTCATAGTCAATTTTTATTAGTCCTTTGGGTGTTGACTTTCTTTACCATAGTTGCATAACTTCATGATCTCTTCCTTCCTTTCTTCACATATTTCATTCCCAAGAGCTTCAGAGTTCCTTGTTGTAATCAGAAGACCTCATACTTCCATATGAGGGAATATTATGTTTACCTCATCTAATAAATATTTGACTCATGCATTCTAGCATCCTTTTGAGGGAGGATATTCCTTCTTTGAGCATGCCTCTTAAGAGCGATGATCGATGTTATCTAAAACCATATGACATGACTTCCACAATATTAAATTTGAGCATACATACCACATGTTTCCTTTGGGCCATCCATACTTCCTGCAACAACTTCATTTGAATGAGATCTGCTTCACTATCATGTTATCGTTCAATTATTCTATGAATTCCACAAGATTGGAATACTTGAAGAAACACTTAATTTTCCTCTTGATTGGTGAATCTTTACATTACAGATTTCATTAGAGAAGCTTTGAGGATCTTTCATATCCTTATCCCACCGATGTTATCTTTTTAACAGATGTATGATAGTGTCTTGTTCCAGATGACTTTCAAAAATATCACTTGATCCTTCAATGAGGTTTCCAAGAGATATACCCTACCTAGTTGACTTCCATATTTCTATTCCAGACATTCATCATATTACATATGTCACGAGAAGCTACTTCTAATTCTTCTACCATGATGTAATTTTCTACTATAATACATCCTATATTATTTACAATTCTTCCTATTTACAATGGAAGAGTACCTATTAATGAAGGAAAACCTTTTAGTCATATGGGATATCTTTCAATTCCTCCTCCTTAGGCTTCTTTGTCTCCGTCTCTTCTACTTCAGTAATATTTCCTTCTTCCTTATTCCTCTTTTTATTGTTCCTTTTAGGATAAGCTATTCTATAGTGCCCATATTCTTGACATATATAGCACTAATCCTTAGCCATGTTATTACTTTTCTCTTGAGGGCCAAATTTACAAAAATTCCCTTTTCATTTTATCACTAATTGATCCCTTTCATTTGATCTTTTAGCACTTCTTTCTTCAACCTATCTTCTTCTTCCTTGTATAGAGACCATAGTTTGATGAATGGGATAGATTCTTGTGCCTTACTATATACAAGGTTACCTTGTTCATTATTCAATGTACTTAGAATAACGAAGATCATTTCTTTATTATATACCATCTCTCCTAGATCTTGCAATTGAGTTTTTATTTGAGATGCTTTTGAAAGGCATGAAGATATCCCTTCATCCTTCGCTACCATCAATTTATATAGATCATATCTAAGTGATATGATATTTTCTATTGTACTCTTAGAGAAGAGTTCTACCAACTCATCATATATCTCTTTTGATGTCTCTAGCTCGACTACATAAGGAATGGAGGATATTTGATAGATTCTTTAAGAATATTTTTGAGCCTTTATATCCCTTCCATGTATTTAGATAATGCTTGTTCCTCAGATGGCTTGGATACCTTTCCATGGACATGATCAATCACTTCATATACTTTGAGGACTATGTCTATCCTTGTTTTCCATTCGAGGAAGTTTGATATCCCAGCTAGCTTATGGTTCACCTTGAAACATGAAGTCATATTTACTAGATTATAAGAAAAAGGTGCTTACTTGTGAAGATAGAATCTTCAACTTGATGATGATGATGATGGACTTGATGCTTCAGATGATCCTTTTTAGAAGGTTCTTACTTCAATAGGGGAATATTTCCTTCTTTAGGATGATCTTCTTCTAAATGAGATCCCTGCTCCAATAAAGAGAAGATTTCCTTTCGATCTAGCCTTCCTTATTTTTTGAAGATATTCCACTTCTTTGGTGATATAGGAGTGACGATCTCATAAGTTCTTCTAAGGTTTTGGTCTAATGAATATCTTGAACTCTTGTTTGGTGTTCTTCAAATTTCTTTGATCCTTCTTTGATATTTGCTTCTCATGTGTATTATTTTTTGAATGCCTCTTCTTGACTTCAACGCCTTATCTCTAATACTATGTTGAGAAATCTAGGGCATTAATGATTAGGAGATTTCTCTTCTTGATAATTTCTTGAGATATTATTTTATGTCTTGTAATATTATCTTATCTTTGTTATATTATTGATGTGTTCTCTTCATGAAGACAATTACCAAATAAACAATATAAGACAAGGGACACAGTATGTAGTCTTGTCATCCAGGGCCAAAACCTCTTACTCTTTGATAGGAAAACCCAATCAGAAAATTATTCTTATAGATCTTCAATTGCTGAAAGCCAAGACCATGACAAAGACCCTTGACCTTAGTGATCTCCCAAGACCCTTGTCACTAGCCTCCTTGATGTTTTACATCTTCCCTTTCTCAGCTTCCTTGTAAAGTCTAGAATTTCTCTTCACCTTCTAGCTCTTGGCTTCCTCCAATTATAGATCTTGGCTTCCTTGATCTTCTGGTCCTCAACTTCTTCTTCTTCTTGGCTGCTTTGATCCTTGTTTTCCCTTGTAGGCTAATAACCCTACCATGTAAAACCTAATATATTCTTCTTTGGCTTCTTTTAGAGAGGCCTTATACCCATACAATAGACAACAACTACTTTGATTCTTCTGGATACCTTCCACTCTGATTTCTTCGCACATGGGAGCATAAACTAACCGAAAACTGAAACTAGAATATGTTGGTTCTTCTTTCTTATTATTTCATTGATAGGGAGACTTATTCTGGAGGCTATCTCACACTTATTTCCCTACTTGATTGATTGAATTCATGCCTTTCAAATGAGGCCAAGTATGCGTATATATACAAGGTTGTTCATGACCCTTAGGCTAACATGATCTCCTTGAGGGAAGCCGACTTCATCTTCTAGGTTTCTCCATTTGTTGTAGGCCGACATGAAAAGAGATAGTGACAAGGTCTTGGAATAATACTTTACATAGACAAGTGTGACTCTTTACAATGTGTAAGATGATTTCTTTACATGACAATGACTCTTTTATTATTTTATGGCTAGATGACGAAATTCCTAAAAGCTCTCGATGGGAGCCTTGACTCAAAAATAAAATCTCTTTCTCATGAAACCCATGATGCAAGTGTTAGAGTTGGTATTTGCATGCTACCATCAATGGTCAAAACTCCTCTTTTATATCATATTAGGGTCCCATTATGAGATTTTTGTCATTCCACTTAGGTCCTCATGCAAAAATTTACTCACTGATGGTAGCCCTATTAAAAAATCCCTATTGTCCCTAAAAAATAAATATTTGCTAGCCCACCTTCTTGTGTCTTACTGAGCATACATTTATCATAAAAGCTCATTTCATCATGTTTTGTGTCAGTCAAGTCCACATGGAGTCTGGTCATTCAAGGTCGCATTAGGTCTCTAGGTTTCATTCTTTCGAGGTCCAATAAAACACCATTTCACTGCACAAAGCTAGCAAAAAATATGAGAGTGAGAAAAATAATATCTTTTTTTTATTTAAACAGGATTGGAAAACATGTAGCTATGCTTGCTCAAGTTCTGTTTTTTATTCCAAGTATCATTTCTATTTCAGATTGTAATTTTTATTCCAAAAAATAGAGATGTAATATTTTTTCTAATTGATGTAATTTTATGTCATTATATGTAATAAGTAACTTTTCCCAAGTTGCCAACTCAGTTCTACATGCCAAATGGACATTAAATGTCAAAACAAAAAGTGTATACTCCAACAATTGATCAATCTACAAAACAAAAGCACAAGGTAAAAGGGTATTAGTGCAATGTTTCAAAAGGACTTTCAAACATTATAAAATGGATTTTAGAACAACAAAATCAAAATGCTATCAATTATTCAAAACCCTCAAGATATCCATTTTCCCCTAATTTTCTCTTGTCATGGTTGAATAACCTCAACAAAGGAGAAATATTCGAGTTTGACAGGTGAAAAAAGAAAAATAGAGTTTTCGCTTCACGTTTGGCAATGAGAGGGTACGTTTGTGTATTACACTGTGCATTTGAGTGTCATGCTGTGTGTTTGAATAGGATGGCACATTTGTGTATTACACTGTGCATTTCAGTGTCATGTTGTGTGTTTGAATAGGATGGCACGTTTTAATGATACGATGTGTGTTTGACTAGTGAAGGGTATGTTTCAGTTGTGGCTACGCGTTTGACTAGAATTGCACTCCTGCCTCTAATACAAAGTGCCATTGCCTCTGAAGCTCTAGTTTGGTTGGTTGTTTTCTTCCCCCAACAAGTAAGTAGCATTGAAATATACCCTCCTTGAATTTCACAACTCATAAATTCATTGTGTTAAGTCTCTTGGGTGAAATTTATAGTTTTCAAACCTACAAACCCTAGTTTCATTCCCACACCTCCAATTTCACACCCTAGTACTTCTATTCCCTTCCCATACCCCTATTAAACCATTTCTCAACCCTCATATCATTTCACTATCTCCAAAAACCCTTTATTCCCAAAACCCTAAGACCTTGATGTTCTATTTGCCTATGATCCCAAAACCCCTAACCTGTAATAAAATTCCCTATCCCAAATCCCTTTACATTCCCACTCCTTGTCACTTCCCTTAAACCATAAACCCCTTCCCTCATCTCCTTGAACTTCCTCACACCGTTATACCTACATTACAATATAATTTCATCTCCCTGGGGTCTTAAAATCAAGACACCATGTTAGAAGAAGAAAACAGAGTTCTAATGAAGAGGAAAGAAAGGGAGGAAGTCAAAAAAAGGAGGGAGAATCCTTAGATTTGAGCCAAGAAATACCAATGAATTCATGGCATCTCCCATGACTGTGACAAATTTTAAGCATCTAGGATTTTTTGAATTCTGTGAGAAAGTACAAAAGATCCAACATCATCCTATGTTGAGTAGACTATTGATCTTCAATCTTGATGACAACTAGGTAACCCTTGTTGGTGTCACTTTCACTGTGTTCTCTTCCATCATATCAGTTGCTAATGGAATACCTGATGTTGGGGAAAAATGGTTTAAGAAAATAGATTTGGAGGAGCATTACTATCAGCCATATATCAAACGTAGATACATAAATGATAGAAAGAGGATTTTTCCTTTCTCCTACCTCCTGAATAGATATATTCCCATGATGAAAATCATTATGAGATACTTTACTTGTGAAGGAAGGTTTTCCATACCTTATACCTATCATATCTGACTACTCATCATTTCACTAGGGTTAAGATGCTCAACATACCTTATTATCTCTTCCAGAGCATTAACAAGATGGCATATATTGTCCAAAGAGGAGAAAAATGAGCATGAAATGAGAAGTATTTTCCACCACTCCCTCACCAAAATCATTGTCCTCCATCACCTCAAACAATTGAACATTGCATGGAGTACTTTCATAGCTAATGACATATTCACTGATCCATCAATTCAACATGTTCAATATGTGCCTTCATCATCTCATCCTTCCCCATTCATTCCTCCATATTATCCCACAGATCATGCCTCATCCTTAGATCAGTCTCCTTCACCATCACCTCCACCATCACCATTTCATGAGCACAATGAGTCATCTAGTATAGCTGAGATCGGTGAGTTGAAGTAGAGTAAGCAGGTTGAGGTCATCAAGCCTAAGAGGGAAGATTTTGGCATATTGGCACATACTTATCAGAGAGGTCATAGGCAGGTGTTTTCCCCACATTTTGTGGGAGGGGCCCTACCTTCTTCACCAACACAATAGGTACACAAAGGCAAAGAAAAAATCACTAAAGCAGAGGTTCAGGCATAGTTCAAACATGAGGAGGAGGAACTCCATGTGATAGAGCAGGATTTTGACCTTATTGACCTAGATGAGCCCAATAACAATGAAGAAACTAGCATTTTCATCAAGGAAAAAGATGCACTCATCAGGGAGCTCCACACCAATTTAGAAAGGTATAAATTTATCATTTCATATTATGAGTAAGAAAACAAGTAGTTTCAAGCCAAGCATGATACCATGGAGATTCAGCTCATCAAGGAAAAAAGAGAAGAAAAGAGAGCTAAAACATTGCTTGATGAAGCCTATGATAGGTATGGTGAACCTAAACAAGAGGAAGAACCAAAAAGAATACCTAGGACTAGAGGGTTGAAAAGAGCTCTAGAACTACAAAGACAAAAGGAGACTCAACTTGCAAATCAAATCACATGGAATGAAAAATTTTCCATCATGATTAATGAGAATTAGGAGCATTGGATTGACAAGGTAAAGAAACATGTGGAGAATCTCCTAAACAAGGCCAACAAAGAAAATGACATTCAGATAAAGATGGAAAAACATTATGCCATGAATAACAAGATTGCAAGGGCAAAGCTTAGAAGAGTTAATACAAAGATTGAATCCCTAAAAAAGAAAGAAGAGGAAGGAAGACTTGACATCCTTATTGAAGCCTCACTCCATGCACAAACCACATGATCAACAATAATTTCCCCAATTTTGAGAAGTTATGGGGTAATTTTGAAGTTTTTGTGCTTTTCAAGTAATTATACATAGTTTTTTGACAGGTAGAATTTCAACTTTTTCTTGGAGCACTTTATGGACAAAATAAGACCACCATTGGATTTATAACAAGCAATAAATGTAGGAAAAAAACTTTACAAGCCTTGGTTTACACAACTGGTAGGTGAAAGGGTGAAAAAAAAACTAAAAATCACTGTTCTGCCTCCTATTTCACCTTGGAGCTATGCGTTTGACCAGTATTGGGAGAATCATAATTTGGAGGGTCAAATCTAGTCCATTTTACAAAATAATGGTAGATATGGAAATATATGATATGATTAACAATGAGCTATCCCGGGCTCAATTTGGACACCGGGAAGGCAATAAAATTAGCTTGCAAGATGGAGGACGTGTTTGACACAAAGAGGGTGCATTTGACTAGTTTCTTGATTTTTCACTATTTTTCTCCAGATTTGAATTTCATCTTGGGAAATTAGCTTTTTACTGATGTAATTGATGATGTAAATGTAATTATGGTCCAATTACTATTACCTAGGGTAAATACATTAGGTAAATAGTCTCTATGAGGTGTAATGAATCAGTTTCAATGTAATTAAGGACGAGTCACTTTGACCACCCTACACTCTAGCTATTAGTTCAAATTTTGGTGGAACTGCTCCTCCTCTCATGGATTAGGCCCTTGAGGTTTGGAGGAGTTCTTTATAAGGTCTATATATTCCCTTTCTTCACTCTTTTTATAGGTTTGACTCAGTTGGATGTTGTACTAGTGATCAGAGACACTATTGTATCAGATTTCGGCCAATATTAATAGATGAGTTGCAACTATTTTTTGGGATACATGTGGTATGGATGTTTAGTAGTGTTTCTTCTTTGTGATCATTTATATGAATGTTTTGTATGCTCATAGATTATTTCATGTCTGTTATATGGTAATTTTCAAGTTGATAGGCAGAATACATGTTTTCTCATGCTTTGTTTTGGGAAATTTATCATAATTTGTCCATTTTTCTTCAGTTTGGGAAGAATTCATCTCATATGCTATTCCTAACTCCTCATCAGTCTTAAATGATCTCACTATACCACCTTTTAAGTGGTGAACCTCATGCCTACCTTACCCCTTCGAATGTCTGCAATCATATCCCATTTTCCCTAACCTGGCTTCTTTGACCTAATACCCTCATCCAACAATAAACCCCACCAAATCAAATCAAAACAACCTCTACACTTTATACCTAACCAAAAACCTTAATCCATCCATCCCTCCTAGTTGTGATTCATTGGATAGAGCCCTCTCCGGCCTGGTATGGCTAGCTACCAAGTCAAAATATTGCTCTGTGGTTACCTCAACTAGACTCTTCCTCAGCCTTGGAGATTCGAAGGAGTGATAACAGCAAGAATTATAATATTTTATTTTTGTTCTTTACATCTCTTTAGATAAAATCACAATTACATTTCATTATGAATACTGAACCTAGTTACACTTTTCAACAAAAAGAAGTCAATAAAATAGTGATATGCTCTTTTTCATTGGCAAGTGAAAACATGGGAGAAGTTGCTAGATAATTAACTCATGGTAGGGGGAATACCATTTGCATATAGGGAACGCTCAAGGAGGTCGAATGTTTTGTAGTCATATAAGTACCAATGAATGAAAGTTGGTCAATAGTTTCAATGTTTCCATTATTAGGGAAAGACATCCTTGAAAGAGTGTGGACACGGAAAATTTCATGGCATAGGCATAGTCTTTCCCAAGGAGAAAATTTAAATTCAAGGGGCCTTGGACTCTCAGAAAATTAATATAGACAATTTTTACTTCCAAGGTAATTGGAAGGATCACTAAATGTTCACTCACTCATCTGTTAAAAGCCAGTAGATTCTAAGTAATTCACACAAGTTGAGGGGAACATATAGCTTTACAAGCATTTGAGGATATAACGATAACGGAAGCACATTCATCTATAATAGTGCAATGTATGTCCTTATCACAATCTTGCACAATAGTTTAGAAAGGCATGCAAGAAGGGAGGCAAGCCTTTTCTAGACTACTCCAATCAAAAGAAGTGACCTGAGTACATGGAGGGTATTCTATTTAAACTGGTGAAGTTCTCCCTTATTTGGAAATATCTGAATCAACCATATAAATTTTAGTAGTATGGGAACATGAAACCTAAAATAACTATGCTTGAAGATTGCTTTTATTTGTATGCGATGTTAAAACCAAAAATAATTATGCTGAGAGGTTAGTGGCTTAATTCCAACATGAAATTTTGGGTTCGATCCCTAGTAAGGTCACCAATTTTATTAAGGGACAAATCCATCTTGTAGAAAAGAGAAATATCCCTAAATATGGCAACGAGATCTAGAACAAAATAAATAGCAACAAGAAGCATTCCCTATATTTAATTGCAGTCAAATTATCAATGGAAATGAGAGTGGGATGACCTCATACCTTTTTAGAAAGGTTTTCCTGACTATTTGTTTGTTGTAGCTTCTAGTCACATCCTGAATTCTCGAAGAAAAGAACGTAAAATAAGACAAACAAATGAACCATCAAAGCACATATAATAGAAAAATGATTTGATCAAAACCTATATATATGTTCAAGGAAGTATATGGCAGAAATTAATTAACATAGCAATGAATACACAAAATATTGTGGAAACATAAACCAGAAAACACATAAAATAAGAGAGACAAAGATATATGTGTTTCACCCAATTTGGGCTATGCCCACATAGAAACAACTAGTCCTTCCTTCTATATTATCTAGAAAAATGAAGAGATACTACAATAGATTCATTGTAATTTCCTCTTCTCTCTCACACATTTACCTCTTCCTTTGTCACTTAGAATAATAATACCCAACCACAATACAATTCCCTTATATCATTAACATAACTTCTACCATTATATCATCCACCAAATGAATGGCCCATATTGACTACAAAATTAAAATATTTTACAAGGAAATTTTCATTTATTTTTAGATTTGAGGGTGCTACCCTAGAACCCCAGCCATGGGAGGGGGTCTAAAAAATGTCATTGTCACTCCCCCTTCGAACCCCCTAATGGTGATTAAATGGGAAACTTTTCCACCCCGTAAGGAAAAAGTATCCAAAACAACTAAAAGAAAAACCTCTGATCAATCAAGAAGATAATTTGGCTCCACATCGAATAGTCCCCACTTGGAGACTGATTATAGAAACTCCATAACCACTTCACTTGTTGGAAACTTCTTACACTTTGGACTTGGCTATTTCTCATCTTCATCATCATACATAAAGACCAATTGAAACTAAGAAATATCTTAGTTTCACCCTGGTTACAACTTTTGTTATCATATCTACAGTATTCTAGCTAGTGTCTATCTTTTCGAGCTTCAGTTGTCCATCTTCCAGCATTGATCATATGAAATGGTACTTTAGTTACATATGTTTAGTCTTGGAATGAAATGTCGAGTTCTTTGTAAGATGAATGGCACTATGATTATCACTGTATAACCTGCCCATCTCCTACCTCTTACTAAACTCATCCATCAACCTTTGTAACCAAATCATTTCTTTACTAGCCTCTGTAGCAGCAAAATACTCTGCTCCTATTGTTGAAAAATCACTATTTTTTTACAGCTTTAAAATCCAACTGATATTTGTTCAACCTAAAGTAAACACATACCTTGTCGTGTTCCTCTTGTTATCTCTATCACCTACCATATCTGCATCAACATATCCATGTAGAGTAATCCTTGAACCACAAAAGAATAATGCTTGATTTGTGGTACCTCTAAAATACCCAAGAATCAACTTCATTCCCATCCAATGCTCTTTTCCTAAATTGTTCATATACCTGATAACAACTGCCATTTCATGTGCAATATCATGCCTTGTGTAGACCATTGCATACATTAAGCTTCCAACTGTTGATGCATATGGAACTTTACACATATAATCCATCTATTCCTGAGTCATGTGACACATCTCCTTACTTAGTTTGAAATGGCTAGACAAAGGTGTACTAACTAGTTTTTCATTATGCATATTAGATATTTCCAACACCTTTTTCTATGTAGTCACTATGAGACAATGTTAATTTGTGATTTTCCTTCTCTCTGGTTATTCTCATACCAAAGATTTATTTTGCAGCACCCAAATCCTTCATTTCCAATGAATTTGTCAAATTTCCTTTAAGAACATTTATTTCCTGCAAGTTAGACCCTAAAACAAGCATGTCATCTGCATACAATAGAAATATAATATAGTTTTCATCAGTTTTCTTTTTCAAATTAACACAATGGTCAGAGAGACATCTAGTATAACCTTGTTGATGCATAAACCTATCAAATCTTAGATACCACTTCCTTGGAGCATGTTTTACACTATACAAGTTCTTCTTCAATTTGCACACTAATGTATCCTTTCCTTTGACCTAATACCCTTGTGTCTACTGCATATATATTTATTCCTCCAAATCCCCAAGGAGAAAGATTGTATTTACATCTAACTGCTCAAGGTGCAAGTCTTCTACCACCACTAGACTTAAAATAGTTTTGATTGAAGTAATTTTAACAACAAGAGAACAAATTTCATCAAAGTATACACCTTTCTTTTGAGCAAACCACTTCACCACCAGTCTATCCTTATGTCTTTGTTTTCCACCATCTTCTTCATTCAACTTGTAAACCCATCTATTCTACAACATTGTTTTACTTGTAGGGAACTTGACTAAGTACTAAGTCTGATTATGCATTAGGGAGTCCATATCTTCTTCTATGGATTTCTTTCACTTATTCTTGGTTTCTATCTACGTTTCTTATTCATATCGTTTTGATTCACCGTAATCAGTCAACAATACATAATATAATTAAGGAGAGTATCATTCAGGGGGTTTACTTATCCTGGTAGATCTTCTAACACCACTTTCAGCTATCTGAGGTGTCTGTTGCTGTTGTGGTTGTTGATCATTATGATTTATAGGCACCTTTACATTTTCACTGATCTCAATAATAATTTCATATTCTTTGTTTTCCTTTTCCTATTTATTTTCCTGCATCTGATCCTTGTACGAGACATTTTCATTGAATAAGACATCTCCATTGCTAATGATTTTGTTATTTTCATAATCATATAAGTGATAACCAAAATCATTAACACCATATCCAATAAAGGTACATTTTTTTATTTTCCCTCATTCTTTGCTCTATTTTCTTTATTAATGTGGAAAAAGGCTTCACAATCAAAAGTCTACAAAAATTAGTAGTTTACCTTATTACCTTTCCATGCCTTCTCTGGAATACCACCATCCAAGGAACTTGAAGGCCATATGTTTATGAGATAAACAACAATATCAACAAAATTTTCCCAAAACAATAAGGGAAATGTTGCATGCAACCTCATGCACCTTGCATGCTTCATGATTTTCATGTTCATCTTTTTTGACACACCATTTTCCTGTGGTGTTCCGAAAACTTTCTTCTCTCTATGAGTTCCATGTTTTGAACGGTAGTTATCAAACTCTTTGCTACAGTATTCACCTCCATTGTCTGATCTGAGACACTTAAAATTATTTCTTGTTTCATTCTCAGCCAAAGCTTTCCATTTCTTGAAAGTATCAAATACATCAGATTTATTCTAAATACAATAAATACAAGTTTTTCTAGTTGCATCATCAATAAAAGTAACATAATAGAGAGAGCCACCGAGAGACGAGACAGGAGATAGTCCCCATACATCTGTATGCACAAGCTCTAATTTTTATCTCTTCTTTTCCTTCCCAACTATGATAAATATGAATCTCTTTTGTTTTTCATAAACACAATTCTGACAAAAATCCAAATCAATATGCTTCAAAAGTGGAAACAAATTTCTTGAGTGAAGAATTTGCATCCCCTTCTCACTCATGTGCCTAAGCCTATAATTCCACAATGTCATATCTTCTCCTGAGGAAGTTAATACATTAACATAATTAGAAATACCATTACATAAATACAATGTACCAACCTTTTCTCCTTTTGCTAATACTAGGGCTCCTTTAGTGACCTTCCAGGTTTTGTTTATCAATGTAGTTACACAACCTTCACCACCTAAACTTCGTTATTGAAATTATATTTTTCTTCAGATTTGGAACATGCCTTACCTCCTTCAATAGTCATTGGTTTCCATTCTGTTTCTTTATAAAAACCTTACCCATTCCAATTATTTTATAGGGTTTCTTGTCACCCAAATGAATGTTTCCAAAATCTTCTTGAACGTAATCATGAATATGTTTCCTATCAAGTGTGGCATGGAATGAGGCCCCTAAATCTACCACCCATGCATCAATAATATTCTCTAATGAAAGAATCAAAGCATCTTGCAACACATCACCTGTCACATTCGCTTCATGATTGTTCTCTTTTTGCTAATCTCCTACTCTTCCTTTCTGAGATTTGGAGTCTTTTTTTAGGTGTCCTTTCTTCCCACATTTCTAGCACACTATCCATGATTTGGATTTGGATCTGAATTTTCTTCACTTACTATGATTTCATGGGCTCCTCTTTCCATTTTTCTTCCCCTAGTCTCTATAGTCAATGCATTACCTGATGTCTCACCTCAGATTTCATTTCACATTTCCTCTCTAAGGATAACACCAACAACATCATCAAAATTTAAATTACTATATCCAAAGACAAAGTTAGTGATATCCATAACTAATCCATTTCAAATTTCTAGCAATGAGCATAGAAACAAAAGATCCATAACTTCATCATCAAAATTTACCCCTACATAACTTAACTAACTGGTAACCCTGTTAAATTGATTTAAATGATCAACAACAAATCCACTTTCTAACATCTTCATATTAAATAGACACTTCAGAAGAAATACCTTATTTGAGGCTGAGGGTTTTTCATATAGTTTTTCTAATGTCTTAATTAAACCTTGTGTTGTATTTTCATCTGAAATGTTGAATGCCACTAACGCTGCTAGACACATCCATATTGTTCCTAGTGCCTTTCTGTCAAGAATATCCCATTCTTTTTTCCGAGTTTATTAGCTAAACAGACCTTCAGTTCTGGTACCAGTTGTTAGAAATTAATTAACGAAGCAATGAAACACATAAAATTTATGCAAAAATAAACACAAAAAAAGCATAAAGAGAGACACAGATATACGTGGTTCACCCACTTTGGGCTACATCCATGCAGAAACAACCAGTCCTTCCTTTTATATTATCCATCAAAATGAAGAGATACAACCTACAATAGATTTGTTGTAATTTCCTCTTTGCTCTTAGACATTCCCCTCTTCCTTTCTCACTCAGAATAATAATACCCAGATGCAATAGAATTGCATCATATAAACTGAGGGTTGCCTTCTAGGGAGAAAAACCCTAAATTAACATAACTTATACCATCAGATGATCTGTCTAATTAATGACCCAAATTGACTATGAAATTAAAATATTTTACAACCGAAAATTTCATCTATCTTTAACTTTGTGGGCGGGGGGTGGATCAAAAAGGTCATTTTCACCCCGCATTAGACCCCCCTGATAGCAATTAAATGAAAAAAATTTCTACCCCATTACGAACAAGGATCCAACGTGACTGAAACAAAAAATCCTGAACAATCAGGAAGATAATTAGTCTCCACACCCAACAATACATACCAAATATTTCTAAATAGATAGAAAATTATTTGTGGGAAAGAAACATGTAACTGTATTATAATGAAGAAAAGGTTACAGCTTGAAGCTTCCTTGATGTTGTATATCCCTTTCCAATATTTATTTCTTCTAATGCATTGCACTCAAAATTTTTGAGATCAAACATTTGATATTTCAACAGAGTTTCACCAAAGCCAAAAGCATTTTTGATATTTTCTAACTATCCATCTCAAAGGGAGATGGTTATCCTTGAAGGCTTTGGAAATAATAAGAGGAGGATAAGGGATGGAGATTGGAATTTGACAAGTTATAGATGCAATTACAATCCACACTGGTTAGAGGAGATTCCATCCACTAGGATTCTATTATAGAAGATTCTCATACTTTTTATTTTTACCTTCACTAAAATAGTGTTACACCCTATGAACTAGCAATTTGTGACATTGTCATACATTAACATTTATGCAACCTATAACATTTAGATATGTTACAAATTGTCAATGATTAAAATGCTACATCCTCTTGAATTAGTGTTTTTAAGGTATTTGAATGCTATAGGATTTAATGCTTGGTTGGACAAACAAAAACCCCTTTCAGGTTCTCCCGGAAACTTAGGGCAGACCGAATAATGGAAAGATGGTTCTGTGGTTTTACTATTTCAATGATGCAAGAAGTAAATGAGTAATTGATAAGAAAGAGAAAAAATGAACCTTCACAACATAATATTCAATCAATCAACAACATAATAAATAACTAAACATAATTGATTGAATTGTAACATACAAAACTTCCAAACATTCATTAGTTAGACATAAGAAATGAATAATGAACAATAGTATATGGAAGCAAGAACAATCAATCTATATTAATTAAGGAGCTGAAGGAAAGTTACAACCATCAGATGTAGTTATAGCAACACCTCCTCTAGCTCCTAGCTCCAAAATTCTCCTTCTCAAGTTAGATATCGACAGCATAAGAATATAAGAATTCCCATCCCTTTCTCAATGGCCAAACTTCCAATATATAAGAGAGAGGAGGCTACAAAGATTCAGAAATTCCTCTTTAGTTTGATTTGGGAAAATGATTTTGGGTGAATAATATTTCCTCATTTAAAAATGATTTTCTCCCCTTTTTAGATGCTTTTATGCTTAGGAAAAATATTCCCTATGATTTATGGCTCTTTCCCACTTTTGTATGCTTTTCTTATTTAGGAAAAAGATAAACATTAGGATAAATATATCACATTCCACCATATGAGTTTCCTAAAGTGAACAAAAGTGTCAAATTTTTGTTAACTTGAGCTTTTTTCCTCGTGGCTGAGTGAAAATTTTGGTATCACAAGTTAGATGATAGGGACAACTTGTTATAGACTAGGATAACGTGTTACTCATGGTACATAACTTGTATTATGGTCTTATATAGGATGGGATAAAGGGGAATTTCAAAAAACAACATTGTATTCTCCTTTGAGCTAATGAGGAGGTATTTTCATGTATAATAGATTCCCCCTAAAGTGTGAGGTTATAGAAGAAGTCAATGGTCGAAATACTTTATAAAAAAATCAATGAGAGAGAGTTTCAGAGCACTAGAATGGAAGGAGACCTACAAAAAACATCAAACACATGTCACATATCAATTATATCCCAGGTCAAGCATTCCCATGCTCAGTAGCTATAACAATACACTGTGAATCCATATAGAATATGGAAGATCATTCCCACCAATAATTACAATGTGGAACTTTGTCGTAGTGTAGTCATACTGAGATAATTTGTCTCTAGAAAGAATATATGCATCTTAGGAGAGGAAAGAAGGATGAGTGATGTAAGTCTCTACCCAAGGTCTTCATCATCGTCATAGAAAAATAGAATTTTGAACATGTGAATAAATGAGTTGATGTCAAACATGTGAGAATTCATCTGATTATAGGTTAATAAGAAAAACGTTAAAAAATGCAAGCATGTCGATCAATAAGGATGATGGTCTCTGTAGAGCTGTAACTAGGGTCCCCCACACCGCTAATTATCCTACATTAATAAGTCAATCCGGGAATGTTTTGTTATTGCAAGGAGTAACTCAATCCGAGGCTGTTTGTCCGAGTAATGCTCGGTAGTATAGTGTCCTAATGTTTTGAAAGGAAACAGATGCTAAGCTGTAACAAAACCAATCCAAAAGATAAAATCACACAAGGCAGTTGATCAGTCAAGGGTACGGAAACAATAACCCATCCCTTTAGAAACTGACAAAGAAAGGAAATCAGAGCATGGACTTATAGGTCTGGGGCTAAGCAGTGTCTTGTTGAGGCTCACGACAGCCTTAGGCCTGCTCTCACACCAAGAACAACAAAGACAGGTAAATCAAACAGCGAAAAGTAGAATGGAACAACAATCTGCAAATGGAACAGCAGTAAAGAAATGGAAAAACAATAATGGAACGGCAATGGAACAACAATAATAAATGGAACAACAATAATAAATGGAACATCAATAATAAATGGAACAACAATAATAAATGGAACAAAAATCCTCAACCGTATATACACGTTCTCTACTACTACAGCAATCTGAGAGTAATGGATGATATGACTATGTTCCTGAACGAAGTAATATTGCTTTCAAGTCTTACAAATACTATTTCACACGGATCTGATAACAATAGCATTCACACCAACATTCCGCTACAGAAATAGCTGAAAGATGCAATTCGAATAGATCCACTTATACAATGCAGAGACATGAGATAAAGAACTCATTCAGATATTAGTTATAACGAAGCATAGCATATCACATAAAAGATGTATCAGATTACTTAATTAATGAGAATAAACAAACCACACAGTATAATAATACAAAAGCAAGTGTCCTTCGGAGCTGGGCCCTTGGCTGCCAATGGAACACCGCCTTAAGTTACTCCAGATGCAGAGACGAAATGAACACCAAGACTTTTATATTAATCGCATCAACAAAAGTATGACAGAGTCAGGTCTCAGAGAGACTCAATGATTACAGTTGGTTCTGGAATTGAGAATTACAAAAAACAGTCCTCCTCCGTTCAATGGCGTGATGCCTTTATATAACAGAAATGACGGAGGTATCTAGATAATCAAAAGATAAGTTAAAGCAGCGATCCCTCAGGATCAAAGATCCTGAGGGATTCGCTAATCGTTCGATTCTTCTCTTTCCTTCTTGCGTTCTCCGTCACAGTATCCTGCTTTCTTTCTCTGGGCTATTCGGCTCTAATTTTACTTGATCTTGTCCGCATCCGGTTCCCTGTTGGTGGGACAGTAGTTATTTTCCCTTTGCCTCTTGCTTTCAATCGCCGACCCTTTGTTTCCACGTCTTCCTGCATAGAAAACGTCAATTATTAGCACTTGGCTTCCTTTATCGATTTGTTGCACATTTTATCAAAACCCTTTATCTTCTTTGAACTCATAATGCAGAAAAGGTTATAATTATTATTGAAAAACCACTAGATTTCTAGTCAAAAGCATACCTTCCAGGTGCTCCACACACCCCCCTACTTACCCTGTTTCATGGCCTCATGAAAACATTGTAGTTGAGGTGCAAGGCGGTGAGAGAATACGCCAGAGAAGGGATATCGTGAGGAGGCCGGCAACCGTGATGAGCAACTAGATGGTAAAAGAACTGGTCTATTTGATCTGCAAGTATCTCATATAAGACCTGATATCCAGGTGCAGGGTGCCAAATAATTGGACTGCGAAATCGATACCCTAACCAGGATGGCCTTGCTTGCAGAATCCGTTCCCCATAAAGGTTCAATCGGCTGGTAGCCAGCTCAAAATTCTCATATTTGAATGGTTCCCTGAGCTGGATGCTTGGACTAGAAGTCCGGTATCGAAATTTTGCAGCATCGAGGGCAAGATCTTTAATAGTCAGGAAATATTCCAAATCGTTTCGGATCAAGTCTTCGTGCATGGGCCCTATTATCTCAATGACTCCTGGGGTCCTTATGAGACTCCTATGCTTTCTCCATAGCGTCACTGGGTCTCTAGGTTCAGCTCGTATCCACAAGTCTAGGATATTTTCTTGTCTTTGAAAGGTGTTATAAGCTCTGAGCCATTTCACTTGATTAACCCCAAATGAGATGAAGGCTTGGAATTGTACATCGCCAACAAAAGGGCCAGGATTTAAGTCAGTTTCCTGGTCTAGCACAAGATTGTGCAGATAAAACTCGCATAATAACCTTTGAACTCTAACTCCATAGTGCTTGCAACAGTCTATAAAATCATTAACAGTGTTGATGTGGATAGGTGCTCCTGCCCTAACGGCTTTTATTTTTAATCTCAGATATCGTTCAAGCAAAAATAAAGCATAATTTTTAGCAGGGGCCCTACAAGTCAAAACATCATTATATAAGGAACACACGGTGTCCATCTGCTTAACAACACTATCTAATCGACGAGTTACCTTAGCAACCTTTTCTTGCTCCTTCTGCCATCCTTCAAAGGCCTGGCTCTCGGACTGACTGATGTCTCGAAGTTGCTGTTGGAGCTCTTCATATCTTTCCTTGGGGACTGTCTGTTATTGCAATTGCTCGGCTTCTTGCTGGGCTTCCTTTATCATTTTATGCAAGGTTCTGGTTTTTGGGTCCTTCTTCCACACAGCCGTAGAGGCTGGGAGTTTAACCTGGACCTTCCTATTATGTTGCTTTGAGTTTAGGACCCGAATTACGCCCGAGGGTGGTGCTTCCGTTTGGACTTCTTTGTTTTCTGTTTCCTTCTTAATGCGAACGAAGGGTTGCTGTGGTCTTTCTGCCATCGTAGCCTCTTGCTGTTCCATTGGAATATCCATTCGTTCTTCAAGGCCAGATGGAACAATAGTTTGTTCCTTCGCGCTAATTGGAACATCAATTTGTTCATCCATGTCATTTGGAACAACACCCTGTTCTTCATTATTATTTGGAATAGCAGACTGTTCCTCAGCAGTAGGTCTCCTGATGGCGTTTCGTCCATCGAAGCGAATTCTTGTCCTCGGGGTTCTTGCTACCGTGGTCCTCTTTCTTTTCCATACAGTCTTTTGTATCCTCAGACTGGCTTTCAGCATTTGAATTTGCTGTCGGAGTCTGGCTATAGTGCCCAGCAACCTCTGCTGCTTCTTTCTTAATTTCGCAATTTCCCTTGTTTCGGCAGAGGGTTTGGTTCTCAGGCTTGCGTCTTCTTTATCTGTAATATCTTCCGGCATCCTGGGGGCAGATTGTCCCAGATTGTTATCTTCCATTTCATTATCATAACCAGGCAGGTTTTCTTCCCCTGCCTCTTCTGCATGCATTTCCTCGGGTAATTCTATTTCTGTGGGACCGTCAGGGACACCTCCTGTGCTGGAGTCCTGGCCATATTCTCCCATATTGGCCAGAACTGCTGCCAATTCCTCCTCACTTGGAGGGTCTTGCAACGGGCTACCCCCTGGCTGTGCAATTTCTTCTTCCTGATTGCCCTGTTTGGTGGCCTCTTCTCCCTCAGAGGGTTCATGTCCTTTTTCAATTTCTCCTTCCGGCTGGTCAGTCTCGGCCATCGATTTCTCAGCATTTCCTTCGGAGGGTCCTCCCTCTGATTCTGGAGGTTCATCCGCAATTTCAATTGGCTGGGTCATTAATCCCTGAATTCTTTCCAACCTTCCTCGTATCCGGGCCAGCCGAGCTGTCTTCCTTGGCCTCTCAAGTTGGTTAGGAGTATCAGTAGGTTCTGCGGGTTTCTCCGGTTATTCTGGCGTATCAGGAAGTTGCTTCCGTTTTGAAGCGGCATGACTCTCTGCTGCTGACTTCTTGCGTTTCTCTAATCGTTTCGGCATGCTAGAGGATTGTTCAGGTTTTGTGGGTGGTGCAGCCGATCCCCCTTCGACTATTGCGACCAATTCCTCCCAAGTGCTTTGCTGTTGAGCAAGACCATGGCTCACTATCAACCGAATCAGCCCATGGTGGCTAACGACTGTATCTATGTGCTGGGCTTTTTTCAGGCTTTGGGCCGCGCCATGCAGTAACGAATTTAAAAGTGCAGGGAGGTTTACAGAACATTTTCCTTTTAAAACAGCTAAAAGTTTCAGGTGACGAGGTCTTACCACGTCTTTTCTCCCTTCGCAGGTGATATAGCTTTGTACTGTCTTCGCTAGCTCGGTCCAGGGTTCCCCTAGTGCTGCCGGCAGAACCCCTTTCCCTTTGACTGTCAAGGTTTGGCCTTCGTCCTGGAAAATTTCCATAGCTTTTTGTAATCTCTCCTTCTTCGGCGTCCATATGGGTCCAGCAGCTGGTAATCCTGAGACTTCCGCTATGATATCCTCTGTGACCTCTATCCGCTTTCCTCCTACTACGGAGTAGTTTTCCTGCAAATTCTGCAGGAATTCCAACACTACTGCTTCGTTTGATTCTTGCAGGCGGTTGAAATAATTCAACCATCCTGTGTTTTCCAGGATTTCGCAAGCAGCAGCGGAGACTGCCAGCTTGTGAGGTTCGCTCCGGACCGTCCTTCTGCCCATGATTCAACTCAGAAATGAAACATCAACTGTTTTGCGGTATTTGCGACGCAGAGAGGATGATCGATGCCAATTTTGGAAAGGATCACACAGGGCATGCAACAAAAAGGAAAGATCGTGGACGGCAGTCTTCGTGGGATGGAAGCATCATACCGTTAAATCATGCCATTATTTTGTACATTATTTTGCCCGAATGGTATGCAGCCACGTAACCCATGGAGTAATGAGGCTATTCCCCCCCCGCGATCTGATAGGCTGCCCCCAGCCGTCAAAGAGAGGAGCAGCAGCCAGTCGGGAGTGCAATCATCAAGTACATCATATGAAAGTATGCCATGTTGTAAAAAAACAATGAAATGCCGAAACCGAGGCAAAAAGGTGGATCGCGTTTTATATAAGCCTGCGTGATATAATGAGGAACCGGAGGATTGGACGTCTGTCAACTGTACGAAGTCTCCAGTAGTCATTGTCAGATTCGTTGCCATGATCGGTGGTAATGTTCATGCGATAGATATATCGGGGTGTGACATATGATACATGCAAAGGATATAAGAGACAGAAAGATTTTAATATCATACCTGTTGGTGTAAATATTACGACTCCGATGCCATTAACAGAGCTCTGCTGCCAACAGGTGTTCATAACCTTGGCAGAGTTGTTTATCTCACCCTTCGGAACCATGATCCTTTGTGTATATTCTGAAGAGTGCTTTGTCAAAATGCAGGCCATTATGATGGCTTGGTGACCAGATAGTCATAATGCCATTCACAAGGTAGGCGCGAAACGTGGTCAGGCCGGCTCGCGATGAGACCTCCTGTTCCAAGATTTGCTTGTTAATTTATTTTTGGACCATATCCCTGGTGTGGTGGCCATTATGGGAATGCCACTTCGCTTCCACCCTTATGATCATGGTAGGCCGGCTCTGAATGAGACCCCCTATCCTGCATTTGACAACTTTCATATTTTGTTTTTGTTTTCTTTTGCAGAGCATCTCTTTTGTTTATTTTCACATCAGGGTGGTTCCGCACTCCTTAAGAGCGAGGAATGGTGGAAGAAGTCTTACGATCCCAACAGATAGATATAAATCATTCATTCTTACTCCCAAGTAGTGATCAAGAAAAAGATTTTAGGGAAATAAAGATCACCAATAACAATGGTACCGGTAAATGACAATGACAGTGAAGATTAAAAGTTCACGTCCCTCCTCTTGTCCTTTTATACATACTGGCTTCATAGTGATAGCGATTTATGATGTGCTGATTTCGGTATCTCATGGTTTATGTTCACGGCATATGTTCATTGCTGTATCTAAAAGATTGAGGAAACCATGGTCGCAAAGCATCCTCCATAAGGGCGAAAACATGACAATGGCATTCCTGAGGGAAGAATTCATTCATAGGATACCATTTCCTTGAGCGGAGCAACTGAAAAACGCAAATGCTGTTCCTTTTGAGAAAGGAACAGTAAAGACACTCAAATGTTGTTCCTTTTGACAAGGAACAACAGACACACTCAAGTGCTGTTCCTTTTCGCAAAGGAACAGCAAAACATACAAGTGTTGTTCCTTTTCACAAAGGAACAGCAAAACACTCTGGCGCTGTTCCTTTTCACAAAGGAACAACAAAACATACAAGTGTTGTTCCTTTTCGCAAAGGAACAACAAAACACACCAGTGCTGTTCCTTTTCGCAAAGGAATAGCAAAACACACAAGTGCTGTTCGTTTTCGCAAAGGAACAACAAAACACACAAGTGCTGTTCCTTTTCGCAAAGGAACAACAAAACACAACAATGCTGTTCCTTTTCGCAAAGGAACAACAAAACACATGCGTGCTGTTCCTTTTCGCAAAGGAATAGCAGAAACAGACCAATGCTATTCCTTTTCACAAAGGAACAGAAAAAACACACAAGTGCTGTTCCTTTTCGCAAAGGAACAGCAAAAACACAAGTGTTGTTCCTTTTCGCAAAGGAACAACAAAAACACAAGTGCTGTTCCTTTTCACAAAGGAACAGCAAAAACACGCCAGTGTTGTTCCTTTTCGCAAAGGAACAACAAAACACACAAGTGCTGTTCCTTTTCGCAAAGGAACAACAAAACACACCAATGCTGTTCCTTTTCGTAAAGGAACAACAAAACACACCAAGGTTGTTCCTTTTCGCAAAGGAACAGCAAAACACACCAAGTGCTGTTCCTTTTCACAAAGGAACAGCAAAACACGGCAGTGCTGTTCCTTTTCGCAAAGGAACAGCAAAAAAGCACACGGGTGCTGTTCCTTTTCTCAAGGGAACAACAAAAAGCAAAAGTGTTGTTCCTTTTCACAAAGGAACAACAAAAACACTCAAAAGTTGTTCCTTTTGAAAGGGAACAACAAAATCACACAAGTGTTGTTCCTTTTCGCAAAGGAACAACAAAAACACTTGGAAAAAAAATCAAGGAAACATATATACAAGATGTTATGTACAAGTTATGAAATGAATTTCTTAAGCTATAGGTGAGGAAGATTGCTCTTCCTCTCCTAAAATTTTTATATCAGTATCTTGTCGCAGTTGTTGACAGAAGGATTCCCGAGTGAGTGGCTTTCGATAAAGGCGAACTCGGTGGCCATTTACCTTGAATGCATATCCAGAACCGTCAATTGTGACCAGGGTAAGGGTCCCATTATCGTGCACCTTCTGGATTTCGTATGGTCCTAGCCATCGAGTCTGGAGTTTCCCCGGGAAATCCTAAAACCGAGAGTCGTATAACAGAGCCCAGTCTCCTTCATGAAAGACTTTATTCTTGATCAGTGCATCGTGCCATTTAGCTCGCTGCTGTTGAATGAATGCTGTATTTTGTAATGCAGAGAGCCTGATTTCGTCCAATTCATTAATCTGCTGTAATCGATTGATTTGTGCCTCACTCAGATCTAGGCTGACTTCCTGTGCAATTCGTAGCGTTCGGATTTCAAATTCTATGGGGAAAATTGGCTGCTTTCCAAACACTAATTGATAGGGTGAATAGCATGTAGTACTTCTCCATGTGGTTCTGTAGGCCTAGAGTGCCTTAGGCAGTCGAGCGGCCCAATCTCGCCGATGTGATGCAATGGTTTTTGTTAAAATTGATTCTATTACCTTATTACTACTTTCTACTTGCCCATTTCCCTGCGGATGGTATGGGGTAGTAATCTTATGTTGGAAATGGTAATTGTTAAGTGTTGCAGCTAATTTGCTTCCAACAAATTGTGGTCCACCATCGGTGATTAATTCTCTCGGAAGTCCATAATGCACAAACAAATGGAACAAGAATTGTATCACAGAGTCTTCTGTAGCCCTCGGTAATGATTCGGCCTCTACCCATTTAGTAACATAGTTTGTCGCCACCAGAATGTATGCCCTCTGATTTGATGATGGATTGATGGGCCCAACGAAGTCCAGAGCCCATCGTTCGAATGGCTCAATGACCAATTGTGGTCTCAGAGGAATTTCATCGGCTTGGCCAGGTTTTCCTGCTCGCTGGCAGCTGTCACAGGCTTGTGCAAATTTTTTCGCATCCTTGAAGATTGTAGGCCAATAGTATCCGGTCTGTAATACTTTATGTGCTGTTCTTTTTTCAGCGAAATGTCCCCCGCATGGCCCGTCATGGCAAGCTTTTAGAATGTCGAAGATTTCGTCTTCTCGAATACACCTTCTAATTTGCATGTCTGCCCCTGTATGGAACAAATGGCCTCCGATCCATGAAAAGCGAGTTCTCTTCTGAACAATCTGCTTGCGTTCCTGAGGGGTTAAGTGTTTTGGTAACTTACCGACTACGAGGTAATTGACGACATCTGCATACCAGGGCGTTCGAACAGCAACAGAAAAGATATGCTCGTTAGGGAATTGATCTTCCATTGCTGCTGTTTCGACTGCTTTCGGTATCCGTGAGAGGAAATCAGCTACAGGGTTCTCCTTGCCAGGTCGATCCTTAATTGTGATGTCGAAATCCTGCAATAAGATCAACCACCTGGTTATTCTAGCATTCGTAACAAGTTTATTTGCCAAATATTTGATAGCAGAATGATCTGTATATAAGACAACAGGATATCCTGTAATATAATGTCTAAATTTGTTAACAGCATGTATTACAGCCAAGAATTCCTTTTCAGTAACAGTATAATTGAGTTCCGCAGAGGATAAATATTTGCTGATATAGTAAATAACATATGGCTTCTTATCCTCTTCTTGCCCAAGGACTGCACCAATTGCTGTGTCCGAGGCATCCGATGAGATTTGAAATGGCAAATTCCAGTTGGGTCCTCGAAGGACTGGAGCTATTGATAGCAGGTTCTTTAATTCCTTAAAAGCCTGGTCGCATTTTTCTATCCACAAAAAATCAACATTGCCAGTTAAAGCATATAAAGGTGCAGCAATTCGTGAGTAATGTTCTATAAATCGTCTGTAATACCCAGAAAATCCAAGGAAACTGCGTACCTCTGTTTGAGTAGTGGGAGTAGGGATGAGAAAATGAATCTGAATTTTAGCCGGGTCTACCTGGATGCCAGCTGCTGAGATGTAGTGCCCTAGAATGAGCCCTTCTGGCATCATCATGTAGCACTTTTCGTGGCTCAGGCAAAGTCTAGTAGCGATACAACGTTGTAGGACTTTTTCCAGGGTATCCAGAGCTGGGTCAAAATCATCTCCATATGGTGTAAAGTCATCCATATACACCTCAAGTCCGTCGTTTATTAGGTCTACAAAGATGCTGAGAACAGCTCTTTGAAATGTAGCAGGGGCATTGCATAGGCCGAAGGGTAGTACTCGATAGGCAAACGTTCCCCAAGGGCAAGTAAAGGTAGTTTTATCCTAATCTTCAGGGGCGATTTGGATTTGGTTATATCCGTTGAAGCCATCCAGGAAAGAGAAAAATTTCTTCCCTGCTAAAGTGTCCAGTAATTGATCTATAAATGGGAGGGGAAAGTGATCCTTCTGTGTGGCCTTATTTAACTCCCTGTAATCCACGCAGATCCTCCATTTCCCATTTTTCTTGGGTACCACCACTAGGGGAGAGACCCAGTTACTGTTGGAGATGGGGTAAATGAAGTTAACATCTAAAAGTTTCTGAAGTTCGGCTTTTACTATTTCTTTTAGATGGGGGTTGAGTCTTCTTTGTGGCTGACGAACAGGTCTTGCGTCCTTCTCTATATAAATGTGGTGGGTGCATAATTGAGGATCAATCCCCTTCATGTCAGGGTAATCCCATGCAAATGCTCCCTTATATTTTTGTAACAGATTAACAAGTTTCATTTCTTGATCTGGTGTTAGGTTGACGTTAATATTTAGAGTCTTACCAGGTTCAATTTCCACTACTTTACTATTGGCAACAACAGTTACTGGTATTGTTTGGTCATGTGGATCTTTTAAGGGGTCTTCTTCTAGCTCACTATCAAATGCTGCCTCTATCATAAAACACTGTGTGTGAGATCTACGTTCGGTTTGATTGATGAAGTTATTGATAACATCATCTTCTATTTGATCTTTAAAATCTAAAGCCTTCTGTACAATTAATGGGGCTCTGATATTGTTAGTAAGGTATGGGACAGGATACTGATTGGTTTTGATCATTGGCAGGCTTGGCTGTGCTGGAGGATATAGAACAAGATTTTTGACATCTGGTCCTTTAGTTATAGTCATGTTTCCCTGCCGACAACCAATGTAGGCATCGGCAGTAGCAAGCCAAGGTCTTCCTAATATTAGCGGATGTCCATCTAGTCGGGTTTTTGGATTAATTACCAGGAAATCGGTTGGATATTCCCAGGAATCTACGGAAACCATGACATCATATAGAGTACCTTCAGGTCGAACTACAGATCGATCTGCTAATTCTAACAAAGTGGAAGTAGGTTCTACTGATGTGATGCCAAGCTTTTGGCAGGTGGAAGTTGTCAAAATATTGATTGCAGCTCCCAAGTCGACTAAAGCATTAGTCAGGGTTTGACCATAGATTTGGACAGTTACAATTGGGTTCCTGGGATCTTCGTATTTGATAGGTGTCTCTTTTCCTGATAACAGGTCGGATAAAGTTCCAACTACTTGGACTCTAGGCTTAGTAGTTATATTCCTCCTTGATTTTTTTATGCACGGTTCTTTTATAGTATTTGCGTATATGGGAATATCTTGAATGGCCTGGAGGAATGAAATTTTTATATACAGATTTTGTAACTCTCCCAAAATGTCAAAGTCTGGATGTTGCATTGGTCGTGGTATGACTAATCGTTCCGAGAAAGGAGGAGAGGATGTATTTGTTTGTTGATGAGTCTGTTCCTTATTTACATCCTTTTGTTGTAGCGGTTGTTCTATTGGTAACTGATCTTCAATGTGACCTATTTTGTCTCCCTCTGTTTCTATGATACGTCCAGATCATAAATGAAGGTCATTGCACTCCCTTAAGTCAAGTCCAGTTTCTGATGTGTCTATGATTTGGATGGATTGGACTGGTCTATTATTAGGATTGGGGTTGGGTTGGGCCGGGAGTTGCGGCCTTAAATTAGACTGGGGGTTTTGTTGTAAGGCTGGCAGAGTTGGTTGAGGGAGTGGAATAGTTCCTGTTGACTGATATGTCGATCTTGGCCAATTGGTCTGCCAGGGTGAACCTTGTGATGTGGGGGGAATCCATTGCGGAGGGTATGAATTGTTCTGCCAATATGGTGGGGTGTAGGGAAAATTTGGCCATCCGAATTGGTTTGTCTGATTCATCCATGGATTCAGAGAAGGAAATGGCTGTGATGACCAATTCGGGACTGGGGGTGTGGATTGGTTTTGCCACATACCATATTGCTGAGCATTGTATTATGGAGGTTGAAAAGAAGAAGCTGGATCCGAAAAAATACCTGATTGCCTCGGTTGCCATTGGCGACGGTGGTTAACAATGTATGCTGGTTCTGATTCTTCTTCTGCTTCCTTGTATACAGCCTTCAATCCAGGAAGTGAGGGGCAGCTTTCAATAAGGTGGTCTTTCGTACAAATAGCACATGCTTGAACTGTATCTAGCGGACATTCTTTGTGGCTGTGTTTTCTTCTGCATCGGGGGCAGAAAATTGCCAGATTTTGCTCTGCCTCCATTTGCTTTTGTTTAGCCTACACAATATCAAGCTGAGTAGTTAATGTCCCTAGGATATCAGTTTTAAAATTTTCTAGTAAATTCCCAAGTTCTACCCGTGTTACCCCTTCTGTTGATATTTTTTTATCTCTAACAAACCTATCATATTCTGTTGGTTTTATCCTTGTGCTACCCCTTGAACTCCTAATACATAAATTAATGATATCAGTAAAATTCTCTCGGTAAATATCTCCTTTTCCCATGATATTTAGCGTTTCAATCCATTGTTCTTTCATACCTCTAATTAATGCAGTTTTCAACACATTGTCAGGCAGAGGTAATGATGCATAAGGGGATCTCTGTAAGTTATACTGGAAGCGTTCTACATATTCCTCTAGAGTTTCATTTGGTCTGGCCGTCATTTGGAAGATTTCATATTTCAGTTCCCTTGACCTACAGTAATCTTGATATTTCTTGAGAAAGGACTCTTTCATTTGCTCCCAATTGTTTATGACTCCACCACCTAGACCCATAAACCATCTCAGAGCTGCTCCCTTCAAAGTAGAGGGAAACAACTTTAATTTCTGAGGATCAGTGGTGTAATCATACCCTCTACATAACACATCAAATTCAAATAAGAATGCATCAGGATCTTCTGATGTCAGTCCGTGAAACGTTGGGATATGTTGAAGAGGAATTTCCTTCATGGGGGCATTTGCAGCAGAATCTACTATCGGATATTGCAATGTAGAAGTTTGGGTATTTGGCTGATTCTGCGCCATGGGATCGAATATGTGCCAGTAATCTTCCGGGATTTCTAGGAGGGTGTTCCTAGGTTGAGAGGGGGCGGCCTTGGCAGGGGCTGTCTTAATGACACTTCCCTTATCCGGGATTTCTATCTGAAGGAATGGGGTGTTTTCAGTATTAATTCTGGCTGCGCTTCCCTTATCTGGGCTATTTAACAACTGGATTATCCTGGAAGGAGATTTCGGTTCCTCTACTTCCCCTGTTTCCCCTTCTCCTTCACAAAGGTTGCTTAAGTTCCCTTCTTGCAGCCGTTCAGACACAGGATTTTCAATTTCTTGGAAGTCCTGTTCAACAGTCTGACTCTGCACCTCAGCGTAGGCTCCAGATGGTGATGCTGTAGCCTGAAGGGAATTGGTAGGCTGCTTAGAATGAGTCTTTTTGAGGCCTACTGACGGCTGAGATTCAGTTTTCTTGTATATTTTGTCTATGAAGGTCATTCGGCCAAGGGTTACCGGTCCTTTGGCTTTCTCAGGTTTGGCTGGGGTTTTGGTATTCTTTTCTAACTTTTTCTGCTTAGTCATGCACTCTGAAAACTACTAAATCCTATCAACCAGCAATTCTACTAAGAGAGCGGACGATGGAACAGGGCTTTTCGTGCTCCGTACGCAGGTTCTTACCTTCCGTTTTTAAAATCGAACTCCCCCTAGCAGATTTGCGCACTACTCTGTAAAGGGCAAATGGCTATTACTCCTCCCCGGCAACGACGCCAAAATGTAGAGCTGTAACTAGGGTCCCTCACACCGCTAATTATCCTACATTAATAAGTCAATCCGGGAACGTTTTGTTATTGCAAGGAGTAACTCAATCCGAGGCTGTTTGTCCAAGTAATGCTTGGTAGTATAGTGTCCTAATGTTTTGAAAGGAAACAGATGCTAAGCTGTAACAGAACCAATCCAAAAGATAAAATCACACAAGGCAGTTGATCAGTCAAGGGTACGGAAACAGTAACCCATCCCTTTAGAAACTGATAAAGAAAGGAAATCAGAGCATGGACTTATAGGTCTGGGGCTAAGCAGCGTCTTGCTGAGGCTCACGACAGCCTTAGGCCTGCTCTCACACCAAGAACAACAAAGGCAGGTAAATCAAACAGCGAAAAGTAGAATGGAACAACAATCTGGAAATGGAACAGCAGTAAAGAAATGGAACAGCAATAATGGAACGGCAATGGAACAACAATAATAAATGGAACAACAATAATAAATGGAACAACAATAATAAATGGAACAACAATCCTCAACCGTATATACACGTTCTCTACTACTACAGCAATCTGAGAGTAATGGATGATATGACTATGTTCCTGAACGAAGTAATATTGCTTTCAAGTCTTACAAATACTATTTCACATGGATCTGATAACAATAGCATTCACACCAACATTCCGCTACAGAAATAGCTGAAAGATGCAATTCGAATAGATCCACTTATACAATGCAGAGACATGAGATAAAGAACTCATTCAGATATTAGTTATAACGAAGCATAGCATATCACATAAAAGATGTATCAGATTACTTAATTAATGAGAATAAACAAACCACACAGTATAATAATACAAAAGCAAGTGTCCTTCGGAGTTGGGCCCTTGGCTGCCAATGGAACACCACCTTAAGTTACTCCAGATGCAGAGACGAAATGAACACCAAGACTTTTATATTAATCACATCAACAAAAGTATAACAGAGTCAGGTCTCAGAGAGACTCAATGATTACAGTTGGTTCTGGAATTGAGAATTACAAAAACAATCCTCCTTCGTTCAATGGAGTGATGCCTTTATATAACAGAAATGACGGAGGTATCTAGATAATCAAAAGATAAGTTAAAGCAGCGATCCCTCAGGATCAAAGATCCTAAGGGATTCGATAATCGTTCGATTCTTCTCTTTCCTTCTTGCGTTCTTCATCACAGTATCCTGCTTTCTTTCTCTGGGCTATTCGGCTCTAATTTTACTTGATCTTGTCCGCATCTGGTTCCCTGTTGGCAAGACAGTAGTTATTTTCCCTTTGCTTCTTGCTTTCAATCGCCGACCCTTTGTTTCCACGTCTTCCTGCATAGAAAACGTCAATTATTAGCACTTGGCTTCCTTTATCAATTTGTTGCACATTTTATCAAAACCCTTTATCTTCTTTGAAATCATAATGCAGAAAAGGTTATAATTATTATTGAAAAACCACTAGATTGCTAGTCAAAAGCATACCTTCCAGGTGCTCCACAGTCTCCAACATACTTAGTATAATCTAGCGAGTTTGAATAAATGTGTTTAAGTTGAACACTCGTAGAATTGTTGAAGTGGCATCCAATAATGAAAACCCCCAATCAAACACACGGAAACCTGCCACTGAGGATTACAAGCTGTAGGGTACTATGATGTTTCTCCACCCACATCTTATATAATTTGTTGAAATCTATAAGAATGGATCTATAGAAGATGGGAAATAAGAAGTACCACATCAATCAACACGAAATGATACAAAGTGATTTATTTTGCAGTGATCTTGAGAAAAAGGTGATTTGACACAGGTAAAATGGACACATGATATAGTATTTTATAAGGCTAATAGATAACAGACAATCCCTTGAAAAATGGAAGGTATGACACCAAAGAGACTAGGAATATTAGAGTCAAGAACACCAAAGAGTGTTAGGATACAAGGGTGTAGGGACATCAAGGTATCAAGGCTAAACTCATAAAATGGTGGGGTTCAAAGAGAAGTTGATAAAAGGTGACTATGCTAGACAAGTTCCATGTTAAATGGATATAAAATAGACTATTTCCATAAAACATCTAACTGATATAAATAGCAATGATCATTATGTCTCCCAATTTTTTTCCAATTTGTATAGGTTTAATGAGTCTGGAAAGGGTAAAGTCGACGATATTTTCATATTTAGAGAGTCTAAAAAGATCGTAAAGCTGACTCGAAGGGGTACCTTTGTCCTTGTTGATGACTGGGTGTGACAAAGGGTTAATAGTATACCCAACATAGTTCCTTTTTCTGTAAGTTAGTCATTGTGTCCAGATAAAGTGAGAAACCTATGCTCAATAGATATCTACCTCATTTTGTTATGTGTACAAGGAGACAAAGTGAAATTGATATGCTTCATAAAATTTTAAACAAAGTGAAGATAACTCATAGTGTCTTTCTCACTTAAAAGTGTGATAAGAAGAGAGAAACATAATTGCTCAAATCTATTTTGTAGACCTTTTATGAGCTCGAAATAGGTAGCTCGAGGTTTTTTCATTTAAAGAGTGAGAAAAAGACCTTAAAAATAATATATTATGATCTTCTTCATAGGATTTTAACTAGGTCGAAGAAGTAAAATCAATATTTTTTAGATTAGGGAGCAAGAAAAATACCATAAAAATAATGCTTAGAATTCTACTCCCTTTCAAGCTTAGGAATGTCTGCAAAAAATTGTGCAAGGTTTGAGGCCATAGCAATTTATGGTTGATGGGATGATTTGTCAAATTTTATAGATCTGAGATATCCAGTGTAGCCAAGAAAAGAAATGGGGTAGATGTATCTGAATTATACCAAGGAAGAGGAGGATGACTAGATAGACCATGAGGTTGTCCAATCAATGCGTTTCTGGTAGGGTTCATAGGTTGTGATGGATAGTAGTTTATGTGAGGTGGTGGTGGGATCATGTAGACTGACAAGCCATAGGGAATTCCCCCCAGCCTGAGTAAGGATACCATCTAATGGGTTTCCCCCATGATAGAGGCTACCCCCAATAGATGCAGATGGTTGAGTTGGGAGGTCGCAAGGAGATGTAACAAGTCTAGGGAATGGAACACCACTGGCAACATAAGATGAGTTATGTATGGGCCAACCACCAATAGGGTAGCCATCAATAGGAAAAGAATCCATCAAATATGGACCCTACTATACCACAAGTTACATGAGTGCAGGAATTCCCTCAACAGGTGGATAAGTACCAGAAACATTTCCCCCACACTATAGTGGTAGGGGAGCTAAATCAAGCAATGGATTCCAACCAAAGGGGTTTTTGAAGGTTTTCATACTAGGAACACTAAGGTTTGGCATGAAAGGAGTAGGGGTAATGGAGGCAACAAAATGTTCAACACTAGCCTATGTGGGTGTAGTTGAGGATCCTAAATGAACCATAGGTTTTATATTAGGATAACCCACAATAGGTGTGGAACTTGAGATGAGCGAGTTGAATGGCTGTGGAGAAAAGGTATTCAAAAAAAAAACCATGACTCACTATCAATCATTTGGATGTTCAATAGGAAAAAAAAATGAATACCCTAAAGGTAAGTGTGCTTCCTAAATCAATATAGGCCCAAAAGGATCTGTAAGTGGAGGATTGTAAGGAGGTACTAGACCTTTAATAGAAGGGTCCTTGGGAAGAATAGACTCTAGGTCAGTATTGGTGTGATTCAAGTTTTGAAATTTGAGACTAAATTCCTTGAGCCATGAGGTAATCTGATTCGCTCATATATTCCTCCAAGGAAACTGGAGGAAGACTTTGTAGGTGTCAAGATAGACAATGAGAACTAGAGGTAGCCACGGTTAAAATATATTACAAAATGTTATTGTGTGATTTATAATAAGACTCAGTGACAAAACAAAAAACACCTAAGAAAAAAAAACTCTAAAGTAAATCAATAAGTAGCTATGGAACATAACTCAATCTGATAACGACAACTAGCTAGATATGAAACCTAATATTGAAGGGATTAAAAGAGAGAGATGGAAAAATTACAATTACGATTACTGTTATGAAACCAGCTCAAGAAAAGATAGAAAAGATAGATCAACGACTTAGAATTCAGCCTCTTCGAGGGGGCAACCTCCTTTACATTACATAAATGAACAATTCTTGGATGATACAAATGAAAATGCCTCCTTTCTATATATAGGAGTCTAAGGGGTCATAACATAATCAGAGCCGACATAACAATAATAATGTAAGGGCACAATAATAACAATAGTGGGCTTCTATGGGGCACAAGAGTAATAATATGGGCACTACATGGGTACATCAATATAATAAGTGGGTTTTACTAATAACAATAAGGGGCTACACTAGTAGTATATGGGCCTAACATGCCCCTCTCCTTCAAAAAGTGTTGTCCTCAACGCTTGAGTAGTTCTTGATGCTTCCGTATAAAATTCTTGTCCTCCCATGTGGAATCTTCAGCGGGTAAGTTCTTCCACTTAATGATATACTCTGAAATTGATCGATTTCGTAGCTGTCGGGTTCTTGTTTCTGTGACTGCTCCAGGTTCCAATATGATTTTTTCCTTCCTTTTCAATATCTGGCAATATTGTTTGAATTGGGATCTTTTGCAAGTTTTGAATAAGTGGCCATACTTCTTTGTCCTTCTTCCATTCATCCCTTGCTTCGTTTATCCAATCTGGTTGGATAATAGAAATAGCACAAAACAATGCTTCCACATCCTCATCCTTGAAGAGTCTTCCCATTCGGTAAGGTCGCCATTTTTTAAGTGCATGTAGTATTGCCAATGTTTCCTTCTCATAAATAGCTTGCTTTAGATGTAGCAGTAAAAATACCCAATCGCCTACATCAAAACATTTTTCACTATGATGTTGATCTACCTGTTGTTTCATTTGATTTTGCACCGAAGTGGCGCTATCCTTTAAAAGTTGGAGAACTTGTTGTTGATGCTCGATGTGATCTTTCACTGCTTGAACCTTTTTCTTCTTGATATGTCCTTCTATCTTTAGATTTTGAGGAGTGGTAATTTCTTCCAATCCTTTACAAGATATGGTCGGATTCATTTCTTGACGCTTGATGTGATCTTTCACTTGAACATTTTTCTTCTTGATATGTCCTTCTGTCTGGCTAGTTTGAGTAGTGGTAATTCTGACCAGTGAATTACAAGATATGGTTGGATTCATTTCTTATTTCTTGATGTGATGCTTCACTTCTTGCACCTTTTTCTTCTTGATATTTCCTTCTATCTTGAGAGTTTGAGGAGTGGTCATTCTTGCCAATAGTTTACAAGATATGTTCTGATTCATTTCTTCTTTCTCCGGGGTCGGGTCTTGGCATATATCCTCTTATTTTGATGTTTCTTGATCCTTTTCTTCCTCCTCTTCATACTCTATGTAAAATAATTTATTCTCAGCACACTTATGACCTTTAGTGCATTTTCTATCACAATTGTAACAAAGCCCTTTTTCTCTTTTTTCTTCCAATTGTTGTGGTGTAACCCTTGTAGGTTGTGGAAGGCTAGGAGAAACAACACGTCCATCTTTAAAGTTGTGAGGGGTAGACTTCCTTGTTGCCATAATTTTACTTTCAAATATGTCACAAAGCCCTTTTACTCTTTCCAATTGTTGTGGTGTTTCTCTAAAGAAGGTGTTGCTCTTTGTATCCTCATAATGTGCTATCATTTCCTCCGTGAGAATTGACCACGTAACAAGTTGTTTACAAGAACAAAGCCCTTTATACCATAAAAATTGATCCGGTTCTAAATATGAAGATGAAATACATACCTTTTGTAACAGTGGTACACCATGTAGATCAAAATATTGCTCCATCTGAGGTATCCAATTTACCGGATCCTTGCCATCAAACTGCCTCATCTTGCTTTTTCTTGATTTTAGGACCTCGATCTTGAAACGACTGTAAATCTGTACTTGCGGATATTTAAGTTCTGAAATTTCTATCTGTAGTAGCCCTATGTGTCATCTTTCCAATGCCACCAGTCTGATCCAAATTGGATTCTCCAAAAAAGCGTTATGCACAATCTCCCGCAGTGGCCTGATTATAGACTAGTTCAGTAGAGCGAACTTGTATGAAGTGCTGCGTGTCACTGTTTCAACCTTTGACTCTAAAATATATAGAAAAGAAAACTACAGTCCGTCCTCTTTCTGTACCTTCTTACGAAATTTCAATCCGATGCTCAGAAAGAAAGTTATGACGATTTTCCCCAGGTCACCTGTTTTGAGTGTAATTCAGGAGTCTACAAAAGACCAAATTCCTCAGATTATATCTCCGAAAATATCGTGCGAAAAGCTCTAAAATTCGGACCTAAGGTTCAGCGTGATTTCTTCTCAAATGGGTTTTTCTTGCAACTTCTGAAACATCACAGAAAAAAAGTTATAGCGAAAATTCCACGATGACCTGTTTGGAGCAGCGAAACCCTAGAATCCAAAGCTCTGATACCAAATGTTATGAAACCAGCTCAAGAAAAGATAGAAAAGATAGATCAACGACTTAGAATTCAGCCTCTTCAAGGGGAAAACCTCCTTTACATTACATAAATGAACAATTCTTGGATGATACAAATGAAAATGCCTCCTTTCGATATATAGGAGTCTAAGGGGTCATAACATAATCAGAGCTGACATAACAATAATAATGTAAGGGCACAATAATAACAATAGTGGGCTTCTATGGGGCACAAGAGTAATAATATGGGCACTACATGGGTACATCAATATAATAAGTGGGTTGTAATAATAACAATAAGGGGTTACACTAGTAGTATAGGGGCCTAACAATTACTCCTGAGATTTCCCCAAACCTTTGTAAGAAGAGGCTAAGAACTCTCGTCAAGAAGAGTACCCTCCCAACAAACCAAATATGGAGTAGGTTTTTTTGTTTAGGTACTAGGGCAGCCCACACCAGTCATCTTGTGTTCATCCCTAAAGGAATTTCCACTAAAATTACCTCCAAATCACAGACCCCACTAGGGTGGTCAAGGTTGTAGAAAGTATGTTGTGTGGGCAGGACACCTGAGTCCCTGACACAACTCCAATATCCCCGAAGGGATCCCCAATACATAGAATACCCATTAAAATGAAATCGAAGGTAGGCTACCATCTCTTACACTTCTTTGTTATTTTTCTCTTAACTCTATTGTTATAAGAGAAGTCCTGGCTGATGTCAGTGTAGAAGGATTATCTCTCTTTAATGTCACTAGTTTAAGTTTCAAAGTCTTGGGTAGTTTACTCACACAATCTATCCCAAGACTCTAACCTAAAAGAATATGGGTTTATTCTCAAAAAGAGTGGTTGATTAATTTTATTATAAGATTTATTTTAAAGGTACTTTATTAATGTCTTTGGAAGGGGCGTTGACATGTGAAGTTTTATGAGGCTATGACTCAAACCATGTAGAAAATATGTGTTTTAATTTCAGTTTAATGAATAATATCTTCTACAAGGATGGAGTAACTATATGCCTTTTCCAAAATGAACAAACAAAACAAAATTTTAAATGCACCTAAAAAGGAATGCTGGCAATGATACTCCAAAGTGCATGCACACTATTGTACAAACTATCAGTCATATTAAGAAGATAATGATTTCTTTTCTCTTTTTTATTTTAATATGAAAGAAAATTCAAGCTAAAATAAATTCCAAAATAAAACATGCATGCAACCATGATAATCATAGTTTAAGACATCAAATAACTTAAGACACAAATTGGAAAACCACAAGCAGTGGAAATCACTAGAAATGTGACAAATCATAGGTCTTAAGAACTAACGTAGTCTAACATGCCAATATAGTGCATCATAGACATAGGTGACACATTGTGATAAGGGATAGAGAACGTTATAACGATGATATATCCATTGTAGACAAAATTACACAAGTTTAACTCAAAACAAGAGGGTCTAGGTCCAAGAAAAGTGCTCAGATCATTTGGATTATTAAGCATGCAAACAATGGATAGGAATTCAAGCAAAGTTAAGATCATAAAGAGGGAATTTAGGAGAGGGAAAAATAAATTGGGAAGAAGAATTCTCCTCAGTAGAGTTTCTGATTCTGTTGTAGGTATTAATGCATATGTGGTTGACAAAAAGCACTTTCAGGTTTCCCAAAGTCTAAGGCAGATGGAATCAAGGGATCTGCTCCTATTCTGTCTATCTCATGATATTGATACCTTATTTTTGTATATTTTGATTCAATGGCGAGACTGATTTTTATCATTGATGCATGCTAAGTTTATATGATGTTATGTGTTGATGCATTGGATTGTTAAAGTTTCATATGTTGTGAATATTACTTGGTGTCCTTTCTATGTGTAGGTCCTAATCTGAGAGTTGATCGAGTATCCTTTCTCTGTTACACTGAAACTCCAATGAATTTTTCCTAAGGAAAAGAAGGTAATACTTCTTTGTTGCTTTGTCAGTTCCATATTAACATGATATGATTCCATGCATCTCTAAACATTTACAGGTCCCTTGATTTTGTTTGCCTTAGAGTCCAGGAAACCTGAAAGGGTTTTCTATCCACCACTAATGCATTAATCCCTACAACATTGAACAAGGTTATTATAATTTAGGAAAAGATTTCCTTCCACCTTCTTTAGGGTTTAATGGAAATTATACTTCAAATGGTGAAGGATAGGGGTATGACATCAATTGGAATAAACGCAACAAAATCATGTGAACCAAATTAGAAGCCATGGAAACTAATAATTGGAATAGATTTATAAATTGATGTTGTTGGGTTAAAGATATAATAATTTGGAACAACATCTATTCTATTTAGATTCCATTCATTTTCAACTCTTTAATTTTGTCTACCTCTCTTCAAAATTTTAAAGCATAATGACAATGTACAATAAGTCAAAAGTTTGTTTTATTTTCCCTCTTACATAGGAAACATATTCCCTAGTCTTCAAAGATCCTCTTTCATAGTTATTCCCAGGTGGGTTCCTTATTTCTTAATATAAGCCACATTAGGATTTATGCTTTTCTTGGATATTTTAGTTTCCAATGCATTTTTCTCCTCCAATACTATTAGTTTTCATATCCTCATGGGATAGACCAATGTATCTAAACTTTGTCTCATAGTTACTAGTTGGATTCAATGACCAAACAACGTGTCATATTTTTTATTTAGAACCATAAAAAAGATTCAAAGAATTTTATGTAATATTCATTAAGTTGTTTCACTTTAAGATTTAGGTTTATTTTCTCTCCAGGATAACCATATATGTTTCTCTATGGTATAATTCCATTGAGTTACTTGTTATATAGTGTAGAAACCATTGCCTTGGGACCTATATACAATATGTGATGGGATTTTATTATATTATGTAGATCCTATTGAGGTTCGTTTTGCAATGAGTACCTTTTCTCCACTTATATTTTCTATACTGGCTAATTTCCAATCAAATGGAAAGAATATAGAATTTCTTTGCTAAAGATTACACCATTTTGTAAATTTTCTTGAGGATTGTAGATCTAGTCCTCAATGGATTCCTACCGGAAATGAATTTTGTTGATAACTTACGACTTGTATTATCCTCCAAGAATTCTTAGCTTTGATATATTTTGAGAATAATAAATTATTTTCAACTCACCTCCAAGAGATTTTTGGATTAGTTTCCTTTTCTAGGAGGAAACTATTATTTTTTTCTTCCTAGACTCTTGAAGCCAAAGTGATAGAAGACCTGTTTCTATAGTACTCTCCAAGATACCTTTTCTAATAAAAGGTACTAACAACTGATAATCTAGGATGGATCCTAATGGTAGGTTGAATAAGACCAACCTACCACATTAAGAGAGCTATGATAATATTTGTTGTTTACTTTCTTTTATAGTTGGGATAAAAGTCATATCCCATCATATTTCTTATACTAATTTCCTTTTAGATGGAATTGTAGGTATTCATATGTAGCTTTGAATTATCCTATTTGAAAGGAAAATATTTGAGAGATAACCCTAAGAGTGCATAGGATATGAACATGAAATTATCCTTGTTAATTTACATTCTTGTGGCTTCATAAAAGATGTTTATGATCTCACATATTTTTCCATCATTCTCCTTGAAACATTGGAGTATGCCATCCACATCTAAGATATGATTTATGTTGCATGAATATAATATATTTATACCTTTAAGGATGCTAGAAATAGTTGTTTCCTTTAAGGATCTATTGTGATGCTCAACTATGAGTAGAATGAGAAGTAGAAATAGAGAGAAATATTTTCTTATTACATTTTCAACTTTAAAGAATAGGGATTTTGAATCATTGAGTAGAATTAAAAAGGATTGTGTTGTTTTTAACCATGTAGATTTAGTTTCTCCAAACAGATTCTTAAAGGAAAAAATAATTTGCGCACACACACATATTTCACAAAAAGGTTTTACCCTAGAAACCCAAATCTAGGAAAACTATAAATATTATTCAATATATTATATCTCTACAATGTTACATGCAATATCTATATCATGTGACATCCATAAACCATAATTCGATTAGGACTAGAATAGAACAATATTTCCTTAATTAAATTTATAAGACAATGGATTGAACCACCATGTTCCACAAAACAATTAAAAGTGAAAACTATGTGTCAAAACTCACAAAAATTGGATGCAAAATATCCCCCACGTTTTCTATAGGCACTCCACCCTACCTATGACTCCCTTTCTACACTTGGTGCACACATATCACATGTGGGGATAATCGTGCAAATTATACAACACACATAGAACATTCTCCCATTTATAGTTCTATATGCATACAGAGTGTTGCAAAATTACATGATCAATAATCTAGGCCACCAATGGCCATTCTTTAGGTGCACCAAGAAAAATTCCTAATACTATAAAATGTGTTAGCTAATTTGCAATATTCTTCAATATGTACACCTTCACCACCACACCTTCTTATCCTCAAACATTTCTCTCACATAGTTACATTAAATGTCAATATGATTTGTCTGAGAAGACCCACATTGATAAGAAAATGAAGGTACAATAAAAAATTGTGTTGAACATGCTTTCTTAATGTATCTTCAACTTTATCAATGTGATTCTTCTCGAAGTACGTATAATGAGTACTCATTGGATGTGGAATTTTATTCTGCATTCAATGAGTGTCTATAAGGTGATAATCCAAAAATACAATTAAAAAAAGTAGTTTTATTTATTTATTTTCCCTCCAATATATTTACATGTACCTTTTTTTAAATTTTAATGATTTTCATTTCTTTACATATTATGTACATGAAAATATCATGGGCACTTTTAGGCTAAATTTCCTCTAATGAATTAATTACAAACACAATAGTCTTAAATATTCATTTTGGAAGAGACAAATGATGTGTGATCATGGATTTAAGACTCATCCTTGATGCTTTCAATAAGCGAAAAGGTCACGTGGTATCTTGAGGATGGAATATATCATGTATATGTTTTTGGTGCTTATGATTAACGATTGCAAGTGAAGTTATTGAAGAATCATGTTGGTCACTTATATGTGATGCACTAGACTATTTGCAAGGCCTTAAGATGGTTGGAGTCAAGCAAATCAAGAGTGTACTTCCAATAGGCACCACTCTAACAATTTTCAGCTATGAAAGATGATACAGAGACAACTTGAATCCAATTATGTATTACTTATCCAACCACATCCCAATGTAATTTATATTAGAGAAGTAATACGATATCTAATCTCATGAAAACTAAATTTTTATAGTCGTTATTACAACACCCTCCAAATTTTGGCCCATATTCAACCTTTGGAGTCTCCCTTTTATCATCTACGTGGTCATTTCTAGTTTTTAGAGTCATCCCTTGCTTGCTTCCTAAGTTTCAGTCCCTTTTTGAAGGAATTCCAAGTGTCGTCTTTTTTTAAGGGAAGTGTCACTCTTTGTGATAGACTATTATGGAACATATTTAATAGGTAGCTCTAGTGTTTTCCCCTACATTAATTTTTTCTATCTATCATAGAAACATGCATTGGACTCATTCTCAAGGTATAACACACTTTCTTTTTGCAGTTGAATTTTGCATCGAAAGGTTTATCTTAAGTGTCTCACTTGGAGGTAAGTGTCGTCTTATTGTCATTTCAATGGATGCATGCTTATTTTATGTGTTGAGTGTTTCATTATTATGTAATATTTGTTTATGAGTGTGTGATCATGCTTAAGTCTTGTTACATGCTCTGGTCTCATCTTTCTTCCTTACTCATCGCACACTTAGTCAATTTTGGAGTTTCCTTGTGTTTGCAACTTACCTAAACAAACACCTATCTTTTTGCTCCTTGGAACTATGCATTACTTAGTTACAAGACTTAGTCAAGCATCTTCTATCACTTAGAACTACATACTATGTAGTCACAACAAACTTCCTCCATCAACTGTGCATTGCGTAATCTTAGTGCTCAATCACTGTGAACTAAACTTACCCACTGTGCAATCCTTTCACATATTTTTCGTCACTACGCACTACAAATTTTCATTCAGTAGCTAGGTTATGTATGAGTCTCTGCATTGCTCAACGACACAATACATTAACACTCTCCTTCTAGAACTATGCATAATGTATTCACAAAGAGTAGGCATGCCATCTTTGCCTCCCTAACTTCCTCAACTACACAGTCATGTATCGGTCTCTCTCAACCACTTCACATTGTGTAGTCACATAGCCTAGACCCTCACTCCCTTCCTCTTTCTCTCGCGCACTACACAATTGTTGGGCTCCTCCTAAATCTTGTACATTGTCCCAACTGAGTCAGTATGTTGCATGAGAAGCATGATAAAATATGATATTTTGGTATTGATGTTGTTTTGCTATGAGTGAATTCCATTTGTAGGTGTTGCTTGCTTGACATGACAAGATTATACTCAAGGAGGATAATAAGGAGATGTTACGAGAAGAAACTTATGAAGTCGAAATTGAATAGGGATAATCAAGAGAAAAGATAAAGGGATACTAGATCACGACAAAAGAATGAATATTAGTGCCACATGGAAGACTCTATATCCCAACTATCCTTTTGGAGTATGAATATGGATCACATGCAAGACCTATCATGTAGATGTGAAGTTAGATGCGGGAAGAAAAGCTTGGCATTGATAGACCATAATGAAGTTCCACGTCACCATCACCAAATCATGGGTTATTAATGTTTCATCATAAAATTCATATGTGCCATTATACATTTCCATAATTTTGTGGAAATGTAATATTTTATTTAAAAAATAAAAATGAGAAATGTAAAATATGTGGAAGCCCAGGGTCACACATAGAATGCGAAAAGTCATGCAAAAGTTAAAAGGTCTCTTAGGAATTTGAAAATTCATAGGGGAGCTCAAGAGTAATGAGGGAAGCTCAAGAGTCACAAGAGAGGTGGAGAGACACCTCATTTGTTATATATACACCCTCATAGATCAAGCAAAGGATTTTTCACGTTGGCTTCTCAAGTTAGGCATAAGAAAGAAGATTAGCCTATTTAGAAGCAAGTATTTCCTTAATGTTCCACTATTCGAATAAGTGTTTTATCATTTTAATGGTGTATCTTGGGACTTTCACTTTATAATTTTAATCTCATGGAGATGGAATACTTTCATGCATATGTCGGGAATGATTGTAAGATTATTCTTTCATTGTTTGTGATGTATGTTTATGTTTCTACATACTAATGACAATGAACTATTTAAATGGATTTAGTATGCATCTCTGAACTGTGTGTATTTTTATTTCATGATCATTATTTCTTTGTGACCTATTTCGCAAGACAAATAATGATTATTTCATATATATGTGTATTTATTTACTAGGATAATACCATTACTTTTTTGTTAAAGGATCATTTTCTTTTCCCTTCCTTGAAAGAACCATTATACATTTTTCAATTCAATACATCAAAAATATAACTTACTTGTTTATCTCAAAAGTATATGTGCTTTCTCTTGTGTCATTTATTTGAGCCAAGGAAAACCAATAAGAATATGGTAATCATGCCTATTTCCTAGATGGGACTCCTACTCCAAATAGTGTGAGGTCTAGTTGGGAATTCATATCAGGGAAACCCCTTTACTATTGGTGACATACAACACTGTCAACGATTTTGGAATTGGAAGGAGGGAAGCTTTTTTATGGATGATAATTCACCACATTCCCATAAAGAATATTTTGTGCAAGGTAGAAATTTTCTGATCCATAATTCAACTCATATATCTGAGAAAGAAGATTCATCTCACAAATTTTCATACCATGCCTATGAAGTCACATATAAGAAACACTAGACACTTCATCCTATTATTTGTCAATTTTATAGGTCTCTTTGATTATTTCCTATCAAATTTTTTCTTCTTAATAGAAAAAAAATATAGAGATATCCCTTCGTGGTGTGTTGGTTTCTTCCATGGAAGAATTATTTAACACAACCCTTGAAGATTTAGCTGCCTCTCTTGAAGAAAATCATCAACAAGGGGATATTCCACCACCTTTTTGGGAAAATATGGAAGGTGACATGAAAGATTTTCATTTTCCTGAGAAATAACAATTGAGAGATTATGAACAACTAGATAATAATGCTAATTTGAATGGTGAAGGAGAAGTGTCTTTAAAACTAGAGAGTGAGGAGGAGGAGGAGAATGTAGACATGGCCACTGACGAAATGGATTGGATGGCCCAAGGGCCTCTTTCTCTTCCATGCAGTTTCCATTAATTGCCAAAGCACTTAGAAAGGCTTCTTATGAAGTATAATCTAGATAATAAAATGAAGGTTGAATATCACATTGATGACTTCTATTTGCATCTATGAATGTTAGAGGTACATTTTGATGATGTTACTTGTAAATTATTTTTTTATAGTCTAGAAGGTGGAGCATATGTTTTGTATCATAATCTTCCACTAAGTTCAATGAATAATTGGAGGGAGTTTAAACAATTATTCTTAGAAAAGTTTGTTGATGATAAAACTCCATCCATGTTTTTTTTCTATGTAAAATTAATTCTATTAAGAAGAAGAGAAGGTATTTACAGGGTGACCGAAGTCAGTACATTGCTCTGAAGAGAGCCATCATTCCAAAAAAACCAACTTAAGCCTCCTTCCAGAGGCGAAGAAACACATGACCAAGTTCTAAAACCACCCATGGAGTCCCATACATCCCAAACAAAACCAGGAGATCCGTTCGTCAGCAGCCGGAAGAGACCCAAAACCCATATGACTAAGAAGCAGCCGAGGATAGCCAAAACTAGATCAAAAAGAAGGAGGATCACCTCTAGCAGAAGCATGCTACTCATCAGGCTGTTCCTCCACAATTCGGCACCAGCCGAATTCCTGTTCATCCTCAGAAGGAGCGTTGAACTGAGCAGAGGGACCGGGATTGGCAGGCTGCATCTCCGTGTCCTGAATACCTCTCCTTGGTTCCGCTCGTGCAGGTTGTGGCATCACACCAATGCCTAGCTAGAACGCAGGGGGAGGACCATCAGCAGCTCCCGAAGCTCCCGTATGACTATCAGTGCCTTCCAATTGCGTGGTTTCATAAAACACCACCGAGATGTGTGTAGTGACCCGTGGCCGATGAAGTGAACTATTGAAAGTAAAAATGGTTGACCCAGTTGTCAAGGGCGGCCCTGGAGGTAGATTGGATGCGCGGCGCCTTCCTCGCCCACTATGGGTACTCGGATAATGCCCAGTGAACAGCTCGCTGGTGGCTGGCGAGTCCGAAGTGGAGTCATTGGGGGCACGCCTGGGTTGGCCTCGATGACAACCCATTCTCTGTCGAAGGTGGGCCATAATAGGAGGGGCCTCAGATGGATATTCACCAAACACCACACTAAAGCCTTGAAAGCCCACAGAGGTGGGAGAGGACCGAACGAGACAAGATGGCTTGTTCTCCCCTGTCTTCCACCCACCCCTTTCCAGGACCATGCACAGAACAGGGCCAATGTACAGGAGGTTCAAGCTAAGGGAAGAAAAATACAGAGGCCTCCTTCCAGAGTCAGATAACATAACAGAAGGAATGCTGCCAACCTTGAGACTAAAAACCTCAGAGCCAACAGAGATGGAATAGGACCGAACGGGAGCAGAGAGGCAGTTTCCTATAATGTCCCCCCCTCTTTTTCAAAATATTTACGTGAAACAGGACCAATGCACCCGAGACCCGAAATCAGAGGCCACTTCCCAGAGCCCGAACTCTGGCCAGTGCCCTAGAGAGAATTAGCACAAACCAGACACAGCGACTCTGCTTCAGGCTCAGAATTGACAGAGAGGACCCAGCTTAACACCTCACCTAGCTGCATCGCGCTAGCATTACCCTGCCCCTCCTTATAATTGTCTGCCCTTTCTCGATTAACCCACACCATAACTGCCTCATTGATGGAGGCCACCATCGCTTGCAGGTCATAGCATGCGAGAGCCGAAGCAATAACAGCGGATCCTGTAGCACTTAACGGGAGAATGTAATGGCCTGCATGCCAGGCTGCCCTCCCCCGATTGACATTACTCTTCACGTATAGGGTGGGCAGGTGTCGAGCCGCCTCCCACCACCCCTGTCCCATCACACTGATCGCCTCCCTATTCACCCGCATCCGGGGAAACTCCATCCATGTTACTTAAAGAGATTAGAAACATTAATATGCGGAATAAAGAAAGGTTAAATATTTTTATCAAATATTTACATTCATTTTGAATAAGTTCACCACTAACATGAAACCTCACATTTCAATTACTAAAGATTATTATAATCCTGGCTTTCCCATTAGCATTTTTGTTTTTGTTAAGCGTGATACAAAAGAAACTTTGGCTCTCAACTTTGCAGAAGAAATTTCCATTGAAAAGGACTTAAGGTGCATTGGAGTCATTGTTTATCAAGAAGATTCAAAGAACTCCAAACACACTAGTAAAAAGTCCCAAGCCTCATCTATTGAGACCAAAGAGAAAGATCATTTTGACATGGATAGCTTAACTAAATCCTTGAAGTTGTTAACTAATCAAGTATCTAATCTCAAAAGGAATTCAAGTGAGGCTTCTACCGTCCTATCATGCAAAAAACTCTAATGTTGTATTAAATGTTAAGAACTTGGGAATGGGTAACTAATATACTTTTCATCAATAAGAACATTTAGAGAAAACATGCTTGAAATGGAAAAAAAACATGAATTTTGTGGTTGCCAATGTTATAGAAATCTTGCCAATAGAAGAGCATTCAGCGTAGACTCAAAGGATTGACAAACCAACCTTGACAGAGGAAAACATAAGTGTTGGTGATTCAATTTTTATGTTTGATCTTGTCTTGAAAAATGGCCTAAAAGGTGTTGGTGAGCCCCTAACGGGTGATGTTCCTCATCAACAACTGTCTAAGCAATACAATTTGAGCAGCAAAGGACTGATGGCAAGGAAAAATGTGAGGAAGCAATTTTTGAGAAAGATTTTACCTCCTAGTAATCTTGCTCATAGCACTGGGAACAAATATGGAAGTACACAACCTCAGAAGAACGCTTTCAGGAATAATAAGAACAAGTCTACCACTCCTGAAGTGTCCAGAAAAGTTACACCACCAACCACTTCGACACACCCTGGCTAAGATGAAGACATAGATTATAATGTTCTTGAAGACATGAAGGAAGATCATGCTAATATTTCTACATTTGAGCTAGGAAAGCTAGCGGGACAATGTGAGCTGATGATCAAAGAATTTGTGTGTCAACCTCCATTAGGTAGAATGGTTTCTACTTGTCAAGCCTCATTGAGTAAGTTTCCTACCATTCTCAAATCGATCGTTAATGCATCTAATGTAAATTCTATATCCACTTGTACCCATTTTATTTTAACTTTTTATATTTTCAATTATAATGTCCATAATTTCTTGGTTGATTTTGGTGCCTATATGTTGTATCCGGTACAACCACCCTCCGATATTTTTCTCATGATTTGATTTTGAAGCCTCCCTTCTATCCATAAGAGCTTATATTTTACTACCATTGAATATTCATGTTATGATAAGAGACTTAAATTTTCATGCTTTGCTTGTGATGTACCAATCCCAATTTGATATCTTTCAGACACAAGAAAGCTTCTGACTTGACCTTGAAGCATTTTTTAGCATACCTCTAGAAATTGCACAATCTTGGAAGGCAAGCCTACCTTGATGATTGGAATTACACAATCTAGGTTGGTAGGCCTACCTTGAGCTTATAATTGTACAACACTAGATGGCAGCCCAACCTTAAGCTCGGAAATTGCGCAAACCTTCTTTGAGATCATAAACTATGTAATGCATTGAATTAAGAAGTTTCCCATTCCTTGGGAATTGCATAATCATTCTTAACAGTGTGCATGCCTAGTTTCTGAAAAATAAATAATAAACCCTAGAAAATAAGGAGTCATTAATTAATTTCCTGATGGTGGCACACTTACTATCTTTGGAACCTTCCACCAAGTATCGCTTTTTCTTGATTTTAGGCATGCACATCATAAACCCTAATCACTATAGATCTATATAATGGAAACCCATAGATATCATTTGTACATTCGATCTTGGATCTCTAGGATTCCCAAGGAAATTAAGGAGCCTTTGGTGGAGTTTGCAATGCTTTTCCAGGTGAGTCTTTATTTTTTCATATTTTATCACTTTTTCTATCACTTTTTGTCATTTGTCTTATGTTAATGTTGTTTTTCTTGTTTATTTTCATGGTTTATGGATTTTTGACTTATATTATCTTATACAAGTGTTGGCTTGGTTTGTTGTTTTCATTTTACAAGTGTCACATCCATTTTCTTGTTTTTTCCCATTAGTGGTCATTATTTCAATGACTCTCCATGCATGCTTGTTTTTCCTCTTGCATTTTGATATTCTACAATTTATTTTAACTTATCCATATTTCCTTAGTAATATTTTCACTTTAAACTTGCACCATCACTCATATCTTCCAGTTTCGTACACTCTCATCGGGAAAATCTTCTCATCCCTTAGTCATTGTTTTTGTTGTCTAGTTGGGAATTATGCAATTCCAAGGCTCAAGCTATCATCTTGGCCTATGAGACTATGAAATGCATAGTACCTAGTTGGAGCAACTACAAATTGCATAGTTCCAGGGCTCAAGCCCATCATTAGCTACTGAGACTGTGCAATATGCAATATCCACCCCAGTCTGCCAAGGCTGAACTACACATTGCAAAGTCTCTAGCCTCCATCCTTACCACTGGCTACTAAAACTATGAAATGCATAATTTAGGCATCCAGTCTCCCTCCTTCACCTCAAGAGCTATGCAATTTTCCTTGTTGGTCGACTAGTTGTTGTTGTGATCTTGCTTTGAGAGTCAATTTGATAGAGCTAATTTGTCTTTTCCATCAATGCATTTTCCTCCTACAGGTATTGCAGCTATTGAGCACCTCTCTTCATTAATCACTGACGTCATGGAGCCAATGAGATCTACCTCAAAGGATAGCACATAAATCAACATCGAGGAGGAAGTTGAGGGTACACGAATGAAATTTCTTTTTTACATAGATACTCAATTGTTCATAGAAAAATAATCAGATATCACATGGTAGAAAGTGAATGAAGAATTCTCAACAAGAAACTTCAAAGTAGACCTTGAAGACAAGATGGTGTATATCAACATCAAGAAGTCATGGTTACATAATGTTGCATGCAGGTATCTAACTTTCCCATATGTAGACGTTGTCAGTTGGATAGCTTCTCATATAAATCCAAATACCATGACTTTGAAAAATGTTAGCAGACAAAGGATTTCTTATTTTCTTGCATGAGATTATCATTTGATGTACCATTTGTTAGAGCCAAGATGACTCATGGATTCTTACTTTTACACTGCCACCAATTATTTGAGCCCCAAGAATATTTTCAAAATATGGGTGAAAGGGTGAACAAATTTTCACCACAAACCCACCACAAACCCACCAACACCTACAAGAAAAAATATCTCAATATGGCCTATTAGATCTTGATAGTTCTATGTTGTTGAATCTATGGTCAGGAGAGCATTGAGACCTTCCCTGAATGGTGTGAATTATTACTAAACCAAGTTGTGAATGAAGGAAAGCCATTCAACTGGTTAGATTTTTCGGCTCAACAACTATGTATCCATGTAGCTAAGCCCTTAGCCCCTCGAAGGGAAAGAAAGATATATTTTACATTTCTTCCTATCTATTGGGTGAAATCCGTGCACACAATTCATTCCCTTGGATGAATTAGACTTAGACACCATGAGAGCCTTCAATTCACATATATTGCAATCTAATTTTAGAGTGAAACCATAGAGGAGTAATGGAAAAGATGACTGATCACTTCCTCGTTCCATTGTATAGGTTGATTTTTGAGGAAGATCCACCTTAGATGTCATGTGGGGCAATGGAAGTAGTGTCAAGGTTGAAGATTGGTTTGCCTCACTGGACATCACTTTCCTCATAGTATTTGGCATAAGGAAGTCACCGCATATTTTATCGAGGTATTCCATCGATAAGTTAGTCATACAAGAAGTTACATATCATCTCTCCATAGGGTTGTCAACAACTTTCCAAAGGAACAATAAATCACCATGGCCAACTCTTCCTATGCAAATTAGGTTATACGAGATCAAGAATCTGCAAGTCATGGATACTAAAGGAAATTCAATAGGAAAATTTTCATTTCATATTCTAGACTTCAATCTGTACGATCCAATTTTTTTTTGTATATACCATTGTGCGAGGATTAATTTATAGTAGCTAAGTGGGACATTCTATAGTCCATAGGAGGAAACATGGAAGAATGGTTATAATGCCTCCAAGTCCCGCAAGTCGGTCAATTTTGCAGGAATTTCAAATGTTACTCTGTAGAAACAAGTCACTCTAGAGGTAGTACTGGTGGAAGGGCACAACCTAGTGTGCGAGAAGGGAAAGAGGAAAGTTGTGCATAGTCCAACTGGAGAGTGAAGCCGCAAGATGAAAGAAAATATAGCCATAGTGAAGGTGGCCATAGCAGGAGAGGAGAAGAGGAAACAGAGGATGAAAGAAGCATAATAGAAGCATAGGGAAGAATGAGAGCAATAGAGATTGGAGGAAGAAAGGTAGAAGAAATAAGAAGAAGAAAGGTGAAGAGTAGAAGAATAATAATCCTCACAAAGAAAAGTTGAAGAACAAGAACAAAACTAACAACTAGAGGAGGAGAGAAAGAAAATGTAGGACAAGGAGCTCACTCAAAAGATTGAGGAGTTGATCAAAATCCAAGAGATGGAGGTGCAACTAGAGCCTTCGAATCAATATGTCGACCTGATTCCATGTACACAATAGGGCACCATTCAGTCTCCCAACCTTCCAACAGAGCAAGATCTAAGAGAGCAAGAGGAAATTGTTCCTCTTCATGATGGTTTGGTTATGGACACATACATTCTGACTTATGTAAAACTTCAGGAAAATATTTTACAAGTGTGGAATAAATATTTTCTGGATGACCTCACATCTTCTGCATTCATCGGAGAAAGAGTGATCATGACAGACACCAGAAGAAATATAGGTGCCATTTTCGCAACCAACTTGACCTTCGCAGGTGATACAAAGTCAAACATGGACTATCTGATGGTCAAGAACAAACAATTTGAAAAGAACTTGTAGGCTACAAGGAAATAAGTTGAAAAACTCTAAGAATACTTATAGAACACAAACCTTGCATAGTTCTATCTAGAAGAATTGACACTAGGAGGTACCATGCAAAATATTTATGGGGATATTGTTACTATGCATAAGGAATTTGTCCAGTTGCATGGGTTGCAACAGAAGTGTAAAGATCATGTCAAAATTATCAAGGTTATACAATAAGCTATTGTTGCCATGCATGAATGGTCAATGCAATACAAATGAGTACCACTTGAACTGGGAAAGAAAAAAAGGAAAGAGGCAAATATGGAGAAAGTAAAGGTTCAGATGCTCGTCCAGAATAAAAAAACAACTCACCTCGTTCATTTCCAACACTCAATCTTCAAATGCACGATTGTACAACAACTTGGAATTCTTGGTTAAATCACTTGGGGTCCCATCATTTGGCTCTCACTGAGACCAAGCACAAAAATCAGGTTAGGCAAGAGATTGAAGAATACTTGGAGCAGTTGAGACAGATGTTGGCATCATGACTAAAGTTTTGTACTTGATGGAAAACTACTTGATAAAGATGTCAACATGATGGTAGAAGGATGATTATACAGGCTAGTATAGATGTGATAGAGAGAATAAAAAAAGGAATATTAGTTTATATACAGAGGAATTATAAAGGTGAAATTTGGGAAAGTATACATGGGTCCTATGAAGAAAGGCCATATACATACACAAGTATGAGGAAGCAAAGTCATGTACATATTTTGTGCCATGGTAATTGGAATACTAGGGGTATTTACCATGTTATTAGCTCATAATATTGAGTACAACAATGGATATTTGATCCCGTTAAAAAATACCCTCGACATTACTAAGGGATTGTCCTAAGGTATTGGATAAGGCTCATATAATATAGGAGATGGAGGTTAGAGTGTCATGTGTGTAAGTGATGGGTTATTGATGAATGATTTGATCTGAACCAGTTGTGCACCAAGTAGCATGGAGGAGGATTATATAATGGATCTAAAATTATAGTAGAGACTAATGAATATGCTTTTTTGATCTTTTATGATTATGAATAACAATGATAGATATGTGGTGGTAGTGATACTCTGAAATGAATATGTGATAGTAAGGGATGCAGAGTGTGTGTTGTGATTATAGTGAAGGAATGATTGAGTGATTACAGATCTATACATGAGTTTGTCTTTGAGAAGTCACATACATGCGCGAATATTCTTATGGGAAGTCATTTATACATTCTGTGAAAGTTCATAATTTGTACACAAGTGTCAAGGATGAGACGTGCATATATATAGTATGAGTTGATGATGATAGTTGATCTGTTCTATTATGTTTGTTGTTTTTTGTTGATGAAGTCTCTCTTATGATAATCTTACTTGATAGTACTGGCTGGGTTGAACTGATTATGGTATGGAATGTTGTCTACTGATGATGATACTCTGTGGTGATCTATATTTGGTTCAGTGATCTGTGATGGTTGCAATATGTGATTGAGTAATTCATACAATGGTACAGTGATTCAAATTCAATTGTCAATATTTTGAGTTCTATACATAGTTATTCTTCAAGGGAAGCATGTACATACACAAGTATGATTCACAATAGTCTGATATATATTCTAACATGTGATTGACCATGGTTTGGAGTGAAAGGATCTGATTTATGTGATGAATAGAGTATAGACTAGTATACTTGTGAATGGTTATGCACTGGTATAATATGTTATGAATTGGTTTGATATAATTGCATTGGTTAATTAATATTCAGTGATTGATTTGTTGATACAGTTGGTTAAATAATTGATGAGTTGATTCATTATTTGGTTTTAGAATTTTTATTTGGTATTGGGCTTAAAAGATGGTAGTGGGTCCAGTATGAAAATGTGATGAAAATTGGCCTTTAGGTTTGATATTTTGAGTCAAGTGGATCCATTATGAAATAATATGAAACATGGTCCACAAAGGTGCTGAGTGTTAGAGCTTCTAAAGAGGGAGTTGAAAATTTCTTCCAATGTGTTATGAACCAACTCACAAAAATATAGAAAATATAGATCAATGACTTCAAAATCAGCCTCTTCAAGAGGGAAACCTCCTTTACATTACACAAATGGACAATTATTGGATGATACAAATGAATAAAACTCATCCTTATATATAGGATTCTAGTAAGGGGCCACAGTATAATCAAAGCCGACATAACAAAAATAATATAGGGGCACAACAATAACAATATGGGGACAATAAGGGCACAACAATAACAATAAGGGCTACAATGACAATATTAATAAGGGAATCACTAGTATTATAGGGACCTAACATGTTACTCTCCTTCAAACAAGTGTTGTCCTCAATGCTTGAGTAGTTCTGGATGCTTCTGTATAAACTTCTCATCCTCCCATGTGGAATATTCAGTCTGTAAGTTCTTCCACTTAATGAGATGCTCTGAAATTAATCGATTTTGTAGCTGTTGAGTTCTTTTTTCTATGGCTGGTTCAGGTTCCAATATGGTTTTTCCTTCCTCGTCAAGTTCTAGAAATATGTTTGAACTAGGATCTTGTCACCTATAACCTTCTTTAAACATGAAACATGGAAAAATGGGTGCACTCGAGAAGCTGCAGGAAGCTCTAATTTATATGCCATAATACCAATATTTTGCAACACCTTGTACGGACCATAAGACTTTGGTGATAATTTATTACCCTTATTAGCTTTCTTGAGGGACATTTGTTTATATGGTTGTAGCCATAGGAATACCCAGTCACCTACAACAAAACTTCTTTCACTGCGATGTTGATCTACCTTTTGTTTGATTCTATTTTGTGCCAAAGTGAGGTTATCCTTTAAGAGTTGGAGAACTTGTTTTTGATGCTCGATGTGATATTCCACTACTTGAAACTTAGAATTTTCTCTTAAATATGATGTGATGGATGGTGGATGATATCCATAAAGTGCCATAAATGTGGTCATTTTTGCTGTAGTATGGAAGGAAGTGTTATACCACCATTCAACCAGAGGAAACCATTTGATCCATTGTGTTTTTTAATCAAAGACAAAGCAACGAATATATCCTTCCAAAAATTTGTTTGCTATCTCATTTTCTCATTAGATTGAGGATGATAAGATGAGCTATGAGCTACTGTGTACCAAGATAAGAAAAAAATCCTGTCCAAAAATTTCTAGTGAAAATGGGATCTCTGTCGCTTACAATAATCTTTGGGTTTCCATGTAGCTTTTGAATTGTTTCCATAAATGTTGTAGAAACTATACTAGCTTTAAATGGATGATATAATGAACAAAAGTGTGCATACTTGGTAAGTTTGTCAACTACCACCATGATGATACTCTTTCCTTCAGAATTGGGTAAACCTGTGATAAAATCCATTGAAACCTCCTCCCAATGTTCACTTGGAATGGATAAAGGTTGTAATAGACCTGGGGTCTAAGATACCGGAAACGGCTCCCTGGCAGGCCAAAACGCCGTTTTACGTATCAGATACGTATTCACCCCAGAAACGGCAAAAAAACGGCTAAAAAACGTTTTTGGTGATTTGGATACGTATCGAATTTTTTTTTGCCGTTTTTCAGGCGTTTTCAAGGAAAAAACCTCCCGTTTAAAAAAAATTGATACGTTTCAGAAAAACTTAAAACGTATTTCGAAATTTTCAAAACGTATCTGCAAAATCGTGATTCGTATTTAAAAAATTTCAATACGTTTCCTGACTTTGTCGCTATCACTTGCCGCCGGGAACAGATCTTCAAAATCTGGCATTTTAGGTTTTGAAGTTTGAACTTCACTTTACAAATTACGGCACGGTTTTATTATTCAATGTTCATTCTAGTTACTAGTATCACTATCTACCCTAACCTAATCCCTAAACGACAAGTCTGAACTCTGAAGAGCGCTGACTGCCGCCGTTGAGTTCACTGCCCAGTGCCCCCGCTGAGAGTTTCACTCCGTCACTGAACTTTGGAAGTTTGGATTCTGGAACTGCTCATTGGAGTGACTGAAGTTTGAACCTGCCGGCATCGTTGGACAACTACAAGCCTACAAGGTACACAACTTATCAGTTATCACTGATCAGCGTCTATTTTTATGATTTTATCGTTCGATTCATCTACAGTTGTGCATGCCATACTGCAGTTTTGCATCTTATTTAGCATGATTTTCAAAGCTGTATTAATAGCATTAACATATAAGAGCTGTACCAAAAATATCGACTGCAGTCCCTGACATATATAATAGCTGTATGATGGTCCTGGTTATGCTTGTTTGCCACAATTGTTTTTCATTTTGATACGAACAGAATCAACAGATGCTCATGCTCATTGCTGAGACAGTGAGAATTCACCCTTTTTTGTTTATTGTATTCTAGCAAAAGTTCTTTAAAAAATTGGAGTTTTTAACCTGTGTACTTGTCTGCCCTTCTAATATCAAACATGGCATTGTCTTTAAACTTTAAACCTCCCAGATTACTGTATCCTGCATTTCAAGCTTATGGTGTCCGTCTTTTTAAGTTTTTATCTGATGATTGAGCTTGTACTATGGACTTGGTCAACACTAACAGCCATGAGGTTCAATGAGGTTTGTCAATCCTCAAAAATTATTTTAGGTTCGTTGAATCTGAACATCATGATTGAATTTCGTCAAAGTTGATCAAAGTCAAACCTTGTGACATGGGGTTATGGTTTACTTTATGGTTATTTGTAGAGTGTAGAATCTGTAGATATCCCTGAAAAGGAGTAACAGCCACAGGTGTGTCACTGTGTTGTTCTTTTAAATGCAGTCGTATACAACTTCAAATAGTTATCTGATATTTAATTTGTTTTAGAATATTTCATTGGTCAGGGATGGGACCTATGGTGTTCGTGGTCACCTACTATGTCACTAGATAGTAGAAACAAGAAACAGGAAATGAGGACAAAACCAGAAACGGGGTCAGACGATTTTGGGGAATAAGAAATGTGCACATCCCCAGGCATGTGCAAGTCTGTCATGCATATAAAATTGATTACTAATGTAGTGTCAACTGTCAAGACGGGAATGAGAATGAGAACAGGAACGGAAATTGGAATGAGAAATAGGTTTCCAACTTGAATGTTTATGCCATATGGCATATGTTGAAAGTTGAAACTTGAATTGATGATGATGAATCATGAATCATGATAGATCATAGATGATAATTTAGATTCTGAAATATGAATGGTAATATGAATTTTTTATTTTTAATATATATATATATATATATATATATATATATATATATATATATATATATATATATATATATTTATTATGTGTCGTTTCCTGCCGTATCGTATCCAGATTTTTTGAAAATTTGTCGTATCCGTTTCAAATCCCGTACCCGTATTTGTTCCCGTATCCGTTTTCTGGTAACTTAGCCTGGGGTCTTAATTGTTTCAATTTTATTTTGTTGTAAAACCAAAAATTCCACCACAAACTTTTGAATATCCAATTTAAGGCCATTGGAAAGAAAATCCTTCTTAACCTTGTGGTAAGTTTTTAAAAATACTGAGTGCCCTTCTAAGGGAGAAGTGTGCAATTTGAGAAGAATCTTTTGTTTGAGTTGGTAATTCTTACATAGGTACAAGCAATCTTTTTACCATAACGAATCACTTTTATAGCTAAATGTATTAGATGTACTGGGATCTTGTTTTAATTTTTAAATGAGTTCCCACACTTCTTCATTCTTCCATTGATCCCTTGCTTCTTTTATCCAATCGGGTTGGATAATAGAAATGGCGGAAATCAATGCTTCCACATCCTCATCCTTTCTTGAGAGTTCATCTGTCACAACATTTTTCTTCCCTTTTTTGTAGATGACTTCAAAGTCATAACCCAACATTTTTGTGACCCATTTTTTATACTCTTCTAAAGATAATCTTTGTGCTAAAAGTATTTAAGACTATCATGATCCATTTTTACCTTGAAGTGTCTTCCCATTAGGTAGGGTCGCCATTTCTTAAGTGCATGTAGTATTTCCAACATTTACTTCTCATAATTATCTTTGTGTAAATACTTTCGTTTGATTGGACGAATTTTGAAAGCAATTGGTATTCCATCTTGCATTAAAACAACACTAGTTCCATTTCTCGAGGCATCACATTCCACAATAAACGTTTTTGTGAAGTTCAACATAGCTAAGACTGGTGCTTTACACATTGCCTCTTTAAGATGTTCAAACGCCTTTGTTGCTTTTGGAGTCCATGAAAATGCATCTTTCTCCAATAAAGTTGTTAGAGGTGCTATTATTCTCCCATAATTCTTAACAAACTTGCGATAATACCCTGTCAACCCGAGAAATCCTCACAGATGCTTTATGGATGTGTGGATTTTCCATTCCTTAATGGATTTAATTTTGCTAGGGTTTACCTTAACACCTTGATGAGATACAATATGACCGAGATATTGCACCTCTTGTACTCCAAAGTAAAATTTGGAGCTTTTTGCATATCACTATTTCTCTTCCAATAGTTTGAGCACCCTATCAACAAGTTGAACATGATCCTTCCAAGACGTTTTGTAGATTAGTATATCATCAAAAAATACTAGCAAAAAGTTTCTAAGGAAGGTTTTGGAAATGGAATTCATCAAACCTTGAAATGTAGAAGGTGCATTTGTAAGGCCAAAAGGCATGACCAAAAGTTCATAATGACCCTCATGAGTTCTAAATGTTGTTTTTAGAATGTTTTCAGTCTTCATTTTGATTTGATGATATCCTGAATGAAGATCCAACTTGGTGAAGTAAATCGATACATGCAATTCATCCAATAATTCATTAATGATAGGAATGGGAAATTTATCTTTAGTTGTGAGCTTGTTGAGCTCCCTATAATATAGAAACATGCGCCATGATCCATCCTTCTTATCCACCAATACTTTTGGAGTAGAGAAAGAACTTTGACTAGGTTGAATTATACGAGCCTCTAGAATTTCTGCAACCATGCATTCAATTTCACTCTTTTGGGCATAGCGATATCTGTAAGGCCTAATGATTGGAGGAACACTTCCTCGAATCAAATGAATAGCATGATCATGACCAAAAATATGTGGGAGGCCTTTGGGAGCCTCAAATACCTTGGAATGATTTTCCAAGATTGTTTGGAGATCTGGATAAATAGATGATTTCGATGTGGGAACCTCTAGTGAACATAATTGTGCAATTACGCCTCGTTGTTATTTCTTTAGAAGCTTTTTCATTCCATTAGAGCTGATTATCTTTCTCGGTATCCCTGTGATACCCCTTAATTCAACTTCCTTTCCTTCTGAACAAAATTTTATGAAAAGCTCTTGAAAATTAAAAGCTATTGTACCTAGTGATTGTAGCCATTTGACTTCTAGTGCAACATCAACACTACGCATTAGAATGGAAAGAATTGGGTTATTCAATACATATTCTCCCATGGATATCTTGATATTATGGCACTTTCCAGAGAAATTTATGATTCCTCCACTTGCAACCATCACTTGACACTCTGGTGCTGGATATTGGAAGCAATTCAATTCCTTTTCTATCTTACAATGAATAAAATTATGGGTACTACCCGAATCAATCAACACTATTACCTTTTTATTCCTGATATGTCCTTCTATATTGATAGTTTGAGGAGTGGTAATTCTAGCCAATGCATTATGGGATATGGTTGGATTTATTTATTCTGTGTCTATGGTTTGTTCCTGGTGTATATCCTCTTAATTTGATCTTTCTTGTTACTTTTCTTCCTCCTCTTCACAATCTATGTAAAATAATTTCTTCTCAGCACATTTGTGACCTTTAGTGTATTTTCTATCACAACTGTAAGACAGACCTTTGCTCTTTTTGCTTCCAATTGTTGTAATGTCAAACTAGTAGGTTGTTGAAGGCTAGGAGAAACAACACTTCCATCCTTATAGTTGTCAGTGATAGGCTTCCTTGTTGCCATAATTTTTCTTTCCATTTTTCTTGCTAACCTGGATGCCTTCTCTAATGAATCAGGCTCCCAAAGGCGAACCTCATCTCGGATGTTATCCTTTAAAGTCCCTATGAACAAATCAATCCTAAGCTCCTATGGAATATCTTTTACCCTTATATTCAACTTTTGGAAGTCTTCAATGTCCTCCATCATTGAACCCTTTTGTTTGATATTTATCAATTGGCTAAAAAATGTATTTCTTTTTGTATCCTCATAATGTGCTATCATTTCTTCTGTAAAAATTGCCCAAGTGACAATTTGTTTACGAGAGAAAATCCATCAATACCATACAAGCTGATTTGATTCCAAATATAAAGATGTAATGCGTACCTTTTGTGTGTTTTGCACATTATGGAGATCAAAATATTGCTCCATTTGCAGTATCCATGTTATGGGATCCTTTCCATCAAACTTCCTCATATCGATCTTTAGAACATGGTGGGCCTTCAATCCAACGTTAGAATCTATGAAATCATGATTAACATTTATTTTGTTCTCATCATGAGTTTCCTTTAATACCATTTCACCATTAGTAAACATTTATTGTAGCAACTTTGTCAAATCTCTCTTCAAATCTTCCACTTTTCCTTCCATCTTAGCTTCCACATCATTCATCTTAGCTTCCACATCTTTATTTAAACAATCCATCTTAGCTTCCATGCCTTCCTTTAAACCATCCATCTTGTCTTCCATTCCATCCATATTAGCTTCCACGCCTTTCTTTAAACCATCCATCTTATCTTCCATTCCATCCATCTTAGCTTCCACGCATTTCTTTAAACCATCCATCTTAGCTTCTGTTACTTTTTGTGAGAGTGAATTTTGTTGCACTTGGTCTCATAATTTTGATATATCATGTTGCATTTCTTCCTCTTATTCATGAGTCATGCTAGATATTTCAGGTTTCTTACTAGGTGTTTCCATTTTCTTTCTTTAGGGCATCAATTAATGATAATTATGCTTCACTATACCCTTTGAATTCCTTCAAAATAATTTTTTAAACCAAACTTATGCAAAATTTAAAAAAAATTACACACCTTTTCTCACTTTGCATGAGCTTGATATTGAATCTAATGTATCTCTGAAATTTTAGATCTCCAAGGTCTAAAATTGCTAACTATGGTAGCTCTCTGAGTCCTATTTATAATGCCACCAGTTTGATCGAAATTGGATTCTCCAAGAAAGAGTTATGCACAATATTCCAGGAGTCCCTGATTAAACATTTTTTCAGTAGAGCGAACTTGTACGAAGTGCCACGTGTCATGGTTTCACCCTTCAGACTTGAAAATGATGCATAGAAAACTACAGTCCATCCTCCTTCTATAACTTCTTATGAAATTTCAATTTGATACTAAGAGAGAATGTTATGAAAATTTTCCCAATGTCACCTGTTTGGGATGTAATTCAGGGGCATACAAAAACCCTAACTTCCTTATATCATATCTCTGACAATATAGCAAGACAAGCTCTGAAATTCAACCCTGAGGATCATTGGGAGTTTGTCTCAATTGTGTTTTTTTAGCTTCTGAAATGTCACAGAAACCAAGTTATAGAAAAACTTCCATGATGACTGGTTTGAAGTAGCGAAACCCTAGAATCCAAAGCTCTGATAGCAATTTTTATGAACCAACTCACAAAAAGATAGAAAAGATAGATCAACGACTTCAAAATCAGCCTCTTCGAGGGGGAAACCTCCTTTACATTAGATAAATGAACAATTCTTGGATGAAACAAATAACTAAACCTCCTTTCTATATATAGGAGTCTAAGGGGTCACAATATAATCAAAGCCGACATAACAATAATAATAATAAGGGCTACAATGACAATAATAATGGGGGAATCACTAGTATTATAGGGACTTAACATAGTGGTAGCTCGTAAATCTAATTAGGGGGTTGGAGATCAATTTTGGTGGGTTCTAGTAAATGAGATCAAGGGGTGGCACTCCCTTCCAGTGGGCGATGGAGAATGAGAGAAGGGCGTAGCATTTTGTAGGTGGATGCTTGCATACTAGCATGAGTCTGCACTAGTACAACATTGTAAGATGTTTTCTTTTATAATAAAAGATGAAGACAAAGATGATGACAACAATGGTTTTCTCCCACATTGGGTTTCCATCTAAAATCCTAGTTTCCTCATGTGTTGTTGTTTTCTTATGTGTGATGGTTTATTGTTCTCTTACTGCTCATGGTTAACATTTAATTAATATCTAATGAAGTAATGATTCACTGGTTCAAGTTAAACACATGATGAAATAAATGAAAAGTTATTTAACTGGGTATACATTGTTTGTCTTCATCATAGTTGTGTACATATGATAGTTTACTTAATGACAGTAGCATACAAAAATATGAATAATAAAAGGAAGATTTAAGTGAGGTTAAAATAATGATTCACCACCCCCTCCCCCCTCTCAATATTTTTCCCAACAATTGGTATGAGCGCAAGTTCCTCAGTAGAATCTTGATTGCTTAAGGGATATCCATCAAGATGAGTAGTCAAGGAGGAGTATTTTATATCATGCCACCTTTATTTAATGGAACTAAAATTTTCTTTTGGAAATTCAGAATGAGGTCATACTTGCAGGCACTTGGAACAGATGTATTGGAAATTGTTGAAGGTGGATATTAATATCCAACCTCTATTCCCAGAATTACTATAGGGAAGAAACAATATGAAACCAATGCAAAGGTTATAAATTCCATCTTGGGAAGTATGTTCAAGTCTAAATTTGTGAAATTCATGCATCTAAACACTGCAAATGAAATGTGGGATAATATTATCCAAATCTATGAAGGTGATGACAAGGTAAAAAGTGTCAAACTTCAAACATTTATAATTCAGTAGGAGACACTTAAATTGCATAATGATGAAAGCAATGTAGGATTTTTCCTTACAGTATACGATATTGTTAACTCAATGAGAAATATTGGTGATGAAATAAAGGATGCTACTATTGTTGAAAATATTTTGAGATCACTAACTCAACAGTTTGATTTCAAAGTCTCTACTATTGAAGAAATGAAAGATTAGAAAAATCTCATTGTTGAACAGCTCCATGGGATCCTAATAGCCTTTGAGATGAGAAAAGGAGGTGCATCATATATGAGATAATAAGCTTTCAAAGCCACACATAAAGAGAAAGATAAGGAATCTCCTGAAGATATGAGCTACATATCAGATGAGGAATAAGAAAACTTCGAGAGGAAATTGCAAGTGGGAACTAGAAAATTCAGAGTTAAGCTTCCATTTAAATGTTTTTCTTATGGAATGGTAGGCCATTATGCATGCAAATTTCCATTTAAAGAAATTCATAAAGATAATGAAAATAATGTTTCCAAAAATAAGTTCTCTTACAAGAAAATCTTTTACTCAAATGAATATAGTCAAAGAACATCCGATGACCAGGAAAATTTAGATTGAAATTCTAATAGTCACTATCAAGTACTTATGGCTCTTGAATATCATTCAATTAATGAATTAGATAGTTGTGAGGTAGATGATTTAATGAAACCACTAAAATAGAATGATAAGCTCATGAACGATAACAAAGAATTGGAAATAAAATGAAACAATATGATTGAGGAAATAAACATGTTAAAGATGGAATTAGAAGAAACCAATAGAAGAACATAAAGCATAAGAAAAAAACTTAAAGAAAAGGAAAATGATTGTGAAACATTAGAATCTGAAGTTATGACCCTAAAGGAAGATTATGAGAAGATCAACAAATGGGAAAATGAATCTGAGTCTCTAGAGAAGATAATTAATGAAAAATGCTCTCCTCTAATCAAAATTGGCATTGGGTACAATCACATGGCTTCACATACACAATGTGATGAAAAAAACCAGTATAGTTTTGTTCAAAGGAAAACTAAATCAAGCCACACATCTGAAAGAAAATATCCTAGATCAAGGTCAAGATCAGTCCCTAGGCATAGAGGATGGTTTTATGGATATTGTTTCTCTTGTAACTCATTTGGGCATAAGGCCACTAATTGTAGGTCAAGTATGAAGAACAAAACCAAGAGATGGGATAAGTTCCAACACATAATTAGAAACTGCAAGAATATCTGGAGGAAGAAGGAACATCAATTAGAAACATAGGGAAGATTCACAGTATTAGAACCCATTTTTTTTTAAATATTACTTCTCACTGAGACTGCAGAAGTAATATGAGGTACATGGCCTCATAAAAAGTTGATGATGAATATTAGGTCTTTTGAATCATTGGCGTATAATATGAGGGGGAATTATACTTTGATGATGATTACCATGTTGATCTGATTTTCATGTTGTTAATATTACTGACAGTGCATATGATGTAGTAATAGTGAATAGGAACATATAGTATAGGCTCAGGGGGGGCTATGGTTATGAAAATTCGGTATGTTACTTTTGGTACATGAATCCTATGAAGGACGGTCACGTATATACATAAGTTTTGATCTAAACAATTATGTATGTTTCCTTGAGATGAAGAAATAGTGGGACAGACTTAGGGAGAGGTTTTGATATGCTTCATGTTGGCTTAAGGGGGCCTAACCCAGGTTCAAAGATGTTTATGCCAACAAATAAAACCCTAATGGTTGGCCCTTTCGGTAGCAACCTGCATAGCGCAGGCTACAGTCTCACCCAAAACAGTATTGGGGGATGCTAGAACTAGGTTTTTGCATACAGATACCATGTGATAAGTGGTCTTCAGCCCTTGTCTCTCATATCTGCCTTCATTCTGATGTATGTCTTCCTATGATCTGCTACTTAAACTCTAAGAAAATGACTCTTAGTCCTTCGTGAAGGTCTGTGATCAGACTTTACAGACCTAAAAGAAGTAGACTATCCACTTTCGTACACTAAATAGTAATGATAGATCTATCTTCGTGCATATCTACCTGATTCAACAGAAATCATCACATATTTAACCATTACCTTCGTGAAAACAAATTATTACTTAGTTCATGCATATACATTAAAGATTTAATACATTTTCATGGAAATTATACTTCATTCCAAAGAAAACAGATCATCAAGCCATAATGCATAACTTGAACATAAATAAGAATAAAACAAACAGGCAACATACTTGTTCCAAAATCAACCTTTATTAGATTCAGCATTCAATTTATAGACTCGTCCACCCTACACACCCATCTATAGGGGCCCACGCACTTAGCTATAGGAGCCTTCCCCTTTTGCCTAAGTACAAGAAACAAAGATTTCTTTCCTTAGAACTTGCCCAAAACAATAATTCTCTATCTTAGATACCTTCTCTAGAATTGCTACGACTCAAATATGTATAACATTTTTCTTACAATACGATCGCCCGCGACCTATGGGTGAGTCTCAAAACTGGCCTACCAATTACCCTAACAAGGGGCTAATGCCCCTTTGACTCGTACATAGTTGTGCACTATGCTTCCACGTTTCGCAGAGACTTTACGCTCTTTACAAAATTCTTCTCAAAAATTGGTTAAACTAACCCAAAATTGACCCTAGGTACCCTATCTTAATAGGCCCCCAAAAAAAATATGGTGACTTTCCTTCGAGTCACTCTGCTGGAACCTTGATCTTGTTCTAGAGGTCACTAAACTTGACTTGCAATGTTACTACATCATCACAACTCTGCACCATTCCCTAAAACACTTCCTCTACCAAATTTCCTATCGTCAAGCCTCATACTACTAGGTGCATCGTTCTTTGTGTTGGGTGGACTGTCTTTAAATTTTATTGAAGTGACAGAGTAAGCTGATAGGATTCCTCTATCCATGGATGTATTCTAGCCTTAAGAAGGGCCTCTTTCCTTTGTAGCTCTTCAAATAGTGATTGCAGCTATTTTCCTTCCAACAGTCGAGTGAGGCACTGGACTAGTGCCAAAGTGCGCGTAGTCACAATGACTTTATCAAACTTGTGTTATTTCTCATGGATGTCTGTGTTAAGATTCTACAAGTTTGGGTCCTCTTGGAGAGTTGTCCATAGCTTCATGGTCTGTTTGAATATCAATGTGGAGACTGTGACTGTTTTATCCAGAGTTCCCATGTTTTCTCTGATAGTTTTTCTGCACTACTCCTCGACCTCTGCAAGTGTGGTTGGTTCTAATTTTAGATATAGCTCTGAGATCTTCATATAGAAGTCAAACGTGAATTTTCCTATCTCATCCTTTCAAGTGCATACTGCATCATCTCATTTCTTGATTTTTTCTATAGCTGTGGCATCCTATGGAATGTTTAACTCTAGCACTAAATGGCATGACTATGTTTCCAATCTCTGACTTCGTGCTTGCAGCTCCTTTTCTTTCAGAGCCTGAACCTTCTCCATGAACATCTTCTCATTGTTTACTTTGAATTCACTAATCACTACAAGCGCATGCTGCTCTTTGATCTTAAGCTCATCCAAAAAACTCTGATGCAATGCATGGAGAGTTTGAAGCGGAAACATGCCTAAGTTCACCCCAATGTCTTTGACTGTGCTCAATAGAGTGCGATCTTCCTTTGATTTCACATGGACTAATCCTTTTGGTAAGGGTATGAATTTGAGGCCTATAGTCCGTTCCAGCTCCAAAATGTTCTCACTCCCATGTGCCAGGATCGCTTGCACCCCACTTGCTTGAATTTGGCTTGTTTGGATCTACAGCTCATGCAGATCCTTCTGGACACTCCCTAGTGTCTACATATACTATTATTCAAATTGTTGCCACAACTCTATTGTGGTGTCTTTTAATTTCTCTCCAATCTCATCAAAATCCCCTTCAATGAGGATCATCAGGTCAACGCACACTTATTTATTAGATTTGTGCATCTTCCTTGGCCTAGTAGTTGCCTTTTTACTATGCTTCCTCAATGTGAAGGGAGTGCTTTGATCCTATCCTCCATCTTGGGCCTGTTCCGACAGTTCCTTCTCTTTAGTATGCTGGGAAGCTGATGCCTCGACTTCCTCTATTGCAGTGCGCTCTGTCTCATCATGCTCTTTCACAACGTGCTCATTTTAAGCAGCTACCTTAGCAACGACTTATTTATTTATTTTCTCAGCCAATTCTCGCACCACTTTCTATGCTACTTCTTTTCACTTCTGTGAAGTTGTTGTCTGCATAGCTGCCATCTCCGTAGTAGAGCTCTCTCCACCCTTCCAAGTACCTACACTAACATCTATGTGTTGGCACCACTCTGATGGCCAACTACTCACAATCTCCTGCACATCTGTCTCTGAGACTAAGTATGGCAACTTGTGCCATATATGTTTAAGGTCCCTCCTCACCCTGATTTATACACTGTGGAAATCGGCCATGAATTGTGCGAAGGCCCTGAGCTACTCAAACAAGGTTGGAGACAACCTTGGCCGCTAATTTATTATTGTTCGAAGATCCATCTCAACTAGTATCCATAAAATATTTGATTCCCTAATCCTATCTAGATCCCTTGTCAACCACAGTGAAGCAAATTTTGCTGCATCTGGTAACTATTCTACTTGCAGAGGACGTTGACTATCCTCTAACAGTTGCCATGCTACTAACATAATTAAAAACAAGAGCCAATCATAATGAAAGGGCTTACTATCCTCTTGGGCTTCACAATAGTTTGTGAGGAATTCCTTACATAAATACTGTGCCTAGCTATATTGTACTCCCTTCTCGCACTTGGCATCCAATGACACTACTAGCGCTGGAAATTTGTCTGCAAGACATTTCCTCATAATCTTCCCTTCTAAGATTTGAGTGGAAAACTGCACTGCGTGGTCTTGAATGGAGAGGATAGAATATCCGCATGACTTCTTGACTAAACAAAATTCAGGCTTCATCTTATCTGCAAACTCCTTTTCTCCACTTTTCCCTCCAAACTCCTTGGCAAGGTCTGCCACTTTATAGGGCATCTTCATAATCCGACGGATGAGCATATCCATGATAGGGATGGGTTCTCCTTCCATAAACACCCATCTTGCACTAGCGTGACTAGTTAGCACACACACATATTGTTGATATTTGACCTGTGAAAATGTGGTATGTAAAGCATGTTCAGCAATTCGGCCTGCTCAACACCTCTGACACATTTCATGGGTTGCAACCATGTAACCCCAGTTTCTTCATAATAGATATTCTTCATGTATTTATGAGTAGCCAAATAAGGTAATCTATTGTGGTTTACGAGATCTCAATCCTCCATCTTTAGAACTGGAATGCACGCTAAGACCATGCCTTCAAATTCGACCTGTTCTGGTAATAGGGGCATCGAAATGATAAATTTTCCCAAATCGTGGTCTTTGGTTACTTTTGCCTTCTTTTCCATGGATGGATATACTCCAGGAACTATGTTATAGGCTGACCCTCCTCAGCATCTAACTCTTCCACTCCATTGAATTCTTCTTCCTCTAGGTCCATAATTTTCTTTGACTCCTTATCCTTCTTCTCCATCTACTAAACCTCCAAGTTCTTCCTCGGTAAATGTCTCACCAGGACAGGTTTCTTCTACTTCTCTTTTGCAACCAATTACTTCAACCTAGGTGACCTTGACCCAAAAGGAATAACGGGTGTAACTTCCATAGGTATGACTTCAGGGCCTTCTGATTGAGAAACAATGGCTTCAGAATTGATTAGAGTAGACATTTGTTCAAATAAAGTTCACGGGCTTCTACAGACAAGTTTTCAAATGATGGTCATGACAAGAGTTCTTCCCAGTATTTTTGCTTCATAAACTTAAAAAATCAAGGCTCACAAGAAATTATCAGAATGCAAAGTGTTCTTCAATGCACCAACATGCTCAATTTATAGAAGGTTTTGAATTCAAATCTGATTGTTCCCTCCAAATTTTGATCATAAATGCATCTTTGGCAGTAGATCTCCAAATATTTTTGCCATAAATGTCACATACCCACTCCTATTAATGGAATATTTTCCATCAAATCATGAATAATAACTCCAATGGATAGTTTCAGAACCATCTGCGTGGTACCATCCTCCATGGTGTAGCTCAACCAACGCAGCTTCACCTACCACACTCCTTTCTTCAATCATGTAGCCTTCCTACTATGTTTTTCTCCTTATTGGTTCCATTGTTTATAGTCCCGCAATCCCTTGCAGCTTCTTGGATTACTAAGATTGTCTTGCTAGAATTTAGTCATTGCACAGGGGTAGGATCCCTTGTTTACAACTTCAGCCTACTCCCATTTACTTTTCCAGGGAATGGCTCCCTATTCAGCTTCATGAGTTGAACTGTGCCACCATTCGTGATCTCCTTAACAACATATGGCCCCAACCAGTGCATTTGAAATTTATCTGGGAATTTTGTGAAATTGCTGTCATATAGAAGCACTAAATCATTCACCTTGAAAGTGCACAAATTGATATGCCTATCATGCCATGCTTTCTCAAATTCATTTTGCACATACTTGTGAAAGCATGCAAGAAAGAAATCCTCTTCTAACTCCATTAGCTACGTGACCCGTTCCTCCAAGGTCTCGCGATCCAACATCTCTATCAAAGATGCAATACGTAAACTTGGCACAATATACTCCATAGGAATCATTGCTTCAATCCCATAGACCAACCTAAATGGTGTTTGGCCTATCAACTTCTTGCAGGTCGTCCTATATGCCCATAGCACTACTGCTAAGCACATATCCTAGTCATTTCTCTATGCATTGTACACTTTTGTCAATGCATTCTCTAGGATTTTTTAAAATGCTTCCACTATACCATTCACCTGTGGGTGATTGGGTGTGCTCTTTTGATGATACAATTGGAATTTATCAAGCTATGTGCTCACTTGAAGGGGGTTCAATGAGAAAACTATACACCAATCTTGATCCTTCATTTCTTCTAAAGAATCACCCACTATGCCTAGCTACAAATGATCAACACCTTTGACTTAGGATTTCTGAACTCCTTCAAAGCTTGCTAGGTTTTTGCCAATTTCGTGGTGGGGCTATTAGTGAAATAGCTAATGTACCATGTTAATGCTCGATATTGTAAGGTTTTAACCATCTACGCTTCCTTGATGCTATCACCTATATTCCATTTTGTCATCCATATAGATCCTGCGACAAACTAGAACTATTTAGGATCTTCTCTCCCTACGCCTTTAAAACTCAACATCTTAATTGCATTTTCCATGTTGAATGGTGGAAGTGGAGGTGGAGGGGTTGAAGGTTTAGGTGTATGAGGTGGAGGTGGAGTGGATGGATGAGATATCCTTGGGATACCTTGCATAATTAATAGAACTGCACTTCGCGGCATGGTCAACATCATTCCTTCATCATCACTTGAAGGGGATTCAATGAGGAGACTATACTTTGAGCTTGATCCTTTGTTTCTTCTAAAGAATCTCACACTATGCATAGCCCCCAATGATCAACACAACATTGGGTTAATGTTGCGCAATGCTTGAGGAATTCTAGGTTTATCAACAAAAAAGCACGCCCTACACCCACAAGCGAATGGCACGGTGAAGGAATTTAACCAAATCTTGGAGAATGAATTGATGAAGGTCTGAAATGCATAGAGAAATGACTGGGATATGCATGTACCAGTAGTGCTATGGGAATATAGGATGACCTACAAGAAGTTGACAGGCCAAACACTATTTAGGTTTGTCTATGGGATTGAAGCAGTGATGCCTATGGAGTACATTATGCTAAGTTTATGTATTGCATCTTTGATAGAGATGGAAGATCACGAGACCTTGGAGGAACAAGTCACACAACTGATGGAGTTAGAAGAGGATCGCTTTGTTTCAGGATTTCACCAACAGGTGAAAAAGGAACATGAAAAAGCATGACATGATAAGCATATCAAGTTGTGCACTTTCAAGGTGGATGGTTTAGTGCTATTATATGAAAACAAGTTCACAAAATTTCTAGGGAAATTTTAAATGCATTGGTTAGGGCCATATGTTGTTAAGGAGATCATAGATGGTGGCGCAGTTCAACTCGTGACGCTGAACGGGGAACCATTCCCTGCAAAAGTGAATTGGAGTAGGTTGAAGTTGTATACAGGGGATCCTTCCCCTGCGAAATGACTACATCATAGTAGGAAAGTCTTATTAATCTAGCAGCTGCAAGGGATTGTGTGACTATAAACGATGCAGCCCGACAAGGAGAAAAACATAGTAGGAAGGTTACAAGATGGAAGAAAGGAGTGCGACAAGTGAAGATACCCTGGATGAGTTGTGCCATGGAGGATGGTATGATGCAGATGGGTCCAAAAGTAGTCGTTCGAGTTACTATTAATGATTTGATGTAAAATATTCCATTAAGAGGAGTGAATAGGTGACATTTATGGAGAAAATATTTGGAGATCTCTCACCAAAGACACATTTATGATAAGACTTTGAAGGGAACAGTCAGATTTGAATTCAAAACATCCTATAGATTGGGCATGTTGGTCCACTGAAGAAGACTTTGTGTTATGAGAATTGTCTGTGAGCCTTGTTGTTTTAAGTTTGTGAAGCACTAAGACTGGGAAGAAATCTTATCATGACCATCATTTGCAAAATTGTTTGCAAAATCCCATGAACTTTTCTTTGAACAAATGTCTGCTCCAGTCAATTCTAAAGCCACTGTTTCTCAAGAAGAAGGCCTTGAAGTCGTATCTATGGAAGCTATGCCTATTGTGCCTACAAAAATGAGGTCACCTAGGCCAAATTAATTAGCTGCAAAAGCGTATCAAAAGAAACTTTTCTTGGTGAGACATTCACCAAGGAAGAACCCAATGGTTTGGTAGAAGGAGAAGAAGGATACCCAACTCAAGAAAATTATGGAGCTAGAGGAAGAAGAATTCCATGGAGTGGAAGAGTTAGATACTGAGGAGGGTGAGCCTATCACATGGCTCCTAGAGTATATCCCTCCGCAGAAAAGGAAGACAAAAATAACCAAATACCTCGATTTTAGAAAATTTATGGTCTCCACACCCATGTTACCAGAATAGGTCGAGTTTGAAGGCGCAATCTTAGCACGCATTCTAGTGATGAAGATAGAGGATTTGGGTCTTGTAGACCATGAGAGATTCCCTCATTTGGCTACTCAAAAATACATGAAGAAGATCTATTATGAAGAAATTGGGGTTACGCGATTGGAACCCGTGAAATGGGTCGAAGGTGTTGAGCAGGTCGGGTTGTTGCACATGCTTTGCATACCACATTTTCACAGGTCAATTATCAACACTGTCTGTGTGCCAACTAGTCATGCTAGTGCATGATGGGTGTTATGGCTCAGAGAACCCATCCCTATCATGGATATTCTCATCCATAGGATTATGCAGCTACCCTATAAAGGGGTGGACCTTGACAAGGAGTTTGGAGGGAAATGTGGAGTAAAAAAGCTAGAAAATAAGATGAATGTTGAATTTGGTTTAGTCAAGAAGTCATGCAGATATTCTATCCAATCCATTCAAGACCAGGCAGTGTAGTTTTCTAGTCAAATCTTAGTAGGGAAGATTATGAGGAAATTCCATGCAGACAAAATTCCGGTGCCAGTAGTGGTGTTGGCTTCCCAGTGCGCGAAGGGAGTACAATACAATTTGGTGGAATATTTATGTAAGGAATTCCTCTCAAACTACCATGAAGCCGAGGAGGACAATAAGCCCTTTCATTATTCTTGGTTCTTGTTTTTAATTATGTTAGTATCATTGTGACTACTAGAGGATAGTCAATTCCCTCTATAGGTAGAAGAGTTACCAGGGGCAGCGAAGTTCACTTCACTATGGTTGAGAGAGGATTAGGAGAGGATCAAGGACTAGAAGATTTTTTGGATACTATTTGAGATGGATCTTTGCATAGTAATCAATCAGCATCCAAGTTTGTCTCCAACCTTGCTCAAGTAGTTTAGGGCATTCGCAGAGTTCAAGGTTGATTTCCATAATGTATCATTCAAGGCAAGGAGGGACCCTAAAATTATATGTGAAAGAGATTGTGGGTAGTTTACCATTAGAGTGGTGACAAACCATGGATGTTGGTGTAGGTACTAGTAAGGGTGGAGAGAGATCTGCTGTGCAAAAGTGAAAAGAAGCAGCACAGAAAGTTGTGCGAGAATCGACTGAGCAAAGAAAGAAATAAGCTGGTGCTAATGTAGCTACCAAAAAAGAGCGTGCTATGAAAGAGCATGTTGAGACAGAGCACACTACAATAGTGGAATTCAAAGCATTGGATTCCCAGCATACCGAAGAGCAGGAACTGGCAAAACAGGAAGGAGATGGGTGAGAGGAGTAGAGCACTCCCTTCACATCGAGGTAGCATAGTAAGGAGGCAACAATCAGGCCAAGGAAAAAGCACAAATCCGATAAACAAGTGCATATTAACCTGATGATCCTCACATAAGGGGATCTCGATGAGATTAGAGACAAAGTAAGAGACAAAACAAAAAAGTTGTGGTAGCAATTTGAACAACAATACATGTAGACACTAGGGAGCATCTAGAAGGATCTGCATGAGCTGAAGGTCCAAATAGGTTGAAGTTAAGCTAGCGTTGGGAAAGAGAGTGGGGTGCAAGCAAGCCTGGCATAAGGGAGCATGAAATTTTGGAGCTAGAATAGACTTTGAACCTCATAGTCATATCCTTACTTACTAGAAGGATCTGTCTGCATGGAATTAGAGGAAGACCGTGCTCTATTAAGAACAGTCAAAGACATTGGGGTGAACTTAACCACGATGCTACTTCAAACTCTCCATGCACTGCATCACGGGGTTTTAGACAAGCTTAGGATTAGAGAGGAGCACGTGCTTGTTGTGATCAGTGAATTCAAAGTCAACAATGAGAAGATGTTCATGGACAAGGCTCAGGCTCTGAAAGAAAAGGAGGAGCTTCAAGCATGAAGTCAGAGCCCGGAAACAATAGTAACACAAGAATTCCATTTAGTGCTAGAGTGAAACATTCTGGAGGATACCACAACTACAACAAAAATCAAGAAACTGGCTGCTGTAGTCTACACATCCAAGGATGAGACAGGAAAGGTCATGTTTGAAATCCAGATGAAGATCACAGAGCTAGAACCAGAAATTACAACCAACCACTTTGCTAGAGGTTCGGGAGCAGTGCAGAGTAGCTATCAGAGAAAACATGGGCACTTTGGATACAACAATCATAGGATGTACATTGATATTCAAATAGGCCATGGAGCTACACATGACTCTACAAGAGGACCCAAACCCGCAAAATATTGACATAGATATCTAGGAGACACAATGCAATTTTGATGAAGTGAGGGCGATTGTGCGCACTTTGGCGTTAGTCCAACGCCTTGCTCGATTGCAAGAAGGAAAATAGTTGCAATCACAAATTGAATAGATATAAAGGAAATAAGTGCTTGTTGAGGCTAGAATACATCCATGGACATAGGAAGCCTGTCAGCTTACTCTGTCACCTCAGTAAAAGTTAAGGCATTGTAGACAACACAAAGAATGATGCGCTTAGTAGTAGAAGGCTTGATGACAGAAAAGCTGGGACAGGAAGTGCAGTAGGCCTTGGTACAGAGTTGTGTTGATTTTGTAGCATTGTAGGTTGAGTTCAGTGACCTCCGCAAAAGGATCGAGGTGCCAGCAGAGTGAATCGAGGGCGAGTTACCATATTTGTGTAGGGGGGCTATTTTGATAGGGTCCATAGGGTCAATTTTGGGTTAGTTTAACCAATTTTTGAGAAGAATTTTGTAAATAATGTAAAGTCTTAGCGAAATGTGGAAGTGGAGTGGACATCTAAGTTAGAGTGAAAGGGGATTTAACCCCTTTTTTGGGTAATTGGTAGGTTGGTTTCGAGAGTCACCCATAGGTTGTGGGCCATGGTATTGTAAGAAAAATGCTATATATATTTGAGTCATACTGAGTCTAGAAAAGGTATCTAAGATAAAGAATTATTGTTTTCGGCAAGTGCTAAGGTAGGAAATATTTGTTTCTTGCACTTAGTTGAAAGGGGAAGGCTTCTGCCGCTGAGTACGTGGGCCCTTGCAGCTAGGTGCACAGGGTGGACGAGTCTATAAATTGAACACTGAAACTAATAAAGGCTGATTTTGAAACAAGTATCTTGCAGCTGTGTTTTATTCTTATTTCTATTTAAGTTATGCATTATGTCTTAATGACCTATTTTTTGTGGAATGAAGTATAATTATTGCACGAATCGAATGAATATTTGATATCTATGCATGAACTAAGTAATAATCTGTTTGTGAAGGCAATTTTTAAATATGTTATGATTTATGTTGAATCAGGTAGATCTACATGGAGACAGATCTAAGGTTACTATTTATTGTGCAAAAGTGGAGGGTTTGCTTCATTTAGGTCTATAAAGTCTGATCGCAGACCTTTGTAAAGGTCTAAGAGCCATTTTCTTAGAGTTGCAATAGTTGACCATAGGAAGACATCGATTGAAACGAAGTTAGATATAAGCGACAAGGGATTAAGACCACTTATCGTATAGTCTCTGGATGCAAAAATCTAGTTCTAGCATCCCCCAATACTGCTTCAGGAGAGACTGCAGTCTGTGGTATGCAAGTTGCTACCAAAGTGGCCAACAGTTAGGGTTTTGTTGGTTGGCGGAAACAACTCTGAACATGGGTTAGGCCCCCTTAAACCAACAATTTAGTCAGTTATTATTTGGATTTCTTATTTTGACATTGGTTGGTTATAGTCTATTGATGCTCATATATTACTTAGAAATGGTATTGGCTTATGATGGTTTATGAGTTGCTGTAATATGACATTTTTTCTTTGGTTCTTTTGATGGATTTACTGATTGATGAACATGGATATGATCAGACCTTCCAGGGAATAGTTGGCACAGGTTTAGGGGGAGCATTTTCTATTCTTCAAATAGTGCATTATTGGCATTCTAATTTCTTGAGAATTATGTGTTGCACAATGATGTTCATGATAAGTAAATATATCATTGGTGAAGTATTGGTAATGTTGTTGAAGGCACATTTTTTGCTGAAGTTTTGATGATGACTATATATTGCTTAAATGACACTTAATGAAGATGATTATGCTATTTTTTTTCCATAATGTATTTTATGACGCTTGAGTTGCATGTGGTGCAATTATGGATGATGCTTATATATATATATATATATATATATATATATATATATATATATATAATATATTGCTTGAAATATATGTGAAAAATTATTATGATGTGATAATTCTTCTTGCATGAATATAATGGTCCAAGAGAATGATATTGATGCCTATGAATTATAACTCTTCATATATGAGGTAAAGGAAGGTTACATGAAGACAAGAGGATGGTTATTTATATATTTCTACTACAATTTCTCTGTGATTGAAAGCATTACATATTTGGTTACATGTTGATTCTACTCAGGATTGATGCTACATTGTCCTTTCTTAGTTCATGATGATGATGTTCATGCTATATGATCCTATATGGTGTATGATGATTGATAATGACCACCATGGTCATACTATCTCATTGTTGAGGTATTTGGTTTTGGTTATAAATGTCATATTTATCTCTTGATGTAAGGGTCATGTAAAGAACCATTATGTAATAATTTTAATATTCAGTCATTTTTGGACTATTGGGGTCAAGTGAATTATGTATGTAATCCCATTATTTTCGGAATTTGATGTAATGTTGAGTCAAATATGTAACACTGATGTGTTGGTTGATTAATATAAGCACGATTCCTTGGTTATAGGAAAGACGATATTTGATTGAGTCATAGAGCCATGTAGTTCTTTATAAATCTTACAGAAGATTCAACATATGCTCGGGGTCATTATACATTGTTCATATTTAGTAGATAAGATTTATAGTGGTCATATCTACAAAGGGAGAGAGAAGTCTTCATTCAAAATTTGTCAGCCCTTTTCCCTTGATTTCAAAGGAAGAGAGTAGCTTTGTGTTTGGAGAAGAATGCTCAGAGAGAAGCTTGGTGTGTTTACAAATTTATTTGTAGGGATTTACAGGTGATGGTGACCAAACAACAAAGTGGTTGCCATCAATCCAAAGGGGGATATTGTTGGCAGTATGACTAAAGTGTTGTCCTCGATGGAAACCTACTTCATAAAGATGCTAAAATGACGGTAGAAGGATGATTATACAAGATGGTATAGATGTGACAGAGAGAATGGACAAAGGAATATCAGTTCAAAGACAAAGGAATGATAAAGGTGAAGTTTGGGAAAGTATACACAGGTCCTATGAAGAAAGGTCACATACATATGTAGGTATGGTGAATAAAAGTCATGTACATATTCCACACCATGGTAATTGGAATACCATGGGTCTTTACCATGGTATTGGCCCATAGTATTGAGTGCGATAACGAATATTTGATCCCATCAAAGAATACCATCGACATTACTAAGGGATTGGCCTAAGGTATTGACTAAGGATCATACTATATAAGGAGATGGTGATCAAAGTGTTATGTGTGTAAGTGATCGATTATTGATGAATTGTTTGATCTAAAATAGGTGTTCACCAAGGAGCATGGAGGAGGATTAGGTACAGTGGATATAAAAGTATAGTAGAGAATAATGAATATGCTTACTTGATCTTTTATGATTATGACTTACAACGATATATTTGTGGTGGTAATGATAATCTGACATGAATATGTGATAGTAAGGGTTACTAAGTGTGTGTTGTGATTGTAGAAAAGGAATGATTCAGTCATTACAAATCTATATGCAGGTTTTTATATGAGAAGTCGCATACATACGTGGATCTTCTTATGGGAATTCACATATACATTTTGCGAAATTTCATAATCTATAAACAAATGCTAAGCATGAGAAGCACGTACATACGTGGATGTGTTTTTTAAAATACATGCATATCTACTAGGGTTTTGATGTATGAGTTGATGATCATGGTTGGTTTGTTCCACTATGTTTACTATTGTTTGTCGATGAAGTCTCTCTTATGATAATTTGTGTTTGATAGTACTAGTTGGGTTGAACTGATTATGGTATGGAATGTTGTATAGTGATGATGCTACTGGTGATTTGTATTTATTTTAGTGATCTATGATGGTTTCAGTAAGTGATTGAGTAATTGATACAATGGTACAATGATTCAGATTCAATTGTCATATTTTGAGATCTATATGCAATTATTCTTCAAGGGAAGAATGTACATACATGGGTATGATTCAAAATAGTAGCATATATATTCTGACATATGATTGACCATGGTTTGCAGTGATAGGACCTGATTTCTATGATGAATGGAGTATGGATTGGTATACTTGTGAATGGTTATGCACTGATATAATCTATTATGAATTGATTTGATCTAATTGCATTGGTTGATTAAGATTCAACGATTTATTTGATCATACATTTGGTTCATTAATTGATGAGTTGATTCAATATTATGTTTCAAAATTGTTATTTGGTATTGGGATTAAATGATGATAGTGGGTACAGTTTGAAAATATGATGAAAAGTGGCCTATAGGTTTGATATCTTGAGTCAGGTGGATCCAGTATGAAGTATTATGAAACATGGTCCACAGAGGTGCTGAGGGTTGTAGCCTTCAGTGAGGGAGTCAAATCTTGCTTCTAGTGGTAGCTTGTAAATATGATAAGGGGGTTGGAGCTGCATTTCGGTGGGTGTCAATAAACAATATCAAGTGAGCTCAGTTTTAAAGAATGAGATAAGGTTGTAGCCTTCCGTAGGTGGGTTCCTGCATTCTGGTATGAGTCTGCACCAATACAATATTGCAATATGTTTTCCTTTACAATAAAATATGAAGACATAGAGAATGGTAACCATGGTTTTTTCCCACATTGGGGTTCCACCTAAAATACAGGTGTCCTCATGTGTTGTTGTGTTTCTTATGTATGATTGTTTATTCTTCTCTTATTTCTGATGTTTAATGTTTAATTAATCTTTAATGAATTAATGATGCACTGGTTTAAGTTAAACAAGTAATGAAATAAATGAAAAGTTAGTTAAGCAGGTATACGTTGTTTGTCTTCATCATAGTCATCTACATGTTTTGGTTTACTTAAAGATAATAAAGTACATAAATATGAATAAGAGAAGGAATATTTAAGTGAGCTTAAAACACTGATTCATGCCCCCCCACTCCCCCCCCACCCACCCCTCCCCCCAAGTACTTTTCCCAACAATAGATCACCATCAGTGAAGATCTTGAAGGAACCAGACAGCATATGTAGAAGTATATTGGTCGCCCTGTCCAAATCAATACAATGTTGCTCCTGCTAAATAAGGAAACATAGATCGGTTCCAAATTTATGTACATGGTATCTTGGAGGCTATAGTCGACTTCCATCTTGACACCATCACATATTTTGGGGATGTCATCATGTAGTACAAAGCTTGGCACCGTTATCTGACTGAGAAACATCAAGTGGAAGTTGCTAAGCTAGAGTTTTCCCAAAATCAAGATTAACTATTTTGTCTTATTAGTTTTTCCAGTTGGCACTACCCAATTTGGTCTTTTATGGGTACCAGTATATTATAATATTCTTTTGTAATTAATTTGTAAGTGGAATTCCAAGTAACAATTGTGAAATCTGAAGAGCCATGATGTAATTAGGCTAAAGAGTCAACTTGTAAGGAAGTTAAAGAGTCATGAGGGAAGTCCAAGAGTCACAAGGGGAAGTGAATAGTCACCCATTTTGTTATAAATATACTATCATAAGTAATGTAAATGGATTTTGGGAGTCAAGCTTTTTGCTAGGGTTTTATCTTAGAATCAAGAGCTTGGGAGTTTGATGAGAGCATTGGATTTTTTGTAGCATAGAGGGAGTATATTTCTTTGGAGGAGCAGGTGTAGACATCATGTTCCACTATTGGGGATAGTGGTCCATCAATGGTATATGTATGATTGGAACTTTCACTTAATAAAATATCGGAGCTGAAACATTTTCATGCATATGTTGTGAATATAGCAGGACTATTCTTTTTATGTTTGCAATGTATGTTATTGCACTTATGCTTATTCTTATGAACTATTTTGCTTTCATTGGTACAAATCTTTTTGAATGTGTGTTGTTGTATATTTCCATCATGGTTAACTTGTGAGCTATTTCGCAGGCTACCTTGTGATGTCTTTATGCTCGTGTGTTCCTTTTAAGCTGCTTACTATTACATGCTTCTAAGGGACTCACTGATTTTCCCCTCATGTGTTAGAAAATTTCATACACCACAGTTGACCCTCCACAGAGTCATAAACATCTTCACCAAAGTCACTATAGACCACTCTATGTGTTATTGCAGCCAAGGCGTATCATTAAAAACCACTGCATCAATAACCGGGTTGTATTCCTGATGGCACTCTTACACCAAAAAATGTGAGTTCTAATTGGGACTTCATATCAGGGAGATCCCATGAATGTTGGTGGGTCCAACACCATCAACCTTTTTGGTGCTAGAGGGAGGGGAAGATGACAAGTTAAGCCCATGAAGTTTGTTTGAAATCTTTGTATCATTAATGGCTTCTTCCCATATCTTAACTCCGACATGTTTTTCCACAACTCCAAATATGAAAGTTCTCATGGGAATAATCAATGGCTTGTAAAATTTGAAATTAGATGGTGAGGGTGGAACAACCATTCTTGATCACACAGCTTATTTTTTCAAATTTTACACTAAACATAATGTTTGTTGTGAGGATACTGCGTGCATGTTGTTCATCCTCACGTTTAAAGCATGCATAAAAGATTGTTGTTACACTTTTTCGATCACTTCCATCCACTCTTTCAAACATTTCATCATGGAGATTTATCACGCCTTTTACATGTGTGATTACAAATTTGTTTTCAAGAAAATCATGCAATTACAAAAAGCACCTGATGAATGTCTTAGAAATTGTCATGGTCACTTCATCCATTTCTGTTTCGAATTTTCTGAAGATGAAATTGATTGGAATATAATGAAAGAGAATTTTGAATTTATAGTTCATATTTTGATGAATCCAAAAGAATATGAATCTTTTGAGAGTCTCCCATCATGCCTCAGTTATGGAGCTCCTACATCTAAAATGAAGGAAGTTGTTGTCCCAAGTGACTCTTCGTCTTCTCCTCATTAAACATATCCATTTATGCAAGTTGAGGTGGGAGAACTTGATAGTTCATTTGTTGATTTACCACTGTCTTCTCCCACCCCACATACTGAAAATTTCAGCGCAGGTTTGGATTGTGAATCTAATGTTTGTGATAATATGTTACCTCCTTGTCCTCCATATGTTGATCCTTTTGGTCGTCTTGATTGTTATTTGTTGTGTTCACCTGTTTCAATCATTTCTTTTGATGTCCATGAGGATCAAGTTCAGGATGGAGTTAGTGTTGAACAACAAAGTTGCGATATCATTTACGTTGACTATGCGTGGGAGTTTATTTCTGAAGAAGAATGTGTGGTGAAGGTTGATTTTTCTCCTTCCATACCTCTCCGTCATTGTACCGGAAATTTCCATGACTCTCGAATTCCTATTGACTCTTCCAAAGAATAACTTTATGATGTTATTATTTCTAACCACACCCAGAACTTGTGGAATGTTCTTTTTACATTCGAATGTGGAGAGGAAAAACATTTTCTTATTGATATCTCCAATCCATCATCTAATCATTTTGAATAAATAGAGGGTGAAATTTATTGTTTTCAATCTCGCCCCTTGTTGGCTTGATGGGTCCTGACCCAGGTTCAATGTTAATTAGCTAAGCAAATCCCTACATTACTGGCCCTTTTAGCATCAATTCGCGGAGCATGGACTGAAGTCTCACCCGAAGCTATATGGGGGGATGCAGGAACCAAGTTTTGACACCCTGAGATGGTTGTGATGTCATTTTATACCCTAGCTCTACCTTCACGCAGATTGATAAGCCCTTTAAGGCTTATCATTATACTTCTCTTAATTGTCCTTTAGACCTCTATGAAGGTCTACGACTATCCTTTGCATACCCTAAATAGGTAGATCGGGAAATTACGCACCTCTGTAATTACCCTTACTTCTGTATTTACCCAGATTAGCTTAAGTATTAGATAACTTTAACATGCATTATGATTATCTTCGTGTAAACTGATATTCTTACTTTGTCCATATGACAAAGCAACATATAGATTCATGCATCAATACAACATTAAATTGTAAACCCAATATTCAACATAACATAATCACATGCATTCATAACAGAAATAAAATAGCTCATACAGAGGTAATTCTATAATACTTCTCTTTATTGATGTCGGGATCTCCCTTACAGACTCTAAATACCCTATGCACACAACTGTAGGGGTCCTCGTGCTCAGTTGTAGACTTCTATCCTAGGCTTCTGTGTACTCAGATGCAGAGCCTCTTTCCTACACTGAGGCTCTTTGTTATTAGTCCTCACAGACCCATTACATCAATCAATTGCCAAAAACTACTAAGAACTACCTTAGACTCTTCTAAGACTGTCTTTTTATACATTCCCATGGTCCGCAGACCAAGGGTGGATCTCATAAAGCTGACATAAGTTACCTAAGATAAGGGAGGAAACTCTTGATGACTCTTTACATCTTCACACTCTGTGACCACAAAATGCAGAGACTTTACATTCTTTATACAAAACTTGGACCTTTAGCTCCAAAAATTAGGCTTTTAACACCAAAATTGACCCCAGTAGACTCATTCCCAACATGCCCCAAACACAAATTTGGTGAGTCACCCTCGAGTCAATCTGCTAGTTCAAAGATCTTGTCATGAAGAACTACCAGCTCTACTTGTACCACTGCAACCTTAGTGGTACACTATGTCACTGCCTACTTAACCTTCTCGACTAGCTGCTCCGTCACTGGTCCTGCACTATTTGTCTATATTTTTCGTTGCAATGCCTATAGACTAGCCAATTTTCCTTCAATGGAGGCTGTGAGCACATAGGCTTCATCTAGCCAAGGCCACAATCTGGCCTTCAGTACTTCCTCCTTGTGTTGTACTACATCCACCTATTCCTTTAGTGCCTTCACTTCTTGTAGCTTTTCCAGCCTCTGTTTGATGGAAACGATCTGCACCATCTCTTTGACCTTGTCATACTTGTAAGGACTCTGGACACCACATATCTCCACGATGGTATGATATTGTCCACTTTGGGCCTATGCTCTCATGGATTTTCTTTTGGACTTACCCCAAAAGGCCTCATACCAAAGGAGATATTTTTCCATCCTTATATACCCATGATCCTTCCCACTTCTAGTCAATGTGGGACTTTGGTCGTATACCCAACAATCCTCCCCTCGAACAAAGGACCGTCAAGCCTCCCCTCAAATGATTATCCATCCGCAAGGTTCTCCCCTCTCTACCAACCAGATTTCTTCACTCCAATGCGTTGGAAGCACATGCCTTACATGGAAGCACCACCTGTCTTGAGAGCTTGCTCTAACCAAGCTCATCCATGGATCCCATTGTGATATTACTGGGGCTCACCACCTTCATTCGACATTCCGAGGATTCATCCACTTGGCTAACTTTGAATCTGGCTTTGATACCACTTGTAAGGACTCTGGACACCACATATCTCGACAATGGTATGATATTGTCCACTTTGGGCCTAAGCCCTCATGGATTTGATTTTGGACTTACCCCAAAAGGCCTCATACCAATGGAGATATTTGTCCATCCTTATATACCCATGATGCTTCCCACTTCTAGTCAATGTGGGACTTTGGTCGTATACCCAACAATACTTGTGCTGCAGTTCCCTTGTTTCTATTTCTAGCCACTATACATTAGGATCCTCCTGCAGGTTGGTAACTATTTCGAGCAACTGCTTGAAGAGCGATGTGCACTCCTTCACTGCGACCTCTATTACGGAAACTACATCCTTGACAGCTACCTCGCGCTTCTCTCTGACTTCTGGTGGAGTTGAATGCTAGGCCCTCAACTCAAGCTCCGTGATCTTAAGGTTAAGCTCAAATTGAATCTTAGCCAACTACATCCTTGTGTCATGCACCCCCACAGTGAGCACATCGACTAGCACATCCTAAGGGATATTTAGCTCTGAAATGGTTTTGCAGGTATCAGCTGCCATAGTTGTAGTGTGCTAATTATTCTCTGTGATCTTCTTAAGGAGATTAAGCACAAAATTCTTTTCTACGAACATCTTGGCATTGTTGACCTTCTTCTCACTGATCACATTCAGCGTGCACTACTCTCTAGCTCAAAGTTCTATGATCACATCATCTTGCAGGGTGTAAACGGATTCACTTGGCAGCGCAACCAAGTTCAACCCAACCTTCTCAATGGCTTTGATGGTGGCCTTTTCAACTTCCACTTCTATAGTTAATGATCTATTCAGTAGCATGATGGCTTGGGGATTGAAGGAGCAGACCAGCTTCGTTGCATCTGAGGTGTGAGGTTCCAAGCTAGTTGACGTCGTGCTACATTTTCCCACACTTGTCTACACTTGAGTGGCCTGGATATGTAGCTCATACAGACCCTACTAAATGGCGACCAATGCTTGCCTTTGCTGCTGCTCGAAATACTATAGTAGTTCTGTGGTTGCATCCCTCACTGTGTCCCTGATATCATTCAAATCACCTTCAGTTAAAGTGATCAGGGCAAGTGATGATTTGATCACCTTGGAATTCCTCCACAACCCTACCTTTTCCTACTCCCTAGTGTGCTTAACCCAGTATGGAGTAGTCTCTAGGTCTGTACCTCCCTATCCTAACTATTGCTCATCTTCCTCCATCTTCAACGAAGGAGACTTTTGACTTCTATCAAAGTCATGGTGTTCCTCTTCTTCTTCCTCCACTTTGGCCTACCTCTTAACAGCACGCTTTGCCTGAGCTTTTTCTTTAGCTTCCTTTTTCCTTCTGTCAGCCAACTACTGCATCTTCAGTCGGGCCTCTTCCTTCTTCTAATTTGCAACTTACTAGACCCACCTGACAAGTTTGACATCGTGTGCCACTCTGATGGCCAGCTCTCCAGGACCGCTATGATTGCATCGTTCGTTGCCAGGTATGGAAGATCATATCATTTTTGCTCGGGGTCCTTCCTTGCCCAGATGGAGACATAGTGGAAGTTCTATTTGAACTCCACATATCCACACAACTGCTCAAACAAAGTTAGGGATAACCTTAGCTTGTGGTTGATCATGGCATGGATTCTTGCCTCCATTAGCACCCAAAATATTTTCACGTCACTGACCCTCGTGGTGTCCTTGGTGGCCTAGAGCGAAGCGAACTTTGATGCTTCTAGTAGATCTGATGCGATCAAAGGAATCTATTTATCCTTTGGTAATTCCCATGTGACCACCACAAGTGAGAGTAAGAGCCAAGTGTAATGGAAGGTATTACTCTCATGTTGTACTTCTTTGCAGTTTGTGAGGAATTCCCTGTAGAGGTAGCATGCCAAATTAAATTGTACACCCTCCATGCACTGGGCTGCTAATGACACAACAGGTGTTGGCACTTCATCTGCGCGACACTTCCTCATGATTTTCCTAGCCAAAATCTGGGTGGTGACCTTAACCGCGGGGTCGGTTATGCTGGAAATTGAGTACCCGCGTGGTTTCTTGGTGAGCTTGAATTTGTCCTTCATTCTTATGTTGAGGTCGTGCTCACCTGTCTATCCACAAAATGCCATGGCCGGATTCAACCCTAAATGTGGTAATGACATGACCCTATGGATCAACATATTTGTGATGGGTATCAGTTCTCCTAACCATAGGCACCCATTGTGCACTAAGCATAGCAAATTCTTGATCACCATCAGGGTTATGAGCGTGCAGTGGTAATGCAACACCCATAGCATGTTTAACAGTCCTGCCTTGTCCACGCCCTTTATCCACCACCTGTGGCTCCGGCACAGTGACACCGAGATCATTATAGAATAAATGAGTCATAAAGGTTTCAATCACCATGTGGGGGAGTCACTCTATATCTACCAAGTCCCAATCTTCTAGCTAAGACCAAGAATGTAGGCCAAGCGTGGCCCTTCAAATGTGATTTGGTCAGGCAACAATGGGGTATTTAGTAGAAATTTCCCCAAATCTAGGTCTTTCGAGACCTTCACCTTACCCTGACGAAGATGGATGTACTTGGGAAACTTTGAGATAGGATCTATATGCTCTATGTCAATGTCTTCTACACCCATATCGACATCTTCAGCGCCCTCCTCGGATTCTAAATCTACCACCTTTCCTTTCTCCTACGCGGTGGTCTTTTCCTTCTTCTAGTGTTTCCTTGACGACTCATAGATTGTCTATGTTGCTTTATGCTTGTCCTTATTTATCTTCAGACCCTCCTTGGGTAGTGTAGGCCTCGGCCTAGGTGACCTCTATGATTTTGGCACTTTTGTAGGCATTTCCACAGTCACAATATCTAGGGCAGCTCCCTCATATGCCACTGATCCTCCAACACTTGTGGTTTCCATAGGCACCAACATGAATCTAATAATAATCTCCCAGGTTCCTTTAGGCAACTTATCAAGCACTAACCTAGCCACTAAAGCCTTGAAATAGTCAGGATTCATGCGTGCTTGATATCTCAACACCTCAATTCTCAGAATGTAAAGTGTTTTCCATTGGGTGGACATTTATAATTTATAGGAAAATTCAAATTTGAATCCGATTGTCCCCCCCAAAATCCACTCATAAATGCTAGATTGGCGGCAGATTTTCAAAGATCTCGCTCCTAAATTATGACTTAATTGTTGCCCCCACACCCCATTTAGCCATTTTCCCACTGTCAACTCATGAACAATGACCATAAAGGTCACTTTCTAGCTGCCCTGCATGGTCTCTCCTCTGATATTATGATATCCCTCACTTCCACATAGTTCCCCAGTCATGCAACTCCTCAACACAGGTAGTGTAGTTTATAGTCCCGCGCCTCCTCTCAACTGCCTAGAGTGTTAATACTGTTCTTCTACCATATAGTCATCTAGTTGGATCCTTACTGTACGGCTTCAATCGACTGCCATTCACCTTCCCTGGAAATGGCTCTACATTCAACTTGACCAACTAAACTACTCCACCATCGGTAATCTCCTTGATGACATAGGGCCCTAGCCAATGCATCCGAAATTTTCCTGGAAATTTATCAAACTTGCTATCATATAATAACACTAAATCATTTACCTTGAAGGTGTGCAGTTTGATGTGTCGATTGTGCCATGCCTTTTCACACTCCTTTTGAACTTGCTGATGGAATCTAGCCAAAAACCTATCTTCTTCCAGCTCTATCAGCTGCACAAGCCTTTCTTCAAGGGCTCCACAAACTGTCATTCCTATCAATGCCATTATGCATAGACTAAGTACAATGTACTCCATTACCATCACAGCTTCTATGCCATAAACCAGCCTGAAAGGCGTTTGTCTAGTCATCTTTTTACAAGTCATCCTGTAAGCCCATAGCACCGCGGTTACAATCACACCCCAGTCATTTCTTTGTGCATTGCATACCTTCATCAGTGTATTTTCCAATATCTTATTAAATGCTTCCACTATCCCATTAGCCTACAATGATATGGCATACTCTTCTGATGATAAACCTGGAACTCCTCTGTCAGTGCTGTGATTGTCTCATTAAGGAAATGTGTATCGCGATCGCTCATCAAAATATTCAGGTAACCAAATCTAGTCAGCACATACTCAAAGAGGAATTTTTCTATTGTTTCCCCTATATAGTCGTTTACAGGTTGTGCCTCTGCCCATTTGGTCATATACTCAGTCACGGTGATGATGTACCATGCACCTATCTTCTTTCTTGGAGGCTAAATTGGTCCTACAAAGTCAATCACCCACATTTTCAACGGTTGTAATGACATCTGCAGATTTAGAGGTAGCTCATCCCTCCATGATGGCATACCCATCCTTTGACATGCATCACATGCCTTAGAATAAGACTTTGAATCCTTATGAAGTGTCAGCCACCATAGCCTAGTGCGTAAAATCTTCTACGCTGTAGCTTTTCCTGCATAATGTCCTCCCACGGCTCCTCCATGAGCTTCAGCAAGGATGTTGTTCTGTTCAAATTCAGGTACATAATGTCACAGAATTTCATCTAAGCCTATTTTATATAAATTCCCTGCAATTATAGAAAAGTATGCCACGCGCACCACTAGTTCCTTCTTTTGTTGACTATTATACCCTTCTAGAGCCATCCTCGTCATCAGGAAGTGTATGATATCTGCAAAGTGATTTTCCACGACACACATTGCAAAGAGTTGTGCATCAAGAAGTCCTTCCTCCAAATTAGGGGGCTCCTCTCCTGTTTCAATATGAGACAGATGATTCGATCCGGAATTCAAACGTCCTGGCTTCGCAATAACTTTGAAATCATATTGCTAAAATAGCAGTGGCCATCTTCATATATTCCCCCCCAACATAGGCTTGTTCACCAAGTACTTCAATTTAGAATGGCATGTATACATCTTAAAGTGTCCACCTAGCAAGTAGTGTCTAAACTTCTGGAGCATGTACACCATGGCCAACCCTTCACGCTCTGTTATTGAATAATTCTTCTTGACTTTAAATAACATCCTACTTGCGAACACTATCAGATGATCCAATTCTCCTTCACAGCCTGTGTCAATACTGCCCCAAGCGCAATACATGACGTGTCCACATGCATGTGAAATTCCTTCTTCCAATCTGGGAAGACTAGGATAGGCATGGTGACCATCTTTTCCTTCAACACATCTAAGGTTTGTTGACATTCTTCATTCCAATAGAATTTGGCATCCTTGTTTAGCAGCTTCTCCATTGGTACGATAATCTGGGCATAGCTTTTGATGAACTTTCTATAGTACCCTGTATGCCCCAACATTGTGTGCAACTGTTTCACACTTAGTGCCTCCAAATTTATTATAACCATGATTCCAGTAGTCCCCAATTTTTGCAAATTTCAGCTCTGCTTCTATCCTAATGTTCACTTGTCTTGTTTTTAGTAGCATGGTGATATTTGGATTATGAATTTATGGTCCTTCAACTTCATAGTGACCTTCATTCTTTGGGATATTAATGTTCCTTGGGTCTTCATCCTCTTCCTCAGCAGTCACATTATAGCACTCCAGAGCATGGCACAACTAGGTGGTCCAATTCGATTGGATCAAATCTAGAGGATCCTAAGGTATTTTGAAGATCGTGGCCTTGAATTCCTACAATGCGTCATCAATACTTTCAAATCCATCCTCAAAGATGAACATCATTAAGAATCCCTATCGCAAAACATCCCATTATTCCTAGCCATGACAGATCTTTGTATCTAAGTACCAATTCATCAGTATAACATCCAAAGTACGAAAAAATAGATGCACCCATTTAGACTAAGGCTCCACTCCATAGACCTTAGTCCATTTGGCTAGGTGATCGCAGGGATCATCCTCTCCATCATATTTCTTTGTGAATTTCACTTGCGGGTGACCAAACTGCAACCTCATCATCTTTCGGTACACGTGCCAATCATCAAAATTGTCCTTGTGTGTACCCCACCATCTAGTAGGTGTAGCGTGCAGCGCCCAGTCCAAGGCCTGGAAGCAATGCTTCTTTAGAAATTCCCTCTCAAATGTGTCCATAAATATAACAACATCAGTTAAAACATCATAATAAGGTAGATTGCTTACCTCCGAGGATACACAACACATCGATTTGGTCATCATATTATAGCGCAACATAGATACTTCATGCAGTCGGTTCTCCCAGTGTTCCAACTCCTCATCTAAATCTAAAGTGCAGGAGCTTTCACGGTCCTAGGCAATATGTCCATATATTGTTGGATTCACCCAATCCTAATCTCACATCGTTATCTTATAAATTTGGTTCAAGTCATCGACGCTTTCATAATCGCAGATTGGTTCAGTATAACACGATCCTTCTGTAGGGTCCAGGGGCACTACTACATGGAGCGATTTCTTCTCAAATATAATATTTCGCTTCTTCAAATTGAGTACCCCATTCATGTCAGTGGCCCAATCGATTCCAATGAATGCAAGGTAGGGATTTTTGTCATCTTCAATCTCTATCACTTCGAAATTAGCTAAGCATTCATGCCAACAATATCCATCACCAGTCCTTGTAACCTTACCATGGGGGTGACTTTTTGCTGATTCATCATCTTTAACTAAATCGGAGACCACTGTAGAGTAGGTCTCCCCATCCTTTCCCATGTCTATCTAGGCAAAACATTTGCGTCTGACCCTAGATCTAGGATTACTTGATCCATCTCATATTCTCATATCTACACAGTGAGCCTCATTTCCCATCCCCTTCTTGCCCTATGATTACCAATCTTCCTGACTATGCACGGTCCATCAAGAGCGTTTTCTTTCCTGGCACACTTATTTATCAGTTCCTATAGTCCTTTCATAGCCTTATTGTCATGCAGCAGCTTCATACAGGTCTCCAAGAAAGTAGTAAGCATGGAGGGATCCATCTCTTCAGCTAAATTATCATGAATTCCTGAAGTAGAGGCCTCAGTGAAGCTTTTCTTTGCTTCCATAAATGTTTCTCATGTGTGATTCAGATCAAACTCAACCTATTTTTCTGGAGCTCTGCGGACCCATTCAGTTTCTTCAAGCTACTTCCCCTTATCTTCATGAGTCGCCATCCCACTCTGCAACACAATATTTACCTTGGGGTCCACTTCACAAGGCTTAACCCTCATCATTTGCAGGTTCTGAGTTGGTTGAGGAGGCTGCGCCCACTTTTCACGTATCTTAGCTAGCAACACTAGGAAATATTTCATTGCATGGTCAAATTGCATACAATATCGGCATGACAAACATGTCAGATTCGGGAAATCTCATGCGTAGTGTCCTAATCCTCCACAGTTGTAACAAATGACCTATCCTTGACCTCGACCACGTCTTCCTCCACCTCGGTCTCATCCATGCCCCAGATATTCACCTCACGCTCCCACAGTTCCTTGGTCCAAAGGCCGGGTTTCTACCTGCACCCTATATGCTAGCGTTCTATTCATCATTAGCTTGTAACTATTGAAATTTCACTCATCATGACCCACTGATTGACAGAAGTTGTAGAAGAGTTGTGCGGTTTCTGTGAAAATTTCTACAGCAAGTGGGAATTGTCTGTCGCAAGTTTTCTAGCTACCTGATAGATAGCACACCATAGCGCAGGCCTTGCACTTGGCACTGCTGGAGCTTCCAGCCTTAGAGGCATTGGTCCCTCTACTGCAACATAATTTGTGAAGACATGATAGTGATCGTTGTCATGGCCCTGAAATTTTCCCTTCAAGTGCCAAACTTCTTTGCGCACCTCTAGCCGAGGTATTCTATCTTTCTTTAATGTCTAAATTTCTAGGCAAAGGTTCTGCAACTGTGCATGAATGTGTTGAACCCACAGATTAGCATCTTGCATCAGTGTCTCATGCAATCTCATTGCAATTTCCAGGGCTTCTGCCTCGGTCCCAATATTTTGTTGTGATAGTGCAACCATTAGATGAGGCATGAACGAAGCCACAAACCATTCATGTTTCTTCCCATCTATTAGATTCATTTTAGCTTCATGGATTGTACACTTAAATATATGATCTAGATCCTAGGGTGTCTCTCTAGGCTTCATCATGATCTCTTTGAATCCCATAATTGATTGTGCTTCAAACTTAGGTCTGTTGAATTCCTTATTTAGCGGTCTAGATATCTGCCAGTGCAAACGTCGGGTTATTAGTGTACCACTTAATGTACCATGTTAGTGTGTGCTCCTGCAATGCACTAACCAACATTTATTTCTTCATTTGATTGTCCGTGATACCCTGAGATTCCCATCCAGCCTTCGTGACGAACCAAAATTAGTTCGGATCCTCATTTCCCAAACCCTTGAACACAGGTAGCTTTACTATGTTCGCCATACTGAATGGTGGTGGAGGTGGTGGTGGTGTACGTGAAGGCGTATTTGGTGGAGGTGAAGATGGAGGTGGTGTGGGTGGATGGGGTATTCACAGGAACCCTTGTTTTATCAACTGAACAATGCTCTGTGGAGAAGCTTGTGTTGCTTCCTCGTGGTCACTTAGAGGAGGTTCAATTAGTGGCTATATTCAGGGCCTGTTTTCCCTTTGTTCCTAAATGTCCTTCCACTTCGTGTAACCCCAAACATCAAGGTAGCTGCATAACCTTCTTTTCACACAAGACCATCTTAATCTAGGAATTTAAAGACTTTAAATACTTACCTCGCAGCCCCTTGAAGAAGTGGTGCTCTAATTCACTGTAACTGACTAGGGTATTTACCGCAAACTCTATCACGAACCCTCCTATGATACGATTGAGCTAATGATCGAAAGTGTGTGCAGTATTATGTTCAGAGGCTTCTAATATTTACACTAACTCTGAGGTCAAGACTATTGGACTGTCAAGCCTCCACCTTCCTTAGTTGTCTACCAATTTTGCGATCCACTCGTACAACTTGACCGAGAAGGAACATAAGAAGATGTCCTGTATCTCTATGTACAGGTATCGGTGCAACCAATTTTGTTTCGCCAATCATGGATTCCTATTCTCTTATACCATGAATTCATGGATATTTCTATCCAACTAGTCTTCGATCTCTTTCTTAGTTGGATTCTAGTGATGTGGCATCACAAATCTCTTTATGCAGATCTTGGTCCCGGAAATGGAACCATTTTTTGGCTTGATGGGCCCTGACCCAAGTTCAATCTTAATTAGCTAATCAAATCCCTACACTACTAGCCCTTTCGACATCAATCCATGGAGTGTGGACTGAAGTCTCACCCAAAGAAATATGGGGGGATGCAGGAACCAAGTTTCCTCACCCTGAGATGGTTGTGATCGTTTTATACCCTAGATTTGATTTAACGAAGATCAATAAGCCCTTCAAGGCTTATCTATATAATTCTCTTAATTGTCCTTTAGACCTCCGTGAAGGTCTACAACTATCCTTCGTGTACCCTAAATAGGTAGATCAGGCACTTATGTGTCTCTCTAATTACCCTTACTTCTATATTTACCCAGATTAGCTTAAGTATTGGATAAATTTAACATGCATTATGATTATCTTCACGTAAACATATATTCTTACTTGCATCCATATGACAAAGCAACACATATAGATTCATGCATCAATACAACATTAAATCATGAACCCAGTATTCAACATAACATAATCGCATGCATTCATAACAAAAGTAAACTAGCTCATACACAGGTAATTCTAGCATACTTCTCTTTATTGATGTCTAGATCTCTCTTATAGACTCTAACTACCCTATGCATACAGCTGTAGGGGTCCGTGCACTCAGCTGCGAACTTCTACCCTAGGCCTCTGTGCACTCAGCTACAAAGCGTCTTTCCTATGCTAGGGCTCTTAATTCTTAGTCCTCATAGACCCATTAAATCATCAATTGCCAAAAACTACTAAGAACTGCCTTAGTCTCTTCTAAGACTCTCCTTTTTATACATACCCATGGTCTGCAAACCAAGGGTGGATCTTATAAAGTTGATAGAAGTTACCTAAAATAAAGGTGAAAACCCTTCATGACTCTTTACATATTCATGCTACACAACCACAAAATGTGGATACTTTACATTCTTTATACAAAACTTGGGCCTTTAGCCCCAAAGCTTGGGCTTTTAACCCCAAAATTGAACCTAGGGGATTTGTTCCCAACAACATAGGCATATCTGTAAGGTATGATGTTTGTAGGAACACTTCTTGGAATCAAATGAATAGCATTATCATGATAACCAATATGTGAGAGGCATTTGGGAGTCTCAAATACCTTGGAATGATTGTCCAAGACTTTTTGAAGGTCTAGAGAAATAGATGATTTCGATGTTTGAACCTCTAGTGAGCATAATTGTGGAATCATGCCCCATTTTTCTTTATTAAGAAGATTTTTCATGCCATTAGAGATGATTATATTTCCTGGTTTCCCTCTGATACCCCTTAATTCGACTTCATTTCCTTCCCCCCGCAAAAAAAAATCAATAAAAGTTCTTGAAAATTGAAAGCTATCATCCCCAAATATTTTACCCATTGGACTCCTAGTACAACATCATAACCACCCATTGGAATGGAAAACATTGGACTATTCAATACATATTCCCCCATGGTTAGCTTGATATTATGGAAATTTCTAGAGAAATTTGTAGTTCTTCCATTTGAAACCATTATTTGACACTCTGGTGGTTGATATAGGAAGAAATTCAATTCCTTGGTTATCTTACAATGAATAAAATTATGGGTACTAGTCGAATAAATTATAACTATTACCATTTTCTTCTCGATATATCCTTCTATCTTGGGAGTTTTAGGAGTGGTAATTCATGGCAATGCATTACAAGGTATGGTTGGATTCATTCTTCTTTATTTGGCGTTGGTTCCTAGTATACGTCCTCCACTTTTGATGTTTCTTGTTCCATTTCTCCCTCCTCTTCACAATCTATGTAGGATCATTTATTCTCAACACACTTATGACCTTTAGTGTATTTGAAATCACAACTATAACAAAGTACTTTTTCTCGTTTTTCCTCCAATTGTTATGGAATCAACCTTGTATGTTGTGGAAGACTAGGACCAACAACGTTTCCATCTCTATAGTTGTGAGTGGTAGACTTCCTTCTTGCAATAAGTTTTCTTTCAAATTTTCTTTCCATCATGAATGCCTTCTCCAATGAATCAGGTTCCCAAAGGAGAACCTCATATTGGATGTTAACCTTTAAAGTCCCTATGAAGACATAAATCCTATGCTCCTTTGGAATATCGGTTACCCTGATATTTCATTTTTGGAAGTCCTCAATGTGCTCCTCCATTGAACCCTTTTGTTTGAGATTTATAAATTGGATAAATATGGTGTTTATCTTTGTACCTTAATAGTGTTCTATCATTTCCTCCATACAAATTTACCAAGTGAGAAGTGGTTTATGAGAACAAAGTCATCGATACCATACGAATTTATTTGGTTTGAATTATAAAGATGCAATGCATAACTTTTGTGTGTGTTGAACATCATGGAGATCAAAATATTGCTCAATCTGTAGTATCCATGTTACCTGATCCTTGCCATCAAAATTACTCATATCGATCTTTAGAATGTGGTGGGTCCTAAACCCAAGATTGGAGTCTCTAAAATCATAATTCATATTCCTTTTGTTCTCCTCATGATTTCATGGAATAACTTTTCACCATTAGGAAGAATTTCATCTAGTACCTTTGTCAAACCTTCCTTCAAACCTTCCATGTCTTATTTTAAGATATTCATGTAGCCTTTTATTTGTTCTTTTAAACCATCCATGTCACCTTTTAATCCATCCATGCCCCCTTTTAGATCATCTTTGTTTTCTCTTTGTCAAAGTGAAATTTGTTGCACTTGGTCTCACAATTTTGATATATTATGTTGTAATTCTTCCTCTTCATGAGTCGTACTAGAGATTTGTGAGGGCTTAATTGGTGTAGGATTCTTTTGTTTGGGAGGAATTTTAGAACCAAATACTGCTATTTGTGCTTCAATATCCCTTTGAATCACTTTAAACAAAATTTTCAAAGAAAATTTATGAGAAATTTAAAAAGATACACACCCTTTTCTTTCTTTTTAGGAGCTCAATATTGAATCTATTTTATCTCTGTAATTTTGGATCTCCAAGGTCTGAAATTTAATCTTGTGGTAGCCCTCTGAGTCTTATTTCCAATGCCACAATTTAGACCAATATTGGATTCTTCAGGGAATATTAATGCTCAATCTCCCACGATGGCTTGATTATAAATTATTTTAGTAGAGAGAACTTGTATGGAGTGCCACGTGTCACTTTTTTCGACCTCTAGCCCTAAAAATGATACAAAAAAATTCTAAATTTGTTGGATTTCAGTAAAATTTTATAATATTAAAATCTGATGCTCAAAGAGAAAGTTATGATGATTTTCCGTAGGTAACATCTTGGAGATGGAATTATGGAGCCTACAAAAACCCTAACTTCCTCGGATCATATCTCCAAAAATATAGTGAAACAATATGTGAAATTCATACATGAAGTTCATCAATATTTTGGATCCACATGGTTGTAATTTTTTCTTCTAAATCCTCATAGAAAATTCCATGATGACATGTTTGAAGAAGCGAAACCTCTAATACCAAATGGTATGAAACTAGATCATAAAATAGATGAAAAGATAGATCAACAAATTGATAAATGGCCTCTTTGAGGGGGAAACCTCCTTTACATTATGTAAATGAACAATTCTTTCACGGTACAAATTATATGACCTCCTTGGTATATATAGGATGTTGGCATTATGATGCATATGTTGTACTTGATGGCAACCCTCTCATAGAAGATCATCTCACTTATATACATTCAGATGAATCTACAGAAGAGATATCAAATGTGACATAATACAGGATAGCTCAAAGGAATTAAATGGCAAGTTCTTAGTAAGCAGAGGTTCAAATATTGAAGAAAATAAGGGGTACGCAGGTACACCTTACAGAAAGTGCGTACCCGCAGGTAAACCAAGCAGCAACCGTGTCCAGGGACGCAGCCCAGCCGTTCAAAAGGTGCGTCCACCCAGTGCACACTTTTCAAGGCAGAGAAAAGCCCACGTGGGGGTTTCTTATGTTTTACTCTTGGTATTTAGCCGACGGTTTTGGGTTATTATGGTGTCGGCTCGTGGTATTGTCCCATGATTTTAGGAGGAGCTTGCCTATATAAAGCAAAGGAGATCATTTGGCTTGAGCATGGTTTTGGTTGAATATCTTATGAGGGCTAGATCTGGTCTAGATCTAATCAAGGCGAATCTATTAATGGACCGAGATCTCTTGGCGCATGTTCAGATCTGTGGATCTGATTGTCTGGGTTACTTCTGAAGTCTTGAAATCATCTATGCCCGGAGGGACGCAGGTGCAGTAAGGGTTCAAGTGCGTCCGGGACGCAGGAGCGAAGAGTTTCAGGTGCGCCGGGACGCAGGCGCAGAAGGGTTCAGGTGCATCGGGACGCAGGCAGTTCAATAGACTCAGTGCGAGGGACACAGGCTAGCAGTTGAGTAGGGTGCATCCGGGACGCAGGCTAGCCGTTGAGCAGGGTGCGTCCAGGGACTCAGGCCAGCAGTTGAGCAGGGTGAGTCCGGGACTCAGGCTAGCAGTTGAGCAGGGTGAGTCCGGACTCAGGCTAGCAGTTGAGCAGGGTGCTTCCTTCTCTTAAAATCTTTGTTTATCATTGTTGTGTTCTGGATTTGGTCCTATTATTGTTGATCTGGTTACTACAGTTGATTGGGTGATTCTCTTACTCTTGATGATCAATTGATGCTTATGGATCCAGTGGTCCTTGTATGAAAATTGGATGAAATGTGACCTTTCACATTATGGGTTGTGCTTCAGTGTATCCAGTATGAAAATTGATGAAACTTGGTACTTGGAGGAAAGAAGATTGTAGGCCGGCGCCTACGTACTAGTATTTAAGCTAGTACAAGAGCTAAAGGAAATCTTTGAGCATTATAGCAGGTAGCAGCCTGTGTACTAGTAAATGGATCGGCTAGTACAAGAGAAAAGGGGGTTGTAGCTCCTGTACTGGTATAAGACTGCACCAGTACAAATATTGTAAAAGGATTTTCTTATTAAGAAGAAGATTGAGATGACTTGCAGCAGGTGGTTTTCTCCTGCATTGGGTTTCCACCTTATCTCATTGTGTTCATATGTGTGCCTTATGTGTGATGATCTACTTTATGTTACTGCATCTGTTAACTGATAATATGATTGATAATGTCCTAATGCACTCATTGAAGATCGATTAACTTAATCTTAAGAAGTTGTGGAAGTAGCATATATGAATCTGATTATGGAATTGAAAAAGTTTTATTAATGTGATAATACTGATTCACCCATCCCCCCTCTCAGTATTATTTCCAACAATTGGTATCAGAGCAGGTCCTTTGGTAGAAGCTTGATCGCTTGAAGGAGATCCGTGGAACAATGGGAAAGAAGCTTAAGAAGAAAGCTAATAAGAAAAAGAAGTCATCTCAGAAGAACTATGACAGTGGAAGAATCGATTGGGGATTAGGCATAAGAAGCTCTTCAGATTCAGAATCAGATTCAGAATCATTATCAGGTATGAATGTGTTATCCTCTGATGTTCCAGCTATATTTCCTTGTGAAAGAGATGAAAGTGATAGCGAAACTACTGAATTTGCTCTTATGGGTGAACAAGAAAGATATCAAATAGAGGCAGAATTTAAAAGGCTGACAGACAAAATTAGAGATCAACAAGATCTATTGAACAAAAGGGAATGTGATTTCAAAGAAGAAGCAACCAAACTAAGGGCCCAACTAGAAGAAGGAAACAAGGTAAGAAAGCTACTCAAGGACAAGGAAGACCAATCTCAAAAATTGCAGCATGAAGTGACATCATTAAGAAAAGAAGTCAACGAAAGAAGCACAACCATCAAGAAACTCAAAGATAGATCCAGCTACTATGAAAATCTTGAAGCTACAATCCTCTCACTAAAAGGAGATCTTGAAGAGTCAAAGAAGCAGAAAACAGATCTACTCCAAGCTATTGCAAAACAAGAAAACGAAGTCACCGGCTTAAAATCTCAACTAGAATGTGCCTTCCGAGTTCGTCAAATGCAGCAGGATCTGTATGAAGAACAAGAAAAAGAAATTCTCAAACTAAGGGAACAAATGGAAGAAGGAAGGAAAGTTGAAGAAGTTTTGAAAAAGAAATCTCTTGAAAAGGAAGAACAACTTCAGGTTGAGGTAGATATCTTGAAAGGTAAACTAGAGGAAAAGGATAAGCTTTTACGATTTCAAGATAGCTCTAAAGTATTGGATGATATTCTTAATAGTCAAAGGTCCCCTGCTATAAAGACTGGTCTTGGTTTCCATAAATCTGTTGAAGGTGAATCTAGTTCACAGGGTGAGGCAAGAAATTCTAAAGAGAAATCTAAAGTGATCAATGAAGGAATGAAATATCAATCTCATCATCAACCAAGGAAAGAAATTCCTCAAAGAAAATTCTTTACCCCTTCTATGAATAATGTTGAATGTTATGTATGTCATAACCTTGGACATGTTGCAGCTAGATGTAGAAAAAGAAGGGTTCAAGATCATTATGCAGAAAGATCATCACACTCAAGGTATTTTTATGGATATTGCTTTGCTTGCAATACGTTTGGTCACAAAGCTGCTGATTGTTACAGGAGGAATATGAAACATGGAAGATGTTATGCATGTAACAAGCCTGGACATATAGCTAAGGAATGCAGGAACAAAGTGTGGGCACCATATCAAAAGGAGAAAATGTCATCATCACGCTTGAATATATGGAGGAAAAAGGAAGTACAATCAGAAAAGGATGGCATAGCACAATGTACAGACATACCAGAATCAGAGGGAGCTGACTGAATCTCATAAGCAAACTTCATAAAGGCAAAGTCACATATATACGCGAGTTGGATACTGCACAATCGCGTATATGCTTGTTTGAAGGCAGTAAGAAAGTGAAGTTGGAAATGAATCTATCAAATCTGGGTATCTGACTGTCAGTGACACAAAGGAGGACTGTTAAAATTGGCCCTAATCAGAAGGACGCAGGTATAAAACTGGAGACCTGCGTGCAGACGCAGTATAGACGAAGCTCAGGTGCGTCCAGGACGTAGTTCAGTAACAGGAGATCTGCGTGGGGACGCAGAGCAGAATAAGGCTCAGATGCGTCCCTGCAGCAAAAAGACGCGGTGCGATAGTATTAAGGAGTGCGTCCCCCCAGCAAAGTACGCGGCGCGATAGTATTTTTGGGTGCGTCCCTGCAGCAACAGTACGCAGGAAAGTAGAAGATAAAGTGCGTACCTGTCTCAAGGCATTTATTGGCTGATTCTTCTTATTGATGATCAGATTTGACAGATGGCACTGGTTCAGGGGGAGCATATGCACTGAATGCATTGTTGGCATTATGATCCTTGGTGACAATGCTTATGATTCATCTTGCTATTATGAGTTGGTCACATGATCAGATTTATGGTTGATTCTCTAATGATGCTTGCATGAAGTCTTTATTGTCCTTGGCACATATATGGATAAGGTTGGTTGATTTCATGGATGATTATTCAAAGTCGCATTGTTGGAGACATGATGATGATGGGTCACTCATATGCATTTCATGATGATGTTGACATGAGCATGATGCATGATTTCTTTCTTGGCACAAATGGATGAGAACTGTTGGCTGGATACAGGGATGATTATTCATACATATGTTGATTGATGTTGATCCTTTCATTTGATGGCTCTTGATTCATGGATGAGTTGATGTTGACAGATACTATGGAGCAGATTATACAATGTTTTTGATGATGTTTGTCATGATCTTTAGATGTTTGGAAGGTCATGGCAAGACTCATGTTGTAATGGTCTATCTATTGTAGTCATCTCTTCAGGTCATGTAACGGCCTATGTCCCCCCACTATGTATGGGATAAAGATGTAATGTATTTGGTTTTCATATTTCTGATATATTCCCACTTGGTTGAATGGATGATCCTTATTGATGGGTGATGAATGTATGTATTGAGTCTTTTGGTGATAGGAAGGTCATTTATGATATATAGAGTCATGTTCTTCTTGTAGAACATCTTTTTGCAGACCTTGCTTACAGTCAGGGGGAGATTGAGCATAAACAGCACTATATAGCAAAGCAGACATCTCAGTTTGTTCTCAGAAAGACCATTATCAGATTGGAGCACCATGACATATACAAAGGGGGAGATCTTTCAGAGACTTCAACAGATCTGGTTTATAGTCAAAGGGAGCATGTCCTTAGGAGCATACCCCTTTGCCCTTGATGTCAAAGGGGGAGAGTGATTTGGTGTTGTTGCCATCAAGTCCAAAGGGGGAGATTGTTGGCATTATGATGCATATGTTGTACTTGATGGCAACCCTCTCATAGAAGATCATCTCACTTATATACATTCAGATGAATCTACAGAAGAGATATCAAATGTGACATAATACAGGATAGCTCAAAGGAATCAAATGGCAAGTTCTTAGTAAGCAGAGGTTCAAATATTGAAGAAAATAAGGGGTACGCAGGTACACCTTACAGAAAGTGCGTACCCGCAGGTAAACCAAGTCCGGGACGCAGGCTAGTCGTTGAGCAGGGTGCGTCCAGGGACTCAGGCCAGCAGTTGGGCAGGGTGAGTCCGGGACTCAGGCTAGCAGTTGAGCAGGGTGAGTCCAGACTCAGGCTAGCAGTTGAGCAGGGTGCTTCCTTCTCTTAAAATCTTTGTTTATCATTGTTGTGTTCTGGGTTTGGTCCTATTATTGTTGATCTGGTTACTACAGTTGATTGGGTGATTCTCTTACTCTTGATGATCAATTGATGCTTATGGATCCAGTGGTCCTTGTATGAAAATTGGATGAAATGTGACCTTTCACATTATGGGTTGTGCTTCAGTGTATCCAGTATGAAAATTGATGAAACGTGGTACTTGGAGGAAAGAAGATTGTAGGCCGGCGCCTACGTACTAGTATCTAAGCTAGTACAAGAGCTAAAGGAAATCTTTGAGCATTATAGCAGGTAGCAGCCTGCGTACTATTAAATGGATCGGCTAGTACAAGAGCAAAGGGGGTTGTAGCTCCCGTACTGGTATAATACTGCACCAGTACAAATATTGTAAAAGGATTTTCTTATTAAGAAGAAGATTGAGATGACTTGCAGCAGGTGGTTTTCTCCCGCATTGGGTTTCCACCTTATATCATTGTGTTCATATGTGTGCCTTATGTGTGATGATCTACTTTATGTTACTGCATCTGTTAACTGATAATATGATTGATAATGTCCTAATGCACTCATTGAAGATCGATTAACTTAATCTTAAGAAGTTGTGGAAGTAGCATATATGAATCTGATTATGGAATTGAAAAAGTTTTATTAATGTGATAATACTGATTCACCATCCCCCCCCCCTCTCAGTATTATTTCCAACATGGGAGTCTGAGGAGTCACAATATAATTAGAGACTACATAACAATAATAATGTAATGGCACATTAATAATGATAGTGGGCTTCTATGGGGCACAACAATAACAATAGGTGGCACACTAACAATAATAATGAGGGGAATACACTAGTATTATAGGGAACTAACACATTTGACTAGCCCTCTTCTACAAGTTCTTCCTCCTATATACCCTACCCTTCCCCTTCCGTGAATAGTTTCATTCAGTTGGTAGGTGGAATGATCCAACTGATCAACCAAAGCATCCAAAGCTATACGCTAGTAAGTACCATGTGTAGGATATCCACAAAAATTGAAAAACATGGAATTAGGAAAATTTAAATATTTCTACAATCTAGGGCATAACCTAGGGAAATTCCCATGAGAATGAAAAATTTCATAATATTCACTAAAGGAAATACCTTGTTGGTTTGAGAAAGCATGATATTGAGTATGTCCCTAAAAAGGAGTAGTTGAAGATACTTGTGCAACCGCTGCTGAAGGTCAATCTACGAAGGAGAGGGTCATAATGTAACATTAGAAGATCTCGCACCCTGAAACCTCAGAAACTATATAACATGATGGGCCTCGGTGTAGTAAGTTGTAAACCAAACCTAAGGATGGCCATGTTTTACAACATTCATCTCCTTCCACGTCTCTGTCAAAATAAAAAATTGGTTATGCAGATTAGTTAGAGAAGGATGACGAGAAGTAGAGCCTGATTTGAAGTGGCAAGGATATCTTACCATCGCCTCAATTTTAATATCTGGTTATAGGGCTTCTACGAAAGTGGTAACCTTTTTTTAAATTATGGTATTCTTGTTAATGGTAACAAATCTTAAATGAACCACTCTTTCTGATGACCTGAATCAATGGGATGGGTTAGTTTCCCAATAAGAAATTTGAATCTTTACGTGTAATCACATGTAAAATCTTATTCCTTTTGGCTAATGTCCCACAACTTAGTCAAATCCTACTACTTAGAATAAGGTAGTTTAAATCCTTTAATGAACTCCTCTTTCAATATATCCAAAGTCAAATTTTGAAGGGTTTGTATAGACTTGATGTACCATCAAAGGGATCTTCCCTTAAATGTAGTTTGTAACTCAACTAAATTGTGTCTATAGTTACTTTGGAACTCTAAATGGCATCACATAGGTACTAATGTTGTTCAACAACTTCATCTCCTCAGCCCCAAAAAACATGGTACTAAGTGAAAGATCCCACTATATCACTAGTCATTGGAGTAGGACCAGGTAAATGTAAAACACACCTATTTGGATAGGGTTGTGAAAAACTCATTGGATTTGTTTGACTATCAATAGAGGAATTATCGGCTATATCTACTTTATTCTTACTATGAAACTTGAGTCTTAGAAATCCTAGAAAATAATCTCACTAGATTTTGATAAAGCATAAGGGGAAGTGATGGAAGAGAACCAACCATGTTTCTATCTTGCAGAATACTGATTTTAAGGGAAGGGACATATTCTTAGAATAATTTATGCATCACAAAATGTGTTTCTTCATCTATAGGTGTACTTGGGTAAGTCACCATGATCCTTTGGTTTGGTGTTTGGGACTTACCTGATTCCTAAAGGGATTGATCACCTCGAATCTACTCTCCTAATTGACTTCCTATAGCTCCCTTTCCTATGATAGAACTCTCATCCCCTCTCATCCCTTTCTTTCACAAGTTCAATATCGAAAAAATTTCATCTATTTTTTTCAACTCTTCTCATCTAATTTGAATCTCCCTCATCTTTCTATCCCTCCATTTCTCAGATATATGAGCCCTTCTTGCAACTGTAAAATATTTAGCACTCAATCTCTCTCCCCTTCCATCACAACTATTTCTTAGATTCTGTAATAGGTAATTATCTCCCCAAGATCCTCCCTGCAATGTGATGATTTTAAGATGACATGTTAGTCTAACTAAATGGTAGCAACCCTCTCTCCACCAATAAAATATTGATCCAGAAATTGATCTCCTTCAATAATATTCCACTCAACCCAAACCCAAAAATCGTTGCTGCTTTCAAGAAATGCTGATGATTTTTTGCAACAGATTCAATAATATACCCTTCTAATATAGTTTTTACCTAGAAATCAATAGCCTTGGTAATTTTATGGATTAGGAAACTGTGTAACGCATTTAGATCTGTTGATGTCTGGTTTTGATATATCCAAGCATAACCTCAACATCTTAAATACTCTTACAACTATCACAACCACTTATATATATTTATGGGGAATTCTACCCAAAAGATTTCATACTAATCACTAGTAGGCTTAGAGTAAAATATCCCTTCATGAATCTAGTTAGGGATATTCTATTGTAAATCTTCTTATTAATGAACGAAAGTGTCACAATTTTCCTGCTGCCAAGTCTAAATACCACTCTTTAGGAACCTTCTCACAATTATAAAAAAAACCTTATTTAAATTCAATGTCCCTATAGTAGAACTATTTTTCGGTAAAAAATAGTGTAGAGACTAAGGTTCTGCTTTAGTGGCCAACAACGGGGTTTTGTTGAAGTCTAACCTGTGCTGGAATTTTCAATCCTCTATAAGGGTAGACGGTATAACCTAAATCGCTTCCATAACATTGAGTATGTTGATGGGGTTTTGTGAATGTGAGTGTGTTCATTTACCATTAACATAATTTATCAACCATTAACAGACATGGAACCATTACAATTGGACATAATCAGAGACATAACACGAAATTTTTTAGCAATGAATGGATCATACACATTACACCAAAGATTTCCCAATACATTGTCTCATTTCATTAACATGAAGCGAGAACATAAAAAAACTTCATTTCCACCAATCCACGAAATTTAAACTATGCATGATACATCAAACCTTATGAGAGCCGCAATTACATATAGAAAAGAACATGACCATAGTAAGAATATAATTTTCGACTGCATGTTGATTCTTTCCTCTGGCTTGTTTCTCTCTTTCTTTCTCTATGCTTTTTGCAACTTTCCTTGCAACTTCTTTTATATATTTTTCCTATTGACTTCACCAATCAAACTAATCCTTTGGTATTGTCAAAATTAACTCCATTCTTTGAAAAAATCAATTTAACTCCCACTCAATTTATGTTGTCAAATCTATTTTCATATTGGCTTGACAATTTCAAAACTACAACAACTTGATCTAGCTATCCTTTTTATGATTCTCTCTTTATTCTTTTCTCCACTTATTTCTCATTAAAATTGATCAATAAAAAATGGAGGACCCAATAATAAGGAATTCCAAAACATAAATAGGTCCATTCTATTTCCATCCTTTATAATTTAGTTGGATATGGCACAAGTATCTCCCATTACAGAGACTGCATTTATTCATAGAATAAGTCCATATGTAAATAAATATAAGTAGTTTGGGATGAATTACTTGGGGAATATAGAATTTATTCCTGTAGATTTTATCTTTAAGAGTTATTTTACCAACTTGAAGAATGTATCCTATAGATGGATAGATTTCCAAAAAAATTGTCCGTACTTACCATCATGATCTCACTTTCATTTGAATTTGAATATGTCCAAGGTATAGTATATAAATAATTATCAAGTTGAGCCTAATGAACTAGTTTATCAGTTCAATGCACTTAATATTTTTGAGGAGCTTAGTCAACAAATGAACATAGTAAGTTTCATTCCATAAGTTGTTCTCCACCACAATGAAAAATTTATTACCCAACTTACTCTTGGATAAGTAGAATATGTTAGGGAGGTAGAAATATATATACAATTTTTTAGGGTTGACCTGATGACCACAACAGAATCACCCATAAAAAAGGATACACGCAGTAATTTCACAACCATACGCCTAATCTAGTTGATTAACCTCAAAAGTAGGTCCAGGAGGAATATTTTTGAATGAATTGACATGAATTAATTTAAGATATATCCTTTAGTTACAATAAAAGAAAAAAATATTGATAATTTATCACAACAGGTTCTTGAAGAAACAACAAATAAAGGAAAGTCAACCAGATGAAAAATAAAGGAAAACGAGGTAATGATGTGCTCGTTAACTAAGGCATAGATTCAAAAAGTTTTGGATCATGAATGTGTATATTATCAAGTGTAATTTGATGGACGAACAATAAAATGGATGGTGAGGAGATGAGAAGGAAGAAGTATTGGTTTGAACACTCAAACAAATAGTGCATTTAATTCCTCCAAAACCAAAATATCAAGGACAAAGGGGACTAAGCCAACTCATATTCGTCTGACTAGATATTTTCCATTATACCTTCCCACACATATAAAAGAATGAAATTATGATGAAGAGGAATATCATAATTGATTGAAATATCATTAGAAATAATTCATTCATATTGTTTCATTGACACCCTATAAGTCAACATCAAGTTAGAGTTGTAGTAGTAGGAGAAACAATAAACTTAGTAGGAATAAACACTCCTATACAATAATAAACTATGCTTCCATAATAATTAGAAAAACCAATAGATTTATCTCGACCATGAAAGTAAGAACAAGCATTTGAAACACCTCAACAACAACAAATTATTCCCTAGTTAGTGTAATAACAATTAAAATATAAGTACCAAGAAAAATTAGAATTACCAAAAGGAAATGACAAGGATTAGATGAAGATAAAAATGAATAAAAATCTAAATTCTTTTATCTCAAGGACACAAAAAGGGTCAACTTCCATTTTGACTATACTAGTGGATTCGACCTAGGTATCAGATACAAAAATTTCTAAAGTGTTGTCTAATATTTTTTTAGAAGAATCTATCAAATGCAAGTAGAATGTGGAGACAATAGACCAGTATAAAAGGAGGAAGATAAGGAAGAATCCATCTGGAAAATGTGTGTATAATTGGCCTAATAAAAACTATTTGTTTAGGTGCATGAAATATTGAAGGATTGATTGCATGTTATGTAGCTTCTTGTTCAACAACTAGTTCACCTGAATATGTAGATGATAAAGGAAGTCCCATAATTGCGACAATAAAGAAAAGAGATAAAATCAATGAAGCCACTTCTTCTATTTTTTAGGAAAATTTCTCCCAATTCTACAATGTTAAATAGTAACTAAAGGTAACCATGGATTCGGTAGCCAATATGAATGTAGTTTTGGACAACCAAATTGCATATTTATCACTCACATGTAGTAATCATAGAATTTAGTATATTCTTGTTCAATATTTATTGAAAAGTGGGATTACACAATGGAGGGAAGATAAATAGTCGAAACTGACACCCAAATAGATCAAGAAAAGAGCGTGGAGACAAATATAATGAAGAACTAAAGACAATGGCTCAAATAAGGAGAAAAGGTGAAATTTGAGGTAAGTAATACTTCCAACCATATACAAAGGATTCAACAAATTGTACAAAATATGGACACCAAAATTAATCTTCAAAACTTTTAGAATAACTCCTTTTCCATACAACTGGACCACATACCACTGATGAAGCCACTTAAGGTTTAGATCCAGTACTCAGACAAACAATGGAGTACTTTTAATATATATAAAAACAACATTCAAGGAAACTTAGACTCTACAAAAATAAAAGAGCCCTCAATTTCTCAACCAAAGTACTATTTTTTTCAGTTGAGTGTTTCTAAGTATGCACCATAGGCTCATCCAATTCAGTTGACCACTATAACCAAGGAGGAATATGAAGGAAAAAAATGGTCTCGACTTGGATAGAAGCATTTATAGTATATCCACTTGCTATTTCGACACCAACAAAAACCATGGCATAAAAAGCACTTGAGTCTATGACAACTACACCTCCATGAAATGTCATCCCCTTTTAGCATAATTTTTACTTGTAATTTTGTTCTAAATTCTATATATGTAAAAACTCGAAATTATCCCTTTCTTTTGGATGAACAACGGATTGATGGTGGGGTAGACGTTGGAGGGGCAAGTTGGATTGGTTGACTAGGCCGAAAATTTGAGAGAGTTGACTAAACTCTTTACTTGATATTGTAATTCCTGTTAGCTAACCAAGTTCAAAATGTAGCTAAATAAATTTTAACTATCAATAATCTAGCATAAATATATATTTCATGAGAATGCAAGAGAGATTATTATCATAGTATTAATATAAGAGGTGTTTTAGCTAGTCCACTACTACTTTTCTATTTCTCTCTTGAATATTTCTTATTTGTGTAATAAAACTCCTATCATTAATTATTTTCTTCTTTGTATACTGACTTTCTAGTAATCAATGTATACTTTTAGATTATAATTTGTTCAATACGATAAACCATTTTCTTCTTGTAAGAAATCCCAAGATGGAACCCCCTACTGCAATGTGTACTTACTCTTGTCCTTCTTTCCATTTCATTCATTGCAATTTGAACCCTCCTTAATAATATGTTTATCTTCTTCCTTATTGTTATCTAGCTCATTTTTGTTCTTCTTCTCATTCTTGCTTGATAACTTTTCAACAAGTGCATGGGTTTTGGTAGACTTAAAAGTTCCTATGAATATGGGCTCAACCTACTCTTGTATTAAGGATTCAATACAATTGTTCAATGATGGCATATTCCATTTTTACCATTTAAAGGTTTTCAATATGGAATCTTAGAGGAAAAAATACAGTACTTAGGTCATGTTAGGTTCCTATACCAATAGGAGTCATGATTTTTGAATAGCTTAGATTAAACTTGTAATATGTACATACCTTTTCTTTTTGCAAATGTTTTCCATATTCAAAAAAATTAAAAAATGTAAAGAGGGCATGTCCTGAAAGAAAAATCAAAGGACAAAAAGAATAAAAAGGTAAAAAAAGATGAAAAATATGAACCCCAAGAAAAGAAAAGACCATGAAAGTGTGCTAGTCAAAATGCCACTACTATTTAATTTTTGTGCAAAATAACTAATTGTGTGCAACTTGTAATATTTGCCACAATTCATGATATTCAAAGTGTTTAAACTTGGCTACTTCATGTTTCAATTTCATGTTCATAGATAGAGAATAAAATCTGACCAAACTGTCTAATCTTGGTAGATAAGCAAATTAGGTAGAGTAAATAGAAGGAGCTCACTGTTTGATTTGAGCCCTTGGATGTAATAAGGTTGGATTTAGCTAGATTGCCTTTGTAAAGAAAAAAGAAAAATGTTTTGATAAGGGTTTGCTAGCTTAAATGCACCTTAACAAAGAGAAGTAAAAATGGTAGGATGAATAGATGGGTAAGTAGAAGAAAGGTTGCAGAAATGTGATGATTGTTAGACAAAAGCACATTTATCACCCTCATCATGAAGGTTCTAAGTATGAATGATAAATAGAACTGGCATAAAACTCACAAATTCAAATTAACTAATTTCCCACAATAAGTTTGAAGTACCCAAAATCTTAAGTCAAAGGAGCTCAGAACATTTCTCTGACTTCCAGAGGGACCAGACCCTCGGCCAAATGACTTATAGATCTTAAGTACTAAAATCATTTCATAAACTTTCACCCCCTTCAATTCATTCATTTCCCCCTAATAAATCCCTTTTCCTAAGGTTAAAACACCATTTTCCTAAGGAAAAAAAATCACCCCAATGGATACCCCTTTTAATGAAAAACCCACAAAAATGCACTTAGCCTAAGTTGTAATGTTTCTATGTAAAAAGCAATGGAATTACAAAAAACATTATGCTTAGCGCAGTTCAATTGTCCCACAATATTCATATTAACCTTTAACATTATTTATATGTTAACTCCCGAAAAATAAACCCTTTCCCGTATATATTTTATTAAACCCATGTAATATTAATATCCCTACCCCTAAGTTTGAAAGATAAGCTTTATATTACCCAACCCTAACAACGACATAATTAATCGATCTGCAATTAATTAAATTCAACCCATTTACCAATCAAATCTCGTCCGATATTTTAATCACTGCCTTAACCCCTCATTAAACTAAAACCACCACGATTAAATGTCCGTTGGGCCCCTCCATGCAACTCCCATGCCCGACTACCGCATGATCTCCCCCCTCCCCATCTGATGACCCACGTTGATTTCAGAATGGCCTGAAGTCCGAAAGATACCCGCTAAAAATGGGCTGCTTTTTGCCGGGCCCCCGAGGCGATGTAGCACTCGATGAGTGGAATCTGGTAGCCTTCCCACAATACCACCAAGTGCACAAATGATGTGCAAAGTAAATCGCTTACTGCGAGCCCGCTACCTGCCAAAACTGTCACTGTTCATCTTGCTATGCGACAAATGATCATTGTTCACCCGTACCTACCAAATTTACTTTTTGTGCATAAATCCAAAAAAGCCCCGAATCATTGTTTTATCGGTTTTAACTATAATTTTCCATGCACGCGCTTGTGAATGTTGAAAATCCATCAACCCTCATACACCTGCACTTTGAAGATGCCAAAAGCTCCCAGATTTCTTTCCATCTTGATTGAAGCCTTTTCAGCCGTTCAGAATTGCAGTTACCTGTTTCGCACCCTGCTTTCATCAATTCCAAGTATTTAAGCGAAAATCCATTGAAATCCATGTTAATATTTTGAACCAGTCACTAAAGCCTTCTTAATTGAAATTTAAGGGAACTCTAATAACATAAAAATCACCTAGAATTGAACCCCAATTACCTCAAAGACTGAAAGTTTACCTTCCCTATTCTTAAATCCACAAGAACTAAGAATGGTTGCCCCAATTGCCATGGATGTCAGGCCAATTACCACTCCTCACCTAGACCTGGACCACCTTCCCCTTGTTGAAAAAGACTTCCAAATCAAGGGAACCTTTGTCCATGAATCCCCTCTCAAACTATACTACTGATACAGAGACCAATACCTAAACCATGCTGACAAAATAGGTCTTTGTGTGTCTAATTTTCCCAAGTATCAGTTCCTTGAGGTGCACATCTTTCCAAAGACTATCCACTATTTCCATGCAAAATAAATTCCCCGTCAAAGAGCAGTGATTTCCCCTAACCAAACCATCCTTTTCACCATCAATACTGAGTCAATCAGTGAAATGCTGCAACTAAAACTAGGGCAGAACTTAACCCCTATTTCCATTGGAGACTTACTAGACAAATTTCCCAAGCTTACCACTACCAAGCTTTCTCAGATGTTCCAGACTTTTATTGTAGAAGAAAAACATACCCCACAAGATCCTCCTCCATATATATATACCATATTTTCTTAGTTTGGCCAAGACATTGTGTCAATGATATCTAGTATCTTAGGCTATACAACCAGTGAATACATAGATGAAATCATCTTAGCCTTCATGTCCATTTTTACTCCAGGACAACCCCCTACTGTCATGTATGATTATGCCAAGTACATAGCTGATAGGATGCATGACCAATTTCTAAGAATGAGTAATGAAAGAGTGTTTAAGTATTCTTCAGTTTTGTACCACCTTTTCTTATACTACCAAGCTGACAAGTTCCCCTTCACTCTCCAAAAGCTGGACACTAAAGGTCATCCTAGGTCAGTCATTTTCTGGACTCCTTTGATACATAAATATGAGTCCCCATATCCATACACAGATTTCATAGATATTTTTGTACATCCTGTAATGACCATGCTGCTAGGAAGTCCTCCTCCAAGAATTAGTGCAGATATTAGGAGGAGTCTGTAGTTGTCAAAACAACACAAAGTCGGAGATTGGTAATTGTACCAAAATCACACAGAAATTAGGATCTATGGTTGTGAGTTGGCCCCATATAAACTACCTAGATACCTCCCAGTGAGGTTATTTTCTCTTGAGTACTACAGGAAAATAATCAACTAGGATGTTGTGCATTTTGTTAAGGCCAAAAAGAAGGCCCAACTCAGAATCAAAGATCAACTAGGCCACTTTATATGTAATCGTAGAGAAGCTGGGAAAGAAGCAAAGGAAATCCTTAAGAGACTTAAAATAAAACAAAGCTTCATGTGGAGATATGACCCCTGTGACTTCATATACAATAGAAGACAGAAAAACAAGATGACTCCCTACATTCATCACCGAATCCGTAAGATAGAGAAATATGAAAATCAATTGGAATGGGTGGAGAATACTTTAGTAGATAGGGACAACACTGAAGTTGTAGTTGAAAACGCTCTGATTGATTTAGAGAAAAGGCTTGATGAAGGTTATTTCCTGTAGGTGCTAGGAGAATCTCAAGTCCGAGGACAGTCCCAAATCCAAGAAGAATCACAGGCACAGGGAGAATCTCAGGCACCAAGTGAATCACATATAGAAGAAGAATCCTAGGTGCAAGAAGAGTCAAAGCAACTAGACCTATCAGAGGAATTGAATCAAACAGGTACACAATAGCCCACAATGAGTAGTCCCCTAACTTTCAAACTCCTCTAAATGAGGAGAAAATCCTTAAAAGGAATAGGGAGGAGGCCACTACATCAAGCAAAGAAACCATACAAACATATGCAAAAACTAGCTAGGTCAAAAGGAAAATGTTGAATCCTGTCTCTAAACAAGAGTTTATAGAAGAAATAATAGGGGCCACCACCGTAGAAAGAGAAAGAAGCAGGCCTGCCACTCCTTCTGGGGGCACATTAGAGCCTTCCACATAAAATACTCAGATGTTGGAAAGGCAACAGAGTGTTGATGTGTCCTCCTTTAGGATGCTAGCTGACAAAGATCAAGATATTAAAGAGAAGTACAAGGATATAAAGGCTGGGAATGAGAGGCTAAAAGCCTAGACTTATGCACAATACCTCAAGATGGCACCTACAAACTAGACAAGGCTTATGTTAGCTTATTATGTTAAAGAAGGCAAGATGCAGATGACATTTGTGAAACCTACCACTCACTAACCAAGAACTGCAACTGACTTCAAGAAGATTTATTTTGAGGTGCTAGCAAAGGACATACATCCTATTGACCAGATTGAGCTACAAAAACACACAAGGGATATGATTTACTCCACCTTGATAGGGAAATCCATCGCAACTCACCAATTGCAAAATTCCCTAAATAATATATCACCTCAATTCCAATTGGAAAAAGCCTCTTCATAGGAAAAGGACACCAAAATCAAGTCCTTGGAAGACTTAATCATTGAGCTGGGACATGATCCCAAAGATGTGAAGGCTAATGAAAGACTGATCAAGAAGAAAAATGATGACATAGCTGCTTTGAAGAAGTATCTTAAGATTCCACCATTGCGTCACCCACAGAAAACAGAGGTCCTAGAGACCCAGAAAGGAGAATAGGAGCTTATGGACTTGGTCCTAAAGCTAAATGACCAGTTGAAAGAAAAAGAGAAAGAATTGGACACATTGATTCAGTACAAACAAAGTGAACTGGCCACCACTTCTACAGTTGAAATTCCCACAGTAACAACTGCAGTTCCATCAACATTGGCAACAACATTGGCACCAACAGCCCCACATGCCACAACACTACCAGTTACAAGTGAGTCAACAACAACAGGTACTTCAACAGAAAAGACATTAGAGTTAGTGAAAGCCATGGAGGAAACGTCCATCTAGGAAACAAAGCATAAAGGCTTAAAGAGAAAGTGGCTAGCTTAGAGACTGACTGTAAGCTTGCCCAAATACAACAGAGACAAGAAACACAAAAATCCCTAAGAATGGGGGAGAAGATTAAGGTCCTAGAAAAGGATCTAAATCTACAAAAGCCACTAGGACAGACTAAGGAGATGCTGTGGGCCAATATCATTGACTCTGTCAATGATATTTGGCCGTTAATTCAAGTTATATTTGAGGAAACAGAACTGGTGAAACTGTCCACCAAGGCTATTAAGAAAGTAAAAGAAGATTTAGGAGACCAGCCTAAGGAAGCTAATTGACTCATCCATTTCTTGGACAACAAGAACACGCATGAACTTAATGAGATGGGCATAGAAGATAGAACAGAGGCCATCATAGAAGTCAAAACGGTTCTTTATAAAAGAAACCTTATGCTTAATCTGGAGGGAAAATTCCATAATGATGAAAAGGAGTCTAGGATATTACCCAAAATTCCCCTTTTGCATAAATAATTCAAATCTTGGACTTATGGTTAAGAACCACAAAGTCCCAACGGAAGCGCTCTTAGGCCTTTAGCCTTTCAATCATGGATTTGCAACACTACTGGAGCCTTTTTCCCTTATCAGAAGCCACCACTCATGAGCTTTAAAGCCCGCACGCCCATACTCCATCTATCGGGAGCGACCCATCATAAATACATGTATGGGGAGTGACCCACCATAAATACGTGGAAACCATATATATATAAAACCCCCGTTTTATAACCGTGCCCACATATATATAATTATATGGGACAATACCAAACCCCGCTTTTCCAAAATGCCAGACTTATAAATATATATATGTGCCTTTATAATCTATCAGAAGGTCTGATATTGGTCGTCGCAACCATAAACTTTATATCGCAGACCTGATGACCTCGATGAGGTTGCGGACCCAATCTATAATTCAGTACAATTTAATGTTTCTGTCGCATCCACCTCCGCCCAATAGTATTTCGTCGGCGATCGGCGATCGCTCGATGCACTATACACATATATGCATCCGCCGATATAGAACCGGACCCGACTTGGGAATTCAACCCGATATATAAAATATCGCATCCTCTTTCATTACTAAGGTTTCCGATGCGATATCGTTCCGCCGATGCTCTGGACCCGACTTGGGAATTCAACCTGATATATAAAATATCGCGTCCGATTTCATTACTAAGGTTTCCGATGCGATAGAACTACACGGACCCGATGAGTTCCAAAGGAAACCTTAATATTATTTCAAGTCCGTTCAGTGCTCCGCTAAGGGGTTTTGGCGCCGATTCTCTATGTAAATGGACTTTTCCGTTTACGGACTTTAGCTATGCCAAACTTGCCTTAAGCACAAGCATTCTTATGTTTATGAATAAAACCTAGACAGATCGAAACTGCATAAAATTAAAAAGGCAACCAAACACACAAGGCCTCCACGGGCCGAATAAACAAAGAACTGCACAAAATACTGGATTTATTCATAAAATACAGGGTCTCGGCCTTGGCCAGATTACACCATAAAATGACCTCTGTTACCAAATATAGTCCACCACACTTTGAGCTCTCGCTCCACACCCAACCTCACTCTCTTCCTCCGTACATGATTATATTTTCCCCTTTTTAACTCCATAATTTATCTAACAAAATCTAACAATAATATTCTATTTCTAAGAGATCTTAACAACAATCTTCTATCTCTTAGCTTTCATGCACACCTAAGATAACAAATCTTATCCCAAATCTAAATAAAACAATGCCTTATTTATTACAATAACTAACAATTTGAGAACTCATCCTTCTCGGTAACAATAAATGAATTTAACTGTGATTAGCCACAACATGTGGACAATCCTCCACATTGCTGGCTAATGTCGATGCTCCTGCATCAGACTCCTGGGGAAGAAAAGATTTGTCCTTCAATCCTTTAGGACTCACTCCATATTTCTGTAGTTCAGCTGTTTTCAACCAACTGGAAACTTCCACTGGCTGCTCCTTCCACTTGACTAGATATTGGAAATATGTCTGCCCTCTGGTTTTCTTAGATACTCTTCGGTCTAAAATAGCTTCAACTTCTTTTTGAGATGCTTTTGGTACTTGTTCCTCCCAATCCACAGTTTGAATTTCATCACCTGTGACTTCTTTCTGCAACTCTGTTTCTGCCTCTCTGAATGGATACAAGTCTGCAATATTAAAAATGGGGGATATTCTGATCCCTTCTGGTAGCTCAATCTCATATGCATTAGCTGAAAATGCCCTTTTGATTTTACAGGGTCCTATTTTCTTTAGTTTCAGTTTATTATAATTCCTTGTAGGAAATCTCTCCTTCCTCAAATATGCCATGACTAAATCTCCTACTTGAAATTCTTTTTCTCTCCTTTTCAGATCTGCTCTCTGTTTATATCTTCTGCTGCTTTCCTGTAATTTATCTTTGACTTCTTCTTGTAGCTTTTGCATTTGTTCAGCAAAATCTTCAGCACTTGCACTTCTGGCTTCCTATTTTCCCAAATCTTTGAGCTCATATACTCCTCTCGGATGCATTCCAAAGACAATCTGGAATGGACTCATTCCTGTGCTTCAGTTTGGTGTATCATTGTAAGCAAATTCAGCTTGAGCTAATGCCAAATCCCACTATTTGGGATTCTGATGAACCAGAGTTCTTAATATATTTCCCAAGCTTCTGTTCACAACTTCAGTTTGTCCATCGGTCTGAGGATGGTAGGCTGAACTAAAACTAAGTTTAGTTCCCAGCTTCTTCCAAAGTGTTTTTCATAAATTCCCTACAAATTTTGTATCTCGATATGATACAATGCTCATAGGTAAACCATGCAATCTTACAATCTCAGAAAAGAACAAATTGGCTATGTCTGTGGCATTGCTAGTCTTCTTACAAGCAATAAAATGGGCCATTTTTGAAAATATGTCTACAACAACATATATAGAATCATTTCCTCTCTAAGTTTTTGGTAAACCCAGAACAAAGTCCATACTCACTGCATCCCATGGTCGATCTGGTATGGGCAATGGCTGATATAGACCTGTATTTTGACTCCTTCCTTTGGCATATTGACATACCCTGCATTTCTCAACAAACTTTTTAACATCAGTTTGCATTTTAGGCCAATAATAAAAAGCATTCACCTGAGTGAAAGTTTTGTCTTGTACAAAATGACCAGACAATCCTCCACTGTGCTTTTCTTTAATGATGTTTTCTCTCATTGAACATTTAGGAATGCATAATTTGTTGCTCTTAAATAACATGCCTCATTGACTTCTGTTATGGCTCATTGGATTCTGCACTGTCGTGTAGATATCCCTAAAATCCTCATCATCATGATACATTTCTATCATCTCATCAAAACCTACAACACCCACTTTGAATTCTTGCAAAAGAAAACTTACCTTGCTCAACGCATCTGCCACTTTATTAGACTTACCGCTTTTGTGCTTTATTACAAAAGTGAAACTTTGTAGAAATTCTACCCACTTGGCATGCTTCTGATTTAACTTTGGATGATTATTAATGAACTGTAAAGCATGGTTATCTAAATATAAAATGAATTCCTTTGGCAGTAAGTAATGCCTCCACTTTTTCAATGCCTGCACAATAGCGTAGAATTCTTTGTCATATGAAGAATATCTCCTTTTCGCATCATTTAATTTCTCGCTGAAATACACTATTGGTCTTTGCTCTTGGCTCAACACCGCCCCAATTGCTTCTCCACTTGCATCAGTTTCCACTTGAAAGACTTTCTCGAAATTTGGCAATGCTAGAATAGGCTTTTCTGTTATCTTTCTTTTCAACAAATTAAAATTCCTGTCGGCTGCTTCTGTCCATTGAAATGGCTGATTGACCTCCCTGATTGTCTCAAGGATTGGTGCACAAACTTGACTGAACCCTTTTATAAACTTCCTGTAAAAACTAGCAAGTCCATGGAAACTTCTTACCTCGAATACACTCTTGGGAGTAGGCCAGTTTCTGATTGCTTGTACCTTTTCCGGATCCATTTTTAAACCTTCTCTGGAAATCACAAACCCCAAATATACCAGCTCCTCTTTCATGAAACTACATTTCTTCAAGTTAATTAGTAGTTTTTCCTTCTGCGGTGTTTTCAAGACTAACTTCAAATGTTCCAAATGTTCCTCTTTACTTTTGCTGAAAACCAGAATATCATCAAGGTAAACAACAACAAATTTACCTGTATATTCTTTCAGGACCTCGTTCATTAGTCTCATGAATGTGCTGGGCGCATTAGTGAGCCCAAAAGGCATCAATAACCACTCATACAATCCACTATTTGTTTTGAACGTTGTCTTCCATTCATCGCCTTCCTGAATTCTAATCTGATGATACCCGCTTTTTAAATCTATCTTTGTAAAATACCTGGATCCACTTAAACAATCCATTAAATCATCCATTCTGGGCAAAGGAAATCTATACCTGACTGTTATCTTATTGATAGCTCTGGAATTGGTGCACATGCGCCATTCTCCTCCCTTTTTCGGACTAAGCACCGTTGGCACAACACATGGACTCAGACTTTCTTAGATCAATCCCTTGTCCATTAACTCTTGAAACTGTCTTGCAACCTCTGCATTTTCCTGAGGAGTTAATCTATATGCAGCTTTATGAGGTAGACTTGCTCCTGGTATTAAGTTGATATGGTGACTTATACTCCTAATCGGTGGTAATTCATTCGGCAATTCATCCACAATGATATCCATGTAACTATTTAACACAGATTGAATTTCTTCAGGCAAATCATTTAAATTGGTGGAGGTTAAAATTACCTTTGGCCTTCCTACGATAGCGAAATGCACCTCTTCGCTTTTATCAACCTCTTGTAGCAGTTCCTTGCCACTCATCAACATAATACTATTTTCAGGCAGCTCTTTGTCAACATAATTCTTTACTGGTAGCAACGTATGTTTAACTCCGTCCTTCTCTATAGTATATGAATTCCTTCTCCCATCATGAATCGCCTTCCTGTCAAATTTCCACGGTCTTCCCAATAACACATGACATACATCCATGGGCATTATGTCACATAAGACCACGTCTTTGTATGTGTCGATCTGCATTTCCACATTACACTACTCTGTCACAATGAATTGATGACCCTTCTGTAGCCAAGATACTTTGTAAGGTGCAGGATGCGCTTTCCTTGTTAATCCGATATTTTCCACCATCTCTGTAGACACAAGATTTTCAGTACTACCGCTATCAATTATAACCTTACAACACTTACCCTTTGACTTGCTCGTAGTCCTGAACAAGTTCTTCCTTTGCGCAGGTTCTCCAATCTCCTTTTTTGATCTTAACAAAGGTATTCTAAGTAGCAATGCTTCACCTTCTTCCGGTGGTTCTTCTACAAGTCGAGGTGGTTCCGGCTCTGCCTCAGCCACATTTGCACCCCTCTGGCTTGCTGACTTGTTACGAGGACAGTCTCGTGACATATGTCCCCATTATCCACAGGTATAACACCTAACATCTCTTCCTCGCCCTCTTCCTCTGGGCGCAAATATCCCTCTACTAGATTCACCCATGTGTGGTGATCTGTTGCTTGAACTCCCTGTGTCAATTTGATGTTATGTTCCTCTAGATTGGCTAGCTCCTCTACCTCTTGCTGAGCTCTTTCCTCTATTCCTTTGAATTTGTTTTCTTAATATCTTCTCTTCTGCCTTCATCCTACTTGATAGGCATCCTCAAAATTTTTCAGACTTAACAAACCAATCTCATCTTGGATCTCATACCTTAGCCCATTAACAGATCTAGCTACTTTCCAAATCATCCTCTACATGCCCTGTTTTGATACTTAATCTGTAAAATTCTTCAGTATATTATTTAACAGACATTCCTTTTTGCTTCAGATTTTGCATCTACTTAAAAAGATTCAAGTGATAACCTTTCGGCAAAAACTTGGCTTTTAGTTTACTTACCATTTTATCCCACTGCTTGATCTTAGATTTCCACTTTCTCGTTCTTGATGTCTGTACCTCGTCCCACCAGATGGCTGCATGACCTTTCAATCTAGTTACTGCAAATTTTGCCTTCTTGTTCTCTTCAACCTCTTCATAATCGAAGTACTCATCTATGTATCTAAACCAATCCATGAGCTTCTCGGCATTCAGACTCCCTTCATACATAGGAATCTCGACTTTAGGTTTGCCTCCAACCTTTGCCAGCATCTTCAACATTTTGATATTTTCATTCTCTTCTTCTGCTTCCACATCTGTATCAGATTCTTCTGCAGGACTCTCAGCTCCCTCGTCAGGCGCTCTTCTTTGGGCTGTCTCCATTGCCTCCATTCGTGCATGCAAACTCCGCACTTCTTCTATCAAAACTACATTTGGTTCTGGCCTCCCTCGACCAATTCCTCTCCTTGGCGGCATCTTTACTGTAAACACTGTCTCTTCTGCTCTGATACCAAAATGATGAAAACGAGTCTTGGATATTACCCAAAACTCCCCTTTTGCATAAATAATTCAAATCTTGGACTTATGGTTAAGAACCACAAAGTCCCAACGGAAGCGCTCTTAGGCCTTTAGCCTTTCAATCATGGATTTACAACACTACTGGAGCCTTTTTCCCCTATCAGAAGCCACCACTCATGAGCTTTAAAGCTCGCACGCCCATCATCCATCTATTGGGAGTGACCCATCATAAATACTTGTATCGGGAGCGACCCACCATAAATACGTGGAAATCATATATATATAAAACCACCATTTTATAACCGTGCCCACATATATATAATTATATGGGACAATACCAAACCCCGCTTTTCCAAAATGCCGGACTTATAAATATATATATGTGCCTTTATAATCTATCGGCAGGTCCGATATCGGCTGTCGCAACCATAAACTTTATATCGCGGACCTGATGACCCCGATGAGGTTGCGGACCCGATCTATAATTCACTACAATTTAATGTTTCTGTCGCATCCACCTCCGCCCAATAGTATTTTGTCGGTGATCGGCGATTGCTCGATGCGCTATACACATATATGCATCCGTCGATATAGAACCGGACCCGACTTGGGAATTCAACCCGATATATAAAATATCACGTCCGCTTTCATTACTAAGGTTTCTGATGCGATATCGTTCTGCCGATGCTCCGGACCCGACTTGGGAATTCAACCCGATATATAAAATATCGCGTCCGATTTCATTACTAAGGTTTCCGATGCGATAGAACTACATGGACCCGATGAGTTTCGAAGGAAACCTGAATATTATTTCAAGTCCGTTCAGTGCTTTGCTAAGGGGTTTTGGCACCGATTCTCTATGTAAATGGACTTTTCCATTTACGGACTTTAGCTATGCCAAACTTGCCTTAAGCACAAGCATTCTTATGTTTACCTAGGCCAGAATCATTCCATTCTCTAGCCCTTTGAATATTTTCCTTTTGCTTTGCTAGCCTGCCCTGTGAACAATCCCTTTAATGATCTGATCCAGTTAAGCTATCCTTTGACTGACTCCATAGCCCAATGGCTTCAAGACCTAGTTCTATCCATCTATTCCAAGAATTCCACCATCCAACTTTCAATCAAAATCAAAATTCTCATGGGTATTAAGAACTAGCCTAAAATCCCACCCAAACAAAGTTAAATTATAAAGAGAAAGCCCTCTCTAGACTTAGGTTGGCTAAAACATAAGTTTGAAGATTGGGTTGTGGTTACCTCAGATTATTCCTTCTTTTGATAACTTCTAGAGAAGACTTCTCAGTGATAACATAGTGGTGACTCCAATGGGGAGTCAAATCCTCAGTCTTAATAAACCTTTGAGAAATTTCAAATATTTATTTCAAGCCTCTTGAAGGGTTTATCAGAAGTTATTTATAAAAAATTTCATAAAAAGAAAGTAACTAGAAAAGTTTGAAACTATGGCTTCAAGGAGAACTCACTATACTAGGGCCAACCCAGATCCAAATCCTCCCCACCTATTTGATAATCCTAATTTGATTTCGAGAATATCCAGAAAACAAGAAAGTTCAATCAGTCCTACCCCTTCAATCAAATCATATCCATACCCTAATGAGTGGTTGTTTTTAGAAGATCTACCCTTTGACGAGTCATCTAACCTTTCCCTATTTAGACTTAGGTCTGAGAGTGCACTTGATGACATAGTTCTAGATCCAAAATTTACAACAGAACTTGAAGTCCAAAGGGAAAACTTGTCAATTATTCAGTATATTCTAAATTCCCCTTAGTGATCCCTTACCACTGCTGAGATCCATGAGCTTTCTTAAACAAGTTCAACTCCCTTTAGTTCACCTTTATTCCCTTCCATCTCTGAAGTTCATTCCTCACCTCCATTTATACCTTCACTTCCCCACCAACCTACCATTACACATCAGTTACCCATTACTCCTAGTTCCCCATCAACCACTGTACCACCTCTTGGTACTCCAACCGCACTTCGTAGTCCTGCCCAACTTAAAGCCATGGAAAATAGATATGCTCCTCTTATTTTGCCTTCTCCATGAGATGCCATGCCATAGGATTACCAGAAAAAAAAATTGTCCAATTTGATGGCATAAGAACTTACACAACACAACAACATACAAACAAAATGACAAATTTCTTTGAGTTACATGAAATTGATATTGAAGATGTCCAAATGAGACTTTTTGCTCAGACTCTAGCTGGTGATATAAGAACATGGTTTATATCTTTACCTGCTAATAGCATAGACACTTTAGAAGTATTTTACCAGCAATTTTTAAATATATGGGAAAAGAAAAATAACCCTCTGCAGATCGTTTCAGAATATGAAAACATAAAGAGAGGACCGAATGAAACAGTCTAGGATTACTGTGTTAGATTCAACAATATATACAATGCAATACCAGTCAATCTCAGACCCCCACCTAGATTAGCTCTAATAAATTTTCCTGATGGGTTTGATACTGATATGGCTTTGCAACTGAGAGAGAGAAATCCTCCAACCTTAGAAGACATGCAGAGTGTAGTAGTTAGTGTAGAAAATAATTTACTAGCAAAAAGAGCTAGAGTTAGGAATGAAAGAAGAGTACCCTTGAAAGATGAAGCCTCATCCTTTGACCTTAAAATAGATGCCCTGGCTAAAGGAATGGAAAAACTAATGGATAAGATAGAGAGCATTGAAAGGAAGCCTCACTAGGATAATCAACAAGCACCTCTAGTGAGAAATCCAAACTTTAGAAAGAATCAAAATCAAAACACTGGAAGAAATGGACCTGATCAGAGTATTAGGCCTCCTTTTCAAGAAAACTATGCTGAAACTTCCCATTCAGAAGATCCTAAACAAGACACACAAATTAACTTAATGGGATTAGATGAGGAGGAAACTATCTTTTTGACTCAAGATGATCAGGAATTACATATGCTTTAGAAATTATAGACCTAATCTGTAGAATCATTCGACTACAAGCAAGGTTATGAGTCTTCTATTTTCAAAGAGCATTAATAGTACAACTTGAGGAGTAAAAAGAACACTGATACTCTTGCCCAAAAAAATAAAGCAGTACCAAATAAACCTAAGAAAATAAAAGTAGTTCCAGTTACAAAAACTATCCAAATCCTCCGTAGACCAAATTAGAATCTTTCTGGTCCCACCATTTTAGATATAACCAATGACCAACCCCATGATAATCGACCATCCACTTCAATCCTCTCCAAGGAGACAGTGGAGGAGTCTGCAAACATCACAATAGAAAATACTCAGAAAAAGACTTCAAATGTAGAAAAATAAGAGCAAACTACTCCAAATCCTGTCATGAAAATTCCAAATCCTCAAATAGAGAAAGCCCCTTTTCCTTTCAATTTGGGTGAAGAGGTGGCCAAGGTAAAAATTTTAGTCCCCTTAATAGAGTTGATTAAAAATGAAACTTACAAATATCAAATAATCAAATCCTTAAACTTTGTTGAGAATGAAGATTTTGTTAACTTGTTTTATGATAAACTTGAGCTTATATTTGCTCCTGATGTTAATGGAAAACCATTAGAAGGAGGGATACCACCATTTTATATTAGCCTTAACATTCATGATAAGATTTTACATAATGAAATGTTAGATTCCAAGGCTTCACACAATTTAATGCCTAAATCTCTTATGGACAAATTGAACTTGGATATCACAAGGCCTTACAAGGATTTGTTTTCATTTGATTCAAGTCAAGTAAAGTGCCTAGATCTGATTAAAGACCTTTGTGTTTCCCTAGTACAATACCCTGCTAAGACTATTCTCATGGACATAGTTGTTGCTGATATACCACCTAAATATGGCATGCTATTGTCTATATCATGGGGAGCTAAAATCCAAGGATCTTTTCAACTTGACATGTCCTATGCTACAATTTCAGTCTTTGGACATCCTAAAAAACTGTACAGAGAGACTCCGGTGAAATATGTAGTAAGTAGCCAGGCTAGGCCTCAAAACTTTCGTATCTATTCTATGCATTCTAACATTGATTCTTTTATTCTATACAATGCTGAACAAACACAAGAAACTGCTTCAAACAACGTTATTTCAGAGTCAAAATAAATTGCAGTTATAGTTCCAACTGAAGTTGTCCAAACTCGAGAGCTTTTAGATAAAAAAGATAATTAAGATACCTTAATCAAAGAATATTTTCCCCCCCTAGACAATAAGAATTATGAACATGAAATATTATGGCATCTTGAATCTCATGGATCAGTGAACAAGTTAGGAGTAGGAGCAGGAGTGTGGATTTACAATTTAGAGAATGATTACTCAGAGAGCCATGCCTATAGATTGAATTTCAAATGCACCAACAACATGGTTAAGTATGAAGCACTTATTTCAGGTCTCAAATTGGTTAAAAATTTAGGAGCTATAATATTTTCTATTATGGGAGATTTTGAGTTGGTTTAAAACAAATCAATGCTATATATATCACCAAAGACCCTAGATTAAGTTTTTATAAAGGAACAATTGTAGAAATATTGAACACTTTTTTAGAAACCAAGCTTGCAGTCATTCCAAGTAAACATAATATGCAGGCTCATAGTTTAGCAATGTTTGCCAGCACTTGTAAGTTACCATTTCAACCTAACCATCGGTACATAGCTGAGGTTAGGCATAGACCTTCTATCCCAGACAACTTAAAGAAATGTCAAGTATTCACCAATGAACAACAAATAAATAATTTTTTAACTTTAGAGGAAGAATTTGTAAATAGAAATATAGATACTGACATAATAGTAGATCCTGATTTTAAAGATAAAATAGAAAATAACAAATTAGAAGAGGAAGAGATAGATAGATTCCATCCCACAAAGTTTACATAAACAAATATTCAAAACCTAAAGCAAGTTGAAATTGAAGATATAATTAACAAAGATTCTGAAATCATTAATCTCAAAGACAACTTTTTTCCCAAAGGATTAACTCCTTTGGAAGACTTCTTTGATTCAAATGATGTCCCTTGAAAACCAAAAATGGAACCCCTAAGATCTAATATAGAGGAGTGCAACATAGGGACCAAGGAAAATCCAAAATTGATAAAAATTTCAAAGTCTTTACCTTCCACTGAAAAAGTGAATTACATAGATTTGTTAAAGGAATTCCAAGATGTATTTGCTTGGAGTTATGAGGACCTCAAGTCCTATGACACCAACATAATACAACACACTATCCCCATAAAAGAAAATCAAAAACATTTTAGACAAAAGCTTAGAAGGATCAATCCTATTCTATTACCTTCTATCGAAAAGGAGATAAAAATAATGTATGAAGCCAAGATAATAGCACCAATTATGTTCTATGATTGGGTTTTAAATTCGGTGCCAACAAGGAAGAAAACTGGTGAGATTAGAATATGTGTTGACCTCAAGAATCTCAATAAAGTTTCACTCATAGACAGTTACCCTCTCCCTAAAATGGATCATATATTACAAAGGGTAGTAGGGTCAACCAAGATCTCATTATTGGATCGGTTTTCTGGTTACAATCAGATTTTAGTTCACCCAGATGACCAGGCTAAAACAACATTCACTACTCCATGGGGCACATTCACTTATTTGAAAATACTTTTTGGATTAAAGAATGCAAGGGCCACCTTTGGACATAGCTTTTGCTAGGGAAATCCATGACTTCCTAGTAATATACTTAGATGATATCATTGTATTCTCAAAATCTAATAAACAACACTTAGATCATCTAACGCAGGTCTTCATCAAAGTATGGAATTTCTTTGAATCCTAAAAAATATTTATTTGGGTTAGAAGAAGGAAAACTGTTAGGCCACATAATCTCTAAAGATGGTATTTGAATAGATCCTACAAGAATTGAAGCCATCTTATAGATACAACACCCTAGGAGCATCAATGAATTACAAGCCTTTTTAGGAAAAAAAAACTTTCTTAGGAGATTTATTTCTAACTTAGCAGAACTAATCAGATCATTGAATAACATGCTGAAGAAAGATTTGACCATAAAATGGACAATTGAAGCTAAGAGATCCTTTGAAGATATTAGGCTAGCCTTAACAAAAACACCAGTTTTGGTCAGTTCGAAGTTTGATAGTTATTTCATCATATTTTATTTTGCCTCAGAACACAAAATTGTTGCAGTCCTACTACAAAGGAATGATCAGGGTTATGAATAACCTATTGCCTTTTTTAGAAAAGCCCTGAGAGATGCCCCTTCCAATTACAAGTTAATGGAAAAGAAAGCCTTTTCTCTTGTCAAATGTATCAAAGATTTTAGAGTTTACATTTTATATTCTCATATAATAGCCTATGTCCCCAATTCAGTAGTCAAGTATATCCTAACTCAAGATGGTCCAGATGGAAAGAGAGCGAAATGGATTGCCACTATATTAGAATATGACCTAGAAATCAAGCCAACAAAATTAATCAAAGGCCAAGGTTTAGCCAAGCTCATGGCTGAATCGAACTGTCAGGCCTTAGACATAAATTATATTGTAGAAATGGATAATGGAGAGGAGATGGCGACTCCACCAATCAGCCATGCCCTTATTGAATCAGCATGCTATGCTGATATCATATATGTTTTACAAAATTTCCAAGCTCCTCCTAAATTATCCAGGACCAAAAGCAAGTATTTAAAAATGAAATCTTTAAAATTTTGCATGCTTGACAATGCTTTGTTTTGGAGGAATCATGAAGGTATCCTTCTTAACTATATATTGAAATAAGAATCTGACAAGGTGTTACAAGAGTTTCTTATAGGTGACTGTGGAGGACACATTTACTGGAAAACCACTGCTGACAAGATTCCTAGAGATGGTTTCTATTGGACCACTTCATTTTCTGATCTAAAGAAATTTGTAACCTCATGTCATAAATGCCAGTTTTTTGAAGGAAATAAAAAACTTTTACCCCTCCCTGAAACCAATATCTGCTAAAGCACCTTTTCAACAATGGGGTCTTGACTTCATTGGTGAAATTCACCCACCTTCCTCTACAACACACAAATGGATTCTCACTATTATAGATTACTTTACCAAATGGATAGAAGCCATACCATCGAGGCAAGCCACTGATACTGTGATAATAACCTTCCTTGAATCCAACATCCTATCTATATTTGGGTGCCCAACCAAGATCATCACCGATAATGTTGCAGCCTTCAAATATAAGAGAATGATTGATTTTTGTAACAAGTACAATATAACTTTGGGCCATTCCACAACTTATTACCCCCAAGGAAATGGACTAGCAGAGTCCTCAAACAAGATTTTAGTAAATATCATCAAAAAGCTATTAGAAGACAATAAGAAAACATGGAACATGAAGCTATTGAATGCCTTATGGGTAGACAGGCTAACCACAAAGAAGTCCATTGGTACTAGTCCTTATCAATTAGTTTAAGGAGTGGAAGTTGTTTTCCCATCTTCCTTGGGAACACCAATGATGAAGCTACTCCAAGAGTTGCAGGTTGAACTAAATGACATCCAAAGAAGAATCAACCAAATAATTCATTTATAGCAGACCAGGAAAGAAGTGTACATCAGATCTCAAGTTGTGTAGGAAAGGATCAGGAAGGCTTTTGATAAAAGGACTAAGGCGGAAGATTTTTACCTGGGAGACAAATTTTTGAAATGGGACTCAAGAAGAGAGGATAAAGGTAAACATGGGAAATTTGATTTCCTATGGAAAGGTCGATATGTCATCTATGCATTCAGAGATAATAATGCTTTCTTCCTTAGAGAGATGGATGTCACAGAAGAATAAGGAGGACCAATTAATGGTTGAACGCTTAAACACTACATTAACCCAAGTTACTGATTCCACTAATCGTTTGTACATATTATTTTTTCCAATGTCTAGAGTTGATTGGATAGTGAATCTTTTGAGTTGAAACCTGAAGAGAAGGCCCTAAGAATTAAAGGTTTTACCGTCATAAATAGCAATAACGCAGAAAATTGAAAAGGGAAAAGTTGTAGAGCGACATCACAACAATTTAGAAGGCCATTGATATACAAGTTCTTGATATTTCACCAGGAAATGACATCCCCAAGTGGAGGCTGTTATACTCCTACACTAATAGGTGTCATATTTCATGATTGACTGGTTGAGCTCTGTAATATGTTCATCCCTTTCCTTGTTGCAAAGGTTTTGCATATTATCAAAAAATCAAAAAAATCAAAAAATGTAAAAAATGTAAAGAGGGTATGCCCTAAAAGAAAAATCAAAGGGTAAAAAGAATAAAATGGTAAAAAAATTGAAAGAAATGAACCCCAAACAAAGAAAGACCAGGAAAGTGTGCAAGTCCAAAATGCCACTACTTTTCCATTTTTTGTGAATAAAGCATTGTGTGTAGCTTGCTAAATTCATGCCATAATTGATGAATGGCCAAATAGCTCAATCTTTGCTAGTTCATGTTTGAATTTCCTGTTCTAGAGATAGAGAATAAAAATCGGACCAAACTGTTTAATCTTGGCAGATAAGTAGATTGGTAGAGAAGCGAAGGAGCTCATCAGTTAAATATAAGCCCTTAGATGTTATAAGTGCAGAATTAGGTAGGCTTACCATGAAAAGGAAAGAAAAGTTGATGAGGGTTTTCCAGTCTAAGTGCACCCAAAGAAAGAAGGAAAAAATGCTAGGCAAAGTAGGCAGGGTAGGTAGATTGGTGCTACAGAATGATACCTGTGATGGATTATGTTTCTAAAAATTTGTTAACTTTCACTCCTATCACAAGTGAAATGGTAGACATTATACTTGGAGCAGCTCAAGCGAGGCAAGATTACATAACTAACTCCCCTTCATATTTTTCCCTAATCATTTACTAATTCCCCCCCTAAAAATATTAAGAATCTATTCTTAATATCACTAAAAAGCCTTTTTCATCGTGAGCCTAAGTTCAAAATATAGGTCAACTGGTTTTAAACTTGGCGCTTTTTTACATTCTTTCATGTTAACTTTAACACTATTAATTCCAATACACTTAATACCCTTCCCCGTATTATATAAATAGGTTTAAAAAAACCCTGTATATTATGTATCCCCGCCCCTGGTCGAAATAAAACCATAGTCATAGTATAAAGGAGGATTAATAAACTTATGCGGAGTTTATTAAAAACCTTTTCCCCGTGCACCATAAGGGATTAATTAACCTCCAGTTGATTAATAACCAAACTGCGAACCAATTAAGATTGCGCCCAAAACATTTAAAAACATCGTTTATTATATTGGGCCCGCATACATTAACCTCCCGCCATCTCCATGCACCGCCCGCCATCTGATCTGCGCCTGTTCATCCGACGGCCTATAAAACATATCGTGACCACCTTTTAACTGAGCGTTAACGCGTGATCGGCAGGTGGTATTTCCACTGTACCATTGCCACGCGTCGCCCATCTGGGGTGATCACTAGCCCTCCGCCCGAAACCACTTGACCCCAACAGTGGTGTGGGAAACACCGCTTACCACTCCCACTAATGACACCCTTCACTAACGTCATCCACCATGTCATCTGCCTCGTACTCCCGCTTACGTCATCCGTCCTTTAGATAAAAAATTCTAGCCAAAAATCCATTTTGACAATTAAAAGGGTAAATTCACCATTTTTTCCATATTTTTCTGCATACAGCGCTCCAGGCATTAAAAAAACTTCCGAGTTCACAGTTCCATGTTTTCAACTATTGCCCAACCAGAAAAGCTACAACATCGAGCTCGCGGCCATTCAAACCTGCCATTAGACAATTTCTATGCCTTTTTAGCTATTTCAGGAGCCATGAATTGGTGCGTTGACTGTCGAAACTTCTCAGCGTACCAGCCACTGAAAGGTCTAAAGGAAAGGAATTGGAAGGCGTAGAACAACCTACAATGTCCCAGCAATAGGTGTTCATCCATAGCTGCGCTGTTATCCATGGAAAGAGGGAAATCTTGGGTGTTGTACCAGACAGTGATGAGCAGGAGTCAAAACACAATTAAAGAGTATCAGTTCAGCATTAAAGTGTGTTAGAGAAGAATTAAAAGCAGCAAAGAAGAATTAAAGAGTAGCAAAGAAGAATTAAAGAGCAACAAATCAGAGTTAAAGGTATCAGTTAAGATAGGTAGCCAATGCAAAGTACTAAAGAAGACCAACTGTTTCTATTTTCTTGTAAATTATTATCAGTCATCCTAGATATTATCTCACAAATGTTATCAGATATTTTGTTGTATATTTTGAACATAAATACCCCTTCCATTGGAGTATTGAGAGGTGGATTGTGGATTTTCTAGACTCTGTTGTAATTCTAAATTTTGGAATAAAGAGCTGTTGGAATCAAACTATTGTATGGCCTACTGGATGAAGAATTGAAGCAGGGGACTTGTCACATATTTCTTGAATCAACCACCAAATCAATAAGTTCTCTATATTTTTTTTTTTTAAGTCTTCTTTAGTTTATTATATCATCTGTGTTTCATAATCTGAATGATAAAGGAAAAGATTAATTGCAGAATATGCTTTGCTTGCACTCTGTTTTCAGTCTTTATTATTCTCTGTGTTTTCTTCAGAATCTGGATAAGCAGTGAAACTCTTAATTGCTCATGTTTCCTAGTTCTCTCATGTTGTTTATTTGATAAAGAGTACTTGACTACTCCTTATCAATAATCATCCATTTTCCCTCTTCCAATAGGCTGAAGGATCCTTAACTTCCCTTCACCCCATTTGAGCCCATTCCATCTGTTTTCCAGTCTTTATTTGTTCCCTGTTGACTACCTTGCTCTGTGAAGCCATCCTCTATTTAGAAACTAAATCCAGAGAGCCATCTTCTTTGACTCCATTAGCCCAATGGACTAAACTACTCTATTTTACCTCTCTGTTCTATTGAATATCACCATCCAAACTCAAACAAAACCCTTGAACTTCATAACTAGCTTAATACCTTTAAAAACAAAGTTAAATCATAAAGAGAGCGCCGTATCTGGATACACATTAGCTAGATTTTGTATCTAAAAGATTGGTCTATGGTTACCTCGACATCCTTCCCTTTCTTACAACTTTTGGGAAAACCTAAGTGATAACATCATTAGCGACTCAACAAATCAGCCAGGCCTTCTTAGAATCACCTTGGTATGATGATGTAACTCATGTATTATTAAACCTATAGGCTCCTCCAGGGTTATCCAGAATAAAGAAAAGGTTTTTAAAGATGAAAGCTTCAAAATTCTGTATTTTAGATAATGCTCTTTTTTGGAAAAATCATGAAGGTATTTGTTACACTAAAATTTGTCACCATGACTATTTGCAGTTAGTATGGCTCCATCAACTATCATACTATCCTCCTTGGCAAGCCTCATACCTCTGCTCTCCATGTCAAACTTCAAGAAAGAGAGAAAGTCATTAAAAATCTATATATCTTTGGGTACGCAGTTTCTCTTAGCCTTACCTGCGTGTACGCACCCCAAGTTCACAATACCTGCGTACTTATACGCTCTGTCTGTAAAGCAATGGGTGCGTACTCCTGTAAAGGTCAAAAGGCGCAAGTTTCACTCCAAAAATGTTACTTGTGGTCATTTCTAGAGTATTCTAGAAGCTTGTTTGACATGTATGAAGCGCCTCCAGATGGTTCATGTATCCCTACCAAAGAGGAACTTATCCCATCAAGAGGGGAGCTATCCCATCCAAAGAGGGGCTTATCCCATTGATGGTGGACCTGAATAACTTCCTCTAGAGCACTATAAATACAGGCATTGGGCCAAAGGGAGGGGAGGTTGAAAGCTGAACATTCCTAAGGGTAGATGCTGCTGGAATTAGGACTCCCTTGTAAAGCTTGAGAGGAGAGATTCCCATCCTTTCCTAGCCTTATTTGAGAGTGGGTGAGCTGATCAAAGTAAAGGAAAAATCTTGCTGGACCCTAGGAGGGACTTGCACAACACCAAGGCTCAGGTTGTAATGGTTCCTTTTGTTTCCACTTAATGCAAATGAACTCATTTTTCTCAACAGATTGTTATTCATGATTTGTTTCATATACTCTTTGGTCTGTATGATGGATATGTATTGTTTTATGAGTTTATCAGGTGCTATTTAATCTTTGGGCTTGTTAGTGAATGCAGGTTTCGAAGAGAAGGAGGAGCTCATCCGGATCAGCGAGGCTGGACTACTACAAAGCGTTGGACTAAAGGTATGTTAAAATCACCTGATTACTTGTATTCTCAATGCATGTTTAGAGAAAGGTAGTGTTTATTTGTCTTGTTTGTCACTAGAAAGTTTTTGCTTCTAGGGAGGTCAGTTGTGTCCGCACTATCGACTCTTTCCGCATGACAAAATGGCGACTCCGCTGGGGAATCCATTGATGTGAATATTTTTTCCTTTGTATGAAATTTTGATCTGAGAAAAGTCGTTTGTTTTCTGGTTTTTGGCTGTCTGACTGTGTATTTGGGTGGGCTAGCTTAGGGTTAAATTAGATTTTAGGTTTTTCTTTGTTTTTCTAGAAGTACACAGCCTCTGCGTTGAGCACAGTGCATACTTGTACGCACTGTCGTTTTGTCCACAGAGCGTACCCGCACCTGTGCAAACAGGTCGCCTGCGTACCCTGTCAAAATTAAGAAAATTTCAATTTTATTCTTTTTGCCTTTTAGATTTTGTTTTTAATTTGTTTTTTTGCCCAGATCCATTGGTTTTCTGCCATAAATCTTCACCTAAGCTTGTTTCGTCAGTGTCGAGAGTTTTAGTGAAATTCATAGAGGTTTTGCCTTAGGGTTTGATTTTTAACTGGTCCTGTAGTGACTTTGGCGTTAGAGGTTGTCAAACTTTGGATCTCCCTGGTTTTGTTCAGTCCTCTTAAGAGTCGGGCCTTTCATAGAATCCACCCTTGTGAGAAACCTACCTTTGTGTCTTCTCTTTGCGAATCTCAAAAAAGTTTGTTGATTGAACTTTGAATTTTATTCTTGAGAAAAAGAACAAAAGATTTTGATTTTTGGTTTTGACTAGTTTTTGGTTCTGCATTAACTAGTCCTTAGTTACATTTTGACTGAGTAAAACATCCAGGAATCATCTTTAGTAGGCTCTTGCCTCGTTATATTTACATTTAGATTTATTTCTCTTAGTTTTGATTTTGAGTGAAATTGAGTTGATTTGATTGCCATAGATTTTTTAACTTTGATTTTTGTTAAAATAAGTTTTACATGCTTTATTAATTAGGAAAAAATACAAAAATATCTTTTGAAGGAAAGTTTGCTTGGGTAGCATTTGAGTCTTTGAAAGGAAAGGAATTTTCGTGAAGTGATTAGTGGTCATGTATTGTATGTTTTGAAAAGATAAAGAGTTTGTTTTCTTTGATTTTCATTGCCAAGAAAGTTGTCTTTATATCAATTTTGCATTCTCCAACTCTCTTAGCCAGGGAATTCATTGAAAAATTAGTATAAATCAGCCTAAGTGCATCTTTTTAGTGGATTTCGGTCGAGTCTACACACCATCAGTTTCATCTCCACTACCTTTTGTCTTAATGAAAAGCCATAAAATTAACGCTTAAAGTAAAATGAATTTAGTAACTTTTTATTTACTAGGGCTCTGAAACACCAATATAGATCAGGCTAGTGTCTTGGAGTAGGAGAGTAAATAACTCTCCAAGACAGCAAAACCAAACAAGTAGCTCATCTTGTGGTAAGATAAATCCAACTGTTTCATTTGTACTCTGGGAAAGCTCCTCTTAAAGGAGAAGCACGAGACCGTGTTCGAACCAGTGAGGGGATCAATCCTCCTTCATTGCGAAACACGCCAGATACACATGTACTACAAACGGTAAACCTCGGATTATTGCTGAGGAGCCTGGGGTCACTTGTCGGTAAACCTTGGATTATTGTCAAGGAGCCAGCAAGGGGATTGAGCTTGTTACTCTGCCCTTGCGTGCTATCTGGTCGTAGACTGTTCCCCCAGGTGCATTTGTTGCTGTTGGTAACCTTAGTGACCATTATCTTTAGGATTCTACCAAGGTGACGGTGGAGGGAAGATCCCACTGTACCTGGAGCAGACGTCGGCTAAACTCACTTGGATTTTCCGGGGGGTTCACTTCACTCGAGACGGTTAAAGTGGAGGAACTTGTGCCGGTCTATTCATTAAGCAGGTTGCCGGGGTAACTGTTCCGCCCACCACTTCTGTACTGAATTCGGCGATGTTGGGTTTCATCTCCAACTAGTGTTTTCGGTCCGGAAGGCTACTGTTTGTGTATGGTTTGACACCCTAGATTCTTTAGGCGTGTGATTCAAATTTGTTTGGTTCTTTAGAGACTTTAGGTGGTTTGCTTTGAGATTTTACTTTGTTTGCGTGTGCAGTAGTTAAAAGTTTTTAACTGTGGCTGAATTACCGAGACAGTCCCGTAGACTTCGGGGCAAGTCTCCTGAGGTTGTTACCGTGGCTGATTTGTTGAGGAAGTCCCGTAGATTGCGGGGCGAACCTCCTCAAGAGGTCCCGAGTCATTACGAAGGTTTGAAGGTCCTTGTAACTCCTAGTGACAGTAAAGTAGGTTCACCTGAAGAAGGAGAATCGTCGTTGGTAGTCTATCCAGATTACCAAGGTCTAGAAACAGGTTATAATCCCGAAGCAGTTGCAATTTCCGAGCTTGCTGGTAGTTTTTCATCTACTAGTGATATAGGCAAAGAACATGAAATATCTGAACCTGTTACTCAAACTTCTAGTGCACTTGATTCACCTAGGGTAGAAAGAGTTATCACCGAAAATCTTCCTGCTGGTGTTTCTATCCTTGAAGATCAACCTACTATTGATCTAAGGGAGCGTGAATCCATCTTTTATAGTCCTCCTAGAAGTACTACTTGGTACCTTTCGTTAACCAATTATTTAGACAACTCAGGGATAAGTTTTTCTCCACCTCGTACTCCTTTTCCACTTGGAGGTATTTATACTCCTGTAAATATGTCTGGTCAGTCATCCGTATTCACTCAATCTCCTGAATCTCTCTTGTATGGCGGTCCTTCTGTTCCCTCTGGGTATCAGTCACTTTCTGGTATTTTTGTGGGAGCATCTCCTCAACCCATTGAACATGGGTTATTAGCTGGAAACAATGGTAATAAACCGTTGGGTGTAGGAGACATTTACATGATGTCAAGTTCAGTTCCCGGTTCGCAACCTCAAGGTGGCCAATTACCGCCTGGGGTGCAGCCTCAATTAACGCCTGGGGGGCAACCTCAAGGTACACAAATTGCGTCTGGGGGGCAACCTCAAGGATAGTATGTACCCATAGTACAATACATTCCTCAAGGTCAACCCCATCCTCAATATGTACCCCAGGGTCAACCTTAGTATCAATTCGTAGCTCAAGGTCAACCCCAGTATCAGTATTTACCTCAAGGTTATCAACCTCAAGGTCAATACTCGAGTCAAGGTTATCAACCACCTCAAGGTCAATCTTATGTTCAAGGTACGGGAAATGTACCTTTCAGTTATCAATCCTACCCTCAATCCGGTTTTGGATCTCAATATCCTCAACCTGTCATGTGTCAATACCCCGGAATGAACATAGTGTGGGATCCATCGCAAGTTCAACAGGTATTGCAGCCAAGCGTACAATTGTCATCTCAAGCTGGACAACCCTTAGTTGTTGGTCCATCCCAGCAACCAGTCCAGTCTAATGTTCAAACTTCTATACCTTCGGTAGTTACTCAGTCGCCAATTGCACCTAGTACTCCATCTCAAACGACTGCTGCAACTACCGCAACATCTTCTCCTTCCACCACACTTGCTTCTGGAGTATCGACAGCTCTGGTTTCTACTATCTCTGCAACTACTCCTCAGACATCTTTACCATTGTCTGGATCTACGATTCAAACTATGGTTCAGATGCCTGTAGGACAACCTGGTTTAAGTACGGTTGTCACTAGTCAACCACAATTCACTTATCAACCGTAACAGGGACAGTACCAATACGGGCCTACTGTCCAACAACCGGTTTACCAGTATCAACCGTATCCAGGGTATACCTATCAACAACCTCAGCAACCCCAGTACGGTCCAGTTAATCCTGGTTTTCCAGGAGGATATAATATCCCGAATGCGATTCCTATTCCAAGTTATCCTGGATATCCTCCTCCTGGGACTGGTCTTGTGACCCAGAGTTTTAGGGATCCTAATCGGCAGTTACAGTTTATCGCAACTTTGGATTTACCAGACTTGTTGCGCCTAACGAACGATCCAATAAATTATCTTCCGTTTTTGCCGCCAATGCCAAATAAGTTTCCCAGTGATATACCCAAGTTTGAAGGTAAGTCTGGAGAGGATCCGTCCAATCATGTGATGACTTACCACCTCTGGTGTGCTTCAAATTCCATCTCGGATGATTCGATCCGCTTACATCTCTTCCAGTGTACGCTCATTGGTCTCGCGGCCAAGTGGTACATTGAGTTACCACGGGCCTCTTTTTACAATTTTAGTCAGTTAGCTACCTCGTTCCTAACCCATTTTCAGTTGTCGGTCAGATATCATAATGGTATGGAGCTACTAACTTCACTAAAACAGTCAACGTCCACTTATATTTCCGATCATATCGATGAATGGAGACGTCGACGACGATTAGTGAAAGTTTTTATTCCGGACCAAATCTTAGCTGAATGGTTTGTCAAATCATTATTACCGAAGATTACTGAAGATGTAGCTAAGGCCGAAGTAGTTACTTAGGAGCAAGTAATTGCTCAAGCGCAGTACCTTGACTTAGTTTACACTCAGTCAGGTACGTTACATGAAAAGATCCCAGATCTTCCAAAGTCAAATCAAATCGCTGTTGCTCCTTCGGGATCTCATGTTGCTGATGGCATGATTGGTTCAGTAAATACTAAAAGCAAGAAGAAATCTTCAAATAATTCTTCGCCCATTATAACCTTACCAGATCCCCCGACAGGAGAGTCTTCTCCTGAAATTTCCATCGATATTCACGTTGTAGAGTCATCTACGGCTAAATAAAAAAACGGTGGAAAGAAGAAAGGTAAGAAGAAGAATAAAGCAGACAAGACTCCAAAGGAGAAAACAGAAAAGTCGAAAACCAATGACGAAAAGCGCAAACCTCGATATCCTTGTCTAATTTGTGAAGAGGATCATTTTACAAGAGATTGCCCCCATCGGGCCGAGGTTGTGAAAATCGTCAAGGGTTCCTCAACTCCTGCTATTTTGAAAGATCCATTTCCAAAGCAGGAGAGTAAGATGATAGGTTCTTCCTCGAGTGCCACTGAAGAACCCATATTGATGATGTCTCATGTAAGGATTGTGACTCGATCGCAAGATTATGGTAGTAAAAGTCCTATTGATGGATCGAAAGAAGCAGAATCTTCTCATTCAAATCCATCAACCTCAGCTCCCGGTTCTGATCCACTACAAATTGAGAAACCTAACCCTGACTTAGTAATAAAACCGCCCGCCAAGGGTGTACTTCGAAGGTCTGCTTTCAATCCACATGCGAGAGTGGCCCAGAATTACAACATTGTTGAAGATTTAGCTGTTTCACCTTCAGCAATGTCGGCTTTAGAAGTCCTGCAATCATGCCCTGCACAGCGAAAATTACTTGTGTCGGCTATAGGATCTGTTGATGTTCAGGACCCGAACCTAATAATCTTTGATCTAGAAAGTAGTACATCGCGTTTGCCTCATCATATGGCTTTCCAGATCCCAGTGATAGTCAAAAATAGGCCTATTCATCGGACTGTAATTGATGAGGGAGCTTCCACGTGTATTATGTCGATACAGTGTTGGAGATCGCTTGGTTCTCCTTCACTAAATCAATCCCCGACAATTCTTAAGGCCTTTGATGGCCGTGGGTTCCATCTGTTTGGCATTCTACAGGATTTGCCTATGGGGATTGAAGGAAAAACCGTTAGTCTAGATGTGGAGGTGGTTGATGCCCCTCTGGACTACAACCTTCTTTTGGGTCGAAGTTGGTCTTACGCTATGACAGCGGTCGTTTCATCGGTCTCTAGAGTAATAAAGCTTCCACATAATGGCAAGATCATAACCATAGACCAGCTGGCTTATTTTTCATCCGACCCAGCCTCTTCAGAGAGTATCCAGCATGTCGGTAAAATGACTATCCCTTACAAGGATGTTGGCGTAGGATTAGTTAAAGATGTCGGTTTACTGGGAACTTTTCCTTTTCCTCCAATCAACGCCGTATCTTCGTTTGCATCTATTCATATGATTACTTCAGACACTATTATTTATGACGATCCTTGGATCGTTCCTTCTGAATCTGAGATAGACTCATTTGGTGATGCAATGCCTTTGAGTCCATATGAAATTTCCTATGAATCCATGCAGCCTTTTTCCGACCCAAGTTCAACCAAAATCGACCAAATGAATGTGGTCTGTCAGGAATCCCTTTTCGCATCAACCTCGGAATTAATAACGCTTCCCGAAGTTGTGTCATCTGATAAACAACTTTGTGAAGTCCTGTGTGTAGATGATTTACCATGGGAAGATCTCCATCATAGATCTTCGATTTTACCTGAGGATGATCATTTTGAAAATGATTTCTCATCAATCTTTACAGCTGAATATGTCAAAGACGCTCAGAGTCCAATGAAATATCCTGATTCAGAGCTGAACTTGGGAAACATTTCTCGTACTATTCCCCTTGACATTTCAGTGAAGTCTGGAATTGTTGAACACATTCATATAGGTTCCTCGTGTTCAGATGATGAAATTCAAACATACAAGGCCCTATTTCAAGAATTCCGCGACGTGTTTTCCTGGTCTTACGAAGAAATGCCAGGAATTGATCCCGCCATTGTTGTCCAAGACTTACCCGGACGCTAAACCCGTCTGGAAACGTTTGTGTTAGATTCACCCACGAAAAGTGGCTGCGATTAAAGCAGAAGTTGAAAAGATGTTGAAAGCAGGTTTCATTTATCCGATCCCGTTAACGGATTGGATATCGAATATTGTTCCGGTTAACAAAAATCAGGGAACAATAAGATTATGTATCGACTATATGGATATCAATCATGCTTGTCCCAAGGACAACTATCCAACGCCCTATATCGATCAAATAATTGATGATTGTGCCGGCAGTGAAATATTTTCCTTTATGGACAGTTTTTCCAGTTACAACCAAATCAATATTCCACCTGCCGATCAACCAAAAACGGATTTCATTTGTCCATGGGGGACATTTGCTTATTGCAAATTACCTTTTGGGCTTAAGAATGCCGGAGCCACTTTTCAAAGGGCGATGGCTTATGCATTTCATGACATCATGCACATTTTGCAACCGTATCTCGATGATTTTCCCGCTCACTCCTTACATCGAGCTGATCACCTTGTCCATTTACGAGCTATTTTTATGAGGTGTAGGCATTATCGTATACGGTTGAACCCACACAAATGTGTCTTCTGCATAGAACTGGGACGATTGCTGGGATTTGTAGTTTCAAAAGCCGACATTCACGTCGATCCCTCGAAGGCTGAAGCTATCATCAAATTGTCTCCTCCTTCGAGTCTGCGCCAACTCCAAAGTTTGCAAGGGAAAGCAAACCTTTTACGCCGATTCATTCCTAACTACGCCGAGATTACCAAGGGATTTACCCAGTTGTTGAAACAAAATGCTCAATTCTCTTGGGATGAGATAGCTCAGAAATCTTTTGATGCGCTAAAGCACGCGTTGACCCATGGACTGTTGCTGCATCCTCCCAACTACAACCAGGATTACTTTTTGTACCTCGCCGCCGCTCATTCCACAATTGGAATGGTCTTAGTACAGGAAGATGAATTTGAAACAGAACATGTGATATATTATCTTAGTAGGACGTTAAATCCCATTGAGCTCAAATATTCACATGTGGAGAAATTGGCCTTGGTAGCTGTTCAAGCTGTCCAACGTTTTCGTCACTACATTCTTCTCCATAAAACTACAGTCATTTCGGATTGCAACCTTATGATTTACATTTTGACTAAACAGTTGCTAGGGGGCAAGTACTCTAAATGGATCATTATCCTGCAGGAGTTCGACTTGGAATTTGAAAAGTCTAAGTCTAAGAAATCTTTAGTTTTTGCGGAATTGATGTGTGATTTCTCGCATGCTGACACAGAAACTGTGGCAGAGGAACCCATTGCGGATGAATCTCTGTTTCTCATCAGCACTTTAGATCCGTGGTATGGAGATATAATTGTCTATCTCCAAACCCAATCTTTTCGGCCTGAACTTTCAAAGTCGGAACGCCGAAAAATTCGATTCCAGTCCCAACAGTAAAAAATTATTGGAGACACTCTTTATCGTCGTGGGGCGGACTTGGTTTTTTGTCATTGCTTAACTCATGAAGAGGCAGAAAGGGTTATGGATGACTGTCATTCTGGAGCATGTGGCGGTCATATGTCTGGGTATGCCACAACCTAGAAGGTGTTGCGTGCTGGCTACTTCTGGCCATCCATGTTTAAAGATTGTATCATTGTGGTCCGAAAATGCCACAACTATCAAGTGTTTGATCGCAAGATGCACACACCACCTGCTCCTCTCCACCCTATAATTGTCATTGGTCCTTTTGCTAAATTGGGTATCGATTTTATTACATGTAACCCTCACTCGGTCGGGGGGAATGCGTATATCATTCTTGCGGTTGACTATTTTACTAAGTGGGCCGAGGCGATTCCTATATTCGAGGCAGATGGAAAGAAAGCTGCGATTTTCGTATTCAATCACATTATTGCTAGGTTTGGTGTCCCACAAGCGATAATCACTGACGATGGGCGCCATTTTCAAAACATTATGATGACAGAACTTACAGGCCAGCTTGGTTTGCGTCACGATAGTTCAACTCCTTATTATCCACAAGCCAATGGCCTGGTTGAGTCTATCAACAAAGTTTTAGTTATCATGATCCTACGAATCATTGGTATTCATCGGTCGAATTGGCACAACATGTTATTTTCCGCGCTTTGGGCATACCAAACCTCAATGAAAACATCAACAGGGTTCACTCCTTTCCAACTAGTTTATGGTTTGGAAGCAGTGTTGCCCATTGAATGCGGAATCCCGTCACTTCAAATGGCTGTCGAATTACTTCCAGCTACTTCCGAAGAGGAGAAGTGTCTATTATACTTAGCTAAATTAGATGAGACTCGACATGACGCTGCATTGGCAATCGAGACTCACGCAAAAAGGATGAAAGCTCAGTATGATCGCAACGTGACCCCCCGTAATTTTTCGGAAGGAGACCTAGTGCTATTATATGATCAAGCTAACGATAAATTAGGTGCTGGAAAATTCGTTCCTATGTGGCGTGGGCCCTACATTGTCAAGCGAAAGCTAGCAAAAGGGGCCTATAAGCTGACATATTTTGATGGGGACTCTTTGGGTAAGCCCAGAAATGGACTTTACCTAAAGAGGTATTATGCTTAAATGATGGGTATGGAGGTTTAGTTAGGTTAGTTTTTCTTTCTAGCTGGTGTGTTTGTTAGTATAGACAGTGTGCTTATCTTAGAGAGTGTGTTTTTAGTCGTTATTCTGGCTTATCCTGGTTTTACTTTTGATATTGCAGATGTCGACGCCTCTCCAAACGTACATTCAATTCACTGATGGTGCTTGTCGTAGTACACGGAATATCTCTTCCGCAGCTTGGGTTATCTATTCGCCCTCTGATGAGTTAGTTTCTATGCATGGGGTGAGCCTCGGTCAAACAACAAACAACATTGCAGAATACAGTGCAGTGATTGAGTTATTATCTGAATCTATTTCGTTTGGGATTCAGAGTTTGATAGTGAGGTTAGATTCTGTACTCGTTGTATTACAGCTTAATAGAGTATATTCCATTAGAAATCCAGTGTTATTAAGGTTATTTTTGAGAGTGCGCCTCTTGGAACGTGAATTTGATTACATTGAATATCAACATATTCCAAGGTCATTAAATACATTAGCAGATGCAATTGCTTCTCGAATGTTAGACAAACATTTGCGATAATCATACATGTAAGTTTAAAAACATTTCATCATACATGTTTAACAAGATAAATCGGTAATAATGATATATATAGATAGGAGTGTGTCAAAATATACATCGTCTTCGATCATAGGTTGAAAAATACCTTATGATCGACAAAAATGATAAGTACAAAAAACCAAAATGTCACATGTGTCTACAAAAGGTGACTAGCCAATCACTGGTGGTGCTCTCTATATGACACCACTGCATGCGCTACCCTACACAAGAACCTCCTAAAAGGCCCTGGGACTGCAACCACATAGCGCTGAAGTCGGATAGGAATATCATCTATAGTCATATTTGGTATGTCCGCCGTAAGATGCTCTAGATCCTGTTCCAACTCGACTAAGGTCTCTGCGGCCGCATCTTGTGGGACCGGTGCTGGTGCAACTGGTACTCTTCTCTCGAATGGCCGGAGATTGGCCAGACGTTGTGGACCTACATCTGCATTTTGAAAATTGTCATTGTCAGCTTTGAGATGATATAAAAAAAATGTAAATAATTTAAAAACTTGTGAAAAATGAAGTACCTCTGTCGTCCCATTGTTCTCCATGTGGAAGAACCATGTCCGGATCACCACGAAAATCTACTCCGGCATAAGGAAAATCCTGGATCGCAAAGACCTGGTCCTCCAACCAGTGAAAGTAACCCGCAGGAAATCGGACAACTCCCGCTCCCTCATCAGGATGCCGGGCCATCACCGCAACCCATCGCATCAACTTTGGCTCCCGAGGAGGCTCAATTGCAACGGTGAGATGCTGCGGGATCAGCATCGGAACTCTCTCTAGGGCAAAGCTCACAACTAAAGGCCCATACCCAAAGGCCTTTAATTGCCCGTTCTTTGCCCTAGTCAGTTGGCCTTTCGTATTGGCCAACACAGTGTCACACCAGTTGAAAATGGTGCCTTGGTAGCAATCAATCGCCATCCGCATTTGGGACCCGATGGCAATGTGCAAAGCGGCTGCACCGCAGAGTCTGGTAACTGTAAAGGCAATTACCATAAGTTCAGGCAGGGATATGTATTTGATTTCTATCCCTTTCTCCTGGTGCTAATTATTGCACCACTCTAGCCGGAGACTAGCAAGGGATTGGCCACCCGGCCTACTCCCGGACAGAGTCAGTTGCTCGCCCCTATTGGGCAAACCAGTGAGAAAATATATGTCTGAGGGCTCTATCTCGAGCTGGTGCCCTCCGATGTAAAAGCATTGATCCTGAACGTTCCACCTTTCAACCAGCCACTCTAGGAATCACACCTGGGCCCTCATGCCAGGTATGGCCCAGTATTTGTAGAGACCACATGCCTTCAAAGCATCAATGGAAGGTTGATGATCTATTACAGCCAAATCGACATCTTCGTGTTCTCTTTCGTGCCAATCAAGCATGGTGAGAAATCTACACACCAGAAAACATCCATTAGAATTCACTAAATCAAAAATTAATGGTTCAAATTTGAGATTTGGGGGTTTAAAAATGCTTTGCGCGGAGTACGCACTCCGCGTTCAGAAACAGAGCGTGGGTACGCAACTGTTCTGAAGGTAGGCTGCGTACACCCGCCATTTTCCCAATGGAGAAAATGTCGGGGTACGCAGGTCACCCATGGGGGACCTGCGTACCCCGAAAAGCGGATCTTGAAACCCTAAAGCCCCAAAAAAATCAAACTAGGGCCTAAAATGAAATTCTAAATGACAAAAACAAAGAGGAGGATGTTGTGAAATACCTGAAAGAGACTACACTCGATTCCGATGGTCGGATTCTCCGCAAAGTCCACGGGAAGTTTCTTGCCAAAAGCCCTTTTCTCTCCCTCAACAGTAAAATGGTAAAAATGACATGGTAAAAGGTCTTTTTATAGGTTTTTTGGATAAATGAATGCTAAGTTTGTTTATTTTTCACCATGAAAGGATATTTTTCAATGCATTTTTGCTTATCTTAAACAAGTATGAGTAATGTGTCGTTTTTGTGCAGGACAAAAAGACTTTCAGGGAAAATTATCATTTTTCACGAACCAAAACATCAGAGTCATCTTTTAAGCCCTTTTTTGACTCCTAAAACATGAAAATATTGCCGAGCGTTTCTTTTACACTCGTTAAAACAAAATTAAAAGACGTTCCCCTTATAGCCCTTTTCTGATCGTAAAAACAGGAAAAGATTGCCGGGTTTTTGTCGTTTCAAACTCGAGACTGGAAATAAAACGACGTGTCCTTGATCACTTTTTACTTTTCAAGTCAGAGGCACTAATCATGAAAGTACTCCTTGGTCGCAAGACTAAGCGGTTCTCTCAAGTATTATTTTATACTTTTTCGGGTTTGAGAGACACAACTTTACGAAAAAGTTCAACCTGGAGTCTTCTTAAGTTTTTTTAGACTCTCTAAAAATGAAAAACGCTGAGTTTCTCCTATACTGGACTCGTTAAAATTTCACAGTAAAGGACCTGTTCGATTACAAACAAGAACGGACCACTCCTTCTTAGGGTTCGAATCAAAACTAAGTTGGACTCATCCGAAGGATGAGCTTATAATCAAGCATATGTTATCCTCCTCAAGCTTGTAAAAAATAAAGAGGTACTTGCCAGAAATGGTGGGGGAAAAGAGAGAAAAATGTGCCCATTTGTTATCCTTTGTCTCAGAAGAAGCCTTATTACCACTCTTGAACACGACACTTTGCATTCACCTGGGTTGGGAAATCCTTTGCCTCACAGTTGATCAAACCACATTGAAAGTTTTCAGCTGGGTATTAACTTTGGGTCAAATGTCACCAAGCCATCTGTCGTGTCGTTATGTGTTCAAGAGGTCTCTGCAATAAACATTCATCTGCAAAATACCCGTCATCCATCCTGACCATCCCTGAGTCAGTCCTTACAGCTACATTTCTTCAACTTGATCTATGATTTCGTGTTGTGGGCTTGCCTGCAATGGGTCGCTTTCTATCGACATCAACACATTATCTAGAAAGAGGACCTAGGAATCGTCAGTACCTTGAAGTTTGCATGCATCAATGGCAGGTTTCTCGCCTTTGACGATAGTTTACATAATGGACTTTCGATCGAAGGATTCCGTGAAATGTTCGACATCAACTCATTCATTCACATCTCATGGATTGTACTGGGTACTTTGAGAACCATTGGCATCACTGGTGGTCTCTCTCATGCTTGTTAACAGTTTACATCATTGACTGGTAATCAAGTGGTTTCTACCATGTTCGACATCAACTCATTTATTCGCATGGATAGAATCGTACCTGTTCGGGAAGAAGAAATCAAGACCCTGGATCTAGTTTCCACCATCTAGGCTGCAAGGAGTTTTGTATTCATTATATAGTAGACCAACTATAAACAGATGGCTGCATCCATACTGTGTCTACAAATGTCTATGATTATGATGTACTGCAGAATCATTCCTGTATCAGAGCAGTAGATAGTTTGTTAGTTAAAGTTTTCAATCTGAGTATGGGAATGCCTACCTCAGCGATGATATGATCTTATATATGTATTTTGTGTTGAATATTTGCAGGTTCCAACTAGGCTCTCCATAAGATAATCCTTGAAATGATAAAGTACTTCACCCTTCCTAGATGATATGAAACCCTTATCTACTACAGGCTTCGCACTTTAGGGGGCAATCTGTTACACTAAAATTTGTCACCATGACTATTTGCAGTTAGTATGGCTCCATCAACTGTCATACTATCCTCCTTGGCAAGCATCATACCTCTGCTCTCCATGTCAAACTCCAAGAAAGAGAGAAAGTCATTAAACATCTATATATCTTTGGGTACGCAGTTTCTCTTAGCCTTACCTGCGTGTACGCACCCCAAGTTCACAATACCTGCGTATTTATACGCTATGTCTGTAAAGAAATGGGTGCGTAATCCTGTAAAGGTCAAAAGGCGCAAGTTCCACTCCAAAAAAGTTACTTGTGGTCATTTCTAGAGCATTCTAGAAGCTTGTTTGATGTGTATGAAGTGCCTCCAGATGGTTCATGTATCCCTACCAAAGAGTAACTTATCCCATCAAGAGGGGATCTATACCATCCAAAGAGGGGCTTATCCCATTGATGGTGGACCTGAATAACTTCCTCTAGAGCACTATAAATACAGGCATTGGGCCAAAGGGAGGGGAGGTTGAATGCTGAACATTCCTAAGGGTAGATGCTGCTGGAATTAGGACTCCCTTGTAAAGCTTGAGAGGAGAGATTCCCATCCTTTCCTAGCCTTATTTGAGAGTGGGTGAGCTAATCAAAGTAAAGGAAAACTCTTGCTGGACCCTAGGAGGGACTTGCACAACACCAAAGCTCAGGTTGTAATGGTTCCTTTTGTTTCCACTTAATGCAAATGAACTCATTTTTCTCAACAGATTGTTATTCATGATTTGTTTCATATACTCCTTGGTATGTATGATGGATATGTATTGTTTTATGAGTTTATCAGGTGCTATTTAATCTTTTGGCTTGTTAGTGAATGCAGGTTTCGAAGAGAAGGAGGAGATCATCCGGATCGGCGAGGTTGGACTACTACAAAGCGTTGGACTAAAGGTATGTTAAAATCACCTGATTACTTGTATTATCAATGCATTTTTAGAGAAAGGTAGTGTTTATTTGTCTTGTTTGTGACTAGAAAGCTTTTGCTTCTAGGGAGGTTGATTGTGTTTGCACTATCGACTCTTTCTGCATGACAGTATTCTATTGAATTTTTTAATAAAAGAAGAAGCTGACAAAGTTCTCAAATAATTTCGTGCAGGGGACTGTGGTGGACACCTTTACTGGAAATCAACTGTAGACAAAATCCTAAGGGCTAGATTTTACTAGCCAAGCTTGTTCGCTGATGCGAAGAAGTTTGTCACTGCTTGCCACAAATGCCAAATTTTTGAAGGAAAAAGGAAACGGTTACCCTTACCCTTGAGACCAATTTCCACTGAAAGCCCTTTCAACAATGGGGTTTGGACTTCATTGGAGAAATACACCCTCCCTATTCTAGCCAACATAAATGGATTCCTACTGCCACAGACTATTTTACCAAATGGATAAAAGCCATTCCTTCTAGACAAGCCAATGATACAATGATTATAGGATTAGTAGAAACCAACATAGTGTTTAGATTTGGCTATCCTGAAAAGATCACAACTGATAATGCTACTGCCTTCAAGTCCAAGAAAATGATAAATTTCTACAACAAATACCATATCACCTTAGGCCATTCTACAACCTATTACCCTCAAGGTAATGGTCTAGTTGAATCTTCCAATAAAAGCCCGATTAATATCATTAAGAAATTGCTGGAAGAGAACAAGAAAAACTGGCACAAGAAACTTACAAATGCATTATGGGTAGTTAGACTTACTACAAAGAGATCTATTGGAACTATGCCTTATGAATTAGTTTATGGCATGGAAGCTATGTTTCCTTCATCTTTAGGAGTTCCTGTAATGAAATTACTGCAAGAAGCTCAGGTATAACCCAATGAAATTCAAAGGAGAATAAATCAGACCATCCATTTGCAACAAACCAGAGAAGAATTGCACCAAAGATCCCAAGTGTTACAAGAAAAACTCAAGAAAATATTTGATAAAAGGACCAAAGCAGAAGACTTCTACCTTGGAGACAATGTTCTAAGATGGGATTCTGGGAGAGAAGACAAAGGAAAATATGGGAAGTTTGACTTCCTGTGGAAAGGGCCATTTATCATCCAGGCATTGCAAGGGAACAATATTTACTTTCTAAAAAGCCTGGATGGAACAGAAATAGGAGAAGGACCAGTGAATGGTCGAATGCTGAAACATTACTTTGATCCTATTTTTTGAAGTATTCTGACTCTGACTTGTACATACTATATCCTTAATAATGTCACTGTTTGGATTGGATAGTAACTTGTTGCAGTTGAAGCCCAAAGAGAAGGCCCCAAGCTTCACAAAATGTGTTTTCATAGATACAATAAAGCAACCAGCAGAAGGAAATTTCAGAGCACAACAAAAGCTATTCAGAAGGCTCTTTGACCTACTTTTCTTGACTTTCCACAAGGGAAAGCCATCCCCAAGTGGAGCCACTGTTATACTCTTATACCAATATGTGTCATATTTCATGATTGACTGGTTGAGCTCTGTAATATGTTCATCCCTTTCCTTGTTGCAAAGGTTTTCCATATTATGAAAAAATAAAAAAAATAAAAAAATGTAAAAAACGTAAAGAGTGTATGCCCTAAAAGACAAATTAAAGGGCAAAAAGAATAAAATGGTCAAAAAAGTGAAAGAAATGAACCCCAAACAAAGAAAGAGCAGGAAAGTGTGCAAGTCCAAAATGCCACTACTTTTCCATTTTCTGCGAATAAAGCATTGTGTGCAGCTTGTTAAATTCATGCCACAATTGATGAATGGCCAAACATCTCAATCTTGGCTAGTTCATTTTTGAATTTCCTATTCTAGAGATAGAGAATAAAAATCTGGCGAAGGAGCTCATCTGTTAAATCTGAGCCCTTGGATGTTATAAGTGCAGAATTAGGTAGGCTTACCATGAAAAGGAAAGAAAAGTTGATGAGGGTTTGCCAGTCTAAGTGCACCCAAAGAAAGAAGGAAAAAATTCCAAGGAAAGTAGGCAGGATCGGTAGATTAGTGCTGCAGAATGATACTTGTGATGGATTATGTTTCTAAAAATGCGTAAACTTTCACTCCTATCACAAGTGCAATGGCAGACATTATACTTGGAGTAGATCAAGCAAGGCAAGATTACATAATTAACTCCCCTTCATATTTTTCCCTAATCATTTACTAATTTCTCCCCTAAAAATATTAAGAATCTGTTCTTAATATCACTAAAAACCATTTTTCATCCTGAGCCTGAGTTTAAAATATAGGTCAACTGGTTTTAAACCTGGTGCTTTTATTACATTCTTTCGTGTTAACTTTAACACTATTATATAATTCCCATACACTTAATACCCTTCCCCGTATTATATAAATATGTTTAAAAAAAACCCTGTATATTATGTATCCCTGCCCCTGGTCGAAATACGACCATAGACATAGTATAAAGTAGGATTAATAAACTTATATGGAGTTTATTAAAAACCTTTTCCCCATGCACCATAAGGGATTAATTGACCTTCGGTTGATTAATAACCAAACCACGAACTAATTAATATTGCGCCTGAAACATTTAAATAACATTGTTTATTATATTGGGCCCGCATACGTCAACCACCTGCCATCTCCATGCACCGTCCACCATCCAATCTGCACCTATTCATCCGACGGCCTATAACACATATTGTGACTGCCTTTTGACTTAACACATGATTGACTAGCGGTATTTCCCCCGTACCACTGCCATGCGTTGCCCATCTAGGCTGATCGCTAGCCCTCTGCCCAAAACCACTTGACCCCAAAAGCGGTGCGGGCAAAACCACTTACCACTCTTGTTGATGGCACCCTTCGCCGCTGAAATCATCTGCCATGTCATCTGCCCAGTACTCCTGCTGATGTCATCCGTCCTTCAAATAAAAAATTCATGCCAAAACTCAATTTTGACAATTAAAAGGGTAAAATCATCATTTTTGCTATATTTTTCTGCATACAGTGCTCCAAGCATTAAAAAACTTCCGAGTTCATAGTTCCATGTTTTCAGCTATTTCCCGACCATAAAAGCTACAACATCGAGCTCCCGACCATTCAAACCCACCATTAAACAATTTCTGTACCTTTTCAGTTATTTCAGAAGCCATGAATTGGTGTGCCAACTGTCGGAACTTCTCAGCATACCAGCCACTGAAAGGTCTAAAGGAAAGGAATTGGAAGGCGCAAAACAACCTCCAGTGTCCCAACAACAGGTGTTCATCCATAGCTGTGCTGTTATCCTTGGAAAAAGGGAAATTTTGGGCATTTTACCAGACAGTGATGAGCAGGAGTCAAAACACAGTTAAAGAGTATCAGTTCAGCATTAAAGTGTGTCAGAGAAAAATTAAAAGCAGCAGAGAAGAATTAAAGAGCAACAGATCATAGTTAAACATATCAGTTGAGACAGGTAACTACCCAGAGTACTGAAGAAGATCAGCTGTTTCTATTTTCTTGTAAATTATTATCCGTCATCCTAGATATTATCTTACAGCTATTATGAGATATTTTGTTGTATATTTTGAGCATAAATACCCCTCCATTGGAATATTGAGGGGTGGATTGTGGATTTTCTAGACTCTGCTGTAATTCTGAATTTTGGAATAAAGCACTGTTGGAATCAAAATGTTGTATGGGCTACTGGATGAAGAATTGAAGGAGGGGACTTGTCACAGATTTCTTGAATCAACCACTGGATCAATAAGTTCTCTATATTTTTTGTTTTTAGGTCTACTTCAGTTTATTATATCATCTATGTTTCCTAATCTGAATGATAAAGGAAAAGATTAATTGCAGAATATGCTTTGCTTGCACTCTGTTTTTAGTCTTTATTATTCTCTGTGTTTCCTTCAGAATCTGGATAAGCAGTGAAACTCTTAATTGCTCCTGTTTCCTAATTTCTCATGTTGTTTATTTGATAAAGAATACTTGACTGCTCCTTATCAATAATCATCCATTTTCCCTCTTTCAATATGCTGAAGGATTCTTAACTGCCCTTCACCCCATTTGAGCCCATTCCATCTGTTTTCCAATCTTTATTTGTTCCCTATTGACTACCTTGCTCTGTGAAGCCATCCTCTGTTGAAAAACTAAATCCAGAGACCCATCTTCTTTGAATCCATTAGCCCAATGGACTGAACTACTCTATTTTACCTCTCTGTTCTATTGAATCTCACCATCCAAACTCAAACAAAACGCTTGAATTCATAACTAGCCTAATACCTTTCAAAACAAAACTAAATCATAAAGAGAGAGACCTCTCTGGATACAGATTGGATAGATTTTGTATCTAAAAGCTTGGTCTGTGGTTACCTCGAAATTCTTCCCTTTTCTACAACTTTTGGGAAAACCTGAGTGATAACAGAGCCACTGTTAGGTTCCTATACCAATAGGAGTCATAATTTTATAATAGCTGAGATTAAACCTGTAATATGTACATACCTTTTCTTTTTTCAAATGTTTTCCATATTCAAAAAATTAAAAAATGTAAAGAGGGTATGTCCTAAAAAAAAATAAAAGGACAAAAATAATAAAAAGGTAAAAAAAATGAAAAATATGAACCCCAAGAAAAGAAAAGACCATGAAAGTGTGCTAGTCAAAATCCCACTGCTATTTACTTTTTGTGCAAAATAATTGATTGTGTGCAGTTTGTAATCTTTACCACAATCCATGATAGTGAAAGTGTTTAAACTTAGCTATTTCATGTTTCAATTTCATGTTCTAGATAGAGAATAAAATCTAACCAAACTGTTTAATCTTGGCAGATAAGTAGATTAGGTAGAATAAATAGAAGGGGCTCAACTGTTTAATCTAAGCCTTTGGATGTAATAAGGTTAGATTTAGCTAGATTTCCTTAGTAAGGAAAAGATAAAAATGTTTTGATAAGGGTTTTCTAGCTTAAATGCACCCTAATAAAGATAAGTAAAAATGGTAGGATGAGTAGATGGGTAAGTAGAAGAAAGGTTGCAGAATTGTGATGATTGTTGGACAAAAGCACATTTATCACCGTCATCATGAAAGGTCTAAGTATGAGTGAGAAATGGAACTGGCTTAAAACTCACAAAGTCAAATTAACTAATTTCCCCTCACTCATTTCACCCTTTACTTAACTAATTTCCCACAATAAGTTTGAAGTACCCAAAATCTTAAGTTAAAGGGGCTTAGAGCATTTCTCTGACTTCTGGAGGGACCAGACCCTTGACCCAATGAATTATAGATATTAAGTACTAAAATCCCCTCATAAACATTCACCCCCTTCTATTCATTCATTTTCCCCTAATAAATCCCTTTTCCTAAAGTTAAAACACTATTTCCCTAAGGAAAATCAATCACCCCCATGGATACCCCTTTTTATGAAAAACCCACAAAAATGCACTTAGCCTAAGTTGTAATATTTATATGTAAGAAGCAATGGAATTACAGAAACACATTATGCTTAGCACAGTTCAATTATCCCGCAATTTTCATATTAACCTTTAATATTATTTATATGTTAACTCCCAAAAAATAAACCCTTTCTCGTATATATTTTATTAAACCCCCGTAATATTAATATCCCTACTGCTAAGTTTGAAATATAAACTATATATTACCCAACCTCAAAAAATGACATAATTAATCGATCTGCTATTAATTAAATTCAACCCATTAACCAATCAAATCTAGTCCGATATTTTAATCCTCGCCTTAACCCCTCATTAAACTAAAACCACTGTTTTTAAATGCCCGTTAGGCCCCTCCATTACCCTCCATGCAACTCCCATGCCCGACCACTGCACAATCTTCCCCCTCCCCATCCAATGACCCACGTTGATTTTGGAAGGGCTCGAAGTCAGAAAGATACCCGCCTGAAATGGGTTGTTTTCTGCAGGGTCCCCTAGGCGATGTGGTGCTCGATGAGTGGAATTGAGTGGCTTCCCCCCAATACCGCCAAGCGCCCAAAGGATGTGCGACGTAAACTACTTACTGCCAGCCCGCTACCCGCCAAAACTATCACTGTTCATATCACTACTCGAAAAACACTCATTGTTCACTCGTACCTGCTAAATTGACATTTCGCGCATAAATCCAAAAAACCCCAAATCATTGTTTTATCATTTTTAACTGTAATTTTCCATGCACGTGCCTGTGAACATTGAAAAGTCATCAACCAACGTACACCTGCACTCTAAAGACACCAAAATCTCCCAGATTTCCTTCAAGCTTGACTGAAGCCTTTTCAACCATTCAGAATTGCCAGTTACCTGGTTCACACCTCGCTTTCACCAATTCCAGGTATTTAAGCCAGTATCCATTGAAAGCCCTATTAACATTCCAAACTAGTATTTAAAGCTTTCTTAATTGAAATTTAAGGTAACTTTAATAATATAAATCCCACTTGGAATTGAACCCCAGTTACCTCAAATACTGAAAGTTTACCTTCCCTATTCCTAAATCCACAAGAACTAAGAATGGCTGCCCTAGTTTCCATGGATGTCAGGCCAATTACCACTCCTCACCTAGACCTAGACCACCTTCTCCTTGCTAATAAAGACTTCCAAATCAAGGACACCTTTTTCCATGAATCCCCTCTTAAACTATATTTTCAATACATAGACCAATACCTAAACCATGCTGACAAAATAGGTCTTTGTGAGTCTAATTTGTCCAAGTATCAATTCCCTGAGGTGCACATCTTTCCAGAGATTGTCCACTATTGCCATGCAAACTACATTCCCAGTCAAAGAGCAGTGATGTACCCTGACCAAACCATCCTTTTCACCATCACTACTGAGTCAATCAATGAAATGCTGCAACTAAAACCAGGGTAGAACTTAACCCCTATTTCCATTGGAGACTTACTAGAAAAATTTCCCAAGCTTACCACTGCCAAGCTTGCTCAGATGTTCCAAACTTTTATTGTAGAAGAAAAATAGACCCCATAAGATCCTCCTCCATATATATATACACCATATTTTCTCAGTTTGGCCAAGACATTATGTCAATGATATCTAGTATCTTATGCTATACAACCAATGAATACATAAAAGAAATCATCTTAGCTTTCATGTCCACTTTTACTCCGGACAACCCCCTGTTATCATGTATGATTATGCCAAGTACATAGCTGATAGGATGCATGACCAATTTCTGAGAATGAGTAATGAAAGAGTATTTAATTATTCTTCATTTTTGTACCACCTTTTCTTATACTACTAGGCTGACAAGTTCCCCTTCACTCTCCAAATGCTGGACACTAAAAGTCATCCTAGGTCAGTCATTTTCTGGACTCCTTTGATACATAAATATGTGTCCCCATATCCATAAATAGATTTCATAGATCTTTGTGTACATCCTATAATGACCGTGCTCTTAGGAAGTCCTCCTCCAAGAATCGGTGTAGATATTAGGAGGATCCTGCAACTGTCAAAACAATGCAAAGTTGGAGATTGGTACTTGTACCAAAATCACACAGAAATTAGGATCTATGGCTATGAGTTGGCCCCATATAAACTGCCCAGATACCTCCCAATGAGGTTATTTTCTCTGGAGTACTACAGGAAAATAATCAACTCAGATGAGGTGCATTTTGTTAAGGCCAAAAAGAAGGCCTAGCTCAGAATCAAAGATCAACTAGGCCCCTTTGTATGTAATAGCAGAGAAGTTGGGAAAGAAGCAGAGGAAATCCTTCAGAGACTTAAACTGAAACAAAGCTTCATGTGGAGATATGACCCCTGTGACTTCATCTGCAATAGAAGACAGAAAAACAAGATGGCTCCCTACATTCACCACCGAATCCCTGAGATAGAGAAATATGCAAATCAATTGGAATGGGTGGAGAATACTTTAGTAGATAGGGACAACACTGAAGTTGTAGTTGAAAATGCTCTGATTGATTTAGAGAAAAGGCTTGATGAAGGTTCTTTCCTACAGGTGCTAGGAGAATCTCAAGTCCAAGGATAGTCCCAAATCCAAGAAGAATCACAGGCATAGGGAGAATCTCAGGCACCAAGTGAATCACATATAGAAGAAGAATCCTAGGTGCAAGAAGAGTCAGAGTAGCCAAACCTATCAGAGGAATTGAATCAAACAGGTATACAATAGCCCACAATGAGTACTCCCCCTAACTTGCAAACTCTTATAAATGAGGAGAAAAGCCTTAAAAGGAATAGGGAGGAGGCCACTACATTAGGCAGAGAAACCATACAAACATATGCAAGAACTAGCCAGGTCAAAAGGCAAAGGTTGAATCCTATCTCTGAACAGGAGTTTACAGAAGAAACAATAGGGGCCACCAGCACAGAAAGAGAAAGAAGCAGGCCTGCCACTCCTTCTGGGGGCACACTAGAGCCTTCCACATCAAATACTCAGATGTTGGAAAGGCAACAGAGAGTGGAGGTGTCCTCATTTAGGATGCCAACTGACAGAGATCAAGATATTAGAGAGAGGTACAAGGATATAAAGGCTAGGAATGAGAGGCTAAAAGCCCAGACTTATGCAATGTACATCAAGATGGCACCTACAAACTAGACAAGGCTTATGTCAGCCTATGATATTAAAGAAGGAAAGATGCAGATGACATTTGTCAAACCTACCACTCAACAACCAAGAACTGCAGCTGACTTCAAGAAGATTGTTTTTGTAGTGCTGGCAAAGGACATACATCCTAATGACCAGATTGAGTTGCACAAACAAACAAGGGAGATGATTTACTCCACCTTGACAGGGAAAGCCATCGTAGCTCACCAATTGAAAAATTACCTAAATAATATATCATCTCAATTCCAATTGGAAAAAGCCTCTTCATAGGCAGAGGACACCAGAATCAAGTCCTTGGAAGACTTAATCATTGAGTTGGGACATGATCCCAAAGATTTGAAGGCTACTGAAGGATTGATCAAGAAGAAAAATGATGACATAGCTACTTTGAAGAAGAAACTTAAGATTCCACCACTACATCACCCATAGAAAGCAGAGGTCCTAGAGACCCAAAAAGGACAACAAGAGCTTATGGACTTGGTCCTAAAGCTAAATGACCAGTTGAAAGAAATAGAGAAAGAATTGGACACATTATTCAATAGAAACAAAGTGAATTAGCCACCACCTCTACAGCTACAATTCCCATAGTAACAACTACATTTCTCTCAACATTGGTAGTAGCATTGGCACCAACAGCCCCACCTACCACAACAATGCCAGTCACAACTGAGTCAACAATAGTAGTTACTTCAACAGAAAAGATAGAAAAGTTAGTGAAAGCCATGGAGGAAATATCCATCAAGGCAACAAAGCTTAAAAGGCTTAAAGAGAAAGTGGCTAGCTTAGAGACTAACTGCAAGCTTTCCCAAATACAATAGAGAGAAGACTGAATGCCCTAAGAATGGGCGAGAATATTAAGGTCCTAGAAAAGGATCTAACTCTATAAAAGCCACTATGCCAAACTAAGGAGATGCTCTGGTCCAATATCACTAACTCTGTCAATGATATTTGGCCCTCAATTCAAGTAATATTTGAGCAAATAGAACTGGTGAAAGTGGCCACCAAGGATATTAAGAAAGTAAAGGAAGATTTAGGAGAACAACCTAAGGAAGCTAATCGACTCATCCATTTCATGAACATCAAGAATAGGCATGAACTTAATGAGATGGGCATAGAAGACAGAATTGAGGCCATCATAGAAGTCAAAAAGGTTCTTTCTAAAAGAAACCTTATTCTTAACCTGGAGGAAAAATTCCATAACATGCAGGTTGACATTGAAAGATTTATGGCAAAGTTTCAAATTTTGAGGAATAAATGCCTTCCAAGTCCAATGGTCATCCATGACAAGATTATGACCCAATTGAACTATGTTGACAGATTAAGGAATTTGGTGAAGGATCAAGCAAGCACTTCAGGCATCAAGGCCTTGCCAACAGGGAAAGTATTGTATGGTACTTTAGAAGATCTATTATTTCTGGAGCATGAGGTGAAACACTTGTTTGTCACCAAGTCTAATTTTGTCAAGTACACAGAGGCTGATGAGATCTATAGAAGAATGCTCAAAGTAAAGTTACTTGAGTCTCAATGGTGGGGAAAAATGACAGATTTACCATAAGTTACCACACTAAATCTGAATGACAGTCAGATGAAATAGTTGAACAGGGTCAAAGAGTAACAAGTTAAATAATATCAGTAAAATACTAAAGACAAAGATGATTCCAGTGTACACATATCAACCAACTTAAAAGGGATCAAATTCAACTGCAATAGCCATCACTACCACAAATAGAGGGACATCATGATGTAATTTTCCATCTGTCTCTATCTTCATGCTTGAAGATATTTTTATTTCCTTAATTAAATCTAAAACGGTAATGAGAGATTTTGTAATATTTTTTGTACAAATACTTCACATTTCAAAGTATTTACGGTGGATTCAAAGACATTTCTGTAGACTTGTATCTAAAATCAAAGTGCTACTGTATCAAGACTGAATTCACTTGCTGGATCATGGAATAAAGTTCAGACATTTTACAGGATTCTTGTGTAAAGAGAAAACCAAATAAGTATTCTCTCATGTGTATTATTTTTTTTCCTTATGTTTATTAATAATCATATTTGTTTCTATGAAATCTGTATGGTAGACTAGGAATGATATTCCAGAATTTGCTTTAATGCACTCAGGTTTGACTGTTTACCTTCTTAATGTTTTCTGCTAAACTGTCTTAGTTAGGGAATTGTTAAATTCTCCCTTACTTCTGTAGTTTCTTTTTGTGGTCTATGTAGCAAAGGATTCTTAATTGCCCTTTGTTGATGATCACCCTCTGTTCCTCATTCTGATCCTGGTGTAAGGATTCTTCATTGCCCTTTTACCCTATCCAAAATCATTCCATTCACGAGCCCTTTGAAGATTTGCCTTTTTCTTTTCTAGCCTGCCCTGTGAACAATCCCTTTAATGATTTGATCTAGTTAAGCTATCCTTTGATTGACTCCATAGCCCAAGGTCTTAAACACCTAGTTCTATACATTTGTTCCAATAATTCCACCACCCAACTTTCAATAAAAATCAAAATGCTCATGAGCATTAAGAACTAGTCTAAAATCTCACCCAAACAACGTTAAATTATAGAGAGAGAGCCCTCTCTAGACATAGGTTTGCTAGAACCTAAGTCTAAAGATTGGTTTGTGGTTACCTCGGATTATTCCTTCTTTTTATAACTTCTACAGAAGACTTCTGAGTGATAACAAGTCCCATCTTGGTAATCACCAAAATAATGATACATTCCTCTTTCGTATCTATGCAGAACTATTTTTCCTCAGTCATTAATGTCTTGAATCTAGAGAACTAGACCTATAGGATCTCAAATTTGGATGGATTCATTGCAATTATGTCATTCTTAAGATGATTTCTCCTCAATCAATCTTCCTCATAGATCCATATATTTAGTCCAAACATCATTTATAGTTTTACACTCATCTTTAGGAAACAACAAATCAATGGAGCTTGGAAAACATAGAGTCTAATATGCTTCAGACATTCTATGAAGGTATTTTAATTTATGAATAGCATAATTATGCTTATTTTTTACCTCCATTTTGATCCTATAGAGTCCCTTAATCCACAAGAACATCAAAAGCTTGGGTTTCCAGTGAAAATATTTGAAATGAGTGATGATTAATAGGATATGATCCATTCCCTCTATGGGTTATTCTAACTTGTTAAATATACAATAAAATATCATTATTCTTCACACACACACTTAATCTCTAATACAGGTAGTATTTTAAACATAAGCTTAGAATATATGTATGAAAAGGTACTAAATTAACTATTGTAAAAGAAGAGAGGAGATAATTTTTTCTTAGAAAATTGACTAATTAACCAAAGAGAAAATTTGAATTATGAAGGGGACATGACATGAACATATTATATATTACTATTTTGAAACATAAATATAGTATGTATACTCTCCATGGGGAATAAACAATTCTAATAACATTCATTTTCCTTGGGCATGCAGCCATATACCTTGAGTAGTTTCCCAAAATTCACTAGAAATCCAAAATTAGAATTACAAACCCTTAAATTATAAAAACATATTGTAAAATAATTAAGTAAATTTATATTGAGTTATAAATCAATTGTAACCATTAATATAACTCACACATGAAAACTCCAAAAATGGATATGAAAGTCAACATAAAAGCTAGTAGGTGAGTGGAAAAGATTTTGTATTAGTTACATTCCAAAAATAACAGAGATAATTAATATTAGAAACCTTATGAGTGAAATAATGAAGCAGAAATCACTATGTCATATCCCAATCAGTTTCCAATCACCACCACATGTCATCTTAGGCACCACTCCCTGCTAAAAGTAGACTTACTAATAATAGAAAATTCTTAAACTAGGTGATGATCCCAAATGGTACAGAATGTGTAGTAGTGAAAGAAAAGTGGTCATATATTCCCATAGTGATGTATGTACAAGGTTCAAATTATGGCCAAAATCAAGGTCCTATTGAACTAATAAGTGCAATGTACTCCAACAATATCCAACCTTATAACATCCCCCTGTATTGATCCATGCATTTATAACATCACATGAAAATATGACCATAGCATGGGGAAGGAAATAGCTGGTTGAAATCTATTTTATCAGTTGTTTTTGTGTTTTTGTTAACTTGTGTGTGTTCCTCCAGCCTTGACCTATGGCTTGAGAAACCATGACCCAAGTTAATCTAAGCCGTCAAAGTCATTCGGGGATTGCACTCGGCCTGGGCCACACCTGCCTTAAGATGATTGGATTTTAGCATGTCTCCTCCCCCTAGCATGAGAGAAACAACCTCCATGAAATTTGATCCTGAGTCGCCTTGTTGAGAAGGCCCATCCTCCGTTGTGCTAGTAGGACTTTATTGTTTTAAGAGTTGTTATTTATTAATTAAAATTTATTAATCTCACTTAAAGAAGCGACAACCTACGAATCGGAGTTCAGAGGGACATTGCTTGTTTTCATTGCACACCTTGAATATCCATATCTACCAAATTGAATGATGGAACCAACCACATCTGAGAAAGCCATTTCTTGATAGAATTTTAATGTGTTGCAAAAGTATCCAAACTAAAGTTGGCATAATTTCTAAATTTTCATTTATGAAGAGAAGAAATTAGGATGGATGGTGTTGTCCTTATTGTCCTCTATGACATATCTAGTAGACTACCCTAGAAAAAGAGGGCACTGAAGGGTCAACTTAGTGCACTCTTAGATTTTCCAAGAGTCATAGGTGAAATTCTATTTATATGCATAGTAGAAGTGAATTGGGGTTTTGATTTGATTTGGGTGAAAACTACTATGTCTATGTTTGAGGCCACTAAGAGCATTGTGTTGGAATGTGTTTCTATTGTGTTGTTTGAGGGATTGAAATCAAACACTAAGTGCTTGCTTCAGTCTAATTAACCACTTAGTGCTTGTGGCTAGGATGATGAACCACTTAATGCTTTTCTATGGATAACAAACCATTAAGTTCTTTCCTAACAATTGATTATACCACATGTACCCTTTAGTGTTGATAAGTGCTTTCTAGATGGTGTATGAACCACCCTCATAGTCGAATCAATGCTTAAAAAATAAGCAACATTCCTATGCCTTGAATTTTCTTTTATCCTATGTTTGAACCTTGGAGAGTAAGAGAGTCACTAGGGTTCTTAATACTAGAGAGTAGTTCATGAAACATCTAGATAGTTGTGTCCATCTCTTGAATGTTTGACCTATCCATTAGTGTGAATATACCCTTGTGCAAGAATTCCCTTAGACTCTGGTTCTGACTCGAGGGTGTTGAACTATAAGAAAGGCTACACTATAGCTGGGCTATGGTTGAGTGGAGAGTGGAAGTCCCTTCTCCAGTTTCCATCTAATTGAACTTACATAGATAAGTATGATGGTTTATGTAATTTTTATTTACGAATGGTGCTTTATGCCTAATGTGGTAACAAGTTGATATATGATTTTGTATGAAACACGAATGAGTGCTTGAAAGCACTGTATATCTATGGATTGAAGTTTTTCTATATGTTTATGATTACTTTAACATTTAATATTGTTAATTTTGTTGTAGAACTCTGAAATTACAAACTATGTCAAAAGTTGAGGACTACTTGAATGTTTGGTTAATGTTGAGAATTCTTATTCTATGAATGTCTGAAATGATTTTGAAAGTTTATTATTACTTATACACATTTCTATATGTTCTAAGATGCATTTTTCTAGTTGGGTCTGTGGTCTCCTTATATATGCTTGCAATCGACATGTATTCTTGATAATAATTAATAATTTATATCTCACTGTAGGAGCTATTAAATCTACAATAGGAAACCAAGATAGAATGCTCAACCTAGTGTGTTTTTGGTCTTTGAATATAGTTCTCTCCTTTACTTAGAATATATGGTGGGCTAATCTCTATTAGTGAGTTTCAACCCATTTGGAAAGAACTTCGTATCTATAATGGTTTGATCTCAAAACATGGCCACTTCCTTAGAAACTTTATATTTTAGGAGAAGCATTGATCCTTCAAGAAGTTCAAGTAAATTTTTATTTAGGTAAGCTTCTCTTCATGTCCTATCAAGAAATCTAGAGATATATGAGGTCGGATGGTCCTTCTATGGATTATGTATTTGGGATGGATACTTTTTCATTGTCTGAGTGTTGATTTGTCTAAATTGATGTGGGACCAAAAGTCTGCCTTAGGTTGGAATTCACTTTTCTCACTTAGATGGATGCAATAATCTAAACATCTAGATGGAAAATGCATGCACACAGTGGAAAATAGTTCAGATTCAAAATTTGACTAGATTTATTGGTAAATTTTGGTTATGTATTTTGGGGCCCACATTGGCAGTTCATATGCATAAGACCAAATTTGTATTTTTTTAATAATTTTTAAGCATATCCAAGATCTAGGGTTGGTTCATGGTATATGCCATTGTGGAGCCGAGATGTTAGCTAAGCTAGATTTCCTTCGTTTAAGTTAAGAAATCTAGTGGTTTAAGAATTTGGGTCATGTCAATAGTGCCCAATGGCATGAACCCCTAAGTTTATTTAGAATTGAATATAGTGTAGAATGATCACCTAACATAAAAATGCCAAGACTATTAGGACTCGCAAGTTTGCGTCAATGTGGCAGTGCCATGTAGGTTTTATAAGGACCATAAGGGGGCCACATAGTAACCTATTAATGCTAATGGGTCTCATAATCGATCGATTAATTTGAACAACTTGAACATGAAGAGCTTATATCAAGGACTCATGATCACCTTGGGGACCCTTGGTCTACCATGGATTAACAAAGGGTGGGGGGAGGTTAGACATGGGGAATCCTTATGTAGGTCTACCGTTTAATTGGGTGCCAATTTTGGAAAGCTAGAATGGGGGACAAGGCTAATCACTGGTCCTAGTTCATCCTCGACCCCCTAGTATATTGAGCATTAACAAGGGGAGGGTTTCCAAAAATAGATACCACCAATATTAAAAAGCACATGGATTTGGTTGGTGGTATCACTATGGTACCTTTTCCATGCCGATGAGGTGTGATGTGAAACCTATTATGAAATTGTGGCTAGGTATCATGGGCCACACATGGATGCCATGTGGAAATATGTAATTGTTATAACATCAATAGGCCATAACTCTCAAATCAAGACTTAGATTGAGATAAGATTTGTATCATTATAAATATCTTGGTGATTGGAAAAAAAATATTTTTTAGTAACCTCATCTTCATAATGGATTTGGTTTTAGGTTAATTTATAAGTAACACCTTCCATTGCCTGAGAGAGTACAAATGGGTGGGTAGGAGTGTTGGATAATGGTATCAGAGCTAAGGTTTACTATTGAGCCTAAAAAGCCTCATGCATAGAATTTAGTATAACATTTTAGTTTTTTCATTTATTGAAATTCATTAGACTTATAACTGATGTGGCTACTAACATTAATAACATTCTTACATAACTATTATTCTATGTCACTAGCATGGGTTATAAGTTAGTGAATAACTTTTGATTAACATGTATCGTGTTGGAAAACCAAGGTAATGAATTGATATACTGATGGTAGAGTTTACTAACAACTATGTGTGTGTGAAAACACATAAATAAGTACAAGTGGTAGTTATAAAGAAAGGAATGAACAACTGAATCATGCAATATAACATAGATAGATACGAACATAATCAAGAAGAGGAATTGATTGGGAAGAGGTAAAAGGAGAATTCCCTTAACTAGATAAACACCCTCAAAGGCTTGAAGGCTGAATTAAGAAGTGTATTAATGGCAATGAGAATATTGTTAAGCACAAGAGAAATAAACGAAGGTGAATGTTATAATTTTTTAGAGCCTATCAAATTTTCCAGGGAAAAAACAACATGACCTTGGTGGAAGGATCACGATTTTTTTCCAACACTATTCACCCTCAATTTTCTGTTGTCGTCCGTTGTGTTCCATCCCTGCATTTTGTTTTCACTGACTATTTCATCCATACCCTAACACTCCTTCACTCTCTCGCTGCCCAATCTCCCTGACAAAACAATCTTTCATGTCATGTTATCTTATTGTCGACGTGCCCGACCATCGCTATCACATTGCCGCTATCCCTTTTTCGTGCATTATCCCCTCCACCTTCGTAGCATTTCCACTCCTCCCGCACTCCCCTCCGCCATTTTTTGTTCAAGACCGACCACCTTACGTGACATCTCCCCACTATTGGCATACACCAATTCCCAACAATAAAAAAAAAACTTTCATATATATATATATATATATATATATATATATATATATATATATATATATATATATATATATATATATATATATATATATCTTAGTTAAAAAAAATAAAAATAAAAATTAGGCTGAAGTTAAGGAAGATGTTAAAGCTAGATAGATATACACCACCGTATACATGATTAATTTTGACGTCTATGACAATGGTTGATTTTAGTAAAACAATGATTGATATGGAGAATAGAGTTACCAGTCATTCTAATGAAATCAAGGAGCTCCAAGATACAACGAAGAGAATAGAAAGTTAGATAGAGAAGAACCAAATGAATTTAAAAGGGATAATGGAATCCTTTCAAATGTGGTGAATCTAATCATAGTCTAGAAATGGTGATGTTGACTTGTATATATGACAAGTTGAAGGTTACACCTGATCAAATACCTAGAATTGTGAAGCTACTTTGGCATCTCAATTCCCTAGATTCGTCAAACTTGTTACACTCACATCAGAAACCTGAGTCTCCAAAAGCATCATCTACACCCAATCAACAAAATAGTAACACAAATTTTCAAAATATGCAGGAATCAGTTCTGAAATGTGTTCGTTGCGAATCAATTCTGTCTCTTTACTCCAACAATCGCGACATATCATTGAAGGGAAAACATTGAACTCTCCAAATTTGACGGTAAGGAGAAGTATAGTGCTGATTGGTTCAATAAAGTAGAAGAATATTTCGATATTTACATTATTCAAAATGATGACAAAAATATTAGGCATGCTTCCATGCAAATGGAATGCGAGGCATAGAATTGGTATATGTGGTGGAAAAATACAACACTTGCTATTAGTTTGAGCAAATTCAAAAACACATTATTTAAAAGGTTCCAAGGTGTCAAGGAACAAGAGTTATTCTTAGAACTCATCATATAGCTACAACAAAAAGGAGACGTAGTTGAATACACTCCATAATGGGAGAGATTACCTACACGAGTACCTAGATTGTCAGAAATTCGTCTCATTCAATCATACACCATGAGACTTAAACCCCATTTCTAGGTTGAGCTTGAGCTTCATGAAATCACTTCTATAGAAGTAGCGAGATAGAAGGCAAAATATGCTGAAATGGAGCATGAAAGGATGTAGTGGCTGAAAGTTGAAAGAGTATATTCAAGGCGAAGATTTCTCCAAGCTGCGAACATAAATAATAGAAAATATGTTCCACCACATCTTCGTGAAGGAGAAAAAACTAACTTGGAAGTGTAAAAAATGAATGAGGGCAAGTGTAGGCATTGTGGTGAAAAATGGGACCCTAAACATAGATTTGCTAAAGAAGAAACCAAAAACCTATATAAATGTGAAGTAACTAATGATTTAGACTATGAAGAATCAGACATAGAAGAAATCAAAGATTCCCAATAATTTTCTCCAAACCTAGATAATGAGAGTATTATGAAAGTGTCATTATCGACCATGACATGTATATCACGTCCCCATACAATAAAGTTAAAAGGACATATCAAGAAGACTAATGTAACGGTTCTGATCGATGCCGATAGTAGGCACAACTCTTTGGATTCAACTATGGTGAAAATACTCAACATTTTCACATTTTCCATGTCCAACATGAAGGTTATGGTAGCTGATTGTAAGAAAATTGAAACAGTAGGGAAATGGTATAAAGTCAAAATATAGATTCAATGCTATAATCTACAATATCCATTCTACGCTATACCATTAGAAGGAGTGGATGTGGTCCTAGGAACTAATGGATTCAAACCCTAGGTACTTACTTTACCAACCATCAAAAGCAATTTATTAAATTTAAATGGGCATGGTAGAAATACAAGTTATAGGGTTTCCAATCTCCTAAGAACCAAATTGTATCATCATCTTAGATAAGGAAAATGTTTCAGAAGGGAGAAACATCTTATTTAGTATAGTGTCATCAATTAGAAATTCTAACTTCAAATATGGTCAACAAAGAAGAACTGGAAGTCCAAGAGCTAATTCAAAAGCACGAAAAAATATTCCAAGATCTTCCAATGAATTTTCCTCCTAAAAGAGAAATTGAGCGTACAATCAAAGTCAAATTAGGATCAAATCACATCAACATCAAATTGTATCGATATCCACATCATCAAAAAACTGAAATTAAAATATTAGTCCAAGAACTTTTAAAATGTGACATTATCACAAAAACTGGAAGTTCGTATGCTGCTCCAGTTGTATTAGTTCGGAAGAAAGATGGATCATTTATATTATGCATCGATTAAAAAGGATTAAACAAAAAAACAATTATAAACAAGTTTCCAATCCCTTTTATTGCTGAAATGTTGGATGAAGTACATGGAGCTAAATACTTCTGAAAATTGGACTTAAGGCCAAGGTATTACTAAATCAGAATAAGGTTGGAATACATAGAAAAAATTGTGTTCCAAATACGTGAATGTTATTATGAATTTAAAGTAATTCCTTTTGGTTTAACCAATTCCCCGGAAACATTCCATGCTATGAGTTATTCCATCCATATCTAAGGAAATTTGTGTTAGTGTTATTTGATGACATTCTAATTTATAGTAAAACGTCGAAGGAGCACCTACAACATTTGGAGCAAGTTCTTACTATGTTAGAAGAGCATCAGTTCTATGCCAATAATTAAAAATGCACTTTTGGGAAGGAAGAAGTAGAGTATCTCGGGCATATAATATCCAAGGAAGGAGTAAAAGTAGATACTAATAAGTTCAAATATATAAGGGAATGGCCCAAACCAGTTAATATGCCAAGCTAAGAGGATTCTTAGGATTGACCGGGTATTATCCAAGATTTAAAAAAAACTCTACCCATATAACCGCACCCCTGACAAACCTTCTAAATAATAACTCATTTCAATGGAATGATGAAGAAAAAAAATGTCTTGGAGACCTGAAGGAAGTTATGTATAATTCCATTATATTAGAAACTCTAGGTTTTAGCATAGGAGTAGTACTAATGCAGGATGATCACCCAATCATGTTTGAAAGAAGGAAGCTCAATAAGAAATAAAATCTCAAGTCTACATACAATAAGGAAATACTTGCTATTATTCATGCATTAGCCAAATGGAGAGAATATCTCTTGGGTTGTAAGTTCTTAATACACATAGATCATAATAGTCTTCAACATCTTGTCCAACAAAAAACGTTGTCTACAGAACAACAAAAATGGATAGAAAAAATTGCTCCCTTCGGCATGGATACATTACATAAGAAAGGGAAATATAATGTACTAATTAATGCCTTGTCGAGGAAATATGAATGACCATCATTACTTGTAGTTTCAGTTGTTGTTCTTGAATGGCTTAATGAGGTTCAAAATGAATATGCAGAAGATCTGGAAATAAGTGCTATAATCAATAACCTATCTCAAAATTCAAAATTTGAATGGAAGAAAGATATTCTATGGTACAAGGGAAGAATTTATCTAAATTGAAATTCCAAATTTAAAGACAAGATTCTAAAAGAGTTGCATGATTCACTATCATCCGAACATGTAGGATTCTTTAAAACATATTAAAATGTGTGCTAGTCATTCTTTTGGAAGGGAATGAGTAATGATATTCAAAAATATGTAGCATAATGTGAGAAATGATAAAGGAATAAAAATGAAAATATTATGATACCTAGATTACTACATCCTATAAATATCCTAAATTTGAAATGGGAGGAAATATGAATGTACTTTATCGAAGGTTTACCTAAATCTAATGACAGCGATAAAATTCTTATAGTAGTTGACATACTAACAAAGTATGCTCACTTTATTAGAATGAGGAAATTAGGCTCAGTAAAACAAATCATTGAGATATTTTGCAAAAATGTTTACAAATTACATGGATTTCCAAAAGTCATTGTGAGCGATAGATATGCCAATTTAAGGGTAATTTTTGGAAGGATTTTTTTAACTATATAGGAACCTACCTCAACATGAGTTCAACCTACCATCCTCAAACAAATAGCCAAACATAGGCTGCCAATAAATGTTTATAAACCTACCTACGTTGTTATGCCACAAACAAAAAAATTATGTGGGCTCAGTGGTTACATCATGCTGAATGGTGGTACAATTCTACTTATCATTGTTTAGCGAAAATGAATCCATTTCAAGCTTTGTATGATTATGAACCTATGAAATAGAAGGAATTTGCTATCATCAATAAGAAACTTCCAGTTGTTTAAGACCAATTAGAAGAAACCCAAAAAGTCATCCAAACCCTAAAAGAAAATCTAAATAATGCAAGAAATTGTATGAAGCAACAAGTTGACCAAAATAGAATAGAAAGAGAATTTGAAGTTGGGGAATGGGTATATTTTAAACCTCAAACTTACAAGAAACTTTCCTTAAAATAGAATGGGAAAAACAAATTGGCACCAAATTTTTATGTACCGTACCAGATCAACAAGAAGATCAACCAATAGATCACGCCCATTCATCAAGAGGTGCCGAAGGTTGTATTTAAGCTGAGGGACTCCCACACTGTTCATCATTCAATCAATTAATATATATACATTTATTTCTTAGTTTTAAATGCCCCACCTAGTTAAACAAAAAATAAAAACAAATTCCATCAGAAATATGGAAGCATGGATTAGATTCTAATGGAATAGAAGGAAGTAAGAGAAATAAGAGACATAGATAATAAAGGGAGGATATAGTGAGATGAGAAACTCTGCTCAACACTTCATAAAGAAGGGAAAGAAAAATTTATTGGTTATGAAATGATGCAACCAAAAGCCACCACCAACAAAGGAGGAATGAGAAAAACTTAATGTGAGAGGAGTTCAAGAAAGAATAAATCCCTACCTATGATGGAGAAATTAAGAAGGGAGAACATGCACAAGTTTTCTGATTAGGATAGAGAAATACTTTAGAGTACATGACTACTCTAGAAACATGAAGGCTATAATAGTCACTTTTATCTTAAAATGTAAGGATGGTATATGGTGTGAGGATTTGAGAAATGTAAAGGGCATTAGAAAGAAGGTGCTACCATGGAGAAAGTTTGAAATATATTTCCAAGAAAAGTACCTACCTGAAAGGTACTATGATAGAAAGATTAAGGAATTTCATGAACATAAACTAGGGAAACTTACTATTGATGAATACACCAACGATTTTTAAAAATTATTAAGGTATGTGTCACATTGAGGATGATAAAGTAAATATTAAAAGTTACCTCAATTCATTGCCAGAGGCCTAAATATAGTGAATTGAATTTGATAATCCTAAAACATTAGAAAGCACTATCTAGAAAAATAAGTATTACTACAATCAATGTAAGCATAAGGCTAAAATACGAACACAGTGGAAGAAAAAGTATAGGACCAAATTTAAAAGAAAATGATAAAAACCCTTTCTTCATATGAAAATTGGGAACAACAGTAAGTTCAACACCCCTACCAAAGGTGAATTTCAAAACACAAACCCTATGGAAAATAGATATTGACTCACTAAATTGACAAGGAAAGAGGTTGAGAGGCTTAGGAGAGGACCATTCCAGTGTTGGAAATGTGGAGAAGATCACCTATGGAGAGACTTCTCTCATTGGTGGTAGTAGAATGTCAAATGGTTCTACAACATACCAGAGGCAATGGTGATGAATGATGTGGCTCAGAGTATGCCTCAAATTTAGGAAGTGTTGGATAGATGAAAAACAGTTCATCAAGCCTCATTTATTGAAATGGCAGGTATTATTATTAAGAAATTAGGTTTTATTTTGCTTATCTAGGGTCTAATTGCACTTACATTATCCCAAAAATTGTAGAATATTGTTCCTTAAAAAAGAGGCCACATACTAACCAATGGCTATTCCATCTAGCCACAAGAGTGAAGAAGAGAGTAATCTCACATATTTCCATGAGGCTCATATGATATTCTAACTTGAATGAGCTGGTTGGAAGTGAAAAAAACCAAAGTGGATTACAATAATAAATATCTAGAGTGCTTCGCTAATGAAATAAAAGGAAATGAACTACAATGTAAGAGAGTGCCTACCTCACTTACAAAAATTTCAGCACAAAAATGAAGAAATGCAGTCATAAGGGGTGTGCCTATTTTATGGCTTAATTGAACAATGTGAAAGAGGGTAGCAAAATCGAGCTTGAGGATCATCCTATTTTAAAGCAGTATAGAGATGCATTTCTGGAGGAGATATGAAGATTTCTATCCAAGAGATACACCAAATTATTCATTAAATTAATTCTTGATTAGTATCAGTTTCTAAGACCCCATATTTCATTAGCACACTATAGTTGGTAGAGTTAAAGCTACAACTGAAAGAGGTGTTGGACAAAGGGTATATTAGACACAACTTGTCACCTTGAGGGGTGTTAGTTATTTTTTGAAGAAGAAAGATGGTACACTATAGTTGTGTATTGATTACATGCAGTTCAATAAAGTGACAGTAAAGAAAAAATATGCATTTCCTAGAATAGACGATTATTTGACCAACTAAGAAGAACCACATTATTTTATAAAATAGATTTAAGGTCTCGCTACCACCAAGTAAGAATTAAGGATGGGGATATTCATAAGACTATGTTTAGGATGAGAAATGCGTAGCATGAGTTCATGGTGGTGCTCTTTGGGATTACAAATTTCCAAACCACATTAATGTTCCTGATGATCAATGTCCTTAGTTAGTACCTAGACAATTTTTTGCTAGTGCTCTTTGATGATTCCTACATTACTCAAAAACCAAAGAAGAACAAGAATAACACTTAAAAGTAGTCCTAAATTTGCTGAGGGGACACACACTATATGACAAATTTAGAAAATGTTAATTTTTAAGTCTCAAGATCAATATTTGGGGCAGTTAATCTCAAAGGAGGTTGTAGTTGTCAATCCTAATAAAAATCAAATCCATAATGGAAAGGCCCACTCCCAAAAATGTCATAGAGGTTAGATGATTTATGGGACAGTTCAAATACTACCAATGGTTCATTTGATACTTTTAGAGATTGGACACCCAATCAAAACCCTATATATGAAGGGAGTTAAGTTTCAATGGACATCAAAGCGCACAACTAGCTTTTAACAACCCAAGCATTTTCTCACTCATGCACCTATCTTGAGGATAGTTGATCTAAAAAAGTATTTTTTGGGTTTTGAAATATGCATATAAATAAGGCCTAGGTGGATTACTAATGCAAGAATGGAATTTTATTTTATATGATTCAATGAATTTAATTGAACATGAATGGGACTATGTCACCCATGAACTAGAACTTGTGGAAATTGTGCATGCATTAATGATGTGGAGACCTTACTTACTTGGAAGGAAATTTGTGTTGATGGAAAAATGTGGAGGGATGAGATACTTGTTTTATCAGCCTAAATTAAATGCAGGGAAGGCTATATGGTTAGCCCTAATTAGTGAATTTGACTTTGAGATCAAGCATATCAAAGGTAAGGAAAAAAAGTAGTAGATGTGCTTAGCAAAAGTCTACAAGTTGATCATTTGGAAGCCATGTGTACTTGTGATGTAGACATCAAATAAAGGATCGAGGATGCATTGTAACATGATGAAAAATTTAAATATGTAAGCGAATCCTTACAACAAGAACCAAAATGAACACTCAAAAAGGTCTACAAGATAACCAAGGATGGTAAATTATTGTTTAAGGTTAAAAGGCATGTACCCTATGTAGGCAAATGGAAGAAGTTAATATTGGATGCATTCCATAATACACCTTACTCTAACAATATTGGTTATAAAAAAATGATAACAACCATTAAGAAGATGTATCATTTGCTAGGGATGAAATATTATGTCATTGAACACATTGTTAAGTGTCTAGAATGTTAACAAGTTAAAGTGGAATGCAAGCACCCAGTGGGATTGTTGCAACCAATTCCAATCCCCTAGTGGAAGTGGGATGTCATGTACATGGAATCATCTTGAAATTTCCAAAATAACTGAAGAAACATGGTACCATCATGGCGGTGGCAGACAAATTGAGAAAGGTAGCTCTCTTCATACCTGTCATGTCTACCCTCAAGGCCATTAACAACTCAAATTTTCATGTAGATATTCAGAAGACATGGTGTACCCAAGAATATCATCTCGAATTTGGATGAAAAGTTCACATATAATTTTTGGAAAGCATTATTTTCATCTTTTGTACCCAACATTCCTTTAAAACAACATATCATCCCGTTAATGGCTAGAAATTCTCTGCCTACAACACTATAAGGGAGACCACCAGGTTTGAACCTTAGAACAACTCCCTTTCCTTTAAAATGGTGGTTCTGATTAGTTTAACTAGGTCTAGTTACCTTTTCCCTATTTCTATTAGTTTAAGATATGTCTTTAGATACCAATAGGTAGGGACATCATATAGTTTCTTCTTGCTGATTAGGCAAGAGATTGAACCTTAAGTTGTTTTTACGACACAACCAAACCACTATAAAGTTTTTCCTCTTAAAAAGAGGACTTCTAGAATGCCAAATGTATGATAACACATGCAAGATATAATCTAAGATGCAATTAATCTAACCTATCTTGATTGAAGGAAAGGGAAATCCTTCTCTCAATCGAGAGCCAATTAACTTAACATGGAAAGGAAGTTTTAAGAAATTGGAATTAAGATAGAGGAATTAGATCGAGGAGGTAGATCACAATGATTGAGATATTCTTCTCCTCATCTCTTTAACTATTTCCCTGCAAAATGTCCAATCAAAGTTTAATTAAATAAAAACTTTAACTCAGAATATCAAATATGGAATACGAAATCTATCCAATCAAATTTAAATAAATAAAAGGAAATGAAAGTTTTCCATTGATACATGTGAATATCTAATCGGTCAGGAAGAATGTAGACAAATGGATCTGCACTCAGTAGAAGTTGTGGGCAAATGAGAATGTAGAAAATTAAACTCATAAAAATAGTTTTGTTTAAAAAAAATCGGAGCTTGATCTTCTACTGAATCTTAATCTCATTAAGTGATCAAATCTGATAATAAAACCACTTCAGAAATGTTCTATATTATTTTATCTATCCAATGAGCCACCTCGGGCCTCATTTGGCCAAGTAAAACTCAATTTAGGAGCTTCTAAACTTGGGGAATTAAAATTGCCATAATTATGTTGGAAATAATACTGAGAGGGGGGTGAATCAATATTTACAAATCAATAAATCTTTCGTTTCCATAATCAAATTTATATACGCTACTTCAGAGAAGGGAACTTGCATGTGCACGCAACTGTTATTAAGGAAACCAATGTATATCCAGTGAACTTATGATTCAGTTAATTCATCATATGTTGATCTTTAATTAGTGCATTAGTACTTTATTAAACATTAAATAGTAACCATGTGCAGTAATAACAGAATAAAACATCACACATACGAAACACACATGAACACCAAGATTTAAGGTTGAAACCTAATGTGGGTGAAAACCACATGTTGTTGTCGTTTCTGTCTTCTTTTAATAATAAGAAAATTTGTTTACAATATTGTACTATTGTAGACTCATACCAGTATGCAGCACCCACCTGCAGAAGGCTACAACCTTCTCTTGTTATCCATCTTCTTTTGGAAGGGAGCCACAACACCCGAGTTCTTGTACTAGCTGATATATTTACTAGTACATAGGCTCCTACCTTCAGAAGGCTACAACATTCACTCATTCTCCAGCTACTACTGGAAGGGAGCTCCAACCCCCCGGTCAAATCACCAGCCACTACTAGTAGGAAGCTTAGACTTCCTCACTAAAAGCTCCAACCCTTAGTACCCTCTAGGGACCACGTTTCATAAATTTTTAGACTGGATGCTCCTTGTACACAACAATACACATGAAGGCCTCGTTTCAACAAATTTTCATACTAGACCCAATAGTAACATTGAAGCTCAAAATCAATCACCATTGAAATACAACCATCAAATACATCTGCATCAACCAATCACTGAAACCCAATCAATCTTTGAGATAACTAAAACCCAATCATCAATATCTTATATAACTGAAACAATCAATCATTGAAACCTATGAACCTCTGACACAACTGAATCAAACAATCATTGAACCTCTGAAGCAATTGAATCAACCATTCATTCAAACCTAATCAAATTCAACCAATCAACTCGAACAGACAAATCATTGTAACCAGTACACAGATCTGAACCGAGAAAACTGCATCAACAACCACAACTAACTAACCTCAAAAGTCATGTGTCAGAAGATATACACTCCTTTAATGAAGAAAACTTGCATGTATACGCTACTTCCTTTTGCCAACCTACGTATACCTCTAAAGATACTGAATCATAAAACCTCTTAACCACAAACTGTACCAATCAGTTACATTCTGAAGATCTACTGTCATATTACAAAGTTCTAAATAGATAGCAACAAAGATCGCCCTTCTTTCCTAATCAATTAATCAATGAGACACAAAATATTTATGCATTCAATTTTACTTTCAGATCTAAGAAGACTTTATTGACAGACAGTAGGAAAACAGCAACATCGATTCGATAGACTAGTCATCCTTGAACATCAAGATTTTATTTTGCATACACTACGTGGAAGATTTAAACTAGCATGTATATGCACATTCGCCAAAGCAAACCAGCGTATAGATTTGCAAATACTTTTTTTTTTCCAAGGAAAAAAATCGGTAACTTTTTATTTAAAAAATGAAAAGTTACACAAGCAGATGCATTGAAGCATTTCCGTAAGATGCCCATTGGGCTCCAGTGCTTTCGCACCCCATGCAACGTTATAGAACTAACTTGCATAAGAAGAAGAAAAGGAGAAAGATAGAAGAAGGGAGAAAGAGGCTGAAAAAACTAGAACCCGGAAGTGAGTAAAAGACTCACCCTTCAAGTTTTTCTCCCCTTTTTCTTTTCGACCTTGCACCACTCTCCTTGAGTGGGCTCAATCGAAGCTATGACTAACTGTGTTTCTGCTTTCTCTGAAGTTGTTTCCTTGTCTGAGTCTTGTGGAGCTGTAACAAGGGTCTTTTTCACCTCTAGTTATCTCACATTACAAGTCAATCCGGGAGCGTTTTTTTATTGTAAAGGATATCTCAATTTGAGGCTATTTGTCAGGATAATGCTTCGTAGTATAGATCTAAAGAATACAAGAGTAAACGGATGCTAAGCTACGCTAAATTACTTTTTCTTAAAGAAATCACACACGCAGCAACTTCGTCGGTCAAGGGTATGGAATTAGTAACCTATCCCCCTAGAAACTGATGAAGGAGTATGGATCATGATCTGGGAGCATTATAGCATCTGCTGTATCTCACAACAGCCTTGACCCTCCTCTCATGCCACTTCAATAACTGCAAGCGAAAGGAACAGCAAGAAAACAGAAATGGAACAACAACTTCAGAAATGGAACAACAATAAAAGGAACGGCAGTAAAGAAACTAAGTCTCGCGAGGTCAACACTTCCAATCCTTGGAACACACTTACATACAAAAAGGAAAGCAATCGTTTATACAAGTTTGCAGCTTAATCAAATGGAACAGCAAATTATTAAAGACAAGAAATGTCAATCATATATATATCAAATGGAACAGCAAATCATTAAAGACAGGAAACGTCAATCATATGTACACGATATGCGATAATTACCAATAGTCCATTACTCCAATCACCTGTAGCTGAAATATTCTACTTATGAATTCTGTAATTGATGCAAACAACTCAGATCAACAGTATGCGAAGAATCCTGAAAGTATGATATGAACTTGTTACAGAGATTTATAACAGGAAAGCTACAGATGAATAAGTATGAGACGACATGCAATCATAACAGATTATAAGAAACAAACCACACAAAGCAGAATTGTAATGGTACAATCAGCCAGTGTCCGTTGGAGCCGGGCCCGAAGCTTCCAATGGCGCACCGCCGTAAACTACTTCAGACGCAGGGAGAAATTAACACCAAAGATATTATATTAACGCATCAATGAGAGTACAAAACTAAGTTCAGAGAGACTCAATAGTCTGAGTTCAACTGACAGTAAAATCCGTGAACAGAAAGTTAAAGATACAACATAAAATCCTCCTTCATTTCCAATGCTGCCCCCCTTTTATACAATTAACGGCGGAGTTCTCCAGACGACAAAACGATTGAACATAGCGATCCCTCAGGATCAAAGATCCTGAGTGATCCGCTAAACTGTTAACGCCTTCCTTTACTCGGCCTGTATTTCCAAATCTGGCAGTCCTTCATCTCGTTCCGGACTGATCTTCCTTGATTTACTCGACCTGGTCTGAACCTTATTTAGAATTGGAGGGACAGCCGTTATCTTCTCATCAAATTCTCGTTTTGCGTTGCGCCTTCCTGCTTTTACCTTTCCCTGTGTAGAGAAGACAACTATTAGTGATTGGATCATTTTGGACTCGTTCTCGTTGCACTTTCCCTACTTTATAATAAAGAAAAGTTTACAACTATTGCTTAAAACATCACTAAATTATTTATTAAAACATACCTTCCCAATGCTCTACACACCCCCTGACTTACTCTGTTTCATGGCCTCATGAAAACGTTATAATTAACATGGAGAGCAGTAAGAGAATAGGCTGGAGAGGGTACTTCATGAGGGGGTCTGCAACCATGATAGGCAACCAGATTATCAAAGAAGTAATGCAATTGATCTGCAGGCATATTATACAAGGCCTGGTACCCCGGTGCAGGGTGCTAGATAATTGGGCTACGGAACCGATATCCTAACCATGATGGTCCAGCTTGCAGAATGCACTGGCCATAAAAGGGCAATCGTTCAGCAGCCAGCTCAAAGTTCTCGTATTTGAAGGGCTCCCTGAGCTGGATGCTTGGGGTGGAAATCCGATAACGGAATTTGGCAGCCTCCAAGGCAGAATCTTTAATAACCAGGAAGTATTCTAAGCTATTTCGGATCAACTCCTCATGCATGGGTCCTAGTAGTTCTATAACGCCAGGGTTTCTCATAAGGCTTTTGTGTGATTGCCATAGGCGAACTGGATCTTGAGGCTCAGCCTTGACCCATAGATCTAGGCTGTGCTCCTGCCTCTGAAAGGCATTGTAAGCCCTGAGCCACTTTAACTGATTGACCCCGAATGAAACAAAGGCTTGCAGCTGTATATCCCCCACAAAGGGACCAGGGTTTAGGTCAGTTTCCTGCTCAAGCACCATATTGTGCAAATAAAATTCGCATAATAATCGTTGGACCTTAACCCCATAATGTTTGCAACAATCAATGAAATCATTAACAGTATTAATCTGAATGGGGGCACCTACCCTGATAGCTTTTATTTTCAATCTTAAGTATCTTTCAAGGAGGAATAAAGCATAATTCTTCGCGGGGGCCCTGCAAGTCAAAACATCATCATACAACGAACATACAGTGTCCAATTGTTTAATAACAACATCTAGTCGACGTGTTACCTTAGCAACCTTTTCCTGTTCCTTCTGCCATCCTTCAAAAGCCTGACTCTCCGATTGACTCATGTTTCTCAGCTGTTGTTGCAGTTCTTCATGTTTTTCCAGAGGGATCCTTTGTTCCTCTAACTGCTCAGCCCTCTGCTACAATTCTTCGTATTTTTCTCGAGGAATCCTCTGCTCAACTTCCTGTTGCAGCTCCTCATATTTCTCTCAAGGGATCATTTGTTCCCGTAGCTGTTCAGCCTCCTGTTGGGCCTGTCTTATCTCGCGGCGCAAGGCCTTGGTTTTTGGATCCCTTTCCCATGATTCCTTGGAGGCAGGAAATTTCGCCTGGACCTTCACATTTCGTCGCTTAATTTTCCCTGAAGGTGGTGTCTCAGTGTGAACTGCTCTATTTTCCCCTTCCTTCTTGACATGTATAAAGGGGTACGGTGGTCCCTCTGTAAATGGGATGTCGTCTTGTGGCTCAGTTTTAATTGGAACGGCCGTTGGTTCTAATGGGCTGTTTGGAATATCAGCCTACTCCTCTATGTCAATAGGAACGGCATTCTGGTGCTCTATTCCAGATGGAACAGCATTTTGTTCCTTAGTATTAATTGGAACAGCTGCAGGTTCGCTGGCAGAGTATCGACCTACTAGATGCCTATAGGTGCTCTGCCTTCTCCTCTGACAGGACCCAGCTGTATTTGTCCTTCTTTTTCTTCTTACAGTCCTCCTTATTCTCAAACTGGCTTTCAGACTTCGAATTTTCTACCGAAGCTGGCCTATAATATTCAGCAATTTCTGCTGTTTTCTTCTCAACTTCGTAATTTCTCTTGCCTCGGCTGTGGGCACATGGGCGGCCCTCAGTTCTGCTCCGCTTTCATCGAGGGTTTCTTCTGTCATTCGGGGAACGTCCTGTTCCCGACAAACATTTTCATCCTCCACGCCATCAGCAGGTGGATCTCCTTCTGGAGTTTTGGGAACGGCTTGTTCCTGATTGGTATTCACATTTTCTTTGTCAACGACAGGGGGGTTTTCTTCCCCTGCCATTCCATCATGCAATTCTTCACGCGTCTCTTCCTCAGAGGGTCCTTCGGGAGGCTCTACCGGACTTGAGGGTGAAGGATAACCTCTAAGGCTGGCCAAGATGGTGGCCAGCTCTTCTTCCTCCACAGGGGTTTGCGGATGGCTACCCCCCAATTGTTCCATCTCCTTCTCCTGAATTGGCTGCTCAGTAGCTGCCTCTGGATAGCTGGTCTCGGCCGCAGAGTCATCATTCTTATTTCCTTCTTCAGCTTCTACTTCGTTCTCTGTTTGTCCCACGTTTTCCCCAGGTATTTGTTCTGGCGCTGGAGGTTCCTCTATTATTTCAATCGGCTGGTCAATGTTTGGCTGGATTTTTTCCAGCCTACCTCTTATCTTTGCCAACTGAGCTGACTTTCTAGGCCTCTCGAGCTGTTTGGGTGTGCTGGCCACCTGTTCTTCCACCTCCACCTTTCTGCGTTTTCCAAACTGTTCTGGTGTGCCAGAGGAATACCTTCGCTTTAAGGTAGCACGTCTTTCTTCGGGCAATTCCTTACGTTTTTCTGCATGTCTAGTTGCTTTAGGGGTACATTTTTGTTTCCCCAGCTTTATGCGTTTCTTCGTTTGCTCGGTTGTGCCCGAGGGTTGCTTAGGTTTTGGCGATTCTCTGGGTTTTTTAGGTGTTTCAGAGGTGCTAGCGGGGTGCTTCGCCTTTGGGGATGGTGATGCTGCTTCCCCTCCAATTGCTGTAATAAGTTCCCGCCAGCTACTCTGCTGCTGAGCAAGACTGTATGTCACTATCAGGCGGATTAACCCGTGGTGGCTAACCACTGCGTCTTCATGGTGTGCCTTTTTCAGGCTCCGAGAGGCATCATGCAACAATGAATTTAACAATGCAGGGAGATTCACAGCACATTTTCCTTTTAACACAGCTAAGAGCTTAAGGTGACGCGGCCTTACCACATCTTTTCGTCCTTCGCAGGTGATGTAGCTCTGTACTACCTTTGCCAGTTCGCCCCAAGGTTCTCCCAGTGTTGCCGGCAGCACTACTTTTCCCTTCACTGTCAGCTTCTGCCCTTCATCTTGGAAGATTTCTACGATCTTTTGCAGTCTTTCTTTCTTTGTCGTCCATATTGGACCTGAGTCTGGTAATCCAGTTACTTCCGTGATTATTTCCTTCGTGACTGCTATCTGCTTCCCATCTACCACTGAGTGTTCTTCCTGCAAATTCTGCAGGAATTCCATGGCCACTATTTCGTTTGATTTGCGCAGGCGGCCAAAATAAGTTAACCACCCTGCCTTTTCTAAGATCTTCCGAGCGGCTTCAGAGACTACAAGCTCGCTCGGCTCGCTTCTGATAGACTTTCCCTCCATGGTTCTGTTTCAGGGTCTAGATGGAACATCAATGCAAAGAACGTAATTGCGGCAAAAAAAAGAAAAGACACAGAGCATGCATGAATAATTGATCATAAATAACAACTTTTGCAAAAATAGAATTGTCATGCCGTTAACGCATATCGTACCTTCGTATCATATCATTTCCGAATGATGTGTTAACACGTGGCCGGCGGAGTAATGAAGTCACCTCCCCCCCGCGCGAAATGATAGGCTGCCTCAGCCGTCAAATAGAAGAAGGCGGTCATCCCATCACCGAGTCATAATGGAACAGCTTATAAAGTTTTGCCATGTTTCAGATTAGATAAAGAAATACCGAGATCGATGCGACAGATAGATCACGTTTAACATAAGCCTTCGTGATGTGATGCAGAACATAAGGATAGGACGTCTAGCACTCATGGAAAGTCTGAGATAGTCATAGTCAATACCTTTGCCATAATTGGTAATGATAGATGTTCATGTGACATATCCATTAAGGTGTAAGATATAATTATTACGAGGACAGAAAGAAATATTTAATAAGATCCAAATTGGTGTATATGTTATGACTCCAATACCATTAACAGAGCTCTGCTTCTGACCGGTGTTTATAACCATGGCAGAGTTGTTTATTTCACCCCGGAACCATAGTCCTTTGTGTAGTTTTGAAGAGCAATTCTTGTCAACATGCAGGCCATCATGCTAGCTTGGTAACCAGATAACCATGACGCCATTCACCAGAGAGGCGCGAAACGTGGGCAGGCTGGCTCGTGATGAGACCCCCTGTTCCAAGGTTTGTTTATATAATGAACCTGTTGGACCATATCCCTGGTGTGGTGGCCATGATGGGAATGCCACTTCGCTTCCAATCTTATGATCATAGTAGGCTAGTTCTTTAATGAAACCCCCTATCCTGCATTTGACAAATAATTTCTTTTGATTTTGCTTTTGCTTTTGTATAGTTACACATAAGGGTGGTTCAACCCTCCTTAAGAGTGGGAATGGCGGAAGAAGTCTTGTTATCCCAATAGGAAGATATAAATTTTCTATTCTTATTTCCAAGTAATAATAAAGAAAATTGTAGGAACGTAACATGATGAAGTTTTCCAACAGGGCAGAGGAGGTGAGACTTATGGCTAAAAAAATTATGAGTGTATGGATCCTTCCTTTGTTGCATCAATACTAGGGCTGTTATAGATAGCGATTTATGATGTGCTGATCTCGATATATCATGCCTTTTATATTTGTTGCATATATAGCTGCTACTTATGGCCTCAGGAAAAGGATGGACAACGCTTTCTTCTTATAGAAAGGACGAGGGCATACTATTTCTTTCTTACAAGGGAGGGTGGGAGGGTTCTTTTGATGCAATGTCCTAAGATAACAAAAGCACTCAAATGTTGCTTGCTAAAAAAGAACTGAAAAAAAACACACAAATGTTGCTCCTTCTAAAAAGGAATAAAAAAAATTCAAAAGTGCTGTTCCGTTTGAAAAGGAACAACAAAAATTCAAAAGTGTTGTTCCTTTTAAAAAGGAACAGCAAAAACTCAAGGGTGCCGTTCCTTTTGAAAAAGGAACAACAAAGATTCAAAAGTGCTGTTCCTTTTGAAAAGGAACAGCAAAACATGCAGGTGTTGTTCCTTTTCAAAAGGAACAGCAAAACACACAAGTGCTGTTCCTGTTGAAAAGGAACAGCAAAAAGTGTTGTTCCTTTTGAAAAGGAACATCAAAAAAATTCAAGAGTGTTGTTCCTTTTGAAAAGGAACAGCAAAAAAATTCAAGAGTGCTATTCCTTTTGAAAAGGAACAGCAAAACACGCAAGTGCTGTTCCTTTTGAAAAGGAACAACAAAACACACAAGTGTTGTTCCTTTTGAAAAGGAACAGCAAAACACACAAGTGTTGTTCCTTTTGAAAAGGAACAGCAAAAAGTGCTGTTCCTTTTGAAAAGGACAACAAAAATTCAAGAGTGTTGTTCCTTTTGAAAAGGAACAGCAAAACACACAAGTGTTGTTCCTTTTGAAAAGGAACAGCGAAAACACGCACTCGAAACATATATACAAAATTTACAATCTTATATACAAAATGTGGTAATAAAGAATGAACTTCTTACCAATCTATAGGGGAGGAAGTTTTTGCTTCCTCTCCCATCATCTTGATGTTAGTATCTTGGCGTAGCTGCTGGCAAAATGATTCCCGAGTGAGCGGTTTGCGATACAGACGAACTCGGTGGCCGTTTACCTTAAATGTATATCCAGATCTATCGATTGTAATCAAAGTAAGGGTCCCATTGTCATGGACTTTTTGAATCTCGTATGGTCCCAACCATTGAGTTTGAAGCTTCCCGGGAAATCCTGAAATCTAGAATCATATAACAGAGCCCAGTCTCCTTCGTGAAATATCTTGTTTTTGATGAGCGCATCATGCCACTTGGCTCGCTGTTGCTGGATGAGTGCTGTATTCTGTAATGCAGCGAGCCTTGTTTCGTCCAACTCATTAATTTGCTGTAATCGATTTTTCTGTGCTTCACTTAAATCCAATCCGACTTCTTGGGCAGTTCGCAGGGTTTGGATCTCAAATTCTATAGGAAAAATGGGTTGCTTTCCAAACACTAAGTGATATGGTGAATAGCCGGTGGTACTTCTCCATGTGGTTCGATAAGCCCACAGTGCCTCCGGTAGTCGGGCGGCCCAATCGCGGCGGTGTGAGGCAACAGTTTTTGTCAAAATTGACTCTATTATCTTATTACTGTTCTTGACTTGCCCATTTGCCTGCGGATGGTATGGGGTGGTAATTTTGTGGTGGATGTGATGGTTATTGAGTGTTGCAGCTAATTTATGTCCCACAAATTGTGGTCCTCCATCTGTAACCACTTCCCTTGGAAGACCATAACGTACAAACAAATGGAACAAGAACTGTATTACCGACTCCTCTGTAGCTCTGGGTAATGCCTCCGCCTCAACCCATTTGGTAACATATTCAGTTGCCACCAAAATGTAGGTTTTTTGGTTTGATGGGGGGTTGATGGGTCCGACAAAGTCCAGAGCCCAGCGTTCGAAAGGTTCGATCACTAATTGAGGCCGCAAAGGCATTTCGTCTGCTGGGCCAGGTCGTCCTACACGCTGACAACTATCACAGGCCTGGACAAATTTTTTGGCATCTTTGAAAATTGTAGGCCAGTAATATCCCGTTTGTAATACTTTGTGTGATGTTCTACGTTCAGCGAAATGTCCTCCACATGGCCCGTCATGGCAGGCTTTCAAGATATCAAAGATTTCGTCTTCTCGAATACATCTTCTGATTTCCATATCTACGCCTGTGTGAAACAGATAGCCCCCAACCCACGAAAATCGATTGCTTTTCTGGACGATCTGTTTCCGTTCATTGGGAGTTAAATGTTTTGGAAGCTTACCTACTGCGAGATAATTAGCCACATCAGCGTACCAGGGAGTCTGAATAGCGACATCAAATAAGTGTTCATCTGGGAATTGGTCCTCAACTGCTGCTGTTTCAACTGATTTTGGTATTCGTGAAAGAAAATCAGCTACAGGGGTCTCCTTCCCTGGTCGGTCTCTGATTGTAATGTCGAATTCCTGCAACAAGATCAACCACCTGGTTATTCTTCCATTTGTAACAGGCTTGTTTGCTAAATACCTAATAGCAGAATGGTCTGTATACAAAATAACGGGATAGCCTGTAATATAGTGTCTAAACTTATTAATAGCATGTATCACAGCTAAAAATTCTTTTTCGGTGACAGTGTAATTTAATTCAGCCGGAGCCAAATTTTTGCTGATGTAATAGATAGCGTATGGTCTTTTCTCTTCTTCTTGGCCCAAAACTGCACCGATTGCTGTGTCTGAGGCGTCGGTTGAAATTTGGAATGGTAAGTTCCAATTAGGTCCTCTGAGAACTGGAGCTGTAGATAGCAACTTCTTTAATTCTGTGAAGGCTCGATCACATTTTTCTGTCCATAAGAAATCAACATTTCCAGTTAATGCATGTAGAGGTGCGGCAATATGTGAGTAATGTTGTATAAATCGTCTATAATACCCAGAAAAACCAAGAAAACTGCGTACCTCTGTTTGATTAGTGGGGGTTGGGATAAGCATGAGTATTTGAATTTTAGCCGGGTCTACCTGAATGCCAGCTGCTGAGATGTGATGTCCCAGAATGAGTCCTTCTGTCATCATCATGTAACATTTTTCGTGACTCAAGCAAAGCCTGGTAGCGATGCAGCGCTCTAGAACTTTTTCGAGAGTGTCCAGGGCTGGATCAAAGTCGTCTCCATATGGTGTGAAATCATCCATATAAACTTCCAATCCATCATTAATTAAATCTGCGAAGATGCTAAGAACAGCCCGTTGGAATGTGGCCGAAGCATTACATAATCCAAAGGGTAAGACTCGGTAGGCGAACGTTCCCCAGGGGCAAGTAAAGGTAGTCTTGTCCTGGTCCTCAGGGGCAACCTGAATCTGGTTATATCCACTGAAGCCATCCAAGAAAGAAAAAAATTTCTTGCCTGCTAAGGTGTCCAATACCTGGTCTATGAAAGGGAGAGGGAAGTGATCTTTTTGTGTAGCTTTTTTTAATTCTCTGTAATCGACACAGATCCTCCATTTCTCGTTCTTTTTAGGTACTACCACAAGTGGGGAGACCCATTTGCTGTCAGAAATAGGATAAATAAAATTAACGTCTAATAATTTCTGCAGCTCATCTTTTACAACATATTTTAAATGGGGATTGAGTCTTCTCTGTGGTTGGCGAACAGGTCTTGCATCTTTCTCGATATAGATACGATGTGTACATAGCTGGGGATCAATCCCTTTCATATCGGGATAGTCCCAAGCAAATGCCTCCTGATACTTTCCTAGGAGCTGGATGAGTTTGGTCTCTTGCTCTGGTGTCAGATTAGCGTTAATATTTAAAGTTTTGCCCGGTTCAATTTGTATTACTTTTCTATTAGCAACAGAGGTTACAGGTATATTTGGGTCATGGTCATCTTTTAGAGGATCTTCCTCTAATTCGTTATCAAATGCCGCTTTTATCATAAAGCATTGTGTATACGATGTGGATTCTGTTTGATTAATGAATTTATTGATGGCATCATCTTCCGTTTGATCTTTAAAATCTAGCGCTTCCTGGACTGTTAATGGTGGTCTAATATTATCAGTAATATATGAGGCAGGGCGCAGATTGGTCAGTGATATATGAGGTGTGATGCTTGGCTGGGCTGGCGGGTACAATATTAAATTTTTGATATCCGGCCCTCTGGTTATGGTCATGTTTCCCTGCCGGCATCCAATGTAGGCGTCAGCAGTAGCGAGCCATGGTCTACCTAGAATTAGCGGATGTCCATCTAGTCGGGTTTTTGGATTAATCACCAGAAAATCGGTCGGGTATTCCCAAGAGTCCACTGAAACCAAGACATCATACAAGGTGCCTTCTGGTCTTATTACTGATCGGTCAGCTAGCTCTAGTAAAGTGGAAGTAGGTTCTACCGATGTGATTCCAAGCTTCTGGCAGGTTGATGTTGTCAGGATATTAATTGCAGCCCCTAGATCTACTAAAACGTTGGTCAGGGTCTGCCCACGGACTTGAACAGTGACAATTGGGTTTCCAGGATCCTCATATTTAATTGGTGTTTCTTTCCCTGATAAGAGGTCGGATAAGGTGCCGACTACCTGGACTCTAGGGTTAGGGGTTATATTTCTTTTTGATTTTCTGCTACACAGGTCTTTTATGGTTTTTGCATATATGGGAATATCCTGTATAGCCTGAAGGAATGGAATTCTTATATACAAGTTTTGGAGTTCTCCCAGAATATCAAAATCCGGATATTGCATTTGTCTCGGAATGGCCAGTCGTTCTGGGAAAGGTGGAGAAGATGTAATTACTTGCTGATGAACCTGGTCTTTACTTACATCTTCTTGTTGTGACGGCTGTTCTATCGGTAACTGGTTTTCAATATGAGCGGTTCTATGTCCCTCAGTTTCTATTATTCGCCCAGATCTCAACTGAAGATCATTGCACTCCTGCAGAGCAGATTCAATCTCGGAAGATTCTATAATTTGAAGAGATTGAACTGGTCAATTATTTGGGTTAGGGTTGGGTTGGGCTGGGAGCTGCGGTCTTAGGTTGGGCTGGGGATTTTGTTGCAAGGCTGGCAGAGTTGGTTGAGGGAGCGGAATTGATCCTGGTGTTTGATATGTCGATCTTGGCCAGTTTCTCTGCCAGGGTGAACTTTGCGAAGTGGAAGGGGTCCACTGCGGAGGATATGAATTATTTGGCCAATATGGCGGAGGATAAGGAAAGTTTGGCCAACCAGCTTGGTTCATCCAAGGGTTCGGAGTAGGAAACATTTGAGGCGACCAATTTGAAAACGGGTGCTGAGACTGATTTTGCCACATATTCTGTTGCTGAGCATTAAATTGCGGAGATTGAAAAGAAGAGGAGGGATCTTGAAACATACCAGATTGCCTAGGCTGCCATTGATGACGCTGGTTAATAAAATATGCTGATTCTGGTTCCTCTTCTGCTTCTTTGTACACCGCCTTCAAATCAGGAAGCGAGGGACAGCTTTCAGTCGGATGGTCCTTGGTGCAAATAGCACATATTTGAACTGTATCGAGCAGACATTCTTTCTGGCTATGTTTCTTTCTGCACCGAGGGCAGAAAATTGCCAGATTCTGTTCCGCCTCTGCTTTCTTTTGTTTAGCCTGCACAATATCAAGCTGTGTAGTTAATGTCCCCATGATATCAGTTTTAAAATTCTCTAGCAGATTTCCAAGTTCCACTCGTGATACTCCTTCTATTGATGTTCTATTGTCTCTAGTGAAGCGATCATATTCTGCTGGTTTGATCCTTGTGCTGCCTCTTGAGCTCCTGATACACAGATTAATGATGTCAGCAAAATTTTCCTGATAAATGTCTCCTTTTCCCATAATATTCAACGTTTCAATCCATTGCTCTTTCATACCTCTATTCAATGCAGTTTTCAACACGTTATCGGGCAGAGGTAACGATGCATAGGGAGATCTTTGCAAGTTATATTGGAAACGTTCTACATATTCTTCTAAAGTTTCGTTTGGTCTGGCTGACATTTGAAAGATTTCATCCTTTAGTTCTCTTGATCTACAGTAATCCTGATATTTTTTTAAGATGACCACTTTCATTTCTTCCCGATTGTTTATGACTCCACCACCTAAACCCATGAACCACCTCAGAGCTGCTCCCTTCAAAGTAGAGGGAAACAGCTTTAGCTTCTGGGGGTCGGTGGTGTAATCGTATCCCCTGCATAACACATCAAATTCGAATAAAAACGCATCAGGGTCTTCTGATGTGAGTCCATGAAACGTCGGGATATGTTGAAGCGGAATTGCCTTCATCGGTGCATTCACAGCGGAATCCACTATGGGATATTGCAAAGTAGAGGTTTGGGTATTTGGCTGATTCTGCGCCATGGAATCAAATATATGCCAGTAATCTTCAGGAATTTCTAAGAGAGTAATCCTTGGTTGAGGAGGGGTAATCTTAGCGGGAACTATTTTTACAGCACTCCCTTTATTAGGGATAATGATGGCCCCTACTGTCTGAGGTGAATGAATTCCTTCAACGAGGATTTTTGCAGCGCTTCCTTTATCCAGACTGTTTAAAGGCTAGTTTGGTTCAATAGGAGATCTAGGTTCCTCGATTTCCCCTGTTTCTCCTTCTCCTTCGCAAAGGTTGCTAAAATTTCCTTCGTGCACTAGTCCAAGAGTCGAATTGTCAGGTTCTTGAAAGTCCTGCTCCTCTGTCTGACTGTGCACCTCAGCAAAGGCTTCAGATGGTGATTCTGAGGCCTGAAGGGAACTAGCAGGTTGTTTAGAGTTTACTTTCCTATAACCTACTGATTGCTGAGATTCGACTTTCTTATAAATTTCATCTATAAAGGTCTTTCGTCCAAGGGTCGCCGACCCCTTGGCTTTTTCGGTTTTGGATGGAGGCTTTTGATTCTTTTTTGGCTTTTTCTGCTTAGTCATGCACTCCAATTAAATTACTAAATCAATTCTGCTAGGAAAGCGAACGGTGGAGCAGGGCTTTTACATGCTCTGCATGCAGGTTCTTACCTTCCGTTTTTAAAATCCAATTCTCCCCTAACAGATTTGCACACTACCCTGTTAAAAGACAAATGGCTATACCCTTCCCCGGCAACGGCGCCAAAATGTGGAGCTGTAACAAGGGTCTTTTTCACCTCTAGTTATCTCACATTAAAGTCAATCCGGGAGCATTTTGTTATTGTAAAGGATATCTCAATTTGAGGCTATTTGTCAGGATAATGCTTCGTAGTATAGATCTAAAGAATACAAGAGTAAACGGATGCTAAGCTACGCTAAATTACTTTTGCATAAAGAAATCACACACGCAGCAACTTCGTCGGTCGAGGGTATGGAATTAGTAACCCATCCCCCTAGAAATTGATGAAGGAGTATGGATCATGATCTGGGAGCATTATAGCATACGCTGTATCTCACAACAGCCTTGACCCTCCTCTCATGCCACTTCAATAACTGCAAGCGAAAGGAACAGCAAGAAAACAGAATGGAACAACAACTTCAGAAATGGAACAGCAATAAAAGGAACGGCAGTAAATGGAATGGCAGTAAAGAAACTAAGTCTCGCGAGGTCAACACTTCCAATCCTTGGCACACACTTACATACAAAAAGGAAAGCAATCGTTTATACAAGTTTGCAGCTTAATCAAATGGAACAGCAAATTATTAAAGACAGGAAACGTCAATCATATATATATCAAATGGAACAGCAAATCATTAAAGACAGGAAACGTCAATCATATGTACACGATCTGCGATAATCACCAATAGTCCATTACTCCAATCACCTATAGCTGAAATATTCTACTTATGAATTCTGTAATTGATGCAAACAACTCAGATCAACAGTATGCGAAGAATCCTGAAAGTATGATATGAACTTGTTACAGAGATTTATAACAGGAAAGCTACAGATGAATAAGTATGAGACGACATGCAATCATAACAGATTATAAGAAACAAACCACACAAAGCAGAATTGTAATGGTACAATCAGCCAGTGTTCGTTGGAGCCGGACCCGAAGCTTCCAATGGCGCACCGCTGTAAACTACTTCAGACGCAGGGAGAAATTAACACCAAAGATATTATATTAACGCATCAATGAGAGTACAAAACTAAGTTCAGAGAGACTCAATAGTCTGAGTTCAACTGACAGTAAAATCCGTGAACAGAAAGTTAAAGATACAACATAAAATCCTCCTTCATTTCCAATGCTTCCCCCCTTTTATACAATTAACGGCGGAGTTCTCCAGACGACAAAACGATTGAACATAGCGATCCCTCAGGATCAAAGATCCTGAGTGATCCGCTAAACTGTTAACGCCTTCCTTTACTCGGCCTGTATTTCCGAATCTGGCAGTCCTTCATCTCGTTCCGGACTGATCTTCCTTGATTTACTCGACCTGGTCTGAACCTTATTTAGAATTGGAGGGATAGCCGTTATCTTCTCATCAAATTCTCGTTTTGCGTTGCGCCTTCCTGCTTTTACCTTTCCCTGTCTAGAGAAGACAACTATTAGTGATTGGATCATTTTGGACTCGTTCTCGTTGCGTTTTCCCTACTTTATAATAAAGAAAAGATTACAACTATTGCTTAAAACATCACTAAATTATTTATTAAAACATACCTTCCTAATGCTCTACAAGTCTGAAGTGTCTAAGTGGTGATGCCTTTTGATCCCTCCCATATTCAGATCCTCGCTTGTCTTCTCTACCTGATTTGAGTGAAGCTGTGAAGTCTTGTTGTCCGATGTGGTTTCCTTTTTCGTCTCCATTTCTTGAGAAGTCTCGGTATTCTCTGCGGGGGTCTCTTTCTCCTCTGCTTCTGATTCTTCGTCCTCTGAGTCTAGGGGGGGGGAGTTGCCATCCTTTCCTCCACTTCCCTTTCTGCTTCTTCTTACTATTTACTTTCTTGGCTTCTGGACATGTGCTTTGCAAGTGTCCTGTCTGCCTACAGAGCCTGGATCTGAAAGTGGTGTTTTCATAGTCTAGTGCTTGCAACCAATTTTGTTGTTTGTAGATCAGCCTTATGTTGTCCGACAGCCCTTTACTTAGATCTAATTCCACACAAATACGTGCGAAAGTGTAGACCCTTTCATCAATCCTTTCCAGATCTATTTTGATATATTTCCCTATGTTGTTCCCAATGCCTTCCAGTACTCATTCCCTCCAAAAGTGAAGGGGAAGGTTGTATAGGCGGACCCAGACCGGCACTTTGGATACAGTCATTTTGTTTGGATCAAAATCTGGGAACCATGGGGTCATGAACAACCACGATGTTCCCCAAAACCAAGGCCCATCACCGATGACTGTATCTCTGACTTTCTTGGAAGCAAATCTTACTATAAAAAACCCCTTGGAGCATAGATGTATATCGCATTCCATGGTCCAACTGATGCAGATCCAGTGAAATAGATCCATTGGTTTTGGCCAAAAGCTGTTGAAGCGATAGATTAGGGCCTGCGTTTCATAGGACTTAATAAAATCATCAATCCCTGTGGAATCAAAGTTAAGGGCTGGGGTTTGCCCTAGCTGATCTACTATGTATGGCCTGGGTGTATATCTGCCTAGATCTGGATAGGACCCTGAATCTTTGTTACCCTAAAGGATGTTTTTGTAGGAGGAACCTCCCTTGGGTTGATGCTGAGATGCTGTATTTTTCCCCTTGTCTCCTCCTGAGGAGCTTGGCTCTCCCTCAGGCCGAGCCCCTCCTCTCATCCTAAGGTTTAAAACTATGGTTGTTTCTGGACTAATCTCATAACTTTCCAAAGTTCTACTGTCCTGGAGGGACCACCTACCACTGACCAGATGTTGGATCTAAATAGGGTATCCGCTCAATACCCAAATTTGTTGTTTCAACTACATGATGGTGCTTTCTGCATGTACCCACATTAAACATGATTTCCCCTCAGGTGTTTTAATAAAAATATGAAAACGAGTTGCTTTTACCTGAAGCCTGGGTTTTAGCATAGTTCCTGATCTGCCTAATCCTGTGTCGCTACTAATTTCCTTATGCTCTGGCTGTAAATAAGCATCCAGATCTGACCCCTTGATGGGTCGTTCTTCCATTTGCATGTCGAGGTCTACATACCTTCTGCTCGATCTCTGCACCTTGACGCCGATCTGCTGCCTGGATTCTGTCTGTTCTCGAATATTGTTCAGATCGGATAGATCCGGCCCGGATCTGCAGTGTTTGGCCCAATCCATTGTGAGTGGGGGCAGATCTGCATCATGCAGTCCCCCTTCTTTGGATGCACCGATCAAAACAGAATGAAAAACTACAGATCCCACACCTGCCGCGACCCAGGTTTCTTCTCTTCTTCCCTTTGTGCCATTGCTCCGCGCGTTCTGGGTCTTTTCATTTTCTTTTTCCTGCCAGAGATCGTATGTTTCAACAGAGGCTTCGTCAGGGAGGCCTTGAGGATCAACGAGGAGATGGTTGTTATTGCAGGAGAAATCATGCGACACGGTGATGTTTGCATGCCAAACGAGAACCTCCGCGGCCTGAGAACAAAGCGTCAATTGCTGTCTCTGCTTTTTCTCCGGCTCTCCCTTGCAGATGCGAGTGAATGGCGAGAGATCGAAACCTTTGCTGGCCATCGGTAGAGGTCCTCCGCTCAAACATAAAGACAAGACCGGAACCATAGATTTGCAGATACTTACTTATAACCTCACTACGATTCCCAACTTCAAACATACCCAAAGCATCACATATAAAGGATAAAACATGTGTTAGCCATCAAATTTAGCCCATCCATTATCAGATCACATAATGATAAGTCATTATGATCCTGATCCATCATTACATCTCATCCATCATCAAATGCTCAGGTGCATATTTAGTATAGATCAAGCAAAGCATCACAAACCCATAACATGCATATTTAATTTTGATCTAACACTTCATAAGATATTCATTACTTTCGCACGTCTCCTTTTGATCTTCTCCCCCTTATATAGTTTTATCCCTTTCTCAATACCTTGGACCAAAAAGACTTAGGACCAATACCTCAGACCAATACCTTGGACCAAATACCTCTAACCAAGACCTTGGACCAAATACCTCAGACCAATACCTTGGACCAAAACCTTGGACCAATACTCAGACCAAATACCTTGGACCAAATACCTCGGACCAATACTTTGGACCAAAACCTTGATTTTCCATCCCATACACGCTTTTCCTTCTGTGAAAGTGTGTGCATACGTATATGCTTCTTCTGTTCCATGAGCCCATATGTATATGCTAGTGGACAAGGTGAACCAGCGTATACTTCTTAAACCATTCTCTTTCTTCAATTTCTTTATTTTGATTAGTAGTCCTTTGTTCCTTCATCCTATTTTTTTTGTACCATTACTTTGTTCCCTTTGAATAGACTTGTTATAATGTGATTTGCCATATTTCTTCTGAATTAATTCCTTTGAACTGCCCTGCATTTTGTCACATCTGTGAACACAACTGCCATGCATTCTATCACATCTGATATCTCTCCTGTAGATTCATCTAGTTACCATATACAAGTGAGTTATTCAACTATAACTAGTTTGCCATCAAGTACAACACATGTATCATAATTCCAACAATCTCCCCCTTTGGACTTGATGTCAACCATGTTGGTGTTGATTACTACAAGATGTAGAAACTGTTAGAGATAATAAGCAACACCAAAATAATCTCCCCCTTTGACATCAAGGGCAAAGGGAAGACCAAGACACTCTCCCCCTTTGATATCAAGGGTAAAGGGATGACCAAAATGAAGACTTTCATATCTAAACAACTAAATATGAACATTGATCATGCACCCCCTAGGCACATGCTAAATTCTCTGATTAAACTTGCCTTTTCTACATGCTGAGATGCACTATACAATCCATGCTCCCCCTGAGCACATGCAAAGTCTGCAAACATATTTTCTAAAAAAAAAATTACATGACTCTATATTTCAACTATGTGAGTTTGACCTTCCTATCAACAATGACTCATACATACATCAATCTCCCACCCAAGTGGGGATATACCAAATTTGACTCATCTACCCAACCAAGTGGGGATATACCAAATGTTTATACATGACTGAAATATATAAATTATTACATCATCCTTCCCATGCATAGTCGTGGTATAAATTACATTATATGACCAAAAGTACTCATTAAAAGACTATGACAGATAGAGACATATTATTACATCATGGGCCTTTATATGATCTTTTCATCAAGTGATATACATGACATTTATAGCAAAGAAGAAAGATATAAACAAGACCATGATAATCATCAGCAACTATTATACACCATATATGATCTCCACCATAAGCATATGTTAGTAACATCTAGACCCGCAACCTGTATATGTCCATCATTAGTTTTGAAGATATGAAAAAGTAAATATCATCAACCTATGACAAAGTATGTTGTATGTAGATATCAACTCTTCCTCTAGATCTAATCAAGATTAACTTGCTTCGTTTCCTTAGTAGAAAGAGCCTTATCATAACCTTGCATGAATCAAATAAGCATATATCATATCTCTAAGTAGTAACACAAAATCATTCACATCATATCATATGTATGTGAAAACACCATAGTCATCATCTATGATCATAACATCATCATCAAGAAATACATGATCTTTCCACAAGAACCCTCAATATATCTACCATGTATCATCACTAGGGAACATCCCACAACTGATAAGCATTAACCATGATAATCAACATATGTGAGTATCAAACCTATCATCATAAAGTAAGAAGGAATCATCATTATGTGTATAAGTAAGCCATGTCGCCAAATATCCATGTATTCAAATAGCTATGTCTTCACGAGATCTGTAATAACACCATTCTCTTGGCCAACCAACAATATTGATCAATATGCAAGTTAAGTAATCATCCATGTATCCAGCATAATGTGTATCCATCAAAGATATAGTAATATGTAGCTAGCAAACCATGAGCTCATAGTCATTTGTCAAGATTCCTTGATACTATCAACAATAACAATCCTCAACCATGTGAGAGCCAAGAACTATATGAATCCTGCATCATAACTACACCATATGAACTTTATGCATATTTGAAGGCGTGATGACAACAACATAAAAGAAATGAGTGACTCATCGTCAAATAATGAAGTTGTGTACTCAAGCTTTGTACTTCTCCTTGTCCTTATGAAGATCACCATGTAAGAAACATATATGTATTGTATGCATCATCAAAAGTCATCCATAATCACCCATAAATCTGATCTGAATAACAACTATGTAACCCAAAGCAATACAAGTATCATCATTATAGGCAACTCATCGCCACAACATATCATGATGTATCATTTAAACACTTTAGCCACACAAGCCGCCTCATCATTGATAAGAATCATTAGGTACCAAATACTTCTAAACATAATGCCAACAATGCAATATTAGAAGCATAGCATATTCTCCCCCTAAACATGTGCCACCTGTTCACTGTCAGATCTAATCATTGCATATATCAGTAAGAAATATCAAGGCATCATCATCAATTAGATATACATCAAGTCATCAACAACTTATGAGGATAAAAATCACTTATAAATAACATCCACAGACTGTAGTCATCAATCATTAAGACAAAAAAGATAATTGGTAGTTGTCTGAACTATATCACATCATTTTTCTGAGTCTGTCCCACTGCTTCTTCATCAAACCAACATATACGCGACTATGCAGCTTCAAACTAACATATATATGCGACTTGTCTTCATGTTAACTATGTATGGGAATTAGAACACTGAAATTTCATAGTTTTAGTTCCTCCTGAGTCTGTTCTGTCTATATACTGATATATGCCAGATATTTCTGACTGTACTTCCTTCTTCTTCCATACCTTAGAGTGTGATGAAGTTTTCTCCTTTTGGTATGTTGGCCAAAATTTTCTCTTGCATTCTTTTTCTATATGCACAAACTTGTTACAAGAATAAAATCCTATATGTTTCATATTCCCTCTATAGAATTCAATGGCTTCGTGACCAAACATATTGTAAGAAAAACAATATCCCTTAAAGTACATTGAAGTTGATGATCTTTCTATGTGATAATTATTAGCTTGAATCATTCTACTTCTGCATCTAGCTGCAACATGTCAAAAATTATGGCATATAAAACATTCATCATTATTCATTAGAGGAAAGAACCGATTATCACTTCCATAGTTAGGAGTAAATGAATTTATTTGGAGACTTTCTTTCCTTGGTTGTTGATCGGGTTGACCTCTTAGCTCCTTGTTGAGCATTTCAGATTTTGCATTACGGTTCCTTGCTTTCGTTTGAGAGCTAGATTCACCTTTAACAGTTTCATGAAAACCGAGACCAGATTTGATGGCAGGAGACCTTTGATTACTAAGAATATCATCCAAAAAATTAGTACTATATTGAAATCGTAAAATTTTATCCTTTTCTTCTAATTTACCTTTTAGGATATTCACCTCAACTTACTATTGCTCTTCCTTTTCAAGATATCTCTTCTTCATGATTTCTTCAACTTTTCTTCCTTCTTCCACTTATTTCCTTAATTTGAGAACTTCATTTTATTGTTATTCAAATGCTTGGAGTAGTTCTTCATTCTCCTTATTTGAATTTTTGAGATCTTATTTTAGAGAAACGACCACAGCTTCAAGACCTTCACAGTAGTTGGTTCTTTCTATAAGTTCCTTGGTTGTTGTGTCCTTTTCATTCACTTCAATTCTCAATGATGTCACTTCATCCTGCAACCTTTTATTTTGATCTTCCTTTTCTTTGTACTGCTTCTTTATTTTGTTTCCTTCCTCCAACTGGGATTTTAACCTAGTAGCTTCTACTTTGTAGGCACATTCCCTTTTATCAAGTAGATCCTTTTGATATCTAATTGTGTCTGTGAGTTTTTTAAATTCTACCTCTATTTGATTTCCTTCTCTTTCACCCATAAGAGAAAATTCAGTTGTTTTGTTGTCACTTTCATTATCTTCAAATGAAAAAAGAAATGTATCACTAGAGGACAACAAAATCGTACCTGATAGTTCTTTTGCTTGTCCATCTCCATTCTAAGGTGATACTGAATCTGAAGAGTTGCTTCCACATAAAGGCCAATCGTCTCTACCACTGTCACAGTTCCTTTGAGATGTCTTCTTATTTTGAGGTGCTTTCTTATTTAGCTTCTTTCCCATTATTACTACGGATCTCCTTCAAACAATCAAGCTTCTGCAAAAGGAATTGCTCTGATACCAATTATTGGAAATAATGCTGGGGGGGGGGTTGAATCAATATTTACAAATCAATAACTCTTTCATTTCCATAACCATATTTATATGCGCTACTTCAGAGAAGGGAACTTGTGTGTGAACGCAACTATTATTAAGGAAACCAACGTATATCTAGTGAACTTATGATTTAGTTAATTCATCATATGTTGATCTTTAATCAAAACATTAGTACTTTATTAAACATTAAATAGTAACCATGTGCAATAATAACAGAATAAACCATCACACATAAGCAACACACATGAACACAAAGATTTAAGGTGGAAACCCAATGTGGGTGAAAACCACCTACTGCTATCATCTTTGTCTTATTTTAATAATAAGAAAATATGTTTACAATATTGTACTAGTACAAACTCATACCAGTACGCATGCACCCACCTATAGAAGGCTACAACATTCTCTCGTTATCCATCTTCTTCTGGAAGGGAGCTGCAATTCCCTAGTTCTTGTATTACCCGATATAGTTACCAGTACATAGGCTACTACCTACAAAAGGCTACATCATTCACTCGTTCTCCAGCTGCTACTGGAAGGGAACTCCAACCCCATGATCAAATCACCAACCACTACTAGCACGAAGCTTAGACTTCTTCACTAAAGGCTCCAACCCTCAGTATCCTCCAGGGACCACATTTCATAAATTTTCAGACTGGATGCTCCCGGTACACAAAAATACACATGAAGGCCTCATTTCATCAGTTTTTCATACTGGGCCCATCAGTAACATTGAAGCTCAAAATCAATCACCATTGCAATACAACCATCAAATACATTTGCATCAACCAATCACTGAAACCCAATCAATCTCTGATATAACTAAAAACCAATCATTAATCTCTGATATAACTGAAACAATCAATCATTGAAACCTCTGAACCTCTAACACAACTTAATCAAACAATCATTGAACCTCTAACGCAACTAAATCAACCATTCATTCGAACTTAATCAAATTCAACCAATCAATTGGAACAGACAGATCACTGTAACCAGTACACAGATCTGAACCCAAAACACTGCATCAACAACCAAAACTAACTGTAACCTCAAAAGTCATGTGTAAGAATATATATGATCCTTTACTGAAGCAAACTTGCATGTGTACGCTACTTCCTTTTGACCAACCTGCGTATGCCTATAAACATATTGAATCATAAAACCTCTGAACCAGAAACTGTACCGATCAGTGTCATTATGAAGATATATTTTTATATTATAGTTTTCTAAAAAAATAGCAACAAGGATCACCCTTATTTCTCATTGAATTAATCAATGAGACACAAGCTCTTTATGCAAATAATTTTACTTTTAGATCTAAGAAGAATTTGTTGACAAACAACAGTAAAACAATAACATTGATTTGATAGATCAATCATCCTTGAACATCAAGATTTTCTTTTGGATAAGCTACCTGGAAGAGCCGAACCAACGTGTATACACACCTTCTCCAAAGCAAACTAACATATAGATCTGCAAATACTTAGTTATAACTTCGCTGTAATTCTCGACTTTAGACATACCCAGCTCATCACATATAAAGGATAAAAACATGTGTTAGCAATTAGATCTAGCCCATCCATTATCACATCACATAATGTTAAGTCATTATGATCTTGATCCATCATTATATCTCATCCATCATCAAACGCTCAGGTGCATATTTAGTCTAGATCAAGCAAAGCATCAAAAACCCATAACAAGCATATTTGCTTCTTATCTAACACTTCATAAGATATTCATTACTTGTGCATGCATCCCTTTGATCTTCTCTTCCTTATATAGTTTTAGGCCTTTATCAATACCTTGGACCAAAACCACTAAGGACCAATACCTCAGAACAAATACCTCAGACCAATACCTCAGACCAAATACCTCAGACCAATACCTTGGACCAAATACCTCGGACCAATACCTCGAATCAAAACCTCGGACCAATACTTCGGACCAAATACCTTGGACCAATACCTTAGACCAAATACATCGAACCAATACCTTGGACCAAAACTGTGAACCAAAACCTCGGAACAATATCTTCGACCAAATACCTTGAACCAAAACTTCAGACCAAAACCTTGATTTTCCATCCCATATGCGCTTTTCCTTCTGTGAAAGTGCGTGCATATGTATACTCTTCTTCTGTTCCATGAGACTATGCGTATACGCTAGTTGGACAAGGTGAACCATCGTATACTTCTTAAACCATTCTCTTTCTTCAATTTTTTGATTTTGATCTGTAGTCCTTTATTCCCTCATCCTATTTTTTTTGTACCATTACTTTGTTCCCTTTGAATAGATTTGTTATAATGTGATTTGCCATATTACTTTTCAATTCATTCCTTTGAACTACCTTGCATTTTGTTACATCTATAAACACAACTGCCATGCATTTTGTCACACCTGATATCTCTCCTATAGATTCATCTAGTTAACATATACAAGTGAGTTGTTCTGCAACAAGTGGGTCGCCATCAAGTACAACACATGTATCATAATGCCAATAAATTCTAGAAATTATCTTGACTTGGCTAAAAAATGAAAATTTTAAATTAACTTTTAATCCTAAATTAAAATTTTAAATTAATGATAATTAATTATAATTAGAAACTTGAATTAATTAATAATAAATTGATTAAAACATAATTTAATTAATACAAAATTTAATTAATTATTAATTAGTTACAAAGCTTAATTAAAATATCATTATATTATATTATATTAATATTATAATTTAATTATATTACAATTAAAATAAAATATTATAATTATTATAGTCATAATATAATATTTTAATTTTATTAAAAAAACATATTATAAACAATGTCAAACTAGCCATATGAATTAAACTTCAAAACCATATCATAATATATTCCATGGGAGTTCATGTTAATGGAGGAGGGATATGGGTGAGGTGGAGTGATAAGGATGGTGAGTGGAGAGTGAGGTGAGGATGGCGTGAGAGGGAGGATGGAGCGAGAGTTATAAGGAGGTCAACCAAAACTATATGCTAAACAAAAATATTTGCAAACATGAAAATAAAATCGCGAATCACAAAATTTTTAATGAAGTGCTTAATAATTTTGCGATATGTGATATACGATATCGCATCAAAATTTTCATTTCGTGAGTTTGGAAGGGAGGAGGTGATGCTAAGTGGGGCCCACATGGAATTAAATATTCTACAAAATGAACTATAGCCACTTTGCAATTTTGAGATTTCAGATTTGGCAATTTGTTTTAAATACAAAATTGGAGTAAATTACCGAGATCCCAAAAAACATATTTTTAATTGTTCTAAAATTTGGCGGGGTCATTTTGTAAGACTATTAGTGAAAAATGAAAAAATTGGTAAAAATTAACTAAGAGTTAATATCTACAATGAATTACTATTTTAATTGAAAAAGTTAAAATATTACACATTTTGTACAGTTTTAAACTCAGGTGACAAAAAAGGATCAAACTTCAAAGGAGTGCTATTTACAAAGAGGATAACCAAATGAGGCGAGAAACGTATCAATGGAAATCTAGTGTAAAGTCAAATTCAATGAAACAGTAAAAATATGAATTCAATGAAAATAAAAGAATGGAAAAATTGTATAACAATTAACTTATATGAAAATCATAAAATGGTTTTGCCAAAAATTAATGGAAAGGGTCCCCACTATTTGAAGTAAATAAGTAAAAAATGGGGGGTGTTGGGTTTTCCCTACAACGATGGTGACACACTAGGAAGAACCAATTATCTATGATTAAAGGTAATGAACTTTAATTTACTCAAATGTTAAAAATAATGGAGTTCAGGAAATCATCTAACAGTAAAACATTTACATAGGTCCCACATAATTAAATTAACCAATATGAGTTTGTAAAGATAAGTACTCAAAGAATATTTGAGTAAAAGTCATGAATCCAAGTTTGGGAGGATTTATAATCATTTTTGATAAATCATATGTCCATTGTTATGAATGGTCTCTGACATCACTTCACTGCGAGAAACCGTAAACACTACCCCAATGAAGTTATCTTTTATGCCATACAAGCCTAGCCCCGCTACTATCAAGCATCCATAGCCCTGACGGGTTTACCTGTATTTCCCATGCTTCCTCTTTTAATCACCGTTTTGGAAAGTGCATTTGCAAGTGTTTAGTTTATAATGTATTTGAGTGAAAGAGGTGATATGGTAGGAGAGACTTATCTTTAATGAACATAATACTTTGATAATGTTGACTCCAAGTCCTTTATTCGTGACTATCAATGAGAGGCTTTATAAAGTGGAGGTGATGGGACCAGCCCAACTCTTTATACACTTGTTGTAAAGAGAATGATTTCCAATGTCTTGGTGTTTGTGTCTCCCACTCAGTTCTTTCATTATTCCCTTGTTTGATGGTTTTCCTGCTCTTTTTTCATTCTCCCATTGAGGGTTTCCTCTACAATGTTCCATGACGTTCAATGGGCAGCTAAGCTGCAGGTCTTGGTTGTGCTCCTGATTGCTTGCTGTTGTGAATGTATTTGTCCTAGTTTCTTGGTTCGTAGCTGGTTGTGACTCGTCTTGTAGTGGCTAGGGTAAGACCTCTCTTGTGTTTGGTTTCTTTCTGTCATGGGCTCTCAGGCCGCTATAAGTTAACTCATGCACTGATGTTCCTCGTCTGGTTTGGAAACACAATGTCTACTTTGTTTCAGGCTCGGCTCGATGGCTCTCTTCCACCTCCGGTGTGCATAGGCAACCTATCCTTCTTTGTTTTCAATTCATGAACCTCCTTCTGTGGTTCCTAACCTGGATTGCTCCTTGTTCTCCTCAGTCTGTCAGCTCTGTCACTGGAACACCAGGCTCGGCCTTGCTGTGAACCCTCAGGTATTTGCTGGCACTCATAGTGACTTAATTTTCTTTCCAGCTCTTTAATTTCTCTGCTACTGCAGTACGACGCTAACACCTGTGTGTTCTCCTGTGCAGGTTTTGGTGTTTGCTGTTGGAGGTTTGGTATCACACGCCTCAGTTTTTTTCTGGTAGGCTCTACCTCTTCTGACTTCTGGTAGTCCGTTGTCTTGGTCTTTTAATCTCTGTTCTTCAAATGGAAAGGGTTTGTCGTACGCTTGCTATGAGCAATGCTCTGGTTGTTGGAAATTTGGTTTCCACCTTATTTAGACCGAAATTTGTTGTTTGTGGCTGTGGCTCCTTTCTAAGCCCTCGTCTTGGATTCAATGTTTAGAGTCCATGTGTCTACATTGTGTATAAATGTTATGATTGAAACCCTCACCCAGGTTTTGTGGCTCAGAGTTTGAGCGTGAACAATTTTTTATTTTACAGTTCTGTTGTAATAGTTTAATATACCGGACTTTGCAACATTTGGAAAAAGGTTCTTCCAAGAAGATATAATAAGATTGGTTCTGTTTTGAATTACTTGGTTGTTGTATGCTCTTTGTCTTCTTTGGATTTCGTGGCCGGAACTGCTGTCGTACACTTTCAATGTGTTTGAAGTTCAATGTATAATTTGCTTGCAATGCTACTCAGCTGTCATTTGAGATGCAATGTGGAAACTGTCGCTCGTCCTACAGGTGTTTGGCCCGTGTGAAGTTCTGGTTCACTTCCATTGTCTGCTTTAATGAATTACAAACCCTTATATTCTTGTCTTCTCCTTGGTCCTGTTGTATTCACTGGTTGCCTCTTCTCTAGAATGCAATGAAGTATTTGTTTATTAGAATCTGTACATAGTTAGTTGTGTATTCGAAATAATCATTAAATAGAAAAACATAAATTACATTAAACATACAGATGGAAAAAACTTTTGAATTATCTGTTGTTACTTTTATTTGAGTGCGAGAGGTATTGAAAGAAACCCCTTACATGATTTGTCATGTTACATTTACAGGTTCCCTGTTCTAGTTAATGAAACTGTATAGTTTTTTTTTTAGTTACATAATCTACAGTTACTTGTTATTAGACATTTGTTTATCTTTTGACAAGATTTCATCTTCAAATACATTTGTATTTTTCCCTTTAAAATAAAAGGATAATCATAGTTTGTCAAAAACAGATCAACATATAACTATAATTGTTCAACTACCCTTAACTAACATAAAATAATAAAAGTCCTACTACTTTCCTATCAACCAACAAAAAGACTAAATAAAAGTAAATTCAACTTTTCTTTGACCTGGCAGAGACTTCACCTGGTCATGGTGAGCTAGATGCTCCTGCATCAGGAGGGGTGGGAGGGATTCATTGTATTAAACTCAAATCAATTCTTTCCTTAAAAAAGTAAACTAAATCACTTAGAAAGGATATGTGTTCCTTAATGAAAAAGATTTAAAGTAGAGGGATTTATAGTTCCATAAGGATCTGCTTCTAATGATAAATGAAATTCACTGAGATGGGCAAAATAAAATATATCCCATGTATGCCAACCATTGTTGGATGAGAAAACTCATTTCACATAAATGGTGGCAGAGTCATCAAAATGAAAAGAAAACTGAAAGAAAAAGGGAAATAACTTGAAATAAAGTAGAAAAGGAAATCAACAAACTTAAAAGATGAAAAAAAAGCCGAAGGCTGAATGAAATGATGAAAGGAAAAGTTAAAATAAAAATCTAAAATTTAAAACATAACCCAACAAGACTGATTATACAAATTTCTCAACAAAAGAAGTAAAAAAAAGATAATCATGTAAATGTTCCTTCTCTTATTGACATTTAGATCAATTTTATTTTGCAGAGTTATAAGGGTTTAGGATTCTAATAGAAGTGATGACAAAATTAAACCCAAATAAAAAAGTTTTTTGTCCGCTGTAAATTTTCTTTTCTTGAAGCAAAACTTGCAAAAAACATCTTAACCATTTTATGACAAAATTAATGCTTAAGAAACAGAATAAAGGTTTAGAAACTCCCTAATTTAGCTTATTCAATGGGGATCATTACTTCTTCTCCAAAGAACTTCAAAGCAAACCAAACAAAGGAGAATGAATTCCAAATCTTATATGGTAGAGGCATGAAAAATAATAACAAAGACCTTTAAGGTAGAGTTTTATATCAGTCAAAACTAAAAACTAAAATAAAAAAATAAAAATAAAGGAATGAAAATGAATGAAAGTGGGCATATGAAACATATTAGTGGAGAAGTTCATTTAATCTTACCTAAAAGATATCATCTTCTCCAACAAAAGATAACTTCTTCCTTTAATTAGAATTAAAAGCATGAAGAAGTTCAATCAATTGAAATCTTATTGACCCAAAATCATTATTTATTAAATCTAAACTAAAACAAGCAGTAAACTAGAAGAAAACAATGTTTCATGTTCAAGGAATTAGAAGTAAACCAAATCCATAAGAAATGAGAATGAAGATATGCTTCTTTATGAATTGCAGCGATGAGTGTTCTCTTTGCTTTTTCATTCTGAATTTATATCAACCCCAAAAGATTGAAATTGACTCAAAATCCCAAATAATGTAGCAATTATGTATATAAAGAGGATTTGAATCTTTATATGATATTTATGGAGAAAAATAAAAGAGAATTCAAAAACAAATTAACCATGATCTATTACCTTTACCTCTTCCAAATTTCTTATCAATTTCTATATTACCATAGTGGCTCCTTAAGAGTGTCTTAAAGTCTTTTATACAAGTCAGAACCTTCTCGGATGTTTCATATTACAAGTTTCTTTTCCATGAATAACTTTCAAGATATGAGATTCACCTTTTCCGATATGCGATTAAGTGATATATAATAGTTAAACTATAATGGCAAAGAGACATATATCATAGCCCATTGCATCGGAGGATCTGAAGGCAGAGCTTCATTTGAGTTTTACAATGCAATATAAGTGTTACGATAGCAAAGTTGTGATATGAGAATATGTGATGGAAAACTGCGATGGAGTGATTGTTATATCAGAGAATAATCATATCAGGAGATCAGAGTTGTTAATAAAAAGGAAACACTGATATTATTCTTGTGATAGTGAGAATGCAATAGATGATGTGGCTCACCGGTGGGACCGACTCTGGGTTTTATACGCGCGAAGGATTTTTCCTTTGTTAAATGTAATGGATATGATAGCAGAAGAAAGGGATTGCGAAGCTTGGAGAAATAAATCTTAAAATTTGTTTTAAATTATTACGATATAATACCAACCCAAGAGTCTGACCAGTTAATGAATTTGAAATTTTGAGGAATCTTGAAAAATGAAAAGTAGAGAATCAAGATTCCAAATTTCACTAGTTTAAAGGATCTTAGTCCCTTCAGGAAAAAAAGGAATATCACTAAAGGGAAAGAAATTGGCTAGTGTGATGCAATGGTCTATCTCAACTTTGAAAATTGTAAGATTTGGAACATGCATACATAAAATTATGGATAAATCATTTGCTACAAGCACTTTGTGCAAAAATTTCCTCAGTTTGTAACAAATTAGAGAAATAATGAGTGTAAGAATTTCACTTCCGCTGCACTCATGAGAGGTAGAATATGATTATTTACTCATATTGTGTTAGGTCCCTATACTACTAGTGTAACCCCTTATCGTTATTAGTACAACCCCATTATTATATTGTTGTGCCCATGTAGTCTCCATATTCTTATTATTGTGTGTTACACTAAAATTTGTCACCATGACTATTTCCAGTCAGTATGGCTCCATCAATTGTCATACTGTCCTCCTTGGCAAGTCTTATACCTCTGCTCCTCATGTCAAACTCCAAAAAAGAGAGAAAGCCTTTAAAAGTCAATATAACTCTGGTTACGTAGTTTCTCTTACTCTTACCTGCGTGTATGCACCTCAAGTTCATAATACCTACGTACTTGTACGCTCTGTATGTAAAGGGGTGGGTGCATATTCCTGTAAAGGCCAAAAGGCGCAAGTTTTACTTCAAAAAACTTACTTGTGGTCAATTCTAGAGCATTCTAGAAGATTGTTCGACATGGATTGAGCGCCTCCAGATGGTTCATGCATCCCAATGAAAGAGGAACTTATCCCATGAAGAGGGGAGCTATCCCTTTGGAAAAGGGGCTTATCCCATTGATGGTGGACCTGATTAACTTCCTCCAAAGCATTATAAATACGGGCATTGGGCCAGAGGGAGGAGAGGTTGAAAGCTGAACATTCCTAAGGGTAGATGCTGCTGAAATTAGGACTCCCTTTTAGAGCTTGAGAGGAGAGATTCCAATCCTTTCTTAGCTTCATTTGGAAGTGGGCGAGCTGATCAAAGTAAAGGAGAACTCTTGCTGGACCCTGGGAGGGACCTGCACAACACCAAGGCACTGGTTGTAATGGTTTATTTTGTTTCCAATTAATGAAATTAAGTTCATTTTTCTCAACAAGTTGTTATATATAATTTGTTTCATAAACTCCTTGGTCATTATGATTAATATGTTTTATTATATGAGTTATTCAGGTGCTATGTAATCGTTTGTTTGTTAGTGAATGCAGGCTTCAAGGAGAAGGAGCTCATCTGGATCGAAGAGGCTTGGCTGCTACAAACAAGCGTTGGACTAGAGGTAAGCCTTAAACACCTGGTTGCTTTTATTTTAAATGCATATTTAGGGAAAGATAGTGCTTGATTGTTTTGTTTGTCACTATAAAAGCCTTGCTTTCTAGGGAGGTCGGTTTTGTCCGCAAAATTGACTCTTTCCGCATGACAAAATGGCGACTCCACTGGGGAATCCATGGATTTGATTGATTTCTCTTTTGATTGATACTTTGATTTGAGAAAATCTGATTTCTTTCTAGTTTTTGGCTGAGTGACTGTGAATTTGGGTGGAATAGCTTAGGATTGAGTTAGTTTTTATTTTTCTTGGTTTTGAGAGCAGTACACACCCTCCGCGTTAAGCACAATGCATACCTGTACGCACTTCTGCTTTGTACACAGAGCGTGGCTGCACCTGTGCAAACAGGTTGCCTGTGTACCCTGTCAAAAGTTTAGAAAATTTCCATTTTTTTCCTTTTTACCTATTATATTTTGTTTATAGCTTGTTTATTGCTGCCCAGATCCACTGTTTTCCTGTCAAAAGTTTTCATCTAATATTGTTTCATTAGCATCAAGGGTTTTAGTGAAGTTCATAGAAATTCTAGCCCTAGGTTTGATTTTTGCATTGGTCTTGTAGTGACTCTGGCTTTAGAAGTTGTAAAAACCTTGGATATCCCTGGTCTTTTCAATGTTCTTAGGAGTTAGACCATTCGTAAATCCTCCTTTGTGAGAAACCTACCGTTGTGTTGTCTCTTTGCGGAATTTCGAGAAGGCTTGTTTGTTAAGATGTGAATTTCATTCTTAAGAAAAAAAACAAGAGCTTTTTATTTTTGTTTTTGACTGATTTACGATTCTGCATGAATTAGTCCTTGGTTGAATTTTAACTGAGTAAAACATCCTGGAATTATATTTTGTAGGATTTTACCTCATTAGATTTGCTTTTAGGTAAATTTCTCTTAGATTTTCATAGATCTTAAAATTGTTTTTTGTTAAGTAGTTTTACATGCTTTGTTAAAATAGAAAAAATACAAAATCTCTTTTGAAGAAAGTTCGTTTTAGTAGCGTTTGAAGTCTTTGAAAAGAAAAAGGAAGTTTTCGTGAAATTTAGTGGTCATGTGTTGTGTGCTTTGGAAAAGATAAAGAGATTTTTCTATGATTTTCATTGTTAAGAAAGTTGTCTTTATAAATTCTGCATTCTCCAACTCTCTTAGCTAGGGAATTCATTGAAAAGGAAAGATTGTTTTTTCATCCTAGGTGCATCTTTTTAGTGGATTTGAGTCGAGTCTACACAACATTAGTTTCATCTCCGCTACCTTTTGTCCTAAAGAAAAGCCATAAAAATTAACGCTTAAAGTAAAATTAACTTAGTAACTTTTTATTTACTAGGGCTCTGATACACCAACATAGATCAGGCTAGTGTCTTGGAGTAGGAGAGTAGTTAACTCTCCAAGACAGTAAAAACAAATAAGTAGCTTACCTTGCCGTAGGATAAATCCAACTGTTACATTTATGCTCTGGGAAAGCTCCTCTTAAAGGAGAAGCATGAGATCGTATCCGAACCAGTGAAGGAATCAATCCTCCTTCATTGGGAATGACGCCAGATATGCACGTACTACAAACGGTAAACCTCGGATTAATAATTCTCGAGAACCCTGGGGTCACTTGTTGGTAAACCTTGGATTATTGTCAAGGAGCCGACAAGGGGATTGATCTTGTTACTCTGCCCTTGCGTGCTATCAGATCGTAGACTGTTCCCCCAGGTATATTTGTTGCTGTTGGTGACCTTAGTGACTATTATCTTTAGGATTCTTCCTAAGGTGACGGTGGAGGGAAGATCCCACTGTACCTGGAGCAGACATCGGTTAGACTCACTTGGATTTTCTGGGGGGTTCACTTCACTCGAGACGGTTAAAGTGGAGGAACTTGGTCCAGTCTATTCATTAAGCAGGTTGCCGGGGTAACTGTTCCACCCGCCATTTCTGTACTGAATTCTGCGATGTTGGATTTCATCACCAACTAGTGTTTTCGGTCACGAAAGTTACTGTTTGTGTGTGGTTTGACACCCTAGATTCTTTAGGCATGTGATTCGAATTTTTTTTTTTCTTTAGAGACTTTAGGCAGTTTGCTTTGAGATTTTACTTTGTTTGCGTGTGCAGTAGTTAAAAGCTTTTAGCTGTGGCTGAATTACCAAGATAGTCCCGTAGACTTTGGGGCCAGTCTCCTGAGGTTGTAACCGTGGCTGATTTTTTGAGGAAGTCCTGTAGACTTCGGGGCCAACCTCCTGAAGAAGTCCCGGGCCATTACAAAGGTGTGACAATCCTCGTAACTCGTAGTGGCAGTAAAATAGGGTCACCTGAAGAAGGAGAGTCTTTGTTGGTTGTTCATCCTGATTACCAAACTCTAGAAACAGGTTATAATCCTGAAGCTATTTCGGTTTCCGAACTTGCTGGTAGCTTTTCATCTACTAGTGATATAGGCGAAGAACCTGAGATATCTGAACCTGTTACTCCAACATCGGGATTAGTCTCTCCAACTTCTAGTGCTCCTAATTCACCTAGGGTAGAAAGAGTCATCACCGAAAATCTTCCTTCTGGTCTGATATCTATTGAAGAACTTGCTCTGGAAGAATAAATAGGCATCCCTATCCCTGAAAATCAACCTACTTTTGATCTAGGGGAGCGTGAATCAATTTTTTACAGTCCACCTAGAAGTACTACTTGGTATCTTTCTTTAACTAATTATTTGGACAAATCAGGGTTAAGTTTTTCACCACCTCGTGTTTCTTATCCACCTAGGGGTATCTATACTCCTGTAAATATGTCAGGTCAGTCGTCCATGTTTACTCAATCGCCTGAATATTTTTTGTACGGCGGTCCTTCTGTTCCCGCTGGGTATCAGTCACTTTCCGGTACTTTTTTGGGAGCGTCTCCTCAACCCATTGAACAAAGGATATTCACTGGAAGTAATGGTGCAAAGCCGTTGAGTGTAGAAGACATTCTTATGATGTTAGGTTCTATTCCCGCTTCTCAACCTCAAGGTGGCCAGTTACCGCTTGGGGGGCAGCCTCAATTAACGCCTCGGGGGCAACCTCAAGGTACACAATTTGCATATGGAGGGAAAGCTCAAGGACAGTACGTGCCTATGGTACATTACATTCCTAAAGGTCAACCCCAGACTCAATATGTACCCCAAGGTCAACCCCAGTACCAATTTATACCTCAAGGTCAACCCCAGTATCAGAACATGCCTCAAGGGTATCTACCCTAAGGTCAGTACTCGAGTCAAGGTTTCCAACCACCCCAAGGTCAATCTTATGTTCAAGGTACGGGAAATGTACCTTTCACTTATCAATCCTACCCTCAACCCGGTTATGGATCTCAATATCCTCAACCTGTTATGGGTTAATACCCTGGAATGAACATAGTGTGAGATCCATCGCAAGTTCAACAGGTGTTGCAGCCAAATGTATAGTTGTCATCTCAAACTGGACAACCCTTAGATTCTGGTTCACCCCAGCAACCAGTCCAGTCTAATATTCAAGCTTCTGTATCTTCGGTAGTTTCTCAGTATGGGCCTATTTCCCCTCGTAATCCATCTCAAACGACTGCTGCAACTACCGCAACAACTGTTCCATCTACCCCACTTACTTCTGGAGTATCAACAACTCTGGTTTCTACTGTCCCTGTATCTACTCCTCAGACATCTTTACCATCGTCTGGATCCACAATTCAAACTACGCTTCAGATGCCTGTAGGAAAACCTGGTTTAAGTACGGTTGTCACAAGTCAACCACAATTCACGTATCAACCGTACCGGGGACAATACCAATTCGGTCCTGCTGTCCAGCAGCCAGTTTACCAGTATCAACCGTATCCTGGGTACACTTATCAACAACCACAACAACCCCAGTACGGTCCGGTTAATCCTGGTTTTCCAGGAGGATACAATATCCCGAACGCGATTCCTATTCCTAGTTATCCTGGATATCCTCCTCCTGGGGTTGGTATAGTGACCCAGAGTTTTAGGGATCCTAATCGGCAGCTACTGTTTATCGCAACTTTGGATTTACCAGACTTGTCGCGCCTAACGAACGATCCAATTAATTATCTTCCGTTTTGGCCGCCAATGCCCAATAAGTTGCCCAGTGACATTCCCAAGTTCGAGGGTAAGTCTGGAGAGGACCCGTCGAATCATGTGATGACTTACCACCTCTGGTGTGCCTCTAATTCCATCTTAGATGATTCGATCCACTTATGTCTTTCCCAACGCACTCTCATTGGTCTTGCGGCCAAGTGGTACACTGAGTTACCACGGGCCTCTTTTTACAATTTTAGTCAGTTAGCTACCTCGTTTTTAACTCATTTTCAGTTGCCGATTAGATATGATAATGGCACGAAGTTACTAACTTCATTAAAACAATCGACGTCCACTTATATTTCCGATCATATTCATGAATGGAGACGTCGAAGGCGGTTAGTGAAAGTTTTTATCCCGGACCAGATCTTAGTTGAATGGTTTGTTAAATCATTGTTACTGAATATTACTGAAGACGTAGCTAAGGCCGCAGTAGTTACTGAGGAGCAAGTGATTGCTCAAGCGCAGTACCTTGAATTAGTTTACACTCAGTCAGGTACGTTACATGAAAAGATCCCAGATCTTCCAAAGTCAAATCAAATCGTTGCAGCTCCTTCGGGATCTCATGCCGCTGATGGCATGATTGGTACGGTGAACACTAAAAGTAAGAAGAAATCTTCCAAGAATTCTTCTCCTATCATAACCTTGCCTGATTCCCCGACAAGAGATTCTTCCGTTGAGGTTTCTGCCGATATTCACGCTGTAGAGTCATCTACAGCTAAATCAAAACCCGGTGGGAAGAAGAAAGGGAAGAATAAGAATAAAGCAGACAAAACTCCAAAGGAGAAAACTGAAAAGGCGGAATCTAATGATGAAAAGCGCAAACCTTGTTATCCATGTCTTATTTGTGAAGAAGAACACTTTACAAGAGACTGCCCTCATCGAGCAGAAGTTGCGAAGATCGTCAAAGGTTCCCAAATTCCTGCTGTCTTGAAGGATCCATTTCCAAAAGATAGAAAAATGATAGGTTCTTCCTCGAGTGCCAATGAAAAACCCATTTTGATGATGTCCCATGTAAGGATTGTGACTCGATCGCAAGATTATGGTAGTAAAAGTCCCGTTGATGGCAAAGAAGTAGAATCTTCTCATTCTAATCCATCAACCTCAGCTCTCGGTTCCGATCCACTACAGATCAAGAAACCTAACCCAAACTTAGTAATCAAACCGCCTGCCAAGGGTGTACTTCGAAGGTCTACTTTCAATCCACATGCGAGAGCGGCCCAGAATTATAACATTGTTGAGGACTTAGCTGTTTCACCCTCAACAATGTCAGCTTTGGAAGTGCTGCAATCATGCCCAACACAACGCAAATTACTTTTGTCGGCTATAGGCGCTGTTGACGTTCAGGACCCAAACCTAATAATCTTTGAGCTAGAAAATAGTACACCATGTTTGCCTCATCAAATGGCTTTCCAGATCCCAGTGATAGTAAAAAACAAGCCTATTCATCGGACTGTAATTGATGAGGGAGCTTCAACGTGTATTATGTCGATACAGTGTTGGAGATCACTTGGTTCTCCTTCACTAAATCAATCCCAGAAAATTCTTAAGGCCTTTGATGGCCGTGGGTTTCATCCTTTTAGCATTCTACAGGATTTGCCTATAGGGGTTGATGGAAAAACCGTTAGTCTAGATGTGGAGGTGGTTGATGCCCCTCTAGACTACAACCTTCTCTTGGGTCGAAGTTGGACTTACGCTATGACAACGGTCGTTTCATCGATCTTCCGCGTAATAAAGTTCCCACATAATGGAAAGATCGTAACAATAGACCAGATGGCTTACTTTTCATCCGACCTAACCTCTTCAGAGAGTATTCAGCATGTCGGTAAAACGACTATCCCATATAAGGATGTTGGTGTAGGATTAGTTAAAGATGCCGGTTTACTAGGAACTTTTCCTTTTCCTCCACTCAACGCATCATCTTCATTTTCAACCATTCATATGATTACATCAGACACTATTTATTACGATGATCCTTGGATCATTCCTTCCGAATATGAAATAGAATCATTTGGTAATTCTATGCCGTTGAGTCCATATGAAATTGCCTATGAAGCCGTGCAGTCTTTTACCGACCTGTGTTCAACCAAAATCAACCAAATGAATGTGGTCCGTGAGGAATCACTTTTCACATAAACCTCGGAGATAATAGCGTTTCCCGAAGTTGTGTCATCTGACGAGCAACTTCATGAAGTCCTGTGTATAGATGATTTACCATGGGAGGATCTCCATCATAGATCTTTGTTTTTACCCGAGGATGATCGTTTTGAAAATGATTTCTCATCAATTTTTACAGCTGAATATGTCAAAGAAGCTTAGAATCCCATGAAACATCTTGATTCAGAGCTGAATTTGGGAAATATCTCTCGAACTATTCCCATTGACATTTCAGTTAAGCCTGGAATTGTTGAGAACATTCATATAGGTGCCTCGTGTATAGATGACGAAATTCAGACATACAAGGACCTATTTCAAGAATTTCGCGATATGTTTGCCTGGTCCTATGAGGAAATGCCAGGAATTGATCCCGCGATTGTTGTTCATGAGATGAAGACTTACCCAGATGCTAAACCCGTCTGGCAACGTTTGCTTCAGATTCACCCACGAAAAGCTGCTGCAATTAAAGCAGAAGTTGAAAAACTGTTGAAAGTAGGTTTCATTTATCTGATCCCGTTAACGGATTGGGTATCAAATATTGTTCTGGTTAACAAAAAATAGGGAACAATAAGAATATGCATCGATTACAGGGACATTAATCGAGCCTGTCCAAAGGACAACCACCCAACACCCTATATTGATCAAATCATTGATGATTGTGCCGGCAATGAAATGTTTTCCTTTATGGACGGTTTTTCTGGTTACAATAAAATCAATATTCTACCTGCCGATCAACCAAAAACGGCTTTCATTTGTCCATGGGGGACATTTTCTTATTGCAAATTGCCTTTTGGGCTAAAGAATTCTGTAGCAACTTTTCAAAGGGTGATGTCTTATGTGTTTCATGACATCAAACACATTGTGCAACCGTATCTCGATGATTTGCCCGCTCATTCATTACATCGAGCTGACCATCTTGTCCATTGACGAGCAATCTTCATGAGGTGTAGGAATTATCGTATTTGGTTGAACCCGCACAAATGTGTCTTCTGTATAGAAGTGGGACGATTTCTAGGATTTGTAGTTTCGAAAGCCGACATTCGCATCGATCCCTCGAAGGTAGAAGCTATCATCAAATTGCCTCCTCCTTCGAGTCTTCACCAACTCCAAAGTTTGCAGGGGAAAGTAAACTTTTTACGACGATTCATTCCTAACTACGGCGAGGTTACAAAGGGTTTTACACGGTCGTTGGAACAGAACACTCAATTCTCTTGGGATGAGATAGCTCAGAAATCTTTTGATGCACTCAAACATGCGTTGACCCATGCACCATTGTTGCATCCCCCCAACTACAACCAGGATTACTTTTTGTACCTCGTCGCCGCTCATTCCACCATTGGGATGGTCTTAGTTTAGGAAGATGAATTCGGAATGGAACATGTGATATATTACCTTAGTCGGACGCTAAATCCAACTGAGCTAAAATACTCACATGTGGAGAAATTGGCATTGGCAGCCGTTCAAGCTGTCCAACGTTTTCGTCACTACATTTTACTCCGTAAAACTATAGTCATTTCGGATTGCAACCCTATGATCTACATTTTGACCAAACAATTGCTAGGGGAAAGTACTCTAAATGGATTGTTATCCTGTAGGAGTTCGACTTGGAGTTTGAGAAATCTAAGTCTAAGAAATCTTTAGTTTTTGCAGAGTTAATGTGTGACTTCCCGCATGCTGACACGGAAATTGTGGCAGAGGAGCCCATTGCAGACGAATCTTTGTTTCTAATCAGTACTTTAGATCCGTGGTATGGGGATATCATCGTCTATCTCCAGACCCAATCCTTTCGGCCCGGAGCTTCAAATTCAGAACATCGGAAAATTTGATTCCAGTCCCAACAATACAAAATTCTTGGAGATACTCTTTATCGCCATGGGACGGACTCTATTTTTCGACGTTGCTTAACTCACGAAGAGGCTGAAAGGGTTCTAAATGACTGTCACTCTAGAGCGTGTGTCGGTCATATGTCTGGGTATGCCACAACCCAAAAGATATTGCGCGCTGGCTACTTCTGGCCGTCCTTGTTTAAAGATTGTATTACTGCGGTACGAAAATGCCACAACTGTCAAGTGTTTGATTGAAAGATGCGCGCTCCAGCTGGTCCTCTCCACCCTATAATTGCCGTTGGTCCTTTTGCGAAATGGAGTATCGATTTTATTACATGTAACCCTCACTCGGCCGGGGGGCATGCGTATATTATCCTTGCGGTAGATTATTTTACCAAGTGGGTCGAGGCGATGCCTACATTCGAGGCAGACGGCAAGACAGCTGCAATTTTCATATTCAATCATATAATTGCTAGGTTTGGTGTCCCACAAGCGATAATCACTGACCATGGGTGCCATTTTCGAAACGTTATGATGACAGAACTTACAGGCCAGCTTGGCTTGCATCATGATAGCTCAACTCCTTATTATCCACAAGCAAATGGTCTGGTTGAGTCCATCAACAAAGTTTTAGTTATCATGATCTGACGAATCATTGGTATTCATTGGTCGAATTGGCACAACATGTTATTTTTAGTGCTTTGGGCGTACTGAACCTCAGTGAAAACATCAACAGGGTTCACTCCTTTCCAACTAGTTTATGGTTTGGAAGCTGTGCTACCCATTGAATGTGAAATCTCGTCACTGCAAATGGCCATCGAGTTACTTCCAGCTACTTCTGAAGAGGAGAATCGTTTATTATACTTAGCTCAATTATATGAGAATCGACGTGATGCTGCATTGGCGATCGAGACTCACGCAAAATGTATGAAAGCTCAGTATGATCGAAATGTGACCCCTTGAACTTTTTCGGAAGAAGACCTAGTGTTATTATATGATCAAGCTAATGATAAATTAGGTGCTGGAAAATTCGTTCCTATGTGGCATGGGCCCTATATTGTCAAGCGAAAGCTAGCAAAAGGGGCCTATGAGCTGGTAGACTTTGACGGGGATTCTTTGGGTAAACCCAGAAATGGACTTTACCTAAAGAGGTATTATGCTTAAAAGAGTGGGTATGGATATTTTTAGTTAGATTAGTTTTTCTTTCTAGCTAGTGTGTTTGTTAGTTTAGACAGTGTGCTTAGCTTAGAAAGTGTGTTTTCGTCGTTATTCTGGCTTATCTTGGTTTTACTCTTGATGATGCAGATGTCGATGCCTCTCCAAACATACATTGGTTTCGCTGATGGTGCTTGTCGTAGTACACGGAATATCTCTTCCACAGCTTGGGTTATCTATTTGCCCTCTGACGAGTTAGTTTCTATGCATGGGGTGAGCCTCGGTCAAACAACAAACAACATTGCCGAATATATTGTAGTGATTGAGTTATTGTCTGAATCTATTTCATTTGGGATTCGGAGTTTGATAGTGAGGTTAGATTCTGAACTCGTTGTATTAAAACTTAATAGAGTATATGCCATTAGAAATCCAGTGTTATTAAGGTTATTTTTGAGAGTGCGTCTCTTGGAACGTGAGTTTGATTACACTGAATATCAACATATTCCAAGGTCTTTAAATACATTAGCAGATGCAATTGCTTCTCGAATGCTAAATAGACATTTGCAATAATCATACATGTAAATTTAAAACCATTCCATAACATGATTTACAAGATAAGCCGGTAATAATGATATATATAGATAGGAGTGTGTCAAAAAATACATCGTCTTCAATCATAGGTTGAAAAAACACCTTATGATCGGCAAAAATGATAAGTGCAAAAAACCAAAATGTCACATGTGTCTACAAAAACGACCATCCAATCACTGGTGATGATCTCTATATGACACCACTGCACGGGCCACCCTACACAAGAACCTCCTAAAAGGTCCTGGGACCCCGACTACATAGCGCTGAAGCCTGATTGGAATATCATCTATGGTAGTCTCCGGTATGTCTGCTGTAAGACGCTCTAGGTCACTTTCCAACTCAGCCAAAGTCTTTGTGGCCTCGTCCTGTGGGGCCGGTGCCACTGCAACTGGTAGTCTCCTCTCGTAAGGCCGGAGATTGGCTGGATGTCATGGGCCTACATCTGCATTTTGAAAATTATTACTATCAATTTTGAGACGATATAAAAACAAAAAAATAGATAGTTTAAATACTTGTGGAAAATGAAATTACCTGTATCATCCCATTGTTCTCCCGGTGGAAGAACCATGTCCGGATCTCCACGAAAATCAACTCCGGCATAAGGAAAATCCTGTATAGAAAAGACCTGGTCTTCTAACCAATGAAAGTACTCCGGAGTAAATCGAACAACCTTCGTTCCCTCATCAGGATGACGGGCCATAACAGCAACCCATCGCATCAATTTGGGCTCTCGAGGAAGCCCAACACCAACAGTGAGCTGCTGTGGGATCAACATCGGAACCCTCTCTAAGCCAAAACTCACAACTAAAGGCCCATAACCAAAAGTATTTAGTTGTCCATTTTTGGCTCTAGTCAGTTGGCCTTTTATATTGGCCAACACAACATCACACCAGTTGGAAATGGTACCTCTATAGCAATCAATCGCCATCCACATCTGGGATCCAGTGGCAATGTGTAAAGCGGCAGTCCCGCAAAGTCTGGTAACTGTAAATGCAATCACCATAAGTTTAGGATGGGATATAGTTTTGATCTCTATCCCCTTCTCCTGAGTCTGAGTGTTACACCACTCTACTCGGAGACTAGCGATGGACTGGCCACCCGGCCTAGTCCCGAACAGAGTCAAGTGTTCGCCTCTCTTGGGCAAACCGGTGAGAAAGTAGATATCTGCGGGCTCCATCTTGAGCTGGTGCTCTCCAATATAAAAACACTGGTCCTGAACGTTCCATCTTTCTACCAGCCACTCTAGAAATCTCACTTGGGCCCTCATGCCAGGTATGGCCCAGTATTTACAAAGGCCGCATGCCTTCAAAGCATCAATTGACGGTTGATGATTAATGGCGGCCAAATCAACATCTTCGTGCTCTCTCTCGCATCAATCAAGCATGGTGAAAAATATACACACCAGAAAACATCCATTAGATTCCGTAAAATCAAAAAAATTTGGTCCAATTTGGAGAATTTGGGGTTTGAAAACTCATCGCACGGGGTACGCACCCCGCCTTTAGGAACAAAGCGTGGGTACGCAGGTTCCCTGAAGGCAAGGTGTGTACTCTCGACATTTTTCTAACTGAGAAAATGTCGGGGTACGCGGGTCCCTAGTGTGATGCCTGCGTACCCCGAGAGGTGGTCTTCTAAACCCAAAAACCTCCAAAAAACGAAATCTAGGGCCTAAAAAAGAATTCTAAACGGATGAACTTGAAGTGGAGGATGTTGAAAAGTACCTGGAAGAGACGGCATTCGGATTCTCCGCAATGTCCACGGGAAGTTTCTTGCCAAAAGCCCTTTTTCTCTCCTCAACAGTAAAATGGTAAAAATGAATTGGTAAAAGCCCTTTTTATAGGTTTTTTTGGGTAAATAAATGGTAAATTTGTTTATTTTTCACCATGAAAAGGTATTTTTCAAAGTATTTTTATCTATCTTCAACAGGTATGAGTAATGTGTTGGTTTTTGTGCAGGATAAAGGATTTTCAGGGAAAATTGTCATTTTTTACAAACAAAAACATCAGAGTCATCTTTAAGCCCTTTTCTGACTCCTAAAACATGAAAAGGTTGCTGAGCGTTTCTTTTACACTCGTTAAAACGGAATTAAAAGACGGTCCTCTTACAGCCCTTTTCTGACCATAAAAACATGAAAAGGTTACTGGATTTTTGTCGTTTCAAATTCGATATTGGAAATAAAATGACGTGTCCTTGGTCGCTTTTTACTTTTCAGATTAGAGACACTAATCATGAAAGTACTCCTTGGTCGTAAAGATCAAGCGGTTCTCTCAAGTATTATTTTATACTTTTTCGGGCTTGGGAGACACAAACTTACGAAAAAGGTCAACCCTGGAGTCTTCTTAGGTTTTTCAAACTCTCTAAAATTGAAAAATGCTGAGTTTCTCCTATACTGGACTCGTTAAAATTTCACAGTAAAGGACCTGTTCGATTACAAACAGGAACGAAACACTCCTTCTTAGGGTTTGAATCTAAACTAAGTTGGACTCATCCGAAGGATGAGCTTATAATCAAGCAAATATTATCCTCCTCAAGCTTGTAAAAAATAAAGAGGTACTTGCCAAAAATGGTGGGGGAAAAGAGAGAAAAATGAGCCTATTTGTTATCCTTTGTCTCAGAGAAACCTTATCACCACTCTTGAACACGACACATTTCATTCACCTGGGTTGTGAAATCCTTTTCCTAACAGTTGATCAAATCACATTGAAAGTCTTCAGCCAATTTCTGGGTATTAACTTTGGGTCAATTGTCGCCAAGCCATCTGTTGTGTTGTTATGTGTTCAAGAGGTCACTGCAAATAAACCATTCATCTGCAAAATACCTGTCATCCATCTTGACCATCCCTGAGTCAGTCCTTACAACTACATTTCTTCAACTTGATCTATGATTTCGTGTTGTGGGCTTTCCTACGACGGATCGCTTTCTATCGACATCAGTACATTATCTAGAAAGATGATCTATAAATCGTCAGTACCTTGAAATCTGCATGCATCAATGGAAGGTTTCTAACCTTTGACCACAATTTACATCATTGACTTTCGATCGAAGGATTCCATGACATGTTCGACATCAACACATTCATTCACATCTCATGGATTGTACTGGGTACTTTGAGAACCATTGACATCACTAGTAGTCTCTCTCACACTTGTTAACAGTTTACATCATTGACTGGTAATCAAGTGGTTTCTACCATGTTCGAAATCAACTCATTTATTCGCATGGATAGAATCATATTATTTCGGGAAGTAGAAATGAAACCCTGGATCCAGTTTCCACCATCCAGGTTGCAAGGAGTTTTTTATTCATTATATAGTAGACTAATTATAAACAGATGGTTGCGTCCATACTGTGTCTACATGAGTCTATGATTATGATGTACTGCGAAATCATTCCTATATCAGATCAGTAGTTAGTTTGTTAGTTAAAGTTTTTGATCTGAGTATGGGAATGCCTAGCTCAACGATGATATGATCTCATATATGTATTTTTTGTTGAATATTTGCAGGTTCCAACTGCGCTCTCCACAAGATAATCCTTGAAATGATAAAGTGCTTCACCCTTCCTAGATGATATGAAACCCTAATCTACTACAGGCTTCGCACTTTAGGGGGCAATATGTTACACTAAAATTTGTCACCATGACTATTTGCAGTCAGTATAGCTCCATCAATTGTCATACTATCCTCCTTGGCAAGTCTTATACCTCTGCTCCTCATGTCAAACTCCAAAAGATAGAGAAAGCCTTTAAAAGTCAATATAACTCTGGTTACGCAGTTTCTCTTACTCTTACCTGTGTGTACGCACCTCAAGTTCATAATACCTGTGTACTTGTATGCTCTGTCTGTAAAGGGGTGGGTGCGTACTCCTGTAAAGGTCAAAAGGCGCAAGTTTTACTTCAAAAAACTTACTTGTGGTCGATTCTAGAGCATTCTAGAAGATGGTTTGACGTGGATTGAGCGCCTCCAGATGGTTCATGCACCCCAATGAAAGAGGAACTTATCCCATGAAGAGGGGAGCTATCCCTTTGAAAAAGGGGCTTATCCCATTGATGGTGGACCTGATTAACTTCCTCCAAAGCATTATAAATACAGGAATTGGGCTAGAGGGAGGAGAGGTTGAAAGTTGAACATTCCTAAGGGTAGATGCTGCTGAAATTAGGACTCCCTTTTAGAGCTTGAGAGGAGAGATTCCAATCCTTTCTTAGCTTCATTTGGAAGTGGGTGAGCTGATCAAAGTAAAGGAGAACTCTTGTTGGACCCTGGGAGGGACCTGCACAACACCAAGACACTGGTTGTAATGGTTTCTTTTGTTTCTAATTAATGCAATTAAGTTCATTTTTCTCAACAAGTTGTTATATATAATTTGTTTCATAAACTCCTTGGTCTTTATGATGAATATGTTTTATTATATGAGTTATTCAGGTGTTATGTAATCGTTTTCTTGTTAGTGAATGCAGGCTTCAAGGAGAAGGAGCTCATATGGATCGAAGAGGCTAGGCTACTACAAACAAGCGTTGGACTAGAGGTAAGCCTTAAACACCTGGTTGCTTTTATTTTAAATGCATATTTAGGGAAAGATAGTGCTTGATTGTTTTGTTTGTCACTAGAAAAGCCTTGCTTTCTAGGGAGGTCAGTTTTGTCCGCAAAATTGACTCTTTTTGCATGACATTGTGCCCTTACAGTATTATTGTTATGTCGGCTCTGATTATATTATGACTGCTTAGACTCCTCTATATAGAAAGGAGGTCTTGTCAGTTGTACCATCTAAGAATTGTTCATATTTGTAATGTAAAGGAGGTTTCCCCCTCAGAGAGGCTTATTTCTAAGGTGTTGATCTATCTTCTCTATCTTTTTGTGAGTTGGTTTCATAAAATTTGGTATCAGAGCTTTGGATTATAGGGTTTTGCTGCACCAAACAGGTTATCGTGTAATTTTCTCTATAACTTTTTTTCTATGACGTTTCAGAAGCTAAAAAAAAAAACCATTTGAGAAGAAATTGGGCTGAACTGCGAGTCCAAATTCTAGATCTTGTCTCACTATATTTTCAGAGATATGATCTAAGGAAGTTATGGTTTTTGCAAGATCCAAAATTTCATCTAAAACAAGTGATCATGGAAGTTGCACTATAACATTTTCACTACGATGTTTTAGAAGCTAAAAAAAAAACCATTTGAGAAGAGATCAGTATAAATCTCAGGACTTAATTTTAGATCTTGTCTCGCTATATTTACAGATACATGTTCTGGGGAAGTTAGGGTTGTTTCAGACTCCTGAATTACATACTAAATAGGTGACCTTGGGAAAATGGTCATAAATTTCTCTCTAAGCATCTTATTGAAATTTTGTCAAAAGTTATAGAAAGAGAACGAATTGTATCTTGTTTTGGTATAATGTTCAGAACCTAAGGTTGAAACAGTGATACATGGCACTTTGTACAAGTTCACTCTATAGAACTAGTCTATAATTAGGTCATCGCGGGAGATTGGGAATAAATCTTTCTTTGGGAATCCAATTGTGAATGAACTTGTGGAGTTAGAAAGATGACTCATAAGGCTATTATAGGCCGAAATTTCAGAACTTAAGGATCTGAAATTACAGAGTTACAGCCCTTTCAATATTGAGCTCCTAAAATCAAGAAAAAGAGAGATGAGGAAGTTTGATGGCAAGGATCTGGTAAATTGGATACTACAGATGGAGAAATATTTTGATCTACATGGTGTACCACTATTACAAAAAGTATGTATTGCATCTAATTATTTAGAACCGAATCAATTTTTATGGTATAAAGGGCTTTGTTCTCGTAAACCACTTCTTATGTGGTAAATTCTCACGAAGGAAATGATAGCACATTATGAGGATACAAAGAGAAACACCTTCTTTAGCTAATTGATAAATCTCAAACAAAAATGTTCAATGGAGAAGCACATTGAGGACTTTCAAAAATTGAATATAGGGGAAAATGATATTCCACGGAAGCAGAGGATTGATGTCTCCATAGGGATTTTAAAGGATAACATTCAACATGAAGTTCATCTTTGTGAACCTGATTCATTAGAGAAGGCATTCAGGTTGGAAAGAAAAGTGGAAAGAAAAATTATGGAAACAATGAAGTCTACCCCTCACAACTATAAAGATGGAAGTGTTATTTCTCCTAGCCTTCCACAACCTACAAGGTTGACACCACAAAAATTGGAAGAAAAAAGAACAAAAGGAATTTGTCACAATTGTGATAAGAAATACATTAAAGGTAACAAGTGTGCTAAGAAGTAATTATTTTACATTGATTGTGAAGAGGAGGAAGAAAAGGATCAAGAAAACTCAAAAGAAGAGGATATACACCAAGAACCAACCGTAGAGAAAGAAGAAATGAATTCTACAGTATCTTGTAAAGAATTGGCAAGAATTACCACTCCTCAAACTCTCAGGATAGAAGGACATATGAAGAAGAAAAAGTTTCAAGAAGTGAAAGATCACATCGAGAAAGAAGAAATGAATCTGACCATATCTTGCAATGCATTGGCTAGAATTACCACTACTCAAACTATGAATATATAAGGACATATCAAGAAGAAAAATGTTCAAGAAGTGAAAGATCACATCTAGCATCAAGAAATGAATCTAACCATATCCTGTAATGCATTGGAAGAAATTACCACTCCTTAAACTCTTAAGATAGAAGTACATATCAAGAAGAAAAATATTCAAGTAGTGAAAGATCACATTGAGCATCAACAAAAAGTTCTCGAACTTTTAAAGGATAATGCCACTTTGGTGCAGAATCAAATGAAACAACAGGTAGATCAACATCGTAGTGAAAGAAGTTTTGATGTAGGCGATTGGATATTTTTACGACGACATCTCAAGAAAGATATTTATGAGAAGGAAATGTTAGCAATACTATATGCACTTAAGAAATGGCGATCTTACCTAATGGGAAGGTATTTCAAGGTAAAAATGGATCATGATAGTCTTAAATAGTTTTTAGAACAAATATTATCTTTGGAAGAATAGAAACAATGGGTCACAAATATGTTGGGTTATGATTTTGAAATCATGTACAAGAAAGGGAAGAAAAATGTTGTTGCAGATGCATTCTTAAGAAAGGATGAGGACGTGGAAGAATTTTTTTGTGCTATTTCTATTATCCAACTGGATTGGATAAATGAAGAAAGGGATGAATGGAAGAAGGACAAAGAAGTGTGGCCACATTCAAAAGTTACAGAAGATCCTAGTTCAAATAATATTTCTAGAACTTGACGAGGAAGAAAAAATCATATTGGAACCTGGAGTAGACACAAAAATAATAACCTGACAGCTATGGAATCGATCAATTTCAGAGTATATCATCAAATGGAAGAACTTACCCACTGAAGATTCCACATGGGAGGACAAGAATGTTATACAGAAGCATCAAGAACTACTCAAGCATTGAGGACAACACTTTTGGAAGGAGAGGGGAATGTTAGGTCCCTATACTACTAGTGTAACCCCTTTTTGTTATTAGTACAACCCCCTTATTATATTTTTGTGCGCATGTAGTCCCCATATTGTTATTATTGTGCCCTTACATTATTATTGTTATCTTGGCTCTGATTATATTATGACCCCTTAGACTCCTATATATAGAAAGGAGGTCTTGTCATTTGTATCATCTAAGAATTGTTCATTTGTGTAATGTAAAGGAGGTTGCCCCCTCAAAGAGGCTTATTTCTAAGGCGTTGATCTATATTTTCTATATTTTTGTGAGTTGGTTTCATAACATATTTCTAAGAGAAAACATAAATCTCGAGTTTCTACACAAATGAGCATTATCAGAGAAAAATTATGATTTTTCCTTTGGAATATGTGATGTTATTATGTTCCAATAGGATTTTATTATGTAACTACTAAAAGCATAAGCGAGAAGGGATATCAAAGATCGACTAATCGGGATATCAGAGATTGGCTAATCAGGATGAGGTTCACATTAAAAACTCTGATGTTTGGAAATTATGATATGCGAAATGGAAATCCTGTGGGGCCGACAACTCTTAAAGTATTTAATTAAAATGAAGTGTCTAGTTTAATTTCACCTTTTAAACAAAAAGCCACTTTTAATACTTAAATTAATTATCAAAAATATTGGATCGACGAATCATTTTATTAGAGCTTTTGAATGAGGGGAGTTATGATATTATGATGTTCCAATATAAATCTTCTGATAATGCATTAAAGGTATATTGGGGTTTTAATGAATGAAAGAAAAATTAAAGAATACTCAAATTCTGATGAAAAACAAATAATACTTCCCTGAACATGTTGCAGATTTGATAAAGGGTTGGTTGCTTACTTATCTCAAGCCTCGAAAATCAAATGAATGAAAACCTGTAAAAAGAAACAGAACATGAATAAGGAATAAACTATAAAAAGAGAAAAAATAACAATAGATGAAGATGGACCTATAAAATGCATACCTGGAAGAATATTCACTGTAGGTTTACCTCATGAATATTCAAGTTCTCCCATATATTTCTCAAAATTTGCATATGTTCAACATCATCTACTTATTTAATATAAAAATTCCAATAATGAATTTTTCAAATTGCATCCACCTCAAATTTACATCGGGGGACAAAAGTGGTGAAAGTGAGTCTTTTTTTAGAAATACTTGTGAATAAAAAATTGTCAAGCCATAGCAATTCCTTGGAATTTCTTCATATATGATCAATGTGATGAAGTTTTGTGAAAACAATTACATAAGATATTCTGAAATGTTCTAAACCACTTTGCCAGAAAATGAAAGGGGATGCCAAGAAAAACTTGGATTCATTACTTTCTTATTGAAAATCTGCAATAATGAAATAAATGCAAACAAAAATGGAACCTAAATCTAAAATAATCTATTCCTATTACTAACTTAATGAAGGAAACATGACTAGGTATAATCATACTTCCAATGTAACCACTCTCTCATTTTAATTCCTGCATGTATGTACAGGTCAAACATTAGTAACAAGAATACAAATATAATTAAACTAAGAAAACTAAATCTGAATGCAGAATAAACACTTATTGCTAATATATTTAAAGAAAATAGTTTATTTACAATTACCTTCTCTTGAAATGTCCTTTCCAACTAAATTTCAATTGGATCATAGAAATCTGGATGGATTTCCATTAATGATTGGGAGAGGTTCAAAAGAGAAGATGACAAGCCAGATTGTAGAAATGGATTTCTAGATGATATATATATATATATATATATATATATATATATATATATATATATATATATATATATATATATATATATATATATATATATATATATATATATGTTAGATTATTAACAATCTTTTGTGTAGGAACACTTTCCAAATGTCTTTCAAATGGGTCTATGAAATATGGATGGAAGTCTGATAGACTCAATGGAAGATTATTAATTAAATTAGATTGTTGGTCATATTGTGAAGATACACTCTCTTGTTGGCACTACTTTTGAGAAGAAAGAAGCAATTGATAAGATATGAACATCAATTGAAATTGGAAGATTAATAGTTCTTGATGTTTATGATTTGAAACTTGATTCTCCCATTCAAGCAATGCATCAATTGAGTGTTCAATACTGAACTTCTCAATATGCCAGCATAAGGTATCTAAAAATCAAAAATTAAAAATAGAAAACAAATCTGAAGTTAAACAAAACAAGTGAAGGAACAATAACAAAATCAAATCATAGTTTACACTAGTGTTACAATTATTGTTATAGGACAATTTGTACCAACTTAAAGCAATTTCCTCTTCACAATAATTGGCTAGAATAATGGAATTTGAATGATTTCCAACACCAACTTGTGAGTCAGAGAGAATATCATGACTATGAATAGGAATGAGAGCTTGATCATCATAAGAATCATAAATTGGGATTGATTCTTGAATGCTAAAATCATGAAGATAATTTTTTGTTTGAGAATGAGAATTGGTTGGAAAAATTTCTGAATTAAAATGTTCTTCATTCCCATATGTGATTTGAATTTTCTCATGAGGATTCACTTGAGAAGAAGACAAATAAACATCCTCAATGTCGAAGTAATTATCATAAATGACTTCACAACATTCTCTAGAGTTCCCTTGAATTTCATCCGATGTATCAAAACAAGAAGGAATATGGAGCACATGTTCATTAATGGTAGAAGAATGATCGATGATTGATTCTCTATCTTGATAAAAACTAATTGGCAATTCATTTATATCAACCTCTCTGTTTTTTGAAATAATATTAAAGTGAAGAGAGGATAAATTGCTATCAGCAAAAATATTAGGATAGAGGTAAAAATGAGAATCGGAAACAATGAATTTGAAAATGTCTCTATTTGTAGATTCTTGTAAATTATGTTCATTGTAAATTTTAGATTCTATATCATTCATTTGTGTACTTGTGCTTTCTTGAAGATTGTTATTTGGCTTCCCTAAATTTGGAATTTGATCAATATGATCAAATTCAGAAATTTGTATAGCAGGTCATGTATTATTGGTAGTTTCAATTTCTGCTTGTACTTGCTAATTTGCAATTTGATTTTCTGAGTTTAGTGCACAATGATTTTTAGATTTCAAAGTAACAGTTTCTCCAAGATTATTGCTAGCATCTTGTTGTGTTTGATTAGCAAATTTTCCAAGATTTTGGATTGAGGTGCATTATGTTCATCATTAATATTGTAGGAAGTGTGGACTAAATGAAGGAATTGATCGTACATAGTAGAGGTAACTTCATCATGATTATTCTGCACCTCCATATTGGAATTCTTAATTCTATTAATAAAAGTTGAAGAAGATTCATCAAATCCTGTAATTGTCTCATTTGGATTTGAAATGGGAGGGAGAGAAAAAATATACTCAAACCAATTAATAAGTTCAATTTTCAAAGGTTTATCTTCAATTTTGAATTTTAAACAATTTAATTGAAATCTAATGGTAAAATCCATGAAATATTCATTTTCAAACCTTCATAAATCTTCAATTTCATCACATACCTGTTCATAATCATAACCATCAAATTGATAAAGGAATATTGTGATAAATTGATCCCAACTGTGAATAGAGGCAACTGGAAGAGATTGACACCAACTTCTAGCCTTTCCTGAGAATGTAAGAGTGAAAATCCTGCATAGAATACCTTCATCAATATCATGAAAAATAGATTTTGAAAAATTTTAAATGAATTATAAAGCATGATTAAATGCAAAAGTATTCCTCTTACCATTAAACTTTACCTTAGACAAGTGTCTTACTATCTCCGATGGAGTGTTGGAAGATGCACAATTGTGGATACAACTTCGAATTAGAAGTTTAATAGGATCGATTGTAGTAAAAATAAAATAGACAAGAATTTTCAGGCCCTCCTTCTAGTGCCAAAAATATCGAAGGCTCAAAATTCTCTTCCTACAATACTATAAGGGAGACCACTTGGTATGGACCTTAGAACAACTCATTTTCCATTGAAATGGTGGTTCCGACTAGTTTAACTAAGACCAATTACCTTTTCCCTATTGCTATCAGTTTAAGATGTGTATTTTGTTACCAATAGGCAAGGGCATTAGATCATTTCTTCTTGCTGATCAGGTAAGAGAATGACCCTTAAGTTGTTTTGACGGCACAACCAAACCACTCTAAAGTTTTTCCTCTCGAAAAGAGGACTTCTAGAATTCCAAAGGTATGATAACACATGTAAGATCTAATATAAGATACAATTAATATAACCTATCTCGATTGAAGGAAAGACAAATTCTTCTCTTAATCAAGAGTCAATTAACTTCACATGGAAAAGGAGTTTTAAGGAAGTGGAATTAAGATGGAGGAATTAGATCGAGAAGAAAGTTCATAAGATATGATTCCTCATTAATATAAATACTAACAATTAAACACTTAGTAAATAGTTACATAAGAGATTATTGAAAATATATCCAATTCCTTATTTACCATATGCATAAGAACTACAAAGATTCATTATGAATTACTGAATTAGTTTAAAATAAGACATCATGTATGCAAGCAAACAATTATTATCCTAGATCGTAAGATAGCTTTCCTATCTAAAATTATAACTATTTGTTCCAATGCAAACTTCAATTTTCATATTATATCTAAAATTAAGCCTGTAGAATAGTCTAAGCATACTTTTAAATGAATTAATGCTCATGATTCAAAAATAGTGCATGAATCTGATTATTACGTCATACACTTGAAATATAAATTGAAAGACTAAAATAAGAATTCATTTCAATTAAATTATGTAAACAATAGCGAAAAACATCATTAATTAAAATAAACATTTTTTAATAAATCAAATCAAATTATAAATCCTCATAGTATTATAGTAATGCACAATCATATGGGTCTACAATTGATCTCTACTTACAGAAATGACCTCCTCCTTACAGCAGTAGTACATAATAAAAAAAGAGTTTCTCCACAAATGGATGAAAACAATGGAATATAGAGTCTTCTTCCCCTAGGATTCCTCTCATATACAGCTCTAAATCCTCATTACAACAATTCTTTTAAGAATTCTATAGTTGTAGAGAAGATAAGCCCTTTAATACATCCTACAATCTTCTATTTGTACAAAAAATAATTCTCAATGGGAAAGTAGTTCAAAAGTTGTTCTATTCAAACCATTTTCATTGGCCCAAAATCCCATTCTTCTCTTGTTGGAGCATTCTTATTGAACGAGATTTTCGTCTCGTCATCTCTTTAATGGTTTCCCTGGAAAAAGACCAGTCAAAATTTAATTAAATAGAAACTTAAACTCAAAATAACAAATTTGGAATATAAAATATATCAAATCAAATTTAATTAAATAAATAATTAAAAATAAAACAGACCTTTATATTGATTCTTGTGAATATCTAATTGTTCATGAAGAACATAGACAAATGGATTTGCACTCAGTAGAAGTTGTGGGCAAATGTGCATGTAGAAAATTAAATTGAGAAAATTAGTTTTGTTTAAAAAAATTCGGAGCTTGATCTTATGATGAATTTTAGACCCATTAAATGATCAAATATGGTAATGAATCCATTTCATAAATTTCGTCCATGATTTTATCTATCCAATGAGTGATCCTGTGCCTCATTTGGCCAAGTCACACTCAATTTAGGAGCTTCTAGATTTGGGGAATTAAAACTGCTAGAATTCTAGAAATCTTGTTGCGTGGGCTAAAAATGAAAATTTTAAATTAAATTTTAATCCTAAATTAAATTTTTTAATTAATGTTAATTAATTATAATTATAAACTTGAATTAATTAATAAGAAATGGATTAAAACAAAATTCGATTAATTATAAATTAAACACAAAACATAATTGAAATATAATTATATTATATTAATATTATAATTTGGTTATATTATAATTATAATAGTAATATAATAATTTATTTTATTAAAAAATCGTATTATAAACAATGTCAAACCAATCATATGAATTAAACTTCAAAGTCATATCATAATATATTCCATGGGTGTTCACTTTAATGGAGAAGGGATTTGGGTGAGGTGGAGTTATAAGGAGGGTGAGTGGAGAGTGAGGGAGGGATGATGTGAGCGGGAGGATGGAGTGGGAGTTATAAGAAGGTAAACCAAAACTATATTTTAAGCAAAAAATAGTTGCTCGCATTAAAATAAAATCATGAAATTATGACTTTTTTAATGAAGTGCATAAATTTTGCGATATGTGATATCACATGTTTTGTATCACATCACAATTTTCATCTTGAGATTTTGGAAGGGAGGAGGTGATGTGAAATGGGGCCCACATGGAATTAAAAAAAATACAAAATGAACTATAACTAGTTTCCAATTTTGAGATTTCGGATATGGCAATTTGTTTTAAAATAGGAAATTGGAGTAAATTACCAAGATCCCAAAACAATGTTTTTTAATTGTTCTACAATTTGGTTGGGTGATTTTATAGGACCGTTAGTGAAAAATGAAAAAAATTGGTAAAACCCAACTAAGATTTAATATTAAAAATGAATGACTATTTTAATTTCAAAAGTTAAAATATTATACATTTTGTATATTTTTAAACCCAAGTGACAAAAAAAGATCAAACTTCAAAGGAGTGTCATTTACAAAACGAATAACCAAATGAGGCGAAACAAGTATTGATGGAAAGCTAGTGTGAAGTCAAATTCAATGAAATAATCAAAATACAAATTCAAAAAAAAATAAAAATAAAAAATGGAAAAACTGTAAGAAAATTAACTTAAATGGAAACCATAAAAGGGTTTTGCCAAAAATTAATGGAAAGGATCCCCATTATTTGAAGTAAATAAGTAAAAAATGGGGCTATTGGGTTTTCCCTACGACACATCCTTAGATGAATGCACAAACTAAAAGGGTGAACAAATTTTTAGAGGATATGTTGAGAATGTAAGTTATCCATTAATTAAGGAGGTGGGAGAATTTCTCACCCTTAGTTGAATTTGCATACAAAAACAACCATAAAGAGTCATTGAAAATGCTCCCTTTTGAGGTTTTGTATGGTATAAAGTGTAACGCCCCTATTAGTTGGTATGATATAGTAAGTAGAGTGGTCATTAGACATGATATGATGATGGAAATGGATAGGGAAGTAATGAGTATCAAGTAGAAATTGAAAGAAACCTAGGAGACTGAAGAGATATGCATATCTATAGAGAATGCATAGAGAATTTCAATTGGGAGATCATGTCTATCTTTGCATTAGACCAAGGAAGATCTCATTAAAAGTGTGGTCTTTTGCTAAGTTAGAACCTAGATTTTGTGGACCATTTCTGGTTTTGGAAAGAGTGGGACCAATGGCCTATATATTATCCTTTCTTCCCACATGATGTATTTTACATATCGTCTCCTAAAAACTATGTACATGACACTAAGCATGTGATTAATTAAACTATGATACAGGTGGGATATAGGGGAGAGTTTCAACCTGAAACTTTTTGTATCTTGGAAATAAGGAAGATTGTAATTCAAAATTGAGTAATAGAGTAGTTCAAGGTGCAATGGAAGTGCTTTGGACTAGATGAATCAACCTAAGAACATACAGGTCAAATGACGGTGTTATACCCACTTTTGTTTAATATGTAAACTGATGTAAGGAGTTGTAATTATGAAGATCAATTTTTTTTGTTGATCTATATTTATAGAACACCAGGGAAGGTGTTCCTTTAATGGGGTGGGGTTTGTAACATACCCTTATTTTGATCCTTGCATTTGTAACATCAAATGTAATTATGACCCCAACATGGGGATGATTTTAGCGGGCTAAACTTTAATTAAAGGATTTTTTATTATTAATTAAGATTTATCAAGCTCATTAGAGGAAGGGATAAGCTATGGATTAGGGTTCTGAGGGGCATTCCTTTTTTTTCTTGCACACCTTGAATAGCCATAATGTATCAAATTAAATGTTGGATCCAAATGAAACTAAGAAAGGATTTTTATAGAACAAAAATTGATGTGATGTGATATAAGCCAAAATGGAGTTGGTAGAGTTTTCAGTTTTCATTCATGAAGATTAGAAATTAGGATGGATAACACTATCCTCATTCTCCTATATCAGAGATCAAGGATAAAATCCTAAACAGTGATGGAAATAAAGAGCTAATGCAGTGCACTCTCAGATGTTCTACGAGACATATGTGAAATTATATGTGCATACATAGAACAAGTGAATTGGGGGTTCAAATGGATTTGGGTTCCAATTACTACGTTTTTGTTTGGGGCCACTGAAACCCCTATGTGAGACTATGTTTCTAGTGTGTTGTTTGAAGGATTGAGATTCAACTACTAAGTTCTTTCCTCTACATAATGAACCACTTAATTCTTGTAGTTGGGCTGATCAACAACTAAGTTCTTTCCTCTCACTGATGGACCACTATGTTCTTACCTAATAATTAATTATACCACTGGGTGATTTTAGTTAAATTGATGAACCACTTTGTGGTGGTAAGTTCTTAATAATTATTTAGTGAACCACCCTTAGAGTGGATTCTATATTCAAAAACTGAGCAACATTCCAATTACTTGAATTTGGGTGTTACTCTATTTTTGAATCTCATAGAGTAAGGGAGTCACTTAGGTGTTTACTACTGGGTAGTAGGTGATGAACCACCTAGACAATGGTCTCTATCTCCTGAGTGTTTAACCAAGTCATTGATGTTAATTTCACCCATGTGCAGGTATTTCCTCAAAGTCTAGATTTGGTTCAAGGGTGGTCAACTGTAATGAATGTTATAGTCTAGTTGGACTCTTATTGGGTGGAGAGTGGAAGTTCGTTCTCTATATTCTGGTGGATTAAAATTACTTAGATAAGTATGATGGTTTATGTATATTTCATTTATGAATGCTGATTTATGATTGATGTGACATCCAAATGATATATACTTCTATATGAATAATGAATGAGCTCCTACGAGCATTATATGTCCGAGAAAAAGATTCTCTATGTTGTATCTCTCAGAGACAACCTTGGATTACTTACAAGACTAATGCCTGGGAACATCTAGATTTTGTGTGTCTCATATGATTTTATAGACATGGAGACATCACACATACTTTATATATATAGGGTTGGTCCATTTATCTAAAGGTATAAGTCATGCATGATTAAGAAATGTCTTCACTTATACAGTTCACATAAATATCCAAACAAAAAAAAAGAGGCCGCGTACTTCAAGAGGTTTATAGTTTAATAGGCTTTGCAGAGTGGAATGGGAGAAGGTAAAGGGAGAGAATAACTCATAATATAGAGCCCAAAACATCAAGTATTCCATATTTGACACACAAAGCTTGAAGGAAAAATTAAATTCTATGATTATTTGAGTTACAAGTAGATGTAATGGACTGAAAGAGGTTGGATGTTATGATTCATGTAGTGCAGTTTTAAAGATATGGTTTCAGCCATTTCATATAGGCACATGCATTAACTTAATCAATACAAATGGATCTGTAGGAAATATGAAACATTTCTAGGACTATTTATGGCGTGAATTCAAAGAGGAAATATAACATAATGAGTTTAAATAAGAGGGTAACATACTATAATTATTGAAGGAGGGATCACCATCATTACTCTGATATTTTGAAGAGAACTGTTTCTATTAAGACATACAGTCTGAAAACACATATATCTTCTTCTTACAAATTTGTGAACCTTTGTTAATTGTTGCTTTCCCCTATTTATCTCAAGAGGGGAGCAAGAACATTCATTACAACAAAATATCTCTTGTCTAGACTTAGTTGTTGGGTCGACTAGCTGTCTCAGTCATAAATGGCTCTGTGGCCCAAAAATATAACGATAAGGGGGATACACTAGTATTATAGGGACCTAACAACACAAACCCTTAGCATGGATAGATCCATGTCGACGGGGTTTCAAACTGGTGACCTTTTCACCATGAAGTGCCTTAAAAAAAACACCATCTTACCATTGATTCTATGCCCCATGGGCTCCCTAAGTTATTTCCATTAAATTCATTTATTTACATGAAATAATTCATTGATTTTACATTATTTTCATTAATTTACCTATTTATGTGAAAGTAATTTAATTATTTTCACTCAATCTACTTATTTCCATGGAAATAATTGAATAAATCATCTATACATGAATTATTTACATGTAAATGGGTAAAGCATGTCAAAATAATTCCTAAACAAAGGTAATAGATGCAAATTATCCAATCCCCACCTTTATACAGTTATTTGTAATTTTGTTTTGAAATTTGATAAGAGGAAAAAATATATGATACAATTTACTATACCAATCATAAGATTTGAAAATTTGATAAAAGAGTAAGACAATGCAAAAAAATACACTGCATAAGCAAATAGTGCATAATACAATGAGCTAACTAGAATCTTTTCATATAGTCCATGCACCTAAAAACATGGAAAAAGAAACATAGCATATGGATGAAAACCATGAAGCACTAAACACAATTTATAAGGTGTAAAAAACCATTGAACAATGATAAGTCAATATCATTAATATTATTATGTAATATGAACATGCACAACACTGAAAAAGAATGTAAGCCACACCATACAACCATAAGGAACTTAGTAATCACAAAAAAATGCATAACCAACTGTAATATGAAGCAAAGGGTTCAATACTACATATTAAGTTAGTCAAGTATGTTGTTTTTTCTTATGCTATATTTTCTTAATTCCCATTGAATTTATTATCAATGAATCATCATATTACACAGACAGCTAGTTATAAAGGAAAACCATGTTGAGTTTCGAATATATAGCATGTATACAAATCAAAGATGTCTATAAAAACATTAAGTATATGATTTGTTGCACTTATCTAACTAACTTATTTCGACACAATTTTTAGCTAATATTTTTATTTCTGTTGTTCCTATTTTTACATTTCTTCCAAGCACATATTCAAGATGACAAAATCAAGATAGAAAAATATAAAAAAATAAAAACCATATTTACACTAAAGTAACATTAGAAGACTATAAAACGAATTAAGATAAAAAAGAAATGAAAAAGACAGAAAGTAACTTACTAAATAATAAACAAGAGAGAAGAGCTACAAAAACACAACAAATGAATATATATAGATTTATTTCATATGAAGGTCATTTAACAAAAGTGTCTCACATGAACTTTAAATGTACAAAGTATATGAGATCTAAGAAACTATGTTTCAAAAAAAAAATAACTCTAGTTTTTGGGCATGATTCCAAAAGAGGACACTATACAAGTGCAACAATTATATTTAATAGTTATACATAATTGTTAAATATAGTAGATTACAAAATTATAGGTGTTAGTAAAACTTTTTTCCCCTTTCTTTGTGATATTGTAATTTCTTAGTGGTAGTTATTGGGGAAATGAAATAAAAAAATTGCACAAGGAGAGGAAAACAATATTACTAATTAGAAGCAACGTGTGCAAAGGGAAAAAATCAAAAACAAAATCATGTTTATTTCTATTTTTTCTTCTCTTTTAATATCCTCGATATTGGGACAATAAGTGATAGGGATATTAAATGTAGTGATATAAATATTATATTAGGAAATCTTTGTAATCATAATAGGTTACATACAAGTAGTTAATAGTGCTGAGTGGGAAAGCATGCAAGAAAGAAAAAGTACATGAAAATGATTGTGCAGAGTAGTGTGTGTGTGAAAGAAGTGTTGTGCAAGATGTAGGTAGGTGGAAGAAGTGTTTAGAGGTGTGAATGTCTGTTGAGGTGGAGAAGTGGGGATGTGTTTAGAAGGGGAAGTGTTGTTTGGAGAAGGATGTGTGGAGGTAAGGCATGTACATTGTTAAATATTGTGTGTAAGAAAGGCATGTGTAGAGCTAAAGTCTATGTGAAAGTAAAGTATCTACCAAGGTATTCATGTGTGGCGGTAAAAAAGTATGTATCATTTTACTTCTTCTACGAAATTCCAGAAACATGAACAAATCATAATATTTTCTATTTTATTTTACTTTATTTGGTTCTATACCCAACATATTGGGGGAAGTTAAGGCATATTATGGATATGTTAAGGTATTAATAAATATCATCTTTATATGATTTCTCTAGGAATATAATTCCTTTCTGAGTTACTTGGAGAAAAATGGAGCTACTTCAATTCATGCAAGACAAACATAGAGTCAAAAGTAACGAATTTGATTTGAATTCAAATTACTTATTTCTTTGGAAAACTTTATTGAATTTTATATAATGCACTTAGAAATATTTCTAATATTATTTATACAAAAATGAAGCATAAAGTTAGTAAGTAGAGTCTCCCTCACTTGGTGGAAATCTTTCCTTTCTCCCCTATATTTTGGGTGGGCTAGAGTTATTTTCTATGTGAAAGAAGATACTATGTGCAAATGTAATTTTCATGTTTTTACATGGAAAAAATTGAAGAATTTATACTAAATAGAAAAACTTTTAATTTCTAAACAAATATTTATTAATTAGATATCATGGTTATATGATTTCTCTAGTTGTATAATTAATTTTTCGGTTACTTAGAGAGAAATGAAGCTACTTCCATGCATGATAGAAAAACACAAATTCTAAAGTAGTAAATTCGATGTAAATTCATATTAATTATTTGATTGGAGGAGTTTATTAAATTTGATATAGTCCACACAAAAATATTTCCAATTGTATTTATATATCAAAATTAAGCATAAAGTGGGTAATGACACTCTCTCTTATTTGGTGGAAATCTTTCCTTTTTCCCTTATATTTTTGGTAGGCTATTGTTATTCCATATGTCAAAGAAGGTACTAAGTCGAAATCTAATTTGAGTGCTTTTAATTGGTAACAATTGGAAAGGAATTTATTCTTACGAGATATTAAACATTTAATTTAAGGATACAACATTTATTAATTCTAGTAATAGAAATATGTAAGTGCATTTATTAATGTCTATAGGCATATGCGATAAGCCTCCCCACTTGAAAAGTTTCACTAAATATAAAGCTAGTTGAAGTAAGGAATGTGAAAAATAAGGCATGTGTGGAGGTAAGCCATATCCATAGGTAAAGAAAGAGTAGAGGTAAAGCATGTATGGTGGTAAAAGGTTAAGGTTCACTCCTATGCACAAGGTGGGAGAAAAAAAATAAATACTTAATTTATAATCATGTTGGAAAATATGCCTAAGTATTTAGACTTGGGTGTAAATGTTAAACAATAAAGTTGTGATGAATAAATTAAGAATATGTAATAAATGATTTATTTATCTAGTTCTTTATAATTTGACATAATTATAAAAAGTAGATATAAATTAATAAACTAATGCAATTACAAAACTAAAGTATAAAATTGAGACAAGTTCTTATAATTGTTTGGAAAATCAAATGATTTTGAGCTTATTTTTCATTTGATTGTTTTTGTTTAGTTGACATTTAAATTTTTAATGCAGAGTGTACACGAGTGCACTGTGCCAATTTTTATTGATGAAAAATAAATGCCATGATCATATAATTTGAAAATTTGATAGCAGAGTAAGAAAATGTAAAAAAATATATTGCACAACCAAGGAAGAAATAATACAATGAGCCAGCTAAAACTTCTTCATAAAATTCATATACCTAAAAACATGCAAAAACAAAACATAACATATGAATGAAAAGAATAGAGTACCAAACATAATTTATAAGATGCAAAAAACCATTAAAAAATGATAAATAAATAGCATTATTGTTATGTAATATAAGTATGTACAATGTTAAAAAATAATGTGAGTTACACCATATAGCCATAATGAACTTAGTAATCACAAAAAGTTACATAAACAACTTTAATATGAAACATAGGGTTCAATACTACATATTACCTTAGTTGAGTATGTTTTTTTGTTAGATTATATTTTATTAGTCTTTGTTGAATTTCTTATCTATGAATCATGCTATTACTTACACAACTAGCAATAAGGAAAATCATAATAATCTTCCATATATAACATGTATACAAATCAATGACATTTATAAAAAAATGAAGTATATAATTGCTTTAATTTAGGTAACTAACTAATTGAACACCATGTTTTTTAGTTAATACATTGTTGGTCATTTTTCCTATTTTTACATTTTTCCTAATAGGTATTTGAATAGACATAATCAAGATTAAAAAGAAAAAACACACCATATTTACACTAAACTAAGACCGGAAGACTATAATAAGAGATGAGCTAAAAATGAGTGAAAAGGTAAAACAATAACTTACTAAGTAGTAAACAAGTAAGAAGATATAGAAATAAATGAAAAGATCAATAGATATACATTTGTATTATTTGAAAATCCTTTAGTAAAAGTCTCTCACGTGAACTTTAAATGTACAAAGTATATTACATGTATGAAACTATACTTAAAAAACCTTTTAGTAATAATTTTTGGAATGCCATGATTTCAAAAGATGACCTTGTACAAGTACAATGATCATGTAATTTTTGGAATGCCATGATTTCAAAAGATGACCTTGTACAAGTACAATGATCATGTTTAATAGCTATACAGAGTTAGTAAAGATAGTAGATTACAAAAATTCATATGCCACTAGATATTTTTTTTTCCATTACTTCATGTAACTATAATTTCATAGCTGCAATTCCTCCCCAAATGAAACACAAAATCTACATAGAAAGAGGAAAAATGGATTAGTAATTAGCAACAAAGTGTGCAAAGGGAAAAAGGAAGAATATAATCATTTTTTATTATTTTTTTATATTTCTAAGTGCATAATGTAAGTGAAATTACGTTTACACATGAAATGGTACCATTTTTTTATCAACAATGATATTGTTTATTTAAATTGTAAAAGTCCCAGTTATTCATAACCGACATAACGGGAAGACCGTATTTGAGATGTTTTATTTTTATTGTGAAAAAGATATCCAGAGAATTTTTGGGAAGAACTGTTGAAGAAGATCCCTTAGAAAAGTGCAATTTTACATTTTGTTTACATCCTCAATTTACATTTCAAATTATTCTCATAAGAAAATAATATTTTGCAATCACACTGTGTGCAATAAGGAATTTTATCTACTAAGCACTCCTTTGTTGTAATAAGGTATTTAATCCCACTACAAATTGTCTTGAATGGGAGGGAACATATCAATTGGCTTGAGTACTCGCTTTATTCGAAATAGTTTATTTGTTGATAGGCATTCATTCTTATCAAATTTATGGTGGATAAATAATGTAAAAAAGGAGAGCAGGGAAGGATGAAATAGTTGTGAAAAAAAGAAAAAAAATTGATTTTTCTAAAAGTTAAGATGTAATTGAAAACTTTTTTGGGCATTTATTCTTACAAGATTGTACAAATAATATTTTGTTGATTCATTATTAAGTGGCTCAAAGAAACTCAATAGACATATACATATGATATGCGACCCTTTTGGTACAAGTTGAACCATGTTTTTTAATAGAAGCATGATTTTCTTTCCCCTTCCTATATCTTTTTACAATTTAGTGTATTTCTGTTTATATTTCTCACCAAAATGGACTTGATAAAAATTTAAGGGAAAAATGCAACTAGTTGCAACAAACAAAGCATGGAAGTACGCATTATTTTAAGAAGAATTACAAAAAAGGAGGGAAGAATAAACGTGAAAAAGAAAAAGGAAAAAGGAAAAAAAAAATATGAAAGGACTCTAGAGAATACTGTGGCACTATCATTGTTCATTTCACAATCTTTTACATATATTTTGAATTGACGATTTTTTTTTGTTGGCATCCTGTAACAAGCATTGCAAAGATTCCAACTAAATAATATGTATTTTCTTCTAAAAGTGCAACAATTATAGTATCTGGAGTAAGGTGATGTTCGAAACAAATTACATTGGTATTGTATGAAAAAATAGAGGTTGGGGTCAATGAAATGTAGTGAGTAGCATCACCTCTTTCATAAAAAAAAATTATGATGTTGAAACATGTTATATGAACACTACTATGAATTGAGAAGTACGACATGAATTGAGAAATTATGTCATCACTTATGTTGACAGTTATTGTAAGTTATTCATTTACATCAACATCATAAATGCTTATGACTTACGTTTTTTGTGGTGAGAAGAATGTTTGAGTAGAAGTACAGTCATACAACACTAAGGCATATCCTTCCAAAATATTTGTTCAACTTCCCATGAAAATGTTAATGATGGAAAATGAGATTGCCATTTCTTTTTCTTGCATGTAAAAAAAAACATTTCTCTTAGGGGTTTCTATTTTTTCCCATTTTGAAAACACTAACATAGTGGAAGAAAGTGCAAAACCTAATTAATGTGAAAATTCCAAGATTGTGATTTGTTCTTGATTTTGGAGGGAAAAGCAATGAATGATTTATATAAATGACTAGTTTCATTTCCAATTGCTACATTATCTATTTTGGAAGTTGCCATGTTTCTCATTGTTTCACCTATAGCGACATAAACATTAAGTAAATATATTTTATATCAACTATGGGAAAATATATATAGGGACTTCGATGTTTAAAACTATGATTTTTTAACTTAAACATATCTAACTAATCCAATTAAGTCATGCATGTGTAGTGTTAAAAAAACGTTCTAACTCTATTTATATGCATATCATAGAGGAATCATTATTCAAATTCACTCCTTTGAATTTAAAAAACAGTACAAAATGTAAGGCTATTGAAATCAATTTTAGAACACGACCGTTGTAGATGTTTTCCTTCAAAAATACAAATGGAAGAAGAAAGTCTATAGTTAAAATGATTGTAATCCTAAGGTTTGATTAAAAATAGCCTAAAACCTATGAAAATATTTTCTCTTCTTAATATTTTCTAAAGTCAATCAGAGTAATTATAGGCTTCAACTATTGCAAATGTTAAAGAAGGTTTAGGCACAAAAACAAGCTAGATGAGGTAGATGATAAATGTCTAGCAAAATTTAGTATAACACAAAATAAGTACATCTACATGAGGCTTAAAGAGTAAGCATTGTCCAAGTCACCATATTCCTATTATAAGTAAGTATGTAATGAAATAGGTTAAAATAGACTCCAAAACAAGTTGCTAAGACATCATTAAGAAAATAAAATAAAGAAACAAGTTATCAATTCAAATAGGTTTAGCCACTAAGTGTTGTATCAACAACCCAAATTCTATGCACAATGACATAATTTTTTATCACTAGCTATATTTGAGCATATGAGTAATTTTATGTGTAACCTCAAAGCTATGAAGTGTATAACGCAAAAAGGGAAGAAAGCTTGTCTAATTGAGTGATTGTCTTCTGATTCATACATTTTGGAGCTAGAAAATTAAATGTGGTGTGCCTGTCTTTGCTAGGAAGATGCAGTGGTTTTGAGTGGGTGGTTTCCTTTGAATATTGACTTTTTGAAAATATGAAAAATACCCAAGGTTTACAAGTAAGAATTATGACAAAGATGCCAAATAGCCAATTTTATTAAGTAATATTGTTTTAAAATGTAAATGTAGGAAGCAGGAAAAATGCTGAAAAAAAAACTATAGATAATTAAAAATGAAGGTCAAGCAATCTCGACCTCACATAAATAAGTGCATTGGTTATAAGAAGGTTAAAATGAAAATATGTAACATTTTTTTATTATTAAATTCATCTTATAGAGGTTAATGTTGGTACCATTGCATATGATAAAATATCATGTCCAAAAGAAGAAGAGAAATAATGAGAGAAGAAAACAATACCTGAAATAAGGGGAGTGATTTTCTCTTGGAATCTTAAGTTTTTTTTTTTCGTTATCTCACAGAAATGAGAAAAAAAACAAATATATGATTAGAACCATTTGTTTCAAAGTTCAATTTAGGCGCAATATAGCATGAATTGCATCATTACTTCTCCAATATGCATCCAATAAACCAAATTAACAACAACGAGGATAAAAAATTATCCAAATATGGTTTGTTTGAGATTCTAAATTTGGAATGTAATTGTGTGTCAATTCTACAAGTGAATCGACTGCATATATTTAATTAGTTTCTTTCTTCTTTGGCTATTTGAATGTATGTCAACATTGAAATCACCAATAATAATTAAGATATAGTCACAATGGAGAATGTGTAATTTGGCTATTGATATTGTTTCAATGATTGTAAAAACAAGGATAAAAGGAGAAACATATATGTTCATAATACAAATAGGTCATATTACATAGATCTTTGAAATTACAAGCTCAACTTTTGTGTTTTAAAAATATTGTGTTTCAAATATTTTTTTATGTTCTCTTAGAAAAGTAAGGAAACCATGAATAGAGTATGATGCATTCAATTTGAATTTAGGAAACTTATGTTGGTTAGATAGGAAATGTATGTGTGTTTGTCTTGGAAGAAAATAAGCATATTGTTCATAATGTGTTCATATTTTCGAATACCATCAAGATTCTCAAGAAATCTACATGTGTTCATGGACGCATGCATCGGTATCTACAAACTAAGTATGAACAATACCAAAGTTCCAAAATACATTTTCAAACAATTGTTTCATTTTTGAGTATATTTTTTTGTAAACATGGAAATTGTGGTGTGTTAATTTTTGAAGAAATAACAATGAATTGATGGTTTTCACTCATGGAGGAGTTGTGTACACTAAATTGTGCATTCTAATGTTACTTAGGTCAAATGTATGTTTTTCTAAAGTCAAGCTTTGTTCTCTATGTATTGTACTAGCACAAGCTAGTTGTAATGGAAAATGTTTGTATCTTGCAATGAATTTTACCTTTAGATGATGGTAATAGATTTGCAACATGGAACACTATTGTCCATGTTGTTGAAATATTTCTGCCATATAATTCTTGGAATTTTTTTCTTTGTAATTTTTTGAATACGAATAAAAAAACTCTATCCAATGAACTTATTTTCCATTTTCTCCATTTGGATAAGATTTCAATGTTCTGTCAGCACCATTAACAATGCCATGTTTGATGTCTTAGATTCCAACATATAATTCAACAAGAAAATTTATTCTTATTAGTATTTTTTATCATAGTATTGTTGTTTTCTAATAGCATGCAAATTTAGTTTGGATGCTTTCAACCTTCTCAAATGCTTCAAGAACTATTAACTCTATATCCACACGTGAAAACATTTTTTCATCATGTCTTTGCACAAATTTATTTATGTATAATAGATATGGAAAAGGTGGATTAAATGGTGGTAGCCTATAACAATGATGATTTATGAATTTTATGTAAACATCTAATTCGACATTCAATCCCATTTTGTTCAAAATTTTAAAAATATTGTCTTTTTGATGCATTGGAATATGAAAAAAATAACATTTTACTTTGTCTTGTTAAAGACTATATGGAACTCTCACCTTGCGTTGGCATCCAACCCTAACCCGTTTACTTATGTAATAAGCTCAATGGGACAAGTTAGAGTCATAGTTAGTTAGAGAGTCAATAAAGACCATATTAATAATTGTAAGCGGTTGACCCGCATTAAAGAAAAGGGACAACAATTAGTTGTAAACGATCCATAGTTAATAAATAAAGTGGTTAACCCATGTTATGCAAGGGACCACTAATAGTTAGGGTTTTGGATGTCATTTAGCTATAAATAGTCTTAGTTAGTATGTGAAAGATCACCAAGTCTTATTTTAATTGAGCTATGATCTATTGGAGGTTGGCCCCTTGAAGAGGCAAGTGAACATTAAATTTGTTTTTGAATAATAAAATACTTTCTAGCTTTTCTCATTTCATGTGATAATTCTATGTTATGGGCTAAAATTTCTTTGTATTTATGGTATTCAGGATTTCTCGTAGGTCAAGCACATAACAAGTGGTATTAGAGCACTTTCCAAGGCCAGTTGTACCTCCAATTTTCGTAGATTTTTTTTTAGACTAGAGACGTGTTCTAGTGTCTTTAAACCACGAGATTTGTCATTGAGCACATAAACCAGTGGATTTGGGGAGGCATGCACGTTAGAACTCCAAGAGGTGGTCACACGTCTTGGAATCCTTTATAACCCCTGTGGGTACCCCTTTGAGTAGTAGTGCATTAGACAAAACCACACACAGACTACACTTCCACATACCCCTGGATATATCGGAATCCCATAGGCTCGTATAAAACCCAACCTTAGATAAGTCATCCACCATATTGCAGCTAGAGTACATTGAGAACAACACTCAGGGAGATTACTCACATGTACAATATGGTAGTCAGGTAATATGACTAAGGGTATGGTCAATCCTCCTTAGTTAGCACCCTGAAAGATTGGGTCGAGTACTAATTACTGGACCCTTGCATCTATTGTGAACTGTAGCACCTACCATTCCTTTGTGATCATAGTTCCCTTTGTTATTTGAAGATCTCCCTCTACCTTATCTTCCAAATCAAATCTAGTAGTTAGGGTTATGTTGTCACTGTACAACTCATATTCAATAGTTGGGGTTTTCACAGTGTAGATCAGTTTGATTGTGTAGTGAGGGTTTTGGCCACCATAGTCAAAATTAGAATGTTGCAGCATATTCGGTAGGACCAAAACCTTAGGGTCTTTATTACTACAGTCCAGGCCTAATTTTTGCTGAATAATAAGAAATAACAAGATTTTTGGAATTCAACCACTGCACTATTGATTAATAGGGATTAATACTCCTTTTGGAGTAAAAAAAATATTGTTTGAGACCATCTCGGAATGCTTGCAAGAGACTTATCCCATAAGCTATAGGATGATGAGCTAGTCATAGTGGTACCATTCACTTGTAATACCCCAATTTTCTAGTAGTCCAAAAAAAAATTCCCACGTGACTTCAAGTGACCCACGCTATTAGACTCCCACGTTCACCCATCTATCCAAGAACACTAATCTTAAGTAATTAACTGGGGTGGTGAATACTAGGTACTAGATCTTAAGTTATGGCTTATGAGAGGGTCGAACACCTTGAAATAAGGTTTGAATAATTCCAGGACATTATGGAAAATATTACCAAACATCTCTCACAACTAACAGAACTTATAAAAAAGTCTCATAGGGAAGAGACTAGTGTTGATGCACACATAGAAGGAGAATCCATCCATCACATTCACTTCCATGGAAATCACCACCATCCCAAACACCAAGAACCTAAGTTGGACATCTACAAATTTGATAGCTTTAACCCTAGAGTATGGGTAGGACAAATGGAACAATATTTCTCCCTTAATGATATCTGCAAAAATGAAACTAAACTACATGTGGGAGCCCTTTACATGGACCAAGAGAGATGGAAATTATGGTAGTGGCATAAGAAATGTTATCTAGGGAGAGAAACTAAGAACATGTTCTAAAAATCCATGTGTGATCACTTTGACTGGGAATCTAATTTTCCGGGTTATATCATTAATCTCTGAAAAACAGGTACAGTAAACGACTACAATGCAACCTTTGAGCAATTGGCCATCATAACTGATGGTCTAAGAGATGACTTCTACTTGGAGTGTTTCGTCAATGACCTTAAAGAAGCCATCCAAGCCCATCTACGGATGCACCATGCAACTTTTTGGTTGGACGCATGCAACAAGGACTTAGATGTGGGAATTTCCTTAAATTCCCAATCCAATCATCCAATTTTCATCACCAAGGTGTGTACCACCTGGGTGCAAGGCCTCACCCAAACACTTAAGGTTCAAAAGTTGTCACCAACAAAAATGGCTGAAAAAAGAAAAGACAAATTGTGCTAGTACTATGATGACATGTACTCCCCTAGACATAAATGCAAGGAACTAAAATTATTTCAAATTGTTGCTACTGATAATAACTTAACAGAGGAAGCTCCATCCCTTGAGGTGCCTCAGGAAGAATTCGAGGAAAGCTAAACTGGAAATGATCTCACAACTACGCTAGATGAGCTAGTTATCTCACTACATGCCTTGGTGTTATGAAACTAGCTCACAAAAGGATAGAAAAGATAGTTGAAAACCTTAGAATTCAGCCTCTTCGAGGGGGCAACCTGCTTTACATTACACAAATGAACAATTCTTGGATGATTCAAATGAAAAAACCTCCTTTCTATATATAGGAGTGTAAGGAGTCACAATATAACCCGGCCAACATAAAAATAATAATATAAAGCCACAAAAATAACAATATAGGGATTCTATGGGGCAGAATAATAACAATATGGGGACAATAGGGGCACAACAATATTAATAAGGGATACAACTACAATAGTAATGTGTTAATAACTAGTATTATAGGGACCTAACATGCCCCTCTCCTTCAAAAAAGTGTTGTCCTCAACGTTTGAGTAGTTCTGGATGCTTCTATATAAAATTCTCATCCTACCATGTGGAATCTTCAGCGGATAAGTTCTTCCACTTAATGAGATACTCCGAAATTGATCGATTCCGTAGCTGTCGAGTTCCTGTTTTTGTGACTTCTTCCGATTCCAATATAATTTTTCCTTCCTCATCAAGCTCTGGCAATATTGTTTGAATTGGGAGCTTGTCTCCTATAACCTTATTTAAACATGAAACATGGAAAACTGGGGGCACTTAAGAAGCTACACGAAGCTCCAATTTGTATGCCATCGTACCAATCTTTTGTAACACCTTGTACGAACCATAATACTTTGGTGATAATTTATTATCCTTATTAGCTTGCTTGAGGGAAATTTGTTTATATGGTTGTAGTCATAGGAATACCCAATCACCTACATCAAAACTTCTTTCACTGCGATGTTGATCTGCCTATGTTTTCGTTCTATTATGTTCCAACACGAGGTTATCCTTTAAGAGTTGGAGGACTTGTTGTTGATGTTCGATGTGACGTTCCACTGCTTGAACCTTAGAATTTTCTCTTAAACATGATGCGATGGATGGTGGATGATATCCATAAATTTTCATAAATGAGGTCATTTTTTTTGTTGTATGGAAGGAAGTGTTATACCACCATTCATCCAGAGGCAACCATTTGACCCATTGTGTTTGTTTATCATATACAAAGCAAAAAAGATATCCTTCCAAACATTTGTTTACTATCTCAGTTTGCCCATCAGATTGAGGATGATAAGATGAGCTATGAGCTAACTGAGTACCAAGACAAGAAAATAATTCTGTCCAAAAATTTCCAATGAAAATGGGATCTCTGTCACTCATAATAATCTTTGGATTTCTATGTAGCTTTTGAATTGTTTCCATAAATGCAGTAGAATTGTACTGGCTTTAAATGGATGTGATAATGCACAAAAGTGTGCATACTTGGTAAGTATATCAACTACCACCATGATGAAACTCTTTCCCTCAGAATTGGGTAAACCTGTGATAAAATCCATTGAAACCTCATCCCAACGTTGGATTGGAATGGAAAAAAGTTGTAATAGACCTGGGGTTTTCCATTTTATTTTGTTTGCAAACAAAACATTCCACCACAAACTTTTGAATATTCGATTTAAGGCCATCCCAAAGAAGTTCCTTCTTAACCCTATGGTAATTTTTTAAAAATCATAAGTGCCCTCCTAAGGGAGAAGTGTGAAATTCCATAAGAATCTTTTGTTTGAGTTGAGAATTCTTACAAAGTTATAAGTGATCTTTGTACCATAACAAATAATTTTGCCAGCTAAATGTATCAGATGTACTGGAATCTTGTTGTAACTTTTGAATAAATGCCCACGCTTCTTCATCATTCTTCCATTCCTTCCTTGCTTCGTTTATCCAATCTGGTTGGATAATAGAAATGGCGCACAACAATGCTTCCACATCCTCATCATTTCTTGAGAGTGCATCTACCACTGCATTTTGCTTTCCGTTTTTGTAGATGATTTCAAAGTCATAACCCAACATCTTTGTGACCCACTTTTGTTGCATTTCAGAGGATAAGCTTTGTTCTAAAAAGTATTTAAGGCTATCATTATTTTTTTTTACCTTGAAGTGTCTTCCCATTAGGTAGGGTCACCATTTCTTAAGTGCATGTAGTATTGCCAACATTTCCTTCTCATAAATAGCTTTGTGTAAAAATGTTCCCTTGATTAGACGACTTTCAAAAGCAATGGGTCTTTCATCTTGCATTAAAACAACACCAATTCGATTTCCTGAAGCATCACATTCCACAATAAAGGTTTTGTGAAGTCTGGTGTAGCTAAGACCGGTGCTTGGCAGATTTCCTCTTTAAGATGTTCGAAGGCCTTTGTTGCCTCTGGAGTCCATGAAAATGCATATTTCTTCAATAATGTTGTTAGAGGTGCTGCTATTATCCCATAATTCTTAACAAACTTGCAATAATACCCTATCAACCCGAGAAATCCTCGCAGATGCTTTATGGATGTGGGCATTTTCCATTCCTTAATGGCTTTAATTTTGCTAGGTGTTGTGCTATACAACAACCCCTATTTCATAATTTTTTTCTTAAAAAATAATAATATGAAATGGGTCCCTTTTAAACATAGACGTGTGAATAAATTGGTATTAACTTGTTATTAGAAAAAACCTTCATCAAAAGGTCCAAATGAAATACGATATCCCTTTTAAACAATGATAAAAGAGGCCTTTTAAACAAATCATAAAGCTTTTTATTATTACGATAAAGCGATTGCAAGATCACATATCGCAATAATAAAAGGAACATAAATAAAGGCCCATTGAATTACTCTGATCCAAAAAGGGAAATCACTATTGGATATCGGGGAAAAGCAAAGCACATCATCTATAAGGCATCCCCCATTCCTCCGATGCGATAAAAGGCATCGCTATCGGTAATCGGCGATGGTAATCAATGTGTTAATTGTGACACCTTCAAATCCCCCAATGCGATAAAACTTATCACCATCGGCGATCGGTGATTTTGCAATGGCATAATTAAAGTGACCTGAGCCTTGTCTCGATTGCGATGCATTAAATTAGGGTGTGTGTTTCTAAGCATATTAAAGATTGGCATGCATTATATCACCTTTGGTGATTGAACGATATTTTGGACTATTATGAAAACGCTCCCTTTCACGTCGCCAATCATCAAATGTGATTAACCACCAAAAATCTAAGCCACGCTTGAATCAATAGACATTATGATGGATTATTTAAAAGCTTCCTTATCATGATTGATAGGTGAATCGGCCAATTAATGAAGCAGTTATGCCGAGATTTTCCACTTAGATTCTATTTGCGGCAATTTTACCACAATCTTTAATTACTCGTTAAAAGATATAACTCTTTCATATTGGCTCTTGCTATTTATTTCTTTGTATCACACTAGTTTCTTTCCTTGTGCATAATTCCGTCGAAGTATCAAGTTTCAAGTAAATGGGAAAGAAATCTAAGAGATCCGCTGCGGCAGTGGCCCCTGCAGTAACAGTCCAGCCCACCAGTGACCTAGGACCAAGCAAAAAGGGCCTAATTTTGGACACTACATGTCTCAGCCTTAGAAATACAAGCTGGAAAAGCATCTATAATTTGATTGAGGCAGAAGAACCGAAGGAAGTGTTGGAAGAAGCTACGGCAGACTCAACTAGAAAATCAGAAGCCTCGCTGAAAGATTTGGCCGACTCATTTTTACACAGGATAGCAGCTCGGGAGAAAATTCTTCCTTACACTGATGTGGTCATATGGGTGGTCGAACAAATTCCTGTTTCTAATAGGACCTTTTGCATAGTTGATGGAAGAGTTTTTGGTTCATTTTAGCCTGAATACTTGAGGAAAATGTACCATTTGCTCGAACCTGAAAAGAAATACAACAAAGCTTTTCTAAAGAAATTCGCAAATGAGAATGAGACGGAATCAGCCCCGATTAGACAGTGGAGACAGACTCCCGCAAAGCACAAACATGAATCATCGGGTAAGTACTCCATGGATTCCTTAGCATCTCCTTTTTGTTATGCTGGGGCAATGATGTGTAGGATATGGGGAATGCATGATTTAGAAAAATTTGATTTCGAAATGGTTCCTTTAATGGAAGAAGCAACTAGTAGTTATGTCATGGATTGGGCCAATATATTGTCTAATAAATTAGCCTCTGCAATTCTTGATTTTAGATTCAATTCATGCAAAACCACCAAGACTATTCCTCCCTTCTATTATAGTGCTTATGTTATGGATATTCTTTGTTTCAATTCTGAATACCCGATACTTGGGTGGAGGTGGACACCACAGGAACCTAAGCCAATCCACATCTACCATCAGATGTTATGGAAGGCACATTATAAAGACCACTTGTATCAAATCTGTAACGGTTTCATGTTGCCTATCTATTATGCTATTTTTGATAAGCCTGCCCCAAGGATTTCTGATGAGGCAGAAATTGACATGACTGTTGTGGGAAATTGGTTCGAGGAAGATAAATTCACCTATATACACGTGTTTGGTAGTGCCACAAAACCCCATTTCCTCCCATTGTATGTGCCGGATAAACTGTTGGCATGCAAATTAGCTTACCAAATCACAACCGCTAGAACGTCCAAAACTCTTAGGACTTCCAAAAGTAGCTACGACGTATTCCCTTTAAGATGTGGTGTTTATACCATACTTGATTGGAAACATGCTGAGAAGGAGGCAGGAAAAATAAATATGCTCAATCTTGTGACCATCCCTAGTAGGCAATTCGATCCCCGGAAGGTTGCCTATAATGTGCTTGAATAGGCCAAACTTACTAAGTTTGACCATGAAAAAGATGAATTTGATGATTTATTTTCTTTAGAAAAATCATTGTCTCAAGGTAAAACATTGGCCAGGATGAAATATAATGATGAAGAACTGGTAGAATTCAATAGGCTCAGAGAACAGAGGTTGCAAACTCTGCCTCTGGACTTGTTGGCCACTACACCAACAACTAAGCCAAACAAGCCTGGGCAGAAGAGTATTGATGAGTCTCCTACTATAGAGAAAATTCCCAAAAAGGAAACAGAGCAGGAGAAAGGAAAAGAACAGGAAAAAGGAAAAGAGTAGGAAACAGAACAAGAGAAAGGAAAGAAGAAGGACAATGAAATTATTGATTTAGAGACTCAAATTGATCCTAAACTCCTCCAAGAGTGGCAGCAATTTGACTTTATTATAAACAATCCTGAGATTTCTCAAGGATTCGGCACACCCCAAGTGACAGTCAGTCAAGAAAAAACCACAACTATGGTTCCGATGGAAGGAACCAACAACCTACCTAGTAGTAAAGATGTGGAAATAATTCCCAAAGATCCATCTGATCGGATTGTTTTACAGATAGAAGACATACCACCATTAGACGTCTTTTACAGTCCTAAACATAGGGTTGTGGTGAAAAGACAGAGGAAAAGGAGGAGACTTGATCAATATTCCCTTTTGCTAGACCAAACAGAGATGGCTAATGTGGTGTGGAAGGATGAATTGAACCCTTCCAATGACCTTATGAAATTCTCCCAATATGCCGGAGCATATTCGGTAGCCACCATGGATAAAGCCTCGGAAGTGAGCAGCCTCCTTAAGGAAAAAGATCAAATCATTGATTCATTACAGTCGCAGGTGTCTGAAGCACAGCGGAAAATAGAACAATTGGAACAACAACTATCAACACAGCGGCAGACAAACAACCAATTAAATGAGAAATTACACAAAGAGAAACAGAGGATAGATTCGAGTGCAGTGCAGAAACAGAAGGAACTGTCCGAAGCAGTGGCCCAATTAAAGGGCATGAACGAACAAATGAGCAAGCCTAAGGATGAGAAAATTACTCAACTATCACGAGAAGTAGAAACGTTCAGGAGCTTTCTGTTTAGTCAATTTAGTGTTATCTAAATTGCTAGTATTTATTGTCAACCCGGGGGCTCGTAAGCTGATGAAGTGAGGGTGTACTATATGTACTTAAGTAACCTCTTAGAGTTTTTTTCTTATCGTTGGGGGTGTTGTTGTGGTTAATTATGTTCCTAAGATGGAGTGAGCATTTATAAACAAGTGAGTGATGGTGTGTGTGTAGAGTGAATTCTAAATGAGTGGAAGTGTGTGTTGAGTGATCTCTAACTATTTGCTTGAAAGGAAATGCTTGGAGAGAATAAATGAACTGAAATGACTTGAAATAAACTCGAAAGAAAATGACCACTACCAATGGCACTAGACACCGTTCAAGTTGCTGCTAAATAAAGAAAAGAGAGTCACTTTTAAAACCCAAGAATAAAGATTATCTCTCTCTAACTCGATGCTTCAAAGCACATGTACTGTGTAAAGCACGGAAAGAAAGTAGCTTAAGTGGAATTAGAAAAGTGAGAAAAATATGCTTGAAAGACTAATGATAATGATTTGCTATTTCTAATTCTCTACTTCAGCCATATGTACTATGGAAAGCATGATTAGAAAGTAGTGAGGAAATAGTCTAGGAAGCACTTTAAAATCAAAACTTCTACTTTAAAGACTAGTGGTAATGATTTACTCTTTCTAACTCGATGCTTCAAAGCACATGTACTGTGTAAAGCACGGAAAGAAAGTAGTGAAAGAACAGTCCAAAAAGCACCCAAACAAGCTGCAAATTAGTGATATTTTGATCTTAAAAGATAATAGTTTATGATGAAGATCATTCATGTATGTTAACAGCTCTTTGAGAAATAAGATTAAAAATTAACTATAAAGACAAAGGCAGCACTTGAATTGTCAACTTCAAATACCATTAGCTGTAAAGCAAACACACACATATAAAAATAAATCCCGGGCTAAAAGAAACCTGCAAAGAAATAACACTGATCAGCTTGAAAGAAAGGAAAACAAGTAAATGAAACTATACATGCTTAAGGAAATAAATAAGAAAATAATGAAATGCTGCACATGAAATACTTTACAAAGGCTGAGATGAGCAGGGGCCCTCTGTTCATTCAGCCACAAGAGAACTCAAAGATCTGGAAACTTCAAAACAGTGCTATATCTATTCCTCCATTTGCAAAAAGTATACAAAACAGAGTGCTGGAATAGCACTAGAAAACAGAGTTCACAATGCTTCTAAATTCAACACAAGTGCAGAAAATTACAACTAATCAAAAGTTCTTTGAGCGTACGCAGACGCAGCAATTTATAGGAGTTTCTAAGATAGCCTACTCGTACAGCTAATTAACAGAAAAACAATAAACAGTCATGCGTATTAATGGTCCCTTGACACATCACGGCTGCGTGGACGAGTTTAGTGGTTCTGTCGTTATGGATAATAAATCCCATGTTGGATTGCGTCCCCTGCCATCTGTAGAACATGGACAAATCACCATTTAAGATGACGTGACCAAACAGCTCTCAATCACCGTTTAAACCACCTTGAGTTGACCGTAGCTTAACCAGCTTTGACCATGGGTGAAAATGACGTGGATGGCTGGAACAATGGGACAGGAACCTCGAGCACATTGATACCTGAGTGCCCATGTGGCTCGTCTAGCAAACCGACACGTGGATCATAGTGTTTAACAAAAAGGCTGCAGGATCTTCAGATAGCTGCGGGATCATCAGATAGCTGCGGGATTCCTGCAAGTAAGTCAGAAACTAAACAAATAGTCATCCATTAGCAAAACTTGCTTGATCATGCTTATTGACACTTAATGTAATGATCTGAGAGGTTTTATGGTGAAAATGAGGCAAAAGTGAAGGAAAGATAAGGAAAAGTTGAGGAAAATGGTAGACAAATAGGTGTAGAATAGAGGTTCTACATACCCCCACTCCGAGGGTATTGCATGTCCTCATGCAATGAAAGCACAATTCAATCCATCTGCTGGGATGCCTCAGCTAGGACATCCAACCTCCTTCTCTTCCTTTGTGTAGAAACATTAACCTTTGGCCTCTTGAACATGCATCTGAATTTCAAATTAATTAAGGCTCTGTTCAGCCTTCTACATCTCTTCTTGAGTCTGCTGTGTTTCTTCTGCCACATGCTCATGTGAAGAAAGGTGTTATCTTGGATTGCTTTGGCAATATCAGCTTGCTGCTTCATTTCTTCATTTCTCTGTTTAATGTGACGGTTTAGCACTTCAAGTTCATAGATTTCTTGTTTAAGTAAATCTATTTGCTGCTCATGAGGGATGACATTACTTGGGCCAGCAGTGTTTTGCTCCAATGTTTCATAATAGTTGTACACCTCTTGTTGAATTGGGTCAACAATTGGTGACTTCCTTGGACTATATTCATGCTCAGTTTCAGTTTCAAACTCCGGCTGAAATGGACTGTCTTCTCTTGGAGGAGTAGCTGCCTCACGTGATGGACTATCCTCAAGGTCTGCTTTTGTAGCACCCTTCTCAGGTGTGCTAAGATCAACGAAGAGTGTCCTTGTGGCTTTCCTTTTATTCTGCAATCTACTACTCCTTCTTACAGTGGCAGCACTCTGTGTTTCTTTTTGTGCCTTTTCCTTTGGTTTTTGAACTTTTACTTTCTCAGAGAGGGTAGTTTTCTCATGGAGTTTAGCTACCCTTTGTGCTAAAGGTTGGTTATCTCTTTCTTCACCACTAGAATGCTCTGGGGTCTGGTCAGTTTCTTGGATTATGGATTTCCCCTTATCTTGTTTTTGTTTCTTTTTGTCTTCTCTTTTCTTTTTGGCAGCTTCCTTGGCAAGTTCAGCGAGGGTTTCTGAGATGACCTCTTGAGCACTATCTTCAGTAGGTTCAATCTCAGGTTCAGGATGATGGACTTCTATTTCTTCTACAGTTTGTCCTTGAACAGTTTCCTCTAAGATATCAGTCTCAGAGATACTTTCTTTCCTCTTCCTTCTGCTTTTTCTAGGTATAGAAGACTCTCCAGGTTCTGCAAAATGATTCCTTACAAGGAATTTCTCCCATGTGTCTTGTTTTTCTTTTAACTGTTCTTCTATCAATAATTTTACAAGACCATGGTGACAGAGGTAAGCTTCTACATTTCGTGGATTCCGTTGAGCCATGGAACACATTTTCCTAAGGCTTTGAAATAGGAAATAAGGAAGATTTATATCATGTTCTCCTTGAAATTGCAGCATAATTTTACCATGATAGACATACAACACTCCAAATCTCCCTTCACAGGTGAAAAATTTTTGTACTAATAGCAATAGAATTTTCCATTCTTCTTTAACATGGGAGATTGGAATTCCTTTGGTGAAAACACTTGTGTCCATACCTGGGTTTTTAAAAATCCGCTTCCATTGTTGATCCTGGACTGCCCGGTTTTTGAACCAACGTTCACCGGTTTGTGGAAGAGAGGTAGCCCTTGCTATGCTTCCTTCGCTGACTGTAAATGTTAAATCACCCACCTCTGCCTGACTGTCTTTATCCTTAAATGATCTTGCAAAGGCTTTGGTTACTTCTTTATGGTAGCCCTTAAACTTTCTGATACATTGTAACCAATTGGCTTTTTGTAGTGCCTCCTCAACCTGAGGATATGCCTCCAAGAATTTCGAACCTTCCGGTTCAGCCCTCAAAAGCTTTCCCATCGACTCCTCAGCTCTATTTGAAACACGAATTTGATGGTGACCTTACACAGTAACCCCGTCACTTTACACAGTAACTCTGTAACTTCACACAGTAACTCCTCGGTTCCTGTTCAAACTTTGTGGAACATAGGGTATACGGTGCATCAACAGCCTCAGACACCGAGAATTCACGGCTTGAATTAGAGTTAAGCGGTGGATAACAGCGTGGACACAGTGAAAATGGTGACTAACAGTCGTAATACGACTGTATCACAGGTTTACGGGCTATACGGCAGAGGGAAAACAGAGGATGGTTTATGGAGGTAATCGTGGTGAGTGAAATGGAATAAGGGAGATGATAGCGAGGAATGGAGTATTATGAGCACAGAGGGTTTTGAAATGATGAATGGAACGGCTACATTCTCCAATTTCGGCTGTGAATTGACACATGGCTGCGGGACGAGAACTGAGAGACGTAATACGGTAGGTTACGTCATTAGGGTACAAGACCTTAATGACCGAAACAACCATATGTAATTTCAAAAATCATGGTTATTATGAGCTGGTAGACGTGGAGGATTCGTAGATTTGTAGTTGCATGGGAAAAGAAAATGGGTAATCATTACGTTTAGTGGCCAACAAGACATAACCCAGAAAATTCCGCATAATGAAATAACCATAGGTTTAGAGTTTTGAACATACCTCGGATTCACATTTGATTTGGCTTCTGATGATTTGCTACTAACCTTTTGTTAACTTTATTGCTAGCACATGATCTTTCCTCCTTGTCTTTGATGATTTTGAACTGTAAATATTGTCTTCAGACAAGCTGTGTTTCTTGTGCAGGTACAGAAGGCTGCAGGAAGGCTAAACGGCTGCAGAATTGTCAAATAGCTGCAGGAGCTGTAATGAAGTTTTCCAGCTGCATAAAATACTTTAGTTGCCTAAAAAAAACTTTATTAATGAAGTGAAATGGAATGAAGGAATGAATGAATGAGTGAGTGGAAAGCAGTGAGGTGAAGTGAGGATGGTAAGATGGAAGGAAATGGTGAGATGGAATAAGTGAGATGAAAATGAAAGAGAGAGATTTTTTTTTTTATTTTTTTTTTGGAAAACATGAGGTGTCAGGTGGCCCTGATTTTCACCTTATGTTTTCTGCATGAGACTGCCAATCAGAGATTGGTTTTCAGGCTCATACATTTATTCATTTTTTTTTTTTTTTTTTTTTTTTTTTATTGAAATTGAAAGAAACAGAGATTAGGCTGATGGAGGAGAAGAATTCTTCTCCACCAGCCTCATTTCAGAATCGCCTTGGAATAACTTAACAAACTCCTCTTTTGAGAGTGGCTTGTGGTAGACTTTTAACCAGTGGCCATTCACAATAAAGGGAGTTTGAAGTTCATCAATAGTCTTCACTCTAACTGCTCCATTATTAAAGACTTCATCAATCTCATATGGCCGAAGCCAATGAGTTTGAAATTTTCCTTTGAAGTCCTTAAATTTTGAATCAAACAAGAGTGTCCAATCACCTTTTTGAAACTTCTTTTCTTTGATATGTCGATCATGCCATTTGCTTCTTTGGTGCTGAACTAGATCGGTCCTTAGAATTGCATCTTGTCTCATTTCATCTAGTTCATTTAACTGGTCCATTCTGTGCTTCTGGGCTTCTGATAAGCTCATCCCCAATTGAACTGCTGTCTTGAAGGTCTTGATTTGGAACTCAATGGGGAACATGACTTCCTTCCCATAAACAAGTTCATAGGGAGAATGTCCTGTAGTGTTCCTCCATGTAGTTCTATAGGCCCATAAGGCTTCAGGAAGCCTTTCTGCCCAATCTCTTCTATGAAGATGAACAGTCTTTGTGATGATGCTTTCAAGAACTTTATTTGTAGATTCTACTTGACCATTCGCTTGCGGATGGTATGGAGTAGATGTTCTATGCTTAATCTTATATTCCTCCATCAGCTTTTCCACCATCCTTGATGTAAATTGGCTTCCCTGATCTGTTACAATTTCTCTTGGGACACCAAAACGAATGAAAATATCCTTGAAAAGAAATTGAACAACTGAATTTTCAGTAGCAGAAGTTAATGCTATAGCTTCTACCCACTTGGTAACATAATCAGTACAAACCAGTATATATCTATTTTGCTTGGATGGCGGATTAATTGGTCCAACAAAATCTAGAGCCCATTTCTCGAAAGGTTCGATGCATACCTGTGGCTGTAGTGGCATTTCATTTGAAAGAGTTGGTCTCCCAGTTCTTTGACAACTGTCACACCTTTTAACATATTTCTTTGCATCCTTAAAGAGAGAAGGCCAATAATATCCTGATGAAAGGATTTTATAGGCAGTCCTCTTATCAGAAAAATGTCCGCCACAAGGTTCGTCATGACATGCCTTAAGGATGTCAGGCATCTCATCCTCTCGTACACATCTTCTGATCATCAAATCTGGCCCTATTCTGAACAATTCATTAGAAATCCAAGAATAAAGTGAACTATCCTGAATGATTTTCCTTTTCTCATTAGGAAATAAATGTAAAGGTATTTTTCCAGTAACTAAATAATTAGCAATATCAGCATACCAAGGGGTTTTGGTAGTTACTGCAAACAAATACTCATCTGGAAATTTATCCTCTACAGGAGAGTCCTCATTAGTGTTTTGGATTCTAGACAAGAAGTCAGCTACTGTGTTCTGTTTACCTGGTCGATCTAACACAGTTATGTTGAATTCTTGTAAAAGCAAAAGCCATCTTGTAACTCTACCATTAGTGACTGGTTTGTTCATGAGGTATCTAATGGCAGAGTGATCAGTGTGGACAAAGGTTTCATAGCCGGTTATATAGTGTCTAAACTTGTTTATAGCATGAACAATGGCTAGAAACTCCTTTTCAGTAACAGTATAATTTAACTCAGTAGGAGTCAAATTCTTACTCGTGTAATAAATGGCATAAGGGATCAAATCCTTTTGTCCCAAAACAGCTCCTAAAGCTGTATCTGAAGCATCAGTAGAAATGTGGAAAGGGAGTTTCCAATTTGGACCCCTTAAAATAGGTGCTTCAGATATTCTAGTCTTTAAAGCTTCAAAGGCAGATTGACATTCAGGATCCCACTTAAATTCACAATCTTTAGTAAGTAATTTGAAAAGAGGGGATGCTATCTTAGTGAAGTTTTCAATAAATCTTCTGTAATAACCAGTAAACCCAAGAAAACTTCTAACATCTCTTTGGCAATTTGGAACAGGTAACTTAGAGATGACTTCTACTTTAGATCTATCAACTTTGATTCCATCTCCTGAAATATGATGTCCTAAAACAATCCCTTCAGTAAACATCATAAAACACTTTTCATGACTTAAAGAAAGATTTGTTTCCTTACATCTTACCAGTACTTTTTCCAAATTTGCCAAAGCTTCTTCAAATGTATTACCATAGACTGTGAAATCGTCCATGTATACCTCTACACAATCATGAATCAGATCTGAGAAGATTCCTAGTACAGCCCTTTGAAATGTAGCAGGTGCATTGCACAAACCAAAAGGGAGTACTCGATAGGCAAAAGTCCCCCAAGGACAAGTAAAGGTGGTCTTGTCTTGATCTTCAGGTGCTACCTGAATCTGATTGTAACCACTAAAACCATCCAAGAATGAGAAATACTTTTTACCTGCTAAAGTGTCTAATACCTGATCAATAAAAGGTAGAGGAAAATGATCCTTTAAGGTTGCCTTGTTCAATTCTTGATAGTCAATGCAAACTCTCCATTTACCATTCTTTTTGGGCACTATAACCAAGGGAGAAACCCATTGGCTATCTGAAATGGGGTAAATGAAGTTTACCTTGAGCAATTTCTGAAGTTCTTCTTTCACAATTTCCCTAAGATTTGGATTCATCCGTCTTTGTGGCTGCCTAACAGGTCTGCTGTTTTCTTCAATGTAAATATGATGAATACAAGTCTTAGGGTCGATTCCTTTCATGTCAGTATATTCCCATGAAAAGGCAGTGGAATGTTTTTGCAACAGTTTAGTTAATTCCTCTTGTTGTAGTCTTTCCAAGTTCTTGTTGATGTTTAATGTTTTTCCTGGAAAGATTTCAACTGTACAACTACCAAACTCTTCCATTGATAAGAGAGACATCTGTCTAGAGGAGAGATATTCAATATCTGCATCTAACTGGAATTGTGAAGAGTCATATTCTAAAGGTGCCTCAAAATTTTCTAATGTATTTAGAATTTGACTGTCCTCACTGATTTCAGAGATGGTTAGAACAGGTTGAAGAGTATCCTCATCATCAATCCACTCATCTTCCCCTATTTCTGTTATTGCCTTTGCGGGAGGATACAAGTTGAATTTCTTGGTAGAATTACCATCTGATATATACATGTCTCCCGACCTACAACTTATGAAAGCATCAGCTGTGGCCAGCCAAGGTCTTCCTAGAATAAGAGGATGTCCTCCTAGATTGTTCTTGGGAGTTAAAATCATAAAATCAACTGGATATTCCCAAGAGTCTAGTGAGACTGGAATGTCTTCCAATACACCATCAGGTTTAATGATTGATCTGTCTGCAAGTTGCAGCAAAGTAGGTGTAAAGAGAAGGTTAGGAAGTTTTAACTGATCCATGGTCTGTCTACTCATAATGTTGATAGCGGCTCCTAAGTCAATCAAGGTATTTGGGATTTCAACCCCATTAATATGAGTTTTAACAATAGGGCTACCGGGATCTACATATTTTTGCATGGTAATTTTACCCATCATAATGTCTGCAATTTTTCCAACTAGATGTATCCTTTTGGTGTCTCTGGTTCTTTTTATTGTTTTTTTCAAACTCATCTCATTTATTGTCTTTGCTAGAATGGGAATCTCCTTAATGGCTGTTAACAAGGGAATCTTGATACAGACATTTTTCAATTCATCTAGGAAGCTATAGTCAGGCAACCAAATCTGCTTCTCCACTCCTTTATCAATTTGCAATCTTTTAGGAAAAGGAGGAATAGCTGAAGATGTGGGTTGCTCTACTAAGGGAGTTGATTCTTTTTCTTTTTCTTTAATGCTTGGGTTTTGAAGGGATACTTCAGAACCCGTATTGGCTTTGAGAGATTCTTCCTCAGAAATGCTTGGTTGTTGAGCACTTGTAGAAGGTTGGTCTAAGATTCTACCTGATCTGAGTTGGACCTCATTGAGAGGGACAACCATATAGGTAGGGAATGGTTGACCTTCCATAAGTGGTTGACCTTCCATCACATAAGCACTTTGAGGATTCCTATTATTGGGGTTTGGTTGAGGTTGAGAGGGAAGTTGATTTGGCCTCTGCTGAGATTGTAACAAGAGTTGAGAATTTTGATTTTGTGGAGGAGTTTGTTGTTGTTGAGGGAATGGTAATGACAATTGTTGACCTTGATTTGGAAGTTGGGGAGCTTGCTGATTCTGAAAGGATTGAGGATATTGATAGAATTGGGCAAATCTCCCATAAGGATTTTGCATTTGCATGCTTTGCAACCATGCTTGGAAAGGATTTTGTGGTTGTGACCAAGGTTGTTGCCAAGGATTCCAATTTGGTGGGGGCTGGAAATTCATAGAGTTATTAAACCCTTGATTTTGCTGCCCCTGCCAAGGTCTTCTTGCAACAAAACAAAGAGATTCAAGCGTACTTGGATCTTCTTGGAAGACTGCTTTGAGGCCAGGGATTGAAGGACATTCCTTGGTCTCATGAGTTTCTGAGCAAATTACACAGGTTTCCACAACTTGTGCTTCCAAGGGACATTCCCTTAAAGCATGCTTCTTTCTACACTTCGGGCAAAAGATGGTCATAGCCTCGGCTTCTGCTTTTTGTTTATTCTGAATCTTAAGGGTATCAATTTGTTCACTAAGACTCCCTAAGATGTCAGTTTTAAATTCATCTAGCATATTACCGATTTCAGCCCTACTCACTGATCCTGTTGCAGATTTATTTGCCCTAAGGAGAGAAGGATCTCTAGGCCCTTTTTGAGTTTTTGATTTGCCCCTTGAGAGATGGGTACAAAGTTCTGCTATATCACTGAGAGGAAGTTGAGAAATATCCCCTTTCCCCATCATGTTTAAGATATCTATCCATTCATCCCTAATGGCTTTTAATAAGAGGGCTTTTAAGGTCTCTTCATCCAAGGTGCTCATTTTTGCTCTTTTTAAATTATATTGAAATCTCTCAAGTAAATCTTCTAAGCTCTCATCGTCTTTTTGCATCATTTTAAAAACCTCATCCTTATGATTAGTAGGCATACAATAGTCCAAATATCTATCCAAAAAGGTTTGTTTCATTTCATCCCAGGTCCTAATGGACTGAGTAAGTAACCCCATGAACCATTTCAAAGCTTGATCTTTTAATGTTGATGGGAACAGTTTGAGTTTCTGAGTATCATCCAGATAGTCATAAGTTCGACACACAACTTCAAATTCAAACAAGAACGTTTCAGGGTCCTCAGTTCTTAATCCATGAAAATTTGGGAGGACGGATGGTGATATGTTTTTCATGGTGGCTCGGGAGTCCTCATCAACAATGGGAAACCCAAATGTGTTATCCCCATATCTATTTCCTCCAATGGGACCTCTACCTCCTCCATTGTTATTGTTATTTCCTCCTCCTCCTCTACCTCTACCTCTATCGCCTCCTTCTTCCTCTGCCATGATGATTCTCCTAGGGATTTCAAAATCTTCTGGTTCTTCTACAAAGGGTGAATGAGAAGAGATTTCTCCTTCCTCCTCAGGTGAATCTATTTCCTCAATTACAATTGGTTTTCTGGTAGGAGAAAGAGAAGAGTCTCTTCCTAGTTCAAACTCAATAGAAGGTATAGGAGAGTCAACTCTTGGCTCTTGAATTTCAGGACTAGGAGTTTCGGTTGGAGATAAGGGAGGTGTCTCTTGTCTATCTCTTGAAGCAGATGGACTTGTAAAAATTGAACTTCGAGCTCTAGCTAAAAACCTTCCCCTAGAATCTCTAGCTCTATGCATGTCATTCTTATTTTATCTTCAAGTCAAGTTAAATAGTTCTTTTTCTGATCTTCTAGTTCACTCTAGGTGCAAGAAGAGAGCATACTCAAGAAACTATTAAATCAATAACTTTCTCCTTTCTGATCCTCCAGATCACTTCAAAGTGCAAGAGTAGAGCATACTTAGATAGGTTATTAACTTCTTTTCTTGAAGTTTTTTTTTTATATTTTTTTTCTTCTAAGAATATGGCTACTTAATTTCACTTCCCCGGCAACGGCGCCAAAATGTTTAGTCAATTTAGTGTTATCTAAATTGCTAGTATTTATTGTCAACCCGGGGGCTCGTAAGTTGATGAAGTGAGGGTGTACTATATGTACTTAAGTAACCTCTTAGAGTTTTTTTCTTATCGTTGGGGGTGTTGTTGTGGTTAATTATGTTCCTAAGATGGAATGAGAATTTATAAACAAGTGAGTGATGGTGTGTGTGTAGAGTGAATTCTAAATGAGTGGAAGTGTGTGTTGAGTGATCTCTAACTATTTGCTTGAAAGGAAATGCTTGGAAAGAATAAATGAACTAAAATGACTTGAAATAAACTCGAAAGCAAATGACCACTACCAATGGCACTAGACACCGTTCAAGTTGCTGCTAAATAAAGAAAAGAGAGTCACTTTTAAAACCCAAGAATAAAGATTATCTCTCTCTAACTCGATGCTTCAAAACACATGTACTGTGTAAAGCACGGAAAGAAAGTAGCTTAAGTGGAATTAGAAAAGTGAGAAAAATATGCTTGAAAGACTAATGATAATGATTTGCTATTTCTAATTCTCTACTTCAGCCATATGTACTATGGAAAGCATGATTAGAAAGTAGTGAGGAAATAGTCTAGGAAGCACTTTAAAATCAAAACTTCTACTTTAAAGACTAGTGGTAATGATTTACTCTTTCTAACTCGATGCTTCAAAGCACATGTACTGTGTAAAGCACGGAAAGAAAGTAGTGAAAGAACAGTCCAAAAAGCACCCAAACAAGCTGCAAATTAGTGATATTTTGATCTTAAAAGATAATAGTTTATGATGAAGATCATTCATGTATGTTAACAGCTCTTTGAGAAATAAGATTAAAAATTAACTATAAAGACAAAGGAAGCACTTGAATTGTCAACTTCAAATACCATTAGCTGTAAAGCAAACACACACATATAAAAATAAATCCCGAGCTAAAAGAAACCTGCAAAGAAATAACACTGATCAGCTTGAAAGAAAGGAAAACAAGTAAATGAAACTATACATGCTTAAGGAAATAAATAAGAAAATAATGAAATGCTGCACATGAAATACTTTACAAAGGCTGAGATGAGCAGGGGCCCTCTGTTCATTCAGCCACAAGAGAACTCAAAGATCTGGAAACTTCAAAACAGTGCTATATCTATTCCTCCATTTGCAAAAAGTATACAAAACAGAGTGCTGGAATAGCACTAGAAAACAGAGTTCACAATGCTTCTAAATTCAACACAAGTGCAGAAAATTACAACTAATCAAAAGTTTTTTGAGCGTACGCAGACGCAACAATTTATAGGAGTTTCTAAGATAGCCTACTCGTACAGCTAATTAACAGAAAAACAATAAACAGTCATGCGTATTAATGGTCCCTTGACACATCACGGCTGCGTGGACGAGTTTAGTGGTTCTGTCGTTATGGATAATAAATCCCATGTTGGATTGTGTCCCCTACCATCTGTAGAACATGGACAAATCACCATTTAAGATGACGTGACCAAACAGCTCTCAATCACCGTTTAAACCACCTTGAGTTGACCGTAGCTTAACCAGCTTTGACCATGGGTGAAAATGACGTGGATGGCTGGAACAATGGGACAGGAACCTCGAGCACATTGATACCTGAGTGCCCATGTGGCTCGTCTAGCAAACCGACACGTGGATCATAGTGTTTAACAAAAAGGCTGCAGGATCTTCAGATAGCTGCGGGATCATCAGATAGCTGCGGGATTCCTGCAAGTAAGTCAAAATCTAAACAAATAGTCATCCATTAGCAAAACTTGCTTGATCATGCTTATTGACACTTAATGTAATGATCTGAGAGGTTTTATGGTGAAAATGAGGCAAAAGTGAAGGAAAGATAAGGAAAAGTTGAGGAAAATGGTAGACAAATAGGTGTAGAATAGAGGTTCTACACTTTCCTCAAGGAGAAGAGTTCAGAACAGAAGCTCTACAAATCAATAAGGCATTGATTACACAGCTGAAACTGCTATGTCATAACATTTCTCTGGTTGAACCCCTTTGTGAGATTACTACATCAATAGTTGATAAATCAGTTAAAGCTAGACAGGATTTAGAATAGGCCAATGAGATCTTAACCAGTTTTCTTACTTGGCAAGACTCCCTTGAAGAACAGGCTTCGGATCTGCCCAAAATTCTTGAGTCACACAAAGACATCTATTGACATCGGCCAAAGCCTTGGAACAAACATGCAATCAGGAATTGGAAAAGAAAGGAAGACTAATCGCTGGCATTCAAAGTTCAACTTGGGATACCTTTTGGTTTTTCTTAATCAAGCCATACAGTCAGAGGGCCACACTCAAATTTTTAACTGATGCTATAAGTTGCATGATCATCGAGATCCAAGATGCCACATATTCAGCTCAATTGAATTCTCACCTAAGCCACCCCCCAGAATTGCAACCGATGCTAGATATATGCCAACTCAAGCCGAAGGGAGATCATCCGAAACAACAAATCATGCTGCCGACTGAAGATAAGCTGATTTTGAGGAGATCTTCATAACATAGTTGTACCAATTAAATAGCACTTTTATTTTGTAATTAGTTAGCTCAATTAGTATTTATAGGTCCTTTCATGCATTTGGAAAGGGTCCTTAGTTTTTATATAAACTCAAATCAGGAAGTCGCACTATTATGCTTCTGATCTATTTTTTTATAAAGACTGGGCCAGCATTCTAAATTTTGACAAAGAAAGCTTTGATGATATGTGCACTATTGCCTTTTGTGGAAGTGTTTCTAAGTTGGAAAAAGGAATTTGAATGCGATTGATATTGGGAGTGACTCGAATAAACATATGGTACTATTGTCTATGCTCTTGTGTCATTTCTATGTGAATCAACATTCGTTTAAATTTTGCTATCATTGAATATATGTGTGTTTTAATAGCAATCCTTGTACCTTTCACTATTGAATGTCTGAGGACTATTATTCTTTCAATCATATCTATGTCTATGATATGTATGAAGAATAGTGTAATAATGTTTGCTTGATTGCTTTGTTCAACTATTTGGGCTTATTAATTATCATATGAATAAACATATTTGCTTACCAACAAGAGTCATCTATATGCCTGTTTGTGAATGAAGACCATCCAAAGTTACACTAAAAAGCAACAATTTCCCGGGATATAATAGTCGTTTATAATTTTACTTTTAGATTAAATCATTCATCCATTATCATTAGATATTAGAAAATCAATCATTTATCCATCCTATTTACCAATCATTGGGAAACTGGTCCCATTATATCCAGTCGGAGCCACCACACCAAACAGAAAAGGAGTTGCCTTTAAGGTTTGGACCGGGTGGTTATCCCCGATGTTGATGCAGCGATTTTCAAGGCATCAACACTAGGGTCTACCTTAACTCCCTCATGAGATACGATATGACCTAGATATTCCACCTCTTGTACTCCAAAGAAACATTTGAATCTTTTTGCATATAATTGTTTCTCCTCTAATAGTTGTAGCACCCTGTCAACATGTTCAACACGATCCTTCCAAGACTTGTTGTAGATTAGTATATCATCAAAAAATAATAACACAAATTGTCTAAGGAAGGGTTTGAAAACGGAATTCATCAAACATTGAAATGCAGAAGGTGAAAAAAGGCATGACCAAAAATTCATAATGATCCTCATGAGTTCTAAATGTTGTTTTCAGAATGCCTTTAGTCTTCATTCTGGTTTGATGATATCCTGAATGAAGATCTAACTTGGTGAAGTAAATTGATCCATTCAATTCATCCAGTAATTCATCAATGACAGGAATGGTAAACTTATCTTTAATAGTGAGCTTGTTGAGATCCCTATAATCTGGACACATGCACCATGATCCATCCTTCTTGTGCACCAATACTACTGGAGTAGAGAAATAATTTTGACTAGGTTGAATTATACTAGCCTCTAGCATTTTTGCAACCATGCGTTCATTTTCACTCTTTTGGGCATAGGGATATATGTATGGACCGATGTTTGGAGGAACACTTCCTGGAATCAGATGAATAGCATGATCATGATCACGAATAGGTGGAAGGCCTTTGGGAGTCTCAAATACCTTGGAATGATTGTCCAAGACCTTTTGGAGATATGGAGAAATAGATGATTCCGATGTGGAAACATATAGAGAACATAATTGTGCAATTACACCTCTTTGTTACTTTTTTAGAACCTTTGTCATACCATTAGAGCTAATTATATTTCTCGGTTTCCCTGCAATACCCCTTAATTACACTTCCTTTCCTTCCGCATAAAATTTCATAAAATGTTCTTGAAAATTAAAAGCTATTGTACCCAAGGATTGTAGCCATTAGACTCCTAGTACAACACCAACAGCTCCCATTGGAATGGAAAGCATTGGGCTAGTCAATACATATTATCCCATGGATATATTGATATTATGGCACTTTCCAGACCAATTTATCGTTCCTCCATTCACAATCATCACTTGACACTCTAGTGTTGGATATAGCCAGCAATTCAATTCTTTTGCTATCTTACAATGAATAAAATTGTGGGTACTTCCTGAATCAATAAACACTATTTCCTTTTTCTTATTGATTTGTCCTTCTATCTTGATGGTTTGAGGAGTGGTAATTCTAGCCAATGCATTAAAAGATATGATTGGATTCATCTCTTCTTTATCTAGGCTTTGTTCCTGGAGTATATCCTCTTCTTTTGAGCTTTCTTGCTCCTTTTCTTCTTCCTCTTCACAATCTATGTAGAATAATTTCTTCTCAGCACACTTCTGACCTTTATTGTATTTGCTATCACAACTGTAACAAAGCCCTTTTGCTATTTTTTCTTTCAATTGTTGTGGTGTAAACCTTATAGGTTGTGGAAGAGTAGGGGCAACAACAGATCCATATTTATAGTTGTGAGTGGTATGCTTCTTGGTTGCCATAATTTTGTTTTCCATTTTTCTTACTAACTTGAATTCCTTCTCTAATGAATCAGGTTCCCAAAGGTGAACATCATGTTGGATATTATCCTTTAAAGTCCTTATGAACACATCAATCCTATGCTCCTATAGAATATTTTTTACCCTTATGTTTAACTTTTGGAACTCCTCAATGTGCTCCATTATTGAACCCTTTTTTTTTAGACTTATCAATTGGCTAAAAAAAGTGTTTCTTTTTGTATCCTCATAATGTGTTGTCAATTCTTCTGTAAAAATTGCCCAAGTGATAATTTTTTTACGAGAGAAAAGCCATTGATACCATACAAACTGATTTGGTTCCAAATATAAAGTTGAAATAAATACCTTTTGTGTCTTTTTCACATTATTAAGATCAAAAAATTGCTCCATCTCTAATATCCATGTTGCGGGATCCTTGCCATCAAACTTCCTCATATCGATTTTTGGAATATGGTGGGTCTTCGATCCAACACTAGAGTCTATTAAATCATGATTAACATTTATTTTGTTCTCATCATGAGTTTCCTTTACTACCCTTTCACCATTAGTAAGCATTTCTTGTAGGAACTTTGTTAAATTTGTCTTCAAATCTGTCTTCAAATCTTCCATGCATGTCTTCAAATCTTCCATGTCTGTCTTCAGATCTATCTTCAAATTGTCCATCTTAGCTACCATGTCAATCATCTTAGCTTCTACGCCTTTCCTTAAACAATCCATCTTAGCTTCTACGCCTTTCTTTAAACCATCCATCTTAGATTTTGTTCCTTTTTGTGCAAGTGACACTTGTTGCACTTGGTCTCGTAGTTTTGATATATCATGTTGCATTTCTTCCTCTTCTTCATGAGTCATGCTAGAGCTTTCAAGTTGCTTACTAGGTGTTTGCATTTTCTTTCCTCGAGGCATCAATTATTGATAATAATGCTTTACTATGCACTTTGAATTCCTTCAAACTAATTTTCCAAACCAAGCTTATGCAAAAATTAAAAAAAACTACACACATTTTTTCACTTTGTAGGAGCTCGATATTGGATCTAATGTATCTTTGTAATTTCAGATCATCTAGTTTTGAAATTACAATCTACGGTAGACCTTTGCATCCTTTTTCCAATGCCACCAATCTGATCCAAATTGGAATCTCTAGGGAAGAGTTATGTCGAATCTCCCATAGTGACCTGATTATAGACTAGTTCAGTAGAGTGAAATTTTACGACGTGCCATGAGTCATTGTTTCGATCTTTTGCTCTGAAAAATATTTACAAGAAACTACAGTCCGTCCTATTTTTGTACCTTCTTACAAAATTTCAATCCGATGCTCAAAGAGAAAGTTATGACGATTTTCCCTGCGTCTCCTGTTTGGAATGCAATTCAGGAGTCTGTAAAAAGACCAACTTCCTCATATCATATCTCTATAAATATAGAACGAAAAGCTCTGAAATTTGGACCCGAGCTTCAATGCGGTTTCGTCTCAGATGGGTTTTTTTGTTTAGCTTTTGAAACATTGCAAAAAAAAAATTATAGTGAAAATACCACGATGACCTACCACGATGACCTATTTGAAGTAGCGAAATCCTAGAATCCAAAGCTCTGATACCAAATGTTATGAAACCAACTCACAAAAAGATAGAAAAGATAGTTGAACGCCTTAGAATTCAGCCTCTTCGAGGGGGCAAACTCCTTTACATTACACAAACGAAAAATTCTTGGATGATTCAAATGACAAAACCTCCTTTCTATATATAGGAGTCTAAGGAGTCACAATATAACCCAGTCGACCTAACAATAATAATGTAAAGCCACAAAAATAACAATAGAGGGATTCTATGGGGCACAATAATAACAATATGGGGACAATCGGGGAACAAAAATATTGATAAGGGATACAACTACAATAGTAATGGGCTAATCACTAGTATTATAGGGACCTAACACTTGGTTGGCATTTTTTCACCTCAAGCTCTCAAAATCCGAGGATTTATTAAACATCAACCAATAGTGGTATTGATTGATAGTGGAAACACTCATAAATTTATCCATAAGAGAGTTGCAAAAGTTGTTCAGGTCTTTTTGTGGGTGGTATCTAATTTTCAATTCCTTATCGTTGATGAGGGGACCATGAAATGTGAAGGTTGCTGTGAAAATATTGAGCTTCAGATGGCAGACTACAACCTAAATAGCCACATGTTTTCTATTGAAATGGGTGGTTGCGACATTGTCCTAGGTGCTGAATGGCTTCACATAGTGGGCCCTATCACAATATATTTCTAGGAATTATATATGAGCTTTAAGCAAAATGACCACATTCATACATTAAGGGGACTCCAAGAAGTTTCTCTTACTATCACCAACTCGCATCGAATGGAGAAGCTTTTAAAAAATGGTCATCATGGAGTAGTTGCCCATTTAATTCCATCCATGCTATTGACTACACTACTCCTCATATTCTTCCTGAGATGAAAAATGTATTAGATCGTCACTCGTGGGTCCTTGATAAACCTAAAGAGCTTCAACCATCTAGGAGTGAACATGATCATAGTATCCCTTTGGTCTCGGGGGCCCAACCCCTAAATTCCACCCATATCGATATCCTTTTTCCCAAAATAATGAATTTGGAAAAATCATTAAGGAACTCCTCTAAGTCGATTTTATTCATCACCAACATTAGTCCTTATTCATCTTCGGTGGTCACAGTTCTAAAGAAAGATGGAAAATGGTGCATGTTTCGGGAATTTGGGGCCTTGAACAAGCTCACTATCAAGGAAAAATTTATTATTCTAGTTTTTGATGATCTCCTTGATGAACTTCATGGTGCTCAATTCTTTACCAAGCTAGACCTCCTCTTCGGCTATCACGAAATACACATGAAGGAAGTAGCCATTCCCAAGACTGCCTTATGAACACATGAAGTGATTTGAACTCAAACAAGAACGTAAAAAATTAAATATATAATGATAAATATAAAGATGCAGTAGGAAAACACTTTATTTCATTAATAGAAAATTAATGAACTATGCTTACAAACAAAATTGAAATAAGGTAGGTCGAGCATTGGTATCTTATCTATGATAAGAGATGTGGTGGCTACATGCCAACTGAACTATGTTACAATGAGGCTCAAAGGCCTATTTATTATTCAGAAACATGAGAAAACCCTAGAAAACCAAAATCATAACCCCAAGAGATGTAATGCTAGGATTTTGTTTGCCCAGTTGGGGTTAGTTGGGCAGCCAACTTCCCAGGGTTGTAACTTGGTCATATTATCTCTCTTTGGGGTGTATGATACCTTGTTGGAAAGGTCTCTTCAAGTACTATATGTTTTTCTATAGGCCACTACTAATGGAAATGGCCCTAAAACGGACCTCAAAAAATGCCGCTTAGAGGGTCAAAACTGCTCTAGACGTTTAGGACCCAAAAAACTGCTAAAAATAGTAAATGTTGAAATAAGAAAGGAAACATATGAAACTAAATTGAGGGTCTAGGTGGAATAGGTGGGTGGCCAGCAATATCTACCTGGATCATTCCCCCCCCCTTATGAATCAATGGTCCCCATTGCATGTATAGCCTCCATGAGGTGAGGAAATTTATGTTGAACCTAGTCCCTTGTAAACCACTTGCCTTGGTGAAGGAGTTGGATTGCTTTGACAACTCGATATAGTTATATCCTCTATTGGTGAGTGTTCTTGATCCGTGTCCATGATCTGATTAGTTGTGGCATGTTCCATGGAATCCGGGTTAAACTTGGTTGGTGTGAGTTGCTCTATAATGTCAGATGTGTCCAACAATGCTGGAAAGTATGGTCAAAGGTGGTCTACATTCAACATTGCATGCAGACCAAGGTGATGAGCCTCATCATTGGGTAATTATATGGGCCTTAATTCACCTCCTAGCTTAGTCAAACCAACTATTCTCATAACTTATTGCATACTTTTGATTATATTTTGTTTATGAGATGAGTTAGAGTTGGATATTTTTCTTTGTGGTCTAATGCGCATTTAATGTAGGATTAAAGGATAAAAGAAAGAAATTTTGGCAAAGACCAATATAAAAAATTGAATGGGACATGGGACAGGGATTACATGAGATAAATCCTCCACATTTACTACCCCTCCATTTGAATATTCCTCCATCAACTCAGAGTGCAAATAACCAAATCACGAGGACTAGAAGGCAGCCGATCAAGTGAAAGAGAAAGCACTAGTTTATCTCGATTTTGGTAGCTGAGCCTCCCTAATTTTAAGGAATTCATTGGAGACTTTAGATGTATAAGTAGAGAGGATAGGACCTCAATAGGATTCAGATTTTTTATTGTAAAACTCTACTCTATTTTCGAGTTGCAAGACTTGTGACAATTTTTGATGTAATCCATTGTTTCGATAATAAGAATGAGTTTTGTTTTGAGCCGGCACTAAGTTAACTAAGAGGGATGAAGCTCTTGGTTAAGGGACCAACCCAAACAACCAAGTCTCCTCTTTATTATACATGTATGCTAGTGTAGATTCATAGCTTAATTGTTCATTTTTTTGGTAGCTGCATTTACATTACAGTAGTGTAGGTTAGATTGGCTGTGTGATAGTTTGCTTCCATTTGTGCCTTATTTCAAGTAGCAGGTTAGCAAGGAGAAAAATGATCACCACAAGGTTTTCAGCAGGTGTCACGACCTCACTTCCTCTCTCTAGGATCATGACTTGAGGAAGGGACCCCTCAACAACCCCAAAATTACAAATTTCTAGTTCTTATATGAGCTTTGGAGTTTGTTGTCTTTGATTTAGTACTTCGTTAATGTTGCAAGGAATATTTCATTTTCATCTCTTTCCGTCTCCATTTCTGCAATAATATCTCACTCATTCTTTCATTCCCTTCAGCAACTTCCTTCATGCATAATATAGGTAATTGATTCATGCTTTTCTAGTTTATGAAAACGTATCTAGTTGCATAGTTCTTGGAAGACACACATGTTTTAAGAAGAGAAGGTACTTCAAGAGGGGACCAAGACTTCATCACCAGCAGCCACCTTCCACTTCATCCACCTTAGCCATCCCTTGTTTCACCATCACCCTCACTAGTTTTTCATCATTTTTCATTGAAATTCCCCTAGATACATTGAGCGAATCTAGCCATCTCTTATCTTGGATATTGACTCCTGAGTGCTCCTAGACCTTCTAACACCCCATTCCACCCATCACACACCTTTCCCAAGCTTCCCAACACCTCCAACACCTCACAATTATCTCTCGGCTATATCCTATAGGTTGCGTGTAATTCCTACGGGATCATCTTGTAAGTTTGTAGTACATCCTATAGGTTTTCCTGAAACATCTTGTTTTGAGGCCGAATTGATGGGAAACCTCTAGGAAGTCACAAAAATCCTCCTAGGACCCCTCCACACCATCCAACCACTTCATAAACCTTCTAGCCATCCTTAAACACCTTCCATCCACCTGTCACATCCACAAGAATAATTAGTTTGCATACTTGATTTTGCCTTAAGAAACCCAAAAAAGTGAAAACAGATCTAGTTTAGTTTCTTTGCCTACACATTAGTGATTTTTTATGTTTTTTACTTCTCTAACTTAGATAGTAGCATTTGTTTATTTTTGACTTAGAAATGTTGCTTCACATAGGTGTTTAACTAGTTAATTAGGGTATGGTGTGATTTAGCATTACATGTTGTTTTTTCCCATTACTATAATAGAGTAGCTCTCATAGAGTAGATTTTCCCTTCTTCCATCAAAGAATCAAGCTTCTTCTAACTCTATAGAAGTCTAGCTTCGAAACCCTATGGTCTCTCACCAGCTAAACAGTGACAATTGGCAAAACCGTCACTTTTACTTGTGCATACAACACTATCACCTCTAAGTTTGTACGAACCTCGTGTTGATAACTAAAGCTGGCAGCCCAGGAGTTGTAGCATCCTTGCTGCAATACTGCCACTCATCACTTTTTGGCATCGTTGTTCGGGAGGTGTCTAAGTATAATGTGATTACTGCTTTCTTTTCCTCTATTTCTTATCTTCAATGTTCTGTTGTTAGCTTATTTTTACAAAAGTAATCTAGATGCTTCTGTTCTTTCATTTTTCATTATTTTCTTTCCTTTCCATTCTGCAGGTAGGGTTTCAATTCAGCAAGTAGCTTTTTCATTCTGTCAGTGATTTTGATTCAATCATCAATTTCATTTCTGCAAGTACTTTTGAGGTTTTAAAGAAAAAGAAGAAATACAAAACCAACCCAAAAATATTTCCTTTCATGCCTCGTAGGAATAGGGACAACTTAGGGAAATTTTTTCCAAATACCCCCACTACATCCAACAACCAACCTTCTCTCTTCTTTAGTGGTTGTGAACTAGAGGAACCTTTAGGTGAGAAACCTGACATATTTGAAGAACCTATAGGAGAAGAAGAAAAAGAGGAAACCATTCCTACCAAACCAATGGCTAAAAACTAAAGTGACAGAGGGAATAGAGAGAGAGTTGACAGTGCCTTTCCCATTAGGAAAACCAATGGGGACACTAAGACGAAAAATATAATCCCCTATACCCTACCTCATTTCAATGGCTTGACCACAGAGGACCCCAACACTTTCCTATTTGAGTTTTTTGTTATATGCTGAACCTATGACTATATAGATGATGAGAAAAAGTTAAAACTATTTCCATCTACCCTCAAGGATGGAACATTGTGCTGGTTCATGGGCTTACCTAAAGATAACATCACAACTTGGGCTCAGATGAAACAGGCCTTTAACAAAAAATATCAGGACTACTGTAGGTCAAAGGATACTAAAGAATAAATTTTCAGGATGACCATAGGCCATGATGAATCCTTAGAAGACTATGAAGAAATATTCTAGCTCAGTTACAAAAGGGCTAGGTGCACACTTGACCCTGAGTCACTAAATCTAGTCCTGCTTAGGGGAGTAAGAGAAGATCTTTTGGATACCTTACATTTTTTAGTAGGAGGAGATATATACCAATTACCCCATGATGATATCAAGACTATCTTTAGAAACCATTTTAGGGCATCGAGGAAAAATGGTAGGGGTAGTCAACCTATGGCTAGTACATCATCACCTTCCAACTCATCCATCAAGGGTGAAATTGGAAACATGCTAGAAAATTTCAAAAGTAGGATGCTACAAACCCTTACCTTGCAAATTGACACCATGAACATTAAAAGGAAGCAGGAGGAAGTAGAGAGAGCCTTGGCCATCTATTGTCCTAGATGCACCAGGAGGCATCCTAGGAATGAATGTCTGTTGAACTGTATTGAAATTTTCTCGATTTATGAAGAAAACCACTCCACAGACAAGTGTCGTTCTTTACCCAAACTCGAAGTTGTATATGAAGGAGCTAGAGGGGTCACTGAGCAGTTTTTCTACATTAACCAAAGGAGACCTACTGGTCTTAGACCATACCAGCAAGGCATGCAAGGGTCATCCCATTCATATTACAACCCCAACCAAACCATAACTATACCTTGTTGGCGACCCCCTACTCATCCTTCCTGGACTATACCCCCTCCTTGTCCCTATGCATCTTAGTACCATTCCCAGCCAGCCAGCTAGTCATTTAAACCTTACACTCTACCACAACCTCAGTGAAATACACCACTCTAGGGGTGGAGGCCCTAATACAACAATGCTTCAACTTTATTACCTCCACCACCTACCCAACCACAACTCCTACACTCTGCTCCACCCAAGCAACCCCAGATGCCTTCCCACCCAAATATGAACCCAAACAATAGATGGGCTCAACAAGTATATAATGGAGAGGCATCATATTCAACTTATGATATGAAAATCTAAGAGATTAACTGAGATCTGGGAGATTTCTTCCGGATAACCAACATCCCCCTCCACCAAGGGAGGTTGAGGAAGAAAGAGAGGAAATCAACCATAAATTAAATCCACCCTTTCCTAAGAGATTAGCCCAACCACTCTAGCCTATCCTAGAAGAGACTGAACTTCTAGGAGAATTGGAAAATCTATGTGTAAAGATCCCCCTTCTCCAGGAAATAAAATATGTTCCCATTTACAATAAGTTGATTAAGGAGAAATTCCTCAAGCATCTAGGGAGGTGAAAAAGGAATGACCCTACCATTAATGTCATTGGGAAGCTGTCCAACTTAATGCTAGGGCAGGTAATATCTCCAAAATATGTAGACCCTAGAAGCCCTGTAGTAAATGTCCACATCAATGGCACCATTTTCCCACAAACTCTGATCGATCTTGGGGCTATCATTAATGTGATGACCAAGGAAACCATGCTCATGCTCAACCTCGAAGGGCCATTAAGGAAGACCACAACAGCTCTGCAACTTGTAGACCATTCCACAGTAACCCTTGAGGGAATTGTGGAGGATGTGATGGTCTCCATTGACTCCTGGAAGTACCTTGTAGATTTCCTAGTTCTCCAGCCTAAGGCTAAGCTTACTGGTTATCCTCTCATCCTTGGGAGGCCATGGTTGGCGACAACCAATGCTTACGTTGGCTGCAAAGCTAGGAATATGACCATCAAGAATGGGCATATGTCCAAGCAGTTAGTCCTATACACTCCTACTCAGCCTTCTCTAGAGAATGATTTACCTTTATGGTTGGAAGAGGAGGAAGAGGATGAGGTTTATTCCACCCAAATTTATGCTTTGGAAGAAACCATGGGAGGAGGACAACAAGATGAGGATGACTTGATTGAGCACCCACTCCAGAGTCTAACTCTTGGTTCATTACCTTTAGAATAAGTAGTAAAGGAAACCTAGAACAATTATCCAATTGACTTATGCTTGGCCAATTCCAACTCTCCATGTCAAAACCATAGAATTCAGCCCAAAGAAAACCTTGAAAATCAATCCAACTCTTTCTTCTCTCGAAGAGGAGAAGCTATGCAACATGTTAAAGGAAAATCTAGAAGCCTTTGCTTGGAGTTACAAGGAAATGAAGGGAGTACACCCCTCAGTGTGTACTCACCACATATACAACAAAGAAGGTTGCAAGCCGGTTTGACAACCACAAAGGAGGATGAATCCATCACTTAAAGATATAGTCAAAGAAGAAATGAAATAACTGCTAGATGTAGGATTCATTTACCCTATCTCCGACAGTGAGTGGGTCTCCCCTTTGGTGTTAGTTCCCAAGAAAAATGGTAAGTGGAGGATTTGCGTTGATTACATAGAGTTGAACAAAGCCACAAAGAAGGATCATTTTCCTCTACCCTTCATTGACCAAGTGTCAGACGGCTTGGCAGGGAAAAGGTTTTTCTCTTTCCTAGATTGATTTAGTGGACACAATGGAATCTATATCTACCCAAAAGACCAAGATAAGGCCACATTCACCTATCCTCAGGGTACTTTTTCCTATAGGGCCCTTTCTTTTGGCCTATGCAATGCTCTTGCCACTTTCCAAAGAGTAGTCTTGAGCATTTTTGCCAAATTAGTCCATGATGCGGTGGAAATTTATATCGATGATTTTACACCTTATGGTTTTGATTGTCAAGAAGCCCTATCTAACCTAGGCAAATTACTACACAAATGCATTGAAATGAACCTATATCTTAGTCCCAAAAATGACTATAGGGACTGTGCTAGGTCATTCAATATCTCAGCAAGGACTTCAAGTGAACCCAAAAAAAATATCCATCATCCAAAGGGTCCCACCTCCTCAAAAGTAGAGAGATGTCAGAAGTTTCTTAGGGTTAGCTAGATACTACCAAAGGTTCAAAAGGATTTCAACAAGTTGGCCTCTCCTTTATTTGTTTTGTTGGCCAAAGTTTCTAAGTTTATATGGTCGAAACGTTGTCAAGAGGACTTAGACATTCTAAAGGATAAGTTAACCACTGCACCAATTCTTCGAGGCCCAAATTGGGCCCTCCTCTTTCATATTCGTGTTGATGCCTAACGCAAAGCCATGTGAGCAGTGTTATGTCAAGTAGAGGAAAAATTTCCTTATGCTATCTATTTTATCCGTAAGAACTTGTCAAAGGTTGGGCTAAATTATACAATGACTGAAAAGGAACTCCTGGCTATTGTGCATTCATTAAAAAATTTTAGGTATTACATTATAGGTTATCAAACATTTGTGCATACTAACCATGCTGCAATCAAATATTTAATAAACAAACGAAAATTGAATGCTCGAATTAAAAGATGGTTACTTTTATTACAGCAGTTCAATCTAACCATTTTTGATAAGCATGGTAAGGAAAATGTTGCAGAAGTTTTATCTAGGGTAAATGTGCCTGCAGGTGAAGAAGGAATGGTGGATGACTAGTTACTAGATGAGCACTTGTTTGCTATTTCAGTTCTCTCTCCATGGTTTGCTGATATAGCAAACTATTTGGTATCAACACAATTCCCACCAAACTTATTCTCCAAAGAAAAGAGAAAGATAGTGAGGAAAAGTTCCCCCTTCACTTGGATTGGGGGAAATCTTTTCAAAATTGGCCCAAATCAAATCTTGAGAAGGTGTGTCAGGGAAGAGGAAGTCTTTGAAATCCTTTTGTCCTGTCATGATGGGCCTTGTGGAGGTCACTCTGTAGTAAAAAGGACAACATTTAAAGTGTTACAAGCAGGCTATTATTGGCCCACTCTTCATCTGGATGTGAAAAAGTACACTAGTCAATGTGATCAGTGCCAGAGGATGGGAAGCCCTACTCCAAGAGATGAAATGCGTTTGCAGCCTCAAGTGACTTCCGAGCCATTTGACAAGTGGGGCATGGATTTCATTATGCCTATTGACCGTTCTTCAAGGAAAAAATAACACATTATTATGTGCACTGATTATTTGACTAAGTGGGTTGAAACCAAGGCAATTAAGGCAGAAACAGAAGAGAAGGTGGCTGATGTTCTAAGGGAGAATGTATTCTACAAATTTGGGTACCCTAGAGAGCTGGTCACAGACCAAAGCAACCAGTTTACCTCCAACATGATTGAAGACCCACTCAGCCATCACAAGATCAAGCATATGACCTCCACTCCCTATCATCCGCAAGCTAACGGGCAAGTCAAGGTGACCAACGGAGCACTGGAGGGCATCTTAACCAAGGTGGTGAGAAGTAGCAGGAAGAATTGGGGAGAAAGACTAGTTGAGGCCACCTGGGCCTATAATACCACATGGAAGACCACCACTAGAGTCACACCCTATGATTTGTTCTATGGAAAAATGGTCTTGCTATCCATTGAGTTTGAATATAACACATTAAGGATGGTAGCCCAACTATATTTGGATCTCCGCAATGCGCAGAAAGAGAGATTGTTTCAATTGAATGGCTTGGATGAATTCAGAATGCAGGCCCTCCTACATACAAAGGTAGTTCAACTTCAGAGGAAGATCTGGCATGATAAAATTATTAAGGAGAAGCAATTTTAGGAAGGTGATTGGGAATTGTTATATGATTGTAAGTATAAAGACTTCAAGGTAAAGCTAAGGACAAGAAGACTTGGACGTTATGTTATGGAAAGATGCCATGATAATGGTTTAGTGCAAATTAGATCCATATGTGAAGAAGCCATTCCTTCGCTTGTTAATGGAAACCGATTGAAAATGTACAAGAGACATTTATCAAAACAAGAGTTCATTGATAATATCAATAAAATAGTGATGATGGTGGAGCAGGTTCCAGTTCCTCCCCCATCAAATCACTTAGAAAATAGAAAAAGAATAAGGACTCCGGTGAAAACCTCCATGAGGTGCTTGAGTCCCATCTCTAGGTTGAAAACCTCTTGAGGCGGCCTAGTGATAAAAAAAAGAAAAAGAAAGAAAGAAAAGAAGAGAAAAAGGAACAAAAAGAAAAAGAGAATAAGAAGGTCTCTGGATGAAAATCTTCCTTGAGGAGCCCAGGGAAAACAACTAGGGTGGAAACCTCTCTGAGGCAGCCTTGTTGTTTTTCAATATATATATATATATATATATATATATATATTTGTCATGAAATTTCTATTTGCAGGTGGGCGAGAAATACAGTCAAGGAGCACAAGAGGATCCCAAGGAGATCGTTGCCTCTCACATATTCATTTTCTTCACTCCTTACCATCCATCTCTCCATAATTTTTTTCATTTTTCAACTCCATTTCTTTGATTTATGCAAAGACAGTGTTTTCTACAGGATCCCCTAAAAACCTACAGGATGATCCTGTAGGAGTTACAATGAATTGGAAATCCTACTGGAAGTAATCAAAAGGCATATGATGGAATTTTTAGGTCCCTGAAATTCACCCTATGCATGATCTAGCACCTCACGTCATCCACCATCATCATCCCCGAACTCACCATTCAAAACAAAAAGACTAGTTTCAACAGTTTCTGCCAGTTTTAAAAAGGAAAAAAAAGAGAAACAGAGAGGAGTAAAGAGAATTACCTGAGTATCCTTTTATCTCCACACTTCTACTCCTTCTTTCCATCCATGTCACCATCCTCATAGCCCTACCAAGCAAAATGGTTAAAGAATTTTGAGGGAGAAGCAACTACAGGACATCTTCTAGGAAATCCTGTAGAAACCTATCCCACTGAATGCCAATTACACTAGCAACAAGTATTCACTAGGATGATCTAGGAGATCCACAGTAGTAGCATCAGATCTTTAGCCACAGATGACTATAGAAGAAAAGAAACCATTAGCAGAAAACAAAAGGAGGAAGAAGAATGGCATGCAACAAATATACACCACAGTACCTCTAGTCTTCGACAACTGCAGCATAGCATTGAAACCACAGGTAAGTATCCCGCTCGCTCTCTCATATGCATCATGTAGTCAAAAGTTGTAAGGGTTACGATAGAGTTGGTTTATAAGTGAAAAGGTGGCCAGTTAACTTGGCAACCTTCGTTCAGTTAGCACATGTACAGACGGGTGTCCTCTCACACGTGGCTACAGTCAACTCAAAGACAGAGAAAGACTAGGACAAAAAATTGTGAAACTACGGATCTACAAGGTTGGAGCTGATTACAAGAAGTGGGAAATGATGAGGTGGTAGTGGGGACCAACGGTCCAAAAATGGCAACGTACCTTTTCTTCTAGAACACCACCTCACCTTGAATCACCATAAGAGGAAATAAACATCATGCCCACGCATTCATGCATTTCTCCTCATCGAAACTCCCTCACTCAAATCACTCTCATAACCCAGGCCACCAACCGAAAGCAAAGATCGATCGTTCTACACAGGAATTCCGACAAGAGCATGTATAGGAATTCCCACAGGACACAGTCTACATGATACACAGAGACTGTATACAGGATTGGAAGAGAAGATTTCAAAAGGGATATCACAGGAATTGGCCACTGCAACTTGCCTAAAGAGGTAGGCTCTAAAATTTCATCCCCTTTTCCAAGTAAATGAACCAGGGACACTCTAAAATTGAGTGAATTTAGAAACTGTGTGAAGTGAATTAAATACACAGTCAACTCTGTTTTGCTCCTGCATTTGAATAATTGTGTCAACCCTCTCATTTTCTGCTCAAGCTTCACCAACAAGATGACAGGAGGGTTTAATAGGAGAGAGCCCACAAACACTATGAGAATCCAACAATAAGCCCAGGTGCTTGAAATCTTACAAGACACAACTGGATGGGGTTTTCCAAAAAATGTAGAGGGTATGATGATGAGGTGGCTAAAGAATTTTCTCTCTCCCTCACTCCACACAACAGAATCCATGCCACTATTGTAGGAAGGGGCCTCACTATATATCTCATTCCAGATCTCATCAGTAGGGTCACCACACTTCCCCTAGGAATCCAATGGAGAAAATAAGACAAAGGAGATAGCCAGGTGGAAAAAAGGAAATTCTTTTCAGAAGGTGAAGAACTCACTAAGGACAAAAGTGGAGTAAGGAGGGAAAGTCTACCATACCCATGGAGTGAGGTAGGCTAACAACTCATCAAATACATCTCATGTGAGGGTAGATATAGTGTTGTCTATGACTATCATTGTAGGATCCTTGAGGAATTAAGATTTGGAGTAGAAACACTACCTCACCAAAGACTCAACATACCATTTTTCTTGCTTCAATCACTCATAGACTGAAGCATCAAAGTGAAGGAGGGGAATTCCCAAAAATTGGCTCACCATGGGTTGATTAAGATCCTCATTAAAGATTCCCTCCAAAACCTTAGAACCCCTATAACATGGTTAGTTTTCAGAGACATGGCACTAGCAGATGACATCAAATCCCTCACTTATTATATTAGTCCTATTGTGAGTGAAGAGGAGGTAAAATATGAAGAGGAAGATACAAAGTAAGATAAGTATGAGATGGATGAAGAAGGAGCTGACACAAAGGAACATGATGAAGATGAAGAAGAAGAGGGAGAAGAGAAGGAGGATGATGAAGAAACAGAGGAGGAAATTAAGGAAGAAACTGATAGAGATGATGAAGATCTACAAGAAGAAGAAGACATGAAAAACAAAGAGGAAGAAGGAAATAAAGTAGAGGGGACATAACACAGGGAGGAGTCACCTAGGGTGTCTCCAAAGACAACTTAGAGAGAGGTAGCAGCTACCCTCACTGCTCTCAGTACCCCAATCAAGAAAAAAGGAAAAGGGCAGAGGCAGACCCCACTATATTTCAGGACAAGAGAGAGCACAAGAATAAAACAAGGGAAGCCACAAAGATCAACAAAAATTCCTATTGGGATTGAAGAATCCCCTACACAAAAATATGAAATGAGTTCCCCTAAGTCCCCTATAACCTATGGAAGGAGGCCTACTACTAGATCAACTTCCTCAAATGGTAAGGCAATCCTACAGGATCCACAACAAAATCTACATGAAGCAAAAATAGTCCTACAGGATACTCTGTCGAATCTACAGGAGGCATAAAATTGGAAACAAAGGTACGAGAGAAGCAAGAAGCTAAAAAGGAGGACCCAGAAAAAAGGAACCTAGCCCCCAACCTAACCTGGGCCCCTATTACCAGTCTATTGAAGGAGGCATGGTCATACCTCAAAAATTTTCCATCCCACTATTCTTCGAGCTTGAGAAGGAGAGGGATAGAAGTTACTGATGGATGCAGATCACCAAATCAAAGGCAGTGGAAGAAATTAGGCACATGGAGGAGAAACTCAAAGAAATGGGTAGAGAGATAAGTGGCTTACGGGATAGAGAACCTATAATGAGAAATCAACTTGAGACAAAAAATTCATGGCTAAGGGAACAACTGCATGAAAGAGAGAACCAACTAGAATGTATGGCCAACCTCTCCTTGGAGGAAATCCAATGTAGGATGCCAGCTAAATCTTATGCTCTCTACCTCAAAAAACAATGGTTGTAGTTTTAGATTAAGACACTAGCACAAAGGGGAACCATGCCATTTCAGGACTACAGGCAATTTATTGATCTTTCTAGTCAAAGGACACTAGAGGATAGGGAAAAAATGGCTGAGTTTTATTTGCACAACATCACCCTCACAGACATGAATGTTTGGGACCCTAATTCCGGGCTAGGAGATATAAAATTAATGGCTTTGGCATCATATATGAACCATGAGGTGTCAAGAGCTGTAGAGATGAAAATGGTATTGGCCAAAGAGAAAACTGAACCTCTTTTTATCAGAGCTGAACAATCAAATCCCATGGCCCTCATCAATACCCATAATTTGATTGCAAATGATCCTTCGCTAGCACCTAGATATCTTGCTACCCAAGAGCAAGAAATTCCAAATCTTGAGGACATGTTAAGGATGCTAGGAGATGATAGTATACATTCTTGCCTAAGGAGATGGAACACCCTACCACACAGCTTAAAGATAAGAGAATATCACTCCCCTCAAAGGTTGAGGGAGGCACTCAACATGACACCTATGCATAAGAAATCTATGCAAAGGTTGAAGGTCAATTGGATAGGCCTAAAACTTAGTCCACCACTACACTTAGGGATTCTAGAAGGGGGAAAAGAAGAAGAACAAATGAGGTAGTGGGAAGAGGTAGAAAAGAAAGCAGGCTTTTATGAACAAGAAGAGGAGACCATAACAGAGGCATGGGATGTCAGAGAGGCTACCAGAGCCATGAAGGATATAGATATTGACTAAGTTTCTCAGAGGATGAGAAACACTTTCAGTACGGGGGTGATGATGAGCCTCATCATTGGGTAATTATATGGGCCTTAATTCACCTCCTAGCTTAGTCAAACCAACTATTCTCATAACTTATTGCATACTTTTGATTATATTTTGTTTATGAGATGAGTTAGAGTTGGATATTTTTCTTTGTGGTCTAATGTTCATTTAATGCAATATTAAAGGATAAAAGTGAGGAATTTTGGCAAAGACCAAGGTCAAAACTAGAATGGGAGAAGGGAGAGGGATTATAGGAGGTAAATCCTCCTCATTTACTACCCCTCCATTCAAATATTCCTCCACTAGCTTGTAGTTCAAACAACCAAATCATGAGGACTAGAAGGCAATTGAGCAAGTGAAAGACAAAGCACCAGTTTATCTCGAGCTTGGGAGCCGAGCCTCACTAAATTTAAGGAAGTCGTTGGAGACTTCATATGTATAAGTAGACAGGCCTAGGACCTCAGTACGATTCAGATTTTTGATTGTAAAACTCTACTCTTTTTTCGAGTTGCAAGACTTGTGACAGATTTTCATGTAATCCATTGTTTTGGTAATATGAATGAGTTTTTTTTGAGCCAGCACTGAGCTAACTCAGAGGGCTGAAGCTCTTGGGTTAGTCCCAACACTAGTATCCAAGGCTCCTCTTTATTTTACATGTATGCTAGTGTATATTCATAGCTTAATTGTTCATTTGTTTGGTAGTTGCATTTCCATTACAGCATTGTAGGTTAGATTGGTTGTGTGATAGTTTGCTTCCATTTGTGCCTTCTTTTTAGTGGCAGGTTAGCAAGGAGAAAAAGGATAACCACAAGGTTTTCAGTAGGTGTCTTGGCCTCACTTCCTCAGTCCAGGACCATGACTTGAGGAAGGGACCCTTCAGCAACCCCAAAAACACAGATTTCTAGTTCTTGTATGAGCTTTGGAGTTTTGTCTTTGATTTAGTACTTGGTTAATGTTGCAAGTAAGATTTCATTGTCATCTCTTTCCATATCAATTTTTGTAATAAGAACTCACTCATGCTTTCATTCCCTTCGGTAACTTCCTTCATGCATAATATAGGTAATTGATTCATGCTTTTCTAGTTTAAGAAAACGTATCTAGTTGAATAGTTCTTGGAAGACACACATGTTTTAAGCAGAGAAGGTACTTCAAGAGGGGACCAAGAATTCATCATCAACAGCCACCGTCCACTTCATCCACCTTATCCATCCTTTGTTTCACCATCACCGTCAGTAGTTTTTCATCATTTTTCATTGAAATTCCCCTAGATACATTGAGCGAATCTAGCCATCTCTTATCTTGTATATTGACTCTTGAGTGCTCCTAGACCTTCTAACACCCCATTCCACCCATCACACACCTTTCCAAAGCTTCCCAACACCTCCAACACCTCACAATTAGCTCTCAGTTGTATCCTGTAGGTTTCCTGTAATTCCTACAAGATCATCCTGTAGGTTTCTAGTACATCCTGTAGGTTTTCCAGAAACGGTCTGTTTTGAGGCTGAATTGATGGGAAACCTCTAGGAAGTCTCAAAACGCCTCCTAGGACCCCTCTACAACATCCAACCACTTCATAAACCTTCTCGACATCCTTAAACACCTTCCATCCACCTATCACATCCACAAGAACAATTAGTTTTCATACTTGATTTTGCCTAAAAAAACCCAAAATAGTGAAAACATATTTAGTTTAGTTTCTTTGCCTGCACATCAATAATGTTTTATGCTTTTTACTTCTACAACTTAGATAGTAGCATTTTTTTAGGGTTGATTTAGAAAATATTTTTTAGCATAGCTACTTAAATGGTTAATTAGGGTGTGGTGTGATTTAGCGTTACATGTTTTTTTTTCCCATTACTGCAATAGACTAACTCTCTTAGAGTAGATTTGGCCTTCTTCCATCAAAGAATCAAGCTTCTTCTAACTCTATAGAAGTCTGGCTTGGAACCCCGGTGGTCTCTCACCAGCTGAACAATGACAACAGGCAGAACCATCACTTTTACTTATGCATACAACATTATCACCTCCAAGTTTGTACGAACCCCAGGTTGATAAGTAGTCTCTCACGAGCTGAACAATAACAACAGGAAGAAACATCACTTTTACTTATGCATACAACATTGTCACCTCCAATTTTGTACGAACCCTAGGTTGATAAGCAAAGTTGGTAGCCCATGAGTTGCAACATCCTTGCTGCAATACTGGTGCTCGACACAAGGAATGGTGGGATGCTGAGCTCAAAATAATTTTCACTGGTAGCCTTGGTGATGGTGTATTGTCCATATCAAAGCAAGTGAAGCTTGTGATGGGGTTGAGCAAGGTGCTCCTTCTGCAAATGTAGCAAAATTTGTCACCCACCTAGAACTTGTGCAGCACTCAATGCTGATCATGGTGCTACTTGTAATTAGCATTGGCTTTGTCAAATATATCATGGGCTTGCTGGGAGATATGTTGAATGTACTCAATGAAGTTTTTAGCCCTTTTGGCTTCAGAATGGATGTGAGTCAAATCTTCCTGAGTGGATGCAAATGGTATGGCCACATCAATGGGACATAATGGTTTGAATCCCAGCCCTACCTAAAAGGGGTTCTCATCTGTTGAGCTATGGAGGGCTCTATTGTAGCTGTGTTGGACATAAGGCATACTTTCATCCCACGTGTGTGGATGCTTCAAGTTATACATGTACATAATGTGTATGATCATCCTGTTGACAACCTTTGTTTGGCCATCAGATTGGGGATCAAAATTCATGGACTTAGTAAGTTTTGTATCTAGCATTGACCAAAGAGTGGAAAAAAATGCACTCAAGAATTTGTTGTCCCGATATGAGATAATGGACTGTGGGATTTGAAAGTGTACCCACACTTTCTCAAAGAATAGCTTAGTAGTGGACTCTATTGTGATAATCTTATTATACACTGCCATGATGGTCATCTTGGAGAATCTATCGACGACCACAAAAATGCAATCGTTGTAGTGCTTAATAGAAGGAAGGTCTGACATGTAATCCATGGAGAGAGATTCTTAAGGTTGACTAGGAGTAGGTAGAGGAGTATGTAGTCCTTGCTTCTTAATGGTTCATTTGACAATGGCATAGGTGGTGCAGGATCTAATGTACTTCCCGACATTCTCACGAAGTTTTGGCAAAATAAATTACTTATACAATATTGCCACAATTTTCTCTACTCCAAAATGTCCAGCGACCCGACTATAGTGCACCTCCCAAATAATCTTGGTAAACTCACTTGAAGGAACACAGATGTGTCCCATGTGGCTTAACAATGCATCTTGAAGGTGAAAATTTGGAACTTTCTTCCCTTCCAAGAGTCCCTGGTATGTGTTGCCAAATTCTGGATCACTCTTGTAAATATGCGGCCACCTCAAAATCTGATGCCCACAAGAGTTGAGCACAGTGATCAGTGCCATGACTAATGGTCATATGAGGCAATCAATGACATTATTGGTGTTTCCCTTCTTATACTTAATTTTCAAATGGTACTATTGTAGGTCAGTGGACAATTTCTGATGACAATCATTCTACAAGTTCTCGTGTGTCTGTATTACCTGTAGGGGTTGGTGGTCTATGTGGATGACCATTTCCTTCCCCAAAATGTAAATATTGCATTGACATAAGGCCTTCATAATGGAATACATTTATTTGTCATAAGTGGGATACTTTTGAACTGTGTATGAAAGTGTCTTGCTGTAGTAATCCATTGGATGCCCATGCCAAGTAAGAACCACACCAATAGCATAGTCAGAGGTGTTTGTATCAATCTCAAATGGCTATTGCAGGTCTGGTAATGTGAGAGCTATTGTAGAGTATAGGCGATGCTTCAACTCAGAAAATGGTCATTTTTGGGTTTTAGACCAAAAATACTTTACTTTCGCTCCGCCCTTGGTGAGTTGAAAGATGGGCCTCTAAATTAGACATAAATTAAGGCCCATACCTATAAATTAAACACAAATTAAGGCCTATGACCATCATTCCGCACATTAAACCTCTCTTTTTGCATTAGATAATTCATTTTTAACTTTAATATATTCATTAGGAAGGTTTATGAATAATTGCTTATTTGTGCCTAATATTATTTATTTTTGTGGAATAATATGAGAATATTGGGAAGATTATGAAGATTTGAAGGAGGAGATAATTTAGGGACTTTATCCATACTATAGGAGGATCACTATTAAATAATAAATCAACAAGATATTATGGAATTACGGCACATATTGTGCAACTCCAATGATTGTGAAAATCTAGGAATGTGTTCCCTGCCATTTAATGTAGATTCCTAATATTGGGAACTAGATCCACTAATCAATGGATTTTGGTGGAGAAAGCTTCCTTCTTCCATGACGAATGATTCCTAATCATTTTTTATAAATACCAAGCCAAATTTTCGTCTATATAGATTTTCATTAGTGTTATTGTGGAGAGAACTTGTATTTTTGCAGCTCCATTGTATTTTCTTCTAGGATGTAATTTTATTAATGAAAATAATGAAGATTGGTGTCATGTTCAACTTCTAAATCTTTTTCTTCTTGATATGTCTCTATGTCTCCTTGGGCTTAGCCATCCCAGGAGACTTAGAGCCCTTTTGTATCATTCTCTATCCTTCTTCTCACTTCTTATTCACATGCATCTCTTGTTTTTATTTCATTCTATTAGCATTTAGTATAAATGATTTCTTGTTGTAGGATTGGGTTAAATGGTAGATGTAAGTTCATTTGCAGGATCACAAACATCATTTCATCATTGGAAAATGTTTGGAAGGTCATAGTTTTTGAAATTATGATACGATTGTTTTCCTTGAGAGCAATTCACTCACAGGTCTATTCAGTTTTGATAAAAGGCAACTCAGAGTGTAATAGATCATTTCAAAGCTAACATGGCATTGGTACAAAAGAGCAGGAAGATGAAACTAATGTCTATTGATCAGAATAAAGAAGTTGAAGGAAAATGATGGTTTAAAGGTTTTTAAGATGTATACATAGGTCCACATAGTCAAAACAACATATACACACTGGTTCACAAAACAAAAAGAGCGTATACATATACACACATTTTCATAAGAATAAAAGTGCATATATGTTTGAAAATCAAGGAAATTCAAGAGGAAACAGTACCAGGGGTCAATACCATGGTATTAGCCCAAAATCTTGAGCAAAGAAATGACTATTTGATCCCGTTGAAGAATACCACGGGTGCTAAGTGGTTTTGGTCTGAGGTATTGAGAAATGCCTACAACTATATAAGGAGGAGAAGATCATAAGGCCACGGCATGCAAGTGAAAAGGGTTTCTGAGGAATACTTCTATATGAAGTATATTTTATGTTGCAGGGTATATGTTTGTGATTTGATCTTAAATATTTTATGCACCTTGAATTCAATGTTGGATTAGGATCATGAGACCTGAAATGACTTATCATTGATTGCTTGGGCTAGATTTGGTTGCGACACCTGTTTTATTCCTTAAATGTCACGATTTGGGTTTTTCTGAAGTATGAAATAGCAACGAAGTTGTGAGTTAATATTTTCAGATATATACGTTGGTTCGCCTTGGTAAAAGCGCGTATACACGTAGGTTCGAGTCTTCCAAGTAGCATATATAAAGGAAAAGCATATTCTTCAAAAATGACTGATCCATCTGATTAGTTCTTCTGTTTTACTATTGTCTATCAATGAATTCTTCTTAGATCTGAATGTAAAACTGAATGCATAAGGAGTTTGGTGCCTGATTGATTGATCCTTTAAGTGAGAAGGCTTATCTCTACTATTTCTTATGTAAATATTTGTAAATTGATATTAGATGTTCAATATATTGCTGGTTGATACAAACTTGATTCAGAAGTTTTATGTTTCAGTAGTTTTAAAGGTATACACAATTTTGGATAAAGGAAGTAGCGTATACACATAGGTTGGGTTCAGTAAAGTAGCGTATACATTCTGATGCATGATTTTTGTGGTTACAACTGGTTCTGAATGATGATGTAGGTTTCTGGGTTCAACATAGTGTTCTAGTGATAGTGATCTAACTATTTAGATTAAATTATTATTAGTTGATGTAATTTGAAAGTTCTGATGGGTTCAGTATGAAAATTTGACGAAATGAGGCCTTCATTTGTATTGTTGTGTACCAGGAGCATCCAGTATGAAAATTTATGAAACGCTGTCCCTGGAGGAAGAGAGAAGGCCGTAGCCTTTTGTACACCAGTGCCTACATACTAGTAAACAAATTTGCTAGTACAAGAGCTAGGGGTTGTAGCTCCCTTCCAGTAGAAGCTGGAAAATGGGAGAAGGTTGTAGCCTTCTGCAGGTGGGTGCCTGCGTACTGGTATGAATCTGCACTAGTACAAGATTGTAAACAGATTTTCTTAATATTAAAAGAAGACAGAGATGACAACAGCAGGTGGCTTTTCTCCTGAATTGGGTTTCCACCTTAAATCTTGGTGTTCATGTGTGTTGCTTATGTGTGATGGTTTATTATGTTTTTACTGCACAATTTAACAAGTTTTTGATGCACTGATTAAGGTTCAACACATGATAAATTGACTAAATAATAAGTAATCTAGGTATATGCTGGTTTCTCTAATCACAGTTGCGTGTACACGCAAGTTCACTTCACAGAAGTAGTGTGTATAAATCTATTTAGGAAATGAAAAATTATTGAACTGTAAATATTGATTCACCCACCCTCTTAGTATTATTTCCAACAATTGGTATCAGATCAGGTCCTTTAGAAGAAGCTTGATCGCTTGAAGGAAGATCTTTCAAGATGAATAAGCATGAAGGCATGGGATCTATCATACCACCAATATTCAATGGGAGAAACTTGGTATATTCCAAAATAATAACCAGAGCCTATCTTCAATCTCTTGGAGCCTTTGTTTGGGAAATCTTGGAAGGAGGATATCAATTTCTGGCAGCAATACCTACAAACTCTGTAGGTAAGAAGTTATTCGAAAACAATGCCAAAGCTATCGATACTTTATTAGGAAGTCTATCAGAATCAGAATTTGTCAAAGTCATGTAGCTCAAGATAGCCAAAGAGATATGGGACAAAATCATTCATATCTACGAAGGGGACTCCCAAGTAAAACGTGCTAAGCTTCAAATTCTCAGAATTCAGTATGAAACTCTTAAGATGCATAGTGATGAAAGTATTGCTAGTTATTTTTTACGTGTAGATAAGATTGTTAGTTTTATGAATAATCTGGGTGAAGAGATAAAGGAAGCTACTTTAGTTGAGAAAATTTTGAGATCTTTGTCTTCTAAATTTCAGTTAAAAGTATCTACCATAGAAGAACAACAGGATCTTCAAACTGTTACTATGACTCAACTCCATGGAATCCTAACTGCCTTTGAAATGAGGAAAGGAGGTCCATCAGATATGCGAGAAGCTACTTTTAAAGCTTCAACAAATGGAAAAGAAAAGGAAGAGCACAACGAACCATGATAAATTTCAGAAGAAGAAGATGAGGCACATTTTGTCAAGAAGCTTGAACGGGATTCCAGAAGATTCAGAGGTAAGCTACCATTTAAATGCTTTGCTTGTGGTAGAGTCAGCCATTATGCTACCAAATGTCTCATAGACATAAATATGAAAAGGGAAAGGAATATGCAAAAGGAAATATAAAACAAGTTCTCAATACAAGGAGTTACTATATGCATGAAGATAGTGATAGTTTATCTAATAATGATGACGATGGAACTAAAAAAGATTATAGACTTCTCATGGCCTATGACAATGATGATTTTTTGGATGCCTTAGAAGAGGAAGAATTTATTGAATCACAAAACTAAAAATCTATTTAGAAGAAAAGAATATGATCATAGATACATTGACACATCAACTCACTGAAAGAGAACAACAGTACAATCAAAATCTATAATGTGAAATTGTGGGTATAAGAAAAGAACTTGAGAAGACAAAATTTCTTAATCTTAGATTTGTTAAAGGATCAAAAAATTTAAATGAAATCATCAAAGTTCAGTGTTCTCCTCTTATAAAGACAGGTCTTGGATATACTGAAGAATCATCTCAATCACAGAAGTCGTCAGCTTCCACCAGAATCTATCCCGATGGAGCAAAGACCAATGAACATTATGTCAATCGTCAACAAAGGCCTAAGAGTACTCATCAGGTAAATCATACTCAATTTACTCTAAGGATGAATATCAGTAGAAGCTTCAACCAACAGGTAAACAATGCCAAAATATTCTATGATTGCAGAAATTTATTTGATGGGCAATGTTTTTCATCCCATAACTTTGGGCATAAGGTTACTCAATGTGTTTCTTACAAAACCATCATGACTAGAGAAGCACGAAATCAAAGGAGTGTAATAGGAATCAAGAAAATTTCATATAATAACTTATCTCCTATTGAAGATGAAATAATTTTTTTTATTTGTAGTAATCTTGGTCATGAAGAATCTAAATCCAGGAGCAAATTTTGGCCAACAGTTCAAAAGGAACAAACATCATCAAATTCCAAGATATGGAGAAAGAAGGAATCTCAATCAGAAAAATGTGGAATAGCTATGTATGCAGAAGGACAAGAGAATTAGTGGTACATCGATAGTAGATGCTCCAAACACATGACATGTGATAAAGAGAAACTTCATTCATATAATTCTTTAGAAAAAGAAAAGAATGTATCATTTGGAAATGACACACCAGATGCCATTAAAGGTAATGGTTTTGTTTTCTTGAAAGAAAAGGTTAAAGCTAGAAATGTCATGTATGTAGATGGTTTAAAGCATATATTGTTAAGTGTCATTGAAATGTGTGATCAAGGAAATGAAGTTGTGTTTTGATCAAACGATGTGTGGTTCATGAGCTTGATACAAGAAAGACCGTAATCAAAGGTACAAGAACTCCAAACAATTTATACATACTCAAATGAGGACAACAACAATGTTGTCTAAGAAAAACAGATGAAAGCTAGCTATGGCATAGAAGATTGGGGCACCTAAGATTTTCTCAAATAAGAAAAGTATGCAGGCTCAAGGCGGTCTGTGATCTTCCAGATATCAACATCACAAAAAATACCATATGCAAACAATGTCAAGTCGTTAATAAAACCAGAGTTACTTTAGTGAAAAAGAAGGATCAACAAGTAAGCCTCTTGAACTCATCCATACTGATTTATCTGGACCAACAAGGAAAAATTCAGCTCATGGAGAATAATACTTTATTTTATTTATTGTTGATTTTTCCAAGATGTGTTGGATAGGTCTACTAAAGCATAAAGATGAAGCATTTGAAAAGTTTAAAGCCTTCAAAGCCTTAGTTGAAAATGAATCAGATCGAAAAATCAAATGTCTGAGATCTGATCAAGGGGGGGAATTCCTATCAGATGAATTCTTTTACTTTTGCAAACAACATGGAATAAAAAGGAAATTCTCCATCGCTAGAAATCCTCAACAAAATGTCGTGGTGGAAAGAATGAACATAACAGTTCAAAAATGGCTCAAGCTATGCTTGATGAATCTAGAACTCCTGCAACCTTCTGGGGTGAAGCTGCATTTGCTGCCATGACCATTGTCAACAAAGAGAATGTTCAGTTAAATAGTCATAAAACTCCATATGAACTTTGGTATGGTAAGCCTCCTACTAGGGAAAATTTTAAGAACCCCCCCTAAATTTATATGTATAATAAATGGGCGAATCTCCATGGTATATAGGAAAAATGGAAGGCGATTTTATCAATAATATAATATCTATATATAATTTTTTGGCGAATCTCTCACCAGGCATGGCGAATATTTTACTCAATTATAAAATCTTGTAAGATCTTGGTATTACCATGGGTTATTATAAACCTGGAGCTTAAAAGTTACTATTAGTAATTTATAAAAATTAATAAAATTAATAGTTGATTTTTATTTTATTTTTTATTTTAACCAAGCTAAAATGTTTAACATACATTAAGTTACAACATCCATTTTTACTCTTGATCCACCCCCGAGAGGGATCAAATATTTTTTCACTCTATGCTAGTTTGCATATCACAATATTTGATACCTCTCGGGGGTTACTAGATCCAGAGTAAAGATGGGTCTATGCTGGTTTAATTCCCCTATTTAAATAGGCTACATTCTAGGTGAATAACATGGGTCAATACCATGTGCCATTTTGGTGAATACCATGGTTCAATACCAAGTGCCATTTTGGTGAATACCATGGGTCAATACAATGTGCCATTTTTATTTTTATTAATGCTAATATTAGGGTTAATAATGTTTTTTTGCATGGTATTAATAACAATCTAGTCCATGGTATTTGTCCCATAGTATTTTGTCCATAGGTTTCACCTAAATATAACACATTTTTTGAGTGTTCATAAATATAAGGTGACTTATGGAGTAAATATAAAAAAATGTTTTATTTGTTTACCATACCTCTTGTTTATTTATATTTTTATTAATTTACCATACCTCTTTTACAAATATGGTATTTAGCCCATAGGATTCACTTAAATAAAACCTCTTTCTTGAGCCTTCATAAATAGAATGAGGGTTATGGACTAAATATAAAAAGAGGTTTTATTTATTTACCATACGTTTAGTGTATTTATATTTTTATTTATTTACCATACCTTTTGAGTAAGTATAAAAAGACGTTTTATTTATTTACCATACCTCCACTTTACTTATATTTTTATTTGTTTACACCCTTGCATGTATATAAGGTTACTTATGGAGTACATATAAAAAATGTTTTATTTATTTACCATACCTCTCATTTATTTATATTTTTATTAATTTACCATACCTCTTTTATAAATATGGTATTTGGCCCATAGGATTCACTTAAATAAAACCTATTCTTGAAAATGGGCGAATGGATTCACTTAAATAAAATCTATTCTTGAAAATGGGCGAATGGAAGGTTGTAACTCCTAATTTCAAGGGCTAAATTTACCTTTTTTACCGTCTCCCTTAAAATAAGGTGGGCTATTTGAGGTGATTTGTAAAAATGTACTATGATACAAAATATTCGCCCACTAAAAATTTAAAACCCCTTAATTTCGCCAAAGGGCGAACATTCGCCCCTAAAATTTTCTATGCCTCCTACTGTAAAACACTTTATAGTTTTTGGAAGAAAATGTTTCATCAAAAGGACTGATGAAAAACTTGGTAAGTTTCAACCCAGAGAAGATGAAGGAATTTTTTTTGTTTATTCATCTAGAAGTAAATGATACAAATGTTATAATAAAAGACTTTGAAAAATTGTTGAATGCACTGATGTTGTAACTGATGAACCATGCAAAAATCCAGAACAAATAAAATCAAAAAAGGAATATGACAAAGAGGAATATGGGGAATTATTTCCTGCATGAAATCAAAATGATATAGAAGAAGAAACCAATGAATCACCAGAAGAATATACAACAGATAGGGGAAAAACGCCATCCAGATATGTTCAGAAGAATCATCCAGAATCTCAAATTCTAGGAGAAAAAGGGTCCGGAGTATAGACAAGAAGAACTCTTATAGGGACCTCAACTTATCTAGCATTACTATCTGCCATAGAACCACAAAATGTAAATGAAGCTAGCAAAGATGAATGTTGGGTTAAGGCCATCGATCAAGAACTTGACTAAATTGAAAAGAATGATACTTGGGAATTAGCTCCTAGACCTCATGATAAAAATGCTATAGGAACAAAATGGATATTTAAGAATAATTTGAATGAAAATGGAGAAGTTATTAGAAACAAGGAAAGACTTGTTTGTAAAGGGTATGCTCAACAAGAAGGTATAGATTTTGAAGAAACTTTTGCACCTATTTCTAGACTTGAAGCCATAAGAATGTTTCTTGCTCTTTCTAGTTTTCGAAAATTCAAAGTATATCAAATGGATGTAAAATCATATTTTCTTAATGGAGATTTAGAAGAAGAAGTTTATATTGAGCAACCAGAAGGATTCATTCTAGGAAATGATGCAAAATTCGTATGCAAGCTCAAAAAGGCTCTTTATGGTCTGAAACAGGCTCCAAGGGCTTGGTATTACCATCTTGACAAATATCTACAACAACAAGGTTTCACAAAAGGTTCTAAAGATAGAAACTTATACAAAAAGATTGAAAATGATAAATTGCTAATTATTGTTGTTTATGTTGATGATATCATCTTTGGTAGCAATGAAGAATCTATTAGCCAGAATTTTGCTTCAGTAATGCAGCAAGAATTTGAAATTTCCTTACTTGGTGAAGTTACTTATTTTCTTGGTCTACAATTACAACAAACAAAATATGGTATTTTTCTTTCACAAACAAAATATCTCAAGCAGATCTTGAAGAAGTATGGAATGGAAGTTTCTAAACCAGTATCTACTCCAATGGTAACAGGATGCAGTCTTAGTTCTAACGATGAATCTCTAGCAGTAAATTAACCAACTTACAGATCTATGATTGGAAGTCTGCTTTATCTAATAGGTACACGACCTGATATCATGCATGGAGTAGGAATTGTTGGAAGGTTCCAATCAAATCCAAAGGAATCACATCTTCAGGCAGTTAAAGGAATTTTCAAATTTCTTCAAGGAACTCAAGGCTTTGGACTATTGTATTCTAATGATACAGACCTTACTCTTCATGCATATAAAAATGCAGACTAGGCATGAAATGTTGATGATCAAAATAGCACTAGTGGAGGTTCATTCTATATGGGTTCATGGTTAGTGTCTTGGTTCAGCAAGAAACAAAGTTCGATTGCCTAATCTACAACTAAAGTAGAATATGTGGCTGCTAAATCATGCTACACACAACTACTTTGGATGATGTAAAGATTGCGAGACATTTAGATCACATGTACTCCACCCATGTCCATTCTATGTGATAATACAAGTGCCATCAATATTTCAAAAAATCATGTCATGCACTCCAAGACCAAGATCATAGCCATTACGTACCATTTTCTATGAGAAAAAGTGCTTGAACAAAAGGTTAATTGGAGTATGTTCCCTCGAAAGAATAGGTTGTTGATATATTCACCAAACTACTTCCTAGAGAAAAAATTGAATATCTCAGACAAAAGTTGGGAGTAGTTGTTGTGTCATCCTATTGTTAAATCAAGTTTTTCAGAGGAAGGTTTTTATACGCTAGTTTCATGAAGTATAGTCACGTATATATGCAGGTTTCTATGGCTGAAGAAATGTATATGTTTTTCTAACAAAAAAATAGTGGGTCAGACTCTAATATGGGTGCTTAGTATGATATTGATGATTACAGTCTCACGATATGATTTGTTCATTGATTTTTATCTGACTGATAAAGATGCCTTCATGAGTGACTTGTTGACAATGCACAGGTAGCACAAATTCAGGGGGAGAATTAGCCTTCACATGCATTCTGCATTGTTGGCATTATGGTTGCTGAGTTCAGCTATGGTTTCAGATATTTATATCATTTGTTGCATAAGTCATGTAAAGAACTAGGGTGTGATATGTCTCCTTCTTCCATTGTCTATGTTTGAATGAGTCCTATTGGACTTATGATGTAATTTGTATCCACACTATGCATGGGATGGATGATGTAATAATTGTTGTATTTCAAGTCATGTATAAAGAATTAGTATATCCCCACCTTGCGTGGATGAGTAAAATGTGGTGTATCACCACTTGGTTGGGTGATTGATCTATGTATGGGTCATTGGTCTTAGGGAGGTCATACTCGCTTAGTTGAGCTATAGAGTCATGCTATTCTTTTAAAAAATATCTCTGCAGACTCGGCAAGTACTTAGGGGGAGCATGGAAAACATAATGTATATCAAAAGGGGAGAGTATCTTGGCCTGCCCTTTTCCCTTGATGCCAAAGAGGGAGATTATTTTGGTGTTGCTTGTTTTCTTTCACAATTTCTACAACTTGTAGTAATCAATACCAACATGGTTGCCATCAAGTCTAAAGGGGGAGATTGTTGGCATTATGATACAAGTGTTGTCCTTGATGGAAACTCACTCACATGTCAGTTAAGTTTTGATAAAAGGTAAATCACAGTGTAACAAATCATTTCAGAGGTAATAGGGCATTAGTACAGAAGAATGTGCAGACGGAACTAAGGTCTACTGATTAGAATAAAGAAGTTGAAGGAAAATGATGGTGTAAAGTAGTTTAAGATTTATATACATGTCCATTTAGTCAAAATAACATATACATGTTGGTTCACAGAATAAAAAGAGCGTATACGTATACACGCACTTTCACAAGAATAAAAGCACGTTTATTTTTTAAAATCAAGGAAATTTAAGAGGAAACAATACCATGGTATTACCCAGAATATTCAGCAGAGTAATGATTATTTGATCCCGTCCAAGAATACCACAGGTCCTAAGTGGTTTTGGTCCGAAGTATTGAGAAATGCCTAAAACCATATAAGGAGGAGAAGATCATAAGGCCAGGGTGTGCAAGTGAAAATGGTTTCTAAGGAATACTTCTATCTGAAATATATTTTATGTTCCAAGGGTAAATTGATCTGAAATATTTTGTGCACCTTCAATTCAATGTTGGATTAGGATCATGAGACCTAAAATGACTTATCATTGATTGGTTGGGCTAGATCTGATTACATACAATTGTTTTATTCTTTAAATGTCATGATCTAGGTTTGTCCGAAGTATGAAATAGCAGTGAAGTTGTGAGTCAGTATTTGAAGATCTATACGCTGGTTCACCTTGATAAAAGCACGTATACGCGCAAGTTCGACTCTTCCAAGTAGCATATACAAAGGAAAAGTCTATTCTTGAGAAATGACTGATCTATCTGATTAATTTTGTTGTTTTATTGTTGTCTGTCAATGAATTCTTCTTAGATCTGAATGTAAAACTGAATGCATAAGGAGTTTAGTGTCTAATTGATTGATCGTCTAAGTGAGAAGGGTTATATTGATCGTCTAAGTGAGAAGGGTTATCTCTTCTACTGCCTATATAAATATCTGTAAATTGATAGTAGATGTTGAGTATATTTGTGGCTGATATAGACTTGATTCAGAAGTTTTATGTTTTAGTAGATTTGAAGGTATATGTAGGTTTGATTAAACGAAGTAGCATATACACGCAGGTTGGGTTTAGTAAAGTAGCATATAAATTATGATGCATGATTTTTGAGGTTATAGCTGGTTCTAAATGATGATGTACGTTTTTGGGTTCAACACACTATTATGGTTACAATGATCTAACTATTCAGATTAATTGATTACTAGCTGATGCAGTTTGAAAGTTCTGATGGGTCCAATATGAAAATTTGATGAAACGGGGACTTCATTTGTATTATTTTCTACCAGGAGCATCCAATCTGAAAATTTATGAAACATGGTCCCAGGAGGAAGAGAGAAGGTCATAGCCTTCTATAGGTCAGTGCCTACGTACTAGTAAACACATTAGATAGTACAAGAGATAGGGGGTTGTAGCTTCCTTCTAGTAGAAGCTAGAAAATGAGGGAAGGTTGTAGCCTCTGCAGGTGGGTGCCTACGTACTAGTATGAGTCTGCACCAGTACAAGATTGTAAACAAATTTTCTTAATATTAAAAGAAGACAAAGATAATAACAACAAGTGGTTTTTCTCCTGCATTGGGTTTCCACCTTAAATATTGGTGTTCATGTGTGTTTCTTATCTATGATGGTTTATTATGTTTTTACTGCACTATTTAACAAGTTATTGATGCACTAATTAAGGTTCAACACATGATAAATTGGCTAAATCATAAGTACTCTGGGTATACGTGGTTTCTCTAATCACAGTACTGTGTACACGCAAGTTCACTTCCCAGAAGTAGCACATATAAATCTATTTGGGAAATGAAAAATTATTGAACTGTGAATACTGATTTAGCCCCCTTCTCAATATTATTTGCATATTAGTCTTCTTATTCCCAAATCTAGATTTCTGGAACTCCTTTGTGGCAAATAGTTGTAAATTTATGCTATTTTTGAGAGCATGCTAACGAGATTCAATCAAGTTGGTTCCACTTGCATTATATCACAAAAACATTCTAGTTCATAAAAAAAACTACCCCATTGCATTTTCACTTGATTACGTTATGAATTTTATAGATTTACTAGCACATTAGCTCTTGGATTTCTAGAGTTTTGACTAGTAATTTTTTTGTTACTTTTTAGCATGGGTTAATAGAGGTCTTTTTAGTTATTACACTTGGATTTGGGACCTAAGAAAACCTAGTCAATAAGAAAATTTGTCCCATCCAATTTGGATTTGATTTTCTTGGTTACTTGATGAATTATATTTTCGTATAGTAAATCTGTAACATCCTATAGTAAAACAGGGGATCCTGTAGGAGCACTAGGGGATCCTGTAGGAGCACTAGGGGATCCTATAGAAGAACTAGCACAACCTATAGGAAATCTTGTAGTGGCCTGTTTTGAGCCTGAATTGAGAAAGGTCATCATTGAAGTTGGAATTAGGCCCCTACTTAACCTCCAAGCCATCAAAATAATTGTACCCCTCTTCCTCCACACCTGTCTCCCCTGCCAAAGATCAAAGAAAGATTAGCATTTGCATTTATAAAGAAAAAATATTAAAAAATGAGTTATTTTATATTTACACATGCACACAACAGCTAGTACTCTCTAGATCATATTTCATGCTTAGATTAGTTAAAAAATCACATGTGAAAAATATGGTTAAAATAGGGTTCTTTTGCAAGCAATGTGTGTTAATAAGTAGATAGAGGATTTCATGTTACTTTACAAGCATTTTTAAATTTAGTTTTTCATTCCTGCAAATAGGCAGCATTTTTTTTCTCTCATGACAGCAAAGGAATGACATATTATATGTTAAGCATATAGTGAAGATACCTCTTAAGATTGTACGAACCTCGGGTTGATAATTAAAAGTTGGTATCCTTGGGAGTTGCATCATTCTTGCTACAATACTGAGGCTCATCACCTTTTGGCACCATTGCCAAGGAGGTGTCAAAGTATGCATTATTTTCTTCCCTAGTTGATTCATTTCTTTTTACATTGTGTAAAAACCAAAAATTATTTTCATTAGGAATATTTCATTTCAAAAATAGAGAAGTTCATTGCATTAATGTTTTCATTCAATCATAAAAACGAAAACAAAAAAATCTTCGACACCAATCCACTCCCCCATTTGATCACGTGGTGTAGTAAGAGCCACGTCACCATCCACTTTTTCATGTTGAAGAAGAAGAAGAGATGGAAAATAATGTAGAAGAAATGGATGGAGAAGATAAAAATGAGGAAGATCCTCTCGGATTCCCCATTCAAGATACTGATATCAATGTGCACATGAAGAACATCCCTCCATCTTTTCTTCCAAAATTTATTATTCTAAGGTTAGGGGATCTAGAAACCTTTCTCTTTGAATTTGAAATTGTTTGTAGATCTTATGGTTTCTTATTAAAAACTCAAAAACTGAGATCATTTCCAGAAATATTGAAGGATAGAGCTCTTAAATGGTTGATGGCTTTAGGGACTAATTCAATAAGATCATGGAATGATATGCAAAAGATATTTCTAGAAAAATATAAAGATCGTGATCTTAAAGAAGAAATATTTAGAATGAAGCAAAGAGAAGATGAGATTCTAGAGGATCTAATAGAGAGGTTCGTGTATAATGTTAAGAGGGAAAAACTACATCATTTAGGATCTGACACATTAAAAACCCTCTTACTTAGAACAAGTAGGGATGAATGGATTGATCTCATTGATCTCATGAGTAGAGGTGATGTATACCAATTATCATTTGAAGAACTGTGTGAAACATGCAAACGCATATCAAGAGGAAGGGAAATTGTAAGTCAAGCTAAACTTGGAAATTTTCCTGATAACTTTAAAATGGAAATTCTTAAAATCTAAGTGAATAAGTAGAAATGTTAAGAATGTAAGATGAAGAAAAATAAGATGTTGATATTTTTGTTGTCCATTTAGAATCACATGATGTTAAATGTTTCTCCTCATTACCAATATTGGAGGAAGGTCACCAAGAGGACAATGGAGCAAGTAAATTGTCAATACAACTATGTTATGTAGCTGTAACACGGCCATTGCATCCTATTCAACCTGATATAATTCAAGAGCCTAATTCACAATTTAAGTATTATGTGCATCCATATCAAATTAATTCGAACACGCCCTTTTCTTCGCAACATTGCCCATCTCAACCCCAAAACCAATTTTGGCAACAAGGTTAGAAAGGAACTTATGGGATCCATCGACAATATCCTCAATATTTTCCTTAATATCCTCCATACCCAACTCCATGTTATCCTTACCATTCATCTCCACCACAGCCACAACTCCAACCACATCCATCTCAAATACCCACTCCCACTCAACTACATGTACCACCATTTCCAAACCCACACATTAAAGTAGCTCAACCCACTTACAATGTTGAGGTACAACGCTTCCAAACATCTCCTCTTGAGATCAATGGTATTCACCATAGCTCAAGAAGAGTATTGAAAAAAGGAGATTATCTTGATATCATTAAAGGACCACATTCAGAAGAAGAAGATTCAAATGAGAAGAACACAGAATCATGGGCCACACTTGATGAAGAGCATACATCAAAATAGAGATCAAGAGAGCTCCCTCATGGTTACCATAAAATCCTCCTTGTATTCAAGAGAACAATAAGAAAAAAGAGGAATATTTGAAGGTCATGGTAGAAGAAGACATGAAGAATGATCGAGATAAGAAAGACAACCAAGGGCATGAAAGTTATCTTGAGGTTTGGTTCTAAAAAATCAACAAGATGGAGCATCACTCTCTTCAACAACTATGCTTGATCCTTTCAAAGTCAAATGAGTTGGTCTTTGAAATCCAGGTACATGTTAAAGCATACATTTCAAGCCTACACATCATTTTGTATACCATATTGATGTGTACATGGCTCCATTGGAAGTATTCTTATACTTGAATGTGATTTCCTTTTTCAAGTAGGATGGGGTAGAAAAAACATGAAAAATAAGAGAAAAAATAAAAAATCTCAGGTGAAAACCTCCTTTGAGGCACCTTAGCTTGGCTCATTGATTGAAATCCTCCATGAGGTGGTCAATGGGTTGGAAAAAATAAAGAAAGAAGATCTTAGGTGAAAACCTCTTTTGAGGTCCCTAGGTAGACCTACTAGTTGAAAACCTCCTTGAGGTAGCTAGTAGGCCTAGAAGAAAGAAGGGAGAAAAAAAATATCCTCACTCCATGTATCTCTTCGATGAATGTAGGTGCTCTCCAGCATCTACAAGGAACAAAAACAAGTTGCCACCAAAGAAAGAAAAAATAGGTCAAACCTAGTCAAAATAAGTCAAGTTTTGACTTTCTCCTCCTTTGTTCAAATGCTCCAATCCATCACCCTCATCTATTTCCTCCATCCGACCATAAATCTCAAGCTTTTCCCATTCAATTTTCTTGTTTTCCTCAAAAATTACAGGAAGGCTCTGTTTTATTACATGAAACAAAAATAAATAGAGCATAATTTTTTTTCCATAACTTGAAAACCATGCTTCCATTTCCCAATCTGTTTCAGGAGGTGATGAATATGGATTATGGTAACATGCTCAAGCAATTTCAACAAATTCCAATGCATAATTTTCGATAACTCAGCCTCCATCACCTACAATTTTTTTTGCATTTTCTCAATATCTATGCATCCATTTAAAAATCTTTTTCATGGGGACAGGCATATGGATGATGGTAACATTCCAAGAAATTATAGAAAATTCCAGTGCATGGTTTCCAATAAATAGGCCTCCATCACTTCAGCCATTTTTATTTTTTCTCGAGATTCGTTCATCCATTGACCAAATTTTATTTATGGGGAGGTGCATAATGATGATGACAACATGCTCAGAAAGTTTCAAGTCAATCCATTCTACTGTTTGGGATATACGAACAAAGAAAATTTGCTACAAGAGGCTATCTTGAATTACTACAAGAGCTTCCTGTAGTACTACAGGAAGTCTTGAAAATCTATAAGAAAGGCAGTCCAATGGAAAAATTATGATGCAGGCCTATTTTGGGATAGGAAAAAAGGACATTGACTTCACCACATATCATCCAACACCCATCATGACCATTTCACTTTATGAAAACACCTTCCACTCATTCCAATACCTATTTACCCTCCAACAGAAAAAGGACACAAACATTAAAAAAAAAGGGGGCATCTATAGCAACCTATTTGGAAGTAACAACAAGCTCTGGGCCTAACCTTCAGCACCATGATTGAAAGAGGAGAAGCATAACTATAGGCACAATAAAACTCCTCCAGAGCTCATCAGCAACAGAGGAAGCCATCACTTGCACATCAACAAGAAGACAACCCATCAGCAAAATGAGGTCAACAAAAAAGAAAAAGGCAGTCAAGAAGATGTACCTGAGTCATGAGAAGCACAACAACATCAACTCAATAGCAACATGCATGTCTCTCCAACAACCATTAGGTAGGTACAGGTATGAAATATTCTTGACCTCTTCTCTTGAGCATATTATAGTTACAAATTTGTTGTCAATGCATGAGAGATGAAGTTTTATAAGTTAAGGATGGGTCAATAGTCTCAGCCACCTTCAACTAGTGAATTTCATCTCACTTCTTCACTCATGCAATGTTGAAAATTCAAATTATGAAAGATGATGATTTCAAGGAATGAGGACAACAATTAAAAGAAGAAATTTTTGTAAAGGCCAAGTCACCACAACACTCCAAGCCAGATCCACTTCATATTCACTATCTATCCATCATTCATCCATCCCATTTCATAATTTCAAAAACAAACCATACACTCTGTCGCACCATGAAAATTTCTTGAAAAACAAACAGAGCATCCTCTCCATTTTCACAAACCTACATCATTTATCGTCACTCCCATATAATTAGAAGACTCTGAAGGAAGAATGAATGACTACTATAGGAAGGCAGAATGTTGCTACAAAGAGGAAGAAAGGAAAAATTATGCTAAAACCAAAAATGATAGTGCCTAAGAGAGACCTAATCAATATAGAGAACTCCAAGGTCATTAGGCAATCATCTAGGACAAAAGTGAGAAGAAGAAGGCAACAAAAGGGAAATTATGCATCCAACATCAAAACATAACTTCAACTATAGTGAAGAAAAGAGACTTTCCAAGATGTCTCTAATCTCTTTCTAGATTTTGTCCAAGGCCTAAAAGATGTTATAGAAATAAGAGAAAGGCATGGGAGTCAAGTTGATGGCCTGTGCTAGGCTTAGACAATCATTTATGCTCAAAAAGGGTTTCCTGTAGTTTTAACAGGGCTTCCTATAGGTTTCCTATACTTTTGATAGGAATTACTACAAGGATGTCCTAGTTCTCATCCAAAGACATTTTGAAGATTCAGAGGTTTCCAAATGGTGGAACAAGGTAGCAAAAGGGTGATAAGGATGTGGAAGACATTGCCAAACTAAAAAATATTCAAGAACCATATTGAATAAGGGGAAGAAGGCAAACTAATGGTCTCAAAAAACAAGGATTTTTCTTCGCACAAATATGTTTTTGGGCTTGTCCTTGCAAAACTTATAGCCAATATTCTTAATGCACAAGAGAGAGGCCACCCGAGCGATGAATGAGGCATAATGAGGTCACTAAGTTGCTCAGAGGATGACCAACACTTTCAGCATGGGGGTATGATGGGTCTCTAAATTAGACATAAATTAAGGCCCATGCCTCTAAATTAAACATAAATTAAGGCATATGACCATCCTTCAGCACATTAAACCTCTCTTTTTGCATTAGATAATTTATTTTTAACTTTAATATATTCATTAGAAAGGTTTATGAATAATTGCATACTTGTGCCTAATATTATTTAATTTTGTGGAATATTATAAGAATATTGGGCAGATTATAAAGATTTGGAGGAGAAGATAGTTTAGGTACTTGCTCCCTAATATAGGAGGATCACTATTAAATAATAAATCAATGTGATATTATGGAATTATGGCACAGATTGTGGAACTCCAATGATTGAGAAAATCTAGGAATTTGTTCCCTGCCATTTAATGCAGATTCCTAGTATTGGGAACTAGATCCACTAATCAAGGGATTTTGGTGGGGAAAGCTGCCTCCTTTCATGGGGAATGATTCCCAATAATTTTTTATAATTACCAAGTCTAATTTTCCTCTAGATAGATTTTCATTAGTGTTCTTGTGGAGAGAACTCGTATATCTGCAACTCCATTGTATTTTCTTCCAGGGATGTAATTGTATTGATGAAAATAATGAAGATTAGTGTCATGTTCATCTTCTAAATATTTTTCTCCTCCATAGGTCTCTGAGTTTCCTTGGGCTTGGCCATCCTAGGAGGCTTAGAGCCCTTTTGTATCATTTTCTTTCCTTCTTTTCATTTCTTATTCACATGCATATCTTGTTTTTATTTCTTTCTATTTCTGCATTTAGTATAAATGATTTCTTGTTGTAGGAATGGGTTAAATGTTTGATGTAAGTTCTTTTGTAGGATCACAAACATCATTTCATCCTTGGAAAATATTTGGAAGGTCATAGTAATAATTGAGCTACTTGGATTAGTGTTCGTATTCCCAAATCTAGATTTCTAGAACTCCTTTATGGCAACTAGAAATAAATCTATGGTATTTTTTAGAGCATACTGAGGGGCTTCAATGAAGTTGGTTCCAATTGCATTAGATCGAAAAAAGATTCTAGTTCATAACAAAAATTACCCCATTTCATTTGCACTTGATTAAATTAAGAATTATATAGATTTACTAGCTCACTAGTTCTTGAATTTCTAGATTTTTGACTAGAAATTTTCTGCTATCTTTTAGCATGGGTTAACAGAGGTATTTTTGAGTGATTCCACTTGGAATGGGGACCTAAGACATCCTAGTAAATAAAAAAAAAGTGTCCCATCCAATTTGAATTTGATTTTCTTGGTCATTCGATGAATTATAATTTCATATAGTAAATTTGTAGCATCTTGTAGTAAAACAAGGGATCTTGTAGGAGAACTAGGGGATCCTGTAGGAGAACTAGGGGATCCTGTAGAAAAATCTGTAGTAGCCTGTTTGAGCCCGAATTGAGAAAAATAATCACTGAAGATGGGATTAGGCCCCTACTTGACCTCCAAGCCATCAAAAGCATTATAACCCTCTTCCTCCACACCTGTCTCCCCTGTGAAAGATGAAGGAAAGATTATCATTTGCATTTATAAAGCAAAAATATTTAAAAAATGAGTTCTTTTATATTTTCACATGCACACACCAGTTAGTACTCTCTAGATCAAGTTTCATGCTTAGATTAGTTAAAACATCACCTGTGACAAATAGGGTTAAGATAGGGTTCTTTTGCAAGCAAAATGTGTTAATAAGTAGATAGATGATTTGTTACTTTCCAAGAATTTTTAAATTCAGTCTTTCATTCCTACAAATAGGAAGAATTTATTTTCTCTCATGAAAACAAAGGAAGGACACATTGTATGCTGCACATATAGTGTTGATACCTCTTACGTTTGTACAAACCCTGGGTTGATAACTAAAAGTCGGTAGCCTTGGGAGTTGCAACATTCTTGCTGCAATGTCGAGGCTTATCATTGACTTAAAGTCCAAGTGATATGAGAGAACCTTAACATGACCCTACCATAGAAATTGGCAAGACCCAAAAAGCTGCAGAGCTTTGTTAGGGTGGTTGGGTCTAGGCAATCCCGAATGACTTGTTTCTTGGTTGCATCCAAATGTACACCCTTCTCATCAATGATGTACCCCAGATATTGAACTTGGGTCAGGCCAAAAGTGCATTTCTCCAAGTTAGCACACAACTTGTGTTGTCTCAGGGTTTGAAGGACCTCTCGAATATGGTGGAGGTGCTCTTCCCAACTCTGGCTAAAGATGAATATATCTTCCAATACACCACCACAAATGCATTGGTGGAGGGTCACAAGATGTCTTCCATTAGTCTCATGAAGGTTGCAGGGCCATTTTTCAATCTAAATCGCATGACCAACTATTCAAAAAGGCTCTCCTTAGATTTGAAGGTAGTCTTCCATACATCAAAGGTTTCGATAGGCACCTAGTGATGACCTAACTTCAAGTAAATCTTGCTGAAATATTTGTCCCCCTCGAGCTAGTCCAAAAGGTCATCAATCCTAGGGATTGGGTAGCTATTCTGGATAGTTATCTTGTTCGGTGCCCGATAGTCAATACAGAGTCTCTAGGTTCCATCCTTCTTCTATAACAATACCATCGGGATCCCATAAATTGATGAACTTGGCCTGATTTTCCCTTTCTACAATAGTTCCTAAATCTTCCTATTGATCTCATCATTCAATAGAACAGAGTGTTGATAGATCTATCCATTGGGTAGTGGCACATTCAGGGTCAAATTGATGAATTGCTTGACCTGACAGTGCAGAGGTACCCCTGTAGGTGTGGCGAAAATATCCCTATACTCCTCCATGACCTTATCCATTTGTTGTCACTGTGTAGAGGAGCCCTTCCTGGAAGACATGGCCACAACTTTCTTCTTTCCCTAAGGGTGAATGATAAGGAAAATAAATTTCTTGTTCTAAGAAATGATCTTACTACATTTAACTGCAGTGATCAAAGAGATCGTGGTAGGTGGGGTTACCTCTGGCATCTTGTACAACTTATTAGCTAATGTAATCATCATAGAGCGAGGTCTAGATTCATACACAACATTTCACTTCCACAGGTATGGTTGTCCTAAAAATACATCACAAACTTCAAGAGGAGAAACATTGCATAATACCTCATTCGTGAAGGGCTTGATGTTGTAGGGAAGGCGAAACTACTGGCTGACGCAAAGATTACATCCTTGGTGAAGCCACCTGATGGTGTATGGTTGTGGATGTGTTGTAGTCTTTAGGCCCAACCCCTTCATGACCTATGCTGAAATAAGGTTCTTTTCACTTTCGTTGTTGAAAATGAATAATAGTGGAGAACCCTTCACCCACATCTGTGAGTGGGAGACGTGTTCCCCCCCTGGATCTTCAGGCTTGATCTTATAGATCTTGGTGGTGGCCATGGTGGCAATGGGCTCTACATCAATGATGTACTTCCCTTTTTCATTCCTCTTATTGCATTCTAATTCGGATTGGGAACATGCATCTAATTCAGAGACCTTCAGCTCAGCCACCAGTAACTGGTTGGCCCCACACTCACTTGTGTTGTGAGTGGAGCTCTTATGGAAATCACACCATTTTCCCATGTCCTTCTTGGTCTTTATGTTGTTGTTCTTTAATTGTAGTTTTTGTGAGTTGTCCTGGGTAGCCTCACCTTGGCTCTATCCTTTTCTCTTTGGTTTGGGGGTGCCTTTTCCTTGTTTTGGATTTACATATCCAAAGTCCTGCTTCTTCTGTTTAAACTTCTGCTCAATCTTGAAAGCATATCAATACACTGTGCCGAGCAAGGAAATACCCAGGAAATCCATCTCGTCCTGGATGTACTTGTGAAGAAATTCATGGTACTTGAGTACACAATTTCTCTTAGTATCCTTAATACCCATCTTCACGTGAAGGGTATGGAAAGTACTTGTGAAATCCGACACATCTTGGTCCCTTCCCTGTCACATCGTGGACCAGCTTATGTATTTATCTTCATGACTACCAACAGGGTAATATTGTCCCTTGATGGTGTCTTGGAAAGAATCCCAAGTGGTTGTGACTAAAAACACTAAGGGTTCACTCTCGTCCTTTTCTTCACAGTAGGTTTTCTACCAGTCCTTGACGTGTGGCATGGCATTTAGAAGTGAAAAGGTATATTTTCCCGATTGGAAAAGTCATGAACTGAAAAATATCCTCTCAACATATTTATCCATTTATTTATGCCATCTACATCTATCAGACCCTCAAATATGGGAATATCAAAGTTAACTTTTAACTTAAAAGGAGTGGCGCTTCCAGAGTGGCTGCTCAATGAAGATGTGTTGCCTATGGGTAGCCGTCAAAGGATTTCGGAAAATTTATCCATCATCGCATTCCTCTGTCACTAAAGGGCTTCCTCAAGAAACATTTTGAGAGGATCTCGTACCCCCTCATCTTTCTATTCTTCCACCATGGGAGTTCATCGAGGTTTGCGAGGCTTATCTTGCAACAGTTCAACGAGATCAAGCCCTAACTCCTTATACCCTAACCGCATTAGGGACATGCAAAAAAAATAGAGAAATATAATACCGCTCTAATACCACTAATATAAACTCAAACATGAACACAAACAATTATATATATAATCATAAATACAAAGATGCAGTAGAAAAAAACTTCATTACATTAACATAAAAAATATTGAACTATGCTTGAAAATAGAATGGAAATAAGATATGTTAAGTGATGGTAGATTATATCTAAGATGCGATGTGGCCACTAATGCCAATTGAACTATGTTACAATGAGGCTCAAGGGCCTATTTATTATTGAAAAATATGAGAAAATCCTAAACAACCAAAACCCTAACCCCAAGAGATGTAATGCAAAGATTTTGTGGGCCCCATTGGGGTTAGTTGGGAAACCAACTTTCTAGGGTCATAACTTGTTCATATTATCTTCGTTTGGCATGTATGATACATTTTTGGAAAGGTCTCTATAAGCAATACATGTTTTGTCACAAGCCTTTAGCTATGGTAAAGGGCCTACTGCGAACCTCAGAAAAATGTCGTTTAGGGGGTCAAAACTAGTCCGTAATTTCAAGACTTGAAAAATTGCAAAAGATAGTAAATGTTGAAATAAACAAGGAAACAGATGAAACTGACTGGAGGGTCTAGGTGGAATAGGCAGGTGTCCACCAATATCCACTTGTATCATGAAGGCAATTATGAGTTCTCGGTCATGCCATTTGGTCTCTGTAATGCTCCATCTACTTTTCAAAGCCTCGTGAAGCACATGTTGAAACAATATCTTTGAAAATTTGTCCTAGTCTTCTTCGATGACATTCTCATGTACATCATAACCCGTGACAAACATCTTCAAAATGTAGACCAGATATTGCAACTTCTCTAACATCACAAACTATTTTTATCCAAGTGTTTTTTGGTGTGGAAGAAGTGAAGTATTTGGGACACATTGTGGGTGATGAAGGAGTGAGTGTGATTCGAAAAATATTCAAGCAATGCAAGATTGGCCCCAACCAAAAACCTTGAAGTAATTGAGGGGATTCTTGGGTCTCACTTACTACTATTAAAAAAAATTCCACAATTATGGTTGCATTACTAGACTCCTCACTATTACTCTTAAGAAAAATTCATTTCTCTGGACTAATGTAGCTCAACAAACCTTCTTGTCTTTCAAACAAGCTATGTGTTCCACTCCCATATTGGCACTACCAAACTTCCAAATATTTTCTGATTGAATGTGATGCTTCTAGTATGAGTATTAGCATTGTATTAATGCAGGAAGGTAGACCATTGGCTTTCACCTGGCAAAAACTCAGTGGAAAACATCTGGGTCAATCTACTTATGAGAAGAAAATGATCACTAAATTACATGCAGTAGACATGTGGTGGCCATATTTTTTGCACAAACATTTCCAAATTCACACAGATCATCAAAGCCTAAAATATTTTATGGATCAGTGTCTATCGTTGCCATAACAAAATAAATGGCTTTCCAAAATACTTGGATGCGATTATGAAATAATTTACAAGAAAGGGTTTGACAATGTAGTGGTTGATGCTTTATCACACCAATTTGAGGATGAGAGCACTCTGCTATCAATCTCTCTACCCATACCAAGTTGGATTGAAGAGGCCCGCAAGGAATGGTTCTCGCACCTCTCTCTTTCCCAACTCATTAATAACTTAATAGAAGATCTTAATTACTCAACAGACTACTCTTGGAAGGATGAGATTCTTCACTATAAGGATCAAGTAGTTATATCACTGACATCCATCCTAAAAACTTGCATATTAGATGAGTTGCACTCATCTCCAATTGTAGGAGATTTAGAATTTAGAAGATTTATTCTCATGCAGATCATTCTTTCTTTTGGATGGGCATGAAAAACTACATTCTTACTTTTGTATTTGAATGTGATGTGTGCCAACACAGCGAAGGGGAAACAATGAAGTTACCGGAAACCTTACAACCATTGCCACTCCCTGTCTCTTTCTAGACATATGTTTCAATGGATTTCACCACTAGTCTCCCAAATTGAGGAAACAAATCAGTCAGCATAGTGGTTGTGTATATAATTTCTAAATATGCTCATTTTTGTTCTCTACCACACCAATTTACCCACAATTTTCTGGCTCAAGTTTTCTTGTACCAGATCTTCAAACTACATGGCATGTTGACTTCCATTATGTTTGATTGTGACTGCACTTTCACTAGCAAATTTTAGCAATAACGTTTCAAGCTACAAGGCATGCAACTCCAACTAAGTACCACCTATCATCCCCAAAACGACAGTCAAATAGAAGTATTCAAAAAATGTTTGGAGACATATTTGAGGTGCTTTATTTCAAAAAATAAACAGCAATGGGTAAAGTGGCTACCTTTAGCTGAATGGTGGTATAATACAAACTATCATGAAGCCACCAAGATGGTTCCATATGAAGCAATGTATCGCTAACTCCCACCTTCACCTACTTCTTATATCCCTCGATGTTCGAAAGTACAGGTAGTTGATCAACTCTTATAGAATTGTACCACCATGGCAACACATCTCAAAGATAATCTAGATCAAGCTCAAAACCAAATGAAGCAATAGGTAGACCAACATTGTTCCAAGAGTGTATTTCAAGAAGGTGGTTAGGTATTCCCTTGACTCCGACCATATAAGAAAAAATCTCTCAAAGAAAAGGGTTTCCAGAAACTAGCAGCACAATTCTATGGACTTTATCAGATACTTCAGTGCATAGGAGAAGTCACCTACAAATTGGCCTTGCCACCTACCTCAAAAATTCATCTGCTCTTCCATTCATCATTCCTCAAGAAAGTGACAGGGATCAATTGCAAAGTTCAAACATGTTTACCTGAATTGGATGAGGAAGGCTCACTTTGGGTCTGACCAGAATAGGCCCTCGTTACTAGTGAAAGACATCTTCATTGCGGCACGATCAAGGAAGTCCTCACCAAGTGGAAAGACACCTCCCTAGAAGATGTAACCTGGGAACCATCCACTATTCTTCAGTAGTTTCTGTAGCTTTAGCCTTCAGGACAAGGATGATTTTGATGGGGAAGGGCATGTTAGCATCCAACCCTAATCCTTTTATTTATGAAATAAGCCCAATGGGTTGAGTTAGAGTCATAGTTAGTTACATATTCAATAAATATTATATTAATAATTGTAAGTGGTTGACCTACATTAGAGGAAAGGGACCACAGTTATTTGTAAATGAGCCATAGTTAATAAATAAAGTGGTTAGCCCATGTTATGCAAGGGACCATTAGTAGTTAGGGTTTTGGATGTCATTTACCTATAAATAGTCTTAGTTAGTAAGGGAAAGATAATCGAGTCTTATTATAATTGAGCTTTGCTCTGCTGGAGGTTTCCCCCTTGAAGAGGCAAGTGAACATTAAATTTTCTTTTGAATAATAACATACTTTGCATTTTTCTCATTTCATGTGATAATTCTATGTTTTGGGCTATATTTCCTCATATTTCTGGTATTCTAGATTTCTTGTAGGTCAAGAGAATAACACCTTATTCAATATTAGTATTCAAACACCACAAATTCTTTGACAGGTTATGCCTGATACAAATCACCACATATTATCATATAAACATTTATAAAGTATTTTGTAGTGGTATGTCTTAATTCATGCAACCATTTGTGAAGATGGTACAAAATGTAGAGCCAAGAAGAGAAACCTCATCAATTAGCACAACAAAAACATGTTCAAAGTTTTTTGATAATGTATCCATCTTTTCCTTATTTAAAGACATGTATTTAGATTTTTTAAAAGTCATGGAAAAGGCAGAGTGCAATGTGACACCACCAACATTGAAAGTTGTTTTTCTTGTATCTATTGTTATGACTCCTTTTAATGTAAGTGGATCGTATTCAATTGAATATTTATTGTTCATGTGTACAAGAGATTGGAATATTAATACTTCATCAAATGACTTTTATGTGCCTGCATCTCTACTCAAAAAAAGATATAGCTATTTTGAGCAATCCCATTTAATTTTACTCAAGATATATTTTACTAATGTTACTTATTCTTTTTCCAATTGTCTTCTTATGATATAGAAATATTTTTCCTCTAGTATATGTGGTTCTTTTACAATATGATAATGATGATCAAATGATTTTTCTATGTGTTTCATTCTATGAAAGTAGTGGAGGTTAGCATCAATATTGTACTCTTCATATTATCTACTTCTTCTCTAGAAGAGGCCATTGGAAATTGATTTTTTTTCTTCCATCAGATCTCTATTGAAATCTCCACAATCATTTAGTTCAATATTGTTTGATGCATCATCAAGTTTTCCCCATGATAGGAATTTTATAAGTGAAGCTTTGTCCATTTTTTGTTATGGCGTCTTTCAGGGTCAAATAGGAATTCATCCAATTAGAATACATATCTTTAAAAACAAATTCATTAAGCCTATATGGGACATATAATCTCAATTTTTCTTGATAAAAGTTGTGTGGGTTCTTATGTTCATTGTATATCATGAATAATATGAAAAATGACACATCACCATGATTTTATTTCTTTCCCATTTTGTACATCTCTATGTAAACTCTACTAAACAAATGTGTTTAATGGCCAAGGGTCATTGTAAGTAACAATGAACGATTGAAGCACTGAACCCATCCTCTGCATCGTATGCTTCTTGCTACAATTTTTTTAGTTGTTTGAGGATAGAAACCTATTGGTATTTGGTAGAGGTATTAATGAATATGCATTTTATTGAACTCATAGAGGAAGGAAGGGGGAAAATATAGATATCTTGGTGTGGAGACATTTGTTGCAATTTTAGCAAATCTTTTCCAAGCCGGGTGATTGTTTGCATAGTATCAAGGTTTGTTTTCCTATAATCTTCTTGAATATGATTAAAAGTCAGTGTCATGGTTTTATTAATTTTTTTCATGTAAGGGATACAATATTTTGTTGTTGCATAAGAATCAAGCACAGATTCAACATCTGTGTTTGCATTCCACTTTTTTGGAATATGATCATTTTTTTTGTCCATATGTTAGTTGGCCTTCTTTTTAGTAAGATCGTTGCTTGTTTTAAACTAGAATTTATGTGTTATGTAACCAGCTCACAAAATAGAAGAAAAGTAGATCAGTGACTTCAAAATCAACCTCTTCGAGGGGGAAGCCTCATTACATTACAAAAATGAATAATTCTTGGATGATACAAATGACAAAACCTCATTTCTATATCTAGGAGTCTAAGGGGTCACAATATAATCAAAGCCGACGTAACAATAATAATATAAGGGCACAACAATAACAATAGTGGGCTTCTATGGGACATAATAATAAAAATATGGGGACAATAGAGGCACACCAATAACAATAAGGGCTACAATGACAATAGTAATGGGGGGATCACTAGTATTATAGGGACCTAACATGCCCCTGTCCTTCAAAAAAGTGTTTTCCTTAATTCTTGAGTAGTTTTGGATGCTTCTGTATAAAATTATCAGCCTCCAATGTGGAATCTTCAGTAGGTAAGTTCTTCCACTTGATGGGATACTCCGAAATTGATCGATTTTGTAGTTGTCGAGTTCTTGTTTCTATGACTGCTTCAAGTTCCAATATGATTTTTCCTTCCTCGTCAAGTTCTAGAAATATTGTTTGAATTGGGAGTTTTTCACCTATAACCTTCTTTAAACATGAAACATGGAAAACTGGGTGCACTCGGGAAGTTGCAGGAAGCTTCAATTTGTATGCCATAATACCAATATTTTGCAACACCTTATATAGACCATAATACTTTGGTGATAATTTTTTATCCTTCTTAGCTTGCTTGAGGGACATTTTCTTATATGGTTGTAGCCATGGGAATACCTAGTGCCCTACATTAAAACTTATTTTGTTGCGATGTTGATTTTCCTGTAGTTTCATTCTATTAAGAGCTAAACTGAGGTTATCCTTTAAGAGTTGGAGAACTTTTTATTCATGCTTGATGTGATCTTCCACTGCTTGAACCTTAGAATTTTCTCTTAAATATGATGTGATGGATAATGGATGATATTCATAAATGGGGTCATTTTTTTTGTAGTATGGAATGAAGTGTTATACCACAATTCAGCTAGAGGCAACCATTTTAACCCATTTTTTTTTGTTTATCAAATACAAAGCAACAAATATATCCTTCCAAACATTTTTTTACTATCTCAGTATTCCCATGAGATTGAGGATGATAAGATGAGTTATGAGCTAACTAAGTACCAAGACAAGAAAATTGTTACGTCCAAAAAATTCCAGTGAAAATGGGACCTTTGTCGCTTACAATAATCTTTGGGTTTCCATATAGCTTTTTAATTGTTTCCATAAATGAAGTAGAAATTGTACTGCCTTTAAATGGATGCGATAATGCACAAAAGTGTGCATACCTAGTAAGTATGTAAACTACCACCATGATGACACTCTTTCCTTCGGACTTGGGTAAGCATGTGATAAAATCCATTGAAGCCTCCTCCCAACATTGGCTTGGAATGGATAAAGGTTGTAATAGACTTGGGGTATTAATTATTTCAACTTTATTTTGTTGTAAAACCAAACATTGTTCCACAAACTTTTAAATATCCAATCTAAGGCCATCCCAAAAAAAATCCTTCTTAACCCTGTGGTAAGTTTCTAAAAATCTTGAGTGCCCTCCTAAGGGAGAGGTGTGCAATTACATAAGAATGTTTGTTATGAAACCAGCTCACAAAAATATATAAAATATAGATAAACTCCTTCAAAATAAGCCTCTTTGAGGGGGAAACCTCCTTTACATTACACAAATGAACAATTCTTGGATGGTACAAATGACAACACCTCCTTTTATATATAGGAGTCTAAGGGGTCATAATATAATCAGAGTTGACATAACAATAATAATGTAAGTACACAATAATAACAATACCTGGCTTCTATGGGGCACATTAATAACAATATGGGGACTACATGGGCACACCAATATAATAAGAGGGTTGTACTAATAACAATAATGGGTTACACTAGTACTATAGGGACCTAACATGCCCCTGTCCTTCAAAAAATGTTGTCCTCAGTGCTTGAGTAGTTTTTGATGCTTTTGTATAAAATTCTTGTCCTCCCATGTGGAATCTTCAGTGGCTAAGTTCTTCCACTTGATGAGATACTCTGAAATTGATCGATTTCATAGTTTTCAAGTTCTTGTTTCTGTGGCTATTCTAGGTTCCAGTATGATTTTTCCTTCCTCGTCATGTTTTAGCAATATTGTTTGAACTGGGATATTTTGCAACTTTTGAATGAGTGGCCACACTTCTTTGTCCTTCTTCCATTCATTGATCGCTTCATTTATCTAATCTAGCTGGATAATATAAATAACACAAAACAATGGTTCCACGTCCTCATCCTTTCTTGAGAGTGCATCTACAACAACATTTTGCTTCCCTTTTTTGCAGATGATTTCAAAGTCATAACCCAACATATTTGTGACCCATTTTTTTTGTTCTTATAAAGATAATATTTTTTCTAAAAAGTATTTAAGACTATCGTGATCCATTTTTACCTTGAAGTGTCTTCCCATTAGGTAAGGTCGCCATTTATTAAGTGCATGTAGTATAGCCAGCATTTCCTTTTCATAAATAGCTTGCTTGACATGTAGCCATAAAAATACCCAATCGCCTACATCAAAACTTCTTTCACTGCGGCGTTTATATACCTGTTGTTTCATTCAATTCTGCATCAAAGTGGCATTATCCTTTAAAAGTTGGAGAACTTGTTGTTGATGCTCAATGTGATCTTTCACTACTTGAATCTTTTTCTTCTTCATATGTCCTTCTAGCTTGAGAGTTTGAGTGGTAATTTCTTCAATGCATTTAAAGATATGGTCGGATTCATATCTTAATGCTCGATGTGATCTTTCACTTCTTGAACATTTTTCTTCTTGATATGTCCTTCTATCTTGATAGTTTGAGGAGTGGTAAATCTGGCCAATGCATTACAAGATATGGTCGGATTGATTTTTTCTTTCTCAATGTGATCTTTAATTTCTTCAACATTTTTCTTCTTGATATGTCCTTCTATCTTGAGAGTTTGAGGAGTGGTAATTCTTGTCAATGCTTTACAATATAAGCTCAGATTCATTTCTTCTTTCTCTGGAGTTGGTTCCTAGTGTATATCCTCTTCTTTTGATGTTTCTTGATCATTTTATTCCTCCTTGTCATAATCTATGTAAAATAATTTCTTGTCAGCGCACTTATGACCTTTAGTGTATTTGTTATCACAATTGTAACAAAGCCTATTTTCACTTTTTTCTTTCGATTGTTGTGGTGTCAACCTTGTAGGTTGTGGAAGGCTAGGAGAAACAGCACTTCCATATTTATAGCTGTGAGCGGTAGACTTCCTTGTTTCCATAATGTTTCTTTCCACTTTTCTTGCAAACCTGAATGCCTTCACCAATGAATCAGGTTCCCAAGGATGAACCTCATGTTGAATGTTATCCTTTAATGTCCCTATGGAGACATCAATCCTTTGCTTATATGGAATATCATGTTCCCTTATATTCAATTTTTGGAAGTCCTCAATAGGCTCTTCCATTGAACACTTTTTTTTGAGATTTATCAATTTGCTAAAGAAGGTGTTGCTCTTTGTATCCTCATAGTGTGCTATCATTTCCTCCGTGAAAATTGACCATGTAACAAGTGGTTTATGAGAAAAAATCCCTTTATACGATAAAAATTGATCTGTTTCTAAATATGAAGATGCAATACATACCTTTTGTAACAATTACACCTCATGTAGATAAAAATATTTCTCCATCTATAGTATCCAATTTACGGATCCTTGCCATCAAACTTCCTCATATCACCTTTTCTTGATGTTAGGAGCTTGATCTTGAAACAATTGTAACTCTGTAATTTTCGATCTCCCAATTATGAAATTGTCTTGCAGTAGCCCTCTGAGTCCTCTTTCTTACCCCGCAAGTCTAATCAAGATTGTATTCTTTAAGGAAGAGTTATGTCAAATATCCCACGATGGCCTGATTATAGACGAGTTCAATAGAGTGAACTTGTATGAAGTGCCATGTGTCACGGTTTCAACCTTAGGACCTGACACTAATACAAAGAAAACTAAAATCGGTCCTCTTTCTGCAACTTCTGATGAAATTTCAATTTTATGCTCAGAGAGAAAGTTATGACAATTTTCCCAAGGTCAACTATTTAGGATGTAATTCGGGAGCCTGCAGAAACCGTAAATGTCTTGGACTGTATCTCAAAAAATGTAGTGAACCAATATATGAAATTTAGGCCCGAGTTTCAGCAAAAATTCAACTCAAATGGGTTTTAATTTTATAGTTTGAAACTTCGCAGTAAAACAAGTATAGCAAAAATTTCACGATGACCTGTTTGAGATGGAATTTTGGATTTTTCAACAGCCCTAACTTCCTCAAATCATATCTTTGAAAATATAGTTCGAGAAGATCTGAAATTTTGATTTGATGTTTAACACGATTTCCGGTCAAATGGGTTTTTGTCTTAGCTTCCAAAACTTCATAGTGAAAACGTTATAGCAACAATTCCATCATGACATTTTTAGAGCAGCAAAACCCTAGAATCTGAAGCTCTGATACCAAATGTTATGAAACCATCTCACAAAAAGATAGAAAAGATAGATAAATGCCTTCAAAATAAGCCTCTTCGAGGGGGAAACCTCCTTTACATTACACAAATGAACCATTATTGGATGATACAAATGACAAGACCTCATTTCTATATATAGGAGTCTAAGGGGTCATAATATAATTAGAGCCGACAAAACAATAATAATGTAAGGACACAATAATAACAATAGTGGGTTCCTATGGGACACAATAATAACAATATGGGGAATACATGGGTACAACAATATAATAAGGGGGTTGTATTGATAAAAATAAGGGGTTACACTAGTAGTATAGGAACCTAACAATATTTTGCTTGAGTTAGGAATTCTTACATAGGTATAAGGGATCTTTGTACCATAACGAATCATCTTTCCAACTAAATGTATCAAATGTACTGGGACCTTGTTGTAACTTTTGAATGAGTTCCCACACTTCTTCATCATTCTTCCATTCATCCCTTGCTTCATTTATCCAATATGGTTTGATAATATAAATGGAACAAAGAAATGCTTCCACATCTTCATCCATTCTTGAGAGTGCATCTACCACAACATTTTGCTTCCCTTTTTTATAAATGATTTCAAAGTCATAACCCAACATCTTTGTGACCAATTTTTTCTATTATTCTGAAGATAATCTTTGTTCTAAAATGTATTTAATACTATCATGGTCTGTTTTTACCTTGAAGTGTCTTCCCATTAGGTAGGGTCGTTATTTATTAAGTGCATGTAGTATTGCCAACATTTCCTTCTCATAAATAGCTTTGTGTAAATACTTTCCTTTGATTGGAAAACTTTCGAAAGAAATGGTTCTTTCTTCTTGCATTAAAACAACATCAATTCTATTTCTTGAGGTATCACATTCCAAAATAAAGGTTTTTGTGAAGTCTGGCATAGCTAAGACTGGTGCTTGGAAAATTGCCTCTTTAAGATGATAAAAGGATTCCGTTGCTTCTCAAGTCCATGAAAATGCATATTTATTCAATAAAGTTGTTAGAGGTGCTGCTATTCACCCATAACTCTTAAGAAACTTGCGAAAATACCCTATAAACCTGAGAAATCCTTGCAGATGATTTATGGAGGTGGGGATTTTCCATTCCTTAATTGATTTAATTTTGGTAGGGTATACGTTCACACCTTCGTGAGATATAATATGACCTAGCTATTCCACCTCTTGTACTCCAAAGAAACAATTGGAGTTTTTTTCATATATTATTTCTTCTCCAATAGTTTGAGCACCATGTCAATGTGTTAAACATGATCCTTGGAAGACTTGTTGTAGATTAGTACATCCAAAAATACCAACACAATTTTTCTAAGGAAGGGTTTGAAAATGGAATTCATCAAACCTTGAAATGTAGAAGGTGCATTGGTAAGGCCAAAAGGCATGACCAAAAATTCATAATGACCCTCATGAGTTCTAAATGTTTTTTTTGGAATTTCTTTAGTCTTCATTCTGATTTGATGATATCCTAAACGAAGATCCAACTTGGTAAAGTAAATTGATCCATGCAATTCATCTGATAATTCATCAATGACAGGAATAGGAAATGTATCTTTAATAGTGAGTTTTTTGAGCTCCCTATAATCCAGACAAATGCATCATGACTCATCCTTCTTGTGCACCAATACTACTAAAGCAAAGAAAGAGTTTTGACTAGGTTGAATTATATGAGCTTCTAGCATTTATGCAACCATATGTTCAATTTCACTCTTTTGGGCATAGGGATATCTATAAGGCATGATTTTTGGAGACACACTTCTTGGAATCAAATGAATAGCATCATCATGATCATGAATAGGTGGGAGGAACTTTGGAGTCACAAATACCTTGGAATGATCGTCCAAGAATTTTTGGAGATATGGAGAAATAGATGATTTCGATGTGGGAACCTCTAACGAACATAATTGTGCAATTACGCTTCATTTATATTTCTTTAGAAGATTTTTCATTCCGTTAGAGCTGATTATCATTCTCAGTTTCCCTATGATACCCCTTAATTCAACTTCCTTTCCTTCCGAAGAAAATTTCATGGAAAGTTCTTGAAAATTAAAAGCTATTGTACCCAAGGATTGTAGCCTTTGGACTCCTAGTACAACATCAGCACCATCCATTCGAATGGAAAGAATTGGGCTATTCAATACATATTCTCACATGGATAGCTTGATATTATGGCACTTTCGAGGGCAATTTATGGTTCCTTCACTTGCAACCATCACTTTACACTCTGATGATGGATATAGGAAGAAATTCAATTTCTTGGCTATCTTACAATGAACAAAATTATGGGTACTTCCTGAATCAATCAACACTATTAAATTTTTCTTCTTAATATGTCCTTCTATCTTGATAGTTTTAGGAGTGGTAATTCTAGCGAATGCATTGCAAGATATGGTCAAATTAATTTCTTATTTCTCTAGGGTATTTTCTTACTGTATATTCTCTTCTTTTGAAATTTCTTGTTCCTTTTCTTCCTCCACTTCACAATCTATGTAAAAGAATATCTTCTCAGCACACTTATGACCTTTAGTGTATTTGATATCACAACTGTAACAAACCCCTTTTGCTCTTCTTCCAATTGTTGTGGTGTCAACCTTGTAGGTTGTGGAAGGCTAGGGGAAGCAACACTTCCATCTTTATATTTGTGATTGGTAGGCTTCCTTGTTGCCATAATTTTGCTTACCATTTTTCTTGCCAACCTGGACGCCTTCTCCAATGAATCAGGTTCCCAAAGGTGAACCTCATGTTGGATTTTATCCTTTAAATTCCCTATGGACACATCAATCCTACGCTCCTCCTAAATATATTTTACCCTTATTTTCAATTTTTAGAGGTCCTTAATGTGCTCCAACATTGAACCCTTTTGTTTAAGATTTATCAATTCACTAAAAAAAGTGTTTCCTTTTGTATCCTCATAATGTGTTATCATTTCTTCCATAAAAATTTCCTAAGTGACAATTTTTTTATGAGAGAAAATCCATTAATACCATCCAAACTGATTTGGTTCCAAATATAAAGTTGCAATGCATACCTTTCGTGTTTTTTGCACATTATGGAGATTGAAATATTTCTTTGTATGTAGTGTCCATGTTACGCAATCCTTGCCATCAAACTTCCTCATATTGATATTTGTAACATGGAGGGTCTTCAATCCACCATTATAGTCCATGAAATCATGATTAACATTTCTTTTATTCTCCTCATGAGTTTCCTTTCCTACCCTTCCGCCATTAGTAAGAATTTCTTGTAGCAAATTTGTCAAATCTATCTTCAAATCTTCCATTTTGCCTTTAATTTTTTCTTCTATACCATCCATATTATCTTCCACACATGTCTTCAAATCTTCCATGTTGCCTTTAAGTTTTTCTTCTATACCATCCATATTATCTTCCATTCCTTTCTTTAAACCATCCATCTTATCATCCACACCATCCATCTTAGCTTCCACGCCTTTCTTTAAACTATCCATATTAGCTTCTGTTACTTTTTATGAGAGTGAATTTTGTTACACTCAGTCTCATAACTTTGATATATCATGTTGCATTTCTTCTTATTCTTCATGAGTCACGCTAGAGCTTTCAGGTTGGTTACTAGTTGTTTCCATTTTCTTTCCTTGAGGCATAAATTAATGATAATAATGCTTCTCTATTCCATTTGAATTCCTTCAAACTAATTTTTCAAACCAAACTTATGCAAAATTTTAAAATAACTACACATGTTTTTTCACTTTGTAGGAGCTTGATATTGAATCTATTGTATCTCTATAATTTCTAATATCCAAGGTCTAAACTTTGATCATGCAGTAGCCTTCTGACTTTGATTTCCAACCTGGCAAGTCAGATCAAGATTGGATTCTACAAGGAAGTGTTATGCCAAATCTCCCACGATGACTACATTAAGACCGGTTCAGTAGAGCGAACTTGTACGAAGTGACACGTGTCATTGTTTCGACCTTAAGATCTGAAACTGATACACAGAAAACCATAGGTAGTCCTCTATCTGTAATTTTTTACAAAATTCCATTCTGATGCTCAGAGGGAAAGTTATGACAATTTTCCCCAAGTCACCCGTTTGAGATATAATTCGGGATCCTATAAAAACCCTAAATTCATTCGATCCTATCTCTAAAAATATAGCGAGAAAGATCTGAAATTTGGACCCAAGGTTCATCGTGATTTTGGCTCAAATGGGGTTTTATTTCTGCTTCTGATATTCCGTAGAAAATTTTTTATAGCTAAAATTCCACGATGGCATGTTTGGAGCAGCAAAATTGTTGGCTTGGGGGTCCTAACCTAGGTTCAGAGTTAGTTTTGCCAAACAAATCCCTACACTAATTTCTCTTTCGGAATCAATCTGTGGTGCGTAGACTGAGGTCTCACACGAAGCACTATGTGGGGACATTGGAACCAATTTTTTGCACCTAGAGATCAGTGCGATGTCCTTTTGTAACATAGATTTGACTCTGTAAAGATCTCTAGGCTCTTACAACCTATTACCGTAACTTCCTTTAATTAGCCTCTAGACTTTTGCAAAGGTCTGCGACTGGCTTTTTCACACCCTGAATAGGTCAATTAGCTACTTATGCCCACTTTAGATTAACCTTATATCAGTAATTACTCGAAATTACCTAAGTGTTTGATAACATTAACAAAGAGTGTTAGGATCTTCGAGTAACCACTTAACATTAATTGCATTTAAATAACAATACAGATCAAGTAAAGTCACGCATCAATACATCATTATTTCATAAAATCATCATTCATCACAGCATATATCACAATCATACATAGCAGAAGTAAATTGACTAAACACGAGAATTTATGTAACAATCTTATTTATTGGTATTTGGCAGAGGCTTACAGACTCAAAACTTCGTTGTGCACTCAGTTGCAGGGGTCTGTGCACTTAGTTGTGAACACTACTCTAGGCCTCTGTGCACTCAGCTATAGATCCTTTTCCTCCTCCAAGACTTCTATATCAATCTTACTTCTATTGACCCATTATATTCATGATACCTTATCATTCCTTAGAATCTCTAAGACACACCTATTTATACAATCCCATAGTCCGCGGACCATGGGTAGATCTTCAAAAGCCAACTCAAGTTACATAAAAGAAGGGTAAAACCCTTTTTTACTCTTAACTAGCTACGCACTCCACGACCACAATTTTCAGAGACTTTACATCTTTTTACATCAGAACATGGCCTCTTGCCCAAAAACTGACCCAAGGGACCCCATCCCAACAAACCCCCAATAGAAATGTCATGAGTCATCATCGAGTCACTCAACGGGCATAGAGATCTTGCTATGAAGATCTCTCAGCTCCACCTGCACCACTGCTACTTCAGGCACGCTCTGCATGGCTGCTTTCTTCACCTATTTGACCAACCGCTCTGGGGTTGGTCCTTCGTTGTCCTGCTTGATCTTCCACTATGTAAGTTGCAGGTTCACCAACTTTTCCTATATGTTGGTGGAGACCTTGTAGGCTTCTTCCAACCAAGGATCCAACCGTACCTTAAGTATTGCCTCTTTTTTCTGCACTATTTCCAATTTTGTAAGGAGTTGCTTCCCCTTCCACAACTTGGCGAGGTTCTGGGCTATAGCGACTGAGTGCGCCATCATCCACACTTTGTTGTACTGCTCTTGAAGCTTGCAGACCTCTGTTTTTAATCTCTGCAGGGTCATCACTACTTCCATGGCCTATTCAAACAATGTTGTGCAGTCCACAACTGCGGCATCCACAGTAGCTATTCCATACTTAATAGTAGATTCACGTTGTTCCCTAACTTCTAGTGGGGTGGAAAGATGTGACTTGAGCTCTAGTTCTATAATTTTCATGTTGAGCTCGAAATGAACCTAGGCCACCTCTACATTAGCATCATGGGCACCCACTGAATGTTTCCTGATCTTGGCCTCAGAAAATGCCTCTTCAGGTATGCGAAATTCTGGCACTTTCATGCAAGCCTCTAGAATCGCGGCCACTAGTTGGGAACTCTGTGCTTGGATCGTCTCTTTTTCATTCAGGGCCTTTCTATTTTCGGCAAACATTTTCTCATTGTTTACCTGATATTCACTTATTATGCCGAGAGCACACTGCTCCTGCACTCATAACTCCACTGCCACACCTGTCTACAGCGTGTGAACGTATTCGTTGGGTAGTACTATGAGGTTGTTGTGGCGAGCAACAACCCCCCCCCCTTTTTCATTTAAGTGTTGTCCAAAATACTAAATGAATGGGGACCCTTAGTTAAAATTTAGGAAAATCAAGAGTTTCCTTTCTTCAAAATAAGGTTACCATCGTAAGCTTAGGAAGATATTTTGAATACTTTAAAACTTAAGTTTATGATAAGAAAAATCTTTAAAAAGTCGCATTATAAAATGACAGAAAAACACCTCCATTTGGGTATAATCCTAGTATGTGCAAGAATTTTCATACTAAGTAGTATATCGCATTGCAATAAGGTAATGCCAATGAGAAAGACTTCAAGATTTTCATATTTTCGATAACCCCGATTGCAAAATCGCATATCGCAGGGAATGGGCTAACAAAATATGGCAAGCATAAAACTTCTATGATCCACGATGTTGCGATATCGCGATAAAGCGATGGTTGCGATATTAAGCCAAATCAATTCTGTGATGTTATATATTTGAGTCGGTACGAGAGCGTGATGGTGCAATAATGTGATGTCGCAATCTGCGACGATTGTGAACCAAATCGCTAAATCACTCCATCACGAATCTTTCGAGCACGCTATTCAAGAAAAGCCACTTACCATAATCTGACTCAAGATCATGCGCTTTTAATGATAATAAAGGAATTAGTTGTCATCTATTAAATGTAGACGCGTGCTTTTGCAAAGAATTAATTCACGTAAGGTGGCATATTTGATATATCTACTGCATTTAAGACTCTCCCATCACCTTTCTTTATCAGTCATTTCCATTTATGAGCTCAAGGAACGAAGAACGAAGGGTGATACCAAGCCATATGCAGGAAGAAATGGGAAAGAAAAATAAGTCTCAGGGCTCTGAGGTGAAGGAAATGGCACATTTATATACAAACACAGCTTGTAGCAGAGATGCAGGGATATCAACGTGGGAAAACATGTATAGACTGCTTAAAGAAGAAAACCCTAGGATAATGAAGGTTACCGCTGTCGTAGATTCACAGGGCTCTTCCGAAGCATCCTTAGAAGAGCTAGCGTGCTCATTCCTTCATCAGATAGTAGAAAGGCCTAAAATTCTCCCATATACGGATATGATCAAGTGGATACTTGACAATGCAAAAATGAACGACAGACAGTCCAAGATTCAAGGAAATGGTCTCATCGGGTCATTCACTGCACAATACTTAAAGCTCATGTATCATCTTCCTGAACCGCAAGTGACTTACAATGCACAATTCATTAAAAAATTTCTGGTAGAGAACCCAAACCTATCAGAGACCACCAAAGATTGGTCCAGAAATTTGTCAAAAGCTTGTCCTCAGAACATGCACTTCCGTACCCTTAGAGGAGGTTTTGATGAATGAATGGATCGAGGTTTATTAATGTTTGCATTTGATATCTACTACTGATGTTGCACTTCTGTACTCTTAGTAGATATTAGAACAAGTAGAGATAAATCATTGTTGCTTGAAGCTTATGAGTAGGACCAATCATAAATGGTACTTTTATCTCTTGGCCATTTCTGCTTATATTCTTAAAGTGATATATATTTTTTAGTTGTTTAAATGTTATTGCATGAATGTTTGAGTTACCATTTGGCACTTTTGTATGGTGGAGTCATTTATTTATGTTTGATATATGAATAACTTATTATGCGATATGCTGTTCACAACTGTTTTGGCTAACTTTTTATGCAAAGTAGTTCATCTTAATTGATTTTCATTCTTATGATAGCTGAATGACCTTTATTACCAGTTATTATTTGAAATCTCTTTAGATCACATAATAGAAGAAATACATCTCGGGTTCGCATAGATTAGATGTGCTGTTTTCATTAGATTACAATATCATAGAATTAGATTAAAGTAGCTTAGATTAGAACTCTTAGATCATCAACATCCAACTCTGCACACACACACACCCTTAGATTGGGAAATTGGTCCCATTATCCCCAGTCGGACCCGCTATACCAAACGGATAAGGAGTTGCCAATCAATGTCCAGACCGGGTGGGTATCCCCCTTGTTGTTGACCCGATTTTCGAGGCTTCAACATATTTGGTGCTAGAAGGAGGGGCCTGAAGCATAGTGTCTGTTGGAATGGTTTGAAATCATAATCATTTGAATTAGGATGGCTGCTCACAAACTTCCCATTTGGAGTTGCATCCATGTTCATGCCTCTTCCAACACTCCACTTGAAGTGGTAAGACTCTTGTCTCAGGTAAAATTCAATGGTAAGAATAATTCTTCTGCTTTTAATCATGCCCTTCAATTTATTCAAAGATTTTCAAGCTCGAACGTTCAAAGAATTGATGAAGGCATTTTATGCAGAATTTTTACTCTCACATTCACGGCGGAAGCTAGAAAATGGTGTAGAACCCTCCCAGTTGCCTCAATTCACAGCTGGGACCAATTTGTCAAGGCTTTCATTTGTAAATTTGATTTCTATGATTATGATCAGGTATATGATGAAATTGAGTATCTAAAAAAAGAAGATGAATCTGTTAGGGATTTTAATATGTGATTTCATCTTGATTGTCTAAAATATGATCTTGAAAATGAACTCATGAATGAAGAATCTTCAAATTATGCTGGGCATTCCCTACCTCCTATGTCTGGTCCATCAGAAATTAGTTCGAGTCTTGTTTTATTTTCCTCTAATAAGAATGAAAATTCCAATTTGAATGTGCCAATCACTCATGATGAAGAAACCTCCCAAATCTTAGGAAACATGCCTACTTTAACGCAAGAAGAAAAAAGCGAGAATGTTGCAAGAAAGCCTGCCTTGGAACCAGAAAGCAACTGGGAGACAAGGTTAGATAATATCATCGCAAGTCAACAAATGCAGACGCCAAGGTTAGAACAACAAATTAATTCTCTTTCGGAAAATACAAACATGCAAAGGTATGATCTAAAGCCCGATGTATACGGTGAATGTGATGAACAAGAATTTTTTTACGATGATATTTTCAAATGCATTGTTTTGGAATCGCATTTTTCTCTTTATCCTGGTGTATTTAGTGGTGACAATTTTTTCCCCCTCAGTATTAATGATATCTCAAAAAGTACAGAGGATTATTCAAATGAATCACCATTAGGTTTTCAAGATAAAGAGGCAGCTATAGAACATCCCTTGGTCATTTTCAAACAAGAACGACTTGACCTTCCTTTTCTGAAAATATTGGATGAAAAAGGAAAATCTAGGGAAACCTGTAAAATCATTTATGATAGCTACTATGATAATGATGATGATGATGATGTTGATTTATCTCAAGTAACTCAACAAAGCTCAGATAATGAGAGATATTCTAATTCAAGAATCATATCAGTCGATCCTCATTCCAAAGTGACAGATCATTTGCATGATTTTACTATCCAAAACAATATCCTGATCTATGATTCGTATCATGAGCAAACCCCTATGCATGTTCCCAATCATAACTTGTTTTCTGATTCACAAGACGTAATTTGAAATTACTCAAATCCCATAATTCTGGCCAGTTCTTTTGAAAAAGAAGATATTTCAAGCCAATCCCAGTTGTGCTGTAACATTAGCTATACAGATAATCATTGCATTCTTTTTCACTTGCACTCATTTTGTATAAAATCGGATTGTATTTTAAATTTTCAGACTTTTGATAGATTACTATGGTATATTGAGCACCTTATCAAAGAACATTCGAAAGATGTATTACCATTTTGGAAAACTAAATTGTGTCAAGGAAATATAGAACTTTTTCACGATCAATCAATATCAGCTTTTCAGAAGAAACTTTTGTGTCATCCAAGACATCATCAAGTAAAAAAAGTATTTTTGGAAACTTGCTAGCAATTCGCGTTAATTGATAAATCTCTTTCCAAAAATTTCCATCTATTCTTCATTGATTTATTTAGTGATTTATATGTGGAAACTTTCCTTTTACAAGAAACTGTTGAAAACTCGACTTTAACGCATAGTAGATTACATGCCATTAAAACTAAAAAGTCATATTCGAAATCTGGCTTGTCATCTTTCCTATTACATGATCACCAATCCATAACAGAAATTGATCCCGATTTTTATGATCCAATAGGTATCCAATTGGACAGAAGATTTCATAAGAAAGAAATTTCAGGCAGAATTCCGACTGAAGTTACACTTTCTAATCCTACATTCAATATTCACAGTCCAAGAAAAGTTTTATTCTTAACACTGATGTTTAAAAGGTACATACGTGTAGGAATAAAAATTAAATGATGGTTCCACTGGAAATATCATTTTACCTAGTTAATTTTTCTGTGTATAGTTAGAATAGGAGTAGGGGTAGTTTAGCTAGGTTATTAGGTGGATAATTTAATTTTTAAATGTTGGTAGGAAAATTAACAGAAGAAATTATCCCTATCATGTACATAATCCAAGGGAATAGTTACTTCTCATTTCTTTAAATAATTTCCTCCCTAATAAAATTTGCTTGTGGTTAACAACATTTGACATTTACTAAAGACACCATTTCTCTATCAGATTTTGAACTTCTGCTCGTATAAATAGAAAATCTTTTGGAAACTTGATCTTTATTATTAATAGATACAGTTAAAAACTTTAAACCAGATATGATACTAGTTTCAACTTCAAAAAATTTGACGAAAGCAACCTTAGTGAAGAAATTGTTTTGTATCAGTACAATGAAAGGTATCAATAATAAAATGAGGATTCCCTGTAGAACAGCCATGTCCAAAAAACTCTATTATTGTCGTCCAGGGATTTCTTAAGGAAAAAATGACTTCCTCCCTGCTAAAGAAAATCACAGCAATTGGAGAAACGACCCAAAGATACACTATATCTTCAAGAATAAGAGGTCTCATCATGAGCTGGCTTATCATGATCACAGATATTATAACTTTTCCGACTTTGCCAAACACTGTCCATCAAAATAGGGCAATGACTCAAGATTGTTGAAATCAAAAGACAAGGGGTCTCATCACGAGCTAGCTTGTTCAATGAAAGTGTAAATCAAGTGAATGATTGTGTCATAATTTGGTTACCAAACCAAGACATTGTTCTTTAAGAATAAAAAACGAAAAAGTGTCAATATGGGTTTTTCTTTGAAAGTTGTAGATCACCTTAAGCAGGATAAAGGATCATTACTGGGTAATAGGTAACCCTATCGAGGCTATGAATGCCTGCTAGCAGCAGAGGCTCTACCTACGACAAATGAGCATATCTTAAAAACTGGTACACAAGGAAGACCTTATTTTATCTTTACAAGACCAAGTAATGGCTGATGTAAATGCAAGGACAAGCTGAGGAAGCAAATAATTAAATTAGAAAGAGGTTGGAACAAAATGTCATCGAAAGTTTAGGGTATAATGCACTTTATCTTTTTATAATAAAGTTTAATTGTCTAGAGAATTTTGTTTTGGAAATTTGAAAAGTTCAATAGAAAATCAAAGATAACTGGTCCTCCCAAGTGAATCGCCAATTGTTGTGGCTAGCAACAAACCCCCCCCTTTTTCCTTTAAGTGTTGTCCAAAATACTAAATGAATGGGGACCCTTAGTTAAAATTTAGGAAAAGCAAGAGTTTCCTTTCTTTAAAATAAGGTTACCATCGTAAGCTTAGGAAGATATTTTGAATATTTTAAAACCTAAGTTTATGATAAGAAAAATCTTTAAAAAGTCGCATCATAAAATGACAAAAAAACACCTCCATTTGGGTATAATCCTAGTATCTGCAAGAATTCTCATACTAAGCAGTATATCGCATCGCAATAAGGTAATGCCAATGAGAAAGACTTCAAGATTTTCCGACTTGCGATAACCCCGATCGCAAGATCGTATATCGCAGGGAATGGGCTAAAAAAATATGGCAAGCATAAAACTTCTGCGATCTCCGATGTTGCGATATCGCGGTAAAGCAATGGTTGCGATATTAAGCCAAATCAATTCTGCGATGTTATATTTGTGAGTCAGTACGAGAGCGCGATGGTGCGATAATGTGATGTCGTGATCTGCGACGATTGCGAACCAAATCGCAAAATCACTCCATCACGAATCTTTCAGGCACATTATTCAAGAAAATCCACTTACCATAATCTGACTCAAGATCATGCGCTTTTAATGATAATAAAGGAATTAGTTGTCATCTATTAAATGTAGACACGTGCTTTTGCAAAGAATTACTTCACGTAAGGTGGAATATTTGATATATCTGCTGCATTTATGGCTCTCCCATCGCCTTTCTTGATCAGTCATTTCCATTTGTGAGCTGCAGGAACGAAGAACGAAGGGTGATACCAAGCCATACGCAGGAAGAAATGGGAAAGAAAAATAAGTCTCAGGGCTCTGAGGTGAAGGAAATGGCACCTTTATATACAAACACAACTTATAGCAGAGACGTAGGGATATCGACGTGGGAAAGCATGTACAGACTGCTTGAAGAAGAAAACCCCAGGATAATAAAGGTTACCACTGTCGTAGATTCACAGGGCTCTTCTGAAGCATCCTTAGAAGAGCTAGCGTGCTCATTCCTTCATCGGATAACAGCAAGGCCTAAAATTCTCCCATATATTGATATGATCAAGTGGATACTTGACAATGCAAAAATGAACGACAGACAGTTCAAGATTCAAGGACATGGGCTCATCGAGTCATTCGCTGCACAAGACTTAAAGCTCATGTATCATCTTCCTGAACCGCAGGCGACATACAATGCACAATTCATTAAAAAATTTGTGGCAGAGAACCCAAACCTATCAGAGACCACCAAAGATTGGTCCAGAAATTTGTCAAAAACTTGTCCTCAAAACATGCACTTCTGCACCCTCAGAGGAGGTTTTGATGAATGAATGGATCGAGGTTTATTAATGTTTGCATTTTATATCTGCTACTGATGTTGCACTTCTATACTCTTAGTAGATATTAGAACAAGTAGAGATAAATCATTGTTGATTGAAGCTTATGAGTAGGACCAGTCATAAATGGTACTTTTATCTCTTGGCCATTTCTGCTTATATTCTTAAAGTGATATACAGTTTTTAGTTGTTTAAATGTTATTGCATGAGTGTTTGAGTTACCATTTGGCACTTTTGTACGGTGGAGTCATCTATTTATGTTTGATATATGAATAACTTATTGTGCGATATGTTGTTCACAACTGTTTTGCCTAACTTTTTATGCGAAGTAGTTCATCTTAATTGATTTTCATTCTTATGATAGCTGAATGATCTTTATTACCAATTATTATTTGAAATCTCTTTAGATCGCATAATAGAAGAAATACATCCCGGGTTAGCATAGATTAGATGTGCTGTTTTCATTAGATTACAATATCATAGAATTAGATTAAAGTAGCTTAGATTAGAACTCTTATATCAACAACATCCAACTCTGCACACACACACACCCTTAGATTGGGAAACTGATCCCATTATCCCCAGTCGGACCCGCTATACCAAACGGATAAGGAGTTGCCAACCAAGGTCCAGACCGGGTGGGTATCCCCCTTGTTGTTGACCCGATTTTCGGGGCTTCAACAGAGGTTCACGCTAATATTCTTCAGAGTACTGATGATGACCTTTTCATTGGCCGATTCCATGCTCAAGGACCCTTTTAGTAGCATGACTACCCGGAGATCCACTGACCTGACCATCTTGAAATCCTGACTCATCCCTAGTATTAGGCTCATCTATGTGGCACTCACCTGCCTTGTGCCCACCTAGATCCTATTGCCCTAGATCTGCAATTCAGGCAAATCCTTATGAATAATGCCTGGGGACTGCAGGTGCTATTTTTTGAACTTCTGCAATAGTTTTGCAGTGGTGTTGTGCACTTTATCTCTAATCTCATTGAGATCACCTTGTATGAGTGTAATGGGATCGAGCGGTGGCTTCGTCACTTTTGACTTCTTTTGGGGCCCCTCCTTCTGTTGTTCCCTATACCTCTTCACCTAGAATGGAGTGCTCTGGCCTTCATCACTGCCACCACCTTGCTCTTACTATTCTTCTTCATTGGTTTGGGGCGAAGGGGATTTACAGCTTCACTAAGTGTCACATTGTTCTTGTTCAGCCTGCTACTTTGTAGTGAGATCCTTTTGCAGTCGAGCCTTCTCCTTGACCTCCTTCCTTTGCTTCTCATGCAACTTCTGGACCACCTACTTTCCTTCCTCCTTCTTCTTCCTCCTCGTCGAACTCATTGTGCCTTCACTGGTACACATGGCCAGATTGGATGGATAGTGAAAATCTACTGGGCAACACTTCATGACTTCACCAATGGAATCATCCATGGCAAGATAGAGTATATCAAACCATTTCTGTTGTGAATCCTTTGATGCCCTGATATATACACAGTGGAAGTCTTCATTGAAATATGCGTACTCTGACAATTGCTCATACACAGTTGGTGACAACCGAGGCCACTGGTTTATGGCCATGTGAATGCTCGCCTCCATAAAAACCTAGATTTTTTTTTCTCCATGACCCACACGGAGTCCTTCTTGGCCCAAAGGGAGGAAATTTGTGTAGCCTTCAGCAATCCTTTCTCCAAGAGAGGAAATTGACTATCCTCCAGTAGCTCCCAAGCAACTAGCACAATGTAGAGCATCAACCATGCATATTGGAAGGCCTTGCTCTCATCTTGAGCCTCACAACAATTCATAAGGAACTCGTTGCAGAGGTAGCACAACCAGCTAAACTACACGCCCTCCGCAAACTATGTAGCTAATGAGATCACAGGCATTGGAGCCTCATCAACGTGGTATTTCCTCATGACATTACAGGCTAATATCTACATGGCTATTTGTACCATGGCGTTGGTGATGGACGTTAGGGAGTACCCACGCAGCTTCTTGACTAGGTCAAATTTCTTCTTCATCTTTTCTACCAAGTTGTGCTCACTGAATTTTCCGCCAAACTCCTTGGCGATATTCAAGCCTGAGTGTGGCAGGAGTATGCTCTGATCAATAAGCATGTCCATGATGGGGATAGTTGTGCTTAACCATAAACATCTATCATGCACCAAAGTCAAGAATTTGTTTATACAGGTGATATTGATGTTGGAGCGATGATATTGGGGAACCCACAACAATTTCATCAACCTTGATTGATTCTCTACGAATCCACTAAAATTGCTCCAATGCAGTGACACCTGATACTTTGTAATACACCCAATTCATATAATTCTCCTTCGCGATGTGGGGGAACCTCTCATGTTTAGCTAAATCCCAGTCTTCCATTTTTATATGGGGAATCTGTGCCAGGTGCGAGCCTTTAAAGGTGATGCTTTCTGGTAGCTGGGGTGTATTAATGAGGAATTTCATCATATATGGGTACTTGGTGACCTTCATCTTTCCTTTACACAGAGGGATATAATCCATAAACTTGGATATGGGCTCCACACCCTCAACACCTATATCCTCTATGCCCTCTTCATCCTCTAAATCTACCACCTTCTCCTTATCCTTCGCTATCGACTTATCTTTCTTCAAGGCCTAGGTAGCAGAGTGTTTTCTCGGTGAATTTCACACTTGCATCAATCTCTTATGCTTATCTTTCTTTGGCTTGGGGTTCTCATGCACTGGTGTAGGCTTCAGCCTAAGCAACCTCGGTGCTACAAGCACAGGAGCCGGAGCCTCCATGCTCACAACTTCTAGGGTTGCTCCTTCGGAGGCAACCATTCCTCCGATGTTTGCGATCTCACCTGTAGATAACATAGTGTTGAGAATAAACTACTGGATATCCTTAGGTAAAGTATCAAAGACAGAGCATGTGACCAAATCTGCGAAAACTGAGGATTCATAAATGATGGATGACACAGCTCGAAAATCCTAAGGATGCAAAGTGTTCTCTTCTGGACAGTGACACGTAATTTATTGGTGAATTTGAATTCAAATCCAACCATTCCCCCCTAAAATTCGTTCATAAATGTTGATTTGGCAGCAAATCCTCAAATATTTCAGCCTTAAATGTCTCCCCCCCACTCCTCTTAACTGTCTCCTAGCTGTCAAATCATGAACAGTGACTGTAACGATGATTTTCTAGTTTTGCTATGTGGTATATCCCCTCATAGTGCAACTCCCTTTGTGCACCTTCTAATAGTGTGACATCACCCTTTTTAGGGCATCTCCTCTGTCATGTAGCTCCACAAACAAAGCAGTGTAGTTTATAGTCCCGCACTCCCTTGTAGCGTACTAGAGTGCTAAGACTATCCTATCATCATGTAGTCACTGAGATGGGTATCCTAAAAATGGATTCAAGCAACTCCGATTGGCTTTACCTGAGAAAGTTTCTTCATTCAGCTTTGTGAGCTAAACCATGCCCCCATCTATGATTTCCTTGATGACATATGGTCCCAGCTAGTGCATCTGAAACTTTCTTGGAAATTTAGTGAATTACTATTATATAATAAAACCAAGTCATTTAGCTTAAGTGTGTGCAACTTGATGTGTAAATGGTGTCATGCCTTTCCATGTTCCTTATGTACTTGTGGATGAAATCAAGTCAAGAATCTTTCCTCTTCGAGCTCCATCCATTGCACAAGCCCTTCATCCAAGGCTCCACGGTCCGCCACCCCTATGAAGGCTGCTATGCATAGCCTAGGCACAATATATTCTAGGCATCACAACTTTTATGCCATTGACCAACCGGAAAGGTGTCTGACCTGTTAGTTTTTTGCAAGTAGTCCTATATGCCCATAATATTGTCGGTACATGCATGTCCCAAAAATTCCACTACGCATTGCAAATCCTTTTCAGCACATTCTCCAATATTTTATTGAAGGCCTTCACTATTCCATTAGCTTGAGGATGATATGGTGTAATTTTTTGATGGTAAACTTCGAACTCTTCTGTCAACGTGCTGATCATTTCGTTGAGGAGGTGCATAACGTGATCACTCATCAACACTTTTGGGCACCCAAACCTAGTTAGTACGCAATCAAAGAAAAATTTAGCTATTGTAGCCCCTATACAATCCTTTACAGGTTTTGCCTCTACTGATCTAGTGAGATAATATGTCACGGTGATGATGTATCACGCACCTATTTTCTTACCGGGAGGCTGAATCGTTACTACAAAGTCAATAGCCCATTTCTCAAATGGTTGTAACGACAACTGAGGATTCATAGGTAGTTCATCCCTTCGTGATGGCATGCCGATTCTTTGACATGCATCACATGCCCTACAATATGCTTTGGAATCTGTATGTAGCGTAGGCCACCATAACCTAGCGCGCAAAGTTTTTTTCATTGTTGCATTTCCTCCAAAATAACCTCCTACTGCTCCTCCATGAACCTCTGCAAGGATGTTATTTCTTTCGAAATTGGGCACATACCATCAGAGTATCTCGTCTGATCCCATTTTATACAAATGTCTAGCAATTACTGAGAAATCAGCCATGCAGACTACCAATTCTTTCTTCTGTTGGCTGGTGTAGCCTTCTAGAGTGGTCCTTGTGGTCAAAAAGTGGATAATATCTGCAAAGTGGTTGTCCAATACGTGCACTGCAAAGAGTTTCATGTCGGGCAGCCCTTCCTCCAAATTACTAGGCTCCTCTCCTATCTCAATGCGTGACAGATGGTTAGGTCCTGTATTCAACCTTCCTGGTTTCAGAATTACCTCAAAATCATATTCTTGAAATAAAAACACCCACCTACATATTTTCACCCCCAACATGGGCTTATTGACTAGATACTTCAATGAAAAATGGTCTTTGTACATATTGAAATATCCACCCAATAGATAGTGTCTACACTTTTGGAGCGCATACACCATAGCTAGATAGTGTCTACACTTTTGGAGCACATACACCATAGCCAATCCTTCATGCTCTGTTGTCAAATAATTCTTTTCATCCTTTCACAACTTTCTTCTCGCAAATTCTATAGGATGATCCATCTCTCCTTCACCAGCCTGTGTCAGCACTTCTCCCAATGCAATACACGAGCCATCAACATGCACATGGAATTCTTTCTTCCAATTCGAGAAGATCAATATTGGTGTGGTGACCATCTTTTCCTTCAAGACATCTAAATTTCGTTGAAATTCTTCATCCCAACAGAATGTAACATCTTTCTTTAGTAACTTCTCCATGGGCATGATAATCTGATCATAAGCTTTGACGAACTTCTGAGAATATCCAGTATGGTCCGGCATTGCGCGCGACTGTTTAACACTCATTGGGGCTTCCAAATTTATTATTACCACGATCTTGGTAGGTTCCACCATGAGTCCTTGCTTTCATACCACATAACCCAACAAAATCCCAAAGGGGACACAAAACAAGCATTTCTTTAGGTTCAGCGTGATCTGATACCTTCGGCATGTATCCAACATTAAGCACAGACTAGCTACATGGCACTTTACTAGCCCAAACATTGCCCAGTCATCAAAATATACCTCAAAGAATTTGTGAATAAATTCTTTGAACATCGCCAACACATTCTTGAGTCCGAAGGGCATCACTGTGTACTGAAAACACTGCCATTTTGTCGTGAAGGTTGTTTTACTCTTGTCTTCTAGTATGACCTTGATATGATCATATACAAAGAACCCACCAGTAAATGAGTAGGCCTCGTACCCTCCCACATTTTCCAGTACCTCATTAGTAAATGGTGGCCTAAAAGGATCATGAACACAGGAATCATTAATCTTTTTGATATCTACCCAATTCCTTATCTCTCTATTTTGCTTATTTTTCTAAACTACCATTGGGCTCACCCAATCAAATTCCTCCATTGGTTCAATAATTCCCACCTCAAGCATCTTGTCCAACTCCAAGCAGACCTTTTCCTTGTATTTGGGATTAAGGAAATATGGCCTTTGCTTAACCGGCATGTTCAGTTTCCAAGTTATTTTCATCACTCCCAAATCTCCTATGATGCCTTTCAAGTCCAAAATTTGTAGGAAAAAGATCCTGGTACTCGCAGAGTAACTCAACAACTTTATCCACTGTGGCATCATCCCAATAATCTCTGATCTTTGCCAATTTAGGCTTCTCTTCAGTACTAATGTTTACCTACCTAATCTCCAGTGGCACGGTGATGTCTTGATTCTCTATTTGTATACCTTCAACCTTGCAGTGGCCTTCCGCTTCTGGGATATTGATATTCCTTGGATCTTCGTCCTCTACTTCAACAGTCATATTATAGCATTCTAGCGCATGGCGTAGCTAGGTGCTCTAATCTGGTTGAACTAATTCCAAAGGATCCTGTGGAATTCAGAAGATCGTTGCCTTAACCCCTTGTCGCACCTCATTAATGCTTTCGAGCCCATCTTCAAAGCTGAATGTCCTCAAGGACCCTTTTCTTAAGATATCCCACTCTACAGTGCCATGGTAGAGGTCTGTTTCCAAATACCAGTTCATAGGGATTATATCCGGAGCATGAAAGAATAAATGCACCCATTCTGGCTACAGCTTCGTTCCATACACATTATTCCATTTGGAAAAATGATCACATGGATAATTCATCCCATCATACTTCTTAGTTAAACTTAGTTTAGGACAAGCAAATCACATTCTCATCATCCTTCTGTAATTGTGTCACTCATCAACGTTGTCTTTGTGTGTACCCCACCACCGAGTAGGCGTAGCACATAGTGCCAAATCCAATGCTTGAAAGTGGTGATCCTCTGGAACTGCTCTTTCAAAAGCATCCAAAAATTTATCAACATCAATTAAACCATTGTAATAAGGTAAATTTCTTACCTCTGATGACACACAACACTGCTATTTAGTTACCATGTTGCAGCGCATTGTGGATACTTTGTGCGGCCTGTTTTTCTAATGTTCTAACTCTTCATCTAAATCTGGGGTACATGAACTTTCTTAGTCCCATGAAATTCATCCATTAAATGTCAGATTAACCCAAGCTTGGTCTCGTGCCATAATTTTATAGATTTGATCCAAACCATCATCATTTTCCTCTTAGTCGCGGACTGATTTAGTTTAGCGCAGTCCTTATCTAGGGTCCAATGTTGCTACAACACGAAGCAATTTCCTTTCAATTGACATTGTCTGCTTCTTCAAATTGATGATCCCATTCATATCAATCGCCCAATCAATTCCTAGGAGCGTGAGGTATGGATTTCTATCATCAACAATCTCTATCACTTCAAAATCGCCCAGCGCACTCACACCTTCTATATCTACGTAACACCATGCAATCATCCCATAGGGATGATATTTTATTGGTTCGCCATCCTTAGTTGAATCAGAGACCACTAAAGCGTAGGTCTCCCAATTCTCTCTTGGGTATGTTTAGGAAATATGTTCATGTTAGACACCAAATTGAAAATAACTTGCTCCATATCATAGTCTCCTATTTGTGCAGTAAGCCTCATCTCGTGCCGTGTTCTTGTCTTATGCTTAATAATATTTCTAACCATGTGGGGTCCATCAAGAGCATTATCCTTACCGACACATTTTTTAATGAACTCTTGTAGTCCTTTCACAGCCTCTCTATTGTGCAACAATTTCATACAAGTCTCCAAGAAGGTGATAAGAATAGACGGGTCAACCTCTGTAGGCATGCTAGTGTTTGGTATTTTGTTCTGACTTCCTGAGGTAGAGGCCTCAATGAAGCTTTTCTTCACATCCATGAACGTTTCCCTCGCATGCTCCAGATTAAACCCAACCTCCATTTCTGGAGCCTTATAGACCCATCCACCTTCTTCAAGTTGTTTTCCCTTATTATCACTAGTCACGATCCTACTTCATAGCATGATATTCACATTCAGGTCTTCTTCACGGGGCTTGACCCTCATCATCTGTAAGTTTTGGGTAGGATGTTGAGGCTATGCCTTCTTGTCATGCATCTTGGCCATCAGTACAGGACATTCTTTGGTTGTGTGGTTAAACTAAGTGCAGTATTAACATGAGGGGCATGTCTGATTCATACACTCCCTCGCATAGTGTCCTGACATTCCACAATTGTAACAAATGACTTTCCCATGACTCGTACCAGGTCCTCCTCCTCCTTATCCTTTTCCATGCCCCTGATATCCTTTGTGCATTGTCCCAGTGGCCTAATAGGGAGGCTAATTTTCTGCTTGGATTCAATACGTAGGCATCCTCTCCATCATTAATTCATAACTTTGACAATGGTGCTCATCGTGGCCCACTGACTTATAGAAATCATAGAAAAATTGTTGTGGTTTTTACACAAACTTTTGTAGTAAGTGAAAATTATTTGTTACATGTTTTCCTGCCACCTAGAAGATAGTGCACCATAGCGCGAGCCCCACACTTGGTCCTGCTAGAGCTTCTTGTCTTAGGGGCATTGGCCCCCATCCTATGATGTAATTCACAAAGACAAGGCAATGATCTTTATCATGCCCCTAGTTTTTACACTTTAGACACTAAACTTCTTTATGCACCTCTGACCGACTCGCTTTTTCCATTTTCAAGCTCTCCAAATCTAAGCATAGGTTTTGCAACTCTGCATGAATCTGTTGAAGTCCTAGAGAAGCATCCTTGATAGGCTTCTCATGCAATATCATTGTGAATTCTAGGCCTTCTGCCTGAGTTCCTATCTTTTGTTGCGGTAAAGCACTCCTTAGGTGGGGTAGGAGCGCGACTATAAACCAATGACGACGCTGACTATCTGTGAGATTCATATTAGCTTCACGGATCCTGAACTTCAGTATTTGATCTAGCTCCCATGGAATTTCATTGGGCCTCATCGTGATTTCCTTAAATCCAATTTCCAATTGCCAGGTAGATTTAGGCTTACTGAATTCCTTGTCCAAAGTAGCCTGAGTATCTCCCAATGACACCAATAGATTATCAATGCAGTACTTAACATACCATGTCAGCGCATGGTCCTATAGAGTGTTGACTAATTGTGCCTTCTTTATATTATCATCTGTAATTTTTTGTGTTGTCCACACAACCTTCACAACAAACCAAAAGTAATCCAGATCCTCACTTCCTAAGCCATTAAAAATTGGCAACTTCATCTTATTCGACATTTTGACTGGTGGTAGTCATGGTGGTGGTGTGGATGAAGGTGTATGCTATGGAGGCGAAGGCGGAGGTGGTGTGGATGGATGAGGTATCCACGGAAAGCCATGCCTTGTCAACTGGACAGTGCTCCGCATGAAACCTGTTCTGCTCCCTTGTCATCACTTGAAGGAGGCTCAATCAATGGACTATATTCAGGACCTACTTTTCCTTGATTTCTAAAGCTTTTTCCACTTCACATAGATCCAAACATCAAGCTAGTGGAATAACCTGATTTTCGCACAAGAGCATCCTAATCCAATTATTTAAAGATCTCAAATACTTACCTCGTGATCCCTTGAAGAAGTGTCGCTCTGCTTCATTATAACTGACTGAGGTACCAACCATGAACTCTATAACAAATCCTCCAATGATTCGATCAAGCCTATGATCAAATACGTGCGTGATCTTACCTCTAGAAGCCTCCAACCTCCACACGAGCTCCGGGGTCCACACTATCAAACCATCAGGCCTCCACCTTCCTTGGTCATCTACTAATTTAGCGATCCACTCGTATAGTTTTATTGGAAAGGTGAAGAATAGTATTTCATGTATTTTTGTGTATAAATACCTATCCAACCATTGTTATGTTTTCAGGCATGGATTTTTGTTTTCTTTCACTACGAATTCATGGATCTTTTTATCAAACCAATTATCAATTTCATTCTTGATCGTATTCCAGTGATGCAACATCACACATCTCTTTATCCATATCTCGGCCCTGGCGACAGAACAATTTGTTGGCTTAGGGGTTCCTGACCCAAGTTCAAAGTTTGTTGAGCCAAACAAATCCCTACACTACTAGCCGTTTTGGCATTAATCCGTGGTGTGCAGACTAAAGTCTCATGCGAAGCAGTATGGGGGGATGTTGGAACCAAGTTTCCACACCCAAAGATCAGTGTGATGTCATTTTTTAACCTAGATCTACTTTTCCACAGATCTCTAGGATCTTACGGCCTATTGTTGTAACTTCCTTTAATCAGCCTCTAGACCTTCGCGAAGGTCTATCACTATCTTTTGTGGACTTTGAACATGTCAGTTAGCTACTTAAACATGCTTTTGATTACCCTTATATCAGTCATTACCTGGAATTACCTAAGTGTTTGATAAATTTAACAAAGAGTGTTAGGATATTTGCATAACCACTTAACATTAATTGCTTTTTTATAACAATATAGATCAAGTAAAGTTTCCCATATATACATCATTATTTCATAAAACCATCATTCATCACAACATATATCACAATCATACATAGCACAAGTAAATAGACTAAACACAGGAATTTCTATAACAATCTTCTTTATTGATATTCAAGAAAGGTTTATAGACTCAAAACTTCCCTATGGACTCAGCTGTAGGGGTCTACGCAATCAGGTGCAGACACTATTCTAGGCCTCTGTGCACTCAGTCGCATAGCCTTTTCCTCCTCTAAGATTCTATCTCGATCTTCCTTCTATTGACCCATTATATTCATTTTATCTTATCATGTCTTAGACTCTCTAAGACTCACCTATTTATACAATCCCATAGTCCGCGAACCATGGGTAGATCTTCGAAAGCTAACTCAAGTTACATAAAAGAAGGGTATAATCCTTTTTTATTCTTAAATAGCTATGCACTCTGCGACCACAATTTGCAGAGACTTTACATCTTTTTACATCGAAACTTGCTCTTATTCACTAGAACTTGGGCTTTTGCCCTAAAACTGACCCAGGTGACCCCATCCCAACAGAAACCATAGAATCCAAAGCTCTGATACCAAATGTTATGTAACCAACTCACAAAATAGAAGAAAAGTTAGATCAACGACTTCAACTCTTCAAGGGGGAAACCTCATTTACATTACACAAATGAATAATTATTAGATGATACAAATGAAGAAACCTTCTTTCTATATATAGGAGTCTAAGCGGTCGCAATATAATCAAAGTCGCAATAACAATAATAATATAAGGGTACAACAATAACAATAGTGGGCTTCTATGGGGCACAATAATAATAGTATGGGGACAATAGGGGAACAACAACAACAATAAGGGCTATAATTACAATAGTAATGGTGGAATCACTCATATTATAGGGACCTAACATTATGGAATCAATGTATTCATGGTTCAACAAACCCAAATCTCTCAAAGATGTGTTGAACATATATGTTCCATTATATCTAGCATGTTCTAGTGTTTCTAAAATAAGTTTGACATTTTCTTTATTTTTTCATCTTTGAGCTCAGTTGATTCAAGTATACTTATTTTCATCATTGGGGAAATTGGAAAATTGAACCTATAATGAACATTATTTTCTCCCTACAATATTTTGTATAATGGTGATATTGAATTGTGTTAAATTCATTTGCAATAATCCATGAATAAGAAGACAAATATCTATCTATGAAGCCCTCTCTCTTGGCATTTTTATTCCTACCTTAGAGGTGCATTATTTTTCCATAACAAAGGATGGTCATGTTTACTTCCTTTATCTTTGAATTCTATTACAAAAAAGTGGTATTGAAATTCACCAAGATGCTTTTTATCATGAGAAAGTGGTTGTCATAAGGCATAGGACCTATCATTGTAGTAACGGAAACATGTTACTGGATCATTTATCAATAAGATTTCGAGCATGTTTTCTATTATCTCATTTTCAATCCATGGATTATTTTTTTCCTTCATATGTTGTATGTAGTTGACCAATGGTTTCCAATAGTGGTCACCATAGTTGAAGGAAATAAAGAATTTTGTTGGACACAATTGTTGTATTATCACATAGACATTCCTATGTAAACCAAGAGTGTGATATGGGGATGTGTGGATTGTTCATAGATGCATGTAACCAACATATTATTTATGAATGTGATCTATATTCTTCCTTTTACTTGTGCTTTTTTTATTCTTACCAAAATATAGTTGAGAACTTGTCTAAGTACAGTGCATACTTCCTTGTAAAATGAAATTTTGAAGTGGTATGCAAAGTCCTGGTCTTTATGCAGTATTTCCCATTGTGCAACTTTTTGATATGTAAATTTTCTTATAATATCATTTTGACAATTGGCTCCATATAAAAGTGTAGGGAAGATCATTTCCTCTAAATATTTCTCCTACAAAAATATCAATGGCATATATCCCTCACTGGGGTAAATGTTTAATTGATTATTCTAAAGATCATAAATATTATGTGATTTTTTGGACCCATATAATAATGATTTTTTCACTAGCTCTTGGTTGTTGTCATTAATGTCAATATCTATTTTAATGTCTATCTCAAGTGCAAGTGTATATGCTTCCTCTAGAAACAATTCCTCATAACTTTCATTTATGAAAACCCTCTCCATCCGATAAATCATGGTTTTGCATCAATTATACAATTCTTTCATGTCCATATGCAGCCAAACATGACCATAAGCATAGCCACTTTTCTATCATTTTTTTCTTTATCGGTAGAGAAAATGTATTAGTTTCTTTTGTGTCACATGGAAGGGCATGTTGAATCTAAAACATGTCAATGGGGACATTGATTATACCCCCACTTAGGCCTGTTTGTTGACCTCTATATTTTTGGCCCAATTCTCAAATTTGCATGAGTGGTAAGTGCATTGAAACTTTCATTCTTTTAGATCAATTAATTTTTTTAAGATGCGGATATACTTATTGTATCTAACTATTGAGGGCATGAAAATTTTGGAATTGCAGCATGGTCCAAGGGTTTTTTTACAGTGCTTGCAAGTGTATTCATTTTCTGGTTCAATAAAGTTGCGATCTTTCAGATACACGTCTTTAGTTGCAACATGTTTTTTTTGTAAATCAATTGTTTTATTTTTTATAACATCATTTCCAAAGAATTTTCGAAAATAACATCTACAATCGAAGATATGCATGTCAGAAATTGTTGTTTCAAATGTTCTTTTTAGTGTGTGTAACAATGTTGTTTCTTGGATACTTCCTCCTGCTATGATGAAGTCTAACTTCTTCTAATATTTTTTTTTTATGTTTTATCTAGTTCAAGATATCATGTTCTCGTGTTGCAAAACTATCATTCTATTTGATGTTTTTATTTCTAGAGTTATCTACAAGAACTATAATAGTTTTCTAGTTTGTCTTAGTGTTGTTTCTAACAATTTTTTTTATTTGTTGAAGAGAATTTATTTTCCATTCCAAACATTTGGTACTTGTTGAAAGAATTGGTATGTTATTCATAAATATGTTTCTTCTATGTTCCAATGTTTCAAAATGACCCTATTTGAATCTTTTTTTATACTGAATTACATTAAATGTGTCTGACTTGGAGCTTTATGATTTTAATCAAGTCAAACTATCTCTTATGTCTACAGGACACACACAAATGTATAGCCCCAAAACATAAGTCGTCTAGGAAAAAAATACCACCTATTGACAGTTCTGGATGTCATCAACATTGTAAGGGGATCTCCCCGATGTGAAGTCCTAATTAGAACTTACACCATTTGGTGTAGAAGTACCATCCGGTCATACAGTCTTACCACTATTGGAAAGGTTTCAAATATATGCCTTGGTTACACACAAACACAAAAGAGATTACAACACCTATATGGGCAGCTAGTATGTAAGCTTTCTAATACATCCAATGAAGCTACAAAAGAGAACACCCACGACCTGTAAAAGGATAATGAGCCTCTGGTTAGAAATTTAGTAGTACTATCCTAAAGGGGGACCCGAGAAGGAAGAGAAAGGCTTGCTAATTACTTGCAGATTAGTCCACATGATAAACAACAATCATTAAAGCATAACAAACCTCATTCAATAACAACCACATCTAAGCAATGGATTATTTCATTAACTTAGTATGTAAATAAAGCAACATATACCATACAAATAACAAGAATATTCTTACTATATCTATAATACATGTATGAAGAAGTGTCGGCTCATAGAGCTTCTGATTAAGAGTGAAAGATCCCAAGTACATTGTTACATGAATGAAACACTATATCTAGTAGTGGAACATGAAGCCACAACTTGCTTCTCCAAAGAATGATCTATCTCGTATGCACTACAAGATAAGCCAAGGAAAGACTCCAAGAATTCAAGCCCTTAGCTTTAGTTATGAAGAGCTACTTATAACAAACAATAATGACCTTTCAGTTTCCTTATGATTATTCGACTCCTTCAACTCTTCCTATTCTATTCATGACTTATTACATTCCATATGTGAATATTCACATTCCACATGTGTCTCTTGGAGTTCATTACATACCGTTTATTACATAAGAAAAATTACATATGAGATTGTGGCTATATAAGACAAAACTGATAATGAGACAAATTCTCATCAAATTGATAAATCATTCGCTTCCTCATGGATCTCATTTGTAATTTAAGAGTGTCATGCTCTGAACTCCATTGAGATGGCTTTGACTTGAACTGACAAATCCCCTACATACAACATCTTCTGCTCTAGTGCCTCTATCAGTATGGTCTTGAAGCTTGACTATACAGTATCCCATAGCCATGAAAGTTTCATATGAGCCTTGACCGGTGTGTCGTGTACCATAGAATAATTACTTTGGTGACCTCTAAGCCTTCCTGCCCTATTTCCTGCCTGATCTATTCAATGTAGTGCATGATCTCCTAGAATATGATCTTTCTGCCTTTGATTGCTTCTAGTGTCCCTATGGAAGGCATTCCAAGCCTCTGTGCTAAAGACTCAAAACCATTGTGTAGTCGGTTATAAGAAAAAATAGTACTAATCAAATGTTATCCAAGAGGCATGTAGTTTCTGAAGGTGGAATCTCAATTGAACTATATCCATTTTGGTGACAATCATGTATTTCCTTTCCAAATGCTGCAGAGCATCCAGTTACTTGGAAGCCCACTATTGCTACTTTTAGGAGGTTTACCACTTCCTGTGCTTTCTTCATTATGCCAACAAAAGGATCCTCTACCTACTGAATAAATACCATCTCACCATATAACCATGCTATGGTGTCCTCCATTGGTCTCAGTTCTTCCTGCATGGATAACTTCCATTCTGCGGTGTTGAAACTCTATGATGATAATCATTGATACTCCACCACAAGATCTTCCATTTTTTGCTTCATTGTAGCAAGTTCTTTCCTCACTCTAGCATTCTTTATTAGTAGATATTCAAAGTTGTCTTGTGCTGCTATGGAAAAAGAAACAATTTTCACCATGACTTCCCTAGGATTGCTTTTGGTGTTGGTAGTTATAACCTTCTCTAAAGAAAATAAGTATATATTCCAAGGATCCTTTTGAAATTATCTATACTTATGTTGCATGATCCTATTCTTAGGTTGACATGACACTACATACATCCATGAGTTTGTCGATCGGTTGAGGTGTGATACCCATCTCTCGAAATGGAAGATGACCACCTGGGAGAGGAGCTTCCTCTTGAGAACTTGGTTCATCATCCATGGGTTGAATAGTATCTTATTTCTCCAACTATTCCTCTTTTATCTCCTGATTCAATTGTTCTTCTTCCCATCTCTATGCTACTTCTTCCTCATGGGACTGCCTTTGTTTTTGTTCTTGTATCGTTCTACTTAGCTTCTCTTCTTCTTATTTCTTTTGTAGTAACTAATTATGCTTCCTTTTATCCTCTTCCTCTACTTTTAGAGTTTCCTCTTCTACTTGAATAGCTCATTTGTTCCAAGGATCAAGTTTCCATTTTCCATTGCTCTCTCCTATCAAATCATACCTGATCCTCTTCTTGGGATATCCTTTCCTTACTTGAGGGGTTATATGTTCTTCCTCCTGGACCTGCATATCTTGAGATGGTTGACATTGGGGTGAATTGATATTCACTATTGGATGTGTCTTTCTAACTATATTATACTAGTTCTTCACTTTTTCAGTTTTTGTTGTGGACATCAATGAATACCTTGTACTGTAACTAATACTTTCACAATATTTCCTACAAACTCTTCTGGGATCATATCCATGAACATCATTAATTTTGAAGTGAAAGTGATCCATCTCTTGTATTTCTGTTTTTGTTGCCTTATGGCTCTTTAACTCATATAAACTAATCCTCGATGGAAAATTGGGCCAAGGGGCTTTCTTCATCCTATGAAGAACTCTTGAAAATACCATGTCCAACTGATTTTCTAATCCCTACATGACCATCTTATTCGTGACATGTCATAGCATCAGATGAGGGGCTATTTGATAACCAAAACGTTTGATGAATGTACCCTTGGGGGCTGCAAACCAATTTGTGATATCTCGTAGAGACTACTTCACCTGTTCATTCATTCAAGGAGGGTCAATCTCAAATATCATATGGAAGATAACTGCAAAGAAGAGATCGACCAATCTGTCATATATGCTTTGAAGCTTTATTATGATAACACTCTATAGTGGAAGGAAATTGGGAACTTGTCATGAGGGGTCTAGTTCCAATACATTCCTGGGAACGCATATTGTGCACACATTCCATCTAAAATAAATGCAAATATGTAGACTTCTAGTGCCTTGTTCACCATCAAATATGATTTTTCCTACCCCACATGACACTACAGCTCAAATGACAATATATCTGCTCAATTAAAGACTCTTCCATGGGTTACCATGATATTGAGCATATATATCAAGTGTTCCTCAAGCACCTCAGCAGTCTTGCACCCATGCAATTGAAAAGACATGCCTATCAAATACTGATATACATCTCTAAGGATCATAGTTAGAAAGAGACTACAAATGGGCAATGGAAAAACTGACCAAGCTTTTGAAACCATGATTTGATAATTTCACTTTCATCAAGGTTGGTCCATCTAATATAGAAGTCATAATTTGCATATTCCTTGGGCCTAAGAATCTTGTAGAATGTATGCATGTCTTCTCCATAATAAGTGGTGAGTTGACCACCACTCTCACTACGAAGCATAAGATGAGAGTCATCCATATGTGTAATGATCCACTCAATCACTTCTGCATAGGGGATGACCAAAAATCTACATGTGATCATGTGCATCCTAGACTTCTTAAGGTTGATGTACACTTCTAAGTCTTCCAAATTCTCGGCAAAACTTTTATGTATGAAGGTGTTGTATATACCACTCCGTGAGACCTCAATAAACTTATTAATGAAGCACTATGTGTCTACATAAATGGGAATGGTTGGCTTGGTCACTTCAACAGGTTCGTCAGTGATTGCTTTTGATACTTCTTTGGAGGTCACTTTATGGGGAGGCATGGCTCTAACAGATAATGAAAGGGTGACAATACTTGTAGCTCAAACACCTATTTATGGCAACATACTTGTATTGAAAATATTATATATATGTAAGCTAACTAATTAGCAATATCTCGTAAATCATGTACAAGGCACCATCAAATATAACTAATCATGAAAATATATCAACGAGAATATAAAATCACTTTCATGCATAATAAAATAGGCATGAAAACTAGGAGGGTTCACTTTTAAAGCACAAAGGAAGGTCAAGGGCCATTCAAGGCTTTGCATTGTGCTCATGCACTCAAACAAGGGAAGGAAACCATTAAGGGAACACTAGTACACTAGAAAGGGTCGAAGGGGTGAGTTGTCACACCTTCAGGCCTTCACAGTGCACTCAAGCCCTCAATGAGATAGAGAGGGTGCAATAGCATAATCTAAATGGATGAAGGAACATGTCTCCAATCCTTTAGTCCTTCAAGGTGTGCTCATGCACTCAAAAGGATGGAGAGTGCATTTCCACATTCGAAAGGGATGAAGGGAAATCATTCGAGTCTTTGAGGTGAAATCAAGAACTCAAGGGAGGGAATAACTCTTTTTGATCAAGGAGTGGATTCAAGAGGGAAAATTCATCATTATTGGCACATCATTCAAGGCTAATTGGGCTTCGAGTTCCAGAAGTGCACTCTTCCTAAGGAAAGCTCAAGAGCAAGTTTGATAATAAGATTTTACGATACGAATGAGAAGAAGAAGGCTTTGCAATCTGATATGGATCCTATCACAATCGTGGTGATATGTGAAGGGTTGAGGAATGTGCAAAATGTCTACATGTGACAAGAAATTAACACTTTTAGAATCAACATTGAACATATATGCTAGTAAATAAACTATGAAACAAATAAACACCAGCAAGAAAAGTAAGATTGACAGTAAAATCATGAAATTCAATTAATAGATTCAACATGAAAAACTTACCTGTAATGCAAGTTGATGAATATTTTTTTGATCCACAACTATGTGCCTCACTGAGATGAGAAGGATTATGCAAATGAATTATTAACATGGCTAATTTAAAATAATTTACATGCAAAACTATTTCATGCATGATTTCCACTTGTCGAAAAGTTAAAGGATTAGTTAAGGGAAGTTAACTAGGCTCCTACTTTTTAGGAGTGCACCCACATGCAACAAAGAGGCACATGCATGCATCCAAGAAGAGCACCTCGAAAGAGTGCACTCGAGGGGGGTGCACTTCTTCATCCCGAAGTAGTGCGCTCATCTCAAGTGTCATGTCTTCATCAACTTGGAGTGCACTTTTACCTTAAGAGTGTTTTTCTTTCTTTTGTTTTCCTTTTATGTGATTTTCAAGTGTGTTCATGGTGAAAAGGCTAGTTTCTAAATCGTGATAAGTCATGAGTTCACTTAACCATGGACAAGGTAACACAAGCACTTCTAAGGGTTTGGTGATAGCACTTAGGAAGCATTGACTATGGAGGATGTGAAGCTAGGATAAAACACACATATAACTAATCAAACAACATGATGAAACTATGGGTCTTGAAACGATAGTTCATGTAGGCTCCAAATTTGACTTAGGAAATTTTTTTGGAGGATCGTTGGCATAGTGACAAAACTTGGGGACATACTAGGAGAACCCCAACTTCTTTGAAATGGTTTCTTTTAGTTGCAAATTCTCTATTATCTTAGAATTATTGATTCAATCAGTGAGTTACCTTAGATCCCCACTCTTACTTGGTTAAAGATATAGTCTTCCCAATTCCAATTCTCATCGTAACACAATATAAAGAAAGCCATATCATTATCATGTCAACATAAGTAAGGGTAATACAGTACGACGAGTTAAAATAATCTAAGTATGAGTTTTAAATATTTGGTTAACTTCCTCTGCTACTAGTAGGCTTAGAAAGTACCTTGATGGAGTCGCTTCGACAACACAAATGTTGCTTCGCTGCCAAGGAGCCCAGACAGCACCCCAACAAAGTTGCTTCCTTCACCTCTCTACACATGAAGCCTTTCTGTTCTTTCACCCTTTCATTTTTATTTCTTTTTCAATAGGATTATGCATAATCACTTATTATTTTTCAACAAGAGGAAGAGGGATCCTAAATTATTGAGAGTAGAAGAGGTTACTCCTTCAGATGCAGGTATTAGACCTATGATGCTTTTATTGCTGAAATTTCTCCCCTTATATTACTCTACTCATCAAGTGCACACTCTTCATAAATAGGACCAAGTGTAGGAATGAGAATCCTAAAATGATACAAACATCCTCATTTTCATATAGTTTCCCAGGTAAAGGATCATATTTTCCATTGGAAAATCATTGACTCAAAAGTTGTAAATTGAAACAAAGAAGAGGGTAGAAGAAAATCTAATGGTTTTATGTTACCACAACTTGTCTTTCTCAAAATATTATCCACATCATATTGAAGCTCAAAAAAAGCTTTATTCAATAACCCATAAAACTAAAAAGAAAAGGGAAGATGAAAGAACAAAGAAAGAATGCAATGCATCTAACTAAATGCAATATATCATATACTAAACTAAATAGTACATGGCTAGGTCATGTGAAATGGAACTTCTAATGTAGCCATAGAAGTTGCTTTCAAATATTTAGTGGAAGGATGTGATCATGTGAAATCAAAATAAAATGCAGTGTTGTGAAAAGGAAAAACCATGCTAACATATGCACTGACATAAAGAAACAAGAAGTGTAATCACAATGGTGTAGGACACTTGACTTTTCTATCAAATGAAAGGATGCACAACATAAGTAACCACCAAGTTTGTGGCCATACAAGACTTGATGATGCGAATGAAAGTACAGGCCATGAGGCATGAGTCTGGACTGATAAGATTGTTCTAAGGAATTTGCAATAGGATCATGGAATCACCCTTTAAGGAAAATTTGACAAGAAAAACTAATCAAGGAAAAATCTAAATTATTAATAGGCTAACCACAATCCATGCTATCATTTGAGCAATATTATTTGATGGATGATGTAAAACAGTCATTTGGACCCTTCTCTTTTTCCACCTCACAGATGATGGATGTAGCGGTGGAAGTTCAATAGTTAAATTAAACTTTCTTCCCTAAGGGTTGAATAATTTTATGAGAAGAAAATGAGAATCCCTCATGATAGATTTGACATCCCACGTGATGACATTAGTGACAAAATTGTGTAAAATAATCATGAACTGATTGAAATCACAAATATCGTCATTGTGGCAGGAACCTGAAATAACCATCAACATAGGCCAAAGTGTCTTACTCACCTCACTTAAGTTTGAATTTGGTGGAAACATGATCAACTACTAATCAAAAGAAGAATCATTATTCATATCGTGAGATTAAAAAATTTGAGGTTGATAAGATAAATTTTTGATATTACATATTCTTGATTAAAAGGAGTCATACATGAAACCAAATATTCGATGATCACATCAGACTCCATTTGGAATTCCCACAAATCTAAATTCTTTTGAAGAAACAAAGGTTCATCCATGTCACTCAAACAATCATTCCAATAGAGTTTAGAGAAAAGGAAATCATCAGGGTCATGGTTGTCCAAGGGTTTAATTTGAATAAAAGGTAAAAGATTGACTGGTGAGATATTAAGATTTGAAGATGGTGGATTGATAATATCAGATAAATCATGATAGGGAGAAGATGTGAAAAAAAAATAATTTCTTCATCAACACATTGATCGTCTAGTTTAGTGATCAGTTTGGGCTGAAAACAAGGAATATGAGAAGGAGGGGGACATGGGACAAAAGGCATATTTGATCTTTCATCAGGATGCTGAAATTCTTCTATAGAGGGAGGACTAATGAATTAGATTTGAAATATTTCCTTGACATCAATACTAAGAAATGAAAATTCTCATCTAAGAACTTCCATTCCACATCCTCATCGATAAATTCATAACAAAGATGAAGGAAATGATCAAAAAAATGTTTAAGAGATTCATTAAATTCCATTATAAGTTGATGAATTTCATCAATAACATCTTGATACGCATATTTGTCAAAGACACAATGAATCTTGTTAACCAATTTATTAAAAGATGAGATAGAAGCAATGGGTACAGAATATCACCATTACATCGCATGACCATCCAATGTGAGGGTAAACAACCGTGTGAGTATTTTTTTCAAATAAACACCACTTGAAAAACCAAATTAAACAAACTCAATTACATAATGTAGGATGGTTATATTACCCTTCCCATCGAATTTAAAATGTGATGAGGTATGTAAAAATTCCACAGGGAGATTATGAAAACACCTCGACATTATGATCTAGGATGAAGCCATTAAAGGTGAGAGACTCAAATAGACTTCACATGCTCAACTTGTCATCTGACCCTCTTTCTAGTGCCAAAAATGTTTATGGTGCTAGATGGCATCAACATTGTAAGGGGATCTCCTTGATGTTAAGTCCCACTTAGCTCTTACACCATTTGGTGGAGGAGTCCCATTCAGTCATACGGTTAGGCCATCGTTAAAAAGGTTTTAAAGATATTCCTTTGTTACACACACACAAGAGATCACAGTGCCTCATTGGGAAACAAGTATGTAGGCTTTATGAGCCACCCAATGTAAGGTGCACGAGGGAACATCCAGGACTAGTAAAAGGTAAACAAGCCTTAGGGTAGAAAATTAGTAGTACTATCCTAAAGGTGGACCCTGGAAGGAAGAGAAAGGCTTGTTGATTACCTGCAGATTAGTCTACATAATAAACACCAATAATTAAAGCATAACATCACTCATTCAATAACATCCATAGCTAACTAACAAATTAGTTCATCAATTTAGTATGTAATTAAAGAAACATATACCATAAACATAACAAGGATAGTCTTATTATATCTATGCTAAATGTATGAAGAAGTGTAGGCTCATAAGGATTTTGACTAAGTGTGAAATATCCCAAGTACATTGTTACATGAATGAAACATTATATCCAGTAGTGGAATATGAAGCCACAACTTGCTTCTCCAAGGAATGATCTATCTCTTATGTACTAGAAGAGAATCCAAGGAAAAACTACAAGAATACAAGCCCCTAGCTTAAGTTATGAGGAGTTACTTATAGGAAATAATAATGGCCTTCGAGCTTCCTCATGACTCTTTGATTCCTATGACTATTCATATTATATTAATGACTTATTACATTCCATATGACTATTCAAATTCCACATGTGTCCCTTGGACTCCATTACATATCGTTTATTACATAAGACAAATTACATATGAGACGATGGTTATATAAGAAACAACTAATAATGGGACAAATTCTCATCAAAATTATAAATCATTTACTTCCTCATGGAGCTCATTTGTAATGTAAGTGTGCCATGCTCTGAACTCCATTAATATGTCTTTGAACAAAATTGGAAATTCCCCTACATATTGCATCTTCACCTCTAGTGCCTCTACCAGTATGATCTTGGATCTTGACTATACATTATTCCATAGCCATGAAAGTTTCATATGAGCTTTGGATGGTGCGATGGCATACTGTAGAATAATTTATTTTGTGATGTCCAAGCCTTCCTATTTTGTTTCTTGCTTCATCTATTCAAAGTATTGCTTGATTTCCTGGAATATGATCTTTGTGCCTTTGATTGCTTCATGTGTCCGTATTGAATGAACCCATGCCTCTGTGCTAAAGACTCAAAACCATTATGAATTCGATTATAAGAAGAAATAGTACTAATCAACTATTCTCCAAGACACATGTAGTTATGATGGTGGAGTCTCAACTAAACTCTATCCATTTTGGTGACAATATTGTCTTTCCTTTCCAAATGTTGCGAAGCGTCTATATACTTGGCACCACTCTTGAATATGGTCAACTACTTTGTTTTCTACTTTCAGGAGTTTTACCACTTCTTGTTCTTTCTTCTGAATGCCAAAAAGAGGAGACACTACTTATTGTATAAGTACCATATCAACACATAACCATGCCATGGTGTCCTCCATTTGGCCCTAGTTCTTCTTGCATGGTTAACTGCCATTATTTGGTGTTGAAACACTATGATGATAATCATTGATTGTTCGCCTTTAGATGTTACACCTATTACTTAATTGCAGAAATTTCGTTCCTCAATTTAATATTCTCTATCAATAGATATTTATAGTTTTCTTATGGTACTGTGGAAAAAGAAACATTTTCCACCATTACTAACCTAGGATTCCTTCTAGTGTTGGCAGGTATCACCTTATCTATAGAAAATAAGACTGGATTTTGAGGATCCTCCAAAAAGTGTCTATGCATTTGTTGCATGATCCTCTTCTTAAGATGGTCAAACATGACATTGAATACATGCATGTCTCTATCTGCCAGTGGAGGTGTGATCCCCATCTCTGCAAATGGAAGATGACCACTTATGAGAGGATATTTCTCTGGTGAACTTGGTTCATCATCCATGTGTGTAATCATATCTTCTTCCTCCAACTCCTCCTCTTCTATTTCCTTAGTAAAATGTTCTTCTAGTAGTCTCTTTGTTGATTCTTCCTCCTCAAACTTCCTTTGTTTCTTTTCTTCTGTCCTTCTCTATTCCTCATCATTTTCTTGTTCCTTCTCAAGCAACTCATCCTGCTTCCTCTTCTATTCTTCCTATGCTTCTCTCCTTTCCTCTTCTGCTTGAATAGCTCTTGTGTTCAAAGTTTCAACTTTCCACTTCTTGCTGCTCTGGCATGTTGAATCATGCCTGATCCTCTTCTTTGGAGCTACTTTCCTTGCTTCGAGGGTTATCTATTCTTCCTCTTAGACCTACATTTCTTGATCTAATGGATCTTGGGGTGAACTGGTCTCCATTTTTCAATGTGTCTGTCTAACTATATTATACTAGTTCTTCACCTTTTCGTCTTCTATTGTGAACATCGATGAATACCTTGTAATGTAACCAATACTTTCATAATGTTGCATGCACACTCTCATGGGATCATATCCATGAAATTATTTATTGGTGAAGTGCAAGAAATCCAAGTATTGTATTTTTTATGTTGTCACATTGTGGCTCCTTAATTCATATAATATGATCCTCAACGAGAAGGTGGGCCAAGGGTATTTCTTCCTACTATGAAGAACTCCTAACACTCCCTTGTCCAATTGATTTTCTACTTCCTGCATGACCACCTTATTACTAACATATCACGACATTAGATGAGGGGATATCTGACAACCAAAAAATCTAATAAATGTACCCTTAGGAGTTACAAACTAATCCATGATATCCTCTAGTGACTCCTTCACTTGATTAGTGATGTAAGGAGGATTGATCTCAAATATCATATGAAAGATAAATGTAAAGAAGTTCCCAAAAAATTTGTCATATGTGCCTCTAAAGCTTTATTATAATACACTCTATAGTGGAAGCAAACTGGGAACTTGTCTTGAGGGGTCCAATTCCAGTACTTCTTGGGAACGCATATTATGCACAGATTCCATCTAAGAGAAATGGAGACATGCAAAATTGCCATGCCTAGTTAACCCTCAAATATGATTTTATCTTCCCCACATGATGCTACAACTTAAATGACAATATATCTACCCAATTGAAGACTCTTCCACCAGTTACCACCATATTGAGCATACACATCTATTTTTCCTCAAACACCTCAGCGTTATTGCACCCATGCAACTGATAACACATGTCTATCAGATACTAAAATACATATACGATGATCTTAGTTATATAGAATATTGATAGGAAATGGCAATACTTAGCAGGCTCTCAACACCATGATTTGATAATGTCACTCGTGTGGAGGTTAGCCCATCTAATGTAGAAGTCATCATTTTCATATTCCATGGGCCTAAGCATATTCTAACATGTATGCATTTCTTCTCCATAATAAGTGGTGAGAGGACTACCACTATCATTATGAAGCAGAAGATGAGAGTCATCCATTTGTGTAATGATCCAATAAATCACTTTTGCACAAGAAATGACCACAAATCTACATTAAATCTTGTGCACCCTGGACATCTTAGTGTTGATGTCACTTCCAAGTCTTCTAAGTTCTTAGAAAAGAATTTCAGCATGAATGTGTTATATATACCACCCCATGTGACTTTAATAGACTTATCAGTGAAGCACTATGTGTCTACATAAATTGGAATGATTTGCTTGGTCACTTCAGCAGGTTCCTCGATGCTTTCTTTTGAAACTTCCTTGGAGGTCACTTTAAGGGGAGACATGGCTCCAACAGATGATGAAAGGGTGACAACACATGTCACTCAAACACGTTTTTATGGAAGCATGGTCATAATGATAATATTCGCTTTATGTAACCTAACTAATCAACAATATCTCATAAATCATGTACAAAGAGCCGTCAAATATAATTGACCATGAAAATCTATCAATGACAGTACAAAATCACTTGCACGCATAAGAAAATAGTCATGCAAAATTGGAGGGACCACTTTCATAGCATGAAGGAAGCTCAAGGGTCATTTAGTTCTTTACTATGCACTTATATGCTCAAGCAAGGGAATAAAACCATCAAGGGTGCATTGTTGCAATCTGAAGGGTTAAACGGGTGAGTTAACATGCCTTATGGCCTTCACAGTGTGCTCATCCACCCAAGGAGACAGAGAGGGTGCATTGGTGCACTCCAAAGGGATGAAGGAACATGTATTCAATTGTTCAATCCTTTACGGTGTGATAATTTTCTCAAAGGGAAGGAGGGTACACTCACATAATTTGAAGAGATGAAGGAAAATCATTTGTGTGCTCAAGGCACACTCATGTGTTCAATGGAGGGCACTGTTCTTCGTGACGAAGGAGTGCACTCCAGAGGGAAACTTGGTAATTTTGGAAAAAAAAATCAGGATTTATCAGGCTTTGATTCCCATAAGTGTGCTCTACCTAAGGATAGCTCAAGAAAAGGTCTAACAACAATATTTCATGGTAAGAATGAGAAGAGGAAGGATTTGCAAGATTATATGGATGCTCTTGCAATCATGGTGGAATGTTAAATGTTGAGGAATGTGTAGAGTCAATCTCTGCATTTGACAACAAATTAACACTTGCAGAATCAAGATTGAACAAAATATCCAGTAAATAAACTAAAAAACGAAGAACCTTTAGCCATAAAAGTAAAATAGACACTGAAATCATGAATGGAAATCAATAGATTTGACATGAAAAACTTACTTGTAATGCATGTTGATGAAGAGTTTTTTGATCCGCAGTTGTGCGTCGAACCCATATGGGAATGAGTATGCAAATGAATAATTTTCTAGGTTAGTTTAAAAGAGTTTACATGTAAAATCGTTTCATGCATGATTGCCACTTGTTGGTAAGTGAAAGAATTAGTTAAGTGAACTTAAGTGGGTTCCAATTTTCTAGGAGTGAGCCCACATGGAACAAAGAGTCACATGCATGCATCGAGGAAGAGTGAATGTCTTCATCTCGAAGAAGTGTGCACTTGCTCAGCATGAAGGAGTGCACTCAAGGAAGGTGTACTTCTTCATCCTGAAGGAGTGAACTCAACTCAAGTGCATGTATTCATCAACTTGGAGTTTGTTTTTTCCTTAAAGAGTGATTTTATTGCTTTTTTTGCCTTTTATGTGCTTTTCAAGTACGTGCATGGTGAAAAGGTTAGTTTCTGAGTCGAGATAAGTCATGAGTACACCTAACCATGGAATCGATAACAAAAGAACTTCTAAGGTTTAGGTGGCGAAACTTAGGAGACATTGACTTGTGAGGATGTGACACAAGGAGAAGCAAAAAAATAACAAATCAAACAACATGATGACACTAAGGGGATTGAAACAATGGTTCATGTAGGCTCAAAAATTGACTTAGGAAAAAAATTTGGAGGGTCCTTGTCATAGTGACAACATCACGTTCCACGTCTCCTTTTTCATATGGGAGTTTCAAAAGCAAACTATAACCCACCCAATAAAAAACTCATGTTGTATTTTTTTGTATGTCAAGTTTGACATAGTGGTATATACATTTTATTGCAAAAATATCACTTTTCAAAACTATGTTTGAGAAATTTTTGGGACATAATGCAACACAAGAAATCCAGATCATATTCATGTCGTGTTACATGAAAAATGCACTAAAATGAGATTTCACCAAAGCATCATTGAAATTATGTATTTATTGAAATACTTGTGATAGTTGGCCTCTATTTGTACCCATTTATGTTCAATGAAATCATGCCACAAGGCATCTATATTTCCTCTAGGACTATTGATATGTGATTTTGTTTTGCACAAGAGTGGATCAAAATGTCCAACAAGAGGATTATCATCATGAAATAATATTTCATATGTGTGTATGCCTAGAGATGAATTGAAATGCATCTATGGCCTATTTTTACTCTTTTACGAAATTCTTATTGGTATGTTGATCACCCTCTCATTTTTTGGACATTGAAGTGATGTTGATTCTGAAATTTGTTGATGATAAAGCTTAGGATCATCGATATTATGCATTTCCATCAATGAGTATGCATTTAAATCATTTATATATGACAATAATGATTCATTGTAAATATTTTGCAAGCAACGTCTAAATTTTTGTATTGTCCCTTGTCTCAATTCTATAGAAGTATATCTATTATGAAAAAGAAGTCAGAGAGAATTAAATAACCAATATCCAAGAATAAAATCAAGTTTTTTCAAGGGAGTCAAATTGTTTGTTGTGAAAACAACATTAATATCAAGTTCATGCATGCTGGATTTGTTTAGTTCAATCATATGATTGTCTCCATCTTCTTGTTTCTTTTGTGACTCAAGGACATCAATTTTTTGTCTTTTTGTTTTTGGTATCTACCCACAAAATTTTTATAAAAACATTTACAAAAACACACCAAAAAAAGAGGAATGCATTTTTTTTCTTTTTGTTTCTTTAGATATTGACAAAAACAATTTCTATTAATACCATTTACATGTTGGTAAAATGTGCATACCCGGTAATAAATCAAAGTTGTCTATGATTGTAATGACGCCAATAAGGCTTAACATGTTCCACCTTAGATGGAGACAATTTGTTCCCTTTCAGGTCAACAAAGAATACAATCAAAATAAGAAAATATCCCAATGTTTCAAGATGTTGAGAATCCAAATATTATCTTGGTTTGGAGAATGCAAAATCACTATGGCCTCCCTAGCATGGAACTATGTAAAAAACAAAAGATGTTGAATATCAACATGCAAATGAATAATGACATTGTAAACTTGCATATTGTTGCAAGGACACTCATTTTGGAGCTTATGTTTAATGGTTGATTATAAAGAGAGTATCAATGAAGTAAACTAGTATATGATCTTTAATATCGCATTAACGAGCCAAATTACACTTTGTCAATTTATCACTTAAACATGATTTTCATTGAATTTGGAAACAAGTATCCTCAAAGTGAATCGATAACTTATAGACTTATCTAAATAAAAGTTAAACCAACATTTCTCTAGACTCTTATTAACAAGAGCTATTAAAGGAACACTTTTATATATGTATGGATATATGTATGTATGTTTGTGTTGAATAAATTCGTACTACATAACCCATTGCAATGAACTATGGACAAATTTTTTCATACAATTCTACCATGTTGTTGTTCCATGCATAAAAATTGAAGCAATGGACATTTTCATATGCCGCAACAAGTATAAGACTTTGGAAACCTTAGTAATAGTAAAAAAAATTGAATTTCATTTTCAATGTTGATCATGTTATATGCTTAAAGAAAAATACCTCCCCCCTTCCCCCCAAAAAGGAAGAGTCTTTATTAACTTTTTTTTTTGCTTTAGTCCCTTGCTAGTATTAAGGAAATGGTAGAAAAAAAAAATCAGCAAACTTGTATAAATATATGAATATCAGTTATTCAAAAATAATAATTAGGGGATCACATATTTAAACATATAGATCAAATACAAGCCCCCTTCGATCCCTGAAAAAGAAAAGAAAAGAATATCTTATATTTAATTTATAAAAAGGTGATAAGTAACACAATGAGATGGTAGTGACTAAATAGCTTTCAATAAATTTACACTTTATAATTTAGAGGTTTGAAGGTTTCTTTACAATGCTAAAACATTTAGTATTTAAAACCTATCGAAATCTAGAATATCATTTACACTTATGAGGTTTGTAAACTTGTGAGGTTGTGGTTGATTATTTATCTCCACTTAATGATGAAGATATTTAAACTATTAAATAATAACTTCCATTTTCATGTATCTTCAAATTACCTTGATTTGTCTTTCTAGCATGTCAACTTCCCATTCCCACCAAAAAAACGTTCAAATTAATATCATAATCATATTAGCATTATGAACATTATATGTTTAGTTTGTTGAACATCAATTAATGTACATTGTTACTGACTAACATTAATTAGTTATCCCATTAGGTTTGCAATATTAATGAAGTCTTCAAACTAATCAAGTGTGACTACCATTTAATTAACCTAACCAATTATTAATTATCATTATTTGAATAATTGTTTATGTAATTATTCCTCAATTATATATCCTCGTCATTAAACCTAGTAATTGAAATTAAGGATAATTAGTTGTATTAGTTAATAAAAATATAATTTTATAAGTCAACACAATATATATACATATAAAAAATCATGAATAAAAACAAAACTTTATGTAGAAATTTTGAATAATATAACACTTATTCATAGAGATTATCCTGATTATACACTATTTGTGGAATGCATGCATAATACATAACCTCCTCTATGTTGATCATCAATTTTTGTGCAATTAAAGACAATGAAACATCAATCGCATGCGCACATTAACACAATATGTAATGGGGAAAGCATACAGCTGAAAACCCCAAACTATCTGTATATTATAATGATAGAGAACATGTAACAATACATAGTACAATACTCCTCACAAGTACTTAGTACTATCTCCACCTGTTACACATAAAATAGCTTAGATCTTAATCAAGTCATAGGTTCAAATATCCTCCACTGTTTGCCTTCCTCTACTGCGCAATCCAAGTTGAGAATAGGAATGATCCAAGCTCATTTTTCCCTTGGCTTGTACTCGGCAATCCTCATTGGCAATCACAATCATTGATTGTGTAAATCTCATGCACAACTATAGTCACAACTGATAGTAGTCTCCACCTCTAACACCTGTCTCCACTGAACTATCCATGCACTGAGTTAACTGATGTATTCTTTAGTTGATTTATGAGTTAATAATTAGCGAATTAATTAATAATTAATTCACATCACTCATCACAAGTGTATTTGCAGTTAGACTAAATACAACTAGTTCAACTAAGTCAAACTAAACACAACTCCATTAACTCCTCAATCAACTCCACCAAATTCAATGACTTGAGTTCTAACTGAAGTACATCATGCAATAGCTCAACTAACCCATAATAAAAGCGTATTTCCTTCTGGCAGTTGCATGTGCCACATCTGTAGCTTGAACTAAAGTGCTCCAAGAGGATAAGATAATGTTTATAGTCCAAATATTATTAAGAGCTAATAATATTTCATTGTTCTATTTTTTGCCTGGCATTCTAAAAATAGACTCCGCCCATATGTCTAAAAATAGAAGTCCATCTATTTTAACCAACATGACCAATCATCAACAAATAGCATCCTACAACTCATATACCATGATCCATATGTCTAACAATAGACATAGTCTAAAATAGACTTTGCACCAAAAATAGCCTGCAGGCCCACTTACTGAAGGGGACTCCTTTTCACTAAGCTCCATCATCTTGTTGCATTTTCAACACTCCCTCTCAACAAGATATGGATTATCTGCAACCCCTATCCTGCCTCGGTGGTATTCAAATTTGCTCCTGTTGAGTGCCTTCGTCAATATATCAGCATCCTGATCCTTCGTGGGAATGTATGAAAGTAACATGATTCTCCGCTGCATGCAATCTCTGATATGATGGTACCTGATGTCGATGTGCTTGGATCTATCATGAAATACTGGATTAGCCGAGAGTTTGATGCAACTTTGGTTATCACAATAAATCACAGTAGGCTCCAAGTGTGACCCGAACAACCCGACCAGGATCTTCCTCATCAATATAGCCTCGCATGTAGTCAAACTTGCTGCCATATACTCGGCCTCTGCTGAACTGAGTGCCATGGATCTTTGCTTCCTACTGTAACAAGAAAATGTTGTCGACTCAATACTAAAGATCCCTCCAGATGTGCTCTTTCTGTCCGTTGGGCTCCTTGCCCAATCTGCATTCGTGAAGCCACATAGCTTCACCTCATCCTCCTGTTTTTACCATAATCCATATCCCGATGTGCCTCTGAGATAACGCAATACATTCTTTCTTTCCTTCGAGAAGAGCTTGGTTGGCTTAACCATAGCTTGTGAAAGCTGGTTAATAGCATAGCATATATTGGGTCGTGTATTGACTAGATACATAAGCAACCCCACCAACTGTCGATAAACAGTGGCATCCACTACCTCCGCTGAAGTATCATCCTCCTTCCTCCAACCTCCAGGAAGAGGAGTATCAACAGGCTTGCAGCCATGCATGTTGAACTTCTCCAGTATCTCCCGGGCATACTTACCCTGAGAAACAAATAGTCCATCACTGCACTACCAAATTTCCAATCCCAGGAAATAATGAAGGAGGCCCAAGTCCTTCATCTCAAACTCTCTAGCAAGATCATCCTTGCATGAAAGTATCAACATCTCATCTCCTGTTGAAATCAAATCATCTACATAAAGTACAATGATAAGCAACTTACCCTCCACCACAATCTGGTATAGGTTAGAATCCGCCTCACTCTTGGAGAATCCAAGTCCAGTGAAATAACTGTCTATCTGTGTGTACCAAGCATGAGGTGCTTGTTTCAACCCATGCAACACTCTCTTGAGCCTACACACATGCGACTCACTGCTGAAGATCTCGAAACCTTCGGGCTGCTCTATGTACACCTCCTCCTCAATGACTCTGTTGAGGAACACAGTCTTTACATCCATCTGATGAATGTGCCACCCCATCTGTTGTAAGAGAGCAAGAATCATCTGTATGGAAAAATACCTTGCGATAGGTGCAAAGGTCTCCTCATAATCAATCCCCTCTATCAGTGAGAAGCCTCAAGTAACAAATATTACCTTGTACTTCTCCACACTCCCGTCAGCTACCTGCTTCACTTTGTAGATCCATCTCAAACCCACCACTCATTTCCCCTCCGGTCTTGGGACAATCTCCCATGCACTGGTTCTGACAATCAAATCATACTCTTCCACCATGGCATCTACCGATGCGGGATCCTCCACAGCTTCCTCGAAAGAGGATGGCTCAGTCAGGACACACTTGATCACAAGAGCCATGTATCCAGTGTACCAATTAGGTGACTGTCTCTGTCTACGCTGTCCTGTAGGTGGTCCTACAACCTTCTCTGCATCTTGAGGCAGTCACTCAGCTTCTGTAGTGCGCTTTTGCCCTCTAATGGTTAGCACTGCATGAGTGGTCTCTTCCACTCCATGAACTTCATCTTGTGGCTGATCCACGTCCTGAAGCTCATCCTTAGGAACTAATAGCTCCTCATCTGCATGCAAGTGTGGCTCCCTCTCAAGCGAACACTTCATGGCTTTCTCCTCCTAAAATTTGATATCCCGTCGCACAACAGTCTTGTGACTTTCTGGAAAATACACACGATGGTTGTGGGGCATATCAGTGTACCCCAAAAATATCCCAACCTTTGCAGTTGGCTCCAGCTTCTTCCTGGCATCCTTCATCACATGCATGTAAACATTAGAACTAAAAATCCTCAAATGGGAAATATCAGGCCTCTTACCAGAATAAGCCTCCTCGGGTGTACTCATGCCAAGTATCTTGTGAGGACAACGGTTCTGCACATATATTGTAGTATTGCATGCTTCTGCCCACAAGTGAAGGTGTTGTTGGGAAAAGTATCCAATACGGAATGACCCTATCCCACTCTAAGGGTGATAGTACCTCAGCAACAATCAAAGCAAAGCTATTCAAGATTACTTCTTTATGAGATGTAAGAGAGAGTAGGAAGAGATCCACTAACCGATGTCTTCTGCTAATGATTGATCCAATCTTCTCTCTTTGCTGCTTGCTCCCAGCTCCTTGCTCTTTCACTGGCCTAGCTACACCAAGATCCTGCAAAATCACAAGAGAGGGAAACTACAAGAAGCATACATTCATAATTGATTCAAGGATTAGAATAAATCAAATATACAAGTATCAATACGCCATTGAGACACATGCATATAGAAGAACCTCAAATGCTTTATTAATGGAAGAAGTAAAGTTCAGGAAGTGATACAACCATAAAAGGCCCAATCCAGCATCACCTCCCAGCAGAAAGAAATCTCCTCTTCACCTCCTTCAAGCAAATCACCCAATAGTTCTATACTCAAACCAACAGCACTTCCTTACATACACAAGATTCCAGCCTCCCTAGACCTCATGAGAGAGCTCTATATATAGGAGTTTTGGAGAAAGGATGAGTCAGCTTGAGCTTGGCATGGAGCTGACTAGTGTCCTCTCCCACTTCAGTTATTCTTCAGTTCTTGAGTCCACTTGGAGGTTCTTGCTTCCACTTGGAGATCTAGACCCTCTTACTCATCACTAGGCGAATTCCCTGATCCAAGTGTCATTTTGGAAGCTTCCTGGGCATTGACACCTTGAGGAATGACTGTGCCACTTGGCCAAACTCACCCAGCGCAGGTAGCCTTCATCCCAGTTGAAATTCAGCGTAGGTACCGAGTGGAGCAGTTGACATTCAGCGCAGATGCTCAGTGGAGCAGTTGACATGATCCAGAAATAGCTTGTTTTTGAGTGTTTTCAGGTGGAGAACTGATATTTAGTGTTGTGGTTTGCTGACCTTGTTCCTCTAGGGGTAGGAACAACATGTTTAGGGACTTTGGTTCCCTTAGATTATTGACATTTCATGCTTCATGCTGTAAGGCACAAAAATGTCTATAACAGAAGGGGTAGGCCCTAATCATGCAACATCGCCCGTGCAGTACCCACGATCGTTTTGTTCTTCCGCTCAGCAACCCCGTTCTGCTGTGGGTTATGGGGAGCTATGAGCTCTCTTCGAATCCCTTCTACACTGTAGAAGTGCTTGAACTCGCTAGAGATGAATTCACCACCATTGTCGCTCCTAAGAGCCTTCACCTTCTTCCCTGATTCCTTCTCGACCAGTGCTTTGAACTCACAGAACTTTGAGTATGTCTTGCTCTTCTTCTGCATGAAGGAGATCCAGCACTTTAGAGAGAAATCATCAACAAAGATCACATAGTACCTGTGCTTTGCTGTCGGAGCTACTTAGAAAGGTCCACACACATCTGTGTGAATTCTGTCAAGGATCATTGTGGCATGACTATCCTTCTCGTGAAAGGTGGCTTTCACAAATTTTCCCAAAGTACACCCCTTGCATTGATCTGACTACGCAAGAGTGCCCTTAGGAAGCCCAGTAGAAATCTATTGCAGTATCTTCAAGGCTCCATGGTGAAGGTGGCCCAATCTCCTGTGCCACAGCTCGCCGTCATCCCAGCTCACCAATCCTTCTGCCTTGCATGCCATTGCTACGCAACCATCTACATGCAATTTGTAAAGGTTCCTGACTAGAACCCCTATCTTCTGGGTTTCTCCAATTGTCTTACTACGCAAGAAGGCCTTTCCCTCGCTGAAAAACAACATCATATCCCTTGTCTTCTAACATCACCACAGGGATAAGATTCTTCTTCAATCCTGGAACATGCATCAATTCCTTCAATACGAAGGGTTTACCAGACTCCCTCTCAAAGGAAATGGTACCGATACCAATCACACTGTATCTACCATCATCACCCATCTCGATGTGCACTCCAAGATCTTTCTCATCTAGATCAGAAAACAAATCTCGATCCCCTGTCATGTGAAAAGACGCACCACTGTCCAAGAACCATACCGATCCCATCACACTTGATACCAAGCATGTGATCAATGAAAAATCGAGCTCAAACTGCGAGGCTAAGGCCTCCCCACTGCAAATCCAACAGCTTGCTTATTTTTCTTCTTCTACAGACAATTTGTGGCATAATGTCTATGCTGGTGACAGTGAAAACACTTCACCTTGGACATGTCCTGCTTCTTGCCTTTCGCACCAGAATGAGAAGATTTCTTGTTCTTCACCTTCTTTTCTTTGGCAGACAAAGCGTAATTTTCTTCATCAGATGCCTTTGATGAAGATCTGTCCTTGGTATTCCTCTTGATCTCCTCTTGCACAAGATCTGACCAAAGTATCTTCCATCCTGGAAATTTCTCCCGACCATTAACAGAGTCTTGATAGGAATGCCAACTCTTCAGAAGACCAAGGAGAGCCAAGCTCACCAAGTTCTCATCATCGACAGTCACCCCCACACTTCCTAGCTCATCCCGACATTGAGTGAACTTCATGAGATACTTGGGCATATTGTCTCCTTTCTCACACTTAATGTTTCTAAGTTTATCCTTGGGTGCCAACTTCCTCTGGTTGCTCTTTCTTTGGAATAAACCTGTCAACGCTTTGCACATCTAGTATGGAGAAGCCTTTCCATGCAGGTTGGATACAATGTGATCCTTCATGCTCTCCAATAGAATCTTTCGACACTTTGTTGTCTTCTTTTTCCAAGCCACAACGTGAGCAGCATCAGTAGGCTTTGGGACCTCAGCCTCTATGAACTCCTTCAGCCCATTGTCATCTAAAACCACCTCCATCCCGTCTTTCCATGCAATATAATTCGAGCTACCTTCAAGGGCATACTCCAATTGCAATCCGTTGAAAGACATTTCATCTTTGACACCAAGAAAACATTGTTGTAAATTCGAATTCCACCAGCTCAAAACTCAACCGCTTATGATCTAAAATTTGTGAGAACAAAGTATTTCTCATACAGAGATTGACTATATGGACTTTTACCAGATATATCACCTTCCAAAAGAAGGATGAATCTAGAGGCTACCTGGCCCGATTACAGAATCTGCCTGAAGAGATAAAATGTAATCACTTTCTGAATAATAGATCTGATGATCAACTTTGCTCTGATACCATTTAGAAATTTTGAATAATATAGCACTTATTCATAGAGATTATCATGATTATACACTATTTTCAGAATGCGTGCATAATACATAACCTCCTCTACGTTGACTGTCAATTTTTGCGGAATTAAATACAATGAAACATCAATCACATGCACACATTAACACTAGTATATAATGGGGAAAGCATACAGCTGAAAAACCAAACTATCTATATATTATAATGATAGAGAACATGTAACAATACATAGTACAATACTTCTCACAAGTAATCAGTACTATCTCCACATGTTACACACAAACTAGCTCAGATCTGAATCAAGTCACAGGTTCAAATATCCTCCACTGTTTGCATGCCTCTACTGTGCAATCCAAGCTGAGAATAGGAATGATCCAAGATCATTTTTCCCTTGGCTTGTGCTACGCAATCCTCATTGGCAATCTCAATCATTGATTGTGCAAATCTCATGCACAACTATAGTCACAACTGATAGTAGTCTCCACCTCTAACACCTGTCTCCACTGAACTGTCCATGCACTGAGTTAACTGATGTATTCTTTAGTTGATTTATGAGTTAATAATTAGTGAATTAATTAATAATTAATTCACATCACTCATCACTAGTGTGTTTGCAGTTAGACTAAATACAACTAGTTCAACTAAGTCAAACTAAACACAACTCCAGCAGCTCCTCAATCAACTCCACCAAACTCAATCCCTTGAGTTCTAACTGAAGTCCATCACGCAATAGCTCAAATAACCCATAAGAAAAGCGTATTTCCTTCTGGCAGTTGCATGTGCCACATCAGTAGCTTGAACTGAAGTGCTCCAAGAGGATAAGATAATGTTTATAGTCCAAATATTATTAAGAGCTAATAATATTCGACTGTTCTATTTTTAGCCTGGCAGTCTAAAAATAGACTCCGCCCATATGTCTAAAAATAGAATTCCATCTATTTTTACCAACATTACCAATCATCCACAAATAACATCCTGCAACTCATAGACCATGATCCATATGTCCAAAAATAGACATATTCTAAAAATAGACTTTGCGCCAAAAATAGCCTGCGGGCCCACTTAGTGAAGGCGACTTCTTTTTACTAAGCTCCATCATCTTGTTGCATTTTAAACACTTTATGATATATATATTTATAAAATTTTAAATTTTATTTGGTAGCTTCCTTGCTTTGCATCATATTATGTATATAAAGTTGACCCATTCTCACTTCTCCCGTTAGGATTGAACCTAACCCCAGAGTTTACAACATTCTCTATTGTTTCTAGAAGAACCTGCGTCATTTAATCCCTTTTCTTCCTAATGTATAGGTTGGGGTCGACTTTAGCAGTATCCAAGATAATAATATTAAAATTGAAATAATCAACATAAAAAAGAACTATAAAAAATATTAAAATATAGCACCAAAATATTTAAACAATTCCCTTGTCTAAACTAGAGGATTAGGACCTGCAATTGGAGGGTTACCAAATGTTTGACCATGCATTAGGCCCATGCACCCTCCCCTTCTCATTCTCAAATGGAGGACATGGAAAAAAATCATACCTATTAGGTAGTTCGATTAATTTCTCATTTTTCCCATTTGAGTTTCATGGTTTTCTCTACAGAAAGGAAATGGAGCACAACTTTGGTTATGGCTTTAGTGACTATAGATATACCTAATAGGGTTTAACTACCAAGGGTTTACAATGAGAAGGGGCACATTACAATATTGTGCAAGATCATTTCAATTAAATCGCTATAGTTTCTACTTGTTATGGAAATCATTGTCATTTCCCCACTAAATTCCTCAGCTAAGTGGTCCTACTAACAATTTAAGGTTTGTTCTTTCACAATACAAAGGGAATTCTCTTGGCTCCCTAGTTGACTAACCATTTTTTCATCTCACTTGACTTCCTTTACAAACCATGCACTCTAGAACCACCCCTCCCATATCTAACCACTTTCATGGCCTACTACGGTAAACATGAGATGAGGGATACTATGGCATGACTCAAACTCCTAAGTATAGTTAAGGGTGGAATCGACAAAATAAAACTTTAATTGCCTTCGTTAGGAGCTACAGGACCCCCAAGAGCCAACCAACCACTCCAAGTTCCCAAACCTTGAGTTAACTTGACTTTTTAGTGATCTTGACTCTTAGTCGCTTGGATAAGAAGCAAAGTTAGTGACTATAACCTTCCAGTCGCATGGATAACCATACCTCAGAGTGACTATAGTCTACAATTCCTAGTTTTGTGAATGCGACCCTGAAATCTGAGCCGCTTTTCCATAGTAGTATCAAGGGATCTACCAATAACTTGATAGAACTTTCAATAATAATGAACGAAACAAGGAAAAAACCGTTAATGTAAAACTTAGATAAGAATTTTACGTAACCAGGCCTAACCATGATAGGAGTTTCGTCAAAAACATGGTGGACAGGAGATCTATAGGTCATGAATGCATATCTAAACATAGGGGTTTGATATTTATCTGAAAATCATCAAGAAGTCTTAATTCCATATCACAATAGTTGTAATAACATATATTAGGTCATGCATTAAATAACCATTCATTTACCAATCAAAACATGATAAGAACCATAACTAGAATCTGAAATAAACAATGCTTATGACTAGCATACAACCATAATACTAAAAATGATAGAATAACCATCAAAGCCACATAATAACAGGTGTAAATAATCATAAAATACAAGAGCAAATGAGCTCTTATTAACATATGTGTTAGGACCCTATACTACTAGTGTAACCCCTTATTGTTATTAGTACAACCCACTTATTATATTGATGTACCCATGTAGTGCCCATATTGTTACTATTGTGCCACATAGAAGCCCACTATTATTATTATTGTGCCCTTACATTATTATTGTTATGTCGGCTCTGATTATTTTATGACCCCTTAGACTCCTATATATAGAAAGGAGGTCTTTTCATTTGTATCATCCAAGAATTGTTCATTTATGTAATGTAAAGGAGGTTTCCCCCTCAAAGAGACTGAATTCTAAGGCGTTGATCTATCTTTTCTATCTTTTCTTGAGCTGGTTTCATAACATTTGGTATCGGAGCTTTGGATTCTAGGGTTTCGCTACTACAAATAGGCCATCGTGGCATTTTCACTATAACTTTTCTTCTGCAACGTTTTAAAAGCTAAAAAAAAAATATATTTGAGAAGGCATCGCGCTAAATCTCGGGTCTGAATTTCAGAGCTTTTCGTGCTATATTTGCGGAGATATGATCTGATGAAGTTGGTCTTTTTGCAGACTCCTGAATTACATTCCAAACAAGTGACCTGGGGAAAATTGTCATAACTTTCTCTCTGAGCATCGAATTGAAATTTCGTAAGAAGGCACATAAAGAGGATGAACTATAGTTTCTTGCATATATTTTTCAGAGCCAAAGGTTGAAACAGGGACACGTGGCATGTCGTACAAGTTCGCTCTACTGAACTAGTCTATAATTAGGTCACTGTGGGTGATTTGGCATAACGCGTCCTTGGAGAATCAAATTTGGATTAGAATGGTGGAATTGGAAAGAGGACACAGAGGGCTACTATAGGTCACAATTTTAGAACTTAAAGATCTGAAAGTACATAGTTACAGTCATTTCAAGATCGAGATCCTAAAATCAAGAAAAAGCAAGATGAGAAAGTTTGATGGCAAGGATCCGGTAAATTGAATACTTCAGATGGAGCAATATTTTGATCGACATGGTGTACCACTATTAGAAAAGGTATGTATTACATCTTCATATTTAGAACCAGATCAATTTCTATGGTATGAAGGGCTTTGTTATAGTAAACAACTTGTTATGTGGTAAATTTTCACAGAGGAGATGATATCACATTATGAGGATACAAAGAGCAACACCTTCTTTAGAGCAACACCACAACAATTGGAAAGAGTAAAAGGGCTTTGTGACATAGTGGAAAGCAAAATTATGGAAACTAGGAAGCATACCCCTCACAACTATAAATATTGAAGTGTTGTTTCTCCCAGCCTTTCACAACCTACAAGGGTTACACCACAAAAATTGGAAGAAAAAAGAGAAAAAGGGCTTTGTTACAATTGTGATAGCAAATGCATTAAAGCTCATAAGTGTGCTGAGAAGAAATTATTTTACATAGAATATGAAGAGGATGAAGAAAAGGATCAAGAAACATCAAAATAAGAGGATATATGTCAGGACCCCACCCCAGAGAAAGAAGAAATGGATCAGACCATATCTTGTAAAGCATTGGCAAGAATTACCACTCCTCAAACTCTCAAGATAGAAGGACATATCAAGAAGAAAAAGGTGCAATAAGTGAAAGATCAAATCAATAAATAAGAAAAGAATCCAACCATATCTTGTAATTCATTGGTCGAAATTACCACTCCTCAAACTATCAAGATAGAAGGACATATTAAGAAGAAAAATGTTCAAGAAGTGAAAGATCACATAGAGCATCAAGAAATGAATTTGACCATATCTTGTAAAGGATTGGAAGAAATTACCACTCCTCCAACTCTAGAGATAGAAGGACATATCAAGAAGAAAAAGGTTCAAGTAGAGAAAGATCACATCGAGCATCAACAACAAGTTCTCCAACTTTTAAAGGATAACGCCACTTTGGTGCAAAATCAAACGAAACAATAGGTAGATCAACATCGAAGTGAAAAATGTTTTGATGTAGGTGATTGGGTATTTTTACTGCTACATCTCAAGCAAGCTATTTATGATAAGGAAATGTTGGCAATACTACATGCACTTAAAAAATGGCGACCTTACCGAATGGGAAGACTCTTCAAGGATGAGGATGTGGAAGCATTGTTTTTTGCTATTTCTATTATCCAACCAAATTGGATAAAAAAGCAAGGGATGAATGGAAGAAGGGCGAAGAATTATGGACACTTATTCAAAAGTTGCAAAAGATCCCAATTCAAACAATATTTCCATAAATTGAAAAGGAAAAATAATATTGGAGCCTGGAGCAGTCACAGAAACAAGAACCCAACAGCTACGAAATCGATCGATTTCAGGGTATCTCATCAAGTGGAAGAGCTTACCCACTGAAGATTCCACATGGGAGGACAAGAATTTTATACAGAAGCATCAAGAACTACTCAAGCATTGAGGACAATGCTTTTTGAAGGAGAGGGGCGTGTTAAGCCCCTATACTACTAGTGTAACCCCTTATTGTTATTAGTACAACCCACTTATTATATCGATGTACCCATGTAGTGCCCATATTGTTACTATTGTGCCACATAGAAGCCCACTATTGTTATTATTGTGCCCTTACATTATTATTTTTATGTCGGCTCTGAGTATGTTATGACCCCTTAGACTCCTATATGTAGAGAGGAGTTCTTTTCATTTGTATCATCCAAGAATTGTTCATTTATGTAATGTAAAGGAGGTTGCCCCCTCGAAGAGGCTAAATTCTAAGGTGTTGATCTATCTTTTCTATCTTTTCTTGAGCTGGTTTCATAACAATATGCAAATCCTACCAAGTTAAGGACTTCCATGTACCACCTAACCATAGATTGGGCTGAACCAAATATTTCTTTTAGCCAATCACCCTTGTGTCATATTCCAAGCATGAATGTGGGATTCACTACAAAGCATCTAGGGCTTCCTCAAGCTTTACCACAATCCCACCAAAATTGGTAAAGGGACTCTTAGGCTTAAACCCTCACCTATACAACGAGGCTTTACCACAATCCCACCATTATTGGTCAAGTGATTCCTATGCCAAAACAAGAAACATACACTACTAGGATTTACCCCAATTAGGAAAAAACTATTCAAGGGATCACCAAGCCCTAGACAAGCTTGGATTCCTCTGTATTTCTTCACCAATATGTTGATAAGTTTTCTCATCTCCACCCTCAAGCTTTACCACAATCCCACTAAAACCAGTCAAGGCATTCCTAGGCCCTTGGGAGTTTTCTTGAGACCACCTCACTTGATTCCAAAACCATCTGATAATTGAAATATCAACCAGCTTGAAGAACCCCCATCAGTCCATGGTTATCTGGAAATGAAAAGGCAAGGATGAAACCACTCTCCCACATAGAAAAACCCATGCCAATGATAGAAAGAGAACCAAATACACAAATGCATGTACCATGCATGAAAAAACTAGCAAGGAAATCGTACATCCAAGTCAATACCTAAAACGTAATCTCATTGTACCCACTTGATCCAACTATTCCTTGCTTGATCCGTGTTTTCCTTTGCTTTCTTGTCCCCCCCTATAACACCCTCCTCCCACATCTATTCAAGTAACCAGCCAACGAGGGTAAACATGTGATGAGAGGATACTGTGATTGGATTCAACCTCGTATGTGACCCTAAGGAAATGGAATTGACAGAAACACAACATAGAAAACATCCACATCAGCTACAGGACCCCTAAGAACCATTGCAACACTTCAGGAAACTTTCCCATGGGTCTCGCTGATTTTTTTTATCACTTAACCTATGGATTCTCTCATGCTATGGGAATGCCAATGTTTAGGTACCTCTGTATGCTCTCATAGGCCTACAAGCCAACATCCAGGGACCATTTTGTCTAGTTCTATGCTAGTGTCCCTAGGATTTGAGCCACTTTCATAGGCCTAGAGAAAAGGTTATTTCCCAAAATGGAATGACGTCTTCAAAGTAGTAAAATAACAGGGAGACAATGATGCAAAAGAAATTAGTTGAACAAGTCATTAACTAGACTATAGAAAATACTATAGATTCACAATCTCATGCAGTGTACTAAACCACGGGATAAGAGTCTACTTCTACATTCAACTAGCAGAATCCAATAGGCCAATGAAAACAATGCCAACAAGAAGAAGATAAATAAATGGCACATAACACAATATGTATCTAAGAAAAGTCACTTCTCAAAGCCTTTCTATCTATATTTCATATATCACAAATATGAGCAAAGATACAAAGCTTTTTGTCAGTAGAAAAATTCCGTACAGGTATGCTCAACTCTCTCAGCTCACAAACTAATTCAAGCCAAATCCTTAGCCTATTTTGTAGCTCTCCAAGCCCCTAATCTCTTGTGTAATTCCTAGGATGAATAGATTGTATTTAAATGGAATTGATGCTTCCAAAACTATGCAATTGAAACATAGGTCCTTCTCTGATTGCATGAATGATCTAAACAACTCAGTAAATCACACAACTGATAGTACATTGTCCTTGCACTCTAGTCCCAACTAGATCTTTCTTAGAATAGACATGCATGAGTTTCTAATAAGGGAATATTCAATTGAATAGAGTGACTTGTGGATGCAGTAGTGCACCAACTGACTATTAACTCTATATTAGTTCCACAATCTATTTGGAACTAATTTAACTGAACATAACCAATTAAATTGAGTTATCTAATTTACAACTCAATTTAAACTCATACTAGACCCCTAAAACTTAGGGAGAACATATACATGATTACAAAAATACCTCCAACTCGAAATCCGTAAGCTAATTAAGTGAATTAAACTTAATTAATTATCTACAAGTTGCTATGAGAATATAATTAAATTTTGATTCTCAGTTTAATTCAAGGACAAATTAAATAGAATTTCTTGTTCACATTTGTCAACTCTCCCTCTCAACAAGAAATGGATTATCATCTACCTCGATCTTGTCTTTGTGAAACTCGAATTTACATATTGTTACACAATATTTTTTCCCGCCTCTTGCACTTCCCTATGGCATACCCTAAAGTGCCCAAAACATGATCATTATACAATATACTCATCCATGTATACATCTCAGATCCCTCCTTTAACTTTTCTTGGAAAATATCTAGAGCTTTCCCTGAAGAAATGGCTCTTGAAACCCTGAAATGAGGGTCATCGCTCTTATGAAGTTCAAAACCGCAATGACCACATGTTGCACTTTGTTAATCTAGCGATGGAATCACTCTATTCCCTTTCATACTCGTGATGGTCTCAAAAATGAAGTTTTCCCAAAGAGGATGTGAAACTTCGTGATCTAGAACCTTTAAGAGTGGCGAGTTGGTGGTGGTTTCGAATATATGAGGTCAAATCCTCTTAATTTTACCTCTTGGTCTCATCCCTATGAGCTACCTCCTTGAGATGTGGGCCTAGGCCTATTTTTGGAGGGGTGCTAACTCCCTCTCCCAGCCTATAAATTCCTCCTCTCCCATTCCCAAATGGTTGATCTATGTCCATTTTCATTGCTATGATGAGCTTGTGCTTCGAGGCTATTCATTAGACTTAGAGAGTTTCTTGGCTTGGACTTGGATTAACACTCAAGGAGAGCCGTTCAACATCAAGGCTATGGTTGTAAGCTTCCCCAATTATTTAAATAATAATACAACTGCTTGTTCATCTTCCCAAAATATATATTTTCATGTATGTATTGGCTTGGAATTCCTTGATCAGATAAGTAGACTATTATTGGATTTGCTATTGGTTTTGGCATGCTTTATTGTCTCCTGATGACTTGTGCAGGTACATAAGCACTAAAATAAGCAGGAACAAGTTTGTGACACAAGAGGTTTTAGGATCCTAACAAAGGAAATTGGAATAGCATTAGAGCAAGGTAGGCCATCTCTCTTATTCTATTTTTCAATTATGATATAAGAATATGTCTAGTTAATTATCACTTCAGTTGCTAGACCCAGTCGTTCGGCTAGAGGAGTCATCTGTGTCTGCGGAGAGGATTAACCTTGTCAAAAAATGGTGACCCTGCTAGGGAGCCTATGACCCTTTCCTTCCCTTCCTTCACATTGTATTTTGATGAGTTTGATAAACCATTGAATTTTAGACTTCATTCCTTGTTTATGGTCAATGCCATTCTCTAGTAGAAGCATGAATATTGTTAACTTCAGATGTTTTTGAATATTTTGGATTTCTCTTTTGTTTCCTCGACCATCACTGATTTGACTCTAAAAGTTGCAATGATATCGCGAGTTTTATAGTTATAGTAGCAATGATCACTAATTTACTCCTAACAAGTAGGATGATTGCAGAAAATTAAAAAATTCAAGATTTTCTCTCTTATCTTCAGTTATAGTTTCCTTCTCCCTAAGATTTATCAATGTGTCCTTCATTGACTCTCTCATTGTTTGATTGCAAGTGTCTTTTCACTTGGCTTGAGTGTCCTTTGAAGTTTGATTATCCTTTTAGGGTTATAGGTCTTCTACATCAAACTTCATCCACTCGTTGGTCTTCCCATCATAAATCAGAGATCATCTGTCTGTGTTAAATATTGTTTTTGTGTTTAGACATAATTTTCATATCACTTTTTGGTTCTTGTGCCTTAAGTTGTTTTCATTAGTGTATATGGTGAAAGTTTCTTAAGCTTCATTTGACGAACGATAGGTTACAAATTTACTGTATCAGTGGAATCACAAGGAAGTGTTTGCTTTGAAGTTTTTCTGTTTAGAAGTGAAATTGAAAGTGCTATTCTTTTCATAGTTTTAGAAGAATTTTGAGTTGCATTCAAATCGTCGATGTGAAAGATATTTTCATATTTCTTTGTTTGTTTGCATTCTCTTTTACTTTTCACAATATTAAATTATTTGAATTATGAAAAAGAGAAAAAACCATCATTATACCTTCGGGAAATTTTGCTTTAAGATTTGTTTGGGCATTGCATTTGCTTATCATAGGAGATATTAGATTTCATATTTTTCAGTTAGCATTTGAAGATTGTCATGGATGCATTTTTTCATTTGGTTTGATGGATGATTTGATTGATCTTCTTCCCTAGATAGATATCTTTCATCAAATTGAAAGATTTCCTTTCATCATCTAGTTTACATTTGAGGAATAGGTAGCATCGTTAAGGCCTTGAAAGTGAGACATAATTACAGGATCAACTTTAAAATCTATCAATTAAGCTAAGGAGCATTTGAAACATTAACAATCATATCTAGTGGTCTAGGTTAGAGATGTGTCCTGGATTCTTTAAAACATACCAGTTGTCATTCGCTTCAGCATTAGACGGTGCTAGCACAGACTTATGCTCCCCGTAATGTTGCGTATATAAAGGGAGAGCTCCATAGGTTGCAAACCTTTATTTGTAGGAAACTGAGTCTATCGCATGTAAACGTGATACACCAAACACATCATTCGGGGAGATTGCCTACACGTAAATCAAGTCCTTGGTAACTTTATTCACTAAGGTGTATATTGTGGTTCATGGTTACTTGGTACTCCTTTTACCTAGATTCACCTGAGCAATCATTTGATCTTTTTGAATCTTTAAATTTGAAAAGATCATCAAGAAACTTGTCCTTTCAAGCTCGCAAAACTATTGAAAGAAACTAGAGTCATCTTTTCATCCTTTTCTCGACTTTTAAAAGATGAAAAGGAAATTTTTTTGTTTCTAAAATATAGCTTCCCTCAATAAACATGTTGATCCCAGGTAGTTGCTTCTTAGACCAAATTGAGTAATTTCCTATTAATTTCAAGATCATTAAAGCCCTAAACGAATTTTTTTTCCTTTCCTTTTTCGTTGTTGAGGGGAAGCCATTGTGGCTAAACCATTGACTCCATCTCATAGTTCCCCTTCATCATCTAATACAGGAGGGTCCTCCCAAGGAGTTCATCCGAAACTTCCTCAGTCACTTGAGGATCAAGGTCTTGAACTTAGAATTGTTTTGAGTATTCAACCTTTGTCTTCTCATCCGCCTCCATCAAATTCCTACTCACCTCAAGAATCTTATCCGGATTCCTTTGATAATCCTATTCAGACCCTCGAGAGTCCACAGACTCCTAAAAGTCTGCAAAGGTTGGTTCTATATTCACCAAACCCATTGTTGAATCTTGTTATGATATTTCCTTAGCATCCTTATAGTCCGTGCGATAGGCCTGGTATTCCTTTGGAGTTATCTCCTCATACATCTCAGGTTCCTCGTTGCCAATTATTTTTGTTTATGGATTTAGAAGGCGAGATCCGAGTCTCCTCTTTGGTTCATTCAGAATTTTCCACTACCCATATTCCTCACATGGATGATGAGAAGGGATATGAGTTCCCTCCAAAAGGCTTTCCTTATACAGGAAGAGTCCCATCTCTCTCCTATCCTGAGACTAGTGGACCCATGTTTCCATATGGTTATACCACTTTAGCTAAATTAGTCTCAAGTACTTCTAGTGTGTCACCATTTTATCAAAACCCCATCTGGTCTTCCAATGTTATGCCTACATCAGGTTTGTTTGTTTAGAACATGACCTCTCGACTGATTGCACAAACTACAGTCACTTTAGTTCCTGTTCAACCTACCATTCTGTCTCAACCTATTTCATAATTTCAAATGGCTTTTCTGGTTTAACTGACTGTCTTAGGTCAGGCCTCGATAACTTCATCTATCCCTCCATCGAGTGGATAGACTATACCACTGCTTGGGGGGCAAGATTCGAATATTCCTCTCATGTTAGGTGAAACCAATGTGAGTGGATTACAAACTCACATGATTGGAATGAATCAATCCTTTTATGGCATTATTCCTAACCCTGCTAGTCCATCCAGGTTAGGTAACGTCTAATACTAGTAGCCATATATGGCTCAGGTTCCATTCCAACAAGCTTATGTCCCATATGGTTTGCAATCCTTGGTTAATCCACCTTACATGCCTCAAGTTGGACCTTATGTTCAACCTGGTCAATCCAATATTCGTGGTGAGCATGGCCAGATACAATTGGTGAACCATCAATACCCTCAGGGTATAACCCCAGGAATTATCTAGATACCCTTGCAACAGTAAGGACAACCTCTGCAGCAGCGAGGGAAACCTTCACAACAGTAAGGGAAATATTTGTAGCAGCAAGGGAAAGCATTGCAGTAGCAAGGAAAATCACTACAACTGTAATGGAAACCTTTGCAAAAGTTGTAGGAACCTTTGTAGATGCAAACTCAGTTTTTGCAGTAGTCCTCCCAACCTTTTTCCTTGCAATGCCAACCTTTACAGCAGGAAGGTCAACCCTTTCAATAGAAAAGTTAGCCTTTAACGTAACAAGGCCATCCTTGGCAGCAGCAAGGCTTATATGCATATCAACAAGGTCAATGTTTGTAAGTTCAAGGTCAACCCCTATATCACCAGGGTCAATCTCCTTACATCCAGGGTCAACAGGCTCAACAACCTTATAACCCATATGTCACATATGATGCTCATCAGCGGCCCATGGCAGGACAATATCAAACCTACCCTAGACTGAATCCTCATTATGGGCAAGGTAACCCTCAGTGGGGACAAAATCCTCCACTGTGGGGGAAAAATCCTTACCAACAAGGATGGACTCCACAATTTGGATCTCCTCAAAGACCCTATATATTGTTTAACACACAATTTCCTTTCTTGGCTACGTTGGAGCTGCTCGATGTATCAAGGCTCACGAATGATCCCATTCTTAATTCACCTTACTGGCCTCTAGTTCTGATGAAGATTCCAAGTGATTGCCTCAAATTTGAGGGAAAAGTGAAGGAGGATCCACAAGCCCACGTGATGAAATATCACCTCTGGTGCTCCTCCAATTTGTATGTCAATGATTCTATCTGTCTTCAACCCTTTCAAAGAACTCTCGGAGGTGATTTCACCAAATGGTACATCGAATTGCCTTGAGGTACCTATGGTGACTTCAACTCTCTCGTTATGGCTTTCCTAACTTATTTCCAACTTTCAGTTCGGTATGAAACTGGAACCCATTTACTTACATCACTCAAGCAAGACACCGCGATCCACATCTCCAATTAGATCCTTGAATGGAGATGTCAGCGTTGCTTCATCAAGTTTGAGATTTCTAATGAGTTGTTGACAGAATGATTCACAAAATCATTCGTCAGAAAAATTTCTAAGGACAAAGCCATGGGTGGATGTGTTACATAAAAGAAAGTTATTGGTTGTGCCCAATATTTAGATTTGGTCTATTCACAATCTGCCACATTGCATGAGATGTTACCTGATGCTCAGAGACCATCATCAGATATAACAACATCAAAGTCCCCAGATACACCACATGTTGATGGTGTGATTAGTTCCGTGTCTCAAACCTTCGTGAAAGCTTCTTTGAAGTAGAAATCTGTCTCAAACATTGGTTCCAATAATCCCTCCAAAAATTCATCCAATCCTAGTAAAACCACTAAGGTACATGTTTTCTAGACTACCACAGTATATAAGACCTCTAAAGGTAAAAATAAGGGCAAAGGTAAGGTCAAAGCCGATGCCCCAAAATACGACCCTCCTAAATCATTTGTTGATGATGCTTCTTGAAGAAAGACAAAATATCCTTGCCTCATATATGAGGAGGATCATTACACTAAGGATTGTCCTTGATGATCTGAAGTTAGTTGCTTGTTTAAAGGGACAATGTTTGTCTTAAAAGAAGTTGTGTCCATCACAATAGACCCAATTGGTAAACCAGCCTCAGTCTTCTACTTCCTTATGTTCCCAAACTATTCATGATGCAAGGTTCATCACCTATTTTGATTGCTAGTCGAGCTAAGGACTATCAAGCCACGTCTAAGCAGATGATGGAGAAAGAAGCTACTGATACTACTTCTACTTATACTCCATCCAGTTCTGGTCCACTCCATATTGACCGCACTAATAGTGAGTTTGTCATCTAACCACCTCCCAAAGGTGTTCTTTCGAAGTCATCTTTCAATCTAAATGCCCAAAATACGACCCTCCTAAATCATTTGTTGATGATGCTTCTTGAAGAAAGACAAAATACCCTTGCCTCATATATGAGGAGGATCATTACACTAAGGATTGTCCTTGATGATCTGAAGTTAGTTACTTGTTGAAAGGGACAATGTTTGTCTTAAAAGAAGTTGTGTCCATCACAATAGACCCAATTGGTAGACCAGCCTCAGTCTTCTACTTCCTTAGGTTCCCAACTGTTCATGACGCAAGGTTCATCACCTATTTTGATTGCTAGTCGAGCTAAGGACTATCAAGCCACGTCTAAGCAGATGATGGAGAAATAAGCTACTGATACTACTTCTACTTATACTCCATCCAGTTCTGGTCCACTCCATATTGACCGCACTAATAGTGAGTTTTTCATCTAACCACCTCCCAAAGGTGTTCTTTCGAAGTCATATTTCAATCTAAATGTTAGAGCTGTGAAACATTACAATATTAATGGGGATTTAGCTTAGGCAACTTTTTTGATGTCTTCCTTGGAGGTTCTTCAATCTTGTCCAATGTAATGGAAGTCATTTCGGTCTACTGTAGGTGCTATCGATCCTTATGATTCGAATCTGTTTAATTTTTATCTATAGAATCATGTTCGTCGTCTTCCTCATGAGATTTCATTTGTGATACAGGTCCTTATTAATGAAAAGATGATCCATCGAATGGTTATTGATGAAGGTTCTTATACCTACATCATGTCATTTTTTTGTTGGAAAACTATTAGCTCTCCTTCTCTTAACCAATCTTTGAACACCTTGGAAGCATTTGATAGCAGAGGTTCACGACCATATAGTATTCTCATGAACTTACCAATTACATTAGAAGGAAATATTGTTGAATTAGAAGTAGAAGTTGTAGATGCAAATGTTAACTACAATATTCTTCTTGGGTGAAGCTGGAGTCATGCCATGTTTTGTGTGGTGTCTTCTTTGTTCCACGTCCTTCGTTTTCCTCATGAAGGAAAAATAGTCATGGTTGATCAACTATCTTTCTTTTCTTCTGGTTCATCCAACAGTAACATTCCTTACGTGGGAAATACTCAGATTCCTTGCGAGAGTGTGGGAGCAGGTATCTTCAAAGACTTTTCTTTAATGGGAACCTTTTCTCTCCCACCTTCGAATGTTCATTCATTCAATATGATCTTGGGCTCTATGGATCCTTGGATTATCCCTACCGATGATTAAATTGACTCATTTGGTGATGATATGCCTTTACGTCCATTGAAAATAAATCATCAAGAAATTTTCTTAACTTCGATCATTGCTTCAAAAAGTCATACTGTCTTCAGTATGAACCTGGACACTTACGTGCCATCTCCTTGTCTTGGTTCTTGGAATTCTTTGGATCCTTTGGACAAGACATTCCCCAATGATGAGAGTATCATGGAGGTCATGTATCTGGAGGAAATTCCATGGAATGGTCTACATCATCGTTCTTCCTTTATCCCTAGCCTCGATGAGATGCCTTCTTGTCTTGAAGCGTCTGTTTCTCATTCTCCTACACCTCCACTTCAGACACCTATCCTGGTACATGAAGTATTTTCATAGGGTAATATGGGAAATATCATTGCTACAATGCCTCTCGACATTTCCATTAGACAGGGAATTGTCGAGAACATTCATATTAGGGTTTCTTGTTCTCCAGATGAGATTAGGATTTATACTCAATTTTTTAAAGAATTGTGGGATGTTTTTGCTTGTTCATATGAGGAAATGTTTGGTATCAGTCCAAACATAGTGGTGCATGACATTCTACCTTATCCTAGTGCTAATCCTATTCAGCAACAGCTTTGCCCTATGCACCCTTGGAAGGATGTTGCTATCAAAGAAAAATTTGAGAAGCTTTTGAAAGAATGTTTCACTTATCCAATTCCATTGATGGATTAGGTATCAAATATCATCCCTATTGCCAAAAAGAAAGGCATGATATGTGTTTTTTTGATTACCTTGATATCAATCTGGAGTGTCCTAAGGACAATTATCCTACTCCCTTTATTGACTAGATCATTGACGAATGCACTGGGAGTGATATTTTTCATTCATGGATAGTTTTTCTGGCTATAACCAGATTAAAAATTTACTTGTCGATCAACATAAAATAATCTTTATCTGTCCCAGGGATACTTTCACTCACAAAAAGCTTCCTTTTGATTTGAAGAATGTTAGCGCTACCTTCCAATGAGCAATGTCCTATGCATTCCATGGCATTCGACACATTGTTCAGCCATACCTTGAAGACTTACCATCTCATTCGGCTCAACATCATGACCAATCTAGATCACTTAAGTTCTATCTTTTTACAATGTCAACATTACAATATCCATCTCAATCCACACATGTGTTTGTTTTGCATCGAGCATGGCTAGCTCTTAGTATTTGTAGTGTCTTGTGAAGGTATCAACATTGATCCTTTGAAAGTTGAAGCCATAGTCAATGTACCCCCTCCTTCATCACTGCTGCAATTATAGAGCTTGCAAGGAAAAAATAATTTTCTCCTTCGATTTGTCCCTAATTACATCAAACTTGGTCAAGGTTTTACTTGCTTACTTAAGAAGAAGATCACTTTTATTTGGGATGAAGTTGCCCAAGAATCCTTCGATTCTTTAAAGAATAACTTGATTAGTGCTCCTCTACTGCATCCACCTTATTACCGTCGCGATTAATTCCTGTATTTAGTTGCAACTGATACCACTATTTCTATGATGTTAGTTCAGGAAGACGATGATGACAACAAGCATGTGGTTTATTATCTGAGCCAGAATCTTCTTGATACTGAGTCTCGATATGCTCATGTCGAGAAGCTTAATTTGGCAATAGTTCATGTTTTCTAAAGATTTTGACACTATATCATTTTACGAAAAACCACCATGATTTCTGGTTGCATCCCCATGACATATATACTGATTGGCCAATTACTGGGGGAAAAATACTCCAAATGGATTGTGATCTTGTAGGAGTTTGATTTGGAATTTACTACCGCCAAATCAAAGAAATCGCTCATTCTTGTTGAGTTAATATGTGCTCTTCCATCTGCAAGCACTCTAACTAATTTTATTGAGCAGATACATGATGAAACTTTGTTTCTCATCAACACTCTTGACTCATGGTATGGAGACATTATTGTTTATCTCCAAACCTAGACTTTTCGATCTGATTTGTCCTGATCTGACTGACATCATATCTTGCATCAGTCCTAACCCTATTGTATCATCAAGGATACATTGTATCAGGTTGGTTTGGAATCAATCCTTCACAGATGACTCACCCTTGAAGAGGCTGAGTGGGTCTTAAATGATTACCACTCTGGTGCCTATGGTGGTCATATGTCTGGATATGCTACCGCTCAAAAAATCCTTTGTGCTGGTTATTTATGACCTTCTATCTTGAAATATTGCATTATAGTTGTCTAAAAATGCCATGAATGCCATATTTTCAATAGAAAGTAGCACACCCCACCCATACCCTAACACCCAATAATTACCATTTGCACATTTTTCAAATGGGGAATTGATTTCATGACATGTAACCCTCGCTCGACCGGGGGGGATGGTTATATCATCATCGTCGTTGAATATTTTACAAAATGGGCCAAGGCGATGCCTACATACAATGCTGACGATATTACTGTTGCTCAGTTCCTTTTTAACCACGTCATAGCACGTTTTGGTGTCCCTCAAGCTATCCTGACTGACCATGGATCACATTTTCATTAGCGCATGATGGCAGAGCTAACTTCCTAGTTGGGACTTTGACATGACAGCTCGACTCCTTATTATCCACATGATAATGGCCAAGTTGTAGCAGTCAATAAGGTTTTGATTACTATGCTTTGGTGTACCGTTGGGAAGCATAAAAAGGATTGGAATTTAATTCTATTCTCAACTCTTTGGGTTTACATAACTTCTACTAAGACAACCACTAGATTCACTCCATTCCAGCTGGTGTATGGTTTAGAGGAAACTCTTCCAATTAAATGTTAAATCCATTCACTTAGGCTAGCTATCACACTTCTTCCAAATACCTCGCCTAAACAGGGATGATTGTTGTATCTTGAGAGACTTGACAAGACTCATTGCATTACTACAATGGTCATCGAAGCTCAAACGAAGCAAGTCAATGCTCATTTTCACCAAATCGTTTCTCCTCACACTTTTTCTGAGGGTGACTTGGTCCTTTTTATGATCAAGCCAATGATAAATTGGAGGCAGGAAAGTTCAAACCCATGTGGCATGGACCCGATATCGTTAAAAGTGTTTTATAGAAAGGTGCATATGAGCTATGTGATTATCAGGGAAATGCATTGTCATAGCTCCGTAATGGGTTGTACCTCAAGAAGTATTATGCGTGAAATTAGTGTAATAACTTCTGTACATTAATGTGTTAATTCATTAGTGTGCATTTTTTAATTTTCGATGTGTTTGTTTTCTTTGCAAACATATGTTTTCCTACTTATCCTGTGTTCCACTTAGTTTGTAGATGTCATCAGGTCATTACATTAGTTTTGCTGATGGTGCTTGTCATAGCACACAGAACCTTTCTTCTGCAGCATGGGTACTCTATGACCCTAATGGCAAGTTGATTGACCTGCAAGGTATATTCCTTGGTCGAACAACCAATAATACTACTGAATATAGTGCACTTATTGAACTCTTGTCAAAAGCAATTTCTCTTGGAATTATGGATTTAGTTGTGAAGTTGGATTCGCAGCTCGTTGTGTTACAATTCAACAATCATTACTCAGTGTGCAATCCATATATATTGTGTATGTATCTACATGTTAGATTGTTGGAAATAAATTTTTATTACATTACATATCAACATGTTCCACGTAATATAAATACATTAACTAATGCATTAGAAAATCTTGTTCTTGATAGATATTTGCGTCATTTAAAAAACTAAATCATATTATGAACACATAAATAGAAATAAAACATGCATATATATATATATATATATATATATATATATATATATATATATATATATATATATATATATATATATATATATATATATATATATATATATATATATATATATATATCGCGGTTGTTGGATTGTTTACATCAAAATGTCAAAAAATAGAGTGTTATGGGACACTTGGCTTTCAAAGCCTACAAAATGTGTAAAATACTAGATAAACTATCAAACTACACAGTGGTCATGATAGCATGATACCACCCTAATCACTCGGCCTAGTAGTCATCGCAGTCTCGCAGAGACTCCCATAGTGTGTCTTTGCCAATGCAGTGGAACATTGCTAGTAGTGACATAATCTGTAACTCCTCAAGTTATTTCCTCCATAATGTACTCCATCTCAGCTAAGGGGTCAACCCCTTCCTCGTAGTCTGCACCCACTATCGGATGAGCCACTTTTCGTGCTATTGGTGACATGCTTGGTGGTCTCTCTAGCACCACATATACACATTTATCATAAGTTAAGTCTCAGTTTACACTTTTATAAAAAACATAAAGCTTGAAAAAATCCAAAAAGTAAGTTTTTACCTGCATTAGTCCACTGCTCGCGTGGTGGCAGAGGTAGATATGGATCCCACCTGAAATTTGTTCCAGCATAAGTCTAGTAATCTATCATGAGTATTTGGTATTCAAGCCAAGCTAAGAACTATGGTGGATAATGCATATGTTGACCCATGCCTCCTCAAGGCATGAGTTGGCTCCATCTCATGAGCATCGAATCTCGGGGGGGAGGATATGGTACTTCTATCCACTAATACCAGAAGAGGGGCGCTCACTCCAAAAAGAAGGTCACCAGTATAGAATTGAATCTGAATTTCTTCAGGTGTCCAAGCTTACCCTTGGTCAATTGTCCCTTCATGTTTGCCAAAAGGCCTCCACACCAACTGAAGATGCTGGGGGTAAAACATGCGATAGCATACTGAAACTGAGACTTTGAAGCCTCATGCAAGGCTTGCGTGTTGGATACACATGCCATGGTGAACAAATGTTTTCCCAAGATGAGGTTATTGGTGATTGTTGCTATCTTCACCTTACCTCCGTTGGTTATCTCGGCACCAGGACAATATCTCTGGATTAGACTCTTAGTACTCTCACCCCCTTGGGGAGATCCAAAGAGCTAAACTGCTTCTCCTCGATAGGATAATCCCATGACGAAATAGATGTCCATCTCCTTAAGTTCCAATTATTTCCCTTTTATGATGAATATCTCTTGATCTACGTCCCAAAGGATGATCAGATAAGGTAGTAACTCCATCTGAGCTCTCAACACTGTGGTCCTGAAGAATTTTAACAATCCATAATCCCTCAGAGCATTTATGCATGTTGGATCCTAAGATGCTTGGAAATCTTCAGCCTCATGGCCCCTTTCTTTCCACTCCAAGACCATATTCTCCTACAAAATGACATCTAAACACTTATTAATTCTTTTTACATGGATCAAAATCAACATTTTTTTCTTGAAAGAGAGTCTTGCATATCAAAAAATCACTCTCAGCACCATCGTGCTTGCTTTTATAGATAGTTTGATGGCATCACATGAGCCTTTACGCTCAAGCACAACCATCACAGGTCCGATGAAAATATCCTCAATGGTCGTCGACAACCTAAAATTTCAAAATCCTCCTTTCTAGCATGAAATTTAACGTTTAAAATGCATAAAAAAGTAATGAAATGCAAGAGCAGGGATGAGGCTCTTACCTGTCGTAGACAGATCAAGAAAAAGTACCCTAGATCTCCTGTAGCAGCCACTAGAAAATTAAGAAAATTAGGGAACAATGGAACTTTCAAAGCTTAGTTTGGTAAAATGGTAAAAAATGAAATTACTTTTACCTATTTATAAGTTTTGAAAGTCATTTTGTGAAATATTTTCGTAATATTTTAATATTTTCTCTCAATATTGGTGATGGGTGTTTTTCTTGTGTAGTTACAAGTACCTTGAATGAGAATAGTAATCATTATTGACCAATTCTGGGAGTTTTATTTTATCTCTTTTTCAAACTCATTAAATAAACGAAAAAGGAACCTCCCTGGAGTCATCTTTTCAGCTCTTTTCTTACTCTCGAAAATTGAAAATATTGTTGAGTGCTTATCATTCTGAGCTCATTAAAGTAAATGAATCGACATCACCTCAGTATACGTTTACCCCTTTTTCAAGCTGAGATTTATTATTTATGAAAAAGGTATAGCTTGGTCAACATGGTCAAGAGGTTCGCTCAAATATTGTTTTCTACCTTTTCAGGTTCGAGGGACAAATTACGAAAAGGGACATGATGGAGTTTTCTTTTCCATTTATTTTTCAAAATCTCTAAATATGAAAAAGATACCCATCTATTCTTACGTCGATCTCATTAAAGGTTTGTGATGAAAGACGCGTCACCATGATGAGACCGAGCTTCTGCTTCCTGGGGCTTTTGAAACTTACTAGGATGGATTCATTCGAAGAATGAACTTACATAACAAGCATATGCTATCCCCTTTAAGCTTGTGATAAAAATAATCGGGGTACTCACTAGAAATAGCGGGGAAAAATGAAGATAAGACATCCTTTGTGTAGGCAGCATGTCACTCTTGAACATGACACTCTTCTGCTCTCATGTCTAGTTTGGGATATCCTTATTCAGTCACTTATCCTCCCAGGTTTGGGTGATCCATTTTTCCTCTCATTTGATTATTCCACACTATCATTATGATCTTTAATCCCATGTTGAGTTAAATGCTGCCACACTCTAGAGTCGTGTCGCCAATATGTTCAAGAGAAGTCCAATCTGCAGTTACTTACCTATACATTGTCTGAGTCATTACAATCCTGAATATTATTCCACTTTATTCCCTATTTCGTGTCGATGATGGGGGATTCATCATTGCCCTCCTTCGATGGGTCACTTCCTATCGACTTCAGCTCATTATCTAGGAAGATGACTTAGGAACCCCCTTTCAGTACCTTAGAGTTAGCATGCCTTAATGGCTAGTTCTTTTCATCCGACGACAAGTCTTCATTATTGGCTTTCGATCAGGGGATTCCATGAGTGTTTGACCTCATCCTCATTATCACATTCATGGATTGTAATGTTGTACCTTGAGAGCCATTGTTATTATTGTTTGTTTCTCTCGTACCTGTTAATGGTCCACATCATTGGCCGACAATGAGGTGGTTTTCTAGCACGTTTGACTTCAACACTTTATTTCACATGTTAGAATTCATACGTTGATAAGGTTGGGATGGAGCGCAAGACCCTGAGTCTTGTCTGTTATGAATTTTGCTACATGGAGTTATCTGTCATTCATGATTGTACACATGTTTCTACTATATGGATGGTTGTGACCATACCATGGGACTTTATATTTATGATGATCCTTTTTATCTATATGGTTGAGGCCATACGATGGATCTTTTATCTATTCTTCATCATCTGGATGGCTACATCCATGCTATGGATTCATGTATTGATATCAGATATGTATATGTATATGTGTCATTGATTTGTAAGTCTCCTGACAATGTTCATCCTCACCCTTGCCAAAATCTTGTAAAGCATATCATCCATCACTCCTCGTTCTACCTTCATGCTTTAGGGGGCATCTGTTACAAAATATTTTGTCATGCCTCCTGCACTTCCATGTGACATACCCTGAAGTGCTTGAAACATGATCATTATATATTATACTCATCCATGTATACAATTCATATCCCTCCTTTAACTTTGCTTGGAAAATATCTGGAGCTTTGCCTGAAGAAATGTCTATTGAAACCCTAAAATGAGGGTCAATGCTCTTATGAAGTTCAAAACCATGATGATCACCTATTGCACATTGTTAAGCTAGTGATGGCATCACTATGTTCCCTTTCATACTTGTGATGGTCTCAAAAAGGAAGTTTTCCCAAAGAGGATGAGAAGCTTCATGATCTAGAGCTTCCAGAGCAGTGAGCTGGAGGTGGTTTCACATAGATGAGGTTGAATCCTCTTAATTTGACCTTTTCGTCTCATCCCTATGAACTAACTCCTTGAGATGTGGGTCCAATCCTATATTTGGAGGATTCCTAACTCCCTCTCCCAGCCTATAAATTCCTCCTCTCCCATTCCCAAATGGTTGATCTATGTCCATTTGCACCCCTATGTTGAGCTTATGCTTAGAGGATATTCATTAGGCTTGTAGAAGGAGTGTTTGGAGAGTTTCTTGACTTGGACTTGGATTACCACTCAAGCAGAGCCTTTCAAAATAAAGGCTAGGGTTGTAAGCTTCCCTCTATTCTTTAAATAAAAATACAACTACTAGTTCATCTTCCCAAAATATATATGTTCATGTATGTATTGGCTTGGCATTCCTTGATTAGCTATGTAGATTATTATTGGATTTGGTATTGGTTTTGGCATGAATTTTTGCCTTTTGATCACTTGCGTAGGTACATAAGTGCTGAAAGAATCAGGAACAAGTCTGTGACACAAACAGTTTGAGGATCTCAACAAAGGAAATCAGAATAGCATCAGAGCAAGGTAGGCCATCTCTCTTGTTCTACTTTTCAATTTAGATCTAGGAAGATGTCTAATTGACTGTCACTTCAGTTGCTAGACCCACCCATTAGGCGAGAGGGATCATCTCTGTTCATAGAGAGGATTAACCTTGTCAACACATCTTGACAATGCCTTTGTCAAAATGTCATCATCTTGCTCCGCCATTGGAATGTACTCTAACAATATAATCCACCAATAAACAATCTCTGAGATGATGATATCGGATATCAATATGCTTGGACCAATCATGAAAAACTATATTTTCAAAGAGTTTGATACAACTTTGATTATGAAGTAAATCACAGTTGGATCCATCTACTTACGAAATAAACTAACAAGGATCTTCCTCATCTATATGGCCTCACATGTTGCCTAACTTGCATCCATGTACTCTGCCTCTATCGAACTAAGTGCAACTGATCTCTATTTCCTATTCTACCAAGAAACTATCATTGACCCAATACTGAAGATCCCTCCTAATGTGCTCTTTTGGTCATATAGACTCCCTACCCAATCTACACTGGTAAAGCCTTAAAGCTTCACTCCCTCTTTTCGTCTATACCATAATACATACTAAGAAGTTTCCCTAAGGCATCTCAACACATTATTTTCTACCTTCCAATACAACTTGGTAGGCCTAACCAACTCTTGACTAAGTTGGTCAACTACATAGCACATATCTAGTCTTGTGTTCACCAAGTACATGAATGAACCCACAAGATGCGTGTAAACAATAGCTTCCACTACATTCCCTGAAGTAGCATCCTCCGTCCTCTCGTTACCTATTAGAGGAGTCTCCATGGGTTTGTTTCTCTCCATGAAACATATCCTAAGTATCTTGTTGGCATACTTTCTGAGAGACACAAAGAACTCCCCATCTCCTTGTCATACCTCCATGCCAAGAAAGTAATGCATGAGCCCCATGTCCTTCATCTTGAACTCTCTTGGAAGGTCCTCTTTACAAGACTTGATCATTTGATCATGAAGCCAAACCTGGTGAAGTAGCTATCTATCCTAGTGTACCAAGCATGGGGTGTTTTCTTTAGCCAATAAAATGCTCTCTTGAGCTGTCATACATGAAAATCATGGTCAAAGGTCTCAAAACCTTCAGGCTTCTCTATGTACACCTCTTCCTCAATCATGCCATTAAGGAAATTTGTCTTCACATCCATCTAATGTATATTCTAGCCCATATGCACTGATAGTGCGAATACAGATTTGATTGATGAGTACCTTCCAACAAGAGCAAAGTTCTCATCATACTTAATTCCCTCTACCTCTGAAAATTCATAGGCCAAAAATTTGGCCTTATGCCTCTACACATTTCCACATGTAGCTTGATTTAACTTGTAAAGCCAACGAGATCTTACCACTGACTTGTCCTTAGGTCTTGGGACCACATCTGGAACATGGTTACAAACTATGGAGTCATACTCCTAAACCATGAAAAAAACCCAAACCAGTGACTACACTGCTTCCTTAAAGGAAGATGGCTCTGTCACAACACATTCACCCATAAGATCCACGTATCTAGTGTACTTGTTAGGTGACCTCCTCTACCTGCACTGAGAAGTGGGTGCTCCAACGTTCTCCTGTGCATCATCCAATAATTTGTCAGCCTCTCTGGTGCACTTTCTTCCCTCTCTGGAAGAATCTGCTTGAGTGGATGTCTCCACTCACAGATCCTCTGCATGTGGCTTCCCCACATCAATCTAAGGCTCCTCAACCTTAGGAGCTAAACTATCCTCATCTTCATGTATCTCAAGCTCTCTCTCAAGGGAAACTCACATGATGCTCTCCTCATCTAATCTAACATCCCTACAAATGACTATCATCCTATTGGTTGGAAAGTACGCCTGATAGTTGTGATGTGTATCAGTGTACCCCACAAATATCCCCAACTCTGTTGTAGGCACAAGCTTCTTCCATGCATCTTTGGTCACATGGAAATATACTGATGACCCAAAATTCTTGAAGTGACCAACATCTTGCCTCTTACTAGAATAAGTCTACTTTGGTGTCTTCATCTCAAGTAATTGATGTGGGCTATGATTCTAAACATAAACCACTATGGTGCATGCCTCAGCCCACAAGTGTAGTGGTAGGCCTTGATCATGCAACATCTCCCTCATTTCCCCTACTATGCTTATGTTCTTCCTCTCAACCATCCTATTCTTCTAAGGGTTACGGGGTGTCGCCAACTCTTGTTTAATCTGTTTTGATGCACAAAAGTTTTTAAACTTGTTTGAGACATATTCGGCATTGTTATCACATTGTAGAGCTTTAGAATTATTACCTAGCTCTCTCTTCGCCAATGCTTTAAAGTCAAAAAACTTTGTGAATCTTTGATCCTATTTTTGCATGAAGAATATCCAACATTTTTGAGAAAAGTCATCAACAAATATAACATAATACTTTTGCTTGGTAGTGGATGATGTCAAGAATGGTCAACACACATATGAATGTAATCACTCTAGCATAGCCTTTTCTCGACTGTCTCTGTCATGAAAGGAGGACATGCTGTATTTTCCCAAAGTACACCCCTTGCATGTATCAACTTGCTCAAGTGTACCTTTGGGAAGATTGGTAGAGATCTGTTGCAATATCTTCAAAGCCCCATGATGTAAGTAGCCTAGTCACCTATTCCACAACTCACTAATGTCTCGTCTCCACACCCTTTCTACTTTTGTGCTCAAAGAAGCACACTCCTCTACCTCGAGCCTATAGAGATTATTCACCCAAGTCGCTATCTTATTTACTTGACCCATGGCTATGTGTTGCAGGAACACCATTCCTTTTGCGAAGATCATATCATAGCCTTTATCCTCAAGCATGGTAATGAATACCAAGTTGTTCTTCAGCTCGATCACATACATAACATTCTTCAAGGTGAGTCAAGTGCCATGCTCCCTTTGAAAAGTAATCATTCCCAATCCACTAACATTATACTTCCTGTCATCACACATCTTGATCTACACATGGAGATCTTTCTCTTCCAGGTCACTGAATAACTCTTTGGCGGCAGTCATGTGGAATGAAGCTCCACTGTCTAAGTACCATAAACTTCCCATCATTAATTACACCAAGCATTCAATGAGGGAAAATTCCAATTCGAACTGAGAGGCAAAAGCATGACCTGCCACTCCTCTTGAGAACTTCTTCTTGGACTTATTGAGTCGACAGTTTGTGGAAAAATGGCCTAGCTTATGACAATGAATACATTTAACTTTCGTCATGTCCTTATTCTTACCTCTATTATAAGAATCTGATCTGGAATGGGAATCTTTCCCTTTCCCCTTCATCACCTTAATCGCTAAGGTAAAATTATCTTCATCATCATTCTTTGATGAAGAGCCATCCCTAGTGTTCCTCCTGATCTCCTCCTGCATCAAATCCAGCTACAGTCATTCCCAATTTGGCAGTTTCTCTCGACCATTGGCAAAGTCTTCATAACAATGCCAACTCTTTGGGAGTCATAGAAGAGAAAGACTCACCATATCATCCTTGGAAACTGTGATTCCAACACTTCCAATTTCATCACGACATTGAGTGAGCTTGGTCAAGTATTTTGGAATTGTCTCACCTTTCTCTATTTTAATTTTTTGAAGTTTGTCCTTCAGTGCCAATTTCTTTTGGTCACTACTATTCTGATACAAGTTTGTCAATGTTTTCCACATAGCATATGAAGTTTCCTTTCCATGGAGACTCAGGATAATTTGGTCTCGAACTCCCTCAAGGATTATCTACCTCGCCTTCACCACACACTTCTGACATTTGGCCAAATTCTATGCATCCGATGTTTCTGCCTTAGGAATTTCTTGATCATTGATTCCTTCAAGCCATTATCCTCTAACACAACCTCCATTCTATCCTTCCAGGCTATAAAATTTGATCTTCCTCTCAAGGCATACTCGAGCCACAAACCATAGAACGCCATCTGAAGTATGTATTGTGAATTTGAATTTCACCTGTAACCCAAAACTCAAAACTTCAAAATCTCCTCTAGTATATTGAACTCAGATCTAATACCATGTAAAAAATATTGTAGATTCACAAGCTCATAGAATGTACCAAAGCACAGGACAAGAATCTACTTCTACTTTCACTATAACAATTCCGCACAAGTATGCTCAACTCTTTTAGCACATAAGCTAGCTCAAGTCAAATCCTTAACCTACTCTGAAGCTCTCCAAGCCCCCAATCTCTTGCATAATTCATAGGATGAATAACTTGTATTTAAAGGGAATTCATGCTTCCAAAACCGTGCAATCCAAACATGGTTCCTTCTCTGATTTCATGCATGATATATACAACTCAATAAATCACACAACTGATAGTACATTGTCCCTGCACTCTAGTCTCAACTGGGCCTTTCTCAGAATCAACATGCATGATTTTTTTATGAGGGAATATTCAATTAACTAGAGTGATACTTGTGAATTCTCTAGTGCACCAACTGACTGTTAATTCTCTATTAGTTCCACAAATAGTTTGGAACTAATTTATCTAAACATAGCTTACTAAACTGAGTTATCTAATTTATAACTCAATTTAAACTCATACTAGACCCCTAAAACTTAGGGAGAATGTATACATGATTACAGAAAGATTTCAAACTCAAAATTCTGAAGCTAATTAAGTTAATTAAACTTAATTAACTATTTATAGGTTTCTATGAGAATAAAATTCAATTTTAATTCTCAGTTTAATTCAATGACAAATTAAACTAGATTTCTTGTTGCTATTTCTCAACACGAACCCCTACTACCCATGACAGGCATTTCTTCAAACATATCACAAACATGTAAGCTATAGCTGTAAACAACAAATTTAAGCATAGGGATCTCATACTTATCTCAGAATCGCTAAGAACCATTGTTCCCTCATTTCATTTGCTGCAATATCATCTATTATGTCATAGATACATTGTCCATTAATTTACAAGTACAAAACATGATGAGATCCATACATAGCTGGTGTCATAAAAATTATACATAACCAACATAACAATAATAGAAATACCATAAATACATCATCCATATAATCCACATACAAACCAATACATTTACACATGAAAACCAAAGGGATGAATTTTTCATTAATGAATGTATAAACTAACAGGGGATGGGACTACCACAATCCACCCTAGAATAGATTGGTTGAGCCAAATCTCTCTTCATCCAATCACCCTCGTGCCATATTCCAAGCATGAATGTAGGAATCATAACCAACTGAAAATAAGCAAATAAGCATGGATTATACCAAAGTTATCCACCTACACTGTGAGGAATTTGCGAGCCTCCTAGTCTCTCAAGCTTTACCATAATAGGGATCACTAGGCCCTACAGTGAGACCCACTCTCTAGGATTTAACATACATACCATCTCGATACTGCTAAGCCCAATGGAGAGAAATCCATCTCTTGGATTTAGTGTATGTTAGCACCTAAATCTGCCCTAAGCTGAAGGAAGGAAGGATTCAGGGTAACCACAAACCACGCTCAGTCTGGTAGCTAGCCCCACCAGAACAGGAGAGGGCTCTCTCCGCGTCACGCTCAATGAATGGATAAACGAAACGGTCTGAGATGACTTACAGTGAAATATTTATCTTAGGCTAGTAAGTGAATATGGATAGAAGAAACATTTTTTATGAATGACTGAGCTTCTGGGATGTTATGGGACCAACAGAAAGTAATGAACAGAGAATTTAAAACAAAGGCACAGATTACTTCGTGAGGCAAGGCAGGTGGAAAGTGTAGAAATTTAGTTTGAAATAACGCGGAATGGAGAGATTTTTTAGGAGAGTGAAAAGGGCATAGGAACATGAATCCTTTTCAACAGAAGAAGAACACTGAACATGAAATTTTCCCACAGGTAGAGCAATAAAATTTAATTCTACCTTATCTAGCTCAGAAAATTTCACTGGAAATGAATATGAATTGAATTATGAAACATAAAAAAATACATATGAAAACATAAGAGACACATTTGCTACACTCACAACCACATGAATCTCATGAAACAGAGCCGCTGCCTTCCATTAATTCTCTATCAAAAATATACAGTGAAGAAGCAAAGTTTCTTTCCCATAGTCTCCCAGAAGTTACAAGCTAACCAACCTTTTGCAAATGGTTTAAATACAATATATAGAATGTGCCATGAAGAGATAGAATGCCCAAGGGTTGGGGAGTTACTCGAATCATTACAAAATGGAGATGAAGAGCCAACCATCAGCTACAGGTGCAACGTTACAAACATGACAAATGGCTTGGGTGATCGTTTGCCTTCCTTCGCCACTTGGATAGAAGCCAATCTGGAGAGAAAATAATTTAAATGCCACCTTAGGTGCAAAAAAACCGAAATGTAGATGAGCGAGCCCACTTGGAGAAGTCGCGAATCGAAATTTCGCGAAACAGAAGCAAATTTGGCAATTTTTCCTGTGTGTGTTGCGCCATTTTCTCTATGCATTGCGCTACTTTGGAGCCTGATTTGAGGCACTTGTAGGTGTCCAAAATGTGCCCAAGTGTGCTTGTTGGAAATCCCATCCTGTCTACTTTCTAACCCAACTATAATTTCTGAATTTGGTGCTCATTTGCCCCTCCAAATCTTCATTCTCCCAAGACTGCTTCCTGTGTGTCAAAATAGGGGCAGAGAGGTCATTTTTTGGGTGTTTTTGACCTCCTAGAGACTCAAATCTTGCCCAAATTTCTTGTTCAAGCACAATTAGTCGTGATTTTTCATGTTTAATCCAAAAATGCAAACCATTCTTCATTTGGAGCTCCCAATTTTTAGCGGCACAGGGAGAAAAAACCTATGTTTTGCCCAAAAATTTGTCATGTGACCAAAATTTCCCCAAATTCCTTGAAATTTGGGCTAGAGGTTCTATATGGCATACTATGCTATACCAAAGAAGCCTTAGCCATGATTTGAAGCCGATCTTTCTCTTTTGCCTCTTTTGCCTCTTTTGTTGCTTTGTTCAATTTTGCCTTCAAGCTCCTTATCCGGGCCCTTGCACTCATGTTCCGTGTCCTGTAATGATAAGCCATGTGTCTCAGCAAAGCATGGTCTTGTCGGCCTTGTCTATCAGCTTCTCCAAGTGCATGTTCACGATCTAGAGATTGGCCTCCCGATCCTCATTGATTTCTTGCTCCAATGAAGTGAGCTCAACTCTTCTCCTTTGTGTAGCTTGGCAATGCTCACGAATGTTTTGTAGCTCCACGATCGCCTGCTGATCCTCCAGCTGCTTGTTCCTCTGCTCCAGGTATTTCATGTTCAACTTAGCCCTCTCCAAGTCAAGGGATAAGGCCTCAATCATTGATTGCTGCTCCTGGATGATCTCTCTAAGCTCTGTATTTGTCGGTTCTGTATATGTCTCATCCTCATGAAGGAGAACGAATTTTGTCTCTTGTTCACCTGATGGCTCCCCTGAAGGCCCCTCATCATGCATTGGATCCTTACCTCTATCCTGTTCCTGTGTCGTCGATGTAGGAAGCGAGGCCCCTTCCACCCCAAGTGGAGATAACACTCTCTTTGCTGCTGCAAACAAATGTCTACTACCTCTTTGATAGGTGATGAATATTGGCATAGTAGCGGTCTCATGGCGCTCATACTGATGAGAAGGACTACCTATCTCATGTTCTGCCTCTAATACTACCTGTGGAGCGCTGAAGAAGTCGCGGGAGATGAAGTCCTCCCAAGAAATGCCCTGCAATCCCAACTGATGATCCACCAAAATCTGAATAAGAGAAAAGTGATAAACATTGTTGAGCTGCTGTTGAGGGGTCTTATGCTGCATGAAATTTTTCATCCTCTCTATATTCCTGCAAATGAAAAATGGGAGGTTCATCATCCGCACTCTGGTAAAGTGCATGAGCAACCTGATGTGATATGCATATAGGTGAGAAAACCTCCCCTCACAACTGAAGTACTTCATGATCAATTTCATGAGCAGAGCATACTCATCTTTCAAAAATCTGAATGGGAAGACTCTTGTGAGATGCCTCAAACAACTGGCCTTAATGTAAGGCTCATAATGATGCCTATCCACCTTGTTTTTCTTATGCCACTGTTCTCCAACATTTGGTATGGCTGTTGCCACTGAGATAGTTTCGGGTGTCAATGTGAAGGTGACCTCGGCCAAGATAGACTGACCTCCATGTAGGTGAAGCACAAAAAGACGCGCCAACTCATGATGAACTCTAACATTTGCCACCCTTTGACAAAATTCAAAACATGCTAAGTGTCGGAAACATGACATAGCGAGAGGGCATGCCTGCAATTCAGTGAGGGTGTTTGGCTCATCCCTAACATGTTTTCCACTCTGGTGATGTCTCATGGGGGCCTGTTCTCCTAAAGCTGTATCACTGTGAGTTTCCACCTCATTCTCTGATGAACCCTCAGATGCCATGAATGTTGTTTATAAACTGTATTTAGGCTACCCTTTGATGATGGTGAAGCTGGGTGTTGTTTGTGATATCTGCCACCAAGGGGAACAATGAAACAAAGGGAGTATTAGGAGGGGAGTAATGTAATGGGAATAGGGGTTATAGGGAGAATTTTGTTTAGGGATATGTAGGGGTTTTGGGTATTTTGACAGGTTATGGTTTGGGGTTTTAATTGAGAAATAGGAGGAAGGGAAAGGGAATATGAGTTTGGTAGTGTGAGGGTAGTGATAATAGGAAAAATGGCATAGAGGAATAAGGAACAGGGGTAAGGTAGGGAAAATAAAGCCTTAGCAGCAACAACACAATGGCACAACCCTAGAAAAATGGTTTTTTGGTGTCTTCTTGTGGTTAACTTTATGAATTTTTTTGCATTTAATCACAGGTAATAAACCACCATATCTTTATCAAATTTGATGCACAAGTGAGTCTATGGAGACTCCCTTGCAACTTATGTGCTTCACAAAAAAATTTGAGGGAGTTTGGTAAATTCTAGGCGCTTTGTCTCTGTGCGCCGCGCTCTAGGTGTGCACCGTGCCAGTTATAAAAAAGCACTGTGGGCGGGCTCTGTGTGTGTCGCGCCCTGTGTGCACCGCGCTCCTGCCTATGTGCACCGCGTCCCTGAAACCTCTTCCAAACTGCTCCAAATCACGCGATTTCACTCTCCACGACCTTGCAACATTTTCCCTTTGCCTTTAATTGCACAATGGGTTTGGTTTGTGATGGAAACTTGTGTATAAGACTTGGAGGTCATGATTTTAAATTTTTCTTTTTCAAAAAACCCACCTTTCTAATTTCATGTTTGACACTTTTTCACTGATTTTAAAACAACCCTGATTTTCACTTTTCCTTTGAAATTTTGGCTAAAATGAAAAAAAAAAAAATTCGACACTTTTTGCAGGGATTGTGTGACAGGGCATTTAGCCACGGAAACCATGACTGCATTTGAAGAAATCAATTGGAGACCTTTGTGAAAATTTTTTCACCAATAACATTGTTTGACTTTTCTTCAAAACAGAGTTTTGAAGAACAATCGAAGTTTATCAATATGACGATGAAACTTTGTGAATCATTACTTTGCAAGGGCATCACTTTGGCTTGCATGGATTTACTGGACATATTTAAAGACCAAGTTGATTTAATCCCTAGACCTAATGACTAAAAATGATTTTTGTGCATTAAAGGACCAGTCCTTGACTATCATGGACTTTGGTGATCATTGACAAAAGACCTAAGACATCAGGAGTCAAACATGAGGGGAAATGACTAGCATGAACTTCTCCGTCAGATCATGGCATGCCCCTAGCAGAATGCAACTGAATGAATGGAGCAGAACACCTAAAGATGAAATGCATAAAGAGTTTTTATCTCTGATGGAGGATTGACCAGACCGACTCTAACAGTGTATATCCTGTCATTCATAGGCAAGGATTCCTAAGCCAATTGAGGCAGGGAATCCTAGATTTACTGCAACCCACAGTCTAGCTTAGTGATTACTAGGCTAGTGGCTTTACCGTGATCCGAAGTCTGGTTCAAGGACCACTAGGCCATGTGATTTTCATTTTGGAGATCTAGCCCACTCAGATTCGAATCCATCCATTAATCCATTTCAATCGAAGTATGAGAACCCATCTCATCAAGGCTATCAGGAAATGGCAAGGCTAGGCTAAAAACACTGTCACACCTGAAAAAACCCATTCCACAACAACAAAAGAACCGTGCATGCCAAATGTAGCAAGAAAATCACACATGCAAATCAATACCTGCAAAGAATCTTGTTGTAGTCACTTGATTCTGCTTTTCCTTTTATGATCTCTACTTCCTCTTACCTTGTTTGCCTTTCTTGACCCCATGCCCAAGTGCTCTAAGAAAAATCTAAGTGTCCAAGAGTGCAAGAGAGAGAGAATGATGAGAGAGCTTCAAAGATGAACTAACAAAAGCTTACTAACTGATCCTCAGAAGCCTTTTTATTAATGAGGCCTTTATTTTCTTCATTTTCCATTATTTTCCTTCAATTTCCTCCTCACATGCAACCTATGACCTTTCACCTCCCTTTTCTCCTAATTTCCATTATTTTCATAAATATGAATGTGCCAAAAATTCCATTTTTCCTTTCCAAAGACTTAGTCATTTCCTTTTCCAATTTCCTTAGCCATAATGAACTGATGAACATGCCCTAAGATGTCTTTCCCAACATTCAACTTGGAATAAGTGCCCCATTAACCGTGGCTATTATTTTTAACTTATATTGCATGGAATTTTCACTAGAACTCACCCCCTTGGGGTACACTATCCTCAGTCTTCGATCATGCATATACCTCAACAAAACATGTAGAAAGAAGATATACTACTCATGGAGCTTTATAACATAGCTTGATGCTATATTTACAATGATCACCCTGCTGAATGCCAACCCACATGACAACATGAGAACATGATAACATAATAACATGATAACATAATAACATGACAACATGACACCCATACCGATTATTGGTTCTTTATAACATAGCTCATGGTGGTATTTATATCCATATACATGTGTAAATATACCAAAACATCATCAAAACATGTACCAAAACATATACCAAAGACATGTATCAAAACAACATACCAAAATTGCTTGGCCTCAACTAGCAAACAAGGAAGGATACATAACTCGCATATGATATGCCATATCCCATGTAGCTTCATGAGGCCCAAAATGCTTCCAATGCACTTTAACTTGGTTGATTGCTCAGTTCCAGAGCATGAACACCTTTTTCTGCAATATACACTAAGGTTCCAGCTTGACTTCTCCATCTGGTTCCACCTACAATACATACTAGTAGATAACATTATCAACATATTTAACATACTGCTTAAGTAATGAAACATGGAAAACATCATGGACTTTCACTATGGGAAGTAGTGCAAGTCAATAGGATACTGGACCAATCCTCTCAACAATACTAAAGGGTCCGAAAAACCATGGTGCCATCTTAGCACATGATCTAATCCACAAGGAGCTCGTCTTTGGTTCGATGTGGAAGTGCACCTGTTCCCCAACTTGGAACTCCTTGAACAACCTATTTTGATTAGAATAACTCCTTTTTCTATCTTGTGTTTCCTTTAGATTCTTATCTATAACTTTCATCTTTTGTTCCATGTGCGCCAACATGTCCAGTCCAATCAACACCTTGTTAACTAGATCACTCTAACTGATGGGAGGATTACAACCCCGCCCACATAATACCTCGAAAGGAGTCATCCTTAATGATTGCATATAACCAGTGTTGTATGAAAAACTAAATCAAAGGAAGATACTCCTCCCACTTCTGTTTTTGATGCATCACATATATCCTCAATATGTCCTCCAATTTCCTGTTGACCCTCCCTATCTATCCATTAGTCTGGGGATGATAAGTTGTACTAAAGGCCAACTCTATGCCCAAACCTGCGAACAACTCCTTCCAAAATTTGGAAGTGAACTTTTCATCCCTTTTTGACACAATATTCTTTGGAACACCATGCAATATGACCACATCTCCGATGCATATTTGTGCTACATCACTAGATGAGAATGTAGACTTCACTAGGATGAAGTGTGCAACCTTTGTCAACCTATCCACAACACCCATGATGGAATCATTTTGTCTCACTATCCTCAGAAACCCTGTGATGAAGTCCATCAAAATGACCTCCCATTTCCATTCTGGAATCACAATTGTTTGCAGCAATCCACCTAGATTTTCACACTCTACCTTCACACGCTGACAATCAAAACACCTAGCCACAAAATATATTATATCCTTCTTTAGTTTCGGTCAATAATAAAATATCTTCATTGTTGTTAGTGTCTTTTGATAACCTGGGTGACCCAAATATGGTTTCGCATGAAACTCCCTCAATATCACCTTCTTGAGCTCACTATCATCTGACACATATATCTTATCTCTGAATCTAACGAGTCCATTTTTTTTAATGCAATAGTCCACATCCCATCAACCTATACCTATATCTGTACCTATACTGTCACCTGTAGTTGTACCAATATATTGCTGCAACCTGTGGATAATCTCCATATATTTGAGATCCTACTGACCTTCCTACAAGATCCTATCCTATAAGTTTGTCCCATAAGAGCTTGTAGCCGCTAAGTGATTTACCTGTATCTGCCTACTAAGGGAATCTTCTACCCTATTCATTTTCCCTTTGATGTACCTGAATTCAAAATAAAACTCACTAATTATGGCCAACCATCTTGCCTACTTGGAATTTAGATTCAGCTAGTCAAACAAATACCACAACCCAATATGATCACTCATCAATACAAACCTCCTGCCAAGAAGATAGCGCCTCCACATCTTCAATGCATGTATAATCACTGCTAACTCTAGATCATGTGTCAAGTAGTTCTACTCATGCTCATTCAGTTTTCACAACTCATAGCACACCACCTATCCATCCTACATAACGACCTCACTAAGTCCTCTCTTGTAAGTATTTGTGCATATTACAAACTCCCTGTCTAGATCTGCAATCTTTAACACTAGAGCATGTGTCAACAACTACTTAGCTGCTCAAAACTGGACACACTCTCCTTCATCCATTCATACTTCATACCTTTCCTCTACAATCATGTGATACGATAAGAAATCTATGAGAAGTTCTTGACAAACCTCCTATAATAGCTTTCCAACCCCATGAAATACATCACCTCTTCTACATTCCTAGGATCTACCCACTCCATGATGGTCCTTATTGTTTCTGGATCTATTGCAAGGCCCTTCTTGGGAACAACATGTCCCAAGTAGTGTACCTTAGTCCGAAAGAAGTTTCACTTGCTGCACTTAGCATACAATTGATGCTTTCTCAACAACCTCAACACTGCTACTAAATGCTCAGCATGCTCTGTAGAGTTTTCTCTACAAATCAGCTAGCTCACTGATATCATGTAGAAATTTCACCTGCAAATCAAACTAATATATGCAATGTACTAAAGCATAATACTAGATCTACTTCTACCATAAACTTTGCGGAAGATATTCAACCATGAGCAACATCAAGCATGAACACATATAACTGATAAGAAGGAATCAATCACACATAACCCAAAATATATCATTGGGGAAAGAACCAGCATAAAACCACAACTCTGTATCATCAATCAAGTGGAAATCATCAACAACATACAAAAAGAATCAACTCCAAAGCTATATTGCTCTCTCTGTACTCTGATGATGAATATCATAGACTACCTAGGCCTCAATATATAGGCCACAAGTCCTCCAATCTCCTATAATACATATTTCTCTTGGAAATAGGTCCTTCTCCATGTAATGACTACTTACTAGAAATATTCAAGAATCTGATAGTACAATGTCCCTCATCTGATCTCAGTTGGGTCTCTGTCTAAACTGACATGCATCAGTTATCCATGAGGGAATGCTTAGTTATCTGAAATAATAGTTGTCACATGTATGCAAGCATTAACAAACTATATTTCATTATTTTAACAACTTGTTAAAATAATCTAATTGGACTTGACTAAGTTAAACTAAGTCAACTTATCCTCTCACTATACAACTAAACCTTATCTCCTTTAATCAAGGGATAAATTCCTAAATCAGGAGAGAAAATAACTGCATGGTCTCTCAAAGACTTCTAGTTTACTTTTCCATAACTAATTAACTCATGCAGATTAATTAATTAATATTTCAAACTGTTGTTAAGACCAAATTCGTTTTTACCTCCTATAGTTAGGCTAGGGAGTGCTAAAAATAGGAAGGGACCCAGAAATGCTATTTTTAGAAGATTTTCTTTTTAGCAATTTCACCTCTCACCCAAGGTGGCAAAAATGCTCATTGGCCAAACTGCTATTTTTAGAAGTGATATTTTTAGGAGTTCTATTTTTAGCACATTCTAAATTTAGCATTTCTTGTTGCACACTTTTCAACACTCCCTCTCAACAAGAAAGTATTCCTCCCGAACCCAATCCTGTAACTCTGGAATGTTTTGCATGCAACACATCCACCAGTTCTACTTGCTCCAACAACTCTTGGAACAAAAATCACTCCCAACTGACCACTCTGTTGGGCTAGAAACATACTCTGATGCTGAAGCTCTACTTGTTGCTGACAAGTGCTCCCTCTCTAACATCTGCACTATTGCAACATCTCCATGAATCTTGTACCATTGCACACCTCTTTGTGCCACCTAGGACTGTGCAACACACTTGTGCCTCTCGCATTACTATAACCTGCATGCTATGTGCTGTCCTGGGATTCCCTGCACTATAGCTCTCTCTGCTGCTCCATCTGCATCTGTCTCTACTCAATCAGTCAATTCTTGCTACTCCATATTGGAGTTCCTATAGCAAGGTCTCATCTAAGAGGTTGGGCACCTCAAGGATCCTACCCCTCCTCCTTGGGACAATCAATCCACATCACCCCACCTCCTACCTGGAGGTATGGTTGCATGCGATCCTTCTAGCCACCTTGCTAGAAGTTTCTCCCTACTGGAGGTCTTTGCATGAGTAGATGTCTCTACTTGATCTCCTCTCAGCTTCTCCTATTGTGGTTGCTCCACAACCTCCTGAAGCTACTGCACCAACCGTGGCTCCTCCAAAATCGTCTGAGACTTCTTCTGGCACTGCATGTTGAGTGGTAATATACCCTCCCTCTCAACCACCAAGTCTCCATCAGTTTCCTTGCTGCTCAAGGCTTTGCATGCATCTTGAACCTCAAGAGCATACAGGTTCTTGACACGTGAACCAATCTGCTTCACCTGTCTAGTGATGATGTGTCTAAGGAAAACCTTTCCCTTACTAAAGACTACATCATAGCCTCTATCTTCTAGCATCACGATTGAAACCAAGTTTCTCTTCAGTCCTGGTACATACTTGACATTGGACAAGGTAAGGTGAGCCACATTCTCCCTCTAAAAAATAACTTTGCCTACACCTGAGACATTATACTTTTCATCATTACCCATTGCTATAGTATCTGGAGATATTTCTCCTCTAAAGTACTGAACAAAATCTTGTCACCAGTCATGTGGAAAGAAGCTCCACTGTCAAGAAACCAGCCACTTCCCACCATGGATGAAACCATGCATGCGAAGATTGTGAAATCCAACTCAAACTATGAATCAAGTGCCTCACCTTTAGATCCTTCCCTGGATCCCTTCTTAGATTTCCTCTATGGACAATTTATAGCATAATGGCCCACATCATGACAACAAAAGCATTTCATTTTCAAATTTTCAACCTTCTTCCCACCATTGCAAGAACTGGATTCAGATGAGAAACCTTCTCCTTCCCCTTATTTTCCTTACTCGCTAAGACACAATTCTCCTCATCCTCCATGGATGAAGAACTATCTCTAGTGCTCCGCCTGATCTCCTCCTGCATCAAATCTGACCATAGTCATTCCCAATCTGGCAGTTTCTCCCTTCCATTAGCTGAGTCCTGGTAGCTATGCCAACTCTTAGGAAGGCCAAGGAGTGCTAGACTCACCATATCATCATTAACTGTCATGACCCCTACACTTGCAAGCTCATCCCTGCATGTGATGAGCTTGGTCAGATACATAGAGATTGTTTCATCCTTTTTACACTTGATCTTTCGAAGTTTATCCTTCAGTGCCATCTTCCTCTTATCATTGCTATTTTGATATAAATCTTTCTATGTTTTGCACATTGCAAATGGAGTCTCCTTCCGATGGAGGCTCGAGACAATGTGATCTCGCACTCCCTCCAATAGAATTCTCCTAGCTCTAGCCACACGCTTCTTCCATTCTGCCAGTTGAGTAGCATTAGTAGGCTTAGGGACTTCTTGATCAATGAAGTCCTTTAGGCCATTATCTTCCAATACTACCTCCCTGCGATCTTTCCAAGCTATGTAGTTTGAGCTACCATCAAGGGCATACTCAAGCCTCAAACCATAGAAAGCCATCAGTGAAATGGATGTGATAAGAACTTGAGATCTATATCCCGAGTAATAAACTTTGAATTCCTTCTTGTATATTGTTCTTCCTTGACCACCTGTGCTCTGCTACCATGTATAATTTTCTCTACAAATCAGCTAGCTCACTGATATCATATAGAAATTTCACCTGTAGATCAAACTGATATATGCAATGTACTAAAGCATAATACTAGATCTACATCTACCATAAAATTTGTGGAAGCTATTCAACCATGAGCAACATCAAGCATGAACACATATGACTAATAAGTAGTCAATCACACATAACACATAATATATCATTGGGGAAAGCACCAACAGAAAACTCCAACTCTGTATTATCGATCAAGTGGAAATCCTCAACAACATACGAAAAGAATCAGCTCAAAAGCTATCCTTCTCTCTCTGTACTTTGATGATAAAGATCATAGACTACCTAATCCTCAATATATAGGCCACAAGTCCTACAATATCCTATAATACATATTTCTCTTGGAAATAGATCCTTCTCCATGAAAGGAATACTTACTAGAAATATCCAAGCATCTGATAGTACATTGTTCCTCATCTGATCTCAACTTAGTCTTTGTATGAATTGCCTTGCATAAGTTATCCATGAGGGAATGCTCAGTTATCTGAAATAATAGTTGTCACATGCATGCAAGCATTAACAAACTATATTTCATTATTTTAACAACTTGTTAAAATAATCTAACTGGGCTTGACTAAGTTAAACTAAATCAATTGATCCTCTCAATATAGAACTAAACCTTATCTTCTTTAATCAAGGGATAAATTTGTAAATCAAGAGAGAAAATAATTACGTGATCTCACAAAGACTTCTAGTATAATTTTCCATAACTAATTAACTCATGGAGATTAATTAATTAATATTTTAAACTGTTGTTAAGACCAAATTCGTTTTTTACTTCCTATAGTTAGACCAAGGACTGCTAAAAATAGGAAGGGACCCAGAAATGCTATTTTTTGAAGATTCTATTTTTAACAATTTCACCTCTCACCCAAGGTGGCCAAAATGCTAATTGGCCAAACTGCTATTTTTAGGAGTTCTATTTTTAGCACATTCTAAATTTAGCATTTCTTGTTGCACACTTTTCAACATGCTCTTCCTCATTTTTAGAATATAGCAATATATCCTCAATGAAAACAGTAACAAACTTATCCAAATATGAATGCAACACATTATTCATCAAGGACATAAATGTATTTGGAGCATTAGTCAAACCAAATGGAACTACAACAAACTCATAATTCCCATACTTGGTCTAGAAAGTTGTTTTGTAAATGTCCTCGTCTTTGATGCAGACTTGGTGGTATCCTGACCTCAAGTCGATCTTAGAGAACATTGTTGCTCCCATCTGTTGATCAAACAAGTCATAAATACTCAGAAATAGATACATTTCTTGATGGTCACTTTGTTCAACTTCCTGTATTCAATGCATAATCTTAGAGTACCATCTTTCTTCTTTAAAAATAAGACTAGTGCACCCCAAGGTGATAAACTTGGCCTAATGTATCCCCTGTCCAACCTTTCCTTCAACTATAGCTTCAACTCTACCAACTAAGGTGTGCTCATCATATAAGGTCGCTTTGATGTTGGAGCTTTCCTTGACAATAAATCAATAGAAAATTATACCTCCTTGTGAGGTGGAAACTCTGAGATGTCCTTGGGAAATACATCCTTGAACTATTGTACAACTGGGTACCTTCTCAACACATCTTCATCCTCAACTTTCTTACCATTATCACTATAAATGTGCACTACAAATAACATAAACCCTTTCCTGTGACTATGCTTTTCCTACATAGCTATCACCATCCTAACTGATGTGGCTTTCTTCTTACCATGTAAGACTCTTGGTTCCTCATTTTCATCAACACACTCAACAACTTTGTCATAACAATCCACTTTGTTCCTATGAAGATACAACCAATCCATGCCAAACCACATATTGTATGATCCCAATGGTAATAGATTCATATGTGTTGCAAAAGGCATAACATTCAAATCAAATGCACAATCTCTTACCCAATGATGAACTCCCTTCTTTGTATCTATATCCAACTACACTAACCAAGAATAAACATGTAATTCCTTACCCAAACTACACTTATCCACAAAGTCAGGACTAACATATCTATAATTAGATCCAGGGTCAATCAAAATAGAAATAACTTGATCATAAAGCTTACCATCCATCTCAATGATAGATGTCTAGTGTTCTGCCCGTCTCTTTTCCATCACTCCATAAATATGATTAATACTCTACCCCACATCCCTAAAGTATGTGCCTCTAGTACACTGTATATCTTAGGCCTACCACCCTGATTCTACGAACAATATCTCATAAGGTGTTCCTCACCACATGTACAACACACCAACCAACCAATAACCTCAACTCTATGTTGTTGCTGCTATTATGACCCATGTCCCTATCCAGCTAAATTAAACCTCTTTTGTGGTGCCACATTTTCTTTATCATCTGCATTCTAAGTCTTTGTTTTTTCAGCTACCATTTACCTTTACCTTTGTGTTTCCCTTTCAATCCTTGCTGAGATTCATTCTTACACTTTGACTACTCATAGAAATGCTTCAATTTCCCAATAACTTCCTCAAGTGACTGAGGCTCGTCATACTCACTCCGATCTCTAAATTTTAAAGGAAATCCACCTAAAAACCATTGAACTTTAGCCTTCTCATATTTAAGATGTGGTACATACCTCAATAGCTCTAGAAACATGGTGATGTACTCTTCATCTATCATTGACCCCATTTTTAGCTCATAGAATTCTTTGGCCTTACTGTCATAGTACCTTTCTGATAAGTATTTCTTCTTGAAAAGCCTCTTTGAACTCATGCCAACTCAAGTCATCCATCCTAATGTCTCTGACCCAATTCATGTCTTCCAACCAAATGTCTTATTTAACTTTCATGATGAAGATAACAATTCTGGCCTTCATGTTATCTATGTACTTATGCAACTCAAAGAATTTGTTCATCCCAAGTATCCAAGCCTTTGCATATTTTGGCTTCTTCACATCTCCATCGAAACTATGTGGCTTTACTTTCTTAAATTCATCTAGAAATTATTTCCTATCACTCCTCCTATGAGGATGATAACTATGACGATCATGATGACTGTGAAAACGAGAAATAGAATAGTACATCTACTCACCACCCCTCCTATTTATAGTGTCCAATAGCCTTCCATCTCTCACCGTGCCAACTCTATCCGACCTTTGTCTACTAGGAGACCTACTGCCATATGCCCCATTATTTATGCCCTCTTGTCCATGGATGATCTGAAGTGGCCCTTGTCATTGCAGTTCTAACAAAATTTTAAGGAGTATTGCATTAACCTCTACTTCTTTCTCTTGTGCATGTATGATCTTGTCATTGTCTACCTTACAACTCCTTATCTCTTCATTCAAGCTTCTTAATGTGTCTTCCAAATCAGAATAGTGACCACCACGTTGCTCATCTGATTCATAGGGAGAGTATTTGTATTCTACCATCTTGCTAGTCATTTGATCTCTTTCTTGCAATGCATACTATGTTAGATAAACCAAATCATAATAAACCAACGCACGTTAGTATAATTCTAATAGGATACCTCATCTGCAAGATCATCCAAATCACCGTGACATATGTATAACATAATCATAACAACATATGGGCATATACAAAAAGTGCATGAACACATAAACATCATTCTAGCTAGAATCCAACCATCAATGCATGACAAGATCAACGACACATACCATGACTTCATGCATGAAAACCACCATTACGCCACTATAAACATGGCCACATGCATACATCAACATGCATAAGTAGTGTGTAATCAACCAAACACACGCATGAACACATGTAATCAACCATAAGAGAACAATACTTGTAACCAAATCTACAAGAATGATACATGTACCCAAACATACGAGAATGTAACTAAACATATGGGAATGTAACCAATCATGAAAAATGATACATGTAAGCGACATATAACAACATGTAAGAAGTCATACACTCATGACGATGCACTCCGCAATGAGAACATCCACTTCTACTTGATGATGTCACTACAACCATGATCAACATCATGCAAATTCAAAAATCACATGGAATGCTAGGGTAATAGACACACATGCAACTGACATACATGTATGACCAACACACAACCCATCCAGTATGATGGGTGAACCATGCTTTGATACCACTCTTTAACACCCTCTTCCCACACTACCCAAGTAACTAGCCAAACAGGGTAAACATGTGATGAGAGGCTACCGTGATTGGATTCCACCTCCTATGTCAGCTTACGGAAATCGAATCGATGGAAACACAATAGACATAACTTCCGCATCAACTATAGGACCCTTGAGAACCATTAAAACACTTCAAGAAACTTACCCTTGGGTCCCACTAAAGTTTTTTATCACTTGATCTTTGGATGCTCTCATTCTATGGGCATGGTAGGGTCCAGGGACCTTTGGATGATCTCATAGACCTACAAGCTAGCATCCAGGGACCATTTTGTCCAGTTTTGTGCTAGCGGCCCCATGATTTGAGCCACCTTTTCAGGCCCATAGCCCAGATCATTTCCCAGAATGGAATGACATCTTCAAATTAGTAAAATAATAGGGAAACAATGATGCAAAAGTAATTAGTTTAACAAGCCCTTAACCAGAACCCTACTAACCATGATAGGCATTTCATCAAACATATCACAAACATGTAATCTACATTTGTAAACAATATATTTAAGCATAGGGATCTCATACTTATTTGAGAATCGCTAAGAACCATTGTTCCCTCATGTCATATGTTGCATTATCATTTATTAGGTCATAGATACATTGTCCATTCATTTACAAGTAAAAAAATGACGAGAGCCATACATAGATGTTGTCATAAAAAATATACATAACCAGCATAGAAACAATAGAAATACCATAAATATATCAACCATAAAATCCACATATAAACCTATACATTTACACACGAAAACCAAAGGGATGAATTTCTCATTAATGAATGTAGAAACCAACTCGAGATGGGACTACCACATTCTACCCGACTATAGATTCATTGAGCTATATCTCTCTTTAGCCAATCACCCCCATGCCATATTCCAAGCATGAATGTCAGACTCATAACCAACTGAAAAGAACCAAACAAGCATGGGTGCTACCATAGTTCTCCACATACACCGTGAGGAATTTGAGTTCCTTCAAGTCTCTTAGGCTTTACTCTAATCCACAGCCTAATCCAAGGATCACTTGGTCGTACCGAGATCCATTCTCCAGGATTTACCATACATCCTATCCAAAGACTAGTAGGCCCAATAGAAAGCAGTCCACCTATTGGATTTACCATATACCCTGCCATTCATTGACAAGTATTGCTAGGCCCACCGAGTCACATAATCTTGGCTTTACTGCAACGCATAGTCTGTCTCAGGGGTTACTAGGCTAGTGTCTTTAACGTGATCTATAGTCTAGCTCAAGGACCACTAAGCCATGTGTTTTCCATTTTGGAGGTCCACCCCACTCAGCTTTGAACCCATCTAGCAATCCATCAAAACCGAAGTATGAGAACCAATCTCATCAAGGCTATCAAGAAATGACAATGCTAGGATGAAAACATTGTCACCTAGGGAAAAACCCATGCCACAATAGAAAAAGAATCACATGCAATACCATGCATACCAATTATAGTAAGAAAATTACATATGAAAACCAATACCTACAAAAAATCATGTTGTAGTTTCTTGATCTTGCTTTTCCTTGCTTGATCTTCACTTCCTCTTGCCTTCTTTCTGTTGAGAATGCAACAATATGATGGAGCTTAGTGAAAAGGAGTCACCTTCACTAAGTGGGCCTGCAGGCTATTTTTGGCGCAAAGTCTATTTTTAGACTATGTCTATTTTTAGACATATGGATCATGGTCTATGAGTTGTGGGATGCTATTTGTGGATGATTGTTCATGTTGGTAGAGAATAGATGGACTTCTATTTTTAGACATATGGGCAGTTTCTATTTTTAGACTGCCAGGCTAAAAATAGAACAGTCGAATATTATTAGCTCATAATAATATTTGGACTATAAACATTATCTTATCCTCTTGGAGCACTTCAGTTCAAGCTACAGATGTGGCACATGCAGCTCTTAGAAGGAAATACGCTTTTCTTATTGGTCAGTTGAGCTATTGCATGATGGACTTCAGTTAGAACTCATGTGGTTGAGTTTGGTGGAGTTGATGGAGTTGTGTTTAGTTTGACTTAGTTGAACTAGTTGTATTTAGTTTAACTGCAAATACACTAGTTATGAGTGATGTGAACTAATTATTAATTAACTCACTAATTATTAACTCATAAAGCAACTAAAGAATACATCAGTTAACTCAGTGCATGGACAGTTCAATGGAGACAGGTGTTAGAGGTTGAGATTGCTATCAGTTGTGACTATAGTTGTGAATGAGTTTTTTCACAATCAATGGATTGAGTATTTCCAATGAGGATTGCGTGGTTCATCCAAGGAAATACGAGTTTTCTTGAGCCATTCTCATCTATTCTCATGTAGGATTGCGCAGTGGAGGAAGGCAAGCAGCAAAGGAGATTTGAGCCTATGATTGATTCAGATCTGAGCTAGTTTTGTGTGTAACAGGTGGAGATAGTACTGAGTACTTGTGAGGAGTATTGTACTATATACTATTACATGTTATTAATCAATATAATATACAGATAGTGTGGGGTTTTCAGCTGTATGCTTTCCCCAGGTTACATATTGTGTTAATGTGCGCATGCGATTGATGTTTCATTATTTTTAATTCCGGAAAAATTGATGATCAACATAGAGGAGGTTATGTATTATGCATGCATTCCGCAATAGTGTATAATCGGGATAATCTCTGTGAATAAGTGTTTAATTATTCAAAATTTCTACATGGTACCAAAGTTGTTGATCATCATATCTATTATTCAGAAAGTGTTTACATTTTATTTCTTCAGGCAGAGTTTGTAATGAGGCTAGGTAGCCTCTGGATTCATCCTTCTTTTGGAAGGTGAGATATCTGGTAAAAGACTATACAGTCAATCTCTATACGATAAGTACTTTGTTCTCACAAATTTTAGATCAGAAGTGGTTGAGTTTTGAGTTGGTGGAATTCGAATTTGCAGCAGTGTTTTCTTGGTGTCAAAGTTGAAATGTCTTTCAACGGATTGCGATTAGAGTATGCTCTTGAAGGCAGCTCGAATTATATTGCATGGAAAGACAGGATGGAGGCAGTGTTAGATGAAAATGGGCTGAAGGATTTATAGAGGCTGAGGTCCCAAAGCCTACTGATACTGCTCAAGTTGAGGCTTGGCAAAAGAAGACAACAAAGTGTTGAAGGATTCTGTTGGAGGGCGTGAAGGATCACATTGCATCCAGCCTGCATGGAAAGGCTTCTCCATACTTGATGTGGAAAGAATTGATAGATCATAGGAAGTTGGCACTCAAGGATAAACTCACAAACATTAAGTGTGAGAATGGAGACAGTATGCCCAAGTATCTCACGAAGTTCACCCAATGTCGGGATGAGCTGGGAAGTGTGGCGGTGACTGTCAATGATGAGGACATGGTGAGCTTGGCTCTCCTTGTTCTTCTGAATAGTTGGCATTCCTATCAAGACTTTGTCAACGGTTGGGAGAAATTGCAAGGATGGGAGAGACTTTGGTCAGATCTTGTGCAGGAGGAGATCAGGCGGAATACAAAGGATGGATCTTCATCAAAGGAAATTGATGAAGAAAATTGCACTTTGGCTGCCAAAGCAAAGAAGGGGAAGAACAAGAAAGCTTCTCATTCTGGTGTGAAAGGCTAGAAGTAGGACATGTGCAAGGTGAAGTACTTTCACTGTCACCAGCACGGACATTATGCCACAAATTGTCCACAGAAGAAGAAAAATAAGAAAGTTGTTGGATCTGCAGCGGGAGAGGCCTTAGCCTTGCAGTTTGAGCTTTATTTTTCGTTGATTGCATGCTTGGTATCAAGTGTGATGGGATAGGTATGGTTCTTGGATAGTGGTGAGTCTTTTCACATGACAGGATATCGATATTTTTTTTCTGATCTAGAGGAGAAAGATCTTGGAGTGCACATCGAGATGGGCGATGATGGTAGATACAGTGCGACTGGTATCGGTACCATTTCCTTTGAGAGGGAGTCTAGTAAACCCTTCATATTGAAGGAATTGATGCATGTTCCAGGATTGAAGAAGAATCTTATCTCTGTGGTGATGTTAGAAGACAAAGGATATGATGTTGTTTTCAGCGAGGGAAAGGCCTTCCTGCACAGTAAGACAACTGGAGAAACTCGGAAGATAGGGGTTTGAGTCAGGAACCTTTATCAATTGCATGTAGATGGTTGTGCAGCAATGGCATGCAAGGCAGAAGGATTGGTGAGCCGAGATGATGGCGAGCTATGGCACAGGACATTGGGCCACCTTCACCATGGAGCCTTGAAGATACTGCAACAAATCACTACAGGGCTTCCTAAAGGCACTCTTGCACAATCAGATCAGTGCAAGGGGTGTACTTTGGGAAAATTTGTGAAAGCCACCTTTCACAAGAAGGATAGTCATGCCACGATGATCCTTGAGAGAATTGACAGAGACGTGTGTGGACCTTTCTCAGTAGCTTCGACAACAAAGCACAGGTACTATGTGATCTTTGTTGATGATTTCTCTCGAAAGTGCTGGATCTTCTTCATGTAGAAGAAGAGCGATACATACTAAAAGTTCTGTGAGTTCAAAGCACTCATCAAGAAGGAATTGGGGAAGAAGGTGAAGCCTATTAGGAGCGACAATGGTGGTGAATTCATCTTTGGCGAGTTCAAGGACTTCTACAGCACAGAAGGGATTTGAAGAGAGCTCATAGCTCCCCATAACCCACAACAGAACGGGGTTGCTGAGCAGAAGAACATAACGATCATGGGTGCTGCGCAGGTCATGTTGCATGATCAGGGCCTACCCCTTCACTTGTGGGCGGAAGCATGCAATATTGCAGTATATGTGCAGAACCATTGTCCTCACGAGATACTTGGCATGATTACACCCGAGGAGGCTTCTTTCGGTAAGAGGTCTGATATTTCTCATTTGAGGATTTTTGGTTCTAACATTTACATGCATGTGACAAAGGATGCCAAGAAGAAGATGGAGCTGACCGCAATGGTTGGGATATTTGTGGGGTACACTAATACGCCCCACAACTATCGTGTGTATTTGCCAGACAGTCGCAAGGCTGTTGTGAAACAGGATATAAAATTTCAGGAGGAGAAAGCCATGAAGTGTTCACTTGAGAGGGAGCCACACTTGCATGCAGATGAGGATCTATTAGTTCCTAAGGATTAGCTTCAAGATGTGGATCAGCCGTAGGACGAAGTTCATGGAGTGGAAGAGACCACTCATGCAGTGCCAACCATCAGAGGGAAAAAGCGCATTACAGAAGCTGAGCGACTGGCTCAAGATGCAGAGAAGGTTGTAGGACCACCTATAGCTCAATGCAGGTAGATACAATCACCTGATCGGTACACTGGATACATGGCTCTTGTGAGCAAATGTATTGTGATTGAGCCATCCTCTTTCGAGGAAGTTGTGGAGGATCCCGCATGGGTAGATGCCATGGTGGAAGAGTATGATTCGATTGTCAGAAATAGTGCATGGGAGATTGTCCCAAGACTAGAAGGGAAGTTAGTGGTGGGTTCGAGATGGATCTACAAAGTGAAGCAGGCAGCTGACGGGAGTGTGGAGAAGTACAAGGAAAGATTTGTTGCCCGAGGCTTTTCACAGATAGAGGGGATCGGTTATGAGGAGACCTTTGCACCTATCGTAACGTATTCTTCCATACGGATGATTCTTTCTCTCTTAATGCAGATGGGGTGGCACATTCATTAGATGGATGTGAAGACTGTGTTCCTCAATGGAGTCATTGAGGAGGAGGTGTACATAGAGCAGCCCGAAGGTTTCAAGATCTTCAGTAGCGAGTTGCATGTGTGCAGGCTCAAGAGAGCGTTGTATGGGTTGAAACAAGCACGACATGCTTGGTACACACGGATAGACAATTATTTCACCGGACTTGGATTCTCCAAGAGTGAGGTGGATCCTAACCTATAGTAGATTGTGGTGGAGGGTAAGCTACTTATCATTGTACTTTATGTAGATGATTTGATTCTAACAGGTGATGAGATGTTGATACTTTCATGCAAGGAGGATCTTGCTAAGGAGTTTGAGATGAGGGACTTGGGCCTCCTTCATTATTTCATGGGATTGGAAATTTGGCAGCACAGTGATGGACTATTTGTTTCTCAGGGTAAGTATTCTTGGGAGATACTGGAGAAGTTCAACATGCATGGCTGCAAGCCTATTGATACTTCTCTTCCTGGAGGTTGGAGGAAGGAGGATGCTACTTCAGCAGAAGTAGTGGATGCCATTGTTTATCGACAGTTGGTGGGGTCACTTATGTATCTGGTCAATACACGACCCGATATATGATATGTTGTTAACCGGCTTTCACAAGATATGGTTAAGCCAACCAATCTCTTCTGGAAGGAAGGAAAGCATGTATTGCGTTATCTTAGAGGCACATCGGGATATGCATTGTGGTACAGACATGAGGATGAGGTGAAGCTATGTGGTTTCATGGATGCAGATTGGGCAGGGAGCCCAACGGACAAAAAGAGCACATCTAGAGGGGTCTTCAGTATCGGGTCAACAACAGTTTCTTGTTACAGCAAGAAGCAGAGATCTGTGGCACTCAGTTCAGTAGAGGCCGAGTATATGGAATCAAGTTTGGCTGCATGCAAGGCTATATGGATGAGGAATATCTTGGTCGGGTTGTTTGGTTCATACTTGGAGTCTACTGTGATTTATTGTGATAACCAGAGTTGCATTAAACTCTTGGCTAATCCAATATTTCATGATAGATCTAAGCATATTGACATCAAGTACCATCACATCATAGATTGTGTGCAACGGAGAATCATGTTACATTCATACATTCCAACGGAGGATCAGGATGCTGATATCTTGATGAAGGCGCTCACTAGGAGAAAATTCGAGTACCACCGAGGCAGGATAGGGGTTGTTCATAATCCATATCTTTTTGAGAGGGAGTGTTGAGAATGCAACAAGGTGATGGAGCTTAGTGGAAAGGAGTTGCCTTCACTAAGTGGGCCCACAGGCTATTTTTGGTGCAAAATCTATTTTTAGACTATGTCTAATTTTAGACATATGGATCATGGTCTATGAGTTGCAGGATGTTATTTGTGGATGATTAGTCATGTTGGTAAAAATAGATGGACTTCTACTTTTAGACATATGGGCGGTTTCTATTTTTAGACTGCCAGGCTAAAAATAGAACAATCAAATATTATTAGCTCATAATAATATTTGGACTATAAACATTATCTTATCCTCTTGGAGCACTTCAGTTTGAGCTACAGATGTGGAACATGCAGCTGTCAAAATGAAATACGCTTTTCTTATGGGTCAGTTGAGCTATTGCATGATGGAATTCAGTTAGACCTCATGTGGTTGAGTTTGGTGGAGTTGATTAAGGAGTTGATGGAGTTGTGTTCAGTTTGACTTGGTTGAACTAGTTGTATTTAGTTTAACTGCAAATACACTAGTTATGAGTGATGTGAATTAATTATTAATTAATTCACTAATTATTAACTCATAAAGAAACTAAAGAATACATCAGTTAACTTAGTGCATGGATAGTTCAGTGGAGACAGGTGTTAGAGGTTGAGATTGCTATTAGTTGTGACTATAGTTGTGCATGAGATTTTTCACAATCAATGGATTGAGTATTGCCAATGAGGATTGTGTGGTTCAGCCAAGGAAATACGAGTTTTCTTGAGCCATTCTCATCTATTCTCATGCAGGATTGTGCAGTGGGGGCAGGAAAGCAACATAGGAGATTTGAACCTGTGATTGATTTAGATCTGAGCTAGTTTTGTGTGTAACAGGTGGAGATAGTACTGAGTACTTGTGAGGAGTATTGTACTATGTATTGTTACATGTTTTCAATCAATATAATATACAGATAGTGTGGGGTTTTCAGCTGTATGCTTTCCCCGGGTTACATATTGTGTTAATGTGTGCATGCAATTGATGTTTCATTGTTTTTAATGCTGCAAGATTGATGATCAATGTAGAGGAGGTTATGTATTATGCATGCATTCCGAAATAGTGTATAATTGGGATAATCTTTGTGAATAAGTGTCTAATTATTCAAAATTTCTATACTTTCCCTTTCTTGATCCAATGCCCAAGTGCTCCAAACAAACTCTAAGTGTCCAAGAGTGAGAGAGAGAGAGACAAAATAATGATAGAGCTCCAAAACTGAGCTAAAAAAATGTTACTAACTGATCCTTGGAAGCCTTTCTATTAATGAGGCCTCTACTTTCTTCATTTTCCATTATTTTCCTTCAATTTCCTCCTCACATGCAACATGTGACCTTTCGCCCTCCTTTTCTCCTAATTTCCATTATTTTCATAAATAAATGTGCCAAAAATTCCATTTTTCATTTCCAAAGCCTTAACCATTCCCTTTGTAAATTTCCTTATCCATAATAAATTGATGAACACCACATAGGATGTCTTGCCCAATGTTCAACTTTGAATAAGTGTCTCATCAACTGTGGTTATTATTTTTAACTTTTATTACATGGAGTTTTCACCAGGGTTGTTACACCTCATTTTCCTTCCATTTCTCCAATGCTAGAATACTCCAAGAACTATTTATGTGTGTAAGAGTATCAAATAATAGAGAGAATAGAGAGAGAGCCCCATCCTAAAATTTCCAAAAGGTTGTGAACTAATCCTCAAAAGCCTTTTTTATCATTGAGGCCTCTATTTTCTTTCACTTTTCTCCTCACATGCAACTTGTGACCTTTCACGTTCCTTTTCTCATAATTTACTTTATTTTCATAAATAAAATTCCAATTAATGCATATTTCCCTTTTCAAAGCCTTTGCAAATTTCTTGTAACCATAATAAACCAAATGAACACCTACTCAGGTTTTTTTTTCCAAAATTCAACTTGGAATATGTGTTCCATGACCTTGGTCTTATTTTTCCTTTATTAACTTTATTACATGAACTTATAACCCATGGTTGTTATAGGCCCCTCCCCCTTGGAGGAACACCGTCCTTAGTGTTCTATGACACCTATAACTAGAAATACTACTTAAAATCAAAACATACATCCCATGGAGATTTATAACTTAGCTCGATGTATTTTTTACAATGAACAACCTGCAAAGAAGCAAAACCAACATGAAAAACATGATAACATAACAACCATACTTCTTATTGGAGATTTATAAAACAACGCATTGTGATATTTACAATAACAACCATACATAAATATATAAATATATACTAAAACTCCTTTGTCTCAACTGAAAAATAATGAAGGCTACATAGCCCGCATCTGATCATCCATCTCCTATGTATATTCATCGATCCAAAGTGCTTCCACTACACATTAACTTGCTCGATTACTCATTTCTAAAGCATGAGTTGTTTCCACTACAAAATGCACTAAGGTTTCAGATGGAATTTTCCTTCTATCTCCACTTACAATACAAACCAATCAATCAAATGATAAACATCTTTCAAATATCTTTTAAGCAATGAAATGTGCAAACATCATGGAATTTCACTGTTGGAGGTAGTTCAATTGTGTAGGCCACTTGTCCAATCCTCTCAAGGATCTCTAAGTGCCCGCAATACCGAGGTGCCAACTTCGCACATGACCCAATCCTTAAGGAGATCTTCTTGGGCTTGATGCACAAGTACACATGTTCCCCAACCTGAAACTCCTTAAACATCTTGCGTTGATGGGTATATCTCTTTTGTACATCCTGTATTGCCTTTATATTCTTCTTGATAACCTGAATTTATTGTTCCATATCTATCAACATGTTTGGCCCAATCAATACCATGTTAACTGGATCGATCCAACTAATAGGAGTATTACAACTCTGCTCATACAGTGACTCAAACAGACTCATCCTTTGTGACTCTTGATATCAATTTTTGTAAGAAAACTAAACCAATTGAATATACTCCTCCCACCTCCTCTACTGATGCATAACATACATTCTAAACATGTCCTCAAAAATCATTTTGACTATCTATGTTCGTCCATATTCCTGTGGACGATAATTTACGTTGAAGGCCAACTCTATACCCAAACCTACAAATAATTCCTTCCAATAGCTGAAACCAAACTTGACATCTCGATTGGATACAATATTATCAAGAATACCATCCAATCTCACTATCTCCCTAATGAACACTTATGCTACCCCACTAGTTGAATAAGTAGACTTAACGGCTATGAATTGAGCTACCTTAGTCAACCTATCAACCAAAACCATGATGGAAGCATGATGTCTAGATGTTCTCAGAAAACCTGTAATGAAGTCCATGGAAATGACCTCCCATTTTGACTCTAGAATTGGAATCAACTTTAGCAAACCACCTCGATGCCTACACTATGCTTTTACTTGGTTGACAATATAAACATCTAGCCACAAACTCAACTACCTCTTTCTTCCAATTTAGCTAGTAGTAGAACTTGTTAACCATTGTCAATGTATTCTAATATCTCAGATGATCTGAATACAACTTAACATGAAAGTCCTTCAAGATAAGCTTCTTGATTTCACTGTTATCCGACACATATATCTTGTCCCTAAATTTGACCAAACCATATGTCATAAGATGATAATACACATCTTGTTCACATGTACCCTGTTGTTGTAACCTATTCCTAAGCTCCCTATACTTTCCATCTTATTGAATTCTATAAATCTACCCCATATGAACTCATGATTTTTATGTGATTTACTTGTACTCTTTTGCTAAGAGCATCTACAACCTTATTCTCATTTCCCTTCATGTCTCTGATCTTGATGTCAAACTCATTGAGCATGGCCAACCATCAAGTTTTCCTATAATTCATATTTGGTTGGTTAAACAAGTATCTCAACCCACTGTGATCACTCATCAATACAAACCTCCTACCGAGAAGATAGTGCCTCCACATATTCAATGCATTAATGATCATTGCCAACTCATTATCACGTGTCACGTAATTTTTCTTGTGCTCATTTAGTTTCCTTGATTCATAGAATACTACCTGTCCCTCCTGCATTAGGACTCCACCAAGTCCTCTCTTGCAAGCTTCTGTACACACCACAAACTCTTTATCTGGATCTGTAATGCTTAGAACTAGAGGATTTGTAAGAAACTACTTCAACTACTGAAAACTTGCTACACGTTCCTTGTCCATTCAAATTTATTTCCCTTTCACTGCAAATATGTAATAGGATAGGAAATCTATGAGAAATTCTTGATGAACCTCCTATAATAACTTTCTAATCCTATGAATGGTTTGACCTCCTCCTAGGAGCGATCCATTCCATGATAGCTCTGGTATTTTGTATGCATTGTTATGACTTCCTTGGAGACAACATACCCCAAGTAATGTGTTTTTTTCTGAAAGAAACTACATTTTATAAGCTTGGCATACAACTAATGCTATCTTATCAATCTCAATATTTCTACTAAGTGTTCAACATGTTCTTCCTCATTCTTATAATATATCAATATATGATCAATGAATACAATCATAAAATTGTCTAGATAAGGATGCAACACACTTTTAATTAAACAAATGAAAGTAGTTGGAGCATTACTCAAACCAAAGGGAACTAGAAAAAACTTGTAATGCCCATATCTGGTCTGGAAAGAATTCTTGTGAATGCCCTCTTCTTTGACACATACAAGATGGTATCTTCATCTCAAACCAATATTTGAGAACACTAGTGCTCCCTTCAATTGATCAAACAAGTCATCAATGCTTGGAAAAGGGTAGCTATTATTAATTGTCACCTTGTTCAAATTCCTATAATCAATGCATAGACTCAGAGTACCATCCCTCTTCTTCACAAACAACAATGGTGCACCCCATGACAATACACATGGCCTGATGTATCGCTTGTCAAGAATTTTGTTTAACTACATTTTTAATTCCACTAAATCTATTGTGCTCATCCTATATGGTTTCTTTGATGTTGGTTTTGGCCTTGGTACCAGCTCAATAGAAAAATCCATTTCCCTATGAGGAAGTAACTCTAAAATCTCTATAGTAAATACATCTTGAAACCGCTGCAAAACCAGATACATCTTGAAGGATTTTGCATCCTCATCACTGGAAGTATGCACTACAAATAATGCACACCATTTCCTGCGACTATGCTTTTCTTACATAGTTGTAACCATTCTTGCTGATGTTTCCTTCTTCTTACCCTATAAGATTATATGTTCTCCATTGTCACCCAAGCAATTAATAGCCTTTTCATAACAATCCAACTTAGTCTTGTGAAGATAAAATTAATCCATACCTAGAAGCATACTATATGACCCCAATCGAAGTACATTCAAAGGTGTTAATGTAGGCATACCATTCAACTCAAATGCACAAGATCTTACTAAATGATTGACTCTTTTCTTAGTACCTGTAGCCAACTGCACTAACCAAGAATTTGCATGCACTTCTTTTCTCAAACCACACTTATCCACCAGGTTAGGATTAACATAACTCTAATTAGATCTAGGGTCAATCAAAATAGAAACAACTTCATCACAAATCTTACCATCCATCTTGGTAATAGACTCCTGGTGATCTGCGTACTTATTATCGAGTGCTACATAGATCCGAGTAATGATTTTTCCAACTTTCCGTGCCTCTTGAGCACTGTAGATCTGTGGCCTACCAAAATCCTTCTTGAGATTCTCCTTACCACATATACAACAATACAATTGTCTCCTACCATCACCTCTATTCTTCCGCTCTCAAAGATGAGACCCATGTCGCTTCTCAGCTGCATTAAACTTGTTTTAAGGAGCAACATTCTCTTTCTCACTTGCATCCTAAGGTCTTGTTTTCTTTGGTGCCCATTTACCTTTAGCCTTGCCATTCCCTTTCCAAAATTACTTAGATTTGATCTTACCCTTTGATTGCTCATAACAGTGCTTCAACTTCATAATTACTTCTTCTAGTAGCTGAGTCTCATCATACTCAATATGATCCTTAATGCTAATGGAAATCCACTAACAAATATTTGAACCTTGGCCTTATCATCCTTAAGATATGGTACATACCTCAATAACTCTAAGAAGTTAGTCGTGTACTCTTCATCTATCATTGATCCCAACTTTAGCTCATATAACTCCTTGGCTTTATTGTCATAATACCTCTTTGATAAGTACTTCTTCGTGAAGATTCTCTTAAATTCATGCCAACTCAACTCATCTATCCTAATTTTTGTGACCTACTTCACGTATTTCCACCATATGTCCGATTTCTATTTAAGGTTGCAAATAACTCTCATGGCCTTCATGTTTTGTGTATAGTCATGCATCTCAAAAAATTTCTTCATCCCAAGCAACCATGTCTTTTGATTTTCTAATATATTAAAATCTCCATCAATTGTAGGTGGATTGGATTTCTTGAACTCATCCAAAAAATATATTTTATCATTCCTCCTATAAGGATGATATCCATGATGACCATGATACCTTCCTAAAACAAAACTAGAGGAGAACCCATGTTCACTACCTCTTTCATCAGGTGTATCGAAGAACCTACCATATGTGACTGTGTCACCTCTATCCGACCTATGCCCACCAAGAGACCTTCTACCATATGCCCCATTAGTCTTGTTGTCCACACAGAACTGATCCATGGTTGTCCATGTCTCTGCAAATTTTACAACCTCCAAAGGATGATTGTGTTCACATCTGCTTGTTTCTCTTGTTCCCTAGAAAGTGTCTCTTTTGACTAAAAGATTCTCTTGTTATCTTCTTTGCAACTTCTTATCTTTTCCTTCAAACTTCTCAAAGTATCTTCTACGTCTGGAGACTAACTCATCTCTTGGTTTCTCATATGATCTCTAAGGGGAGTCTCATGAGCTATAATCCACCATTTTTATAGTCATCTTTGATATTCCTATTTTTGTAAGCATACCATGTCAGCTAAACCAAAATATAAACATAATCAATATACCTCGATGAAGTTTAGGGGAGGATGTCTCATCTACATCTATATTATCATGATACATGTATAATCATAATTACTTCAATATACCAACTGTATCCATGACAATGCCAATTGCATACCATGACCTTATGCACGACAACCATAACCATGACAATGCATTCATAAAAACCACATAAATAACTGATATGCATGCATGACAAACACATTCTACCCATCCAGTCCAAGAATTGAACCATGCTGTCATACCAATCTGAAATTGGTATCAGATATCACCCAAAGAGAACAGAAACCAACTATGATACCAATCTGTAAGCACCCCTCCCATATCTACCCACTTTTACTAGCTTGTTAAGGTAAACATTAGGTTAGGGCTACTATGACATGACTTGAGCTCCTAAGTATAGTTAAGGAAGTGGAATTAACAAACCAAAAATTTACTAACTTTCCTCACGAGCTACTGGACCCGTAGGATCCAACCAACCACTCTAGGTGCCCAAACCCTGAGTTAACTTTCCTTTCTAGTGATGTGGACTCCCAGTCACTAGCATAACAATGCAATCCAATAACTATAAGCCTATAGCCACATGGATAACCCTAACTCCCAATGACTCTAACCTACAATTCCCAGTTCTGTGCATGTGACCCCATACTCTGAGCCACTTTTCTAGGGATAATATCTGGATATCTGCCTAGAACTTGATAGAACTTTCTAGAATGATAAATTACAGAAGGAAAAAAACGTTAATGCCAGAATTAGACAAGAATTTTACCTAACCAGACCTAACCATGATAGGCATTCCATCAAACACATAGTGAACATGATATCTACAGGTCATGAATGCATATTTGAACATAGGGGTTTGATACTTATCTAAAAAGCATCAATAAGGTCTAATACCCTCTCACAATAGCTACAATAACATCTATTAGGTCATGCATTCAATAACCATTCATTTACCAGTAAAAAAGTGATAAGAACCATAACTAGAATCTCTCATAAACCATGCTTATAACTAAAAAGTAACCAAAATACTAACAATTATAGAACAACCATCAAAGCCTTATTATAACAAGTGTAAATAATCATAAAATAAAATAGGAACTAAACTCTTCTTAACATATTCAAATCCAACCGAGTCAGGGTCTTCCACATACCACCCGACCATAGATTGGGCTAAACCAAATAGTTCTTTTAGCCAATCACCCCTGTGAAATATTCCAAGCATAAATATGGGACTCAGTACAAGAAAACTAAGGATTCCTCACACTTTCCCACAATCTCACCAAAACCTATCAAGGGTCTCCTAGGCTCGAAATTGTCAACTCTACAACTAGGTTTTATAGTAATCCCACCATTACTGGTCAAGGGATTCCTAGGCCCAAATAAGAAGCATGTACTATCAATATTTAACAAAATCCCACCAAAATAAATCAAGAGGTCACTAGGCCATAAAAAAGCTTATATGCCTCTAGATTTCTTCACCAATACCTTGAGGAATTTTCCCATCTTCAACCTCAGGCTTTATCGCAATCCTGCCAAAACCAGTCAAGGGATTCCTAGGTCGTTGGGATTTTTCCTGAGACCAGCTCACCCGGTTCCAAAACCATCCGACAATCCAAAGCTCAACAAACTAAAAGAACCCATCACACCATGGATTTTTGAAATAGAAAGGTAAGGATGAAACAACTTTCACACATGGAAAAACCCATGCCAATGACAACAAGAGAACTAAAAACATGCATGCATGTACCATGCATGCCAAAGCTAGAAATCGAATCATACATGCAACTTGATACCTACAAAGTCATCCTTCTATAGCTGCTTGATCCAATGCTTCCCTGCTTGATCATTTCTTTCCTTTACTTTCATGTCCCTCCTTTGCCTTCTTTTTCTCCAATTCTAGAATGCTCCAAGAATGCTCCAAGTGTGCAAGAGTATGAGAGAATACAGATAATAGAGAGAGATCTCAAACCCAAAATTTTCAAAAGGCTATGAACTGATCCTCAGAATCCTTTTTATCATTGAGGCCTCTATTTTCTTCAATTTCCTCTATTTTCCTTCAATTTCATCCTCACATGCAACTTGTGACCTTTCCCCTTCCTTTTCTCCTAATTTGCTCTATTTTAATAAATAAAATTCCAATTAATGCCTCTTTTACTTTTCAAAGCCTTTTCTAATTCCTTTTCCAATTTCCATTTGACATAATAAACCAAATGAACACCCACTAGGATGTTTTTCCCAACATTCATCTTGGAATATGTGTCCCATGACCTTGGTATTATTTTTCCTTTATTAGCTTTATTACATCAACTTTTAACTCAAGGCTATTACACACTCTATGTTTTATTAAAGAATCTGTGAGAAAAACAACTTGATAGTGGTCCCTTGACTCCTATAGTTCTTTCCTTGGAAAACTAAGATAACAATCCACCCACATAGTGTATTCAACCTCCTAAAATTGTGTGATATACTGAGCTTTTGGTGAATCCCTGTATTTGATTCTAGTTTGCATAAAGGGTCAAAGTGGTGCTTACTACTAGAGGCAACCAATACACCACCTGGAAAATGGACTTACTACCTTGATTATCTATTAGCTAAATATTGTCGTAAATTCCCTTGAAAATGTTACTTCTCAGAATCTAAATCTGCCTTAGTGGTGGTAGGCTACAACAAAGCTATGTTGTAGCTAGCCAATGGTTGAGTGGAGATTGGAAGTACTTGATTTAGTTGCCAACAATTTTTAGATACACGGATAAATATAAGTGTTTGTGCATATTTGTATTATGAGTTATGACACTCTTTGTTGTGATTTTGACTAATGCAGGTCCTTGTATATTTATGAGTGAGTAATGAAACTCTCCTTGATTTAGACATTATATTTTATTTTCTTCCTACATTTTTTGTGGGCTAGAGTTATTCTGTGTGTGAAAGCATATGGTATATCCAAATGTAATTCTCCTACTTTTACTTGGAAAAATTTGGAGAGGAATTTATACTTACGAGATAAAGTTTTAATTTCTGTGAACAAGATTTATTAATTCCATTAATATAAATATATATGTACGTATACTAATATCTATAGTTTTATGTCAGAAGTCTCCTACTTAGAAAAATATTATGTAAGGCATGAAGTAGCGCATGTACAGAGGTAAGACGTGTAGAGCTAAAGTATTTGTTGAAGCAAGGCATATGTGGAGCTAAAGTCTACTTTTTAGCCCCACCTTGTGCATAAAAATGGAACTTGACGTTTTACTTCCACACATGTTTTATCCCCACACATAATTTACTTCCATGCAAACTCTAGCTTGGACATGCCTTGCCTCCACACAAACTTTACCTTCGTGCATACATGGCTTACTTCCACGAGTTTCAAACTTAGTATGATTTTTGAACCGAGGAGACTTGTCACATATGCCTATAGACATTAATACATGGACATAAATATTTACATTAATGGAATTAATGAATCTTCTTTCCATATATTAAAATTTTATCTCAAACATATAAATTCCTCTCCAAATCCTGAGAATTACATTTGGACTAAATTCACACACAGAATATCTCTATCCCACCAAAAATATAATGGATAAAGGAAATATTTCCACCAAATGGGGGAGAGTGTCATTACTCACATTACTCTTAATTTCCATAAAAATACCATTCGAAATATTTCTACTTGCACTATAGCAAAATTAGCAAATTCCTCCAATCAAACAATAATGTGAATTTTAATTGAATTGACTACTTTAGATCCTATAATTTTCTTGCATATATCAAAATAGCTTCATTTCTCTCCATGTAACTTAAAAATGAATTCTATGACTAGAGAAATCATAAAACCATGATATTGATTAATTCGTATATTCCTTAACTTCTCTCAATACTTAATGTTTGAGACCAAATCATCTAAAATAAAACATTAAAAAGATTTACTTCTTTATGCTTTTGTAATATTAATGGAGGCAAATGATACTTACCCTTTTACCTTTGCACATGCTTTACCACCACACATACTTTACTTCTTCACAAACTTTAGATCCACACATGCCTAGCTTCCACATGATATTTAACTCTACACATGCCTTACCTCTAAACATGCCTTCCACCAATTTTAGACTTCGTAGATTTTTCAAGTGGGCAGACTTATCACACAGCCCTATAGACATTAATATATGCACATACATATTTTTGTTAATAGAATTAGCAAGACAAATATAGAGCCCAAAGTAGCTAATTGGGTTTAAGTTCACATTAATTACTTAATTGGAAGAAGCTATTAAATTTGATATAGTCCATACAAAAAGATTTATAATGGTATTTATATGAAAATTTACGACATGGAATCAATATTGAATGTCAAGATAGAAGGGTTTAAGGAACGTTTGGGAAAGTTGTCAGAAGAAATACATCCCAACGGTAACAAGGTAATCCATGAAAATAATGATGAGGACAAAAGGAATATGAATTATGATTTTAGAGACTCCAATGTGGAGTTTAATACCTGACACATTCCAAAGATAGATATGAGGAAGTTTGATGGCAAGGATCTGGTAACTGGATATTACAAAAGGAGAATTTTTTTTTTATCTACATTATGTACCACACACACAAATTGTATGCATGGCATATTTATATTTATAACAAAATCATTTTGTGTGGAATCAATGGCTTTGTTCTCGTAAATCAATTTTCACTTGGACAATTTTTTTAGAAGAATTTGTAGAAAATTATAAGGATACAAAGAGCATTACCTTCTCTATCCAATTGATAAATATCAAACAAGAGGGCTCAGTGGAGGAGCACATTGACGACTTCCAAAAATTGAATATCAAGGTAAATGATATTGTAGAGGAGTATAGTATTGATGTCTTCATAGGGACTTTAAAGGATAACATCTGACATGTGGTTTCCCTTTGGGAACCTAATTCATTAGAGAAGGCATTCTATGTGGAAAGAAAAGTTGAAAGAAAAATTATGGCAACAAGGAATTTTACCACTCACAACTATAAATATGGAAGTGTTGCTGCTCCTAGCCTCCCACAACCTATAAGGATAATACTACAACAACTAGAGGAATAAAGAGAAAAAGTTCTTTGTTACAGTTGTTATAGAAAATACACTAAGGGTCCTAAGTGTGTGGGGAAGAAATTATTTTACATAGATTGTGTAGAGAATGGAGAAAAGGAACAATAAACATTAAAAGAAGAGGATATACACCAAGAACCAACACTAGAGAAAGAAGAAATGAATCAGACCATATCTTGTAATGCATTGGAAGGAATTACCACTACTCAAATTCTTAAGAGAGAAGCATATATCAAGAAAAAATGTAATAGTGTTGATTGATTCTGGTAGTACCCATAATTCTATTCATTGTAAGATAGCCAAGGAATTGAATTTCTTTCTATATCTGGCACCAGAGTGTTAAGTGATGATGGCAACTGGAAGAACTATAAATTACTTAGGGAAGTGTCATAATATCAATCTAATCATCAGGTAATATGTATTGAATTGTCCAATTTCTTCCATTCCAATGGGTGGTGATGATGTTGTGTTAAGATTCCAATGGTTACAATATTTTGGGATGATAGCTTTTAATTTTTAAGAACTTTTCTTGAAATTTTCCTAGGAAGGAAAGGAATTTAATTAAAGAAAATTGCAGGGAAACTAGGGAAGATAATCAAGTCTAATGGCATGATAAATATTTCAAAGATAGAACAACGATGCATAATTGCACAATTATGGTCACTAGATGTTCAAACATTGAAATGATCTATTTCTCCAAATCTCCAAATAATCTTGGAAAATCACTCCAAGTTATTTGAGACTCCCAAATTCCTCCAACCTATCCATGATCATGGTCATGCTATTCACTTGATTTGAGGAACCGTTCCTCCAAAAATTAGACCTTATATATATCGCTATGCCTAAAAGAGTGAAATTGAACGTATTTTTTCATAAGAGGTAGGTATAATTCAACCTAGATAAATTTATTTCTCTGCTCTAGTGGTATTGGTACATAAGAAGGATGGATCATGGTGTATGCGTAAAAATTATAGCGAGATCAACAAGCTCAAAATTAAATTTAAATTTCCCATTCCTATCATTGACGAATTATTGGATGAATTACATGGAGCAATTTAATTCACCAAGATAGATCTTCATTCAGGATAACATAAAATTAGAATGAAAATTAAAGACATTGTGAAAACAACATTTATAACTCATGAAGGTAATTATGAATTTTTTGTCATACCTTTTGGCCTTACTAATGCGCCTTCGACATTTTAAGATTTGATGAATTCCATTTTCAAACCCTCCATTAGAAAATTTGTGTTAGTATTTTTTTATGATATACTAATCCACAAAAGGTCTTGGAAGGCTCAAGTTCAACGTGTTGACATGGTGGTCAAACTATTGGAGTAGAAAACATTATATCGAAAAACCTTCAAATGTTTCTTTGGGGTAGAGGAGGTGTAATATTTGGGTAATATTGTATCTCATGAGGGTATTAAGGTAGATCCTAACAAAATTAAAGAAATTAAGGAATAGAAAATCCCACAACCACAAAGAATCTTTGAGGATTTATTTGCTTGATAGGGTATTATCAAAACCTTGTTAAGAATTATGGGAAAATAGCAGCACCTATAACAACATTACCAAAGAAAAATGATTTTTTGGACTCCATAAGCAACTTAGTGCTTTGAACATCTTAAAGAGGAAATGTGCTAGGCTTTGATTTTAGCTACTCCATACTCAACGAAGGCCTTTATGGTGGAATGTGATTCCTCAAAAAATGGAATTGGTGTTACTTAATGCAAGAAGGAATACCCATTGGTTTTGGAAGTCGTCCAATTAAGGGAAAGTATTTAGACAAACCTGTTTATGAGAAGGAAATGTTGGAAATACTACATGTGTTGAAGCAATGGTGCTCTTACCTAATGGGAAGACATTTCAAAGTAAAAATAGATCATGATAGTCTTAAATACTCTTTGGAACATAGATTATATTTATAAGAGAAGCAAAAATGGGTCACTAACATGTTAGGTTATGGCTTTGAAATTATCTACAAAAAAGGGAAGAAAAATGTTGTTGCAAATGCACTCTCAAGGATGGATGAGGATGTGGAAGCACTTCTCTATGTCATTTCTATTATCCCACCTGAATTGATAACTAAAGTAAGGGTAGAATGGAATAATGATGAAGAGGTTTGGACACTCATTCAAAACATGCAATAAGATCCCAATACATGTAATACATTTATCTAGAAAAATGACTCATTATGGTCAAAAGATCACTTATATATATGTTTGAATTCCCAACTCAAATAAAATATTCTTTTGGAATTTCACAACTCTCCTTGAGAAGGGAACTCACAATTTTTAGAAATATACCATAAGGTCAGGAAGGAATTTTTTTTGGGATGACCTTAAATGTGATATTCAAAATTTTGTGGCAAAATGTTTGGTTTTCTAACAAAATAAAGTTGAGACAATTAAGACCCCAAGCTTGTTACAACCTTTAGCCATACCAAGTTAGCCTTGTGAGGAGGTCTCAATGGATTTATCATAGGCTTACCCAAGTCCGAAGGAAAGAGTGTTATCATGGTGGTAGTTGATAGACTTACCAAGTATGCACACTTTTGTGCATTATCTCATCCTTTCGAAACCAATACAGTGGCTAATTCATTCATGGAAATAATTCAAAAGCTTCATGAAAACCCAAATAATATTGTAAATGATAGAGATCACATTTTCACTGAAATTTTTTGGATGACATTATTTTCTTGTCTTGGTACTCAATTAGCTCATATCTCATCTTATCGTCCTCAATCTAATGTGAAAAGTGAAATAGTGAACAAATTTTTGGAAGGATATCTTTGTTTCTTTTTATCTGATAAAAAAACACAATGGGTTAAGTGGTTCACTGTGCCTAAATGGTGGTATAACACTTCCTTCCATGCTACAAAATAAATGACACCATTTATGGAACTTTATGGACATCATCCACCATCGATCTCACCATCTATAAGAGAAAATTATAAGGTTAAAGAAGTGGAAAATCACATTGAGCATCAATAATAATTTCTCCAACTCTTGAAGGATAACCACACTTTTGCATAAAATTGAATGAAATAACAGGAATATCAACATCATAGTGAAATAAGTTTTGACATAGGTGACTGGGTATTTTTACGACTACAACCATACAAATAAATGTCCCTCAAGCAAGCTAGGAAGGATAATAAATTATCAATCAAGTACTATGGTCCTTACAAAGTGTTGCAAAATATTGGTACTATGGCATACAAATTGGAGATTCTTGCACCTTCCCAAGTACACCTAGCTTTCCATGTTTCATGCTTAATGAAGGTTATCAGTGAAAATCTCACAGTTCAAACAATATTGCCAGAACTTGTCGAGGAAGGAAAAATCATATTGGAGCTTGAAACAATCATAGAAACAAGAACCCGACAACTATGGAATCAATCAATTTAAGAGTATCTCAGTAAGTGGAAGAACTTACCCTTTGAAGATTCCACATGGGTGTTGAAGAATATAGGACAATTAGAGTTAATAATATTCTTCTTCTGATGATAACTATTTGTGAAGTTCTTTCAACTTTTCTTATTAGTACAATCTTTCCTTATTATTAGAGTGTGTCTGCTTAGTTCATCAAATAGTTACCAAAGAAAAAGGGACAAGAAAACACGATGTTGGCTTTCTGCTAGGGCCAAAACCTATCACTCTTTGGGAGGAAAACCAACACAAAATTATTCTGATAAAGAGTCCAATTGATGAATACCAAGACCATGACCCTTGATGTATTAGGCCACTCCAAGACCAAGACACCAATCCTCTTCTTTGTCACTAATTGAGATCATCATCATTACTGCACCAATGAGGCCATCACTACTACATCACCGAAATCTTCATTATTGTTGTAACACCATTGTTGCACCTTTATCGAGGTATTCATCTTAACAACTAGATCATTGTTGATGCCCCATTTATGCTCCTTCACAAAGATCTTCTTCTTGTGATTGTGTGTCCTTCAATGTCGAGATCACAAATATGCTTAGTCATGACTGTACCTTGAAGTATGTCAAGACAGTGTGTGCTATACCGAGACCCTAATTGAGATCTTCACTGCATTTGGAGGTAGGCCAAGAGAATGTGTTCTTTTTTTTATAACATCATTACATATATACTGAGACCATGACCATGTCTTCTTCCTACACCGAGATCTTCATGAGACTGTTCACTATGCCAAGACAATGATCATTGAGAGGCTTTACTTCTGAGTTACCCATACGAGAAATATAGGAATACTATACTCATTCGAAGTACTAAACCACTACACTTGTCTGAAGTCCTAAACCACTGTAATTTCCTCCGAAAGATATCAGATGACTCCGAGTTTTGTGTGACTGTAATTACACTGAAGTTTCAGAAATATCTAAGATTCCTATACTAGTGTACTGGTCCGAGACTTCAGAGATGTATGTGAAGATGTCTTCTCCTGTAATGCTGATCTTACATGCCTATTTATAGTGGTTAGTCACCATTATAAGCCTACATGTTATAGTAAAGTGTTATGTCTCCTTATTTGGGCTGACATGATTGCTTTTTGTTCATTTGTTGGCCAACTTCTTCAAGAGTATTTCTCTTCTCTTTGGAGGGTTGCTAGACACTAGGTTGACTCATATTTATTTTACATATGCTCAAGAAGAGCTCTTTATACATGACATTGACTCTTTGACTCAATAATAAATCCTAACGCTCTTAATGGGAGCCACTAATAAATAAACTTCTTTCTCGTGAAACCCATGAAACAAGACATACACATTCTTTTATTTCTTTTATTTCATCATTTACAAAGATCATGTCATTATGAAGACCAAACCTAGTTACACTTTCTTTAACAATAGGCGGATGAGAATTTTATATAGAAGCATCTAAAACTACTCAAGCATTGAGGAAAACAGTTTTTTTAAAGGAGAGGGGCATGTTAGGTCCCTATAATACTAATGTAGCCCCCTTCTTGATATTATTACTCCCATGTAGCCACCATATTGTTATTGATGTGCCCCACATATTCCCACGATTTCTATTGTTGTGCCCTTACATTATTATTGTTATGTAGGCTTCAATTATATTGTGACCCCTTAGAATCCTATATATACCAAGGAGGTATTGCCATTTTTATCATCCAAGAGTTGTTCATTTATGTGATGTAAAGGAGGTTTGCCCCTGAAAGGGACTAATTTTTAAGTCATTGATCTATCTTTTCTTTTATTTTGTGATTTGGTTGCATAAAATGAGGTTCAAGGTGTAGAGAATTGCATATGGTGGAAGCATCCCTAGGGTTGGAAAATAATATGTATTTAAAAGTAACGTAATTATGATGCCACTAACATGTTTTGAAGAATTTTGGACTTCAAAAATTTCATTAAAGTGAGCCATAAATAAATATGATGAGAAGTGACCATTGATTTCATTTTCTAAGGCATTTAATGACTTTTCATATTCACCTATTGCTAATGTTATTTGTCTTAAATTAATATTTATATACAATAATACCAAGGATTTGGTACCTAAAAAGAATATTATGGAGAGAAGAGGGAAGTGTTGAGGTGTTGAACCATTGATAGATAATCCTCATCCATATATTGAAGAAGAATGGGGTTGGTGATGTTTGTTTAATAGAAGTAATCCCCACCTGGATAAATAACATGAAATGGGTCAAAGGAATAACCACAACGATGGATGATTTATAGATATTAGAACACCTATTAAAATGAAGGGAAATGGTTCTTCAAAATCTAGCGCATTATTGTCTCAAATGGTTAGAGGAGAAAATAAATTCCATGCTCCATAGAGATTCAACTAGTCTTAGAATGTTAATTAAGAATGTACAAATATGTTAGCAAGATATAGTAAACACTTTGTCAACGATGGTGAATTGATTGTGAATGAATTTTAATCTAACCTTGTAAAGATTAAGAAATTGACTAAAGATTAGAAAAAGGGGAAGGAAAATGGATATATCAAGAATTTTAAAATTGTTGAATTAAATATGCGAAGCACCAATAAAAAGAAAAAATAGAGAAAACCTATTACAAGAATAACATAAATGACTAGAATATTTGGAGGAAAGCATGGAAAATATCTTGTAATAGGAGAAGGGAAAGTGGAGATGGAAGAATGTTGAAATTTCCATAAATAAATGGATGAAAACACCATTTTCTTACATAATTATGTTATTGTGAAGAAGAATAGATAAACTATTTGAGAATTGGAAATGCTAAAGGAGAAATGTTTCCTCACATAAGAATATTATAAAAGATTGAGGTATTTTTAGGAATTATTTAAAGATGCCAGTAGGATTAATATTTTTGATCTTTTAGGCATTATCTTCTATCCTTCAATATCTATAAATTTCGAGGAGAACATAGAACATTTGGAGGAAGTATCTAAAAAGGTGATAAATGTGTTAATACACCTTTTTTAAAGGGATACAATCCCAGTCTTGGATGGATGTCAAAATTTATGATAATATAGACAATGGTCCCTTGAGAGAAATTGAACAATCAAGTAGAAATTTATGTTAATATTAAATCCTTCAAGTTTATTTTTCTAGTAGTAATCCCCCAATATCTTATATATCTTTTATGACTTCATAGCTATGGAATTATGAAACCCTAAGGTTAGCTCAATTAGTCTAGTCCTTGTCGTTAAAGCACACTTGCTATTGAGAGGCCATAGGTTTAATTCTCTCGACACTAGAGCTTAGGCTTTGTGGTGGAGCCTAGATGAAGTCATCCCTTTAGGTGGATCTACCTAGTACACATATTCCATTGATATAGTGGTAATGATCTCTAAGGTTTGTGAATCACATAGAAAAAACTATACTATTATAAAACACAATCAATAAAATCGAAGAAAATGTTATATTATCTCATCTTAAATATATCATATTAGAATCTATCTATAAATAACAATTTGACCTTATTAAAGGAAAGAAAGCACATATTTTAAAAAATCTTAAGGAACCATGCAAACGATCAAGTCAAAAGATATCCCACTCTTAATAACCAAACTAGACATCCTAAGACATATGGAAATTCTTAAGGAATCGTGCAAACCATAAAATCAAAAAATATCCCACTCTTAATGACCAAACTAAACATCCTAAGACATATGAAAAAATAAGTGATTTGTACTTTATAATTGTGGATTTTCATGTAGTTTTTAAATTATTTCTTTAAATTAATCAAATTTCTATCTTTCTTCGTTCTCCTTTCATAAATAGATTGACTTCAAATTCTTCACTTCAACTACAAAAGCAAACACATGCCCACCTTTTCAACCTCAAAAATAAGAGCAAACAAGACATCCCAAGACATATGAAAAAATATGTGATTTGTACTCTATAATGGTGGATTTTCATGTAGTTTTTAAATTTTTCCTTTAAATAAATCAAAATTTTAGCTTTCTTTGTTCTCCTTTTCTACTTTCATAAGTAGATCGACTTCAAATTCTTCACTTCATCTACAAAAGCAAACAAATGCGCACCTTCTCAACCTCAGATTCATAGCACGTAGAGGATGCAACATGATTCATATGACTTGTATACCATATGTCACCTTCTCAACCTCAGATTCATAGCACGTAGAGGATGCAACATGATTCATATGACTTGTATACCATATGTCACCTTCTCAACCTCAGATTCATAGCACGTAGAGGATGCAACATGATTCATATGACTTGTATACCATATGTCAAAATAGTAGAGATATATGACTTGTACACCTCTTAACAAATGCACACCTTCTCAACCTCAGATTCATAGCACTTAGAGGGTGCAACAGGATTAAAAGATGTCAAAATAGTAGTACACCTCTTATTGTAAACAATATAATACTTTTTTACAATGAATCTAACAATAATTTAACACTAAAAAAATTTATAATTGTTTTTCTTCCGAGTGTTATGGTCCCATGGCAGGTTGTAGCCGCACAGTATTCAACCTAGACTATCGAGGCCTGATTCAGGAGGACTTAAACATCGATCCCGTGCATCCTGACAGAGGGCACGGGAAGGGATCCAACCAATCTGGCTACTCGCCGAAGCTAATTTTATAATTGTTATGTTCAGATTTGTAATAATTTAGTCAAATTAAATAAGTAATTTAATTTTGCAATATTTATTAGATTAGGTAATTTAATGAATTTTTGGTAATTTGATTTATTTGTGTAGTTAAATTATTTCCTATTCTTTAAGATTGAAGAAAGCAACCCATTTTTTTTATCGATTTACTTTTTATCCCATTGTTTAGGTTGAAAAAATAGTTGTCATGGAAATATATATATATATATATATATATATATATATATATATATAACATTTTTTTAGTAAAAAAGGTGAAGTAAAAATGAAAAAATATAGTTATATAAAAAAGTTGTTGTTGATGATGATGATGACGGTTAACGTCCGCTGAGACCAAATAATGATCTATCGGACCTAAAAAGACAAATTATTTATTTTGATTTAAGATTTTATTCCTATGCTCAAAAAGCTTGGAGAGAAGCCTCCCGAGTTCACTATAATTTTGGCATTGCAAAAGGCTAGGAAGGTCAGTATTGTAACAAAGGTTGTGAAATTGAGATCTAATGTGGTTGTATGCAGGGCACTCTAAGAGGAAGTGGTTTTCATCCTCGATGCTCCTATTCTCACAAATATGGCAGTTAAGTGAATATATATAAGAAAGTAAAAAAGTTAAATGGTGGTTTAAAGCCTATGGTTTATGAAGACCATGTTATTCGGGAAAGTGAAATAAAAAGAATTAGTTATTTAATTAATGAAATGATGGGTTTTTTTAATTAAGATGTTTTTTCATGAAGGTTTATGTTCATATATAAAAGGGGAATGTATGGCAAAGAACGTGTGTAGTTAAAAATGCAATGTGTGAAGTGAACAAGCTATCTTGGCATTTTCGCTGTAATATTCTTTCTAGGATGTTCCAAATGGTGAAATATTGAGAATATTTAGGATATTTCAAGGGGGCATCAGGATAAAATTTCATATTTTGGTTCTCTATACTTTCAAGGATAGACATTGTGGAAATTAGGGTTTTTGATTAGTCATGAAATCCATTTTAAATGTTTCATTTCATGATCTCTAATATAATTTCTTTTCTATTATGTTTCAAACCATGATACTTTGAGCATATTGAGATGGCATCATAAGGTATGTCTATTGCATAATTTTCATTTTGGTTTGGTATATTTTTAGACATACACTCTATGAAAATTATGGTTTTTTAATGGTTAGGAAATGTGTTTTCTAGTGAAATTGGAAATTTCTATGTAATTTACATTTTGGTAAGAACTATACAATGAAATTTTGAGAATAATGATGAAACAACTTGATGTTTATATAATTTACATTCGGTTAAGAACTATACCATGAAATTTTGAGAATAATGAGGAAAAAAGCTCAATGTATGTATGATAAAAAAAAATCATACTTTGTTTCCCTATAATTTTAGAGATATACCTTGTGGAAGTTACAACTTGTGAATAATCCTAAATCAATGTTTATATAAATGAACTTGGAATTGTTAGCTCTGCTACACTTTGTGACTTTTGATCGATAAACCAGGTTAGGCAATTCTAAATTTGGTTGCAAAGGAGCTCACAACAGTTCATTGTATTCATTCTCCTTCATTTGCATTATTCGCTCATAATTCCTTACACCTCCGTTTCCTCCTTCCTTTTAAATCCTCCTTATTCTCCTTTAAGTCCCTTATCATTGTTTTTCTCCTTTAAAACTAATGTAAAACCCTTGTTTACTTAGCTCCTAGGCGTTTTTGTTTATAAACGCTATAAGCCCCAATAACTCGTTTAAACCTTGTATAAACCCATTTCTGCGTTTAGTCCCTGGGTGCTAAAGTCTTAACAATCAAAACTGCGTGCATATAAAATTATAACCCTTCATCGCACTTTGATCTCCACTGCCGATCGCCCATGATCTGACGGTCTCCACTACGTTTACCACACGATTAAACCCCGATTAGTTTCCTTGTCATCCGACCGTCTGTCACAGATCTAATAGTTAATGCATCCCCCAATCGCGCAACTTGCACTCGCGTTAACCCGTGGGGCCAGTGGTTTTGGGCTGCCACGCGTCGTGTTTTGACTGGATCGTGCGACAATTTACAGATACTACCTACCCTCGATAAGTGGTGTGGGAAACCACCGACCCACTATACCACTGTCCACCCAGCCATTATCATCTGCAAAACTTTCGCATGCGATGACCATCAGATCTACCCAACGGTGATTCGACGGCCCTCATTCACCCCAATCGTCCACCTCCCGTGGCCTCCACAGTCTGATCTCCGCTATTGATTTGTATGATCTGACGGCTGAGATTCATTCCTCTGATTCAAGTCTGCTTCCACCATTCTGTTCTCGCCTTTAACCTGTTTTGTGCTCCCAAAGGAGGAAGAAGGCCAGATCCAGCACCTTGTGCCATTACTCCTCACCAACTGCATTTAAAGAAGAAAATGGTCGAAGGACAAATAGGACAACCTCAAGAAGTTAACACAGTTATTAACTTGTATCAGTTAGTACTTCACCTGCTCAGGAAGGACAACAGAATATCCAGAAAGGCTGATTTTTTCCATTAAAACATTCAGAATTGTAGCAGAGGCCCATTTTAGATTATAAATTTGGTTGGTGGTCCATTATGACCCATCCACGCATATTTTAGCAGACTGTTTTTGTAAATCAATCTCTATATATATCCACAAGACAGAATGTAATAGGTTGATGAGTGTTATTTTGTTGTAAACTTCAACTTCTGGAGAATGTAACTACTGTGACACCTGCAGCTTCTGGTCTTCATTTTCAGCTAATGCAAGCTTCTTTTGTTGTTAATTACTCACTTTCCACTTCTTCTTCTTTGTTCCAGGCTATGCATGTTATGCATTTTTTCATGTGATGTTGATGTTTAGCATTAGAGGGGATGTCATCCCACCTGTGTGTTAGAATTTAGCATGTATCATTCAATTTGTATGCAATTTTCTATTATTTTAATGCCAGAAAGCTGTCATCCTGTCTCTGGATTAGGAAATAGATTTACAGACCTTTAAACTATTTCCAAGTCGCCATCATAGGGTCCTGTGCATCTGCTGGTGTGATCAGTATTCTTCATTATCACATTTTCCTTAAAACTGTGAGTAATTAGTGGTCTAAAGCCTTGTAGTCTAGGGGCGTTCATCCATGTCTGGGGTTAAGCATAGTAGAAGTAGTTATCTGGCTTGAATATGCAACATTTCTTTCATTCATCCACCATTTTCCAACATTTTTGATGAGTTTTTAATGTTCCCGAGCATCTCTGATATACAACCTAAGAGAGTTTCTTGGGGTGATAACCTTAATTGGCATCGTTGTCGGGGAGAGGAGATTGAAGCTCAGCTTCCCTGGGAGAATGACACAGCTTCAAGCTTTGATGATAGACAAGGTTTGAACACATAATTTGGTTGTAATCATCTATCTGGTGACTCCACTGGAGGAAGACCAACCTTTGGCGACTCCACATTGAAGTTCTGGCGCAGTTGGTGTGGCATGTTCAGAGTTATTTTCAGAAATCATCAGCGGAACCAGTGCTTGATCCTGAGAAGATCATTCAGCAGAATAAAATATCGCAGTAAGGAGCATCAGAATCAGGTAAGCCTTGGATTTTTTATGTATCTCTGCTAGTGTAGAAATACCTTTAGAGATTCATATAGCTCCTTGTGATTCATTTCCCTTTTAGACCTCAGTAGAAAAAAGCACCATGTTGTCCATCATATTCCTTTGTCTCCATTATCCTTTTCACTGATTCATTTCTCTCAGTTCACCAGTATCTTTCCACTTTCCTCAGTCATGGCAGGCCAGCAAGCCCTCACAAAGATAGAATGAATAGTTTCTACTAGGTATGGACCCTTAGTCTTGCCTACCCCTTTGAATGCCATGCCTGTAGGTGATTATCAAGAATTTATGCCAAAGTTTACTGGTGCAGAAGGAGTAACAGCTGAAGAGCATTTAGAGTCGTTTTACAACTATGCTGATAACCTGGATATCAATGAAGAGAATGTCTAGATGAGGGTTTTTTTTCAAAGCCTAGATGGGGAAGCTAAAAAATGGTTTAGAAATTTACCCCCTAGGTCTATTGCAGACATTGAGGCCCTAGATTATGTTTTCTTAAAGCATTGCGGGAATAATAAAGAGCTGCTCTTTTATCATGATGAATATGGAAACTGGCAGAGAGAAGATGGTGAGCTATTGTCTGATTTCAATATCAGATTCAATTATATGTACAGCAAAATGCCAGCTGAAGTAAGGCCCACCGCTACTTCTGCCATGCTTACTTATGCTAATGCCTTTGATTCTCAGTTCTACCTACTGTTAAGAGAAAGAAGATGCACTTCTTTGGTTGATATGAAAACTGCAACCTTTGAAGTAGAGGCAAACATTATTGTTGCAGAAAGACTCGAAGGTGATGATGAAAGGAGAAGGCAGGGAGGTGAATCCTCTTCATCCTATGATTCTGAAATAGATGAATTGGCTAGGATGATAGAGCTATTGACCTCTGAAGTTTCCAAATTAAAAGCTGAGCAAAATTCTAAGGAGGCAGGAGCTCATTGTTCCATTTCTTTTCCAACTCCAAATCCATATACAGGAGCACATGAGCATTTGCAGATTTTACAAAGAAATAAGATTACAAATGAAGACAAAGGGGTAAGGCCCATGTTACAGAATATAGTCATGGACGAAGTGTAGCATGAGGAGGAGGTCCATGTTTTAGAAGGTGCTCCTTTCCTAATCAGAGCTGCATATGAAAAAGCATTATCAAGAGGCACTGCTTGTCAGTTTGGTGTACTTGCAGAATGACAAGCTTATCAGTAGCAACAATTAGCAAAAGGCACCTTCATCCTCCAAGAATTTGTGCCCGAAGCCTGCTCATCTTCACATGGCTATGTAGATCTGAAAGTTAGCCAACCTGCTTTTGTTCTCGGACTAGTGATCAAAAAGGGAGAGGAAAGCTCTCCATCATCTTTTGTTTCTCTGTCTGCTCAAAAAATAATCCCTCCATGTTTCCCCTTGAACACCGAGGCAGAACAAAATTCAATGCTCAAGGCTAAAACTGATCGTCTTATTCTTGATATTATGAAACCTGCTCAGATGGCCTCCACACAGAATGAAAGGGAAGCTTATCAGATGACAGAGGAAGAGGGTGCATAGTATTGGAATCCCTCCTTGGATGATGACTGTTCAAAGAAAAATAAAGAATCAGATAATGTCTTTTTGCCAAGGAAAATTTTAAGGATGGAAAATTTTCTTGAAGTTTAAAACATTGGCGAATCTCACTAATCCCTAATATGCAAAATATAAATTTTTTAATGATATATTTACAAAATTATTAAAATTTATAATGATTTTATATATAGTCTCTATATAATGTTGGCGATTTTTAAGGTAAACTAATTTTATATTCTAAAATTTAGGCGAATCATCTTTTATAAAAATTGGAAATTGGCGAATCGTTTTTTGGAAAAATCATGGAAAATTAGCCCACTGGGCGAACATTAGCCCCTAAAATTTTCCATGCTTTTTGCCCCCTGCACAAGAATACAATGGTTCATCATTCATATTGGTTGTGCAGGCCACAAATGGTAAAGATAAATACACAACGTTCATGATTATTCAATAGGTGTACAAAGGCTCCTGTGAAGAACATCCAAGGAGGAAAATACACAGAAGGGAGATGAAAGTTGATCCATATCTACCAATGAAGCTCAAATGTCCTAAACTCTTTGAGGTAGAGGATCAAATAAATCTTGTTTTGCAGCTCTATGATGAAGGGGCTGAGAGCAGGAGAAACAATTTTGAGGGCCTATTAGTTGGCCAAATTTTGAGTAATTGTGTTTATTGTAAGCATGTTCTTTTACAGGTTTCTATTGTAGGCTTAGTTGACTCCATGCCCAATGGATACTAGGCATAGTTTTTAAAGCTGATTTTGCATGAAGGCATTGGTCTGCAGGTTCTTGAGACCTCACAGGGAGGATCTCATCCCCAGAAGGAGCCAGTGTTAGCTCTGCTACACTTTGTGACTTTTGATGGATAAAATAGGTTGGGCAATGCTGATTTTGGTTGCAAAGGATCTTGCAGTAGTTCATTGTATTCTTTCTCATTCATTTGCATTATTCCCTCATAACTCCTTACACCTTCGTTTCCTCCTTCCTTTTAAATCCTCCTTATTCTCCTTTAAGTCCCTTATCCCTGTTTTTCTCCTTTAAAACTGATGTAAAACCCTTGTTTACTTAGCTCCTGGGCATTTTTGTTTATAAACCCTATAAGCCCCGATAACTCGTTTAAACCTTGTATAAACCCATTTCTGCATTTAGTCCCCAGGCGCTAAAGTCTTAACACTCATAACTACGTGCATATAAAATTATAACCCTTCATCGCTCTTTGATCTCCACTGTCGATCGCCCATGATCCGACAGTCTCCACTATGTTTACCACACGATTAAACCCCGATTAGTTTCCTTGTCATCCAACCGTCCGTCGCAGATTTGACAGTTGATGCATCCCGTGATCGCGCGACTTGCGCGCGTGTTAACCCGCAGGGGCAATAGTTTCGGGCTGTCACATGTCGTGTTTTGACTGGATTGCGCAGTGTTTTATGGATGCCACCTACCCCCGATAAGCAGTGCGGGGAAACTGCCCGCCCCCTATACCACTATCCCCCCAGTCGTTATCATCCCGCAACTTTCGCGTGTGATGACCATCGGATCTACCAAATGGTGATCCGACGGCCCTCATTCACCCCAATCATCCACCTCCCGATGGCCTCCATAGTCTGATCTCTGCCATTTATTTGTATGATCTGATGGCTAAGATTCATTCCTCCGATTCAAGTCTACTTCCACCATTCTTTTCTCACCTTTAACCTGTTTTATGCTCCCGAAGGAGGAAGAAGGCCAGATCCAGCACTTTGCACCATTACTCCTCACCAACTTCATTTAAAGAAGAAAATGACCGAAGGACAAATAGGATAACCTCAAGCAGTTAACACAGTTATTAGCTTGTATCAGTTAGTACTTCACCTGCTCAGGAAGGACAACAGAATATCCAGAAAGGCCGATTTTGTCCATTAAAACATTCAAAATTGTAGCAGAGGCCCATTTCAGATTGTAAATGTGGTTGGTGGTCCATTATGACCCCTCCACGCATAGTTTAGCAGACTATTTTTGTAAATCAACCTCTATATATATCCACAAGACAGAATGTAATAGGTTGATGAGTTTTATTTTGTTGTAAACTTCAACTTCTGGAGACTGTAACTACTGTGACACCTGCAGCTTCTGGTGTTCATTTTCAGCTAATGCAAGCTTCTTTGTTGTTAATTACTCACTTTCCACTTCTTCTTCTTTGTTCCATATTGTGCCTGTTATGCATTTGTTCATGTCCTGTTGATATTTAGTATTAGAGGGGCTGTCATCCCACCTCTGTGTTAGAATTTAGCATGTATCATTGAATTTGTATGCAGGTTTCTATTATGTTAATGCCAGAGAGATATCATCCCGTCTCTGTATTAGGATATAGATTTACAGACCTTTAAACTAGTTGCAGCTGGCCATCACAGGGTCCTGTGCATCTGCTGGTGTGATCAATATTCTCCATTATCACATTTTTCTTTAAAACTGTGAGTAATTGGTGGTCTAAAGCCTTGTAGTCTGGGGGTGTTCACCCATGTCTGGGGCTAGGCATAGTAGAAGTGGTTATCTGGCTTGAATATGCAGAATTTCTTTCATTCATCCACCATTTTCCAACATTTTGTTGAGTTTGTAATGTTCCCGAGCATCTCTGATATACAACCTAGGAGAGTTTCTTTGGGTGATAATAGGAACTTCCATGAAAATTCAAACTTTGAAATTTTGAGAATATTGGGGGACAATTCAAGGTACATATTTTAAAAATTCCATATTGAAGTTCACTATAATTTCATATATATACCTCTTTGAAGTCGGTGTTTGTGAATGGTTGTGAAATTAGTGTCAAAAAAGTAATGGTGAGATTTTCACTATAATTCTTTATCTGGGACAAGCTTTACACTTTGAAATTTTTAGAGATATGAGGAGACATGTCATAATGGCTAAGGTAAAAGTTTTAGAATAGATATAGATAGTTGGACACACAACACACTATACAAGTTTTTCCCTAGGAAGAGGCCAAAAAACAATAAGTTCTCCAAAAGTAACCATAACTTTCACTTGGCAGTGTTTTGGTGAATATACATTTTTGGAAGAATCTAGTGTAGTACAAACAAAGAGATTTCACCTTGTTCTAAGTTGGTTCTTAGTAGTGGGGTAAGTGTCTACGAACATGTTAAATATTAATTTGGTACCTACTAACATTTATACTAGTGGGAAATGGTGTCTCTATTATATTGGTGCCTATAAATATTTGTAAGAGTATGTGATATTTTGTGGTTTTCTCTAGAAATAATTTCCTTTAACTATAAGTGTGTGCAAAATAGTTTGTTATACATAACTTCTACAAAATCAAAATTAGTAATCATCACATACATGACTTTTACAAACTCAATATCAGTAAGAGTTACCTTTTAAATAGAGTAATATAAAAGTAACAAAACTCAGATTTCTTGATAATGTATTTGGATTCCCCAGACACATATATAAACCTAAATTGTTACAGAAATTATATATATTTTGATATATGTTTTATTGAGTGGTAGGTGCGAGGGGTTTTATAAGTTATAAAAAAAATCGAACATTAACATATCTTCTAATAGTATAGTGGAATCTTACACCTAAGCCAAGATCTAAGGAACTATTAAATTTAATATTGAATCCTTGATAATGTTATGGGACTATAAGGTCATCATATGAAATTAAGTGGTGAATAGTTTTCTAATAAATTCACCCTTTTAAAATAAGCAATTATTAGAATCAATGGAACTAAATCAGTCTACCAATTCCATAGCATATCTTTATGAGGTTTAATCCATGTATCAAAAGCTTAATTTATCATAAACCAATATTTTATCGGTAGACCATATTGTAGAAGTAGATATAGGACAAGATGAGTGTCTTCATGTCACATTTTCATAGTTACACATTCACACAATTATGAATTTTAAAATGGTGTATTCCTTGATCATGGTGGAATTAATTCTTTGTAAATGCAAAGGAAGAAGCTTGGTTAGCAACTCCCTAACAATGTATGTCTTTCTATTTTTGGAATTATCTTGTCCTAGTTTATTTCCTTAGAATTCCAGGTGATCGTCCTCCTAAAATACTAAGGCAAGGGAACTTTCAATGGTTGATTTTGGATCTTGGTTGGGAAGATGGGAAACTTTGTTGGTATAATTTTGGTTCAATTCCAACCTTTTTGTTCTTTGGCATGTTAAACTAGAATATTTTTTAATAGATACTGGTTAGGGAAAGGCCTGTGTCCATACTTGGATTCTAGTATTGGAGCATGTTTTTGTATATCGGTAGGAGATTTGTTTTATGGTGGATCAAATACCTTATATTTTGTGATTTTGAATCGTATTTTCTCTCTTTAGCATTTCACTCATCGTTAGGACTGAAGATGGCACATTATATGATGTTTCTTTAGGTGAACTAGTGATCTCTTTTTTACTCCTTCACAATGAAGTAGAGGAGATTAGGATGGTTTTGAGACATCAATTTTCACATAATGTACAAAGATTCATGAATAATTAGTAGGTAAGCATTAATGTTATGGACACACTTCTAAAACAAATGTTGGTCCTAGAAATGGAATGTGATATGTTCATGATGATGGTGATTAACATGAACAATAGACATCATTCTAAGACACCAAAAAAGTGCAATAAATAAATTCAAATTGTAGCAAGCTAAATGAGAAAAAAATAATGCATCTATTTTATAAGGTAATTGAAATTGATAAGTAAACCCTAATTTTTTTTATCAATATTTTATGTTCTTTAAAATTATTAAACTGTCTTATTTATATATATATAAATATATATACCTATTAGACCAGGATATAACTCCTCAAGACAAAAACTCTCTATATTATTTGTTCAGGTAGTTCATTGTTATATACAATAGGGAGTGACTATCCGTTTCATCTCCCAACTCTCTGTTTTCTCTGTTATTTACTTACATTAATATTAATTATAGCTATTCACCCAATCCTTAAGATTGGGTGTGAACATTCCCCGCCTTAATCTGAAGGAGTGTTCGTGAGTCAAAGCATTGTTCTGAATCTTTCAAGCTTTTCTCTTCCAAGTGCTTTGGTGAAGATGTTTGCAATTTTCTCATTAGTGGAACAATGGCGGAGATGGATTGTTTTGGCCTCAACATGATGTCGAATCAGATGATATTTAGTATTGATGTGATTTTCTCGATCATGGAACTTTGGGTTCTTGGCCAACTTTATTGCAGATTTATTGTCAATCATGAGTGGAGTTGATTGTACTTGTTTTACCTGCAAATCTTCAAGATTTTTTCTGAGCCACACAATTTCTTTTGTTTCGTTAGTTGCTACCACATATTCTGCTTCTATTGAGCTCGGACTGACTATTTGGTGATCTCCAGGAGACAGCTCCTGATCCAAGACTCATGGCATAGCCTAAAGTAGATACCCTTGTTTCTTTATCTCCATCGAAGTTTGAATCAGAGTATCCAATCAAGCTAAAGTCACCCACTTGTGTATATTTAATTCCAAAGTCTTGAGTTCCCTTCAAGTAGCTTAGAACTATTTTTGCAGTAGACCAATGTCCATCACAAGGTTTTTGCATAAACCTGGAGAGGATTCCAACAATAAATGAAATGTCTGGTCTGGTAGTAATCAGGTAGTTGAGACTTCCTACAAGCTGTCTATACTTTGTTGCAGCCTCAAATTCTTTTCCTTCAATGGATGTGAGATTTAAGTTTTGTTCCATTGGAGTAGTTAGAGGATTGCATTATTCATGCCAAACCTATTCAACAAATCTCCAATGTACTTCTTTTTAGAAAGGAATATGGACTTCGGATGTTGAGTTACTTCAATACCATAATAGTAATGAACATAGCCCAAATCAGTCATTTCAAAACCTTTCTTCAATTCCTTCTTTATGGATGCAATGTAGCTTTCATTGTTCCCTGTCATCAAAAGATCATCTACATATACCACAAGATATACAACTTATTTTCCAACCTTCTTTACAAACAAAGTTGCATCATCAAGATCATAATGTTTGAAATTGAGTTTCAAAAGATGCTCAATTAATTTTTCATACCAGGCTCGTGGTGCTTTTTTGAGGCCATACAAGGATTTCACAAGTTTGTATACTTTATGTTCATGTAATTTCATAGAAAATCCTTTAGTCTGGGACATAAAAACGTTCTCTTTTAGATCTCCATTCAAGGAAGTAGTTTTTACATCCATTTGATGGACTTTCCAACCATTCTGAGTTGCTAGGGCAAAGAGTGTCTGGATGGTGGCCCATTTTCCCGTGGGGTCAAAAGTCTCCTTATAATCAACCCCTTCCTTCTGTGAAAAACCTTTTGCCACGTGTCTAGCTTTGTGCTTGTCAAGTGAGACATCAGCTTTATACTTGTTCTTGTAGACCCACTTGTAGCCTATTTGTTTGGTTCCTAATGGAGGATCAACCAGCTTCCAAGTGCCATTCTTTATCAGGGCATCATACTCTTTTTGCATTGCTTCTTTCCATTCATCATGAGAAACAACTTCTTTGAAGGAATTTGGTTCAAAATCTGTAGACAAATTCAATTCACAATCATAAGAAACTTCCATATCAACAGGTGAATCAGAGTCATCTACATTATCTCCATTTTTCTAATTTGAATTTCTAGTTCCTCTCTTTCCAACCTCATTAGGATGAACACTTTCAAGTGTCTTTGTCAGCCACATTGGGGGACCTTTCTCAAATGGTCCAGGCTGCTTCGTTGATTGAGTTGGGACTCAATCAATATTGAGTCCCCCAATTCTGTCAATCACATCACTCAAAGAATCATCTGTTGTTGGAGATTCATGCAGGGGAGAGAGTGCTTCTAAAGAAGATTCCATGGGTTGATCTAGTATAGGAACCCACCCTTCAAGATTTGGAATATGATTATCAAATTCTTGAAATGATTTTGCATATGTGAATCTATCCAAGGAATCAAGTTGTTTCTCAACAACATTGTCGGTTTTGGATGATTCAAGAAAGATTACATCTCTAGATACCACAAACTTTTTATTAGTTTCATCATAGAGATAGTCTGCTTTGGAGGTGTTTGAATACCCCAAGAAGATACATTTATGACTTATTACACCAAGTTTGTTTCTATGTACCTTTGGTATCAAGGCATAACAGGTGGAACCAAAGACCCTGAGATGCTTTATCGAAGGAATGTGCCCATACCACATTTCATAAGGAGTCTTGTTTCTAATAGCATTAGATGGACATCTATTCTTTATTTATACAACACATAGAACAACATCAGCCCAAAACTTTACTTTTACATTTTTGAAGAAAAGCATGGAGCATACCATATTTAAGATTGTCCTATTCATTCTTTCAGCGACTCCATTCTGTTGGGGATTATAAGACATAGTTGTTTGGTGTTTGATCCCATGTTGGCGAAGATAGTTTTAAAATTCATTTGAAGTGTATTCTTTTCCATTATCAGTGCGAATAAAACCAATATGAGTTTGTGCATCATTTTTAATCCATGTATGAAAGTTCTCGAATGTTTGAAAAGCATTAGATTTGTTCTTCAATAAATACCAACACATTCTGGTGTAGTCATCAATAAATGTCATCATATAGTTATTTCCATTTGCAGAAGAGACAGGCATTGGACCACATAAATCTGAATGAATGAGTTCAAGTTTTCTATGTGCTCTGGAATGTGAATCATGAAAGGGCTATTTACTATGTTTTCGTAGAATACAAGCATCACATTGCTTAAGTTTCCTAGGAATTTTAGGCAAACCAGCAACACCATTTTTCTTCAATAAGCGGAGGCTGTCATAATTCAAATGTCCAAATCTAGCATGCCATAATAAACTTGATGGAAGTGTACCTTCTTCATAATGAAAATTGTATGAGAAATGTTGTGCACGAGTAGAGGTATCTTCCAGCTTGAGAAGCTTTTCTTCTTCCATCCCCCTCATGACAAGTGAGTGGTCAGATGCTTTTCTCACCTCAAGCTTGCCATCAAACATATGAATGGAGTGACCTTGCTAACGGATGTGGACAAAGGACAACAAGTTTGTCCTCAGTTGTGGGAGATATAGAACATGATGCAGCAGAAAGTCTAGAAGACCAAGCAATTTAAGCCTGATTGTGCCAAGCCCTGATGGCTTGAGTTTTGATTGGTCTGCAAAGTATTCCGCTCCGTCAACATTATCAGTGAATTCTTCAAAAAAATAATTCTATGAGTCATGTGGCAAGTTTCTCCTGAGTCAAGCAACCAATCGTTTTTCCAAGAAGTAATTGAAGCATTAAATAAGTCTTCATTTACTCCAATATTACATTGTGCCACAACATAATGAGCTGATTCAGGTGCTTTACCTTTGTCTGTGTCATTAGATTTACCTTTCTGATGGTTTCTTTGTTGCTCAATTTTATCCCAAGGTATCTTGCATGTGGAGGCATCATGTGATCCATTTCTTTTATAGCATATGCAGTGCAAATCTGACTTTTCTCCTTGAGAGTGTCTACCCCCCTACCTTTGGAATATCTTCCTCTTCCTCTTCGACCACCTCCTCCTCTGGAAGAATCTTGAGCAGGATTCTTTTCTTTATGAGCAAGGCACACAACCTCTTCAGAAGATTTAGGGGTTGTTTTATTTCGAAAATCTTTCTCTCATTCAACAAATTTTTTCACAAGAGAGTCAAACGTAATATCTTTGAGATTTCCATTTGCTTGCAATGACTCAAGATAATTAGAGTAAGTAGGATAAAGTGCCTTGATAAAAGCAATCACAAGAATATCCATTTCAACCTTCGTGGCTTTAATATCATGCATTATTGATTTTACTTTGGATTCCAGAGCAAGAGGATCATTATTTTGTAATTGAAGGGTGAAGAGTTTAATCATGAGTTGAATAATTTCCAGTGCAGAGTGTGAGTCATAGGGTTCCTTCAGCTTTTGTAATGCTTCAAATGCAGTTGAAAATGGTTTGATGTGTTGACTCACCTCTTCACTTACAAATGCAGCAATCAATGCATATGCTTTGCTGTTTTTATTCTCCTAGATGGTGAGCTCTTTGTCAGAGGTAGGTTCAACTGGATCCTTGTCTCCTTCTCCAACACACACTCCTTTCCATAACTCATTAAAAATAAGAGTGTGTTGGAGTTTCCTCAACCATTCTGGATAATTCTCTTTTCCAGTGAGAGTTATTCCCACAATAGATATGATTGAATGCATATCGAACAACTTAATTCTTTCAGCGTTTAACATTCACCTGAATACAGGAGTCAGAGTCTGACTGTAATTGTCTATGGCAGAAATGAATAGTGGATGATGAGTGGCGGATAAGCGGAGGATGAGCAGTAGATGAGCGGAGAAATAACAAATGTGGAGGAGAATCATTGATGGTAGAAGATCGACAGCTATTGGGGTCGAAGAAGTCCAATCGTTAATGGTTATCGGGTCAAAGATCAACAGTTATCGAGTTGAATATTGACAGTTATTGGGGCTGAGGAGGTCCAATCATTAATGGTTATGGGAGAGCGGTTTTAGGGCGGTGAGCGGAATATCACGCGGGCTCAAGGCAGTAAGTGGTTTAGAGAGGGAAGCACATAATTCCATAGAGCGACGGACGCGTGGCTCAGAGGAGAGAGAAGAAACCACTTATATCGCGGGCTAACGGTCGAGCGTGTTGGGTGTGCGATATTGATGTGGTTTATTAGATCTGAGGTCAAGAGATCTATGGTCGAGGTTGATTGGGAGGAAAGAGAAAAAAGTGTGCATGTCCGGTGGGTAACCACCGTGCAACTAATGTGCCCGATATCATCATCAACCATTAGATCTAAGGCTAGAGATCAACAGTCGAAAATGAGCTCGAAAGACCTCGGGAACTGTGTCCAAGTGGGGTCCGGTAAGAGCGTCAAGCAATAGGAAAAAAGATGCAGCGATGAATATATCAAACGATGGTGAAATACGGTGAAAATGGTAAAAATATAAAGAGTTACATGTTGTTCTTCAAACGAAAGGGCCGCAATAGATAAAAATCAAGCTATTACAGTACTTATTCAACACAACAACAAAGTATTCAAACGACGAATATTCGCAGAGATCTGACAAAGATGTCAGCCTACAAGAGATGCAAAACAGAGAGTGAAGGAGTTAAAAATTTAAAAGGAAGGCCAAAAATGGCACTTGCTCCGATACCATGTTAGACCATGGTATTCTATATTATTCATTCAGGTAGTTCATTGTTATATACAATAGGGAGTGACTATTCGGTTCATCTCCTGACTCTCTGTTTTCTCTATTGTCTATTTACATTAATATTAATTACAACTATTCACCCAATCCTTAAGATTAAGTGTCAACATTACCTTTTAAAAATATAAAATATTTATTTATTTAAATATTATTAAAATAAATTATATAGTTTTATAAAAAAAAATTATTATTATTCAATCTTTTAAAAAAATATTCGCTAGAATAACATCCTCATTACTATTTACAAAATATAAAAATAAACCTAATATTACCAAACTAATATTAAAAATCCTATAATGCATTATTCTCTTAACAACAACACACAATTCAATTATCCACCCAAAAGAAAGTTCGTAATCTTTTCATATTCATTTTTTTCACAATGGCTAATACATAAAAGTTCTTTAATTTAAAATTAAAAGCAATCTTCACATGCAGTGATCTTTGAAAAAACATTTCTCATTTATCACCGGTTCATTTTGATAAAATTGATCTTAACTCATATTGATGGGTAAGAACGATATAAAAACTTACGTAGAATATTTTTAACCTTCAAATGAGAAGATGAAATATTGAGATGGCACTATTCTCCATATTGAAAATGAACTAATATTGATTCTAATATTATTTATGAATTAATATTAATATATATATATATAATATTAATTACTATTTTAGGTGGGTAGTACTTTAAATTCTTTTATTGAGCTAAGAGATTTTCTTAAGAAATGTGTTCATGGATCAAAAACCAAAGACATCTCTATGATAAGTGAAAGATCTTTTCACTAATAATAGCAAGTAATTCCAGAGGGCTTGGCTTTTCATAAATAATGATGATGTGAAGTTTACATTTACCAATAATAACTAATAATGACTGTCCCTAAAACAACTATATACCATTTATTAATATTCACTTTATAATGGCCTTTTTGTTTTTTTATTTATCAATTTCAATGTTTCTCTTTCCCCAATATATTACTAGCATATCAGTTGACTTGCATGCTCCTCTACAATATTCACATCTCAGAAGCCAACCCACATCATATTTATTATACATATTCCATCCAGGCTGACAGGTACTGCTCTCCAATCACAATCTTGCAGGTCAGTTCTCAGTTCTTCAGTAAAGGAAAGATGACAAGATTTCTTTGGAAAGATGGAAGCAATTATATTTCCAACAATTTCTTGAGTTCAAGTGCCAAGATCAGATACTGACAATATCTAGAATTGGCGTTTTTTCCCACGCGCCAGCTACATTGTCCAGCGAAGTTTTGGTTCTTGTGTATTACAAGTCCTTGCAGTCTCTAATTTATTGCGGGCACTGAGTTGTCAATGATCATCCTGGAAAAATTGTAAATAATGAAAGGCATATTTTATGACAGTTAGAACCTTCGGTTTGTTTTGGCAGACATGGTTTAAATGACATTTGTCTTCCATAATTAATTTATTGCATGTTTTTCTGGAATATGTTGACTTCCTTTCAGGATTCTTGTGTTCTCTATTTCGGGTATCGCTCAACAATTTCTTCTTCGGTCAGTCTGTGACAGCCTTTTCCTAATAAATATACATCAACAATTGTTCTCGTGATTCAACCCATAAACTTAAATATATATTAAACGTATATATATTTTCTATGTCTCTCTCTGTATACAGTTTGTATATAATATGTGAGTGGGGAGTTGTTCCTTGTAAGAACATTGTAGTATCATGGGTCAACGTTTTGCGTTTAACTTTTGCTGAGATATATTAAAATTTGCAACGTCCAATTTCACAGAGAGATTTGGCTGTGTCTTGAAACTTCTTATACTTAAACTCATAGATTCGGCTGTCTTGAATCTTCTTAGACTTCAATCATAAAATATATGCATTTAAGAATAATTTAAAGAAATACAACTTTTAATAAAAAACAATTATTTATAATTTATGAATTAAAAAAATAATTGAAAACAATAATGTTTTCAATACAAAATGATTATCCATTTTTATAGATAGATTTGGTTGTGTTTCTATTTTTGAATTAATTTTTTCTGTGTTTTACATTCATTTTCCTAGTAGGGTTAGTTAGTAGAAAATTTATTGACCATCTTCAGTTTTTATGGGTAGTTACAATATATGGTTTTGTAGTTGTTTGATTTGGTTCATATTTAAAGTTATTTATAAATGGTTTTCAAATGGATCTATCACAATCTGATAATGAGATTTTATTCACGTATTTCAGTGTCTCTAGACTCTAATTTTATTTTGTGGTCATTATTCTTCTCCAAGGTAACTTACTTGTCCCAACATGGAATCAAAGCTGGACTTGGATGCAATGCTATTGTTGGTGCCTTTGTCTACACATGGGCTTACTAAATTTAGGAAAGTGATATTTGTTGCAGGTGGGATTTAGACTAAAGAGAAAAAAACTTGTTGATTGTGATATGTAGATTTCAATAGGTTTGTTGTTCTAGAAGTTGATATTGCTGTGAATGACATTGCTCATTTGCAAGTTGTTTGACTCCTATGCATGAACATGGCCTTTCGCCCACTCCATGTGACCAACACTTTATGTCTAATTGCTCTCCTCATGAAAGGAAATGGAGACATTTGACCAAGAATCAGTTTTCTTGGAGAACTTGGGATCATCCTTTCAAATCTTTGCAAAAGCAAGGTGAAAGGTTCAATCATCGACCAATGGTGACTCTCAGGATCTATTGCGGACTGATTGATGGATGATGATGGAATGCTTTTAACAAATGCCTGAGGACTTCATTTAGATTGTCTCCTCAATTCTATAGTCCTATATCACTACACTTCCTTACTACCAATCACTTAATAGTGGTAAACTGAGGATCCACCAAAATGCCAGTAATCCAAGTTTTAATTGGGTGGTTCATTATCAATGATACGACTGGTTTATGGCTAACTATTCCCTCAATTCCATTGGAAGGATTGAAATTTCTACCAAAAATCCCATTGCTTTCAAGGGGGGAGTATCATTGAAGTTATTTACTCTAATGAGGTATTAATAGAATGGTTGATGGGTCCATTGGTAGTCAAATAGGTGGTCTATTAAACCAAGATGTCTATTGATATTTGTGAGACCTATTGTCTTATGTTGTTGAAAAATGTAATTGTGAACCTCTATGATGTGACATAGAATGTTGGCATAATTGAGACTACTGGATTGGCAAAAAATGATGTTCTCTTGTTTGGTAAACTCGTCCATTGGATTTTGTTATCTTATTGGCTATTTGATAGTTCACTCATACTTTTTTTTGGAAAACATTTTGGTTGTTTTTGATAATCGAGAGTGGTAGTGTTTTTGTGAGACCTATTGTCTTATGTTGTTGAAAGATGTAATTGTGAACTACTATGGTGTGACATAGAATGCTGACATAATTGAGACTAATGGATTGACATAAAATGATGTGCTCTTCTCTAGTAAACTCATCCATTGGATCTTGTTATCTTATTCTCTAGTTGATAATTCACTCAGACTTTCTTTTGGAAAACATTTTGGTTGTTTTTGATAATTCATAGTGGTAGTGTTTTAGGGCTTCTCCAAAGTGTCACTATACTATATCATGCACAAATTAAGGTTAGAGTATTGTGTAATTTTTTTCCCTCCAATTTGAGTTTACAAGCGGATGTTAGTGTTGGCATTATGATACAAGTGTTGTCCTTGATGGTAACTCACTCACTGATCAGTTCAAATTTGATAAAAGGAAACTCACATTGTAACAGGTCAATTCAGAGGTAATAGGGCAATGGTACATAAGAACATGAAGTTGGAACAAAAGACTACATATTAGAATCAAGAAGTTGAAGAAAAATGATGTTTTAAGTCAGTTTAAGCTATATACTGAGGTTCACCTTATGCAAGCAATGTATAGATGATGTTTCACAGAACAGAAAGAGCGTATACGTATGCACACACTTTCACAAGAGGAAAAGCACGCATGGGTTGGAAAATCAAGGAAATTCAAGTTTAAAGAATACCAAGGGTCAATACCATGGTATTAGCCCACAATATTGAGCGGAGTAATGACTATTTGATCCCATCCAAGAATACCACATGCTCTAAGTGTTGTTTTGGTCCGAGGTATTGAGAAAGGCCAAAAACTATATAAGGAGGAGAAGATCAAAGGGCCAAGTGTGCAAGTGAAAGGGTTTCTCAAGAATACTTCTATATGAAGTATATTTTATGTTGCAAGGGCTATGATTATGATATGATTTGAAATATTTTGTGCACCTTGGATACAATGTTGGATCAGGATCATGAGACCTAAAATGACTTATCATTATATGATCTGATATTGGTTGGGCTAGATCTGATTGCTTACACATGTTTTATTCTTTAAATGTCATGATCTGGGTATGTCTAAAGTCTAGAATAGCAACAAAGTTGTAAGTTAATTTTTGCAGATCTATACGCTAGTTCATCTTGGTAAAGGCGGGTAAACATGCAGGTTTGAGTATTCCAAGTAACCTATACAAAAGAAAACCTGTTATTCAGAAATGGTTGATTTATCTGATCAATATTGTTGTTTTACTATTGTCTATCAATGATGTCTTCTTAGATCTAAAAGTAAAACTGAATTCATAAGGAGTTTGTGTTTGATTGATTGATTGATTAAGTGAGAAGGGTTATCTGTGATGCTGACTGTCGGGATCTCTATAAATTGACAGTAGATGCTCAAAATATAATTGGTTGGTACATATTTGATTCAGAAATTTGCATGATTCAGTAGTTTGAAAAGTATATGCAGGTATTGTTACAGGAAGTAGCATATACATGCAGGTTGGGTTCATTAAAGTAGCGTATACATTCCGAAGTATGATTTTTGATGTTGCAACTAATTTTGAATGATGATGCAGGTTTCTGGGTTTAGCATAATGTTCTGGTGATAGTGATCTGACTGCTCAAATTGACAGGTTGTTAATTGATGCAGTTATCAAGGAAAATTTTAAGGATGAAAATTTTCTTAAAGTTTAAAAACATAGGCGAATCTCCCTAATCCCTAATATGGAAACTATAAAATGTTTATTGATATATTTGTAAATTTATTCAAATTTATAATGATTTTATGTATAGCCTCTATATAATGTTGACGATTTTTAAGGTAAAATAATTTTGTATTCTAAAATTTAGGTGAATCATATTTTATAAAAATTGGAAATTGGCGAATCTTTTTTGTGGGAAATCATGGCAAATTAGCCCACTGGACAAAAATTGGCCCCTAAAATTTTCCATGGCAGTTATTTTTATAAGTTTTGAGCTTCAGAGTTTTTGTCAGGTCTAGTGTGAAAATTTGATTAAACGAAGCCTTCATAATGTGTTTTTGTGTACCAGGAGCATCCAGTATAAAAATTAATGAAATGTTGTCCTTCGAGGAAGAAAGAAAGTCATAGCCTTTGTAGGCCGGTGCCTACATACTAGTAAACATATTGGCTAGTACAAGAGCTAGGGGGTTGTAGCTCCCTTCCAGTAGAAGCTGGAAAAGAAGAGAAGCTTGTAGCCTTCTACTGGTGGGTATCTGTGTACTGGTATGAGTTTGCACGAGTACAAGATTGTAAACCAATTTTCTTTGTATTAAGAAGACAGAGACGACAACAACATGTTGTTTTTCTCCTGCATTGGGTTTCCACCTTAAATCTTGGTTCTCATGTGTGTTTCTTATGTGTGATGGTTTATTTTGTTATTATTTCACATAGTTAATGTATAATAAGATACTGATGCACTGATTAAAGATTAACACATGATAAGTTAACTAAATTATAAGTTCTCTAGGTATACGCTAGTTTCTTTAATCACAGTAGCATGCACATGCAAGTTCACTTCACTGAAGTAGCATATACAAATCTGATTGGGAAATTTAAGATTATTGAATTGTAAATATTGATTCACCCCCGCTCTTAGTGTTATTTGCAATAGTTAGAACCTCTAATTCCTTGTACCTCATGTTCGCATAAATTTAATTTGATACTTAGATCCACTTTTTATGAATAATTACAACAAATGGTCCGATAGCTGCTTGGTTCTATCCATATCTAAACCTATTTATACATGATCCTTAGATTGATTTATCACCATCAAATTATAAAGATTGTTTGTGAAACAATATAATGGTGTGTCTAGATACTATCAATATTCTCAAATCCCTATTGTCTTGTACATAAACATACATGTAATTACATTATAAATAAAAAAAAAATACAAAATTACAAAATAATTAGTTATAATTGACAATTAAAATAATAATTTAAAACAATAAAATTTAAACTCAAAAAGAATATTTTAAAGAGTGTAAAAATGTACAAAGATATTTGAATAAAGACAAGATAAATTAAGAAAAAAAATAGTAAAAGGAAATTAGTTGTTTTACATATGTGGAGTCCGAGGGGCATGTAAAAACCCCACGTTAAAATTTAATTAAGTTTAATAAAGGAAAAATAAGACCAAGGTCATGGGACACATATTCCAAGTTGAATGTTGGACAAAGAACTGTAGTGGGAATCACTTAGTTTATTAATATGTAAGGAAAGTCAAAGAGACAATAATTTGTATTTATTTATGGAAATAAAGGAAAATGAGACAAAAGAAAGGTCAAGAGACACAAATTTGTATGAGAGGGAAATTAGAAGGAAAATGATGAAAATAGATGCCTTAAAGATAAAAGGGTTTACGAGGATTAGTTGGCAACTTTTGTTGGTTGAGATTTTTATCAATTTTGTTTTGGAATTGGTTTCAAGTATGAAGAGAAGAGCACCAAGAGGAGAAAACAAGCAAGCAAAAGGAAGGAAAAGGAAAAGAAAGGAGAGCAAAGGAAGGAAAGGAGAAGATTGGATCAACAAATTTGGCAAGAGTATTTCACAGGTAATAGGTTGCAATGCATGCTACATGCATTTGTTTATTTGGTACATTTTCTATTATTGGCATGGGTTTTGTCAGGTTTGACAGTGATTTCATCTTTTCCTTTCCATTTCCTCAATAGCCATGGTCTAATGTGATTCATTTCTAGTTGAGCTATGGATTGTCAGAAGATTTTGGATTCAAGTGATGTGGTCTTAGGAAAATTCCAAAGTGTGGGGGGTGGACATGGTTTTACTCAGGAATCCCATGACAGGTGGTTGGAGAAAAAAATTCCTTAAGGGATGGTGAAGAATTTTTATGCATCCAATCTTTTTGGTTTTATGATCTCTTGTCCAATTTTGGTGAGATCCCAATAGTTTGAGGGTGGAGGTGGTTTAAACTATGGAGTCCCTTGGTTGTTTATGTGTTGGTTTATCCTTGAGATCCCATATTCATGGTTGGAATATGGCATACTAGTGATTAGATGAAAGAAAGAGTTGGTTTAGCTCAATCTATGGTTAGGTGGTACTTGGAAGTCCCTGACTTGGTTGGCTTTTTCATATGTCAATAAAGTTATTTCTCTATTGTGATCTATGAGTGAATGCACTTTTTATTATTTAGATTTCATGGTTATTCTAGTGATATGCTTGTTATAAGCATGGTTCCGTAATATGTGTTAGTTATGGCTCTTGTTCATACTTTGATATGTTAGTAAAAGGTTGATGAATGTATGGACTAATAAGTGTTATTGCAACTATGTGTATAGGGCATAGGGCCTTCTTGGAAATACTCATATGAATCTCATACTAATATGACCATATATGCATTCATGACCTGTAGCTTACATGTTTTCCATGTGTTTGAAAAAATGTCTATTATGGACTCGGCATGTCCTCGGTTAGTTTTTTTTCAAGTTTTGTATGAAAATATTTTTCATGACGTCAGTTATTATTCAGAGATGTAACAATAAGTTTTGGGTAGTGGTGTAGAGACTGACTTGGAAAAGTGGCTCATATCTTGGGATTTCACCCTGGGAACTAGATATTTTGGGTTATTACTGCATCGAGGCAGTGTTGTGCATGCGGTTCTAGGCCTATAACTGCACCCAAGCCTTGTTATGTATGGGGTTGTCAACTCAGGGTAGTGAAATGAGCCTCCACTTGGGTTTTGGTCACCTTGGGTGGTCCTTTGGCCCCTTAGTGTCCTCTAGCTCCGAGGGATGTTGTGAATTGTCAGTTTTTCAACCCCACTTCCATAAGTAAATCTTAGAGATCAAGTCATGTCATAGTAAATCTTCATTTCATGTTTATCTTGACAAGTCAGTGAAAGTGGGTAAATGTGGGAGGGGTCATGTTATAGGGTGGTATCATATCTTCTAGTTTCAAACACTTATATTGAATGGGTTGTATGTGTTTGTTACGCATGTATTGTGGTGGATATGGTTTTCATGCATCTATTAGTGTTATAGTGCATGATGTCGATAGGTTGATACGTTGGTGTCATTACACCCACACACACACACACACACACACACACACACACATATATTGTGCCAATCTAGATTTACAACAATTTCAGGATGCATTTCTAGTATATATTTCATATTTATCGCCTCATAGGGAAGTGAACATTTCTATTGAGTTGGTACGAGGAGCAAAACCAACATCAAAGGGAACTTATAGGATGAGAACTCCAGGGTTAGTGGAAATGAAGCTATAGCTTAAGGAAATGCTTAATAAGGGATACATAAGGCCAAGTGTGTCACCTTGGGGTGCACTAGTCTTTCTTGTGAAGAAGGATGATACTCTTAGGTTGTGCATTGATTACAGGCAGTTGAACAAGGTGATGATTAAGAAAAAGTACCCTTTTCTTCAGATTAATGACTTGTTTGATTAGCTGAAGTGAGTAACAATGTTTTCAAAGATTGGTATGAGATCAAGGTATCATCAAGTACACATAAAAAATAGGAGAACTAAATGACATCATTCTATACCAAATATGGTCATTATGAGTTTACAGTGGTTCTAGCTACTTTCATGTGTTTAATAAATAATGTGTTGTGTCCTTACCTAGATAAGTTTGTCATAGTATTCATTGATGACATATTGATCTATTCTAATAATGAGGAAGAGCATGCAAAACACTTGGAAGTAGTGTTGAGATTACTGAGAGGGTATTGATTATATTCCAATCTTAGTAAGCGTAGTTTCTTTCAGGCAAAAGATCATTACTTGGGGCATGTTGTTTCCAAGGAAGGTATAGAAGTGGACCCAAAAAATATTAGAGCTATCATTGAGTGGGAAGATCCTAGGAATGTGCAAGAGGTCAAATAATTCATGACACTAGCAGGTTACTACAGGTAATTCATCAAGAAATTCTCATAGATTCTCTATCCTATTACATCTTCACAAAGGAGAGGGAAGAAGTTTGAATGGACTAAGGAGTGTGCAACTAGTTTTCAATGGTTGAAGAAATTTATTACAAAGTTTTTGGTCTTGAAGATTGTAGATCCATACAAAGATTTCGTGGTATGTACAGATGCTTGCAAGAGGTAACTTGGTGGATTCTTGATGCAGGAGAGGTATGTGGTATTCTATGAGTGAAGGAAGTTGAATGATAACAAGAAGAACTATGTGACTCATGATCTTGAGTTGGAAGATTTCATTTATGCCTTGAAGATGTGGAGACGTTATCTTCTTGGTAAGATATTTATTTTGATGAGTGATCACATTGGGTTGAGGTACTTGTTTTACCAACCCAATCTCAATGCTAGATAAGCTAAATGATTAGTTACTCTTAGTGACTTTGACTTTGAGAAACTCTTAGTGTCTTTGACTTTGAGATCATATACATCTAGGGAAAGGAGAACATAGTTGTAGATGATGTTAGTAGGAGAGTATAAGTGAATCACGTTTCAGAAGTGAGTACTTATGGGAAAAATTTGTAGGAGAAGATCTTGTAGGAAGGACACCATGATGACATGTATCAATAGTTGATGTAAAAGTTACAGCAACAGGGTGCATGTGATAGGGATGAGGATTATCATATCAAGACAGATGGCCTAGTTAGAATCAGGAACTAGATTTATGTACCAGATGACAATGAGATTAAGAAGCTTATCTTGAGTGAGTTTCATGTCAAGCTGTATTGAGGTCACTTGGGATATAAGAGGACATTGATAGTAGTTAAGAGATTTTATCATTTTCCTAACTTTAAGAAAGAGGTGGCCGATTTTTTAATGAGATGTTTGGATTATGAATAGATAAAATCATAGTGTAAGCATCCAAGAGCTTTATTGTAACCAGTTCCTATTCCATAGTGAAAATTGGAGGTCATTTACATGGATTTCATTATAGGTTTGTTGAGGACAACAAGCCAACATGATTCCATCATGGTTGTGGTTGAGAAGTTAAGTAAAGTATCTCACTTCATTGTAGTTAAGTCTACGAGTTCAACTAGTGAGGTAGCTCAAATTTTCATTAGTGAGATAGTGAGGTTGCATGGTGTTCCTAAGAAGATTGTATCAGATAGAGACACCAAGTTCACTTCCAAGTTTTGGAAGGAGTTCCTTATAGGTTTGGGGACATATTTGGATTTCAATACAAGTTATCATTCATAGACAAATGGACATGTAGAGAGGGTTAATAGGGCCCTTAAGGAAGTGTTTAAGATGTACATTATGCATCAACAATAGAATTGGGAAGAGTATCTTCCAATAGTTGAGCTTGCATATAATAATGGGTATTAGGAGTTCTTCGAGATGAGTCTGTCTGAGGCACTTTATGGGCACAATTTTAATACTCATATTAGTTGGAGTGATCTAGGGAACAAAGTATTGATTGGACTGAACAATTTGTTAGATATGGAACAAGAAATTTAGGTTATTAAGAGGAATTTGAAGGCAACAAAGGAGAGGAAGAATAGTTATGTAGATCAACACAGGGAATTTAAGGAGTTTTAGGTTGGGGAATATGTGTACTTGCACATCAAGCTCGAGAGGAGCTTCTTGAGAATTGGATCATGTACCAAGATGGAACCTCAATACTGCAAGCCTTTTGAGATCCTTGAGAGGATTGGACTAGCGTCCTACATACATGCACTAACTTCGACAGTGAAAGTCCATCATGTTTTACATGTTACATTTCTTAATAAGTATGTCGAGGATGTTAATCATGTGATTTATTGGTCGATATTGCAGGTAGAACGTGAGGGAGAATTATAGCCAGAACCCTTATGCATATTACAATGGAAATAACTCATGTTATGGAACTGAGAAATTGAGCAAGTTAAAGTGTAGTGGAAGCAACTTAGGCCTAATGAGACTACATCGGAGATGGATGATAAAATGTGGGATTTATATGCTTCATTATTCGTTGGGTCAAGAAAATGAGTATTGGTATATGTATGCATATACGGATGGTTGTAAATACTGCAATGAGTTGTGTTATAAAGCTCCAATAAGTGGTATGATTATCATGTTGGTCATAGTTTATAGTAGTTGTTGATTGTAAATATTGCATCAATCTATATTATAAAGCTCCATAGGTAGTATTTTTTGCTTCAATAATTTTCTGGTCATAGGCGTTATTGAACACTAAGGATGGTGTTCCCCTAGGCGGAGGGGTTTGTAACAACCCTAAGTTAAAATTTCAGGTAATAAAGTTTAATACGAAAAAAATTAGACCAAGGTCATGGGACACGTATTCCCAGATGAATGTTTGGAAAAGAACTATAATGGGCACCAATTTTGGTTTATTAATGACTAAGAAATTGCAATGACATTGGTAAAGGAAAATAGGCATTAATTTATGGAAATAAAGGAAAATAGGAGAAAGGGAAGGTGAAGAGACACAAATTTGCACGAGAGGGAAATTAGAAGGAAAATCAAGGAAAATGAAGAAAATACAGGTCTCAATGATAAAAATGCTTGTGAGGATTAGTTCATAACTTTTGTTGGATAAGATTTTTGTCAATGTTTTTTGGTAATTAGTTTCATAAAGGAAGAGAAGAGCACCAAGAGGAGAAACAAAGAAAGCAAGGGAAGGAACAGGACAAGCAATGAAAGAAAAGTAAAGAAAGGATAAGGTTGGATCAGTAGCTTCAGCGAGAGTATTTAGCTAGTAATAGGTTGCATGCGTGATTTCCTAGTTGAGGTGTAAATGCATGGTACATGCATTTGTTATCATTGGGATGGGTTTTTCCAGGTTTTCTAGTGGTTTCATCTTTGCGTTGTCATTTCCTTATCATGGTGGGCATCCACCTCTTTTTTGGCACACACTTAATCCATCCTTCAACTCGGGGGCATATCTATCTAGCTTGATTCTTTCTTCCTATAGCATCCATGACCTAGTAGAGAGTGAGAAGTAATTAGGGTCCTAGAGAAGATAGTAATGTGGGGGGTTTAGGATCTTGGATCTATGTTGAGAATTATGTTGAAAATGTTTTTTAATTGATGTCAAATTCTCCAAATGAAAAGAAAATTACCTCATCAAATAAAATATTTTAAGACCTTTCCAATGATACGTGGCTCGCTTTCTAAGTCATAAAAGTTGAGAAGAAATAAATATTTAAATATATGAATATATGTATTAACTACCTTTCTAGAGGATAATTTGGTCGTTCCCTAGTGCCCAAAGACATTATAAATACATGTTGAGGAGGAGAAACTTAGCAATTTTCTCAACCCAATTCGAATCCTCTTTAGGAAGGAGTAGGAGCAAGTCTAAGGTTCATACCTCATGAAATAGTGAGAAGAAAAACAAAGATGAGATGAGGAATATTTCACAGTCTTACCTAAGCTATGGGAGGGTTTTTGGCATAGTTTTTGTGAAGGATTTCAGTCCATTTTGAAGTCTAGTTGAGCTTAAGGTTTATTCTACTGAGGCCTATTGAGGCCGAGTTCAGTCCCATTGAAGCTGAAATTTTCTTGAGCTTGAGATTCGATAAGGAGGCCAAGTTATGTTGGGCAAAGTTTTGTTGGAGTTTGAGCTTTATTAGAAGTCCAAGTTCTAGATTTGTTTGGGTACAATATTCTAGAAGGGAATTGCTTCTTTTGGAATAGTTTCTAAGCATAAATGTCATCTCTTGGATAGTAAAAAATTGTAAGTTGGTGCTTACTAAGGGTTGATGTTCTCATTTTATTGACAGGTTGGAGCCACCAATTATGTAAGTTGGTGATTACAAAGGATTGGTGTCTTCACAAGTGGTTGTAATAAATTGGATATTGTTTGAAATTTTTCAAATGTTTCTTCTTCAATTTTGGATCTTCACTTTAATGTTTGTGTGGTTGTGTTGTTTTGATGGTTGATTATGCAATGAGATTTTAGCCATAAGATTAATAAAGTGAAAGGAATTTAAATTTATATGATATTGATTCAGCCCCCACCCCATCTTAATATCACTATGCATTTTCAACAATTTATATAAAAGCAATATTCTTCAAGTAAACTCTAAGAGTTGGAAGAAGATCTTGTGGGGGACATGGCTAGTCAAGAATGCTCAACCAAGATCCCATTGTTTGATGGAAAAATATTTTCCTTTTGAAAGATAAAAATGAAAACCAATTGATTTATGTTGTTTCTGAAGTTTGGTAGTCTATTTAGATGGATATAAGGTTCCATCTTCTGCTCCAACTGATCAATATGGGGAAATTCCTATGTGTCCAATACAAGAGCTACTAACTCCATATTAAATGTCTTATCATATTCAAAATTTGTTAAATTTATGTAGTGTGAATCAAATAAAGAGATGTGGGACAAGATTCCAAGAAACTATGAATGAGATGACAAAGTAAAGTCTGAAAAAATTTAGACCTTATAGAAATAATTTGAAAGAGGGAAAATGAATGATGAAGAAGATGTTGTTTCTTATTTTCTTCGGGTATATAATTTGGTTATTTCTCTCAAAGGACTTGGTGAAACAACTGAAGAAACAAAAATTGTTCAAAAACTTTTGACATCTCCTCCTTTGTATTTTGATGCCATAGTCTATACCATAGAATAATTAAGGGATTTTAAGAACCTAAAAAATGGACGAGTTGCAAATAATTCTCACTACATATGAAATGAGGATGAGAAAATCATCGCATAAGGAAGTATCATTTAAAGCATCTAAGAAGTCAAGAAAATGAAAGTTTTTTGTGTACTCTAGTGATGAATCCGATAAAAAGATGGCTCAACTTGTTAGAAAAATAAATAAAAGATATGGATTCAAAGGTAAGTTAGTTACCTTTCATCTACTTTAGTTGTGGTAAGATAGGATATTTTGATGTTATATTCCATTTCATGGAATATAGTGATGACGAGGAGGAACTTAGAAAAAGGATCTTCAAAGGAAATATTTGTCAAAGAAGCATCTCTACTCCAAAGAGGATAATGATTCTTCTAAAGAAGAATAATGTGATTCTAATTATGATAGAAGATAGATCCTATTTTTAGACACAAATGAAAAATCCAACAAGAAAAAATTAGAGAAAAAATAAAAATAAGAAGAGGAAGGTGTTGAAGGCATGATGGATCTTGAAGTGGAAGTCACTAAAGCACTAGAAGAAATTGATAACCTTGGGAAGAAGAAATGAAGAATATCCCAAGAAATCATCTTTCTAAAGACTGAAAAGTAGGAAGAAAAAAGAGTGGAATAAGTGTTGAATCGTTAGTTGAAAAAAAGGAAGAAAACTATGAGAAGCTTGTAGCATAAACTGTCTCATTAAGGAAAGAGATAGATAAGTTCAACTACATCATGGAAAACTCTCAAACTCTGGATTATATTCTTAAAATTCAAATATAACCATATGATAATACCATTATTAGCTTTACGGGTGACACTTCATATAAAGAATATTCTAACCCTTATTAACCATGAAAGAAAGCTAAATAAAATATTGAAAGCTCCAAAAGCAAGGACAGTAGTTGGGAGGACTCTAGAAACACTACTACATCAAAAATTTATGCTAATTCTCTAAAGGAATCCATTCAAAATGCAATATAAGAGGCAAGGATTAACAAAGAGTTCAATATTCTCCAAGGCTTAACAATGTGATAAGAAATGCTTTATCGAGATAACCATTCCCGTGTAGGTATCAAAGTAATTTTCTTGGTCATTGCTTTTCATGCAAAAAATTTAGACATCAAGTAAAAGGTTGTAGAGCTTATGGGAGAAATGATTATGAAATAGGTTCTCATCAAACCTATAAAAATAAGTTCATAGGAAATAAAATTGGAGATATTCACAAATTTAATAACAAAAAATATAATCCATTTGCTCCATTATCCAAGTATAATGTAGAGTTCTACATATGCAATGATTTTGGGTGTATGGCACAAGACAATCCTACAAAATCAAGAGAAGGGTTTTGGAAGATAAAACTTGAAGAAAAACCAATAAAAAAATGTGGACTAGTTAAGTATGCTCAAAACAATCAAAGTTAGTGGTACATTGATAGTAGGTGCTCTAGACACATGACTAGAGATGGAAATAATTTTATTATTCTAAAATAAGAAAAAGGAGAAAATGCGAGTTTTGGATAAAATGGATATGTATAAATCATTGGAAGAGATAATGTAATCATTAACAATGGTAGATATGAAGCACAAAATGTTATATTGAAGGACTCAAACATAATATTTTAAGTTTATGCTAGATTAAGGATGAAGGTTATGATCTGACCTTTCATCCTAAAGATCATGAATTAGGGAAAAGTAATTTAGGAAGATACGTGGAAAAGTGATAAGGACTCCAAGAAATGTATATATCCTTGATGAAACTCAAGGAAAAAAATTATACATTGGATGAAGAAATGATAGTTGGTTATCGCATAAATGGCTAGGACACTTCATCTTTGAAAATTTGGTTAAAAAAACCAAGACAAAATCATTGAGAGATATTCCAAAAAATTCTAAACATAAAAGCCTCATCCACGAATATTTATAGCATGGAAAATAGAGAAGAGTGGGCTTCAAATCAAGGGAGTGCTCAATGTCAAGGCTTCTAGAGCTCATTCACACTAGTATATGTGAACCAACAAGAACACCAACTCTACAAGGTGAAAGGTGCTTTATGTATTTTAATGATGATTATAATAGAATGATATGGGTTGCATTTCTTAAGGAAAAATCACAAGCACTAGATACTTTCAAGTCATTCAAGGCCTTAGTTTAAAATGAGAGTGATCATATAATTAAATGTTTAAATGAAATAGATATGGTGAATTTCAAATAAATGACTAATGAATTCTATGAGAAATGTGGAATCAAGTAGCAAATTTCAGTCACAGGAACTCCATAACATAATGGATTCATAGAAAGAAATAATAGATCAATGCATGAAATGATGAGAACAATGTTGATAGAATCCAAATTACAAGAATAATTTTGGAAAGAAGAATTTGTTGCAACAATTTACATGATGAAAAAATAACATCTCTAAGTTAACAACAACATGACATCATATGAGCTATGGAAAGGAAGGCCAAATTCAATTAAGTATCTCAGAATGTTTGGAAGAAAATGTTACATGTATATTAATAATGATAAATTGGAAAATTTTGATTGTAGAGTAGATGGGGAAATATTCCTTGGATACTCAACAAGAAGTAAAGCTTACAAATGATACAATAAAGCATTGTGTAAAGCTGTGGAAACTATTAATGTAAGAATAGATGAAGCATGCATGGAGAACAAAGAAGAGAAAATAAATTAGAATTTGGAATATACCAACTACAATCAAGAATAGTTAATACAAAGGAAAAAGAAGAAGAAAAAGCACAGTCTCCATCTATGACAACTTTGAAATTTATACAAAAACCTTATCTAGAGAACCAAATTAATGGACATGTTGATGTAGGTATAAAAACTTCGAGAAGAATGACCAATACATTAGGAAAAGCCAATGTTTCCTTGCTATCCAAAATAAAGGCAAAGGATTTTTCACAACCCATTAATGACCAACATTGAGTGAATGCTATGGAAGAAGAACTAAATCAAATTGAGAAAAATAAAATGTGGGAACATGTGCCATGAATGAAGGATAAAAATATGTATGGGACTAAAAATTTATTCAAAAAAAAATGAATGAAGATGAACACCTTATTAGAAATAAGGTAAGATTGGTGTGTAAGTGCTATGCAAAAATTGAAGGTATTGATTTCAAAGAAAGCTTTGCTCCAATTTCTATATTAGAAGAAATAAGAATGTTTTTGGCATGTGTGTTCAAAAGGCTTGAAAGTTTATCACATGGATGTTAAATTAACCTTTCTAAATGGATATTCAAGAGAAGAAGTATACATCAAACAACGAGAAGGTTTTGACTTGTTCGAGAATATAGACCATGTTTGCAAATTGGAGGAAGCTCTTTATGGGTTAAACCAAGCTCCAAGAGATTCGTATGCCAAGCTAGATTGCTCCTTTAAGAATGAGGTTTCAAAATAGGGGTTCCTAACAACAATATATACATAAATATGGAAAAGGAAAACATATTAATTACACTTGTATATGTCGATGATCTTTTTTTCGAAAGTAATAATGATGATATGAGTCATGGATTTGCTCAGGAAATATCAAAGTAATTTGAAGCGTAAATGATTAGAGAATTATCCTTATTCGTTGGAATATATGTTTCTCAAACAAATGAAGGAATATCCATTCCCTAAAACAAATTACTCAAGGAGATGCTCAAGTAGTTTGGAATTGAAGAATGCACACTAGTTAGTATCGTTATGATTATTGGATGCAAGTTAAGTAAGGACGACAAATCTATTGAAGTAAATTCAACTCTTTACAAGTCTATGATTGGGAGTATACTATACTTTACAACTTTAAGGTCAAACATTAAGAAGGAAAGAGGAATGGCTTGAATATTTCAATTAACACCAAAGCAATTACATGTGTAAGCATTAAAATGATATTTTTATACTTAAAGGGCATAGTCAATTTTATCCTTTGCTACCTTAAGAGTAAAAATTTCACATTAATAACATATACAGATGGTGATTGGGAACATATCATTGATGATAAAAAAGAACCAATGAGAGTCATTCTTTCCTAGGAAATTTCCTTGTGTCTTGGTAGTCTAGAAATAAATCATCAATGCATATTTCTATAGATGAAGCTAAATACATTGCAATTGAGCATGTTGTTGTCAATGAGCGACATTAGTGATTGTTGAGAATAGTGTTTCCCTTGATGTCACAATGTGGAAACTGATGTCAAAGGAAGTGTCAAGATCAAAGGGTCTTATTGGTATTTGAGTTCTTTAGTTGAGAACCATCATAGTAGTAAGATAAATAATGAATCTTTAACAACTACGATTATGACAATGTGCGTTAGTCATTGAATCAATTTTCGAGAACCCTCATAGTTGTCTCTGATTTCTTTCTTGAAAAAGTCTTTAGAGAGTTGTAGGCAACATAGTAAGTCATTTTGTGTGTAGAAGATCAAGTTACGTTACCCTGCAAAGTGCATAGTTGGATAATCCTCTAAAATACATTTTCAATGGTATATGGAACTTTAAAAAATTCTTAATGCATGAATACATAATGTTCTTTGAAGTTGGGAAATCAAACTTAGCAGAAGAAGTCTAGAGATCTAGAACTTTTAGGAGATAAATTGGTGGTGTGCATCAAAATAGATCGACTCTACACTAGTCTTGACTCATCCGAATATCAAATATTTTGAATCCATTTAGGGTGCATGCTTAGAGAAGTCCTAGACCTAGATTTGTTGTCAAATTTCCATGTTATATATGGTTGTAGTGTAGTCTCGGCATCTAACCCTAAAGAATTTTTACAGCGGAAAAAAAGGAAAAGTGTTTAGATATGGCCTTTCCCTTCCATATAGGTTTATGATGTTGTGAGATGAAAAATCTAGTGAAGTAGCCATATAGGTGGTACTAGCTAGAGCTATGTGAATGTGGAATATTTTGAGTTTTCGAATGGTCATGTGGGCCAAATCCATACGAAAAGTGGCACCACTCAGATGTCCCCATGTCGCATGATGAAATAATCATGATGTAAGAAGTGATGTCAGGTAATGTTGTGGCATAAATGTGGCATGTGTGCCAGGTGTAGTATTTGGAAATTATTTTCTATGTTATAGAATTTTCAAAATTGTATTGAAATCAAGACATCGAGCCTGAAAAGTGAGTTGGTCTGACAACCCAACAAATCCAAGGTATTTGAGTTCCAATCTTGGCAGAAAGAATGCATAGGTTAGACTCTCCTAGACTCTAGATTGTGGTGGGACCACATGGTGCACTAAAAGCAATGCAACATGGAGAATATGTTAAAGGGGACCAATTATAGGCTATTTGGACATCTAGACATCTCAGTGATTTTTACAAGAAAAAAAAAATCTTCAAACCTGGATATGATCATAAGAACTTGAAATGTAAAAATCTTAGGCCATCGATGTAGTTGCATGCGAGAAAGGTGCTAAATATTCCATGGATTCAATAGTTAGGATTTGGCACCAAATTCAATATGAAAAACCAAACGATTTGCTGCATATGTTAGCTATATATTTTTCAGCAAGTGAGAGAAGAAACTCCTTTCTTACTATTAGTGACCTCTAGGCTAACAAGAATAGAAATGAATGAAACCATTGATTGTAATATATAACATAGTTCTTCAAAATGCACAAAAATAGTTAGAAAAATCGTGCAATAGAGATCCAAATCTAAAAACATATACATTTAATGTCACAACCATAGAAACCAATGAAAGGGAAAGATGTATTTTGTTAAATATATGAAACACAAGTGAAGTGAAATTTACCGAATTGGATTATTAAATCCTCCTCCAGGGGAGGGTTCTTTACTTCATTTGTTATGTGCTACTATGGATTTCTCTTTTCTTGTTAGTATGCAAGGGGGGAAAGGATGAGATTCAATTGAAGTGGAGACGTCAAAAGCTCTAGAATCTTAGGTTCCATGACAAGAAGTGATCATCTGATAAATGTAGATGAAACATCTCTCTATTTATAGAAAAACACTAGATTAGACTTGATATGGTCAATTAATATAATAATTGGTAGAACAAATAAATATCTAACCGTTATGAGTATTTTATTAATTTTGGGGAGGCAGAGATCAATGAAATGGTCCACAACCTTTATTTATTTGACTAACTCAAAAAAATGATTAACTAAGTTAATTAAGAAAAGTGGGTGAAATAATTAATAAATAAAATAATTTAATAATTATTTCGTAGGAGAAAAATGAAATGATTAAGTAATAATAAATAAATAATGATTTATGTAATTATTCCTATGGAAATGGGAAAAATGGGTGTTTTCTTTTTAATTTCTTTCAGAGCAAATGCGTAAATATGAAATAACATGAAATTAAATGAATTTCTAGTTTATTTTCATGTGGCTAATATAATTATATGGGAATTAATTTCGGATAAGTGTTTCTCTAAATTATTTGCTAAGGTGAAGGTTGTTATTAATGTGTAAAACCTATACCACATCATTTATTTCGATCAACATAGTGGGAAATGGCTAGGTGGTCAAATTTTTAGGTGATAATAGCATAGCTAGATATAGCAGACCATGTGATCATGAGATATTATTAATTCACGATTCCCAACAATTGGTATAAGAGCAGGTTCCTTCAAGAATAATTTAACCATTGGAAGGTAATTGTGTAGGGAATCATGTCAATTCAGGAAAATCAAGATATCTATTCAATTAGAGTACCATACTACGAGTATTTGATGGAGCCAATTAAATATTCTAAAGTTTCATATTAGGAAACTACATCATGTCTCTTGTTGTGAATGTATCAACCTTTGTAGAAATTGGATAAATAGTGACAACAACTCCACCAACGTATCCTAGTGAAAGGATGACCTACAACAATAATGTAAAGACCAAGAATGTAATTGTGGATGGTCTTAACCAATCCAAGCTAGTAAAGGTGATTCATTGAAAATCAATTTATGAGGCCTAGGAAAAACTGAAAATTTTCTATGAAGGAGATGAGAAGGTAAAGCAAGCCTAACTCCAAACTTCTGGAATGAAATTTGAAAGTATAAGAATGAATAAGGTTGAAATAATTGGTTAATAATTCCTTACTGTTATTGATGTTGAAAATATGATTATAGGTCTTAAAGAATATATTAAGGAAGAATTAGTTTTCCAGAAAGCATTAAGATCTCTTCCAGTGAGAATTAATGCTAAGATCTCAATAATAAAATAAATGTCAAAATTGAGAACTCTCACAATGGAGTAGTTTCATGGAAGCCTCACCACTTATGAGATGAGAATTGGAGGATACAAATTAAATTCTAGGGAAGAAACATTCAAATTAAAAAAGAACTATAAAGAACATAAAGGGCATCAAGAATCCTCTAGTTGTGACTCAAATCAAGAAAACTAAAGATGCAAGTATAAGCATAAGTTTCCCTTTAAGTGTTTTAGCTATGGTAGAGTTTTACATATTTATTAAAAATTCCCATACACTAAATTTGTAAAGAAATAAGAAGAAAAAGAGTAAAAGTGCAGAGATAAAGCTTAGAAATGTTAAAAGAAGGAAACCCAGAGAAAAGAGAGATTCTACACTAAAGAAGATATTCATTCATCTGAAGCCAACAATTGAGAAACATCCAAAGGAAGGTATGACGAATGCATTCTTATAGAATTCTAAAACAATGTTTGAGGACAGATCAGACTGTGAAGGAGTGGTGGACCTTGAAGAAGAACTAATCAGTGCAATAGAGGATATTAAAAAATCTAGGAAAAATAACAAGCAACACATTTTGAGAGTTGAGGAAGCTATGTATAATTTAAATAATGATTATTTTAATATTTAGAAAGTAAAATAGGAAGATACTATTCAACTCAAATCTGTTCCAGTGCAATAATTAAAAGAAAAACAAAAGAGTCATGATAAACTAAAAGATGAAAGTGAGGCTGTGAAGTTATATCTATGAAATAAGGAAAGACAAGCTCAGATGTATATGATGGAGACATCATATCTCTAAAAAATCAGCTTGAAGAAAATATAAAAAAATGGGAGCTTCTTATGACTTAGATAGTTGAATGGAAAGGAATGAACAAGGGTTAGAGGAAAAAGTTGTATCTCTAAGAATACATTTGGTGAAAGCAAGGCCAATATGGATTGAAATATTATATTTATGAAAGGTTTAGACACCTTGAATGATATTATTAGCTCCCAAATCTCATCTACAAGTAAAATATGTCTCATATGTAAGGAGCCTCAATAAATCTCAAAGGAATAATATAGTAACGGGTCCCTATGAAACGAAGAAAATTAGAGTTATGATGAAGCACTTAAGGGGAAATACAAAAAAAGTATAATGAAGAAAAGAAGAAATAAAAAAGGTGACAATCTTGTCAATACCACAAATGTACCTCAGCACAGACCTGTAGATTAGAAAGAAAGACAATCAAGTGTTATTAGATCCAAGAAAAGTCAACAAATGCACCTATGATAACTTCTATACTTTTCATAAATTTGGTCACAATATTGTTGATTGTAAAGTTAATAAATTTGAAAGAGATAAAAATGTTGGATCCAATCATTCTCAAATTTTAGATTTAGAAACCTCTTTGTTGCACAAAGAAACCCATTCTTTTCTCTTATGAATGAGAATGAATGTTATACTTGTTGTAACTATGGACACAAATCCATTTAGTGTTGGAGTAAATTGTTTAATTCTACTATACAAAACATGCATTGAAAATTACCTCCTCACAAGAATGTGAAGAAATGGAAACAAAAGATAGAATGGACCGAGGAATGCAATGTTGTCCTATATGATCCTGATCAAGAAGAAAAGGTGTATGTTGACAGTGGATGTTCCAAGAACATGAATGGAGATAGAAGTAAGTTAGTATTTCTAAAATAGAATGGGAAAGTGGTGTGAAATTTGGAAACAATGCTCCAACTGAAAGAAAACGGAAAGGAATAGTTAGCCTAGATGACAAGGCCAAGGATTAAAATTTCCATTATGTGGATGGCTTTAAACACAATCATATGAGTTTTATACAAATGTTTCATATGGAATATAATGTTATTTTTCAATCAAAATATTGTGAAATTATAAGGGAAGAGAATGAAAAGCTAGCGGGAAATGCAATCAAAACCCCCGACACTATACATGACTACAATGACTCTAGAGTAAAATTCTACTTCAGCAAGATAGACTAGACATGGCTACAACATAGGAGGATGGGTCATGTAAACTTTGATAACTCAGTGAAAATTGGGAAGACTGAGGAAGTCAAAGGTTTACCAAAAATGTTGAAACTAGACAACTCAAAATATTAGGCATCATTTTCGTAAATAGTTAAGAGTTCATTACAAAACAAAGAAGTATTAATCTTCTATAATTATAGAGTTGGCCCATATAGTAGTATGCAGTCCTAAACAAATGCAAAGCTCAAGAGGAGAAAATTATTTATTTTTTTCATTGATGATTTCACTAGAGCTACATAAAATATATTACTAAAGGAAAAATCACAAACTTTGAGCGAATTCAAAATATTCAAATACCATGTTGAAAACGAAAAATACCTAAAGATCAAATGTTTGTGGCTAGATGGAGTAGAGAACACTTCTAGGGAGTTTTAATAGTTCTATAAAGAACATGGTATTATAAGGAAGTACTCTATGGAAATAACCCCTCAACAGAATGGGGTAGTAGAGAAAAAGAATATAAGCATACAAGAAATGGCTAGAGCCATGTTGTATCATGGAAAGGTTGCAAACACCTTCTGTGGAGAAGCAACCAAAGATGGTTTTTCTTTTGGGGAAACATAACTTAGCTTATTCATAATAATGATAACACACCCTATGAATTTTGGAAAGGAATTTTAGCCTCAATGAAGTACCTGAAGGTTTTTGGAAATACTTTCTATATAAAGAGAAATTGTAAGAATCTTTGTATGTTTGACTCTCGTGCAAATGAGGGATTTTTTCTTAGATATGCAATCAAAAGGAAATGTTACAAATTTTATAAAAGAAGGACCAAGAAAATTGGAGATTGCATTGACATCATAGTGGATGAAGTTATACCTTATGAAGAAAAGCCTCAATAGAAATTACATGAGGGTGATGACTATGTCTTCAAATATGCAGAACCTGACTTATATAGGAAGAATAGGAATAAGAAGATGAGGATGAAGAAATAAGATATCAAAATCAAAAAACACCATATAGATATCTACATAAGAAACAACCCAAAAGCTAGGTCATTAAGGTCAAAGAACTCAATTTCCAGATAAGGAAAACATTCACACGTAAATAGAACCCAAAAACTTCAACCAAACAAGTTAAGCCAAATTTTGTGTTACATAAATAAACAAAGAAATAGACCACATAGTCAAGAATAAAACTTGGGTATTGGTTCCAAGACCAAAGGATAATAACATCATTTTTACCATATGGGTGTTTTAAGAACAAGCTAAATGAAAAAGACAAAGTGGTAAGGAACAAATCCAAGATATTTTGTAAAGACTACGTTCAAGTAAAAGGTATATATTATGAAGAATTTTTTTCCCTTATAGCCATACTAGAAGTTATTCGGATGCTTCTGGTGTTTGATAGCTCTAACAACTTCAATTTTTTTCAAATGTATGTCAATTCAACATACCTAAATAGTGAATTGGAAGAGGAAGTGTAGATTGAACAACAATAAAGTATTTCATCTCTTAGAAGATCAAAACTTTGTTTGTAGACTAAGAAAAGCCTTGTATGGGGTTAAGCAAGCTTCAAGATCGTGGTATGCTAGGATGGATAAGTATCTACAAGAACAAGGATTTAAGAGAGGAACAATAGATATAAATTTATATGTTATGTCCAAAAATGATATTTTGTTTATTATTGTTGTGTATGTAGATGATAATATTCTTAGAAGTGATCTAGAGCGGATGGGATATCATTTCGTTGAAACAATGAAAAAAGAGTTAGAAATGTCCATGCAAGGAGAGTTTTCATTCTTTTTTGGGATAAAAATAGCTCAGTCACAAAAAGGATTTTTTATCTCCCAGTCCATGTATTTAAAAGAAACATTGAAAATGTTTCGAATGGATGATTGCAAAAATGTTTGTACACCTATGGTGACTAGTTGCAAATTAAGAAAAGAGGATGATTCCCAACATTGTAAACTAAATGAATTGTAGGTCCATGATTAGAAGTTTTCTATACTTAACTACTTCAAGACCTGATATAATGCAAGTATTAGGGTTGGTTTCCAAATTTCAATAAATTATGAAGTAAATCGATGTCAATGCAGTTAATATGATATTTAAATATCTCCCGGGCACAATAGGATATGGCCTGTGGTATGAAATAGGTATGGAGTTTAGTTTAAGAGCTTATATTAATGTTGATTCAGTTGACACTATTGGTGACTATGGTATTTTTGGGGAATTTCTTGGTGTATTTGGTAAGTAAGAAACATAATTAAATTTCCTTATCGACAACTAATGTTTAGTATATAGTTGCAATGACTTGTTGTACTTAAATTGTTTGGATGAATAAGACATTGAAGGATATCAAATTTGAGCTTGATGATCGAATACCCATTATGTGTGATAATACAAGTTCCATTAGTATCTCCAAGAAGCATGTTATACATTCAAAGACTAAAAACATCCAATTAAAGATCATCTCTTGAAATATAAAGTTTCTAACCATGTTGTTAGATTGGAACATGTGGCTACTACTGAGAAGATCACAAATATTTTTACAAAGCCACTTCCTAGGGAGCCTTTTGAGTATCTCGGATGCAAATTAGGAGTTTCCTCCCACTCCAAAAAATGAATCAACTTGTTTGAACTCAGGAAACTAGTGAATTTCCAGAGTCAATTTATAAGTAGGCCGCATGAGTAGGATGGACAAATGGAAAATTTCTTACTTTGTACATATGTCTATAGAATAAAATATATTGGTTTGGTAGGGTATGGTGTAAGGGGGATATTTTCTAGCTCTGTACACCCTTTACCATTGATTTTAAAGGGGAGAAGGTGAGTGGCCCAAACATTAACATGTCTAGATTAACCTTGGTAAAGATGAGTGGCCAAAACATTGATATGCAGGACACACACCCAAAAGGAAAGAAGAAGAGCCAAGTTAGCCACAAGAGAGCAGAGTGTAATCAACAATGGAAAATATTGCATCCAAATGGAGACAAGAAAGCCAAATTGGTGACAGAGGGAGTGTTACTACGTGATTTTTCCATCAATTCCTTTGAAATGTTTAGGAAAGTTACCATCAATGCTAAAGTCTTGATTATTGTGCATGATGTTGTCATTAATTTGCAATGGATATTGTTGACAATAATGTTCCCATTAATTTAATAATGTGGCCATTGATGTCAAAGGAAGTATCAATATCAGAGGGATTTTGATGATATTTGAGGTATTTAGTTGAAAACCATCTTAGTTGTAAGATAAGTGACAAATATTTAAATGCTGAAAAATAATACTGAGAGGGGGGGGGGGTGAATCAGTATTATCAAATTCTTTTCACTATACCTTCCAGATTTATAATTTAATTTATTCTTCAGATGTTGGCCATTAATTTTTATTTCAGTACCATATAATAATGAACAGGAACAAGAAAAACAGATAGTCACACCAAAGAACACCAGATATAAGGTGGAAACCCAATGTGGGTGAGAACCACCTGCTGCAATATGTCTCTATATTCTTTCAATTAGAAACTTCTTTTTTACAATGATTTTGTACTGGTTCAGTCCTTTACCAGTACGTAGGATGCAACCTGCAGAGAGCTACAACCCTCTCTCATTTTCCAGACTCTCCTAGAAGGGAGCTACAACCCCCTTAGCTCTTGTACTAGCTGAGCTACTAGTACGTAGGTGTTCACCTACTAAAGGCTTCAACCTTCTCTTTTCTTCTAGGGACCACGTTTCATAAATTTTCAGACTGGATCCATGAACATCAAACAAACATCAAGTACATGTGTATCAACCAATCTCCTTTCCATAATCAACCACTGAATCAACCACTATCCTCTCAGAATGCAGTAACCAGAAAACAATACCAGTAACCAAACACCTATTCTAAACCCAGAACACTACAGTAATAGACAAAAGCAGCTAAAATAAGTTTCAAGAAAAGTACGCAACTTCACCAATAGAAACGAGAAGATATCCGCACTTAGTCTGTGTTGAGCCTGTGGACTTCCGCACCTGCACCTGTCACTGAACTGCGCACCTCCAGTCACTGAACTACACACCTCCGCACCTGCACCCATGTCTGAACTAAGCTCCTTCGCACCTGTACCCGTGTCTGAACTGCGCACCTCCGCACCTGCGTTATGGTTCGCCTGTGGTCCTCAGAATAGAGCCAAATTATCAGTCCTCCAATATGCCCCAGAATGTCAGATCCACAGATTTGATCATGCGTCAAAGTAGATCTTCCTTCTAACACTTAGGTCTCTCCTTGATTTTGCTATCATTCTCCAACCGATCACCAAAATTTCAGATCTTGATTTTCTTTAGATATTTCACCTACAAGAGTACCCAGCCAAATGATCTCCTTTCCTTTTTATAGACTAGCCCTTACTCAAACCATGGTCCAAAACCATAGAATTCCAATACAAGGGACCCAAAACATGGGTTCAATACTTTAGAAGCAAAACCATGGACCAAAACCATAGGATCAAAAACGTCGAACTAAATACCGTGGATCACCCATAAGTTTTCCCACGTGCGTGCACTTTTTTTTTGCATGAAAGTCTGTGAACTTTAGGTCCACACCTTTTGTTCGGAACACCTGCGAACATTTCCACACCTTTTGAACGGAGCACCTATGGACCCCGCCTAAGGCTGCATCTTTGTGAATAGGAACCTGTGGGCCTTTCATTTTCTACATTCTTTGTAGTCTGATCATCAACTTTTTGCTACTGCCCTGCTGCACTATGATCTATCATCTGTGTGAGTTGCCATCAAGGACAATACTTGTATCATAATGCCAAAAATCTCCCCCTTTGGAATTGATGGCAACAACACCAAATCACTCTCCCCCTTTGACATCAAGGACAAAGGGCGGACCAAGATATTCTCTTTCCTTGATAACTATCCCACTGACCATACTCCCCCTGAGAACCTGCTGATACCTCTTCTTCTACTGAAGTGTGCTGAACATGCTCCCCCTGACTGTAAGCAAGGTTTGCAAAAAGGTGTTCTACAAGAAAGAACATGACTTCATACATGATAAGAGACCTTCCTATCACCTAAGACTCATACATACAACTCCCAATCAAGTGGGAATACATAATAAGAACATTACATTATCTTAGAGGCAAAACATTAGAAGCATTATTCAGATCAGCATCCATGTTCTTCTTTTGTACTTGCTCCTCCAAGATCTTCTACTATAATGCCAACAATGCATATTTATAAGAATATATGCTCCCCTTGAACCTGTGCCAACTGATCTCTGACCAATCCATGTATGCGTATACCCCATATGAAATTCGCATACAACAGACAAGATTCAACAGAAAGATGATGCATCAACTACTCCCAGCTTTTGTCTGAGGTATTCAAATGTTTCCCTAGGTAGTGGTTTGGTGAGTATATCAGCAACTTGTTCCTTAGATGGAACATACTCCAACTTGACCTTTTTTTGAAGCACTTGTTCCCGAGGAAAATGATATTTTATAGGTATATGCTTGGTCTTTGAATGCATGACTGGGTTCTTTGAAATGTTGATTGCACTTGTATTATCACATAGGATGGAGATAGGTGGAGTACAAGTGATTTGAAAATCCTGCAAAGTTTGCATCATCGAAAGAAGTTGTGTGCAACAAGATGCAGTAGCCACATACTCTGCTTCAGCTGTAGATAATCCTATTAAACTCTATTTCTTGCTAAACCATGATACTAATCTGGAACCCATAAAGAATGCAGCACCACTAGTGCTTTTTCTATCATCCACGCTTCCGGCCCAATCTGCATTTGTATAAGCATGAAGTGTGAGATCTATATCTCTAGGATACCATAGGCCATAGTTTTGAGTTCCTTGAAGATACTTGAATATTCTCTTAACTGCCTGAAGATGAGTTTCCTTTGGATTTTCCTGAAATCTTCCAACTATTCCCACTGCATGCATGATGTCTAGTTGGGTACCTGTCAAATAAAGCAGACTCCCAATCATGGATCTATAGGTTGGTTCATGCACTACTGCTTATTCATCATTTTCACTGAGGCTGCATCCTGTAACCATAGGGGTACATACTGGTTTCGAATCTTCCATGCATTATTTCTTCAAGATCTTCCTGAGGTACTTGGTTTGAGATAAAATAGATACCGCCTCCATTTTGTTGGATTTATAGACCAAGAAAATATGTCAGTTCTCCAAGCAATGACATTTCGAGTTCTTTCTGCATTACCGAGGCAAAGTTTTGACTCATAGCTTCTTCATTGCTGCCAAAGATAATATCATCTACATACACAACAAGTATTAGCAATTTGTCATTTTCAACTTTTATATAAAGATTGCTATCTGCTGATCCTTTTGAAAAACCTTATTGATGAAGGTATTTGTCCAAACGATAGTACCAAGCCCTTGGAGCCTGTTTAAGACCATAGAGAGCATTTTTTAGTCTGCATGCAAGATTTGGATAATTCCCAACGATGAAACCATCTGGCTGCTCAATGTACACTTCTTCTTCTAAGTCTCCATTTAGAAAGGCTGATTTCACATCCATTTGAAATACTTTGAATTTTTGGAAGCTAGAGAGAGCAAGGAACATTTTGATGGCCTCAAGTCTAGCAATGGGAGCAAACATTTCTTCAAATTCAATTCCTTCTTGTTGAGCATACCCTTTACAAACCAGTCTGGCTTTATTTCTAATAACTTCCCCATTTTCATTCAACTTGTTTTTGAATATCCATTTTGTCCCTATGACATTCTTATCTTTTGGTCTATGAACCAACTCCCAAGTGTTATTTTTCTCGATCTTCTTAAGTTCTTCATCCATTGCCTTGACCTAACATTCATCTTTGCATGCCTCTCTTACATTTTGTGGCTCAGTGGAGGAGAGTAATGCCAAGTAGCTTGAAGCTTCTGCAATTATTCTTCTTGTTTGTATACCAACCTCTTTTTGCCCCAAAATTTGAGATTCTGGATGATTCCTCTGAACGTACCTGGATGGAGTCTTTTCTTCTATCCTTATCTGTTCTTCTGGCACCTCATGGTTTTCTTCTTCATAATGAATCTGATTTGATGTTGATGGATAGTCCCAATCATCTTCGAAATCTTTAGATCCTACCTGCCTAGGAGTTCTTTCTTCTTCATCAACCACTACATCAATACATTCAACAAATTTTCCAAGCCTTTTATTGTAACACTTGTATGCTTTGCTGTGGGGAGAGTAACCAAGGAGAATGCCTTAATCTTCTCTAGGTTCAAACTTGCCAAGATTTTCATCAGTATTTTTGATATAGCATTTAATTCCAAAAATTTTGAAGTATTTTACCGAAGGAGTCTTACCATACCATAGTTCGTGAGGATTCTGAGTGCTATTCACCCAGACATTTGTCTTGTTGAGAATAACAACTACAGCAAATGCAGCTTCGCCCCAAAAAGTTGCGGGAGTTCCAGACTCATCCATCATAGCACGAGCCATTTGTTGAACTGTTATGTTCATCCTTTCCACTACTCCATTTTGATGAGGAGTCCTTGCAGTAGAGAATTCTCTTCTTATTCCATGTTCTTCACAAAAATCGAAAAATTCATTTGAGGTAAACTCCCCACCTCTATCAGACTTGAGGCATTTAATTTTGTGATCTGATTCATTTTCAACCAAGGCTTTAAAAGATTTGAACTTTTCGAAGGCTTCATCTTTGTGCTTCATAAGTCCTATCCAACACATCCTGGAAAAGTCGTCAATGAATAATATAAAGTATTCTTCTCCTCAAGGTGAACTTTTCCTAGATGGAACACATACATCAATATGGATTAGTTCAAGCGGCTTGCTAGCTGATCCTTCCTTCTCAGGGAAGTTAGTTCTGGTTTGCTTACCAAACTGACATGATTTTCATATTGTATTGTCTGGAATTTTGATGTCCAGAAGACCACGAACTGCCTGGTATTTGCATGCTTTCCTTATCTGTGAGAAGCTTAGATGCCCCAATCTTCTGTGCCATAGCCAGTGTTCATCATTCTTGCTTAGATAGCATTGATGTTGTCCTTCTTTGAATATGTATAAATTATTTGGAGTCCTTATGCCTTTGATCACTGTCTTTCCTGTATCAAGATCATGAACACTACATCCATTTGATTGAAATATTACCTCAGTTCCTTGATCACACATCTGACTCACACTCAATAGATTATTCTTTAATCCATCAACATACATGACATTTCTAGCTTTGACCTTCTCCTTTAAATGAATAAAACCTTTACCTTTTATGAGAGCAGGGGTGCCATTTCCAACAGAGACCTTCTTCTCCTTCTCAAGGCACTATATGACTGAAGTTTTTCTTTATCACCCGTCATATGTTTCGAACATACACTGTCGATGTACCATTGATTTTCTTGCCCTTCCACATATAAAGCTATACCACATCTCTCTGGTTGTGGTTCCTTCATTCTCCATGTCTTGGCACTTGAGGCTTGCTCCTTCTGAGTTGTCTGCCGAAACCTGCTCCTGCATTCAGAATCTTCATGACCGAAATTGTTACAAATAGAACATTCTATTTCATTTTCAAGAGCAGAAAAGTTATTGTAGGTTCTTTTCACAATCCTAGTCATACTCCTTTGTTTTTGAGCTTCTCTAGTCATGATTGTCTTATAGGCAACACATTGAGCTGCTTTGTGGCAAAAGTTATGACAAGAGAAACATTTCCCATTGAAGAAACTCCTTGATTATCAAATCTACTGGCCAAATGATTGTAGTTTCTATTGACATCCATTCTTGAGGAAAATTGAGAAGGTTTTACCTGAGGCTGGTTGTAGCTTCTATTTGTCCTTAAAGTAGATTGCCCCCGATTTACCTGGTAGTATTTGTTCATTCTTGAGGTAAATTTTCCGTGATTTACCTGGTGATTTCCATTTGGTCTTTGTTCACTTCTCCTTGCTGCATCAAGATAAATTTTGGAGGTAGATGGTTTCTGCGCTTGGGTTGTTTCTTCATTATATCCCAGACCTGTCTTGATTAGTGGAGAACCCTGCACTTTGATAATCTCATCTAACGTTTCAGATGCTTTAACAAACCTAATATTAAGAGCTTTAGTTTTCTCAATCTCTTTTCTAAGTCCCACTATTTCACATTCTAACTTTTCATGATGTTTTTTCCTTTGAGCCAGTTGACATTGCAAAGTATCAATAATCATATTTTTCTCTTCTAAACAAATTTTGAGTTTAGAAATCTCGTCATAAAGACCTTCTTGATCTATAGCATCCATGAAATCATCATCCTCAAAAGACATTAAAAGTCTATAATTATTACCTTGTTCATCTTCATCACTATTTGAAAGTCCATCACTGTCTTCATGAGTGTAATAGCTTTTCTTATTTACATTCTATTTCTTGTTCCATCTAACAGGTTCCTTACCTTTGTCAAGCTTATCTTTATGAGGACACTTGCCAGCATAGTGGTCGACTCTTCCACAAGCAAAGCATTTGAAAGGCAACTTACCTCTGAATCTTCCAGCACCCCGTTGAAGGTTCTTAAGAAAATTTGATTCTTCCTCTTCTTTTGACATATGTCCTGACTCATAGTAATCTCCTTTGCCTGAAGCCTTGAATGTATCTTCTCTCTAGTCTGATGGTCCTCCTTTCCTCATTTCGTAAGCATTTAGAATTCCGTGTAGCTGTGACATGGTAAGGTTTTGTAGATTCTATTTTTCTTCTATTGCAGAAAATTTTGATTCAAACTTTGAGGACAAAGATCTTAGGACCTTTTCAACCACAACAACCTCTTTTATTTCTTCACCCAAGTTTTTCATACAATTAACAATCTCATCTATAGGTAGGAAATAGTTAGCCACACTTTCATCAGTGTACACTATGAGATTTTCATACTGAATTCTGAGGGTTTGAAGTTTTGCTCGTTTTACCTATTCATCTCCTTCATAGCTTAGAACGATCTTATCCCATATTTCTTTTGTGGATTTGTACTGCATAACCTTGATGAATTCTGATTGAGATAGACATCCTAATAGAGTATTGACAGTCTTTGCATTTGTTTCATATTGCTTCTTGCCAACTGGATCTGTAGGAGTTGCTGAAGGAAAAGTGTACCCTGTATCTATGATATCCCAGACTTCTGTACCAAGAGATTGAAGATAGGCTGTGACTCTTACCTTCCAATAGACGAAATTGGTCCCATCAAAAATTGGTGGCATGATTGATGCTTCTCTCTCGTAGTTGCTCATGATGATAGATCTTCCTTCAAGCGATCAAGCTTCTTATGAAGGACCGGCTCTGATACCAATTGTTGAAAAATAATACTGAGAGGGGGGACGGGGTGAATCAGTATTATCAAATTCTTTTCACTATACCTTCCAGATTTATAATTTAATTTATTCTTCAGATGTTGACAATTAATTTGTATGTAAATACCATATAATAATGAATAGGAACAAGAAAAATAGATAGTCACACCAAAGAAGACTAGATATAAGGTGGAAATCCAATGTGGGTGAAAACCACCTACTGCAATATGTCTCTATCTTCTTTCAATTAGAAACTTAATTTTACAATGATTTTGTACTGGTGCAATCCTTTACCAGTACGCAGGCTGCAACCTGCAGAGAGCTACAACCCTCTCTCGTTTTCCAGACTCTCCTAGAAGGGAGCTAAAACCCCCTTAGCTCTTGTACTAGCTGAGCTACTAGTACGTAGGTGTTCACCTACTGAAGGCTTCAACCTTCTCTTTTCTTCTAGGGACCACGTTTCATAAATTTTTAGACTGGATCCATGAACATTAAACAAACATCAAGTACATGTGTATCAACCAATCTCCTTTATAGAATCAACTACTGAATCAACCACTATCCTCTCAGAATGCAGTAACCAGAAAACAACACCAGAAACCAGACACCTATTCTGAACCCAGAACACAGCAGTAATAGACAAAAGCAGCTAAAATAAGTTTCAAGAAAAGTCCGCAACATCACCAATAGAAACCTGTAGATATCCACACTTAGTCTGTGTCGAGCCTGCAGACTTCCACACTTGCACCTGTCACTGAACTGCGCACCTCCACACCTGCACCTGTTGCTAAACTGCACACCTCCGCACCTGCACCCATGTCTAAACTATGCTCATCATCACCTGTACCCGTGTCTGAACTGCACACCTCTGCACCTGCACTGTGGTTCACCTACGGTCCTCCGAATAGAGACAAATTATCAGTCCTCCAATATGCCACAGACTGTCAGATCCAAAGATTTGATCATGCGTCAAAGTAGATCTTCCTCAGGTCTCTCCTTGATTTTGCTATCATTCTCCAACCGATCACCTGCAAGAGTACCCAGCCAAATGATCTCCTTTCCTTTTTATAGACTAGCCCTTACTCAAACCATGGTCCAAACCATAGAATTCCAATACAAGGGACCCAAAACCTGGGTTCAGTTCTTTAGAAGCAAAACCATGGACCAAAACCATAGGATCAAAAACGTCAGACTAAATACCATGGATCACCCGTAAGGTTTCCCACGTGCGTGCACTTTTTTCTTTTTTTGCATGAAAGTCTGTGAACTTTAGGTCCACACCTTTTGTTTGGAACACCTGCGAACATGTCCGCACCTTCTGAACGATGCACATGTGGACCCCGCCTAAGGTCGCATCTTTGTGAACAGGAACCTGCGGGCCTTTAATTTTCTACATTCTTTGTAGTATGATCATCAACTTTTTCCTACTGCCCTACTTCACTATGATCTGTCATCTGTGTGAGTTTCCATCAAGGATAATACTTGTATCATAATGCCAACATTAAAAACTATGATTACGAATATCATTGCTAGTTTTGAAGCCATTGTCGAGAACCCTCATAGTTATCTCTGATTTCCATCTTGAAAAATCCTTCAGAGAGTGGCAAGCATCATAGTAAGGCATTTTATGTGGAGAATATCAAGTTAGGTTCCCCTGCAAGGTGCATAATTGGATATTCCTCTAAAAGACCTTTCCAATGGTATATGGAATAGAAATACTCATAAGACATGAAGAGATAATACAATTTCATGTTGGGTAGTCTACCTTAGCAAAAGAAGTCTGGAGGTTTGGGCCTTTCATAATAGAAACAAGTGGTGAATGGAAAAGGAGTTGGTCTCTGCACCAGTCCATACTCACTAGGATATCTATTCTTTGTAATACATTCGAGGGTGCATACTAAGAGAAGTCCTAGACTTAGATTTTTTTGTCATAGTTCCATGTTTAGTATGGTTCTAGTTTAGTCCGGGCATTCGATCATAAATAATTTTTACAAAGGAAAAACAAGAAAAGAATCTAAATCCACCCTTTAAATTCCATTCAGGTCGATGATGTAGCATGATGACAAAACTTGTAAAGTGGCATATAGGTGGTGTTGACTGGACCAATGTGATGATATGGCATTTTGTGTAGGGTACACATGGTAGGAAGATTTAGAGTTTTTGGATGGCCATGTGGGTCAAATTCATGATGTTTTCATCTAGTATGATGACATCATCATGATGTAAGAAGTGATTTCATCTAATGATGTGGCATAGTTTTAGGATTTCTTCAAGGTGTTGTGTTTGGAAATGATTTTTTGTGTTATAGAATTTTCAAAATTCGATTGAAATCAAGGTAGTGGGCCAAAAAAAGGAGTTGGTCTAATAATATGGGAAATCTAAGGTATCCAAGGTCTAGGATTTGCAAAAAAATACATAGGTTACACTACCATAGTAAGCAAGCAAGACTTGTTATGGGCTATTCAAACATCTAGATATTTGTGTGATTTATCTAGGTGAAAAAAAAATCTCTAGACCCAGATATTAGCATAAGCACTTAAATGTAAAAGCTTAGGTCATCAACATAGTTACGTGGGAAAAGGGTGCTAAATCTTCCAAGGCTTGAACATTCATAATTTTGAATATGATTCAATTATGAAAAGTTAAATAATTTGTCACAAAGTTGGACTATAGCAGACTATGTGATTGCGAGATCTAATTAATGATTAGAAGTGACAGATAAATACCTATAGAGAATGCAGTGCAAGATTGAGATTATATGCCAGCAAAATTGTAATTCAAGACAAATAAGTTATAAAGAAAAGCATGGTTAGTGGAAATTCATGAAGTGGATTGACATTATGAGGTAGGGAACTAGTCAAAGACAAGCTGAGAGAAACTAAAATATAACAACAATAGATTGCAGTTATAATGAAGTAAAGTAACTCCTTGAACTACAAAAGAATGAATGAAAATTCTCTTCGAGCCCTATGTAAATTGAATGAAACACGTATTCTCAAACACTGTGTAATTTGATTTGAAGAAAAAGAAGTAGTGAACAATATAATTAAGGTTATAGCTAAAGAGTGTGTGCTAAGTGGAGAAGAGTGTAGATTGAGAGTATATGAGCCTCATCACAAGTGTATTGTAAAATTGTGGTGTTGTAAAACATGAAGGTGTGTCCTTGTAGAAGGAATAGCCTAGTGAGGAACGTGTGTGTGTAGATTCAGTAGAGTTTGTTTTATAAGAGCCATGGTATTGGTAAAAAATAGAATTGAAGAAGGTTACTAGAGGCTTGAGTCTGAAAATGAATGAAATGTCGATATGAATGGCTAGAGTAAGTTAGTGCCTACAAATATTAGAGTTTGGTTCCTTGATAAATTTAGTGCTTGTTGATTTGAGGGGGTTAGAGCCTCCTATGCGTGGGTGTTCACAAAGATCTTATGTAATTAGAGTTGTTTCTTTAGATTTACATCATAATAAAAACAATCCTTGGAGAATTTTCTCTTAGAAGGGTTTCCATGTTAAATCGTTATGTACAAATATGGTGTGAATGTTGTATTGTTGTGTGTAAACTAAAAATATTTGAATGATTGGTTAAATAGGAATAGAATTTATAATTACTAATTCACCCCGTCCTCCTCTTAGTAATTCATGACTCCTAAAAATAGAAAAAAACATATTGTTGCAACCAATTTATATTGATGAAACAAAAATTTCAAGACATAAAAGTGGAATATAATCATACAATTATCATTTTCTGCAATAACACTAATACATTCAACATCTCAAGAAATCCAGTCATGCAGTCCAAAACAAAGAACATTGCAATCATGAATCATTTCCTTTAATAACAAGTTACAGAATAGAATATTGATATGGAATATATTGGAATTAAGAATATTGTTAACATAATTACCAAACCCTTTCATGGAGAAACCTTTGAATATCTCATGAACAAGTTTGGAGTGATCTCTCCTTTATCTAAGTAAAGAAACCACTAACGTAGGGAGAGCAACCATGAGTTGGTAGTGCGCTTAGAACGTGAATTTATCTGACAATCTAGGTAATATAGGGTATACGAGCTCTAGGATTTGCAGCAAGAACAAACAACTTAGAGTCTCCTAGACTCTAAATTATGGTGGGACCACATGGTGCACTAAATGTAATGCGACATAGAGAAAATGATAAGTGGGATCTGTTATGGGCTATTTTAACATCCAGATGTCTATTTGATTTATATGGGTGCACAAAAAAAATATTTAGACCTAGATGTGAACATAAGCACCACAAATGTAAAAGCTTGGGTCATTAAAGTGGTTGCATGGGAAAGAGGTGTTAAAGCTTATGGGGATTGAACAATCATAATTTTGCATGGTATTCAATTATAAAAAACCAATGTATTTTTCGCATAGTCTAACTATAGTAGACTATGTGATTGTGGGATATGATTAATGATGAGAAGTGACGGATAACCATGTGTAGATAATGTAGTGCAATATTGAGATTATGTGCTAGCACAATTGCAATTCAGGACAAATAACTTATAACAAATGCATCGTTGGTGGAAATTCATTAAACAGATGGACAATGAGGTTGGGATAGTGTTAAATTAGTGCTGAGAGAAACTAAAGGAGAACAACTATAGACCTCATTTGTAATGGAGTAAAGTAAGTCCTCAAAATATAGAAGAATTAATGAAAATCCTCCTTAATTCCTATGTGAATTGAACGAAGAACTTGTTCTCAAGCAATGCATAATTTTATTTGAAGAAAAACCACTAATGAAAATGATAGTTATGTTTATAGCTAGAGAGTGTGTGCTAGGTGGAGAAGAGTGAAAAATGAGAGTAGTTGAGCCTGATAGAAAGTGTATTGTAGAAGTGTGGTGTTGCAAACTGTGAAGGTGTGTTCCTGTAGAAGAAGGAAGATCCTAGTGAGGCAGAAGTGTGTGCAGAAGTAGAGTTGGTTGTATAAGAGAAGTGGTATTGGCATGAAACAGAATTGAAAAAATCCACTAGAGGTTTGAGTCTGCAAATGCATGAAATATAGATCTAAATTGCTATAGTATGTTGGCATCTACACAAATTAAAGGTTCATGCCTTGAGAAATTTGGTGCTTATTGATTTGATGGTACTAGAGCCTCGTGTGAGTGGGTGCTCACAAAGAACTTATGTAATTAGAGTTGGCTCTTTTGATTTACATCAAAATAGAAACAAGCCTTGGAGATTTTTCTCTAGGAACGGTTTCCATATTAGATCCCTGTGTACCAATATGATGTGAATGTTCTCTTGTTGTGTGTAAATTGAAAATAGTTGAATGGTTGGTTAAATAAGAGTAAAATTTATAGTTACTAAGTCACCTACCTCCTCTTAGTAATTCATGATTCCCCAAAATAGAAAAAAACATATTGTTGCACCCAACTTATCTTGATGAAACAAACTTTTCAAGACATCGGAGTGGAATATAATCATCCAAATGTCATTTTCTACAACAACACGACTATAATCAACATCTCAAGAAATCTAGTCATGCACTAAAAAACAAAGCACATTCCAATCAATTATCATTTCCTTAGATAACAAATTGTAGAATAGAATGTCAAGATAGAATATATTGAAACTAGAGAATATAACGTTGACATATTTACCAAAAAATTTGATGGAGAAACCTTTGAATATCTGGGGAAGAAGTTTGGAGTGATCTCTCCTTTATCTTAGTGAACAAATCACTAATATAGGGGGATCAACCCTTTGTTATTAATGTCAAAGGGGGAGTTAATATAGGCATTAAGTGAAACTAAAAAGAAGTATGGAGAGAATGTGGATAAGGGGAGAAGTAGTATGGAGAGAATGTAGATAAGGGGAGAAGTTGTTAGAATAAGAAGCATATATAAAATTGTTTCCATCAATAACAAAGGAGTATATTGTTGATAATGGTTGCTATTGATGTCAAATGTTTTCCATATGAAAGAGAAAATTACATAGTTAAATAACATATAGATGCCTTTCTGACGATATGTGCAACACCTTCTAACTCTTCCTAGTTGAGGAGAAATTGTTGGGTGTGGAGCCTGATTATCTTTTGTATTCAAAGGTCTCAGCTAGATGTATACACCAAGAAGACTGTACACCCTTTCACGTGGGCCGCATGGGGGGGTGCAGGGGGGTAGATCCCCCTCGGCTGGGGGGTCCGGGGGCCAGTGGTCCCCTAGTGGGGGTTTGGGTGTAGCGCTCCCGAAGCTAAAAATAGATGTAAAATTGCCTTGTAAAAGTCTAGTAATTTCTAGTCAATCTGGGCCGTTCATTAGGCAAATGATCTGACGGTAGAAATTATGTTTAATTTAGGGTTTCTTGCCCTAGAAGGCAACCCCTCACTATATATGAGGGAATTGTTTTGCATCTATGTATATCTATATTTTGAGTGAGGAAGAGAGAGAAGATTGAGAGAAAAGAGGGTGTTACAGTGGATCTCTTGTACGTTGTATCTCTTCAGTTTGCTGGATAATATAATAAAAGGAAGAATTGGTTGTTTCTCCTTGGACATAGCCCAAACTGGGTGAACCACGTATATCTCTGTCTCTCTTGTTTTATGTGTTTTATGTGTTTATATTTATACAATATTTTATGTGTTCCATTGCTCCATGTAATTTTCTAACAACTGGTATCAGAGTCGAATGTCTATTTGGTTGATCAACTCGCAGGAGAGAAGGGTTCCTAGTTCGAGTGGGAGTAATGGCAGAAGATGCTAGGTTTAGGGTTGAAAAATTCAACGGCCAAAACTACCAGCTGTGGAAGATGCAGATGGAAGATTATCTGTATCAGAGAGATCTGTACTTACCATTGAGAGGAAAGACAAAGAGGTCGACAAGCATGATAGACATAGAATGGGATATTCTCGACGGAAAGGCACTTGGAACAATACGGGTGTGCCTAGCGGCATTAGTAGTGTTTAATATTTCGAAGGAAATGACAACATGGGGTTTAATGTCAGCATTGGCCAAACTATATGAAAAGCCCTCAGCCTAAAATAAGGTATTTCCTATGAAGTGTTTATTTAATATGAATATGTTAGAATCTGGATCTGTTGCAGATCATTTAAGTGATTTTAATATAGTTACAAGTCAGTTAAGTTCTCTAGGGGTAAATTTTGATGATGAAGTTAGGACTCTGTTATTTCTGTGCTCATTGTCGGAAAGTTGGAATTGTTTAGTTATGGCCATTAGTAATTTTGTCTCTAGATCTAGTGCTTTAAAGTTTGATGATGTCGTCGGTGAAATCCTTAGTGAGGAAATGCGATGGGAAAGCTCCAATGAGACATCATGTAATTCTTTGACTGCAGAGACTAGGGGAAGAAAAATGGAAAGAGGAAAGAGCCTATGATATCGCAGTAAGTCAAGAAAAGGCAGATCCAAGTCTAGATTAGGGATAGTGTGCTGGAAATGCGGGAAGAAAGGACACCTGAAGAAAGACTACAAGTCTCGGAAGGGAAAAGAAGGAGATGCGCAACAAGAAAATAATCATGAAGCAAATGTAACAGGTGATGTGTTGCAAGATGCTTTGATTCTTTCATTAGAAAATATTATTGATGCCTGGGTGGTAGATTCAGGGGCCTCATTCCATGCCACACCTGGTAAGAAACATTTTCATGATTATGTTCAAGGATATTTTGGAAAAGTTCGATTGGGTGATGATAAATCCTGTAAAATTGTTGGAATGGGTACAGTTTTCATAAAATAGCAGAATGGAAATCAATGGCTATTGAAGGAGGTAAGGGATGTTCCAGATATGAAGAAAAATCTAATTTCAATGGGGCAGTTGGGAGGTGAAGGTTGCGTAAGTACTTTCATAGATAAAACCTGTAAGGTCACTAAAGGATCCCTGGTAATAGCGAAAGGAGAAAAGGTTGGTATATTGTATTTATGCAATGGTATTTCTAACTCTGTTAATGCTTTAACCTCTATAGGAGAAGATACGACATTGTGGCGTCATAGGCTCAGGCACATGGGTGAGAAGGGGATGCAGATTCTTCACTCTAGAAATTTGTTGCCAAGTTTGAAGCATGTTGATTTAAAATTCTGTGAGAATTGTGTTTATGGAAAATAAAAGAGAGTCAGATTCCTTAAAGTTGGGAAAGAAAAGAAGAGCAAAAAGTTAGAGCTTGTGCATACAAATGTATGGGAACATGCTCAGGTATAATCTCTTGGTGGCTCTCGTTATTATGTTAGTTTTATTGATGATGCAACCAAAGAAACCTGGATTTATTGTATTCGAAATAAATCTGATGTATTTGATACTTTCAGTAAATGGAAATATTTGGTTGAAAATGAGACAGGGAAAAGGTTGAAGTGTCTTAGATCAGATAATGGAGGTGAATATTGAAGCAAAGAGTTTGGTAGGTACTGTTTAGAGAATGGAATTTGTAGAGAGAAAATAGTTCCAGGAACACCACAAGAAAATGGTGTGTCAGAAAGGATGAACAAGACAATCATGGAGCACGCAAGGTGCATGAGATTGCATGTAGGATTTCCTTTACAATTTTGGGTAGATGTTGTAGATACTTCTATTTATCTAATAAAGAAAGGGCCTTCATGTTCCTTGGATGTAGGAGGCATGGATAGGTAAAAAGGTAAACTACTCATTTTTAAATACTTTTGGTTGTGAAGCTTTTGTCCACATTAATAAAGAAAATAGAACAAAGCTTGAGGCAAAATCAAAGAAATGTACCTTTATTGGATATGGTGTTAATGATTTTGGTTATTTCTTATATGATTATGAAAATCATAAAATCATTAGGAGCAAAGATGTAATATTCAATGAAAAGGTCTTGTATAGGAATCAGTTGTAGGAAAAGAAACAAGAAAAAGAAAATAGAGAATACATAGTGCTTGACGATATCACAAGAAAAGTGATGGTGCCTCAAAATCATAATGATCAACAGCCAGAACAACAACCAAAACATCAACAAGCACTTCAAACACCTGAAAGTGGTGTTAGAATATCTACTAGGATAAGTAGGCCCCCTAAATGATACTCTCCTTCATTATATTATGTATTGTTGACTGATTCTGGTGAACCAAAATGTTATGAAGAAGCAGTGCAGGTAGAAACCAGGAAGAAGTGGGAGCAAGCCACGAAAGAAGAGATGGACTCCTTAGCACATAACCAGACTTGGGACTTAGTCAGGTTGCCTGCAGGTAAAACAACATTACAGAATAAATGGCTTTACAAGCTAAAGGAAGAAGATGGAGGAAAACAAAGGTACAAATCTAGACTTGTAGTGAAGGGGTTTGCATAGAAGAAAGGTATTGATTTTGATGAAATATTTTCTCCTGTTGTTAAAATGACTTCAATCAGAACTATTTTAAGTCTACTAGCAGTTGAAGATTTGCATCTTGAGCAGTTAGATGTAAAGACAACCTTTCTACATGGGGATTTGGAGGAAGAGATATATATGTAGCAGCCACAAGGATATGAGGTAAAATGGAAGGAGAAACTAGTGTGCAGGTTGAAGAAGAGTTTGTATGGCTTGAAATAGGCTCCAAGGCTGTGGTATCTAAAATTTGGCAGGTTTATGTCTAAACAAGGTTATACTAAATGTCACTTTGATCATTGTGTTTATCTCAAAAGGAAAAATGATGGCAGCTATATTATATTGTTATTGTCTGTAGATGACATGCTTGTTGCAGGTTCTAACATGTAAGAAATAAATGTGCTCAAAAGGAAATTGGCAAAATCATTTGCAATGAAGGATTTGGGTGCTGGAAAACAAATCCTTGGTATGAGAATAACTAGAGACACGAAGAATCGCAAAATAACATTGTCTCAAAGTGAGTATATAGAAAAGGTGTTGAAAAGGTTTAATATGCAGAATGAAAAACCAGTTAGTATACCTTTGGCTAGCCATTTCAAATTAAGTAGGGAGGCATGTCCCAAGACTCAGGAAGAAATGGCTCATAGGTCTAGAGTTCCATATGCATCAGTAGTTGGAAGCTTAATGTATGCAATGCTTTGCACAAGGCCTGATATTGCACATGCAGTGGGAGTTGTAAGTAGGTACATGAACAATCTAGGAAAAGAACATTGGATGGCAGTGAAGTGGATTCTCAGGTATTTGAGAGGTACCACAAATCAAGCATTATGCTTTGGTGGTTCAAACATTACTCTATAGGGATATGTTGATGCAGATATGGCAGGTGATAGAGATAAGAGGAGGAGCACAACAGGGTATGTGTTTACTGTAGGTGCAATAGTTGTGAGTTAGGTTTCAAAAATCCAAAGTTTTGTTGCACTTTGAACAACAAAAGCAAAGTATGTTGCTGCTACAGAGGCTAGTAAAGAAATGATTTGGTTACAAAGGTTTTTGGATGAATTGGGCAAGAAGAAGGAATTGGGCACGTTATACAGTGATAGCCAGAGTGCCATACATCTTGCAAAGAACTCTACATTTCATTCCAAGACTAAACATATACAACTCAAGTACCATTTCATACGGTCAGCATTGGAAGATGGACAGTTGAAGCTGGAAAAGATACAGACTAGCCAGAATCCTGCATATATGCTAACAAAAGTTGTAACCAGGGAGAAACTGAGAATCTGCTCAGTTTCAATTGGTATTCAAGTATGATGAAGAAGATGAGAAATAGATAGGTCTAAAGTGGAGTCATTGTCTAGCAAATGAAGCAGCAGTGGAGTTGCTATAATCAATCTACAAGTGCGAGATTGTTGGGTGTGGATCCTGATTATCTTATGTATTCAAAGGTCTCAGCCGGATGTATACCCCAGGAAGACTATACACACCTCCACGTGGGGGGGTAATCCCCCCCGGATGGGGGGTCCAGGGGCTAGTGGTCCCCTGGCGGGGGTTCGGGGGCAGCGCCCCCAAAGCTAAAAATAGATGTAAAATTGCCTTGTAAAAGTCTAGTAATTTCTAGTCAATCTGGGCTGTTGATTAGGGGGGTGATCTGACGATAGAAGTTATGTTTAATTTAGGGTTTCTTGCCCTAGAAGGTAACCCCTCACTATATATGAGGGAATTTTATTGCGTCTATGTATATCTATATTCTGAGTGAGGAAGAGAGAGGAGTTTGAGAGCGAAGAGGGTGTTACAACGGATCTGTTGTAGGTTGTATCTCTTCAGTTTGCTGGATAATATAATAAAAGGAAGAACTGGTTGTTTCTCTGTGGACGTAGCCCAAACTGGGTGAACCACATATATCTGTGTCTCTCTTGTTTTATGTGTTTATATTTCTGCAATATTTTATGTGTTCCATTGCGTCGTAATATATAATTTTCTAACAAAAACAATATATATATATATATATATATATATATATATATATATATATATATATATTCAAAAAATTATTTCCCCACAACCAGGAAGAGCAAGAAGGTGTGCCACATATCGTCAAAAAGGTCTCTAAATATGTTATTTGACTATGCAATTTTCTTTCATTTGGAAAACACACACACACACACATATTACCTTGCTAGAACACAAGTTGACCCTACCAAAAGACAAGTCAACCCTGCCTTACATTCTCTAATGCATTATAAATAGACATTGCGTAGGAGAACTTTAGACATTTTCTCGAGTCAATTTTTTTATGTTTTATAAATGAGTAAGAGCATGTATGAGGTCCGTACCTCATGAAATAATGAGAATAAAAAAGAAGTTGAGCTCAAGAATATTTCACTCTGTTACTTGAGTTGTGGGAACAATTTTGGCATAATTTTTGGGAAGGGTTTCCATATTCTGAAAGATAGTTGAGGCCAAGTTTTTCTATTCATACACACTGAGGATTTTTTCAGTCTTGTTGAAGATCACATTCTGTTGACGCCAAACCATATTGAGGTGCTTAAGTCCTACTTTTGAGGAGACTAATTCATGTTGAAGAGGAGGTTGAGTTTTCTTGGGATGATTTTTGTTGGAGGTTAAGTTCTAGGGTGGTTTGGGTAAAAGCTACCAGGATGGCATACCTTCTTTTGGAAGAATTTATAAACCTAAATATTTTTTCTTGAATAGTAAATAGTTGTATGTTGGTGCTTACACAAGATTTGTGTCCTCATTTTATTGACAAGTTGGTCCTTGAAATTTTCTTCGTTGGTGCTTACATATTATTGGTCTCCTCACAAGTGGTTGTAATAAATTGAAGAATGTTTGACAGGAATTCAAGTGCTTCTTCTTCAAGTTAGGATTTCATTTTAATCTTTCATGTATTGTGTTGATGATTGATTATATCATGATATTTTAGCCTTATGATTAATAAAGTGAAAGGAATTTAATTTTATTTGATAATGATTCACCACCACCCTCTTAGTATCATTGTCTATTTCCAACATGTTATGAACATCACTAACAGGCCCACATTCCCTTAAGAGTTTGGAAGAAATGTAGAAATTATGGTGAATATTTACAACTTCTCATGAAGTTTTAATCAAAATTAGAAGACAAAATCCTACTCTACTTCTCTGCGGAAGTTAATTCACAATTTAGAACAAAAATATGAGTCATTCAATAATAAATAAAAAACATGAACACATTATTTTTCTTGGGGAAAGAAATTTAATAAAAAACCCTAATTCTTGTTTGCATTAATCTGATGAATAGAGATTTATTACAACTTCTTTTCTCAACTTAGAACAAAATGCAAGTGAATAACCTATATTTCTCCTCACTGAGAAGTTTTGACCCAAACTTAGTTAATTTATACCTCTTCTTGAGCCCCTATTTCCTTGCGCAATTACTTGAGAAATTTGTCCCCTATTATTTAGAAATTTCTCCAAATGGGTTGCGCAATTCCCATGGTTGATCATTAGACTAAATGCAACACCTGCACACTCAAGACAAGTATACAATTGATGCTACAGTGCCTTTGAATCTCCACCACACCTGGTGAACTAAAATTATCTATATGAACTAGCTATTTCGGGTTGATTAATCAGTTAAATGGATTATCACTGAGTTTGACTAAAGTCCCACTACACAACTGACCTTTCACTAGTTCCTCCAACAATTGGAGCTAGTTTAATTGAAAACAACTTGAGATAACTAACATTGATTGCTACAAATTAGCAATAACACATGCTTAACTAAACTATAACTCCTCCAACTTGAATTTAATGAGTAAACTAGGAGACATAATCCATGTCACACAAGTTAACTACTTCCAAGTTGTCTGCTCATGTGGAAATTCAAATTTTCTCAATTTAATGAAGGAAAAATCAAATTGAGAATTCTTGCTATATTTTTCAACACTCCCTCTCAGGAAGAAAGGGATTATTAGCCACCCCTATCCTACAACTTTGGAACTCGAACTTCCCTCTTGACAAGGCCTCTGTCAAAATGTCACCATCTTGTTCCTCTGTCGCAATGTATTGTAGCAACATTATTTGCTTATGTACACAATCCCGTAAATGGTGATACCGAATATCTATATGATTGGATCAATCACTAAATACATTATTCTAGAGAGATAGATGAAAATCTGATTATCACAGTATCTCATAGTTAGATCCATCATCTGACCAACACAGTCCAACAAGTATCTTTCTCATCTAGATTGCCTCACATGCTGCTTTACTTGCAGCTACGTATTCTGCTTCTACTGAGCTAAGCACCACATATATTTTATTCCTATTTTACCAAGAGACAACTGCAGACCTAACATTGAAAATTCCACATGGTGTACTCTTTCGGTCTGATGGACCCCTTGCCCTATCTGTATCTATGAATCCACACAACTTCATTCCCTCTTTCCATCTCTACCATAGTAAAAAATGGCTAGTGCCTCTAAGGTAATATAAAACATGCTTAGCTTCCTTTTAAAATAATTTGGTTGGCATAACCATAGCTTTGTTCAACTGGATAACTACATAGGTGTTCAGAAGATATATTAGTGAACCCACTAGCTTTTGATAAATGGTGGAATCGACTTCTTCACCTGGAGTCACATCCTCCTTCCTCTAACTGATCGTTGGAGGTGTCTCCATGGGTTTGAAACTCTCCATGAAGAACCTCTATAGTATCTCATTTGCATAATTTCCTTGACAAAAAAACAATTCCTCATCACATTTCCATACTTCCAACTTGAGGAAGTACATCAGACCCATGTCCTTCATTTAAACTTCCCTTGCAAGGTCCTCCTTCTGAGATCTGATCAACTCCTCATTGCCATTTATAATTAAATCATCAAAATATAAGAATATAATAATAATTGTACCTTCTACCAAGACGAGATAGAGGTTTGTTTATCCACTTCACTTTTGTTGAAGCCCAAACATATGAGATAGTTAACAATCTTAGTGTACCAAGCACCGGGTGCTTTTTTGAGACCTTACAATGCTCGCTTGAGTTTGCAGACATGAAACTCTCGATAAAATGTCTCAAAACATTATAGTTTCTTGATGTACACCTCCTCCATAATAACTCCATTGAGAAATGTTGTTTTTACATCTATTTGGTGGATCTTCCACCCAATCTATGCAAACAAAGCAAGAATTGCTCGAATGGATGAATACCTTTCCCCAAGAGAAAATGTCTCCTCACAGTCAATTCCATCAACTTGAGAGAATCATTTGGCCAGAAATTTGGCCTTATACCTCTCTATGATTCCATCTACTACATTCTTAACCTTGAAGATCCATCTTGAACCCATAACTAATTTATCTTCCAGTCTTGGAACCACTTCCGAAACACTATTCTTTATAGTGGATTCATATTCCTCCACCATTACATCAACCCATACGCGTTTCTCTGTTGCTTCCTCAAAAGAGGATTTCTTAGTCTCTACAAGCTCAGTCATTAGAGCCATGTAGCCAGTGTACCACTAAGGTGACCTTCTTTACCTACGTAAATTTGAAGGAGCCCCCACATTATCCCTCACATCTTGCACAAGTCTATCCACTTCCGTGGCTCTTTTCCTAACTTCTCTAGATGGTTCTGCTTTAGTGGATGTTTCCACACTCTAGTCCTCAATTCGTGGCTGCTCCATAACTTCTTGAGGCTCCTCCTTTCGAGCTAAAAGGTCCTCTGTTGATGGGATCCGAATCTCCCTCTCATGAGAGAATTGCATTGCTTTCCCCTCATCAAATTTTACATCCCTTCACATAAATGCCATTTTGATGGATGGAAGGTACACATGGTAGTTGTGTGGAGTTTATCTGTAACCCAAAAACACCCCCTACTAAGTTGTCAGCTCAAGATTCTTCCTTAATTCTTTGGAGACATGGCAGTAAAAAGAGGCCCCAAAAACCCTAAAATGTGACACATCTTATTTACTCTATCAGAAATCCTCCTTTGTTGTAATCATACAAAGAATCCGATGAAGACTTTGGTTCTATAAATATATTGTTGTTTTGCATTCCTTAGCGAAAAAACAAAAAGGTAGTCCTTGGTCATGCAACATCACCCTTTCCGCTCCCACAATGTTGTGGTTCTTTCTCTCTACCACCCCATTATACTGTAGGTTGTGGGTTATTGTCAATTCTCTTCGAATTCCTTCTTTCACAAAGAAATTCTTAAATTCATTTAACATGTAATCACCTCCATTATCACTTCTGAGAGCCTTCACCTTCTTGTCAGTTTCTTTCTCAACAAGTGCCTTGAATTATACGAACTTGGAGAGTGTCTCATCTTTCTTCCGCATGGAGAAGATCCAACACTTCCTTGAAAATTCATCAATAAAAATCACAAAAGATCTATATCTGCTAGTGGAGGTTATCGATAAAGGTTCGTAGACATCAAAGTGGATTCTTTTTAGGACTACATGTTCTTTGTTCTCCCAATCATGGAATGTGGATTTTGTGTACTTCCCTAAGGTACATCCTTTGCATACATCCCACTACACAAGTGCTCCTTTGGGGAGGCCAGTGGTTATTTGTTGCATAATATTTAAGGCACCATGATGCAAATGACAAAGTAGTTTGTTTCAAAGTTATCATACATCATGGCGACACACTTTCTCCACCTTAGTGCTTAATGAAACATAGTCTTGCATGTTTGGCTTATACAATTTCTTCACATGAACCTTGATCTACTTCACCTTTCCCATGTCTATGTCTTAGGAATGCTTATCTTTTTCTAAAGATCACATCATAACCATGATCTTCCAAAACTACAACAATGACGATATTTTTCTTTAGGTCTAGAATAAACATGACATCCTTCATATTGAGAGGAGAGCACAACACCCTCTGAAAGGTGACTGTACCAATCTTGGTGATGTTGTACCTTCCATCATCCCCTAGATTGATGTGCATCTAGAGATAATTCACCTCCAGGTCACTAAAAAAGTCTCTAAACCCTATCATGTGAAATAAGGAACCTAAGTCCAACTACCACACACTCCCCATCAATTTACTGGCTATGCATACGATAAGGGTAAAGCCGATGCAGGAGCATTGGCTCAGAAATATCATTGTATTTTAGTAGACATAGGGGGCCTTGCATTTTCAAGCAAGTTGGATTCCTATGTATGTAATTACTAAAGCTTTGAGTGGTTAGAATAGGAATTAATTAGATATTGTGAGGATGCTCTTGAATGTAGGAGAACATGAGTGATTAATGATGATGAAAGAGTTGGAAATCAATTATAACTCTTATTGGTCTCATGATTCGAGGAAGTAGAGAGGATTCTTAGGGATAAGTAGGAGTTAAAAGTGGACTTAGAAGATATTAAGGAGTTAGTTTAGCATATTAAGGATCTCAACCAGAATTAGTTCAACAAAACCTATTTGTATAAATGTAACCGTACAAGGCTTAGAGTGAGTTAGTCAGTCAGTCATTAGTTAGAGTGTGAAGAGTTTGTTTATAATCCTATGGGTAGATAGGGAAACAGAGGCCACTAATATTGGAAATCAGGCCTGAGAGAAGAAACTGTGTAAATAATTGTTTACGAATACAGAAACTCGATTTCAAACCTGTGTAGAGTACATGTCTGATTAAATTGTAATTATTTATAGACGAAGTGTTTTTGCATAAGATATGTGTGTGCAAATGAAATCATGAAGGACAGAGTATGGCAGAGAAACTTTGTGTTATAACGTAATTACACCGAAAGGTGAACTAGATCAGGTCAACAAAGGAGATTGAATAAACATAACGGAAGTCGTCGAATTGTAGAGATTGGCGGAACTTAGTGGCGAAAGAGGAATCTAGAGAAAAACATCATGTTGATGGATTCAGATCTACGGTCATCATGTGGTGAAGATGCACCGACGCTAATCATAATGGAGGAGTTGTTTTCATAGGTGGAAGTGGTTTCTCACGCGGCCACAAGATGGTAAGTGATAATTAGAACGATGGACTCGAGAAAGTTATAGACTATGATCTAATCTAGTTGATGTCTAGATAGATCATAGCCATCCATTTAATGGCGATCAGACGGATATCGCTTGCTTAAAGTGCACAAGGTTTAAATTTAAAAATGGATGCGATGAGGATTTGTGCAACGGGATTAAAACTGCGTTGAAATCTGACCATCAAGACCGTCTGATGGTTGGTGGATCAAATGGTAATCATTTGCGAATAAGTGTGTGGTTCATCTTTTCGAGTGGACTCGATATGTTATTAAGATAGGTTAATTTTATTTGAGTTCCAGTGGGTGAATGGATTAAGGTTGAAGTCCGCGCGATAGTCATTGATCTGAAGGGTGAAATCAATGGTGAGAATTTGAAGAGGAAGGTTGAGCATCAATATATGTGCCAAGGTCATGGAATGGCGGAAAGGTAAGGCTTAAGTGTGGTTTAAGTAATATTTCTATTAGACGAGAAATAATAGAAATAAGCAGAATATGTATATTATGGGTTAAGTTAAGTTTAACTAAAGACGAAGACCATGATATGGGATTTGGTTAATATGTGCAGATAATAGAATTAACCAAAGTTTATGAAGGTTATCAAGTTCCACTAGAAAGGTTAATTAAAGGTTAGACTATTGGATAGTTAATGAAACGTTTCCTCTTAAGCACATAATTAAGAGACCTTAAACCTTGCATTGTGAAGGTTTTCACCATGGATCAGGTGATTAATCTTGGAACATGTATATGGCATGAAATTTATATGCATACTGTGTCGGTATTTGTGGCTTAGGCTGCATCATTTGGTATCAGAGCCAGTTAAAGCTATTTTTAATTAAAGCAGAATTATGCAGAATGCAAGTGTGATTACAAAAAGAAGAGGAGATCAGGTTATTGAATCTGATAAGTAGAAGGCATGACATAAGATGAGAGTAAGTGATACTCTTAAGAAGAGATTGTAGAAGCATAAAGAAAGAAAAATTATGTTTGTTCTCTTGAGGAAAATGGAGATTCACTCAAATGTGAAGAGTGGATGGAGACTGCTTGTGAAATCATATAGGTATTGTTTTATTTAACTTTGGTTTAGGTTTGTCAAGTTAAAGACAGAGTAAATATTGATAGAAGTGGATAGACAAGGAAATATGTATGTGTCCTAAAGAACAAAATGAATGAAAGAAGTGGAAATGAACTTGAAGAATTCGACTGAAGGTTAGATAGAGAGGACAAATTTGTTCCTAGAAGGAAGTTGAGCAACAGGCTTTTGAAATCTTGGGAATGATCCTTGTTTAAATAACATTGATATGATGGTAACAGCAACTAGTGAAGCATCTCAGCAAGAAGATCACAACTTGAAGAGCAATGATGAAGGAATCCAATAAAGGTTTCTGAGAGAGAGTGGCAGAACCTAGTATTTCAGTTGTGTATAAAATACAAGAGGACAATTGTGTTCTCAAAAGTGCAGATGAGTTGAAGTCTAGAGTATGGAGTTCTCATATGGTTCCAAAGAGAACCAGAGGGATGCCAAAAGACTAATATCCGAGGAGAGAAGCTTTGTGAGGTATCATGCAGCAGGGAGGACTTGCTATTATAGAGACTTGCGCAACTCATAGTGAGTGAGTGAAGAAATCATAGAAATAGAGAAGAAGATGACTACTGATAGTCATAGCAGAGGTTCTAAGGAAGACTACAAAAGAAGAAAAGTGAAGAAAGAAGATTCCAAGGCAAATGGAAAGAGAATGAATCAAGAGGAGATTGACAAGGAGATTGTTGAGTTAAAAGAACAACTCAATGTATTAAGGATGATACTAGAGGAAAACCAAAGACAAGGTTGGGTCTTGAGGAAAAAGGTAGTGAAGTGGCCTAAGTTACAGAGAAGGATACAACAGAGGCAAGTGAAGGGCCTGGTGGAAGAAATCAGAGAAGCTGAGTTGGAAATGGAATTTTCCATTTGTAAAGCAGAACATGGTGAAGTTCTGGGTGAAGATGAAGAATCAAAAACTAAACCTTCAGTTAAGACCAAAAGGTCACATGATTTTAAATATGATAATTTATGTATGTTTGCAAGTGAAACATGTGGAAAAGGAAATTTTTCTAAGATTGTCATAAAGGAGGAAGAAGACAGACAAAATCTTAATTATGTTCTGAAAGAAGATGAGATAGATAGGTCTCATGTAAATGCCCGTACATAGTTGGGGAAAAGTTTTACTTTTCAACATATTGCAAGGACTGAAAGCAGAGGAAGTTTGACTCATGATGATGGCCAAAAGAAAGAAGAAGGGGAGAAGGATATCAAGCAACCAAGTGAAGGACTTGATAAGATTGAAGAGAAGACCATCAAAATATTTCTGAGTCATGTAGAGGACTTGGAATAGTAGAAGGACTTAGCGATTGACTCATAAAATGACATCATGAGGTCCTATGCTTTTAAAATTGACAAGTTGTGTGTGAATGCAGGTATTGTAGAAGACAAACCATCCTATGGAACTGTCTTGAGTAAAGCTAAAAGTTTCCAAGCAATGTATGATGATGACAATCTTTCAAATGAAGATCAAGTTGAGTTACTATAATAGGAGTTCATAAGTTCCTTGCTTAGTAAAGGAAACATCTCTAGTAGAGATGAGACAACTATATCTTATGATAAAAAATTTGTTACTGGTAAGGATAAAGAGAAATTTATTTTCTTAAATGGCCAAAGGAAGAGTGATGGACAAACATCTCAAACTATCATAAAGATAGAGGGTCAAAATTTTATTTTGATGGAGAATGAAGAAGTAGTGTCACCAAGAGATTATACTTATGACAAAGAAGAAAATAGTGATGATTGTACAAAGATTTTAGGAGAAATCCCAAGTGAGATGGAAATTTTATGGAATGAGATAAGTGTTTTGGAGGAAAGGCTAGAAAACCAAAGAGTAAGTTCTCAGGTTGTAAAATTAGAGCTGAATGAGAATGAAGAAGTTCACTACAGTGGACAAGAGAAGGAAGATATCATTGAAGTAGATGATGTTGAGAAGAGATCTATTGAGAATCTTATAAGTTGTTTGGAGAATGAAGAGGAAGATAGACTTGTGGGAAGTCCCATGAGCTCTTTGAAGAGTTAAGATCAACAAATGGATATGCTGATAAACAAGGCTGACAGGCATAATGTTTTTATTTCTGACATTCTGTGTGTGGCTGTAGATTTAGAAAATGAAGATCAGTTATTGCAAGCTATTATACACGTTAAGGAAGATGAGAAGCCTGAAAAATGCCTCATGTGTAATGATATATTAAAGATTATGCTGGTAAGAGGACATCATGTTTCTCATGATTGGTGTAAGCAAGCAGGTTTTGAAGTAGATAAGGATGGAAAATATTCTACAGGTATCATAGAAATTGAAGAAGATTGTAAGCCTATATATGATGATGAACACTTCTTAGAAGAAGAAAATTTTGAACTGGTACAGAAGAAGTATATAGATGCATTGCTTAATAGAGGACAAGTTTAGAATGAAGATCAAAGAGATGAAGATAAACACAAAGATTGTGATATGGATAAAGGAGAATCAGGTAATAGGCAGTCACTTGAAGTTTTCTTGAAGATGAAGGAAATGTATAAAGACATTTCAAAGAGGTAAGATCGGAATTGCATTCTGATGGAGAATCAGACTATGTTGTCTCATGAGAACAACCAAGGGGGAGCACATGCACATTTAGATAATGATGAGATACTAGTTGACGGTCTCGTGAATTCTTTTGAGAATTTAAATTGGCATATTGATGTGCTAATAGAGAAGGAAAAACCAGAGCAACAAGTTGAATTGTTTCCAAAGAAAGAGAAGCCACAAAAGCCTTATGATTTTTATTTTAACAATTGTTTTATGATTAGAGGTTTTGTTGCAGACAAGGAGTAGAAATTAGGTGTTGCATAGGGATATATCTTCAAGGATATTTAGGAAGTTTGGGTGGAAGCAATATCTACAACAGTACCTGGAGCAATCGCAAGAGTAATAGCGGAAGTTGAAGTAGAAAAAAATGAAGAAAGTAATCAACAGTTTAAATATCAATGGACAATGTGCAGTGAGATGCAGAATGTGAAGGTGCCGAAGTTAGTGGACAACAACAACAACCTGAAGCAGAGAGAAATGTATCGGCACAAGGATTTGTTGGAGATAGAGATTGAAAAATTATGGCAGTTGATGATGAAACAGTCCAGGTTGAGGAAAATGATAGTAGGAGGAGTGATCAATCAAAATTTAAAACTGATTGGAGAGAGGAAGATGAACCAGAAGACAACATGTATACAACAGCAATAAAGGAGCAAGGCTTTTGGGTAGTTACAAACTAAAGTTTGGGACCCTGGAGGTTTTCTAACAACATATGAGAACACATGATCAAGAGATCATGAATGTTTTCAACATTGGGAGTCTAATGCAGGACCATTGGCTCAGAAATATGATTGTATTTTAGTAGACATGGGGGGTCTTGTGTTTTCAAGGAATTTGGATTCCTATGTATGTAATTATTAAAGCTTTGATTGGTTAGAATAGGAATTAATTAGATATTTTGAGGAAGCTCTTGAATGTAGGAGAACATGAGTGATTAATGATGATGAGAGAGTTGGCAACCAATTGTAACTCGGTCTCATGATTCGAGGAACTAGAGAGGATACTTAAGGATAAGTAGGAGTTAAAAGTGGACTTAGAAGATATTCAAGAGTTAGTTCAACAGATTAAGGATCTGAACCAGAATTAGTTCAACACAACCTTTTTGTATAAATGTAAGCCTAAAAGTCTTAGAGCAAGTTATTCAATCAGTCATTAGTTAGTGTGTGAAGAATTTGTTTGTAAGCCTATTAGCAGATAGGGAAATAGGGGCCACTGATATTGGAAATCAGGCCTGAGAGAAGAAACTAAGTAAATACTTGTTTACGAATACAAAGATTTGATTTCAAACCTGTGTAGAGTACATGTGTGATTAAATTCTAATTATTTATAGATGAAGTTTTTTGCATAAGATATGTGTGTGCAAATGAAATTGTGAAGGATAGAGTATCGTAGAGAAACTCTACGTTATAATGTAATTACGCTAAAAAGCGAACTAGATAAGGTCAACAGAGGAGATTGAATAAGCATAACGAAAGCCATCAGATCGTTGAGATGGACGGATCTTAGTGGTGGAAGAGGAATCCAGAGAAAAACATCATAACCGTCGATGGATTCAGATCTACAGTCATCACGTGGTGAAGATGCGCCAGCATTAATTAGAATGGAGGAGCGATTTTCATAGGCAGAAGTGGTTTCTTGCGCGAACACAAGATGGTAAGCAGTAATTAGAAAGACAAACCCAAGAAAGTTATAAAATGTGATATAAATCAGTTGAAATCTAGATAGATCACAACCATCCATTTAACAACAATCGGATAGATATCGCATGGTTAAAGTGCATGGGGTTTAAATTAAAAACTAGACGTGATGAGGATTTTTTCAACGGGATTAAAACTACGTTGAAATTTGGCCATCAGGACCATCTGATGGTTTGTGGATCGAATGGTAATCGCACGCAAATAAGTGTGTGGTTTAGATTTTCGAGCAGACCCGATATGTTACTAAGACAGGTTAACTTTATTTGAGTTTGGGTGGGTGAATGGATTAAGGTTGAAGTCTGTGCGATTTCCATTGATCTGAAGGGTGAAATCAATGGTGCATATTTGAAGCAGAAGGTCGAGCATCGATATATGTGCCAAGGTCATAGAATGGCAGAAAGGTAAGGCTTAAGTGTGGTTTACGTAATATTTCTATTATACGAGAAATGATAGAAATAAACGGAATATGTATATTATGGGTTAAGTTAAGTTTAACTAAAGTCACAGACCATGATATGGGCTTTGGTTAATATGCGTGGATAATAGAATTAACCAAAGTTTATGAAGGTTATCAAGTTCCACTAGAAAGGTTAATTAAAGGTTACACTATTGGATAGTTAATGAAACGTTTCCGCTTAGGGACTTAATTAAGAGACCTTAAATCTTGAATTGTGAAGGTTGTCACCATGGATCAAGTGATTAATCTTGGAACATGTATATGGCATGAAATTTATATGCATGTCGAATGGGTATTTGCAGCTTAGGCTGCATCAAAATCCAGGCTCAAATTGTGAAGCTAAGGCTTCACCTACTACTACTCCTGAGGTCTTCTTATTTGCCTTTTTGTGTGGACACTTCATGGTATAGTGCCTAAATTCATGACAATGGAAGCATTTAATTTTTGACAAATCTTTCTTCTTGCCCCGTAGGATGGATTCTGGTTTGGTTTGAGATTTCTTCCCTTTTCCTTTCTTTCCCTTTCCAACCAATGCAACATTTTCTTCATCCTCTCCCTTGGATGAAGTCCTATCTCTAGTATTCTGCATTATTTCCTCTTATACCAAATCAAACCATAAATGTTCAAAATTCGATAGTTTCTCCCTCCCATTGCCTAAATCTTGATAGCCATGCCAGCTCTTGGGAAGGTGTAAGAGGGCTAGGCTTACCAAGTCATCCTTTGAAATAGTAAAAGAAACTCTTGGAAGCTCAGCACAGACTTGTGTGAACCTTGCTCAGATATTGAGGGATAGTCTCGTTCTTCTGCATCTTGATATTTCAAAGTTTATCCTTGAGCGCTAGTTTCCTATGGTCGCTTCTATTCTTGAATAAATGTGTCAGTTCCTGCCACATTACATAAGGAGTTTCTTTCCCATGGACATTGGTGACAATTTGGTCCCTTACTCCCTCCATTATTATTCTCCCCACCTTGTGTACATCTTTCTTCCACTCAGCTAGTTTCTTGGCATTATATGCATGTGGTTATGAAACATTTTTCTTGATGTATTCTAGCAAGCCATTTTCATCCAATACCACCTCCATGCAATGAAATTAGAGTTTCCTTCCCATGAATACTCTAGCCTCAGCCCATTTAACATCATCTTCTAAACTCTAAAGAGATCCTCCTACACTAAACTAAAAAATTCGAACTTCCTGAGAAACAATTTTAAAATTACCACTCTAATGTGAATCTTGCTCTAATACCATGTAGAAATTATCATCTAGATTTGCAAATGCTCATGAAGTTTTAATCAAAATCACAAGACACAACCCTACTCTACTGCTCTGTGGAAGTTAATGCACATTTTAAAAAAAGGTCTCAAACATGCAATAGGAAACAACATTTTTCTTGGGGAAATCAATTTGCTAAGAAACCCCAATGTTTGATTGCATTAATATGATGAATAGAGATATATTATAAATTATTTCCTCAACCGAGCACAATCTGCAAGTGAATCACCTATCTCTTTACTCACTAAGAAGCTCTGACCCAAACTTAGTCAATTTCTGCCTCTACTTGAGCACCTATTTCCTTGCACAATTCCTTGAGACATTAAACACCTATTATTTAGAAATTTCTCCAAAATGGATTGCGCAATTCCAAAGGTTGATCATTGGAATACATGCAAAACCTATAAAGTCAAGACTGGTAAGCAACTGATGTTACACTTCCTTAGAATATCCACCACAACCGAGGAACTTAAATTACATGCATGCACTAGCTATTTTTGGTTGATTGATTAGTTAAATAAATGATCACTAAGTTTGATTAAAGTCCCACTACACAACTGACCTTCCTCTAGTTCTTCCAATAGTTGGAACTAGTTTAACTAAAAACAACTTGAGATAAGTGACCCTAATTACTACAAATTAGCAATCACACATGATTAATTGAATTCTAACTCCTCCAACTCGAATTTACTGAGTAAATTGGGTGTAATAACCAACCTACAATTACAAATAGAATGTGATTAGTAGAATGGATACGGGGCATCCATACGATAGCTACATATGCATAAACCGTGTGTACGACAACAATATACATACTAACTAATATTAAAAAATGTCTAAATTCGAGTAATAAATTGATTATTGAAATAAATTCTTATGTCACTAGAATATAATGAATATATCAAATTAGATACTTGATATGTATACCACCATTATATATATATATATATATATATATATATATATATATATATAATCTTTAAGCAAAAGAAAATATAAAAATATAATGAGCTATGAAGTAAATTTATTTAATTTAATAATTAAATTCTACTTTTTTTTCTTTTTAAGTGTGGTTCACGAACACCTTGGTTAGTGAGTGGTCGCTAAGTCCATGGAAAAAATCTGGGCTAATCGCTCATCGGTCTACTAGCAAGACCTAACCTCAAGGGCTTCGAGCAGAATCAACCATGTGACCTCCTGATGGCGAGGCACCGCTTTTGACCAACTGAGCTAACCCTTGGCGCTATTTAATAATTAAATTCATTAAAATAAACAAAATAATTCATTTAAATTCTAAAGAAGGTAATTTATTTAAAATTATAAATAAAGTAAATTTATTTAGTTTACCAATTAATTTCGTTAAAATAAACAAATTAATTTATTTAAATTATAAATAAAGTAAATAAATTAAAATTTAAATCAAGTAAAAGAGTGCTAACTCCTAACTACTTTAGATAGATAAATTCCACCTACTCATCATATCATGGGAAGGTAACCAACTCAAAAAAAAGAAGAAAAAAGAGGATGTTAGAAGGTAGGAAACTGCAACTAGATGATGGGAACTCGTGAATTTTTGGAATATAAGGGAGTCACATTGAAGGGGGAGGATGATGGGTGTGGGAAATTTTGGAATTTGAGGGACAAAGCCAAAACTTCTAAACGAGTCACATTAAGTTTGATTGTTCTTGGTTTTTTGGCATGACATATGGAAGACTTGTCTTCTAGACCTAGGGACTGTATAGGTAGACCCAGATGGGCAATTTTGGAATTTGAGGGACAAAGCCAAAACTTCTAAACGAGTCACATTAAGTTTGATTGTTCTTGGTTTTTTGGCATGACATATAGAAGACTTGTCTTCTAGACCTAGGGACTGTATAGGTAGACCCAGATGGGCTGGGAGGAAAACAGTGGTTTGGGAACTACAGTTGCAGAACAATAACACCCCAAAACACCTTCATTTGATTACCATGAATTCTCCTGAAATTTAAATTCTTCTTTAAAATTTCAATTACTGCTCATTAAAATTTTAATGTTTGGATCTTATAATGTTTGGTTAAAATTACATTAGGGGTTTTGGACTCAATCCGGCATTAAATTGTAATATATGTTTTCTGGTTAAATTGACCAATTTGGGCTTTACATTGGGTGACAGAATCCATGTCACACAAGTTAAGTGCATCCAAGTTGTATGCTAATGTGGAAATTTAAATTTTCTCAATTTAATTAAGACAAAATCAAATTGACAATTTGTTACTGCATTTTCAAAAAAATATATATGCAAATGAGGACAAGGTTAGGCATGAGCGACATGATATTTTTGATTCTAAGCTCTTGGATGGCCTTGTCTCATAGATTCCCAACGTGGGGAATACTAGAGGCAAACTTAATCACTATTTGTATAATTTGGACTGGTATTTTGGACTGGTAGTGACACATCAAGTTTCTCATGTGTGAAGTGTTGGTGGATAGATGGATGTGAATTGTTGGTGGATAGATGGAATAGATGGATGAAAACACTCAAATTACAGTAATAGTATCACCTAGACTATAGACTTTAAATCGATATTGATCTGCTTTCGGTGGAACGATGAGAAAGACCTGTACAAGTGTAAAACTATAGCTGTAAATTATACTTATGTGAAAATATATTTTCAGTGTGTGCCTTTCAATTGTAGGGTAGAACATACTTCATCAGATTATTAATCTCATTTAAAAAGAAATACCAATCCGTCTTCTTCTCACGTGACTGCACGTAGTAGAAAACGGTGACCAGTAAAGGCGTGAGATTAGGTATTGATTAAAGCAATTCACGTTGACTACGTGGAAGTTTGATAGAGCGTTAATTTCCAAGAAACGTGCTTCAGACTTCAGACTTTTCGGACGCAACTTCTGAACATTGTCTCTCATCTAAAACCTATGAAGCTCTCTGGTAAGGGAGAACAATAGCCGTGAGCTACCAAGTCGCTTTATCATGCGTCAAACTAAAATTTATATTATTAAATGCTGCTGAAAATAATTGTTGCAGAGCGGTGGCCAGAACGAGATCTGTGCGGGCCATAGCGAGATCCGTGCTCCATTATAAGTCAAACTGAAACTTTACAGATAGAATCTGCCCTCGAGAGTTGCAGCCGAACCATTACAGCTCTTGAGGAACGTGTTATATATATATATATATATATATATATATATATATAATATAAATATATCTATATATCTATATTTATATCTATATATAATAATGATGTGAAATGGACACATAATTCAAACACATGGTTGAGATCATGTTTAATCTTCAACAGAGACTTAGCAGAACGTGAAGGCCAATGTATTACCAACCATTCATGATGGTCAAAGAAAATATGAAATCAAAATCTTGAAGGATTAGAATAATATTTCTTTATAAGGGTAAGTTATAGTGATGTTGAAATGTGATGTACACTTAACTTTTTTACTTATTTGGGAAATTTTTGAATACGATTATGGACATGGAATTTTAACATACATTAACAATAACGTGGAGTAAAATTATCCATTATCTATTTCAATAACGTGGAGTAAAATTATCCATTATCTATTTTTAAATTTATATAGAAATAACAATAATATGTATGGATAGAAATTGAGTAATATTTATTTGTTTTCGAGTATAATGATGTTTTATAGATTATTGAGTTTATTAGTTATTATTAGGTAAATTTGGTTAGCTAGGTAGATTTATTCTTACTCTTCATGACGTAGTTAGGGGTAGCTAGGGCTAATTTAAAGTGAGAGAGGCTTTTCAAGTAATTAACTTACCAAATTGGAGCCTCACGTGAGAGATGCTTTTCAAGCAATTAGTTTACCAAATTGGAGCCTCGTCGAGATAGTATTTTCTTCCGTAATTGAGTGCAAAATAGCTTGTTTACAGTGACACATTCATTTGGTGTATTTATATTTGTACTATTAAGTTTATTCATTCACAGTGTTCAAGTATTAGATAAATAAATAATACAATTAATACAGTTTTGATTTACAATTTGGTAAAGGAAATTTTAATTTTGTTTTATAATTTAGCTATGAGGATCGGGTCCAATGGTTCTATGTGGTGGTTTGGTCACTACTAGTCTCTAGGTTTATTCTTAGGTAAAGTTATGTAACGACTCTTCTTTAAATAGTTCTGATTTGTTTGAATGTACAAATGGACATTCATTTGTTTGAATGTATAAATGGATTTAATATCTTGAGAACATCTTACAATGCTATGATTTTATAAATTGCATAATTCAAATTTGTCTACAGATGGACTTAGTGTCTTGAGAAAATCTTACAACATTATGATTATATAAATTGCATAATTCAAATTTGTAATTTTAGACAAAATTAATTAGGAAATATGTTTTGAAAAACAGTTAAAAATAAAGTTGTATGAAACTTGAAATAAAATATGTTTTATAATTTAAATGAGACTTTTTGAAATTATCAAAATTCAAAAAAAAAAATAATATTAAATTCAAATGTAATTAGAAATCTAAATATAATTGATCAAAATAATATTATTATATGAATTTAAAGTTTCTTGACATAAATTTTAATTAGGGATTTTGAAATATTATATTGGTGAGGATCATGTATGATATAGTTTAATGGTTGGGACCATATAGGATTTAAAAGGTTATGAGTATTGAATAGTAATCAAAATTTGCGAGGGATCAAATGTATTCAATTGTAAACTTTTTCTCAAGGTTAATCTTTAAACCTTTTTTTTAGTGCAAAATTCGAGGAAATGTTTGCACTATTTGATCCATCTGCGCTTAATATAGATCTATGATGGTATATATATATATATATATATATAATTTTGAAATATGGAAAAATGTAAATAGTTTATAGTGTAATCAATCTTAATCTCTCTTCTCATGTTTTTCTTATAGTCACACATATTACTTTTTTGATATTTTGAAACCATTCTCAATCTCTATCCTAAATGACAAAAATAAAGTATTTTGGTATAAGAATTTTCTTTTATTTAAGCAAACCATAAGCTTCAAAATATAATTTGAAAATAAGAAATAAATAAAGCGTTGTTTTTTTTTTGGTTTTTTTTTTTTTTTTTTTTTCTTTTTTAAATTAAAAAATTATAATGAAAAACGTTTTATAAAAATCTTCCACATTTTTTTTTTTAAATCTTTGCTATAAGATTCTATAATGGAGGAAAAAAATGCCTATACAAAATTAAAGCCTAAGTTTTTAGAAATAAGGATCATTCACAAAAACCTTTAAATGAAGAAGTTAAGACACTTTCATAAAAACAATAAATATAGTTATTTTTGTTTTCAAAAATTTATTTTACTAAAAAATAATTAATGATGCAAAAATAAAACATAAATTTCTAGACATAAGGATTATAAATACATGAATCAAAATAATTTAAATGAGATTCCCTAAATATTTTTGAAAACTTCAAAATTTTTAGACATAAAGACCATTAACAAAACTTTAAAGGAAGAAGTTATGAAACTTTCATAATTCACTCTCATGCCAGGGGAGAACCATAAATACATGTAGGGGACAACCATAAATACATGTATTTTTGGTCTGAGATTTTAAACAAACCATTTGCAAAGACTTTAAAATATAATTTCAAAGGAAAAAAAAAACTATTGTTTTTATTTTATTTTCAAATTATAAAATTATAACTAAATGATTTTTTATTTTTTTTTCCTATAAGAGACTCTTATACAAAAATAAAACCTAATTTGATGTTCTAGAAACATAAAATGCTTTCATAAAAAGGTTTCATAAAACACTTTCATGCCACATGAAAACCATAAATAGAGGTATTTTTTGTTTGAGATTTTAAACAAACCATTTGCAAAAACTCTAAAATATAATTTACAAGCAAAAATAAAAATAAAGAGAAAACGACTATTGTTTTTACTTTATTTTAAATTAAGAAATTATAGCAAAAAAAAATTGTAAAAATTTTGTTTTTAAACCTTTGCTTATAAGACATAAAAGTAAAATAATAATTATATAAAAGTAAATCTTAATTTTTCATACATAAAGACTATAGATACATAAATTAAAATCATTGAAATGAGATTGCCTATTTTTTTTAGACTTTCCCTATAGGACACTTTGATACAAAAATAAATCATAATATTGTGTTTACTAGGGGAACACTTACCTTCACGAATAATAGCCATGCATGAGACTAACAACTCAAGGTCTTGATCCTTAAATCATTGTGTGAATCTTATGTGCCCCTGGAGTAGCTCTTTGTCATTGATCTGCGTGATAATCTATGCAGGAAACTACTTTTGGGACCATAGAGCCCATCTAACAGCCTGTCTCTAGTGGCCCCCCGAAAGGCACCACATCACCCAACATTTTCTTCCCAGTCCATCCCTTTGTGTACCAAATAGTTTTATGTGGGGGTAATGCCTCTCAGCGAGCATGTCATGTGGGCTCCACCTTTGACCAATAAAAAAAATATATCGTTGTTGTGGCCTCCAGTGAAGCCCAAAGCTTTGGGTAGAGGCTACGACACTAGGTTTGGTACTTGTGCCATCTTTGCTTGCATGCCAAAGGCTCCTCTAAACACCTTTAACCTTGTTATTTGACTTTGGGGTCATAGAACTTTTACTTGCTCTAACTTTTGTCCCGAAAGTTTTTTTGGGAATTCTATATGTCGTTCGAAATATCTTTCAGAGAACTATCCATTTAGATGGATTACACTTGCATTTGAGATTATATGATTCGCCAGAATTGGCTCTAAAGCTTCTGCTCCATTTTTCTACCATTTTGTCACGTTTCTCCATCAGTTTGTTCCTTGAGACCTTCTTTGACACTTGTGCTTCTTGTTAATAGTTGTTGCACCTTTTGACATCAATGACAGCATATTTTGAACAAGACTTAGGAAATTTTTAACTATGGTCAATTAATTTAATTGGGACATCTCTAGGTGGAATTTCTGGAAATGATCTATGGTTTTTGGAGAGCTCATATGTTTTAGCCTCTCCAGAAAGTTTCGAGACTAGAATACCATATAATGCTACGAAAACTAACATATAGGACCCCTGGTGCTAGCTAGCTTGACTCTCGTCAACACAATGGGCCTCTCTTACAATTTTTGAAATGAATCTCTTGGTACATGTGATGATCAGGCCCACTTTTTACCTCTTATTATGGTTTAGTGGTTGGATGAGCACACACTATGTTAGCAAGCCCCCACCTACCACCTAAATAACCTCCTCATAGATCTATTGGCCAACTCCTCAAAATCATCACCATTCCTATTTTTCATTTTCTCCACGCTGGATGAGAGAGAGACTTAAATTTTTTTCAACTATTCAAGGGTGGCCAAGATTGTTGGCCCCCTTCAGCCTATAAAACCTTGGTTCATCATGCATTGTATTTTATCTTTAACTATCATGCGCTTAAAGGAAGAGGTGAGGAGCTTCATACATGTGCCTATCTAATGGTCTTGGCCTTTGTACATTGTTTCACAAACAATAGCTCATATATTGGCATCTAGAGGTGCCACTTCCCATACTTGTTGCTCCATGCATTGACTCTATTCTGGATATATATATATTTTTGGTGTAGAATTTCTTTCTGACATGAACTTAACTGATCGAGGCTTGTCATCACAGGTTTTTCTGATGGTGGATCAAGTGTTGCTATTGTGGGATATGAAGAGTGGTCTTAAAATATCTCCTCAAAATTCTTATACCTTCCCAAGATCAAGGAAAAGGTTCCTTAATGCATCCATGTTGATTTATGCTTCATTCTGGTGCTTCCAAGTACTTCCAATTGTGGTCCTGTATGGTTTTTGAAGACTACTATATGATTTTTTCTTCCTGTAGTAGTCACACAAACCCTTGTATGAACATAGTATCCTTCATATGATGCTACAAAAATTTTGATAATTTTATGTTCATACCGTAGACAAGGATTAAAAACCTTGGTTATGGTGAAGGTAATGAAAGAAGGGGTGAAAATGGGATTTTTTGATGGAAAGAGATGAGTGTTTTGGTGAAGATGAATTTAAATGGCAAGGAGGATTGATAATGATGGTGTGATGAACCTCTCCTTTTTTTCCTCTATGGAAAACATAAGATTTGAACCCTTTTCCCATGTCGATCACAATCATGTAGCAAATATCGACAATCTTGTAGCACTTTACGACAATCTTGTGGCACTTCATAACTAGGGAAAAATTGAGTGAAATATGTGACTTGTTGATGGAAGAACTTGGGAAAGGTACTAAAATTATGAAGGAACTTGGTAATAGTAAAATGATAGAGTACATGTAGAGTTCCAACTTGGTAGATGGAAAAGTAGGGTTTTGGAGTTGTCTTCCTTGTCTATCATCCTCTTTGGGTTGTGATTGGAACCTTGAAAAAACACATGTCATCAATAATTATGTAACGGATCCTTTTGTTTTTATTTTTTATTTATCTTTTCTTATTTTTTGAGACTTGCATGATGACTCAATGGAGGTTTTGAACCTGTAGAACTACCCTAGGTGCCTCAAGGGAGGTTTTCACCTGGGGATATTTTCACTATCTTTTTTTTCTAAAAAAAATTTTACCCTTGAATTTCCTCATAGAGGTTTTCATCCCTAGGGTTTGCCTCAGATGCCTCATGGAGGTTTTCACTGAGTCTTCTAATTCTTTCCCTCTATTTTTTACGTTTTTGTTTCTTTTCTCCTTTTTCTTATTTTTTTATTCTTCTTTCTTTTGTTGATCAAAGGTTGGATGTAATGATAGTAGTGACATCCCCAATCACATTTATCTCCTTCCTTATTTAGCCAGTAAATTCCTCCATTGATATAGGTATTTGGTAGAGTTTCAGTCCGTAACCATAAACTAAAAGTGGAATTCCTTCGTCACCAATCATTCTGATCTAAACAAAGTCATTGCTAGGAATTTGTTTCACTAGATAAGGGCCTAAACATATTTCCATCATATTTCCCTTGAAGTCCTTGAATCTTACGTAATATAGTAGGGCCTAGTCACCCTCTTGGAAATTCCTTCCTCTAATGTTTTTTCCATGCCAAATATTCCTCTACAATTGGACCACCTCACTGTGCATGAGTACATCGAGTCTAAGTTCATAAGGAGCATTAGTTTGTTGCAACCTCTCTTACTACGCATTGATGAGGTCAAAATACATTTGTGCTATGATTCTCGTGGTGTTGTATTCATACTCAATAGAAAAAAAATCCCTTCTTTCCATAAACCAACTCAAAGGGAGTGAACCTAGTGGTGGGTTTCCAAATGGTATTGTAGGCCCAGGTTGCCTCCATAAGTCGAGATGCCAAATCTTTCTTGATGCTACTGAAAAATTTAGTCAATATTTTTTCGAAAGCTCTATTTGTGACCTCCGCATTCGCATTTTCTTGACTATGATAGGCAGTGGATTTCTCCAGCCTTCTATGATTTTGTTCCATGATTCCCTTAATTAGACTTGAAGTAAATTTAGTTCCTTGATTAGTGACAAGCTCTCTTGGGAATCCAAAATTTTAAAAGATGTTTTCCTTCGAAAACTTAGCCACCTTATGCTATATTGATACCTTTACTGCATTCACTTCAACCCACTTTATCAAATAATCCATGCACACAATGATATATCTCTTTTGTCCATATGGGGGATCAATTGATCCAATGAATTCCATGCCCCACTTCTCAACTGGATCAAGAGATACCTGAGGTTTCAGGGGAATTTCATCTGTAGGAGTAGCTTTTCCAATCATTTTCCGTTCATCATATATGGAAGCATATCTCCTACCACATTGGTGTAGAGTGGGCCAATAGTAGCCAGCTTGGAGATTTTTGAAGTTTTTGCTCTTTGATGAAAAAGGACTACCATAGGGTCCATGATGGCATGTTGAGAGGATGTTGAAAACCTCATCCTCTGTTAAACATCTCTTTAGGATATGATTTGGTCCCAATGTGAAGAGATTTCCCCCAATCCAAGTGAAAGGGGAACTTTTTCTAACAATCTTTCTCTTCTCCTTGGAGGATAGATTAAGAGGGAATCTCCCAGCAACCAAGAAATTTACTATATCAAAAAAACAAGGAGATAGTAGTGAAAAGGAAAATAGGTTCTCATTCAAAATTTGATCATCTATCATCTCCTCATTTTCTATAGGCAATGTTAGTTTAGACAAAGAATCTACAACCACATTTTCCTTTCTTGTCTTGTCAACAATGGTTAGATCAAACTATTGTAGCAATAATAAACATACAATGATCCTAACATTGGAATTAGATTTATTCACTAAATATTTTATGGCTACATGATGAATATGAACAAAAACTTGATACCTGGTGATATAATTCCTCAAGGAGTGCACAATAGCTAGGATTTTTTTTTATAATCATGTAATTGAGCTTAGCTTTGGAGAGGTTCTTATTAGTGAATTATATGGCATAGGGAAACTTTTCTTCCACTTGTACCAAAGCTCATCTTATAGACTTATTTGATGCATCTATGTGGATTTGGAAAGGCAGTCTCGAATTCGGACCTTTAATAATTAGTGCAGTGGTTAATTTCTCTTTCAGATCTTCCAATTCCAGTCGACATTTATCTTTCCAAAAAATATTAGAAGCTTTAGTCAACAATCCAAACAAATTTGAAGCCAACATACTGAAATCATTAATGAATATTATGTAATATCCAACTAGCCAAGGAAAACTTCTAACATCCCTTTTTTATGAGGGATAGGGATCCTTTTGATAATGGAAATATTGTTAGGGTCAACTTGGATCCTTCCTTAGAAAGGAAGTGACTTACAAAAATCCATGCATTCATAAAAATATCACACTTCTCACGGATTAATGAGAGTTTTATTTTATTTAAGACTTTACATAGATTGGAAAGAGCTTTTTGGAAGTCATTTGCATAAGGGATGAAGTCATCCATGTAGATTTCAACTATGTCATTGCACAAGAACAACAAAAACACTCAAGAATTCCCTTTGAATGGTAGCAGGAGCATTCCACAAGACAAATGGAAGGATCTTTTAGTCAAAGGTCCCTCATGGACATGTGAAGGGGGTCTTGTCCTGATCCTTTGGGTTGATTTGGATCTAATTATATACATTTAATCCATCATGGAATGAGAAGAATGTCTTCCCTACAAGTCCATCCAAGACTTGATCAATGAAAGGAAAGGGAAACTTACCTTTCTTTGTAGCCTTGTTGAGGTCCCTATAGTCAAAATAGATCCTCCACTTCCCATTTTTCTTGGGTACTATGAAAAGAGGGGATACGGATTCACAAATCTGAATTGAGGTAGATGAATACTAAATCCAGTTGTTTCTGCAATTCTTCTTTCATAATGTCTTTGATGGTATGGTTCATTATCCTCCGGGGTTGTCACATAGGTTTACATACCCCATTAATGTAAATATGATGGGTACAAACTGAGGGATTCACCCCTTTCATTTCCTTATATTACCCAGCAAAAACATCAATATGTTGTTTCAATATAGAGCATAGTTAATCTTCTTGCTTTGTTGAGAGGAAAGCATTGACTTTTAGAGTTTTGAATGGACTGATTTGTAAAATATTAGCATGATCTTGATCAAAATTGGAAAAAAATAGTTCAATGCATGGAGTTTTCTAGGTTTCCCTAAGTATTATTTCACTAGGCCATCAATTGGGATGGAAACAAGAGGTTGATTCTGCAAGGAGTTTTCAATAAGGTCACCCTCATCTAGCTCCCTACTTCCTACAATAGTATCTAATGTACAAAATCGGTAAAGGGATGACTAATAAAAAACTTCCTCCTCTTCTTCCTATACCCAAAAAGATAAGTCATGCTCAACAAAAGGGTCGAGTTGGGGGGTATAATACAGTCTATAAGATTCCCATTTTGTTATAGTCATGCTTTTAGCCCCACAATTAATTTAACCATCAATAGTGGCTAACCATGGTCTCCCTAAAATAAGGGGGTACCCATTAAACTTGGTTTTGGGATGGAGGACAAGGAATCCCGTGCAGTATTCCCAAGAGTCAATGGATACCGTCACATCCTCAAAAACTCCCTCAAGGGCTATTTTGGATTTGTTTGTAAGTTGTAGAACTGTAGTAGTCTTCCTCAAAGATCGTTTGGGATTGAGCTTCAACATATTTTCCTTGGTTGTGACATTGATTGCAGTGCCAACGTTAATCACTGTGTTGGGAACAATGATATTGTTAATGTGCACATTTATAACTCGGCTACCAACATCTAGTTACTTTGGGGAGATAACACTCCCAAGATGGCCAACAACATTAATAGTGGGGGAATCTCTTTTTCTTCTTCCAAACCTCTTGGAACACCCTTCCCTGATACTCTTGTTGTAAATGGGGACATATTTAATGGTCTGGAGAAGGGGTATTTTAACACATAGGTTTTTCAGTTCTCCCATAAGTTCAACCTCTTTTAGGGTGTGTTATTTAGGTTGGACTAGGCTTGCAGGATAGTGATTCATACTGGTTTGAGGGACACTATTTTCCTTGTCTTCTTCGAGATATTCAGGTGGAGAAGGTGGATGAGAATCTGGAAGCACCTTCCCAAACCTAAGGTTGCTCTCATGTATCTCCACAACATAAGAAGGATATGATGTCTCCACACTATAGACCTCTTGGGTATACTTTTTATTCAGATTTAAATTAGGTTGAGCACACATCTAAGGTTTCTTTGGTGGATTATTGTGCGGTATCTATGGTTGATGTGGAGGAGGAGGAATTAAGGTAGGAGGTTGGGTTTCCTAAGGCTTCCATCCTTATGAAGGGTTTCCTCATGGAGGAGGTTAAGTTTGGTATCGTTAGAAGGGTAGATTGATAGGTTGAGGAGGATACTAAGTAGAATAAGACCAAGGAGATGGCATAGACAAAGATGAGTGAGTTGGAGGATACTAAGGTTGAAAGGATGCATTTTGGTTTCGATTGAAATAAGGATAATGTGAACCTTTCATGCCTTGACAGTAGGGTCAAGGCCGTTCTGGACTCCTCTAGTTGATGAAGAAAGGATGCTCCAATCCACTCTCTACTCCATCATATAGGGCCTTTAGGCCTAGAAGAGAGGGAAAATTTTCATTTGCATGGTTCTCCTCACAAACAGAGTAGACCTCTATGACATTCAGTGTACACTCATTTATGGGGTTCCTCTTGGTGCATCTAGGGAAAAAGATACCTTGTTCCCTTTCTACCTCCTCTTGGTTATTTTTTATCAACATAGTATCCATTTGAAAGAAAAATATGTGCAACATCTTACTCTTAAAGTCTCTTAGCATGTTCCCTATTTCATGTTTGATGGTTGAAGTAGATGGAGAAGAGTTAATCAAGAATTTCATGGACCTACCCCTCTTCCTTGTAGCCCTAGAATTATTTATGAATATTGTCTTGATTTCCTCATAGGTCAACTAGTAAATATCTCCACCAAACAATGCATTAATGGTCTCCATAAATTCATCCCTAATCCCTTAAATAAGTACAAGCTTGAAGGACTCTGGGGCAAGGGTGTAGTTAGCTATTCTGTAGTTGAGTTGGAATCTTTCCTCATAATACTCTAAATATTCATCTAGCCCTAAGGTCATCATAAATAGCTCCTCCTTTTTTTCCCTTGATATGTAATAATCCATGTATTTCTAATTGAAAGCTTGTTTCATTTGAGCCCAAGTAGTGATGCTACCTCCTTCTAGGCTCATGAACCATCCTAAGGCTAGATCCTTGAGGGTAGAAGGGAACCATTTTAGCTTCTACTCATCAAAAGTGTAATCATAGGTTATACAGGCCACAAAAAACTCAAATATAAATGTGTTAGGTCCTCCGAAGTTAGGTCATGGAAGTGTGGGAGTGTAGTAGGGCTTATGTTTTTCATTCTGGCCTCCCCATTAGTTTGTTGGATAGGAAAAATATCAATATGCAAGTTCTCAGCCACGTTTTGGATAGGTGATGTAGGTTCTTCCTTACCTATGGGTTCTTCAAATATTTTTGGCTACTCACCTAACGGATTCTCTTTCTTCTGTGGTCAAAGTAGGATGTTCATAGTCACAAAGAAAGAGTGATTGTTGAATGCAACACGGGTTGGATTTCTTTGTAGGAATTTTCATAGATTATCGCTATTCCTATGAGGCATGAAATAAGTTTTTTCCTTTTATATTTTCATTCTTTTCCTTCTTCTTTTTTGAATTTTTTCATGACAAGAAAAACTGATGAAAAGAGAAAGTAAAATGGAAAGAAAGAATATATAACTGGAAACAACGCCTACTTAGACGCCTCCCCAAAAATGGCACCAAAATGTGACATGCCTTAGTATGGCAATAAGAGTGTTGCAACTCCCAAGGCTACCAACTTCCATTATAAAGCAGAGGTTCATACAATCTTAAGAGGTGACAGTGTTGTATGAACAATAGGCTAAGCTCTACTCAAGTCACTTTGAAGAAATGGATCAAACGAAGGTATACATATACCACTCTATCAACGAAATATATATTTGTAAGGAAAGAAATTGCATGAAAGGAAAGTTCTAATCTACTTTGCAGAAATAGAAATGTTACCCTATTTGCAAAGATGGAAATGATACTTGCTCAAATGTAAATGGTAACCCATTTGGAGAAATGTAAAGGCTACACTAATTGCATGAATTTAAAGGCTACACTACTTCTGGAAATATAAACTCTACACTTCTTGTAGAATGTAAACATTAATCTATTTGCTGAATGTAAATGTTTCATTAAAAGGAAACCTAGTTTATGGAATGGAAATAACAGTGTTTGAAATAGAAACCCTAGCTTAAGAAGCATAATATAAAGACAACCAACCTAAGATACCTTTCATAAAGTAAAAGAGCATGTAATAAATATTTAATCATTGCATTCTAAATAGATTATATCCAATGATAGAGTTCATTACATGCTTCACGAGGCAATCAAGAAAAGCATCATTGTGTTATCCAATTCATAAATTTTTCCACTAACCCTAATTGTTGAAATGCATTGCAGTGGTAAAAAGGAAATTCTTAGGTGGACTTTCTTCTTCCTTAATCATGGTTTTAGAGGCTAAGGGACATTACTCAAGGTGAGGAGGAAAAAACCAAGCTTGAATGGAAAATATGGTCAAGTTTACACGATGTTATAAGATGCTACAAGATTGAATTTGTGACCATTCTGAGGGTGATAAAGGTGATATGAAGGTATTAATGTGTAATTTAGGATAGATAAAGGTTGTATAAGTCAATTCTAAAGATTAGTACCCTTCAAGGACCCATCCTACACAAAACATTATGCACACAGTGGCCTTTAGTAAAGCAGAATGTACGGTCGGTGAACAATCCTTTGAGGGAGATGTTGAGGTCTAAGAAAGGGAAATGGTTATGGGATAAGGAGTGTGAATGCCAATGTCAACCATGTAGATCAATAGTATTTCCTGCACACCACAAAAAGCTACACAAGTTTTCCAAACAACTAAATCATGTTAACAATGTAAATTGCATAAAATTGAAATAACAGAGAAATGACGAGTTTAATTTTATTGGGAATCTAATTATTTCATTTGAAAGACAACCCATTTGGAAATATACAAAAGGCCTACTTCCACCAAATGTTATACTTTATATTCTCAAAGAAAACTACTAAATAATCACTAGGTTACCAAAAACAGAGACATGAGAAAGTAGAATTAATCTCAGGTCTAACTACTGTAAAGAAAAGTGGCTATATATTTCTTCTTACCAATAAATTATCTTAAACCACACTACCCACAAGAGAGGTGGTATATATACCTACAAAAGAAATTTTTATAAACAAATGTTTCCAAGAAGAGAAGAAAATGTTGCTAGAAAGAAAATGCATAAGTAAAATACAAATGAGAGAGACTAGAACCTATGGGTTGGACCCTAATCGAAGGGTACTCAACCATCTAGAATAAGCTCAAATTGAATATAATAGTAGAATTATCGTTAATAGGAAATAAATTTCAATAACATGATGAAAATAAAAGAAATGAAAAGCATCATCTTTTAGCTCTTAGTAGCCCCTATCTACTTCAAAATGTTGAATCCTATTGAGCCCTTAGCCTTCCTTTTTTATAAAAAAATGGTTGAGGGAAATCATCCTTGGAAAGAGGGTTTCTCCCCTCTAAGAATTTCTAGAAATTTAGATCTAGATCCCTGATATCCTTGCAATCCTTGAGTTCATCAGTTGTTAGTGGATCTTCAAACTATGGGTGAACAAATGTAGCGGAAAATGCTCCTATATATTCTCTAACTTCCTCCAACCTATCTCTAAATGGTAAATCTAATCAAATGCACCATTTTTCAGCACATTAATCACATTAGGTTATGTGATATGAAAAACATCCTTTATTCTTCCTAACAAACACATAATAGTTAAAAAGATGTCATTCAATGTGAGGAAAGTGGTAAAAATAAGTTGAATGAAAGCCATATGGGACTTATTATCTAGCTATTAATGAGGCCCATCACCAAGGTTGCACTACGTAGTGACCATAGTCCAACACAGAAACCTCCCTATCTTGTAGTGAACCTTAGGAATGATAATTTATATATAAAATGACTCTTTTGACTACAAAGTATACATGCTACATAATTGGTTATATGATTGGTTCCTTAATTGCGAAATATATTACTGTAAATATTAAAATTTTCAATCCTAAATGGATTTATAGGAGGTTAATAAATGTAAATATAAAGCCCTTATATTCTTAATGGAGACAAAGTGAAGATCAAAAAAATATGTAGAGGATGTATGTTTTTTAGGTTGTAGAGATTAATTTGTTACTTACTAAATATATAAATGTTAATTCATAAATGAGATTTCTAGTTATACCGAACATTTATGCTACAAAACTTGTTCACCTCTTGTAAAAGGAAGGAAAACAATAACAATATATATAGAAAATGATAAAGCTATATGAATACGTTTACCTTTTATAAAAACAACCTTAAGCCTTTAACCCATGTGGTCATGAAATGTAAAAATGATAGTGTCCACCTTACCAAACTAAAGAAATTTTCCATCCCTAGAGAAATAGAAAATAGTAATGGAGTAGGATAGAAAACAAAAAAAGAGACGATTATGTGATCTGCTTTATACAAATTCATAGAATTCAATTGATTAAAGAGACAAATAAATAGAAAAAAATGCGTATATCTATCCAAGATGTTTATAAAATTTTTCATGAAGTGTATGATTTTCTATAGTAGGTTCTTCACAAGATCCCATAGCAAAGAGACAACATATTCAATAATTTGTTATGAAACCAACTCACCAAAAGATAGAAAAGGTAGATGAATGCCTTAGAAATAAGCCTCTTCGTGGGGGAAACCTCCTTTACATTACAGAAATGAACAATTCTTGGATGATACAAATAAAAATACCTCCTTTCTATATATAGGAGTCTAAGGGGTCACAATATAATCAGAGCCGAGATAAGAATAATAATGTAAGGGCACAATAATGACAATAGTGGGCTTATATGGGGCACATTAGTAACAATATGGGCACTACATGGGTACATCAATATAATAAGGGGGTTGTACTAATAACAATAAGGGGTTACACTAGTAGTATAGGGACCTAACATGCCCCTCTCCTTCAAAAAGTGTTGTCCTCAATGCTTGAGTAGTTCTTGATGCTTCTATATAAAATTCTTGTCCTCCCATGTGGAATCTTCAGTGGGTAATTTCTTCCACTTGATGAGATACTCTGAAATTGATCGATTTCGTAGCTGTCGGGTTCTTGTTTCTGTGACTGCTCCAGGTTCCAATATGATTTTTCCTTCCTCTTCAAGTTCTGGAAATATTGTTTCAATTGGGATATTCTGCAACTTTTGAATGAGTGGACACCTTTCTTTTTCCTTCTTCCATTCATCCCTTGCTTCATTTATCCAATTTGTTTGGATAATAGAATTAGCACAAAACAATGCTTCCACATTCTCATCCTTTCTTGAGAGTGCATCTGCAACAAAAAATTTCTTTCCCTTTATATAGATGACGTCAAAGTCATAACCCAACATATTTCTGACCCATTTTTTATGTTCTTCTAATGATAATATTTGTTGTAAAATGTATTTAAGACTATCATGATCCATTTTTACCTTGAAGTGTCTTCCCATTGGGTAAGGTCACCATTTCTTAAGTGCATGTAGTATTGCCAATATTTTCTTCTCATAAATAGCTTGCTTGAGATGTAACTAGAAAAACACCCAATCGCCTACATCAAAACATTTTCACTGCGATGTTGATCTACTTGCTTTTTCATTTGATTATGCACCAATGAGGCGTTATCCTTTAAAATTTGGAGAACTTGTTGTCGATGCTCAATGTGATCTTTCATTGCTCGAACCTTTTTCTTCTTGATATTTCCTTCTATCTTGAGAGTTTGAGGAGTGGTAATTTCTTCCAATGCTTTACAAGATATGGTCGGATTCATTTCTTGATGCTCGATGTGATCTTTCACTTCTTGAACATTTTTCTTCTTGATATGTCCTTCTATCTTGATAGTTTGAGGAGTAGCAATTCCGGCCAATGCATTACAAGATATGGTTGGATTCATTTCTTCTTTCTCGATGTGATCTTTCACTTCTTGAACCTTTTTCTTCTTCATTTGTCCTTCTATCATGAGAGTTTGAGTGGTAATTCTTGCCAATTCTTTACAAGATATGATCAGATTCACTTCTTCTTTCTTTGGGGTTGGGTCCTGGCATATATCCTCTTCTTTTGATGTTTCTTGATCCTTTTCTTCCTCCTCTTCATACTCTATGTAAAATAATTTCCTCTCAACACAGTTATGACCTTTAGTGCATTTTATATCACAATTGTAACAAAGCCCTTTTTCTTCTTTTTTCTTCCGATTGTTGTGGTGTAAACCTTGTAGGTTGTGGAAGGCTAGGAGAAGAAACACTTCGATAATTATAGTCATGAGTGGTGGTATTCCTTGTTTTCATAATTTCACTTTCAATTTTTCTTGCCAACTCGAATGCCTCCTCCAATGAATCAGGTTCCCAAAAATGAACCTCATATTGAATATTATCCTTTAAAGTCCCTATGAAGACATCAATCCTTTTCTTCTCTGGAATATAATTTAACATTCTATTCAATTTTTTTAAGTCTTCAACGTGCTCTTCCATTTAACCGTTTTGTTTGAGATTTATCAATTGGCTAAAGCAGGATTTTCTCTTTGTATCCTCATAACGTACTATCATTTCCTCCATGAAAATTGACCACGTGACAAGTGGTTTATGAGAACAAAGCCCTTTATATTATAAAAATTGATTTGGTTCTAAATAATTAGATGCAATACATACCTTTTGTAACAGTGGTACACCATGTAGATCAAAATATTTCTCCATCTATAGTATCCAATTTACCGGATCCTTGCCATCAAACTTCTTGATATCACTTTTTCTTGATTTTAGGAGCTTGATCTTGAAATGATTATAACTCTATAATTTTAGATCTTCAAATTCTGAAATCATGATTTGCAGTAGCCCTCTATGTCCTCTTTCCAATGCCACCAGTTTGATTTAATTTAGATTCTCCAAGAAAGAGTTATGCACAATCTCCCAAGATGACTTGATTATATACCTTTTGAGAAGAGTGAAATCGTAGGAAGTGTCACGTGTCACTGTTTCGACCTTAGGATATGAAAAATATACACAGGAAACTATAGTCCATCCTCTTTCTGTAACTTCTTATGGAATTTCAATCTGATGCTCAAAACAAAAGTTATGTCGATTTTCCCAAGGCCACCTGTTTGGAATGTAATTCAGGAGTCTACAAAAAGACCAACTTCCTCATATCATATCTCTGAAAACATAGCGCTAAAAGCTCTGAAATTTGGACCTGATGTTCAGCGTGATTTCGTCTCAAATGGGTTATTCGTTTCACTTTTGAAACGTCGTAGAAAAAAATTTACATCGAAAATGTCATGATGACCTGTTTGGAGTAGCGAAACCCTAGAATCCAAAGCTCTGATACCAAATGTTATGAAACCAGCTCAAAAGAAGATAGAAAAGGTAGTTGAATGCCTTATAAATAAGCCTCTTTGAGGGGGAAACCTCCTTTACATTACACAAATGAACAATTCTTGGATGATACAAATGAAAAGACCTCCTTTCTATATATAGGAGTCTAAGGAGTCATAATATAATCAGAGCTGACATAAAAATAATAATGTAAGGGCACAATAATAACAATAGTGGGCTTCTATGGGGCACAATAGTAACAATATGGGCACTACATGGGTACATCAATATAATAAGGGGGTTGTACTAATAACAATAAGGGGTTACACTAGTAGTATAGGGGCCTAACATAATTGTCCCAAGAACTTATTGGAAAAGTTTCATCCTTGTTATAACATACCTTCATTCAAAATTTGAAGGAAGAGTACTTTTGTAATGGCTTGACCTACTACAAGTTCTTTTGGGGAAATAGTCTTTGTCTCTTGGATAATTTATTCAATTAATCTATTTATTGTTGGTTCTTGTGTGCCACCAATATAAACTTGTGATCATGGTTCTTTTGCCACATACTCTAGGATGGTAGGTGTTGGTCCTTGTATGATGCCAATAAGGATTATTAGTATTAGTTCTTATGTAGTAGCACAAATGTTATTTTTAGAACTTTCCTATTTATATTTCCTCTATATAAAAAAAAGATGTATGAAGTACTACTGAGAATAGAGACATACTACAAGATTTTTATCACGATATTAAATCTTGGACATGAGGGGAGTGTGTTAGAGAGGATTAGGAGTATGTATGTATGAAGAAAAAAATAGATCTATTAATTGCAACATACTCATATAAATATTTACTTGGCTAATATCAAAACCATAAATGTAGCTTGGCATTGGAAGTGAGCCAAGTGATTTTATTGGGTGGGTTAGTAGTGTTTGGAGTAAAAGGTTATGGAAGTTTCTTCAAGGAGTGAGATAATATATGATGTGGTAGTAGTGATTATATAAAATGTATTAAAGTAAAATAATGGCTTTCAATGTCAGTCACATAAGAAAAGGGAGCTCCATAAAACTCAATAAGAAATTATCCCCAAGAAGGGAAGAAGAAAATTCATATTTGTGCCATGGTATTATGAAGGATTATGAAAAGCATTAGGTACTCTTGAGAGATCTACTATAACAATGGAATTTTAAATTTAGTAAATGAACATGAATTCAATAACATTGGTCCTTCATTCTATCTTCAAATCAATTCTTCAACTTTATTGTTCTCTATCCATCTAAAATAATTTTGATGTTGGTTTTGAATGTCAAAATGAAACAACTTCCTATGAAATCGATCTATGAATAATGGTGATTCAAGGGTTCATAATGATATAAATAATTATTTATTTTGGAATATCTTAGTTGCATGCCCCTTTTAATAAAAGTATAGTTTTAAGAATTAGTCGTTCATGGATGGAACTTCTTTAGCCTTCAAGGACCTACAAAAAATTAGCACTTGTTTGCACCAAATTGTGAGATTATGTTGGAAGAGATGTTCTTACACATTTATTTCAATAAATATAAAAATTAGTTACAAATAATGCATATTAAATAGATCCGAAATAAAACAAATGAAATTTCATATTTTAACTTGTTGAACATTGGTGGCTAACCGAGACTAATTTACAATATTTTGTTAATAAAATACTTGTTTGATGCAAAATTAGAGTGATATATAATAAATATCAAAGTATATTCATAGGGATATATACATCATAAAAATAAATTAATTTGAAATTCTATGTCAAACATGCCAAGGAATAGTTTGGATGACAACTCCCTTTTTTATATTTCGAATATACACTAATCATCACATTACTTGATATATTTTTTCATATAATGGAGGATTAAATTAATTCCAATTGGGAATAAAATTTTATTCATGTAGGAACAACCAATAGAAACATGTTTTACAAACATCAAGAATTCATGGGTCAAATATTCCAATGAACAACCAATGAAATAGAGTTTTATTAGTGTAGATATATGACAAGTAGCTAGTTCCTAGATCTTAAAGTTATCAATTATATCATAATGACATGATTCTAATTTGGTAGTAAGCTAAATTCATAGGAGAATATACCCTCTGAACATGTTTTAAAGATCTATCCATTTGGTCTTCCAAAAATGGACTATCCCAACTTTGTTCTTAGTAAGGTTATTGCCACAAGAATTTGATAACCAAGATATTTATACTAAATGATGTTTTGGGCATGTGATATTTTTTGAAATATTATATTTTTTAGTGTAAATAATCCCCATACAAAAAATTACACGTAAAAAGATCCTAAAATTTTCAACATTACTTTCACAAAATATCAAAACAACACTTATAGGCATTTTGTAACAATCTTCTAGAAAAAAATGATACGTATTTTAAATTGTTATCTATGTATCACTCGACTTTATTAGGCATTTTTTTTTTCAATTTTATATTCTCATGTACTAAAATTATAACTAACCCATATCATAATTTGGAATATATGCATAAATTATAGTAGGCTAATTATTATGTGCATGCCCACCACTTAAAAAATTATGATTTGCAATGTTGTGAAACATATTCAAAGTTTCACGAACTCAACAATGAGAAATATACCTCCTTGAGAGTATTACTACTCTCCTTGGTGAAGCTTTATGGGGCATCATTTGAAAACTTTGTTTCCTTGTTTTCTTTCTTTTGGTATTGCTTCTTAAAATGAATTCTCCCTGACTTTTCCTCTACTGAAATCCTCATTTACTAACACCTTCTTCTTCTTATCATGCTTCCTAGAATGGCATTAGTGTTGTTGTTGGCTTTTACTACACTAGAGAAAAAACCACTTAAATTAATGCATGTAGCTCTAAGACCTAACCTAAATGTAAAGTCCTATATGTCAGATTTCCTAGGGAACATAATCAATAATAATCTCTATAGACCATAATGCCACGAGTCATTTAAAGCCAATATGATAAGTATTTTTTCACCCTTCACACCTTCTTTGTAGCAACATAAAAACGATAGTGTTTATATGTCTTTTCCATTCCATGAGGAACACTTCTACATCTAACTCATTAATCAAAGTCTCCAATTTACTTCTCAGATCTCATGCACTATATCTGTAGACTACAAAATCTTAACATTCATTAATTTATCTAAGGTTTCTCAATAGAAATGAAATTGAGTCAAATCCCATTCACTCTTGGAAATAATTATGTAAATGAATATTGATAATACGAAGGCGAACCCTTCTATCATGAAGAAATCACCTTGCATGATTTAGACACTTCCCAATGTGTATATGACATAGCTCATGTTTTTCTCAAGCTTTGGTAAAATATAATGTATGAATTGAAAATGTCATTATAGAAAATCAAATCTCACTTGCATGAAAAGGAAATTAACTATAAATGAAATCAAGTCACTTAAATAAGGAAACAAACACACACAAAATAAAAAATTACTGAATTAAATATGTTCTTCTCTAATGGAATGAGCTTTTTCTCCAAGAGAACGGCGAAAAATTGAACTAAAAGAGTACAAATCAAACCAAATCACACATCATCATAACAACTATAATTCAAATGGGAGCAAGATCTCATGAATGTCTTATTCTATGTTTTGATAGTTTGGATTATGTTCTTTAAGAGTCCTCCATTTGGAATGGAGATTACACTTTCTTTTATACATGACATTGTTTGAAGAGAATATATAATTATAGATCCACTTGATGACGTGGTAGGTGACTACAACAACTCATAAATAGTTCCATGTTTCATGCTAACTCCCAATTGATTGTCAAATTCAAAATAAGTCATGTGGGTTGTAGTAACTTGCTCAAAGCATGTTTGAGATAATTATTAGTAGTGTTGTGATCCATATAGCCATAGTATATATGTGGGAGATATTTAAATCTAAATAAAATTGTATGTACACCCATGTGCACATAGAAATATGCCTTCCAATAATTATAATCATGAAATATATGTTTGTTATCACACCAAAAGTAACCACCATGCCCTAATTTCTTTGATAATGAGAATACAACATGTTAGTACAGATTTACAACACTATAATCCACTTTCATTCATGAAAATAGCCTAAGAAACTAATTTTCCAAAGTTATTTTATCAATTTGGTATATTGACATGAAAATAAAATATAAATATAGTTATTTTATGTTATTTTCATTATTTTAGCCATTTATGTGAAATTAATTTAATTACTTTTACCTATTGGACTTATTCACAAGGAAATAATTCAAGAAATTATTTATTTATGAATTATGCTCATTAATTAACTTAAAGAATCATTCTGACCATAATAAAAGTCATAAACCATATTTTTGACCTTTCTGTCTCACAGTGATAATAAAATACTAGAAGTTGTTAGATTTTGATTTGGTCCAATACTATTATTTTTTATTTATCCCATATCAAATTTAACAATTACCTAGACCAAATCAAGATGTAACCAATTCTATTATTATTATTATTATTGTGACACAAAAATGTCAAAAAGATGGTTAGTGGCATTTTTTTATGGGTATCTAGGTCAACAATGATAATTCTTTAAATGAATTAATGGAAATAATTTGTAAATAAATGATTTATTGATTATATATAGGTGAATGATTCAAATGGATGAAAATAATTAAACTGCATTCATGAAAATGTCATAAAATAAATGCATTTATAGTTTATATTCATGTAAAAGGTAAAACTAATTAAAAGAACTTTGAAAAAGTGGTTCCGTAACCTATTTTAATGGGTGCAAGTGGATAATAATGAAGAAACTCCATACTAATAAAGAGCATTTCAATAATCATATAAATTTTAGTTAGGTGATCACATTTTGTGTGAGAACAATGTTGTTTTATATTCCTTGAGTGGCTACATGAATGGTGTTGTGGTTTATTTACTTTTTTATGGAATGTGAGATATGTAATGCATGGATTTAGAATACTTTGCACCATCAAATAAAATTTCTTCAACCATGTAGCTTGTGAGCCTATTCTTATAAGAACTTGTTTACATATAAGAAATTAGTTTAAAAGTAAACACATAATACACTAATTCTCCATAATTCTAATCATATCATGGGTATATGGAAAGGGATTAAGAATAACGAAAATTTGATGTGAAAAGATGAAAATTTTAAGACTCATTAGTTGGTAACTAAAGGGCTTTTATTGAAGGAAAGTATTGATTACTTTAATACCAAGTTTCCTCTAGTTGCTAAAATGAAGACAATAAGAATGATTATTTCTATTGCTCTATGTTTTTATTGTCAAATTTGTCAAATCAATGTTGTATTAAGGGAATTTTGTGGTCAAAATGGGCCTCCTAAGGAACTAATAAAATAATAGTTAAAATAATAAAATAAGATGTACAATTTTTCAATGGAAAGCATAAAATATTTCTCTTGTATTTTTAACTTACTTACCTATAGTTTTACTCAATTTCAAGAATAGGAATTTGTTGAATGTAGGGTTGAATTTCATATCCACTGAGTACTCACTCTACACACTTTTGATAGACCTCTAGTCAGAATACTGAGAGTACATGAAAATTGTGTGTTTATTTCATTGGTAAAAGAAAAGGGATTAAAAAGAAAGAATAATGTGAAAAGATGGTAATTTTCTATGACTCATTAGTTGGTAACTAAAGGCCTTTTATATAAGGGGAAACTTTGATTACTATAAAACCAAGTTTCCTAAAGTTTCTAAAATGAAAACTATAAGAATGATTATTTCTATTGCTCCATCTTTTTATTTGAAAATTTGTCAAATCAATATTACATTAATGAAAATTTGTGATGAGAGATCCCCTCCTAAAAAATAATAAACAAAGAGTTAAAATAATAAAACAAGATGTACACAGTTTAAAGGAAAAAAATAAAATATGTTTTTTTTTTTCTACTTAATTACCTATAGTTTCCATTAATTTCAAGAATATGTATTTTGTTGAATGTGACAAAAAGTATAACCTACACTAGAATGTGTGTCTTAGCTTGGGTCGGGTCAAATTTCTTGGTATAACAATAATCTTAGAACAGCTTTAATTTATTATCTCGTTCTCCTTCATAGGAAGTAGAGTTTACGCTATCAAGGTAAGAAACTAAAAAATCTATATGGGTATATAACATATCCTTTCTAAGATTGGACTAGTTTAGATACACTCATTGAGTTAAGAGGTAAAAATTAGTGTTATTTATCTCGTACAGATTCTACTCTACCACTCCAAAATGAAACGATTTGATTTTTTGATAATTGGTATTGTTAATTTGAATTACTGTCCCACTAAACAACAAACTATTGGTATCCTTACCAAGTTCACGGTAGACGTGAAGTCCTTGGTAAATTTTTCATCAAGGATGAAACTTAATCATAATGATATATTTTACCAATATATTTCATCCCTATAGTCAAAATTAAGGGAGAATGTAATAATATGTATAATGATTATTATTTATGATAATTGTCTACCGTGAAGTCCTTGGTAAATTTTTCATCAAGGATGAAACTTAATCATAATGATATATTTTACCAAATATATTTCATCCCTATAGTCAAAATTAAGGGAGAATGTAATAATATGTATAATGATTATTATTATGATAATTGTCGTATCATTATAATGAGGCATTTTGTATAGAAAATGAAGAATTATTAGATCATTAGGTGCATTTTTCTTCATAACTCACTAATCTCACAAAATTAAAAAAGAGTTTACATCCCACATTGAAGATTTTCTCTTATCCTTCTGAACTATATAAATATGAGAAGGAAGTTTAATAAA